>CM037879.1:186284272-189066772 GCA_021292165.1 Shinisaurus crocodilurus
CACCCCGCCGCCGCCGCCCGCCGCCCTCACCTCCACCTCCGCCGCCCTCACCTCACTGCCGCCACTGCCCTCGCCGCCGCCGCCGCTGCCCTCACCTCCTCCTCCTCCTCCTCCTCCGCCGCCGTCGACCTCGTCGCCATCGCCGTAGCACACAGCACACCGCGTCACGCTGCCAGTGCCGTCGCTCTGTTTTTGGCGGGGTTCCTGTGGTTCAAAAACAGAGCGACGGCGCTGGCGGCGTGACGTAGCATGCTGCGTCACGCCGCTAGTGACGGCGCTCTGTTTTTGAACCACAGCAACCCCGCCAAAAACAGCGACGGCGCTGGCGGCGTGACGTGGCATGCTACGTCACGCCGCCAGCGCCGTCGCTCTGTTTTTGAACCACAGCAACCCCGCCAAAAACAGAGCGACGGCACTGGCGGCGTGACGCGGCGTGCGATGGCGGCGGCGGAGGAGGAGGAGGAGGAGGAGGTGAGGGCGGCAGCGGCGGCGGCGGCAGAGGCGAGCGCGGCGGCGGAGGCGGAGGCAGAGGAGGAGGAGTCTTTGGGCTCGAGTCCCGAGTCGAGTCTCGAGTCCCACATAAATTATTGGGACTCGAGTCAGAGGGGGGACTCAGTCGGACTCACGAGTCGAGTCCCCGAGTCCGAGTCCCCATCCCTGAAACATAGTGAACAACACTATAACATGCCCTTTTCTTTTGGTGTGAGGGAGTACACTAGGCAAGGCATCTATTGAACTCTTTTTGCTACTGTAATTAAACAGTGGGTTGAATCCAGATTTAGGCATGTACCCCTGGTCTAGAGGATGTGGAAGCAGACTTCTTCACCCCTCCCCCCACGGTAGCCCCTCCAAAACCCTGAAAAAGCTACACAGAGGGTCAGGGGTGTATGGGGTGAATTGTGGTGCAGGGAGATAGATCCTGTACAGGAGGCATTGTTTTGTGGAAAACAGTGGAATAATGTCATAGATGCTGATGAATTCCAAGGGACCCATGACAGCAATGTGATAAACAACTTGGTATATGTAGCAAATCTGTATTGAAATCTATTCTTGTAATTTGTTCAACGAAAGCAAATATAGAGAAGTATTGTACATTTGCAAGGTAGATCCTACAGCCCCTACACTGTATGAAAGTGAGAGGGAAGCCCCCCCCCCCGTTTTTACAGTCATTATGACATTTACTGTAATTGTGGCATTTTTATCACTGCCACTGGATTGCACTTCATTGGTAGAAGTAATGAGTTTTGTTGGGGAAACCTGGCCCTGTGACCTTTTCTAACAATCTGATTGTAGGTGCCCTCTTCAAACAAACCATCAGGATGTTTGCCTGGGGTGACAAAAGGCTAAACAGCACCTGATTGTTTGTCTCTAAATGTTAATGGTGGATCCTTTAGTGAGCAGTTCAGGGGGGTATGTGGTCAAATCAAGTTACAGATACCTGTCAGATGCTTAATGATAACTTCCTTTCTGAAAGCTGACACCTGGGCAAAATGATAAGTATACAAAATATACACATAACTGGTTCATGTATGCAAGTAGTGGGAAGCCCCACCCCACCTTTGAAATGTTTTACAAGTCTTTTTTTGCATTCCTTCAGTTTCCTCAGATGTTTCTCCTGAGCAGAACCACCACATTAGTCTTAACCAGGTATGAGGCAGAATGCCACACCACTGGGACCAGGCCGAAATAATGGCTGCCATGGGGGCTTCCATAGAAGCTTTTCCAGAAGTATCCAGGAATCAGCACTTTCTGGCAGATTCCCTGCTAATCTAGAAATATGACTTGAAAGCAAAAGGTGTGTGCGCTTGTCTTCCCTATCATCAAGGTCTTCAATCACGCTTTTTTTTTTTTTTAACTTTTTAAAAAACCCTACCCCCCTCCTCATCGGATTGCCCATCCCATGAGGGGGAAGTTTCTGCGGAGAATCAATCCTGTGAGGGGAAAGTCCCATCTCTTCCCCTCCCCACCCCCCAACACTATAGGTGTAACTTTCAGGTGCACGGTAGGCTAGCACAACCAGTGGGCAGGGTTAGGCCTCAGTCTCACCTGGCCTCTGGCAGTCTGAAATGGAAACAGATTTTTTTTAAAAAAACTCTCATAAGAGCATGACAGCAGAGAAGCAATCTTATAAGAGGAAACTAAAAATGAAAAACAAAACCAACAAAAATCCACAACACAACCCTTCCTGTTTGAGGAAAACAAACTCTCCCTGCTGTGAAGGGAGAACTTTTGCAGGACAGAGTTGGTGGCTTGGGGAAGGGTCAAGTGGCCTTCCCTCACCAGCTGATACGCCCTTGCAAATATATCTCCAGTCCTCATATCAACATTACAAGTTGGGAAATGGGTCAGGAACACTGTAGTTCCCTCACAGGGTCTAGTATGTCCATGAATACAGATTGTGTTATTTTGCTTGGCTTATGGTTTTGATGACAGGCTGTAGGACTCCTTGGATTGGATCCCGATTGAGTCATACTCAAAGTCCCCATAGAAATAATTGAGACTTGGGTTAGCCATGGTTAACCTAAAGCCTATTGATTTCAAAAGGTCTACTCTAAGTATGACTTAACCGAATTCCAACCCCTCAGACCTTGCAGATTGACTGCTACTGATGGCAGTGATTTTTTGATGGCTTGTTCATAGCAATAAGCAACACATTTCATAGATTTCATAGATCATAGAGTTGGAAGGAGCGTGCAAGGCCATCGAGTCCAACCCCCTGCTCAATGCAGGAAACTAGAGGAGGGGTCTCCCATCCAAGTAATAACCAGGCCTGACCCTGCTTAGCTTTCCACACTCAGACAAGCTGAGCCAGCGTGAGCCACAGGCCTGCAAATTAAGTATGAGGAGTGATTACTTACACATCTTGGAATTTTGCCATTATTTGGAAGGAAGCAGCCTGGCAGTGTGGGAAATCATTTATGTGCTACAAGGTGGGAACAGCTTTTAGGTGCTGTAATGCAGAAGGCTAATAGCCATGGTGCAGTCACCCCAGGAGAGAGCCATTCCAGATAAGTACCTGGAACAAGGTGTTAATTGGACAGCAGGGAACTATAAATTGGGAGCAAGCACAGAGTGAGTATTGAGGGCATCCTTGCTCAGTATAGGTCACTGGAAATCCCAAATTCCACTGGAAAGCCATAGTGAACTTTATTTGACTTGTGTGGTATCATGATGATGACAAAGGGTGTATTCTGGCTCCAGCAAGCATAGGATACATGTCTGATTTCCTTAACTAGAAGGAATTATCCTTTTGACACTTTTCATCCACACAGGCTTAAAAGATACTGATGGTGCAATGTGGACATCAGTTTCTGTTGCTAATTGGCTTTTTCTTTTACTACCTTGAACATTGCTGTCAACACAGTAGTCAGTAGGCACACTAAGGATTCCACCTTCCCTGAGATCATCCCTAGCTGATGTACATAGATTCATAGAGTTGGAAGGGGCCTACAAGGTCATCAAGTCCAACCCCCTGCTCAATGCAGGAAACTAGAGGAGGGGTCTCCCATCCAAGTAATAACCAGGCCTGACCCTGCCTAGCTTATTACACTCAGACAAGCTGAGCCAGCATAAGCCACAGCGTGAGCCCCTGACTGGGACTCAGGAGATCCGGGTTCTAGTCCCCGCTTGGCCATGAAACTCACTGGGTGACTTTGGGCCAGTCACTGACTCCCAGCCTAACCTACCTCACAGGGTTGTTGTGAGGATAAAATGGAGAGGAGGAGGAGGATTATGTAAGCCGCCTTGGGTTCCTTGCAGGAAAAAAGGTGGGGTATAAATATAATAAAATAAATAAATAAATAAATAACTGGAGAGCAAGCATCTGCATTTTATATCATTGGTTTTCACATATCATTGTGCAATATGTGCCAGTCTGTTATCTCCTTGTACACTGTGGCTCCTTAGTGAAAGCATCTGATCTTGAAGATTGTGGGATGCTCTAGTTCCTGAGAGAGAGAAAATTTGGCAATAAAAATAAAGTACATGGGCGATCCAAAACGGCGGAGACTGCATGTTTCTAAATTGATGTTGGGACATTCTACTGAAATACTTCTGATGCCAATTACCGTTTTGCAATATTCAACCCAACCCAAAACAGCCCCATTTTTTTATTTTCTTTACTTTCAACATGCTGTGCCACATTTGGGGGTTCTCAGCCTGCTCCGCATGTAGAAGTTTAGGTGGAGGAAAAACAACATCAACATAATCAGAACTGGTACTAATAGTTCTGTACCAAACTTTTGGGGGTTTGCTGAACTCTGCTCTACTCCGGGCTTGCTTAATTGACTCCTCCATTGCAATTAACTCTATGTGTGCGTGCCAGCAAGGAGCTGAACAGGACAGGATTTCCATCAGCTGCTATTAATGCAAAATATTGAGCCATAATAGTCACAAATATTCAGAATTGCTGCAATGGCTGGCCCAGATTGCAGATTGCGTCTGTGGCCGCTTTCGGAGTGTGCTGCGTGGTCTGCCCTGCATAGTCTGCAACTATGGGTGATGACCTGGTTCATGGATGATACTGCAGCCTTGGCCAACTTGAAATCATCCAGCATGTCCGTAAGTGCGATGCATGGTACCCCTGTGGTACTGCAGCCAGGGGGCAACGGCCTGGTTTTGATGGGTGTGCCCTGATGTCACAAGGTTGGGTCAGTGTGGCATTCAGCAGCAGAACCTCCTACCCACCTTGTTCTGGTCTGGCCTGGTTGGCTCGCGGACTTGCTCACGGGCAAGGCCTTGATTCTCCAAGCATTTGAGAACCTTGCGATTATACGACAGGGGCCTTGGAGGGATAGGTTTTATGATTCCTCATCCCACGATATCCTTGGCCCGGAGGGAGCTGTACTGGCTGGACGGGGTTCATTTGTCCGATGCCAGGAATTATTTGTTCCTTGGGGATCTGTGAAGGGCCCTGCTGGAATTTATTCCTGGCAGGTTGGGGAGAGGAGACTAAGCAGACGCTAGTCTCTCTCTCTGGCAGGTATGTGCAGAGATAGGCAGTGAGGTAGGGTTCGGTGATCATCTGATGGCACCTTTTAGGTGACTGCCGTGACCTGAGGCTCCCCGTTGCTGGGTTGTGCATCTCAGTTGTGGGAGATAAGGCTTGCCTTTGAGGCCGACTCACCTCACCTGCATTGGTGTTGTACGGCCCCGTGAGATGGTGACACTGGGAAGTCTTCCCAGCACCATGGTGGTGTAAAACTGGGGGGTGGCGAGTTGCAGTGCCACCCCTCGGGGTTGGATGATTTCACCTGTAAACTGCTCCACTGGCCAATGGCCGGTTTAATTAGGACCCGCACTTCTTCCCTTCACAGATCTTTGATTATTCAATAAATGTGGCTTTAATTTTACATCATATTTTGTGTCTCGACTCTTTATTTCCCCTTTACACACACAAATGTCTGATGGTGGAACATAAGTTGTGTAGGCCCAATTTGCATGACACATTTAAGAACAAATGCCATATCATATGGACACACAGAGGCCGGGACCTGATGGTGACTGGGAGCAGTAGGGGAAAGGTACTGGGGAATTGATAGGTAATTGGCAAGCCCAAGGCATTTTCATCTTTATGTTAGGAAATCCAAAATGATTTGCTGCCCCCCACATCAGCTGTGGCAAAAATATAACAGTAACTGATCATTTGCCCCACTTTAAGGGCAACCTCTTGCTCTGCCTATTGTTAGGGTAAGCCCTAAGAGAAGGGGAACAAAGGTTTGACAGGGGAGTCAGAAAGGCTCTGCAGATTTAATGCAGACTAGGGGTGTACACCAAAGAAAAGATTCCATTCAGATCCTGCTTCAGCATCCTGGAAAATGGGTCACTTCAGGTTGGACTACCTTGGACACGACATGCTTCAGCTCAGATCTGAATCCTTGTCTCACCTCATAAAATCTGAGACTTCATATGAACACATTGACTATAGTGGTAACAATTTTTGACAGAAATTGATTAAATGTGCAGGCATAGTAGAAGCTCCTTCTGAGTGAATGAAGCCTGCCAAATTTCAGACAAATAGTTCACTTTTTGTTGTGCTAGGCACCTTTAATATTTGATTCATTTAAGGGGACACCTATATATATATATTTATTTACAAAATTTGTTGAAATCTGCAAGCATGGTTGTCTCTTCTGAGGGGATGAAACCTACCAAATTTCAGATGGATAGGTACAAGGGTTTTCTTGTGAAAGGAGAATCTTAAATTTGGGGGTGGGGTAAAAGAGGTTCATTTATCCCCTTCTGGTTTGGGGGGAAATGGTATAAAATGGCATACAGTGCCCTAGATAAGTAACCTGCAAAATATCAGAAGGGAGTTTTTAAATTTTGTGGGATGGGAAGGGATTATCCTTCTGTGTTTGGTTTTTTTAAAATCAATTTGTGTGAAAAAAAATACACACATCATAAGGTGCCCCTAGTTAAATAACCTGCCAGATATCAGAAGAATAGGCACCAGAGATAGGGAGTTATGATTACCGGTAATGAAAAACAGTATGAGGCTTTTATTTCAGGTGTTGTTGGTTTTTTGTTGTTTTGCTCAATTCAATTGACACCTTCCTCCTGCCTGGAGCCCGGGAAAGTTATTCCCTCGTGGGAAGCTGGAACTTTCAGTCACAACACTACTGACCTACCCGCTCCCCCTTTCCCCTCCCCCGCTATTATATTAAGAGCTCGGAAGTGGCCCTGAGCAGCCTGATCCAGTTCAGCAGGTCACACAGGATGCCTGCTGGGAACATGAGTGAGCGGGTAGTATTGCACTCGTATCCTGCTTGTGAGCTAGGGATGTAGCCAAGTAGCCTGGCAGACACGAGTGAGGCCCGAACTGGGCCTGCTCGTGTCCGCGCGGGCTCTCTGCCACCCCCACAGGTTTACCTGCAGGCTCTCCGGCTCTGCGGAGAGCCTGCCTCCCCGCCTGCTGGTCCCATTGCATCACTTCCAGCGCGGAGGAAGTGATGTGACGGGATCATGCTCCATCGTGCTGGACCCCTGCGCTCTGTTTTTGGCAGGGGAAACCAGGGCAACAGGGCTGTTTAAGTGGCTCCGGCGGCGGCTCCGACAGCGTGCAGGACAAGGTAGGCTGAGGGGGGGTGGCGGGGGTGGCAGGGGGGTGGCGGTGGGTCCTGCAGCGGCGGTGATCCGGCAGCGGCAGCGGGGGGTGGGGGTGGTCCTCTGGCGGCGGCGGCTCGAGCGAGATCGGGCGATCTGATAGAGCGAGATCGGGCGCCGCAGAGGGCCGAGCCCCGAGCCCGGAGCGAGCCATGAGCCTGCTGAAGGCTCGGTCCCACCACTATGTGAACTTCCCATAGATTTGTATGCCAAGTTTCCATGGTAAAAGTTGGCATATTTGTATGCCAAGTTTCCATGGTAAAACCATGCTTAAAGGAGCTTACAGCAATGTCTGAAAATCTTGCACACACAAAATATCTCACATTAATAAATATACACAAAGATTAAACACTCCAATAATAATTCATACCAAGAAGGCCAAACAGATGAGAAACACCTCCCCACATCCCCCAACTGCAATCCAAGCAACAGCAAAAATAACAGCAGGAACAGCAGGCTTTGTAGTTGGAGTCAGGCAGACAGGTGCAGGGACAGAGTTCTCCTGAGATACTGTAATCCAGATGTTTGGGGCAGCCCATTGCAATAGGAGATGGTCACAATCCTACTTGCTACAAACATTTACTTCTAAAGGGATGTGGTAGGTCATCCTGCTCAGTACAATAAGAACAGGACTGAACTTGCTGGATCAGGCCAATCTCCATCTAGTTCAGCATTCTGTTCCCAAGAATAGCTAGCCAGTTGCCTCTGGAAAACTTATAAGCAGAGCGTAGAGGTGATGTAAACCGGGCCAGCCATCATTTCCCCATAGTTTGTCCCTCCTCAACTAGCATTCAGATGCATATAGTGTCTGTCAATGGAGGCTCCATTTAGCTCAAAGCAGTTTCCATGAAGGTAATAAACAATTTTCCATCTCAAAGAGAAAAAGAAAATGGCAGTAATTTGAGGAGTGATTTTTATGCACTGTCTTCTTTAAGAATCCTTTTTCTTGATTAGAAAAAGGGATAATATATAGCTGAATGCAAAAGGGAAAAAATCTGCATGAACTGTGGATTAACATATTCTATTGGGAAAGGTCTTATTAGACTGATGCACTGAAAGAGATCCTGCTTCTCTAATGCTCTCAGTATTAATTACGCCTAAATGGATTCTTAATCTAATCTTTCAGGGGGATTTTTTTTTCAGGCAAGAGGATTATTTTTGATCCCATGTCTTCCCTCTGAAAGGGGAGATCAGTTGGCTAAAGTATTTAGGAAATCTAGGATTATTTCTGTTCTTGCTATATGAAGGGTACTTTTTTGCCCCCCACATCAGACCTTCTTTTGATGGATTAAGGCTGCATAAAATAGTCATTCATTCCAACAATCCAACATGCTTTTCAAAAGTGCTTTTCATCAACCCAGCCAAACAAATTATCAGAAAAATGCTCACTTTGTTGCTACTTCATCTCAGTACCATTTTCTTTCTTCCTCTTTGCCCTCACCATCCTCAGCCTCCTTTTCCCACACTGCCATTTAACCTGTAAGGTTAAATGGCAGTGATTTTGTTCAAAAGTGGCAGCTTCTGTGATTTTGTTCAAAAGTGTTCATCATCATGTTAGACAGAGCATAATTTAAACATTTTCTGCTGGTCACAACAGCTCATAGGATTAAATAGTAGTGTGGCAAATTAGGCTAAACAGGGATGGGGACTCGGACTTGAGGACTCGACTCGTGAGTCGAACTGAGTCCCCTCTCTGACTCGAGTCAGACTCGAGTCCCAATATTTTTAATGGGACTCGAGACTCGACACCAAGGACTCTGCCACCACCGCCCGCCACCGCCCGCCACCGCCGCCCGCCACCACTCACCTCACCTCCGCCGCCGCTCACCTTGCCACCGTCGCACGCCGCACGCCGCACGCCGCTGCTGCCACCGCCTCACCTCACCTCACCACCGCCCGCATGCCACCAGCCACCACCTCACGCCGCCGCCGCTCACCTCACCTCACCGCCGCACGCCGCCGCCACCTCACGCCACCTCACGCCACCACCGCTCTGTTTTTGGCGGGGGGAAGCATGGCAACAGGGCTTAAACAGCCCTGTTCCCCTGGTTCCCCCCGCCAAAAACAGAGCGGTGGTGCGGTCCAGCGCACCGGAGCAGTGGCTCTGGCGGCGGCATGCTTGCGGCAGTGAAGTGAGGCAGCAGGCAGCGTGCGGCGGCGGCGTGCGGCGTGCGATGGTGGCAAGGTGAGCGGCGGCCGCATGCGAAGGCGGCGGAGGTGAGCGGTGGTGGCGTGCTATGGCGGCAAGGAGGTGAGGTGAGTGGCGGCGGGCGGTGGTGAGGTGAGGCGGCGGCGGGCGGGCGGTGGCGGGTGGCGGCGGGCGGCAGCAGCAATTCAAGCGGTGCGGAGAACGCTCCGTGCCACTCAGAAGAGCGAGATCGGGCGGCAGGAGCAGGGACGAGGGAAGGACCCACTGGTAAGTGGCGGCGGCGGCAGTGGCTCATGGAGGGAGCGGGAGGGTTTCCGCGGGAGGAAGGGCAGCTCTTCTTCCTCTCGCAGAGACCCTCCCGCTCCCTCCATGGGCCGCCGCTTTGGGAGTGACACGGGACTCGCGAGTCACCATTTTGGACCTCGGACTTGACACTCGACTCGTATAAAGTATAAAGTGTTGGTTATTACCTTTAAAGCCCTACATGGTTTGGGTCCAGGCTACCTACGGGATCACCTTCTCCCGTACAATCCGCCCCGCACACTCAGGTCCTTGGGGAAGAATTTACTTCAGTCAGCCAAAACTAGGCTGACAGGTATTACCCAGAGGACCTTTTCTTCTGCTGCTCCCAGATTATGGAATGGCCTGCCGTAGGAGATTCGTCAACTTAGCAGTATCTTGGAATTTTAAAAAGCCATAAAGACTGATCTCTTTTGGCAGGCCGGCAGAATTTTAGGATGCTTTTAAGATGTTTTTAGGATGCTTTTAAGATGTTTTATAATGTTTATAAGTTGTTTTAAGATGTTTTAATAGTATGTGTTGTGTTTTGATTAGTTTATGTATTTTATATTTTTGTTGTTCCCTGCCTCGATCTAGACGGAGAGGTGGGTAAGAAATATTTATTGTTTGTTGTTGTTGTTTGTTATTATTATTATTATTATAAAATAAATAATGGTGTTGAGAAGAACAGCATCAAAGCGGGAAGAATGTGTTCAGGACAAACACATTTTGCAGCTGAGCAGCAGCCGTGAGGAGGTAACACCTGAGAGGAGGAGGGAGCGAAGGCAGCCACAGCCCAGCTGAGCAGCAGCCATGAGAAGGTAACATCTGAGAGGAGAGAGCGAAGGCAGCTGCCTGAACGCTGCCTCCACCCAGCCCTCTAAGAGACTTGAAGCAACCTGCCGCCAGCAGGGCATAATGTGTAAGGCAGCAGCAATATGTGTTGTGCAGGACATCAGATCTGTGGGCATCTGTGCCCAGATCTGTGGGCAGAGGTGATCAATACCTCTGCATTGTCATGGACAGATCATTTTCTGGTTTGGGTTAGTAAATTATTGCACCCGCCCCTGCAGGGGTGGTGGACCTATTAAGATGCTCCGCCCTTGATGGCTGATGGATCCTCTTGGATTCCAGAAAGCCTTAGAGGGGTCTATGGTTGGTACCATCGATTAACCTGTTGAAGCCCTGGTTGACAGATGGAATCAAGGCCTAACTAGGGCTATCGACATGATCGCCCGCAAACGTCCTCTCCGGCCCGCTTCTAACGAGGCACCCTGGTATACAGAAGATCTCAGGGAGCTGAAGCGGAAAGGACGATGACTAGAGCACCAATGGCAGAAAACTCGACTCATATCCGAGAAGACACATCATAGACACGTCATCTTCGCTCCTATAGGGTGGCAATACGTGCAGTGAAGAAAGATTTCTTCTCTGCACTGTTTGGGTCTGCGAATTCGCGTCCAGCAGAACTGTTCAGGGTGGTGAGGGGTCTAACGCAGACACCTTCATCTCTTGAATAAGAGCTGACAATGGAGTGTCCAGTAACTCCTCAAGTAGGATTACACTGGATCAGTTTCAGTTGGTGAGTACCGAGGACGTGGACAAGCTGCTTGGCCGAGTGAAGAGGACTACTTGCCCTCTCGATCCCTGTCCTTCCTGGTTGGTTGTCCAAGGAAGAGATGCAGTTGGATTACAACTACAACATATTGTTAATGCATCTCTCCAGGGAGGGAGGGAATATTCTATCATGTTTGAAAGAAGCGGTGGTACGGCCACTTCTAAAAAAGCCCTCCCTGGATCCCTTGGACCTTAACAATTACAGACCAGTGCCGAATCTTCCATTTTTGGGCAAGGTGATCAAGAGGGCAGTTGCCTTCCAACTCCAAGCAGTTTTGGATGACACTGATTTTCTAGACCCATTTCAAACTGGCTTCAGAGCACGATACGGAGTTGAGACTGCTATGGTCACCTTAGTAGATGATCTACGCCTGAGTACCGACAGGGGGAGTGTGTCCCTGTTGGTGCTTTTGGACCTCTCAGCGGCCTTTGATACCATCGACCATGGTATCCTTCTGGAACGCCTGAGGGGACATTGTGGTTCCGGTCCTACCTCTCGGGTAGGTTCCAGATGATGATGCTTGGGGATAGCTGCTCCTCCAAAAAGGAGCTGTTATGTGGCGTGCCACAAGGGGCTATTCTTTCTCCAATGCTATTTAATATCTACATGAAACCACTGGGAGAGATCATCCGGGGGCATGGGGTGGGGTGCTATCAGTATATTTGACACCCAAATATATTTCTCTATGCCTTCGGCAACAGCGTCAGCTAAGGACAGTGTGTCTCCTCTGAATGAATGCCTGGAGGCAGTAATGGGCTGGATGAGGAAAAATAAACTGAAACTGAATCCAGACAAGATGGAGGTGTTGCTGTCAAAGGCTACAACCTGGGTTTGGAGGTATGTCAACCAGTTCTGGATGGGGTTACACTCCCCCTGTGTTCGCAGCTTGGGGGTGCTTCTGGATCCGTCGCTCCAAATGACATCCCAGATAGATGCGATGGCTAGGAGTACCTATTATCAGCTTGGGCTGATACGCCAGCTGCACCCCTTCCTAGAGTTGGAAGACCTAAAGACGTTAGTGCATGCGCTGGTAACTTCGAGGCTCGACTTCTGCAATGCGCTGTACATAGGGCTACCTTTATACCTAGTACGGAAACTTCAACTAGTGCAAAATATGGCAGTCAGACCTAGGGGTGCCCACATCATCATGCCAGTTTTAAAAGCACCCCACTGGCTGCCAATCAGTTTCCGGGCAAAGTATAAAGTGTTGGTTATTACCTTTAAAGCCCTACATGGTTTGGGTCCAGGCTACCTACAGGATCGCCTTCTCCCGTACAATCCGCCCTGCACACTCAGGTCCTCTGGGAAGAATTTACTTCAGTTCGCCAAAACTAGGCTGACAAGTATTACCCAGAGGACCTTTTCTTCTGCTGCTCCCAGGTTATGGAATGGCCTACTGGAGGAGGTTCGCCAACTTACCAGTCTCTTGGAATTTAAACAAGCCATAAAGACTGACCTCCTTTGACAGGCCTATCCGGCGGAATTTTAGGATGCCTTTAAGATGTTTTTAAAATATTTTAAGATGTTTTAATAGTATGTGTTGTGTTTGATTAGTTTTTGTGTTCAGCTACATCTTGAATGCCTCCAGTGTGGGAGAACCAACTACCCCCCCCCCTAGGTAGTTGGTTCGATTGTCATATTGCTCTGACAGTATGGAAGTTTGTCCTGATGTTCAGCCAAAATCTGGTTTCCTGTAACTTGAGCCCATTATTCCATGTCCTGCAATCTGGGATGATCGAGAACAGATCCTGGCCCTCCTATGTGTGACTAACATATCTCCCCTCAGTCTTCAGCAGGCTAAACAGGCCCAGTTCCTTCAGTCTCTCCTCGTAGGGCTTTGTTTCCAGTCCCCTGATTATCTTTGTTGCCCTTCTCTGAACCCTTTCAAGTTTGTCTGCATCCTTCTTAAAGTGTGGTGCCCAGAATTGGACGCAGTACTCAAGATGAGGCCTAACCAGTGCTGAGTAAAGGGGAATGATCACTTCACGTGATTTGGAAGTTATACTTCTATTAATGCAGCCCAAAATAGCATTTGCCTTTTTTGCAGCCACACCACACCGCTGGCTCATATTCAGCTTGTGATCTACAACAATTCCAAGATCCTTCTCGCTTGTAGTATTGTTGAGCCAAGTATCCCCCATTCTGGTTTCCTTTTCCTAGGTGCAGCACTTGGCATTTATCCCTATTAAATTTCATTCTGTTGTTTTCGGCCCAGAGCTCCAGCCTATCAAGATCACTTTGAATTTTGTTTCTGTCTTCCAGAGTATTAGCTATTCCACCCTATTTTGTGTCATCTGCAGATTTGATAAAAATGTTGAAGAGTACTGGACCCGGGACTGAGCCTTTGCAAAACCCCTCTCGTTACCTCTCCCCAGTTTGAGAAGGTATCCTTGATAAGCACTCTTTGAGTTCTGTAGCCAACTGTGGATCCACCGGATAGTTGTTCCACCTAGCCCACTTTTAGCTAGCTTGCTAATCAGGATATCATGAGGCACTTTGTTGAAAGCTTTGCTGAAGTCCAGATATATTATGTCCACAGCATTCCCACAGTCCACAAGAGAAGTTACCCGATCAAAAAATGAGATCAGAATAGTCTGGAAGGATTTGTTCTTGATGAATCCATGTTGGCATCTAGTAATCACATTGTTTTCAAGGTGCTGGCAGACTGACTGACTTCTTTATAATCTGCTCCAGAATTCTCCCAGGGATTGATATCAGACTGATGGATTCGTAGTTCCCAGGATCCTCCTTTTTGCCCTTTTTGAAGATAGGAACAACATTTGCCCTCCTCCAGTCATCTGGCACTTCACCTGTCCTCCATGATTTTTCAAAGATAATAGACAGTGGTTCTGAGAGTTCTTCTGCCAGTTCCTTTATTACTCTAGGATGCAGCTCATCAGGACCTGGAGATTTAAACTCCTTCAAACTAATCAGGTGTTCCTTGACCTGATTACTTTGAACGAAATGTATATTGCTCTTGTCTTTTATTAATTACAAGTTTTCTATTAGTTTTCTAACTTACTCATTTATTCATTTACTAATCCACCTATTTTATCTATTTTATGTTATTTTATCTAAATCTGATTTTTTAAAATCTTATTTAATTCATTGTAAATTTGATATGGTCAAATTGACTAATCAATAAAGATACTTCATCTTTTATTTATTTATTTATTTATTATATTTATACCCCGCCTTTTTTCCTGAAAGGAACCCAAGGTGGCTTACATAATCCTCCTCCTCCTCCTCTCCATTTTACCCTCACAACAACCCTGTGGGGTAGGTTTGGCTGAGAATCAGTGACTGGCCCAAAGTCACCCAGTGAGTTTCATGGCTGAGTGGGGATTTGAACCAGGATCTCCTGAGTCCCAGTCCAACACTCTAACCACTACGCCACACTGGCTTTGTCTTCTCCTTGATTGGGTCGTCGGTACCATCATGGTCCTTTTATTCTTTCCCCCATTTATTTAAAGTCCTCCTGATGAAGTTCTTCATGCTGTGGCCATACACATTCTTCCAAGTCCTTGTGACATGCAACCCATCCCTTGCCAGCAGTCCATCTTCCAGGAAGTGTAGCCGGTGGTCCCAGAATCCAAATATCTCACATCAGCACCACGTTCATTCACGAGTTATTCACTCTAAGTATTTTTCTTTCCCTTTCTATTCCTCTTATAAGCAGTGGAAGGATGGATGAGAAAACTACCTGGGCTTCAAAGATCTTGAGTTTTCTTCCCAAAGCTTCAAAGTCTGACATGATTCCTTTGCAGCACCACTTGGCAGTATCATTTGTTCCCACATGGATGAGAAGAAAGGGATACATGTCAGTGGGCTTTATGAACATTGGCAACCCTTCAGTAGCCCCACAACTATGGAATAGCCTCCTCACTGATGCCCGCCTGGCGCCTACGTCTTTACTATCTTTTCAGCCATAGAGGTTAAGACTGCCCTCTATGCTGAGGCATTTAACAGGTCCAAATAGCACACAGGGGGGCTGTGTCACCTTTTTATCCACTATTTTTTATAATCTTGTTTTAGCTATTTAAGTAATTTTAAAATTGTTTTTAAAATGTTTAGTGTATTTTTTTTTATGTTTTATTGTTTGTATTTTTTTAATTATTGTATTTTATTGTAAAATTGTATTTTCTAATAGTATTTTATTGTAAAAGGTTATAATTGCTGTAAACTGCCCAGAGAGCTTCGGCTACTGGGTGGTACAGAAATGAAATAAATAAATAATAATAAATAAATAGATGATGATGATGATGATGATGATGATGATGATGATGATGATAATAATAATAATAATAATCTTTAATCCATCCTCCAGGGAGACAGGAGACCTGGCGAGTCCATGGGTCTTTGCGACATACTTCAGTTTCAGTCCCACACAGCACGGAGTCTCCTACAACTACTACCTTTCTCTTCTTGTTGTTATAGGCCTTGGTTTCATTGCCTCCGCTTGACTGACTTTCAGCCTCTTGCTCGCCACTGCACAGGGTGCCCTGTAATTCTTCCTCTGCAGGCTGTCCTCCAGTCTCATCCTCAAGTCCCTGAAAGTGGTTCCATAGTTCCACTGCTTCCACTGGTGCAGAACGTCTTCTAGTTCTTCTGCTCCTGGCACCCTTTTTCAGGGAGTTTCCTCTACTTCATTATCCCTCACTTCAGTATTCTCCAATTGTGCCTCAGCTTGTTGTTGCTCTTCTGGCTCCTGTACTTTACTTTGCTGTTGTAGTTCCACCATTCTGTCTAGGAACTCTTCGTGTTCTCTTATTTCCTTGAGGGTTGACACTCGTCGCTTTTTCTTCGAAGAGTGCAACCAGCTTGCACTTGTTCCATGTGTAGGCCATGCTGATCTCAGGCAAGAAAACAAACACTGCACACACCTTGCAGGTCACCACCACTGGAGAGTCTTTTCCATCCATCCTCTCTATTCCCTTTTTGTTTCTACTGTTCTGATTGTATTGGAATGTCCTGTGTTTTTTCCTGCCTTCCCTGAAGGTTAGCAACACAGTCCCACTGGTATATAAGTCTGTGTTAAAGAAAGAAGAAAAAGAAATTGTTTGGATCCAGACATCCTCATCTTCCATTCATAACAATCCTGTATTTTCCAACTGTTTCTTCCATCTTTTTTGATATGGTGGGGGGAAATAATGAAAAGATGGAATAGTTGCACAAAGCCTTCTTTCAGCACTAGGACCCAAGATGAAATGAGGTAAATAGTTCCAACTCAGCTCTAGCTTATAAGTATCATGTAACCACTCCATCCAACTTCCTTAGGCTGAAGGTTGATTCTTCAAACACTGATTTTTTGAGATGTATAAATCAGGAACTTGATGCTAATTAGCCACATCTTAAAGCCTGATGATTATATACAGAATTTTGGTTTGATGGCACCAGTTCCTTCCATAATTATGCTTGATTACATTTTATGATAACTGGTATGAGGCAGTGGTTGCCAAGGATTAAATGAACAAACATATTGAATGATGTCATCATATAGATGGATGGACAAAAAGAGGGCGAGAAATCTTCCTGCCCCATTTCAGAACATGAAAAATGTGATAGGTTCCACCAGCAATGCTGGGTCCTGTTTTTGCAAGTGCAGCCCTGCCTTCAAATGTTTGTGATCTGTACATTAGTTCAGTGTTCTCCAACCTTGGGTCCCCAGATGTTTTTGGCCTACACAAAATTCCTGACTTCTGCTATGCTGGCTGGGGCATTGTAGGCCAAAAAAATCTGGGGACCCAAGGTTGGAGAACACTGCATTAGATCATATTCCACATGCCTGCGTTAGACCAGTAAAAGAGAGTGAATTCCACCCTATAGCTACTATAGGGTCAATTATTGAATCAAGCAGTTATAAATAGGACAAATCTGTGACTGTCAGAGAATTATCCAGTGGTTTTCAATGAAACTGGCGGCGGGGGGGGGGGGGGATAGCTTTCTTGGCAAATGGTCCCAGCCTTTTCTACTACAAATTTTGCTGCAATGTGACGCATGAGCCTCTCACGTTTCCTGCCACTACCCTCTTCATAAGAACATAAGAAGAGCCCTGCTGGATCCGACCAGGGGTCAATCTAGTCCAGCATTCTGTTCACACAGTGGACAGCCAGCTGCCCACAGGATCCCACAAGCAGGACATGAGTGCAACGGCACCCTTCCACCCATGTTCCCCAGCAACTGGTGTGCATAGGCATACTGCCTATGATACTGGAGGAAGCATCTAGCCAATCAGGACTAGCAGCCACTGATAGCCTTCCCCTCCATGAATTTGTCCAATCCTCCAAATTGGTGGCCCTCACTACATCTTGTGGAAGTGAATTCCATAGTTTAACTATGCACTGTGTGAAGAAGTACTTCCTTTTATCTGTCCTGACCCTCCCACAAATCAGCTTCATGGGATGACCCTGGGTTCTAGTATTATGGGAGAGGGAGAAAAATGTCTCCCTTTCCACTTTCTCCACACCATGCATAATTTTGTACACCTCTATCATATTTCCCCTTCCTCACCTTTTTTCTGAACTAAACAATCCCAGCTGCTGTAACCTTTCCTTACAGGGGAGTTGCTCCAGCCCCTTGATCATTTTAGTTGCCCTTTTCTGCACTTTTTCCAACTCTGTAATATCCTTTTTAGTTGTGGTGACCAGAACTGTATAAGTGTGGTTGCAGTATAGATTTGTATAAGGGTAGTATGATCTCGGCAGTTTTATTTTCAATTCCTTTCCTAATTATGCCTAACATGGAGTTTGCCATTTTCACAGCACCTGTACACTGGGTCAACATTTTCATCGAGCTGTCCACCACAACCCCAAGTTCTCATTCTTGGTCATTCACCGCTGGCTCAGATCCCATCAAATTATACCTGAAGTCGGAATTTTTTGCCCCAACATGCATTACTTTACACTTGCTTACATTAAACCACATTTGCCATTTTGATGACCATTCTCTCAGTTTGGAGAGAACCTTTTAGAGCTCCTCACAATCCCTTTTTGTTTTCACCACCTGAAATAATTTGTTGTCATCAGCAAACTGGGCCACTTCACTGTTCACTCCTGATTACAGATCATTTATGAATAAATTGAAAAGCATTGGTGCCAATACAGACCCTGTGGAACCCCATGTTTACATCCCTGCATTGGAGGGATTTATTCCTACCCTCTGCTTCCTGTTTTTTAACCAGTTACTGATCCCTAAAAGGACCTCCCCTCTTATTCCAGGACTGCTAAGTTTGCTCAGGAGTCTTTGGTGAGGGACCTTGTCCAAAGCCTTTTGGAAGTCCAAGTAAACAATGTCTACCGGATCACCCCTGTCCACATGGTTATTGACACTCTCAAGGAACTCTAAAAGTTTAGTGAGATGTGACTTACCTTTGCGGAAGCCATTGATTCTTTCTCAGCAGGGCTTGTCCTTCTATATGCTTACTGATTTTATCTTTAATAATGCTTTCAAACAATTTACCCAGAACAAACATTAAGCTAACTCGTCTGTAATTTCCCGGATCCCCATGGATCCTATTTTAAAAATTGGTGTCACATTGGCCATTCTCCAGTCTTCTGGTAGAGAGGCTGATCTTAGGGACATGTTACATATTTCTGTTAGAAGATCAGCAATTTCATATTTGAGTTCTTTAAGAACTCTAGGATGGATACCATCTGGGCCCGGTGATTTATTAACGTTCTGTTTGTCCATAAGGTTGAGAACTTCATCTTTTGTCACCACTATTTGCCTCAGTTCCTCAGACTCCCTTCCTGAAAACATCAGTTCAGGCACAGGCATCTGTCCTGTATCTTCTGCAGTGAAGACTGATGAAAAGAATTCATTCAGCTTCTCTGCAATCTCCCTATCCCCTTCAGTACTTGTTTAACTCTATTGTCATCCAGTGGTCCAACAGCCTCCCTAGCTGCTTTCCTGGTTTTGATATATTTAAAGAATTCTTTATTGTTGGCCTTGATGTTGTTAGTGATATGCTCCTCAAAATGCCTCCTTGCATCTCTTATTGTCTGTTTGCATCTCCTTTGGGCAAGCTTGTGCTCCCTTTTGTTTTGCTCACTTGGGCAAGACTTCCGTTTTCTGAAGGAAGCTGCCTTCTCTCTAATAGCTTCCTTGACACTTCTCGTTAACCATGCTGGTGACTTGGTGCTACCTTTCTTAACCTGTCGTATACATTCTATCTGAGCTTCTGTTATTGTGGTTTTGAGTAATCTCCAAGCATTTTGAAGGGATTTAACCTCATTTACCAGTTCTCTCATTCTGGAGAAGTTTCCTCTTTTGAACTCAAAAGTGACTGTGTTAGACTTCTTTGGCAATCTACCATTTAAATATATGTTAAATCTGATGGCATTGTGGTCACTATTTCCGATTGGTTTTACATCTCATTTACATGTCGTACTACACCATTTAGGATTAAATCCAGGGTTGCCTCCCTTCTGGTTGGTACCATGACCCAGGTTCTAGGGCACAGCCATTTAGGACATCGAGAAATTTAAGATCTTTGTCGTAACTGGCACATGCATTTATCCAGTCAGTGTGTGTGTGTGTGTGTGTGTGTGTTGAAATCACCCATTATTACAATTTTTATCCCAGTTTTAGTTGATGCTCATTTCTCTAATATCATGACAGGAGATCCTACATATAATCTTCATTTGAAATTATTCAGCTGAAAGCATTTCTAAGTGTAGCTAACACACATCCATCATAATATTTCTTTCAAATAATCTTCAAAATATGTTTTGTTGGTTCTGCTTCTAAATGGGAAATTAACTAGCACTTAATGCTGATAGGGCTGTATATAGGATGAGGTGAGATGGGGCTTGTCTCTGGTCACGCACAGCTGTTGCAAGTCCCTCTCCACTTGGCGTGAGTGCTGCTGGGCTCTTGGCTTGCTCATAGGGCTGAGAGAGCTGGGCTGGGTGTCCAACAGCAGTGATTTTCCTTGAAACAAGGTGCACCATCCCTGCATCCTTATTTTAAAGGAAAATTGCTGCTTTTTGGTTTCTGCTAATGCAACATCAATAGCACTAGTACACAGACACAGTTGGTTCCTTCCCTATGTTGGAAACTGTTTTATACAAGTCTGCATTTACTACAAGTCTTATCCAAGAGTTGTGCAACATGGGGACAGTGTTGGGCACTGTTCATTCACTGTGAAAGGCATATGGGGCGGGAATATGGGGTGGGTTAGGATTTTTCAGTTTTGTACCGTTTTTGTTTGTTTGTTTGTTTTAAATTGTGTTTCACACTCTGTTTTTTCTTGTATTTTATTGGACTGTACATTGCTCAGAGTGGCTGGATGACTGGCCAGATGGGTGATTCAAAAATATAATAAATAAATAAATAAATAAAGAGCATTATTACACTCAGCATTGATCCCTTAGACTCCACACACGTGTCTGCCCACATTTGATGTCCAGAGGTCTGCACACAGAATTCACCCAGAGAAGTGGACCCCCGCAGGATTTCTTTAGCCCCACCAACATAAATTTTCTGGATACACCCTTGCAGTTGTATAGTGGCAATTAGCTTCCAGGGGGAGCCAAACTACCACTTTATGCTTGTAAATGATAAATAGGTAGGAAATTATGCTCATTTAATTTTAAAATCTTGTTACCTGACATGGTTATGGTCTGGTTACCAGTAAAATTATTTGCATATGCTAATTTACATGTATAATGGCAGATTTAGAGATAATTATAATTTAAATAGAAATACAAGTCCTCTGGTGGCCCTTCAAATAGAGGACTGGCCTCTGTAAAAGAGGACATGTGGCCACCCTAAGATCGCCTTCCAAAGGAAACCACACCTGGGTAAGTGTCCTGCCTGCCCCTGGCAGTTCCTTCCTGCTGCTTGGAGAAGTGTGGGGAGCTTAACAATACGCTCAAGCTAGCTCTCAAGATCCTCAACACTAGCAGCTCTACTTCTCCCTGCACTCTAGCAAAATATAAAAATTTTTATGTTATTGGTGTCACATTGATTGGTGTCTTTTTGATCTTATTGGTGTCACAATAAGATTCATTATTGCAGTTATAAAAGGATGAATAGTAAATTATTCCCTGCTTCTGTTGGGCTTAGATTTTACCAGTCATTAGTGCGGGTATTTCACAAAAAAATATGGATTTTTAAAAATTCAGAGCATATTCTCAGTTATGAGTACATTGTGCTTTCACCTTGGTTTTGGTTTTGGTTTTGTTTTAGTTTTAGTTTTTTAAGAAGTTTTTATCCTAATGTATTCTGCCAACAAATAATGTGCATGGCTGAAAGACATTGCATGTGCCATTCAGCAAGACACTGAGAAATGCTATTAACCAACTGCTGTGGATAAACCTTAGCTTGGTGATAATATAAACAAATTTCTTTTTTAATTTGCTTAAAGGAAGAATGGATATTTATGCAATGAATTTATGCAATGAAAATAATGATTCACACTCACCCTAATGAATCTGACATCAATCCCTGGGAAAATTTTTGAGCAGATTATAAAGAAGTCAGTCTGCAAGCACCTTGAAAATAATGCAGTGATTACTAGAGGCCAGCATGGATTTGTAAAGAACAAATCCTGCCAGACTAACCTGATCTCATTTTTTGATCGGGTAACCTCCCTTGTGGACTGTGGGAATGCTGTGGACATCATATATCTGGACTTCAGCAAAGCTTTCGACAAGGTGCCTCATGATATCCTGATTAGCAAGCTAGCTAAAAGTGGGCTAGATGGAACAACTATCAGGTGGATCCACAATTGGCTACAGAATCGGACTCAAAGAGTGCTTATCAATGGTTCCTTCTCAAACTGGGGAGAGGTAACGAGCGGCGTACCACAGGGCTCGGTCCTGGGCCCAGTGCTCTTCAACATTTTTATTAATGACTTGGATCAGGAGGTACAGGGA
The DNA here is from genome assembly GCA_021292165.1 of Shinisaurus crocodilurus. Taxonomy (NCBI): domain Eukaryota; kingdom Metazoa; phylum Chordata; class Lepidosauria; order Squamata; family Shinisauridae; genus Shinisaurus; species Shinisaurus crocodilurus. Next base: position 186,306,303 of record CM037879.1, read on the forward strand.
ATGCTTATCAAATTTGCAGATGACACAAAGTTGGGTGGAACAGCTAATACTCTGGAAGACAGAAACAAAATTCAAAGTGACCTCGATAGGCTGGAGCGCTGGGCCGTAAACAACAGAATGAAATTTAATAGGGATAAATGCCAAGTGCTGCACCTAGGGAGAGGAAACCAAATGCAGAGTTACAGAATGGGGGACACTTGGCTCAACAATACTACAAGTGAGAAGGATCTTGGAATTGTGGTAGATCACAAACTGAATATGAGCCAGCAATGCGATGTGGCTACAAAGAAAGCAAATGCTATTTTGGGCTGCATTAATAGAAGTATAACTTCCAAATCGCGGGAAGTGATAATTTCCCTTTACTCGGCACTGGTTAGGCCTCATCTTGAGTACTGCGTCCAGTTCTGGGCACCACACTTTAAGAAGGATGTAGACAAACTGGAGAGGGTTCAGAGGAGGGCAACAAAGATGATAAAGGGACTGGAAACAAGGCCCTATGAGGAGAGACTGAAGGAACTGGGCATGTTTATCCTTCAGAAGAGGAGACTGAGGGGAGATATGATCGCACTCTTCCAGTATTTGAAGGGTTGTCACACAGAGGAGGGCCAGGATCTCTTCTCGATCATCCCAGTTTGCAGGACACAGAATAATTGGCTCAAGTTACAGGAACCCAGATTCCACCTGAACATCAGGAAAAAATTCCTGACTGCTAGAGCAATAAGACAATGGAACCAACTACCTAGGGAGGTGGTGAGCTCTCCCACTCTGGAGGCATTCAAGGTGCAGCTGGACGGGCCATCTGTCAGGGATGCTTTGACCTGGATTCCTGCATTGAGCAGGGGGTTGGACTCGATGGCCTTGTAGGCCCCTTCCAACTCTACTTTTCTATGATTCTATAGACATACTGCCTCTGAAACTGGAGGGACATAGGACCAGACAAGGTTGGAAGGACATAGGCGAGAGCCAGTGTGGCGTAGTGGTTAGAGTGTTGGACTGGGGATCAGGAGATCTGGGTTCTAGTCCCCACTCAGCCATGAAACTCATTTTGGGGCTGACTTTGGGCCAGTCACCGACTCTCAGCCTAACCTACCTCACAGGGTTGTTGTGAGGATAAAATGGAGAGGAGGAGGAGGATTATGTAAGCTGCCTTGGGTTCCTTGCAGGAAAAAAGGTGGAGTATAAATATAATAAATAAAATAATAATAATAATAATAATAATAATAATAATAATAATAGGATTGTGCCCTAAATGACTTATCTGAAAGGTGTTGTAAAGAGAATACATTTTATTTCACATGATCACGGCTGTAAGATTTATCTACAGTAAATATGGGAGACAAAAGAATGACCCAGTACTAAAGGAATTGTTGGTAATACTTTGGGATTTAGCTATTATATGTAAATTAACAAGTGATATTTGTGTAAGGAATGGGTGACAAAAGATTAATCTTTTTGGAAGAAGATGGAAATAATTTTAAAACTATTGGTAGAAGAGGCAAACATATATCGAAGTTAATTTTTCTTTCTTTTAATTATTAAGTACTGATCATGAATGTACTACTTTGATAATTAAGAATGGAATTTCCTTAAGTTAGCTTTTGTATTATTTTAGCAAAATATTTTTTTTTTAAAGGGAAACGATTACAAGCGGCTTAACTATGGAACTAACATGTGCGTCTGTCTTTTTTTCTTGCTGCTTCATTATCTGATGTGTTCTTTGACAGCTGCATTTTTCTGACTTTTAATTAAAAATGCAATAATTTTTTTAATGACCTTTACTTTTCAATAAATATGGCCTTATCAGAATACATTAATATTAAAATGGAATTAAATTTGAGGAACCTTGTGACAAGGGCATTTCTCATTCCCACTTTCTGTATTCTTTAACTGCCTCAAAATTCACAGAGAATGATTCACACTGTAGCTCTCTGTAGGAAGGAATCTTTGAAGGTCAGATTTCTGTACATGGTAAGATGATGAACTTTCTCTATACCACAACAAAAAGGTAAGAAAAGCACTATTGACTTTGGGCTTTGTAAATGTCTGCCTGTCAAAAAAATAGAGAGGAGATAGCTACGGTAAGTCTATAATTATTCTATGTAACTATAGATCTTAGACATTCCAACAGCAGCCCCAAAACGAACACAATTCCAAAAGAGGAGAATGTGAGGTAAAAGTATTTAATTATTTGTAGACCTGTTGAATAATTCAATGTGGTTGACCTGAATAGGAGTTTAAAGGGCTCCTGGTTATCCATGAGTCCATGTGTGAGTCCTATGAAGCTTTTAGCTGAAATTCTAGAAAGTAAAGAGCAAAAAACTGAAGTCAGAGCTCCAGTTTTATTCAGCAAATACACCCATATATTTGCAGCTGATTATAATAATATATATGTAACATTGTAATAGATGTATATCGTCTAGTGCTGTGCTGAAAATTTCTCCTACCTTTTTTGACCATTTTCATTCAAATTGATAGAAAAGAAATTGCTTTGAAAAAGAAATTCAGTGGTGAAGACAATTTTGGAGAAATGTTCATCGTTTAGGTCTAAGATTCTTGTGCTTACCTTACATAGGAGGTAGCCAAGCACTGTGCCCAGTGTTCTGTTTTTCAGTGTACAATCATCAGCCTGTAGCATCCTCCGCTTCCCACACATCATGAGGTAATTCATCCCAGAGGGCTTTTCCAGATCAGGAAGTGCAGGCAGTCTGGGAGGCTGCAGAGCAAAGAAAGATGGAAGCTTTTGTGAGTTTCCCCTCATTCTAAAAGGTTGGAATGCCTCTTCTAAGGCTTAGTTACTGCATGTGGATATTTTGGGTGTTTTGGCCCAACCCCTCCTGCCTTTGGTCTCAGCCCATTTTGCCTTCAGTCCTGCCCACCACTGGAATGCAGCTTCTCCAAAATTAAATTTGGCCTTCAGGCAGAAAGAAGTTCAAGGACCCTGCTTTACATCATCTGTGTAAGCTCTTCCCCAACCCAATATGTTAGATCACTTCAACTCAGTTCCAGGCTAACCCTTATTATTTATCACATTTGACCCCCACACTTCCTCCAAGGAAATCAGGGCAGGATACACAGGATCATCCCATTGTATCTTCAAAAAACCCTTTGAAGGGATGTTCCACTGAGAGAGAAAATTAGCTTTATGACTGAAAGGGGATTCAAACCTAGGTCTTTCCAGTTCAGGTCCAACAATCCACTGTCTCACACTTGGGCCAGGAATAAATCTCACTGAGGGCTATTCCATACATTACGTGGCAACACCCCTCTGGATTGTGATAGGGAGATCCTATGATACAAGCCTGTATCCTGTGATACAGGCCTGTGGCTTATGCTGGCTCAGCTTGTCTGAGTGTGGAAAGCTAAGCAGGGTCAAGTCTGGTTATTACTTGGATGGGAGACCTCTCCTCTATTTTCCTGCATTGAGCAGGGGGTTGGACTCGATAGCCTTGTAGGCTCCTTCCAACTCTATGATCTATGAAATCCAGACAATTTTGGTTCTCTGATGAGTGTATCTGTATGATATATTTCAAACAGGCATTTTTCGCATTCACACATTATACACAATGTAATGTTCTCTGTGAGGTCCCCATATCTGTACTGCTCTCCGCTAGGATGGGCAACTGCCCCGGGGCTCACTTCATATTGGCTTGCACCCTCAATATCTAGGCCAATGCCACAAATGGAGAGTGGTCTGAAGGAGGATATTTTACATCTATTCCCTAGTCATCATGACTAGATCATTCCTCTGGAGATTTAGACTTGCAGTAACTATTCCCCTCTTCATGGGTGTGGGACATATTAGGGTGGTCCACCTAGAGCCCAAGGGATTCTGGAGGGCTCTGGGAAATTTTCCAACTGGTATGGTGGGCATGCCTGTTGAAGCCCTGGTCATTCTGTGGAATTACAAAGATGACTTGGGCAGCTGACATAACCATTCCCAAGCATCTATTCCTGCTGTGCAGAGCCCAGTCCGCTCCTTGGTATATATCTGGGCAATTAATCAAGTTGGGAAATGACTGGAACACAGTTAGAGGGGAACTTATTGATTGAACACAAGTAAGAGCTCACTTGAATAACATGTACACATTTGAAAGATGTGCAAAGAAAAATGTGTAGACTTCCAAAATGGAGCACAGGGCAGGGCAGGGGAGGTTAAACTGAAGTCTTACGAGGAGTCACACTGCTCTCTGTGCACACTGGGTCAAAGATTGTGGCAAAGATCTTTAAAGCCTGTGTGTACCAGGGAGCTATGGTGCCCACTTTTTAAAGCTAGTTTCACTGACCATGAAAAGGCTACATCTTAGATAGTTGTACAGTCATGCCTTGGATTGAGAGCATAATTCGTTCCGGAAACGTGCTTGTAATCCAAAACACTCTTATATCAAAACGAAATCCCCCCAAAAAATTTGTACAGAGATTTTTAATTTAAGCCATACTACAGTACTTGTATTGCAAGATGTTGCTTGTATATCAAGTCAAAAAATATTAAATAAATATTTAAAATTTTGCTTGTCTTGCAAAACGCTCTCAAACCAAGTTACTTGTAATCCAAGGTATTACTGTACATGAAATGCCTCATCTACTAGACACACACCAGTCATCCTCAACTATGTTGTGTGCAGTTGGGAAGTAAGCTTCAACTGCCAGTTTGGTCAGCTTCTGTACCTGGAACAGGAGTGGGGGAAGAAGGACACCATCTTGTCCTTTGTCTCAAGCAAAGACAAGTATTTGTATTATCTTGGGCTGTCCTTGATAATACAGTTGCCCAGCACAGCACAAGAAGCAAAATATCCTAGTTTGGAGCAATATAGGATGAAGGACATCTGTGTGACTGCATACACTCATATTTCTAGAAGCCATATAGTCCAGTACTGTTATTTTGCATCACTGCTAAAAAAATAAATAAATGTTAAGGTAAACAGCAGTTGAAGAATTACATCAATGCAATGGTAAAATAAAAAAAATAAAAAATAGATCTGTGACTCTCGTAACCTAGAGCCAGTGTGGCGTAGTGGTGAGAGTGTTGGACTGGGACTCAGGAGATCCGGGTTCTAGTCCCCGCTCAGCCATGAAACTCACTGGGTGACAGTCACTGACTCTCAGCCTAACCTACCTCACAGGGTTGTTGTGAGGATAAAATGGAGGAGTGGAGGAGGAGGATTATGTAAGCTGCCTTGGGTTCCTTGAAGGAAAAAAGGTGGGGTATAAATATAATAAATAAATAAACCTATATTTATTATGGAAGGTTTTCTGTAAGTTCCTGCTACTGAATGAGCTACCTTCTCTTTAGGAATTTGTAAAAAGGTGTTTATGAATCTGTAGTTTGTTACCTATTTCTCTAAGTAACGGACGGGCATTTCACAGCCACCATGCTGCTATAAATTTAACAATAATCTGCAAAGCGCATCATCCTACATGGCAAAATTAGGACAATAATTATGCAGCGTCAATAGAGGATTATCTTGGTTTTCAAAGGATGTAAGTTTGAATTTGGGCATTGTCAAAGCAAGCAAATACTCAAACTTGATTTGTGAACATAAAGGCACATTCATTTCAACTCTAGAAGGAGTGGAAATAGCTGCTTATTTGTCTATCTTTCTGTTATTTGAGTCATACAGACCTTCCTCAGCAAGACATCTCTGTTTGCTTCAAATTAAGGGCTCCCCCCCCCTTTTATGATCTCTACTTACTAGGTCAGCTGTGAGATGGCTGCTCTTGTTGCCAGCGTAGCTGGCTGCGGCATGCTGGTAGTTGTAGGCCAAAAACATCTGGGGACCAAAGGTTGGAGAACACTGCTTTACACATATTGAACACACATACACACCGCTAGACCTCCTAGTGAGGAATGAATGGCAGGTTTAGTCTTCACTATCATGGTATCCCCAAATACAGCACATAACCCCTAGGTGGTGAATGGCCTGGTTCACATGTAATGACAACAGAACATATGGGTTAATTATGTGTTGTTGTTGAATCATGGGTTGTTGTTACATGCAAATGCTGCACTATGGTTTAACCATGAACAACCCAGGAAGAGAACCCATGGTTTGTTGTTGGCTTGTGAGCTCTGGGTTGTTCTTGGGTTGTCATTATGTGGTAACCGGGTCAATGACTCTATGACCTGGTTTGCACATAACGATAACCCATGGTTTATTTAACCCATGGGTTGTTGAATTCTGGGTTGTAGTGTTATGCAACCCCAGTTGTGCTAGCAAACCATGGTTTCTTAACCATGAACAATCCAGAAAGAGAACCTATGGCTTGTTGTTGGGTTGTGAACTCTGGATTGCTTAAACCATAGGTTGTCATTACACGTGAACCCAGAACCATGGGTTGTTCATGGGTTGTTTCACCAGGCTACAGAAGTGGCAAGCAAGTAGGGATGTGCGTGGAGCTTGATTGGGGTGGAAGCGGGGCAAACTCACCCTGCTCGACCCCCCCCCCCCCGAGCTCCATGCGACTTACCTTTCCCCAGCTCGACTCACGTCGTCACGAGACGAGCCAGGGAAAGGAAGTTCCAAGTTCCTGGCACTATACTTCCAGACCCTTTACTGTTGAATGCAGACGATGCTGTCCTGATGTCTTTATCAAAGGTAGGCCTTAAATGCCTAATGTGTGCATTTATATCTTATTGTAAGATCAATCAACTGACCATAAACTTTGATAAAACAAAAATCATAATCTTTGCTCGGCATGCATCGTTAAGTAAGTGGAAAATCAATGGCCAGTACATCGACCAAGTTAAACAGTTAAAATACTTGGGTATTACGTTCTGTTACAATCTTTCTTTCTTAGTTGCATAGAAGGGCAGGCAGCTCAGAATATCACTAAGGCCATTTCTCGCTGCTTTTTTTATTTTTTTATTTTATTTTTTTTTACCAAAGGGGGTCAATTTATACCTGCTGTATGGAATCCCAATTTGGATCCATGGATTCCACCTAAGTATTGAGAGTGTTCTCTCCAATTTTTAAAGATCTATTCTTGGAATGCCAAGATGTGTTCCTGCAGCAGGATTGAGACTTGAGGTAGGCATTGCATCATTAGAATGCACCGCCTGATGATATACTTTTAGATATTGGACTAAAGTGGTATATGCAGATTCTTCTGTTGAATATTTACAACTTCTTCAGAAAGATGTTTACACCAGCTCCTGAGCTAAATCCCTCTCCATCAAACTGCAGTTACTGGGCCTGTCTATTTTCTTAACACTTATGATATCAGAGTAGCAAATTTTACTTTTGAAAATCAAATTAAAAGTATTCTGTATCAAATGCCCATAAGCTCACCCTTGCATCTTGGTCTGAATTTTGAATGTCCCAAAAGTGCTAGTGTGAAGGACCACCGCCGGAGTTAACGGGTTAACCAGAACTGAGAAAACTCCCTTTTGGAATGCCTTCTATTCTCGGGTGAATAGAAGGCAACCGCTTCAATAGGCGCTGAATGAGAGTTCAAATTGACAAGATACAGGAGTTGTTTATAGTAAGTTTAATGGAGCAAATAAAAACAAACAGATAAGAACTCCACCATAAACACAGGGAGTCTATAAAAGTTAATGGATCGTGCAAACTCCAATACACATTGAGCTAGAACGGAGCTCTGCAGATAGGCAATAGACAATACTGACCTCAAAAGACCTCAGTTCCTAGAAAGTGGTTCACTGTGAGTCATTCAGACTTACAACCTTTACCAGGCGCTTTGCCCAGGATTGAGTTCCGTTGTCCAGACCGAAGTCATGGATGGTCCGTGTTGGGATGCTCCCAACATCCAACAACTTACCGGGGCTTGGTGCCCCTCTTTTACCTCCTCCTTTGCTCCCCCTCCCTTCCTGTTGACAGGTAGAACTGGTTCCTCCTGCCAGGATCTCGGTGCCCCTGGGTGCTTGAGAGTACTTGGCAGCTCTTTGAGACTGCCAGGGCATCCTGCCCCGCCCCAGTGCTTGAGGGTGATTCGCAGCTCTTTGGAGACTGCCAGGGGAAGCTACTGGGAGGGTATGTAGATATGTTCCATTGAGGTGAATGCAAATGTAGGCTGATGACTGCTCGGAACTGGACTGCCTCTGCCCTAGGCAGAGGCCATGTAGGTGGCGGTGTGTGTGTGTGTGTGTGTGTGTCTGGTCTGGCTTTCTCTCCACAGCTAGGTATCTGAGTAATCTGTCCAGTCCATCCCAAAATACCAGCAGGTCTTTTCGAGAGCCAGATTCAATTGCTTACCATCTGCACCCAACATCCAACAACTTACCGGGGCTTGGTGACAGGTAGAACTGGTTCCTCCTGCCAGGATCTCGGTGCCCCATGGTGCTTGAGAGTACTTGGCAGCTCTCTGAGACTGCCGGGGCATCCTGGCACCCCTCCCCCCAGGCGTGCCATACAAAAACCGTTTATGTCCCTGTAATGAACAAGAAATTGAAACTTTGGAGCATATCCTTTTTTTTGGTAAATAACGTAGTGCCAGGCCTGTGGCTTATGCTGGCTCAGCTTGTCTGAGCGTGGAAAGCTAAGCAGGGTCAAGCCTGGTTATTACTTGGATGGGAGACCCCTCCTCTAGTTTCCTGCATTGAGCAGGGGGTTGGACTCAATAGCCTTGTAGGCTCCTTCCAACTCTATGCTCTATTAAATCTATCTATGAAATCTATGACCCGGAAGTATAGCGCCGGGGATGCAGAAGTCCGCTGAGCGCCCCGGCGAGCACCTCAGCTGGCGCTTGCGGGGGACACAAAACGGATTGTGCGGCAGGGGTGCTCGTCAAGTGCCCTGAGAGGCGAGCACAGAGGTAAGTGCACAACCCTACGAAGAGTGAAAAAACCAAAAACTAACACCAACCAGTTGCTCTGTTATGGGCAGATAGACAATTAATTTTCAAGAGAATGGCACTGAATCTGCTGACTGGGAAAGGCAGCAGCTGAGAATAGATGGCAAACACCATGAAAAAAAGATAACAAGGAAGTTTTATGGAACATTCCACCCTTAAATTCTACTTTCATCCACCATTTGAAGCTAATTTTGAGATTCCTCCTCAGGCAAAATATTTGAAGAATGTCATGGCAAGTCAAAAGTGTCTGTGCTGAGTGTTGTAGCTGGGTGTTTTTGTTTTAATCCAAATATTTATTTCATTTTCCCAAAGTCAGAGTGAGAAGTCGTGGTTGAAAATTTGCTGTCACTCCTTAGATTCCAAGCTTCTTGTATATCTCCTTTGCAGCATTTGGTACTGCACAGGCCATTTGTTAGAAGGGATACCAAAAAACAATTGATCTCAGCTGGTAAAGCTCCTTTACAGACAACATTGACACTGAAATCCAGCATCGTTTGAGCTCCGCAAGTGCTGCGTTTTCTCGAATGAAACATAGAGTGTTCGAGGATCGGGATATTTGTAAGAAGACCAAAACCCTGGTTTATGAAGCCATTGTATTGCCAACTTTATTGTATGCCTGCGAAACATGGACTATCTATAAACGTCATTTCCACCTCCTTGAAAGATTTCATCAACGTTGCCTCCGGAACATCCTGTGAATTACTTGGGAAGATAGGCGAACAAATGTCAGTGTACTGGAAGAAGCAAAGACTACTAGCATTGAAAAAATGATCCTTCAACGCCAACTTCAGTGGACCGGTCATGTTGTTTGAATGTCTGCCGTCTCCCAAAGCAGTTACTTTATTCACAACTCAAGGATGGAAAGTGGAATATCTGTGGTCAACATAAGAGGTTTAAAGATGTTCTTAAGGCTAATCTAAAAAAATGCAATATAAACATCGAAAACTGGGAAGCTCTGGCCCATGAACGCTCTAACTGGAGGTTGGCCTTTCAAAAAGGTTCTATGGACTTTGAAGAAGCCCGAGTGCAAGATGAAAGAGAGAAACGTGCTAAGCGAAAAGCACGTCAAACAAATTCTTTACGGGACCATCTTCCATCTGGTAACCTGTGTCCTCACTGTGGAAAGCTGTGTGGATCTAGAATTGGCCTCCACAGTCACTTACGGACCCATTGCTAGAGTCTACACAATATTTTTCTTTAGAATTTCCTCCTTTTAAAATTTTCTTTTTGTAATTTTTTTTATCCTGGAAGACAATCTTACTCAGTCACGAGTGATTGCCTACAAACATTATAAGTGAAACAAAACCATTTTGTTGAAATTTAATAGGGATAGATGCCAAGTTCTGCACCTATGAAAATGAAACCAAATGCACAGTTACAGGATGGGGGATACTTGGCACAACAGTACTACAAGTGAGAAGGATCTTGGAGTTGTTGTAGATCACAAGCTGAATATGAGCCAGAAATGTGATTTGGCTGCAAAAAAGGCAAATGCTGTTTTGGGCTGCATTAATACTTATAGCTTCCAAATCGCGGGAAGTACTAGGTCCCCTCTACTCAGCATTGGATGGCCTTATAGGCCCCTTCCAACTCTACTATTCTATGATCCTATGATGTTTGGCGGGCGCATCACAACCAGCCATGTTTCCCTGGCTGGCAGCAACTGCTCTTGCTGCCACCACCTCCTCATTCATCCACCCACTTCAGAGTGCTGCAGCAGGAAAGTAGCAGTGATACTAACTGAAGTGCTTTCTCAGTGCCTTGCACTGAGGGGTCCTTCCTTAGAACAAGGAAGATTGGGCAGGCACTCTGGAAAGCTCCACTACTTTCCTGATGATCATTTGCCATGGCAGGGGAGTAGCCAGCAGGGCTCTCTGGACTCAGTGCCTCACTCTGAGGGGTTCTTCCTCAGAGTGAGACACTATGGCTGAGGTGGCCATGAAGAGTTCTTGTGCCACCGTCACTTTGCTGCAATGGTGGCAACTCCTGTTTAGAATTACTTTAAAGTTGGGCCCCAGCTCAAGGGGAAATGGCTGGAGGAAGGATTCTCTCCTGCTGCTCACTACATCACCCCCCCAAGCCCCACAGCTTTGTAGCAGCTCAGCAGTAACTATGGTTTGCAGATCCATGTCTGCCACTTAATGTCTAGTCTGGCCTAAAGTGATGGGGTCCTAATTTCTAGTAATAAAAATTAATTGCCAATCAATATTTCATTACTGAAAAATAAATCTGCATACAGTAGATACTGTAAGAAGAATGGCCATGGGAAATAGTGAAACTTGGTGAATAATCTGCCTGTTATTAACTGTCTGTGTTTTAGGCAACTGTAAATCAGTCTGGCTATATTGACCAGGAAGAAGGCTTGATATGCCTTTGCTGCGGTTTAATTAGAAATGTAACAGCAGTCTGTGGTTTCTGAGAGTGTTCATAACCTAAAATGTCAACAAACACTTTCCATCTGTTTTCTATTCAGTCAGAGTGAGTCTGTGTGATTTTTAGAGTTTAGAGTTCTGTTGCTGGCATTCTGAAGGTGGTAATCAGATAATCAAAATGCATTTGATTACATGGCGAATACACAAATCATTATGTCCTGAAGAAAGAGTTTTACATTAATTCAGTTGCCTATCAGTAGTTTTTTTACTGTGTTGTGATCATTGTGTTCACTGTGTTACTCATTATGCCAAGTAAGAACAACAGCGTAAGAACATGATCCATGTTGGATCAGACCAAGGGTCCATCTAGTCCAGCATTCTGTTCACACAGTGGCCAACCAGTTGCTCACTGGATCCCATGAGCACGAGTGCAACAGCAGCTTTCCACCCATGTCCCCCAGCAACCACCTCTGATACTGGATGCTCTGATACAGCATCTAAAGTCCTATATTTTCATCATTATTTTTTTTTTAATTGCCTCTATTGCATTGGAGATTTGAAGCCAGGTTCACAAGTTACACACTCCCCCACCCCCTGCAACTGGTTACTGTGGATCACTGTCAGCAAAGCAATACATAGCAAACAAATTAACATACAAACATATGAAGCTGTTTTGTATGCTGAGTCAGACCATTGGTTCATTTTTAGCTGAATGTCGTCGTCCCCGACGGGGCAGAGGGTCATTCCCAAATATATATAACCTAAAATGAACCCAAGGCGGCTTACATAATCCTCCTCCTCCTCTCCATTTTATCCTCACAACAACCCTGTGAGGTAGGTTAGGCTGAGAGTCAGTGACTGGCCCAAAGTCACCCAGTGAGTTTCATGGCCGAGTGGGGACTAGAACCCGGATCTCCTGACTCCCAGTCCAACACTCTCACCACTACGCCACACTGGCTTTTAGAATCCACATTAGAACATTTTTCCAGCATAAAACACGTTGCTTGTTTGCTATACTCCAATACAAAATGGCAGATACTCCAATTCTCTTACCCCCAAAAGAATTTCACCTCACCCTGAAATCTAGCTGAAACAAAACACCTGATTTCAAGGTGGGTAAAATGGCTGAGAAACAGACCTGGTCAATTCAGTACAGCCCTACGCCCAGCACATCTTGGAAGAGTGTTCTTTCCCACTGCAGATGACTGGAACTACGTGTCCCAGCATCCCTGGTGATCTGTGTGGAATTCCTGCTGAGGAGAAAGACCACCAAAGATGGCAAGAAAAAAAATGCTCTGCTAGGGCCAGAGACAATCTGAAGCTGCCTTCTTCCTGCTCAAAAGCAAGGACGGTGCTGGGACAACGGGAAGCAGCAGCAAAGGGCACTTTGCAAACATCTGGTTAAAATGCTTGGAAAACTTGACGGCTCTTGTGAACATTTGCTGGAATGCTGACAAAAGCTCAACTGTTTTCAGGGTGAGCAGAGGAGTGCTTGTACATTCCTTCATACATGTATAGCTGTTTACTTCTGGGCCCATTTCAAGGTAATGAGTTACTGCTGAGCCGCTACAAAGCTGTGGGGGTTGGGGGGGGTGATGTAGTGAGCAGCAGGAGAGAATCCTTCCTCCAGCTATTTCCCCTGGAGCTCTAAATGTTAAAGCTCTAAATGGCTTGGGATCCAAATACAGTAATACCTTGGATTGCAAGTAACTTGGTCTGAGAGTGTTTTGCAAGACAAGCAAATTTTTAAAATAACTTTTGACTTGATAAACAAGCGATATCTTGCAATACAAGGTAGGGATGTAACCGTTCACCTTGAGCGGGCGTAGCGGGCCGAAATCGGCCCTGCTCACGCCCGCCAGAGACTCGCTTTGATATAAGAGTGTTTTGGATTACAAGCACAGTTCTGGAACAAATTATGCTTGCAATTCAAGGTATTACTGTACCTGAAAAAACACTCCCATGTCAACCTGCTCAAGTTCTAAGACCATCTTCTGGATCCTTTCTCTGTGCACCTCTTTCACCAGAGGTACACCAATCATCTGTAAGTGAGAGGCCTTTCCCAGCAGTAGCACCCCAAGCATGGAATGCCATTCCCAAAGAGATTCACCAGGGGCCAGCACTACTATCTGCGGCATTTTTATTTATCCTGTTTTGTTTAGGTTTTTTGTTGTTTGTTTAAGGCAGTGTTCTCCAACCTCTCAATTTGTTCCCAAACTCTGACCCAGGGAACCCTGTTGAACTCTGAAGAAACTTCTGAGGGACCTCAGTTATCTTCTCCCTGCCGCCCTGGGACTAAACTATCCATACACTATCTCATATTAGCAGCACAGAGTGAAGGTAGAGAAAACACTAATTGTTTGATATAGTTGGCATAATTTTATTTTACTTCACAACTTTGATTACCAGCTTCCACTTTAGCAAACTGTCAGATCTAAGCAGCAATGTATTTAGTATAGTCAATTTGATTGAGTGGTGTTTTAGATTCTTCATTAAGGTTTAATGCCTCTGAGAAATCATACATTCAGCTTCATTGGGTTTTGCCACAGGATCCCCAAAAGGGATTGGCAAAGGTTCTTTGAATTCTGACCACAATAAATACTCCTCCAGGAAGTTAAAGCCAAACATGTTTATTGTAAAGTTAAGCCACAAGTACAACAATGCTACTCCCAGTTCCCTGATGGAAATCCCACCCCTTAGCTGCACAGTCACTGTTCAACCAACCCAATACCTGGGTATTGGGTTTCCACATTGGGCTTCTGCAAGGCTCTCTGCACAGCATCCTCTACTCCTCCTTGTTCCTTCCAGTTCTTCAGTACTCCACACGCAACCAACTAACGACCAACAACAACAACAACCACCTCAGCCTGTACTTGCTCTTCTTAAATAGCACCAAGCTTCTTGGATTGCAGACCTCGTGCTTCATTGTTAGCACCTGTGCTGTTTGCAGTGTCATCCCTCTGGCCAGCAGCCAGATCATGCGCAGGTGAGTTGCTCTTGATTGCATGTTGCATCAGCTTGGCAAGCAGCCAAGTAGCCAAGGCTGTTTGCTGATTCTTAAAGCAAACCTACTTTCTTAAAGCAAACCCAGAGTATAGAGGCAGAACTCTGTACAACACTCCTTTACTCCTCGCCATCTTCCACGACTCCCAGTACAGTAGTTAAGACAGATTTGCAGCTGTCACCTCTGGAATAGCAAAGCAACCAAGCAACAGAGCTAGCCCTCTTCAGGTGTTTAAAAGTCCTAACCACATAGAGGAGACAGGAATGTGGGCTTTAGAAGAAGAGGAGACTGAGGAGAGATATGATCACACTCTTCCAGTACTTGAAGGGTTGTCACACAGAGGAGGGCCAGGATCTCTTCTCGATCATCCCAGTTTGCAGGACACGGAATAATGGGCTCAAGTTACAGGAACCTAGATTCCATTCCACCTAAACATCAGGAAAAATTTCCTGACTGTCAGAGCAATAAGACAATGGAATCAACTACCTAGGGAGGTGGTGGGCTCTCCCACTCTGGAGGCATTCAAGGTGAAGCTGGACAGCCATCTTGCAGGGATGCTTTGACTTGGATTCCTGCATGGAGCAGGGGGTTGGACTCGATGGCCTTGTAGGCCCCTTCCAACTCTACTTTTCTATGATTCTATGATCTCCGTGTTGACCATGGAGGTCTGAAGAGGAACTGTAATGGCATTGGCTGAAACACAGTCACAGTGCTCTGTGTGACCAGGAACCCTGACTGCGTGGGTTGCCCGATCGTGTGGAGCGCTGTATCTGTGTTCAGCTAAATGCAGTTTCAGTTCCTCTTCAGACCTTCCCTGTCAATGTGGGGAGGTTGGGACTAGAGGGGACAGCACTGGAGCACATGTCTCCACACTTAGTATTTTTGAGTACCCGAAGTGGGATACTGCTGCATTGATTATATTTAAAAGTAACCATTTGTTTACTTGCATAGTGCCATCAATGTCCAAGGCACTTTATGGAGTACCAATAAAATGGCCTAGTCTCTGTCCTGAGGAGCTTGCAATTTACAATTTGGTCCAGGGAAGGGAGCAGAGGGAGAAAGAAAAGACAGGCAAGAGGAAGAATGTGTTCAGTTCTGTTATGTGGGCTTGGTTTCAGTAGGGGATGAATACTAAGGGTTTAATCCAAAGCCCAGAGAATGTGCAAGCAGAGAAAGGCTGCTGCTAGCACGGCCCCTTATCTGTTAGCATGTTCTGTGTTTCTGCTAAGCATTGTGGAGGGGAAGTGCCTTCCTTGCTGACCAGCATAGTGCACTGGATGTGTGTGAACAGAATCAGGGACAGTTTTGCTGCCCACCTGCATTCTGCTCACAGAAATCTAGTGAGGCCAGTGGTGTCATTAGAGTAGGGCTTTGGGATAGACATTCAGGGCTACACTTGGCAGAATGAGCAGGAGCCCTCCCCGCCCAAACAAAGAAGAGCTGACCTGCCATATTTTGAGGCACATTACGATCAAAAAAGCCTCCCCCCGTCTCTCTCTCTCTCTCTCTCTCTCTCTCTCTCTCTCTCTCTCTCTCTCTCTCTCTCTCTCTCTCTCTCACACACACACACACACACACACACACCATAAGACTATTAAGTCTAGAGTCTAAAATTACCTAACTGTACTGCTGAGCAGGGCTGCTACTTGAGGTCTCTTTATATCTCTAATGTTTAGCAGATTAATGCTAATCCCATTTCGGTCCCTCCCTGCCACATGCTGAGGTCATCAACTGAAGACCTGCTTTGAGTCCCATGGCCTAGTGAGATTAAAGAGGTGTTGACAAGAAGCAGGGTAATTTCAGTGGCTGCACCCTCACTGCCCAGAGCTCCAGCTGCTGTTTCTAGACAGCAGGCAAAAACATTTTTTTCTTGATAAATACAAACTGAAATATAGCACCACCACCACCACTAATGAAAAGGCTAAAAACTGTTGTTTGTTTGTTTGTTGTTTTAGAGGGCAGCTGAATGTCTCACCTGAATGTTCTTTTAATGCTGTTCTGAGCATTTAGTTTGTTGGATTTCCCCCCTCTGTTTTACTTATTGATAAGGCTTTATGCTGATTTTGTTGTTGCTGCTGTTTATGTAATTGTTAGCCACCTTTCGAGCTCCTTTGGTGCCAATCAGGTGGGTAGGCAGCTTTAAAACTAATAATATAAATAAGATATTTATGTCACTCCATGATACGGGGAAGTAAAATCTTTCCAAGTTTTAAAATTATTGGATTGGAACCAGATTTCATCATACTTGGGAGTAAATTGTGACTAACTTAATTGATTTCAACGGGTCTACTCCAAGCACTACTAAATCTTGATCCAACCCAATAATTGTAAAACTTGTAAAGATTTAACTTCCCTGTATCATGAAGCGACAGAAGCGACACAAGGGCTAAGATGGAGTATAAAATATCCTATTTGGAAAGTTTGGAAATAAAATATCCTATTCAGACATTAAGGAAAACATGGAGGTGGGGGGAGAGGAATTGCATGTGCTGCTGCCCACACTTCAACTTCTCCCCAGTCAGCTGAAGGTCCTTCAACTTCAAGAAAAATGGTAAAAAGTTCCATTAGATATGTACAAGATTGCTCTTCTTAAAGTTGGCTTTTTGGACTCCAGCCTAGGTTTTGCCACCAAATGACATTAATTACAAGCTCATGCAGAAATGGGATGGAACAAGCTTGACCTCAGACAATTTGGTAATCTTGGTAAGACCGAGAATGACAGATCCATCCATCTTTGGGGAGTAATGGCAAACTTCCACGATGTCAGAGCCATGTGAAGGCGCCAGCACTAGCATCAACAGAAGGTACTGATATGGAATGGCTTAACGGTGGCAGATTTAATGGATACAACCTTTGCATCTCTCCATATTTTTGGATTGGCCAACCACCAGGACAATTATACAGTGATTCAATCAAAGAGTAATTCTTTCATTGTTTAGCATGTATTCAACACCTTTAACATGCCAAATGCTTTTAAATCATCAGCTGTTCAATTGCTAAACACCACTTACTGATGTTTTACACTGATTGGACCTCAGTTTAAACTGCTCCTGTCTTTGTGACATGAAAAGAAATACACCATCTTTTTATGTAGTGAATTCAGTAAGACACTGAAAGTATATCTATACTACAAAATGATATAAACTATTTGAAAGAGAATTAAGGAAAGTGGTGTAATTCACTGTAATTCACATGACTTCCCTTAAAGAATCCTTAGAATTGTTGTTTGGCGAGAGTGCTGAGAATTCTCAGTTATAGATCTTTAGTCCTCCACATAGAACTACAATTCACTGAGAAGGAACAGCTATTAAACCAGTTTTAATTCACTTCCCTGCCTTTTGGCCAGAATCTAGATCAAGCATAGTATCTGTGGAGAAAGCCCAAAAACTCAGTACACACACGCACACACATCTTTCCCCAAAGGCCAGGGGAGGAGGGATGAGGTCACCAGGGAGTAGCCAGACAAGTCATCAGCCCCAACAAAGGAAGACCTCGGCAGAGATCCACAAACGTCCAGGAAGGGCCATCAAGGACCATCAGCAAACAGGGCAGCCTCGAAGAGCTGCAAAGGTTTCCCTACGTCACCTTCTTCCCGGGCAGGAATAAGCCCATCTACACGAAGGGGCAGGCATAAGCCCCCACCTGACCTAGGGGGCGGGGGGAGAGCGGGGGATCCGGGGTAGAAAACCCCTCTCCCGTCCCGGTTCGGGTTGTTGGGAACCACGGGGCCAGATCCTCCTAAGCAACAGCCGCCCAGGCACTCCGTTCTCCGCTAGGAAGCGCCGATCGGGAGCTGGGCTGAAACTGACTAGAGTATTGTCTTTGATGTAAGGAGAGTGACCTGAATGTAACCTGCTAGCCACGGAGCCCGCTCATTGGGTAAGACGCGAGTCAACTAAGGTTGTGTTGACTGTAAACGTATTCTTAGAAGGCTGCTAGTTCCGATTTGATTGCTGTATAAACAAATAAAAGCCTTATTTGGGCATACAAAGGGTTGTGGTTTTTCCTATTGTACTGAGAGCCGATACGAGCTGCATTGCTCTGCCGGTTAACCCTAGAGTTGCCGAACTCACGCAAAGGATCCGGTTGCTGATCCTTCACATGGTGGCAGGCGACGGGACAATTGGAAACCACATTTGACGGTCGGAACTAACAGGACTTCGGGCAGGCTAGTAGGTTGCTGGGGAGCGCTCAGAGCAAGGAAAATGAATAGTCTGAGCCAAGAGCAGGTGGAGCTAGCGAGCAGCCCAGAAACCCCAACCCAGACCTCCACAATGGAGTGGGTGGTGCGGCCAAAGATGGCAAGGCAGGAAGGGGGGGAAGCCCCCTCACCGTTGTTAGGAGGGCAGGGACCCAAGCAGTGGGGTAGCCCCAACCTTACCAGTAGCGGCCGGAGAAGCGAGATAAGGGACCCAGAGGCGGAAGAAGACCTCGGCAGAAGGGTTACTGACGGAGCCATGGGGGGAGGAGGGTTGGATGCCCTCTTTCCCCAACTCAATTGGCAACAAGCCAAGGAGTTGATGCAGCATCAACAAGAGATGCTACAGATGCAGCTGGAGTTGGCCAGGCTGACCAGGGGCACCGGACAAGGGGGAACCCCTGCATCCCAGGGTGGGGGCACCACAACCCCCAAATGGGACAGGAAGCAATTCCCCACCTACCAGTCGGGACAGGATGTACTGATCTTTTTCACCCTGTTCGAGGCTGCCTGCTTAGAGCAGAAGGTGCCGGACAACTTAAGGATGTCTGCCCTGAGGACTCAAGTCAGCGGGGAACTGGCTGATCTTCTGGGTATCCACACCCAAACCGCTCCCTTGGACTATGGAGCGTTCAAAGAAGCGGTGAGAGAGAGGTTTGCCCTCACCGCTGAGCATTGTCGCCGTAAATTTCGTTACGGGCGGCCTACCCCAGGGGACACGTATGCCTCCTGGATGGCGCACCTGGGGCAGGTGTGGGACGCATGGATCGGGGCCACCGGGAGGACCTCTTTGGCGGAGGTGCGGGAGCTCCTGATCCAGGAACAATTCTGTGCCACTATCCCTGAGGACCTAGCTACGGCGGTGAGGGATCGGGACCCCCCAAACTGTAGGGAAATGGGCAAGTTGGCCGACCAAATGGGACTGTATCGGCAGCCCAAAGGACCCAAGGGGGGTAACCTCAGTCATGGCGGGACCAAGGGAAGTGTTGAGAAGGGCAACCCCAAACCTCGGGAGGGAGCCCTAGGCAAGCCCAAAGACAACCCCGGCACCAGTGGATGTTTCTATTGTAAAGAACCGGGGCACCTCAAGAGGAGCTGTCCCAAACTGATCGCAAAGAACCGCCACGCCAAGACATCGCCGGGCAAGGTGGGGAGGATGCTTGCGCCGGAGTCCCGCGAACCGGAGGAGCACGAGGAGGATCAGCAGTCCAGCTCGTCCCTCGAGGGAGACGGTGAAGATGCGGCGCGGTCCCTGAGGAGCGGAGGACAGCATTCGCTGGGGGCCATCTCGCAGGCATCATTGATGCGCATTGCCTCACCGGAGCAGCTGCGGTGGAGCCAAGACAAATTCTGTGAGTCCATCTCTGTAAACAATGTTTCCCAGGTGGGGTATAGGGACACTGGGGCGGACATCACGGCTTTACCTCGAAGTAAGGTAAAGAAGAGACAGTTGCTAAAGGGGCGCACCTGTGCCATAAAGCCCTATAACTCTCCCAACATAGCCGTTCCCCTCGCCCAGGTCTGGGTCAAGTACAGGGGGTGGGAAGGGGAGATGGACGTTATAGTGCATGGCCAGCAAGAATGGGGAATCATCATTGGGAACGACGTTGCGTTCCGGGCTGCCCAGGTCAAGGTGGGGGTGGTGACCCGGCGTCGGGCCAAACAAGCCCCTGACCCGCAGCCTCCCAGGTCCCCGGGCCCGCCTCCCGGTCGCGGTAAAGCGGCCCCGGCAGCGGCAGCCAGCCATCCCCCGCCGCTCCCCCCAGTTGTGGGGAGGGACGAAGACCCCGGGGGGTTCGCGCCAATGGCCCGTGATTTTGGGACTCAGAAGGCGTTTCAAGAAGAGCAGCAGAGCGACCCATCCCTCCAGGGATGTCGGGATCGGGCCAGTCAAGGGCCCGGGGTAGGGGACCAGTCAGAATGCTTTTTGTGGGAGGCAGGAGCCCTCTACAGAGAATTCTGACCAAGGACGGGACCGGGTCCCCAACCAAAGAAAAGACAATTAGTTGTGCCTGCGAGGTACCGCCAGGCTGTACTACAACTGGCCCACGATGTGGCGTGGGACAGAAACAGACCCTGGTTAGGGTGACAGAGGGGTTTTACTGGCCCATGGTGGCAAATGAGGTGCAAGAATATTGCCGGTCCTGCGATGTCTGCCAGCGGGTGGGGCATAACCGGGACCATCCTAAAGCCCCCCTGCAACCCCTACCCATTGTGGGCATCCCCTTTGAAAGAATAGGGATGGATATCGTGGGACCCTTGAATCCCCCCACCAAGACGGGGAAGAAGTTTATATTGACTGTGGTTGACTTTGCCACCCGTTATGCAGAGGCTTTTGCTTTAGCCTCCAGGTGCTTTAGCCTCCATTTCCGCCACCAGCCTGGCTAAGACTCTCCTCTCTCTTTTCGCCCGCCTAGGAATGCCCCACACGGTGGTTTCGGACTGCGGCACGGGCTTCGTGTCCAAACTGTTTAAAAAAATGTGGGAACTGGGGGGGGTGGAGCACCTGACTTCGGTGCCATACCACCACGAGACCAATGGGTTGGTGGAGCGTTTCAACCAGACTCTTGAAAAGATGATCAGGGCATATGCGGCGAAGCACCCTGGGACTTGGGATCAAGCCCTCCCCTACTTGTTGTTTGCCTACCGGGACTCCCCCCAAGAAAGCCTGGGATTCTCCCCCAACGAACTGATGTTTGGGAGGGAGCTCCGGGGACCTTTGGCTCTGTTGCGGGCGGAATGGGAGGGGGTTGCCGCAAAAGCCTCCGTGCCTGTGCATACGTTCATGCAACACCTCCAGACTGTCCTTCGAGAGGTGAGGGAGACGGCGCAGCAGCATCTCGAAACAGCCCAGCAGCGGCAGAGCGCGTGGTACAACCGGACGGCTGTACCACGGACTTTCGAAGTGGGGGACCAGGTGTTGGTACTGCGCCCCCAAAAGACGGACAAACTGTGCTTGAAGTGGGAGGGCCCAGGGACCGTCATTGGAAGGTCGGGGGAGGTGAACTACCAAGTGGCTTTCCCGGGGCAGCCGGGGAGGCAGAAGGTTTTCCATGTAAATATGCTGAAACTGTATGTAGAACGCGGAACGAAGGTGGGGGGAGTACAAGAGTGTGTGGAACCGGGAGACCCTGATGGGGGGTTGTTGGCCGAGTGGGGGGAAGGGGGAGGAATGGAGGAGATCAAACTGTCCCCCTCCCTGTCCGAACAGCAGCGGCAGCAGATCACCCAGGTCTTGGAAGAATTTCAGCCCATGTTCTCAGACCGACCGGGATGCACCACACTCACACAACACACCATTGACACAGGGGATAGCCCCCCCATACAATCCCTACCCTACTGGGCGGTGGGGCCCCATGCCCAAGTCGTGGCCGAGGAGGTCCAAGCCATGCTGGACTTGGGAGTCATTGTGCCCAGCTCGAGCCCCTGGTCCTCCCCGATCGTATTAGTAGCCAAAAAGGATGGGGGTGTCCGGTTCTGCGTAGACTACCGGAAAATAAACAAGGTGACCGTCCCGGACCCCTACCCCATTCCCAACATGGATGTGCTGCTGGAGAGGCTTGGGGGGGCCAAGTACATCACCACCCTGGATCTGACAAAGGGGTATTGGCAGGTTCCGCTCGATTCGGACGCTGCCTTGAAATCTGCTTTCGTGACCCACCTGGGGTTGTTCCAATTCACCACCCTCCTGTTTGGGGTCCGCAATGGTCCGGCTACCTTCCAGAGGTTGGTAAACGGAATGCTAAATGGGCTGGGGGAGTTCGCCTGCGCGTACCTAGACGACATCGCCATTTTCAGTTCCACCTGGGAGCAGCATTTGCAACATGTCCGCCAGGTGTTTCAAAGGATTCAGGGTGCTGGGTTGACGGTAAAGGCGAAGAAATGCCAGGTTGGGAGGGGGGAGGTGGAGTATCTGGGACACAAGGTAGGGGGAGGTAGTGTCAAGCCCCTAGAAGCCAAAATAGAATCAGTGCGCACCTGGCCCCAACCCCAGATGAAAAAGCAGGTCCAAGCTTTTTTAGGGCTGGCTGGCTATTATCGTAAGTTCGTGCCCCATTTTAGCCAGCTAGCCGCCCCCCTGACTGACTTGTGCAAGAAGCGGCAACCCGTTAAGGTCCAATGGTCAGCCGCTTGCCAGGCAGCGTTTGAGGGACTGAAAGCCTGCCTGATGGCAGCCCCTGTGCTGCAAGCCCCAGACTTTGAAGCCCCTTTTGTTCTGCAGACGGATGCCTCAGAAGCGGGGATGGGAGCCGTCTTGCTGCAGGAACGACCAGAGCAGGGGCTGTGCCCGGTTGCCTTTTTAAGTAAAAAACTTTTGCCTCGGGAGCGGAACTTGGCCACTGTCGAGAAAGAGTGCCTAGCAATAGTGTGGGCAGTGACCAAGCTTCGCCCCTATCTGTGGGGCCGCCGGTTCCGACTGCAGACCGACCATTCCCCCTTGTGCTGGCTGGATAGGGTGAAGGGGTCCAACCAGAAGCTATTGCGGTGGAGTCTAGCCCTGCAGGATTTTGATTTTTCAGTAGAACACATCAAGGGTAAGGACAACATCGTGGCAGATGGGTTGTCCCGGGCTTTCTCAGTAGGAGACAGTTAGATAGGGATTGGGGTGGTGGACCCCAATGCCATCTTTCCCCAAATGGGAGGGTGTGGAGAAAGCCCAAAAACTCAGTACACACACGCACACACATCTTTCCCCAAAGGAGGGGGCCAGGGGAGGAGGGAGGAGGTCACCAGGGAGTAGCCAGACAAGTCATCAGCCCCAACAAAGGAAGACCTCGGCAGAGATCCACAAACGTCCAGGAAGGGCCATCAAGGACCATCAGCAAACAGGGCAGCCTCGAAGAGCTGCAAAGGTTTCCCTACGTCACCTTCTTCCCGGGCAGGAATAAGCCCATCTACACGAAGGGGCAGGCATAAGCCCCCACCTGACCTAGGGGGCGGGGGGAGAGTGGGGGATCCGGGGTAGAAAACCCCTCTCCCGTCCCGGTTCGGGTTGTTGGGAACCACGGGGCCAGATCCTCCTAAGCAACAGCCGCCCAGGCACTCCGTTCTCCGCTAGGAAGCGCCGATTGGGAGCTGGGCTGAAACTGACTAGAGTATTGTCTTTGATGTAAGGAGAGTGACCTGAATGTAACCTGCTAGCCACGGAGCCCGCTCATTGGGTAAGACGCGAGTCAACTAAGGTTGTGTTGACTGTAAACGTATTCTTAGAAGACTGCTAGTTCCGATTTGATTGCTGTATAAACAAATAAAAGCCTTATTTGGGCATACAAAGGGTTGTGGTTTTTCCTATTGTACTGAGAGCCGATACGAGCTGCATTGCTCTGCTGGTTAACCCTAGAGTTGCCGAACTCACGCAAAGGATCCGGTTGCTGATCCTTCACAGTATCTGTAGTGAAGCTCTTGATTTCTCTAGGCTTGGTGATGCTTTGTTCAAAATCAGTCCAAACACTGGCCAGATCTACATTACACTGTATATCGTCAAGTTAGCAGAACAGTACTGCTATATTCACCTTCCTCAGTGGCTACTCACAGAGCACGCTCTCGTTAAATGTACTGCAGTCATCCCAGTTTGCCATCCCACACCAAACTCTGTAGCGGTAGAACTGGACGTTGCCTTGAACACACTTTTAAGAGAAAGGGGGGGGGGTTGTTTGGTTTTGGTTAACCAGTTCTGTGAATGTGCAATGGAGTGAACGTGTGAAGCAGTGAGATTGTTTTTTTTAAAGGGGGGGAAGCTTCTCCTCCGCCATGCCCCTGCACAAAACAGAAGGAGACGGAGAAGGGAGGAGACCATCCTCCGCCATCCTCTCGTGTGGTGAAACCAATTTCCCAAAGCAGTCTCCTCTTCCTGCCCTGCTAAGGTTGCACAAGCTCCATTGAAATCAATGTGATTTACCTGGGAGCAAAGCCAGTGAAGAGCCAGTGGTACTTCTGCATAGACATGCCTTTTGGCCAATTTATGCCTTGTTATGTGCGGGGGGGGGGCTTTAAGAGAAAGGGGTTTTTGTTTGTTTTGGGTAATCAGCTATGTGAAGGTACAGAGGTGCAAACGTGCAAAGAGCAAGATTTAAAGAAAAGCGGGGAAAAGCTTTACCTGCCTCATGCCCGCCGCACAACATATGGCGGACACCTCTCTTCCCCACCAGTTTGGGAGACACATATAATGCTGCATTTTCCCCGCCCCTCGAAAATAATTGCCTAACTCCGGTGACAACACTTTCATGGCCACACCTTGGACGGGCAACAATGGCGCCAGTTTAGCACACACTAGCCATGTACTGCGGCAGTGAACTGCAATAACTGTGGGAAAAAACGTGATAAACCTAGTCCAGGAAATTCCAGAAGAAACAAAGAATGACTACACATGACTAGCATGAATGGCACTGAAAGCTGCATGCGGCACGTGCCCCACAAGTCACAGCAGCAATACAGTACTGCAATAAACCTTAGGTGTGAATTGGTCCCCTGAGTTGCAGACTCAAAGTCTCTTGCTTTTCCCCCTCTATAAAAATAATTTAAAATTTATGGGATGACAGCACTACATGCACCTTTGTGCAGAGTTTCTGTGTGCGGAATAAATATAGAAGTTAGTTTTTCTGGAACACTGCAGAAACACTTAAAAGTATCTGCCAAGATCTGTGTCAGGATCTCCCCTCAGCATTAGCCAACATTACCTGTGCCAAATGGAAAATAATGTATTCAGCTTCCAACATTTCAGCTTCCAACAGTTCTAAACTATTCCCCACTTGCAGGACATACTTAGTTTTGACAAGCAAGAGTCATCTGTACCTCATTATAATGGAAACATTATTTTATGTTCATTGCATTTCCCAGTTTAAAGATTGTGAAATATCTTTTTTTTAAAAAATGTGAGAGAAGAGCACATTAAAAGCAAAATAGGTGTGGGACCCACCCAGTAGATAGATCTAGGGTTATTCAAGGTGACAGATGGGGCCTTTCCCAAATCTTGTTGCATCAGAGTTAGATGAAGGCTTGGGCTGCTTTTAAGACAGGGATGAAAAAAGCAGACATTATCCTAGCACCAAAGTAGCTAGGATCTACTTTGGTGCTAGGATAATTTAAGTTACTAAAGGTCTGTAACTGTGCCATGGTCTCATGTAAGGTGGAGAAGTTGTGTGGAGAAGTAGTCTTGGTGCAAGAAAGGCATACTTGTCAAGAAGGGGCAATCCCCATTTAAAAAAAAAAACCCAGCAGGGAAGAGCACACATAAGAATGGATTAAAAACATTTGAATAAAGTATCAAGGTTGGAGCTAGCAGGTAACTACAGAAGGGGCAGCCTTGTAATACGGACAACAGTATAAAGTAATGGAGGCAGGGTTCTACGCCATCACGAACCATGCCACACAGAATACCTCCAGACCAGGTGAGACAAGATCATTACATAAGTTCAGATCCAAACCAGCTGTGCTATTGCTATAGTGGAAAAATTCAAATATTGCTCAGACTCAGAGATTTAAAAAATGAAATGAAACCTGAAAACATATGAGAATGTAACAGTCCCTGGTTGAAGGCCAACTGTTGCTGTTGAATGCCTGTTTTGGATTAGGGGACTCTCTTGCCCAAACCTGTGAGAAGGAAATATCATTGTCCATCTCCAGTTATAGCCCATCCTGGAAAATGATACTTCCCTTTCACAGGCCTTAGAAAATAGTTTATAGGCAGCCCGTGGAGGCTCGTCATACAAGGCAAAGGGGGCAGAGCCCCACCTAACCTGTCCTGCCTAACCTGCTTCTCATTGCTTGTGTCCTAGACCTTGTTTCCCTCCATAGGATGCAATATAAAGTGGCCGGCAGCGGCAGTGCAACACTGTTCTTCCTTACTTCCTGCTTTGGCTAGGGGGAACACTGCGCATGTGTGATAAATCACACATGCTCAGAATATTCCCGCAGGAACTACTTTTTTTTTTCTATGCAAATGCCTGTAGGAGATGAGTATGCCTTTCAGGGAGGGCCCAGGGCTACCTGTTCCTTCGCCAGCCAAAAGCCTGGATTATGCAAGAGTGCCCTCTGGCTGTGAGCTGGAGGCGAGGGCGGCGGCGGCGGCGGCGGAGGTGAGGTGAGGGCGGCGGTGGCGGAGGAGGAGGAGGAGGAGGAGTCCTTGGGCTCGAGTCCCGAGTTGAGTCTCGAGTCCCACATGAATTATTGGGACTCGAGTGGGACTCGAGTCAGAGGGGGGACTCAGTCGGACTCACGAGTCGAGTCCCCGAGTCTGAGTCCCCATCCCTGAAGGAAATGTATACACCACAAGGGGACCCTGTGAATTTCTGCAGAGAAAGAGGGCAGGAGAAGTCATGAAAAAGGAAGGATCCCTAACTCGTTTCAGCCTAAACCACAACAGTAGTGCTAGGCAAACAATCCTCTGGAGCCACTGTGGGAGCAGACAGTTTGGGAAGCAGCTGCGAAGGGGTGCAGGCCAGGCAGGTCAACTGGAGAAAGAAAATTCATGAGCGAAGCCACCACACAGCGAGGCAGGCAGCACAGGAAACACACTCCAACCAATGCTGAATTCACTCCACCCCTCCTGACCCACTGCGAGAGCCGCCTGTTCCAGGAGCAGAGCATTTCTGCTGCTTGCAGATGCAGAGGTGGGCAGGGACAATTCTTAAGACAGTGTCCTCCAACCTTGGGTCCCCAGATGTTTTTGGCCTACAACTCCCAGCAGCCAGCTACGCTACGCCAAAAACATCTGGGGACCCAAGGTTGGGGAACACTGCTATAGAGTGAGAACAGACAAACGGTCTATGCTCCAGTCTGCATGCACAGTCTTAACACATCTGCAGTGCATTATCTATAAAACCCAAAGCAAATTGTTTCTAAAATATTACAAGGCAACAACACATAATAAAGTAGCAGTTCTTAAGCACAAGGGAAACATCTGGTTTTAATGTTTTTATGTACTCCTGGTTATGACTATTTACTTGACCTTTTACAGACTGGTTCACTATGTATTATTAATAGTTCTTAACTTGATGTCTGTAATACTTTACTCATATCAAAACTCTATGCGTATAAATAACATCATCAGTTGTAATAGCTTCAGCACATTCATTTGTATCACTGTACGAATGTAGTGATTGTGGTAGTGATTGTTATTTGATCCATGTTGCTAAAATTCAAGGTACATTTCCATTACTTCTTGCAAAAGTTACACCTAAAAGGCTGGTCTGGACCTACTCAAAGCTGTAGAAATGGAATTGTTCCATATTGTATACTAAAGCCCAATTGCATGAATAATCTGGGATTTATTTGCAATGGTCACAAATAAAATTCAAGTAGCCAATGATATGGGAAGTCATGCCAATTCTTTTGCAATATGGACTCAGTTTATGCAATTTGTGGATGCTTATGACCTGTATATAAAACTTTATGAAGAACAGATATAATTTAGATATCGATCCTTAGGAAGAAGAGTGGTTTATAAAACAAACAAACAAACAAACAACCAAAATGAACCTTATATAAGATCAAAGTTTTTGTTTAGTTTTTTGTTTTGTATCTGTACGTTTTCCAGTTCCTATTTAAACTCCTTAATATCTTTTACTAATACATTTTCTGACATTAAATTTGTTAGAAAATGTATTAGTAAAAGATATTAAGCAGTTACAAAAGAAACCTGAAAACATACGGATACAAAACAAAAAAACCCAAACAAATTCTCATCTTATGTGTGGAGTAGTGGTGAGAGTGTTGGACTGGGACTTGGGAGATCTGGGTTCTAGTCCCCACTCAGCCATGAAACTCACTGGGTGACTTTGGGCCAATCACTGACTCTCAGCCTAACCTACCTCACAGGGTTCTTGTGAGGATAAAATGGAGAGGAGGAGGATTATGTAAGCCGCCTTGGGTTCCTTGAAGGAAAAAAGGTGGGGTATAAATATAATAAATAAATAAATAAATTCTCATCTTATATTAGGTTCATATTACTATTAGGTTCATATTAGGCTCATAATATGTATTACGATTGGGCTGCATTAATAGAAGTATAGCTTCCAAATAGCTTCCAAAGGGTTCAGAGGAGGGCAACAAAGATGATCAGGGGACTAGAAACAAAGCCGTGTGAGGAGAGACTGAAAGAACTGGGCATGTTTAGACTTCAGAAGAGAAGACTGAGGAGAGATATGATAGTGCTCTTCAAGTGCTTGAAAGGTTGTCACACAAAGGAGGGCCAGGATCTCTTCTCGATAGTGCCTATAGGAAAATGATGACCCGTGCAACGCCGGGTAAAAAAAAATCTCCCCTAGGCCATTTAGAATGTTCTCTAAGGGGGTGAAAAGGGAGGGAAACTTTTTAAATGACTGACTGAATGAATGACTGCTGTGTGGGGGGCATCCCAAATCCTAAAATCCATGCAAGCGAAGCCGCGGGCAACAGCTAGTATATAATATGGCTTACTCCAAGAGTCCTGGGAATTCTAGTTTGCTGGTTCACTGGGAATTCTTTGCTGGAGATCTCTAACTGTCCTTAGAAAACTAAAATTCTCAGGGTTTCCTGCAGAAAGGAAAGGGCAATTAAACTGGCCTCTATGTCTATCACAGCCTGAGCTTTTGAAAACAGCAGCCACGCCTTGTGCCAGGCTTGAGTTGGCCCTAGGTCTAATGCTGCTGATGGTCTCCCCCTGTGAGACCACCACCTGTAATTCTCCCCTGGTTTTGCTGTGGGTCCCCACCACTACTTTGCCCCCTGGAAGTACAGACATTGGCCCTGGATGGTGCCGCAGGAGTCAGGCTGTGTGCTGTTTAGAGAGGAGTGACTGCAGAGTTCCAATTGGTGCTGAGTGAACAGCACATGATATCTCCCACAATGCAATGCCTGGGCTCTGCTGCCAAGGTCCCAGGTGGCAGTGGGTGCCTGTGGCCATACTGGGGGGAGGGGTGATGGGGGCCCAGGCAAGGTAAGTGTTAGCCCCAGTGGACTTTGTTGGGTGCATGGACCCCAGCAGTTGGGTGCTAACTCGAGGACTGGCAAGAGCTTGGTTATACAACCTACATCAGAAATGTATTTCAGGCTCAGCAATAGTTATGTCACTGTCATTCTCAGGTATATCACCTATCTCCATTAAACTCCCTGCCTAAATGGTAAAAGAGCAGAATTTGTTCATTGAACAAGCATGATTGGATTGCTTAAATTCCATACCAGCGTTTGACGTAGCTACAAAACAAATAGGCTGTCTAATCCTGATGCTCGCAATGCCGGCAAAGAAGTGATTTCGTTGTGTGTGATTTCCATCTGCTACGTGAAAGCAATGCCCCGAAGCGAACATTCATGCTGTGAAAGTTCATGCTGTGAATGCATGGGAGCCAGTACAAATATTTAGGTACAGGATACCAGCAGGGCAGGGCTGTCTCAGGGTATTTTGGCCAAACCCCCCCACCCGAACAGACACTACCACTATTACTAATAGTTCCTGGCAATGGGTTCTTGGGGGGGGGGGGAGAAGAACAGTTTCCTGATGTATTGATATCTTCTATTTTTAATTTCTTTCTTTAATGTTGCAACATTTATCAGTGTCATTGTGTTGCAAGGCGCTTTAACCATTTGTCTGCCACACAGTATATGAATCCTTTAAGGATGAAATCCTATACACGTTTAGACAGAAACATGTCCTAAAATTCCCAGCATGCCCCAGCCAGTGCAGGATTGTGCCCTAAACGTGTCCAGACCTGAAACCTACCTTTGATTCTCAACCTGCAACATGGGACCCTGTACTGGGAATTGCGGAAGATGATCGAGGAGTACAGGAGTGTTGTACGAAGTTCTGCCTCTATGCTCTGGGCTTGATTTAAAAAGCTAAAGTTTACTGCGCTGTGCTATCAGCAAATGGCCTTGGCTACTTGGCTGCTTGCCAGCCTGATGCAATCTTCAGCAACCTACCGGCGTGTGACCTGGCTGCAGGCCAGAAGAATGACACTGCAAACAGCACAGGTGCTATCAATAAAACACAAGATCTGCAGCCCATGAAGCTTGGTGCTAGAATGGTATTTAAGACTAGCAAATGCAGACTGAGGTGTGGTGGTTGGTAGTGGTGCTTAATTGGTTGTTTGTGTTGAAGTGTGCTGAGAAGGAAGGAGAGAGATCCAGGAGCCGTTTGGCTGCCAGCCTGAACAGTTTGGTACAAAGAACCAGCAGGAGCCCTGACACGGACAGAGGGGGAGATAGACCTCAAGGCTGAGTGACTACAGCAAGGACCCAACTGATACTGGAGGCAGAGCTTCTTGGTTGGTGATATTGTGGTTGCTGCCTGTCCAAGGACTGGAGGTCTTACTGGGGGACTTGGGATTGTTGTACTCTGTATAATAAGGATCTTAACTCACAATAAAAGATGTTTGGCTTGATCCTCCTGGATTTATTATTTTATTTATTTATTTATTATATTTATACCCCGCCTTTTTTCCTGCAAGGAACCCAAGGCGGCTTACATAATCCTCCTCCTTTCCATTTTATCCTCACAAGAACCCTGTGAGGTAGGTTAGGCTGAGAGTCAGTGACTGGCCCAAAGTCACCCAGTGAGTTTCATGCCTGAGTGGGGACTAGAACCCAGATCTCCTGAGTCCCAGTCCAACACTCTCACCACTACGCCACACTGACTCTCTATTATGGCATGAGAATTCATTAAAGAACCCCTGCCAAGCCCTTTGGGAAAACATTTGGCAGAACAGACCCCCTTTCAAATTTTCACTTTTGGTGTGTGTGTGTGTGTGTGTGTGTGTGTGTGTGCGCGCGCGCGTGTGTGTGTGTGTGTGTGTGGAGAATCTACACAGCCACACAAAAGCACTTCTTTCTGTTTCACAAACATCTCTGATTACACAGAGAAACAAATGAGTGCCAGCCAATCAGTGGGGGTGGGAATCCACACAGACACATGAAATGAGGAGGATGGTATCCTCAAAGCAGCAACACAAAGGCAGCCTTTGGAATCCAGCAGCAACCCGTTGCAGGAGACACTGAGTGATAAGGATATCTTGAGTCACACAGAAATGCATCCAAAATCCATCTTTCATTGAACATCTTCAGACATCATAAATCTTCAGTAGTAGGGTACAACAATCCAACTTATGCAGCTCTACTCACAAGTAAAAAGGACTGGTTTCTCAGGAAAATTGCCCAAGCAACAAACAGATTAAATCCCCCCACCCCAAAAGAGATAAAATATGTATACAATAAAATAGGAATACAGTATTCCTACCTTCTGGCCATTGCTTTAGCTTTACTGCCAGCTTTTAGGAGACCGTGCACAAGGCCCCCCCTGGCTGCTTTGCTGCCCTGCTATTTCTCCCCCACTTTCCTGGTCAGTCAGTTAGTTGCTTGCTCTCTCCCCCGCCATCATGTGGCAGCAGGAAGGGAACAAATGGGTCCTTTTCTTTTCTCTTCTTTTTCTTTTAAAATTTTTTTTACAGAGCAAAGCTCCAGTGCACCCAACAACCTCTACAAAAAGTTTTGGGGGGGCAGGGGGAGTTGGGGGGGAAGTTAGGAAAAGGGAGCCATTTTGTTACCTTACCTCCCAAGCCTTCTGCCCCTTACCAGCGACAGGAGCATGTGTTGGCGGTTGTGGCACCCAAACAGACCCCAGGCAGGCAGCAATACATAGCTTCCAACTGCCCCCAAAATGCCAGGACCCACACGAAAACCCTCTTTTGGGGTGGGGGGAGGTCCGAGGGGCCTCCTCGCCCCGTCGGGGCAGGCTCTTCTCCGGCTCCGATTTCTTCTCGGCCATGGCCGCGGAACTTCCCTTGGTGGATGGGGCCGTCCGGTATAGCCCCATCTCGTCGGCCATGATCCCCGCCGCCTCACAGGTACGGGGCTTCTGATCCCTCACGACAGCGCCCAGCTCCTTTGGGATGGTGGTGAAGAACTGCTCCATGGCGATCAGCTCGACAACTTCCTTCAGGGTGGAGGCCCGGGAAGCCTCCACCCAGGACTTGCAGACGTGCATCACCTGGGCTGCCCATGCCACATGGGTGGACCCGGGGGAAGGTCTACCCTCTCGAAATCTCCGCCGGCAATGTTCGGCGGTGAGGGCGAAGTGTTGCCTGGCCACTGCCTTGAACGCCTCGTAGCTCGCCGGGGTCTTCCGCAGATGAGCCCCGAGGAGGTCGGCCAGGTCCCCACTGACCTGGGTTCGCAGGGCGGACAACCGCAAGTTGTCGGGGACCCGCTGCTCCTGGCACGCCGTTTTGAAAATGGAGAAGAACATCAGGACATCCTGCCCTGGCTTGTAGTAGGGGAACGCCTTGCGGTCCCACGACGGAGGGGGAGGAGCGGCGGGGACAGTCGGGGGAGTTTTCCCCACCTCGAGCTGCAGCTTGGCCAACTCCATCTGCATCCGGATCATTTCGCGCTCGTGGGCCATCCTCTCCCGCTCGTGGGCCATCCATTCCGAGGGAAGCTCAAGGGGCTCCAGGGGCTCCAGAAGAGCGGGGTCCTTGGTCACCACATCCTCTCTCCCATCTGTCTGAACTGGGATAGGGCGGCCCCTGGGTCGGGCACCCTGGGCCAGACTCGCCAGCAGCTCCCTCTGCAGCTCCGTCTGCCGGATCAGCGCCGCCAAGCCCGGGGTGATGGGGGTTGCGGGCAGGGACCGCTGTGGCTCAGCTCCCCCAGTCGCTCCGTCAGGCTCTGGGTCGCCCATGGTGATCCTTAGGCTCTTGCTACTTTGGGTCTGGGAGATATTCTGGGCTAATAAGTTATCCCACCACTGCCACCAAGTGGAAGACCGACAACCTGGTCTTCTGCGTGGGTTCAATGCTAAGGGGGTAGCGAGTCCTGGGGCGGCCTTCTCCGAGATCCCCAGCGATTATCACCCTTAGCCCAGAACAAAGGGATAACTTATAGCCACAGAAGTATCTTTTAGAAAACAAGTTTATTTACAACATTACCTTCACAAACCCAGACACACGCCAGCAATACAGCTTATCAGTACGGTACAAAGTAGCAAGCAAGAAGTCTTAAGGACACCGTGATTTCAGGGCTCTCAGCTAGTTAGTTCAGCTTGGGTCCCGGCAGAGGCCCGGTCAACCGCACGCTGCTAGCTGGGTTCCCGGCGGAGGCCTGGTCTACCCAAGCGGCTAGCTGGGTTCCCAGTGGAGGTCCGGTCTACCCAAGTGGCTTGTGAGTGATTTCAGCTTGGTTTCCCGGGGGTCCGGTCAACCCAAGCGACCAGTGATTTCAGCTAGCTGGAGCGTGCCGGGTGTGGCTACCCGGGGTTGCCGATCCTTCGTTCGCTTACCCCAGGCATGGGGCAAGATTGTTGATCAGGTCCAACAACCCAGTTCCCTTGCGCAGGGTGTTTTATACCTTGGTGTTTCAGGTAGCCCCTCCCTCCGTGATCAGGTGGGTTGACACCCTCCCTGAGGGGCGGCCTTTTGGGTCAGGTGGGGTGATGCCCTCCCCCTGTGGGATGGGGTCCCTTTGAAGCCACTTGCTTAATGGTCCCATCCTATGGTGTTGAGTGGCCATTTCTTAGGGGTGCCAAAGTGTCTGCTCTGGAGAGGTATTCAAGTCTTATGTAGATGGGGCTGATATGCGAGAGCATTGACAAACCATGCTTCCTGCCTTCCCCCCTGGGGTGATTCTATGCAGATGTTGTTTGTCCCCTTTGTCATCTGTGGAGACTGGCTGTCTCCCCCCCCCTGGGTCTCCTTCCCCCCTCCTTGGTGAGTGTGTGTGTGTGTCAGGCAGGGGGCTTAGGTTGGCTTTCTCCACAAAAATTATTATTATTTGTAGTATTGTTTCAATACCTGTGATTTAACACCCAGCGTGGTTACTACCCGTGCTCAGCAGCAAAGAGCTTTAACAAATAAGGTATCTCCTAATTTGTCCCAAAAATCTATTTTAGAATATTATAAACCAGTAAAAGGAGCAAGCAGGGCTGGAGTTTGTGTAGTTAGAAGTGAGGGCCACCGTTAGACCCACAATTGATAATGCAAATTCTCAGCAGGAAGGAGATCTGGATATATCCACTTCTCTTGATTCTCCAATCAATTGGTCTATTGATCCAATTTTATTGGATAAGGCAGCGGATTTGGTTTC
Organism: Shinisaurus crocodilurus; assembly: GCA_021292165.1. Classification (NCBI taxonomy): domain Eukaryota; kingdom Metazoa; phylum Chordata; class Lepidosauria; order Squamata; family Shinisauridae; genus Shinisaurus; species Shinisaurus crocodilurus. The sequence goes on from CM037879.1 coordinate 186,340,735, forward strand.
TCCCACAAATACACAGACCACTTCTTACAAAGAAACAATAAACGCTCTTAGGAAGAGTTTAGGTAAAGATGATTTAGCTGAAGTAGAGGCTGAAACTCCTTCACTGTGTAGTATTTTACGAGATCAATGCTTCCTATCCAAGCAAACAGCAGAGAAAGTGTTCTATAAAATGGATAGGTTGCAACAGGAAGTCTCTGGACTGAAAGCTACTATTGACATATTGGTGGGGTTAGTAGAGCTCGGGATTTTGACAGTGACACCTGCTGCAGGATTTCCAACCAAAGAAATGGAAGATAGAGTTGGGATGGCAGAGTATCAAGTCAAGAACAAGTTAGAAAAGGGGAAGCATTCCATAAATGAGCAATTGAATGACATCTTGCAGGATTGGGAAATAAACTCAGAAATGGGACTTTGACCAAACATGAACAAGCATGAACCTATTGTTCATTTTCAATTATTAATCTCACTCCATCTGATCCAAGATTATTGATATCAGATGAATTTAATGACTCTACTACATTTAACAATATAGAGAAAGATAACAGCCCTTCATTCAATTCTACACCTCTAAGCTCAGACTTGATACCTCTTGAAGAAACACTGGATACTGAGGATAGTTTCCCTACCCTGAAAATGGAGCCACAGAATACTGGGCTTAGAGCAGTACTTGATAAAACTAAGAACAAAAGGGAAAAATCCTTCTGGACAAATGCCAATTCTAGCAAGAACTCATCAAAATTACTGCAAGTTGTTATACATAACTGGCCAGTAAGAAAGGCAAGTGGGGATGTGAGAACAGAGAATGAACACCTAGCAGAAATTCATCATATCCTGGGACCCATCGTGGATTTAAGCAATAGAATCAACTGTAAATGTCTGCCCCAGGAAGGATATAAAGGGAGAATTGAATTATCATTCCAGGATCTGGATGCAAGATGTATACAATAATACCTTGGATTGCAAGCATAATTCGTTCCGGAACCATGCTTGTAATCCAAAACACTCTTATATCAAAGTGAGTCTCTGGCGGGCTTAAGCGGGGCTGATTTTGGCCTGCTACGCCCGCTCAAGGTGAGCGGTTACATCCCTATCTTGTATTGCAAGACGTTGCTTGTTTATCAAGTCAAAATTTATTTTAAAAATTTGCTTGTCTTGCAAAACTCTCTCAGACCAAGTTACTTGCAATCCAAGGTATTACTGTATTCTGGTCCTTACTCCATAGGTTTACTGATAGGAACCTGTTATTTGAACTAAAAGGACCTCAAATTAAATCTCCCCAACTGTATGTTAAATTTCCACGGGAAAGGAATTGGAAACGACAATTTAAAAATAGTAACTGAAATGGAAGAAGCCAAAATTGGGGACGTAAGACTCCTTCATTCATCACCTATCCAAATAACCTCCAAGTATCAAATCACAGACAGAGATGGAAAAGTACACATTTTGGGCTCCCTACAGAATGTGGACTACCCATGAATAAGCCCAAGGTACCATATAATCAAACTGTAAATGAGTTTTTTTTACAAAGAGAGCAAATAGCCCAGGATATACAAGATGCACCAGAAAATAGTAGAAGGATTGACTTTAACCACCCAGATACCTTTAAATCATTTCCTCGAAACCTTTATTGACTAAATACAAACAAGAAAACAATAAATAAAGAAGGATTAGAAATAATTTCCTGGAATCTAGCAGGTTGGGAAAATAAATTGGCAGACAGGGAGTTCCTTGGAATGCTTCAACAATATGATATTATAGTCTGCCTCCAAGAGACTTGGACACACGAACATAACCCTCCATAACCCTGCAGGGCTATAAATCCTTTAGCCAATTGGCACAAAGAAAATCCAAGATGGGCCGTGGAAGTGGGGGTCTGGCAACTTTCATATCAATAGAATTGGTTGGTGATCCCCAGATGATAGACTTCGGATTAAAAAATAATTATCTTCTTTCAATCCAAATTAACATTGATGCAAAATATACTTTCTTCTGCATATTTATGCAGAAGAATATATTTATGCAAACTTATCTCCCCCCTACAAACTCTGCATTAATAACTGATGAAATATGGAGAGATTTAACATTTACATTAGAACAGATCAATTTAAATTTCCCCAAAGCATATATCTATATCTGTGGAGATTTTAATGCCCGAATTGGTGCAGCTTCAGAGGACCTCCTATGCTCACTAGGCTTAGACTTGGAAGACATTTTTTTGACTTCACATGTTTCTATGAACAGCAAAAATAACCGGTAGGGCCTAAATTTTTTAGAATTTATATACCACCACAATTTATATACGTTACACAGGAGTCAGGTGGATGAATCTAAAGGATGCTACACTTTTCTGAATAAACTTAGTGGTAGTGCCATCAATCACGTAATGGTCTCTCCATCATTATTCCCCTCAGTAAAAAGCTTTACAATACTTGTAAATGATCGAACTGAAAGCGATCATTTGCCAATACTAGCTATCCCTATGTCCTCTAATTGAACGGATATTATTAACTGAACCAATGAACCTACCAGGAGAACTGATGGGCGAAAGGAGACTGAAATGGTCTTGTAAATTGAGCAGTAAGGTGCAAGAGAAATTAAATAGTGATCATTTACAGGAAATGCAAAGATTATCTGAGGATAAATCTTTGAACCCTATAGATATATTCCAACAAATTGTCACCAAACAGGCCCTTTCTGATAATTTCAGCAAATGGAAATCCACAGCCAATACAAACTGCCTGGTTTGATGGTGACTTAAATTGGCCAAAGCAAATCTAGCCAAGAAAATTAGGGAATCTTGCAAGACCCCAGCTAAAGAGACCACCAAAGACCTAATTAAATTTAGATTGGAGTACAAGAGCCTGCTTAAATATAAGAAAGATCAATACATAAGGTCTCAGTGGCAGGAATTGGGTCTCGCAGTGGAAGAACAGAAAGAAGGCAAATTTTGGGAACTGGTTACCCGAGGTCTAAAAGCAGTGAGGTCTACCATACAGGCTTCAGTCCCTGCCTCTGTATGGGTGGACCACTTTTCAAACATATTTGGTGGCCAAGAGGGTCAGACACAAGTGGCTGGAATACACAGGGATCTTTCCAGATTACCAGATTAGAAGCCAGTTACTGTTACTGAGATAATGTCTCTCATCTCACATTTGAAGCCAAAGAAAGCCCCTGGACAAGAAATGATCCTTCCCGAGCTCTATAAAGAATATGCAGAATGGTGGTCACCAATTTTAGCCAAATTATTCACTACAATAAATAATACAGGGAAAATGCCACCAGGTTGGAAAATGAGCATCATTTTTCCAATTTATAAGAAAGGGGATAGAAATGAACCACAGAACTACAGGCCAATAAGTCTACTGGATATCTCCTCAAAGTTATATGCACGGTATTTACTCCAAAAACTTTCAGACTGGCTGAATATAAATCATACCATACATGAAGAACAAGCAGGTTTCAGAAAAGGTTATAGTACAATTGATCAATGTTATACATTGACTCATAAGGAAATACACAAAAAATCTCAAAAAGCAAATTTATACTGCCTTTATTGACCTCTCTGCTGCTTTTGATTCTGTTGGATAATTAAATTGCAGTCAAAACCTATGACTCATGTTTCACCAGGTAGTTGGGTGAAATGGTTAAGATCACTGATACCTTCTAGGGTAGATTCCCTAGAAGGTACTCATTGAATAATTAACAGAGCCTAAGCAGGAAGTGGGCGTAGCTATCAGTTTCTTCCTCTTTCTGCTGGGACTCTGAGTGTGTGGTTGCATGTGTTGTTGTCTCCACGTGGTTCTAGCAGCAGCATGTAACCAGAGTTGCTGGTCTGAACTCCACAAGTTCAGACCCCAAGTAACTACAAATGTACTGTAACGAACTGTAAGAAACGTCTTTTAAACCTGCCTGAATGAAACTGCATAATCTGAGTGAGTAAATGTTACTTTTAACTTTACAAGACTGTGTCTCTGATTATTGTTCTGAGGGAGAGAAAAGGAGGCAAAACCAGGGAAATCCAGTCTGCCTTAAAGCATCCTGGATTACCAAATGCTAGCTGGCTAACACTAGCCAAATCTAAGCTTCTTTTAAGCTGGAAAGGGACTCTACACTGCTGATCTCACTAACGTGAGATAGGAAGGATATTACTCCACAATATATCCTCTCCTAGTATCTTTTTCAAGTCCCAACAGATTCTATTAATAGAAATAGACTTTGGGAGAAAATACGGGATGCTAACGTTGATCTAAGACTCCAACTATTGATACAAGAGTTATATAGCAACACGGAAATGAAGGTCAGAATTGGTTTAAATGGCCATATGACAGAAGCCATTAAAACTACGAAAGGAGTGAAACAAGGATGTTTATTGGCACCCTCCCTTTTAATATCTATATTAATGACCTGGTACCACAACTGGCCAAAGTAGACTCCCCAGCTCCAGCAATAAAGAACCGGAAGATTACTATCCTAATGTATGCAGATGACCTAGTACAGTAATACCTTGGATTGCAAGTAACTTGGTCTGAGAGCGTTTTGCAAGACAAGCAAATTTTTTAAAATAAATTTTGACTTGATAAACGAGCAAGGTCTTGCAAGACAAGTGTAGGGATGTGACCGCTCACCTCGAGCAGGCATAGCGGGCCGAAATCGACCCCGCTCACGCCCGCCAGAGACTCTCTTTGATATAAGAGTGTTTTGGATTACAAGCACGGTTCCGGAACAAATTATGCTTGCAATCCAAGATATTACTGTATTGCTATGCCTTTTCCCACCTGGGCCTGAAAAACCTATTGGATGCATTTAGTATGTACTGCAAACAAGAATTTCTGTCAATTAACTATTCCAAGACCAAAATAATGGTCTTTGGCACACACACACAAAAAAGCCCAAGACAAAAATGGTTCTTAGATCTATAGAACAAACCTGCGTAGTTAGATACTTGGGTGTTCTCTTCAGTATCATGGAAACAGCATAGGGACACAGTGATACTGAAAACTCAGAAATCCATCGGGGCACTGATGAAATTCTACTATACCAAAGGAGGTCAGCTGGTCGAACCTGCCATAAAAAACTTTAATGGCAAAGTGATTAGCCAAATGCTTTACGGTGCCGAAATTTGGGGAGAAGATATAAGTACTATTAACGCTATAGAAATTGTGCAGAATAAATTCTTCGGAAAACTTTACTCCTTACCACCCAGCACACCAGCACCTTTCTTGCGAACAGAATCATGATGACCATCTATTAAGGTGAGAGTAGATAGAGCCCAATTGAAATATGTCAAAAGGATGGCTTCTCTTTCCATAGATCGTTTCCCTGCTCTTTCTTTTATGGCAGGGGTCTTCAAACTACGGCCCGCGGGCCGCATCCGGCCCGCCGGGTCTTTTCATCCGGCCCGGCGGCCGATCAAGAGTTGTGAGGGAAGAGGGGTGGCTGAGCCGGCGGGGGGGGGGCATGGGCCGCCTGTCGGGCCGCCTGTCGGGCCGCCGGCCTGCCTGCCTGCCTGCCGCCCTGCATCTCCTGTGTGGGGGGGAAGGCTTAGCCAGTAGCGGGGCGCAGGCTTTACTTTATCCGCCTCGCCGCCCGCCGGTCCCGTCACATCACTTCCGGCACGGCGGAAGTGATGCGACGGGACCCTGCTCCGTCGCGCCAATCCTGGACCCCGCCCACGCTGTTTTTCAAAACTGAGCACGGGCGGAGTCCAGGATGGACGCGCCGGAGCAGCGGTGGCGGCGGCCTCGGCGGTGGCGTGGCGGTGGCGGTGGCCAGGTAGGACGGCGGCAGGGATGAAGGCGGGAAGCGGTCGGTCGGTCGGTCGGGAAGCGGGGGGTTACGGTTGGTGGGAAGGCGGGAAGCGGAGGGTTACAGTGAGTGAGTGCGTGGGCATGAAGCGGGAAGCGGCGGGTTACGGTGGGTGGGTGGGTGGGTGGGTGGGCAGGAAGGCGGGAAGCAGCAGGTTACGGCGGGCGGGCGGGAAGCGGTGGGTTATGGTGGGTGGATGCATGGGTGGGAAGCGGGAAGCGGCGGGTTACGGTGGGCGGGTGGGCGGGAAGCCACGGGTTATGGTGGGTAGGTGGGCGGGAAGGCGGGAAGCGGCAGGTTACAGCGGGCGGGAAGCGGCGGGTTACGGTGGGTGGGTGGGCAGGAAGGCGGGAAGCGGCGGGTTGTGGTGGGTGGGTGGGCAGGAAGGCGAGAAGCGGCAGGTTACGGCGGGCGGGCGGGAAGCGGCGGGTTATGGTGGGTGGGTGCATAAGCGGGAAGCGGCGGGTTACGGTGGGTGGGTGGGCAGCGGCGGCGGGGGCTTTACCTCATCCGCCTCGCCGCCCGCTGGTCCCGTCGCGTCTATCCTGGACCCCGCCCGCGCTGTTTTTCAAAACTGAGCGCGGGCGGAGTCCAGGATGGACGCGACGGAGCGGCGGCGGCGGCCTCGAGCGGAGGCTGTGACAGAGGCACCAGCAGCAGCAGCGCGCAGGGGACCAGGTAGGATGGCGCCGGCGGGTGGGGTTATGGCAGCGGCGGGGGGGGGCTATGGCAGCAGCGGGGGGGTTATGGCGGCGGCAGGGGGGTTATGGCAGCGGCGGGGGTTTACGGGGGCGGGGGGACCTGCGGTGGCGGCAGGGGCAGCGGGGCGGTCTTGCAGCGGGGGGCGGGGTCCTGCGGCGGGGGGTCCTGCACCAGCGGTGGCGGCGGCGGGGGCAGCATGAAGGAGGCGGCACAGGGGAGTCCCAGTGAGTCCGGCCCCCCAACAGGCTGAGGGACAATGAACTGGCCCCCCGTGTAAAAAGTTTGAGGGCCCCTGTTTTATGGAATTAAGTGGAACACAAAATGGGTTGCAAACAGTTAAAAAACACCTATACCATTATTCTATCCCAGAGCTGAAGGTAGTTTTGGACATGAATAAGAGACAACTTAGGGACCGGCTCTTCTGGATAGACTCCAGAAAAGACCTGCAATTAATTAAGACATCTAATTTTTCCCCATGGTTTGCTCTCTTAAAAACAGAACATTACAGAGCTGACTACTTATTCAAACTTAGACCAGCTTCCTTAAGAAATGCCTTTATTGAACTGTGAGTCCAGGTCATGCCAACTGCGGTCCTCACCAGATCTACCAGAAATGGTAGACCTATACTATCAGGGCTTTTTTTTTTTTTTTTTTTTAAGTGTAACCATACACAAAATATACAGTTAAAGGAAAAATATGCAATTCCAAAAGAACATTGCTGTAGTTCAGAATTCAAACCATGCAAAAGTTGTATTGTTAGCTGATGTAAAAAGTGGCTGATAACAATGTGAAAAGTAAAGTGAGTAGTCCAGGCTCCTCTAGAACCCTAAAACCTGATCAAGCATGATGTGTTTTGTTTTTTTCATAAACTTCATAAACTTTTTTCATAAACTTCATAAACTTGTTTTTCTCATAAACTTTTTCAATAAAGTTTTGTTGGAGTTCATGGTGCTTCTTGAACATAACGCTCTTCTGCATTAGTGCTGTTCAATTCCCAGGATCTTCTACTCTGTGTAGGCTTCTAAATGTCATGGGATGTGATGCTAAGCAACAAAGAGCACACACAAGCAAAGTATACAGGTGTGTTGTAGCAGTGCGCGATATGCGCACAAATTACAACCACAAACTGGTTTGTTTTAATAGTTTTAAATTGTTTTAGTTCCTTTTAGCTTGTTGGTTTTGATTTTTATGCAAGGCTTCTTTTTTTTTTTTTTTTTTTTTAAGTGGAGTCTCAGTATTGAGCAGCTAATCCCAGCAGCTGCTGCTCCGTTAGTTTAGTATTTTAATCTTGTTTTATCTTGATTTTATTTTTTTTAACCCTATTTTAAGACTCGCTGCTATAGGTTTTGACTGGGTTTCTCTTTTTCCCTTTACCCTTTTGCATAGCCTTGCAGCTTGTACTTATATATTTTTTACTATTTTTTACTATTTTTATTATTCGGAAGCTTTTGCAACGAGTGAGTAATAACTATAGGACGGTGATTGCCTGGGAGCCTGAGTGACTGCCAATAAGAAATCCAGCTGAAGTTTAATCTTGTGGAATGCATGGGAGTGTCGGCTACAAACCTGCTTTCTTCTCTATCTATTTGCTTTGTCACTTTTATTGAGAGTGATAGTTGTACAGGGAAATGGGGAAAAAGGGAAAACGCCTAAGATCTCCAGAGGAAATAACGAGTAACTCAACTCCCAAGGCCAAACAAAGTAAGTTGGAGAATTTTTTATTAATTTGGATGACCCGCTGTCTACTGCTGTCCCCTCTATCCCGACTCAGAATCGCTTTGCCAGGCTTGCCGAAGACTCCTGTTGCCCTGAATGTGGACAGCCCAAGGAGAAGGAACCCTGTTTGTCAGCTGATAGTGCTCAGCCCCCATTAAAGGACAATTTACAAAGCTCCTCTTCTGAGCAGCCTAATTTGGTTATACAAGCTGCCAAAGCACTCCAAGCTCAGATTGAAACTCTGTTACCAAAAATAGATGGGTTGTTCTCGATATTGAAACTTTGTGCCTCTAAAGTAGACACTCAAGCAGGAGTTCAAGCCAAGTCAGAAACCTGGCATGATCTACACAAGAACTTTGAGGAAATCCCTTCTGTTTTGAGTGGGGATTATAAGGGGACTCTGGTATGGCAGCCTAATAACATCGCTGTAACCCCCTTGGGGTTTTTTTGCCTTACTGGGGAAATCCTGCTATGGCCAAACAAAATCTAGCTTCCCTACTGAAGATACCTTACAGTGAAGTGGACATCCTATCTGTCAGTACGTTGGCTGGTACCTCTGTTCCCAAGAGTTTCTTACTAACATTTTTGTCCCCTAGAATTCCTTCATTGCTAATGAGGTCCAAAATATACATCTCCGATAGGGGAGTGATCCCAACAAAGCACTTCCTCAAGGTGGGGGGGTTGACTCCCCTCCTTAAAATGAAGGCCTCTGTTCCTTCTGGGGAGTTGGCCCTGGGGTCTACCCCATCACCCACAAGGAACACCGCTAAGGTTTTTTACCTGGGCAACAAAGCTAGATCCAAGGTCCAGTCAGATCCCTCATTAAACTCTGTGGTGAAAGCACTGATCGGCTCATTCTTAGAGCTACCATCCGATGGGCCAAGTTATTCCTTCCAAAGAGGATCAAATTTAAGGTCTCGGCCGCCGGATTTTAGTGACAACTGTAGTATTAAATCAGCCTCCCCGGCCGAGTCCCGACACCTCCCAACCTCTGAGAAGAATCTCCACCCCCCTGGTTCTGAGTCCACTATGTAGAATTGAGAAGACTAATCCAAACGGCGCCTTCACCCTGATTGATGCCTCGAAGCAAGCCGATCCTCCTCTCTTCTTTGACCTCACCAGCCCTACTGCAGCTGCTCCAATGCTTAAGACTGCTCTTGATTCCCACTGCTTGGCCCCTCGGGACCAAAGGAATTCCTTGGACGATTATACCTCCCAACATCTCAGACCCATACCAGCTCGAACTACTACAGACAATTTTATTTATTTATTACATTTATCTCAGACCCATACCAGCTCGAACTACTACAGACAATTCCTTGATCAGGCCGGAATCTTGGAAGACTTATCTGTGTTCGACTGACTACCTAAAATCCATGGGTTCCCACCCCTAAATATAGTATCATGGAATATTGCCGGCTGGAAGGGGAAAGCTGGTGACACAGAATTCTTATCTTTTCTCTCTAGGTATCACATCATTTTGCTCCAAGAAACATGGTCAGACACAGATATATTTATGAAAGGTTACACTTCCTTTTCCATTCCAGCCATCGCTACTGCCCACAGAGGTTGACGAAGCGCCGGCCTCTGTTGCCTTGTTTCTGCTTCCCTTAAACTAGAGTTTACGTTCTTACCTATCCTCCCCCCTTTAGCCTTAGCTGTATTAATTAAAGGTATTGCTTTCCCCTTGTTAATTATTAACATGTATTTACCCCCTCAAAATTGTAAAGCAAGGATACTAACACAATGGGACAATTTAAACGAGTACCTGCTTGGCTTGGAGGCGAAATATCCTTCAGCGGAAGTGTTCTTAGCAGGAGACTTTAATGCCAGGATAGGGCCGGATAACTATGCGTTAATGCATGCTATGGGTTATAACTCCAATGAGTCAATGTCAGATGTCCTTTCTTACCTCAGAAGCTCTAAGGACCCCCAAATTAACTATTCAGGGATTTGCCTGGCTAAACTTTCTGTCTGCTGTGGCAAATTTATCCTAAACGGCGCTTTGCCTCAGGACATCCCTGGTGAGTATACGTTTTGTTCCACCCACGGAAGTAGTGTCATTGACTACATCCTGGTTTCTCCCTGCTTGAGACGTCTCGTCTGTGACTTTCATGTAGGGGACCGTTTGGATAGTGACCATTTCCCCCTTTCTACCTCTGTAGCATGCAGCCTGCTGCCTGGTCCTTTGGCCTTTCATAATAAATCGCCCTGCTACACAAGAGTTAAATGGACAATCAGGGTAGCTGATAATATTGACAAGATGTTGTGTTCTACTACTTCTGTTGCCTTTAATCAACAGATAGTTGAGTCACATAACATAGACAATGCCTTCTACTACTACGACTCACTAATCGCCCAATGGGACCTACAACAGCAGGTCCCATTGGGCCACAACAAAAAATCCAACCACAATTCCAGCATGTGGTTTGACAAAGAATGCCAATCATTGAAAAATCAGATACGTGAGTTGTACCAATCTTATCGTAGTAGCAATGCAAATATTCTTCCTGCCAAATATTATGAACTGAAAAAGATATATAAAACCACTATTAGGAAAAAAAGGGGGGAGATGCAACAGAAGAGATGGGACCTGTTAATTCAGGCTTCACTGTCCAACAATAACAAACAATTTTGGGCCCTGGTGTCCGGTGCCATATCTAGCAACTCTGGCCCACTTGACTGCAGGGTGCCTGCACAGGTATGGAAAGAGTTTTTCACAAGGATTTTTTACGATCCATTAGCCTCTGAAGATGATTTATCAGATTTTATACCCACTAACTTGCCAGCATGGCCTCCTGTGGGCCCAAATGTAATTAAGGAGCTAATTGGCCGATTAAGAGTGGGGAAGACCCCTGGTCCTGATGGGCTCCCACCTGAACTGTTTAAAAAACACCTGGAATGGTGGGTATCTCCCTTAGCCACTCTTTTTTCTCTCGTAGATAATACCGGCAGGGTACCTAAATCATGGACCAAGGCTATAATTGTACCTATCTTTAAAAAGGGCGACCCCCCATACACCAGGCAACTATCGCCCAATAAGCCTATTGTCAGTTGTGGGCAAGCTCTACGCAAGACATTTGACTGACAAACTGTCAACTTGGATGGAAGACAATAAAATCCTAGGTGCAGAACAGATTGGGTTTTGCAAAAACAAATCTACATTAGATCATGGTGTTGTCCTGGCGCACCTGGCAGAGAAATATAGCAAATTGGGGGGGAAGAAATTGTTCTCGGCCTTTTTTGACCTGAAAGGGGCTTTTGATTCCATTCCTAGGAAACTGTTATGGGCCAAGCTAAATAAATCATCCATGGACAAAAGGTTGCTTTTCCTTATCCAGAAGCTATACTCTCGAACCAGCTGTCAGGTTCGCTATGGCCCACTTGGCGAACTGTCTGACGAGATCTTTATCAACAGAGGGGTTAAACAGGGGTGCATTTTGGCCCCCTATCTTTTCAATTTGTTTTTGAATGATCTGGCCCCTACTTTGATGAGAGTGGAGGGCCATTTTCCAAAGCTTGGCCCGCATAAAATCCCACTCCTACTATATGCAGATGATGCCGTAGTTTTATCATTGACTCAGCTGGGTCTAAAACGTCTTATATTGGCTTTTGCAACATACTGTGATACCAATGCGCTGTCCATTCACTTTGTAAAATCAAAAATAATGGTCTTCTCCAAGGTGTGGAGGAGTTTCCGATGGACTTTAAGGAGTAATGTGCTAGAACAAGTAAGGGAATACAGATATGTGGGGATAAACTTCCAGTATAACTCCAACTGGAATGCCCACCGCAGCTATGCACTTAACTCGGCCAATCGCAGTATGTTAGCAGTCGTTCGCTTTTTCTATATACATGGTGGACATCATGTCCCCTCTGCCATTCGTGTTTTTAAAGCCAAACCTATGGCCCAATTACTCTATGGCATCCCCATTTGGATTAGTGCAGTTAACTCTGGGATGGAAAAAGTCCAAGCAAATTTCTTACGACGCATACTGGGTGTCCCAAATTGTGTTGGATATGCAGCTATGTACCTGGAAACTGGAGTGGGCCGGGTGGAAACGAGAGCCTGGGTACAGACTATCAAATTTTGGCTGCACCTTTATTTTTCATCTGAGCACCCCAGTTATGTACAATTTATGCTAATGGATTCTTATATTAGCAAATGGTCTCTTTTGATTCAACGTAAAATTAATTCAATTGGTATTCCCCTCGACTCCTTATTTATGCTCAGCCATCAGCAAGCCTTCAGATTGGTGTCCCAGAGGCTGCATGACATAGAGAGACAGGAGCTATTTTCGCTAGCTAATAGGACCTGCTCACCTACTGCAAACGGTGTGCTGCCAATATATGGAACTCCTGCTTCTTATTTGTCATCTTTCAGTACTCGGCAGGCTCGTAGAGCATTTATGTTAGCCAGATTTAACATCCTGCCCTCAGCATTACTTCAGGGAAGATTCTTGGGTATCCCTTACCAGCAGAGACATTGTCCGTGCTTGGTCGGGGACCCTGAATCTTTGACCCACGTCCTACTCTACTGTAGATTCTATGCAGCGCTCAGGGATGATCTAATTCTTCCCCTTTTGAGGACGTTTCAAGGCTTTCCGTATAGGTGGCTGGTTTCCTACTGTTTGTGTGACCAGAAACCAATTGTTACCACCCAAGTTGCTAAATTCCTTTTAGCTGCCATGCAAAGGAGGGCCTTTCTATTGGGTAATAATTGAGAGCTGTTCCTTCTCTTTTTTTTCTGTATGCTTTGCAAATGTTGTGGCTGGTTTTTATTTTATTTGGGTCATATGACCGTAATAAATCAAATCAAATCAATCAAACAACCACAAACTGCTGTGCAGCTTTGCCCCCACCCTGGAAAATTTCCTGTGGACTCCCATGGCACCTGGTGACAATGGCAGTGAGAAGGTAAACCCACTGAGGCAGGGTGCCCGTTGAGGGTGTCTTGCCCATGGGCCCTCCCACACCTGAGGCTCCATGGGGCTGAACAATACCCCCCAACTACTCTGTATGTAGTTCTATTCTATATGTGGTTCTGCTCATGAAGACTAGGTTTGCCAACAGACTCTCCAGAGCTTTGCAGATAAGAAACTGAATTAATGTTTCAGAATGCAGCTGCGGTTCAAGAGAGAAGAAAAAGATGATCTGTATTTTGTGGAAGCAGATCATATATTGAGACCTCCGGAGAGGCAACATTCTATTGCCCCTTATTTATACACACCACGGCGGCTTAAATGATGTGTCTTTGGAGAATGATTTATGAGATGAGACTGGAGGAATGAAACTATTTTTGCTTTAACATAATGTGAAGATGGGGAACCTCAGCATATTGAACAAGGGGAAAAATATAGATAAATGGGAAATACTTCTCTCTCGAACTCAGAGTAATATTAAGAGAATAATCATGAGCTCGTAGAAAGAAGGCTTCATTTCACTATGCACAGTGCCTCAAGTATATTTACAAAAGAGTTACGGGTCATTGGCTTCATTTGGCAAACACAGCCATTAAGTCTGTATCATTTTCACATTAAATTCTAGCAAGCAGGTACTCTAATCTCAGTTTCATAATTAAATTGCTTGGCAGTATGTCACCGTGTCTAAGAAAGGAATAAATGCATTGTTAATATTTGAGTTCCAAGTAACCAGATCAATGTACCGGTATACTTCCTGGCAGGGGAGGCCGGAGACCCCTATGTCAGTGGGGCTCCTTATCCATTGCAGCTTTTATTCTGAGCTTTATAGGAGCTATCCATAGTGCTCCATGGTGGTGAACCTCTTTGGGGGATGGAGTACAGCACCATGGATAGCTCCTATGAAGCTCAGAATAAAAGCTGCAATGGATGAGGAGCCCCACAAACATAGGAGTCGCCAGCCCCCCTGCTTCCTGGTCTCCACAGTACATAAATGGGTGGTTCCCCTCCTAGATTTATCATAGAGCCACCTGTTAGCAAAAGCCAGAAACAGCACAACTGTTCCAATAAGTGGACACTGACTCCAGGCTCTAATCCAGCCCCAGATGGAGAGAAATCAAATGATCTACATCATGTCATGTAGATCAATTGATTTTTCTCACTCTGGGGCTGGTTCATATATGAATGTTCATTGCTCAGTGACTCAGACAGATCAAACATTATTAGCTATGGCACCAAGCCTCATAATTGGGGAGTTCAGCATCACCATCACCCAAGCTCATTAAAAGCTGGGCCTGAAGTTTGTTGGTGTGTTATGCTTGGCTCATAATGAGCTCACCTTTCTGAATTCATTATGAACTTATTACGAGGCTCAGTCAGTGCTCTCACTCCTAGTACTGTTTGGTCTGTGATGACTGATTCACACATGCAAGTCACCACTTTATCACGTGATTAACCTACATGTGTGAACAAGCCCTATAGTAAATGCCTACTCTACAGCTTGTTTTCCAAATTACATAATTTGGCATAAACATGGAGAGAGTGAGATATCATCTAGGGCAGGGGTGAGCAACACATGGCCTGCAAGCCACATGTGACACCCCCCCCGGCCTTAAGTGCCACTGCCCCCGACTTTGCTGGTACAGCATGCTCCTTGTTTTAAAGCTAAATTTGGCAAACTGCTGATTGTTTTGCCGCGGTTGCTGCCAAAATTCAGTGGCAGGCAGCAGTGCAAGCTCAGAGGAGGTGTTCCAGAGGGTTGGAATTGGCCCCCAGAGCCCCCCAAATTGCTCACCTCTGATCAAGAGCTAGGTGGACTCAGCTGCTCACCCTTATCCCCTGCTCCAAGGGCTGGAACAGACATTACTTTAAATCCCTATCTAGCATTATGTCTTTTTAAGTTTTATTCTAGAGTAAAACAGGCCCCCAATCTAGAACTTAAAAGCCCTCCTATTTATTTATTTTTATTTATTATATTTATACCCCACCTTTTTTCCTGCAAGGAACCCAAAGTGGCTTACAATCCTCCTCCTCCTCCTTCTCCTCCTCCTCCTCTCCAGTTTATCCTCACAACAATCCTGTGAGGTAGGTTAGGCTGAGTGTCCGTGACTGGCCCAAAGTCACCCAGTGAGTTTCATGGCTGAGTGGGGACTAGAACCCAGATCCTCCTGAGTCCCAGTCCAACACTCTCACCACTACGCCACACTGGCTCTCCTATACCCCACCCCCATGCTAGGGTCCCAAACCAGATTGTGGCCCCTGCACCAACTCTAGCATAAAAATGGGGTGGGGGGGAGGACTTCCGGTGGGGAAAATAGGAAAAAAAGAGAACTTTCTTTAGAGTAAGAGAATGTATTGTTACTTATATTTGTTGTAGAGAAAATCAGAAATCCATTTTAGTATTAGTTTTTGTTGATTGTTGTGTGGTGTTAGTTTTTGATTTTAATAAAAAATAAAAATCTCAAAGCAAAAAAAAAATGGGGTGGGGGGAAAAATTAGCTGCTAGATACAACTTTAAAGTGATGTCTGTTTAGGCCCTATATGTTTACAAAAGAGCCTGTTGCCCTAGAGGCAGCTAAGGAAGGGACTTAGTATCATAAAGTAGCGCAAGGCACAGCAAAGTGAAGCATATATAGTAGGTACAATATATTAGTAGTGGTGGTATTGCAGACTATAATAACAGATTTTTTAAATGATTGTGAAGTGGAACAATGAGTCTTAAAATATATGATTACAAAGACAAGAAAAAGTATAATTGCAGAGAGCATGTTTGAAAAGAAAAAGGAATTATGAAATAGATTATTGTAAAAGTAAATATAATTTACATTATATTTCCACCACATCTAATTTAAGATGAAACCAGCATGAAATTTTGTATGGTAAAAGTGTATGCATTTTATTACTTTTTTGCTATGTTTGATAATGACGTTATCAACCCTTGTTAAGGCACTGAAAAAATGATTATTTTTTTACTTTAGCAGAAATGGATCTTGTTTTTTAATATTCAGAATAATCTATGCAGACATTATATAGCATTTGCATTGATATTTATGCAGTGTTTGTACTGAGCACTTCCTCCTCCTTTCCCCTCAGTTTTCCTTTCCTTCTCATCTCCCTTTTTCTCTACTATAACTCTCTATGACTTTCTCTTCCTGAAACCATACAAAGGCAAACATTAGGCCAGGAGTAGGCAACCTTTTGGGGTTGTGGGGCACATTTGGCAATTTGAGGAACTATCCTGGGCACCACCACAAAATGGCTGCCATGGGAGGCGTGGTAAAGGACAAGTAACCTGCCCAAAAGACTGAATAGAAGTCAGGGGTGGGGTCTGAGCTGCAATATGCTAAACAACTCCTTTGAAACCATAGTTTCTAGCATCAACAGAAACCTATTTCACAGCAAAATGTGTTAATTTGCTTAAAAAGTGGGAGGGGTAGGACACCTTGGCTGGCAGCAAGAAACACCATGTTGCCCACCCCTGCACCAGGCAGTCTATGGTGGTGACCTGTGGCTCAAGGTCCATAGGTAGAACTGGTAATAGTTACCCCTGGAGCCTGTCGTCATAAGAAAAAAAAACCAATCAACTATTTCTGACAACTGGAAAGCTAGTGCTAGTGCCATGTGCCCTACTTTACAGAAGACAGTCCTCTATTTGATGGCATTCCTGCATTTGACAGGCTGCCTAGTCCAAGCCCAATGTCCAAGCCCAATAAAGAATGAAAACTTGCCCATCAACAGTTAGCAGACTGAGCAGGCACACAGGCAGGTCACCTGGTCACAGCCTTCTGCACCGAAAGCCATGGAATACTGATACTGAAGGGGGTCTGATTAACGAGGGGGTCTTGGCATGAATGTTGAAGTCCCCCAACACAATCAGCTCGGGGAAAGTCAACACCATTTCCGAGACCACCTCTATCAGTTCAGCCTGAAACTGTTGGGCAGCAGGGTGGACAGTACACCAACCAAAATCCCAGTCCTGTCTTGAGGCCCCCAGTGGGGCATTCACCACCACCATACAC
The DNA here is from genome assembly GCA_021292165.1 of Shinisaurus crocodilurus. NCBI lineage: Eukaryota > Metazoa > Chordata > Lepidosauria > Squamata > Shinisauridae > Shinisaurus > Shinisaurus crocodilurus. Next base: position 186,357,896 of record CM037879.1, read on the forward strand.
TTAAATCTTAGCAACTGCCAAACAGGTTACCTCAGTAGGTGAATGGATTCACAAAAGATCCCTGTGACCTCCCCTCTCCACCCATCATACATTGCTTGCTGCTGCACTTGAAAACCTGCCGGACATGGTTGGGTCATATTGGCCTCCTCCCCCACACCCAGTCAGGTTTCCTTCAGTCAGGTCAGCTTGTTCATCAGGGTTTAACTCCTGAATCAAGGAGCTCTTATGAGGGACTGAACTGAGCAACAGCACTTGATAACCCATTGGGTTTCCACTAGGAATCTCTTGGCTGGATGGTAAATCAGAAGGAAGGACAACCACAAGATATCTCGTCACCTTCTCTTCCATTCGCCTTTTTCACCTCCACCATCATACCTCCCCTTGCCCACCACAATTCACCAATGAATTATGATTAACCAGTGAAGAACCATCTCATTGTTCAGAAATCCCTGGGAAGATCACACACACCCATATGTCGCTATGATTTTGAAAATAACAAAAACAATGTTTCTTTGAGGCATGTGGTTCTTCATTCAGAACACACTGGGTCAGAAACTGCAAGCAGCCTGACCTATCCCAGTGGATAGATAGATGATGAGTTTATAGTGTTCATTTGTTTCTCCAGTTAAAATTCAATTTTAGTGCCAATGAAGGCCATTCTCTTTTCTGCTTAATCTGAAAATGCAAGGGGACATGGCATGGCACAAAGGAAAAAAAGGGATATCATTTGTTACTGCCACGGTAACTGCCACAGGATATCATGTTCAGCATGAATTTTGCAGAGGGTCTGTAACCCCATCAAAACACTGTCTCTGTGGCTGTTTAGCCACCAAAGTAACTGATCTCACTCTAATTTCTCACTTGATCCACATAGTTTACAAGTAGCTGTTTCTCAAAACAGCTTTCCCCAACTGGAATAAGAAAGAAGAAAAGGCAATTACATTAGAAAAGCCACAATGGGTGGCCGCCTTCTGGGCCACACCTTATGGCAGCCATCCCAACTTGGTGCGCTCCGGATGTGTTGGTCTACAGACTATAACTCCCAGCAAGTCCCAGGCAGATTGGAGAAGGCTGCATTATGGGGTGAAAATGCTGCTAAACTTTTAAAGACCTGGTTCAGATGGTTGCTGGGCCATGTGCCCTCTGCCCTTGTTTGCAATTTGTGTGATTACAGCACACCATTTTTGAGTTGTTGCTCAGATCCCAGCAGAAAAGTATCCACCAGCCACATAGGAGTGTAACTATAGAGGTGGAACTTCATAGAACTGGCTCCTCTATGCAATCCCAGACATACCATGAGCCTGTTGTGGAATTTCCACATCAAGCCCAAATGAGAACTAAACCTGAGAGTGCCTTTTAATTTTATTTATATATTTATTTTAGCTGAAAGGCCCTCAAAATGCGTACTTTTAAAAATTGTTGTGGTGTGTGTTTAGCAACAATGAACTTAAAAAATGGAGCAAAAGAAAACTGGAGAGTGGGACCAGCTATACACTCCTCAAATATAATTCAAGTCTAAGTGAAATAATTTTTTTACTGCTCATCAATAAGCAGGCAATGAAAGTCTAATCTCCCTAGGGAGCGAGTTCCACAATCATGGAACGGAAAAGGCCCCATCTTGTGTTCCCACCAACTTAGCCTATTTTGGTGTGGCACATAAATTAGGGGCTCAGATGAAGGTCAAAATTACAGGCAGGTTCATATGAAAGTAGGCAGTATTTCAGATATCCTGTCCCCAAACAAGGGTCAGAGCTATTAAGTTAAGGCAGGGATGGGGAACCTCCAGCCCGTGGGCCAAATTTGGCCCACCAGGTCTCCTTATCCAGCCCATGAGGGCCTCCTGTGAGGCCCCTCCTCAAAGCCCCACCCATGTAGGGGTGGCCAGGTGTCCTACTTTACAGAGGACAGTCTTCTATTTTGGAGAGCTGGCAGAAGACAATCCTCAATTTGAAAGTGTCCTCTGTTTGATGGGCTGCCTAGTCCAAGTCTGGTTTAAAGTCAAGAACCAGAAGAAGGGGAGAGCAGGGGCCTTGAAGTTGCCCATAAACAATTAGCACCAAGACAGCAGACTGACAGGTCACCTGGTCAGTGGGAATTGGGTGGATTTGGAGAGGGACATTCCTCTGATTATGACCCAGTCCAACGGCCCTGTTCCACTAAAAAAAAAACCTTTCTAAAGGGATTTTTGACAGCTAGCTACCTATCAAACTCTGTTCCCCTTTAAAAGATGTGGGGAGCACTTTTAGCCTTACCTGAGTCTGTAGAGGCTCGGGACAAAATCCAAAATTTGCTCCCCCATGGAGAATACAGGGGGAAACCAAACAAGATAAAGATCTTGCTGAGAATGGGGTGTAAATCTAGAAAAACACTCCCTTCTCAGGTAAATATCCCTCAAGGATTGGTTTTCTCTTGATAGCTCGGCTCTGTGACCTGTCAAGAGAAACCAGTGGTGGAGAATGGATTTTGAGCCTCTTTGGGGCAATGTCCAGGGTGGGGACGTGCTGCCCCTTGGCAGAGAAGGCTTGAAATCCATTCTGTTGCGCTTAAGCAAATGAGAGCATTTGCACGACTGGAATTAAACTGCACAAATTCGTTAAGCAAATGAGCGCATTTGTGCAACTACGATTTTGTGTGCAATTTAAAATAAATGCTGGGCAGCTACAGGCAGGGCCTCCAAAGTGCCACAGGGGTACTTTGAAGGGGCTGCTCATGGCTGCCCACATGGGGACCGCGAAAGCAGGCTGGATAGCCCACTTTCACAATCTCCGTGGGAGGAAAAAGGAAAAAGGAAAAAAAGCCACAGTGAGCCTGAGAGAGCTCATGGTGGGGAAGGAGGGAAGCCTGTGCCAGCTGCCCCCAAGTGCTGCTTGGATACTTTGGGGGCGGCTGGCACTGATGCTTGCCTGGGAGCTGCTTGACAAGGGAGGCAAGGAGTTTTTGCTGCTTTGGCCAAGTGGCTTGCTTGCCAATGGGACTGACCCACGATGGGACATGTCACCCAGGTTCGCACCCCCATTGTGGGTTAAACAACCCCTAATGCAGACCATGGCTTGTCATGGAATCATAGAGTTGGAAGGGGCCTACAAGACCATCGAGTCCAACCCCCTGCTGCATCTGCTACTTTGGACTGCATTAATAGAAGTATAGCTTCCAAATTGTGTGAAGTGATCATTCCCCTTTACTCGGCACTGGTTAGGCCTCATCTTGAGTACTGCGTCCAATTCTGGGCACCACACTTTAAGAAGGATGTAGACAAACTGGAGAGAGTTCAGAGGAGGGCAACAAGGATGATAAAGGGACTGGAAACAAGGCCCTATGAGGAGAGACTGAAAGAACTGGGCATGTTTAGCCTTCAGAAGAGGAGACTGAGGGGAGATATGATCGCACTCTTCCAGTACTTGAAGGGTTGTCACACAGAGGAGGGCCAGGATCTCTTCTCGATCATCCCAGTTTGCAGAACATGGAATAATGGGCTCAAGTTACAGGAACCCAGATTCCACCTAAACAGGAAAAATTTCCTGACTGTCAGAGCGATAAGACAATGGAACCAACTACCTAGGGAGGTGGTGAGCTCTCCCACTCTGGAGGCATTCAAGGTGCAGCTGGACAGCCATCTGTCGGGGATGCATTGACCTGGAATCCTGCGTTGAGCAGGGGGTTGGACTCGATGGCCTTGTAGGCCCCTTCCAACTCTACTTTTCTATGATTCTATGATTCTATGATCTTGAATGCTTCCAGTGTGGGAGAGCCCTAGGTAGTTGGTTCCATTGTCTTATTGCTCTAACAGTCAGGAAGGTTTTCCTGATGTTCAGCTGGAATATGTCTTCCTGTAGCTTGAGACCATTATTCCGTGTCCTGCACTCTGGAATGGTTGATAAGAGATCCTGGCCCTCCTCTGTGTGATAACTTTTCAAGTACTTGAATAGTGCTCTCATATCTCCCCTCAGTCTTCTCTTCTGAAAGCTAAACATGCCCAGTTCTTTCAGTCTCTCCTCATAGGGCTTTGTTTCCAGTCCCTTTATCATCTTTGTTGCCTTCCTCTGAACCCTTTCCAGTTTGTCTGCATCTTTCTTAAAGTGTGGTGCCCAGAACTAACTAACCAGTGCTGAGTAAAGGGGAATTATCACTTCACGTGGTTTGGAAGCTACCGTATTTTTCGCTCCATAAGACTCACTTCCCTCCCCCCCAAATAGGGGGAAATGTCTGTGCGTCTTATGGAGCGAATATTGTTAAAAAAAATGTTTTTAACTTACCTCTGCGCGCCTCCAACTGGTCCGGGGAAGAGCGGAGGGCTCCTGGGTGGGGCGGGGCAAGCCCCTGCCTCTCAGCTGATTCCCAGTGGAACAGCTGATTTAAAAAAATAATATTTTTTTAACGTGCCATACGGCGCGTCTTATGGAGCGAAAAAAGTATATGCTATACTCCTATTAATACAGCCCAAAATTGCATTTGCCTTTTTTGCAGCCACACCACACTGCTGGCTCATATTCAGCTTGTGATCCAAGATCCTCCAAGGATCAACTCCAAGTTCCTTCTTGCTTGTAGTACTGTTGCACCAACAGGGCCGGTGCTACCATTAGGCCAACTAGGCAGCTGCCTAGGGCGCAGGGCTAAAGGGGGCGCAAAAATTTGGAGGGGGACACATTCTGGCACCGCGCCAGAAACGCCTTGGGGAAAAAAATCCAGTGCTAAAATGCGTATTTTACAAAGTTTGTTTTACCAATCATATCCTGACTTGTAGTGGGGTGGCATACGCTTTCGGATGGCTGCGTTGCCTCTTTGCCTTTCCGGAGGGCATTGGGAACCTCGCATGATGCGACTGGGGCAGCCAAGGAATCCCTTCCCTGGAAGAAAGCTTGCAGGGAGACGGAGGCGGAGTTGGGCGCTCTCGCCTAGGCTTACCTAGAGGTTAACATGACAGAGCTGCGGTCCTAGAGAGGCCGAGGATCGGTAGAGAGAGCCGATCGTCTTCCTCTTCCGCCTCCCCGGGAAATTTGCCTGTTTGGATTTCTCAGGACTGGAGCTACTGGCTGCAGATTTAACATTACCAGGGTGGGGTGTGTGGGTGCAATGCAACACCCGTGTGTGTGGCACAGGTGAGCTAAATGGAAGAAAGGCCTGGACTCAGTCAGGGGCGAGGGAGAAACAGCAAGCAGGGGGCGAGCCCTACAAGAGGAGCCGTGCTAGTCTGCCGCAGCGAAAGGCATGACAAAGAGCCTTGTGGAGCCTTAAAGGCTAACACCTTGATGGGGGCGTGAGAGGATGCTGGGGAGATGCTGGTAATATTTAGCGGTCAGACTGTGCTTTTTTTGAGTGTCCAAGGCACTTTTTCACACCTTTCCCCACAGTAATCCTTACAACAGCCCTGTGAGGTAGGCTGCTATTGTTATTATTTCCCTATTGCAGATGGGAGAGAACTGAAGAGGTCAGGCATGGGTGAGGAACCTTTACTCCTCCAGATGTTGATGGACCTCAACTCCCATCATCCCCAACCATGGCCTGTGCCAGCTGGGGCTGATAGGAGTTGTAGACGATCCACTTCTGGCAGGCCACAGGTTCTCCACCCCTCAGGTAGAGTGAGAAAAGTGGTTTGGATAAGGCCATCCTGGGAGTTTGTAGCTGAAGTGAAGTTTGAGCCAAGCGCTTAGAGGCAGCTTTTTGTTTTCTTCCCCCGACCCACCCTACTGACCTGTGTGAGGGGAGGGGACCATCTAGTAGGGATACACAAATAGGAGAGGCACAGAAAACCATTGTGAAGGTGGGATGGGACGGGACACCTCAGCAGCCAGTTCTGTTACAGTATCCAGCAAATGGCTGTTCCTCAATTTTATGCTGCTTTTATGCCATTTTATTATGTTTATGTTTTTGTGAACTGATGTGAACCACACAGAGAACTTCAGTATTGGGCGGTTTAGAAATGAAATAAATAAATACATTCTGCAATTATGAAGACACCTCTGCATTTGCTAAGTCAAGGAGCCTCTGCATAGCAAAAAGTCCCCCACTCTGTGGGAGGAGATGTAACTCAGCCATGACATTGCAGCTGTTCTCAATTTCAGAAATATCAATTCCAATCCTGTGCATATGATTTTTTAAAAATATATATGGTTTCATTGTGTTATTGTTTATCATGTATGTGGTTTCTTTTCAGTTGTGGATTTTATTATTGTTAGACACCTTAAGCAGGTTTTATGGAAAGGGGAGGTATAAATCTAGTTTCCTGCATTGAGCAGGGGGTTGGACTTGATAGCCTTGTAGGCTCCTTCAACTCTATGATAAGATAACAAAGCATGGTAAAAGTCTAAGCCAGCTTTTTACGATGCATATTGGGTGTCCCCAATTGCGTTGGACACACAGCTATGTACCTAGAAACTGGAGTAGGCCTTTTGGAAATGAGAGCTCGGGTACAGACCATCAAATTTTGGTTGTGCCTTTATTTTTCATCTGGGTACCACAGTTATGTACAATCTATGTTAATGGATTCTTATGCTAGCAAATGGTCTCTTTTGGTCCAACATAAGATTCGCTCAATTGGCATTCTCCTTGATTCCATTTTTATGCTCAGCCATCAGCAAGCCTTAAGATTGGTGTCCCAGGGGTTGTATGACATTGAAAGCCAGGAGTTATTTTCCTTAGCAAATAGGACTTGCTCACCTATCGCAAACAGTGTGCTGCCGATTTATGGATCTCCCGCCTCTTACATGTCACCTCTTAGAAACTTTCAGGCTCACAATGCATTTATATTAGCCGGATTCAACATCTTACTTCCTGTTTATGTGACCACAATCCAACTGTTACCACCCAAGTTGCTAAATTCCTTTTAGCTGTAATGCAAAGGAGGGTCCTTTTACTGGGAAATAACTGAGAGCTGACCTATCTCTACTCTTATATACACTCTGTGAGTTTGTGTAAATGTGGCTGATTTGTTTTATTTGGGTCGTAAGACCGTAATAAACCTTTAGTAGTAACAAGTCATGGTGAACAACCCACAGTTCACAAGCCAACGACAAACCATGGGTTCTCTTCATGCAGAGGCGTAGCGTGGGGGGTGCAGGGGGGGCCGGCCGCACCGGGCGCAACATCTGGGGGGGCGCGCTCGCAGCTCTCTGCCCCAGCTCTTCCTCCTCCTGCTCCCCCCCCGAGAGGCGGCTGCCCTTGGAGAAAGGGGCGGATCAGCCGCCCCCCCCTCGCTGCTGCCGCCGCCGCGCCTGCCAGGTCATGCGCCTCCGAGAGCGCGCGGGCGGGGCGGGAGGCGAGGAAGGAGGCGCTGGCCGGTGCGTCGCGGGCCGGGCAGGCGGAGGGCAGCCGTGCGTGGGCCATGGAGCGCTGGAAGGGGCGTGTGGCGCTGGTGACCGGCGCCTCTAAGCCGCTTCCCTTTTCCCCTGCGCCGTTTTGCTCCAGCTGCGGAAGCTCCGCAGCACCTCCTCGCGAGGAGAAGGCCAGGAGCAGGGCGGGCCCGTCCGGGCTCAAGGCGGAGCTGGCTCCGGGAAGTGGCGGTTGCGGCCACACCGCCTCCTTTGAGGGCAGCGGCAGAAGCGATAGCGCAGCGCAGCGCAGCACAGCACGTTCTCCTTCCCCTGCACATGTCCGTCCGAGAAGCAGGAGGAGGATGGCTGAAGCCGGGGACGCTGCTGCTGCCGCCACCCCGACGCCGCTTGACCGGAGCAGGCGAGCTGTGGGGGAGCTGGGCGGCGGCACTCAGGCCTCGCACAGGCTCCTGGCCTATAGCGACGCGTTCAACAATGCGTTGCGTTGTTGTCCATCATCGCCACCGTCATGGTGAGTCGGAGGCTGCTGTGGGCCACCGGGAGGGTCGCCACCGCCGCCCTCTTCCTTCTGTGGGCGGCGGAGGCCCCTGTGCCGTTGGCACCTGCGTGGCTGCAGGCAGAAGTTCAACGGGGGAGGGATTTCCTCATTACTGCATGCCAGGCCGGGGTGGGTGGGTCACCCTTTGCTGCTTTATGCATAGAAAGCTTTTTCCAGGCATGTGGGAGTGATGAAAGCTACACCTGTTGAACTTCCTGTCTTATGGCGCTGCAGAAGGTATAGAACCAGTGTCCTTTTGAAATAATGTACTATGTGACACCTTGAATCTTTCTGCCTGAGGTTTTCAGATGCCCCCCTCTCCCCTGTCCGTACATCCCCTTTTACAAATAGGGTGTCCTTAAAAGACAGGGTCCTTTGAAGACGCACACAGAGCATATGGAAATTAGCATATGCAAATTTGTGCATTTGTTGTTGTAGGCCTGAGCCCAGAGGTACCTAGCACTGCCCCTGGTGACAACAGGGGTGACTAGGAACCTTGTTTATTATTATTATTATTATTATTATTATTATTATTATTATTATTAAAGAAATTGCAGCCAGGGTGCTGCTCTTCTACATCAAAAGAGCATGGTATCTGGGTTACAAAGATATAACCACAACTTCCCCCCTTTAAAAGTAAACACCATATGGCGGAAAAGAACGTGGGCCACCAGCTCCCCAGTCGACTTTGCCTTCTATACAACCACATCACAGTAATCATCTTTGTTATACACTGCATTATACAAACAATACATGTGCTTAGGGGGTAAGGGTTTCTTTAACTAATCTAGTGGAAGAGACTCGAGTGCTAAAATCCACGGGTTAGGGGGCGCAAATTACTTGCCTTGCCCCGGGTGCTGACAACCCACGCTACGCCACTGTCTTCATGGGATCTTCGTGGTTAACAAACCATGGCTTGTTAGCACAGCTGGGTTCAGACAACATAACCCACATTTCATCAGCAACCCACACTCAACCTATACTCAAACCCTTGAGTGTGGGTTATCGTGTTGTCTGAACCCAGTGTTTAATAGGGCTTACACTCTGGCAGATGTACCGGTATTTAAGATTACAGCCCAACTGTAATGCCCTTGATAACTGATATTTGGGCATAGATATTGGACATATATTGTTCTTTCCCTTAGAGCAGTCTACATATATATCGACCCTAAAGAGTCCTGTGAAATTTGCACTTGCATTTCAAACATAATTTCATTCAGCCTGATCCTATGCACATTTAATGGGATTTACTCCCATATACCGTAAGTGTGGATTGTCTTAGGCTTTGATCAAGATTTCCCTTTGTTCTTGTTTCTGATCTGGCTACAGATATTGTTCTTTCCTTTTAAAAAAGAAATCACATATATATCCACTCTGAGGAAGAGTCCTGTGTGACTCAAAGGTTTGTACCAGTATTTCAGAGACTAGTTGGTCCAAGCTAAAGGCAGTCATTCAACACTCAGAGATTCTTGTTTTCAGTAGCTTTTATGTTAGAAATTGTATTTTGTTTCAGTGGCATGGATTTGTGGGAAGAAAAGGGAGTACGGGATAGTATCAACTAACTAGCAAAGGTTGGGTCCTCCAGATGTTACTGGCCTACAGATCAGTTTTAAAATCAGGTGTTGTGTTTTTTTTAATTTTCAGATTGCTGTTTCTTGTATTTTTGTTGCTTTTGCTTTTATGGTTTTATGTTCTATTTTGTACCTAAATTGTTTTTGTTTTTTTTATTGCGAACCACCCTGACAACTTTATGTTCTTTGGCTTACGCTTTTATGGTCTGTGGCTTACGCTGGCTCAGCTTGTCCAAGTGTGGAAAGCTAAGCAGGGTCAGGCCTGGTTATTACTTGGATGGGAGACCCCTCCTCTAGTTTCCTGCATTGAGCAGGGGGTTGGACTCGATAGCCTTGTAGGCTCCTTCCAACTCTACGATCTATGTTATGGGGAGGCATATGAATATCATAAATAAATAAAAGAAACAAACTCCCATGAGCCCCAGCCAGCACTGGCAATAGTCAGAGCTGCAAGCCATTGCCAGGAGGCTTCCCAAAACTATGCATCCCCAGGAGGTCCTGCATTTTCTATTGCAGCATAAATTGGTTGCAAGTTTCCCCAATGTTTCAGGGGCACTCAGAATACTATTAACATTACCAGTTTCAGTGGCCAGTGGAGAAAGAAGTTTTTCCAAATTAAAATTAATAAAAAATTATCTGTGTTCAACAATGTGCCAAGGAAGACTGGTTGGCTTGGCAACCATTTCAATTGAATCTCAGTTAGCATCTTCTTTAGACATTAAATAAATGGTTTGCCAGTTTGCCAAGAAAAAGGCAAGGAAAATGAAGTTTTAAACATGAAATGTAGTTTCTGTCACACTTCACCAGGAATTTTTCTATATAGCAAATTGGTACTACATCAACATGTATTTTATGTATAGAATCATAGAAAAGTAGAGTTGGAAGGGGCCTACAAGGCCATCGAGTCCAACCCCCTGCTCAATGCAGGAATCTAGGTCAAAGCATCTCTGACAGATGTCTGTCCAGCTGCACCTTGAATGCCTCCAGAGTGGGAGAGCCCACCACCTCCCTAGGTAGTTGATTCCATTGTCTTATTGCTCTGACAGTCAGGAAATTTTTCCTGATGTTTAGGTGGAATCTAGGTTCCTGTAACTTGAGCCCATTATTCCGTGTCCTGCAAACTGGAATGATCGAGAAGAGATCTTTGCCCTCCTCTGTGTGTTTGTCAATGTCTATGATAATAATTTTTTTAGGTTTTGCCAATTGACTTTTATTTCATAATGGGCATAGGGCTGGAGGGAGGGAGGGCTCAAGTGGGAGGGGGGCGCGCTAAATATCAGATCTTGCCTAGGGCACCAAACTGCCTTGCACCGGCCCTGTGCACCAAGTATCCCCCATCCTGTAACTGTGCATTTGGTTTCATTTTCCTAGGTGCAGCACTTGGCATTTATCCCTATTCAATTTCATTCTGTTGTTTACGGCCCAGCACTTCAGCCTATCGAGATCACTTTGAATTTTGTTTCTGTCTTCCAGAGTATTAGCTGTTCCACCCAATTTTGTGTCATCTGCAAATTTGAGAAGCATTCCCTGCACCTCCTCATCCAAGTCATTAATAAAAATGTTGAAGAGCTCTGGGCCCAGCACCAAGCCCAGGTAGTTGGTTCCATTGTCTTATTGCTCTGTCAGGAAATTTTTCCTGATGTTTAGGTGGAATCTAGGTTCCTGTAACTTGAGCCCATTATTCCGTGTCCTGCAAACTGGGATGATCGAGAAGAGATCTTTGCCCTCCTCTGTGTGACATCCCTTCAAATACTGGAAGAGTGCGATCATATCTCCCCTTAGTCTCCTCTTCTGAAGGCTAAACATGCCCAGTTCTTTCAGTCTCTCCTCATAGGGCCTTGTTTCCAGTCCCTTTATCATCCTTGTTGCCCTCCTCTGAACCCTCTCCAGTTTGTCTATGTCCTTCTTAAAGTGAGGTGCCCAGAACTGGATGCAGTACTCAAGATGAGGCCTAACCAGTGCCGAGTAAAGGGGAATTATCACTTCCCGCGATTTGGAAGCTATACTTCTATTAATACAGCCCAAAATTGCATTTGCCTTCTTTGCAGCCACATCGCATTGCTGGCTCATATTCAGTTTGTGATCTACCACAATTCCAAGATCCTTCTCACTTGTAGTATTGTTGAGCCAAGTGTCCCCCATTCTGTAACTCTGCATTTGGTTTCCTCTCCCTAGGTGCAGCACTTGGCATTTATCCCTATTAAATTTCATTCTGTTGTTTTCGGCCCAGCGCTCCAGCCTATCGAGGTCACTTTGAATTTTGTTTCTGTCTTCCAGAGTATTAGCTGTTCCATCCAACTTTGTGTCATCTGCAAATTTGATAAGCATTCCCTGTACCTCCTGATCCAAGTCATTAATAAAAATGTTGAAGAGCACTGGGCCCAGGACCGAGCCCTGTGGTACCCCGCTCGTTACCTCTCCCCAGTTTGAGAAGGAACCATTGATAAGCACTCTTTGAGTCCGATTCTGTAGCCAATTGTGGATCCACCTGATAGTTGTTCCATCTAGCCCACTCTTAGCTAGCTTACTAATCAGGATATCATGAGGCACTTTGTCGAAAGCTTTGCTGAAGTCCAGATATATAATGTCCACAGCATTCCCACAGTCCGCAAGGGAGGTTACCCGATCAAAAAAATGAGATCAGATTAGTCTGACAGGATTTGTTCTTGACAAATCCATGCTGGCTTCTAGTAATCACTGCATTGTTTTCAAGGTGCTTGCAGACTGACTTCTTTATAATCTGCTCAAAAATCTTCCCGGGGATTGATGTCAGACTGACTGGCCTATAGTTCCCAGGTTCCTCCTTCTTGCCCTTTTTGAAGATGGGAACAACATTTGCCCTCCTCCAGTCGTCTGGCACTTCACCTGTCCTCCATGATTTCGCAAAGATAATAGACAGTGGTTCTGAGAGTTCTTCTGCCAGTTCCTTTATTACTCTAGGATGCAGCTCATCAGGCCCTGGAGATTTAAACTCGTTCAGAGTAATCAGGTGCTCCTTGACCATTTGCCTATCAATCTCAAGCTGCAATCCTGCCCCTTCAGTCTGCACTTCAGGTTTGCCAGGGGGGTCATAGACCCTCTTTTGGGAGAAGACCGAGCTGAAGTAGGAATTGAACACTTCTGCCTTTTCTTTGTCTTCTGTTATCAATCTGCCATCCTCATTGCGTAGTTGAACCACCAGTTCTTTCTTCTGTCTTTTACTGTGCCTGTATCTGAAGAAAGCTTTTTTGTTGCTTTTAGCATTCCTCGCTAACCTTAGCTCATTCTCAGCTTTAGCCTTCCTGACACTATTCCTGCAGTTCTGTGCTACCTGCCTGTACTCTTCACTTGTAGCCTGTCCTTCCTTCCACTTCCTATACGTGTCCTTTTTTGTTTTCAGGTCATCTTTGAGTTTATTGTGAAGCCACATTGGCTTCTTCTGTTGCCCTCTGCCTTTTTTCCTTGTGGGAATTGTTTGCAATTGTGCCTTTAAAATTTCTTTTTTTAAAAACTCCCACCCCTCCTGGGCTCCCTTTCTCGTGAGAGTCACTTGCCATGGGATCTTACTAATCATTGTTCTGGGTTTGTTAAAATTGGCTTTCCTAAAATCCAGGGTACGTGTTTGGCTACACTCAGCTTTTGCTTCCGTTAGAATCAAGAACTCAAGTATAACATGGTCACTTTCCCCCAGAGTTCCCGAAACTGCCACTTTATCCACTAACTCGTCTCTGTTGGTTAGAATCAGGTCAAGGATAGCCGATCCTCTAGTTCCTTCCTCCACTTTCTGTAGGAGGAAGTTATCAGCAGCACAGCTCAGGAATTTCTTGGAGGGGCCATGTTTGGCTGAATAAGTCTCCCAACAGATATCAGGGAAATTGAAGTCTCCCATTACTACCACATCGTGCCTCCTTGAAACAATGGCAATTTGTTTTTCAAAAGTTCCATCCTCGTCTTCTCCTTGATTGGGTGGTCGGTAGTAGACTCCAACCGCCATGTTCGTTTTATTCTTTGCCCCCTTTATTTTAACCCAGATGCTCTCAATGGGGCTGCCAAGCTCCTCTTCCTGTATCTCTGTGCAGAGATACGTATTTTTAACATACAGTGCAACTCCACCTCCCTTTCTGTTGCTTCTGTTCCTTTTGAACAAGTTATACCCTTCAATTGCTGTATTCCAGTCATGGGAGTCATCCCACCAGGTTTCAGTTATCCCTATCAAGTCGTACTTGCCCTCATGTATCAAAAATTCAAGTTCGTCTTGTTTGTTGCCCATACTCTGGGCATTAGTATAGAGACATCGAAGACTATGTGCTTTATAGTCCGACTTTCCCCCTACATTTTGTGGTAGACTATCAATGGGCACCGCTGGAGCTGCTCTCTCCATTGTGGCATAGAGGCCTTCTTCCATTGGTACCCCCGAGTTTATGTCTCCCTCCCCTGTTGGATTCAGTTTAAAGCCCTCCTGATTAAGTTCCTCATGCTGTGGCCAAACACATTCTTCCCAGTCCTTGTGAGGTGCAACCCATCCTTTGCCAGCAGTCCATCTTCCAGGAAGTGTAGCCCGTGGTCCCAGAATCCAAATCCCTCACGTCGGCTCCACCTTCGTAGCCAGTCATTCACTCGGAGTATTTTTCTTTCCCTTTCTATGCCTCTTCCAAGTACTGGAAGGATGGATGAGAAAACTATCTGGGCCCCGAAGTTCTTGAGTTCCATTCCCAGCTCTTCAAAGTCTGCCGTGATTTCTTTGTAACTCCGCTTGGCAGTATCATTTGTACCCACGTGGAAGAGAAGAAAGGGGTATGTGTCGGTGGGCTGCATGAGCCTCGGCAGCTGCTCTGACACATCCTTAATCCGTGCCCCGGGGAGACAGCACACCTGGCGAGTCCATGGGTCTTCGCGACATACTTTGACTTCGATCCCCCGCAGGAGGGAGTCTCCCACTACGAGTACTCTTCTCTTCCTCTTGCTGTAGGCCTTGGTTTGATTGCCTCCACTTGACTGACCCTCAGCCTCTTGCTCGCTGTCACGTTGGGTGCCCGGTAATCCGTCCTCTGCAGGCTGTCCTCTGCTCTCGTCCTCAAGTACATGGAAGCGGTTCCATAGCTCCACTGGTTCCACAGGCGCAGAGTGTCTTGTAGTTCTTCTGCTCCTAACAGTCACCCTTTTCCAGGGAGTTCCCCCTGCGTTATTTTCCCTTGCCTCTGCAGTCTCCGACTCCGACTCATCCTGCCGTTGCCCTTCTGGCTCCTGTACTGTGCTTTGGTGCTGTAGATCCACCGTTCTGTCTAAGAACTCCTCGCTTTCTCTTATGCTCCTGAGGGTTGACACTTGCTGCTCCAGTCCTCTGACCTTTTCTTCCAACAGCGTGACCAGCTTGCACTTGTTGCACGTGTAGGCCATGTCGATCTCCGGCAGGAAAACAAACATTGCACACCCCTTGCAGGTCACCACCACTGCTGAGTCCTTTCCTTCCATAGTGCTCTGTTTCTGTCTTCCTAGAATTTTTTTTTTATTTTTTTTTTTAGGGACCTCCCCCTTGACCTCCCCTGCTGAACTCCGCTGCCAAACTCCTGTTTTCTCTCCCTATGCGCTCGCTCTGTTCGCTCGCTCTCTGGGAGCCTGCTTGCCTTATCACAGCCCCAAAAACAGCTGGAGCCTCTCCCCTGTTGTGCTCCTGCTCAGCTGGGAGTCAGGAACAGAATGAGCTGACAGGCCACACCCTTCCTTTTAAGCTCTCAGACCACACCCTTCCCTTTCAGCTCTCAGGCCACACCCTTCCCTTTCAGCTCTCAGGCCACACCCTTCCCTTTCAGCTCTCAGGCCACACCCTTCCCTTGCAGCACTAGTAGTTGTTGTTTGTACAGCAGCACTTGCTTAACGTGTCATTTGAACTTGCTGGGTTCAAATGACACGTTAAGCCACCATGGCTTATAAGGCATGATGAGTTGTCATATT
The DNA here is from genome assembly GCA_021292165.1 of Shinisaurus crocodilurus. Taxonomy (NCBI): domain Eukaryota; kingdom Metazoa; phylum Chordata; class Lepidosauria; order Squamata; family Shinisauridae; genus Shinisaurus; species Shinisaurus crocodilurus. The sequence continues at coordinate 186,373,204 of CM037879.1, forward strand.
GTGTGAACCCAGTCTCTGAGTCATGATTCAAAGTAGCTACCTTTATTTATGCAAAAAAGATATAAATGAGCCAGGCCTACATCAGGCCACACAGTAGATTGGGTTACAAACAATAGCTATAAAAGAGTCAAGCTGTGTTAGCAATGACAGTAGCTAGCTTCTGTAAAGAAAGCAGCGTATGAGGAAAAAAGTGGATGCCCGACTAATGGGAAATGATTACAGCCCACCCATTCAGGCTAGCCGTGCTAACCATGCCGTGCTATTAGGGTGGCTCTTCTACTGTGGAAGTCTCTTGGGCAGTGAATCTCCTTGACCTCCTCATTTGACACCTAACCCTGGGGGTCTGTGACCTCTAATTCCTCCTCTCTCCTCCTCTTCCTTTGGTATCTTCATTGCCACGGTTTCAGAATGGCTTTCAGGGCTGTCCACGCATTCTTATCTGTGCTTTTGAAACTTCAGCCATCTCAGCCACCTCCTCCCCCTCCTCATCTGAGTCAGAATCAAGTCCCACACCTTCTTGAGGTGCCTCTGCAGAGGTGCTGGGCTTAACCTGTACGTTGGGATTCATAACAGCAATCTAAAAGGCACGTGTTTCTCAACACTAGGCAGGGTTAAATTATTGCTTGAGCAGCAGTCAGACCTGACACTCCATCAGCAGCAGTCTAGCAAGGTGTAGAAGTAAGACACAAATTTAACGTTGCATACACACAGCTGTCTGTAAAGTATGCCTGGGAGCCAGATGCCACAGCTGCAAGATAATTTTCCACCGCTGCAGGCGCCAGGGTGCCAGATCATCACTCATGGGAGAAAAAGGAATGATAAAATGCCCAATGATGAAAAGGGAAATCTACTAAATTCAGGCCCTTAATTAACATTGTAAGAAAGTTAAGCTCCATTTAGGCAACCTGCAGCATATCAACTAGAATGTAAACTAATTAATTATTAGCAGTCGACTAAGCTACACTTTTATCCACGCTGCTGCTAATTAAATAGCCAAAGTTCCTTCTGCAGCTTAGTTTAAATATAATTATCTCTGATGCCAAAAATGGAAGAGAAATGACACCACTCATCATAGATTGGTGACAGAGACAGAGATGATAGAGATACCCGGTACAATGGGTGGGTTTGCATGACATGCTAAGTGAACAATAAGCTAAACAGTGTGGGTTGTTTGTGGAATAACCCATGGTGCACCCAACAGACAATTGGTCTCACTGTGCGTTGTTCTCCCACTCCTTCCTGCTCAACCCTCCAGCTGGTATCCCAGCATCCTTTGTGGCAGAAAGCGCCCCCTCCTGGCTCCAATCACTACCCCTTTTCATTCACCACTATTGTTTTTTTCCAGAGCCTCAGAAATGCACAATTGGGGTCATATTTGTTGTTGTTGTTTTGATCCCAGAAATTGTCTTCATAATTCCCCCCCTCAGTCTCTTGGAGGTGCACAAGTGCACACTTATAGCTGTCATAAATATACAGTAAAACCTTGGATTGCGAGCATAATTCATTCTGGAAACGTGCTTGTAATCCAAAGTACTCGTATATCAAAGCAAATTTCCCCGTACTCGTATTGCAAGACCTCGCTAGTTTATCAAGTTAAATTGTATAAATATTTTTTGCTCGTCTTGCAAAACACTCGCAGACCAGGTTACTCGCAATCCAAGGTTTTACTTAAAACCTTGGATTGCAAGCATAATTCGTTCTGGAAAAACGTGCTTGTAATCCAAAGCACTCATATATCAAAGCAAATTTCCCCGTACTCGTATTGCAAGACCTCGCTCATTTATCAAGTTAAATTGTATTAAAAAAATTTGCTCGTCTTGCAAAACACTCACAGACCAGGTTACTCGCAATGCAAGGTTTTACTGTATGTAGTCTTGCCTGGTCCTTGTAAGTTTCAGCTGTCAAAGGGAGAGAAGTGCATAGTAACATACCGGTAGATGGAAATTGGCAAGGCGAGCTCACATATAAGCTCATTTGTGCACATTTTCCAAGCTGTCAGTTCAAAATCACTGGTAATGGCAGGAGAGAAGGTGCACCAAAAGGGGGTGGTAACAGGATCTCCCCCTTAGCAATGTGATCTTCTTGATTTCAAGTGGTGAACAGACAGTTCCCAGTGCCCTCAACATTTTCAACACTTCCCCAGGTCTCTAGCTACTCCAGAAAGGGGAGATATTAACCACCACCCCCTTAATTAATTAATTAATTAATTATATTTATACCCCGCCTTTTTTCCTGCAAGGAACCCAAGGCGGCTTACATAATCCTCCTCCTCCTCTCCATTTTATCCTCACAACAACCCTGTGAGGTAGGTTAGGCTGAGAGTCAGTGACTGGCCCAAAGTCACCCAGTGAGTTTCATGGCCGAACGGGAACTAGAACCCGGATCTCTCGAGTCCCAGTCCAACACTCTAAAAACTATGCCACACTGGCTCTCATGGTTCCTTTTTGGAGTACTACTGCTGCAGTTCCCTGACAGTCCTTAAAAGACCCTGAGAAGACAGGTGAATTGGGCCACGGGGTGGTGGTGGTAAGTACTGCTGGTGCTGGCACCCCATTTGCTCCATCCCAAGGGTTTGTTGTTGTTTTTCAACTGTCTGGAAAATTTGTGCTCTTTTGGGGGTGGTGGTTCACATAGCACAATAATGGGCCAGTTAGTTTTTCTCACTGCAGTGGGAAAACATGTTGGGCTGCTTGTACTTGAAGAGTACATAGTGGAGGAACTAGTCCCAGAAGTAAATCAAGCAGCTTGCAGGAGCAGCAGAGACAGACTCGTGGAGTGTATTGTAGTTCCCAACAGATCTATAGGGTGGCCCAGCATCTGGGTTTCTTGAAACAGTTGCAGATTGGGCGCTGTGCAGCTTGGGTGTACTGGATATGAGTGGGCATGTAGTATAGGGTTCTACATGTCTTGACATGCCTGTAGTCAGGACCTTTCTAACAAGCCATGCTGAACCCACTGTGCCAGGTTCAGACATCATGACAAGCCACCCTGAGAACAAGTCACCCTGAACAACCAAACAACAAGCCATGGGTTCTCAGGGTGGCATGTTTGTGAAAAATAAGCCACCCTGTGGAAACTGTGCCAGGTTCGCATGACACAACAACCCACCATGGGTTGTTGTATCGTGTGAACTAGGTCAGTGTGTGTGTGTTTGACAAACAGTAATTTTTACAGGTGAAAATCTACTTCTTATATGCATAGATTTCATAGATCATAGAGTTGGAAGGAGCCTACAAGGCTATGCCAAGCATGATTCTGGTCCTCAGTAATCAGAGATTTCAACCAATCTAGTGTTGATTGTTTCTCATATTACTGTTGATCCAAAGACCCAGTCCTGGCACTCTGAAGGTAAAATGCATATGACGTAGGTGTAGGGAGTCCTGAGAATGACACAAGGGCATTGCATTTCTAGAAAAAGAAATGTCGAGGCCCAAGCCTGTTTGAAAGCAGCAACCTCTGATCTAGAAGACATTCCCACAAATCCCTGATGTAGTTATAATAACCTCTGTAGTTATTCAGTGGTGAGGGAAATGCAGTCTGAATCTGCTTAGGGATACTTTCCAGATGTGTCAGGGCTGAGCCCTGAATTAAGCATTCCACAAGGGAACCTTCCTCTAGCCCTAGTAGAACTGAAGGGTCTAGCTCCTGTGCAAGATATCATAGGATATCATAGGATCATAGAGTTGGAAGGGGCCTACAAGGCCATCGAGTCCAACCCCCTGCTCAATGCAGGAAACTAGAGGAGGGGTCTCCCATCCAAGTAATAACCAGGCCTGACCCTGCTGTAGCTTTCCACGCTCAGACAAGCTGAGCCAGCGTGAGCCACAGGCCTGGTGGCTCCTACCTCGAAGTGTATTGAATCTCTGTACAGCCGTATTGGCATTATCTACTAGAGAAGAGAGAGAGAGGTTGTCTGGCAAACTTCTTGTAATGATATTTGGCTGGAATCCTGTAACTTTTGGTTCTTACCTTGTTAACTTGGGTCTTCTCCAGTATACCTCCATATATATTCTAGACTATGTTTTAGTAAAGGGAAAGGGGAGTAAGCCATGTCAAGATATGATGTATTTTTGAAATATAGATTAATAATGGATTATGTGGATAGAATTATTTCTTGGCCCCGTGATGACGGGTGCACTTTGGAGTTATATGGATTTGTGGGTTTATTTTCTTTTTGTATGTGTGTTTATTTGAAAAAATAAATAAATAAAAAACCCTCTGTATATATGTACCTAATACATTCTTTGTTCACTTCACACAGCTAATGAAATATGCTGCTGAATATGAATAAATCCCAGCTTTTTGTCTCTTTCCAAGTTCAGTTAGCCATATTTTTCTCATTTGGAAAATCCATACATAGTGTAATGTACACATTTTAGCAGAACTATTCATGAGTGTTGGATATTCTAAAATGCCTGCGTGTAGTACATTAGTTTGGAATGGTACACTTGGGTATTATTCTCTCCAGGAGACATTTCAATTTGTCCAGCTACAAAAGTAGTAATCCATTTTATGACATGACTAAGCAACTTCAAAATTTGTTATTTGTTATTTATTTATTTATTATATTTATACCCCGCCTTTTTTCCTGCAAGGAACCCAAGGCGGCTTACATAATCCTCCTCCTCTCCATTTTATCCAGGACAATGTTCTAGACATCCTTATTTCTTGACATGTTTTCTTATATTTCATTTGATACTGCATTCAGCAAAATTTCTATGTCATTTAGGGATAGACTGATGACCCCCCACCACCACCACATGCATAAACCACCTAAACTATGCTTGCACAGCTGCTAATATTTAATTTTTCTGAAGGAGCATCATTTGTTCTATCTGTTTGATTGAAGAAATCCTGTTAAATAAAGGAATTGCCATATTAAAATAGGATGTGTTGACATATTTGTGGGTTTGTTCATGGGGAAACCACAACCAGCCAGTGATTTGCCACAATCCAGAACATCTTCTCAGTCTGATTTGGCTTTGTGGCATCTTTCTAGATATCAAAAATCTAAGTGCCCTATATTGGGATTTTGATAATAAGCAAATATGTGCAAATGTAATTGATTGATTATTCAGTTAAAATGCAGGTAATTAAATAATGGGCAGCACAATCCTATGGCCACTAGACAGCATCTAGATGGCCGCAGGATTTTTCAGGGTCCCAGCTCCAACCTCAGAAACTCCCCAACCCCTTGCAGCCAGCATGGAAAGGACCATGCCGGCTGCTTCTCTGAGGTCACAAACATGACCTTGGAGAAGGGGTTTTATGGGTGTTCGGGGGGGCAGGGAGGGGAGGAGGAGACAGGCGCCACCAAAATACAAGGTATCTTGGTGGCATCTCAGCCTCCTTCCCTCCCCCTCCGAAGCGCTGCACTTTGGCAGCCGAAATCATCTATCTATGTGTTTTGCAGAGCGGGAGGAGCACAGAGGCGACCTTCGCCTCCACACTCCTCCTACCCTGCATAGGATGCCTGTGATCTTCCAAGTTAGGAGGGCTATGGGTAATTGGATTGGATTGCACCCTAAACAATTCTTTAATCAGTTGACAGCTCTAATTTATATCAGACTTCCTTGTAAAACATAGGCAAACAAGGTAAGGAATGTGCAGAATTTACACACACACAAAAAACTGATTATGAGACCCAGCTAAGGAAGAATGCAAGAGTCTGTATTTGCTACTGGTTCTTCTTTACAATGAAAACCTTTAACATGATCTTATGCACATTTTTTTTAAAATGAGCCATTTGTTATTGTTTCCATGAATAATAATTTCTCATTTTCCATGAGAACCAAAGGATACATGTGGTTCAGAAAGATGAGAGGCAAGCTATTGAGCCAGACACAATGCTTGAACACATGTCCCCTCTGAAATTATTGCCCCTTTAAAATGTGCATTTTACTATCCAATTGGTGAATAACATTTGCCTCACTCCCAATTTTAGTACCTCAGTCTACTGTGACAACTGTACTTTAGTGGCAATTGTAATCAACAAGCTGTTTAAAGTCATTTGAGTCAGAAGTGCAACATCTGCATAAGTGGGCTAAATTAAGGTTGATAGAAGCCTCAAGTTAGTAACAATCCTGAGGTGGCCATGGGCACAATAAGCTTCCCTCTACTTTTACAGTAGAAGAAAACCTAATAGAACATTCACTCTAGTTAGTGTCGGTTGTTTGAGTATCCCATCTCCTTTCACCTCCCTTCTGTGCTAGATAAGGCTTACTTATGCCATTTAAAACTCCTCCATGTCCTTCCTTCAGAGTTCATTAGGGCTAATGGGAAAGCACAAAAGTGCATTGAAGTACATTGTATGATTATTTCCTTTATAATAATCTTTATATTAATAATCATTCATAACCATTAAAAAAATTAAAACAACAACTGAAGTAGTAACATAATAGAACTTAGAATATTTACAATATTTAAAATTCATTTGAATTCTGTAAAATCTGAAGTCTTTTGGGACCAAATCTCTCTACAATCAGCCTTGAAGTGGTAAGTGTGATTAATTTAAATAAAATATTTGATGTTCATAAAGTTATATTAAGTAATATGTGATGTTCATTTTCTCTAATGAGAAAAGGAGCCCAGGATGGGTGGGAGTTTTTAAAAAAGGAAATTTTAAAGGCACAATTGCAAAAAATTCCCACACGGAAAAAAGGCAGAGAGCAACAGAAGAAGCCAATGTGGCTTCACAATAAACTCAAAGATGACCTGAAAACAAAAAAGGACACGTATAGGAAGTGGAAGGAAGGACAGGCTACAAGGGAAGAGTACAGGCAGGTATCACAGAACTGCAGGAATAGTGTCAGGAAGGCTAAAGCTGAGAATGAGCTAAGGTTAGCGAGGAATGCTAAAAGCAACAAAAAAGCTTTCTTCAGATACATGCACAGTAAAAGACAGAAGAAAGAACTGGGGGTTCAACTACGCAATGAGGATGGCAAATTGATAACAGAAGACAAAGAAAAGGCAGAAGTGTTCAATTCCTACTTTGGCTCGGTCTTCTCCCAAAAGAGGGTATATGACCCCGCGGGCAAACCTGAAGTGCAGACTGAAGGGGCAGGATTGCAGCTTGAGATTGACAGGCAAATGGTCAAGGAGCACCTGATTACTCTGAACGAGTTTAAATCTCCAGGGCCTGATGAGCTACATTCTAGAGTAATAAAGGAACTGGCAGAAGAACTCTCAGAACCACTGTCTATTATCTTTGCGAAATCATGGAGGACAGGTGAAGTGCCAGATGACTGGAGGAGGGCAAATGTTGTTCCCATCTTCAAAAAGGGCAAGAAGGAGGAACCTGGGAAGTATAGGCCAGTCAGTCTGACATCAATCCCGGGGAAAATTTTGGAGCAGATTATAAAGAAGTCAGTCTGCAAGCACCTTGAAAACAATGCAGTGATTACTAGAAGCCAGCATGGATTTGTCAAGAACAAATCCTGTCAGACTAATCTGATCTCATTTTTTGATCGGGTAACCTCCCTTGTGGACTGTGGGAATGTGGTGGACATAACATATCTGGACTTCAGCAAAGCTTTCGACAAAGTGCCTCATGATATCCTGATTAGCAAGCTAGCTAAAAGTGGGCTAGATGGAACAACTATCAGGTGGATCCACAATTGGCTACAGAATCGGACTCAAAGAGTCCTTCTCCAACTGGGGAGAGGTAACGAGCGGGGTACCACAGGGCTCGGTCCTGGGCCTAGTGCTCTTCAACATTTTTACTAATGACTTGGATGAGGAGGTACAGGGAATGCCTATCAAATTTGCAGATGACACAAAGTTGGGTGGAACAGCTAATACTCTGGAAGACAGAAACAAAATTCAAAGTGACCTCGATAGGCTGGAGCGCTGGGCCAAAAACAACAGAATGAAATTTAATAGGGATAAATGCCAAGTGCTGCACCTAGGGAGAGGAAGCCAAATGCTGAGTTACAGAATGGGGGACACTTGGCTCAACAATACTACAAGTGAGAAGGATCTTGGAATTGTGGTAGATCACAAACTGAATATGAGCCAGCAATGCGATGTGGCTGCAAAGAAGGCAAATGCTATTTTGGGCTGTATTAATAGAAGTATAGCTTCCAAATCGCGGGAAGTGATAATTCCCCTTTACTCAGCACTGGTTAAGCCTCATCTTGAGTACTGTGTCCAGTTCTGGGCACCACACTTTAAGAAGGACGTAGACAAACTGGAGAGGGTTCAGAGGAGGGCAACAAGGGTGATAAGCAAGGGACTGGAAGCAAGGCCCTATGAGGAGAGACTGAAAGAACTGGGCATGTTTAGCCTTCAGAAGAGGAGACTGAGGGGAGATATGATTGCACTCTTCCAGTACTTGAAGGGATGTAACACAGAGGAGGGCCAGGATCTCTTCTCGATCATCCCAGTTTGCAGGACACAGAATAATGGGCTCAAGTTACAGGAACCCAGATTCCACCTAAACATCAGGAAAAATTTCCTGACTGTCAGAGCGATAAGACAATGGAATCAACTACCTAGGGAGGTGGTGAGCTCTCCCACTCTGGAGGCATTCAAGGTGCAGCTGGACAGCCATCTGTCGGGGATGCATTGACCTGGAATCCTGCGTTGAGCAGGGGGTTGGACTCGATGGCCTTGTAGGCCCCTTCCAATTCTACCTTCCTATGATTCTATGATTCTATGATTCTAAGTAAATAAAGATAATTCCTTTAAGGCTCAATCCCCTGCATGTTTAGATGGGGGGAAAGGACAATATCTCCCAGCGTGCCCCAGCCGGCTGGGAGTTATAGGCCTTTTTTCTGTCTAAATGTGCATAAGATTGCACCCTTAACTGTTATATGGACTTGTTGCATGATTTAATTATTCTGGGAGGAATGCTGTTGTAAAAGGAATGACAACTGTTTGAGGTACCTAAAATGGTTGAATTAGGGGGCATTGTGCAGTTAAAGACCATAAACGTTCATTCCTGTAGGCTGTAATTCTCCACAATCGCATGTATAATATGTCGCACTGAAATTCTAGCAAAAATTGAATAATGCTGATTTATGCATTATGATTATATTTATACAGGCACTTGTAACTGATGGACTTGCTGAAACTAAAATTAACTAATTTTAAAAAATCTAGAAACCCAAAATTTGGTGTACACACATAGTCAAAGACATTCTGATCTCTAGAAAGGCCTAAAAATGGGACATCTCTACATTTCCTCCTTAAAACAGGCAATTTTGATGTACGCCTCACATATTTTCATGTACTTCCATGTTATCTAGGAAGTTGAAATGGAGTATATGTATAACCCAAGAGACAGCAAGTCTGAAAATAGAATATTTGAACATGTGATGATCAAAACACAAGACACAAAGAACAGACTGCACTGCAATTTAGTACAGAGCTCGCCAAATCATGTATGAGACAGAATGTGGCACTTTCAGTGCCTCTTTATTACACACTTGAGTCAGTCTTAGATTGAAGAAAGACTGATTTCTAATAAGATCCATAAACCTGTGTGCTTACAGAATTCAAACTATATTAACTAGTTAATAATTTTAAGTTATGGCGTGTTAAGAAGAGATCTGTATCATTCTACACTGTTCACATCCAGATAACTGCTGGCTTTTATATATTCTCAAAAGGAAGAGCAGCTGTGTTTCTCTATCCATGTAGCCTTTGATACAACCCTCCTAAGACCTTTTTTGCACCAAGAATAGCCTAAACTAATTAAATCTGCATAAAATACCTCAGTTTCATTCTGCCTAATACCAATCTTGGGTGAACCTGTGCCTATTGGTTTGGAACTGAAATGGGGCCATGTAGAAATAAGAGTGTGGTTTCTACATATTTTAATGTGTGTGTGTCTGGGGGGGGTGTCCCCATGTACACAGAATTATATCAGTTTGTAAATTAAAATATTTTTAAGCATCCCACAAAAGAGCCAGACAAAGGATTATGAGCTTTTTTACACGAGGCTGTTAATTGACTGTTAATCTGACATATCTACTTTTGGTTTTGATACAGAATTGAGATCCAAGCACTACAGAAGAAGCATTTCATTTCCTGCTTTTCTGCTACATAACCTCTAGGTGCCACTGTGGTATAGTGGAACAGCACAAATACACAAGAGGAATTGCACTTTCTTTCGCTTTCACAATTAAATGCCGTTTTTTTCCCTGTTCTAAAAAATCTCACCATCAGTGCTGGTTAGACACAGAAGTGAAACTGGAGGGGCACATCAAAGAACCTGTAAACAACCATGAGTAGTGAATGATGAGCGCAAGAGAAATGCCTCTTGTAGAAAAGCCCTATATGTTCAGGGACTTCCAAGACCTATGCAGTATTGAGAGCAGTTGTGCCATGGTTTGTTGAGCATGTCATTTGAAGGGGGAAATGGAAATGGAAGGAGGAAGGAATTAGCCTGCTTGGGTCCCTAAAATCTTATATTATCCTGAAGGCAGGCAGCCCTGAACCTGAGCCCTTCGGCACTTTATAGCACATGAGTGGAAGATTTCAGGAAAAGAGAAATATCTTTTTCCTTCTTCCCCCATCCTAAAACCTCTGCCCCCCCTCTGCAAGCCCAAACAAAGCTACACAGCTCTTTTTCTGGAGCTCTGAACATGAGCACTCTTTTCACGGTCTTGGGATACTCTGCAACATTTTATTGCAGTTTGCCATTTGTTCCTTCTAATTACTCATGGTCTGGTTTGGCAGCAAAATGGGGCTATCCCCCCCTCCAAAAATTAAACCAACCAAGGCCCAACAAGATTCTGTGCTCATTGGCTTCCAGGCCCTCTGGAAAATGGGAGAGAGAAAAAGAAGGAATTGGTCTGCTTGAGCCCCTAAAAATGTATAGGATACTGGAAGGGGCTAGGATTTTATTTATTTTTATTTTATTCTATTTATATCCCGCCTTTTTTCCTGCAAGGAACCCAAGGCGGCTTACATAATCTTCCCCCTCCTCTCCATTTTATCCCCACAACAACCCTGTGAGGTAGGTTAGGCTGAGAGGCATGTGCATTGTGATGCTTAAAAAAAACCCTCCCCATGCTATATGGGGAGGTTTCAGGAGGGAGGAAATGAAAAGGCACACATTTTCCGTTTCCCCCCTCTGTAGAACCTTCTCCACCATCTACATAGGTATAAAGAAGCACTTAGAGCTGAGGGTGGCAGCCAGACCTTGGCCTCAGCTCTTTAGAATTTTATAGCACCACAGAGGAAGGTTTCAAGAGATTGGGGAAAGGTTTGTGTCTGCCTCTGTGATACCCTACTAAGAATATAATATAATAAAATGCTGCAGTTGGTTTCGGAGCATTTGCTTCATCTTTGTCCTTGCTCACAAATGGCTGCAGCGTTTGCCAATACCGATTACCTCTTTAAATCATTTTCTCAGAGATTCTGATAACTATTTAGTGAACATTTATTCAGCCATGTCTGTTTTATAGCTATTTAATAATCTCCTACCTTTATATGAAGGTGATGGTAGAGTTTCTGTTCCGTTGCCAGCATGGAGTATGTGCTCTTTTTTTACATGCTGTGCGCCGTACAGACTCTGATGGTATGTGGATTCAATGAATGTAGTCATTTGTTCATGTTTTCTCATTATAGTTCAGCAGACAAATGTGTCTTATTACTAGGGGATACTTCTAGGTAATTCAATTCAGTAATGAATTGTTTGCTAGAAATAAGTAAATAAACTCCCCCACAACCCAGTATAATTGATTTTTTTCTTGGTCTGTTTATTAATTATTTCAGTAAAGATCTCTGGTGATTCATAGTTCAACCAGTCCAAACATACCTGATCTCTCATCCACACCAACTTCTATAATATATGTGTGTCTTTTTATTATTTATATTTTTTAAAATACCGAAATACTCCCTATCTATTATCATCTATCTCATCTATCATATTTAAGGAATTTATGCCCCATGTTTTCCCTCCAAAAAAAGGAGTTTCTCAAAGTGGCTTACAAAATATAAATAGCATAAGAACAATAACCAATTATTAAAACACTCTTACAACAAGCTAAAGGCAGCAGTAAAGACATGAACACAAAGAGCCAAGCCTAATCATCGATACATAAAATTAAGCAACAAGAGTTAAATGCTTGTTTAAGTTGCCAGAAGAACACAGGTAGAGAGGAAAGTCTCTCTCCTGGGTGAGAGAGACTGGGGAAGGTTTCTTAGTTGGCACCTGCTGCCTGCAGTTTTTGTAAGTACATGTGGCAGAAGTACTTAAAATTAAAATTTAAAAAATTCCTGGCTCAGTTAATTGGGTGTGCCTTTGTAATAAATCAAAATAGTTTTAATCAATTAATCTAATCAAGTCATCAGTTAAGCATTGAACTGACAGATAGATAACACACATGCATCATCCTTAGGGAATGGGATTGCCGATGGCAGAATTTTGAACAGATCGCATGTTATACATAAAAATGAACAGGAGATCAGTCTGCATGTCATTTATAGGGAGAAATAGGGGCTCCTGAGAGATGAAATGGACAGGGAAGAGCGTACATTGAATCCTTCTTAAAATGTGGAGCCCAGAACTGAACACAGTACTCCAAATGTGGCCTGAGTAATGGAGAATAGAGCAGGGCTGTGCAGGGCTGATTCAGATTATGATCTGTGTAATCAGGATTGGGCCCGATTACGATTCCATCCGATCCGTATCTATCCCGATCTGATTTCGATTACACAGAATCGATTACAGTAACGGAATCGATTCCGTCTAGTTTTTTCCATAGACTTGCATTGGGGGGGGGGAGACGGGGACGTCTTTCACTCTTCATTTTAAAAGATAGAAACATGAAACTTGGTGAAAACCTACTGGGGAAAAACAGGTGGGGTGGGGGACAACCCACAACTCATTTTTACCATCCGGCATAGATGCCTGCAACTCTAACAAATCTCCATAGCCTTTTGAGAACTGCACTGTGCCACATTGGGTGTCATGAGCAGCTAGAATTGGGAAAGCAGCACCTGTTTGATACCCCACCCCCATCATACAGCTATTTCAGGCACAAGGGCTTCTCTCAGAAAAGAAGGTGGCAAGCCTTTTAGAGTGCAGGCACTTTTAAAAAGCACTGGCATGTCAGAAGCTGAGGAAGCACCATTTGAGACAGGCAAATGTGCTAATTGCTGCCCCTAAGATTGTCATTTTGTTGAAATACTTTAGGTCATGTATTTCAACCAGCAGGCACCAGTTTGGAGTTTGCCTCTCTCTTTGCCTCTCTGGTCATTTTTGGCACTATCCCCCACCCTTTTTTTTAACCTCTTGTCAAACTGCATCACATAGAAAGGAATAAGCACCACACTAGCCATAAGCAACCATGTATAATCCTGGTTGCCATAATTGTTCCATATACAGGCACTGTATCTTCAAGGCCAGGCTGGGCAGGGAACAGAAGTTGCTGGACTCCAACTCCCACTAGCCTCAGCCAGCACTGCCAACAGGCAGGGATTATGGGAGTTGTAGTCCAACTTCTGGAGGGCCACAGGTACCCCACCCCTGCTTTAAACACTGCATTACAGGTTGAAATTCAACAGGAGTAGCTATTTCCATCATAGATTTCATAGATCATAGAGTTGGAAGGAGCCTACAAGGCTATCGAGTCCACCCCCTTACATCTCCATGCTGAGAAATGCTAAATGCTACTGAATGTCTGGACCGTAGATGCTCAGGACAATTCTTATATATACTTACTTATATACTTACACAAGAGGCTACTATGATCATCAAAGATTTTCACATACTACCAGTATTAAGGGAATAGCACCATAACGCAACCAACCAACCAAACACTTTTAACATTTTACTACTTCTAGTATCAATTCCCATAAATCTACAACCAGAGGGTTGTCACACAGAGGAGGGCCAGGATCTCTTTTCGATCATCCCAGTTTGCGGGACACGGAATAATGGGCTCAAGTTAAGGAACCTAGATTCTGCCTAAACATCAGGAAAAATTTCCTGACTGTTAGAGCAATATGACAACTACCTGGGGAGGTGGTGGGCTCTCCCACTCTGGAGGCATTTAGGCAGGGGGTTGGACTCGATTATAGGCCCCTTCCAGCTCTACTTTTCTATGATTCTATGATTGTCCCTGATTTTCACCAGTGCATTGTTTACTTTCCCAGGATCATATCCATGGCCAATGAAAAAAATGTTTGCTATTGCTTTATGATTAGTAGTATTTCAGTATATAATGCCCCAACAAGAGACATCTTTACTGCAACTCTAGAACAAATTATACCAAAAATGTATCCAAATTCATTTAGAACTAATGTTTAAAATGTGTATATGAATTTTTTTAAAAGTTATCTTACTACATGCATAACTTTTTTTTTTAAAAAAGAACATATTTAAAGTACCAAGTTGCCATGCTGCACAATTTTATGCATGTTTGCTCAGAAATGTCCCACGATGTTCGGTAGGCTTACTCCCAAGTAAGTGTGTATAGTGTAGGATTGCAGCCTCAGTTGTATTTTGTGAGTATGTTTGAGATCCCACGTACGTTTGCCCAGGATCAGGATGTAAATAAATTATATGAAATCTGTTTTTCTACCACTGGGGCTATGGAGACCAAGTTTCTGTTCATCTCCCATGTTGAAAGCAGCATCCACTTCATCGGTAGCCCACCAGGACGGCCACTGGAGCCCGGGCACCGGTTCATTATTACTGCCTCTTCCCTGGCAAGGGAGAGCAGAGCAGAGCAGAGCGGGGGGGGGGGGGAGATGGAGGCGGACTGGCTCCTATATGCAGATAAGGAGGTGCCGCAGGGCATTGTGGGGGAACGAGGAACGGGGCGTGTAGCTGATGGGACCCCCTGTAATGGGAGTTGCGGAAGATGGCGAGGAGTGCAGTGTTGCACAACAGTCCTGCCTCGATGCTCTGTATTATGCTCTGTATTATACTATAACTCTGTATTATGCTCTGTAATAGTAAGGCATGACCTTACTATAATTGCTAGCATGTGAGTTGGATGCTAGCCAGGAGTTGTCAGCCAACAGGCTGATGCAATCTCCAGTAACGTGTGACCTGGCTGCTGGCCAGAAGAATGACACTGCACAATGGCACAGGTGCTATCATTTAAAGAGGTCTGCAGCCCATGGAGTTTGGTGCTAGAGTTGTATATAAGACTAGCAAATGCAGACTGAAGTGTGGTGGTTGGTAGTGGTTGGTTGTGTGTGTGTGTAGTGGTGGAGTGCTGAAGAATCGGAAGGAGCAAGGAGGAGCAGAGGAAGCTGTTCAGAGAGCCCTGCTGAAGCCCCAACGCTGAAAGCTGATACCCAGGCGGAGAGCTGCTGGAACTAGCATTCGGGTTGGTTGGAAATAATACAGTGACTGTGTAGCTAAGGGGTGGGATTTCCACCAGGGAACTTGGAGGAAGGCATAGCATTGTTGTATTTCATGCTCAGCTTTGCAATAAAGATGTTTCGGCTTTAACTTCATGGAGGAGTATTTATTATGGTCTGAAAATCCTTCAAAGAACCTTTGCCAATCCCTTTTGAGGAACCTGTGGCAAAACACCCTCTTCCAAACCTCACACCCTTAATGTGTACTTCACTCTCACCAAGTGCCCCTTTGTATTAGTCACTTCAGACTTTAAGCTGTCTTCTTAAGCTGCGTTAGCCGATGATATGTCTTAGGGCTTATATGTAGCTGTTCACCCACATTTCTTTGTCTTTATTAAGAGCAGTTTGTTTTATTTGATTACTTGAAGTAGGGTGCCCCTCTGTTAATTCACTTCTTACTTTCCTGTCCACCAGTCAGACTCTGGAGACTTAGAACTTTGAAATAAAAAGATTGATTTATTGTTCTAACAAAGTCTCAAAACTGATATTCAACTCAGGCACAGATAACTTGGATTTTCAACAGTTACGTTCAAACGTGTTCTTTGCTTAAATTCAGGTTAAAGATAGGCAGATGTTATACAGTGCTCTTTATATATGTTACCTAGATTCCACCTAAACATCAGGAAAAATTTCCTGACTGTCAGAGCAATAAGACAATGGAATCAACTACCTAGGGAGGTCGTGGGCTCTCCCACTCTGGAGGCATTCAAGGTGCAGCTGGACAGACATCTGTCAGAGATGCTTTGACCTAGATCCTGCATTGAGCAGGGGGTTGGACTCGATGGCCTTGTAGGCCCCTTCCAACTCTACTTTTCTATGATTCTATGATTCTACTTGAAGTTACAGTATCAGACCAGGGAACTTAACTGTCCCTCACACTAGTCCAGAGTTTCACCTTCTTCCTCAGACAGAAGGTCCTTCACTCCCTAAGCGGAAACTCCTGTGAAGTGTTCTACACTAACACCTGCACGTTTGCTTTCTCACAACTTAGTACTAGATTTCCTATCTGAACTCTTCTCTTCAGTACCACCTTTCCCTACCTACGCTATTAACCTCCCACTCCCTCTCTCACTCCAACCCACTCTCTCCCCAACTGACAACCGACTCCCCTTAACTACCAACTCCCTGGGGTTCTATGCTCTCTGCTTCAACCAATCAGAGCCTCTGGAATGTTCAGGTTAGCCCTCCCTGGGCTTCTGCCTGTCACTCCGCCACAGGGCGCTCCTCTGGTTCGGAGGTGTCGGAGCACCTGTGAGCCTCGCCCGGGGGTCTGCTGAGGGTGTCCGTCTGTCTCCAAACATGGATGGGGAGAAAGCGTTGGGTGCCAGTGTTCGCTGTGTCCTGGAGTGCAGAGGAAGAGGGTGGGTCTGGCGATGGCTGCATGGAAAAGCATGGTTACCTGGCAGGGGAGACACCTTGATTATGAAGGAGGTTTTCTCAGGGTGGGGCTCATCCATTGCACTCTGGGTGTGCTGACCCCTGCATTTTCCCCAAATGTGGGAAACTTGACTGCCTAATCTGTGGTAGTGGAGACTGTGTTCATGCTTTCCCCAGGAAAAATAGATTTAAAGAGCTTTGTAGTCTTTCTTCTTTGCAACTGAAGCCTTTTAAAAAGTTCATTATTTTTATGATGTAAGACCCTACTGCTGCTGCTCACACAGATCGGATGTAATTGCCTGTACTCAAACGGACACAAGCCATGTTTCCCCCATCCTGTTTTTTGTACCTAAACACTTTACAGTAATACCTTGGATTGCAAGTAACTTGGTTTGAGAGTGTTTTGCAAGACAAGCAAATTTTTAAATATTTATTTAATTTTTTTTTACTTGATACACAAGTGACGTCTTGCAATACAGGTACTGTAGTACGGCTTAAATTAGAAATCTCTGTACACATTTTTTTGGGGGGGATTTTGTTTTGATATAAGAGTGTTTTGGATTACAAGCACGTTTCCGGAACGAATTATGATCTCCATCCAAGGCATGACTGTACATTTAAGTGTGTTGAAGTTCATCTTGTTCGTTTCAGCCCAGTGTTCCAGCCTGTCAAGATCCTTTTGAATTTTGATCCTGTCTTCTATGGTACTGGCTGTCCCTCCTAGCTTTGTGTCATCTGCAAATTTGATAAGCAGCTCCTCTACACCATGCCATTTGTAAAAATGTTGAGCAGCACGGGGCCACTGTTGCAGCTCTTGCTGGCCTAGAGCACCTCAGATTGTAGGTACAGCAATGAAAACATACAAATAGGCTCAGGTTTAGAAATGATGCCATGGAAAATTGCAGGACATTACCAGTAAAATACGTTACAGCATACTGTACATGCTAAAAGGCATGCAGTCTCATAAGCTGGTAGTCAGTTATAATAAAACCACTTACTGATTAAGAATGAATTTAGTATTATGGATTATCTAGCTCTTATTAGCAGATAAACTTTGTTCTAGATGAAATCTGGATTAGCCAGCCTCTTTCCTGGATTCTTTTTGGCCATTGTTACACAATAATTGTCAGCAGTTCACATAATTTAAGGAGCAAACATGCTTTACCAAGTGAGATCCATGTGACTGTACCTTTCTCATGCACTTAGCATGAGATTTACACCTAGCCAGTCAGGAAATGATGAAAGGTAAAGTAAGACATACAGATGAATAAGGTGAAGAGAGAGAATGTTCCTATCTGGGAAATGTTAAGTGGATTTCATTGAACTGTGCTGGGAAGGCATGCCTGCTCTTAGAAGGCAGCTCTCTAAAAATTGGAGCATTTTTACAGTAAATGAGCCATGCAGTAAATGAGTAATTTGTCTCCCATGGGAATCAAAACCAGGGCTATTTGGATTCTCCAGCCCTCAATATCCAATCTGTCCTTTGAACACCAGTGTGATCCAGTGCGAGAAACATACCCTTGGACCTGGGGGATCTCAATTCCTATGAATTTTATGGGCGGTCCAGCAGGGGGCAGGCACCCTTTTTGACCTGTTTCCCATCAAGGAACTATTGCTCTGTAGATTCCCTGTCCCCTCCTGCTATGTGTAACATAGTGACCCAGTTTGCTTTGCACACTTGCAGCATGGTGAACAAGACACAGTGGCTTGTTAACCCAGTCATACATGCTGACTGGATCTCCCTAATTATTACCCTTGCTGGAGTGGCTTGCCACGCTGTTCAAACCTGGCCGGCATGGCTTGTTTGCAGGGGCAGCAACCCTCAGATAACCCATGGGCTATTGTTGGCTATTTGAAGGTTGCTTCCCTCCCCTCAAACAAGCCATGCTGCCTGGTGTGGCTTGTCCTGGGCAGCAGGGCAAGCCACACCAGCCAGGGTAATTAAACAAATCTGTCCAGCATGTGCAGCAAGGGAAATAAGTCACCATAGCTTATTTCCCTCACTGCAATGGTGCGAACTGGCCCAATATATCGCATGATGTCATCATGCTGTGTATTGCCCTATCCACAATACTACAGCCAATGGTATGGTGGAAGGTGGGGCAGCAATTTTGTGGCCTGTATTGTGTGACACAGGATGTTTCCAGAATGAGGACTTCGGGAGAGACAGTATCAAAAGCTCTGTTTCTCATAATTTGGGCTCTGTGGTCCAAACTAAATGTTCTGGTGTAAGCGCATGCAATCCCAATTCAGATTGGGGCCATGGTGTTCCAGAAGGGGGGTTAAACTTCCCCCCCACCCATTTTTCCTGGAAATTCCACCCCACCCCCACAGGTTGTTGTTGTTTTAAGTCTCCGTTGGAATTGGATACTTTTTTCCTTTTTTAAATCTCCCCCATGATGGGGTGGAATTTCGGGGGGGGGGTTGAGGGGGGAAAGGTTTAACCTCCCCTCCCAGATCGCTGCAGTCCCAATTTGAATCAAGAATCAGGTCCACGCACACTTAGAGCTTTCCTGCGCAAGGCTGCATCTACTTTTGGTTTTGTCGCAGGATTGAGATCTGAGCACTACACAAGGAGCATTTCCTTTCCTGCTTTTCTGCTACATAACCTCTAGGTGCACCATGGTATAGTGGAATAGCACAAATACATAAGAGGAAATCACACTTTCTTTCATTTTCACAATTAAATGCCACATTTTTCCTGCTCTAAAAAGACTTGCTGAAAGTGCTGGACCTGGTTAGACACAGAAGCAAAACTGGAGGGTCACGTTGTCATGTAAAGAACCCATAGGTAACCATGAGTAGGGGATGACGAGCACACAATAAATGCCTCATGTAGAAAAGCCCTTACACCAGCCTAAGGAAACCTATCACACATACGGTAGCTAAACTATGTGAGATTACCAGAAAGTTTAGTTTGGCCCTGTGTCTGGCTGGTATTGGTCAATATTCAGATTTGGCCTCAGGAGGCCATGGACTCTCCTTTTCTGGAGGTATTTAGGCAGAGGCTGGATTTCCATGTCTCACGGATCCTGTAGCTGCATCCTGCCTTGCAGATCCAGCATTGAACAGGAGGTTGGACTAGGTGACTTTTAAGGTCCTTTTCTGCTTTATGACTTTACAATTTTGCACATGTCTGGCTTTGTTGTACTTTCAAATGACTGCATAAATATTAGGGGCATGGATGGATGATACAGTAGGAGACAGCAAGTGTGATCTCAGTGCCCTCTCTTTTACTTATTCACCAATTGTGTGAAAAGGAAGTGTTCATATAGCAGTTGCATACATTAACATATAGTTGGCAGCCGTGACATGGTGTGTGCTTGTATGTAGGAACCAAGCAGGTATTTTCAGTGATTTTTCAGGGTTGAGGATGGAGGAGATCTAGCAACTTAAATATCAGGGTGTGATTTCATAATGTTTAAACAATATTTCCCAACTGGATAATTTGGCAGGGAGGAATATCCCGCAACATTTCCTCAACTCTAAACTTGGATTTACTCTAGTATTCTATTTAATATATATTTAATCCCATTGCTGTTGTTGTTTTACTAGTGTGTCATCAATATATGTGGCATTTTATAATTTTAATGTACCATCAATCTACATGGCATTTTAATTTAAGCAAAAAGACAGGTCCATGCCTCTAGGACAGTGTTCTCCAACCTTGGGTTCCCAGATGTTTTTGGCCTACAACTCCCAGCATGCCCCAGCCAGTTGTAGGCCAAAACATCTGGGGACCCAAGGTTGGAGAACACTGCTCTTACACTCTAATTACACTCTAGCTTACACTCTAATTTTCAAGGTGCAGTAGAATGAACTTCTTGTTTTCTTACTCATAAATATGACCATGTTTCTCCCTGCCTCTCTTTGCATTGCTCCTATTTATTTTTCCTCTTTAATTACCCTTCCAGGGCTCAGTGTTCTTGTGATAGCAATCTCTTACTTAGAGCAAGAATTACACGAGTTGTCTCACACCTCCATCCATTTGTCTTTGGCAGCACTCTATCTTTGGAACTCATTGCCTCCAGATATTTCTATGATTCGGTCCCTCCCACTCTAAGAAATGCCTGCTGTGGTATCTGTTTTCCCTGGCCTTCTTCAAATTGCTGAAATTTTAACTTGGTGTCTCACCATATGTTTTGGAAATGCCCAGTGGTTGCTTCTTTTTGGGTAGAGAGCCAGTGCGGCGTAGTGGTGAGAGTGTTGGTCTGGGACTTGGGAGATCCGGGTTCTAGTTCCCGCTCGGCCATGAAACTCACTGGGTGACTTTGGGCCAGTCACTGACTCTCCGCCTAACCTAACTCACAGGGTTGTTGTGAGGATAAAATGGAGAGGAGGAGGAAGAGGATTATGTAAGCCGCCTTGGGTTCCTTGCAGGAAAAAAGGCGGGGTATAAATATAATAAATAAATAAATAAATAAATAGTATGGATACATCTAGTATTAGAATGCTCTTTAATATTTACCAATGCACATGTTCTTTTAAATTATATACCTGCTGTATGGAATTTATCAGAAGGACAATGCATGTGGATTTTCCATGTCCTCTTGACAGCCAAAAGACTGATATTACAACACTGGAAAGATAAATGCTCACCTCCTATAACACAATGGATTGAGGACCTAATAACGCTTTCAGCATTTGAGCGGGTGGTATTTAGACGCCAGCTGCAGATGGATAAATACATGGATATTTGGTCTGCTTTTTTGGAAGTTTATGCATAACTGTTTTTATGTATAATTGTATAGCTACATATTTTTGATACTTATGGATATATATTTCATACATATTTATTGTAAGGGATACATTTAAAATACTGTAAGAAAATTTGTATTTTTTGTTGTTCTCTTTCGTTCGTTCTTTCTTTCTCTCTTTCTTTTCCTCTCGTCTTCTTTTTTATGGTGTTTTTTTTTGGGGGGGGTGTAATTCACATTTTAAAAACTAATAAGAATTTTTTTAAAAAAAAAAAACTTGGTGTCTCACATGATCCTCCATTTTTCCCTTGCCATCTCATTCTTCCTTTCCCTCAGGTGCTTGTGCATTTAGAGCACACACCTACGGGCAGGGTTTTCCCACTGTTAATCTTAATGTTGTATAGCATTTCTTTTTCTTTCTTTTTTTAACATGTAACCATTTCCCTCTGGAAGTTGTAACATATATTTGTCACCTTTCCAAGACCAAGCTGACATACAAAATACATTTAGAACAATGTAAATATTGAAAATAAAATGAGCCCCCCCCCCCCAAATCAAACCCTGTAATTTTGCAGTGGAATTTGCAGAAATAAAAAGGAGCACTTGCCTGACTTAAATTGTTCAGGGTCGAAGAAGACATTGCTGTAAAAGTGGGGCTGCACCTACAATTCCCGCCATGTCATGAGGTGCACATTCCAACTTTTCGTTGCCCTTGACTCTGCATCAGTGTCTGTCACTGTCAGAGCAGGTGTGTGGGGTGGGGCGGGGATATAGAACACGGCCTAGTCATAAGGTCCGGTGAATTGTAGTAGATGTGAGGGAGGGGGAGGATGGCACTAGATCTGCCACTCCTGTGTATGATTTCCATTATATTGTTGCTGCACAAACAACAGAATCTGGTGGCACATTAAAGACTAACAAAATGTATTATGGCACAAGATTTCATTGACTAGAGCCCAGTTCATTGGAGTCCAGTCCATAAAAGCTTATGCCATCATAAAGTTGTCCATCTTTTAAAGTGCCTCAAGACTCTTTTTTCATTTTTGTTGCTTTTGGTGGCAGCCCCACATTTACAATAACATCTCATTCCATTGCAGTGAGTTAATGTTGTTATGCGCATGCACCCCAGTTCCAAGTGCAGAGAAGTGCCAGGGATACAGCATTCATCCAGGGGTTCAGATTCCTTTGGAAGGAGGTCACAGGAGGCTTGTTGTATTTCTTGATTTGAGGTTATATATACACATATACACATATTAGCACATACTGTATATACAGGCTGAGCATAAGATGGGGGTTCGCAGCATTAACTCCAACAGATAATGCTCCCCATCAGATTTCTAGGAGAACATACAGTGCAGTCGCATCACAGAGTGCAAGTTGGGCCTCTTTTCAGACTCAGTTCAAACTGCTGGTTTTTTCATCCACACACAGACCAGGCTCACCACCACCCCAGCCAGGCTGAATCACCTTCCATTCAGCTCACTCAAAGGTAGAGGAGGCTGCTGGCTCCAATGTCAGCGGGGCTGTGTCCACTCTGGAGTTTACGCTGATCTTTTAAGGAGCTATCCATGGTGCTGTTTCTGATCCCCAAAACCAGGTTCAGCACCACGGATAGGTCCTTAAAAGTTCAGATTGGATCCCAGAGCAGATATATGGCCCCACTGGCATTGGAGCTGCCAGCCTCCACTGTTCAAAAGCATGGCCAGACAAGTTCTTGCCCTTGTGGCAGGGAGGGGGCGGGGGAGACCTCCCATTTATAAATTTGGATTTGGAGGCGGACAGTATAAACTTGACCAACCAGTTTGTTCCATTCTAGTAGTCTCTTTCACAACCACAGCCTCTCAGGGTTGGGAGATCCTTCAGACCAAATCCATTACGAGGCTATGTGGTATGAGCCAGTTTACAGTTTCATGTCTTGAATGCATTGGAAAGATGCCTTAGTCCTCAGACACCTTTCTTGGTGCCCACCGTGGAGTCCTACCTCTCCCACTTTTTATTTTAAGAATATAACACATTTTCTTACTAGCAGCTGAGATTGCTTGGCTGGCTGGATGTGTGTGTGTGTGTGTGTGAGAGAGAGAGAGAGAGAGAGAGAGACAGACAGACAGACAGAGTGTGAGAGAAAAAGAGATAGGAGATAATGAGTTGGCTGGCAGGAAGCAGGGGAGGGGGAGAATAAAAGAGTGCCTTCTGTGAAATGGGTTTCTGTTAGCACTGTTAAAACTGTGGGTTCAATGGAGGTATTTAGTGTGTTGGGGCTCAAACCCCACCTTTGCCTTGTACTCAGTTTTTTGGGCAGGTCCTTTGTGAGCAAAATGCCTGGAGCAAAATCAACCCCTTTATATGGCATTTATTGATTTGGCTAAAGCCTTTGATACTGTGGACAGAACGGCTCTCTGGGCTATCCTTATGAAAATTGGATGCCCCAATCAATTTGTGAATATCTTGTGACTTCTCCATGACAACATGGCGGCAATGGTTTTGGACAACAACGGCTCTCATGGTGCTCCATTTAAAGTGGGATCAGGTATTAAACAGGGATGTGTTATCGCCCCAACATTATTTGCTATTTTCATCGCTATGATTTTACATCTTGTCGAGGGAAAACTCCCCTCTGGTGTGGGAATTATATATCGAACAGATGGAAAGCTTTTCAATCTCAGCAGGCTGAAAGCAAAAAGTAAGGTAATTACAATCTCCGTTGTGGAACTTCAGTATGCTGATGATAATGTGGTCTTCGCACATTCAGAGGATGATCTCCAAACTATCCTAAGTGCTTTTGCAGAAGCATATGAAAAACTTGGTCTCTCACTTAATATCAAAAAGACCAAAGTGCTTTATCAGCAAGTGCAAGTTAACCCTTTGGTGACGCCATCTATCCAGCTTGGCGGGGCAATACTGGAAAATGTCAATCATTTTCTCTATCTTGGCAGCTATTTTTCTGTTACAGCTAGCATTGACACTGAAATCCAGCATCGTTTGAGCTCCGCAAGTGCCGCATTTTCTCGAATGAAGTGTAGAGTGTTCAAGGATCGGGATATCTGTAGGGAGACCAAAACGCTGGTTTATAAAGCCATTGTATTACCAACTTTATTGTATGCCTGCGAAACATGGACTATCTATAAACGTCATTTCCATCTCCTTGAAAGATTTCATCAATGTTGCCTCCAGAAAATCCTGCGAATTACTTGGGAAGATAGGCGAACAAATATCAGTGTACTGGAAGAAGCAAAGACTACTAGCGTTGAAACAATGATCCTCCAACGCCAACTTCAATGGCGTTGAAGTCATGTTGAAGTCAATGAAGTTGAAGTCATGTTGTTCGAATGTCTGACTTCCGTCTCCCAAAGCAGTAGCTTTATTCCTAACTCAAGTATGGAAAGCGGAATATCGGTGGTCAGTATAAGAGGTTTAAAGATGTTCATAAGGCTAATCTAAAAAAATGCAATATAAACATCGAGAACTGGGAAGCTCTGGCCCATGAACGCTCTAACTGGAGGTTGGCCTTTCACAAAGGTTCCATGGACTTTGAAGAAGCCCGAGTGCAAGGTGAAAGGGAGAAACGTGCTAAGCGAAAAGCACGTCAAATGAATCCTTTACAGGACCATCTTCCATCTGGTAACCTGTGTCCTCACTGTGGGAAGCTGTGTGGATCTAGAATTGGCCTCCACAGTCACTTACGGACCCATTGCTAGAGTCTACACAATTCTTTTTAGAATGTTCTCCTTTTATAATTTTCTTTTTGTAATTTTATCCTGGAAGACAATCTTGCTTGGTCACGAGTGATCGCCTACTAACCTTTGTGAGCAGCCATGACTCTCATGGCAGCTATTTTGTGGTGGTGTCCAGGACAGTTTCTCAAATTGCCAAATGTAACCATGGGCCCCAAAAGGTTGCCTACCCCTGCCTTACTAGTTTATTAGGATCTTGCCTTGTCTGGAGCTCAGCTGCTGAGAGTTTCATTTCTGTAACAGGTAAAGAAAGGGCAAGAGACAGTGATTCACCAGAGGTCTGGTGGGCTCTTGATCCAAAATTATGGAAAATATTAAACAATTTGAGTGTGGTTTGAAGAACATTCTGGAACAAGTGCTGATATTTTTATGTAATTTCTTTTCTTTTTTTCCTCTCAAGTGTTAAAGCTAGATAAGGCAAGGGAATGGGTACCAGCTTGCTGCAGCCTGAGCATAAGTAATGCAGCTTGAGCATTTTGTAAGATCCAAGCCTGAGCGAAATGCTTCTTAAAATATTTGTGTAAGTTCTTAGAGAGTAACTGCAGAGATTTGATATTTCTTGTTTACATGCCTAGTGAACACATACGTAGGCTCAGCAAGATTTGTGCTTTTCTTGTTCCACATCTGGAGGCATGTGTTTTCCCACACATCCTGCCAGTCGTATATGAAATGGGTAAGAGAGCAGGAAAAATTATTATTCCAAACACTGGATTTTTGACAGCTAATATGTGAAGTGAAATATGTGAGGGTGCTTCCAGATGAAGGGCTCCTCACACCACCAGTCAAAAGGCATTGCGTAGGAATTCTGTCTTTTTTCCTTAACAGTTTTTTTAAGACAAGAAAAAAGATGAAAGAAGCGGTGGGAAAACACAGGAGGGTAATGACTGGAAGACATCAACTGGATACACACACAAGACAAACCCATAACATTCTGTGGATAAAAGACTCTGAAAGCACCCAAAGAGTGGAACAAAGATTCTGCACTTAGCAACTTTCAAAACTATTCCTGCTTCTGTGCCTGTAACAGCAGCCAAACATGCAGAAATTTTACAGGAGGAGCTCTTTCTGGCACAGTGATAAAGTGCTGTGCAAATCTTCACTAGATCTATGTGTCTGGCGCTGTTGACGGTGCAGGAGCAAGGCCTGTTAAAAAAAAAAAAGTTGGCAACCATAGAATCATTAAAGCACTCTTTCCCTCAAATGGCTGCTTCCATCTAGGATGCGCTTTTACACTGATACAATTTTATTTATTTATTTATTTATTTATTTATTATATTTATACCCCGCCTTTTTTCCTGAAAGGAACCCAAGGTGGCTTACATAATCCTCCTCCTCCACTCCTCCATTTTATCCTCACAACAACCCTGTGAGGTAGGTGAGGCTGAGAGTCAGTGACTGGCCCAAAGTCACCCAATGAGTTTCATGGCCGAGCGGGGACTAGAACCCGGATCTCCCGAGTCCCAGTCCAACACTCTCACCACTATGCCACACAATCAAGAGGATGCACATAAAAGCAGGTTGTCTGAATGGGTATAGTGACACAGGGCATGGAGATGGTTTTAAAAACAGAGTCACAATGTATAATTTCAAAAAATACTATTTCACTTGGCAGAGCCATGGGAAAGAGAGTTCAGATGGAGCCAGGCCTTGCTAGGGGCCAAACCTGGAGGAACACAGGCAGAGTCTAGCATACAGTTGCTGTAGCAACTATACAAACTCGTCCCAGTTTCAGGGATGTTGAAGAGTCCTTGGTCTCGAGTCACGAGTCGAGTCACGAGTCTTTGGACCCGAGTCTCGAGTCCGAGTCCGAGTCCTTGGTCCAAAATGGTGACTCACGAGTCACGAGTCACGAGTCACTCCCAAAGCTGACTCCACGAGTCCCTATTAAAATCAATGGGGATTTCCCCCCAACAAAATAAGGCTATTTCAGATGTGTGGCTTAAATAAATTCTAGGCACAAGTATGCCGTTTTATTTCAAAACTCTGCAACTGATTTTGGCAAGAACAGACCAGGCAGACAAACCCAAAATAACCAGACAGGCAGAGGTGGCAGGTAACCCCAAAACAGGCAGGCAGAGGCATTTGTCTTGGACAATTCAAACTGTGGAACTGGTTAAAAAGAGACCAGGCAGGCAGAGGAGGCTGGGAACCCCAAACAGGCAGGCAGAGGCAGCCAAACCCAAAATGTCTGAAAGGTTGCATTTTAGGAAAATGATTTTAAAAAATAAACTTGCTGTACTTCCTAAAATCTATCCATGTTGCATTTGAGGAACATGAGTCCTTGGTCTCGAGTCGAGTCTCGAGTCCCATTAAAAATATTGGGACTCGAGTCTGACTCGAGTCAGTGGGGGAACTCAGTCCGACTCACGAGTCGAGTCCTCGAGTCCGAGTCCCCATCCCTGCCCAGTTTGCAGGACATGGAATAATGGGCTCAAGTTACAGGAACCCAGATTCCACCTAAAGCAATAAGACAATGGAACCAACTACCTAGGGAGGTGGTGGGCTCTCCCACTCTGGAGGCATTCAAGGTGCAGCTGGACAGGGATGCTTTGACCTGGATTCCTGCATTGAGCAGGGGGTTGGACTCGATGGCCTGGTAGGCCCCTTCCGACTCTACTTTTCTATGATTCTATAATACCTTGGGACAGTGTTCTCCAACCTTGGGTCCCCAGATGTTTTTGGCCTACAACTCACAGTATGCTGGGAGTTGTAGACCAAAAACATCTGGGGACCCAAGGTTGGAGAACACTGCCTTAGGAGATAAGAGATGGTGATTGGCAGATTGGGGGTGGAATGAGTGAGTGGCAAAACCTCTCAAGTGAAACCAAAAAGTAGCCTGCCTCATTGAATCTGGCCCCTCGCCTTGAGATTTTTCTCCTTCTTCTGGAGACCCTGTGGAAGAAGCTACAACTCTGTAATCTCACATCAAGCTCTGAGAGCTGGCTTGCCTAGTCTGGTAGGTCAGGCAAGAGAGGCGCTAAGGTGGAATATGGTGGGCTAGGGTAGAGATGAGGCAGAATCTGACAGATTCTGGCAGGTGGGGTGCCTGTCAAGAATATGGAGTTTACTGGAATTTCAAGATTCAACAATGGCTAACTGGCAAGCCCTTCTCCGTATGTTTGTCTTACTTCCTTGTGAGCAATGTAAAATAGTCTGCAGCTGTTTTATGGTCCCTGGAATGTTTCCATAAGTGCCTGCAATCCATAGCAAGCTTTTTATAGTCGATACAAAATACTGTTTTGCTGTGACAACCTGGGTTTATTTCAGGGGGGAAACACAACCCAATTCTCTAGAAGGCAACAGATGAAGCAGGAACTGTACCACAATATTTCTCAAAGTAGGAAAAAAGAGAGAGAGAATTCCAGCAGGCTTTTAAAAAAAAATGTGGTATTTTAGTAATGGACAAAGCAATTGCATACTAATCATCTTATATTCCCAACGCAACAGGAACACCAGCTGCTGAAAGGTCACACTTCTTATCCACTAGAATTTTTTTAATGGATTTAACTAGTCAAGAAAAACAAAAACTTGATAAATGAACTGTGCGTGGAACCCATGACTCCAATACTCTCTATTCCTACAAACGTACAACAATAGAGCAGAAGGAAGTTTCAGAGGCTGTCTTTTACACGGTCAGTTTCTTTGTAAAGAGAATATTGCAGATGTATGGTGTTCTCATAATATCTGAAAAACACACACAAAACCCATAGGAAAACAACAATACCCACAATATGGCATTGCATTTTTGAGGACCAGCCAAAATGTCACAAAATAGTGAACAAGCTTTTGAGTTCTCTAGACCTCTTCATTAAACGAGTTGTTAATCATAATAGCAGGGAGCGGGGAGAGAATAAGCTGGATTGTGTAATATTTGGTTATTTTCCAATATTGAGTAAGGGGAAGAAGGCAGATCCCCACCCTGACAAACAATGCTAGAAAAGTAAATGATGTGCTGACCTTGCACTAATGGATGTTCTGTATGTGATAGCACATTTGCACAGGCCAGTTATCACCTGACCCTATAGCAATCGGAAGATGAACATGCACCTCATGTGAGGCTTCCTTATAATGTAGCCAACCATTGGTCCATCTAGGCAAGTGTTACCTATCCTGACTGGCAGTAGCTCTCCAAGGCCTCTGGCAGAGATCTTTCTGCTACCTTTTTGACCTGGAGATGCTAGAGATTGAGCCAGGGACCTTCTACATGTGATGTGGGGAACCTCCAGCCCGCAGGCTGAATATGGTATGTGGGGATTCCCCATCCAGCCTGCCAAGCTTCAGGGATAAGCCCTCTCTCTGCACTGGGGCTGGGGAAAGGGCTTATCTCTGAACTGCTGCAGCTTCTCTCAGCACTGGCCAGGGAAAATCCCGCCTCCGCCCCTCAGTTTATCTGAATGGTTGGGAAGGGGAAGTGTGTGTGTGTGTGTGTGTGTGTGTGTGTGTGTGTGTGTGTGTGTGAATGGAGGGGGAAGGGGGAGTGTGTGAAAATTGGGGTGGCTCATGTCAGCAGTGGCTCCACCCATATTGGATAGTGGCCCCACCTACTGCTGGCATGCGGCCCCCAACATCCTGTCCCAGGCCATTCTCCCTGGAAGAATAATACCATAGACAGGAAGATCAAGGATTTCAGCTCAGAAAAATACTTTTGGGTCTTCTGAGTTGAAAAGTTCTAAAATTAGTGTATTATTAATAATGCAAAGCTTAATTTTTATATTATTGATTTGTCATGAAATTATGCTTTCAATATTTCATGACAATGTGAATAAGGCACTAATTCAGCCTTCAGCAACCTGATGCCTGTTAGATGTTTTGGATTGGCCATGCTGGCTGGGGCTGATGGAGCTGAAGTCCAAACCAAAACATCTGGAGGGCACCGGGTTGGGGAAGGCTGCAGTTTCCAAACAGTCTTCATCAGCAGCCCCATATGTATTGCACTGCAGTAATTGAAACTGGTTGTATGTTATATGTGTTGATATCCATATGTATTCACCTTCAGCTGAGCTTTATTTGGTTTTTAACTTCTAAAAACAATAACAGAACTGTTTCAGTGGTGAAGAGCAGCTTCAGCAATGTCCTGGTGCTAGCCAACAATCATCTAGGGGCGGATCCACATGACACTGTATATCATCAAGATAGCAGAACGGCACTGCTATATTCACGTTCCGCAGTCACTACTCACAGGGCACACTCTCGTTAAATGTACTGCACTCATCCCGGTCTGCCACCCCACACCTAACTCTGTAGAGGTAGAACTGGGTGTTGCCTTCAACAGGTTTTTTATTATTATTTTGCTTTGTCATTTTGTCATTTCTGTGCAGGTGCGAATGAGCGCAGGAGCAATCTTTAAATAGAGAAAGGGAAGAGCTCTTCCAGCCCCTCACAAAAGAGGAGGAGCAGGAAGGTGCTGTGGCTGCTGCCACCCTCCCACAGGGTTGGGGTGAAGCCAGCAGGATCAGTGCACCCCTCCCCTCCACCCAAATGCAATTTCCCAAAGCAGTGTTCCTCCCATTCTGGGGCACACGATGCACTCATTTTTCAGTTAAATGAAAAACTGAAAAATGAGTGCATCGTGTGCCCCACAAGTCACAGCAGCGATACAGTACTGCAGTAAACCTTAGGGGTGGATCCAGCCTAGAACAGCTGTGTGTAGTCATGTTGACTTGGCATTTGCCTTCCTTCTAAGATGTGGAGAAGTATACAAATACTGTAGAGGAGGAGGAGGAGGAGGAGGAGGAGGAGGAGGAGGAGGAGGAGGAGGAGAGGGATTGGATTTCCCTAGTTCAGTTTTAGGCATGCTAATAACCTCCAGGAGAACATAAGAGCCATGTTGAATCAGGCCAAAGGCCTATCTAGTCTGTTCATGCAGTGGCCAACCAGGTGCCTGTGGGAAGCCCACCAGTAAGGACATGAGTGTGACAGCAGCACCCCCCTGCTCATATTCCCCAGCAACTGCTATACAGATACATACTGCCTCCAATACTGGAGGTAATATATAGCCATCAAGCCTAGTAGTAGCTATAGTCCTAGCATGGAGGATTCATTGTCCTCCATGAATGTGTCTAATCCTCTTTTTAAATTGATGGCCATCACTACATCTTGTGCTTGCTAATTCCGTAGTTTAGCTATGCGCTGTGTGAAGAAGTGCTTCCTTTTATCTGTCCTGAATCTCCCACTGATCAGCTTCATGGGATGACCCCATTGGGTTCTAGTATTATGACAGACAGAAAAACATCTCCCTGTCCTCTTTCTGCACACCATGCATAATTTAGGACATCTCTATCATGTCCCCCCCTTACTTACTGTTTTTCTAAGCTAAATAGTCCCAGATGTTGTAACCTTTCCTCATAGGGGAGTTGCTCAAGCTCCATGATCATTTTGTTGCTGTGTTCTGCACCTTTTCCAACTCTATTTATCCTTTTATAGGTGTGATGACCAGTATTCCAAGTGTGGTCGCACCATAGATTTGTATCAGGGCAGTATGATCTTGGCAGTTTTATTTTCAATTCCTGTCCTAATTATGACACAAAGTTGCTGCTAAGCTATTTAACAGGGTGATTAATGTTGGCACAAGCATTGGGGCCTGGTATCCATGCTTGGCCTTTTGTTCTCATCATAGCCAGTCATTGGGCAGGCGCACCTGGTGCTGGTTCTCAGCAGGGATGGGGACTCGGACTCGGGGACTCGACTCGTGAGTCCGACTGAGTCCCCCCTCTGACTCGAGTCCCACTCGAGTCCCAATAATTTATGTGGGACTCGAGACTCGACTCGGGACTCGAGCCCAAGGACTCCTCTTCCTCCGCCTCTGCCGCCGCTCTTGCCTCTGCCGCCGCCGCTGCCCTCACCTCCTCCTCCGCCTCCGCCCTCACCTCGCCTCCGCTGCCGCCCTCACCTCCACCTCCGCCGCCCTCACCTCACCGCTGCCGCCAACCTCACCTCGCCAACGCCGCCGCCCTCACCTCGCCTCTGCCACCGCCACTGCCGCTACACTCGCCGCCGCCGCCCTCACCTCCACCTCCGCCGCCCTCACCTCACCGCCGCCGCCGCCGCTGCCCTCGCCGCCGCCTTTGCCTCTGCCGCCGCCACCGCCGCCCTCACCTCCTCCTCCTCCTCCTCCTCCGCTGCCGCCGCCGCCGTCAACCTCATCGCCATCGCCGTAGCACACAGCACGCCGCGTCACGCCGCCAGCACCGTCGCTCTGTTTTTGGCGGGGTTGCTGTAGTTCAAAAACAGAGCGCCGTCGCTAGCGGCATACCGCGTCACGCCGCCAGCGCCGTCGCTCTGTTTTGGGCGGGGTTGCTGTGGTTCAAAAACAGAGCGCCGTCGCTAGCGGTGTGACGCGGCATGCCACGTCACGCCGCCAGCGCCGTCGCTCTGTTTTTGAACCACAGCAAGCCCGCCAAAAACAGAGCGACGGCGCTGGCAGCGTGACGCGGCGTGCTGTGTGCTACGGCGATGGCGACAAGGTCGACAGTGGCGGCGGCGGCGGAGGAGGAGGAGGAGGAGGAGGAGGTGAGGGCGGCGGAGGTGGAGGTGAGGGCGGCGGCGGCGGTGGCAGCGGCGGCGGTGGCAGAGGCGAGGTGAGGGCGGCGGCGTTGGCGAGGTGAGGGCGGCGGCAGCGGTGAGGTGAGGGCGGCGGAGGTGGAGGTGGAGGTGAGGGCGGCAGCGGCAGCGACCCATGGAGGGAGCGGGAGGGTCTCCGCGGGAGGAAGGGCAGCTTTTCTTTCTCTCGCGGAGACCCTTCTGCTCCCTCCATGGGCCGCCGCTTTGGGAGGGACTCGGGACTCGGGACTCGGGACTCGACTCGAGTCACCATTTTGGACCTCGGACTCTAGACTCGACTCTAGACTCGGGTCCAAAGACTCGGGACTCGACTCGGGACTCGGGACCAAGGACTCTTCAACATCCCTGGTTCTCAGGCCTAAACACACAGATAAGTGTGGACACTTCTTCTTCTCGCTTTACATGCCAAGAATTCATTAAGGTAGCTTGACCGTCCTTTGACCCATCTCTGTGCTGGGAACCAAAGCAGCTTCTCACGGAACAGGCATGCAGGGAAGAGAAAGATGCTAAGATGCTTTCTGGGCCTCTCTCAAGCCCAAGGAAAATGGAAGGCACTTTCCTGGTTCAAAATGGATTCTCATGGGCCTTACACCTTACCACACAATTGTTTGTGCCAGGATTGGAGCAACAATCAGGTAGTAAGGACTTCTGTGATTGGGGTCATCCATGTGGTGATGATGGGCCTTTGAACTTCTCAGCAATACCATGGAATGAGCTCCTGGAACAGCAACTCCCACACTGCTGCTGTACTATCTAAACTAAGTACAACCCCAGCAAAAGCTAAAGGCAAGCTGAAAACAGATGCTTTCCCCACATCTACTTCAAAACTCCTGAATTTCCTATGCCAAGAACACTTTCACAGAATGGTGCATTGTGTGTGTACATGAACTGAAGCACATGCATGCCCAATCATCACATGTGATGATCTATAAGCGGTTATCAGAAGTTTCCCTCCACAGAAGGACATTAATCACTTTTGAAGAAGACAGCTAGTATAGTATAGTGGCTAGGAGACTGAGCTATGAATTGGCAAGTCCATAGTTTAGATCTCACTTGGTACAACCCTCCAAAACCCTCCAAAAACCCCTCTGTACGACAAATAAAAGCATTGCAATTAATATTGTTGCTGATAACTTCCTCCGACAGAAAGTGGAGGAAGGAACTAGAGGATCTGCTATCCTTGACCTGATTCTAACCAACAGAGACAAGTTAGTGGATAAAGTGGCAATTTCAGGAACTCTGGGGGAAAGTGACCATGTTATACTTGAGTTCTTGATTCTAAAGGAAGCAAAAGCTGAGTGCAGCCAAACACTTCCAGATGTGGCTTTTATTGTGCAACTGCCCTGCCTCATTCACAGAATTTGGAGGAAGGGGTCTAGATAATGACTTTTTCCACTTTTAACCCTTGACCTGTTTTCCCACCACTTCTTCCATCTTTTTTCTTTCCACACCAAAAAAGACAAACGAACAAACAAAACAACAACAACAAACAACCCTTGTTTAGGAGGAAAAGACATAATATCTGCACAATCATCTTTGGATTGGTAGTGCCGGGAGCCCTCTGGCTGGAAGTACCCTGAGTCTCAGTCCCCAACTGTAAGATGGAGCTAATAATCCTGATCTACCTTAAAGGGCTGCTATGAATTACACTGCTCTGGACATGCAAAAGTACTATTATACATGGTAAGTTTAAAGCCAGCTTGAATTGCTCCAAATGAAATACACAGTATTCTGATTGGACAGGTCATGTGACAGACATGAAGTTACAACTTACCAGAAATATATCAAGGCACATGAAACAATCTGGATAACAGAGTAGCTATTCTGAACAGTTCTAAAATGTAAATATTCAAACAGTTCTAAAATGTAAATATTATTTGGGAGATGAACCCCCTCCTTTTTTTCTCCAGCTGCCCTAGAAACTTAGAATATACATTCTAAATGCATAATAAAGAATCCTATGCTGCCTGAGAGATTCCCACATCATCCACCCACTCATTTTCTCACCAAGCGGCAATGAAAGATAGAAATAACCAGGGCTTTTTTTCTGGTGGAACTCACCGGAACTGAGTTCCAGCACCTTTTCTTCTATTAATTGCATTACAATTTAATCGCCATCTACTCCCGAGGAAATGTAATCCAAGAGTTCCGGTACCTTTTTCTCCAGAAAAAAAGCACTGGAAATAACTCTCCCTCCCACAAACAGAATCTACATGTTCCTAGCCAATTTATTTTTGATTAATAATAATAATGGTGTTTTTTTAAATATATATATATATCTTTGGAAACATGGGACAGAAAAGCCCAATTGACAGCCCAGATAAGTCAGGCTGTAGAACTTCAGTTTCACTGAAGTCCAATGAGATCAAATCATCATACATTTAAAATGCTTCAGCTCAATTGAGCTATGGATCTGCTGTGAAAGATCCAGGTAGATTTATGGAGAATATATGAGTGAGGACACTTAAGATCAGGTGTACTCTAAAAAACCAAAACCGAAAAAACCCTCCAAAAATCCCTCTGTGCGACAAATAAAAGCATTGCAATTAATATTGTTGCTGATAACTTCCTCCGACAGAAAGTGGAGGAAGGAACTAGAGGATCGGCAGCTAACCTTGACTAACAGAGACGAGTAAGTGGATAAAGTGGCAATTTCGGGAACTCTGGGGGAAAGTGACCATGTTATACTTGAGTTCTTGATTCTAAAGGAAGCAAAAGCTGAGTGCAGCCAAACGCGTACCCTGGATTTTAGGAAAGCCAGTTTTAAAAAACTGAAAACAATGATAAGTAAGGTCCCATGGCAAGCGACTCTAATGAGAAAAGGAGCCCAGGAGGGGTGGGAGTTTTTAAAAAAGGAAATTCTAGAGGCACAATGGAAAACAATTCGCACAAGGAAAAAAGGCAGAGGGCAACAGAAGAAGCCAATGTGACTTCACAATACTGCGTCCAGTTCTGGGCACCTCACTTTAACAAGGACATAGACAAACTGGAGAGGGTTGAGAGGAGGGCAACAAGGATGATAAAGGGACTGGAAACAAGGCCCTATGAGGAGAGACTGAAAGAACTGGGCATGTTTAGCCTTCAGAAGAGGAGACTGAGGGGAGATATGATCGCACTCTTCCAGTATTTGAAGGGATGTCACACAGAGGAGGGCAAAGATCTCTTCTCGTTCATCCCAGTTTGCAGGACACGGAATAATGGGCTCAAGTTACAGGAACCTAGATTCCACCTAAACATCAGGAAAAATTTCCTGACTGTCAGAGCAATAAGACAATGGAATCAACTACCTAGGGAGGTGGTGGGCTCTCCCAGTCTGGAGGCATTCAAGGTGCGGCTGGACAGACATCTGTCAGAGATGCTTTGACCTGGATTCCTGCATTGAGCAGGGGGTTGGACTCGATGGCCTTGTAGGCCCCTTCCAACTCTACTTTTCTATGATTCTATGATTCTGAAAACAAAAAAGGACACATACAGGAAGTGGAAGGAAGGCCAGGCTACAAGGGAAGAGAACAGGCAGGTAGCACAGAACTGCAGGAATAGTGTCAGGAAGGCTAAAGCTGAGAATGAGCTGAGGCTAGCGAGGGATGCTGAAAACAACAAGAAAGCTTTCTTCAGATACATGCATAGTAAAAGACAGAGAAAAGAAATGGTGGTTCAACTACGCAATGAGGATGGCAAATTGATAACAGAAGACAAAGAAAAGGGGGAAGTGTTCAATTCCTACTTCGGCTCTGTCTTCTCCCAAAAGAGAGTTTATGTCCCCCCCGCCGGCAAACCTGAAGTGCAGACTGAAGGGGCAGGATTGCAGCTTGAGATTGATAGGCAAGGAACGGTCAAGGAACACCTGATTACTTTGAATGAGTTTAAATCTCCAGGGCCTGACGAACTGCATCCTCAAGTAATAAAGGAAGAGGCAGAAGAACTCTCAGTCAGAACCACTGTCTATTATCTTTGAGAAATCATGGAAGACAGGTGAAGTGCCAGATGACTGGAGGAGGGCAAATGTTCCCATCTTCAAAAAGGGCAAGAAGGAGGAACCTGGGAACTATAGACCAGTCAGTCTGACATCGATCCATGGGAAAATTTTGGAACAGATTATACAGAAGACAGTCTACAAGCACCTTGAAAACAATGCGGTGATTACTAGAAGCCAACATGGATTTATTAAGAACAAATCCTGCCAGACCAATCTGATCTCATTTTTTGATTGGGTAACCTCCCTTGTGGACTATGGGAATGCTGTGGACATAATATATCTGGACTTCAGCAAAGCTTTCAACAAAGTGTCTCATGATATCCTGATTAGCAAGCTAGCTAAAAGTGGGCTAGATGGAACAACTATCAGGTGGATCCACAGTTGGCTACAAAACTGGACTCAAGGAGTGCTTATCAATGGTCCCTTCTCAAACTGGGGAGAGGTAACGAGTAGGGTACCACAGGGCTCGGCCCTGGGCCCAGTGATGTATCTGATCGCCTCGCGGGAGCGTAGCAGGCCGAGATCGGGCCCGCTAACACTCGTGTGAGGCTCGCGCGAACCTACCATTTTCTGGCTTGCCACGGAGAGGTTAGCCGCCCGCGCCGCCCGCACCACCCACGGAAGTCCCGTCGTGTCCATCGGCTGCAGCTCAAGTGGCGCGGAGAACGCTCCACGCTGCTCAGAAGAACGAGGTGGGGGGGCGCCGCCGTGGAGAATCATGGCAGCGGAGAGGCGAGCATTTTTGTTAGTGACTTGGATGAGGAGGTGCAGGGAATGCTTATCAAGTTTGCAGATGAGACAAAGTTGGGTGGAACAGCTAATACTCTGGAAGTCAGAAACAACATTCAAAGTGATCTCGATAGGCTGGAGCGCTGGGCCGAAAACAACAGAATGAAATTTAATAGGGACAAATGCCAAGTGCTGCACCTAGGGAAAGGAAACCAAATGCAGAGTTACAGAATGGGGGACACTTGGCTCAACAATACTACAAGTGAGAAGGATCTTGGAATTGTTGTAGATCACAAGCTGAATATGAGCCAGCAATGTGATGTGGCTGCAAAAAAAAAAAAAAGATCTGGGTTCGAGTCCCCACTCAGCCATGAAACTCACTGGGTGACTTTGGGCCAGTCACTGACTCTCAGCCTAACCTACCTCACAGCGTTGTTGTGAGGATAAAATGGAGAGGAGGAGGAGGATTATGTAAGCCGCCTTGGGTTCCTTGCAGGGAAAAAGGCGGGGTATAAATATAATAAATAAATAGATAGATAGGTAGATAGATAGATTCCCTTTCCAACTCTTCTTTTCTATGATTCTATGATTCTGTGCCCAGGGCCAGGCAATCCAAATTTTGCCCCAAGAAAGAGAAAATATTGTCACCTACATCAATTGTGAAAATCTGAGAAAATTTCCATCCCCCCACGCACACACACTTCACTGTGTGTTCTGTTGGATTTTTTATGATGGCTTTTCTAACTAAACTGTAGCCTTGCCTTTAATTTCCTCGCCACAGCTGTGCAGTGGGACTGGGAAGGGATGGCCCCCCAATCTTCCCCACCCCGTGCTCATGCCAATGCTGAGAGAGCGGTATTGCTCATGAGCAGGAGCACGGATGGAGCAAGGAAGCAGATGACAGTTTCGGCAGCTGTCATCCCCACTCTTATCCTCTCAGTGCTCCTGCACTGAGAAGCCTGCACTGAGACCCCCTGGGACACTGGCAGGAGGAGTGAGGGGGGAAGAGGGCAGAGGTGGTGCCTCTGGACCCCCACTGTGCCTGACCATTAGTCGGGCCTGGGGCACCTTGAAGCCCACAGGGGCTTCTGAGCCTCTGTGGGCTCAAAGTGACGCGCAACCTCGGCCCCTGTCTCCTCTGATGCCTCACACTGCCCATCCACTCTGCCCCATGGCAAGCTTGGGGGTGGGGGTGGGGGGCCCACTTATGCATTGCCAAAGAAGAGAACATGCAGCACCAAAAAAAAGAGGCTTAAAGACAACATGGATCTGCATATAATTTGCATACACTAATTTCCATGTATCGATACAAATTGAGAAATAATTACTATAATTTAACAAGAATACAATGCATCTCACCATAGTGGGGAAGACTGTGACCAGGCGACCCGCGTGCCTGCTCGGTCTGGGGTCCAGGTGCTGACTCTTGATGAGGAACTTCAAGGCCCAGTTCTTCCTTCTCATGGTTCTTTATTTTCAAATCAGAGTTGGGGAAAAGAGAACATCTACAAACAGAGCAGTGCCCTCTGACAGCCCTTCAACTAGAGAACTGTCCTCTCATACAGTGGCCATGTGTCTTCTTTTACAGAGGACGGCCCTCTATTTGAAGGGCTGCCAGAGGACTGTCCTCTATTTTGAAGGTGTCATCTTTTTGAAGGGCTTCTAGTCCAAGTCCAGTTTAATGATAAAGAACCATCAAAAGGAAGAGCCTTGGGCCTTGAAGAGCCTTGGGCCATCAGCAGCACCTGGGCAGCACCAGGGTCTCAGTCTTCCACATGATGGTGAGATGTGCTATATTTCTATTTAAATTATCATAATAATTTCAAATTTTGCAGCTATACCTATAAATTAGCATATGCAAACTGTTCTCTTTTTTGTGATGCATTTCCTCTTTTTTAGCAATTCATGTTGCCACCCTAGTCCTCTGCCAACCTTTCAAATAAAGGACTGTCCTCTGTAAAATAGGATGTGATCACCCTACGGGGCCACCTGGGAGATGCAGGTGTGTGTGGGAGGGCCCCTTGCCCAATGGCCCCTCAAATCTGGTGCTGGCTCTGCATTGCCCAAACACTTTCAAGAATATTTTAGGGCACAACCCTACTGGGTTGCCACTTGCTAGACAGAAACCTCCAATCTTGGAGGCTTCCAAGTATCCTGGGCACGGGCAGGCTGCTACCAGTAGGGCAGGAGGAGAGACAGAGGCAGTTTTTGCCTCTCCATCCTTTTTATACTTTATCCTCTAGATAGGCCCATCTAGAGGAGGAGCACTCTCAGGGGTGGAGCCAGGGCTGGTGCTACCATTAGGCCAACTAGGCAGCTGCCTAGGGTGCAGGGCTAAAGGGGGCGCCAGAAACACCTTGGGAAAAAAACAGCACTCTCAAGGGGGGAGGCACTAAATATCTGATCTTGCCTAGGGCACCAAACTGCCTTGCACCGGTCCTGGGTGGAGCTGGGCCTGGAGAGGCCAGAGGACTTTGTGGATACTGGCTTCTCCTCTTCCCACCCACTGGAACAGCCCCCTTTTGACCTCCATGAGGTCATCCAAGGTTGCTTTTGCAACCTCAGAAAGCAAGCACTGTGGTTCTTTCTGTGGCTGCTGCAAGGGGGTGAGGGCAGGATAGGATCTTGGCCCTCCTCCAGAATGGTAGCAGTGTTTACCACTTCAGGAGGGGGAATCTGAAAAATCCTATCTCCCTGGGATACTCCCCCAGGGACACTCCCTGGGATATTCTCCCAGGGACCACAGGATTGCACCCTTAGATTCTTAGGATGAATTCTGCTCCTCCTATCACATTTTATGCCTTTTCTGTATGCCTGTAGAATTGTGTCATACACCAAGTCCAGCATAGTTGGCTGGGGCATGCTGGGAGTTGTAGGCCAAAAACATCTGGGGACCCAAGGTTGGAGAACACTGTGCTACAGCATGATGTAGACATTGTGGACCTGTTTCAGGCTCTTACCATTATCTGGCCTATCCTGTGAGCACAACACACAGATAATCTAATTCTATGAATGTATTATCTCTTAACGAAATAGAATATAGGGAAATACTAACGCTGGAATTGTCCCAGTCACTAGAGAGACATGTAATTACTGACAAAACTTGATATCTAATCTGGTGATTTATATCTCATTTAGTCATTATATCTCATCATGGCATAGTATGATTGAGAGGGCAGAGTACCAATATATAAAAGGTAAGAAATGGGAGCATCACAATTTAAAAACATATGTCAGATATCTGAATTTTGACAAGCTTGTTATCTTGGTCATTAGTTGCAGAACAGTAGCAAAAATATTAAATTCTGGAAGAGTAGTCTGTTACAGCAAAAAGAATCAGAGTCTAACAAATTGGTTTTAATATGAACTTTCATAGATAAGAACCTACTCCATCAGATACCTACTTCATATAAAATCACATCTAATTAAAGTCACTGCCAGTGTACTGCACAGTGCACACTCACAATTTTCACAGTGAATATCAACCCCTGACTGTTGAGCACATCCACGTGAGCGCCATTCATACAGGCAGACCACCATACATGGGGGGGGGGGAGGGGGAGGGTACTAAGGGCATGCTAGCCAGCCTTTGAAAGACAACATGAAAGTACATGCAATCTAATGGGTTGTATCCAATGTTAGTCCTACTTAAGTAAACCCATTGAAATAAGAGAACTTAAATTAGACTAACCTTGGATAGAACTCAATATGCTTTTTTTTAATGAAGTGATTTTAATACCTTTCAAAAATAAACATTCATCACTGGCATGTGATCACGGCCATCTGTCAGGGATGCTTTGACCTGGATTCCTGCATTGAGCAGGGGGTTGGACTCGATGGCCTTGTAGTCCCCTTGCAACTCTACTTTTCTATGATTCTATGTCTTTTCTTATCTCTGCAGGTTAAAAGAAAGGAAAATTGAAGCAAGGTTCTGAACATATCAGGTTCTTGATCTACCTACTCTGATTGGCAGTGTCTTAGTTACCTGGAAACTAGGGCTGTGCACATAATTGTAATCACCTGTCATTGGTTCCATTTGATTACATCCAGTTGGTGAGAGCAGCAGCACAAGGATCTTACATTGTAAAAATAATGAACTTTTTTAAAGGCTTCAGTTGCAAAGAAGAAAGACTACAAAGCTCTTTAAATCTGTTTTTCCTGTGGAAAGCCTGAATGCAGTCCCCACTACCACAAATTAGGCAGTCAAGTTTCCCACATCTGGGGAAATCACAGGGGTCAGCACACCCAGAGTGCAATGGATGAGACCCACCCTGGGAAAACCTCCTTCATGATTAAGGTGTCTTCCGTGCCAGGTAAGTATGCCTTTCCTTGCACCCATCTCCAGACCCACCCTCTCCCTCCACACTCCAGGACACCGTGAACACTCCAGCACCCAACGCTTTCTCCCCACCCATGTTTGGAGACAGCTGGACACCCTCAGCAGACCCCCAGCGAGGCTCGCGGGTGCTCCGACAGCTCTGAACCGCTCCTCATTCCCCCACAATGCCCTGCGGCACCTCCTTATCTGCATTTAGGAGCCAGTCCACCTCCGTCTCCGCCCCCTCCTCCCCCCCCCTCTGCTCCACTCTCCCTTGCCAGGCGCGCTCTTGGGGGAAGAGGCGGTAATGATGAATAGGCAAATGCTATTTTAGGCTGCATTAACAGAAGTATAGCTTCCAAATCGTGGGAAGTACTCAGCACTCGTTAGGCCTCATCTTGAAAGGGTTCAGAGGAGGGCAACAAAGATGATCAGGGGACTGGAAACAAAGCCCTTTGAGGAGAGACTGAAAGAACTGGGCATGTTTAGCCTTCAGAAGAGAAGACAGGGGAGATATGATAGCACTCTTCCAGTACTTGAAGTGTTGTCACTAGCAGTGTCTCCAAGGCTGGGTTGCGCCCCCGATCCGATCTTCCGCAGGGGCGCCAACCCGACCCGATCTTCTGAGCGGCGCGGAGAGGTTCTCCACGCCGCTTGATCGGGCGTCTTCTTCCCCGTCCGTCACTTCTGAGACCAGAAATGACGCGACGGGACCCTGCGCAGGCGCAGAACGCGCCACAGGGGGGCAGCGCACCTGCGCAGGGTTCCGTCGCATCATTTCCAGTCCCGGAAGTGACGGACGGGACGGAACAGACTGCGCGGGCAACTCGCCGCGGAGAGGGCGAGCTGCCCCAAAGAACAAGGTAAGGCCTTGCCGGGCATGAGCGGGGCCAATTTCAGCCTTGTTTCTGCCCGGCGAGGCTCGATCGCACAACCCTAGCTTGTCACACAGAGGAGGGCCAGGATCTCTAGGGAGGTGGGTGGGCTCTCCCAATCTGGAGGCATTCAAGGTGCAGCTGGACCGCCATCTGTCACGGATGCTTTGATCTGGATTCCTGCATTGAGCAGGGGGTTGGACTTGATGGCCTTGTAGGCCCCTTCCAACTCTACTTTTCTATGATTCTATTATTCTTCTCGATCATCCCAGTTTGCAGGACACGGAATAATGGGCTCAAGTTACAGGAACCCAGATTCCACCTAAACATCAGGAAAAATTTCCTGACTGTCAGAGCAATAAGACAATGGAACCAACTACCTTGGGAGGTGGTGAGCTCTCCCACTCTGGAGGCATTCAAGGTGCAGCTGGACAGCCATTTGTCAGGGATGCTTTGACCTGGATTCCTGCATTGAGCAGGGGCTTGGACTCGATGGCCTTGTAGGCCCCTTCCAACTCTACTTTTCTATGATTCTATATGATTCTAAATAGTAAAGGACATTAGTATCTCTGCATCCAAGTTCAGCCTTCCTGATATTTTATGTAAAGTTTTTTGTGGATTGTTGTTGCTTTTATGGTCATGTGTGGCCAAATGCTGCAATTAAAATTAGCATAGAGGCATTTTCTCCCCCTTCCTGTTAAAAAACAAGCAACCCTGTAGTCTTATTAAAAGGGGGAGAAACTGCATGAATAATTCAACAGTTCTTGTTTACACAAAACTTTAAGAAAAGTGAATCAAAATTCAGAATGTAGCCAAACAGTTCCAAGCTTGCTTCCACCTCCATATTTTCTGCAAAAATGAG
This sequence comes from Shinisaurus crocodilurus, assembly GCA_021292165.1. NCBI lineage: Eukaryota > Metazoa > Chordata > Lepidosauria > Squamata > Shinisauridae > Shinisaurus > Shinisaurus crocodilurus. Next base: position 186,416,656 of record CM037879.1, read on the forward strand.
CCCGTACGTCAAAAACTGCAGGCACTCTACTGAGAAACAAGCAGGGATGTTGAAGAGTCCTTGGTCTCGAGTCACGAGTCGAGTCACGAGTCTTTGGACCCGTCTTGAGTCCGAGTCCGAGTCCTTGGTCCAAAATGGTGACTCACGCGAGTCACGAGTCATGAGTCACTCCCAAAGCTGACTCCACGAATCCCTATTAAAATCAATGGGGGGTTTTCCCAACAAAATAAGGCTACTTCAGATGTGTGGCTTAAATAAATTCTAGGCACAAGTGTGCCTTTTTATTTCAAAACTCTGCAACTGATTTTGGCAAGAACAGACCAGGCAGAAAAACCCAAAATGACCAGGCAGGCAGAGGAGGCAGGGAACCCCAAAGCAGGCAGGCAGAGGCCTTTGTCTTGGACAATTCAACTGTTGAAGTGGTCAAGAAGAGACCAGGCTGGGAACCCCAGACAGGCAGGCAGAGGCAGCCAAACCCAAAATGTCTGAAAGGTTGCATTTTAGGAAAATGATTTTAAAAAATAAACTTGCTGTACTTCCTAAAACTTATCCATGTTGCATTTGAGGAACATGATTTTTTCTAAATGTTTGGCCCCCATTCTGGAACGGTGAGATCTCATCACAATTCCACCCTCACTGAACACCCGCTCCACTGGTGATGAACTTGCTGGAACCAGAAACACACTCAGAGCAGCCACACAGAGTAATCTCAGGTCCTTCTGCTGCCTCTCCCAAGTACGCAACACATCAATCAAAATAAATCTTGACACACTGTTGGGGCTGCACTCCTGGTAGCTGTCCATAGTGGCCGAGCAGCAGCACACCTCGCTTCCATGCGCTCTTCGCCGGCAATCACGCTCCTCTCCACTCCTTCTGGCACAGCCCAGGGATGTTGAAGAGTCCTTGGTCTCGAGTCCCGAGTCGAGTCTCGAGTCCCATTAAAAATATTGGGACTCGAGTCCGAGTCGAGTCAGAGGGGGGACTCAGTCTGACTCACGAGTCGAGTCCTCGAGTCCGAGTCCCCATCCCTGGAAACAAGAAACGCAAACCTACATTTTTCTATCTGAACTGCTGGCCTAGAAATGGTTTTTTAACTTAGAATGAGACCAGGATTAATGTAAAATTATAATGCCAGGTGTGTAGCAAACTTCCCTGTTAAACTGGCATAACATTTAAGCATTTAAAGTCTAATTCTGTCTTCTTCTTCTTTTTCCTTAACAGCTTTTCTGTGGTAAGGAAAAAGACAGAAGAAGTGGTGGGAAAACACAGGGAGGCTGAGCCAACTCCAGGTTTTGGAGGCCCCTTGGGCAGACACCCTCCACGGGCCCCTCCTTTAGGGAGCCCACCTTCTCACCACCATTGTCACTGGCTGCTCTTGCTTCTCATCCTCTTTCTCATCACTGCTACCGCTTGCTTGCTTGCTTGCTTGACAGGCAGAGAGCCAGGGAGGAAGCAGGCTGTGACGGCCGTGGCATCTCCTGCTCCTGCTCCTCACCACCACCATTGTCAGGCAGGTAAACAAGCAAATTGCAATAGTGAAGAGAAGGAGTAAATCCAGAGGGCTCTTGCCAGTGGGTCCCTGCTGGGGTGTGGATCCTCTGCAGGTGCCTGACTGTGCCTACCTTTGATGCTGGCTCTGCAGGAGGAGTTACAATTGAAACATGACATCATAAGGCCCTATGAGGAGAGACTGAAAGAACTGGGCATGTTTAGCCTTCAGAAGAGGAGACTGAGGGGAGATATGATAGCACTCTTCAAGTACTTGAAGGGATGTCACACAGAGGAGGGCCAGGATCTCTTCTCGATCATCCCAGTTTGCAGGACACGGAATAATGGGCTCAAGTTACAGGAACCCAGGTTCCACCTAAACATCAGGAAAAATGTCCTGACTGTCAGAGCAATAAGACAATGGAACCAACCAACTACCTAGGGAGGTGGTGGGCTCTCCAAATCTGGAGGCATTCAAGGTGCAGCTGGACAGCCATCTGTCAGGAGTGCTTTGACCTGGATTCCTGCATTGAGCAGGGGGTTGGACTCGATGGCCTTGTAGGCCCCTTCCAAGTCTACTTTTCTATGATTCTATGATTCTATGATCACCTGGGTGGTCCCCCATACAATTCTGTGAATGAGGCAGGGCAATGGCACTATAAAAGCCTTGTGTAGAACACCCCAGGAAAATGCCCTGATCTGTTTCTGTACCTTTCAGAGGAGTTTGATCTTCAAAAATCACTAGGTGAAGGTTTTCACAGCATGGGGAATGAATGCTATCACCCGCTAATTGTTGCATCACAAACCACTGTTATGTCAGAGTGCCAGTTGAATAGTTGGCAACGCTATCCAGCCAACTCCAGACTCAAGTTTCTCCTGAAAGTTTTACATAGTATCATGCCAAACCATATATGACAGGCCTCTCCCCACCAACAGGAAATGCAATGGAATTGGTGGTACTCCATTGGCTTGTGCACTGCGATGATCCTGTTGAGAGATGCCTGCAGTTGCAGTACATAGAGAGGGCAGAACATGAGTTGCAGAGCAAGTGGTGAATGCATATATGACCTTGAGTCCTGCAGGCCTGGGGAACAAGGCTGGTCACTCCTACCATTGCTATTCAATGTTGATTTTAAAAAAGAAAAGAAAGAAAGAGGTATTTGGCAATATTTTTATTTTATTTATTTATTTATTATATTTATATCCTGCCTTTTCCCTTCAAAGTAACCCAAGGCAGTGTGCATGATCCTGCTCCTCTCTGTTTTATCCTCACAACAACCCTGTGAGGTAGGTGAGGCTGAGAGCCAGTGACTGGCCCACAGTCACTCAGTGGGCTTCATGGCCGAGTGGAGACTAGAACCCGGATCTCCTGAGTCCCAGGCCAACACTCTCACCACTACGCCACACTGGCACACTGTTTTCAAATGGAAAGTGTTCAATTGCTAATCTGTGACTTATCAATTGACAAACCTCCCAACTCTACTTCTCCTCACGCACTCCATCCAGCCCACACAATATTATGCACTGCTAAAGGCTCATTCAAGGTGTAATCCTATCAATTGTGCCCTCAATGAGCAGAAGCCCCTGAACTCGAAGGCTTTCAGTCATCCAGCGCAGGGCAGGAGAAGCAGCGGAGGTGATCTTTGCCTCCCCTTCCTCCCACCCTGCATATTTTGCTAAATGGGCTTTTTCTAGCAATGGCACTTCAGAGGAGAAGGGAAGGAGACTGGGAGAGGCTCAGGATAATTTGTATCCTGACCCCTCCAGTTTCCTCCCCTCCCTGTCCACTGGAACACCCCCCCAGGTCGATTTTCTGACCTCGGAGAGGCAGCAAGCACAGTTCTCTTTGTGCAGGCTGAGAGGAGGCAGGGGAGGGGGCAGGTCTCTGACTTCCCCTTCTGAGGTTGGAGCACTGTCCCTGACTTCAGAGGGGGGAATCCCCAGTATCCTACAGCCCCTCAGACAATTTCTTGGGGCCATAGGATTGCACCCTTATTCTACCAAAGACCTTGTAGTATTTATAGAGGTACAAACAATGATATATTTGAAGTAAAGTTTGTTAACAGATCCAGCACTCTTTGGGACCAAGAATTCCCGGTTTCTAAACTGTGCAGATAGTTATTGAAATGGCTTGTCCTGGGACCAGAATTTGCGACGTCCAAAATCACAGTTTTTGTGTGAACTTGAGATGGAGTCAAACTGATTAGTAAGGTACATAATGGATCTCATTCCTTTTTTTACAAACAAGCAAAGAGTGGGGGGTTCCACAAATAATGCTATTGTTTCAATTACTTTCAATAAAAGGTCCAGAGTTTAAAATATTAACAAACCAGATAAAATTCTGCCTTAGGCAAAAAAAAAATATATGTGTGAATTTGTCTGCTCATGGTAGATAATAACTTAAAATAATTAAAGAAGAAAACCACAATAAAACACAGTAAAGTTTAATTGGATTATGACACCATTAAAAGTTATGTGCTAGTTTAACCCAAATGCATGAAAGTGACCCCAAACAGGTTTTATGAAATAAGCTAATTTTCTACCTCATAGACTTTCAAAATTAGGGCTGTTGAAGAACTTTGTTGATTAATAATCTAATTTTAACCCAATAATAATAATAATAATAATAATAATAATAATAGCAGCATTTTTAAGTGTTCAAAGTGCTTCACATATGCACATGGTAGCAAATCGTGGGTTAATTAATTAGCCCACGATTTGCTGGGCACATGTGGGAGCGAGCCAGCGTGCTGCTGCCTCCAGCATGCTCCTCACTTCTGCTTTCATTTTACAACCTACAATTGCCCGGATTGTAGGTTGCTCTAACCCTGGAAGTCAAGTCAATATTATTGAGGAGTGAGGCTGAGAGAAGGGTAGCTTGCCTAAGATCGCTGACCACATATCACAGAGGTGAATTTGAACTGGGGACCACATCTCTATACTTAATTAAGCAATTACATTTCAATAAAGATGGATAGTACCAAAACCTCAAGATAGGTTCCTTTTTGAGATCCTTAAGATATCTTACAATTTAGTCATAAGCTAGCACTCTTTAATATTTTAATTTGTATTCCTTGTTAAAATAACCAGAATGAAAATAGACTAAAAAAAAGTAGACAGGCATGGTCTTAATTCTTGATATCTCTGATTGAAATTGCACTCATTGATTAAAATTTGTCCACACCGATGAAACAACTAAAGTTTTAGTTGATAAATCTACCAATTAAAGCTTCCAGCCCATTCATGTCTTTTTCTCTAGTTTGAACAAACGTTACATTATATGAGGCTGTGAAAGAGTTAATAGTAAAACTCAGCTCCCAGGAGTTGCTAAGCAACGATGAACTGCCCTCTGGATTGCTTATCAACCAATGGAGATTTGTTCGCTGATGTAATTCTGCTATCTCAATATCTGTGTAGAAGAACTGTGTGGGTGGAGTTCTGTGGGGGAAATCTACCTGAGCTGGTTTAATTAGCACCATATAGTAGGATTAATCCCCCTCCCCAATTTAGTTCTAAAACTTAATAACTTAGATGGGAGACATAACAAAGAAAACTTTTAATAGTCATTAGCTACAGTCAATCAAAATTCTTTCTTTCTTTGCAATATTTGGATCCTGTACTTTGTTCTTAAGCTGAATTATATAAGTTATTATATAATTTGTTTAAGTGTCTGTTAAAATGCATACGGTTTATATCCAGACTGTCTTCTGAAGCCATATCTTTTTGGAAAAAATAACAATTTCAGTCTTGATACATTATATAATTCTTCACAGTTACTCCCATGAAACTCTTATAGGGTCAGGATCTTTACCAATAAAGTTGATTCTAGTGAAATGGTATTTGTGAAGAAATTCATTTTTTCTTTGGAGATTTTTGCTGCTAACAAGAGGCCGTATTTCATGAGACCCTTTGGCAAGCACTTATTGCAACCACTTGCTTGCCTTATCATGGCTTCTTGCTAGTCTCCAGGCCTTCAAGGTCAGAGCTGAACAGCAGCCAACAATTAGGCTGACTGATTTCAGCTGGATGGGCGTAAGGGGTTTTCAATCCCTCCTCCCCTCCTGGAAGCTGAGGAAGTCATCCAGCCAACTGTGATTGGCTATGGAGGCTCACCTCATACTGGTCAAGAGCCTGGGGGTGGGGTATAAAGGTAGGAGGGTTAGGGCTGCTAGGGGTTCTTCATCCAGTCTTCACAAGGAAGGTGTCCTTTATTCTTTATTATTTTTTAATTATTATTTTTTATATCCCACCTTTTTTCCTGCAAGGAACCCAAGGCGGCTTACATAATCCTCCTCCTCCTCCTCCTCCTCCTCCTCCTCCTCCTCCTCCTCCTCTCCTGGTCTTTGGGTTGCATTTGTGAGCCTGGAATCCTGATTAAGCCTTGTCCCATCGGAAGAACCTTACCTTAGGGTAATGTATGGGAGAGACTAGATAGGCTTTATTGTTTTAGCCTGCAGCAGGGCAGGATTTCTTCATTGTTTAATATTCTGGTTTTCTATCTTCTTTTGTCTTTGCACAGTTTTACCTTTTTGTTCCCATTCCTTATTGTAAATAAAGTTCACTGTTTCCAGTCTGAGTGTGTTCTGTTCTGGATCTGGCCTCGGTACTAAATTCAGTGCCTTCTGCTTTGGTTGGACTACTTTAGGGTTTTAGGCTGGAGGACTAGAAATAGAGGGTGATCAGGTGAACCCTTATTTCTGAGCCCCCAGGATATCTGGAAAGGTCCAAGTATCCCCTGGTTTGGACTGGGTGGATGCGAAGGGGTGGTGGCAGTCTACCAGGTGGTTTGTTTACCCGCTGGCCACAGGGTAGGGAGTTGAGAGTTTGGGGGGCAATCCCCTCCCCTCAACCTACCAGAAACAGAATACTGAAACAGTTTGGAGTATAGTGTCATTTATCTGAACACTGCAAGGAAAAGCCTAATGTTTTCAATGAAGAAATTTCCATCCATACAGGGTTACATTGACATAAGAGTTGCTTGAATTGTTTGTGGGGATCAAGTATTACTACAAAGCTTTTGGGCAGGGAGGAGGAATGCTTGTGACAAAACAAAACACCTGTCCTTTCCTAATGGTGTGTGTGCGTGAGCCTGTCTAGCTGACTTCCCTGTTGGTAGGCAGGGAGGGAACTGGAGATGCCATACAATACTGTGTATTTATTCCAGCCTCTCCTCTTCCCTCCCTGTCCACCAACTTGGCCCCCTTTTTGCCCTTCTCCCTCTTGCTTTAAACCTTATGTATGCCTTGTTGCCATACAGCCATTGCTCCCCACCTGCTACTGTGGAGGTGCTATTTCTTTTACTAGAAAGGGGCTCTTCTTGACCAATCAGGGATCACAAAGTGAACATGATGGCATCATTGAGCTATACAACGAATCAGATTTGGCTAGGTGTCAACATAACTGAGGGCAAATGAAGCCCTCCTTTGCCTTCTCTCAGAATGAAGGGGAGGAGGGATGCACCCGTTACCTTGTCTTGCCATGCTGGTTGCCTCAGCAATGGCAGACATGTTCCCTCTTGCCCCCAAAACTCACTCCTTTATGAACAGTTCCTTTTCAAAGGACTGCAAACAATATCACCAAAGAGGGGTGGTATGCTGGGTTGAAAATGTTAAGGAAATACACACACCCCTCCTCAGCTCAGCAATACTTACTGGGTAACATTTCAATAATTACATTTATTTATTTATTTATTTATTATATTTATCAATCGCCCATCTGGCCGGTCGCCCGGCCACCCTGGGCGATGTACAATTAAAATACAGTAAAACACAATAAAATATAATAATTAAAACAATATAAAAATTCTCATTAAAAACCTAACCCACCCCATATTCCCGCCTGAACAGCCATGTTTTTAATGCACGGCGGAAGCTCATCACGGAGGGGGCATGGCGAAGGTCACTAGGGAGGGAGTTCCATAATGTGGGGGCCGCCACAGAGAAGGCCCTCTTCCTAGTCCCCACCAGCCTGGCTGCTCTGGCTGATGGGATAAGGAGAAGGCCGTCCATGGCAGACCTTGTTGAGCGGCCTACTTGATGTTGCTGGAGGCGCTCCTTGAGATAAGCTGGGCCGGAGCCATGTAGGGTTTTAAAGGTCAAAACCAACACCTTGAATTCGGCTCGGCAAGCAACTGGTAGCCAGTGCAACTCATTAAGCACTGGCGTGATGTGATCACGCCGGCGGCTGCCCTTAATCAGGCGAGCCGCCGCGTTCTGTACCAGCTGAAGCTTCCGGACCGTCTTCAAGGGTAACCCCACGTAGAGCGCATTACAGTAGTCTAGGCGAGAGGAGACCAAGGCATGAACCACTGATGGGAGCAGGTGATTAGGAAGGTAGGGGCGCAGCTGCCGTATCAGATGGAGTTGATACAGCGCCGCCCGGCTCACAGCTGCCACCTGAGCCTCCATGGACAGCTGGGAGTCTAGAATGACCCCCAAGCTGCGGACCTGGTCCTTCAGGGGTAGATGTACCCCATTCAGCACCAGGTCAACATCCCCTAACCTTCCCTTGTCCCCCACCAGAAGTACCTCGGTCTTGTCGGGGTTCAGTTTCAGCATGTTCCTTCCCATCCAGCCAGCCACTGACTCCAGGCACTTGGACAGGGTCTCAACGGCCAACCTCGGTGAGGACTTAAAACAGAGGTAGAGCTGCGTGTCATCCGCATACTGATGACACTGCACCCCAAACCTCCTGATGATAGCTCAGGTAGAGCTTGAGGTAGATGTTGAATAACATCGGGGAGAGGATGGAACCCTGCGGCACTCCACAAGTGAGCAGCCGAGGGTCCGAAGCCTCCTCCCCGAGAACTACCCTCTGATACCCTCCAGAGAGGAAGGACCGGAACCAGTGCTTTTTTTCTGGAGAAAAAGGTACCGGAACTCTTGGATTACATTTCCTCAGGAGTAGATGGCGATTAAATTGTAATGCAATTAATAGAAGAAAAGGTGCTGGAACTCAGTTCCGGTGAGTTCCACCAGAAAAAAAGCCCTGCTGGAACCACTGCAATACAGTGCCTCCCAAGCCCAAGCCTTCCAGACGGTCCAGGAGGATACCGTGGTCAACGGTATCAAAAGCCGCTGAGAGATCGAGCAGGACTAGAAAGGAGCATTCGCCCCTATCTAAAGCCCTCCTCATATCATCCACCAAGGCGACCAAGGCCGTCTCCGTCACATGTCCAGACCTGAAGCCCGACTGGCACGGATCCAAATAATCGGCTTCATCCAAGTGTGCCTTCAACTGAGCACCCACCACCCGCTCGATCACCTTGCCCAGAAATGGTAAATTGGAGACTGGGCGAAAGTTGTTTAAATCCTGTTTAAATCCTGGGGATTCTTTAGAAGCGGTCTTATTACTGCCTCCTTGAGGGCTGATGGCATCACTCCCTCCTCGAGGGAGGCATTCACCACCGCCTTGATCCCCTCACCCAGTCTCTCCCTGCAGCTCATGATGAGCCAGGACGGGCAAGGGTCAAGCAAGCAGGTGGTCGGCCTCACAGATGAAAGTACCTTGTCCACTTCATCAGAAGGAAGAAGCCGAAACCGATCCCACAAAACCGGTCTGCCATTGGCCTCCTCCCGCTCACTCCCTGTATCCACGACGTACGATATCCCACTCCTAATCCGATCGATTTTATCTGCGAAGTGCTTCACTAAAGCCTCACAGGAGGCTTTTGACTGTTCCAGTGGGTCCGGAGTGACTGGACCGACCAGACTCCGGACCACTTGGAACAGCCTCCTGGGGCAGCACTCTGCAGACGCAATGGAGGCAGCATAGAAATTCTTTTTTGCTGCCTTCACCGCCACCCGGTAGGCTGAAGATGCAGCTCTAACCCGTGTTCGATCGTCTTCGGAGCGGGAATTTCGCCATCGGCGCTCTAGCCTTCTCACCTCTTGTTTCAGAGCTCGCAGCGACGGAGTGAACCATAGCGCCGCGTGAGCTCTGTTTAGGCGAAGAGGGCGCTTCGGGGCAACTCGGTCTAATGCCCTGGTGATTGCAGCATTCCAGTCATTCACCAGGGTCTCGACCGAGCTACCGTTTGTGTGCTCCAATTCCCCAAGCGCGTTCAGGAATCCATCTGGATCCATGAGACGCCTGGGGCGGACCATTCTAATAGGTCCCTCACCCCTGCAGAGGGACCTATTAGAATGGGACCTCATACACATTCTTAAAATGTGTATGAGAAAATTTCAAAAAGGCAACTGAGTGTAATGTGAATTGTGAGTTCAGAGTCTGGAACCACAGCGATGTCTGAGTTGGGCAGGGTGAAGGCTGGTTGTCACCAGATAGGTAGGCATGGGGAGGCAAAGCGAGGCAGGCACTGTGCTGGTAGATGAGTAGGGCAGTCTGAGACAGCTTTGGTCATTACTTAAGAGGCACGTTGCTCATACGATTAGTAAGACCAAAATCTCAGGTTTAATGGGCTACATGAACCCCCCATTGGCCCCTTGTGTCACCTGACAACCCCTGAATCAGTGAACTGTAGTACTCCCTTCTGGTCCCCCACATTGGTGGTGTTCAAGCGCAGTGGACAAGTCAGTGTTCTGGTGAGCTACAACAGTGGGGCACAGAGTAGTTGAGTCTGGTTTGCTAGGGTCCCCAGTTTGGGACTCTGTTGCCTTGCATTATCAACACAATGTATGGATTGGGTCACACATTTACCAAACAACAATCCTCTACAAAAATCCTCTAAAAATAAAAAATAAAAAATACATATCACTAGGCATCAGGACCTATGTTGTCATTCATCCTGTGAATGTCCACACCACCATTAGAGGGAAGAGTTAGATGGATCAGGCACCCAAGTATGCTTCCTTCCATATGTTCTTTTCACCTGGGCCCACTCAGTAGCATATATAGGAAGGACGTGATCCCAATGCCCTATCACATGTAAAGAATATCTGGCAAGTGAGTGTGAGAACTGGCTTCAGAATTGTTGAAGTAACTTAAGGGAATTTTAATCTCAGACTCATGTTTGACCGTTCACATGTCAGAAAGGCATGCAGCTTCAATCATTTCTGCCTGATTCTTTACAAACCAATTAAGTTGAAGAGAAAGAGAATGAGATGGTATTTCAAACCAGTTTCTGGTGTTCATTTTTCTTCAGTTTCATTAAATGATCATCCTGCAAATAGAACATAGAAATGGTTCTCACCAGCCAGTAAATTTGTTAGTTCAGCTTTACTTCTTATTTATTTATTTACAACATTTATATACCGCTCCACATCTAAACAAATTCCAGAGCGCTGAACAATAAAAAGATAAAAACAGATAAAAAGAATAAAACAATATGTTAAAACAGAACCAATTAAAAACATGGCTGGTCAGTCAAGGAAGGCTTCCTGAAATGAAGATGCTTTCAGGAGGCACCAAAAACAATACAATGTCGGTGCCTGCCAGGCCTCCAGAGGCAGGGAGTTCCAGAGGGACAGAGCCGCCACAATGAAGGCACTTCTCCCGGGGGACTCCAGTCGGGCCACAGGTCCATGTATCAAAGGCAAATATCAGATTTCCCGGAGCTCTTCCCTCATTTGAGCTCAGGAAAGACTTAAGATTCAGGGATGGCACTTGCTGCCATCTTAATCTTTTCTCATTTACTATGTCTGACCTACTTGTTACATACTTGTCTAACTGAGACAGTGGTCTCCAATCAGATTCTAAAATTAAATGAGTTGATATGGGCTGATGATTACTGTCTTATTTATTTATTTATTTATTTATTTTCATTTCTATACCGCCCCACAGCCAAAGCTCTCTGGGCGGTTCACAATCTGGATATGGGGTAGCTGCTCTTCTTTGATCTTCTAGCTCAATGTCCCTAATGCGCTGGCATATAACCTCTTTGGCTTTTATGTAGCCAAGGGACAAAATGGCATTCCATGAAAAACCCAAATTGCACAGTTTCTTGTCCACAGCCCTTTTCCATTTTGACTGAAATGCATCAGTTAAGGACAAGGGGGCTAAACCTTGGGGGGCAAATGTCATTTTTAGCCAAAAATTTAGCTTGTGCACCCAAGCCCGGGATTCAATTGAGATTTGGCCTGTCTCTAAACGTAAGAGCGCATTAGGCACACAGCTCGGAAGACCGAGAATACTTCTCAAAAATTTTGTTTGGGTGGTCTCCATAGTAGCAAAATTGCTGTAAACACACAGTTGTGCACCATATAACAGTTGTGTTAGCACCTTGGCAGAGAAAACTTGTAGGGCCGCTGGAATATGCTGGCCCCCTTTTGTGTAAAAGAAAGAGATGAGCGATTTAACACTCCTCTGTGCATTTGCAATGACACTAGAGATTTGGGTTCTCCAAGAGCCAGATGACTGAAAGACAACTCCCAAATATTTATAAGATTTAACCTGTTCAATTGAGTGGGCATTTATCTGCCAGCGATGTCTAATACGTTTTCGAGAGAAAACTAAGACTTTAGATTTAGTGTAATTGACCACCAGCTTTTCAGATTTGCAATAAACATCCAAAGCTCTTAGTAACCGACGCAAGCCAATGCATGTCAGAGAGAGGAGTACCGCATCATCTGCATATAGCAGAATAGACAAAGATCTATGTGCCAGCTTGGGAGGGTGAGAATTTGTCTCAGAAAGCCCTTTGACCAAGCTGTTAATATAAATGTTAAACAAGGTAGGGGCAAGAACACAGCCCTGTTTTACACCAATGTAAGTTGGAATTGGTCTAGTCAAATGGCCATCGGGGTTGCATCTTACCTGCAGCCAAGTTTTATCATAAAGGCTGCGAATAAGAGCAAGCAAACGCCTATCGATGTTAGTGGCCTCAAGTTTTTGCCAAAGCCTGTCCCTTGGAATTAAATCGAAGGCAGACTTAAAATCAATGAAGGCTGTATAAAGTGCCCCCCCCCCAGGGACAGAAGAGTATTTTTCAACCAAGTGTTGTAACACAAGTCCCTGATCAGCTGTAGAGCGCCCTGGTCGAAAGCCTGCCTGCTCATCCTCCAGCAAATTCTCCTCCTCCATCCAGCTTAAAAGTTTCTCAAGGAGGTGACTAGCATACAACTTGCTGACAACACTCAATAGACTAATTGGCCTATAATTAGCGGGATCTTCTCTATTCCCCTTTTTATAAATCGGGATAATGGTGGCAAGGCCCCAATCTTCTGGTATAGATGCTGTCTGATCGATACAAGTAAATAAGACTGCCAGGACCGGGGCCCACCACTCCATGTTAGTCTTAAGCAGCTCGGATGGAATGTTATCATTTCCAGGTGCTTTACCAGATTTAAGCTTAGAAATAAGCCTGCTAATTTCAGAGATGGAAACAGGAGGCCAATCAGGGAGGCTACTCAATATAGGTTGTGGTGATAGGGCTCCAGATTGTCTATTTGCATATAAATCGCTAAAATGTAATTCCCAGGTCTTAATGGGAATATGGAAGTTCATTCTGCCTGATTTGCTTTGCCAACCACTGGACACAATTCTCCAGAAGGTGACTGCATCATGAGCTTTTGAAGCAGCAATTAAATCCTGCCAGTCTGCTCTCCGCGCCTGGTTCTTTTTTTCCTTAATCAAATTTTTATATCTTTTCTTTAAAAATGACCATTCAGAAGGTATGGTTGGCAAATCTAATTTCCTATATAGCCTATATTTATTTATTAAAGATTTCTTCAAATCTACACATTCTTGGTCAAACCATGGTTTAGAAGTGCAGAGAGGGACACGTTGTTTCATCGAGATATTATGAGTCAAGTAGTTTTGAAGGAGACAAATAGTTTCTTGGTACCAATCTAAAACATTTTGCGGGGATTGTGCAGTTATCAGAGTATCCCGCAATCTGAGACAGCGTTCAGAGTATAAAAATAAAGATAAGCTACGCTCTAGTTTAGCAGACCATCTTATACGTGCAGCTCTAAATTCAACTTCCGGATAGAGCAGAGGTTCGTGATATGTGTGGACAACCTGATTCTCTAAATTTAACAGTACTATTAAAGGTAGGTGGTCACTCTCGGTACGTATACCCACCCTACAGTTAAGCACTAGGTTTAACAAATTATAAGAAACAATAACATAATCAATTGTTGATACTCCAAAGCTTGACAAAAATGTAAATTCCCCTTTTCTATCCCCCTCTGTGCTGCCATTCAGCAGCACAAAGTCTAAGGCATTTATCATATGTAAAAGGCACAACCCAGAGTAATTGCAACCTTTATCTTTAGACTGCCTTTCAGGTATTGGATGGGCCACCTCTATTTCAGGAGGATATTCGCCAAAATGGCGGTAAAGAACTTCATCATTTTGGCCAATTCTGGCATTGAAGTCTCCTGTCAATATCACAAATGCTTCTGGGTACAAGGTTATATTTTTATCAATAAACTTTTGCAGTCTTAACCACCTGTCCTTAATCAGCTGTTTTTGGCGCTGCGGGGGTAAATAAACATCAATCAGCAATAGAGAGAAAGAACAAAATTTGATGACTAGGGAGATTGCAATATTAAACAGAAAGTCTAAGCTGATACGGGTGGCTCGGAGTTCGGTAGAAACCAATATCCCAAGACCACCTTTAGGGCGACCTCCCCTAACACTAGATTCTGCTTTTAATGAATATGTCACAAAACCATTCAGATCTAACTCTTCCCTTGCCCAAGTCTCTTGAAGCAGTATGATATCATAACTGCTAATAAAATCCCGAAAAGAAGGATCGACAGCCTTCCCCTGCCAACCTGCGACATTCCAGGAAAGAAGAGATAATTGTGTATTCTGCTCACGTGAATTGGGTCAATCTGAAATGTATTGGATCTTGCTGGGAGAGGAACTCATGGAACTGTGTATTGCGTTAGGGACTGCAAGATTCAGTCCTGTCGGGTAAAAACTCTCGAGGGTTGAACAAAAGGGCTTCTTAGCTGCATTGTGAAAGCATTGTTCATTAGCTTTTTCGGTGGAAATAGCCCCAGTGCTTGCTTTCATCAGTTCTTTTCCCCTGGTTGATCCCACACCTTCCATGACTTCCTCGACATATTCAATGACCTCCATAGATGGTCTCATTATACTCACGTTTGAGACTATAGGGCAAGCAGAATTAAAAGGCTGTCCTCCCATTTTAACTGCCTTCTTGGGGGAACCCATTTCCACTGTATCCAATTCTCTCATCTCGAGCCAGGTTAGCGATGTAGTAGTTGCTCTTTTTGTCAAAGTTGGAAGGGAAACAAGGTCTTTAGAAGTACATTTGGGATTATATTTGCAGTAGAGTGGATTTATCTCTGCGATAACCTGACGGTATGGGGGGGCATATCTTCTTTCCCAGAGATCCCATCTCTGCACCCTCCCATCTTCCAGTATTGTTTGCTTGATGGACTATTGCTGGAATCTCTGGGGTCCTTTGAGCCTCCCTTCGGTCATTTAGATCTCTCTGCCCCACCTTTGTGCTTGTTAAATGAGATTTCAAAAGATCAAGTCTGTTGACAATTTCATTTTGTGCATCATGGGGCAGAGCATGAAAGGACTCTAGTAGTTTGCGTTCCTCAGTATCAAAAAGTTCATCCCCCTCTTGCGATGTCAACCGCTGGTTACGTTCAACCAGATGTTGGGACTCCCCTAGTTCTAAATTACCTCTGTCTTCATTGATGTGAGGTTCATTCCCAAGACTGTCAAAATCAATCAAATTTTGGTGGACAAGGGTTTCCTTGATTTGAACACTTCTTGTATGAGCTTCCGGAAGAGTGGCCAGAGGGAGAGGGGACGCCCAGTTCTCGAATAATCTGGAAACATATATACCATTTTTCCATAGTAGACCTCTACATTCGTACACCATCCTGGCAGAACTCAACTTGCAAAATGTGACCACAGCACGGGCATTAAGACCATTGAAGTATAAATACTCTACCCGTGCTAGGTCCTCTGTTGTAAAGAAACCTGGAAGAACCAATTCCAGAAATTGGAAAAAATGTAATTTCCGTTCGTTTTGTGACAACCCCCCCCAAGGTTTGGGGTAATTTGATAGCACTAGTTTTTGTCGATTCAGTACTAATCTCCAGGTATAGTCTTTTGCAATCATCTTCTGAGAAGTTTTGATTGCCACCAAGTCTTGGGCCCATGGATTCTGCATAACAGGGCCCTGCATTTGGGTTGGTGTGAGTGCAGGGGACTGAGTTGCAATCCCCATTGCACCATCAGAGTGAAATTTGGTAATATCCTGATTTGTTTCCCTTCTCATTGAAGACTTCTGAATGTTTTGGTTAAATTTCAGTTTTGGACTATTATCAAGCAGTTTAAAAAGTCTTTTGTAATCCATTTTTTTATAATGGGCTGGCTTTAATTTTTTTACATTTTTGCTTTTCTTTATAGCTATAGCCCGTCTTTTACTGTCTCTCTTATTGCGCACTTTCCCCCCAGATGTATTAGCGCTGTTTTTGTGAGGGCTGTTAATATTAGTCCTCGGACCACCGACCTCATTATCGGGTCTTGACCCTACATTCTTACAGATTTCTGCCAAAATAGTTAAGAGTTTATTGCACTCGGCCAAATAAGATTTTATGTGTTCAATATCCTCGGTTAACGTTGCAAGACATCCTACAATTGATAAATCTTCCTTATCTATAAGGCAGAGTTGAATTGGTATTTCTTGCTTGCTTGCTTTTCCCTTGCTTGAAGCCAGTTCTGAGATTTGCCTTAGCATTAGTTCCTCTAACTGGTTAACTTTATCAGAGGACTTATCCAGAGACCGACTGAGCTCATTAGGGAGCTGATGAAGCACTTGAGATGTCAAGCTCTCAGCAAGAGTCAACTCAGCTGCGAGACTGATTGAGTCATAGTCTTCTCTATAGTCACAGAGATTTCCTTTGAGATCCAAGGTCCAGTCCAGCTTGGGATCTGGAGGATCTGGGGTGTGTGATTTCTTATCTTCCATCTTCGCCACCCTCTTCTTATCTGTAAGGAACTGGGTAATTTTTGTTTGAACTCTCGGTTTCTTTAAGAGGGAATCTGCAGCTGAGGGAACAAGGCCAAGGGTTTTATAACCCTTTCTGGTTAGCACCATGGCTTTAGTAGTTTTTTAAAAAACTGTATTACCGGTAAGTTAAAAACTGAATGTCCTATACATTCTTCGTCGCTCATTCAAAGTAGGATGTCCTTGCTATAATAACAAATACTGATGAACGTTCCTGGGGGACATAAACATAGACAATGGCCGAGGCAAAAATAGCTTAAAAGCAGAACGTAGCTTAAAAATAAAATAAAACAAAAACTCAAGGTTAAAACCATTGACATAGGCAAAATAAAGTGCTGAGGGCTGAAGGACTCCCACTATTAGGGCTCACTGCGGTTAAAATTAAATAAAACTCTTCAGTTAAAATTAAATTGTCATAAAAGAGCAAAAAAGCCAAAACTTACAGCTCAAACTCAGCCATTAAGATAAGATAGAAAATAAAAGACTCACATGATTAAAATGCTCGGAATGCTAAAAAGGAAGTTAAAACTTGAAATAAACTGCAGAGCTTAAGACAAAACAAACTCTCCAGGGCCTTTTCACCCTTCCTCCCTTCACCCTTTTCAGGCAGCCCCGGGAGCCCCAATCGCAGTCATGATTACCATCTTGTTATCACTGGATTTCCTGACTGAAGCATTGAGTAAAGGAGCCAAAGGGGGCTGAATTTCAAAAAATCTTGCTAAAACTAAACTACTTGCTAAAAACACCTCCTTTGCTCTATAAATAAAACTACCGTAGCTATGCCCTGGTCACTAAATGTAACAACAACACATGCTCTTATGCCATCATAATACAAATATTCTATATTCACACAATATTGTTAGAGTGCAATGCTCCAGGCAAAACTCTATTGACAATATGCAAAAAATGTGAGACATGAACTGACTGGGTGAGAAAACCCCAGGGTTTGGGATAGTTCACAAACACCAGCTTATAAGGAATCATCACCAAGTTCCAGTTAGCTCTTAACGTTATCCAGCACTGATTCTGACGAGTGAGGAGCATCGCCAACTTGCTTAATACAGAGATTGTCGTCCTCTAACTTTACCTGAGCCTTACAAAGAACATCTTCCCATGGATCTTGCAACAGTTCCAAATCCTGCTCACTGGACACATTGCTGGAGACAAGATCTCCTTCCTCACCCCACTGTTGAGAATAGTCTTTGATCAACCCTTTACTCTTTTTCCTTTTTCCCATGCTCCTTCTGAGGTGACTTAACAGGGTTGACTTTTGCAGATATGTCCAGCAAGTCAAACAGCCTCTGAAAATCCTTTCTCCAACAACACCAACATTTTCTCCTGCTTTTTAATTTTTTCTAATGTTTTTGCTTTTCTTCTGTTTCTTATGAACCCCATTTTTCACCACTTTATTATCTCCTTTTAAATGATTCTTTGGAGGTTTACTTATCTTCTCACTGAATGACTCTGTTTGGGTTTTACTATCATCACTTCCTTTTGCCTGCTGATTCCTCTCCTGCAATTTAAAATATTCAGTCACAGTGGTTAACAACCTATTACTTTCTGCCAAAAAGTTTTTAATGAGGACTAGTCCTTTAGATATCATAAGAAACCATCCTTCTATTCATTCCCTACATCTTCTGTTTGCAAGGAGATTGCGTTGTAGTTCTTCCTTGAAGTATTGACTACACGCTTAAGAGGTTGGTTCTGCAAAGATTCATCCACGACCACGACATCTACTTTAATTACTTGCTCCGCCTGATCTTCCTGCTGTGCTCCCAGTATGGAGGCGTGGATCTCAGCAAGGGATGATGCCAGATCTAGCGAGGACAGCATAGATCTGGGCTCTTGTATGGCACCTTTAAAAATCAACTGACCAGTCCAGCATACTGAATTCAGGCAAGGAACCATCCTGTATGGATTTACACTGTTTGCTTGTCTTCCCCCTTCCTCCTCCTGCTTAAAAAACTGAGTAATTTTAATTTGTATCTTCCGAGGCTCTGTAGAACAATTCTGTGAGGAAGGAATGAGTCCCAAATCTTTATGTCTTTCTTGTAAATACCATGCTTCCAATTTTCAACACAGTCCACAATCCACTTCACCGCTTAATTAAAGTAATTTATCTGTTTTCTAATTCTTACTCTCCACAACTGCCCTGGCCAATTTGACAGACTCCCTTAATTAAAAGGATAAAAGCAATGCTAGAAAAGTAACTCTGGCTAAAAAAAAGATACACAAGCTAAAAGATAACAAAAACTCCCTGTAAAAGAGAATAAAATAATATCAGTTGGGTCCTGAAGAGATTCTCTCAGGCTAGAGAGGTAGGGAGGGGAGGACGACGATGAGGTGAGTTTGTTTGCTTCCCTTGATGTCTCTCCTGGTCCTCAAACTTGATATACCTTCCATATCCTTTGGTGCTTCTCCTTGCCTCGCCATAGGTCCATGTGGAAACACCAAGAGCAAATGACCTCAGTGACTGGGCAGGTTCGTAAATGTTGTTGTAAATAAATAATTCTAGTCAATGAGCAATTTCAACCATTGTGGAGGGTGTATGTGTGTATGCAGTTTTTAAAGCATCCTCATTAAATTTAAGGATAAGCCTTGACTTAAGTCTCAAATCAGTCAGAGGTGTGTGTCCATTAATGTGAGAGCCATGGAAGTAAGACCATAGCTTTAATTTTAAGCACAGTTCTATCTGTCCTTATTGCCCTTTGTTGTGAAACTGAATGAATTCAGGGACCGGTAATAACTACAGTATTTTTCCATGTATAAGACTATACTTTTTCCTAAAATTGTTAGACTAAAAATTGAGGGTCGTCTTATACACGGAAGTAAGCCGAGGAGAGAACTGCGCGGTTGCGAAACTGCCCAGTGGGGGTCGTCTTATACATGGGGGCGTCTTATACACGGAAAAATACGGTAAGTACTGAAGATTGCTGCAGAAGTTTCTGAAAGAGCATTTTGTTAAAATTGCATTAGAAAACTGAAAGGCAGAACAGATAGGCAAGGAATCCCTAATACTCATGGAAACAAGCCCAGATTCATTCATTCATTCATTCATTGTCCTGTTAGTGCACATGGCACCTTACAGACTTTCACAGGTAAAAACAGATGGTGTCATGAAAGGACACCAGTAAGGAAGCTACACAAATACTTTGTTTTCTCTCTCCAACAAGAACAGAACAGTAACACCCGGATATACGGTAACTATAAGTCCAGTGCCACCTAGTGACTAAACTATATAATGATACTATCCATTCAGATGGGTGCCTGCCCCCAAGGAGTTTACAATCTAAAATGCTACCCAGTTATCACCAAAGTGAGATCTCTTGGCTCTGTAGTAATGGAAATTATTCTACTAAGGCATGGGGGGTGGGGGTTATATTTGGAAATTCACCAGTTTGTGTTAGGGCCTGGTATTGTGGAAATGAGAAAAAAGTGTGGGCAGGTCAGGGGCGATACTAGCTACCTAAAAGATCCAGGGCTCAGGCTCATAGGTAAAAAAAAAAAAAAAGCACAAATTTGTATATGCTACTTTACATATGCAAATATATGTGCATAATTAGAAATAATTACTATAATTTCAATTTTATAGAAGGCACACTAATTAACCTCTTGCTTGCTTTCAGGACAGAGCTGTGCAAAGTCCCAAACTGTGCTTGCTTAAAACTCACCCTTCATGTACCCACACTTTTGCTTGGTCTTTCAGGCCCAAATCCCAAAGGAAATGAAAAATGCTAACCCTGCACCTGCCTTCCAAGCAGATCCAAATCAGTTGCCCCTGGTCCACTTCTTCTTTACTGCTCAGGTTTTCAGCAGTTAACTGGACAACAAGACAATCTTGAACATTGCTTGATGCACATAAGCTACAAGTATCTGCCTTCTGTATTATTTTGTATAAACTGTAGTGTGATGTCTGGGAGATTACTTGAAGGAGAGCCCACAGAGATGCTAATATTCTTCTGTGAGTGCCTTCTGTGTCAAGGACAGGGCCTTCTCAGTGTTGTTCTTCTTGTGGGACCCATTGCCTAAGACATTCTGTCAGGCCCACCCACGTGCACACTTTCATAGGCTGGTTAAGATCTTTCTGTATAGATAGACCTTTATTTATTTATTTATTATATTTATGAATTGCCCATCTGGCCAGACATCCGGCCACTCTGAGCAATGTACAATCCAATAAAATACAAGGGGGACACACACACACACACACACAGTATAACACAGAACAAAACTTAAAAATCCTAACCCACCCCATATTCCCACCTGAAAAGCCACATTTTTAATGCACGGTGGAAGCTAATCAAGGAAGGGGCATGGCGGAGATCACTGGGGAGAGAGTTCCGTAAATTCACTGCTGCATCTGATTTTATTTTGGTTGTTCCACTACTGAGTTCTTTAAAATTGCTGAATAGTTTCATTTTGGCTGTACTTTTTGTGAAGGAAAAAGCCTCAGAGTTTCCTGCACTACACACACACACACACACACACACACACACCTCCTCATGTGTAAACAAGTATAATCCCAGCTGAGAGCTAAGAAAGTCATGCAAATGTACATAGGTTATCTGATGGGGCCCTACGCCACAGAGTCTGCCAAGCCCATTGGCACGCAAATGTGGTCCAAGCCCTGTAGTCATGAGCCACCCCACCCCCCCTGCTGGCCAGGTGAAGTTCGTCCTGATTGGCTGAAGACCCCTGGGCTGAAAGGAGGGGGGGAGAATCTATACTGCCTGCCGTGGCATTGGGGTTGTTGTTGGGGTCTGCACGTGAAAAAGCATGGGGTAGGCAAGCCCTGGAGAGGACCAACCAACCCCCAGGTAAAGAGTGAGGCCTGGGTAGTGATATGGTAAAGGAACTAGCTTTGTAATTTTGTAGCTCTACTGTGTATACCAAAGTGTCTCCCCACCTTGTCTCCTTCCCCCATTTCCCATCTTTTGTTGTAATCTGTTTACCTGAAATAAACTTTCCTGGTTTTACCCCACATGGAGTGTGTGATTCCTCTGCGGTTCAGTGCTAAATCCAGAGTATAGACAAGGGCAAGGCCCTGAGAGAATCAGTGTCAAGACGGCAGAGCTAAGGCTGGCAGTCTTGCACCTTGATCTCTGGTCTTGAATAAAGGACTGGTTGGCAGTCACATGGTTGGCAGCGCTGGGATTCGACACTGAACCGCAGAGTGGGTGCACGTGGGCAAATAGGGAGGATTTGGGGAGACTTTGGTACATTGAGTAGAGGTTTGTTGTTTTTTAGAGATAGGGTGAGATGGAGCCTCAGGGAAAACGCTCAGACAGCTTGGAAGAGGCTGCCCAGGTAATGGGAGCCAAATGGCCAGTGGGAGCATTAGTAGGTCAAGAAATCTCAACTATTGAGTGGGTAGGCAAGGAGACCCCTGCAAAAAGTGCCAGAGCAGTCAGGTCAAAGCGGAGAAGCAAAGACCTTGTGTCTGTGGATTGGTGGAAAGAAGCTGCCATGCTAGAAAAGTAGAAAAGTAGAAAAGGGCAGGGCGAGCCCCCTTTCCCAGGTGTGCAGAGGCCAAGGGGGCAAGCAAAAGACCGCTGGCAAAGAGCAAAGAAGGCAAGCGCCCGGAAAGGGGGGCAGGGAAGCCCCAGGCGGGCTCTACTTCGGCTAACAGCAGGTGCTACCATTGTAAGGAGCCAGGGCACCTCAAGAGAAATTGTCCCAAACTCCTGGGCAGAGCCGGTGAGCAGCGGCTGCAAGTGAGTAAGCAGAAGCAAATCTTAGCACCCCATTGAGTGCAAGAGCGGAGAGCAACACAGAGGATCTAGGGCTGTGGCTGTGTGAAAGCGACCTGCATCCCTGTGTGCCCCAGCAAGTGAGCAGATGGCAGCAAGTGTGTGATTCAAAAGAACCGGAGCTGGAGGAGCCCTTAGCAACGAGAAGAGGGCTAGAAGCAAGAGATGGGCTGCGTGCGCGTGTTTGCAGAGGAAGGAGCAAAAGACCCAAGAAAGCCTCTCTTAAGAGACTTGTGCGCAAAGAGCTGAATTGGTGGAGCCAACAGCAGTTTGGTGAGTCTGATTGTATTGACAATGTGCCCCAAAGATGTTATCGAGACTCAGGGGGGAGGGCACATGCCCAGCATCTCTCCCATGGGTGGGAGAGGGACTCAAATTTTGAACTTGTACTGTCCAGTGGCTGGGGGGAGGGCACATCCTGCCCTGCATCTCTCCCACGGGAGAGGGACTCAGGTTTTGGACTTAAACTGCCCAGTTGCTAAGGGGAGGGCCATGGTGAGTGGCCAAGCTCAGCAGCAGCAGCAGGCAGGGATAGTTTCAGGCATTGAAAGAGACTGCTCCCCTGCCCCCACATCAGAAAACAATTCCTTCCCAAGAAGGAGAGACTGTGTTCCCTGCTGTGCCGCCCAAAGTTTCAGGTCTATGGAAGAGCAAGAGCGAGAGGGAGAGCGAAGACCATCAGATGCACAGAAAAAGAAGTTTCCCCTCAAGGCGTCTTGTGCTGCAAAGCTAGAAGACAAAGGACTGGATTGGGTGCTGATATTAAAGCCAATAAAGACTGATAAATTGTTGCTAGAGTGGGAGGGGCCTGGGACTGTGATCCAGTGTGTGAGCAAATTGAACTACAGTATTTTTCCATGTATAAGACTATACTTTTTCCTAAAATTGTCAGACTAAAAATTGAGGGTCGTCTTATACAAGGAAGTAAGCCGAGGAGAGAACCGCACAGTTGTGAAACTGCCCAGTGGGGGGTGTCTTATACATGGGGGCGTCTTATAGACGGAAAAATATGGTATTTGTTGTCTTGTCCCAAATGCAAAAGTCAGCCCAAACTGTATCATGCCAATTTGAAGTTGTATGTAAATAAGTGTATGCGAAGAATCTGCATGTCATGTATCAAAGTGCCTCAGGGGAAGATTTGCCAGAGAAAAAATCGGTCAGAGGCAGTCAAACAGAGTAGGCTAAAAGGAAATGTTGGAGGCGGGAAAACAAAGCAAGAGGCTAGAAGTAGAGTTGTCTCCTTCCCTAAGCTCAATGAGCCAAGCCCAAGAGGCTGGAAAATTGCCAGGCTGAGTTTTCTGGCCGCCAGGGTAGAGCCTCCCTGGTTCAGCATTTGATTCTGACAAGAGACAGTCATCCCGTTCAAGTCGGGGGGGGGGCACAAGCTCAAGCATTTGGTAAAAAAGGTGGTGTGTTTATGTCATTGAGTGGAGGGTGGCAGAACCAAGCCTTTAAAAGCTAAAATAAAGGCAATTTGAAAAATTGTTTCACATTTCAGTCAGCAATCTGCCCCCTAACAGACTTGTGTAAAAAGCAGCAATCCTATAAAGCTTTTAGACAAAGAGTGCTGGTCAGGCAACAGAAGGATTAAAGCTCCCATTTGAATTGTACATGTCTCTTGTGTATGCAAACCTTGCAAGCTTTTGATTTTTGTTGTTGTTGTTGTTTTTAGTGAGTAAGAGAAAGTGTGCGGGGGGGGGTCTGTCAAAGACTTTTTCTTCTGAGTTAGTGTAGATGAAATGGGAAGATTCACTCCCCAATTTCATCTTTTCCAATAGGGGAGATGTGAAGGAAAAAGCCTCAGAGTTTCCTGCACTACACACACACACACACCTCCTCATGTGTAAACAAGTATAATCCCAGCTGAGAGCTAAGAAAGTCATGCAAATGTACATAGGTTATCTGATGGGGCCCAACGCCACAGAGTCTGCCAAGCCCATTGGCACGCAAATGTGGTCCAAGCCCTGTAGTCATGAGCCACCCCACCCCCCCTGCTGGCCAGGTGAAGTTCGTCCTGATTGGCTGAAGACCCCTGGGCTGCTGAAAGGAGGGGGGGGGAGAATCTATACTGCCTGCCGTGGCATTGGGGCTGTTGTTGGGGTCTGCACGTGAAAAAGCATGGGGTAGGGCTTTGGCTGAGGCAAGCCCTGGAGAGGACCAACCAACCCCCAGGTAAAGAGTGAGGCCTGGGTAATGATATGGTAAAGGAACTAGCTTTGTAATTTTGTAGCTCTACTGTGTATACCAAAGTGTCTCCCCACCTTGTCTCCTTCCCCCATTTCCCATCTTTTGTTGTAATCTGTTTACCTGAAATAAACTTTCCTGGTTTTACCCCACATGGAGTGTGTGATTCCTCTGCGGTTCAGTGCTAAATCCAGAGTATAGACAAAGGCAAGTCCCTGAGAGAATCAAGTCAAGACTGCAGAGCTAAGGCTGGCAGTCTTGCACCTTGGATCTCTGGTCTTGAGTAAAGGACTGGTTAGAGCAGAGTCCCTTCTTCACACTTTTATATTACAAGTGTGTTGTAAACTGCCTCAAGAGCCCTTCTAGGGCCAGTAGGCAAGAGAGTTAGCCTGCAGTTCCACTTAACCTGGGAGTAAACCTCATTGAACTCAATGGTAATTACTTCTGGTACTTACTTCTCAGTGGATAGATAGTGGACACCCAAGAATTCTGTAAATAAATAAATACCTAAATATCATAGATTTCATAGATCATAGAGTTGGAAGGAGCCTACAAGGCTATCGAGTCCAACCCCCTGCACAATGCAGGAAACTAGAGGAGGGGTCTCCCATCCAAGTAATAACTGAGGCTTGACCCTGCTTAGCTAAATTGCATTCTGCAAAAGATTGGAATAAATTAAGTATCCTCTATCTGATTTTGTCCCTGGAGCACTTTTTACCATGTGAACTCAACCTCAGTCACCTGAAGACCTGAACTGCATGACCATAAGCCCCACACGATGTAGTGACTATACTACTTCAGGCTGTAAATTGGAGTCCAGATGTTTGAATTAAAAAGGAAAGACTCCCAAACCTACAAAACTAGCATGTCAAGAAGAAGGGTTCCAGCCTCACTTTTTCCTTGACATGCTGATGTGATGATGATGATGATGATGATGATGATGATGATGATGATGATGATGATGATGATAGGCAACTGAACATATTTTACAATTATGAGAGTTGTGGTCCAGCACATCTGGAGAACACCAGGTTGAGGAAGGCTGTTTTACACACTCTGACTACACATTGAACAACGTGTCATCGAGGCAGAGAGGAGTTAACATGCTGGTTTGGTATGGGTAGGCTGTTTTCCATTTGAATGTGCATTCAACAGGCCATTTCCCACCTCCAATCAGGAGTGATAGGATCTGAGATACGATATATCATGTGAGTCTGCTTACAAGGTGTTTTGCCACTGTGTACAGATATTTGGTTTCACAATGTTGTTAATGCCAGAGAGAGCAATCCTTTGGTCCTTGGGCGAGTGTCCCAGGGACCATAGCATTGTTTGGAGTTCCCCTTCCAAGGTCTGAGACAGTGCTCTGACCTCGAAGGAGGAGTCAGACATCCAACCCTCTCCTCAGCCCCTCGCAGCCAGCACAGAAAGAACTATACCAGCTGCCCTCTGAGGTTGGAAAAGCGACCTTGGAGCAGGAGGAAAGGGCGTGTTCCAGTGGGCAGGGAGGGGAGGAGACTGGAAAGACCAGGATATGAGCTATCCTGACTCTCCCCCAGCCTCCTCCCCTCACCCTCCAAAATGTTCTCGCTAGATGGAGGACAGGGACGCAAAGATCACCTCTGGGTGGAGGGCAGGGATGCGAAGATCACCTCTACTGCTCCTCCCACCCTGGATGAGACACCACCAAGTTCGGGGGCTTCCAATCACCGAGGGCGCAATTGATAGCATTGTGTCCTATCCCCTGAAGCCTACCAATCACTGTACCAAAAAGGAGTCCCCCCCCCTTTTCACACAGCACTTGGAACAGCTTCTCAACTGCGTCATCATTCAATGGGGAAATGGTCTCGCACTCATTTGATTGGGCTCAGACAGAAGTCGTAGCAAGAAGAACATTACAGCAATTTTTCCTGAGTAATCTGGTGGCATTTCCTCAGCTGTACAGGAGCCACTTCCTTCCTGCCCCACTCTGGTATATTTGAAGCCCCAAACGGCATAAGACAAGATTTTCCAGAAGTGTCTGTTTCCACCACCATGGAGATACATTTGATTTCAGAGTCAACAAATAAGTTCTAGCAGTTTTCATCTCCATCAGGAGCAGGTATTTTGTGAAACTAGTGGGTCTTAATTGCCCATTCAAGACCAGGCCAGTCCCAAAATACTTTGGATTTCAGCAGGGCCAGCTCAGGCATATTGTTGCTGGGAAAATTTGTTTCCCCCAGCTACTATGAGGATTAGAGCTAAGCTCAGAGGGAAGCCTGAGGGGGTGGCAGATGACACCACTGTCCTTGCAATCCAAAACTCCTGGTGCTTTGACCTGAGCTCCGCCACCCCACTAGCCACCCGCCTCTCACCAGCCTAGAAACTTTGGAAGCTGCCTTGTTCTAGATCAATGTTCTCCAACCTTGGGTCCCCAGATGTTTTTTGGCCTACAACCCCCAGCATGCCCCAGCCAGCATAGCTGGGAGTTGTAGGCCAAAAACTTCTGGGGACCCAAGGTTGGAGAACACTGTCCACCCAGTCCATTGTCTACTCTCACTGGCAATGGCTCTAGAGGATCTCCACAGAGGTTTTCACATTACCTGATCCCTCATCCTTTTAAAGGCATTTTATTCTATATCCTGGCCTTCTAATACATCGGTCAAATCAACCATAAAGTACACCATAAAATTCCAAAATGCACACACACACACATGTGCACACACACGCTAATAAAAACAGAGACAGGTACAGCAGGTAAAACAGAGGCACTGGATAAAAGCATATCTATTCAATAAAACAAATGCCTGCCTAAACAGGAGGATTTTTGCCATACAGCAAAGCACCACAAGAGAGGAGGTCAACCCAGTCTCCCAGGGCAAAGGTGCAGCCACAGAGAAGGCCCTTTCTCTTGTCCCCATCAGCCAAGCTTCCACCATAGCCAGGACAGGGCAGAATGGTATGGAAGGAAGCAGCCCCTAAGTGGCTGAGTTGAGGACCATCTGCAGCTGCTCTTCCCACTGAGCAGTCTCTCCACAGAGTGTTGTGTTCAAAGTTAAGATCATAGTGAAGAAACTCTCCATGCAGTAGGTAAAATTCGTAAGATCTGGCACCAGAATTACTGTTGAATTTCACCTAGAGTGAAATTTCAAGAGAAATTTAGAAGTTCCTGCTTGGAGAAATGTCCAAGGCATTGAAAGAGACCCAAATGTTGTTTATAGGCTCCTTCCAGCTCTACTATTCTATTATTACGATGATGAGAACAACGATTATGATGATTACACTTACGTTTCCAGGCGGGCTTAGGCATCTCCAAATCTGAGAGAGCTTACACAGGTGTGGGCAGTACCCTTGACATCAGTTCCTCTCACATGACCTTGGACTTCCAGTGTTACCAGAGGAGCACAACAAGAAGATACAAGGCAGAGGTTTCTATACCACTGAGGCAATGTTGGCCATAGTTCTATCATACTGTCTTGACTGCATTTTGTTCACATTTTACATGGATGTTAAAACAAGTCTGCAGTAGGCCAGCAATGTGCAAACATTCTATCTTCAAGGAAAGCTTTCCACGTTGATTTCTCTGCAGAGAAATCTCATAGAGTGAGACTGCCAGCACAGAACCCCTGCATATTGCTGAAGATTCTGGGACATGTTCTACAGTGAGCACTCTATTTGTGCAAGGCCCTGGCCTAAGCATCTCTCTGCACAACCTGGGTGTGCATCCTACAACACAGCCAATACACATCCCTGTGGCTGCACATTGCAGTGGAAGATCAGCAATGGTGGACAATTTTCTATTTATTTCAGATACTTCTAGGCCACCTTTAAGGGTAAAAGCCCCCGCCCCAAAGGTGCCTTACATAATAAAATACCATACAATAATAAAACAGAAAAAAATCAATAAAATCAATATATACCAGCAATTTTAAAAAAAACATCCAGCCCAAACAGCTAAAATCTAAGACAATTGCTACTAAAACAAGAACAGCCCAATAAAATACAATCTTAAAAAGGCCAAAGGAAACAGATGGGTCTTCAGGGCTTTCCTAAAAGTTTGCAATGACGGGGCTTGACAGACGGGGAAGAGTACAGGCAGGTAGCACAGAACTGCAGGAATAGTGTCAGGAAGGCTAAAGCTGAGAATGAGCTAAGGTTAGCGAGGAATGCTAAAAGCAACAAAAAAGCTTTCTTCAGATACATGCACAGTAAAAGACAGAAGAAAGAACTGGTGGTTCAACTACGCAATGAGGATGGCAAATTGATAACAGAAGACAAAGAAAAGGCAGAAGTGTTCAATTCCTACTTCGGCTCGGTCTTCTCCCAAAAGAGGGTCTATGACCCCCCTGGCAAACCTGAAGTGCAGACTGAAAGGGCAGAATTGCAGCTTGAGATTGACAGGCAAATGGTCAAGGAGCACCTGATTACTCTGAACGAGTTTAAATCTCCAGGGCCTGATGAGCTGCATCCTAGAGTAATAAAGGAACTGGCAGAAGAACTCTCAGAACCACTGTCTATTATCTTTGAGAAATCATGGAGGACAGGTGAAATGCCAGACGACTGGAGGAGGGCAAATGTTGTTCCCATCTTCAAAAAGGGCAAGAAGGAGGAACCTGGGAACTATAGGCCAGTCAGTCTGACATCAATCCCCGGGAAGATTTTTGAGCATATTATAAAGAAGTCAGTCTGCAAGCACCTTGAAAACAATGCAGTGATTACTAGAAGCCAGCATGGATTTGTCAAGAACAAATCCTGTCAGACTAATCTGATCTCATTTTTTGATCGGGTAACCTCCCTTGTGGACTGTGGGAATGCTGTGGACATTATATACCTGGACTTCAGCAAAGCTTTCGACAAAGTGCCTCATGATATCCTGATTAGTAAGCTAGCTAAGAGTGGGCTAGATGGAACAACTATCAGGTGGATCCACAATTGGCTACAGAATCGGACTCAAAGAGTGCTTATCAATGGTTCCTTCTCAAACTGGGGAGAGGTAACGAGCGGGGTACCACAGGGCTCGGTCCTGGGCCCGGTGCTCTTCAACATTTTTATTAATGACTTGGATGAGGAGGTACAGGGAATGCTTATCAAATTTGCAGATGACACAAAGTTGGGTGGAACAGCTAATACTCTGGAAGACAGAAACAAAATTCAAAGTGACCTCGATAGGCTGGAGCGCTGGGCCGAAAACAACAGAATGAAATTTAACAGGGATAAATGCCAAGTGCTGCACCTAGGGAGAGGAAACCAAATGCAGAGTTACAGAATGGGGGACACTTGGCTCAACAATACTACAAGTGAGAAGGATCTTGGAATTGTGGTAGATCACAAACTGAATATGAGCCAGCAATGCGACGTGGCTGCAAAGAAGGCAAATGCAATTTTGGGCTGTATTAATAGAAGTATAGCTTCCAAATCGCGGGAAGTGATAATTCCCCTTTACTCGGCACTGGTTAGGCCTCATCTTGAGTACTGCGTCCAGTTCTGGGCACCTCACTTTAAGAAGGACATAGACAAACTGGAGAGGGTTCAGAGGAGGGCAACAAGGATGATAAAGGGACTGGAAACAAGGCCCTATGAGGAGAGACTGAAAGAACTGGGCATGTTTAGCCTTCAGAAGAGGAGACTGAGGGGAGATATGATCGCACTCTTCCAGTATTTGAAGGGATG
This sequence comes from Shinisaurus crocodilurus, assembly GCA_021292165.1. NCBI lineage: Eukaryota > Metazoa > Chordata > Lepidosauria > Squamata > Shinisauridae > Shinisaurus > Shinisaurus crocodilurus. The sequence goes on from CM037879.1 coordinate 186,446,626, forward strand.
TCACACAGAGGAGGGCAAAGATCTCTTCTCGTTCATCCCAGTTTGCAGGACACGGAATAATGGGCTCAAGTTACAGGAACCTAGATTCCACCATGAAAAATTTCCTGACTGTCAGAGCAATAAGACAATGGAATCAACTACCTAGGGAGGTGGTGGGCTCTCCCAGTCTGGAGGCATTCAAGGTGCGGCTGGACAGACATCTGTCAGAGATGCTTTGACCTGGATTCCTGCATTGAGCAGGGGGTTGGACTCGATGGCCTTGTAGGCCCCTTCCAACTCTACTTTTCTATGATTCTATGATTCTATGACCCCAGATGGCTGACCCCTATTCTAGAGGCATGGGTCTATTGTGGAAATGGCTCTCCAGTGTAACTGCTCTTAACAGTGGGCAAGTGAGAAGGGAGATCTTGAAGTGTGGGCAGGATGATGCAGATTAAAGTAATCCTTCAAGTTTCTTGGTCCCAAACCATTTAAGGCTTTAAAGCTTAAAACAAGCACTTTAAATTTGGCTTGGGATGCCATGGTAACCAGTTCAGTGTAGGTGTCATATCATCTGACTGCCTCACCCCTACCAACACACTCAGACGGATTCTGCATCAGCTTGAGTTTCTGAACCATCTTTAAAGGCAGGCCAGTTTAGACTTCATTACAGTATTACAGCTACAACATCATGTGTGCATGGATAACCGAGACAAGGCCTGTCCTCTCCAGATAGAAACTTCGGTAGACAAGCTGTCTTTTATGAAATCTTGACCACTCTTAGTCACCTTCTCACTGAGGTACTATGACAAGATTCCAAAGTGTTCCACTGATCACTGTTTGAAAACCACTGCAGTAAGTGATGGCATGAAGACCTAGCAGGTACTGGGAAAATTCTTCCGCCTGAAATTCTGGAAGCTGCTGCCAGTCAGAGCAGACAATGCTGGTCAAAGAATCATAGAATCATAGAAAAGTAGAGTTGGTAGGGGCCTACAAGGCCATCGAGTCCAACCCCCTGCTCAATGCAGGAATCCAGGTCAAAGCATCCCCGACAGATGGCTGTCCAGCTGCACTTTGAATGCCTCCAGAGTGGGAGAGCCCACCTCCTCCATAGGTAGTTGATTCCATTGTCTTATTGCTCTGACAGTCAGGAAATTTTTCCTGATGTTTAGGTGGAATCTGGATTCCTGTAACTTGAGCCCATTATTCCGTGTCCTGCAAACTGGGATGATCGAGAAGAGATCATGGCCCTCCTCTGTGTGACAACCCTTCAAGTACTGGAAGAGTGCGATCATATCTCCCCTCAGTCTCCTCTTCTGAAGGCTAAACATGCCCAGTTCTTTCAGTTTCTCCTCATAGGGCCTTGTTTCTAGTCCCTTTATCATCTTTGTTGCCCTCCTCTGAACCCTCTCCAGTTTGTCTACGTCCTTCTTAAAGTGTGGTGCCCAGAATTGGACGCAGTACTCAAGATGAGGCCTAACCAGTGCCGAGTAAAGGGGAATGATAACTTCCCGTGATTTGGAAGCTATACTTCTATTAATGCAGCCCAAAATAGCATTTGCCTTCTTTGCAGCCACATCGCATTGCTGGCTCATATTCAGTTTGTTATCTACCACAATTCCAAGATCCTTCTCACTTGTGGTATTGTTGAGCCAAGTGCCCCCCATTCTGTAACTCTGTATTTGGTTTCCTTTCCCTAGGTGCAGCACTTGGCATTTATCCCTATTCAATTTCATTCTGTTGTTTTTGGCCCAGCGCTCCAGCCTATCAAGATCACTTTGAATTTTGTTTCTGTCTTCCAGAGTATTAGCTATTCCACCCAACTTTGTGTCATCTGCAAATTTGATAAGCATTCCCTGCACCTCCTCATCCAAGTCATTAATAAAAATGTGGAAGAGAACTGGGCCCAGGACCAAGCCCTGTGGTACCCCGCTTGTTACCTCTCCCCAGTTTGAGAAGGAACCATTGATAAGCACTGATAAGCACTCTTTGAGCCGATTCTGTAGCCAATGTGGATCCACCTGATAGTTCTTCCATCTAGCCCACTTTTAGCTAGCTTGCTAATCATGAGGCACTTTATCGAAAGCTTTGCTGAAGTCCAGATATATTATGTCCATGGCATTCCCACAGTCCACAAGGGAGGTTTCCCGATCAAAAAATGAGATCAGATTAGTCTGGCAGGATTTGTTCTTAACAAATCCATGTTGGCTTCTAGTAATCACTGCATTGTTTTCAAGGTGCTTGCAAACTGACTTTTTTATAATCTGCTCCAAAAATTTCCCAGGGATTGATGTCAGACTGACTGGCCTATAGTTCCCAGGTTCCTCCTTCTTGCCCTTTTTGAAGATGGGAAGGTAGAGGGCCCCATGGTCTGATCTGGTAGAAGACAGCTTCCCAGGTTCCTAAGAACTGCAAGCCTTTCAGATTCTCTGTTCAGAGTTTGTTTCTTTGCATATTGTTTTTGTTCCTCTGCCTGTCATGTCATGTAATAAGAGCAAAATGTGCACTACAGAAGAACAAATCCAGAACAAATTTTTGGAGTCCTCCTTTCAATGGGAATTTCCTGTAGGAGCAAAGGACACCCGTATGACACTGATAAATGATGGAGGGTTCCATGCAGTTAATTCCAAATGATTGAAAATGATGCTGCCAGGATACAGGCAACAAACTAGTAATATGTAATAAGCAGTCAATAAGCATTCACACCTACCACCACCCCAAGCCATGAGGAACTCATTTGCTGTTATGTGGCTAGAAAATGTATTTTTGTGGGAATTCCTTTATAATTTTGTAATCGTGCTAGTTAGAGTCACCATAATAATAATGAATTTCTCCAAAGCAGAAGGAAGCAGATGTTTAAGAAGGGTTATGGATATTTTTTTGTCACTGAAACTCTTAAAACTGTGTAAGATGGAGAGAATAATCCTATGATCCTGGCAGAGTATCCCAGGGACCATAGGATTCTTCAGAGTCCCGTCCCGTCCCCTCCAGGCTGAAGACACTGCTTCTACCTTGGAAGGGGGACTCCGGAATGTGATCCCTCGTAGCCACTGCAGAAAAAAATGTGCCAGCTGCTTTCTGAGGTCACAAAAGCAGACTCAGAGAACCTTGGAGAGGTCTGCAAGGGGGGGGGTGCCAGTGGGAGGGGAGGGGAGAGGCCAGGATACGATGTTTCCTGTGGCCTCTCCAGCCCCAGCCCCAGCAGTGTGACAACTCTAGATAGGCTCAGAGGTTCGTCTGGAGGGGGAAAGGAAAAAAAGGAGGATGGAGAGGCAAATATCGGAGAAGCAAATATGTTATTCCTCCTGCCCTGCTGGCAGCAGTCCAACAGGGCTCTGGATACTTGGAAGCCTCTGAGATTGGAGGCTTCCATCTACCTAAGGCACAACCCATAGGATTATGCCATTAACAACCTTTCATTGTGTCTCCCACAAAGACACACAGTTCTGCCATCTCCATTTCTGAAAGTATTAAAAATTTAGAGGATTCCCTGTTATTTCAGAAAGAGAAACTTGTGATTATTCAGGATTATATAATGTTTTGTCTCAAGGGTGTCATTAGATGTCATTAGATGACTAATGGAAGGTTTTGATAACTCATTTTATTCTGTATCAATACAAGCAGTATTTAAGTTGCCATTTTCCCCTTATGATATTATGAAACTGATTGTCAGTCTGGGGGCGTGATAGTCCACAAACATTATAGTTACAACAGTTTTCACAGATGGTAGATTCTCTCATTCTCTAAAATTTGGCTACATGAATGAAGCTCCTGTCTCTCACATCTTTGTAACTTATCCATATATTTATTATTTATTTAACATATTTACGGACCACATTTTAGGGCAGTGTTCTCCAACCTTGGGTCCCCAGATGATTTGGTCTACAACTCCAAGCATGCCCCAGCCGAGTTTAAATCTCCAGGGCCTGACGAGCTGCATCCTAGAGTAATAAAGGAACTGGCAGAAGAACTCTCAGAACCACTGTCTATTATCTTTGAGAAATCATGGAGGACAGGTGAAGTGCCAGATGACTGGAGGAGGGCAAATGTTGCTCCCAGCTTCAAAAAGGGCAAGAAGGAGGAACCTGGGAACTATAGGCCAGTCAGTCTGACATCAATCCCCGGGAAGATTTTGGAGCAGATTATTAAAAAGTCAGTCTGCAAGCACCTTGAAAACAATGCAGTGATTATTAGAAGCCAGCATGGATTTGTCAAGAACAAATCCTGCCAGACTAATCTGATCTCATTTTTTGATCGGGTAATCTCCCTTGTGGACTATGGGAATGCAGTGGACATAATATATCTGGACTTCAGCAAAGCTTTCGACAAAGTGCCTCGTGATATCCTGATGGGCTAGATGGAACAACTATCAGGTGGATCCACAATTGGCTACAGAATCGGACTCAGAGAGTGCTTATCAATGGTTCCTTCTCAAACTGGGAAGAGGTAACGAGCGGGGTACCACAGGGCTCGGTCCTGGGCCCAGTTCTCTTCCACATTTTTATTAATGACTTGGATGAGGAGGTACAGGGAATGCTTATCAAATTTGCAGATGACACAAAGTTGGGTGGAACAGCTAATACTCTGGAAGACAGAAACAAAATTCAAAGAGATCTCGATAGACTGGAGCGCTGGGCCGAAAACAACAGAATGAAATTGAATAGGCCAAGTGCTGCACCTAGGGAAAGGAAACCAAATGCAGAGTTACAGAATGGGGGACACTTGGCTCAACAATACTACAAGTGAGAAGGATCTTGGAATTGTGGTAGATCACAAACTGAATATGAGCCAGCAATGCGATGTGGCTGCAAAGAAGGCAAATGCTATTTTGGGCTGCATTAATAGAAGTATAGCTTCTAAATCGCGTGAAGTGATCATTCCCCTTTACTCAGCACTGGTTAGGCCTCATCTTGAGTACTGCGTCCAATTCTGGGCACCACACTTTAAGAAGGACGTAGACAAACTGGAGAGGGTTCAGAGGAGGGCAACAAGGATGATAAAGGGACTGGAAACAAGGCCCTATGAGGAGAGACTGAAAGAACTGGGCATGTTTAGTCTTCAGAAGAGGAGACTGAGGGGAGATATGATCGCACTCTTCCAGTACTTGAAGGGTTGTCACAAAGAGGAGGGCCAAGATCTCTTCTCGATCATCCCAGTTTGCAGGACACGGAATAATGGGCTCAAGTTACAGGAACCTAGATTCCACCTAAACATCATGAAAAATTTCCTGACTGTCAGAGCAATAAGACAATGGAATCAACTACCTAGGGAGGTGGTGGGCTCTCCCACTCTGGAGGCATTCAAAGTGCTGCTGGACAGCCATCTGTCAGGGATGCTTTGACCTGGATTCCTGCATTCAGCGGGGGCGGGGGGGGGGTTGGACTCGGCCTGGTAGGCCCCTTCCAACTCTACTTTTCTATGATTCTATGAAATAGCATGTGCATTAGAATGTGTATCCACTTGTGTATAGTGTCTACTGCTTTCAATGGGATGCGCATTCAGGTGTACATTCTCACTTTGCAGAGTGTCTTGGATATCTTTGCTTTTAGGTATTGTGGACATAAATTGGATGCTCATGTTCCAACATAAAGCCTGAAGAACCTCTCACTCCAGTTCAGGACTGAAGAGAGGGAGGTGGCAGTCGCTGTAAGAAAAAAGGTGAGTGAGAGGTGACATTATAGAAGATCATAAAAAATATGCATGATGTGGAGAGAGCATCTAGATCAGTGTTCTCCAAGCTTGGGCCCCCAGATGTTTTTGGCCTACAACTCCCAGCATGCCCCAGCCAGCGTAGCTGGGAGTTGTAGGCCAAAAACATCTGGGGACCCAAGGTTGGAGAACACTGATCTGGAGAGAAGCTGGAATCATCCAGTGAAAATGAGTGGCAAAATATTCAGGATAGATATATTTTTTAAAAGTATTTCTTCACACAATCCATCATTACTTTTTTAATTTACTGCAGCAAGTTGTAGTGAATGGCCACTAGTTTAGATGATTTTAACAGAGAACTAGATTAATTTCTGGAAGGCGGATTTATCAATGGCTTTAAGTTATGGTGGTTGTGTGGAGCATCCAGATTCAAAGGCAATATATTTCTGAATACCATCTGCTGGGGAGGCCTGTATCCTTCATGCCCTAGATGTTTTGGGAGTTTCCTGGAAGCATCTGGCTGGCCACTGTGAAGAACAGAATGCTGGACTCAGTGGGCCTTTAGTCTGATCCAGCAGGCTTCCTCTGATGTTCTTAATGGACAGTATCCATATTCTGACGCACATTCTGGTGTGCATCCAGCAAAGCAAGGATAGCCCGGACACTCTGCAGAGTGGAGATAAGACATCTGAATGCACATCCCATTGAAAGCAATGCACACTATAAGTGGTTTCTCACTTGCCTTTTTTTTCTAAACTAAACCAACCCAAACGTTTTAGCCTTTCCTCCTGTGGAAAGTGCTTTAACCCATGATAATTTTGGCTGCCCTTTTCTGCACCTTTTCCAGCATTATGCTTTCCTTTTTGAGACAGGGTGACTGTTGAGAATGGAGTGCCAATTGCCCGGCAGGGCAGGCAGCCTGCAGTGCGTCTCCAGTTTACTTACAGCTGCTGCTACCACCTTCTCTTCAACCCTCACTGAGGTGAGGGGATCTTCAGGCTTTACCTGGGAGGGTGGCAAAACTTAACCAACTCTCCCAGTCACCACTGGGCAGAGTCCAATCTGTTGACTCCTCACCTCCCTTAGACCAAAGTGCGTAGCATGGATGAACAATCTGGCAAGTAAGGGACTAATCCTTGGGATGTCAGAATGCACAATCAAACTCCACGTTCCAATTTAGAAGTTTTCTTCAGTTTAAAGATAAGGAATGAAGGCTAAATCAGAAAGGTAGCAGAACAAAATAGTTTACTCCCTTAATAACCTACGCAAAAAAATTCTGAAGAGGGGTTTGTTTGTTTATTTATTCATTTTATTTTATTTCTATACCGCCCTACAGCCAAAGCTCTCTGGAAGGTTCACAACAATTTTGGCTTCCAAACTTACATGCAAGCTTCAAGGATTACCCATGGGTTCAATGATGGCTGGATGAATTTTCAAAAAGGGCTGACAAGTTCCATTGGCAAAAAGGCCCATCTTCATCTCTGTAACTCAAGAAATATGGATTGGCAGGAGTGAATGAATCCTCCCATTGTGTGTGTTTAGCTCTCCTTGACTGTGGATTTGATGATATACGAGACATGGGTTTCAGCATGTACATGGGGAGCTTTTGCAAATAAGCTGTTGACACGTTCATTTATCTGCAGCATTTTTACCCTACTCCTCAGACAAAGAAGGCTCCCAGAGTGGCTTACAAAGATTAAGAATGAGACAGTCCCTGCCCTCAGGCTTACAGTCTAAAAGACATAACATAAAAGGAAAAGGGATTGGGAGGGAGGAGGAAACAAAGAGCAAAATTCGGGCACCAGTTCTTAGTTTCAAAGTTCTTATAGATGTTCTGGCAGATTCAAGACAAGCTCCCTGCAGCTGCTGCTTCCCTGGCATTCTTTGAATGGGGCCAGGCTGATCTCCCCACCATGACATGATGTTCTTTCCAATGTTCTTCCTGGGATGCAGCCTCCCAGTGGCACTTGGTTCTCTGGCCAAGGGATGCGGTCAGGGTCTGCAGTCCCAGGGAACTGACAGTTGGAGCTGTGTGTTCCTTCTGGCAGGGAAGGGTAAAGCAAACTCCCTGCAGCTGTTCCTTCTTTGGTCGATGTATGGGGCCAGGCTGGTCTCCTTCTTGCCATGATGTTCTTCCTGGGAGGCAAGGGGTGCAGCCTCCCAGTGGTCCTTGGTTCTCTGCCCGATGGATGACAGCTCAGGTAGATAAGGATAAGTGCTGTGAATGGGAGATATTTCCTCTTGGTTCCTGACAGATTGATGTCATTAAACATTAAGGGAATGTTTAGCTTGTTTATGTAACAGAGTATCTGCTCTGAAATGGAGGTGAGGCTAGTGGGCAGGACTCTTAAAGGAACAGGTATTTTATTCTCCACAGTGACTTCTTTATATTGTACCTCATTTGTAATTTTATTACCCATTCCCAGAGATCCTTTTGGAGCTCTTCAGCCAGGTGGCAGTCCTTGGATCTTCCTCCAGTCTTCCTCCAGGCCCTCTCTTTATGCTCAGAGTGCAAAATGGGCTGCCATGGAGGGAAGTAGAGAGATGACAGTCTCGCATTTAGGGTGGCCACATGTCCAGAGAACAGTCCTCTATTTGAAGGGCTGTCGGACAGTCTTCTGTTTGAAGCCATTCTATTATTTGAAAGGCTGTCCAGTCCAAGTCCAATTTAAAGATAAAGAACCCTAAGAAGGGAGAGCTCAGAGTCGTTGAAGCTGCCCATCCACAGTTAGCACCCAGACAGCAGACCGAGCAGACACACAGGTCACCTGGTCAGTCTTCCCCACTATGGTGAGATGTACTGAATTTCTATTTAAATTATAGTAATAATTTCTCAATTTGCATCTATACATAGAAATTAACATATGTAAATGTTATGCACTTCTGTATCCTCTTTTTTGGTGCTGCAATTCCTCTCTTTTTTGGCCACCCTGCTCTCATTAACAGCTGTACCTGTAGGCTAATTCTTTTATAAAATCATAGAATCACAGAATCATAGAAAAGTAGAGTTGGAAGGGGCCTACCAGGTCATCGAGTCCAACCCCCTGCTCAATGCAGGAATCCAGGTCAAAGCATCCCTGACAGATGCTTTGGCCTGGTAGGCCCCTTCCAACTCTACTTTTCTATGATTCTGTGATTCTATACCTTTTATAAAAGAATTAGCCTACAGGTACAGCTGTTAAATGAGAGCAGGGTGGCCAAAAAAGAGAGGAATTGCAGCACCAAAAAAGAGGATACAGAAGTGCATAACATTTGCATACATACATTATGCAAAAGTGTTTATCCAACATGTTGGAGACTGCAACATATAATCATAATATAATATCAGCTGAATACAGAAGCTATGGAAGTAAGATGACATATTGATTCGGAGATTGTTTCTGTAAGACAGCCTTCCCCAACCCAGTGCTGTCCAGTTGTGTTGGACTACTACTACTACTACTACTACACTGACTGAGGAATTCTGGGAGTTGTAGTCCAACACATCTGGAAGGCACCTGGCTGCTGTAAGATGAGAACAATGAAATATACAATTATGTAAAAATGTTCATAACAGAGAAACTTCAATATATATCAGGTGCACCATCATCCCTGTCAGTGTCTTAGATCAAGTGTACCATGTTCTGTACCTATAATCAGCAGCACGATCTGGGTGGTCTTAGGTGAAGTAATATTTCTCAATCTCAGTGCCCTGTTTCCCCAAAATATGAGGATATGTATCACTTTACGATTTTACAGGGTTAGTTCTTCTGTATTACCTCAGTATCTCCAAATTACCTCAGTACTTTTAAACCACTTTAACCACCATGGCTACCCCAAAGAATCTTAGAAATTGCAGTTTGGTGAGGGTGCAGAGATTCCTAGCCTCTGTCATACAACTACAGTTCCCATGGTACTGTAAAGGGGGTGACTATTGAAGCATCTATCCCCTTTCTATTGCCCCAAAGGGCCATGGGAGTGAGGTGCAAATTTGTTCTGCAGTAAGAAATGGAGGGAAATGAGACATGCCAATGGAGTGATGTGGACAGAGCTGAGGATGATCCGGCTGCACAACATCCGTCCTTGCATATTTGCCCGCAGAGAGCCAGCTGCTTTAACACTGCCAAGCAGCAGCACAGGGGAACAGGCCTACCAAGTGCGGAATGCGCTTGTAGCTAGTTTCCACTAGACTAGTGAAAGAGGCTACCTCATGTCAAACTCTAAACCCCGCCCCCTTTTCAAAAGTGATGTGACCCCACCCCTTTTAGACTGTAAATCCTGCCCTATCCAGAAGTCCCACCCCTAGAAGTCTTGTGCCGGATGTAGGGGTCACCTAATGAGGATCAATAAACTCTTAGGATGACCTGACAGGGTCATATGACTGTTCTACACAAACTCATCATGCCACCGTGGACCAATAGGAAGAGGTTTTAGAGCCTTGCCATACATGGGTCAGAAATGACCCTGCAGGGGTCATTTCCAACACCTCCCAGATTGGCCCAGTGCGGTCATGTGACTTCCATCCCTCCCCAGATTGGCCCAGCAGGGACACATGTCCCTGTATGGTCATGTCCCACCCCACAGACTAATAGGGAGAGATTTACCCCCCCCAAAAAAACACCCTTCCCTACTAGCCAATCAGAAGCTGGGGCAGTCAGATTTGATAGAGACAGCATTTTCCCTTGCCCAGACATGTTTTCTGCATAGAGAACATGGAGATGCCAAGCACCCTTCCAGGACCTCCACCGGTTGTGTGACCTAGCCCCCCAAAATGGTATCTTAGTACTAGTTCTGATGACGAGACTTTTCCTCCACCTAAATGTTTACACGAGGAACAGGATGAGATCTCCCAAATGTGGCACAACATGTTGGAAGTCATTTCAGCAGAGCACCTTGTTCAATTTCCCCCCTCTACCTGTGGAGGCTTTTGGGCTGTCTGAAGTTTTGCAAAATGTTGCTGGTGGTGTAAAAATTCATAATAATCATAGAATGTCTTCCATTTCTAGGAGCTGGATGTGAATAGTATAGGTGCAGAAGATCCTGGAAAACCTGGTGAAACTGATGCAGAGACATCCCCAATAGCATTGTGGAAGAAGACTTCAGTAGGAAACGTCCAAATACAGGTGTAGGGATGTGTGCAGAGCTTGATTGGGGGGCGGAAGTCTGGCAAACTCTCCGGGCTCGACCTACCTGCTTCCCCAGTTTGACTCGCATACTCGCGAGCTGAGTTGCGACTTCCGGCACAACATGTTGTGTTGCCGCTTTTAACGTATCTTACACCGTTTTCTATGTAAACAACATAGCGCTTTTCTTAAATTCTTTTTAGGAATCTGCTGACAACTGACCAGCCAAGTCATACCATCCTGAAAAGTATTCTAGGACTGCAATGTGATGAAACAAGCTACTCTTCAGAAAGAAAATGCCACAGAGCAATGCAATGCATTGTTAGAGCTGCAGTTTTTGGCATTCTGAAGCACTGCTTAATCCAATACCTACATGATACATGTATTGGATGTACAATCCAAGCTCCTGGACAATCCTCACATGAATGTTTATCCTGGCCAAAGAGTATCATTTCTAGAATGCTGAGAATTATATGCAGGAAAATATGTTTTAAAAGCATACTGCATATTGTTGTTCTAACACAAGAGTGTGTTGATGAAGACTTAATCTTGGTTACTAAAATTGGCCGCTCACACAAGGCAATTAAACAGCTTGATAAAGTCTTGAAGGACGGTGACCATCCTTTTTAAAGTCATGTAATGAGAGTTATTAAATACAAATCCTATAAATATTTTCTTACATCTGAGCAAGACTCTGAATAAAATGTTTAATTTGAACACTGGTGTATGTTTTCCTCTTTTGTAACATTTATTACAAACATTCTGAGATTTAATCCAATCAAGCAGTCTGTCCTTACAAAGGTGTGGTTGGGAGAGGGGGGTTGTGGGCATGGGGGAGGGGATGCAGCCTTGGCTGAAATGCCAACATGAGCAGGAAAAAATAAAAATACAGAAAACGTTGTTATGAACTAGTGGAGGCTGGTGGCTCCAGTCCAAGTGTCAGCGGGGCAGTGTGTCCACTCTGGGCTGCAGTCTGAACTTTAAGGAGCTATCCATGGTGCTGAACCTACGGGGGATTAAGATAGGGTTCAGCACCATGGATAGCTCCTTTAAAATTCAGACTGAGACCCAGAGTGGCTACATGACCCCACTGACACTTGGAGCCACTGGCCTCCATGGTTATGAGCACATCACAATTACACAGAAAATACTAATTTTACAAAAACAAACCAAGACAATGAATCGGTAAAAACTGTGCGGGCTTGGAGATCCCAACTAGCAAGTCAGGATTGGAGATTCATGGCTTCAGGAAACAAAGGTGTCTCTGGTAGCTATTCCTTAATCCTAGCAGCTGTATCATGGGTAGCTGGGTGGTAGAATTGAAAGGGGGAGGATGAGCATTTTTGTAAAAATCATAAAAATAAAAGTCACAGGGGTTGCAACAATCCTCTCAAGGTAGACAGGCTTTAAGCATCACCACAATCTTGTAAAAGTCCTACATGGGGTCCAGAATCATGGGGTGCCGTTTAGAGAGAGTTGGAATGGAGAGATGGGGAGACTAGACTGATTAACATCCATAGGCCTAGTTTTGATGGTTCTGTGAAAAGTATAACTTTTTAGGAATTGGGACAGTACATCTGTATAGGTGAAGATGTTGTTAGCTGTGAAATACCTCCACATTTTTGTTTTTCAAGTTCTATTGAACTGCCCCACAACCGACTTCGTTATTTGTGACAAAGTGGTGTACCTCATGTTGTTTTAATAGGCTGCTCACAGGCTTGTTTAGAAACTCACGGCCATGATCCCTCTGTATTTTGCCAGACTTTCTTCTATCTTGTCTAAAAACAGCATTAAAAGCTATTAATTTAAAAGCTGTTGACACCACTCTGCCAGTCTTGTCGTTTAGAACCCACGCCCAGGCATACTTAGACTGTTAAAATGTACTTGTAACCATTGTTGTATTTAGAAAATGGCTGCATGTCAACTAAATCGGCCTGCCATTTAGCATCCACTTCAGACACACTGGTCTTATTTCTTTTAAAATGAACCCTGGATGCAGTGTGTAAGCATCCTGGTCTGACAGCCATTTGGTAACCTCTCCTCTGACCAACTTTTTGCTCTGTTTTTTGGCCTCCTGAAATAAGGTTTGACTCCCCCAAAACTCCCAACATCCATGGAAGTATAATATATCTTCTTTAGGATTTCTTTGTGTTCTGCCATTTTGTAGGTTAACACAGGAATGGATATGTAAGGTTACAACAAACCATTTTTATTGGTGCAAAAACAAACAGAAAACATTATTTTTCAATGCTTGGGTCTGGGGAAATACACAAAATCTAGGAAATGTTTACAACCTGTGAACTCTCGAAACACTTTAGTAATTAGCTTGTACCATCCAGAAAACATTCTCTACACAGTATTAAGAACAAATCTCAGAAATGAAACTCTTACTGGTGTGCTTCTTCCTCTGCCAGGACTTCCAAGTTTTCCTTTAAATCCACTACCATCTTCTCTTCCAGATCCTCAAAGGGTGGCTGGTAAGTAGGCCAGGCTGGTCAGGATCCCCCAGCTCCATTTTCTTTTCTTTCTTTCTTTTTTAAAATAAATTTTATTTAATTTTCCCCAAACAAAATATAACAAAATACAACCATGACACAGAATTTGAACTAAAACTACATACAATAAATCATAAAGTGCACCCCTCCCCACCCTCCTAGGGACCAATTAATATGCTTCCATCCCATTAAACAATTTGTGGAGCTTTTGGGGGTTCCTACATACACACACACGCACACGCCTCCTCATGTGTAAACCAAGTGGGGCCAGTTGAGGGGGCTGGGAGGAAATGAAAGGTACATAAAGCATCGGATGGAATGAATGGCGCCTAGATGCCTGGAGAAGTTGGCCTAGGGCTTTCATATGTAAATAGTTCAGGCCCAGTAAGCCATGAGTCATGAATTTCCTTCCCCCTGCCTGGCCAGGTGAAGTGCATTATGATTGGCTAAGAGGCAGCAGAGCTACAGGGAGGAGGGGAGGGGGGGAAGGTATATTTCCCAAAGCGTGGGTTTTGGTCTTTGTTCTACCCGGCTGTGGTAATGGCGGTAAGCCAAGGACCCCAGGCAGCTCCTGGTGAAATTAGCTGGATTGAGGGCTATAGTAAAGGCAAGCCTTGTGGGAGTTTTACCCATCTCGGACCTTCGGGTAGGTGTGGTAATCTCCCTCGGGCAGCGAGGCTGTGCTGGATTTAACCCTTGAAGAGAACACCCTCAGGTAACTGGTGTGTGCCTGAGAGTTATTAAGGAATCAGGTTTTATTGTTTTGCAGCTTTACTAAAGTGTCTCTCTCTTTATTTTGTGTGCTTCTCTCATTTCCCTAATCTTGTTGTAAAATGCTACCAGAATAAACCTTGTCCTGGTTTTACCCCACATGGTGTTTGTGGATTGCTCTGCTTGGTTCAGTATCTAAATCCAAGTTACAGAATTAAAGGCGAGTCCCTCAACAGAGATCCAAGTAGGATTGCAGACAGCTGAGGCTGACAATCTAGTACCTTGAGATCTCTGGGGGTCTTGGTTCCTCTGGAGTAGGAAAGGGTGGGGGTGTGGCGGGCCAGCCACCCCCCCTTCCTCCACACAATTACTATTCCGTATTCCAAAAATATAACATATCCTGACAAGGCATACTCCCTTTCCCCTTTATTAACACATAATCTAGAAACTGACCTCAAATATCCTCAAAATTATTTATCTTTAGCTGTCCCTTTTCACATTTAATACTACACGTCAATTTATCATTAAGAGCTATATCCCCTATCTCCTTATACCAGTCAGTAATTAGAAATTCAAGCTGAACCTTCCATTTCCTCACAATCATTAACCTAGCCGCTGTTAACAAATTTACAATTAATTCTTGAGAACATGTAACTTTCTCCGTTATTGATAACAGTGCTAATTTTGGATAGACCTCCAAATTAATACCAATAATTTCTGAGATTTTTTTAAAAAAACACATTTTGCCAAAATTCCAGTACGTTTTTACAACTCCACCACATATGAGCATATGTACCTATTTCTTGACATCCAAAGATTTCATAGATCATAGAGTTGGAAGGAGCCTACAAGGCTATTGAGTCCAACCCCCTGCTCAATGCAGGAAACTAGAGGAGGGGTCTCCCATCCAAGTAATAACCAGGCTTGACCCTGCTTAGTTTTCCATGCTCAGACAAGCTGAGCCAGCGTAAGCCAGCATAAGCCTCTCCAACACAATACGGAGCACTTTTTGTCTATTCGGTTTAATCTTACTGGAGTTAAATACCATCTCCAAATCAATTTATAAAACTTTTCATTTATCCTTATTGACATAACTCTGAGAATACGTCTATCCCAAATACTCTTCCAATCCTCCTTCAAAATCTCCTCCTCAAATTCAGTATCCCAAACTGTCTTAAGATGATCTTTTTGCTCTTCCACTTTTTGAATCGTTATATATAGATCCTTTGCTATACCTCTTGTTGACGCATCCCCTTCGATAACTTCTCTAGACATAACAATCATTTCAAAATTAGTTAAATCCCTTTTATACTCAGTTCTCCTCTTCCATTTCTTCAACCACTGCTCTAACTGCATTAAATTTAACCATGAAATACTTCTTCTTCCAACCGCTTCAATTATTTGTTCTCTAGTCTCCATCTTTTCCACCCAATCCATTAATTTAATAACCTTTTCTTTTCTTAATATGGTACCCTTCAAACCCTGTCTTAAATTTTTGGGAAAATCATCCATAGCCACCGCCGGAGTTAACAGGGATATTCCTGGTATAAATATTTTCCTCATACTAATCCAAATCTCTAACATTCTTCTTTTAAAAGGGTTATCTAATCTTTTTATATTATTATTATTATTATTATTATTATTATTATTATTATTATTGAATAAAATTCTCCAAAGTAATTCCTGATTCATATGTTTCTAACTCCAACCACATTACTGGTTTAGGCCGAGCTATAATATCCAATATATGTCTCAATTGCCTATATAATACCAGCTTAGATTAGGAAGACCAACACCGCCTAGTTTTTGAGCTTTATACCATCTTGTTTTAGTAATCTTAGGTTACTCCCCTCCCATTACAATATGTATTAATAATTGCTTGCCATTCTTTAAGTTATTTTTCTGGTATCCTTATTGACAGCATCCTAAATAAAAATTTTATCTTAGGTAAAATCTTCATTTTAATCAAAGCTATTCTACCAAACCATGAAAGTCCAATTTTTCTATATTCCTCCAGTTTATTTTTAACCTCATTCTTTAATTTTCTAAAATTCTGTTCTCCTAACTTATCTTTTGAAATATCTATTCCTAAATATTTGATTACATTTTTAATCTTAATATTACTTTTTTTCTAGACATTTCAATCTCCTCTGTTTTACTATAATTAAACACCAAAATCTTAGATTTATCCCAGTTTACCTAGCTCCATTTTCTCTATAGACAGCTTGGCTAGTTTCATAAGTACCCTACCATCCATGTCTTCAACAGGCTGCACAGTGGCAGGAGTTTTTTTCAGCACCCTTCACCTGTAAGAGCAGGGCTTTTAGATCACAACCACAATCACAATCTGTATCAGACCATTGCTCGGGGAAATCCACACTCCAATTTGTGTGGTATGGGGTTTCAGGGAACTTGGAACTTGTTCCAAGGTAAATACAGCTTTATTTATTTATTTATTTATTATATTTTTAAATCGCCCATCTGGCCGGTCAACCGGCCACCCTGGGCGATGTACATACATTAAAATACAAAAAAACACAATTAAAACTACATTAAAACATAATTAAAACACAATTAAAAATATAAGGTTTATTTTTAAAGGCAAGCTCTCTGTTGTAGTAGTTTTTGTTATATTCTCAGGAGCTGTGACAGCCTCTCCCTTCCCCATTTTTATGCCTACCAGTAGATAAAAAGTGCTTCTAGGCATCTTCTGTGCTCTTTCCATCTTTCTGGGTTGAATCTTGAATGTTCAAGGGTGTCAGGGGAAGAGAAAAACCCACAGGCTGCAGAGTTAGTCTTGGCATCTCCATGTTCTCAATGCAGAAAATGTGTCTGGGCAAGGAAAAATGCTGTCTCTATGAAATCTGACTGCCCCACCTTCTGATTGGAGAAGGTGGGGAAGGGTGTTTTTCTGGAGGTAAAACTCTTCCTATTGTTCAGTTGTGACAGGGTGAGTTTATAGAGGGGTCATATTAACCCATTCGGCCAATCTGGGAGGGGTTGGAAATGTCCCCTGCAGGGTCATTTCTGACCTGCATAAGTGCATATGGCAGGCTCTAAAACTACTTCCTATTGGTCCAGAGTGGCATGATTTGTTTGTAGAAGGGTCACATGACCCATCAGGTGACCCCCCTACATTCAGGGTGGACTTCTGGAGGTGGGACTTTCAGCTAGGGTGGGGCATCTGGGGGTAGGACTTCCAGTCTGAAAAGGGGTGTGGCCACCTGTCACTTTGGAAAAAGTGGAGGTTAGAGTTTGATTGACATAGCCTTTTTCACTACTCACCACCCTACATATCTTTGTGGTTATGGATCCTTTGCGGATTGGGATGCCAAGCTAGGAAACCATAGGAAACACATGAAGCCCTGGGGTTTTTTTTTGGGGGGGGGGGGTTAGGTACTACCCGAGACTTGGGCACATCTCTTCAGATTAATGCCAATGGGCTAATTCCACAAATGAGCATTTGAAGTTGGAAGCTCAAACCAATCCTGGCCTAAGTTGTTATTCTGTCTGAATGAAGGCAACATGATTTTTAGCTTGAGTTAATCCAAACACATCTCTGCCTATTAAACTTTGGCTATGGTTTCTGTTCTGCTAATTCATTTCCTGTCTGCTATCCACACAGCCAATCTTGCCCACTGCTTGAACTTATACGGTAAGTCTTTGGGGCCTGTTGTAGATCACAATAGCTGCTGCCAAGAAAATCGATATGTGTTTTAGTAGCAGCTTTTTGAAATTTGCTTGTTGGAGCAATACAAGGAGGCCATGCAACACTTTGTTAAGACCCCCTACTGCTCTGCAGAAGAAGCAGTGAACAAATAAACACCACTCCCCAGAGTATCTCTTTTGAGTATCTATTGATGGTGGGTTTCTGTTTTTTTTAACTTGGCTTGGTGAAAAGGCAGGGAACTGCACGGAAGGAGGAACTGCTAGCTTCAGCTGCAGCAGTTAAAACCCAGCCAAACACATTTCCAAATGGAGGCAGCCAGAACTGCCAGGGATAAAAAATCTATTTATATTTCTCAAATTATTATATGTGGATATAGAAACCTCACAGAAGGGATACTGGCATGTGACACTCTTATATGGGGATATTACTGCCAAAACAGCAACTAATTAAGCAGTATTTTATTTGATGGTGAATAGACAGAGAGCCAAAGTGGTGCAGTGGGGCATCGTGTTGGATTTGGACCAGCTTGGTTGGCACCAGCACTTGGCAATGTCAGGTGACTTTTTGGGCTCAGACCTGTTAAGTGGGGCATAGCGTGGCCATGTGTCTTCTTTTACAGGGTATACACCTCTATCTGAAGGGTTGCCAGAGGGCAAACTTCTATTTAATGATGTTCTCTATTTGAAAGTCTGTCCTGTCCAATTCCAGTTTAATGATGTTTAAAAAAGGATGAGAAGCGTTGCCCATCAACAGTCAGCATCTGGACAGCAGACTGAACAGCCAGCCACACAGGTCACCCGGTCACAGTCTTAGTCTTGCCCACTAAGAAATTATACTTGTATTTAAATTATAATAATCTCAAAATATAAATTTATACTTGTAAATTAGCATATGCAAATATTATGCAAATTGATTTTGTCCTCTTTCTTGGTGATGCATTTCCTCTTTTTTGGAAATGCATAAGTGCCACCATGATAATTGAAAAGCAGGGCTACTATCTTGGTTCTCTCTTGGCACTAAGTCCAGCCAGTTTGAAGGTAATGAAACTGGCATGTGACATCTCATACCAATGTGCCGTCGAGCCTCGAGTGGCATAGCAGACCGAAATCGGCCTGCTCATGCCTGCACGAGACTCGGTTGAGCCTACTTTGTTCCGTCGGCGCTTCGCCTCTCCGCGGCGAGCCGCCCGCGCCGCCCGCTCTGGTCCCGTCGCGTCACTTCCAGCACCGGAAATGACACGACGGGACCCTGCACAGGTGCGCTGGACCCCTGTGCCACGTACTGCACCTGCGCAGGGTCCCGTCGCATCATTTCCGGTGCCGGAAGTGACTCGACGGGACCGGTGAGGGCAGCTCGAGCGGCGCGGAGAAACTGCTCCGCGCCGCTCAGAAGATCGAGGCAGGGGGGCCGCCGTCATGGAGAGTCAAGGCGGCGGTGAGGCGGGCCCCCCAAAAGGTTCGGGGACACCACTACTATCTCATACCTGTCTGGATCCTATATCAGCAGAGTGTCAACCCGGTCCCTGAATCCCCTGTAATGATACAAGTGATGTTGCATAGTCTCCAACTGCCCTGAAAATGCCAGGACTGTCACGAAAACCTTTAAGCCATCACGAAAAACCTTAAGCCATCACAGCTTCTCACTTTACTATGCAGAGTCCCAAATTCCCCTGCATCCTGCAAGCTACTTTAAGCTGCTATTAAAGGGGCCATGGGCAAAATTACCTTAGCTGCAATTTTGCCCCTGGCCCCTTTAAGATAGTTCTGCTTAGGCTCCAAGGGCTGCCCATGGAGAGACAGTAAGCAGGGAGGGAACAGATGTGAGGGTGTGTGTGTGTGTGCGTGCACGCACGCATGCTCTACCTGCTGCCTCTGCTGGGTGAAAAGAAAAGGAGGTGGAGGCTGCACCTGCTGGCCTGGACCAGGGAGAGGTGAATGAGGTAATTTATCACATGATTCCTATCTTTATATTGCCAAAGATTTTATTTCCTGACAGAGCTGACTCTGCCTGTAACAGGTGAGGTACAGTGTCAGAAGGAAATGCAAAAAACTTCCCCTTCTCTCTGAATCTCCATGTTTGGGGGTGTGGGGTGGGTGGGTAAGCTTCACCTGTTGAATTTGTGCCAATCCTGACAATTTTAAAACAGCAAGAAAGAGATTGCCCAGCAAGCACTGACACCCCACCCCCAAAAAACACAAGATATCAACAATTATGGCATATGGCTGTCAATGGATTAGCTCCAGTGGAACATGACCCTTGACAGAAAAAAGATTCCCCACCCCTGCACTATTTTGTAGATCCCCAAGCAAAGAACAGAGAGACTAAAGCAGTGTCCATCAACCTGGTGAGCTCCTGATGTGTTGGACCACAACTCCCATGCTTCCCAGCCAGCATGGCCAGCAAGCTGGGGAAGGCTGGACTAAGGCATAAAAGGCTTGCCTGCTGCACAGGTCCATAACTGGCAGAAGCAGCTGCAATTTGTGGCTTAACTTGGTGGGACCTGATGGCCTGCTCTCTAGCTCAGGACAGGAGATTAGAGGCAAGAATCCCACCAAGGCATGGAAGCTGTATCTATGTGCAGACTGGCACTATATCTTATTGTGGATTTGACTTGTGGTGCACTTGCCGAAAAGGCTGGCCAAGGTGAGCCAGAACAGAGGTATCCATAAGACAAAGATGCCCTTGAGAGCCCATCTTCCTTCCCAAAATACTTCCCGATTGCACTGGTAAACAAGGAAGCGACAGTCTTGTAGGGGGTTTTAAACTTTCATTCATGCACAGGCAATTTTTACTAGTCACTCCCATAAACAGTAAAAAGATTTGGTTTATTGTACGTGAAGCCCTAATATATGGATAAAAGCCCTCTGACTGTAGAACATTGTGAGAATGAGATCCATTTACATCCAGTTTTGTTTTTGTTTTTTACAATTGTTTTTCCATCTGTTTTGTGCTAATGGGATCTATGGAGATGGAATAAACATAAACAACTGCAGAACTTGCTTCAAACACTGGGTTCAAAAACTACTTGACTGAGCTCTTAGAAATTTATTACTTTACAATAGAAAAATCCCATGGTGACACAGCATTTTCTTGCCCTGCATGTTTCTCCTACAAAAAAGCAATATTCATATTCTTATTTAGGCATCAACTGCAAGGAATCATTTGAACTGCATTTTAAAGGTAAAAGAAACATTAGTCCTTATTGCTGTGAAGCCATCTATAGATGAGAACATTGTAGCAATGGGCCAGAATTTCCATTTGTTTAAACTCCCCAGCTCTCTCTTTCCTCTGTACCCCTTCATACTCTCACATACCCCCAACCCTACATAAAAGGGATTAATGTGATGTCCCAATCAAGCGATTATTTGAATGAATTACACATCAGATTAAGGGAGATCTCATTTGTGGTCACATCAAAATAAAATCTTCACTGATTAAAATGGAAAGGGAAGACTAATTTCTATTCCCCTCAGAATAATGAATCAGATACTACTTGGCTCTGAATGAAGCCAACCTTGGTACAGTTCCACCTTAAGAACTGCACTAGGCTACAATACCAGGCACTGAAGCCCATCCTAAATCAGGGCTCTGACATGCTTGTTGGTCCTTCCAGGAGAGAGAGAGGAGCATCTCAGCAGAAGGCAAATGTTAGTTTTTCAGGAGAAAAAACTATTATGATCAAGTGATAAATAACCTCCTGCATTTCACAGATGAAAATACAAGCATTCATGTTTATTTGTAACACTCCATAGCTCATTCCAATGGAGACTTTTTCTTCCTCTTTGAACATTCCCCATGGGGGGGATTTCAAGGGGGGAGTGAGGGGAGGTTTAATCCTCCACCCGGAGCCCCATGGTTCCAATCCAAATCAGGGTCCCATGTGATTACATGTAGGTAAAGGAAACTATCACACATTGCTCCACTATGTGTGATTACCTGAATGCTTAATTTCCCACAGAGTGTAAGGTCCAGGTTCAGTCTCCAGCTAAAGGATCTTAGGGTCAAACTACACGTTATGTTAACTGCATAGCGTGTAGCCAAACCTTATATTTTCCTTTACGGTACTTTAGAGTAAGAGCACACAACCCCAATTTCATAGTCTCCAATTGCCCCCCAAATGCCAGGACCCTCACAAAAACCCTTACGGCTTCTCACTTTGACATGCAGAGTCCCAAATCCCCCTGCCTCCTGCAACTGCAAGCTACTTTAAGCTGCTCTTAAAGGGGCCATGGGCAAAATTGCAGCTAAGCTTGCAGTTTTAGTTTAGCTGCAATTTTGCCCATGGCCCCTTTAAGAGTACAGTAATACCTTGGATTGCAAGCATAATTCGTTCCAGAAACGTGCTTGTAATCCAAAGCACTTGTATATCAAAGTGAAATTCCTCATAAGAAATTTGTACACATATTTTTAATTTAAGCTGCAATAAAGAATGATAGCGTAAAGTCTTAATTTTTCCTGACCGTACTACAGTACTTGTATTGCAAGACGTCGCTTGTTTATCAAGTTAAAATTTATTTTAAAAATTTGCTTGTCTTGCAAAACACTTGCAGACCAAGTTACTTGCAATCCAAGGTTTTACTGTAGCTAGCTCTTTGCTTCTAACAGCTGCAGTAAGCAGGGAAGGAACAGACACTACTAAGCTGGGAGCCCAGGCAAGGACGTGTGTGTGCGTGTGTGTGTGTGCGTGCGTGCATGTGTATGCATGCGTGAGCTGTACCTGCTGCCTCTGCTACACATTGTTGTGGGAAAGGGATAAGCTGGGTGAAAAGAAGGTGGAGGCTGCACCCGCTGGCCTGGACCAAGGGAGAGTTGACTGAGGGAATTTATCATATGATTCCTGTGGAGAAAAAGCGTCAGAGTTTCCTGCAGCACACACACACACACACACACACACCTGTAAACAAGATAATCCCAGCTGGGGGCTGGGAAAGTCATGCAAATGTACCTAGTTTCTCTGATGGCTCTGATGGCAGAGTCTGTCTTTGATGGCCAGTGCCACAGCTATTTGCATGCAAATGTGGCAAAGAGCCACCCCTCCCCTGCCTGGCCCAGATGAAGTTCATCCTGATTGGCTAAAGACACCTGGGCTACTGAAAGGAGGGGGGAAATCTATACTGCGGCTGGGGCTTTTGGGTTTCGTTGTTGTCTGCACGTGAAGAAGCACAGGGTAGGGCTTTTGCTGAGGCAGCCCTGAAGAGGACCAGCCCCCAGGTAAAGAGAGTGCCTGGGTAGTTATATAGTAAGGGAACTAGCTTTGTTATTTTGTAGCTCTACTATGTATACCAAAGTGTCTCCCCACCTTTTCTCCTTCCCTCATTTCCCACCTTTTGTTGTAATCTGTTTACCTTAAATAAACTTTCCTGGTTTTACCCCACACGCGTGTGTGTGGTTCCTCTGTGGTTCAGTGCTAAATCCAGTGTATAGACCCAGGGCAAGGCCCTGAGAGAATCAGGTCAAGACGACAGAGCTAAGGCTGGCAGTTTTGTACCTTTGATCTCTGGTCTTGAGTAAAGGACCGGTTGGCAGTCCTTCACAATTCCTATCTTTATATTGCCGAAGATTTTATTTCCTAACAGAGCTGACTCTGTGCCTCTAACAGGTGAGGTTACAGTGTCAGAAGGAGATGCAAGCAATGTCCCCTCTTCTTTCTGAAGCTCCATGTTTGGGGGTGTGGGGTGGGTGGGTAAGCTTCACCTGTTGAATTTGTGCCAATCCTGACAGTTTTAAAACAAAGAGAGATTGCCCCAGTTCTGTTTGCCCATTCACTTTTCTCTGTGCCAAATGTGGTCAATATTTGGTTTACATAAAACAGGGGTGGGAGTTGTATGGCCCTCTAGATGTTGTTGGACTGCAACTCCTAGCATTCCCCACCATTGGCTCTGCTGGCGAGGGCAGCTGGGAGTTGCAGTCCAACATCCTCTGGAGGGCTGCACAATTCTCTCCCCTGCCATAAAAGGTATGTGTTTGCTTTGGGGCTATCTTTTTCCTGCTCTTTTCAAATCCACAACTGATGCACTATGTAACTTTGACTTTTGTTTCTAAATGTTGCAAAGTGCTTTCCTTTGGTATAAAACATGGAACAGGCTCCCTGGTGACACTGAAACTAAGTGGCAGTAACTCCTTTGCTTCTGTTGTGTTGTTCCGGTTTGAGTTTTATGGAAGGGACTTCTGTACTTTAGGATGTAATCCTATACACACTTTCCTGTGAGCAAGTCCCATTGAACATAATAGGACTTACTTCTGAGTACAATACATCATCATCATCAGGCGATCACTCGTGACCGAGTAAGATTGTCTTCCGGGATAAAAGGAGGAAATTCTAAAGAAGATTGTGTAGACTCTAGCGATGGGTCCGTAAGTGACTGTGGAGGCCAATTCTAGATACACACAGCTTCCCACAGTGAGGACACAGGTTACCAGATAGAAGATGGTCCTGTAAAGGATTCATTTGACGTGCTTTTCGCTTAGCACGTTTCTCCCTTTCACCTTGCACTCGGGCTTCTTCAAAGTCCATGGAACCTTTGTGAAAGGCCAACCTCCATTTAGATCGTTCATGGGCCAGAGCTTCCCAGTTTTCGATGTTTATATTGCATTTTTTTAGATTAGCCTTATGAACATCTTTAAACCTCTTATATTGACCACCGATATTCCGCTTTCCATCCTTGAGTTGGGAGTAAAGTAACTGCTTTGGGAGACGGCAGTCAGGCATTCGAACAACATGACCGGTCCACTGAAGTTGGCGTTGAAGGATCATTTTTTCAATGCTAGTAGTCTTTGCTTCTTCCAGTACACTGACATTTGTTCGCCTATCTTCCCAAGTAATTTGCAGGATTTTCCGGAGGCAACGTTGATGAAACCTTTCAAGGAGGTGGAAGTGACGTTTATAGATAGTCCATGTTTCGCAGGCATACAATAAAGTTGGTAATACAATGGCTTCATAAACCAGTGTTTTGGTCTTCTTACAAATATCCCGATCCTCGAACACTCTATGTTTCATTCGAGAAAATGCGGCACTTGCGGAGCTCAGACGATGCTGGATTTCACTGTCGATGTTAGCTGTAACAGAAAGATAGCTGCCAAGATAGAGAAAATGATCGACATTTTCCAGTATTGTCCCGCCAAGCTGGATAGATGGCATCACCAAAAGATTGGCTTGCACTTGCTGATGAAGCACTTTGGTTTTTTTGATGTTAAGTGAGAGACCAAGTTTTTCGTATGCTTCTGCAAAAGCATTTAGGATAGTTTGGAGATCATCCTCTGAATGTGCGGAGACCACATTATCATCAGCATACTGAAGTTCCACAACGGAGGTTGTAATTACCTTACTTTTTGCTTTCAGCCTGCTGAGATTAAAAAGCTTTCCATCTGTTCGATATATAATTCCCACACCGGTGGGAAGTTTCCCCTTGACAAGATGTAAAACCATGGCGATGAAAATGGCAAATAATGTTGGGGCGATAACACATCCCTGTTTAACACCTGATCCCACTTTAAATGGAGCACCATGAGAGCCGTTGTTGTCCAAAACCGTTGCCGTCATGTTGTCATGGAGAAGTCGCAAGATATTCACAAATTTATTGGGGCATCCAATTTTCATAAGGATAGTCCAGAGAGCTGTACGGTCTACAGTATCAAAGGCCTTAGCCAAATCGATAAATGCCATATAAAGGGGTTGATTTTGCTCCCGGCATTTTTCTTGGAGCTGACGTGCAGTAAAAATCATGTCTACTGTCCCTCTAGAGGGGCGGAAACCATATTGAGTTTCAGGGAGGATCTCTTCTGAAATAGATAGAAGACGGTTTGCGAGAATCCTAGCAAATATTTTACCTGCGGTTGCTAAGAGAGAAATGCCCCGATAGTTTCCACAGTCTGTTCTATCACCCTTCTTAAAGAGGGTGATAATTATGGCATCCCTGAAGTCTTCTGGGATCTCTTCTCTTATCCAGATTTTTTCGATGAGTTTATGAAGATGTTGTACAAGTTCGGGCCCCCCTTCTTTAAAGATTTCAGCAGGAATCCCATCTGGTCCACTAGCTTTGTTGTTCTTCATTTGATTAATGGCTTTTTTTACTTCATCCAAAGTGGGGAGTATTGCAAGTTCCTCTTTAATTTGTTTTTGCGGGATTTGCGAAAAAATCTCATTATCCACCTTAGACTTACGATTTAAAAGGTCATAATAATGCTCTTTCCAACGCAGTGCAATAGACTCTTTGTCTTTTAAGAGTTTGGTGCCATCTTTTGATTGTAAAGGGTTTGTACCATAGGTTTTTGGTCCATAAATGGCCCTTGTGGCCTTAAAAAAGCCCCGTGCATCATGAGATGCAATACATGCATGCAATACATGTATGCATACATGTATGCATGCAATACATGCATAGGATTGCACTGTTATTCTGTTTTCAGAGCAGTGGTAAATTTTACTTGGCTCTACCTGTGTACCCCATGTGAAAGTCTTTTTCTAACACATGCTGAAGTGCCATGGAGAAAGGTCTCCACAGTAATTATTCTGCAGGGATTTTGGATTGTGTATTTTTTTAATGCATTAGAAGGGAGTTAGAAGACCCTCCTCAAGAGAAAGAAAGAAAAAATCCCAACTACCTCAAATAGCAGCAACAAACATCATCATTCCATTTTGGCATTATTGTTCAAATCAGTGTTGTTTTTGTTTTTTTAATAAAGTACAATAGAACCTACATGTTTTGTTTTGTTTTTCTGAGTGGAGAAAATAGGAGCTTGCAGGGTGGGCCTGTGAACCACTTTGCACACTCAGAGATATCTAAATGTTAAATATGATTATAAATTCAAAGATTTCTGTGCTTAAAATACTGCAGTTTTGTGTGTTTCCGCTAATAACTTTTGTACTTGACCGTGCCCTTTGGTTGCCTGGCCATACCCTTGGCCACGCCCTAATGTTGCCTGGCCACGCCTTCTTGATCACACCTTCATGTTGCTTAACCATACCTCTTACAAATTTACACGTGTGTCCCTATTTTCATCTGTGAAATGTTGGAGGGTATGCAATTTGGATCAGGACTAGCACACACCATGAGAGGAGGATCATGCCCACCCATTTGCTTCTCAGTCACTGACATGAAGCAGCTGCCAAATTGTGACTGTAGGGAGGCAGATGGCTAGTGATGCGGCGGCTCTACTTCCCTGCCTTCCCTCAGGTCTCCTCAGACCTTCACTGCCCCCCCTCCTCCTCAGAGTCTCCTCAGAGCTCATCAGGGTCACAAAGGGTTGAGCGCCCAGCATTCCACCAGAGGGCTGCACTGCACAGGGCTACACACAATCTCACCGTGGATCTGGTTGTCCTTATTACAAAATAGCTTTATGATGTCTCAGCCTAACCTTAAGGCTTGGGATGAGTTATGAATTTAAAACATGAATAATTATTTTGCACTACTTCTAGTAGAATGTGGCATAAAAACACATTCCATTATTTGGATGGATGGAAACATTTTGACAGAGATTGGGGACCATGGGAAATGCCCGGGAGCAGTGCTGAGAGAGGAAGCATACACTTGCACACTGACTACTGGTAGTTATCACCCAATTCTGCAGTGAAGACCATATTCTGCACTCTGAGCAGTGATTCTGATCTTACAGAACTCAAAACCTTCTGTGTGTGTGTGCATGCATGCGCGAACATGCATGCTGTACCTGCTGCCTCTGCTGCACATTGCTGTGGGAAAGGGATAAGCTGTACAATAACAGGGAGTAAAGGTAGAAGCACCTATCTCCACTTCGACCTTATCCATCCTATTTCCTATTTCCTTTCAGGGAGCAGTAAGCTGCTATATGCACCACTGAAAATTACTTCATACATTTCACAGTGCTTTGAACAAAAGAAATGCTCCTGAAACTATACATTATAGATGGTAAAACCGAAACACACTTGCAGAAGCAAAAAAATTCTTAGGTCATAGAGAGGTAATGTCTGATCCCTAAGGTTCATTATGCTTTCTTTGCTTTTTTGCGGGGGGGGGGGGGTGCTAATGGTTTTAGATAAACTAGTGCAGAGGTAGGCAACATCCAGATGTTTTGGATTTTAACTCCCATCAGCCCCAGCCAGTCTGGCTATTGGACAGGCAGGGGTGATGAGACTTATATTCCAAAACATCTGGAGGGTATTAGGTTGCCTACCCCTGCACTAATGGAGAGACTTTCCATCTAGAGAAGTGATTCCCGAATTTTGTACTGCGGGATACTCATGTGCTGCTAGAGGAGCTTAAAAGAATGCCAACATGTTGGATGCATCCATTACTCTACGATAATTGGAGCTGAAGGCCCCTGTGCAGTCTTGATCCTTCTGTCCTTCTGCTATTACATGTCCTGGAGCAGCAACCTATTGGAGAGAATAAAGATGCACCTAGATTCAGGCAACAACCTGTGTACAAGGCGCACCTGCGAGGAGAAGTAGCACACTAGCCTCCATGGCCCTTCTTGCACGTTTCCATTGTCCTGTACTTGTGGAGGGTGATGGCCTGAATAGGGGAGCTTCTTGAATCCATGGGGGCTCTCCATGCAATCCCAGATGCTGGAAAATCTATGTCCGGGCTCACATGGAGAGCCTCCTCAGATACAGTCTCATCAGACTGGTGCTTTCACTTCTTGTGGTCTTTTATCTTTAAAATGGATTTGGACTATACTGCTCTTCAGATAGAGCAAGGGTGGGCAACTTTGGGAGGTCCAGGAGCCATTTTACATACGCACACGCACACACACACACCCTGATCCTGCTGCGAGCTGCACACACACACCGCTGCAGGTGCCAAAAATGGGGAGGGGAATAAATAAATAAATACATTTCCAAAGCTGCTAAGACATGCCAAAAGGGTCAAAATTAGCTTGTTTGAAAGGGGGGCTGAATTTTGGATGGTGGCAGGGGCTATGCTGGGGAGCTGTGCGGACTATGTGTGTATGTGGCCCACCCCTGAAAATTATGCTTTACTGGGTATTTTAGAATATCCACAGTCTTCTGTTGTAATATCTATAACTACATATCTGAGCCTTCAAATAGAGGACTGTCCTCTGATAGACCTTTAAACAGAGGACTGTCATCGGTAAAGTGTGAACTTGTGGGTGATGAACGTGCCGTGACTCCTCAAGAATACAGCGTCTTCAACCTTAGTATCTGTGTTCATAGAATCATAGAAAAGTAGAGTTGGAAAGGGCCTACAAGGCCATCGAGTCCAACCCCCTGCTCAGTGCAGGAATCCAGGTCAAAGCATCCCTGACAGATGATTCAGTTGCACCTTGAATGCCTCCAGACTGGGAGAGCCCACCACCTCCCTAGGTAGTTGGTTCCATTGTCTTATTGCTCTGACAGTCAGGAAATTTTTCCTGATGTTTAGGTGGAATCTAGGTTCCTGTAACTTGAGGCCATTATTCCGTGTCCTGCAAACTGGGATGATCGAGAAGAGATCCTGGCCCTCCTCTGTGTGACATCCCTTCAAATACTGGAAGAGTGCGATCATATCTCCCCTCAGTCTCCTCTTCTGAAGGCTAAACATGCCCAGTTCTTTCAGTCTCTCCTCATAGGGCCTTGTTTCCAGTCCCTTTATCATCCTTGTTGCCCTCCTCTGAACCCTCTCCAGTTTGTCTATGTCCTTCTTAAAGTGTGATGCCCAGAACTGGACGCAGTACTCAAGATGAGGCCTAACCAGTGCCGAGTAAAGGGGAATCATCACTTCCCGCGATTTGGAAGCTATACTTCTATTAATGCAGCCCAAAATAGCATTTGCCTTCTTTGCAGCCACATCACATTGCTGGCTCATATTCAGTTTGTGATCTACCACAATTCCAAGATCCTTCTCACTTGTAGTATTGTTGAGCCAAGTGTCCCCCATTCTGTAACTCTGCATTTGGTTTCCTCTCCCTAGGTGCAGCACTTGGCATTTATCCCTATTAAATTTCATTCTGTTGTTTTCGGCCCAGCGCTCCAACCTATCGAGGTCACTTTGAATTTTGTTTCTGTCTTCAAGAGTATTAGCTGTTCCACCCAACTTCGTGTCATCTGCAAATTTGATAAGCATTCCCTGTACCTCCTCATCCAAGTCATTAATAAAAATGTTGAAGAGCACTGGGCCCAGGACCGAGCCCTGTGGTACCCCGCTCGTTACCTCTCCCCAGTTTGAGAAGGAACCATTGATAAGCACTCTTTGAGTCCGATTCTGTAGCCAATTGTGGATCCACCTGATAGTTGTTCCATCTAGCCCACTTTTAGCTAGCTTGCTAATCAGGATATCATGAGGCACTTTGTCGAAAGCTTTGCTGAAGTCCAGATATATGATGTCTGTGTGAGGGATTGAGGCCTACACAGGATTGGGTTTGTTGAGGCCTACACAGGCTTGAGTTTGTTGAAGCCTGAACTGAAGGCCCAAACACTTGGATGGGAGGGGGAGTTTGAGAGTTTTAGTTTACCCAATAGAAGTTAAGAATTAGATCTCCTATTCAAGGTCACATGATTATAACCTTCCATTCCTGGGAAGGCTATATATGTGTGTGGGGTGTGGTCAGCCAGCAATTAGTGCAGAGAGTCAGCTGGGAGCAGCAGCAGCAGAGAAACAGCAGAGAGAAGCAGAGAGAGAGAAAGAGAAACTGGCTACATAGGAGATAGGTAGTCTGAAGTTTAACTAGAGAACATTGGATTGTTTGTTTGTTTTATTTTTCCATACTTGCTTTTGAATTATAACCACTCTATTAAGTAAAGACCCTAATATTATAAGTAAAGTGTTGTTGTGTACCCTGAGAGTTTGGAGTGACTTATTCACCACGTCTACAGCCTACACCCATGCTATTGGAAGCTGTAAAAGGACTTGATCTCCTGGAATGGGAGGGGCTTTGAGGAGAGGCAGAGATCTCCCAAAGGCAGGTAAAGGGGTCCCTGCAGTAGCGGAACCTTGACAGATGGTGGCAGCGGAGCGATCCTGAACAGGGAGATTAAGCACTCCAAACAGTAATCGGGGGTTTTACTAATAGAGCTGGCAAAAGCAGTGTATGTTTTAACTTCAGGACTGCGGAATAGGGACCCAGTGAGGCAATTAGGATGAGCCAATACCTCTCTATGAACAAAACTGCCCTGATAGAGCAGTGTAAAAAGGACAATTTGCCATGGGAGGAGAAAACAGCAGAAGAACTGAAAGTTATGCTGATCTCCCAGGCGGCAATAGAAGGAGCTGCACCCTCTAGCCCTAGTGTAGCAGGACCCCAAACAAAAGAATGGGAGCTCCGTGAACAGGAACTGCGTCTAGTGGCAAAGCAGAAGGAAGAGGAGACCCGGTTAGAGTGGGAGAGGCTAAGGCTGCAGCAGGAGCAACTTAAGGCCCAGGAAGAAGAACGCAAACACGAGGAAAAGGTGTGGGAAGAGCAATGCAGACATGAGGAAAAGCTGCACCAGGAGAAACTGCAAGCCCAGAAAGAGAAACTGCAAGCCCAGAAAGAGCAACTGCAAGCCCAAGAGGAACAACGCAGACACGAGGAAAAGGCGCGGCAGGAGCAACTTCAGGCCCAGAAAGAGCAACTTCAAGCCCAAGAAGAGCAACGCAGACACGAGGAAAGGATGATGAAATTCAAAGAGGAGCAGCCTGTCAGAGTTACCCCGAAGGACTTCACAGCATACACCCCAGGAGAAGACCCACAAGTGTTCCTGACCACTTTTGAAAGGGCAGCACAGAAGTGGGGACTGCAGGAGGGGGATTATATGAAGTTTGTGCCTAATTTAATCAAAGGGGAGCTGGCAGAGATTTATAATAGCATGCCAGAGGGGGAGGCTGTTTCCTATGCTCAATTCAAAGAAACGGTGTTTAAAAGGTTCAGGTTAGGCCCTGAGCACTTTAGGAAAAAGTTCAGACGGTTAACAACTCAACCTGGTAAATCTATGGTAGAGTTTGCAACAAAATTAAAAAACCTGCTATTAAAATGGGTGGATGAGGCAAAAGCTGACAACAGGGAAAAGGTGCTAGAGCTTATGGCCCTGGATCAGTTTTACTTTCGGTTGCCCAGAGAAATAAAACTGAAGGTTAAGGATAAAGATCCTGAAACTGTAAACCAAGCTGCAGAAATGGCTGACAAACTGATCGAAAACCGGGAAGGGTTAGGCCCCAGGACTGAGTCTGAAAAGAAGGGGGGGAAATGGGAAGCCCCAAGTAAAAAGGAGTTCAAAAAACCTCCTTTTGATCCTTTTCACCCCAGAGACCGTGCCTGCTATTCGTGTGGTCAGACAGGCCACATCAGGAGTAGCTGTCCCAAGTTACAAGCAATAACACCAGCTAACCCAGGTAGTCCTAAACCCAAACAAACCAAGCCACAAGATGTAGCAAGCATAAAAAAACCTTATAATTGTGGATTTGTGATCACCAATAGGGCCCAGAAAGAGCAACTTCAAGCCCAAGAAGAGCAACGCAGACACGAGGAAAGGATGATGAAATTCAAAGAGGAGCAGCCTGTCAGAGTTACTTAATAATCAGTTAATAATCAGTTTAAAGAACCTGTTTATGTAAAGGATAAGACCATTATGGCAATGTTGGATTCTGGAGCGGATGTTTCTCTGATCCGAGCAGATTTGGTGAGACCTGAAGATTTGGTACCAGGAATGTCTATTGAGATCCAGGGAGTGAATGGTCCCTCCTTTGAAGTCCCAGCAGTAGCAAGGTTATCCATAGAATGGAGGGGATGGAGGGGTCTGTATGAAGTTGGGGTGATGGAACCTCCAACCCAATTTGCCCCTATTATTGTGGGAAAGGATATAATGGGACCAGAAGCTCAAATATGTGTGGTAACCCACAAGCAAAAGGAAAGGGAGGAACTTTCAAGACAGGACCAGGTAAAAGCTGATGGGGTAAAAGAAAAGGTACTAGAGGTACAACCCACAGTGATTCCGGAAGGTCCAAAACCAACCCCAGACCCTTCCGAAACCGAAACAACAGAACAAGCCTCCATGCAACCTGTAGACCTGAAAGCCAGTGAAACAACCGAGGCAGGTGGTTCTGTAGAGGAGAAGGCGCTAGAGACCCCTTTTCCTGATTTAAGAGGAGTAGAGGAATTCAAGCAGGGAGTCCTCAGTGATCCTAGTTTGGAGCCTCTGAAAAGAGTTGCTCTCCCTCAAGAGAGACCCTTCTCTGAGGAAAGAAGGGAGCAGATTATTTGGGAGAAAGGATTGCTGTATAGGCTGTGGTTACCAAAAACCCAAGAGTTAACCTGGGAACCACTAAAGCAACTGGTAGTACCTAACCAATTCCGGCTAAGGTTGCTAGAACTAGCCCATGATGTGCCATGCGCAGGGCACTTGGGGAAAAACAAGACTAAACAAAGGCTCATGGCAAACTTCTTTTGGCCTGAAATTGCTAAGCAAGTAGCAGAGTACTGCAGGTCTTGTGAAACCTGTCAGCGTGTGGGGAAGGCAGGGCATCACAGTAAAGCCCCTTTGCAGCCTCTGCCTATTATAGGAGAAGCTTTCTTCAGGGTGGGCATGGATATTGTAGGGCCTTTCACTAAACCCACCCACAAGGGAAAAAAGTACATCCTCACAGTGGTGGATTTTGCCACAAGATACCCAGAAGCTGTAGCACTAGCCTCTATAGATGCTCCATCTGTAGCTGAGGCTTTGCTAACTATATTTTGCAGAACTGGATTTCCCTCTGAAATCTTGACAGATTGTGGGTCAAATTTCCTCTCCGAGATAATGGAATGTCTGTGGAAGTGTTGTGGGGTAAAACACTTGAAAACCACTCCTTATCACCCTCAATGCAATGGAATGGTGGAAAGATTTAACGCCACACTCAAAGGAATGATTAGAGCT
This sequence comes from Shinisaurus crocodilurus, assembly GCA_021292165.1. NCBI lineage: Eukaryota > Metazoa > Chordata > Lepidosauria > Squamata > Shinisauridae > Shinisaurus > Shinisaurus crocodilurus. The sequence goes on from CM037879.1 coordinate 186,480,034, forward strand.
TATGTAAACACATACCCAAATGACTGGGATGATAAACTGCAACACCTACTTTTTGCCTACAGGGAAGTTCCACAGGAATCAACGGGATTCTCACCTTTTGAGCTGTTGTATGGCAGAAGAGTGAGAGGCCCTCTTGATCTCCTGAGGGAAAACTGGGAAGGTAAACTCGTAGAAAACAAAACCTCTGTGGTGGATTATGTGTTAAAACTTAGACAAACCCTAGATACACTCTGTAAACTAGTTCAAGCCAATGTAACCAAAGCCCAAGAGGTGCAAAAGTTCTGGTATGATCAAAAGGCATGCTCTAGAATATTTGAGGTAGGGGATCAGGTAATGATATTTCTTCCTCTGCGCAAAGACAAGCTTAAGGCTGCTTGGGAAGGCCCCTACACAGTCAGAGAGAAAATGGATGATTTAACCTATGTGGTGGTTAAAGAAAAATCTGAAAAAAGACCAAAGGTAGTACATGTAAATATGATGAAGCCACACTATGAGAGGAGTGGAGTAGTTTTACAGGTGCAGAAGGTCCCAGAAGAAAACCTAGAGACAGGGGGAGAAGAGATAGTAGACATCTTAGACCACTGGTTAGAAGAGTGCAATCCAGACCAGCTAAGATGGTCAGAACAACTCAACCTTGAGGACAGGAGGAGAATACTGTCAGTGGTAACAGAATTTTCTGATGTCTTTCAGAACAAACCAGGGAAAACAGATTTGGCTGTACACAGCATTGATACAGGAGACAATCTCCCCATAAGGTCACTCCCTTATAGGGTAAATGGAAAGGTGCTGGGAGACATACGCAGGGAGGTAGAAGAGATGTTAAGGTTAGGAGTAATCCGACTCTCTTTGAGCCCCTGGTCTGCCCTAGTGGTCCTGGTGAAAAAACCAGATAACACCATCAGGTTCTGTATTGATTTCAGGAAATTAAACAAGATAACCAAGCCCGATGCATATCCATGCCACGAACTGATACCCTTTTAGATCAGTTGGGAGCTGCTAAAATAATTTCCACTCTTGATTTGTGCAAGGGGTTTTGGCAGATGAGCCTGGATGAAGCTGCCAAACCCAAAACAGCGTTTGTCACACCTGATGGGTTATTCGAATTTAACGTGTTGCCTTTTGGATTGAGGAACAGTCCTGCCTCCTTCCAGAGGCTAATCAATCGATTGCTAAATGGATTGAGTGCATTTGCAGTGGCCTTTATCGACGATATAGCCATATTTAGTGAAAATGTGGAGGATCACTTGGTACACCTAAGAACAGTATTGCAGGCTATACGTGAGGCGGGTCTGACAGTAAAACTAAGCAAATGTCAGTTTGGAATGCCAGAGGTAGTATACTTAGGGCACAGGGTTGGAAACGGTCATATCACACCTTTATGGGACAAGGTTGAAGCTATCAGAACCTGGGACATACCTACAACCAAGAAACAGGTCAGGTCATTCTTGGGATTTGCTGGGTATTACAGGAGATTTGTTCCCCATTTTGGTGAAATTGCTGGACCTTTGACTGATTTAACCAAGAAATGTAAACCTGACAAAATTGTGTGGACTGATGAATGTCAGAGAGCTTTTGATAGACTAAAGGACATTTTAAGCTCAAAGCCTGTGTTAAGAGCACCTGACTTTGAAAAAACCTTTATTGTAGCTACTGATGCCTCTGAGACTGGCATAGGTGCAGTATTGTTACAAGACTATGACTCTGTTAAACATCCAGTAGCCTACCTGAGTAGGAAGCTTCTACCCAGGGAGAGAAACCTGTCTACGATCCAAAAGGAATGTTTGGCAGTAGTGTGGGCTCTGGACAAGCTCAAGCCTTATGTTTTTGGACAAGAATTTACTTTATGGACTGATCATCATGCCTTGCAATGGATACAAACAATGCAAAATACCAACTCCAAGCTTCAGAGATGGTCTTGGAAATTGCAGGAATTTCAAATGAACATTGAACATGTGCCTGGGAAGGAGAATATGATAGCTGATGCTTTGTCTAGGAAATAACCAAAAAACAGTTGCCTTTTTGTGTAGGTTAACGTTTCACAATTCTCTTCTGTAAAAGGGAAATTGTTCCACTTGAGGAGAAGGAGGGGAAGATGTGAGGGATTGAGGCCTACACAGGATTGGGTTTGTTGAGGCCTACACAGGCTTGAGTTTGTTGAAGCCTGAAGGCCCAAACACTTGGATGGGAGGGGGAGTTTGAGAGTTTTAGTTTACCCAATAGAAGTTAAGAATTAGATCTCCTATTCAAGATCACATGATTATAACCTTCCATTCCTGGGAAGGCTATATATGTGTGTGGGGTGTGGTCAGCTAGCAGTTAGTGCAGAGAGTCAGCTGGGAGCAGCAGCGGAGAAACAGCAGAGAGAAGCAGAGAGAGAGAAAGAGAAACTGGCTGCATAGGAGATAGGTAGTCTGAAGTTTAACTAGAGAACATTGGATTGTTTGTTTGTTTTATTTTTCCATACTTGCTTTTGAATTATAACCACTCTATTAAGTAAAGACCCTAATATTATAAGTAAAGTGTTGTTGTGTACCCTGAGAGTTTGGAGTGACTTATTCACCACGTCTACAGCCTACACCCATGCTATTGGAAGCTGTAAAAGGACTTGATCTCCTGGAACGGGAGGGGCTTTGAGGAGAGGCAGAGATCTCCCAAAGGCAGGTTAAGGGGTCCCTGCAGTAGCGGAACCTTGACAGTCTGTAAAGAGAAAGTTATGGAGATGTTTTGTTTTCATAAAGGTAACCAACCTGATTGTTTTTGCACATTCACAAAATGTGACTGCTTTTCTCCACCTACGTTTCACTATGCTGAAAGCATACATTAATTCAGTCATCTCCACCCCCAATACATGCCAATTGCCTTGGGTAGTTAATCTTTTGCAGAAGTCACAACTTCCCTCAAGGTCTGCAGTGTTGATCTCTGCCAAGAGTGCTGGGTTTAGGCCACCTTTTAGATATTCGTCTAGAGAAAACGGCTGTTTCTTCCTGAAAATGATATGTTAGTCTGGCGTTCAGCTACAAGGCCTGGCCTCTGAATCATTTCCTTGACATTTGGTGTGTGTGTTTTTGAATGCCTTCCCTGGCATTCCTTCAAGGCCATGTGGTAGACGCGCTGTCCAAACCACCTGAGTTTGGACTTCTCTTCATACACAGAGTCAGCCGTTTGGCCCTTAATTCACTGCAGGCAGTGGTGCTTAGAAGCTGGTTGGGCCTGGTGTCTTTTATATACCTTGTCTGTTTGCAAATGACATAGTGCAGGGCTCTCCAACCTTGGATCCCCAGATGTTGCTGGCCTACAGCTCCCAGCATACTCAAGCAGCATGGCTAATGGAAAGGGATGCTGGGAGCTGTAGTCCAGCAACATCTGGGGACCCAAGGTTGGAGAATCCTGAGTCATAGTGGAACCCTCCCTCCCAGGTGAAGGGTCTCTGGCAGTGATTTGCTCTGGGGTTCTGCCAATCACAAAGGCCTTTGGTAACAACTGGTGCAGCAGCCTGCCTGTTATGGAGGGGCTGGAATTTAGAACACTGGCTGGCTTCTATAAACTGATCTGCTTCCATATCAACTCTCATCCCTGATAAGGATGTTTGCCCTGGCAAACAAAAGATGGAAAGGTGGCCAGGTGCTTAAGAAAGCCAGTTGAAGAGGAAATGGTCCACAAAACAAGGTGAAGGTAAAAATTATGCTGTGCTGGGTATTATAGAATATCCACAATCTTCTGTGATATCTATAACTGCATATCTGAGCCTAGGACACAGGTAAAAGTTATTTTGAGTACCGGTAATTCTCCAGGGGGACTATTCCAAAGGTTTGCAGTACAAAACTCTTTTATTCAGGGATGACAAGCACAATGCATTTCAGACACAAATGGGTTTATCATTTGGGGGACAAAATAAATGGCTCTCTTTCTACTAGAATTGCAGGAGATGGCTGCTATTTTCCATTCTCACTCTTTGCTAACTGGAAACCAGTTAGGAGGACTGAACACTGGGGGCCAGAAGCAGAACTTCATACTTTCATCACACCTCTTTTTAGTCTTGCTGGATATTCTTGCATTATGTTATCTCAGCAAACAACAAAACAGTGTTGTGTGTTTTCAGCCAAGTTGATGTGGAATATTAGTAGTGCAATTCTATTCATGTCTACTCAGAAGTAAGCCCCACTGAGTTCAATGCAGCTTACTCCTAGGTAAACATGTATAGGATTACAACCTATGTTATTTCTATAAGGTGAAATTTTAGACAAGATATGAATCAGGCAGGTAAGCCCATTTTTTTCATACTACTCCATATTGGGGGAAATTGCCAAGAGAGTGATTATATTCATCACACCTGCAAATAAGTGAGAGCCAGCGTGGCGTAGTGGTTAGAGTGTTGGACTGGAACTCGGGAGATCCGGGTTCTAGTCCCCACTTGGCCACGAAGCTCCCTGGGTGACTTTGGACCAGTCACGGTCTCTTAGCCTAACCTACCTCACAGGGTTGTTGTGAGGATAAAATGGAGAGGAGGAGGAGGAGGATTGTGTAAGCCGCCTTGGATTCCTTGCAGGAAAAAAGGCGGGATATAAATATAATAAATAAATAAAAAATAAGTGTTGAGAAACAGAAAGCAAAAGGAGAAATCACTGTGTTTCTTCTTTGGCCATTAGCTTGAATTCAGCATGTTTCCCATTTGGGATTCTGAATTCTGAAGAACAGATAATTCATTATGTAGTAATAATAAGTGAATGGAGGGTTATCATGGAACAGTATTCAAAACAGAGGACATGTATGCATGAGGTCTGGGAGATTATGCAAATTCTGAATAGGCAAATTGTGTGTGCTAAATTACCGTAGCATGCCTCTTTTGCATTGAATCCAAGAACTCCCCCCCCCTCTAATTGGGGGTCTGTGGACTTGTATAGCTCAGATTTCTAATGTGGCAGCCTAGATTTATTATTTATTTATTTTTTAAACACAGCAGGAATGAGATGGAAGGTGGACTAGTTTTGTGAGGAAAGTCAGGAGCAAATATTAGTATAATATCAGAGTAGATAACAGTGAGTTAGATGAACCAATGGTCTGCTCAGGGCAGCTCCCTAAATAACAGGAATGACAATTCCATCCTGGCCAGGACGTAACAGGATGGGAACTGAGCCCAGCTCCTTCATAGGATCATAGAGTTGGAAGGGGCCTACAAGGCCATCGAGTCCAACCCCCTGCTCAATACAGGAAACTAAAGGAGGGGTCTCCCATCCAAGTAATCACCCTGCTTAGCTTTCCACGCTCAGACAAGCTGAGCCAGCGTGAGCCACAGGCTTGTTGCTGTATAATCTCAAACTTTCTGCCATTCGTGTATTAAATATACTTTCACACACTTATGACAACTGTTGCAATTTAGAGACACAGAAAACATAGGGATGGAAGTTAGAGATGCTCTGTGGAGGAGTGGGCAGGGCTGAGAGCTCACTTAGAGAAGAGCTCCAACAGAAGTGGTTTTAATAACAATGGGCAGTATCCAGTCATCATCATCAGGCGATCACTCGTGACCGAGTAAGATTGTCTTCCGGGATAAAAGGAGGAAATTCTAAAGAAGATTGTGTAGACTCTAGCGATGGGTCTGTAAGTGACTGTGGAGGCCAATTCTAGATCCACACAGCTTCCCACAGTGAGGACACAGGTTATCAGATAGAAGATGGTCCTGTAAAGGATTCATTTGACGCGCTTTTCGCTTAGCACGTTTCTCCCTTTCACCTTGCACTCGGGCTTCTTCAAAGTCCATGGAACCTTTGTGAAAGGCCAACCTCCATTTAGATCGTTCATGGGCCAGAGCTTCCCAGTTTTCGATGTTTATATTGCATTTTTTTAGATTAGCCTTATGAACATCTTTAAACCTCTTATATTGACCACCGATATTCCGCTTTCCATCCTTGAGTTGGGAGTAAAGTAACTGCTTTGGGAGACGGCAGTCAGGCATTCGAACAACATGACCGGTCCACTGAAGTTGGCGTTGAAGGATCATTTTTTCAATGCTAGTAGTCTTTGCTTCTTCCAGTACACTGACATTTGTTCGCCTATCTTCCCAAGTAATTTGCAGGATTTTCCGGAGGCAACGTTGATGAAACCTTTCAAGGAGGTGGAAGTGACGTTTATAGATAGTCCATGTTTCGCAGGCATACAATAAAGTTGGTAATACAATGGCTTCATAAACCAGTGTTTTGGTCTTCTTACAAATATCCCGATCCTCGAACACTCTATGTTTCATTCGAGAATCCAGTACTGCCATTGCACTTCTGCTGTTTCTGTTGTGCCAGCGGGACTCATTTCCAAATGGGATAGGTCAATGGAGCTCCCCATTTCAGAAACTAGCATTTCTGCTTGTTTCCATTTGCTTCAGGACCTGGTCCCGTTTATTACATGGTATCAAAAGTGAAGGCCGAAAAGACTTCTGAAGTAAGAGTAGGGGCAGCTGAATATTGTGAGCAAGAAGAACACCACCCAAGAACTTGGTTGCAGGTATATAGAGCAATACCCCACAGAGTTAAAAACTTGTAGCAAGGCCTGTGCCTTTGGAAACTGAACAGACTCTGTGATCAGAGAGCGGATTATTTGTGGCATTATGGAGAATAAAGGCTATTGAAGAAGACCTCACCCTGGGGAAAATTCTTAGGATACATAGAGCAGCAGAGCGCAAGCAAAAAAACAAAACAAAAAACAACAACTGCTGCCATCTGCAGAGACTGCCCAGGTCAAGCAAACAGGAATGTGGGCAGCACAAGCTAGCCCAGAGAGTGAAGCAGCCATCTGAGAAAGCACCTGAGAAAGGAGAAAGAGAAACTTGCTGCATGGTCCCAAACCTTTGGGAAGTTCTGCTATAGCTGTGGCATACTCAGCTCACAAGTAAACCCCAGGTACATGCAGCTGAGAAGGTGCAGGAAGAGGAGTTTTATGGGATTGGGAATGTAGCGGAATTGGACAGAAGTAATTAGAAGGACTGGGATCTGCCAGTGGAAGGGCAAGGAACAATGGTGGCCTTAGAACAGGTTGACATGTGGGCTTATGAAAGACTCCAATTTAGGACAAAGGTACACCCAACAACCATGAAAGAATAACTGGATATTCTGGGCTCAGCACACCCATGAAGGGATCGGCTACTGCCAGCATCAAATACAAAGCAGCATGTGAGAAACTTAACCTGGTCAAAAGGGTGATTGCCATGCAAGACCACGGGGAAAAGGAACAGGAGACATTGATTTCGATAGGTGAATGTACCATTCAAATAAATAAAGCCATTGCTCCGTGAAGAAAGGTGCCATTTACCCTTCATGACAAGCTTAGGACACGGATAGAAGCAGGTCATACAGAAGATTCAGGAACTCACATAATAGATGACCTCCTGAGTCATTGTAGAGACTTAATGGCAAGGGACAAGCATGTCTGGATCCCAAAAGCCTTAACAAGGCTATCAAAGGGAGCATTTCAAACTCCCCACTGAGGAAATCAGGGCAGAAATGGCAACTGCTTGCGTTTTCACTAGATGTTTTCTCAGGCTTTGAGCAATTACAATTCACAAACTTTGTACATTGGAGGGAGTGTTACGACAGATAATCTGGGAGCAAAACGTTTGGGATCTTTGGCTGGAGTAAAAACGTGCGCAGTTGGATGAAGTATGTGCTTCGCCCTTTAACACTAAACATAGACTTGACAAACTAACACTGAACTTGAGACACAACACATTAAGAAGGAAAGAAGAGCTGTTTATTTAAGAATACAGAGCAGGTCAGTCAGTCAGGCGATCACTCGTGACCGAGTAAGATTGTCTTCCAGAATGAAAAAAAAAGAAAAAAAAAAAAGAAAAAAAAATTTACAAAAAGGAGATTTTAAAAGGAGGAAAATTCTAAAGAAAATTGTGTAAACTCTAGCGATGGGTCCGTAAGTGACTGTGGAGGCCAATTCTAGATCCACACAGCTTCCCACAGTGAGGACACAGGTTACCAGATGGAAGATGGTCCTGTAAAGGATTCATTTGACGTGCTTTTCGCTTAGCACGTTTCTCCCTTTCACCTTGCACTCGAGCTTCTTCAAAGTCCATGGAACCTTTGTGAAAGGCCAACCTCCAGTTAGATCGTTCATGGGCCAGAGCTTCCCAGTTTTTGATGTTTATATTGCATTTTTTTAGATTAGCCTTAAGAACATCTTTAAACCTCTTATATTGACCACCGATATTCCGCTTTCCATCTTTGAGTTGGGAATAAAGTAACTGCTTTGGGAGACAGCAGTCAGGCATTCGAACAACATGACCGGTCCACTGAAGTTGGCGTTGAAGGATCATTTTTTCAATGCTAGTAGTCTTTGCTTCTTCCAGTACACTGACATTTGTTCGCCTATCTTCCCAAGTAATTGGCAGGATTTTCCGGAGGCAACGTTGATGAAATCTTTCAAGGAGTTGGAGGTGACGTTTATAGATAGTCCATGTTTCGCAGGCATACAATAAAGTTGGTAATACAATAAGTTTTCCATATGCTTCTGCAAAAGCATTTAGGATAGTTTGGAGATCATCCTCTGAATGTGCGGAGACCACATTATCATCAGCATACTGAAGTTCCACAATGGAGGTTGTAATTACCTTACTTTTTGCTTTCAGCCTGCTGAGATTAAAAAGCTTTCCATCTGTTCGATATAGTATAATTCCCATACCAGTGGGAAGTTTCCCCTCGACAAGATGTAAAATCATGGCGATGAAAATAGCAAATAATGTTGGGGCGATAACACATCCCTGTTTAACACCTGATCCCACTTTAAATGGAGCACCATGAGAGCCGTTGTTGTCCAAAACCGTTGCCGTCATGTTGTCATGGAGAAGTCGCAAGATATTCACAAATTTATTGGGGCATCCAATTTTCATAAGGATAGTCCAGAGAGCTGTACGGTCTACAGTATCAAAGGCCTTAGCCAAATCAATAAATGCCATATAAAGGGGTTGATTTTGCTCCCGGCATTTTTCTTGGAGCTGACGTGCAGTAAAAATCATGTCTACTGTCCCTCTAGAGGGGCGGAAACCATATTGAGTTTCAGGGATCCCTGGATCTCAATAGACATTCCTGGTACCAAATCTTCAGGTGTCACCAAATCTGCTCGGATCAGAGAAAGTGACATCAGAATCCAACATTGCCATAATGGTCTTATCCTTTACATAAATAGGTTCTTTAAACTGATTATTAACCTCTTCCCTGTTGGTGATCACAAATCTACAATTATAAGGTTTTTTTATGCTTGCTACACCTTGTGGCTTGGTTTGTTTGGGTTTAGGACTACCTGGGTTAGCTGGTGTTATTGCTTTTAACTTGGGGCAGCTACTCTTGATGTAGCCTGTCTGACCACACAAATAGCAGGCACGGTCTCTGGGGTGAGAAGGATCAAAAGGAGGTTTTTTGAACTCCTTTTTACTTGGGGCTTCTCATTTCCCCCCCTTCTTCTCAGACTCAATCTTGGGGCCTAACCCTTCCCGGTTTTCAATCAATTCGTCAGCCATTTCTGCAGCTTGGTTTACAGTTTCAGGATCTTTATCCTTAACCTTCAGTTTTATTTCTCTGGGCAACCGAAAATAAAACTGATCCAGGGCCATAAGCTCTAGCACCTTTTCCCTGTTGTCAGCTTTTGCTTCATCCACCCATTTTAATAGCAGGTTTTTTAATTTTGTTGCAAACTCTACCACAGATTTACCTGGTTGAGGTGTTAACCCTCTGAACTTTTTCTTAAAATGCTCAGGGCCTAACCTGAACCTTTTAAACACAGTTCTTTTGAATTGAGCATAGGAAACAGCCTCCCCCTCTGGCATGCTATTATAAATCTCTGCCAGCTCCTCTTTGATTAAATTAGGCACAAACTTCATGTAATCACCCTCCTGCAATCCCCACTTCTGTGCTGCCCTTTCAAAAGTGGTCAAGAACACTTGTGGGTCTTCTCCTGGGGTGTATGCGGTGAAGTCCTTCGGGGTAACTCTGACAGGCTGCTCCTGTTTCAATTGCATCATCCTTTCCTCGTGTCTGCGCTGTTCTTCTCGGGCCTTTTCCTCGTGTCTGCGTTGTTCTTCCTGGGCCTGAAGTTGCTCCTGCCGCGCCTTTTCCTCATGTCTGCGTTGTTCCTCTTGGGCTTGCAGTTGCTCTTTCTGGGCTTGCAGTTGCTCTTTCTGGGCTTGCAGTTTCTCCTGGTGCAGCTTTTCTTCATGTCTGCGTTGTTCCTCTTGAGCTTTAAGTTGCTCCTGCCGCGCCTTTTCCTCGTGTTTGCGTTGTTCTTCTTGCTGACGAGGCCTCTCCCACTGTAATCGGGTCTCTTCTTCCTTCTGCTTTGCCACTAGCCGCAGTTTCTGTTCACGGAGCTCCCATTCTTTTGTTTGGGGTCCTGTTACACTAGGGCTAGAGGGTGCAGCTCTTCTTATTGCCGCCTGGGAGATCAGCATAACTTTTAGTTCCTCTGCTGTTTTCTCCTCCCATGGCAAATTGTCCTTTTTACACTGCTCTATCAGGGCAGTTTTATTCATGGAGAGATACTGGCTCATTTTACTAGCCTCACTGGGTCCCTATTCCTCAGTCCTGAAGTTAACACATACAATGCTTTAGCCTGCTCTATTAGTAAAACCCTCGATTACTGTTTGGAGTGCTTAATCTCACTGTTCAGGATCGCTCCGCTGCCACCATCTGTCAAGGTTCCGCTACTGCAGGGACCCCTTGATCTGCCTTTGGGAGATCTCTGCCTCTTCCCAAAGTCTCTCCCTCTCTAGGTTATCAAGTCCTTTGCCTGCTTCTAGTAACGTGGGTGTAGGCTGTAGACGTGGTGAATAAGTCACTCTAAACTCTAAACAGCACTTTACTTATAATATTAGGGTTTTTACTTAATAGAGTGGTTATAATTTAAAAGCAAGTATGATAAAATAAAACAAACAAACAAACAATCCAATGTTCTCTAGTATAACTTCAGACTACCTAATTCTTATGCAGCCAGTTTCTTTTTCTCTCTCTGCTGGTCTCTCTCTGCTGGTTCTCTGCTTCTGCTTCTCTCTCAGCACACACACTAACTGCTAGCTGACCATACCCCACATATATAGTCTTCCCAGGAATGGAAGGTTATAATCATGTGACCTTGCACAGAAGAACTAAGTCTTAACTTCTGTTGGGCGAACTAAAACTCTCAAACTCCCCCTCCCATCCAAGTGTTTGGGCCTTCAGGCTTCAACTACTTGAGGGAAGTGTTTGGGCCTTCGGGCTTCAACAAACTGAAGCCTGTGTAGGCCTCAATCTCTCACACTGACGTGCAGTAAAAATCATGTCTACTCTCCCTCTAGAGGGGCGGAAACCATATTGAGTTTCAGGGAGGATCTCTTCTGAAATAGATAGAAGACAGTTTGCAAGAATCCTAGCAAATATTTTACCTGCGGTAGCTAAGAGAGAAATGCCCCGATAGTTTCCACAGTCTGTTCTATCACCTTTCTTAAAGACGGTGATAATTATGGCATCCCTCTCACCGGATCGTCACCTTGAAGTGGTGAGTGGGCTTGCGTGTTCCAATGAACCCTGTGAGCAATGCCGTCGGGAGCTATATACTCCCGGTAGGGTCACCCATGGCGGTAAGGTCCGGGTAGAGGAACCAGACAAAGAACGATCCAAAACAAAAAGTCCTCAATGGCAGAACAGGCGGAAGATAATTTAAACCTAAATTACAACGGCTGTGAAGGCGGATGAAGGCTGCAGCAGATAGAGCAGGTACAGTGTCTTAGTTCTTGATCTTACAATGTTTTACACAATAATTCAGGCAGCAAAATATACCTACTGCATCTTTAATCATACTCTAATCTAGATAGAAAAGGTCTCTGTGCTCTTGGCAGGCTATAGACAGTGCGGTGGTGGTGGGGAGAAGGCCCCCACCCCATACTGGCAAAGAAAGGAAAGAAGGGAAGAAATAATAATAGAATCATAGAATCATAGAAAAGTAGAGTTGGAAGGGGCCTACAAGGCCATCGAGTCCAACCCCCTGCTCAGTGCAGGAATCCAGGTCAAAGCATCCCCGACAGAATCCATAGCTACCTGACTTGTTGTTGGTCCCACGCTGGAAGGGGTCCTGCATGGCAGAGGGGAGCAAGGGGTGCGCACATTCCTGCTTGCTGACTTCTATGGGCTAAGCTTGAATTCTTATACCTTTTCCGTTGCACCTCTGGCTACGTGGGAGGGGCAAGGGCTGGCCTTAGAATCATAGAAAAGTAGAGTTGGAAGGGGCCTACCAGGCCATCGAGTCCAACCCCCCTGCTCAATGCAGGAATCCAGGTCAAAGCATCCCCGACAGAAAGTCCTCAACGGCAGAACAGGCGGAAGATAATTTAAACCTAAATTACAACGGCTGCACCTTGAATGCCTCCAGAGTGGGAGAGCCCACCACCGTTGGTTCCATTGTCTTATTGCTCTGACAGTCAGGAAATTTTTCCTGATGTTTAGGTGGAATCTGGGTTCCTGTAACTTGAGCCCATTATTCCATGTCCTGCAAACTGGCATGATCGAGAAGAGATCCTGGCCCTCCTTTGTGTGACATCCCTTCAAATACTGGAAGAGTGCGATCATATCTCCCCTCAGTCTCCTCTTCTGAAGGCTAAACATGCCCAGTTCTTTCAGTCTCTCCTCATAGGGCCTTGTTTCCAGTCCCTTTATCATCCTTGTTGCCCTCCTCTGAACCCTCTCCAGTTTGTCTACGTCCTTCTTAAAGTGTGGTGCCCAGAACTGGACTCAAGATGAGGCCTAACCAGTGCCGAGTAAAGGGGAATTATCACTTCCCGCGATTTGGAAGCTATACTTCTATTAATGCAGCCCAAAATAGCATTTGCCTTGGCTCCCTGATGTTCTTTAATCACTGATCTTTTGTGTGCTTATGGCTGTCTTTGTGTGAGGCTGGGGCCCTTGATGGGTACCTTAGGAAAACCTTTTCTGGGTTCTCCTACCTTGATGGGTTTAAGATTCTGGTTGAATCTTTCTATTGGGGAAGGCCACGCTCTTGCAGGGCTAATTCCAAGGTTTTTTCCCCCAGGAAAGTCTCTCCTGTGCCTTTAGGTCATGTGTGTGTTAATCTAATCAGTGCAAGACTCTCATCTGCTGCCCATTCATGCCTCCTAGATCTCAATCACTCTCTATTCATGCCTTTGTTTGCAATCTTGTGCCCAGTTCCCTGCGGGCTGTTCATTTCTCCTGAACCCTTGCTTATCCAAACTGCTGGGGCCTGCTGTGGTCTTCTTTGTGCTTGACATAACTATTACTAAATTGTTATTAATTATATCTACGGTACCCATAATAGGAGCAAACCTATGACTCCTATACATTGTCTGAGGGACCATGGGATAGTGGGGATTCAGCCCTCCACCCCCACCCCCTCATGGCTGGCACAGAAAGATCTGCGCCAGCTGCTCTCTGGGGTTGGAAAATCAACCTGGGAGAGGGGGAAAGGGGGGCGTTTCGGTGGTTGGGGAGGAGACTGGAGATGCCAGAATACAAGCTATCCTGAGCATCTTCCAGCCTCCTCCCCTCCCACTCTGAAGCACCATTGCTAGATGGGCAAAAAAGCCCATCTAGCAAAAACCCCAGGAATCGGAGGACAGGGAAGCAAAGATATCCGCCACCGCTCCTCTCACCCTGCCAGCTTATACCTAGAAGGGCACTGGATACACAGAAGCCTCTGTGTTCAGAGGCTTCTATCTCATGGGGGTATTTAGGAGGTATTTCTTTCTGTGGCTCCCATTTGGTATGGGCTCAGCACCAGAGCAGTATCACAAAATCTTACACGATATACAAGCACACTGATGGAGTTGATCCCTTGATGGACAGTATCATCTTATTTACACTTGTACAATTTAATGTAAAGTTTGTTAACAAAAGCGAAGCCAGTAGTGGCTTACGCTGGCTCATCTTATCTGAGATACAGGCCTGTGGCTCACGCTGGCTCAGCTTGTCTGAGTGTAGAAAGCTAAGCAGGGTCAGGTCTGGTTATTACTTGGATGGGAGACCCCTCCTCTAGTTTCCTGCATTGAGCACGGTGTTAGACTCGATAGCCTTGTAGGTTCCTTCCAACTCTATGATCTATGAAATCTATGAAAATAATTTCTAGTTCCATCCCATAATATAACGAGCCTTTTAAAAGGTAAGCTGGAGGTAAGCTGTCTCTGAATAAGAGATCCAGTGCAGCACAGCAGATAGAATGTTGGACTTGGAATGGAGAGACCTGGATATACAAATCCCCATTTAGCAATTAGGCTCACTGGCTGGTCTTGGGCAAGTTACTCACTGGATCACAGTGAAGATAGATTGGAAGAACATTGTGTTTGCCACCCAATGGTGGCTGGTGCCCTGCAAATGTGGAGTTCTCACCCATCCACCATCAGCTTTGCTAATTTGTGTTGCAAAACTATATTTTAGGAGTGTCACCATCAGCACCTCAGAAGAAAGGTGGGGGTATCAATATGATTTTCTCTTCTTCTATGGCAACCTACCCTTAGCTCTGTTTAATCCATAACAAAATAAGTTACAGATAATCTTTTAAACTCATAAAAATGAATGATGGAGCTTGTTCAATGTTGATGTTATATATACGTTTTTATTCTTTACACATTAATTTTTATTCCTTACACAGTATGCAGAATTTGAGTTTACAGTGTTTTATATTGCGGTTTAAGTCTGCAATCCTAGACATTTGCTAAGGAATATGTGTCACTGATTTCAGTGGGACTTATTACTTCTGAGTGCATATGTTTAGCATCCAGCTGCACATGTGCTTTTTGAGAGAGAGAAAGGAAAAGATAACAATGTGTGAACAGTCTGCTGAGAGCCTGAAAACCAGCAGGAGGCTGGGAAAAGCTTCCTCCAGAGGCTTTCTGTTAACTGACATTTGCTGTGAATTAGTACTTCTGAATTACATCCATTTGGGATTCTGTTCATTTACTAGTTCATAAGTGTTTTGGTAGCAAAAGCCTACCTATCTGTAAGCCGTGGGTTTTGGTAGTATCACAGTGCAATTCTCTGAATGTCCTTCATTGAAATAATTGAAGTTAATAATGCTCAGCTTTCAACAGTTGGCCACTGCAAAGCAGAGGAGAGAGTCAGACAAATGGTTTGTATAGATCTTCCCTGAAATCATAATTAATCTGGCTTGCTTTAAATGCTTTGAATTTTTGAATGCAACAGATTACATTATTAAGTAAAGCCAGCCTAATTTAGATGTCGCTCCACTCCCCACTAGAGTAGTAGTATGAATCATCAGATAAGCATCCAAACTGCCTGCGGAGTCTCCATGTTTGCAAAAGAAAAACAAACAAAAAAGCATTTCTCTATACATGATTACTTGTTTTTAAATATTGCCACTTCCTGAGCCTTCAAGGTTAGGTCTGGTAATGTATATGAATTAAATAAATTCAATAGCCATGCAAGATATTCTTGACAGACATTGCTGTGTTTATTAATTATTACCTGATCCTATGCATGTTTACTCTGCTTTAAGCAGAGTGTAAAGTGGGCTTTATTCCCAATTAAGTCTGCATAGGCTTGCAGCCTTGGTTTTTGCAAAGCTCAAAGCACTTCATATACATTATTATAGTAGTCCTTACATTACAACAACCCTGCATGGACTTGGCTGGTGACTTCTAGAGTAGATTGCTGTAATGCTGTCCTTGAAGACAGTTTGGAAACTTCAGCTGGTATAGAGTATTGCTGCCTGATTATTGACAGGGGTAAGCCACTGCGAGCATCTCACCCATCCTAAAACAACTTCATTGTATACAAGTTTGTTTCTGAGCCCAATTCACAGTGCTGATTTTAACCTTGAACGGTGCAATCCTATTCACTTAGAACTAAGTCCCACTGTGTTCAGCGGGCCTTGCTGCCTGGTAAGTGCATTTAAGGTTGCAACCTTAAGCTCTAAACAGCCCAGGCCCAGATTGCATATAGTCCTGCTGATCTTGAGATCAGCTAATAAGGCCTTGCTCCAAATACTGTGCTCTTTGGATGTGAAGTGCCATCACGAGGAGCAGGGTCTTTTCTGTAGTGATCCTGGAATTGTGGAATGCTCTCCTTTAGGATATTTGGTTGTCTCCTTCATTGCTTCAGAAGCAAGTGAAAATGTTCTTATTCTGTAGAATGGGCGGTTTACTCTATGACTGGGTTCGGATGACATGACAAGCAAACAATGATAACAGACAACCGTTGCTTGTTGTGTCTTCCGAACCCAGGTCGTGGTGAGTCACAATGGTCTGTTTTGTCCTCAGAAACCACGATAAGAAATAACGCTCTGTTCTAGGGTATGTTCTTACAATGATGGCTTGTCATATCTTCCGAACCTGGGAGAGCCCTCTCATCGTTGTTTCTGTAGAAATACCACAGAGCTGCATGGCCAGAGAGGGAAATCTGCAGCCGCTCTATCCCCCAGATCTCTTATCCCTAGGTCCGCCTAGCAACACAGTTGACACTGAACCCTGGAGAGGGTTCAGAGGAGGGCAACAAGGATGATAAAGGGACTGGAAACAAGGCCCTGTGAGGAGAGATTGAAGGAACTGGGCATGTTTAGCCTTCAGAAGAGGAGACTGAGGGGAGATACGATAGCACTCTTCCAGTACTTAAAGGGTTGTCACACAGAGGAGGGCCAGAATCTCTTCTTGATCATCACAGTTTGCAGGACACAGAATAATGGGCTCAAGTTACAGGAACCCAGATTCCACCTAAACATCAGGAAAAAATTCCTGACTGTCAGAGCAATAAGACAATGGAACCAACTACCTAGGGAGGTGGCAGGACCGGTGCAAGGCAGTTTGGCGCCCTAGGCCAAGTCAGGGGGGGGCAGGCTCCGGAGCAAAGCAGCCTAAAACTCCTGCTCGCCCAGCGCCCCCCCCCCCCCCCCCGCGGCCAGCAGCCCTCTGCGGGCCTGGAGCAGCGGCAGCAGCAGCATCTCAGGGTCCCGAGGCGGCGGCGGCTGCCCCCCCCCTCCTCTAGCCGGGCTCAGGCCCGGCCTCGCCGCCTGCCCCGCACCCGCCGAGGACCCCGCTTGGGCATCCCCGCGGGAGGCGCCGGGGAGGAAGGGACGGAGCCTCCGCCTTCCTCCCCGCCCCGCTGTTGGCTGCGCGGCCTGCGCCTGCCCGGGGACGGAGGCGTAGATGGCGAGCGCCGGGAGAGCAGGTGGGAGAGCAGGCGGGGCGGCGAGCCGGAGGAGAAGCGGGCGGAGGCGCCCTGGCTCATGATGGCGGGCGGAGGCGCGCCCCCCCCCGCCGAGGAAAGCGACACCGAGTCTGCCCGCAATCCCCCCGCGCTGACCTGGTGTGACTCCGGCTCCGCAGCTGTCCTGCCCGGCCGCCTCGCCAACAGATCCAGGCTCCGCGAGCGGCAGGCGGGCAGCGTGTTGCCCAGCAGTCCCGGTGGCCGGCAGGAGCAGAGTGCGCCCCCTTCAGCCACCCGCCCTAGGCAGCTGCCTAGCTGGCCTAGTGGTAGCGCCGGCCCTGGGAGGTGGTGAGCTCTTCCACTCTGGAGGCATTCAAGGTGCGGCTGGACAGCCATCTGTCGGGGATGCTTTGACCTGGATTCCTGCATTGAGCAGGGGGTTGGACTCAATGGCCTTGTAGGTCCCTTCCAACTCTACTTTTCTATAATCATATGACACTAGCCTTGCTGTTACAGGCTGCCGTCTCCTCCCAGCCCCCTCCAAGTCTGACATGGGTTCAGTTTTGGGGGGGCAGAGAGCAGTTGGTGTGGCTGTCCTTTGTGGATTGTGACCTGAGACACCTGGCTCACAGCGCAGAATGCTCGCACAACAACATAGAGAGTGCTAAGAGACACATGCACCTGTAACTCTTGAAGGTGCAGTGGCCAGAGTGATGGGGGGAGGGGAGCAGTCCATCTGCACTATGGGATTCCATGTTATCCAGCATAGCAGCACATAAGATATTATCCAGTACGCAAGCACACTCACATAACGTATCACAATTCCCCCCCCTACAATTATGTTCCTCTAGTGATATTTTGCCTCTTTAAGAGCCCTTCCTGCTATCAGGATGACACGTTCCTGCCCTTTGCCTTTCCTTCCCAGTAACGTGGGATTAGGCCTTAGGCGTGTTGTGAAAGACACCAGACAACTGAGTTTAACAATAACTGTTTACTTTGCTAAACTTGGTATGGTAAATTCACATTAACTTAGAGTATTTAGGGTTACCCTTGAAGACAGTTCGGAAGCTACAGCTGGTACAGAACGCAGCGGCTCGCCTGATTAAAGGCAGCCACCAGCGGGATCACATCACGCCAGTGCTCAAGGAGCTACACTGGCTACCAGTTGCTTGCCGAGCCGAATTCAAGGTGTTGGTTTTGACCTTTAAAACCCTATACGGCTCCGGTCCAGTCTATCTCAAGGAGCATCTCCAGCAACACCAAGTAGGCCGCTCAACAAGATCTGCCACGGACGGCCTTCTCCTTGTCCCTTCAGCCAGAGCAGCTAGACTGGTGGGGACGAGGAAGAGGGCCTTTTCTGTGGCGGCCCCTGTACTGTGGAACTCTCTCCGGAGTGACCTCCACCATGCCCCCTCTCTGCTGAGCTTCCGCTGCTCATTAAAAACCTGGCTGTTCAGGCGGGAATATGGGGTGGGTTAAGATTTTTTTTTAAATTGTAATGTTTTAAATGTATTTTATCTTGTTTTTAGCCTATGTACATCACCCAGGGTGGCCGGTTGCCGGCCAGATGGGTGATTAATAACTGTAAATAAATAAATAAATAAATAAAATTACACAAATAGAGCTGTTAAGACTTCAAAAAACATATATAATAGAAATAAAAGAAATAATACCACAGTTTCCTCTAACCTAGCTACACTTTCATCTGTAGGCCTTGGTAGAGACTCTGGCACTGCTGTTCTGCAGTTTTCAATCTCAGCTTCTCCTGTTCCTGCAGCTTCCCTGCTTCTCACTCTCCAATTCCTCCCTCCTCTGTGTCTCTCCAGCTTCCTCTCTCACTCCCTCTCTCACACTGAAGTTCCCCACCACCCACTGTCTTTATGTACCCTCCCACATAACTAGGAGGCTACAAACATGTGACCTAAAACTGGGAAAATGAAATTTAACTCCATTAGGGGGGGGGAATGAAACTTAACTCCTTGAGGAGAAATGAAACTTACAAATGCTCCCTCCCATCAGGAGATATTTGGGCCTTCATGAAGTGGGAATAAGGTGGGAAGAAAACTAAGGCAGAAAAAGACCCCACCCCCTCCTGGGAACAGACCGCTTGAAGATAGACCCCCCCCTTCTGAGAACAGACTGCTTACATGGCAATAAATTACTGTCGCGCCGTACTTTAAGGAACTAGTCAGATAAGACTGCCCGCTCGGCAAAATGTAAGAATAACACAGGAAGCACCTGGCAAGCATGCCAAAGAGCAAGTGACAAGTAGCTGATGACGTATATTCTATAGTATGCTTTAATATAAGGAACTGATTGCTTCTGGATTGGGGGTTCAGTTTGGCAATTTAATCCCCTGAACCGGTTGCTAGCAAATAAAGCTGTTTTCCAAGCCTGAGGTGGTACGAGTCCTTCCTATTCTCTAGAGAAGGGTGATTTTTCTGCAACATTCAGGCTTCAACCTAACTCAAGCCTGGGTAGGCCTCAATCCTTCACAGTAGTGCAACAAGATCTGGAGGGTCATACATTCCCCACGCTTGATCTAGCTCATTGTTGCCTACGCACTGACTGGCAGTGGCTCTCCAGGGGTTTACACAGGAGTCATTCCCAGTCTCACCTGGAGATACCAGGGATGAAACCCAAGACCTTTTGCACGCAAAATGGGTGCTCTGCCATTGAGCAATGGCCCCCACCCCTCTGATAAAGAAGCCATGGTGTAGTGGAGTGGGAACACTGGGTCCCAGAGCTCTGGCATTTTTTTCAGCTGATCCTAATAAATTAGCTAGTATGCTATGAACTGATTTTCTTTGGGGGTATCTATCTATAATGGATCAACACAGCTGCCTGCATTTTGGTTTGTCCTAGGGGCATGGTCGTTGGGGCTCTAATGATGAGCGCCTAAACTTCAAAATTTAGTACTGAACTACCATTAAGTAGTACTAATAAGGAGGAAGTTATCATTGGCTAGACACACTGCGCCTTTCCCTTGCCACTCTGTAACCCCACAGCTAGGCTTGCACACAGTCAGAGTGGATCATGGGGACAATGGCCTAAAGACCATCGTGGGGAATTATGGTTATCCACAATGACTGGGTTCAGGCAACATGATAACCCACACTCAGGGGTTGAGTATGGGTTGTTGCTGAAACGTGGGTTGTCGTGTTGTCTGAACCCACCTGCACTAACAAGCCATGGCTTCTTAACCACAACCACGAAGAGAACCCATGGTTGTTATTGGATTGTGAAATGTGGTTCTTATCTCGGCTGGGTTCAGACGATATGATAACCCACATTTCAACAACAACCCATGGTTCAACAACAACCCATACTCAACCCTGTGTGTGGGTTATCGTGTTGTCTGAACCTAGTCAGTGTATTAATCCAGAAGGAAAGAGCACTCAGTGGCTTGCAGAGGGATCTGATAGGGGTTTGTACTGGAAAGTGACTCCCACTGGGTTCAATAGGGCTAACTAACTCCTTACTACAGCCCTCTCCAACCTAGTGCCCTCCAGATACGTCAAGTACAACTCCCAGCATCCCCCAGCCAGCTGGCTGGGGGATGCTGGGAGTTATAGTCCAACGCATCCGGAGGTTGAGAACGGCTGTGCTAGCGACAAGCGTGTCTTAGCTTTGCCTGCAGTCCGATGTGCCCTGAGCTTGCCAGCTCGCCTGCCATACACTGCGCCTCCTCCTTAGTGCGAGCTGTGCAGCTTCGCTCTCCCCATCTGGTCTTCTTAGCGCTTTAAGAAAAGGCTGATCCTCCTAAGCCCGCCCCTAACCTCCACAGCCTGCCTCCTTCAGGTCCCATCCTAATTGGCTGACCAGGGCATGAATATGTATGCCCTGACCTGTGTGAATGAGCCGCTGTCCCCTTCCTTGCCACCGCACAGAGAGACTCAGTGTGCGCATGGGTCTCCTCTCAGCCACCTCCGCCGTTGCCACCACCGGCAAACCCCCATCACGCGTCCCGGCATGGTCCTGCCGCAGAGCGTGCAGGGGGCCCGTGTCCCTTTGGTGCCTGCCCGGGTCTTCGTCCTCCCACCCGGCGCGCTGCTGTCCGCCCCGTCTCCATGCTGCCACTTTCCACCCACCCATGTGTCAGCTCCGCCGTCTCGCTTGCCCGGGGTTTGGTGCCCGCCATAGAAATGCGAGGCCTGTCCGGCTGGATGGTGCTAATGGTGCTTGGCAGCTGGCTCCGGGCGAAGGGCACCATGCCCCTGCCTGACTTCTACCCCTTCGGGACGGTGCAGGGGGACGCGGCTACCCCGCAGCAAGATGACAGCAGCTCTGGGCTCCAGCCCATCACCGTGAAGTTCCCTTTCTTCGGCGCAGCTCACACGTCACTCTAGACTACATCAATAGTCTAAGGGCTAAGGAGAGCGCGGGAGCAGCTCTGCGCGGGACTTGGCTCACCCTCCCCCCCAGGTTGCTTAACGCAGAGAGTCTTATGCTAAACAAGCCACGTTCAGTTTTTTTTTTTACAAAAAATTAAAAACTATACATAGTTTATTAAAAATGGGACAAAATTGACATTTATATTAAAAAGAAGGGATGGTCAGAAAATATGGAAAAAATGGGACTGTCCCTTTTAAAACGGTACGTATCGTCAGCCTACACAGGCGGGGATGTGCTGGGGTGGGGTGACAGGCAGCGATCACTGTTTCTGCTGGCTTTCCAAGGTTGATGGTCTAGGAGGTGGAAGGGACAGGGGCTGGGTGACAGGTACAGAGTTTTATTCTGCGGGATTGACAACAAGTCGCCTAGGAGGCGGAAAGGAGAGGGTTACAGTTTGCTTCGGGAAGGGGGAGACAAAAGGCCCGCCCCATGCACTCAGTGGACCAATTGGGATGAAGCAGCTGAAATAGGAAAGAAGCGAGGGATCCTGGGATATGGATTGGCTTGCAAAGGCCACTGCACTGGGATACGTGACGTGAGCGGGAGGAAGCTCAGGCTCTGAGCAAAACCACGGTAGTGATGAGCAGAACAATGCTAGCGATGAGAGGGAGCAATCGTCTGTCGCACCCATCATTGTAAATCGTGGTAACATACCACGATGGCTTGCCGTGTCATGAGAACCCGCCCTATATCTGCTGTTGGTACTTGTTTTACTCTTTTTGTTTTCTTGATTTAAGGTTTTATTGTTGTTTTAGGTTTTTGTGATATTTTGTTTTGATTTCCATCTTACTCTGTAACCAGCTTAAAATTCTAAAAAAGATGATATACAAATGTAAATAACTAATTGAAACAGAAAAACGAACTACAGATGAAGTGGCCCAAGAGAGGAAAGCTTCCCTTAGTGGCTACTGCCTCTGCCTCTTGGGGAGAGAAAGACTAGAAGTGGGAGGAGGGAAGAAACAGCAACACAAAGAGGTGGGGAGAGGAACAGCAAAGCTAGAGGGAGGGTGGGAAGAGGGAACAGCAAGGCGAAGAGCAATCCTGGAGGCTTGGAGGGGGGGATGCAGTGAGCTAAAGAGGGGCATGGCGAGGCTGGAGGCTGGGAGGAAGAGAAAGAAGATGGCCCTAAAATTTTGCAAGGTTTTTATTTATTTGGATTTTTTTTTTTTTTTTGGAAGGGTACAGGGAGTGGAGAGCTTAGTGGGCACTGTTGGAGGCACCTGCACGGCCCATGGGCACCACATTGGGGACCCCTGCCTTAGTCCACCCAGCAAATTCCTGGCTGAGTGGAATATTGAACCAGAGATTCCTTAGATTCCTCACTTTCTCAACCACTGTGCTTACACAAGCTTTCCATTAATATTATTAAATAATCAGTTTGGAATGTACATTTGCTTACTAGACTACATATGTTGAGTTGCAGAAGAAAACAGGTTAGGTTAACTGGCCACCAGAAGTAGATCTGGATGACTAAACAGTTCTGTAAAGGCAGGGGTGGGCAACTTGTGGCCCTGCAGATACTGTTGGACTGCAACTCCCATCATCATGGGTATGCTGATTAGGGCTGATGAGAGTTGCAGTCCAACAACATCTGGAGGGCCACAAGTTGCCCATCCCTGGCATAAGATGATGAGATTCACTTCCTGACCAAGAGTTACAACCACATTCCGTTTCCCAAAGTCACAGCTCAACTAGTTTAGTGGTTTCCAAACTCGGCTCTTCAGAAACATATCAGGGATTCCTCAGCCAGAAGATCAATAAGTGTTGTAATGCAAAGTACTTTGGGATGGCTTGGTCTTGAATGGGCAATCAGACCCATTAGCTTTAAAAAAAGACCTGCTCCTGGTGGAAATGAAAACTGCTAGAACTGGATATTTACCGATGCACACTCTTTTAAATTATATACCTGCTGTATGGAATTTATCACAAGGACAACGCTTTCCACGCCCTCTTGACAGCTAAAAGACTGATATTACAACACTAGAAAGATAAATGCTCACCTCCTATAATACAATGGATTGAGGACCTAATAACGCTTTCAACATTTGAGTGGGTGGTATTTAGATGCCACCTCCAGATGGATAAATACAAGGATATTTGGTCTGCTTTTTCTGAAGTTTATACATAACTATCTTTATGGAGAGTTGTACTACATACTTTTAGATACTTATGGATATATATTTCTTACATATTTACTGTAAGTGATCCATGTAAAATTATGTAAGAAAATTGTATTTTTCCTTGTTGTTCTTTTCTCTCTCCTTTTTTATGGTTTTTGTTTTGTTTTAGTGTAATTCACAATTAAAAAAAACTAATAATATTTTTTTAAAAAATCTAGTGGAAAGGAGCAGCATTCAGATTTGTAATGAAAACTTGACTAGTCAGTAGAGCACTATACGGAAGATCCACAGGTAGAGGAGCCACAGGATTTGGCAGAAGCCCTCCTTCACTAGTGAACTGCAGCAGGATATTCCACTGCCATGTCAGATAACTGTGCTTGATTTTTGTTCTTTAAATAGCAGCTGGGGTGGGGGAGATCAGGACTGGAATCATGGCATGTACGGACTGAGGCTTTAACCCAGTGTTCTCCAACCTTGGGTCCCCAGATGTTTTTGGCCTACTGGGGCATGCTGGGAGTTGTAGGCCAAAAACATCTGGGGACCCAAGGTTGGAGAACACTGCTTTAACCCTTTCCCCTCACACAGCAATTCCAAAGAAAAACCCAACCAACACTGCTATTTGTCCCAGTAGGAAGCTACCATTGGTACCAGCTTGGGGGGGAAGGGATAGAATGTTCACCCAGATCCTGGGGGGGAGGATTAAAGTCCCCCTCCTCATGTGCCATGGTTGGGGGGGACCAACCCCTGAGGCTATTTATTTAAGGAACAAAAATCCAGCAGGGTAAATGCTTACACACATTTGTCCTCTCAAGATTGTCCCATATTGTCTGCTAATTTGCAGCTAGACGTGCAGAGGCTCAAAGAGAGGTTCTTACCTAGGACCACCAACCAGGTTCATGGAACAAGGAAGGTAGGTTTGAACCAGGGATTACCTGTACCACAACTTAGTCTGGCCAGAAAGAAATGTCAGTCTGATGGTATTTCATTGACCAAAATCCCAGGGAATTTGAGGAGGGCCCACAGTTCAATAGCCACATGCCTTGTATGTAAAAGGTACCAGTTAAGAAAGGTCATGGAACTTTGGTGTTTACTTTACAACAGAGATGCACAACCTGCGGCCCTGGGACTGCTTGCAGCCCATGAAAGCTCCCTGAGCCCCTGAAGCCAGCAGGATTCCACCCACTTTTTCCCCTGGTTGTGGGGGAAAAATGTTTTCACCTGCCTTCTGAGAACACTGTTTGCTCATTGCTAGTAGTGGTGGAGAAACAATTGGGGGGGGGGGGACTTAGCAAATTCTACTTTCCCCAGGGTTTCTCAAAACATCATAGTGCACAGCTGAGTGGGAGCAATTGTGAAGAAGTGACTATGACCAGGGCCGGTGCAAGGCAGTTTGGTGCCCTAGGCAAGATCAGATATTTAGCGCCCCCCCTTCCCACTTGAGCCCTCCCTCCCTCCAGCCCTATGCCCATTATGAAATAAATTTCCATCCCTGGGAACTGCCGTGCCCCATAGAAAAACTTTGTGGACTTTGAGACTTTTCCTTTGTGTTCACGCGGAAAGCAAAGAGGTAACATCAG
Organism: Shinisaurus crocodilurus; assembly: GCA_021292165.1. Taxonomy (NCBI): domain Eukaryota; kingdom Metazoa; phylum Chordata; class Lepidosauria; order Squamata; family Shinisauridae; genus Shinisaurus; species Shinisaurus crocodilurus. Next base: position 186,505,273 of record CM037879.1, read on the forward strand.
CCCAGCTATGCCAGGAACTCCCAAGGGCATTCTCCTACTCCATATATATATATATATATATGTAAACGCCTGTCTCCTCCTGCGGGCAGCACAAGGGATATGAAAAAAGGATGTGAGAGAGGTGTGGTGGTGCTACCTGTGAGGAATAGAGACAAAAGGGCGTCTTGCAGCCTGTCCTACCTCGCAGGGTGGAGGTGAAGAGACACTGGTTTGATTCATACACCTTCTGGGTTGCGGGAATGCATGTAGTAGAAACATAGCAAAGAGAGAGTCCGTGGATCATCTGGTTCAAATTTCTGCTTCCCCTCCTCTCTCTATCACTTAGTTGTATCACTTATTTCTTTATCAGAATAATGTATATTATCCTGTCTTTCCCTTTACCAGCCTAGTGCTCAAGGCAGACAACAATATTCAAAGTACAGTAAAGCTAACATCAACAGCTCAGGGCACAATCCTAAACACGTAGAGGCAGAAAAAAGCCCCACAACTCCCAGCATTCACCAGCCAGCATGCTGGCTGATGAATGCTGGGAGTTGTGGGGCTTTTTTCTGCCTCAACGTGCGTAGGATTGCACATGGCTGGCTGGGGAATGCTGGGAGTTGTAGGACTCCCCCCCCTCCAAACGCACGTAGGATTGCATCCTAAAAGCATTTAAAACTGTGGAGAAAGCCCAACATAAGTCTGCACACACACACACACACACACACACACACAGTTTTCCCCTAAGGGAGGGGGCGAGGGAGGAGGGATGAAGTCACAGGAGAAGTAGCCAGACCGGTCGTCATCCCCAACAAAGAAGAGTCTCGGTGGAGATCCACAAAAACCCAGGAAGGACCATCAAGGACCATCAAACTATCAGGGCAGTCTCAAAGAGCTGTAAAGTACCAGTACGTCACCTTCGTCCCGGGCAGGGATAAGCCCACCTAAAACGAAGGGGCAGGCATAAGCCCCACCTGACCTGGAGGGCGGGGAGAGCGGGAACTCTGGGGTAGAAAACCCCTCTCCCTTCCGGTAAGGGGTTGTTGGGAACCAGGGTACATCGGGGCCAGCTTCGTCCGTCAAGCGGCAGCCCGAATAAGCCAGTCTCATCCCCGGATCGGCCGACCCGGAGCCAGGCTGAAACTGACTAGGCGTAGAGTCTCTGATCTGAGGTGACTGACTAGATTCACTTCGCTAGCTTGAGAGCCTGTTCATTGAGAAACGCAGGGCTCAACTAAGGTTGTGTTGACGTTGTAGTATTCCTGGAAAGCTGCTAGTTCCGTTCTGTGTTTTTGTATAAACAAATAAAAGCCTTATTTGGTCATTTAAAGGGCTGCGGTTTCCTCTTGTGCGCGAAAGCCTCGCAGGTGGTCGCCAGCGCTCGTACGGGCTGTAACTCAGTGCCGGTTAACCCGTTAAGCGCCGAACTCACGCAAAGGATCCTGTTGGTGATCCTTCACAAAAACCAAAACACAGAAACAGCATGGTAAATAATTAAAACATTGGAGCCCCAGCTAGCTTTAAATACCTTTCCCTCCCTCCCTGGTTGCTGGAAATAACTGCTTTCAGGGGACGTTGAGCTGAGGAACCTGAGGCGCGTGCCGCCGGAGGGAGGGAATGCGAAGGAGGTGTTTGCAGGTGCATCCTTCCCGCTGCCCACCCGCCTGGGAAGGCGAAGGAGGTGTTTGCAGATGCATCCTTCGGAAGGCGGAGGGGGTGTTTGCAGGTGCATCCATCCTGCTGCTCACCCGCCTGGGAAGGCGAAGGAGGTGTTTGCAGATGCATCCTTCGGAAGGCGAAGGGGGTGTTTGCAGGTGCATCCCTCCCACTGCTCACACACCTGGGAAGGCGAAGGAGATGTTTGCAGGTGCATCCTTCGGAAGGCGAAGGAGGTGTTTGCAGGTGCATCCTAACGCCCATCATTGGCCTCCGCCTCCGCTGCTGCTCCTGGTAACGGTGGCGGCAATGAGCTTGGAGACCCGAGCCCTGAGGTGGAGGAGAGAGAGAGAGAGGGAGGGAGGGAGGGGCGCACTTCTTTCGCCTCCCCTTCCCCGCCACAGGACATGATTGGTAAAACAAACTTGGTAAAATATGCATTTTAGCCATTTAAGCGCTGTATTTTTTTTCAAGGCATTTCTGGCGCCCCCTTTAGCCCGCCGCTGCCGCTAGGACCACCCCGCCGCCTACCTGGTCCTGTGCACCACCGCCGCCGGAGCCACTGCTCTGGCGCGCTGGACCCCCGCCCGCGCTCTGTTTTGGTGGGAGGAACCAGGGCAACAGGGCTTAAACAGCCCTGTTGCCCTGGTTTCTCCCACCAAAAAAACAGAGCGCGGGGGTCCAGCGTGACGGAGCTGGGTCCCGTCGCGTCACTTCCTCCGCGCCGGAAGTGATGCGACAGGACCCATCGGACAGCCGAGGAAGGCTCTCCACTCCGTGGAGAGCCCAGGTAAAGCCCGCGCGGGTGGCTGAGAGCCCATACAGACACGAGCAGGCCCAGTTCAGGCCTTGCTCCTGTCCAACGGGTTGCTCAGCTACATCCCTAGACTGTCTGCTCCTGTGCGTTTAACAGTAGCTTGCTCTGCAGACATTGGCAGGTGATGCCTATCTTCAGGCCACAGAAAGATTCAGGAACTGATTTTTGCAGCACAAAGCTGATCAGGCGGGATCCCCCCACCCCCGCAATTTAACTGGTAACCCTAAATGTCTCACAAGATGTTCTCCTGGCTCCTTCATTAACTGTGGCTGGTATTTATTCCTATCTGCCCTACAGCTTTGTATTTGCAATGACAAGGGGATGGAGGAAAGAGAGATAAAGCTATGAGTTAACTTGATATATTTATACCCATCCCATCCTGTGGATGCAGAGCAGCTTGCTGAAATTTCCTTCCATTTAGTTTTCTATTAACCTGTCCCCAAGCAGAGGCTGCTGGTTGGCAGCACTGATAGCAGAAATGACTGCTTGCGTCACTCCGTTCCTAGGAGATGCTATTCAAAGGAAGTGTCTAACGTACTCGTACTCTTGGAACAAATTGTATTTGCACTTCCTAGGTTCACTGATAGCACTAATTGAGGCCGGCTTGGTTGTACGGTACCACAGACAAAAATGCAGGTTCTCTTCCTTTACCGTAGTAACCTCGCCCTGATAAGCAATCTGTTTTCTTTCAGACAAGTTGATGCATGCAGGGGCAGGGATGTAGCTCACACTGTAACTGGTGTCATATTTTTCTTCAAACCATGGCTTTCAAAAGGTGGTCTAGGGGAAGCTTGTAAGGGGTTGAATGAGAAGATCAGTAACAGAAGACAAGCTTATCAGAAATACAGGTTACCCAGTGCTACTTATGTTCCCCACCGTGCAGTCTGCAGACTCAGGGAATGAAGGGTTCATTCTTGAGCACATTCTCAGGTTATGCAGGACAGTGGTGCGACCCCACGGGCATGGCCAGTGCCCCACATCCCAGAACCTTCTGCAATATACTGGGGTCCTATGGGAAATACATGGGGGTTCCACAGCATACAATATTCCCAAATGTATTCCCTAAAGACTGCATGTAACAAAAGCAGTGCCTTAGAACAACTGTGTCCGTCACACCATCTTTTTCACATTCCACCTCCCCATTTCCCCCCCTTTTTGCTTAACATTCAGCCTGAAGAAGCAATTCTGATGCACAAAAAATGCTTGCAGACTATTTAATGATTTTTGGTTGGTCCTAACAAAAGTACAGTACCACATTCCCTGTATCCATTTTTTTGTGGATAGCTAGAGTTTGCAAGGGGCTCTGTACATTGAAATTATAACTATTTATTTATTTTATATCTATTTAGGGTGCAATCCTATGCATGTTTAGACAGAAGGGAGTTCTACAACATCCTACAAGTCCTACCAGTCCATGCTGGCTGGGGAATACTAGGAGTTTTACGACTTCTTTCTCTCTAAGCATGCATAGGATTTTGCTCGTAGCATATTTGTACTCTGCTTTTTGACTAGAATCCTCAAAGTGGCTTTATTAAAAAATGCAAGCCCTATGCAGCCGTTTCTTTCTACACAGAATTAAGATCATGTGGAAAGGAGACAGGCACGAGTGTGCTTACCCTACCTACCCTGTTGCTTGCATCATTGGGGTGAGCATACTCATTCCAGCTTCCTTTCCACACAGTTTTAATAGTGCGAAGAAAGAAATGCCTGCATAGGGCTACCATGAATACACCAAGAACCAAACACTCAAAAGAAAACAACCAGCCCCACTGGAGTAGGAGCTGGCATCTGACTTTCCGTCCCACAGGGCAGATGGTTCTGTAAAGACTGGAGAACAGTCTAGCTCAGTGTTTCCCAACCTTTTTCAAGTCACGACCCCCTTTGATAATAGCCAAGTAACCCACGACCCTCCACCACATTTGCATTAAAAGGCATTTTTAATAGGGTAAAGAAAACACATTAAAAAAAAATATTTCAGAATACAGTCATGCCTTGGATTGAGAGCATAATTTGTTCCGGAAACATGCTTGTAATCCAAAACACTTATATCAAAACGAAATCCCCCCCCCAAAATTTGTACAGAGATTTTTAATTTAAGCCGTACTACAGTACTTGTATTGCAAGACGTCGCTTGTATATCAAGTAAAAAAAAATTAAATAAATATTTAAAAATTTGCTTGTCTTGCAAAACGCTCTCAAACCAAGTTACTTGCAATCCAAGGTATTATTCTATAATTCTGACCTAATATTTAATGTGATGGTTGAACTTGCATCTGGGCAACCAGCTTCATAATTCGTGGCTGAGTATTTGTTAATCGTGTGTGCACGCACGCACACACCGTGACTGCCTTTCCCGGACTGGCTGGGCATCCTGTTTGACCTCTGGTTAGCCGTTCTGTGGGCCTCCATCTGAACGCCACGGACATGGGAGGGGCAGAGCACGAGGTGAGAGGGAAGAGAGAGGCAAGCGCTGTCAGGCCCAGGCTGCAGCGCCTCTCCCAGTTTCACCACAGAGCGGAGGCTTGGAGCGGGGCCACGTGAGGTAGCGTGGAGCATCCAATGAACGGAAGGGAAGGCAGGTGTGGGCGGAGCTGGGTGCGTCGCTGCCCAATAGCCGAGCATGAATCGAGGAAGGGGGTCGAGTGTTGGGAACTGTGAGAAGTCGGAATTAAAATTTCCTATAAAAATAATTACAACTAAAAATAACGGTGGCAGCCCCCTAGAAAACACTTTGCGACCCCCTTGGGTGTCGCGACCCACAGGTTGGGAAACACTGGTGTAGCTGGAGCAGGACTAGGCTCTGATGTCTTCTTTGCCTGCCTCCCGTGCTCACAAGGGTGCTTGTGGTTTTAAAAAGAGGCGGGTTTCTTCCACCCTTCTTTATTCCACACAACCAGCCCATGACATAAATGTGCATTACATAGCCATCCATATGCAAAATTAACTCCATGTCTACACCACTTGCCTTACAAAATGCAGTGTGGCATAGTGGTGAGAGTGTTGGACTGGGACTTGGGAGATCCGGGTTCTAGTCCCCGCTTGGCCATGAAACTCACTGGGTGACTTTGGGTTGTTACGAGGATAAAATGGAGAGGAGGATTTATTTATTTATTTCATTTTTATACTGCCCAATAGCCGAAGCTCTCTGGGCGGTTCACAACAATTAACAAGACAGTCCCTGCCCGCAGGCTTACAATCTAAAAAGACACGACACACAAGGAAAAAGGAATGGGGAGGGAAGAAGGGGGAATATTAATTACTACTTCTGGCAGTAATTCTCTGTGTAAAGTCTCAAGAAGTTAGCCCGGGGGGGGGGGGCAGTCCACTGGAGCAGGCCCTGATGTTCCCTCAGCCTGCGCCTGCCTCCTTCGCTCCTTCCTCTTCCCCACAGGGCTGTAGATTGTGTAAGCCGCCTTGCGTTCCTTGCAGGAAAAAAGGCAGGGTATAAATATAATAAATAAATAAACAAACAAACAAACTAGACTCAGAAGCTGGTTAGCATGTGGGAATAGGGCTGGGGAGACCCAGGTTCAAATCCCCACTAAGCAGGAAATTCACTGGGCAACCTTTGGCCAGTCACTCCTTCTTAGCCTATCCTACCTTCACAGGGATGTTGCGAGAATAAAATCTGGGAGGCACGGGGACAATGACACTATATACCAGGGGTGCAGAACCTCAGGCCCAAGGACCAAATCCAACCCACCTAGGGTACCAATCTGGCCCTCTGGGTTTCCTCTGAGGGACATGCCCTCCCCCCCGACCACCAACTGTTTAATTATGCCTTTTGTGCAGGTGTCCTCCCCCCCCCCCACTATCAAAAGGCTGAAATGCCTCTCCTAAGGTTTAGTTACTGGCAGTAAGAGCTTTAAGCTAAAATATGCCAGCATTTTTGGTATTTTGGCCCTGCCCCTTTTGCCTTTGGCCCCACCCACCAATGGAATTCAGCCCCCCAGAGCTTCTCTGAGATGGAATTCGGCCCTTGTGCTGAAAGAGGTTTGACACCTCTGCTATATATGCTGCCTTTACCTCCTTGCAGGGGGAGATTGTGTAATAAATAAATAAAACAATCAAAACATGTCTTTAAAATAAGGAATCTGTGCTGGAAACAGAAGGATTTATCAAAAGGATTTACCCTGGTGATCTTCAAGTAGTCTTTCAAAAGGAATCACTGCTTCTTAAAGGGTTACTAAATTCTCTAAACTACGTCCAGTTGCTGAAATGCTATTTATAAATAATGCTCTTAAACTAGGATATACACCTAATCCCAAGAGTCATCATTAAAAAAACAAGGAGAAATAAATTAGAAAGCAGAAGGGAAGGGAGGCCAGGAGAGAGAATAACATTCAATGCAAAGTATTTATATGATATTATTCTTTGTTGTCAAGAGACCATTTATTCAGAATAATAGTTGTTATTATTATACTAAGACCTTTTACTCTGTTAACTCCACATGACAAGGTTTACATCACATAAATTGATCTCTGGCCTCCCTGTTTTGGCAGGTCTTGTATTGTTTCCTTGGCAAGCATAATTATAATTAACTCTGCAAATCAGGCCATAATAACAGAGGAGATATAGATAGGAAGAATGACAGCTGATGGAGAGCATCATGTCACATCAGAATTGTTTTCGAGGAAGAAACTGGATGCAGCCTAATCCTAAGGGACATACTAAAATAAACGCTACCAAATGGTTGGAGAGAAATGCATTGGTTCCTTCCGAATGTTACTAAGTCTTTAATCCTAGCCATGTGTTCTGGTCCCACTGGTTTCCAATTTTCAACTGAGGGTGCACAGAACTGTAGCTAATGCCACCCAATCCTGTGCATGTTTTCTCAAAAGTAAATCCCACTGAATTCCTAAACTAAATGCACAGGATTTTAGCTACTAATTTTCTCTCTTTTAAGCACAGGAGAGGAGCACAGCAGCTTCTAGATAGCAACTTTGAGGCTGCAAATCCTATGCACACTTACTTGCAGGGCGAGTCTCTTGGAACCGTGGGGCTTTCTTCTGAGTAAACATGTACAAGATTGGATTGTACGCGAGGGGGGCATGCCTTTCATTTGGAGCTTATTACTCTGCCCTCCAAGGCTGATGAAATTGTGAACCTGACAACGGGTAAGTTATCCCGGGAGGATGCTTACTGGTTATTACCTGCTGCTAATCTCAGGTGCTGGCAGAGGGGGGTGGGATATATACACAACGAATAGCAAACCAACTTTACTGAGATGAGGCTGGTTTGATAAAGGAGCTGCTGCTTGTGGGAAGAGCCCAGAAGACAATAGGCAAGTGATAAGCAAGTCCCACTGAATTCAATAGGACCTACTTGCTAGCATATGGCTGCAATCCAGTAGAAAAGAAGATTAGAATAGGGGAAAACTGCACAAAAGCCAGGGAACCACCAGCAATTGGTGGTTGGGGCAAAGGGGCTGGGGCCATCTGGGGAACCCCGGAGGGCCAGGTCCGGATTTGGCTTCCTGGCCTGAGGTCCCCATCCCTTCTGCAATCCTATGCCCAGGTTACTAGGAAGCAGTTAAACCCCGCCGGATTCAGCAGTGCTTGCTTCCAAGCAACATGAGCAGGATCGTGCTCGAAGTGTGCAGCCCAATCCCGCGCATGTATCCTGTGCGCTCATGCTGGCTCAGCTTGTCTGAGCGTGGAAAGCTAAGCAGGGTCAGGCCTGGTGATTACTTGGATGGGAGACCCCTCCTCTAGTTTCCTGCATTCAGCAGAGGGTTGGACTCGATGGCCTTGTAGGCCCCTTCCAACTCTATTAAGATCTATGAATCCTCCGAAATAAATCCCACCGAACGAGGTCTTCCCCACACGCCACTTGCCTCGCTGCCCCACACTGCGCATGTTTGCGCAGAAAGTACGCCCCACTGAGTTCAACGGGCCCTACCTAGCGACTGCACTTCTTACTTTGTTTCAGGGCTGGTGGCGGAGCGGATGCCTTTTTCTCTTTGAAGCTCTCCGGGGATGGGGGGGGGGGGAGGCTGACCCTTCCTTCACTCACACACACACCCGCCCGAAGATGGAGGAAGCGCTTGGCGCGAGACGCCGCTTCCTTCCCCCCCCCCCCCCAACTCTGCCTCTTCTCAAGCGCGCCGGCGGCGGGTTTGACCTCTGATCAGGCTCCAGCTCGCCTGCTCTTTGACGCCGGCGCCGCCGGTCTCTCTTTTCCCACCCCTTTTCATCAATCCCGAGCAAAGGCGGGGGCGCGCGGGGACGAAGGACGAGGAGAGGGGAGACGCGCGTAGCCTTTGCCTGGCGATGGGATGCGCCGCCTGATCCGCCCCCCCCCCCCCGGGAGCCTGGTGAGAAGCAACCGCCGGGAGGAAGGAGGCGAGGGCTCCAGTCCCGGCGACCCTCCCCAGCGCGATGTTGCTCTTGGTTGCCGCCGCCGCCGCCGCCCCCCGCCGGGGGATCTGCTCGTCTCTCAGGTGGGTGCGACGCCTTCCTCCCCTGCACCTCGTCGTTTCTTCTCCCCCAGTTGCGCTCGGCGTCCAGCCACGCATGCCCCCGCGCCTCCCCCCACCCAGCCGGGCATCTTCTCCGGGCTATATGTGTCATTGCACATTAACTCGGGAACAAGCCCGACGGAACTCGGCGGGGCTTGCTCCCGAGTAAACATGGCTAAGAGCGGAGGTGCGCTGCCCCTGCTTCGGTTTCTACCCCGCTTGTCTGAATGGGTCTCCGGCGCCCCAGCTGCCGAAAAGCCCGCCGGCTCCTCAGTCCCGCCATCAACTTGTTTAGCTCCCGTCTCATCAGTCCAGCTCTCCTCGACGTTTCCCCTCCCTGGATCCCCGATCCCTCGCGTGCTGGCCGGCGGCTTCCAATCCCGCCCTGCCATCCGCTACAGTGCGTAGGTTAGAGCGCGACTCCCCCGAAAAGAAAAACAATGCCTTAAGGCTCCGCTTCCAGAGCACTCTTACTTGAGAGCAAGCCCCACTGGATTTAGTGGGCCTTACTTCTGAGCAAACCTGTAAACGATCGGGCTGTAACCTCGGGCGGCTTCTTCGGAAGGTAAGACCGGCTAGGACTGACTCCCTAGTGAGGGTGCATCGCCTGGCAGACTCATCCTAGGAAGCCGCTCCCACTGAAACCGATGGCACTTGCTTCGGAGTAAGGCCCGGGCCGCACGTTTCCTTGGATTACAAGACTCCGCCACTCTGCGGGCGATCTCCCCGAGGTGACCCCCCCCATCTATCGCTGTCGCCGGTGCAGCTCTCCCTATCGCGCCAGCACTCGGGGTGGGGGCGGGTGTCTCGAAAGCGTCCCTTACCCAGGGGCGATGCTCTCTCCCAAGCAAATATTTCCAAAACGGGCGCCGAGGACGCGACTCCCCCCTTCTTTCTGACCCCCTACCCCGATTCCCAACTCGTTTGCACTTCTATTCCAATTCGGGAACAGAAGCAACCAGGTCCAGGCGTCCCACCTCCCTCCGGGCGGGGAGAACTGGATCGGTTCTAGCTGGTGCGAAACGAGAGCCCGCGGCGCAGGAGGGATCCCCAGAGCAGCTCCATTCACGCCGCGCGCCATGAGAGGCGAACGCCGCCTCCCCTTGACGCGGAGACGAGACTCGCGGTTCCGCGGAGAAGGGAACGGCAGCCTCAGCCTGTGCCCCCAAGGGGGGCGAGCCCCACTAGCACGGGGGATCCCCCTAGAGGCCAGCCCGAAGCCCGCAAGGTTAGCCAAAATAGAAACGCGGGAGGAGACATTCGGAGTGGTTTTTAGCGCGCGCTTTGGTCGACGCTGTGCTTTGGCTGTGGTTTACACGAGCGCTGAAGAAATTCAAGGGAAGTTCCACAGACTAGAATGCAGAATACTTGGGCTTGTATGACGCGGTGGCTTGAAATGCGGGAAAATAAGGGATGGAGAGAAGTCCGGAAGGACATGGGGGAGAGGGCTCACGGCCGGACGAGCAGGAGAAAATGGGATTGCTATGGAATTGGGGGTGGTGGTTGTATATTTGGAAGCTGCGGGGCAGGCTCCTAGCCAGAAATGTGGTTGTGGGGGTGAACGTGTTGGTGAGGGAGTGGATCAGTGCAGAACACCCGGAAGAATCTAACGTGCGTAAACAAATTTTAATTGTATTAATTTTTATTTATTTATTTATTTATTTTATACCCCGCCTTTTTTGTGATAAAGTGAATATTAAAGTGAATATCACTTTAATGCCTTAAAAATTTGTTTTTTTAAAAAATGTGCATACTATAGCTGAGAATGGGGTTAGGCTTTGGAGATGGCAGCTGCAAAAGTCAGGGTTGTGGTGGGCTGCAGTCCTATTTCCACTTAAAACACTGGGACTTCCTTCTTAGCAGACATGGATAGGACTGCATTTGCAGCTTCTTAACACTCATTGGCCAGAATGCTGGAAAGCTGGAGCAGGTTTACTTCTTTTATTTATTATATTTATATCCCGTCTTTCTTCCTGCAAGGGACCCAAGGCGGCTTACACAATCCTCCTCCTCCTCTCCATTTTATCCTCACAACAACCCTGTGAGGTAGGTTAGGCTGAGAATCAGTCACTGGCCCAAAGTCACCCAGTGAGTTTCATGGCTGAGCAGGGACTAGAACCAGGATTACCAAAGTCCCAGTCCAGCCCTAATGATGATGCCCCCCCCCCACAACAGTCAGTCAGTCATTTAAAAAGTTTCCCTCCCTTTTCACCCCCTCAGAGAACATTCTAAATGGCCATGGGGAGATTTGCATACCTAGTCCTATTGGCCCTTGCAGAAATTCATACAAACATTCTGGGCTTATTCGCACAACACGGGAAACCACGGGGGAGGGCCGCACGCGGGACGCACGCAAAGTGACCATGGTTGGTAGAGGGGTAAGCCCTTACTGCGTGTGGCCACCGTGCCGTACGAACAGCGGGCGGCCGTCCCGTGGGGTCTGCCCAGAGCAGCCGGAGCTGCCATGGCTCCAGCCTGTAGGGGCAAATGGCCCCTCTGGGCATCCCGGGGCCCTGCCCCCTATTGCCGGGAGGCCCGCACTGCAGTGCGGGGACTGCGGGGTCCGCCCACGTGCGTGGGTCACAGGTCGTCTGCGGCGCCCCGCCGGACCCCGCAGATTGTCCCGTGGTGCCTCCCCCACCCGCAGCCTGGGTCGTGTGAACCGGCTCTCTAAGTGTCCTATGGGCTATTTGCATAACTGCTGCTATTGGCTCCTGCAGCAAGTTGGCTCCTGCAGCAATTATGAGGTGAGGCCTATTTGCAGAACTGCAGATATGAGAGTGGGGCGATTTTGCCCCCTTTTTTCACCCCCTTAGGGACGGAATTTCCCAAAATCCTTTCTTAGTGGGGGTCTACATCATAAAAGCAATGTCCCTTCAAAATTTCACGTTCTTAGATTAAACGGTTTGAGCTGGGCGTTGATGAGTCAGTCAGTCAGTCAGTCAGGACACCTTTTATATATACAGTATAGATATATAATAATGGTTCTCTGTATAATAAATAAATACTGCATCCATACTTTTCCTCATAACCCCACAAGAGGTTACTGGCAATTCAGGGGCAGGGCCTGGGATACCTCTGGGGAGGCTGGGCCCCTGTGGCTACTCAGGTGAAGGATGTCCATGGGAGCAGCAGCTCTGATTCTCTGGGAGAAGGTTTTAGTGGTCTCATTTTTCTGATCTCATTTTTTGATCGGGTAACCTCCCTTGTGGACTGTGGGAATGCTGTGGACATTATATACCTGGACTTCAGCAAAGCTTTCGACAAAGTGCCTCATGATATCCTGATTAGTAAGCTAGCTAAGAGTGGGCTAGATGGAACAACTATCAGGTGGATCCACAATTGGCTACAGAATCGGACTCAAAGAGTGCTTATCAATGGTTCCTTCTCAAACTGGGGAGAGGTAACGAGCGGGGTACCACAGGGCTCGGTCCTGGGCCCGGTGCTCTTCAACATTTTTATTAATGACTTGGATGAGGAGGTACAGGGAATGCTTATCAAATTTGCAGATGACACAAAGTTGGGTGGAACAGCTAATACTCTGGAAGACAGAAACAAAATTCAAAGTGACCTCGATAGGCTGGAGCGCTGGGCCGAAAACAACAGAATGAAATTTAATAGGGATAAATGCCAAGTGCTGCACCTAGGGAGAGGAAATCAAATGCAGAGTTACAGAATGGGGGACACTTGGCTCAACAATACTACAAGTGAGAAGGATCTTGGAATTGTGGTAGATCACAAACTGAATATGAGCCAGCAATGCGATGTGGCTGCAAAGAAGGCAAATGCAATTTTGGGCTGTATTAATAGAAGTATAGCTTCCAAATCGCGGGAAGTGATAATTCCCCTTTACTCGGCACTGGTTAGGCCTCATCTTGAGTACTGCGTCCAGTTCTGGGCACCTCACTTTAAGAAGGACATAGACAAACTGGAGAGGGTTCAGAGGAGGGCAACAAGGATGATAAAGGGACTGGAAACAAGGCCCTATGAGGAGAGACTGAAAGAACTGGGCATGTTTAGCCTTCAGAAGAGGAGACTGAGGGGAGATATGATCGCACTCTTCCAGTATTTGAAGGGATGTCACACAGAGGAGGGCAAAGATCTCTTCTCGTTCATCCCAGTTTGCAGGACACGGAATAATGGGCTCAAGTTACAGGAACCTAGATTCCACCTAAACATCAGGAAAAATTTCCTGACTGTCAGAGCAATAAGACAATGGAATCAACTACCTAGGGAGGTTGTGGGCTCTCCCACTCTGGAGGCATTCAAGGTGCAGCTGGACAGACATCTGTCAGAGATGCTTTGACCTAGATTCCTGCATTGAGCAGGGGGTTGGACTTGATGGCCTTGTAGGCCCCTTCCAACTCTACTTTTCTATGATTCTATGATTCTATGAAACAAACATACAGTAGTGTTCTTTACTAACACTTTTAAGCTGGAATTGTATACACCCTTCCCTGGGAGTAAGTTCCATTGCACTCAATGGGACTTACTTCTCAGTAGGCATGTATGGGATTGCACTCTCAGGGACTGAATGTTTAGACAGAAAAAAGTCCTACAATCCCCAGCATGCCCCAGCCAGTTGTAGGACTTTTTTCCGTCTAAACATGCATAGGATTGCACCCTTAGTTAACAATCTAAATTGCGTGAAACCTAGTCATCATCGCAATGAACTGACTTCCCTCCATTTTCCTACTTATAAACAAATGAACCTTAATTTTTTAGATGACAATATATGGGGAGAAATCCACAAGTGAACCGCCCAGAGAGCTTCGGCTGTGTGGCAGTATAGAAATGAAATGAATGAAGTGGAGGCAATATGTGTGTAAAAAACTCCAAGGAAGACTGCTGGATTTTATTTTGAAACCAGCCCCTCCTTCCTCATTTGTTGAATACCACAACCTTAGAGATGCAAAAGAGGTAGCCAGCTTTTTTTCTTCTTCTTTAAGGGGAGTAGGGGCTGTTGGGGGAAGCAGAGGTAAATAAGGGCTTGTTCGCAGGACACGGGAACCGCAAGTCCCCCGCGGTTCCCATGTCATGTGCACGCCAACCGGGAGTGCCCCCACGGGACAGCCACGCGTGGGACGCACGCAAAGTGACCATGGTCGGTAGAGGGGTAAGCCCCTATCGCGCGTGGCCACCGTGCCGTGCGAACAGTGGGCGGCTGTCCCGCGGGGTCCCCACAGAGACGGCAGCCCAGAGCGGCCAGAGCGGCCGCCGCTCCAGCCTGTAGGGCCAAAGGGCCCCTCTGGGCATCCCGGGGCCCCGCCCCCTAGCGTCGGGAGGCCCGCACTAGGGTGTGGGGACTGCTGGGCCCACGCGTGCGAGGCGCAGGTCGTCTGCAGCGCCCCGCCGGACCCCGTGGACGGCCCCGTGGTGCCTCCCCCGCCTGCAGCCTGGGTCGTGCGAACCGGCTCTAAGAGTCAGGAAAGGGAACTCCCAAGTGGATGAGGTGTGGGAGAGTGATGTTTAGGCCAGTGTTCTGCAACCGTGGGTCCCCAGATGTTTTTGGCCTACAACTCCCAGCATGCCCCAGCCAACTTCTGGGGACCCAAGGTTGGAGAACACTGGTTTAGGCACACCTGACATTCAACCAGTCTTACCCAACCTGGTCCCCTCCAGATGGGTTGGACTACAATTCCCACCATCCCCCAGCCAGCATGGCCATCTGGAGGATACCAGCTATGCTGGCAGGGGTGGTGGTAATGGAAGTTCTGGTCTAGTCTGTCTGGAGGGCACCAGCCATGGTGCTGGCTGGGGGATGATGAGAGTTTGTTTATTTATTTGCTAAATGTATGTCCCACCTTTCCTCCAAGGAGCCCAAGGTGGCATATATGGGCCTCCTCCTCTCCATTTATCCTCACAACAACTCCGTGACGTAGATTAGGCTGAAACTCAGTGACTGGTCCAGAGTTATCCAGTGAGCTTCATGGCAGAGTGGGGACTAGAACCCGGGTCTCCCCAGTCCTAGTCCAACCCATCTGGAGAGCGCCAGCCATGCTGGCTGGGGGATGGTGGGAGTTGTAGTCCAACCCATCTGGAGAGTGCCAGGTTAGGGAAGGGTGCGTCATAAATCCATATATTTCCCCCTCCATTGCTAATAGCAACTTAGCAGGAGTGTTTGAACTGGGGCTCTGTTGTGTGGGGAAAAGGTTACACCCCTTCACACACACCCCTTCATGCTGGAGCTCTAAAACCAAATTCCCATGTCCCATCTAGTTTGACCTACAGCTGGCTGGAGAAGTGAGGAATCGAAAAATCATGGGTAGTGGTCTCCCAAGAATCTCAGGGCAGTATACATGGAGTTATACCACCTCTCTCCTTTTAACATCTAGGGGACTAGGTTAGGCTGAGAGATCACGGCCACCCAGGCTGTAATCCTAAATACACTTATTAGGGCGTAAGCACCATTGAACACAATGGGACTTCTAAATAAACATGCAAGATTGTGCTTCCAGTGAGCTTTGTGGCTAAGCAGAGATTTGAGCCTGAGCTCGCCAACCCAACGCCAGTATTCTCCCTGCTGGATGATCACCATGCTGTAGTCCAGCTTTCATAACTAGGAGGTTGCTACCATGGAGCATTCCTTGGAACACACCTGGCTTAACCTTGCAGATGGATGTGTGAGTGAGTGCATTTACCCTGAGACAGCAGATTTGTTAGCTCAGTGGTGGATGGTAAATTTCCTGTTTTGGTGGTTTCGCTTGATTGCTAATTCCAAAGAAAACTTGAATTTGAAAATGTTTTAATTCCAGTGTTTAAGGAACCAGATCTGTCTCTTCCCCTCTCCTACTGTCTGCTACATGGGAGATCTGTGATCTGAGCTCCTGGTGGTTTTCATGTTTACCTATAAGCACTTGTGAGGACTCCAAAATTTCATCAGAGTAGTGGTGCTGTAGGTTCAGTCCTTTCTGCCCTGCATGTTTCCCCAATCTAAATCCCTTTCACGGACACCCTGAAGCTGCTGTTAGCCCCACAGTGGAAAACATGCTCTTTTGCACAGCAGGGCTAATAGTGGCTTCAGAGGGATGATGGGGGAGCGGGGTGACATTGAACCACCTCCTCCCTTGCCACTGTTCTGATGAAATTTGGAACCTTCCATTCCCACAGTTCCTTGTACGTTAAAAAAAATGTCAGCAGACCAGCTGATTATAGATCTCCCACAGATCTGGTCTGTTTTCTTCTTGAGAAGAAACATTACCATAATCTGAGCTAGATCTTCTGGGCAGAAAGAAGTGGAAGGAGCTAGAGAAGACTCGTTCTGTATTTCTGGAAGCCTTAGGGGAGGGGGAGCAGCTCAAGAAACAAAAAAAGAAAGAAGTGAACCAATGGCAGGTATGTTTGTTTGTTTTTTTGAAGGGGGAGGTTGTTTTCCATATGGCAACCTCTACCTTTTTGACTGCTCTGTGTACATTTGCATTATGAGTCAATGTTTGCCATTCTTAATCATTGGTATCTTGGAGAGCTCATTAGTGGAGGCTTGTTTCCATGACAATATGACCCCTAAGATTGTTCTGGTTATCATTCTGCTTAGGCTAGGTATTTATAGTCACACAATGAATGGGCTACCATTATTATCTGGCGTAACAGTAACACCCACCCCACACTGGTCCCTTCAGGGTATCTATTTTTCTTGTATCTGCTTGGAGAAGAAAAGTGATGGATCTTCTAGCACTATATATTGTATACATTTTTATTTTAATGGGTTAAATACAAATGTGTTAGGCTGCTAGTGATTTTGTGCAAACTTGAGAAAAGAGATTTCAAATATCATGGTTGTATGTTATTTGTTTAAGTCGCTAAAATTTAGCTGCGTCTGAAGAAGTACCCTGTAGAACACGAAAGTGTATGCATAATAAATTTGCTAGTCTTTAAGGTGCCACAAGACTCTTCGTTAAAAATTAGTTGTACATTGGAATCAAGGAATCTATATATCAGCAGGGACAACTGGTTATATGTACAAACCCCCCCACACACACCTTTTGAGGTTCCGAAAACTCTTCTTCAGGCTGGATGTGTAACTAAATTAGGGTAGGGGAGAGAGAAAGATGTTCTGGGCATCATAGAATCATAGAAGTAGAGTTGGAAGGGGCCACTTACTCACTGCTTTATGACACTTTAGTTGATGCTTCATAAAGTCATTGCCCTACTGTTACCTCTGGTTATACATGTTCTAGTACTGTGGTCAAGTCATTGAACTAGAAGTAAGAAGTTACTCACCAAGACAGATTTCACATGTTGCCACTTACAATAGAATGCTTTTGAGCCTTTCTCCTGCTCTTGATGTGCATGTGTGAAAGAAATACAGTCTTAAATGTGCTTGCATCAAGTTTTTAAATTGGTGAGAATCCCCATGCAGGAAGGGGGATTTACAATAAAAGTTCAGACTTCCTGTGCTTTCTTTTACCATCTGTGAACAGATGTGTCCTATCTGAAGTCCACCGTTAGTTCTTCCCTTGCCATTTTTCCATAGAGCTGTATCCATTTGGGACTGGTTCTTTTATCACATTTTAAGCTCTCCTTCCTGTACAGAAGTTTAACTGATGCAGATTCTTTTCATGAGCACCCTTCTTTGTTCTCCAGTGAAACTGGCTGGTTTCCCTTGACCTCGTCAGCTTCTCTGGAGAGCAGGGAGAGTGAAAGAAATGGTTGTGGGGTGGGCTAGAAGGAAAGATACCTATGGGAGTGCAACTGTAAGGCAGTATGGGCCAGGCTCTGGTACAGGCAGGTAAGGGAGTATCTTCTCCAACACTATGCAAAGCGTAATTTGTACATGGTGATAAAGCACACTAACTGAAAAAGGGGGAGAGACTTGAGCTATTTCAAAGCACTTTTAAAATGCACATGTAATTTTGGCCCAAGCAACCTTGCTCCTGAATACTATTCAGTGCATTTGCTTACATCTTTTAATGTGCCTTCATTGTTACAAAAGGGTGCTGTCAAACAAGCATCTGTTGGTGTGCACTCTGATAGTTATGTGAGTGCAGGTTAGAATCAGACCGTAGCTTGTCAACAGAAGTAACTTAAGAACAACATTGCTGGATTGGCAAAGGCCCATCTAGTCTAGCATCCTCTTTCCAATAATGGACAACTGGAAGTTTACAAGTGGGGCATAAAGAGTGATGGCCATCCTCAGCATCTGGTGTGCAGAGGCATCCTTTTCTGAACAGGAGTGGGGGTGGTCCTGTCTAGCTATCCTCCAAAATACAATTATGTTCTGTTTAGCAACTAGGATTGCTGGCTGGGGAATGCCAGGAGTTGTGGGATGTTTTTCTGTCTAAACATGCGTAGGACTGCGCCCTAAATGTTTAATGAGGTAGAAGTTAGACTTGCCATTTTCTTTTATTTCCTTTTTTGCCTTGCTGCTGTATCTGTGGTAACTTTAGAATAGCAGCTTGACAAATTCAGCAGGTGAAGCTTTCCCTACAAATTTCCCTGGTGGGAAATGCTTTACTCATTTAATTTTGATTAGTTGATACACAGGCAGCTGAAAAATGTAGCCACCCTTTAGTAGAAACCGAACATACGTCTTATGTGTCAAAATGTCAATACAGTATTGTGTTGATATCTCAGCTGTTGATTAGTACACAGTTTGCCTGGCCCCTCTTCTTCTGCCAGTCAGGGAATTACTCTTGCAGCAAGATCTGGTTCATACAACCATCTTCAGTCATGGTGATATGTTAGTTTACTGCAGGTGTAGGCGGCCTGTTGCCCTCCAGAAGTTTTGTACTACAACTCCCATAATTCCTTATCAGTGACCATGCTAGCTAGGGCTGATGGGAGTTGTCCAGAAATCTGCAGGGCTGTCCAAAATGGGACTTGGTGGCTGTCTAGTGAGCTGAGATCCGGTGATAATGACTCATTTCCAGCCCTTTCACATGCATGTCTACCCCCCCTCCTCTTCTTCTTTGCATTTTGAGGGTTTGCAGCTACAGTTGGAAGAACTGGAGGACTAATGTGTATGCAAACCACACTTCAAATAAGTTTGAAGAATCTACTAGCCCCAAAACATTTTTCACATCTCCCTTGCCTGCCCATGCATATCTTTGTCATTCATGGTGCCTGGTGGTCCTGATATAAACAACCTCCCATCCTATCTAACTCTTCCAATCTCTCTGCCTGGAAGGGATTAGGACTAGCTGTAGGTGAATATTTACAAGTCTGACATGAACCCTACATTGGCTAGCTAGAATGTACAGTCTTGGCCTTTCCTCTGCTTCCTATAATTCCTGCCCACCCCCCACCCCCAATATGTACTGAATGTATACCTGAAACTCTTGGAAAGACTGTGCATTTGATGACGTGAACTAAACATATGCTAGAATAAATTAGTTAGTCTCTAAGGTGCCACAAGACTCTTTTGTTTTTGCTGCAGTAGACTAACCTCTAGAACAGTGTTCTCCAACCATGCTGGGAGTTGTAGGCCAAAAACATCTGGGGATCCAAGGTTGGAGAACACTGCTCTAGAAATTGCCCTGCATGTAACATTCATGCATGCATACAAATGGCATGACAAGAAGCTCAAAAACGATTTACATATCATCCATAAAAATGCTCTTAGACAACCACTTTGCAGTGAATGGAATGCTCCTGGTTTGTCCAGCAGTAGACATCTTGCCAGCCACTCCAAAAGAGTCAAAGTTAATCAGTCTCAAGTGGGCTTAACAGTTGTAGCCTTAGTGTAGCTGGCAATAATAATGGCACTTAAGGGGGGAAAATATCTGTTGAATTTCTAAATGGAACAAATTTCCTCATGAAACCATTAGACAAGTTAGCATAAAGGCTTGTTATTTGCACAAAATTACTTTTCAGAACATTATTGCATTCAGATATAAAACCAATTAAAATGTTAATTTGCATTACAAAAGATGCTTGGCTTTCAGAGAGGTGAAAAAAAAAATCCTTCTAGCAAAGTCTAGATGAAAAATGATGTTAACATCCTGTTAGTGGTTTTTTTTTTTTTTTTTTTGCTGTACCTTCTTGCTCATTTGTACATGGATGTTACATGGCCACTTTCAGCCCCAGCTGTGCTTTGAACAGCTGGCTGGAAAGTTTCATCAGCTAGTCAAGTGGAGAGTGAAACTCTGGGCTAGCAGAGGGGCCAGAGGGATGGCACCTGGACCCTGTGAGCCCCTGACTCAGCTTCTCCCAAGAAGAAATGTGCTATTGGGGAAAATATTTGATGTGGAATTTAGCATTGGCATCTCCCTTACTGATGCTCCATTGACTTGCATGCAGACAGTTAGAACAGAGACTCCTGCCTTTGATGCTAACTCCTGTTTTTCAACCCCCTCAGCCACAGGCTCAGGTAGCACACTGCAACATTTGTTGCAGGGCTCCATAACATACAAGTTCTAGTTATATTTAGGTTGCAATCTTATATACACTTATACTCCACATAAATAAACTTCTGAGTAAACATACTTAGGATTGTGCATTTAAACTATTGTTTGGTTAGGTTTGCCCTGTGCTATAGACTTATCATTGTTTATATTTATGATAATTTGAAGACTTAAAAAACCCCAACAACCTTCTGTCAATGAAGTTACTCAGATGGATATATAGGATTTTATTTTTCATAGTTCCCTGACGAAAAGTCTTCACTTGAAATACATTGGGTCTAGTAAATTACACATTTCTACTGCACCTAGCTTAGGAGCTTCCTCTTCTGTTGGTGCTTTAACATCAACCTGACGCAAGGAAATTGATCAGGTGAATCTTTTCCCCACCACTTGCCAAACTAGGAGAAACGTTGTCTACTAAATTTCGATGTGTTGGGTTGCTGTTAAGGAACAAGAGTGGGGCCAGTAAAGAAAAGATTGCAACCCAAATGCAATCTAAGTTGTGTGTGTTTTTTTGTTTTTAACTTCACTTTAGAGTTAGACCCAGGTGGAAGTTCACAGAAGGGACAGAGTGGTGTTCAGTTTAGGTTATGTATAGGTCTAGCCAGGGATGGTTGAATTGTCTGTAACTATGATGTCCAATTCTAATTATTTGCCCTGCAAATAAGTCTACAAAAGTTATTAGCCAACAATAAAAGTTACTGTGCTACCTGGCCACACATACCTGTACTAGTCATTTGTATTTTAGGAGGTGAAGGAAGTGATGTGTCAGGTTTTTTTGGTGACTTCCTGCTCAACGGATATTATAAACCAGTGTTCTCCAACCTTGGGTCCCCAGATGTTTTTGGCCTACAACTCCCAGCATGCCCCAGCCAGCTAGCTGGAGCATGCTGGGAGTTATAGGCCAAAAACATCTGGGGACCCAAGGTTGGAGAACACTGGTCTACTGTATATAACAAGAAAAAAAAAAGATATGAAATATGGACAAGGTACCTCAAGCAGTGTTTTAAAATCAAGGTATATCAGTGGAAAAGGTCAAGATAGATTAATTATTTAAGCCACGATGGGTTGTGCGGCCATGCTACCTGCGAATGATAAATAACCTAAACTAAAATTTTTGATGTAAATGGGAAGGGACTGCCAATCCATCTTCCTGTGTGACATAAAATGATTCTGGTGCGTATAACATTTTGTGCCCTCATGGAGGCTTTTTGGAAGTTATCCCATTTGCAGGGATAATTCCATTTAATTCTTCCAAGGACATTCCTAATGGTGCAGTTACACAGAGATAACCTGTGTCACTAACCCATTTTGTTGTAACTCCTTCAATTGCATGTGCAGATTAGGGCTGTAAATCAAGCAAAGCATTCTTTGTTGATCATCTTTCGTTTAATTAATTACATTTGCATTTTAGTAGCCCCCCAATACAGGTGCCTTTCTGAGTTATTAATATGAAGAAAGTACAACACCTTATCATGTAATAGAGGCTCCCATTTGTTTGTTCAAATGAAAGGTCATTAATGCCACAACAGAACCGAATTAGATTTTTTAAAAAACAGTCAAGTGTGCTTCTAATGCTCAGTTCCACTGACTTGATCTTATCAGTTAAAATTATCACTTGCCCAGCCTTGAAATAAGTCTCAGTAAAATGTATCTGGTCACTGCAGCCAGGGGCTCACGAACATTGGCTAGATGACATGGTCTCCCTTCATGTTGTCATGTGTGTGCCCAATTATGAGGTCACTTCTGTGTCCCTTCAAACATATGAGATTATTGTCTGAACTATCTCTCAGTTTCTTCAAGTGGTAAACTGAAAATGTCCTTTGGCTCTTTGATTGCAAACTACAGTAATCATAGATAACTGTTCTGTCTTATTCCTTCCCCACCCTCACCCTTGCTCAGGGATAAGTCAATTTGTTTTCTAAAAAACTTTTTTGAATGCTCATATCCATACTTCAAAAGCAGGCAGGTGTACACACATGCTGATATTCTCTTTTCTGCTTCCAGTGTGGTAATTCATACTTTTATAACTTGTGCTACCTTTTATCGATGAATTCTAGAATAGTGTTGCTTATCCTGTGTGCGTTCTTCAGGGTGGGCATCCACAATGTTGGCCCTGTGGGCCCACCATGTACATTTTCACTCTGAGAATCAGAGCAGTTTCCCACACTAAAGCTTTTATTTTGTGTGTTGCACGTGAAAGTACAGCTATTTGTCCAATTGAACTAGAACTGCCAATACAACAAATGTAATTTATTCCTTTGAAAATACCTTGGGACCATTTTTGGTCTCCCTCAAAACTCATCAGTTATCTCAAATGAGATCTGGCATCAAATGAATTCATACAGGCTTCCACAACTTTCTAGTCACACAGTGCTAATCTTTACTTGCATGGCTGCAGCACCTACACAGATCACTCCAGCAGTCTTCTTGCTGAGCAGTAGTGTGGAGTGTACTGCTGAGTGCTCAACCGCTAGCTCCTCCTTTCACTTTCTGCAGACACAGCAGAAAGAGAGGGAGAGAGAAGAATATAGAGAAATAGAAACCCTGTTTCTATGCAACAAGTTGCTGCTGATGTGGATTCAAAAGATTGTGGGACTGCTGGCTGCCTCCTGCAGCCCCACCTGCAACAACTTGGAGGGGACTATAAAGATCCGGCCCCAGCTGACCTGGGCTTTTGCCAGCAAGGAGAGGAAGCAAGCAAGGCAAGTGGGATCCAGCCCTGGTGCTGCTGCCTTGCTGGAGGCCAACCCCGCCTGTGGGACTGCTGGCTGCCTCCTACAGGACAGGGCCCAGCCAGGAGCCACCCTGCCCCACCTGCAACAACTTGGAGGGGACTATAAAGATCTGGCCCCAGCGGGGGCGGATCCGCCGCCAGCGGGGTTGCCACCGAAGGGGCGACACCAAAGGGGTCACCCCTTTGGGGGAGCCACTTCGGGGGTGGCGCGAGGGCCTGTCTCCCTGCTGTGGGGATATAGGTGGGGCTGGGAGTTTTAAGAGGCCCTCCCTTTTTTTGAAGGGCTGGGGGGTTTTAGGGGTTGATTTTAGGGGTGGATCTCCCGCCTGATTGGCGGAAGCGAGGGGGCATGTGTCTCAGGGAGATGATGGGGGGAGTTCTGGGGGGCAAAATGTACGATAGTTGAGCGGCAGATGCTGGCAGAGCGCTAGGGGCAGGCCACGCCGATTAAGGGGGACAAGGGATCGATGCTTAATACCTATCCCTTGTTCCAGGCCTGCCCAGAGCCAAGGGATAACTGGGGGATGTGTGGCTCCTCCCCACACCTTGCATTTGCTGTTGTGCAATGCCAGGTCCGTTACCCAAAGAACATCTCTCATCCATGACTTGATCCTGAATGAGGGTGCGGACCTGGCATGTATTACGGAAACCTGGCTGGACGAGGCCGCTGCTCCAACTCTGGAGGCCTTGTGTCCGGCCGGTTTCTCGTATGCCCAGCAACCAAGGGTTGGGGGATGGGGAGTGGCTGTTATCTACTGGGAGTCCTTCGTCCTTACCAGACTCCCTCTCCGGGAGACCAAGTTTATTGAGTGCATGTACTGGAGGTTGGGTCCAAAGGGCAGTCTGGGGATTCTTTTCGTGTACCGTCCATCCCGCTGCATGACAGGCTCCCTGGCCGAGGTGCTGGAGGTGGTCTCTGATGTGCGTGTGTTGTCCCCCGGGCTATTGGTGCTGGGGGACTTCAACGTGCATTCGGGGGCTGCCCTCACGGGGGCACCTCAGGACTTCATGGAGACCATGACTTCCTGGGAGCTGCACCCTGTATTAACTGGACCTACCCATGTAGCCAGTCAGGCACTGGACTTGGTTTTTGTTTCTGGAGAGGGGGGGAAATGATCTGGAAATCGGGGGTATATCCACCACCCCCTTGTCATGGTCAGATCACTATCTGGTGGGGTTGGATTTCTCAATGCCACAACCCCTCTGCAGGGGTGAGGGACCTATTAGGGTGGTCCGCCCCAGGCATCTTATGGATCCGGATGGATTCCTGAATGCGCTTGGGGAATTGGAGCACACAAACGGTAGCTCGGTCAAGACCCTGGTGGACGACTGGAATGCTGCAATCACCAGGGCATTAGACCGAGTTGCCCCGAAGCGCCCTCTTCGCCTAAACAGAGCTCACACGGCACCTTGGTTCACTCCTTCGCTGCGAGCTCAGAAACAAGAGGTGAGAAGGCTAGAGTGCCGATGGCATAATTCCCGCTCCGAAGATGATCGAACACGGGTTAGAGCTGCATCTTCAGCCTACCGGGTGGCGGTGGAGGCAGCAAAAAAGAAATTCTATGCTGCCTCCATTGCGTCTGCGGAGTGCTGCCCCAGGAGGCTGTTCCAAGTGGTCTGGAGTCTGGTCGGTCCAGCTGCTCCGGACCCAATGGAACAGTCTAAAGTCTCCTGTGAGGCTTTAGCGAAGCACTTCGCAGATAAAATTGATCGGATTAGGAGTGGGATATCGTGCGTCGTGGACACAGGGAGTGAGCGGGAGGAGGCCAATGGCAGACCGGTTTTGTGGGATCGGTTCCAGCTTCTTCCTTCTGATGAAGTGGACAAGGTGCTTTCATCTGTGAGGCCGACCATCTGCTTGCTTGATCCTTGCCCGTCCTGGCTCATCATGAGCTGTAGGGAGAGACTGGGTGAGGGGATCAAGGCAGTGGTGAATGCCTCCCTCGAAGAGGGAGTGATGCCATCAGCCCTCAAGGAGGCAGTAATAAGACCGCTTCTAAAGAAGCCCTCCTTGGATCCCCAGGATCTAAACAACTTTTGCCCCGTCCCCAATTTACCATTTCTGGGCAAGGTGATCGAGCAGGTGGTGGGTGCTCAGTTGAAGGCACACTTGGATGAAGCCGATTATTTAGATCCATGACAGTCGGGCTTCAGGCCTGGACATGGGATGGAGACGGCCTTGGTCGCCTTGGTGGATGATATGAGGAGGGCTTTGGATAGGGGCGAATGCTCCTTTCTAGTCCTCCTCGATTTCTCAGCGGCTTTTGATACCGTTGACCACGTCTTTTGATACCTGGACTGCCTGGAGGGGTTGGGCGTGGGAGGCACTGTATTGCAGTGGTTCCGGTCCTTACTCTCTGGAAGGTACCAGAGGGTAGTTCTTGGGGAGGAGGCTTCGGACCTCACTTGTGGAGTGCCGCAGGGTTCCATCCTCTCCCCGATGTTATTCAACATCTACCTCAAGCCGCTGGGAGCTATCATCAGGAGGTTTGGGGTGCGATGTCATCAGTATGTGGATGACACGCAGCTCTACCTCTGTTTCAAGTCCTCACCGAGGTTGGCCATTGAGACCCTGTCCAAGTGACTGGAGTCAGTAGGTGGCTGGATGGGAAGGAACATGCTGAAGCTGAACCCCGACAAGACTGAGGTACTTCTGGTGGGGGACAAGGGGAGGTTAGGGGATGTTGACCTGGTGCTGAATGGGGTACATCTACCCCTGAAGGACCAGGTCCGCAGCTTGGGGGTCATTCTAGACTCCCAGCTGTCCATGGAGGCTCAGGTGTCAGCTGTGAGCCGGGCGGCGCTGTATCAACTCCATCTGATACGGCAGCTGCACCCCTACCTTCCTAATCACCTGCTCCCATCAGTGGTTCATGCCTTGGTCTCCTCTCGCCTAGACTACTGTAATGCGCTCTACGTGGGGTTACCCTTGAAGACGGTTCGGAAGCTGCAGCTGGTACAGAATGCGGCGGCTCGCCTGGTTAAAGGCAGCCGCCGGCGGGATCACATCACTCCAGTGCTCAAGGAGCTGCACTGGCTACCAGTTGCTTGCCGAGCCTAATTCAAGGTGTTGGTTTTGACCTTTAAAACCCTATACGGCTCCAGTCCAGTTTATCTCAAGGAGCATCTCCAGCAACACCAAGTAGGCCGCTCAACAAGATCTGCTACAGACAGCCTTCTCCTTGTCCCTTCAGCCAGAGCAGCTAGACTGGTGGGGACTAGGGCCTTTTCTGTGGTGGCCCCCGTACTGTGGAACTCTCTCCCGAGTGACCTCCGCCATGCCCCCTCTCTGCTGAGCTTCTGCTGCTCACTAAAAACTTGGCTGTTCAGGCAGGAATATGGGGTGGGCTAAGATTTTGAAATGTTATACTGTTTTAATGTATTTTATTCTGTTTTTATCTTATGTACGTCGCCCAGGGTGGCCGGTTTGCTGGCCAGATGGGCGATAAATAAATGTAAATAATAAATAAATAAATTGTTTTTGTGTGTTGCTCTCTCTCTCTCTCTCACACACTCCCACCCTTGCAGCCATGATCTTAAAGTTAATTAGCCTTAGTTTCCCTTTTCTGTCCAATGAGTTGTTGCCTTTGCTCTGCCTACTGTGACCCTTGGCTCAGCCTAGCCGTTTCCCACCTGCCCTTTGCCTTTAATAATTATCCCTCTCGAATGTAACTGTTGTTAAAAGGGCAGTACAAGGAATAAAATAGGTTGATTATAAGAGCGCATAACCTTCATAATGAGTGCAACTGGAAAGCGTATATCCTATGCTGTAGTAGTGGGCTTCTAGCAATTCGCCAGTGCTGCTGTAACTGGTGGGGGGAGGAACTGTTGTGACTGCTCCTGGTGGTCACTGTTGCATCAGACTCCGAGGTGGTTTCAGGCCTGCTAGGCCATGTGGTATTCTGCTTGCAATGGTATACCTTGGGTTTTTCCAGAATGCTGTTGCCTGTTCTTGCTTTGGAAAGGGATCTAGTCAACACAGTGGGATTGTCCCAATCTATTTGGTATTGCTAAAACAGGGGTGCAAGAATATATTAAGATGTCATCTACATACTTTTATTTTTTTTTAATCCAAATCTGTGTGTGTGTGTGTGTGTGTGTGTTTGTTTACATACACACATACTAACCTTGCTTCTGTTTTTGTACAAACCTAATCTGTGATGCAGCTATTTTTTTTACTTCGCGTTTTTGGTTCGCTTTTGGTTCTAATAACAGATAAATCGTCCCTGTCTGTCCTGAATGAATCAGAGCCTGGCTCCACATTACATTCATTATATCCAAAGGAGGCATGGACAAGCCACACTCCACAGAGAATTCCGAAAGCTTCTCCAGAGGCAGGCACACTTGTTCATCTGTGCTTATCTTCTCTTTCCTTTAGCACCTTATTTCCCCTACTCCTTGCGCCCCCCAACCCCTAGGGAAAATTAGCTAAAGAGGACAGAAGATGAGCAGAAATAAAACAACTCCGCTTGTTTCTGGGGAAGCCTTCAGAATTCTTGATAGGTGGAACCTTGCTTACAGATTACTTCTTTGGCTCACGCTGGCTCAGCTTGTCTGAGTGTGGAAAGCTAGGCAGGGTCAGGCCTGGTTATTACTTGGATGGGAGAGCCCTCCTCTAGTTTCCTGCATTGAGCAGGGGGTTGGACTCGATGGCCTAGTAGGCCCTTCCAACTCTATGATCTATGAATCTATGAATCTTTTTTTGAGCGCAATGTGTAGCAATTCATTTGCATATTCTCTTTGGGCCACTTCACAAGTTAGATTTTTAAAATTTGTGTAAGAATATAAACATGTGTTTGGAAATGTGTGTTCGTGTTTTGTTAAAAGAGGTCAGTTGGCTACAACTGCCTGTGGAATGTATATGTGTAGTGGCAAAACTGGGTTTACTCCCATGTAACGGGCCTGTTCACATGTAACGGCAGCAAATCGTGGGTTAATTAACCCACAATTTGCCAGGTTGCATGCCACATGTGAGCCACTTCCAATCTGAATATGTAACCTCTGGTCTGCCCAATTGTAGGTTGTTTCATGATGTGCAAACCCCCACTTTGGGTTGTGCATGGGAACTAAATTATAATTATAATAATCTTGTTATAAGCATTTTTTTTAATCCTTCACCTTTTCTATTAATTGCAGTGTTAATATAAGCTAATAGAAATGATGATGGAACCATTTTAATATTGTAACCCCAAATGTCTTCATTACATCTGCCACATTTCCCCCAAAATTCTTGCCTTTAGGGCAGTTCCATCACTGGTGCAAAATACGTATCCCACTGCTTTTTGATGTATTTCTTCTACATTTAATTTTTGTGTGGTGTGGTCCTATTCATGGTTACTTGGAAATAAATCCCAACTGTGGTCGATGGGCTTCACTCCCAAATAAGCATAAGGATGTTGAAAATCATCCCATGATTAAGCAGTATCTCAAATCAGAAGGGTTTGACTAATGACCATTATTAGGATCATTATATGTGTGATCCTGCCCTGCTAATTTCTGCTGCTCTTATTAAAACACTTTTGGCTTTCCTTGATATTCCTCTAATAATTTGCCCACGATATACAGGCCTGTGGCTTATGCTGGTTCAGCTTGTCTGAGTGTGGGTCAGGCCTGGTGATTACTAAGCAGGGTCAGGCCTGGTGATTACTTGGATGGGAGACCCTTCCTCTAGTTTCCTGCATTGAGCAGGGGGTTGGACTCGATGGCCTTGTAGGCCCCTTCCCACTCTATGATCTATGAAATCTATGAAATAAGCCTTCGGCCAAATCAGTGGCACATTTAAAAGCTGAACTATACATTACATGCAATTGAATGTAATAGCCCACAAATGTAAAACACAGGCAGACCAAAGAAAAGCTTTGGGGTGGGGAGGTGCATTTGAGACCAGATGGCCATGTATATGTGTGCTTAACCCTTTGCTTGGTGTCTACTCATAACTTCTCCCCCTCAATCTGCTTTTCCACCCAACAAAAAACACATGCCTATTTCTGCTTCCCCCCCAACCCCCCTTGGGTAATGCAACTTGTCATTTGGCCCTCTCTGTTAGGGAGAAAAACCTGGTGTTGACTCTCGTATTTCCCCCAGATTGTGCAGCTACACACTATCATAAGCTGGGGTTGGGACGGAGGAATTGTCCCCCTTAAAGCTGGTAGTCTGTTTCTCCACTTCATTGTATAATGTGTTTTCTGTGATCCATACATAAAAGGTTAAACAATCCTGATTAAAATGTAAATATAAAAATATCTCTAATGGCCTTGCTGTGGCCCCATCAGACAGATTCTGCTTGTGCTTGAAACGCTGCATCAATACTGGATATTAAAAATTGTACGAAAACCAGAGACAGGTTACATGTTGCCTAAATTAAATTGCCTAGTTATTAGAAAGAAAGCAAACTCAATCAAGAAAGCCGTCTGCTATGTGTGGTTTGCTATAATCCCTTTTTAGAGTGTAAATGTTATTGATGTTTTTAATCTAAATGTCATATCACTATTGGCAACAATAGCAAGAATACAGTATAGCTACATGATTCTGCCTATCCCATTCCTGCAGTGGGTTCAACACCCCTGTTGGAAATCAGAAGAATTATGGATGTTCACTGCTCCCCAAAATGAAACCTATCTTTAGATAAACACCCCAATCTGGCTATGGGCGTGTGTGAAGCAGCTTCTGGGTGCCTCTATCTACATGAGGAACTGGGTGTGCAAACAGGACCTCTGTGCATGGGCCTCATCCAGCTACTGTGGCTGTGTGATCATTATCCTAGCTCAGCCTTCCTGAGCCTGGTGCCCTCCAGATGTTTTGGACTTCAACTCCCATCAGTCCCAGCCAGCATGGCCATTGGTCAGGAATCCTGGGAGTTGTAGTCCAAAACATCTAGAGGGCACCAGGTAGGGGAAGGCTGTCCTAGCTGGATGATCTCCAGCAGTGCCTCTATTGAGTCTGTACTCATCTTGCCTTTACTCATATGACTGTATGCCTGGTACAGCATACATACTAGCTGCCTTACAAGAAGGGGTGCTATGAAAGTGAGAGAACCAATAGTAACTCATTGGTCATAGATGGATCCCTGCTTGGTAAAGGTTGGACATCTCCTAACCTCCACAAGGGGTATGGACCTATTAGGATGCATTGCCCCTGCAGGTTGATGGATTTCATAGTTGGAAGGAGCCTACAAGGCTATCGAGTCCAACCCCCTGCTCAGTGCAGGAAACTAGAGGAGGGGTCTCCCATCCAAGTAATAACCAGACTTGACCCTGCTTAGCTTTCCACGCTCAGACAAGCTGAGCCAACGTGAGCCAGATGCTGACCTTATTTATTTATTTTATTATATTTATTAATCGCCCATCTGGCCAGACATCTGGCCACTCTGAGCGATGTACAATCCAATAAAATACGGGGGGGGGGGAGGTTTTTGATAGGCTCTATCAGCTAACTGTCAAGCCCTTTGGAGCACCTGGAATAGGAAGATAATTTGTGTGGTAGACATGACAACTCCTAGATGCCCTTTGCTGCTGAGCTGAGGTGATGTCCTGGTATATTACAGAGCTGCTGGAAGTAAGGCAGCTGGGAATGATAGCTAGAGTACAAGGGGAGGAAAACCTGTGATGATTGACTGAACATGGCAATTGAGGCCCTGTTCCATGGTGGCAGTGATGGCAAAGGGATCATTGTTCTCTGTCAACATTATATCCACTCAATCTCATCCAGCAGACATTTTTGGTGAGGGAACTGCTTCAAACTGACCCTCATTGTACTGGATTCTTGGATTACACCCCCCCCCCCAAGTGCTGTGATCGTTCTGTGAATAAAATCCCTTCCATCCTTTTTATTATTATTTGGGTGCCACATTAGATATTAAGTCAGCCTTCCTCAACCTGGTGCCCTCCAGATGTTCTGAACTTCAGCTCCCATCAGCCCCAGCCAGCATGGCCAATGGTCAGGAATGCTGTAGGGTATTCAAGCAGGGAAAGTCTCTTGCATGAAACCAGTTGGTGTAGACAGAACTGAGCTAGATGGACAGTGTATGTGGCAGCTTCATACGTTGTATCATTTTCATTCTCTCTCTGAAACCAAAACAGCAACAACCTGTTGGATTAGACAACAAATTCTGGCCATCAGCCTGATTTAGAAGTCACTACTAATGAGTGAGCTCCGACAGGTGATTGACTGTAATCAGCTATAACCATTCTCCTGCAAACTAAATTTGAAAAGTGCCTTCTTTACACAATGTGCATGGTGCTTTACTGAGCATAAGATAACAGTTCCCTGCCCCAAAGAGCTTACCATCTAAAATGTAATATAGAGGCGACAACAAATGGTAGGAAGGGGTAAACTGGGGAGGAATATGCCATTATTTCAGTCAAACATAACGTTCAGCCTGCTTTCCCCACATTGTACAGGAATTAGGAAACTCCTTCTTTTAAAGATCTCCTTCCCACTTTAAAATGGCTCCCTCCATGGTGGCTTTGTTCTCATTAGTAGTTTGCCAAAGAAATAATATTTAGCATTTAGATATCTCTGAGTGTGCAAAATGGTTCAAAGGCCTACCCTGCAAGCTCCTATTTTCTCCACTCAGAAAAAAAACATGTGGGCTCTGTTGTTCTTTATTTAAAAACTTTGTTTTGTAAACTGCCCAGGGAGCCTTTTGGCTGATGGGTGGTGAATAAACATATTAAATTATATATATATATATATATATATATATATATATATACACAAGAACAACAACACTGTGATTGAACAATAATACCAAAATGGAATGTTTGTTGCTGCTATTTGAGGTACAGTAGTTGGGATTTTTTCTTTCTTTCTCTTGAGGAGGGTGTGTTTTCTGCTAAAAATTTCAATTTTTAAAATTTCTAGTGCATTTTTTAAAAAAAGAATCAAAATCCCTGCAGAGTAATCCTAATCATTACTGTAGAGAGCTTTCTCCATGGCACTTCAGCATGTGTTAGAAGAATACTTTCACATGGGGTACACCGGTAGAGCCAAGTAAAATTTACCACTGCTCTGAAAACAGAGTAACAGTGCAATCCTATGCATGTGTACTCAGAAGTAAGTCCTATTACATTCAATGGGGCTTACTCACAGGAAAGTGTATATTTTAAAGCAATCTACAATACTGGCCATCACATCTTGTGGCAGCAAATTGATTATGCATTGTGTGAAGAAGTATCGTGTGATTGAGGGATAATTGTGAAATGCTGCTCCTTGCTAGAAGAAGAGGTAGCAGCAGCAGCAGCAGTGCTAGGATGACTTTTCCAGAATTATATTATTATATAATATCTTATATATTATAATTATTAATGTAAAGGACCGCCGCGGGTCCTATGCGTGAGTTCGGGGTTGAAAGTATTAACCGGAGCTGGGAAAACCCTTCGTACGCGGCTCTCGGGCACTTAGAACGAGACCGCGACCTAATTTGACAGTGGAATAGTGAATGAATGAACTTACTACACTGTTTGTAAGACAGTAAACAGGTTTAATGAGGTGTATCAAAGCAAACAGATAAGCATTCGTTAAACTTAACGAGGCGTGCAAGCTTCTGATCGCTTTTGCAAGAGCTGAGCCGAGACAGAGCAATACAAGGGTTACCTTAGATGAACCAAGTTCCTCGAAAGCCGCGGCTTGCCGACGATCGGGTACCGAGCTTGTTCATCGGGAGATCTTCCCGGGGTTGAGTCCTAGTGTCCAGGCCAGAGCCCTGGACATCCGTGCAGCCTTACACCAACCGATCAACAACCTCCTGGGGCTTGAAGACCCACCTTTACCTCCTGCCTCCCTCCCTCCCCCCTCCCTCCCTCCTTGCTTCCCCCTCCCCTCTCGCCTTCAGGGGAAACCAGTTGTTCCAGTTGCCTTCTCTGTGCCCTGCCTACTTGTCGGTACTTGGCAGCTCTTTGAGACTGCCCGGCACTTGGCGCCCCTCCTGTGCCCGAGGGTTGTTTTCCTGTTTGGGCAGAATGGGAGGAAGGAGCTACGGGGGGGGGGTGTATGTATGGCCCCATGGAGGTGAATGTATGTAGATGGCCAGGCTATCCGAATGGACTGTTCCTGCCCTAGGCAGAGTCATAGAATCATAGAAATCCGTGCATTTCTATAGAAATAAGACATAGAGTCTTTGCTGATTGAGGTGGGAGGGGGTTGTCTGGGCTAGCTTTCTCTCCACAATTAAATTATTATATTATATATTATTTTATAATATTTTATAAGTGGCTTTTGTAACTTTTTTTTTAACCTTACTTAAACCCTTAATTGTTGATATCTGGTGTTTTACATGGGGGGTGGCGGTCAGTGCTTGCAGGGCAATCCCTTTCTTTATGTTTTAAAATTTTCAGGATTGGCACAAATTCAACAGGTGAAGCGTACCCACCCACCCCACACCCCCAAACATGGAGCTTCAGAGAGAAGGGGAAGTTTCTTGCATTTCCTTCTGACACTGTACCTCACCTGTTAGAGGCACAGAGTCAGCTCTGTTAGGAAACAAAATCTTTGGCGATATAAAGATAGGAATCATGTGATACATTCCCTCATTCACCTCTTCCTCAGTCCAGGCCAGCCTCCACCTCCTTTTCTTTTCACCCAGCAGAGGCAGCAGGTAGAGCATGTGCGTGTGCACATGCACACATCCTCGCGTCTATTCCCTCCCTGCTTACTGTGGGCGGCCGTTGGAGCCCAAGCAGAGCTATCTTAAAGGGGCCATGGACAAGCTGGTGCCGCCTCCACCTCCTTTATGTTTTGGGTGTGGGCATGGGCGCGCGCGTGCACGCACACACCCTAGTGTCTGTTCCCACCCTGCTTACTGATTCTTAAAGGGGCCATCAGCAAAATTGCAGCTAAGCTAAAAGTTTTAAGCAGCTTGGGAGAATTCGGGACTTTGCATAACAAAGGGAGAAGCCATGATGGCTTAAGGGTATTCGTGAAGGTCCCAGGATTTTCTGGGCAGTTGGAGAGTATGCCCTAGGGGATGTGGTGAATATGCTTGTGCCTGATCCCAGCTACATTCAATTATTTGATTTCTCCTCTGAGGTTTATCTGCAGTGCTCTGTTCTATTCGTGGGGACATTATAAAACAGCTCAGTGTGAAGTTAGAAGTGACATATCCAGACAATGAGCTAGTTCTTTTTACCTTTTTTTTAATATTTATGTGTCTTCTCTCTTCACAGCTACTCTGTTCTATTATGGTCAGTTCTTCCCCTCACTCAGTCTCACTCAACATTCCATGCCGCTGGATTTTATTATGGGGCTGTTTGAGGGGGTGTCACCCACTTAGGCTTTTTAAAATGGTTTTTTGTGTATCTGCAACCCTTTGTTTTTGTTTTTTCTAAAATTTATTTAAATTTTAATCAAACAATGACACAAATAAAATACATACAACTAGTACAGTGCTCCCATCACCATGGGACCAAGAAATACTTATTATCTCTATAATCCAGTGATGGCGAACCTTTTTGAGCCCGAGTGCCCAAACTGCAACACAAAACCAACTTATTTATTTCAGAGTGCCAACACTGCAATTAAACCTGAATACTGAGGTTTTAGTTTTAGAAAAACAACTCATACAGTTGTCCAAACTAATTAACATATTTTGTCTTAAAAGAAAAACACAATAACAGAGCTTTCAATGATACAAATCAACTCAAAAAATTATTATAGTACTACATTGTACACATAGCCTGAAGGGAATTTATACAAACTTTTTAAATAATTAGGCACATGTATTTTTGGATAAGGGATTCTCAACTTGTAATATGATTATATGCCAGACTGAAACTGAATGGGGCAAGCTTTACCCCGGGTCCTTTCCCTGCTTCTACAGGTGTCGGATTAGTAAAAGTAAAAGTCAACCTGTACTAGGATGAGCAAGATAAACAAGAAAACTAAACGTGCTTAACACATTTTAAACACTTTATGTCTTGGACTGCAAACACTGCATTAGGTAAAAGTTTGCATTGGGCATGCTTTTGCACAATTAATGTGATTTTTGCTATTGCATGCATGCTGATAATTTGTCAAACCTTGGCTCATACTCCGTTAGTTTGAGAGCAACACATGCAGCACTCAGGTCAACTGTTAGGGCTTTACATCCAAGCCATGCTCTGTGCATCATTCTTCAAAATCTTTTAAATGTGATAATAATGTAGAAAATAATTCTGTAACAGGAATTCTAGAATAAAATCATTCTGTTCCACACTGTGAGAAAGAACAAAATCATTAGTGTTTTGCAGAAGGGGACAGTCTTTTTGCGATCTGGTGACCAATGGCTCGAGTGCCCACAGAAAGGTCCCTGCATGCCAGCTGTGGCACCCGTGCCATAGGTTCGCCATCACTGCTATAATCCATTTTTTAAATTGTCCCCTGTTGCATTTGGTATTACAAGTTAACTTATCATTTAAGGCCATATCCCACACCTCCTTATATATATCAGTAATAGAAAAAACT
This sequence comes from Shinisaurus crocodilurus, assembly GCA_021292165.1. Lineage (NCBI taxonomy): Eukaryota > Metazoa > Chordata > Lepidosauria > Squamata > Shinisauridae > Shinisaurus > Shinisaurus crocodilurus. Next base: position 186,540,702 of record CM037879.1, read on the forward strand.
TGTTGAACTTTCCATTTCCTTGCTATCATTAATCTACCCGCCGTTAATAAATTTACTGTGAAGGACTGCTGCTTAGGCCAGCCCTACCAGGTAGGCCACAGTACCAATTTACCCAGGAACTGCCGCCCACCTTCCCGGTTCCCTTACACCAACTTGGTGTAGCAGCCCAGCCTTACAGACCAAGAAGGAACACACAATTGTTAAGATGGAGACTTTATTAAAACAAAATTAAAGATTAAGCAGTGTAGGGTCTCCAATGGTCCAATACATATAAAAATAATCCCTTATAAGAAAGGGCTAAAAGAGGGTAGGGAAAAGGGGTGAGGTAGGTTGTTGTGAGGAAAGGGAAATGGGAATAAAAAGGGTCTCTAAAAAATTATCTAAAACAAACCCAAAAGTCTGCAAAGAACCGCTTGAGCCAAACCAGGCCTAGCTCTCCCAGCTATCCTGAAATCTTGGCATACTTGCCCATGATGGAACTCCTGCAGCATCCAGGCCCAAAGAAGCACAAAGAACCCTCCTGACCAGACTCCTTTATCTAAAACCAGGACCCCTTTCCCGCCCAATCTCCACCAATCCCATCATCCTGCTAGGCAGAACATTCTCGCCTGACTCCTGAAGGTCCCCCAGCCCTTTTCAGCTGCGGGTACTTTCGTATGACTTCATCCCAATTAGCTCTGGCCTTGGAGTTACAGCTCTGCAGATAACCTATTGTCTCCCAGCTGCCATTAATCTGTCCAATCCTCCCCACTCCAGCTCCAAGGACGTTGGCAAAGAAGGGTGAAAACAAGAGTGAAGAGAAAAGCAGAGTCAAGGGAGGGGGAAGGGAAGAAGAAAACCAGACAGCCCAACTTAGCTTAACCGCCGCCATGTTCCTTCTTCACATTTAAAATTACCCGGTAGTTCTTTCACATCTGGAGAACAAGCCACCTTCTCCGTTATTGATAACAATGCTAATTTAGGACAGACCTCTAAAGTAGTACCAATAATTTCTGATATATCTTCAAAAATTCTGTTCCAAAAATCCAATACATTTTTACAGCTCCACCACATATGAGCGTACGTACCTAGCTCCTTGCCACCTCTCCCAACACATTGCAGAACAAATATTATCTATTTTATTTAATCTCACCAGAGTCAGGTACCGTCTTCAAATAAGTTTATAAAAATTATCTTTTATCCTTATTGACATACTTTTCAGTATACACCTATCCCATATCTTATTCCACTCTTCTTTCGCTATTTCCTCCTCAAAATCTGTATCCCAAACTATTTTAAGATTCTCTTCTTGCTCTTCCATTTTTTGAATCATTTTATATAACTTTGTTATACCTCTTGATGATACATTCCCTCCTATAAGTTCTCTGGACATAACTAATTGCTCAAATGCAGTAAATTCCCTTTCATAATCATTTCTCCTCTTCCATTTCTTTGACCATTGAACTAACTGAATTAAATTTAACCACGAAATTCTTCCTGGTCCAATCCTTTAAATTATTTGTTGCCTAGTCTCCATTTTTTTCCACCCAATCTAGTAATCTAATAACTTTTTGTCCTCTAAAAATGTGTTCCAAGTGTCGTACATTCTCTGGAAAGTCCTCCATATCCACCACAGGAGTAAGCGGGGATATCCCTGGTATAAATATTTTCCTATTACTATTCAAATTTCCAACATATTTTTTAAGAAGGGGTTTTCCAATCTTTTTATCATATTAGAACTTTGCTTTGCAAATAAAACTTTCTCAAACCTATTTCCTAATTCCTGTGCTTCTATTTCCCATCACATAATATCTTTCCCAGCCATAATATCCATTATATATCTTAGTTTGTTGGCTATGTAATACCACTTTATATTAGGAAGACCAAGACCCCCTACTTTTTGTGCTTTATACCACCTATTGTTAGTAAGTCTTGATTTCCCCCCCCCCCCTTACAATAACTATTTATTATTACTTGCCATTCTTTAATTTCCTTCTCTGATAAGTTATTTGGTATCATTCTAAATAAAAATTGTATCTTCGGGAAAATCTTCTTTTAATCAAAGCTATTATACCTAAATATTTAATTATTTTTAATCTTTATATTAACTCTTTTTTTTAAACTTTCTCTCCTCCGATTTGCTATAATTAAACAACATAATTTCAGATTTGTCCCAATTAACTTATAACCCTATAACTTCCCTAAAATCATTCAAATGTTTTTCCACCCTATCCCAATTTTCCATAGGCTCTTCAATTGTTAACAAAGTATCATCTGGTAAAAGGTTTATTTTGATCTTATCCTTTATCCCTATCCCATGTAGATTCCTATCCTGTCTAATAACATTCGCTAAAACCTCCATCACTAACACAAATAATACAGGGGAAAGGGGACAACCCATCTGCAACCCTTTGGGTTACCCTGTGTGGGTGGTATGGTTTTGGAACCAGCTCTGTGAGCGTGGGAAGACTTGAATCAGAAGTAGAGTGAATGATGTCCATGTGAATTGATTATTAGTTAAAAGTGGAATTGGGTTGCAATATTTCTTGAGAGAAGCTCAATAAATAGTGAAATTTCAAGGGAAATTTGTGAAATAGTGAAATTTAAATTTCAATAGTTCTTGTTTTGCATACTTCATCAGCTTGAGATACAAGCTTTGTAAAAGCTCCTGTGTATATAGATAAAAAGTATATGGTGTAGAAATTGTTAAGCATCGATAGATAAATATCTAATAACAGGTGCTCTGAATAATAACAGTTAATAGATGCTGTGGTATTCATTTTTCATAATGTAGATAACAATCTTCATTTGATTTTAAACTGCTAATTTTCCTCTGGTCCGGTAATCAGAAATCATTGCACAACCAATGGTGTTTATTTCAGCAGATTGGCTAAATTACAGAAATAAATCAGTGTGATAGCAAGTAATGAAACATGTGAAGAGGTAGCCTGGCCCTTGTTTAGAAAGTAGGTTGGGAAAAGCATGATGTAGTGTTGCTGATAACTGAGTTGTGTTGCTGATAACTTCCTCCTACAGAAAATGGAGAAAGAACTAGAAGATCGGCTGTCCTTGACCTGATTCTAACCAACAGAGACGAGTTAGTGGATAAAGTGGCAGTTATGGGAACTTTGGGGGAAAGTGACCATGCTATACTTTAGTTCTTGATTCTAAAGGAAGCAAAAGCTGTGTGTAGCCAAACATGTACCCTGGATTTTAGGAAAGCCAATTTTAATAAACAGAACAATGATAAGTAAGGTCCCATGGCAAGCAACTCTGATGAGAAAAGGAGCCCAGGATGGGTGGGGATTTTAAAAAAGAAATTCTAAAGGCACAATTGCAAACAATTCCCACAAGGAAAAAAGGCAGAGGGCAACAGAAGAAGCCGAAGTGGCTTCACAAAAAACTCAGAGATGACCTGAAAACAAAAAAGGACACACATAGAAAGTGGAAGGAAGGCCAGGCTACAAGGGAAGAGTACAGGCAGGTAGCACAGAATAGTGTCAGGAAGGCTAAAGCTGAGAATGAGCTGAGGCTAGCGAGGGATGCTAAAAAATAAAAATAAAAAAAAAAACTTGATTCAGATACATGCATAGTAAAAGACAGAGGAAAGAAATCAAGTGTTTCTTGACCATTTGCCTATCAATCTCAAGCGGCAATCCTGCCCCTTCAGTCTGCACTTCAGGTTTGCCAGGGGGGACATAAACTTTCTTTTGGAAGAAGACCAAGCTGAGGTAAGAATTGAACACTTCTGCCTTTTCTTTGTCTTCTGTTATCAATTTGCCACCCTCACTGCGTAGTTGAACCACCATTACTTTGAATGAGTTTAAATCTCCAGGGCCTGACAAACTGCATCCTAGAGTAATAAAGGAACTGGCAGAAGAACTCTCAGAACCACTGTCTATTATCTTTGAGAAATCATGGAGGACAGGTGAAGTGCCAGATGACTGGAGGAGGGCAAATGTTGTTCCTATCTTCAAAAAGGGCAAGAAGGAGGAACCTGGGAACTATAGACCAGTCAGTCTGACATCAATCCCTGGGAAATTTTGGAGCAGATTATAAAGAAGTCAGTCTGCAAGCACCTTGAAAACAATGCAGTGATTTGTCAAGAACAAATCCTGCCAGACTAATCTGATCTCATTTTTTGATTGATCTCTCCCTTGTGGACTGTGGGAATGCTGTGGACATCATATATCTGGACTTCAGCAAAGCTTTCGACAAAGTGCCTCATGATATCCTGATTAGCAAGCTAGCTAAAAGTGGGCTAGATGGAACAACTATCAGGTGGTTCCACAATTAGCTACAGAATCAGACTCAAAGAGTGCTTATCAATGTTTCCTTCTCAAACTGGGGAGAGGTAACGAGCAGGGTACCACAGGGCTCGGTCCTGGGCCCAGTGCTCTTCAACATTTTTGTGGAGGGAAAGCCTGACCACACACTTACTGAACCCTGACACACTTTCTTCCCTTTCTGCTGCCCACCCATCTCCCTCCATCTGTTTGCATAATCTCCAGAGGAGACACAGTTCTGGGCAGACCGGTTTTACATCGCTACATCCTCATCTACTTCAATAGGACACATTTACATTTACCCCCAAGGAAGTTAATAATATTCAGGTGGGGAGGGGGCGCAGTCTCAAAGGGCTGCAAAGCATCCCCAAGTACCAGAAAAGCACCGCAGCCCTGCTGTGTGGAACCAGCCCAACTTGTCATCAAAGAAGGGGAGGGGATGAGGGAGGGGTAAATAAGGAACCTCCATGAAGAACGGGTTGTTGGAAGCTCGGTGCAGGAACGCACGGATCAGGTCCCTGACTCCGGTCAGAGACAAAGCTACCCCCTGTATGTAAATTACTTCTCTGTATTTGGCAAGCCTGCTACCTTGTATGAACTCTGTACAGGAACCCAGATTCTACCTAAACATCAGGAAAATTTTCCTGACTGTTAGAGCAATACGCCAATGGAACCAACTACCTAGGGAGGTGGTGGACTCTCCCACTCTGGAGGCATTCAAGGTGCAGCTGGACAGCCACCTGTCCCGGATGCTTTGACCTGGATTCCTGCATTGAGCAGGGGATTGGACTTGATGGCCTTGTAGGCCCCTTCCAACTCTACTTTTCTATGATTCTATGAATTTACAGTTGAATACATATTCAGGTTTTAGCCAGTCTGTTTCAGCTGGAGGCATTCAAGGTGCAGCTGGACAACCACCTGTCCCGGATGCTTTGACCTGGATTCCTGCATTGAGCAGGGGATTGGACTTGATGGCCTTGTAGGCCCCTTCCAACTCTACTTTTCTATGATTCTATGAATTTACAGTTGAATACATATTCAGGTTTTAGCCAGTCTGTTTCAGCTGGAGACTGGCTGTTTTCATGAGCAATGAATGCTTTCTGGATTTCTGAATGACCCTGTTTCATTCATACAGTGAGCAACAAATATCCAATAAGGTAGATCTTTCCCATGCATCAGTAGCTCTTGCCTGTATGCTCTGAGCTGTTTTGTCCTTTGGGTGGTTGGGAGTGTGAATTGTATTTGTTCTATAATTGTCAAGGGGATGTGATTAGAAAGAAGGAAATTGCAGATATTCCAGATTGGATTACTTCTTGACTTCCTTGTAAAGGAGTTTATTAGCTCTCCAAAAGTCATTCGTCTTCATGTCTCCATCAGAGCAGAGTTCATAATAGTTTTCATCTGAAGTCGTCCCTTGCGATAAAGTTTTAAGATTGTCTGCAACAACTTCCCAATCTGATGCTTTTCAGAAAGACAAGAACAACAACAACAATAAAAAAAACCCTAGTATAGATAACAGTTTATGTATGGCTACCCTGGGAGCTTTACAGCTGGACTTAAGACTCATAACTGAAGATATTTCCAAATTTGTGATAGCTTTGTCAGTTTATTGTCTTTTAACGTTGGAGGCTTAATAGTTTGCCAAAACAATCCCAAAACACATTGCTTCACCTCTTTCAAACTAAAGCAATGCACTCTGTTCAAGTGTCTTCCCCCCCCCCCCCATGAATGGTTAGCTAAATAATGATTATGAAAGACAACTTTCACAAATGTACTTCCTGATCCAGCAAGGGAGGCTTGTGCGCGGCAGCTGCTTCCACACACTGGTTCCCTTGCAGCTTGGGACCGGAGCATGCTTACTAGATGCCAAAGTGTATTCAGATGCAATGCTTCCTCCATGTGCTCTACAAAATGTGGCTGGGAGCACACAATTCCATCAACACTGCCATGAGAATCCCTGCTCAGCTATAAACCCTAGTTTTTTAGGGGGGTTGGTCAGTTTATTCAGTTATTCATTGGGTTTTTGGAGGGCGATCTATTCAACTTTGTATCATTATCATTTTTTACTCCTGCCCCCCCCACCAGTTTTTCCCTTGTGTCTGTCAGTTTGAGAGAGAGACTGTCCTTTTCCTCCCCTCTATTTTTTTTCCTTTTATATAGTTTGAGGTTCGATTCTGGCTCATCTTGCTTGACAAAGGAATGCAGGTTTTAATTCATAGTTTCTGCTCCCCCAGTGGCATGCAGTAATTAGTTTTTTTGTTCTGAAGTTGGGGCGGGTGGAGCTAAAGTCAAACTTGAAGTTACAATCCTGAAATTTACTAATCTAGGGCAAAACTTTAGCTTGGTATGCAACCCACCTTCATCAGTCCTCCCACCTTCATTTTATGTTTTTCTGGTCCTTTGGGGTTTCCAGTATGGCCTACCACATCCACATAGATTATTGAACCATCTTCAAAGCTAGGAAATTCAAACCCTTAGGAGGAGCTGATTCCCCAATAGCTGCTACTACATGCCACAGCATTGACCTCATTCCTTTTAAATTAGAAAGCGAAGGTATCGAGACAAATGGGGCAATGGGCAATGCACTAGAGTGGAATGTAGCATTTACAACTTGCCAGCATTTGCGGCCAAGGGGGAAGGATATGGAACACGTCTTGTGAGCAGTGGAGAAGGAGTTTTGGGATGGTAAGCTAGGGAGCAGGAGATGTTTTGTCACATAAGATTTTGGATAGCAAGCAACAGCATGTGGGAAGAAGGTGGCTTCAACGATGGAGATTTGGGAGCACTACTGGTCACTGCTCAGACTGTGGTGGGGGAGGCTGGTGATTAGAGAAACGGTGGTGGTGGTGAAGGGAGGCAAGGGTAGCATTTTGGGATAGGATGAGGCGAGTGTTCTAGAAATGAATGACTGATCCAACCACTGCCAACACTGCAGTTCTCTTTTTGTGTGTTGGTGGGGACACTGGGGAGAGGATGGGTGTTTGCTGGCCTGAGTGAGAACTTGGCCCTCCAAGCCACTTGAGTCCCATGCCCCTGCTGTATGCTACACACAGAGTGCTCTAGATAGAATCGATCCATTTTAGAGCTGGAAAGATTTCATAATTTTACAAGGTATCTAATATTCTTTACTAAAGCGTGGTTGTAGTATCTGGTGGATTATGATTGCAGCTACTGGGTGCACTCAGACATGCACCAGAGTCCCAGAAGGCATATGTGGATCCTTGGAGCACACAAGCCCTCCTTTCCTCCCCCTCGCACATGCATTATCCATCATAATGGTGGGAGTTTTGCTTGTGTGTGTGCGTGCATGTGTATATTTTTCTATTGTCCTACTTTCTAATGCCCAGCATGTGATTTTTGGTAACACAGCTCCCACATTCTAAATGAAGTTAGAGCAGTGTTCTCCAACCTTGGGTCCCCAGATGTTTTTGGCCGGCTGGGGCATGCTGGGAGTTGTAGGCCAAAAACATCTGCGGACCCAAGGTTGGAGAACACTGAGTTAGAGAATTAACCTCTAATTACAAGCATCTTTAAAGGCATTGTCTCCTCATTTGTTCCTCAGTACTGCTATAGGCACTAATACCTTTGGCATGTTTATTCCCGTGGAGAAGGTCTGCTTATTTACATATTTTATATTGGTAAGCTTCCATCTTGCAATTTAGCTGGATCACACTCCTTGGATGGCAAAATAATAAAGGACATAATCGCCTGTCTCCTGCATGTGAAGAGTGCAGACATCGCCTGGTATACGTGAGTGGATCCCCATAGACGTCTATCCTGTGAAGAGCAGGAGCTGGGTGCTGGGGAACTGCCTGTGAGATGAAACAGGGCCTCACAATATCAGGCATGGGCATTTGCTTTGCGTTGCTCCTGGTACAGTGGCAGCGCACCTGGCTCAGGACTGGTGGCGTGTGGAATATGAGGACCAGTATGAGTATCGTTTTGCCATATTAATTATATTCCAATGCTGACATAATTGAAAAAGCCGACATAACTAAAGGCCAATGGCTACAGCAAACTAGTGATTCTGCCAATGTGGCAGAGAAAACAGCGGTGTGCCTGTTTCCCTAGAGAAGACATTTCAGTCCATGCTGTGTTCTGCTGAACACATACAAACGTAATTGGATCCAGATTCGCTCATATGTCAATGTGTGACATGGCCTGTTGGCTGGGTGGCCTGTAACAAACAATGTTCTCCCAAGGAGGAGGTTAATTTATTGGTCGAAGCAGAAAGAAACACCTAAGAGCCATGCCTTTTGTTGGCACACATGCTACCTAGGTAGTTAAGAGAGCAGTAGTTCCCTGTCAGGGCATACATATGAACATTTTGGAATGACAATTTGTGCTCCTCAGTTCTTTAATCTGAAGGTGTCCACTCTCTAAGGAATGCCCTGGTCTTTCTGGACTATGCACCTGTTTGCCTGTTTGTGTCTGTGAAGGCTAATGCTTGAAGAGTCTTGAGTTGGGTGCATGTGTGAAAGTGGAATGATTTCATCCAACTGTCATCCAACAAATGTGATCTAACAAGATTAAAGCTCACCAATAATGTACCGTAGATAAATAAGTGGACTTCTCCATGGAGAGGAAACTTCCATAGTATAAACTGAGCTGAATAAAATGCAGGGCTGGGTCATGTTTATTTTATGGATTACTCATCGCATGCTTTCCATCTGCAAGTCATAAGGTGCTTACTAATGCAAGTTCAGGATTTAGGAAGGTCCTGGTTTATAGAGGAGAAACGGGACTGCTCTTGAGGAACGTTTCCCCTTTTTTGCAACATAAAATGCAGTTGTCAGTTCAAGGGCAACTTTTGCCACTACATTTGCAATTTGTTAGTTCCTTGTTTCATTTCAATTAGTGTCGGCTTCTCTTCTCACCTGTTCATCATTGCATGGCAGATTGTATGACAGGAAGTTCTGTTTTAAACTTGAGATGCTAGAGTTCGGATGACGCTATTTTCCAAAACTTAAATATCCTGGGCAGTTCCATGCTGCTCCAGGTAGCCTTTAAGGATTTCCTCTAGTCAACCAGACAAGGGCGATTTAATAAAAGAGCAGATTCAGTCCCATCCCTCCCTCCCCCCAATTTTCAGTCTGCCAAAAATGATTGCCATAGGCAGATGGGGAAGTAAAACATTTTGGAGGATTTATTTGCAAGGCTGGCTTAATTTGTACAATGTTGCTGCCCAAAAACTTACGATCGGCGCAAGAGATCAGCTGTGTGATATATGAAATACATCTGCCATTGGGCCAAAACATACGTGCATTAATACATTTAATGTGCCTGCTTTTTTCCTTTAGCAGTAGCAACCCTGGGCAGGATAGGGCATAGGGCTGAGCAGGATAAGGTTTATAGTGCAGGGGTAGGGGTTTAAACCTTGGCTCCTGTGCCACATTCCTGATGAAAATCCTCCCACACACCCCACAAGCTGCTAGTAGCCCCAAGAGGGAAGCTTCTGTTGGCACCAAAGGACAGGGTGTCATTGGCCTGGTTCCTGCATAATGCAGGGTGTCATTGGCCTGGTTCCTGCATAATGCAGGGTTACGTGCACAGGCCTCAGGGGTCACATACTTCCCCCCCATCTCCTATGGCACAGTTGTAAGGAGGAGATCAGAAGCTTTTGCTTCCATTTTCAACTAACCACAGTTACTCGTTTTAACAAAACAAACTGTGGTTAGTCTTAACTATGGTTTAAGGAAACAAGCCAACTTCAAACCCTGGCTTATGATCCTGGTTTGTTTCAAAACCCATAGTATGAAAGAAGTAACTGCAGTTAGCTGAAAATGAAAGTGAAAGCTTCCAGTCTTCTTGTGGTCATGCTGGGGGAGGGGAGGCCATGATCCTGAGGCTCACCAAGGCACATTCTGAGTGCATCCACTGAGGCCTGATTCTTGTGTTTCAGGAGCAGTGTGGTTTCTTCTTTCCCCATGCCACTACAGGTAATGTAAGAATGGAGGATCTGGTCTCAGTTGTTATGGTTCTTTCCACATGACCCTATCACTCCCATGTGGTTTCTCTTGTCCTGCGCTACAAATTTCTCCCACATTTTTTCCCTATTCTCATTCAATTTGATAGAAAATAAATTGCTTTTGAAAAGAAATTCAGTGGTGAAGAAAATTTCGGAGAAATTCTCCTGGGTTGGGTTTCTTGTGCTTACTTTACTTAAGAGGTAGCCGAGGAGGGTGTGCAAGTGTCCTATTTTTTCATTGTACAATCATCTCTTTGGCAGCCTGCGGATTCCTCAGCTTCCCACACTTCAGTTAAAGCCCAGGGAAGACACCATGAGGGAATTCCTCCCATGGGGCTTTTTCAGGTCAGGAAGCGTGGGTCGCCAGAGAGGCTGCAGAGCCATGGAGAGATGTGTAATAGAGAGAATGAACAGATGAACAGCACCCTTGGCCACCTTGTGTTGATTAGATAAGCACAAAAACACCACCAAAAACAATTCAAAATATATTCTAGGACTTCCGGGTGAACTGGCACCTTGAACGTCTCACAGAAATCTGTGGGACAGCCGATACAGCTTTCCTGGCCAGAGAACCTCTCTGGCTGGGGAATCTACTTCTGATGAAAGAAGCTAAGATTTGATGTTACCCCCAAATTATCTCATAGGGTCATAAATTGCTTTCTGTCTGCCCTCTGATGGATAGATTTGCGGCTTGTGACCCGAGGTGGGGGGAAACAGCGCTGTATTTGTAGACCGGTTTCTACCGATCATTAGAAGCGTACATGCTCACTTCCAAATGAAGGATTACATCTGGATTGGCTAATTTGGAATCTTTCTACAGCATAGGATTTATAATTAACTGTAAGTAGACTATGGGTTCATCTGGGAGGCAAAAAAGATAACAAAGAGATAACTTGAAAGGAGATCTATTAATCTTTTATGTGTAGCAGTTTGGAAGTGCCTGTGGCTTACGCTGGCTCAGCTTGTCTGAGTGTGGAAAGCTAAGCAGGGTCAAGCCTGTTTATTACTTGGATGGGAGACCCCTCCTTTAGTTTCCTGCATTAAGCAGGGGGTTGGACTTGATAGCCTTGTAGGCTCCTTCCAACTCTATGATCTATGAAATCTATGAAAAATATACACAAGGGGAAATGGTTTCGTGGGAAGCATTTATGAAGCTATGGGCAAATTGGAAAATAAAATTGTAAACAGATTGGAAGCAAGAATTCAGAACTGGAACGTAAATTTAAAAGTGGATCTACCACATGAACAAGGGAAATCGGATATTTCTTCAGGAACGGCACAGGAGAAGAAAGAAGTAAATAAGGATTTTGGAAACTTACTAGAGATTCACAGAGGCTTTGAAGTTTTAATTGGACTGAACTTGTTCGAGAAGAGGGTTCAGAGAAGGGCTGTGACGCAGTTTCTTAAAAATAAGATGGTGGAGGCTAGTATGCAGGAATTGACAAAGCAACAGAACAGACTGACTTTATTCTTCGTTCAAAATCTGGAACTTAATGATTATCCGTTTGACAGAGGAAAGTGATAAGAAAGAGACTATTTACATGGTTTTTACTGGGAAAAGATAAAGGGTTGTTGTATACTGAATTACTTGTCTAGTTTGAAATATAAAAAATTTCTTGATTTTAAATATTAATGTCAAAGGTAAAGGGATTGCTTATATGACTTATTTGGATTTTAAATATTAATGGTGATGTAAGAGAAATTATTATAATCAAGATATAATTATATTTGGTCTGTTTGGAAATATTTACTTAAAATTTTTTGTTTTGTGCAGGCTTTGAAACATTAAAGGGGAGGGGGTTTTGTTTTTTGTTTTTTAAGTAAAAAGATGGCTTACATGCTTCTGCTGTTTTGTTAGCTGTCACTTATTTCTTAATTTTTTTAAAAAAAATAATTTTTAAAATTAAAAGTGAAGGAGTTTCTGTTGGATAGATAGAAAGAAATAATGAGCCACTGTAATAAGACAAATGTGCTGGCTAGATGGTTAGGTACTAGAGAGTGTGTGTGTGTGTGGGGGGAAAGTATTAAAAACCTTTGTCATGTGGTTATTTACTAAATAGTTTATAGTTACTTTTTATTCTTGGGATTCTCAATATACTTTATCTTGGAATTGAAAACATTATTAAATGAGACTATAGGTTTTCTTTTCTTTTTTCTTTTGGTTTATCCATAAATGTTGAATTTAAAGAGCCAGTGTGGCGTAGTGGTGAGAGTGTTGGACTGTGACTCGGGTTCTAGTCCCCGCTCAGCCATGAAACTCACCGGGTGACTTTGGGCCAGTCATGGACTCTCAGCCTAACCTACCCCACAGGGTTGTTGTGAGGATAAAGTGGAGAGGAGGAGGAGGAGGAGGAGGAGGAGGAGGAGGAGGAGGAGGATTATGTAAGCCGCCTTGGGTTCCTTGCAGGAAAAAAGGCAGGGTATAAATATAATAAATAAATAAATAAATAAATAAAACTAGATTAAATAGTTGATCTATATTTGGGGAGGGTGGAGACCTCTTGTATTTGTCCTTTTTTGGTTTGTTTGTTTTTGCCATAACTGGAAGTGAACAGAAAATGTTTTAAGAATAACTGTGGTTGCTTATAAGCTGTGGAGAAGATTGGAAGTCCATTTTAACTTTGTTTATTGTTTGTTGTATATATGTTTTTGTGTTTGTTTGTTTTTATGATTAAAATTCTTTTTAATATATATATATATATATTCTAAAATGCCCACAAAGTGAGACAGAACAATGAAGCTTCTTTCATGAGGGAAGAAAACTTTCAGGAAATTGGAGGACATATTTTGGCACAGCACTAGCTCCACCTCTTCCCTGGAGCTAGACATAGCATTCCCCCCCCCCCTGCATTGTGGTGGATGCAAAATGGGGCCCAGCTTGTCAACACAGTTGATGCTGTTGCCACTTGCTGTGGCAGCACAAAAAACCCAAAACCCCTTATGAAAAAGAAAGAAGCTGGGCTACAACCCCTGGCAATGGTGAGCCTTGCCTGTGAGAAACTGTTGAGAATTTCTCCTCCCCACGGAGAAATTCAGTGAAATTGTCCCCCCAATTTCTCTGCCCACAAATAGGTTGGAGAATTTCAAGAAGCCATTTGTACACAGCTCTAGTTTCTATATTCATACGTTATGAGAATGGCATGAGGTGGAAAGAGAGGGAAGGGTCAGCCATACAACTTTGGTAATGGAACACTCTTGTGTGAGTAACCACAGCTGAACTTTCCATACGAACCATCTCATCCCCTGGTGAGGGTCTGCTATGTACTTCACTGGCTCATGAAGTGAAATATGTATAGAAAGGTGTGGAGTGGATTCTTTTCAAACTAGGTGCTGCCTATGTTGAAGAATAGCCTTTTAGGGCAACTCATCAGGCCACCTCTCTGCATTCTGCTCAGCAGGGCTGGCTAAGACTTTCTTGTTTACTGCAGCTTTTAAAACTAACTTTTAATGCAGCTGCTGCTTTTCTTTCTTTTAGAAAGTAGTATTCGTTTATAGTTAGTGCTTGCTTTCATAATGTCACTTTTTGGTGGTGGTGGTGGTTGGTTGCCACTTAGAGCAATTTTGTTTTGAAAAAGCTCCACACAAGTGACATAAATTGGCTCTCACACAACTTCCATTAGAAGGTGAGGCTTCCAAGAGAGAAGACCTGGCTTCTAAGTAGACCTCCGATCTGGCATTCCTCCCTCTTAAACAATTATGAAGCCAAGCCACTTGGCACACATGAAGATGTCAATCATGTTTTGTTTGTGATTTCTTTTCCTTAGAGCATCACTTAATGTTCGTCTGGTGTTATTTACAAGTAGGTCAACAACAAGAAAAAATGTGGTTGCTTCCCAGCAGACTTGATACATATCTAGAGGCAATGCCCTAAGATTTAAATATACTGGCAAGCAATAATTTGATTTATAAATGATACCACAGGTGGGGGAGCAAACCTTCCTGAGTTTAAGGATATCTTATAAGGATCTGCCAGATTGCTGAGATGAAACAACTGCCTAATTGTATAAAGGTCAGAGGTTAATGCTGATTGGATGATAAATGTACAGAAAAGTGGGCCTTGTTTGTTCATGTTTGGGAAAAGCAGTTTAATGAGAATGATCAGCCATATAAATATAATTTGTTTTCTTTGTAGAGAAGTTTGCAAGATAGAGGTGCGGAAACACTCTACTGTCGAATCACTCACCTCTCTCGTTGCTCTGATCATATGAGAGACCTTCTTTAAAACCCGACACCAGTCAATTTTAGGTGCTTTAGAAATAATACATCTCCATCGGCCAGATGGGCGATTAACAAATATAATAAATAAATAAATAAAATACATACATAAATACCAACATAATAATAATCACTATAATAGTAAAAAAATGGGTAGAAACTCTGGTCCATGTCCTGGTAATCTCTTGACTTGGTGGCTACAGTCTTCATCTCTGTGGTCTTCCATTGGGTGGGTTCACATGACACAACAAGCCACACTGCGGGTCAAGCCGCACAGTGTAGCTAGTTTGCCTCAGGGCTCGTGATGTGCCTGACAGACAATCAGGCACATCATGGGTCTGGAGCCAGTCCTCCTGTAGGTATCCCAGGGGACACTGAGGGAGCAGAGAGGTTCCCCCCACTCCTAGCCACTGCTTGTCAGCGGTGCCGGGGTAGGGAATGGGGGAGCACCCATCACTTCAGCCTACTCCTGAGTAGGCTGAAGCGATGGGTGCCACCCACTGCTCCACCCAGTCACAAAAGTTGGGCATGGTGGCAGGCAGCAGGGGGAGCCTCTTCTGCTCCAGCGCCACTGGCCCAAAACAGCAGGTAGGGGCAGCGGGGAAGAGGAGGTCGCTTCAGCCAGCCAGTTGGAGCAACCTCCTCTTCCCTGCTGGCCTGCACCCAGCCCCTCGCCGCAGCGGCTGCCCGGCGTACACCACAGAAAACGGGAGGCGAGGTGCGCTGTTATTGGGCTCCTCTAGAGGAGGTGGATGACAGTGCTCTCCCCCCTCCACTCATCAAGGCAAGCCTTTTCTGCCGTTCTGGCCAAATGGCTCTGTAGCATTTGGCTTGCCCCCTGGTGGGGCTTGTCAGGGCATCTTATAAGCCAAACTTAAGCCACCTGACAGAATCATCCCAGGCTCAGACAACACACTAGGCCAGCGTGGCTTAGCGTGCCATGTGAACCCAGTCATCGTCTCACTTTGGTCCCCATGCCTCTAACCTCCCCCTCCTTCCCCCTTGGTCCTCCCACAGATTCCCAAGGGACCCTGTGGCAGGACCTGCTTGTCTCCCCCCTCCCTGCAGTGAGTATGAGCTGTTTTCAGCTTGGCACAGCTTTTGTTCCCTTTCTCCCCCCCCCCCCCAAGATCACAGTCTCTGGCTTGACAGCTGGCTTTCACAATCCCCATTTCAACAACCACTGACAGCCCCTTCAAAGTGCCCAACTGGCACCTTGGAGGGGCTTTGCTGGCTGGCAGACCATTTTTTGCACACTCAGTGTGTGCAAATAGGTTCGTTCTTTTTTCTTTCTTTTTTGGAATTTTATTTTTTGCAGTTGCGCAGCTGCAGAGGTTTGCAGTTGTGTGAGTGTGGAAATTTGAAGCCTTGGCTGGGGCAATGTCCTGGGGAGTACCTGCTGCCAAGATGCAGAAGGTACCAACCCTGGATGTTGCCCCAAAGAGGCTCCAAGTAGAGGTTTTATTTTCCTTTGCTTCCTCTTGGCGGCGCAGGTGATCTTTGCTCGTAAAAAGGGGGTGGTGTGATTTATACCCCCTTCATGGCAAGATCCTCATTTTTATTTTTATTTGGGTTTTTTTGCCCTGGCAGTGCTCAGGCTGATGCACATTTTGCACTTTTCCCCAGGACTCAGGAAAGTGCATCCCACCCCCTTTTCTGGGGAAAAGGAGTTTTGATGGCTAGCTAGCTGCCAAATCTTTGGGTCCTCTTTAAAAGGGTTTTTTGACAGTGGCTGGTTTCCGACTGGGACGTATGCTTCTTGGGCACTTGTGGGTTGGTTGGCACTGGTGGGGGCCCGGGCCTGCTTGGCCAGAGGGGTTTTTGCTGCTCACTTGCCAGGAAACTCACCAGCCGATCCCCAAGACTCATGATGGGGTCGGTTGCCTGTGTTCAGATGGCATGAAAAACCCATTGTGGGTACAGCAAGCCCTAGAACAAGCCATGGGTTGTCAGGGTGGCTTGTTGCCCTCAAACAAGCCACCCATCAGGAATCAGTTCAGGTTCGCATGCGACGACAACCCATCATGGGTAGCAACCCATGATGGGTTGTTGTGTCATGAACCCAGTCAGTGTAAGTCCCCTGAGTAGGGATCTGTCCTCTTGTATTCTGTAAAGTGCCCTGCATATTGATGGTTTAAATATAGAATCATAGAATCATAGAAAGGTAGAGTTGGAAGGGGCCTACAAGGCCATCGAGTCCAACCCCCTGCTCAATGCAGGAATCCAGGTCAAAGCATCCCCGACAGATGGCTGTCCAGCAGCACCTTGAATGCCTCCACATTGGGAGAGCCCACCACCTCCATAGGTAGTTGATTCCATTGTCTTATTGCTCTGACAGTCAGGAAATTTTTCCTGATGTTTAGGTGAAATCTGGGTTCCTGTAACTTGAGCCCATTATTCCGTGTCCTGCAAACTGGGATGATCAAGAAGAGATCCTGGCCCTCCTCTGTGTGACATCCCTTCAAGTACTGGAAGAGTGCGATCATATCTCCCCTCAGTCTCCTCTTCTGAAGGCCAAACATGCCCAGTTCTTTCAGTCTCTCCTCATAGGGCCTTGTTTCCAGTCCCCTTATCATCCTTGCTGCCCTCCTCTGAACCCTCTCCAGTTTGTCTACGTCCTTCTTAAAGTGTGGTGCCCAGAACTGGACGCAGTACTCAAGATGAGGCCTAACCAGTGCCGAGTAAAGGGGAATTATCACTTCACGCGATTTGGAAGCTATACTTCTATTAATGCAGCCCAAAATAGCATTTGCCTTCTTTGCAGCCACATCGCATTGCTGGCTCATATTCAGTTTGTGATCTACCACAATTCCAAGATCCTTCTCACTTGTGGTATTGTTGAGCCAAGTGTCCCCCATTCTGTAACTCTGCATTTGGTTTCCTCTCCCTAGGTGCAGCACTTGGCATTTAGCCCTATTAAATTTCATTCTGTTGTTTTCGGCCCAGCGCTCCAGCCTATCGAGATCACTTTGAATTTTGTTTCTGTCTTCCAGAGTATTAGCTGTTCCACCCAACTTTGTGTCATCTGCAAATTTGATAAGCATTCCCTGCACCTCCTCATCCAAGTCATTAATAAAAATGTTGAAGAACACTGGGCCCAGGACCGAGCCCTGTGGTACCCCGCTTGTTACCTCTCCCCAGTTTGAGAAGGAACCATTGATTAGCACTCTTTGAGTCCGATTCTGTAGCCAATTGTGGATCCACCTGATAGTTGTTCCATCCAGCCCACTTTTAGCTAGCTTGCTAATCAGGATATCATGAGGCACTTTGTCGAAAGCTTTGCTGAAGTCCAGATATATAATGTCCACCACATTCCCACAGTCCACAAGGGAGGTTACCTGATCAAAAAATGAGATCAGATTACGGTAGTTCTTGAGAAATCCATGCTGGCTTCTAGTAATCACTGCATTGTTTTCAAGGTGCTTGCAGACTGACTTCTTTATAATCTGCTCCATAATTTTCACCTAATTCTAAACTGCTGTCCTTTTTTTGGTAATAAAAAGGTGAAGACTAAGAAACAACTGCAAAACAACTTCAGAGAGCAATATGTGGTCCTCGGGAGGCATCTTTGGAGCCATAGGATTGGTCAGAAACACCTGTCCAGGGTCTTAGAAGAAGCTCTGACCTTGGAGGGTTTTTTCCTAATCTCAGAGCCCCCTCCTGGCCCCTCCCAGACCTCATGGGGGTTGGAAGAGATGTGATTCAGGATGTGGCAATGGGAGATATTGTGGATCCTTTGGATCATCACCCCTCTCGGCCCCCAACACGGGGGAACATTTAGACCAGATCAAGAGGGGGGAAGGTTCTTTCCTCTGTCCATGGACGCTGACTTCTGCCCTGTCCGCAAGAGCATGGCAGGGCTTTGAGTAGATCGGAGAATCTAGTCTGAGAGCATAGGATTGCCCTCTTAGTTGGCTTCAGTTGTGTCTGCCAAATTTTAATTAAAGTGTGGCATAATATAGTAAGACAGGGGTGTTGAACCTCTTTCAGCCAGGGGGCCGAATTCCATTTTGGAGAAGCTCTCACGTGCCACATTCAAGTGGTGGTTGGGGCTAAAGGCAAAAAGGGCAGGGGCGAAGTTAAAAAGGGTGGGGCCGACAAAGTGCCAGCATGTTTTAGCTTAAAGCTCTTCCTGCCAGTAATTATGCCTTAGGAGAGGCAGTTCAACCTTTTAGAATGGGGGGGAAATGAAGAAAAGCCAGGAAACCACCCAATTATTAGCGGTCAGGGAAAATGGGGTGGGGCCTGAGGACGGAGGACTCTGGGAACTCCAGGGGGCCAGATTTGGGACCTTGGAAGGGCCGGATGAGGAAAACTTGTAATGAAAAGAAGATTGTTTCTAAAAGTTATGAGATATAAGAGGCATCCTATATGTAGATGCAACACCTCTCTTTTGGTGTGAATGCCGTGCTGATGCCATCCCCAGGCACACATCATATATATGAAGCTCCAATGTTCAGATGGCACTGGCATTACAGAGCCAGGCCACTGGTGCATGGCTTGGCTCATGTGGCAAAATACATTTCTGGCGCAGTGCCTAGACAATGCAAAAGTTGTCTGCCCTTGCTCTAAGGTATTTCTATAAAGCGGCTTATTTTGATTTTGCATATTTGTACCTGAGGCTTACTGATTACAACTAGAGAATTAAAACATTTCTTTATGTAATAATGTGAAGCACAATTTTTTGGTCATATTCCTATACAGTACAGTAATACCTTGGATTGCAAGTAACTTGGTCTGAGAGTGTTTTGCAAGACAAGCAAAAAAATTTAAATTTTTTTCACGTGATAAATGAGCAAGGTCTTGCAAGACAAGTAGTGTAGGGATGTAACCGCTCGCCTCGAGCAGGCGTAGCAGGCCGAAATTGGCCCCGCTCACGCCCGCCAGAGACTTGCTTTGATATAAGAGTGTTTTGGATTACAAGCACGGTTCCAGAACGAATTATGCTTGCAATCCAAGGTATTATGCTTGCAATCCAAGGTCCTGAAAGACTGTGTTCGCAGCTTAGGGGTGCTCCTGGATCCGTCGCTCCAAATGACATCTCAGATAGATGCGACGGCTATGAGTGCCTATTATCAGCTTTGGTTGATATGCCAGCTGCGCCCCTTCCTAGAGTTGGAAGACCTAAAGACGGTAGTGCACGCACTGGTAACTTCGAGGCTCGACTTCTGTAATGCGCTATAGAAGTCGAGCCTCCCATAGGGCTACCTTTATACCTAGTCCGGAAACTTCAATTAGTGCAAAATATGGCAGCCAGACTGGTTGCTGGTACACCTAGGGGTGCCCATATCACACCAGTTTTAAAAGCACTCCACTGGCTGCCAATCAGTTTCCGGGTGAAGTATAAAGTGTTGGTTATTACCTTTAAAGCCCTACATGGTTTGGGTCCAGGCTACCTACGGGATCGCCTTCTCCCGTACAATCCACCCTGCACACTTAGGTCCTCTGGGAAGAATCTGCTTCAGTCAGCCAAAACTAGGCTGACAAGCATTACCCAGAGGACCTTCTCTTCTGCTGCTCCCAGATTATGGAATGGCCTGCTGGAGGAGATTCGTCAACTTGTCAGTCTTTTGGAATTTAAAAAAGCCGTAAAGACTGAACTCTTCCGGTAGGCCTATCCAGTGGAATTTTAGGATGCTTTTAAGATGTTTTAAAGATGTTTTTAAGATGTTTTAAGATGTTTTTAGGATGTTTTAATAGTATGTATTGTGTTGTTTTAGTTTATGTATTTTATATTTTCTGTTGTTCCCCGCCTCGATCTAGATGGAGAGGCGGGTAATAAATAAATAAATAATAATTATTGTTGTTGTTGTTGTTGTTGTATTGTATTTTTGTTGATAATCACGAAGTATATTTTTAAACATTTCAGTACCTGATTTGTATCCATGCTGTGTTGATTGTGCAATAGTTATGAATCCCTTTAAATTGGCTTATTATGCAAATGCATGACTTGCAACTCTGTCTGATGTTCTTTTTGCATACAATTTTTTATTTAAGAAAAATAAAACACATACAAACACTACAAAAACAAAAAGACTAACTCAAATGGACTTCGGAATGTCGGAAAGTAGCCACTTCTTGGACATAAACCAGTGATTGCTGAAAATCACATTTACCGTAGATAAATACAAAGATTGTACATTTATTGTAGCATAAGCTTTTGTCAAAACAGCACTCAGAGGGGAAGGCACTTAAGGGTGCAATACTGTGGGGATGCCCATACCCCAGTGAACTTGGGAGGGTTTGGGGCACCCTATGGAGGGCAGGAGGAGTGCGGAGCCTGCTCGGTCTGCAAAGTACTTAGCCGGCCGATTTCAGCCATCTAAGTGCAGTGTGTCGGAGCAGGAAGGAAGGCGGCTTGAGGCACCACCAGGATACTTCGTATCTTGGCGGTGCCAGTCTCCTCTCCTCCCTGCCCCCCAGAACGCCCCCCAAAGCCCCTCTCCTCTTACGACCTCAGAGAAGCAGTCGATGTGGGTCTCTCCACACCAGCTGTGGGGGGGGGGGGAAGGATCCGAATGCTAAGAGTTCGGCGCGTTTTTCCAACCTCATAGCTGGGAATCCGAAAAATTGTATGGCGATCTAGACGCTGTCAAGCGGCCATAGGACTGCACTGCCCATGTCCCAAAACAGAAGAGAAAATATTCTTAGGTGCCTGAAAAACTTACATTCTTCCCAAAGAGTTTTGGAAAGGACTTTGAGCATTTTAAGTCAGAAGAAGCATTGTAAAGATTCTTTGTAACAAATTTGGAGAAAGATAAGCGGCCCCTGAGGAAGGAAAGTCCTTTCCAAAACACGTTAGGCCTAATAAAAGTATTTTCAGACACATAATCTTTCAGGCACTATTGCCCCCTCCATGGTCGGGGTGTGCATGTGTGTGTGTGTGTGTGTGTGTGTGTGTGATGAGGCTGATGGGTTCACATTCTTGTGGCTAAATCTGGTGCCTTCCATAGTGGCAGATTCCAGGAGGGGCAGGACTGTTGCAGCACCAACAACAGACTACATTTTGCTGCAACAGTCTTAACATGGCTTACTCCTCTGCAGTGTGTTATGTTCAAGTTACTGTCAGTAATCACTAGTGTATCTTTGAGGTTTTGGATATAGCAAAATATGTTGGGGACTCAGGGATTGTTGACGTAAATATATGAATGTCTGCATTCACCAGATTTTGTACAGTCAGTGTAACAAAACACGTGAGTACAAAAAGGCATCTGTGCAAAGCAATAGTGGCAAGGAGAATGGGATATCATCAGTGCTTGCAGACAGATGGACTGTAGAAAATAATGCACTTCTCCAACCTTGTGCACTCGTATCCTATAGGAAGAAGCAAAGCTTCTTCTCCTGCTTTGTCTCCTCCACATCTGCCGCTCGCTTTTGCCCCTCCCTCTTAACTTCTCCCTGCTTTATATGTTTAGACTGTCTCTGAGAAGGATGCATGAGGAGAGGCTGTTCAAGTCTTTCCACTCGTTCCATTTTCCACTCAGAATTTCTTCTCCAAACTCCTTTTACACCCATGGAGATGTGGAAGTGTTGTATGAACTTCATGGGCAAAGCAGGTTTCAATGGCAATTCTCTTTGCCAGGAAGCTGCCACTCAGGGTCCCCATGCCCACGAGAGAGCTCTCCACTCTCTGCCTCCTCCAAATAATTTTTTAAAAATAAAAACCTCGGAAAAGTGTTAGGGCAGTCTTTTTTCTCCCTCCCTTTCTAGCCTTGCTGTTGCGCTTTCTCCCTGCTACCCCTTTGTCTTGTTATTTTCCGCTCCATCCCAGTCTCTAGCCTTGCTATTTCTCTCCTCACCATGCCTCTTTAGCTCACTTTTGACTAGCCAGGCCCCCACAGCAGCCCTTATATGACTAGCTACATCATGGGAGCCATTTTGTGGTGGTGCTCACGGCAGTTTATCAAATTCCCAAATGTGCCCACAGGTCCAAAAAGGTTGGGGACCCCGTTCTACTTTATAAGCAGTTGAGAATTCATTGCATGCCGAAGGCAGCAGCTTGCTTATAGTAAGTTGGAGTAGCTGCAAAGTAACACTAAGACCCAGATAGTAATGACTCCCGTGTACAGACCCGCTGTCCCCTTTCCCCAAGTCCAGTGCAGGTGTTCAGCTAGTCAAAAGTCTAATTACAGGTTGTATAGATCCTAATACACCTGAAAATGCTTCCGAGCCCAATTCCCGGTGCTGGTCTTAAGCTATAAAGCCCTACATGACTTGGGACCACAATACTTGATGGAACACCTCTCCCAACCACAATCTACCTGGACACTATGCTCAACATCTGGGGCCTCCCTCCGACTGCCACCTCCAAGGGTGGCATGCAGGGCAACAACAAGGGGGAGGGCCTTCTCAGTGGTAGCCCCCAGTTGTGGAACAAACTCCCCGCTGAGGCCCTCCTGGTGCCAACTCTACTATCTTTTCTGCATAGAGGGTTAAGACTGCCCTCTATGTTGAGGCATTTAATAACTCTGAATAGTACACAGTGGGGTGGTTATTTCAACTCTTTACAGGTTGCATTGTATTAATTTGTTTTGGCTATTTGAGTCGTTTTTAAACTTGGTTTTTAAATTTTTATAGGTTTTTATTGTGTATATTTTATATTATATTTTAATGTATTTTTATTGTTGTAAACTGCCCAGAGAGCTTCAGCTATTGGGCGGTATAGAAATCAAATCAATAATAATAATAATAATAATAATAATAATAATAATAATGAGAGATTAAAATAAAAGGGGGTGAGCACAGGCTCACGCCTGAGTCATTTTTCTCTCCATGGCATGGATAAATGACATTCAACTTTCCTCTTTAGGAAATGGATTAACAGTTTCCCTCCCATTCATTTTATTTCCCTGGTGTTCGTGTTGCTTTGCTTATCGTTCATGGGTGTGGCTAGCAAGGTGACTGGATTGTAACTATATAACTGGGTTGGTTCCAGCACTCCCACAGACAGTTAACTTAAATCAGCCAAACAATTTATTTATACCTCGCCTTTTTCCCTGAAAGGAACCCAAGGTGGCTTACATAATCCTCCTCCTCTCCATTTTATCCTCACAATAACCCTGTGAAGTAGGTGAGGCTGAGAGTCAGTGACTGGCCCAAAGTCACCCAGTGAGTTTCATGGCCGAGCGGGGACTAGAACTCAGATCTCCCGAGTCCCAGTCCAACACTGTCACCACTATGCCACACTGGCTCTCAAAACAAGATTTTGATTCTGAACTTTTTTAGTCTCAACAGCTGGAAATAGGTGCTTAATTGTGTGTTTTTTTACATTATTACTGGTGTAATTTGAGGTGTGCAAGCCTCACATGTGCTCAGAAATAAGCTGAGCAGTCACCCCCCCCAATGGGAAATAACTCAGTTTATTTCCAAATTTAACCTCTCCCCTTCCATCTCGCCTTTTCCTCCCCCCTTTCGTTAAAGTTTAAGTAGCGGAAACCCTGCTTTCCAGGTTTCTTGTGTAGCTGGCAATAGTGGTCTCCTTCCTTCTCTTCTCTACTGGCCTTGCGTGCTGTATTGTAGATAGGAAGGTGTGAGGAATCCAGTGGGGGTGGTGGTGAAAAGCTGACGGATTTTGTCGACTTGGATTTTGTCAACCCTGCACTGGCGCCGACTCAGTCTGATGCGAGTCAAGCCAGCACGCAGACTTCCATCTTTAAAGCAGACCAGGATTTGCATATTTTATTTTGTTTTTACGCCAGGGAAATTTGCGCAAAATTCAGACCCCTGCTCAGCAAATGTGTGTAAATGGCAGAGCACAGGCCCAAACTTTGCACAAATCTGAAATTAAGGTGGCTAAAGTGGAGGGTGTGCATCTGCAGTGAGAGGAGGATGTTTCCATACTTCTCATGTTAAATGCTACAACAAGAACAACAACAACTCAAATCTAACAAGTTGGTGCTGATTTGCTCAAATCGCGATTTGCACAAATTGCGCTAGAGATCCACAGTTCTCGGCTCCAAATTTGTGCAAATATTTTGAGCAATTTCATGGAAGCTATAAACACACATGCCCAATTCGGACCGCTTTTGGCTGTTGGGTCGGAAACGTGTTGAAAGTCTGTTTAGCTCAAATGGGACAAGGTTTCCGGTGTCATCCACCCCTAATGTAGAGCATCAGGTCACAAGGCTTTCCCCAGTAAACTCTGGGAAATGTAGTTTCCCCAGGGGCTTGGAAGGGGGTGGTAGTGCTGGTGGTCATTACAGTTATATCCCATCTTTCTCCGAAGGAGCTCAAGAGAGCATACATGGCTCTCCCCACCCGCATTTTCTTTTCACAACAAGCCTGTAAGGTAGGTGAGGCTGAGAGAGAGTGACTGAGCCAAGGCTACCCAGTTAGCTTCATAGCTGAGTGGGACTTTGAACCTGGGTCTCTGCAGTCCTAGTCCAACACACTAACCACTATACCACAATGGCTCTTAATTGCATGGTTGGTGGCATCTCTAGGTGTAATGTTATGAGGTGTAAGCTGGGAGGTCCCCCATTTCAAATTTTGCCTTGGCCACAAATTCGGTAGGTAATTAGGCAAAGCACTATTTTTCTCAGACTTAGTGCCCCTCTATCTGCTATATCCAGGGGCGGGGCAACTTGTGGCCCTCCAGATGTTTTGGCCTACAATTCCTGTAATCCCTCACTATTGGCTAAGCTGGTTAGGGCTGATCAGAGTTGTAGGCGAGAAGATCAGGTGGGCCACAAGTTGTCCATCCCTGTGCTGTACAGCAGTAATACTAACCTACCTTGGAAGAGTTCTGTAGGGATTAGTGAGATAACATTTGAAGTATTTGAAATGCACTATATAAATGTGGTGTTGTTGTTGCTGTTGTTGTTATTACACAATTGTCAATGCATATAGTGCTTCACGGCAGAACGTTTGTTTGTTTGTTTGTTTAAACATTGTAAACTGCTTTGGGTGCCTTAGCAGAAAGGCAGTATAGAAATGTAATAAATAAATAAATAAATAAGATGGATTCCTACCCGA
This sequence comes from Shinisaurus crocodilurus, assembly GCA_021292165.1. Taxonomy (NCBI): domain Eukaryota; kingdom Metazoa; phylum Chordata; class Lepidosauria; order Squamata; family Shinisauridae; genus Shinisaurus; species Shinisaurus crocodilurus. The sequence continues at coordinate 186,566,124 of CM037879.1, forward strand.
ACCACCTTACAATCTAATGTCCCCTGGGGAGGGGACAGAGATTTAGAGTATGGTTTGGATTCATTTTTGAGGAAGGAACAAGTGAAAAAGGGAAACATTTTCCCCCTTAATTTTCAAATTACTAAATGTCTGCTTTTAAGTTTCACTTCTTACTATATGTGGAGAAAAAGAGCCTTTGCGGGTTCATACACACACACACACACACACATACACACCCTCATGTGTGAACCGGCTAAAGGCTGGGGGTGGGGTGTGCATAGCGTGTGGAGAAAGGGGCCTTTGGGGGTTCCTGCATGCATGCACATACACACACACACACACACGCCTCCTCATGTGTAAACCAAGTGGGGCCTGGCGCCTGGAGGTCTGGAGGAGTCAGGCTGAAAGCGTTCATATGTAAATGTAGTTCAAGCCATGAGTCGTGAGTTCCCTTCCCCCTGCCTGGCCAGGTGAGGTGCATGGTGATTGGCTAAGAGGCAGCAGAGGAGGGGAGGGGGGAAAAAGGTATATTTCCCAAGGCGTGGTTTTTGGTCTTTGTCTTTGTTCTACCCAGCTGTGGTAATGGCGGAAAGCCAAGGACCCCAGGCAGCTCCTGGTAAAATTAGCTAGATTGAGGGCTCTAGTAAAGGCAAGCCTTGTGGGAGTTTCACCCATCTCAGACCTGCGGGTAGATGGAGTAGTTCTCCTCAGGCAACAAGGCTGTGCTGGATTTAACCCTTGAAGAGAACACCCTCAGGTAACTGGTGTGTGCCTGAGAGTTATTAAGGAATCAGGTTTTATTGTGTTTTAGCTCTATTTCTGTGTCCTAAAGTGTGTGCTTCTCTCATTTCCCTAATCTTGTTGTAAAATGCTACCAGAATAAACCTTGTCCTGGCTTTACCCCACATGGGTTTTGTAGTACTCTGTGAGTTCAGTATCTAAATCCAGGTTACAGAATTGAAGGCGAGTCCCTGAACAGAGATTCAAGTAGGGTTGCAGACAGCTGAGGCTGGCAATCTGGTACCTTGAGATCTCAGGGGGTCTTGGTTCCTTTGGAGTAGGAAAGGGTGGGGGTGTGGCGGGCCAGCCAGCCCCCCCTTCCTCCACACTATATATATATTTTTAAATCGTTATCTATCTGACATCAATCCCCGGGAAGATTTTTGAGCAGATTATAAAGAAGTCAGTCTGCAAGCACCTTGAAAACAATGCAGTGATTACTAGAAGCCAGCATGGATTTGTCAAGAACAAATCCTGTCAGACTAATCTGATCTCATTTTTTGATCGGGTAACCTCCCTTGTGGACTGTGGGAATGCTGTGGACATTATATACCTGGACTTCAGCAAAGCTTTCGACAAAGTGCCTCATGATATCCTGATTAGTAAGCTAGCTAAGAGTGGGCTAGATGGAACAACTATCAGGTGGATCCACAATTGGCTAAAGAATAGGACTCAAAGAGTGCTTATCAATGGTTCCTTCTCAAACTGGGGAGAGGTAACGAGCGGGGTACCACAGGGCTCGGTCCTGGGCCCGGTGCTCTTCAATATTTTTATTAATGACTTGGATGAGGAGGTACAGGGAATGCTTATCAAATTTGCAGATGACACAAAGTTGGGTGGAACAGCTAATACTCTGGAAGACAGAAACAAAATTCAAAGTGACCTCGATAGGCTGTAGCGCTGGGCCGAAAACAACAGAATGAAATTTAATAGGGATAAATGCCAAGTGCTGCACCTAGGGAGAGAAAACCAAATGCAGAGTTACAGAATGGGGGACACTTGGCTCAACAATACTACAAGTGAGAAGGATCTTGGAATTGTGGTAGATCACAAACTGAATATGAGCCAGCAATGCGATGTGGCTGCAAAGAAGGCAAATGCAATTTTGGGCTGTATTAATAGAAGTATAGCTTCCAAATCGCGGGAAGTGATAATTCCCCTTTACTCGGCACTGGTTAGGCCTCATCTTGAGTACTGCGTCCAGTTCTGGGCACCTCACTTTAAGAAGGACATAGACAAACTGGAGAGGGTTCAGAGGAGGGCAACAAGGATGATAAAGGGACTGGAAACAAGGCCCTATGAGGAGAGACTGAAAGAACTGGGCATGTTTAGCCTTCAGAAGAGGAGACTGAGGGGAGATATGATCACACTCTTCCAGTATTTGAAGGGATGTCACACAGAGGAGGGCAAAGATCTCTTCTCGTTCATCCCAGTTTGCAGGACACGGAATAATGGGCTCAAGTTACAGGAACCTAGATTCCACCTAAACATCAGGAAAAATTTCCTGACTGTCAGAGCAATAAGACAATGGAATCAACTACCTAGGGAGGTGGTGGGCTCTCCCACTCTGGAGGCATTCAAGGTGCAGCTGGACAGACATCTGTCAGAGATGCTTTGACCTAGATTCCTGCATTGAGCAGGGGGTTGGACTCGATGGCCTTGTAGGCCCCTTCCAACTCTACTTTTCTATGATTCTATGATAGTGAGGGCTAGAGGAAAAAATAGTTTAAATTTCAAGGAGCCAGCCCAACATTTTTAAATCCTGGGAAGAACATAATGTTTAGACTTGCTGTGGTTACCTGAAGAAAGAGAAAATGATAGTTCCTGTTAGGAAGGGAAGTGAGACAGGCATGTGGCTTATGCTGGCTCAGCTTGTCTGAGCGTGGAAAGCTAAGCAGGGTCAAGCCTGGTTGTTACTTGGATGGGAGACCCCTCCTCTAGTTTCCTGCATTGAGCAGGGGGTTGGACTCGATAGCCTTGTAGGCTCCTTCCAACTCTATGATCTATGAAATCTATGCTGTGGAAATCTGAAAAGGGAAGGAGAAAAAAGAGCTAAACGAAGGGGAAGGAGAAACTCATGTGGGGCAGAGAAAGGGGCATACGTAGGGTTGCCATATTCCAATTCCCCAAACATGAGCAGACCAATCTGCATAGTATATTTTGGTGCATTATCCAGTGTCTGCTCCTGGCAACTATTTGCAAGGATTAGAGCAGCCTTCCCTAACCTGGTACCCTCCAGATGCACTGGTACACCAATGCAAAGGCGTTGGTGTCCAAAGAAGAACAAGAGAACTTAAGAACGCTCGGTGGAAAAAGAAAGCTCAAGAAATTCAACAACTTGCAGAATCTCATGATGCACGGGGCTTTTTTAAGGCCACAAAGGCCATTTATGGACCAAAAACCTATGGTTGTAGAGGGCACAAACCCTCTACAATCAAAAGATGGCACCAAACTCTTAAAAGACAAAGAGTCTATTGCACTGTGTTAGAAAGAGCATTATTATGATCTTTTAAATCGTAAATCTAAGGTGGATAATGAGATTTTTTCGCAAATCCCGCAAAAACAAATTAGAGAGGAACTTGCAATACTCCCCACTTTGGATGAAGTTATAAAAGCCATTAATCAAATGAAGAATAACAAAGCTAATGGACCAGATGGGATTCCTGCTGAAATCTTTAAAGGCCCGAACTTGTACAACATCTTCATAAACTCATCGAAAAAATCTGGATAAGAGAAGAGATCCCAGAAGACCTCAGGGATGCCATAATTATCATCCTCTTTAAGAAGGGTGATAGAACAGACTGGAAACTATTGGGGCATTTTTCTCTTAGCTGCCGCAGGTAAAATATTTGCTAAGATTCTCGCAAACCGTCTTCTATCTGTTTCAGAAGAGATCCTCCCTGGTTTCCGCCCCTCTAGAGCAGTGGTTCTTAACCTTTTTGGTGTCACACCTGCCTTGTGAATAATCTTATGACCCACACCTCCCATGTATTAATGGCCCAAAATTTAGGCTTAGGCAGGACGAGTTTGCATTTTTTAGTTTATGCTCCGTCTCTGGACTAAAAAAATGTGTATTCAATGAAATGAACACAAACACAAGCAATCAACAGTTTTGTGGAAATAAAACCTGTATTTAAAGAAAGTATTTCATAGCTACACACATAAAAGAAGGATAATTTCAAAATAACTTCAATGTGATCGCTGTTGCTGTTTGTGCTCAGCAAGAGTAGTTATTCGAGAGACAATGTTAGACAATGCTAGACGCATATCATCTCTGGCATCCAACTGATTTCTAGCTTTGGTTTTTATGCTGACAAGAGTCGAAAATCCAGATTCACACAGATAGGTGGTTGGAAATGGAATTAATGATGAAATAGCTTTCTTTGCCAAAACAGGATATGCAGCCATTTGAGAGCACCAAAATTCATCAAGATTTTGAATGAAGAAATTTTGCTTGACCAAGGCTTTGCTCTGAAACTCAATAAGGTCATCTTTTTGCATGTCAGCATCATCCATAGAGTCCAAATTAAATGTGAAAGGATTTCGAATCCATATTTATTATCTTTATTTATTATTAATATTTATTTATCGCCCATCTGGCCGGCAACCGGCCACCCTGGGCGATGTACACAAAATAAAATACATAAATGCAATAAAATACATTAAAACAATATAAAAATTTTAAAATCTTAACCCACCCCATATTCCCGCCTGAACAACCAGGTTTTTAATGAGCGACGGAAGCTCATCAGAGAGGGGGCATGGCGGAGGTCACTTGGGAGAGAGTTCCACAGTACGGGGGCCGCCACAGAAAAGGCCCTCTTCCTCGTCCCCACCAGTCTAGCTGCTCTGGCTGAAGGGACAAGGAGAAGGCCATCCGTGGCAGATCTTGTTGAGCGGCCCACTTGGTGTTGCTGGAGACGCTCCTTGAGATAAACTGGACCAGAGCCGTATAGGGTTTTAAAGGTCAAAACCAACACCTTGAATTAGGCTCGGCAAGCAACTGGTAGCCAGTGCAAATCCTTCAGCACTGGCGTCGTGATGTGATCCCGCCGGCAGCTGCCTTTAACCAGGCGAGCCGCCGCGTTCTGTACCAGCTGCAGCTTCCGAACCGTCTTCAAGGGTAACCCCACGTAGAGCGCATTACAGTAGTCTAGGCGAGAGGAGACCAAGGCATGAACCACTGATGGGAGCAGGTGATTAGGAAGGTAGGGGCGCAGTTGCCGTATCAGATGGAGTTGATACAGCGCTGCCCGGCTCACAGCTGCCACCTGAGCCTCCATGGACAGCTGGGAGTCTAGGATGACTCCCAAGCTGCGAACCTGGTCCTTCAGGGGTAGATGTACCCCATTCAGCACCAGGTCAACATCCCCTAACCTCCCCTTGTCCCCCACCAGCAGTACCTCGGTCTTGTCGGGGTTCAGCTTCAGCATGTTCCTTCCCATCCAGCCAGCCACTGCCTCCAGGCACTTGGACAGGGTCTCAACGGCCAACCTCGGTGAGGACTTGAAACAGAGGTAGAGCTGCGTGTCATCCGCATACTGATGACACCGCACCCCAAACCTCCTGATGATAGCTCCCAGCGGCTTGAGGTAGATGTTGAATAACATCGGGGAGAGGATGGAACCCTGCGGCACTCCACAAGTGAGCAGCCGAGGGTCCGAAGCCTCCTCCCCGAGAACTACCCTCTGGTACCTTCCAGAGAGGAAGGACCGGAACCACTGCAATACAGTGCCTCCCAAGCCCAACCCCTCCAGGCGGTCCAGGAGGATACCGTGGTCAACGGTATCAAAAGCCGCCGAGAGATCGAGGAGGACTAGAAAGGAGCATTCGCCCCTATCCAAAGCCCTCCTCATATCATCCACCAAGGCGACCAAGGCCGTCCCCGTCCCATGTCCAGACCTGAAGCCCGACTGGCACGGATCTAAATAATCGGCTTCATCCAAGTGTGCCTTCAACTGAGCACCCACCACCCGCTCGATCACCTTGCCCAGAAATGGCAAATTGGAAACTGGGCGAAAGTTGTTTAGATCCTGGGGATCCAAGGAGGGCTTCTTTAGAAGCGGTCTTATTACTGCCTCCTTGAGGGCTGATGGCATCACTGCCTCCTCGAGGGAGGCATTCACCACCGCCTTGATCCCCTCACCCAGTCTCTCCCTGCAGCTCATTATGAGCCAGGACGGGCAAGGATGAAGCAAGCAGGTGGTCGGCCTCACAGATGAAAGCACCTTGTCCACTTCATCAGAAGGAAGAAGCCGAAACCGATCCCACAAAACCGGTCTGCCATTGGCCTCCTCCCGCTCATTATGTCATTATTCAATTCGTTTTCAGTAAAATAATCATGAAAAGAGTCCGTGAGATTATCCAGATGACTCAAAATATTGCATTGAACCCACTCTGAGACATCCTCTGTAAACTGCTCTCCAAAAAGAATGTTTTCCAAAGTTGGAAAATTTTCATAGTTGTGTTTCACCACACATCTCTTCCAAAGTTCCAGTTTTTGCGTGAAGGCAGCAACCTTCTCAGCCGCATACAAAACAGTGACTTGTGATCCTTGAATTGAAATGCTGAGGTCATTCAAGTGTGGAAATATATCTGTGAGATAAGCCAAGGACACAATGAAGCTTTGGCTTTCAAATTCCTCACACAATTTCTTTTCCTTTTCTTGAAGAAATGTGGCAATCTCAGTTCTTAATTCCATAACACGAGTGAAGACTTGGTCACATGAAAGCCAACACACTTCTGTGTGATACAGCAAAACTTCATGTTCGGCTCCATGTTCTTGGCAAAGTATTTTAAACAGACTGTGATTCAAAGCCTGAGACCGTATGAAGTTTACAACTTGAACAGCGGTGGACATGGCTGATTTCAGTCTTGGAGAAAGAGTTTTTGATGCCAGTGCATGACGATGTAGAAAACAGTGTATTATCACCACTTTGCGGCCTCTGCCTTCACCAAAGCTCCAAAGCCAGATTTTCTTCCCAGCATGGAAGGTGCACCATCAGTGCATAGGAAACCCAACTTTGTCTTCCAGTCAAGTCCATGTCTTGGAAAAAAACTGTTCATTACTTGAAGCACATCAGCAGCTTTTGTGGTAGTAAGCAGCGGTTCACAGAAAAGAAATTCTTCTTTAATGTACATATCACTGGTGTATCTCACAAAGACCAAGAGTTGGCTGCATTGAGCTTCATTGGTACTTTCATCCAATTGAAGTCCAAAGGGCAGAGTCACTTTCTTGAGTTCCTCCATGAGTTGATTCAAAACATCGGCCGACATATCCCTAATTCTTGAATTTATGACGTCATTTGACAGAGGTATTTCAGCAATTTTTTCCCTCTGCTCTTGCCCGAAAACAACTTCAACCATTTCAAGGGCACAAGGCTTGATCAGAGTTTCGCCAATTGTATGTGATTTCTTGTTCTTTGTGATCATATCTGACACTTCATAGGAGGCCTCAAGGAGTGAGTTTTTAGTAGTTCCAAAACCAAACTTATATTGAGCGTACCAGATGAGTGGAATCAAGCTTTCTTTTGCTTCATCATTTCCAGAGTGTCTTCAGAATTCCTAGGGTGCATTTTTGCAAACACTGAGGTTTTTTTATTCCATCTTTGTCAGGAAAGCATGTGAACCCGAATTTCAAGTAATCCTCACTGTACTTCCTTTTCTTTGACATGACGATCTTTTTGCTAGTGCTGCGAAACCTGCCCTCTATTTTGGGGAGCTTTTCCTCTCCCTTCGAAAGAGGCATAGTTTTTTCTGCCTCTTCATGGGGGAGGGGGGGAAGAATTTCGGGAGAATTTTCTCCATGGGGAGGGGGGACTGGGTTTCTACATAAAAATATATATAATAAAATAAAAATACTCTAAATAAATAAATAAATAAAAATATACCTGTTAAAATGTAGCCGACTGTGGAGGAGTCTTGTCTGTTTGTAAACCACCCCTCAGCACTTGGAAGATTCCAGCTGCACAATCCAATCAAGTTTAGGGAGAAAAGGCCTACAAGTCCCATACTGGGAGTTGTAGGTGTTTTCTCTTGTGCTCCTAAGCCATCAGTTGGAGACCATGTGACCTCACCCTCTTCAAACAGCATTCAGATAGAACTCTTGGGCTGCTGCATTTTCAAGGGGTGCTTTTAAAAATATTTTTTAAATGAAGGAAGAAAGGAACAACTGGCTAAACTTCAAAAGGTTTGTGGAAACCCTGTCCTTTTCCCCAAGGAGAAATTCTCTGAAAATGTCTCCTTTCCCCAGCCTTTTTCTCCAGAGTTTTCATTTTCCTCCCACCCCCCACGAAATGCTGAAAAATGGAACAATCGAAACTTTTGGCCTGGCTCTACTTTTTGCAATAAACTGGGGAAAAAGTGATTTAGAACAAAGCAGTCACTTACCTTGAAAGATTTATTGTTCTTCAGGAACAATAATGCACGTGTAGCAGGTAACGATAACTACAATAATGCTCGTGGTGTACAAATGATTGTACAAACTACATCGTAGCTCCCAAGATTAGTAGAAACAAATAAGGTTGGGCCAGCTGCCAAGCTGCCCTGCTATGTACTTGTAAAATAAACAATTTATAGTTGAGAGGCTACTCACACATCCCCTGGAGTCGGTCCAAACCTCCCCTGGGGAGGCGTACCCCACAGGTTAAGAACCCCTGCTCTAGAGGGACAGTAGACATGATTTTTACTGCACGTCAGCTCCAAGAAAAATGCCGGGAGCAAAATCAACCCCTTTATATGGCATTTATCGATTTGGCTAAGACCTTTGATACTGTAGACCGTACAGCTCTCTGGACTATCCTTATGAAAATTGGATGCCCCAATAAATTTGTGAATATCTTGCGACTTCTCCATGACAACATGACGGCAACGGTTTTGGACAACAACGGCTCTCATGGTGCTCCATTTAAAGTGGGATCAGGTGTTAAACAGGGATGTGTTATCGCCCCAACATTATTTGCTATTTTCATCGCCATGATTTTACATCTTGTCGAGGGGAAACTTCCCACTAGTGTGGGAATTATATATCGAACAGATGGAAAGCTTTTTAATCTCAGCAGGCTGAAAGCAAAAAGTAAGGTAATTACAACCTCCGTTGTGGAACTTCAGTATGCTGATGATAATGTGGTCTCCGCACATTCAGAGGATGATCTCCAAACTATCCTAAATGCTTTTGCAGAAGCATACGAAAAACTTGGTCTCTCACTTAACATCAAAAAACCCGAAGTGCTTTATCAGCAAGTGCTTCATCAGCAAGTGCAAGTTAACCCTTTAGTGATGCCATCTATCCAGCTTGGCGGGGCAGTACTGGAAAATGTCAATCATTTTCTCTATCTTGGCAACTATCTTTCTGTTACAGCTAACATTGACACTGAAATCCAGCATCGTTTGAGCTCCACAAGCGCCGCATTTTCTTGAATGAAGCGTAGAGTGTTCAAGGAGTGGGATATCTGTAGGGAGACCAAAACGCTGGTTTATAAAGCCATTGTATTACCAACTTTATTGTATGCCTGCGAAACATGGACTATCTATAAACGTCATTTCCACCTCCTTGAAAGATTTCGTCAACGTTGCCTCCAGAAAATCCTGCGCATTACTTGGGAAGACAGGCAAACAAATGTCAGTGTACTGGAAGCAGCAAAGAGTACTAGCGTCGAAGAAATGATCCTTCAACGCCAACTTCAGTGGACCGGTCATGTTGTTCGAATGTTTGACTGCCGTCTCCCAAAGCAGTTACTTTATTCCCAACTCAAGGATGGAAAGCGGAATATCAGTGGTCAGTATAAGAGGTTTAAAGATGTTCTTAAGGCTAATCTAAAAAAATGCAATATAAACATTGAGAACTGGGAAGCTCTGGCCCATGAACACTCTAACTGGAGGTTGGCCTTTCACAAAGGTTCCATGGACTTTGAAGAAGCCTGAGTGCAAGGTGAAAGGGAGAAACGTGCTAAGCGAAAAGCACATCAAATGAATCCTTTACAGGACCATCTTCCATCTGGTAACCTGTGTCCTCACCGTGGGAAGCTGTGTGGATCTAGAATTGGCCTCCACAGTCACTTACGGACCCATCGCTAGAGTCTGCACACTTTTATACAATTTCCTCTTTATATAATTTTGTAATTTTATCCTGGAAGACAATCTTACTTGGTCACAAGTGATTGCCTACTACTACCCTCCAGATGTTTTGGAATATAATTCCCAGCATGCCTGATCATTGGCCATGCTGCCTGGGGCTGATGGGAGGAGTAGTCCAAAACATCTGGAGGGCACTAGGTTGGGCAAGGGTTGATTAGAGAAAACCTCTTTTTACCATGTAGACAGTTTCCAGCCCAAAATTCGTAGACTCTAGTTCACAGCACTATGGGATACTGTAACCTAGAAACTGTCTGTGCCAACAATTGGGAATTAGACGCACAACTACAAACAACAATGAAAGAACCAAGGCTTCTATTATGTCAGTTGAGTAAATAAACATATCTAATTAGCTGCTCAGCAAGCAGTGCTGTCATGGATACCCTGCCACCAGCAGGCTATATTGCTGCTCCCCCACCACAGTTTGCAGTCCTACTTTATGTTATTTATTGGTGAAGAATATACCCAATCAAAGCTGATGCTTATTGCAGTGCAGTATGATCAGTAGCATTCTAGCATTAAGCATACAAACTTGACATGTACGAGTAAATGTTGCTGCAGAATTGTGTCTCAAAGCACCACTGTGACATTTTCAGGAGTCCCATTTTTAAATATTTGGATAGTTAAATATGTTAATGGACATCTGCAAATCGCCCACACCCTTTAACTCTGAAATTTCATCTTGTTAAGCAGGTAATTCTCAGTCGGATCAATGAAAACAAAACGATGACAAGTTGTGGTCTGCAGTCCTTAAATACGCTGATGGTTGTGTTCTCCTTGCTCTTGCCAGCAGGTAAGACTTGTCTTTTGAGTTGTATTTGAGGGGGTTTTTTTTTGGGGGGGGGGAGTAAATCTAGAAGTATAGCTTCATTTTGTCGTTTTCCAGCAAAACCAACGAAGATATGGCACTTAAAAGACTCATATATTAGGACATGAGCTTTCACATGTTCATCATGCTCAGACATCATCAGGTACATTTAATGAAGTAGAGGCTGCATTTGATGAAGGCTCTTGTAGGGTCTTGCCTACAAAAGTTCATACCCCAGTACATTTGTTTAGTCTTTAAGGTCCTACAAGACTCTGTTGTTGTTGTTTTTTAAAATATCTCCCAGTATGACTTGGGAAAAGGACGTTGTTGGTTATAGAGTGCCAGGACAAATATTCCCTAATTTTGGAAGGTTATATATCTGCTCAATATATTGCCTCAGTCAAGCTCTACTCTAGTCAGGCCTGTTGCACATGAGCAGTGACCACAGATGGGGATGTGCATACTCACCTCCAGCAACAGATGCATCCATAATGTTCAGTAGGGCCCAGATAAGCATCATGCTGAGGGTGCTAATTTTCATTCAGATGCAGAAACAGATATCCCTTGCTAGATTTGAGTTAAATGACTATTTATAACCTCTTACAAACACGTCACAATCACATAATGGCCTAGTTCACACATAATGCTAACCCACAGTTTATGTAACCCATGGTTTGTTTCCCTACCCAGGTTTTTTTCTGGCAGACAATTGAACAAACTGTGGTTTGTTTTCTCAATCCCTGATTTGTTTGTTTCCTCCTCCTTCACCTGCTCCCTCCCTGTATGGCGCAGTAGTACTGGCATGTAGAGCAGCTGGGTTTACACATAACGACAGCCCATAGTTTAAACAACCCAGGGGTTACAAACCAACAACAAACCATGGGCTCCCTTTTTGGGTTGTTTGTGGTTAACAAACCATTGTTTGTTACTGTGGCCATGTTCGCACATCACAACAACCCAGAATTAAACAACCCATACACATGGGTTATGTGAGAATCAGGCCAATATTATTTACCTCATATTTCTTTTATTTTAGTGGTTCTCAAACTGGGGTGGGTACCCATTGGGGGTGCAAAATAGTTGGAAGGGTGTGCAAAGATTTAGAAAGCGGTAAGATCCCAAGGCAGGCAGAGCCCTCCCCCCCTTGACAATCAAGACATGGTTGCGTTGAATGTTCTCTCCTCGTTGATTCATATTTGATTTGTGGGAACAACCTGCTTCATTGTTTCCACTTACGTACACCCGGATAAGCTGCTGCTTTGTTCAAATGGTGATTCCTGTGTGGAGTAGCAGGTGGTATCAGATTTCCCCTTCCTAATGCTTGACCTGGATTAGTGCAATCCATAGATCTTTGCACACAGCCACAGATTGCATGCACATGACTGTGTGGAAGTCGGCCGAGAAACAGATGGCTGGTGCTGGCATGGGAGGATGCAGAAGGCTGAATAAGTTTAGAAAAGTCCAAAAAGTTTCAGAAATAGCACTCTTAAATGTGTAAGGATCCACCTGCCTGATGTTACTGGTTTCCAAAGCCAGCCGACTCCCCTTTTAGTGCCATGGTTGTGTTTCCAAAGCTGCTGTTCCTTTATGGTAGACCTGTACAACTTGTGACCCATCACATCAGACATGGTTTCCCACCATGTATTGTGGTCAGGTACTTTACAACCCGCAGTGTTTGTAGTGCCAGGCAGGCAGCAATAACAGAAAACGTAGGGACAAATTAAACACTCCGGAAAGCACGCATGGTGGAGCTACGCCTGCTAATTTTCCTGTTCTCCTGTAAGCAGGCAAGGCCCTGATTTGGATTGGGACTGAGGCATTCTGGGAGGGGAGGGTCCTCACCCATTTTTTTCATGAAATTTCATTGCTTCCCACAGTGGGTTGGGGGTTAAAAAAAGGTCTCCATTTTAAAAATCTTTTCTCTTTTTAAGAAGGGAGGAGTGGAACTTCACCCCAAACACACAAAAAAGGGTGGGGGAGATTTAACCCCGCTCCTGGAGTGCCTCAGTCCTGATCTGAATCTGGCCACATGCACTTACAAAAGAGTAGGAAAAGTCTGCATCCTAGCACAGAATGTGTTTTTCCCCAAGAAACTTGACTTTCTGGATAGAGTTGGAGGAGTTCTGCAAGAACAATCGCAGTGCTAATCATCATGCAGATATACACCCTCTGAACCCTCTGTGGCACCAGCCCAGCACCACTCAGTGGTATGTGGAGAGGGTTGTGGACTGGGCCCCAAACCCCTAATCTTAATCCAGATATCTGTAGTACTGCAGCAGTAGAAAAATGAATATGCTTTTACAGAGGTATAACAGATTAGAAATTGCTTCTTCAAGAAAAAATGTTTGGCCCTTTACTCTCTTTCAAGAGAACCAGCTGCCAAATGAAATGTGGCTTGGCTAAGAGGAAAACGCCCTTAATACAGGCAGTCCCCGAGTTACGAATACTTACAACGACACATACTTACGAACGGACCGCCATACTCGCTTGGAGAGGGAGCTCCCTCTGCAGCCTTAGGCAGGTGCGCGCTTGCACGCTTGGCCATGGGAGTGCAGTGCCTGTTGCTGAAAGAGCAGGGCAGACTTTAAGCGCGGGGGGAGAGTGGGTGTGGTGGAAAGCCACAAGCAAAGCACACATTTCCCTCCCTCCTTTGCGTTCTCCCCCCCCATCCCAACGTGCTGGGAGGCTTACGCTGCTGCTGCCGCCACTGCTGCTTTCTCCTCACTTCCTTTGCTAGCGGTTGGCTCTACTACCTGTCTGGAGGCTCTTTCTTTCCCCCTTGGATGGGATTCATGCCTTTTTTCTCCTGGGGGTGGGGAAATTAAAGCCGCCACCGCTGCCAAAGCAAGAGACTCATCGAGTCAACCTTTTGCAGCAGGAGACGGTCAAGCTTGGAAGGGGGAAAGGGCAAGTGGGGGGCGCGATTCAAGAGAACCAGCAGCGAGCCCCTTCCATCAGAAAGGATTACCTCCCCCCCCCCCCCCCCCGGATTTCTGCGGTTCTGATCTTCCCTGTTGTTGGCTTGGAATGAGATCTTGCCTTTAAGTCACAGAGTGGTGTGTGTGTGTGTGTTTAATGAAGTTATTACAAGCAACACTTTATCCGTCCCCTCAGAAATAAACCACCCCCCACCCCCAGAAACAAAAGTGATCCCAGGGAGTTTAGCCTAACCTGATCTGAAAACAAACAAAACAAAAAACCCATTCTCCAGCAGCAGGATCAAACCCTGACTCCTTTTTCTCCCCCCCATCTAAACTGTTTTAAGAACTGTTTCTTTAATGTTTTACAATACAGTACAGTATTGTATGTAATACAGTAATAATAATAATGCAGTAATATTATTATACAGTATATTATTATTATTATTATTATTATTATTATTATTATTACACTATTACAGTATTATTATGTACTGTGCTGTATGTTATGTTTAAGATGTTTTATTGTATTTGGAAGTGTTTCTTAAGTGTTTTATATGCACAGAAAGGTAAAATAAATACTATAAACACTATAAATACAAACATTTGACTACGTGATGTTTAATAAGAACCGTATGTTCCGACTTACATATAAATTTGACTTAAAGACTGACCTAAGAACAAATCTCGTACATAACTTGGGGACTGCCTGTACAAGCTTCTTATATGAAAATCTAATATTTTAAAAGTCTTATAGAAGATTTGAGCAACAGTAACACTTTGCACCTGTCCTATTTCAAATGGTTTGAAAACAGCTTTACAACAAACCAGTGCTCCCATATGACTTAAGACCACACCAAACATGCAGCCGATGACCAGGTTTGCACGGTCACTGCAGCGCCCCGTAGCTTATCTAAGTTACCACAAGCCGCGGCAGCTGCAGGAGCCAGGTTGCGTATTCAGATGTGGCTTGTCATGTCATCTGAACCCTCAAATAACCCATAGCCTGTTGTAGGGACATTTGAGGGTTGTTTACCCCTCAAACAACCTCTGCTGCCTGGGTTCGGATGACACAACAAATCAGGGCAACCCCCTGCTGGGGGCTGAATATTCCAAATGGCCCCCGCACACCCCACAACCCATCGTGGCTTAAATAATTAATCTATCTTGACCTTTTCCACTGATATACCATGATTTTAAAACACCGCTTGAGGTACCTTGTCCATATTTCATATCTTTTTTTATTGTTATATGCAATAGTCACTGATTATAGTTCTGGGGGGGGGGGGTTAATTTTGTTTGCTTTTTGATTGGCACCACCACATGTAAAGCAATTTATAACTGATTTTAAACTACTTTTCACACTTGAGTACAAGATAAAGATCAGTTCACACAAAGCAAGGCTAGTTAATAAGCCACGGTGGCTTGTTAGATGTGTCGGTTGCATGCTGATTTCCCTAATTATGCTTGTGGGTGTGACTTGTCATGACATCCGAACCCAGCGAGGGTGGGTGGCTGGGGTGGTTAACAAACCACCCAGAACCCACACCGCGTTGTAGGGTTGCTGGGTGGTTTGTTAACCACTGCAGCCACCACCTTCGCAGGTTTGGACATCACAACAAGCTGCACCTGGTGAGGATGATTAGGTAAATCGCCCAGCATGCAACCGGCACAGGCAGGGTGGTTAAGAAGCCACGGTGGCTTATTAACCACTCTCATGTCATCCAAACTGGCCCACAGCCTCCCCCAACCTGGCACCATCTGGATGGGTTGGACTGCAAATCCCATAATTCCCAGCCAGTATGCTGGCTGGAGATGATGGGAACTGTAGTCCAACACTTCTGGAAGGCACCAGGTTGAGGGAGGCTGCGAGTTTAAATGGCAAAAAATGTATGCAGCACAAGTTGCTCTCAACTGTACATACCTGCTCCAATGGCTGGCTTTCCCCTGCAGCACGCACAGACTAGGAACCAGACCTTTTCAAATTTCCACCTTATGTGTATATTGAAGAGAAACCTTATCTTTCAGAGGTGGGTGTAATCATGCATGTGCCATTCTCAACTGATTGTGCTTGCATGCATATTTGTCAGGCAGGTTTGCGTATTTTTGTACCCAAGGTAAAAAAAATATGTGAACCAGCCTTTAGTTTGTTTCTCTATACAGTAATACCTTGGATTGCAAGCATAATTCGTTCTGGAACCGTGCTTGTAATCCAAAACACTTATATCAAAGCGAGTCTCTGGCGGGTGTGAGCGGGGCCGATTTCGGCCCGCTACGCCTGCTCGAGGCGAGCGGTTACATCCCTACTTGGCAGTCTACTTCTTAAAATTGCATCATGATATTCCTCACAACAATGAAAGGAGTGGGAACTTACTCGCTTCTCAAGCCTGCAGGAGTACAAATGCCATATTATCACTCATATAATTATTGAATAGCTACTGTTTTATTTTGTGTAATCTGCTTTGGAAATTGAGAAATTGAAAAGTGAGCTAAAAAAAAAGCCTTGTGTGGTGTAGTGGTGAGAGTGTTGGACTGGGACTCTGGAGATCTGGGTTCTAGTCCCCACTTGGCATGAAACTCATTGGGTGACTTTGGGCCAGTCACGGCCTCTCAGCCTAACCTACCTCACAGGGTTGTTGTGAGGATAAAATGGAGAGGAGGAGGAGGATTATATAAGCCGCCTTGAGTTCCTTGCAGGAAAAAAGGCGGGGTATAAATGTAATTTAAAAATTTGTAATTTACATTTGATTTAAGAACAGGCACCTCCTGCTTTACACTATAACTATATTTTAAAACTAATCGTTTTTCTGTGTATGCTGTTCATTTCCATCCGATTCCAAATAAGTTAAGGTCTGTTTTGATCTCTTGAATGTAATTGACATACGGTACATTTTACATTTTGCATAACAAAATAAGCTGTAAATAGACCAAATAGCTTTCAACCACTGTCAGCCAAGATGGCCTTAGGCAAGTAGCTTTCTTTCAGCCTAAATTGACCACTTTGTCCCATTGATTTCAATGGGGAAAATTAAGCAGGTGGTCAGTAAAAGTCAGTGGAACTTCAAACAGCTCAACTTTGTCTGGATTATAGTCTGATCGATTGCAAATAGTTTAGAATTTAATTTCATTATTTCATAACATTTAACTAATTTGCAATTATGTAACTTATTCTTCTATTAAATTAATGCTGTAAACTGAAATCCTGTGTACACTTTCTTGGAAGTAAGCTGCCCTGAACTCAATGGAACTTACTTCTGACTAGACATACATAGGATCAAGCTGTAAATGGACCAAATGGCTTTCAACCATTGTAGCCAAGATGACCTTAGTCAAGTACAGTAGCTTTCTTTCAGCCATTTTCCCCACCTGTAGAATGTGGGATAATAAATTGGTTTCCTACCTAACAGGGCTGATGTCAAGACAACTGGGATAAGATATATGAAGTGTCTGCACTCTTCGGTTTTGCTACATAAAAGCTAACTCTCTTATTTTTCTGTTGCAACTGAGTTACAATGAGGTTTGCTCTTTGCCTTACAGCACTGTCTGCACATTTCCGAGTCTGTGAGCCGTATACAGACTACAAAGGCCGCTCCCATTTCGGATTCCATTGCCCACGTCTTTCTGACAATAAATCGTACATCTTTTGCTGTCACCATAACAACACCGTGTTTAAATACTGCTGTAATGAGACTGAGTTTCAGACTGTTATGCAGATGAACCTAACAGGGAACGGAGATGGATATATGCATAAGTAAGTAAATAAGCTGGAATACATTTTTCCCCCACTTCAAGATTTATTCTGGATGTAATCAAGATTCTATTGTGTCATAGAAGCGGATAGCAGAAATGTCTTTCAATGTGTAACTAAAAATAAAATAATAAAGTTGAAAAAAAATGACACAAAGGAGAGGGAATTGCCATTATGCGTGGCTAATTGCTACTTTAAATTTGTGCATGCTTTGCATATTAATTACTTGCAATTGCTTGCACTTAAACAGCAAGGTGCATTTGATTGTGTATCCCTGGAGTGTGATCTCTCCCTGATATTCCTTTTTATGTTTCAGTCTTAAACCTTGTGGCTTATTTTATTGCCTCCCTCTCTCCACATACTCCTTTTTATTTTTGGAAGTACCTTTTAAGAGCAAGTTTGAACACCTTTCGAGGAAGAAAGCAAATTTCAAAGCAGGTATTTGAACCAGGGCTCACTAAGGTTTAGCCCCATAACTTGTTTTCAGTGCAAGCACTCAGTCTCAGGAGAAGGTATATTCGCCTGGTTCGGACATAATGCTAATGTGGAGAAAGCCAACCTAAGCCCCCTGCCTGACACACACACACTCACCAAGGAGGGGGGAAGGAGACCCGGGGGGGGGGGGGGAGAGACAGCCAGTCTCCACAGATGCCAAAGGGGACAAACAACATCTGCATAGAATCACCCCAGGGGGGAAGGCAGGAAGCATCACCAGGTTTGTCAATGCTCTCGCATATCAGCCCCATCTACATAAGACTTGAATACCTCTCCAGAGCAGACACTTTGGCACCCCTAAGAAATGGCCACTCAACACCATAGGATGGGACCATTAAGCAAGTGGCTTCAAAGGGACCCAATCCCCATGGGGGGAGGGCATCACCCCACCTGACCCAAAAGGCCGCCCCTCAGGGAGGGTGTCAGACCACCTGATCACGGAGGGAAGGGCTACCTGAAACACCAAGGTATAAAACACCCTGCGCAAGGGAACTGGTCTCTGTCAGCAATCTTGCCCATGCCTGGGGTAAGGGAACGAAGGATCAGCAACCCCGGGTAGCAGCACCCAGCGCGCTCCAGCTAGCTGGAATCACTGGCCGCTTGGGTTGACTGGACCCCCGGGAAACCAAGCTGAAATCACTCACAAGCCGCTTGGGTAGACCGGGCCCCCGCCGGGAACCCAACTAGCCGCTTGGGTTGACCGGACCCCCAGGAAACCAAGCTGAAATCACTCACAAGCCGCTTGGGTAGACCGGGCCCCCGCCGGGAACCCAACTGGCCGATTGGGCAGACCGGGCCTCCCCCGGGAACCCAGCTAGCCGCGTGCGGTTGACCGGGCCTCTGCCGGGGCCCGAGCTGAACTAACTAGCTGAGAGCCCTGAAATCACGGTGTCCTTGAGACTTCTTGCTTGCTACTTTGTACCGTACTGATAAGCTGTATTGCTGGCGTGGGTCTGAGTTTGTGAAGGTAATTTTGTAAATAAACTTGTTTTATAAAAGATACTTCTGTGGCTATAAGTTATCCCTTTGTTCTGGGCTAAGGGTGAGGCGCTGGGGACCTTGGAGAAGGCTCGCCCCAGGGCTCGCTACCCCCTTAGCATTGAACCCGCGCAGAAGACCAGGTTGTCGGTCTTCCACTGCTAAACTATAGTTTAGCATTACTTGCACAAGCCTGCTTCTCCCCCCACTCTCCATTGGTGTGGCTGCAAGGAGGAGATCAAAAGTATCTGCTTCCATTTCCAACTTATTTCTTACATCTGCTTCCGGAGAAGAGCTCTTGGGAATCTCACAGTTATTGAATTCTTTGAGCTCACTTGTGGCTACCTGAGGTCTTCCCATCTTCTTCTCTAGGCTCTATCTGCTATGCATGATATCTTTGCCCTTTCTTACACAGCTCACCGGGGCTTACTTTGAGCTAGGATTGACTTGGACTTGGACCTTAGCATCTCTTTTGAATGGTAATGCTTTGGGATAGATTCTCCTGGGGCTGCTTCACCCATGCCACTTTATTCTGGGTGGCTCATTTACACATGCAAATCATAGAATCATAGAATCATAGAATCATAGAAAAGTAGAGTTGGAAGGGGCCTACAAGGCCATCGAGTCCAACCCCCTGCTCAATGCAGGAATCCAGGTCAAAGCATCTCTGACAGATGTCTGTCCAGCCGCACCTTGAATGCCTCCAGACTGGGAGAGCCCACCACCTCCCTAGGTAGTTGATTCCATTGTCTTATTGCTCTGACAGTCAGGAAATTTTTCCTGATGTTTAGGTGGAATCTAGGTTCCTGTAACTTGAGCCCATTATTCCGTGTCCTGCAAACTGGGATGAACGAGAAGAGATCTTTGCCCTCCTCTGTGTGACATCCCTTCAAATACTGGAAGAGTGCGATCATATCTCCCCTCAGTCTCCTCTTCTGAAGGCTAAACATGCCCAGTTCTTTCAGTCTCTCCTCATAGGGCCTTGTTTCCAGTCCCTTTATCATCCTTGTTGCCCTCCTCTGAACCCTCTCCAGTTTGTCTATGTCCTTGTTAAAATGAGGTGCCCAGAACTGGACACAGTACTCAAGATGAGGCCTAACCAGTGCCGAGTAAAGGGGAATTATCACTTCCCGCGATTTGGAAGCTATACTTCTATTAATACAGCCCAAAATTGCATTTGCCTTCTTTGCAGCCACGTCGCATTGCTGGCTCATATTCAGTTTGTGATCTACCACAATTCCAAGATCCTTCTCACTTGTAGTATTGTTGAGCCAAGTGTCCCCCATTCTGTAACTCTGCATTTGGTTTCCTCTCCCTAGGTGCAGCACTTGGCATTTATCCCTGTTAAATTTCATTCTGTTGTTTTCGGCCCAGCGCTCCAACCTATCGAGGTCACTTTGAATTTTGTTTCTGTCTTCCAGAGTATTAGCTGTTCCACCCAACTTTGTGTCATCTGCAAATTTGATAAGCATTCCCTGTACCTCCTCATCCAAGTCATTAATAAAAATGTTGAAGAGCACCGGGCCCAGGACCGAGCCCTGTGGTACCCCGCTCGTTACCTCTCCCCAGTTTGAGAAGGAACCATTGATAAGCACTCTTTGAGTCCGATTCTGTAGCCAATTGTGGATCCACCTGATAGTTGATCCATCTAGCCCACTCTTAGCTAGCTTACTAATCAGGATATCATGAGGCACTTTGTCGAAAGCTTTGCTGAAGTCCAGGTATATAATGTCCACAGCATTCCCACAGTCCACAAGGGAGGTTACCCGATCAAAAAATGAGATCAGATTAGTCTGACAGGATTTGTTCTTGACAAATCCATGCTGGCTTCTAGTAATCACTGCATTGTTTTCAAGGTGCTTGCAGACTGACTTCTTTATAATCTGCTCAAAAATCTTCCCGGGGATTGATGTCAGACTGACTGGCCTATAGTTCCCAGGTTCCTCCTTCTTGCCCTTTTTGAAGATGGGAACAACATTTGCCCTCCTCCAGTCGTCTGGCACTTCACCTGTCCTCCATGATTTCTCAAAGATAATAGACAGTGGTTCTGAGAGTTCTTCTGCCAGTTCCTTTATTACTCTAGGATGCAGCTCATCAGGCCCTGGAGATTTAAACTCGTTCAGAGTAATCAGGTGCTCCTTGACCATTTGCCTATCAATCTCAAGCTGCAATTCTGCCCCTTCAGTTTGCATTTCAGGTTTGCCAGGGGGGTCATAGACCCTCTTTTGGGAGAAGACCGAGCCAAAGTAGGAATTGAACACTTCTGCCTTTTCTTTGTCTTCTGTTATCAATTTGCCATCCTCATTGCGTAGTTGAACCACCAGTTCTTTCTTCTGTCTTTTACTGTGCATGTATCTGAAGAAAGCTTTTTTGTTGCTTTTAGCATTCCTCGCTAACCTTAGCTCATTCTCAGCTTTAGCCTTCCTGACACTATTCCTGCAGTTCTGTGCTACCTGCCTGTACTCTTCCCCTGTAGCCTGTCCTTCCTTCCACTTCCTATATGTGTCCTTTTTTGTTTTCAGGTCATCTTTGAGTTTATTGTGAAGCCACATTGGCTTCTTCTGTTGCCCTCTGCCTTTTTTCCTTGTGGGAATTGTTTGCAATTGTGCCTTTAAAATTTCCTTTTTTAAAAACTCCCACCCCTCCTGGGCTCCCTTTCTCGTGAGAGTCATTTGCCATGGGATCTTACTAATCATTGTTCTGAGTTTGTTAAAATTGGCTTTCCTAAAATCCAGGGTACGTGTTTGGCTACACTCAGCTTTTGCTTCTGTTAGAATCAAGAACTCAAGTATAACATGGTCACTTTCCCCCAGAGTTCCCGAAACTGCCACTTTATCCACTAACTCGTCTCTGTTGGTTAGAATCAGGTCAAGGATAGCCGATCCTCTAGTTCCTTCCTCCACTTTCTGTAGGAGGAAGTTATCAGCAGCACAGCTCAGGAATTTCTTGGAGGGGCCATGTTTGGCTGAATAAGTCTCCCAACAGATATCAGGGAAATTGAAGTCTCCCATTACTACCACATCGTGCCTCCTTGAAACACTGGCAATTTGTTTTTCAAAAGTTCCATCCTCGTCTTCTCCTTGATTGGGTGGTCGGTAGTAGACTCCAACCGCCATGTTCGCTTTATTCTTTGCCCCCTTTATTTTAACCCAGATGCTCTCAATGGGGCTGCCAAGCTCCTCTTCCTGTATCTCTGTGCAGAGATACGTATTTTTAACATACAGTGCAACTCCACCTCCCTTTCTGTTGCTTCTGTTCCTTTTGAACAAGTTATACCCTTCAATTGCTGTATTCCAGTCATGGGAGTCATCCCACCAGGTTTCAGTTATCCCTATCAAGTCGTACTTGCCCTCATGTATCAAGAGTTCAAGTTCGTCTTGTTTGTTGCCCATACTCTGGGCATTAGTATAGAGACATTGAAGACTATGTGCTTTACAGTCCGACTTTCCCCCTACATTTTGTGGTAGACTATCAATGGGCACCGCTGGAGCTGTTCTCTCCATTGTGGCAAAGAGGCCTTCTTCCATTGGTACCCCCGAGTTTATGTCTCCCTCCCCTGTTGGATTCAGTTTAAAGCCCTCCTGATTAAGTTCCTCATGCTGTGTCCAAACACATTCTTCCCAGTCCTTGTGAGGTGCAACCCATCCTTTGCCAGCAGTCCATCTTCCAGGAAGTGTAGCCCGTGGTCCCAGAATCCAAATCCCTCACGTCGGCTCCACCTTCGTAGCCAGTCATTCACTCGGAGTATTTTTCTTTCCCTTTCTATGCCTCTTCCAAGTACTGGAAGGATGGATGAGAAAACTATCTGGGCCCCGAAGTTCTTGAGTTCCCTTCCCAGCTCTTCAAAGTCTGCCGTGATTTCTTTGTAACTCCGCTTGGCAGTATCATTTGTACCCACGTGGAAGAGAAGAAAGGGGTATGTGTCGGTGGGCTGCATGAGCCTCGGCAGCTGCTCTGTCACATCCTTAATCCGTGCCCCAGGGAGACAGCACACCTGGCGAGTCCATGGGTCTTCGCGACATACTTTGGCTTCGATCCCCCGCAGGAGGGAGTCTCCCACTACGAGTACTCTTCTCTTCCTCTTGCTGTAGGCCTTGGTTTGATTGCCTCCACTTGACTGACCCTCAGCCTCTTGCTCGCTGTCACGTTGGGTGCCCGGTAATCCGTCCTCTGCAGGCTGTCCTCTGCTCTCGTCCTCAAGTACATGGAAGCGGTTCCATAGCTCCACTGCTTCCACAGGCGCAGAGTGTCTTGTAGTTCTTCTGCTCCTAACAGTCACCCTTTTCCAGGGAGTTCCCCCTGCGTTATTTTCCCTTGCCTCTGCAGTCTCCGACTCCGCCTCATCCTGCCGTTGCCCTTCTGGCTCCTGTACTGTGCTTTGGTGCTGTAGATCCACCGTTCTGTCTAAGAACTCCTCGCTTTCTCTTATGCTCCTGAGGGTTGACACTTGCTGCTCCAGTCCTCTGACCTTTTCTTCCAACAGCGTGACCAGCTTGCACTTGTTGCACGTGTAGGCCATGTTGATCTCTGGCAGGAAAACAAACATTGCACACCCCTTGCAATATTTGGTAGTGCACAAAGCCCAGTACTCTCATCTCACCTGGTGTCAACTCTTTTGTACATTCTGCTGCTACTCAAGTATTGAGAAATCTGAACTTGTAAGCACCTGTGTGAGCCAGCCTAGAATATATGCTCAGTGAGCTTTCTCTGAAGTGTGGAGTGGCTGCAGCCTGTCCCCACACCACAAAGACAAACCTTGTTTTTCCCCCAGCACTCAAAGACTTATTCCCTCACCTCACCCATGTGCCTGCCAACATTTTAGCGATAGTTGTACCCAATTGTGAAAGGAATACACAGTCCCTATCTTGCTTTTCAGATTTCTTTGCTACTTACTTCTGTATTCTACAGAACAAGAAGAAAAGCAACCTTACAAGGCTGAATAATTGCATTCCTTAAATTCCCAACAGATGAGAGAACTTACTTCAACTAAGAAACACAGAGCTGCTGCTGAAAATGGCAGCTCCATGCCAAGTTCCCCTTCTCAAATTTTGCAATGTCTACTAAAGTTTACCCCGTGTCCTGACATCATTACATCGGTGGATGATAGGAGCAGGAACATGCACAGTGCAGTGAAGTCAGGACATGGGGTAAGTTGTGCTAGACCTTCATGGAGGTATTTACTTTTGGTGCCATTTAGTTCTGCCCTGAGCATTTAACAGGTTATACTTTTTTTTACATTTATTGGAATCTGACCATATTTTTGTCCCATATTTATCAGAGCTCAAGTTTTCTGCGATGTCGGTCTCTTTGTTGTCTTAGTGGCCCACTGAATTAGAACCTTCGCTGATGGTGGAGTGCTCAGATCTGTGAATTTATGAGCTCTAACCTTTTAAATCCCTGTGCTATCAAGTCAATATTAAAGTGTAAAGAACAGCAAATAAAGAAGAGATGTAGCTAATCTCACTTGCTTCTGTACAGTATTTAATTTAATTTTCTTAGATATTAATCCAAGGATGCTGCTTCCTGTATGGGATATTTCATCCACAGTATTTCTCAATTACGAAGCATTTTTTTATCTCTGAACAATTTCTATGACTAGGAATCATGCAAAAGAAAAAAGCTTGGTATCCTGTAACTGAAGGCAGTGTAGTGAAGTTCCCAGTTCAGATCTCACCCAGAAGTTCCCAGTTCAGATCTCAGCCTTGACTAACTTTCTGGGGATGATGGAAGTTGATGTCCAGCAGCCTCTGGGGAGCCAAAGTTGGGGAAAGCTGCAGGCACTACATTTCTTAGCACTCCCTCTTCCCTCCAGATCTAGTATATATAGAGATCTTTTTGAGTGGGTGGGCAACCTTTTTTGTCAGGGAGATTGCACGTTAATGACTCAGGGCAAGGTTTCCTAAATGGGAGCTGATGACCAGGTTCTCATGACACTTTAAGCCCACAGAGGCTCTGAAGCCTCTGTGGGCCTAAAGTTGCCTGGGGGCCCAGCTGTGCCCAACTAATGATCAGGCACAGCAGGGGTCTGGAGGCACCGCTGCTCCTCTCTTCCTCCTTCAGCCCTCCCGTCAGTATCCCAGGAGCACTGAGGGGGGAGGAGTGGGGATGACAGCTGCCCAAAAGTGCCCAAGTGGCACTTTTCATTACCTGTCAGAGGCTCATTGCCCTTGCTCGGCAGGGCCGGTACTCAGCTGAGTTGTGGTCCCACCAAGCAAGAGCTACAAGCCCCATGGCGCTGCATTTCCTTGAGAGGAAACACAGCACCATGGGGCTCATCCCTGGTCCTTTCTCAGCGCAGCCACCGCTCAGCTGAGCAGTCCCTGTGCCGAGAAAGGTTGCTCCCCCCCCCCAGCTCGCCCTTCTGGACTCAGTCTTTGCAGCGGCCGCAGGCACTGTAACAAGCAGGCACATGGGGGTGAGCCGGGGTCTGCCATGTCTTTCCACGCCTCCATCAGGGGCTTGGAAAGAGAATGCCTGCTGCCGCCGCCGCGCTTCATAGAGAGGGCAGGTTAAACCCGCCCTTGCTAGGAAGTGCAGCAGCAGCAGCGGGGTTGGCCACGTGCTGTCTTGGAAAGATGCCACCACTGCGCTTCCTAGCAAGGGTGGGTTTAACCCGCCCTTGCTAAGAAGCATGGTGGTGGCATCTGTGACAGGGCTTTGCTGTGTGTGGCAAACCCCCTTCACACCCATCCTTGCTAGAAAGTGCCACTGCTTGGGAAGGGGGTGCATAGCAGACACCACCACCGCTGCACATTTCCTCTTCCCTGAACCCCAAGTGGAGGATGAGGTACATGGCAGTGGCAGCAGGCGGGATCCAGGAGTTCGCGCTTGCTTTCCCAAGAGGAAGCAAGGCTGGGCGGTTGGTTCCCGCCCAGCCTTGGGAAAGCCAATGACAGCTGCGCAAAGTGCCACGTGGGCATGACCAGCTTTCATCGGCCAGCGCGGCAGCCCTTGTTTGCCGCTCTGGCCTTTTTGGTTTGTAAGAGGGTTTGCGTGTCATCTGGGTTTGGACAACATGCTAAACCTACTAGGGTTTTCTTAATCCTACAACAGGCCATGGCATAGCAGGTTGGTTTATAAGCCACACCAGGTTGACTTCTAAACCACCCCACAGGGTTCAGACAACACGCTCAGCCACTCTGCCACTTGTGCAAACCCAGTCAATGTTTGGGAGATCATATCTGGAATTTCTAGGAAGCCATCGGAGCTCTGAGCAGGTGACCCCCTCCCTGTGTGTGAGGAGAGGCCGGTGAAGGTCTCTCTGTGTGAAGTAACAATAGAAGCTGTTTTGAGATGCAACAGAGAGCTGGCACAAAGGCTGGAAGCAGCCTTGGGGGGGGGGGGGCTCTCTGGAGATCTGGTGTGAAGTAGCAGATCTGCTACCTTACAGGAGTGCAACAGTATTTGCCTCTACCTTTGCTATACTTGGAATATTTATAAATAAACACTTATTACAAAAATGCTATAAACCTCCAGCAATCTCCAAAGGAAACCAGAATCCTTGGAATGTCTTGCTGCTCCTGGAACTTCTCACTGCTCGGGGAAGTGGAGAACATGTAACAATATATCCATGCAGGTCCTTAACTTTCTGTCATAAATTGACCAAGGAACAAAATGCTGAATGATTCTTAATGATTTGATTAAGGTTTGATTCTCAGTGGCCGGGGTCACCTAGGAACACATCACCCCTCACCCAAATAGGCCCCTTTAGTGCATCCTGTTGCTTTCTTCTCCATAAGTGATTGGATACTACTCATTCCTATGGGGAAAAGTAGAGCACACCACTGGAAGTGGGGAGAGAGAAACATAGAGGCATATTGAAAAGCGGACAGAAATCAAGCTTGGGTTTTGATGTGGGGGAGAAGAAAGAGGGTACCAGAGGAAGTGTTACAAGGGAGGGAGGGAGGGCCACAGAAATATCTCCAGAGTGGGAAGAGTGGTAGGGTGAAAGGATGGAGTGAAAACAGATGAGACCAAGAGACTTGAGCCTTTCTCTCTAGCCCATGAAATTTCAGGGCCTTTCATTTGCTTGTATTTATTGCCGTGCTTTTCAAACTGTGTTCTGGGGTTCCTCGGTGATGGAAAGCTTCCTGAGAGCTTGCGCCAAGGCTTGCCCCTCGCCCACTACCGCTGTTTTCTTGCAACATGCTGCTCCAGGGAAATTTTATGTGCATTCCAGATTGCACACTCAGTTCATGTGGAGCAGTGGAGGCCTCCGTGAGAATGGGGCATGTTCTAAGTTGTGGTCTCCTCAAAGAATTTATGGGGCCAATGCAAGCAGACAACTTCATGTGCAAAGGGTTCCCTGTAGATAGAATACCTGAAAACCAAGGTGAGACTATGAAGTGCTATGTATTATATAAGTTAGGACTGAGCTGAAACAAGAGTGGGCGGTGTTTCATGAAGAAAAATATCACTTTTGAAATGTGCATGGGCATATTTCAGTGACAATTTGGTGGTGGGGGCTGAAAAATGGGATGCAAAATGTGATCCTTCCATTCAGAGTAAAGGCAGGAAGCAGTGCCCTCATTCATTTGGCTCTGACCTGTCATCATATCACCAAATCAAATTTGCTACATGGTGCCGTGACATCATCCAGCCGGCTATGTGATCCCTGATCATAGAATAGAATCAAAGAATAGTAGAGTTGGAAGGGGCCTACAAGGCCATCGAGTCCAACCCCCTGCTCAATGCAGGAATCCAAGTCAAAGCATCCCTGACAGATGGCTGTCCAGCTACATCTTCAATCCCTCCAGTGTGGGAGAGCCCACAAACTCCCTAGGTAGCTGGTTCCATTGGCGTATTGCTCTAACAGTCAGGAAATTTTTCCTGATGTCCAGGCAGAATCTGGCTTCCTGTGTAACTTGAGCCCATTATTCCATGTCCTGCAATCTGGGATGATAAAAAAATAATAATCCTGGCCCTCCTCTGTGTGACAACCTTTCAAGTACAGTACTTAAAGAGTGCTACCATATCTCCCCTCAGTCTCCTCTTCTGAAGGCTAAACATGCCCAGTTCTTTCAGTCCCTCATAGGGTTTTGTTTTCAGTCCCTGATCATCTTTGTTGCCCTCCTCTGAACCGTTTCCGCTTTGTCTACATCCTTCC
The DNA here is from genome assembly GCA_021292165.1 of Shinisaurus crocodilurus. Lineage (NCBI taxonomy): Eukaryota > Metazoa > Chordata > Lepidosauria > Squamata > Shinisauridae > Shinisaurus > Shinisaurus crocodilurus. The sequence goes on from CM037879.1 coordinate 186,594,068, forward strand.
TAAAGTGTAATTCCCAGAACTGGAGGCAGTACTCAAGAGGAGGCCTAACCAGGGCTGAGTAGAGGGGAACTAGCACTTCATGCAATTTGGAAGCTATACTTCTATTAATGCGGCCTAAAATAGCATTTGTCTTTTTTGCGACCACATCACATTGCTGGCTCACATTCAGCTTGTGATCTCCAACAACTCCAAGATCCTTCTCACTTGTAGTATTGTCGAGCCTGTAACTGTGCATTTGGTTTCTTTTTCCCTAGGTGCAGAACTTCGCATTTATCCCTATTAAATTTCATTCTGTTGTTTTCGGCCCAGCGCTCCAGCCTAGTGAGATCGCTTTGAATTTTGTTTCCATCTTCCAGAGTATTAGCTGTTCCACCCAATTTTGTGTCATCTGCAAATTTGATAAGCATTCCCTGCACCTCCTCATCCAAGTCATTAATAGAAATGTTGAAGAGCACTGGGCCCAGGACCGAGCCCTGTGGTACCCCTCTCGTTACCTCTTTGAGTCCGATTCTGTAGCCAATTGTGGATCCACCTGATAGTTGTTCCATCTAGCCCACTCTTAGCTAGCTTACTAATCAGGATATCATGAGGCACTTTGTTGAAAGCTTTGCTGAAGTCAGGACATATTATGTCCACAGCATGCCCACAGCCCACAAGGGAGGTTACCTGATCAAAAAAATGAGATCAGATTGGTCTGGCAGGATTTGTTCTTGACTAATCCATGCTGGCTTCTAGTAATCACTGCATTGTTTTCAAGGTGCTTGCAGATGACTTCTTTATAATCTGCTCCAGAATTTTCCCAGGGATTGATGTCAGACTGATAGGTCTGTAGTTCCCAGGATCCTCCTTTTTGCCCTTTTTGAAGATAGGAACAACATTAGCCCTTCTCCAGTCATCTGGTGCTTCACCCATCCTCCATGATTTCTCAAAGATAATAGACAGTGGTTCTGAGAGTTCTTCTGCCAGTTCCTTTATTACTCGAGGATGCATTTCATCGGGCCCTGGAGATTTAAACTTGTTCAAAGTAATTAAGTGTTCCTTGACCATTTGCCTATCAATCTCAAGCTGCAATCCTGCCCCTTCAGCTTCTACTTCTGGTTTGCCAGGGGGTCACAGACCCTCTTTCAGGAGAAGAGAGAACCAAAGTAGGAATTGAACACTTCTGCCTTTCCTTCGTCATCTGTTATCAATTTGCCATCCTCATTGCATAGTTGAACCACCATTTATTTCCTCTTGTCTTTTACTATGCACGTATCTGAAGAAAGCTTTTTTGTTGCTTTTCATATCCCTCGCTAACCTCAGCTCATTCTCAGCTTTAGCCTTCCTGACACTATTCCTGCAGTTCTGTGCTGCCTGCCTGTACTCTTCCCTTGTAGCCTGTCCTTCCTTCTACCTCCTATACGTGTCCTTTTCTGTTTTCAGGTCATCTTTGAGTTTATTGTGAAGCCACATTGACTTCTTCTGTTGTCCTTTGCTTTTTTTCCTTGTGGGAATTGTTTGCAATTGTGCCTTTAAAATTTCCTTTTTTTAAAGCTCCCACCCATCCTGGGCTCCTTTTCTCATGAGAGTCGCTTGCCATGGGACCTTGCTTATCATTGTTCTGAGTTTGTTAAAATTGGCTTTCCTAAAATCCAGGGTACACATTTGGCTACACTCAGCTTTTGCTTCCCTTAGAATCAGGAACTCAAGTATAACATGGTCACCTTCCCCCAGAGTTCCCGAAACTGCCACTTTATCCACTAAGTTGTCTCTCTTGGTTAGAATCAGGTCAAGGATAGCCGATCCTCTAGTTCCTTCCTCCACTTCCTGTAGGAGGAAGTTATCAGCAACACAGGTCAGGAATTTCTTGGAGGGGCCATGTTTGGCAGAATTTGTCTCCCAGCAGATATCAGGGAAATTGTAGTCCCCCATTGCTACTACATCATGCCTCCTTGAAACATTGGCAATTTGCTTTTCAAAAGGTTCATCCTCATCTTCTCCTTGATTGGGTGGTTGGTAGTAGACTTTGCCCCATTTATTTGAATCTAATACCCTATGGCAGTGATGGCAAACCTTTTTGAGCCCGTGTGCCCAAACTGCAACACAAAACCAACTTATTTATTTCAAAGTGCCTTAAATTTGGCAGGAAGGAGGAGGAGGCACTAGCTAATCGCGCCCCGCTCTGTCTCAGGGCATGGCTCTTCACCAGACGCGCAAAGATTCGGGCGCGCGCGTGCTGTGCTTCTGAGCTGTCTGTTCAGTTAGAAGGAGGGCTGGGTGCCTGCGCAGTCCGCTTCTGGGGTGGAGATGTTGGAGTGTGCCTGCCTGTGGAGGCCAGCGAGGAATGAGTGGAGAGGAGTTACTATGGAAACCCGACGCTGAATGCAGAAGGGGACGGTCTTTTTGCGATTTGGCGACCAGTGGCTCGAGTGCCCACAGAGAGGTCCCTGCATGCCAGCTGTGGCACGCGTGCCATAGGTTCGCCATCACTGCCCTATGGTATGATGCCATTCAGCTGTGGAATGCATATAAATAGAAACCATATAGGCATGGCTAATTGCATACTTTTGTTCCATCTAGCAGTTCCCTTATGGCTGATGATTGGGTGAGAGAGACCCTTCCAATTTACCCTGCCCACATGTTTTGATACTCACAAGCATGGTAAAGCCATGTAGGATTGCACCACAGGGGAATGATCTCATGCCACTCTACGTTCATGCGAAGGGCCTTCAACATTCAATGCAAAAGTGGGAAATAGGGGACTTACCTATTGGGATGGGGAAGGAATTTGTTTGGTTTGCATTTTAATGAACCAATATGCAGTTATCCTTCAGAATTTACTCTTCTCTGAATTTTGCAATGCAATTCTCCAAAGAAACAAACAAACAAAAAGCCACAAAAAATGTGCATATTAGGGGAAAGTACACACAAAAATGTGTACATTAGTGAAAATAATGTTCGAAAATGTATTATATTAAGGAGAATTGCTTGCAAAAATGGCATAATATACACAAGAATGCATGTATTAGAAGAAAAGTGAACGAAAGTACATGTAGATTTTCATGTGGACTTTAAAAAATGTAAACTGATGTGGAAACAGGATGTAGCAAAATTAACAGTGGAAAAATGAGAAACTAAAGAAACAAAACTGACAGATGTGTCGATCCCTGCTCATGGTGTATTGGCAGGTAGTAGGTGGGTGAGGGAAGAGAAAAAGGAATTATAATCTCCCAAGTGTGTGTTGCGTGGGGGGGAGTTGTGAAGTTTTCAAAAAATCCTTCACCATAGAAGCTGCACTGTCATTCCCTCTTGTCTCAGTGCTTTCTTTTTTGGTAGACCCTGCTTTTACTTTTAAAATCTTATCTCCTTAGTCCAGTGCATTATATACATGACTGGAAAAGGAGAGAGGACCATAGAATACCACAAATGGATACAGAAGGCAGAGGCTATTTTATTGCCAAAGAAATTCACACAATATTTCAGACAGGATAGTTCTTCCTCAGGGGAAAAATTAAATTCTGCAAGCAGTCTTTCAGTCTGGTCTTTATTCTCTTCCAGCTTCCACCAGTGCTGATAGCATGGTTCAGTAATGAAGCAGGTACAAGAATAGCATTCTACTGTCTTTTTGTTATTTATATGGAAGCTGCTTCCTTTAAAGAAGTGGGGAATTCACTTGGCAATGAAATATTGTTTACCCCTGTTGGTTTCTGCATTGTTTGGAGACCTGGCCCACAATCTAACTCTTCCTTTGAAATCAATGCAACTTTAAAGTGCTTATTTATTCTTGAACTGTCCTCGTGTTCTTTTTAAATGAGATATACCAGAACAAAAGCTGGAATTTCCAGCAATCTGCAGGATGCTTTTCAATCCCCATTATTTATATATTTACTTACTTACAAGATTTATATACCACCACCACTCTACATCCAACAAATTATCCGAGCAGTGAACAATAAGAAGGGAAGAAAATAATGATAATAAGAATAAGCATAATAGTAATAATAATATAAATACAGAATTAAAACTTTTAAAATCAGATTGTACCAATAAAATTGTCTTCAGCAGGCACTGAAAACCAAACTATGTTTGTTCCCGCATAACATCAACAGGCAGGGAGTTCCATAGAGAGGGAGCCAATACACTGAAGGCTCTACTCTGAGTGGACTCCAAACAGACTGCAGGTCACATTCCATGCTTTGCAGTAAGATTGCTATTATGGAAGTTAACTAGTGCCCCCAAACTATGAAATATATAGAGAGGTGGAAGTTCAAAGCAAAAATATGATTTGTATCAGAGGGTGTAACTGTTTTTCAGTCATTCGCTTCAGTATTGTTCCCTTGTGCTTCTTCCTTCTGCAGAGTGAATTTAAAATTTGCATTACTACTATAATGTGAATGCTTTCCTAGAGCAAGTGAAGGGGATGAATTTGGATGTTCCTAGGTGTTCCCTGCTAATGCAATAGGCCTGCTGATGCACTATGAGATAAGACAGCAGTTTCTAACCTTCTAGGATACTCTTTCTTAATGAATGCACTCTGCACTGTCAGTGGGCAGGATCCAACAGGGCACTTATGCCCCTGCCAATTTTCTTGTGCCCCACGGATTCTGTTGCACAAGCAGGGCCCACCACTTTATTTATTTATTTATTTATTATATTTATACCCCGCCTTTTTTCCTGCAAGCAACCCAAGGCGGCTTACATAATCCTCCTCCTCTTCTCCATTTTATCCTCACAACAACACTTGCACAACAGAGATTTAATGCTTCCCAGAGGAAGCCCAGAAATTAGCAGAAACCTAGTTTCTGGATTGGGACAGGTCCGTTCCAAAAACTAGCATTTTCACTTCATTCTGGATGCCCCCTGAAGCATTAAATCTTCATTCCGCAAGCAATGGGTGCAGCTTGCAGATGGGAATTGATGGGGTGCAAGATAATCAGTGGGATTCTGCCCTATATTTATAATTAGTTACTGAAGTGCCACTCACTGTGATGGAATTCCATTCACTTCTTCCCATAGAAATGGATGGCTTCCATTGGCTCTATGGGAAAAGAATAAATGGGCTGCCATTGCAAATACAAAGCTTGCTCCCTCACCAGACCCTGGTAACCCCAGTATCACAGCAGGAATGCAAGCCTTTCTGATTACAGCCTTGTACATTCCTCCTATAGAAATCAATGGGAAAGACTGAATTGGTGCTTATGTATAGGAGTATCAGTTTAGTGCTGTGATATCTATATATAAATAGACTAGCTGAAGGACACGTTCTTCGAACAGATTAAAAAACTGATTACTTTCTACCCTGTGGACAGTGTAACATCTAAGATTTAATGAATTGTGTAGCTACGTGGCTAGTGCTTCCTGGTCCACTATGTTTTAAGTTTTACCCTCTGGCTCTAATATCTCCAAGTTACTTGGTTTGTAGCCTCAATTAATTTCTTTTCTTTTTGAAGGAAGTGTTTTCTGCTCTTCCTGGCAAAAAAAGATAGTAAAATGACCTGTGGAAAGGTGAGGCCTAGTCAGAGCTATTAAGAGTCAATTAACAGTTGAAAAGCCTGAGGCATATAAAATTTTAATTCATCATAACAATGCTCAATGGATTTCTTTTCTTTTTGAAGGTGGTGTTTTCTGCTCTTCCAGCCAATAAAAAGATACTAGAATGATCTGTGGATGGCTCCTATTGTTCCCCCACTGCCTGGGGACACTGAAGCACCCCAGATAAAGCATTGTTATGCAGATTTTTGGGGGGTCATTTTATGTCCCAGGCATGTTTGGTTATAGAAAGAAAACTGTAAAAGGCAGGTGGCTGAAATTTGGTAATATTGTTTACTAGTTTTAGGCAAAGTCCTACCAGGACAGGATTGTAGGGCTACTTATGTGTCAGTTACATCACAGAATGTGAACCTGGGGCAATAAAAGTACCCCAAGATGCAGGATGAAGGTTGAAGAAAGTTTTCACAACATAGTTTTTTATTAGTGATCCATAAGCAACAACTATGCCAAATTTCCTCTTTCTAGCTTAAAGGGAAATAGGAGATGCATTGATGAGTCAGTGAGTCAGGACTTTTGCTTTTATATATAGAGAGAAAATAAAGAAGAATAGCTTTTGTCTGAATGTTTCCCCCAGGCTGTTAGGATCAGAATAAGAATGGATTACAGGGTTCTTACTTAAGGTAAGTTCAGACTTAATCTTTCCTTCAGCAATGTAAATGCAGGAAATCTGCATAACAAAGGCAAGGCCTATTCAGAGCTATTAGGAGTCAATTAGCAGGTGAAAAGCCTTAGGCCTATAAGTCAATTAGCAGTTGAAAAGCCTAAGGCCTATAAAAATTTAGAACATCATAACAATGCTTTCCTTAATTGATTTATTTTTGAAGGAGGTGAAAGTCCTACCAGGACAGGATTGTAGGTCTACTTATGTGTAAATTACACCACAGAATGTGAGCCTGGGGTAAGAAAAGCACCCCAAGATGCAGGATGAAGGTTTAAAAAAAATTTCACAACACAGATTTTATTAGTGATCCATGAGCAACAACCATGTCAAATTTCAGCTTTCTAGCTTAACGGGAAATAGGAGATACATTGATGAGTCAGGGCTTTCGCTTTTATATACAGTAATACCTTGGATTGCAAGTAACTTGGTTTGAGAGCGTTTTGCAAGACAAGCAAAATTTTAATTATTATTATTATTATTATTTTTTACTTGATATACAAGCGACGTCTTGTAATACAAGTACTGTAGTATGGCTTAAATTAAAAATCTCTGTACAATATTTTGGGGGGGGATTTCATTTTGATATAAGAGTGGTATCTCCTATTTCCAGTTAAGCTGGAAAGCTGAAATGTGGCATGGTTGTTGCTTATGGATCACAAATAAAAACTATGTTGTGAAAACTTTCTTTAAAATCCCTTAAGGGGACAAGGGGGGGTTGAAGTAGAGTACAGGGTAGAAAGTAATCAGTTTTTTAATCCATTCAAAGAACGGGTCCTTCAGCTAGTTACATTAGAGTGGTGTCTGTTCATTACTCCAATACTTGGTCTAATATACCATACTAAGAGTGCAATCTTCTGAGAATGCAACCTGTTAGATGGAAGCCTCTGATGCTCCCAAAAATCCTGTGCCCTGCCGCTGGGCTGTTGCTGGTAGGATGGGGGGGGATGGAGGTGATTTCGCCTCCCATTTTTCCAAAAACGTGAACAAATTCAGCTAGATGGGCCCTGAGCCTGTCTAACTTATGTATCAGTGGTGGGCAGGGATGTGTGATGGAGAAGCCACAGGATACTTTGGATCCCAGCCTCTTTTCTCCCCACCCACTCCCCATCCCCTTTTCATCCTCCCCAAAGCATTCAAGCTTGCTTTTTCTGCAACCTTGAAAGCAGGTGCTGCAGTTCTTTCTGGCTGCGAGGGGGCAGGGGAAGGGATCAGATCTCAGAGTCCTCCTTCCAAGGTCCTAGGAGTGTCTACAGCCTTGGGAGGGGGACTTCAAAATATCCAATGGTCCCTGGGTTGCTCTCCCAAGACCATAGGAATACAGCAATACCTTGGATTGCAAGCATAATTCGTTCCGGAACCGTGCTTGTAATCCAAAACACCCTTATATCAAAGCAAGTCTCTGGCGGGCGTGAACGGGGCCGATTTCGGCCCACTACGCCTGCTCAAGGCGAGCGGTTACATCCCTGCACTACTTGTCTTGCAAGACCTTGCTTGTTTATCAAGTCAAAACAAATTTTTTTGCTTGTCTTGCAAAACGCTCTCAGACCAAGTTACTTGCAATCCAAGGTATTACTGTACTTTCTAAAAGGCAGAACTTAGTAAAGTGAATGAGGTCCACAAGTATATCCATTTTTTAATTATGGTTTAAACAAAATATAGTTTAAAAACAACAGTAATAGCTTCTATATTTAAATTAAAATAAAGCACTCTTGTCATTTTGAACTTGTCAGAAACAGATGTTGTTTTTAAGTAACAGATGGAGATCCCACATATGGTCTGATTTAATAAATTGCTGTTTTAAAATAGTGTTCATTTTTCACTAAATGGTTTTTAATAAACAGAAGTGAGTTCCTTAAGAACAATGTATACAGAGAGACAGATGATGCAAGTGTCAGAGGTTTGTGCCTCCAAGTCCTTGGTTGTCCACAAATGCCATGACTTTGATTAATGCAGAAAACTAGTGAAGACTCTTAAGATGTCACCCCAGGCCCCCACATTGGTTCACTAAGAATTCATGAGTGGCCAACTCTTGATCGCAATGGCTTAAAGTCCAAAAGGAGTAATTTCATCAGCAACACTAGTCTTTCTAGTCTAGTCTTTCAAAATAAACACAATTAGTTCATCCATTCTTCCCTCCCAAAATAGCTTTAAAAAGAACCCTACCACCAGAAGTCGCTCTCATTTATCTGACTCACTGCTCTTTTATGTAGTGCATTCTTAACAAACTGAAAGTGGTGTCAGCCCTCCACCATTCTTCCCTCTGTCACACCAAAGTTTCAGCCAGGGAGAATGTGATTGGCTAGGTACTCCACTCCTCTAAGCTGATCCTCAAAAACTGAAGAAAACGGACACTAGAGCATCCACCTCTGCTGAGGCTTCATTTTATATAAGAGGTTCAATGGGGTGTACCACATGGAGAGAGGGGCCCCTTCAGATGTGAAACTTCACGGGGGGGGGGGGGAGATGGTGCTGGGACTGTAGGACTGTGGACTGGAAACTACACATTGAACAGTCCAAGTCACGGATAAGCAACTTGGTCTGCTCCAGATGTTTTAGACTACAACTCTCATAATCCCTGAAACACTGGCAATGTAGGCCAGGGCTTATGGGAGTTGGAGTACAAAGTATCTGGAGGGCACCAGGTTGCCTACCTCTTGTTCAGCATGCACCCCAAATTAATGAAAGACATTCCCCATTCCCTAAAATTCTTAATTCCACACTTTTATCAACCGCCTCCTTCAACTGGAGGAGGGGGTACTTACTAAATCCAGGGGCTGGTTTTGCTTCTTGTAAAGGTGGAATATGGCAGGACACAGATAAACTCTTCTCTCCATTGCATGGACAATCTATGTTCTCTTAGCACTGCCAGCATGGTTTCAAGTTTCTCTCTACAACTATATTATTGCAGAAAGAAATATGTGACTGAAATCATTTATCTTAAGAGATTTCATTGTAATGTTTCACGAAAACATAGCACAATTCAGTAATATGGTCATCCAATTAGTTTTCTTTAGCAACTTTATCTCATCAATGCACTGAGAGACAAGAGGTCCTCACTGTTTGCCATATACCATAGTAGGTTCTTCACATTCTTTCAGTTTGTCATAATGCTATGGTATGTTCTGATATTCTGGGGCACTACAAGACTTTGACAAAAACATGGTTTCAGTCATGTATATAGTTCATTGAATTTTGTTCTGTTGTATTCTCTTTTGATAGGTTCTTAATGCTCTTTTTCATTTATTTACTACCCTGAGCCTCCAGGATGGGTTGGTTGGTTTATACATTTAAGAGCTACTGTTGAGTAGTAGTGCAATGAAAGCAAGAGGCTGAAGGTCAGTCAAGTGGAGGCAATCAAACCAAGGCCTACAACAAGAGAAAGAGAAGAGTACTAGTAGTGGGAGACTCCCTCCTGCGGGGGATCGAAGCCAAAGTATGTCGCGAAGATCCATGGACTCGCCAGGTGTGCTGTCTCCCCGGGGCATGGATTAAGGATGTGACAGAGCAGCTGCCGAGGCTCATACAGCCCACCGACACATACCCCTTTCTTCTCTTCCACGTGGGTACAAATGATACTGGCAAGCGGAGTTACAAAGAAATCACAGCAGACTTTGAAGAGTTGGGAAGGAAACTAAAGAACTTTGGGACCCAGATAGTTTTCTCATCCATCCTTCCAGTACTTGGAAGAGGCATAGAAAGGGAAAGAAAAATACTCCGAGTGAATGACTGGCTACGAAGGTGGTGCCGACGTGAGGGATTTGGATTCTGGGACCATGGGCTACACTTCCTGGAAGATGGACTGCTGGCAAAGGATGGGTTGCACCTCACAAGGACTGGGAAGAATGTGTTTGGCCACAGCATGAGGAACTTCATCAGGAGGGTTTTAAACTGAATCCAACAGGGGAGGGAGACATAAACTCGGGGGTACCAATGGAAGAAGGCCTCTGTGCCACAACGGAGAGAACAGCTCCAGCGGTGCCCAATGATAGTCTACCACAAAATGTAGGGAAAAAGTTAGACTATAAAGCACATAGTCTTCGATGTCTCTATACTAATGCCCAGAGTATGGGCAACAAACAGGATGAATTTGAACTCTTGATACATGATGGCAAATACGAATTGATAGGGATAACTGAAACCTGGTGGGATGACTCCCATGGCTGGAATACAGCAATTGAAGGGTATAACTTGTTCAAAAGGAACAGAAGCAACAGAAAGGGAGGTGGAGTTGCGCTGTATGTTAAAGATAGGTTTCTCTGCACAGAGATACAGGAAGAGGAGCTTGGCAGCACCATTGAGAGCATCTGGGTTAAAATAAAGGGGGCAAAGGATAAGACGAACATGGCGGTTGGAGTCTACTACCGACCACCCAATCAAGGAGAAGACGAAGATGAAACTTTTGAAAGGCAAATTGCAAATGATTCAAGGAGGCATGATGTGGTAGTAAATGGGTGACTTCCAATTTCCCTGATATCTATTGGGAGACTTATTCAGCCAAACATGGCCCCTCCAAGAAATTCCTGAGCTGTGCTGCTGATAACTTCCTCCTACAGAAAGTGGAGGAAGGAACTAGAGGATCGGCTATCCTTGACCTGATTCTAACCAACAGAGACGAGTTAGTGGATAAAGTGGCAGTTTCGGGAACTCTGGGAGAAAGTGACCATGTTATACTTGAGTTCTTGATTCGAACGGAAGCAAAAGCTGAGTGTAGCCAAACACGTACCCTGGATTTTAGGAAAGCAGGATTGCAGCTTGAGATTGATAGGCAAATGGTCAAGGAGCACCTGATTACTCTGAACGAGTTTAAATCTCCAGGGCCTGATGAACTGCATCCTAGAGTAATAAAGGAACTGGCAGAAGAACTCTCAGAACCACCATCTATTATCTTTGAGAAATCATGGAGGACAGGTGAAGTGCCAGATGACTGGAGGAGGGCAAATGTTGTTCCCATCTTCAAAAAGGGCAAGAAGGAAGAACCTGGGAACTATAGGCCAGTCAGTCTGACATCAATCCCTGGGAAAATTTTGGAGCAGATTATAAAGAAGTCAGTCTGCAAGCACCTTGAAAACAATGCAGTGATTACTAGAAGCCAGCATGGATTTGTCAAGAACAGAGGTAACGAGCGGGGGGGTACCACAGGGCTCGGTCCTGGGCCCGGTGCTCTTCAACATTTTTTAATGACTTGGATGAGGAGGTACAGGGAATGCTTATCAAATTTGCAGATGACACAAAGTTGGGTGGAACAGCTAATACTCTGGAAGACAGAAACAAAACTCAACGTGACCTCGATAGGCTGTAGCGCTGGGCCGTAAACAACAGAATGAGATTTAATAGGGATAAATGCCAAGTGCTGCACCTAGGGAGAAGAAACCAAATGCAGAGTTACAGAATGGGGGACACTTGGCTCAACAATACTACAAGTGAGAAGGATCTTGGAATTGTGGTAGATCACAAACTGAATATGAGCCAGCAATGCAATGTGGCTGCAAAGAAGGCAAATGCAATTTTGGGCTGTATTAATAGAAGTATAGCTTCCAAATCGCGGGAAGTGATAATTCCACTTTACTCGGCACTGGTTAGGCCTCATCTTGAGTACTGCATCCAGTTCTGGGCACCACACTTTAAGAAGGACATAGACAAACTAGAGAGGGTTCAGAGGAGGGCAACAAGGGTGATAAAGGGACTGGAAACAAGGCCCTATGAGGAGAGACTAAAAGAACTGGGCATGTTTAGCCTTCAGAAGAGGAGACTGGGGGGAGATATGATTGCACTCTTCCAGTATGGTTGTTGCTTATATGTTGCCGTCCTCATTGCGTAGTTGAACCCCCATTTCTTTCCTCTGTCTTTTACTATGCACGTATCTGAAGAAAGCTTTTTTGTTGCTTTTCGTATCCCTCGCTAGCCTCAGCTCATTCTCAGCTTTAGCCTTCCTGACACTATTCCTGCAGTTCTGTGCTACCTGCCTGTACTCTTCCCTTATAGCCTCTCCTTCTTTCCACTTCCTGTATGTGTCCTTTTTTGTTTTCAGGTCATCTCTAAGCTTTTTGTGAAGCCACATTGGCTTCTTCTGTTGCCCTCTGCCTTTTTTTTCTTGTGGGAATTGTTTGTAATTGTGCTTTTAGAATTTCCTTTAAAAAAAAACTCCCACCCCTCTTGGACTCCTTTTCTCATTAGAGCCGCTTGCCATGGGACCTTACTTATTACTGTTCTGAGTTTATTAAAATTGGCTTTCCTAAAATCCAGGGTACATATTTGGCTACACTCAGCTTTTGCTTCCTTTAGAATCAAGAACTCAAATATAACATGGTCACTTTCCCCCAGAGTTCCCGTAACTGCCACTTTATCCACTAACCCATCTCTGTTGGTTAGAATCAAGTCAAGGATAGCCGATCCTCTAGTTCCTTCCTCCACTTTTTGTAGGAGGAATTTATCAGCAACACAAGTCAGGAATTTCTTGGAGGGGCCATGTTTGGCAGAATTTGTCTCCCAACAGATATCAGGGAAATTGAAGTCCCTCATTACTACACCATGCCTCCTTTAGCTGTTGGCAATTTGCTTTTCAAAAGTTTCATCTTCGTCTTTTCCTTGATTGGTTGGTCGGTAATAGACTCTGACCATCATGTTCCTTTTATTCTTTGCCCCATTTATTTTAATCCAGATGCTCTCGATGGGTCTACCAAGCTCATCTTCCTGTATTTCTGTGCAGAGATACATATTTTTAACATATAGTGCAACTCCACCTCCTTTTCTGTTGCTTCTGTTCTTTGTGAACTAGTTATATCCATTTGCTTTATTCCAGTCACGGTAGTTATCCCACCAAGTTTTGCCTCCTATCAAGTTGTATTTGCCCTCATGCATTAAGAGTTCAAGTTCATTTTGTTTGTTTCCCATACTCTGTATATAGACATCGAAGACCATGTGCTTTATAGTCTGGCTTTCTTCCTACATTTGGTGGTAGACTATTATTTGGTGCTGTTGGAGCTGTTCTCTGCGTTGTGGTGCATAAGCCTTCTTCCATTGTTACCCCTGAGTTTACATCTCCCTCCCTCGTTGGATTCAGTTTAAAGCCCTCCTGATGAAGTTCCTCATGCTGTGGCCAAACACATACTTCCCAGTCCTGGTGAGGTGCAACCCATCCCTTGCCAGCATTCCCATCTTCCAGGAAGTGTAGCCCATGGTCCCAGAATCCAAACCTCTCATGTTGGCAACACCTTTGTAGCCAGTCATTCACGATTCACCCAGAGTATTTTTCTTTTCCTTTCTATTCCTCTTCCAAGTACTGGAAGGATGGATGAGAAAACTATCTGGGCCCCCAAGTTCTTGAGTTTCCTTCCCAAAGCTTCAAAGTCTGACTTGATTTCTTCGTAACTCTGCTTGGCGGTATCATTTGTGCCCACGTGGATGAGAAGAGAGGGTTACATGTCAGCGGGCTTTATGAGCCTTGGCAACCCTTCAGTCACATCTCTAATCCATCCCCCGGGGAATCATATCATAGAATCATAGAAAAGTAGAGTTGGAAGGGGCCTACTAGGCCATCGAGTCCAACCCCCTGCTCAATGCAGGAATCCAGGTCAAAGCATCCCCGACAGATGGCTGTCCAGCTGCACCTTGAATGCCTCCAGATTGGGAAACAGCATACTGGCGAGTCCATGGGTCTTTGTGACATACTTCGGTTTCAATCCCGTGCAGAAGGGAGTCTCCCACAATTAGTACTCTTCTCTTCTTCTTGTTGTAGGCCTTGGTTCCATTGCCTCTGCTTGACTGACCTTCAGCCTCTTGCTCACTGTCATGTGGAATTCTTCTTCTGCAGGCTGTCCTCCAGTCTTGTGCTCAAGTACCTGAAGCAGTTCCACAGTTCCACTGTTTCCACTGTTTGACTTTCTTTGTGTTGGTAGGATTATCAGCCACACTTTGCACAGACAACAGCATTTCAGAGACATTGAGCTGTCATTGTACAGTCAACTTTGCCCATGGTAGGCATGTCCAGTTTTTTTCACTTCCATCAAAATCTCTAGTAAAGTGTTTTTTGCAGGATTTTGTTGCTATTCTAGTTAAACCTTGAAAAAGCCAAAACTTGCTCCCAGAAGAGGTAAGTGTTACGTGTATATTTTTGTCTGACTCATAGCCATCAATTAGATGGAGCCCATGACAAGAGATTATAGGGCTTGGGATCACCGGATGCTGTAGCATTGTTGAAGGTAAGCAGGTGCATATACAGTATTTTTCCATGTATAAGACTATACTTTTTCCTAAAATCGCTAGACTAAAAATTGAGGGTCGTCTTATACACAGAAGTAAGCCGAGGAGAGAACCGTGCGGTTGCAAAACTGCCCAGTGGGGGGGCGTCTTATACATGGGGGTGTCTTATAGACGGAAAAATACGGTATTGGGTTGTATCCAATGTCAGCCCAGTTTAAGTCCGATTTATTTCAGTGGGTCTACTCTAAGCAGGATTAGCATTGAATACAACCCATTATTAGTGCCTGGATGAAAACCACTGGGATTCCCCATGTAAGCTACTTTGAACATTTTAAAGGAAGAGAGGTGTAAGTACAGTAAGTAAATATTGATAAATATTCTCACAGATAAACAAGCTTATAAATATTTTAAAATATTAAGCGACGGAGCGGCAAAAGTAATGGATTGTCATTAACATTTGTTCTGTCATCTCTTTTTGCAGCAATTACAGTGCATTGTTAGGTGTGTGGATCTATGGGTTTTTTGTTGTGGTCTTGCTGGTATTGGACCTTTTGTATTACTCATCAATGAACTACGATATTTGCAAACTATACCTAGCAAGATGGGGAATCCAGGGGAAATGGATGAAACCGGAACCAAGCCGGTGGATTAAGCCTGCTCAGGACCCAAGACAAGTCCAGACTCAGATTCAACCTCAGCCTACGCCTCAGACATCACAGGCAGTACGTGCATTAAAAGGAGAAGCTTTAAATCCACCACTGATGTCTTTTCCGAGTTCAACTGCCTGGTAAGTTTTTAAGGGCATGGTGCCTCATCTTTTCATATCATAACCTTTTTAGTTGACAATGGTCATGGAAACTGGATCATTCATGACAATTAGAGCAAAGTGATTTTGTTAACAACTGTGGCATCTCTAAAGAGAGAGATAGGCCTATAATATTCACTGACTTTGGGCAGATTTTTGCATGTGTCAGGAATAGGTGGAAGAGTCTTGAGACAGAGTTGCCTGTACCACTTCAGATGGGGGATGCTATTTTTAAATGATTCCCCCATATGGATGGCTCTATGGAGCAGTAACACACCTCTAGAATCATCTTCTATCAAGGGTTCATCAGGCCCCTTCCTTCCAGGTCTTCAGGAAAGTTCTGAAGACCCACCTGTTTTTGCTGACCCTTCTGTAGTTCTTCGGCTGCTGGTTTTATCGGTAACTCCTGTTTTATCGAATATGTATTGTATTTGTTTTGTATGCTTTTTAAAAACCTTGTATATCAGGTTCCACCTTTAAAGGTGGCCCAAACATAATTTTAATTAATTAATCAAATTCTGCAGATATGTAAGCTCTTAAGTGATCCAGGGCACATGAAGAAGTGTCAGGCTTGACTGCTGTCCACTCCCATGAGTAGAACCTCGAGTCTGCAAAGTCGGACCTGAGCATATGGACATTCAGCGGGGGACAGCACAAGGGTTGGGGGTTCAGCAGGAGAGTTGTGGGGACAGCACAGGAAGGAGCAAGGGGTGCATTATGTGTGTGTTTTCTGTGCGGGTGGGTGTTCGAGTTACTCGTCTTTGAACCTCATCAGTTTGCATTTCTATGAAAAAGGTGTTTTGTATGGAGCAGACAACTGTGGGTTCAAAGGAGTGGTTATGTGTTCTGGGACTCAGACCCGTCCTCTGCCTTGGACTCAGTTTCTTGGGCTGGTTGCTTGTCTTCTAGCCTTGCCAGTTCACCTTCTGTGAAATAGGTGCTTGGGGACTGGCCATGCCCATCACTGCCGCCATTTTGTGCATGAGCACCCTCCCCCCATGGCATTATTCCAAATGTGCCCAAAAAGGTTGGGGACCCTTGATATAAGGTCTTGAGTAGCTGGAGTTTCCCATAGCATGATAATGATCATTTTCTTGCTTTTAAATGATTCACTAGCTTTAAATGATTCATAGCATGAAAAATAATAGTTTTCATACTATGTTTTGTCTGAGAAGCATAGGATGTGTCTTTCTGATCTTATATATGCTAATTTACATGAAAATTACCACTTGGTTTTGTGTACATTTCTATGAAACGTCACACATTTTGTCTGGGGCTCTGGAAATGTGGTTGTATTTTGTCTGGGGCTCTTGTGCTGAGTATACAAGAATTAATTAGTTAACCTAGGTGATTTTTTGGTCATATGTGGCAAGGATCAAAGGGCCAGTTTGTACATCAGTTACCATGAAACACAGCATTTCAACTTTGAGAGTAGGGATGTCCAGCTTCAAGAGCACAAAAAGAGGCCATGGCTCATGCCTATAGAAGATTTCAGGTTAAATCTGTGCCTTCTCCAGTTAAAGGCTGTCCTGTGTTACCCTGCTCATATAAGTAGTACCGGTATATGAATGTGAGCTTCTATATGCACAAGTCCACCCCAGTGAACTGGTCTTGTGGGTTCCAGGTGTTGGAAGGATCAGGGTTGTAATTACAGCAGTTGCCAAACAGAAATCTGCTTTCAGTCTTAAAATCACAGAATAGTAGAGATAGCCTATAAGGCTATCAAGTCCAACCCCCTGCTCAATGCAGGAATCCAAGTCAAAGCATCCATGACAGATGGCTGTCCAGCTGCACCTTGAATACTTCCAGTATGGAGGAGCCCACCACCTCCCCAGGTAGTTGATTCCATTGTCATATTTCTACCTGCCATCTGGCAGAGTCCTTGTTCTTCACCCTACCCATTGTCAAAGAGGAGAGGAAGACTTGTAAAACTTTGTTCTTTAGAGGAATTAGAAAGGGAGTAAAGGGACACCTAGTGGTAAAGTATTGAGTCCCAGTATTGGGGAAAAGGTGGGTTATAAATAATAATAATAATAATAATAATAATAATAATAATAATAATAATAATAATGTATAGCTCTTTCTTCTTTCCGCACCTTATATACAATTTTCTGCTTTACCCTCCAAGAAAAGGAAAAAAAAAAGGAGAAAAGAAGTACACTCTACTACATATTGCTATAGGAATGTAAACATTAACACACCTAAAAACTTTACAGAGAACTATTTTCAGAGGTAATTCCAAAGTCATTTTTAAAACAAATACCTAGTTTGTAAAAACAGAGTTTGGGGACATCTTACAAAACGGGAGGAGAAAATCGTGGATATTTGGCATTTGTGTTGTAATTTAAACTTGCGTTGTAAAAGAAAAAAAAATCTTCATTGTCCACTTTATGCAAGGGATAAAACCTATGAAAGCTTAATCTTTAACAGCCATCCCCAACCTGGTACCCTCCAGCTGTGTTGGACTACAACTCCAACCATCCTCATCACAACCAGGCTGCTGGTTGGCAATGACGGGAGCTGAAGTCCAATACATCTGGAGGACACCAGTTTGGGTAAGGCTGATCTATAATATATTTTGTGCTGTGGCCTGTGCTTTTGAACAGGGAACAGGATGCACAGGTAAGTCTTTGGATACTAAATGGGCCGGTTTGCATGATCAAAATAAGCCACCTTGACTTATTTTGATCATGCATATTTAAGCCAGTATGGTTTATTTAAATCATGGCATGTGCCGGGCACATGCATAATCTCTGCCCAGGTGCAGCTTGTCGTGTTGTCCGGACCCGGGTGGCATGACTTGTTGGAGGGGGAAACAACCCTCCAATAACCAAGGGGCTGCTGTAGAGATATTGGAGGGTTGTTTCCCCCTCCAACAAGTCATGCCACCTGGGTCCAGATGACACAACAAGCTGCACCTGGGCGGTGAGTATGGAAATCACACCCCACACACGCCACAATTTAAATAAGCCACCATGTCTTATTTTGATGATACAAGTCAGGTCATTGTGCATTGTGCTGTATGCAATGTGCAGCAATGATTTTTATCCTCCTTGTAAAAACTGCATGCCTGTTTTTGCAGATAAGTGTGATGTAATCATGCAGTAAGGTGAAAATCATCCTCAAAAGTAAAGGGCAGGCTTCAGATATCCCTTATAAAAATAATGAATTCCATTCTGATAGCAGAGAAACAGTACATATCAACCAAAGAAGTCATAGCTTTACATGCTTCTCACATATATCAACTATCATTTTCAGAACCAGTCCTTTCGCTGGTTTTTCTCAAACAAAATGAACAGGGCCATGGATTTCTATTAAAAGCTAGGTTATGAATTCTGCAGTATGTGAACTGATCAAAAGAATCATGATAACCACAACATGATCAGTTTCCTAAGAAATAATGATGGAACGTTTTCCCGAAAGACAAATTAGTGCTGTCTGTTCAGAAGAACTGAGAAAACATTCTATGCTGTGGCTCTAAGTATGGTAACCTTGTCTCTGGTCCTGGAGCATCCAATGCACAGTTAATTATTAATGCCATGTGCCAGTGACTGTCTCTAACTGAAGAAAGCTTTCTGGCATGTGTAGCAAACTATTAGTCTGTTTCCCAGGTTCAAAAGAATATGTAAACACTAAATGTCAGCATATAAATGCACAGAAGTAGAGAGCGGTAATAACTGGAGATATTAGCCCTCAGGGCCAGCCACCTGGAAGTGATGTGAAAACTTGTGAAAAATTTCCTGCTGAAATCTTTAAAGAAGGGCCCCCTGAACTTGTACAACATCTTCATAAACTCATCGAAAATATCTGGATAAGAGAAGAGATCCCAGAAGACTTCAGGGATGCCATAATTATCACCCTCTTTAAGAAGGGTGATAGAACAGACTGTGGAAACTATCGGGGCATTTCTCTCTTAGCTACCGCAGGTAAAATATTTGCTAGGATTCTCGCAAACCGTCTTCTATCTATTTCAGAAGAGATCTTCCCTGAAACTCAATATGGTTTCCGCCCCTCTAGAGGGACAGTAGACATGATTTTTACTGCACGTCAGCTCCAAGAAAAATGCCGGGAGCAAAATCAATCCCTTTATATGGCATTTATTGATTTGGCTAAGGCCTTTGATACTGTAGACCGTACAGCTCTCTGGACTATCCTTATGAAAATTGGATGCCCCAATAAATTTGTGAATATCTTGCGACTTCTCCATGACAACATGACGGCAACGGTTTTGGACAACAACGGCTCTCATGGTGCTCCATTTAAAGTGGGATCAGGTGTTAAACAGGGATGTGTTATCGCCCCAACATTATTTGCTATTTTCATCGCCATGATTTTACATCTTGTCGAGGGGAAACTTCCCACTGGTATGGGAATTATACTATATCGAACAGATGGAAAGCTTTTTAATCTCAGCAGGCTGAAAGCAAAAAGTAAGGTAATTACAACCTCCATTGTGGAACTTCAGTATGCTGATGATAATGTGGTCTCCGCATTCAGAGGATGATCTCCAAACTATCCTAAATGCTTTTGCAGAAGCATACGGAAAACTTGGTTTCTCACTTAACATAAAAAAACCCAAAGTGCTTCATCAACAAGTGCAAGCTAACCCTTTGGTGATGCCATCTATCCAGCTTGGCGGGACAATACTGGAAAATGTCGATCATTTTCTCTATCTTGGCAGCTATCTTTCTGTTACAGCTAACATCGACAGTGAAATCCAGCATCGTTTGAGCTTCCCAAGTGATGCGTTTTCTCGAATGAAACATAGAGTATTCGAGGATCAGGATATTTGTAAGAAGACCAAAACACTGGTTTATGAAGCCATTGTATTACCAACTTTATTGTATGCCTGCGAAACATGGACTATCTATAAACGTCATTTCCATCTCCTTGAAAGATTTCATCAACGTTGCCTCCGGGAAATCCTACGAATTACTTGGGAAGATAGGCGAACAAATCATAGAATCATAGAAAAGTAGAGTTGGAAGGGGCCTACAAGGCCATCGAGTCCAACCCCCTGCTCAATGCAGGAATCCAAGTCAAAGCATCTCTGACAGATGTCTGTCCAGCTGCACCTTGAATGCCTCCAGAGTGGGAGAGCCCACCACCTCCCTAGGTAGTTGATTCCATTGTCTTATTGCTCTGACAGTCAGGAAATTTTTCCTGATGTTTAGGTGGAATCTAGGTTCCTGTAACTTGAGGCCATTATTCCGTGTCCTGCAAACTGGGATGATCGAGAAGAGATCCTGGCCCTCCTCTGTGTGACATCCCTTCAAATACTGGAAGAGTGCGATCATATCTCCCCTCAGTCTCCTCTTCTGAAGGCTAAACATGCCCAGTTCTTTCAGTCTCTCCTCATAGGGCCTTGTTTCTAGTCCCTTTATCATCCTTGTTGCCCTCCTCTGAACCCTCTCCAGTTTGTCTATGTCCTTCTTAAAATGAGGTGCCCAGAACTGGATGCAGTACTCAAGATGAGGCCTGACCAGTGCCGAGTAAAGGGGAATTATCACTTCCCGCGATTTGGAAGTTATACTTCTATTAATGCAGCCCCAAATAGCATTTGCCTTCTTTGCAGCCACATCGCATTTCAGTACATGTCAGTGTACTGGAAGAAGCAAAGACTACTAGCGTTGAAAAAATGATCCTTCAACGCCAACTTCAGTGGACCGGTCATGTTGTTCGAATGCCTGACTGCCATCTCCCAAAGCAGTTACTTTATTCCCAACTCAAGGATGGAAAGTGGAATATCGGTGGTCAATATAAGAGGTTTAAAGATGTTCATAAGGCTAATCTAAAAAAATGCAATATAAAGATCGAAAACTGGGAAGCTCTGGCCCATGAATGATCTAAATGGAGGTTGGCCTTTCACAAAGGATCCATGGACTTTGAAGAAGTCCGAGTGCAAGGTGAAAGGGAGAAACGTGCTAAGCGAAAAGCACATCAAATGAATCCTTTACAGGACCATCTTCCATCTGGTAACCTGTGTCCTCACTGTGGGAAGCTGTGTGGATCTAGAATTGGCCTCCACAGTCACTTACGGACCCATCGCTAGAGTCTACACAATCTTCTTTAGAATTTCCTCCTTTAATCCTGGAAGACAATCTTACTCGGTCACAAGTGATCGCCTGATGATGATGACTTACTGATGTGTTAGTGTATGTCAGTGATGGTGAACCTTTTTGAGCCCGAGTTCCCAAACTGCAACACAAAACCAACTTATTTATTTCAAAGTGCCAACACTGCAATTAAACCTGAATACCGAGGTTTTAGTTTTAGAAAAACAACTCATACAGTTGTCCAAACTAATTAACATATTTTGTCTTAAAAGAAAAACACAATAACAGAGCTTTCAATGATACAAACAGTTTTTTGTGTTGAAAAAAAAATCAACTCAAAAAATTATTATAGTACTACATTGTACACATAGCCTGAAGGGAATTTATGCAAACTTTTTAAATAATTAGGCACATGTATTTTTGGATAAGGGATTCTCAACTTGTAAAATGATTATATGCCAGACTGAAATTGTATGGGGCAAGCTTTACCCCGGGTCCTTTCCCTGCTTCTACAGGTGTTGGATTAGTAAAAGTAAAAGTCAACCTTTTCCTAGGATGAGCAAGATAAACAAGAAAACTAAACGTGCTTAATACATTTTAAACACTTTATGTCTTGGACTGCAAACACTGCATTAGGTAAAAGTTTGCATTGGGCATGCTTTTGCACAATTAATGTGACTTTTGCTATTGCATGCATGCTGATAATTTGTCAAACCTTGGCTCATACTCCGTTAGTTTGAGAGCAACACATGCAGCACTCAGGTCAACTGTTAGGGCTTTACATCCAAGTCATGCTCTGTGCATCATTCTTCAAAATCTTTTAAATGTGATAACAATGTAGAAAATAATTCTGTAACAGGAATTCTAGAATAAAATCATTCTGTTCCACACTGTGAGAAAGAACAAAATCATTAGTGTTTTGCAGAAGGGGACGGTCTTTTTGCGATCTGGTGACCAATGGCTCGAGTGCCCACAGAGAGGTCCCTGTGTGCCAGCTATGGCACCCGTGCCATAGTTTCGCCATCACTGGTGTATGTTATGGGTGAACATATATAAAGGTTTAAACTCAGTGAAAAGTGTGATGGTTCATACTTAAAAATTAGCTATGCTTGTCATCATTATGAACCTAATGTCCTAGATTCCTGTGTAAAGATCTCTTAAGTAATTGTATATAGCAGTGTGTATAGCACATCACTGGAAATCCCCTATGCAACCTTCTAAACAGCAGTGGATTAATAACATTTGAATTAATAACATTTGGCCCTATTTAGGCATTCTACATCATGTAAGGTACGTAAATGTGTGGGAAAGGGGAGTAGGGATGAGTGTGCTAGTTCTGCCATAGTTTTTGGCGTCCTCCACATGTAGAGAGGGCAACTGTCTACAGGGGAGAGCGTCCTGTATCCATGGAGGCTCTCCCTGTGATTCAGAACCCTGATTTTTCTGTACAACTTGGAGGAAGGCAAAAATGACAACGGATGCGGAGCTAGCACAGTCTTTCCCCACTCCCTCTGCTTACCTTACACAATTTAGATTGCCTGCATAGGGCTCATGATTATTTACAAACTGTGTCCTGTGTCAGGAGCAAACTAGGAGGCTACAAGGGGCTTGTTGTATCCACAATATCATCATGGTTATTTAGTCATATATTTTCATTGTTAAATATGGAGTTTACAAAGAGCTCATTAATTACACACCCAAAGAGCTCATTGGTGTAATAATAATTCCATAATGTCAAATGGTTTTTATTGCTATTGTTATCATTGCATCATATGTTGCATGGTACTTTGCAAAGAATGAAAGGTAAAGGACTATACAATATAAGCCCCTACTCCAAGGATCTTATAGTGTAAAAAATAGAGGAAGGGGAGGGAAATTGAGAGAAATGTGGAGAGAATGTATGATTATTTAGCCTCACATGCTAAGGCTTATGTACAGTAGGGTATTGGGGGTTGCTCCAAAGGCTTCATGTAAAAGGTGGGTTTTGAGGAGAGATTTGCAGGAAGTATGTGAGATGGCATGATGAAAGGCATTCCCAGGCCATAAGGGGTAGCATGTGAGAAAGTATAGAGTTGTTTGAATGAGGAGGAGATCTTTGGATTCTGAGGGTGATGCAGCTGGA
This sequence comes from Shinisaurus crocodilurus, assembly GCA_021292165.1. Taxonomy (NCBI): domain Eukaryota; kingdom Metazoa; phylum Chordata; class Lepidosauria; order Squamata; family Shinisauridae; genus Shinisaurus; species Shinisaurus crocodilurus. The sequence goes on from CM037879.1 coordinate 186,617,440, forward strand.
GAGGCAAATGTGATAGGCATGTGTCAGGATATGAGAGCATGGAGATTAGGGGGAAAGACCATGGAGACTTCTGATGGTAAGGATGAGAAACATGCCAGGGAGTGGACAGGAAACCAGTGTAGAGATGTAAGGAAGGGGAATCACATAGGGGGACAAAAGAAGTGAATAATGTTGACAGCATTATTGCTGGATAAAGATGAGGGAAACAGGATGAGAGAATGGAAGAGCAAGAGAGGAGAAAATTGCAATAGTCAAGGCGAAAGATGACCAGGATGTGGGTTTGAGTTTTGCCAAGCCTTTGCTGTTATAACTATTATTACAGTTATGTATTTCTAAAGCACATAAAATCTACTACCAGACTATGAGAATTAAAGCTGGGCTGAAAATGCCACCCCACGTTCCCAGCCTTCTACACAGACTGCAAAAGTGGGGCATAATTGGCAGCAATATTCTTGGGAGGGCAGGAGAAATTCTAAAAGAATTTGGCCCAGTGGTGGGGGCTTATGGTCAGTTCATAAGATGGGGAGGGGGTTAACTGTCAGCTCTGCTGCCATTCCACTCAGTGCCTCAGAATCTACATTTACAAAAAGAATGGGCAAACCCCTTCCATAATCAGTTTCTACTTACGGTATTATGGACAGAGCTCCAAAAATAAGAGCAATGCATCAATAACTGTGAATGGCTGGCAGCCTTCATGACTAGTAGAAGTTCAGGGACCAGTTAAAAATACTGCTAGAGGTGTGTTTTTTATGACATGATAAAGGCTTGTATCTTGAAATGTTTTGTCCTAAATATCCTGTGTTAGGGTAGAAAGGATGGAGAAAATTGCCTGGAGTTGCTCAGCAGACTAGGTCATCTGTACAAACTTTATTCTGTATTTGGTGGGGGCTCTAAGGTTTCTACAGCCTTGTTCCTCTCAGGCTGTCTTTACAAACAAAAGATACAGTTCAGATAAACAGAAATAGCCCTTTTCCCTTTAGCAGGTTTTATACTCCTGGCTCAGTTCCTTCCCTACTAGTTTACACGACCTCACCACTCTTGTGTTGTACTGGGTCATGCTGAGGTCCATCGGGACCAGAGTGGAAACCTGGAACTGCTCAAGCTAGATTTCTGTCTGCTGCAGTTGTTTCTTGATACACTTTTCCCTGCTGCCAGCTCACTGCATTCTGACATGTCCCACCCACTCTGTGGAAGGGAAGAGGTTTTATCCTCACTAACTCCACTCAGCTTCTCTACTGCAGCTGCTGCTCTTGCCATGCCCTCGATGAGAGAAGCAGCAGCTGCATAGCAACACAACTGAAGGTCTGAGCTCTCTTCCCCACAAGGGAGGTGCCTGCTTTCTGAGGTTTTCATACTGACTGGCTTTGCGTGATCACTGCAGCCCACCATGGCTGGGTTGTGGCATTTTGAATATTCAACCCCCGGCGGGGTGTTGCCATGGTTTGTCATGTCATCTGAACCTGGGCAGCAGGGGTTGTTTGAGGGTTAAACTACCCTTAAATAACCCTACAATGGTTACATTTTCTGATACATTTTTATGATGTGGCTACAAAAATGTAATGTCAACACCAAACCCATGGTACATATAGTTCTGCATGTGTAAGTAGATATATATTTCTGCATGTGTAAGTAGTCCCATGCAACATACTGTTATTCTAAATAAGTATATTGTTATGAACTGTGAATTGGTTTAATATTAGAGAAAAAGAAGAAGAATATAGAATCTTGGAAACAACAGAAAAGAGTCTGCTACAATAATAGGCTGTCTTCCACAACCTGACACTCTCCCAGTGTACTGTACTGCAATTCCCATATTGGTTTTGATGAAGTTAATTTAGCTGATATAACTTATTTTTATGTAGTAACTAAAATAGTTACAGCTTACAGAAGCCAATACTAAAAAGCTAAACATTCTTGGGGGAAGGGAGTCAGAAAACCCTATAAAAGAGAGCAACTTTACGAAGCCATAATACATAGGCGATTCCTCCATTAAATATTGCGATAAAACAATCAGAATGTGTCCAGACTAGCCATTTTACAAATCCCTATTCATTGCACAAGTTACCTACAACCACAAGCACAGATTGAATACAGTGGGATTCAACAGCATACATACATAGGCTTGAACTGTAAGCAGTTAAAGCAGCAGACTTATTTATGCTCACTTGGAAGTAAGCCCTGTTAAACTATGGAGGAGAGCTGAATGTCTGTGGTTTGGAAGGCAGCCTATCATCCACTAGCTTCCAGATCCAAAGTTTCTTCTTCGTGTTCTCTGTGCATCACACATATGGGCTCTGCGCCTGCGCGGGGACCGTTTCGGGAAGATTCTATAGCTGAGGCGATTTGGGTGGGAGCCCCTCCCCCCACACATGCCCTCTACGGGACTCCTGCCCTCTCCCTCAGTTCCTCTTCAACCGCTATCACGTGTGGCAGCGTTTTGGGAATTCTCTTGCTTATAGCAATATTTCGCTGAGGAAAATTATCTCCCAAAATTTATTTTCAACTACCTTCGTCCCGTCCCCCCTATTCATCGTCGTTCTTCTTATTTCGTTATCTCATCCTTTTTTTGATCGACTTTGCCTTTCAGCATTATGCCGCTGAAAGCAGTCTTTCGCAAATATGTAAGGTGTGGCACAAAATTGCCCCTGTCAGACAGACACTCATTGTGCCTCGTCTGCTTAGGAGAGGCTCGTAACATTGAAACCTGCCACCACTGTCAGGCTTTCACAAAGCAGGCCAGGAGGCACAGGACGGACAAACTAAAAGCCCTGCTATGGAGTAAGGCCTTCTAAGCCCCCGCGGAACCGCCCACTCCATTAGTGAGGCCTAGTACGCCACCCTCTCACACCGTGACTTCTGAGGCCTCGTCAGACAAATATATGGAGACGATGCTTTCCAAGAGCCATGCAAAAAAGGTTCGCAGAGAGAGAGAGGCCTCTAAGAGACGGAGCAAGGAAAAGAAAGAAAAAGCGAGAAAGTTGGCAAAAAAGCTTGCGGCTTCACTCTCGGGCTCGAGAGCGCTGCTGCCAGGAGAACAGGCAGCTGCTGAATCTCAGGAAAGCCCGGCTGGGCAGAGATCTCCTCTCGCTTTAGCGGTTTCCTCAGGCTCGAGGGAATCAGCAAGAAAGTCTTCGTCTCCTCCTTCCAAGGATTCTTTGGGCTCAAAGAACCCTCTCCCATCGGTTTCAGAAGGGGGGATAATAGACTCTCCAATGGTCACTAGACCGACAGAGCGAGATCCACCGTCATCGCCTCCTCCAACTCGTTTATCTCCAGTTCGAAGTACACGGGCTCGTGTCTCTCGAACTCGATCAGTTTCTCTCGAGACTGAGGAGGTGCGGATTTCAAATGACGGAGTTCCTGTGAGAACATATCAGGACCGAGAGTTCTGTTGGATTATGATTCAACATGAACTTGCTTAAAGGTTTTTCTTTTAGTGGAACTTGGCAGCCAGCAATTCAGCAATGCAATACTGAAGGTCTTTGGAACAGGTGTTCCCCGTTCCCATATCTAGATGTCCTTGGCCATCTAGTAGGAGAAAGTGGGTGTTACAATATGACAGTTGCTATACTGTCATATGCCTGTCTTGATTCCCATTGGCTCTCAAGCACAGCTGGGTGTGTATGTTTGCTGTGCTTGCTTCTTCGTCGTTCTTCTTCTTCTTCTAATTTGGATGTTTATGTTATGTAATGTTCTCAGAACTGACTCTGTCTTTATTTTGTAGTGTGTAATTGTTTTATGAAAATAATAAAACAATTAGAATAGGAAAGCTTCTGTTTCCTGATTGCTGCAACAGAGCAAGAGAACTAAAAGTCGGACTGTGGTGGAATTTACTCTATGTTTGCTGGAAGCTAAAGCAAGGTTGCAGGTAGCAGGCACACAGGTAAACCACAGGACTTTAAGCAGGCATGTAAATGCCAACAGTGGGTTATGGTCCCAGGCAAGTGACTCCCACGAGAAAGGGAGCCCAGGAGGGGTGGGAGTTTTTAAAAAAGGAAATTTTAAAGGCACAATTGCAAACAATTCCCACAAGGAAAAAAGGCAGAGGGCAACAGAAGAAGCCAATGTGACTTCACAATAAACTCAAAGATGACCTGAAAACAAAAAAGGATACGTATAGGAAGTGGAAGGAAGGACAGGCTACAGGGGAAGAGTACAGGCAGGTAGCACAGAACTGCAGGAATAGTGTCAGGAAGGCTAAAGCTGAGAATGAGCTAAGGTTAGCGAGGAATGCTAAAAGCAACAAAAAAGCTTTCTTCAGATACATGCACAGTAAAAGACAGAAGAAAGAACTGGTGGTTCAACTACGCAATGAGGATGGCAAATTGATAACAGAAGACAAAGAAAAGGCAGAAGTGTTCAATTCCTACTTCGGCTCGGTCTTCTCCCAAAAGAGGGTCTATGACCCCCCTGGCAAACCTGAAGTGCAGACTGAAGGGGCAGAATTGCAGCTTGAGATTGATAGGCAAATGGTCAAGGAGCACCTGATTACTCTGAACGAGTTTAAATCTCCAGGGCCTGATGAGCTGCATCCTAGAGTAATAAAGGAACTGGCAGAAGAACTCTCAGAACCACTGTCTATTATCTTTGAGAAATCATGGAGGACAGGTGAAGTGCCAGACGACTGGAGGAGGGCAAATGTTGTTCCCATCTTCAAAAAGGGCAAGAAGGAGGAACCTGGGAACTATAGGCCAGTCAGTCTGACATCAATCCCCGGGAAGATTTTTGAGCAGATTATAAAGAAGTCAGTCTGCAAGCACCTTGAAAACAATGCAGTGATTACTAGAAGCCAGCATGGATTTGTCAAGAACAAATCCTGTCAGACTAATCTGATCTCATTTTTTGATCGGGTAACCTCCCTTGTGGACTGTGGGAATGCTGTGGACATTATATACCTGGACTTCAGCAAAGCTTTCGACAAAGTGCCTCATGATATCCTGATTAGTAAGCTAGCTAAGAGTGGGCTAGATGGAACAACTATCAGGTGGATCCACAATTGGCTAAAGAATCGGACTCAAAGAGTGCTTATCAATGGTTCCTTCTCAAACTGGGGAGAGGTAACGAGCGGGGTACCACAGGGCTCGGTCCTGGGCCCGGTGCTCTTCAACATTTTTATTAATGACTTGGATGAGGAGGTACAGGGAATGCTTTTCAAATTTGCAGATGACACAAAGGTGGGTGGAACAGCTAATACTCTGGAAGACAGAAACAAAATTCAAAGTGACCTCGATAGGCTGGAGCGCTGGGCCGAAAACAACAGAATGAAATTTAACAGGGATAAATGCCAAGTGCTGCACCTAGGGAGAGGAAACCAAATGCAGAGTTACAGAATGGGGGACACTTGGCTCAACAATACTACAAGTGAGAAGGATCTTGGAATTGTGGTAGATCACAAACTGAATATGAGCCAGCAATGCGACGTGGCTGCAAAGAAGGCAAATGCAATTTTGGGCTGTATTAATAGAAGTATAGCTTCCAAATGGCGTGAAGTGATAATTCCCCTTTACTCGGCACTGGTTAGGCCTCATCTTGAGTACTGCGTCCAGTTCTGGGCACCTCACTTTAAGAAGGACATAGACAAACTGGAGAGGGTTCAGAGGAGGGCAACAAGGATGATAAAGGGACTGGCAACAAGGCCCTATGAGGAGAGACTGAAAGAACTGGGCATGTTTAGCCTTCAGAAGAGGAGACTGAGGGGAGATATGATCGCACTCTTCCAGTATTTGAAGGGATGTCACACAGAGGAGGGCAAAGATCTCTTCTCGATCATCCCAGTTTGCAGGACACGGAATAATGGGCTCAAGTTACAGGAACCTAGATTCCACCTAAACATCAGGAAAAATTTCCTGACTGTCAGAGCAATAAGACAATGGAATCAACTACCTAGGGAGGTGGTGGGCTCTCCCAGTCTGGAGGCATTCAAGGTGCGGCTGGACAGACATCTGTCAGAGATGCTTTGACCTGGATTCCTGCATTGAGCAGGGGGTTGGACTCGATGGCCTTGTAGGCCCCTTCCAACTCTACTTTTCTATGATTCTATGATTTGCCAGGACTGCCAGTTTTGCCAGATTTGCCAGGACTGGACCAGGTCAGAAGAGCCAGGCTAGACTCTGTTTCGTGAGTCAGCTGAACGGTTCTATCTGCTGCTGTGTTTTTGGCTGCTGTTCTCAAAGGCTGTAATCTGAGAAGCTGGCTGATAAGGAGAAAGGCGAACCGAACCGTCCGAAGTAACAGAAGAAGAGGGTGAGTTACTGGACCTTTCTCCAGCTAAAGAAGAGGAAACAGAAAGCATTCCTATAGGAGGGGAGAGGGGGACGTGGATTCTTTAGAAGACAAGCCAGTGGTTCCCTCCCCAGTTCCTATAGCCATGGCTGTACAGGGAATGCAAATGCCTCTGTTTGAGAAACTGTCAGACCTGAACTTTTCATTATGGTCATTTAAAATGGAAATGTATTTGACACAAGCCCAGTTATGGACTACAATATCTGAGCCCCCACTGCAATATGGGGATGAAGGATATGATCTCTGGCTAGAAAGAAATTCTAGAGCGAAGGCTGCAATTGTCTTATCTGTGGAAGATTCTCAGATTAGTTATCTGAGAAACTTGGAAACAGCCCGTGACTATTGGAGAGCTCTTGAAAGGATTCATCAAAGAGCCACAGCTGGGAGCCGTGTACTCCTCCTACGGCAATTGTATAACACAAAGCTGCAACCAGGAGGGAATCTGCCTGACCATATTAAAACCATGCTGGATCTCTTTGAGAAGTTAAGAGTCCGGGGAATGGAGATTGATCCCATAAACAGGATATACACTTTGCTTTCATCTTTGGATAATTCTTTTGATGTTATAATCCAGATTTTGGAAAGTCAAGATGAACAATTATTGACTATGGATTATGTGACTGGATCCTTACTACAGGAATATCACAGGAGACAATTTGGAATATCTAACACTAATTCTACTGCTGAGGGCCAAGGCAGTCAGCCTAAGGCTCAGCAAAAGGCTGGAAATAATGGTGGTGTTGTATCTGCTTTGAAAGTTAAGAGATGCTATAATTGTGGATCTCCCTCACACTTGCAGAAGGATTGTACCCAGAAGAACAAGAAGAAGAAACCATCTGGACACTTTAAGAGTAAACAGAGTTCTTCTTCTGGGGGAGGGGATGTAAAACTCTTGCAAGGTTTTGTTGCTAGAGTTGAAAAGAATATGGCTTCTTGGTATCTTGACTCAGGGGCCAGTCGTCATATGTCTTATCAAAAGTCTTTATTTGATGGTGTGTCACTGAAATCTGTAAAGTACTCTGTATCTCTTGCAAATGGTGAATCCATAGAAATTGCAGGGGAAGGTGAGGTGTGTTTTCCAAGTCTTGGAAGTGAACCACAAAAGGTTTATTTTGTCCCTGATTTAGATTCAAATCTCTTGAGTGTTTCACAATTAACAAAAACTGGTTTTCAAGTGTCTTTTACAGATTCCATGTGCTATATCAAACGTGCAGGGAAAGTGTGTGCACAAGGGGAATTACAAAATTCATTGTACATACTAGATCCATTTGAAAAAGATTGTGCAATTGCTGCTAAAGCTGAGGCTGAAGCAAAAGTGTTTAATTGCAAGAAACATGACAATTGTGTACACTTATTCCACAGGAGGATGGGACATGCTAGTTTTAGCTCAATTGCAAAACTACCTGAGTTATCTGAGGGTGTAACTTTGAAACCATGTTCTGAATATGTAGAATGCACTGTTTGCAGTCAAACCAAATCACACAGAGCTGAAATCCCAAAGCATAGTGATAGAGTATCAAAAAGAATTTTTGAACTCTTACATGCAGATTTATGTGGACCATTTGAACCCAGTCATGGGGGGAATAGATATTTTCTATCAATAGTGGATGATTTCAGTCGTTTTGGATTTATTTTTCTTTTAAAAAGAAAGAGTGATACATTTGAACAGTTTAAAAATTATGTACAATGGGCTGAAAATAGGTACAACAAACCCATAGCCACCCTAAGAACAGACAGGGGAGGTGAGTTCCTCAGTACTCAATTTAAAGGGTTTCTGGAAAAGAAAGGTATTCAGCATGAGCTGACAGCACCTTCTTCTCCTTTTCAAAATGGAGTAGCAGAAAGAAGAAACCGTACACTTCAAAACATGTTACGTGCTCAAATGAAAGAATCTGGTTTTAGTTCTTCTTTTTGGGGTGAATCTCTAGTAACATCCAATTATTTGGTAAACAGATTGCATTGTTCTGTGTCTGGGAAAACTCCTTATGAGTTATTTCATGGAAGAAAGCCAAAATTGGCTCACATCAGAGTTTTTGGGTGTAAGTGTTTTGTCCATGTGCAGAGTGAAAAGCAAACAAAGCTGTCTCAAAGAAGCTTTGAATGCAAATTCCTTGGCTATGATGCACATTCAAAAGCTTACAGGTGTTGGTCTCCAAGTCACAATGGTGTTGTTGTGAGCAGAGATGTTATATTCCATGAACATACACAGGAAGAAAACAAACAATTTGGTGGTTTGCCATTTCAGGAGGAGTCTGATACACAGAACCAGGCTTCTGTGTCAGATTCAGATGAAAATGAACCTAAGATAGAGGGACAGTCAGAGGCTGCTGATGAACAACCTCTAAGACGTTCAGGAAGGGAAAGAAAAACCCCAATCAGGTATCAGGATGAATTTCAGAGCAAACATGTGGTTCATAGAGCATTAAAAATGGCGTTTGAACCAGAAAGTTTTCAAGAAATTAGAAACATGGAACCAGAAATGCAAAAACATTGGCTTGATGCTATGGAGGAAGAAATAGAATCAATGCACACAAATGACACGTGGGAACTTGTTCCTTTGCCCACAGATAGAAAACCCATAACATGTAGATGGGTATTTAAACTGAAACAAAATGAAAATGGTCAAATAGAAAGGTACAAAGCTAGATTAGTAGCAAGAGGTTTTTCACAAAGACACAACATTGACTATGACACAGTGTATGCTCCCACAACCAAATATTCCAGTGTGAGATTGCTATTGAAGCTTGCTGCAGAGAAACAACTTTGTGTTTCTCATTTTGATGTCAAAACAGCTTTTCTGTATGGAAGAAGAAGAAATTTACATGCAACAACCTGAAGGGTTTGTAACAGAACCAGGGTTAGTATGCAAGCTCAAACGCTCAATTTATGGATTGAAACAAGCTGCCAGATGCTGGAACAAAAAGTTAGACACTGTTTTGACAGGTATAGGTTTCAAACAGAGCAAGGCAGACCATTGTCTATACACGTGTCACACTGAATCAGGTTTCATGGGTTTACTGGTTTATGTGGATGATTTACTTCTAATCTCCCAATCTGAAGCTCAGAAAAATGCATTTGCAAACAAATTGCAATCTCATTTTGAAATAAAAGATCTGGGGCATGTAAAGAATTATTTAGGCATGCAGATAACCAGAAACTGATGGATCTTTTTCAATTAGTCAGACTGGGAAAATCAAGAAACTGCTAGAAACACATAACATGGAAAACTGCAATCCAGTTTCCACTCCAATGACAACAGAATACTTGAAACACACAGATGACTCTGTATTTGAGGATGTAAATAAATATCAGAGTGTCATGGGAAGTCTGCTATACTTATCAAATGTCAGCAGACCAGATATTACAAATGCTGTGAACATTCTCAGCAGGAAAGTACAAAAACCTGCTAATAGTGATTGGGCAGCTTTAAAACGTGTATTAAGGTATTTCAAAGGTTCTATGGAGTATAAACTGCATCTGTCAACACAAAACAAAGGTGGTTTTCTTGCGTACACTGATGCAAATTGGGCATCTGAAATGGACAGGAAGTCCACATCTGGCACAGTATTTTTATACAACCAATCCTTGATTGATTGGTACTCAAGAAAACAAAGTTGTGTTGCAGTTTCCAGTTGTGAAGCAGAATTCATAAGCTTGTCTTTAGCCTGCAATGAAATTCAATGGTTTAAACAGTTATTTACTGATTTAAAGATAAACATTCAAACTCCAGTAACAATTTATGAGGACAACCAAAGTTGTATCAGTATGGCTATTTCAGAAAAGAGTAGGCCTAAAACAAAACACATTGATGTCAGGTATTCACATGTGAAAGACTGTATACAAAAGGGTTGTGTAACACTTACATATTGTGACACTGAACACATGCTAGCAGATGTTCTAACAAAACCTCTAGCATGTGAGAAACACAGAAAATTGATTGCTGAGTTGGGTGTTGCTGAAGAGTAAAACAATTAAGCAAGAGGAGGAGTGTTGGATTATGATTCAACATGAACTTGCTTAAAGGCTTTTCTTTTAGTGGAACTTGGCGGCCAGCAATTCAGCAATGCAATACTGAAGGTCTTTGGAACAGGTGTTCCTCGTTCCCATATCTAGATGTCCTTGGCCATCTAGTAGGAGAAAGTGGGTGTTACAATATGACAGTTGCTATACTGTCATATGCCTGTCTTGATTCCCATTGGCTCTCAAGCACAGCTGGGTGTGTATGTTTGCTGTGCTTGCTTCTTCGTCGTTCTTCTTCTTCTTCTAATTTGGATGTTTATGTTATGTAATGTTCTCAGAACTGACTCTGTCTTTATTTTGTAGTGTGTAATTGTTTTATGAAAATAATAAAACAATTAGAATAGGAAAGCTTCTGTTTCCTGATTGCTGCAACAGAGCAGGAGAACTAAAAGTCGGACTGTGGTGGAATTTACTCTATGTTTGCTGGAAGCTAAAGCAAGGTTGCAGGTAGCAGGCACACAGGTAAACCACAGGACTTTAAGCAGGCATGTAAATGCCAACAAGTTCTACGGGTCAACTGACACTCGCCATGTTCGTTCTCGATCTCCGTTCTACCGAGAGAGATCAGTTTGCTCCATGGAGTCCCGGCGTTCTTATTACGGTTACTCGCACCGTCGCAGATCTCCTGACTCCAACTATCGGGATTGTATTTCGAGTCGGTACCATTCTCGGGACCGATCTTCATAGAATCATAGAAAAGTAGAGTTGGAAGGGGCCTACAAGGCCATCGAGTCCAACCCCCTGCTCAATGCAGGAATCCAGGTCAAAGCATCTCTGACAGATGTCTGTCCAGCTGCACCTTGAATGCCTCCAGAGTGGGAGAGCCCACCACCTCCCTAGGTAGTTGATTCCATTGTCTTATTGCTCTGACAGTCAGGAAATTTTTCCTGATGTTTAGGTGGAATCTAGGTTCCTGTAACTTGAGGCCATTATTCCGTGTCCTGCAAACTGGGATGATCGAGAAGAGATCATGGCCCTCCTCTGTGTGACATCCCTTCAAATACTGGAAGAGTGCGATCATATCTCCCCTCAGTCTCCTCTTCTGAAGGCTAAACATGCCCAGTTCTTTCAGTCTCTCCTCATAGGGCCTTGTTGCCAGTCCCTTTATCATCCTTGTTGCCCTCCTCTGAACCCTCTCCAGTTTGTCTATGTCTTTCTTAAAGTGAGATGCCCAGAACTGGACACAGTACTCAAGATGAGGCCTAACCAGTGCCGAGTAAAGGGGAATTATCACTTCCCGCGATTTGGAAGCTATACTTCTATTAATACAGCCCAAAATTGCATTTGCCTTCTTTGCAGCCACATTGCATTGCTGGCTCATATTCAGTTTGTGATCTACCACAATTCCAAGATCCTTCTCACTTGTAGTATTGTTGAGCCAAGTGTCCCCCATTCTGTAACTCTGCATTTGGTTTCCTCTCCCTAGGTGCAGCACTTGGCATTTATCCCTATTAAATTTCATTCTGTTGTTTTCGGCCCAGCGCTCCGGCCTATCGAGGTCACTTTGAATTTTGTTTCTGTCTTCCAGAGTATTAGCTGTTCCACCCAACTTTGTGTCATCTGCAAATTTGATAAGCATTCCCTGTACCTCCTGATCCAAGTCATTAATAAAAATGTTGAAGAGCACCGGGCCCAGGACCGAGCCCTGTGGTACCCCGCTCGTTACCTCTCCCCAGTTTGAGAAGGAACCATTGATAAGCACTCTTTGAGTCCGATTCTGTAGCCAATTGTGGATCCACCTGATAGTTGTTCCATCTAGCCCACTCTTAGCTAGCTTACTAATCAGGATATCATGAGGCACTTTGTTGAAAGCTTTGCTGAAGTCCAGATATATAATGTCCACCACATTCCCACAGTCCACAAGGGAGGTTACCCGATCAAAAAATGAGATCAGATTAGTCTGACAGGATTTGTTCTTGACAAATCCATGCTGGCTTTAGTAATCACTGCATTGTTTTCAAGGTGCTTGCAGACTGACTTCTTTATAATCTGCTCCAAAATCTTCCCGGGGATTGATGTCACACTGACTGGCCTATAGTTCCCAGGTTCCTCCTTCTTGCCCTTTTTGAAGATGGGAACAATATTTGCCCTCCTCCAGTCATCTGGCACTTCACCTGTCCTCCATGATTTCTCAAAGATAATAGACAGTGGTTCTGAGAGTTCTTCTGCCAGTTCCTTTATTACTCTAGGATGCAGCTCGTCAGGCCCTGGAGATTTAAACTCGTTCAGAGTAATCAGGTGCTCCTTGACCATTTGCCTATCAATCTCAAGCTGCAATCCTGCCCCTTCAGTCTGCACTTCAGGTTTGCCAGGGGGGTCATAGACCCTCTTTTGGGAGAAGACCGAGCCGAAGTAGGAATTGAACACTTCTGCCTTTTCTTTGTCTTCTGTTATCAATTTGCCATCCTCATTGCTTAGTTGAACCACCATTTCTTTCCTCTGTCTTTTACTGTGCATGTATCTGAAGAAAGCTTTTTTGTTGCTTTTAGCATTCCTCGCTAACCTTAGCTCATTCTCAGCTTTAGCCTTCCTGACACTATTCCTGCAGTTCTGTGCTACCTGCCTGTACTCTTCCCCTGTAGCCTGTCCTTCCTTCTACTTCCTATACATGTCCTTTTTTGTTTTCAGGTCATCTTTGAGTTTATTGTGAAGCCACATTGGCTTCTTCTGTTGCCCTCTGCCTTTTTTCCTTTTGGGAATTGTTTGCAATTGTGCCTTTAAAATTTTCTTTTTTAAAAACTCCCACCCCTCCTGGGCTCCCTTTCTCGTGAGAGTCGCTTGCCATGGGATCTTACTAATCATTGTTCTGAGTTTGTTAAAATTGGCTTTCCTAAAATCCAGGGTACGTGTTTGGCTACACTCAGCTTTTGCTTCCGTTAGAATCAACGGATTCAACTCACCGTAGTTCAAGGCCTTCTACAAGGTCAGACCAGTCTGCACCTCACCGTAGTTCTAGGCGGACGCCTCCTACAGTTCCAGAAGTACAGCATGCTCCTTCCTCATTGGTACCGATCCAGGAAGTGGAAAGGCAACATCAATCTACGGTTTCAGTGACAGAGGTTGCTCGATCCCGTAGATCAGTGATGGCGAACCTATGGCACGGGTGCCACAGCTGGCACGCAGGGACCTCTCTGTGGGCACTCAAGCCATTGGTCACCGGATCGCGAAAAGACCGTCCCCTTCTGCAAAACACTAATGATTTTGTTCTTTCTCACAGTGTGGAACAGAATGGTTTTGTTCTAGAATTCCTGTTACAGAATTCTTTTCTTCATTGTTATCACATTTAAAAGATTTTGAAGAATGATGGACAGAGCATGGCTTAGATGTAAAGCCCTAACAGTTAACCTGAGTGCTGCATGTGTTGCTCTCAAACTAACGGAGTATGAGCCAAGGTTTGACAAATTATCAGCATGCATGCAATAGCAAAAATCACATTAATTGTGCAAAAGCATGCCCAATGCAAACTTTTACCTAATGCAGTGTTTGCAGTCCAAGACATAAAGTGTTTAAAATGTGTTAAGCACGTTCAGTTTTCTTGTTTATCTTGCTCATCCTAGTACAGGTTGACTTTTACTTTTACTAATCCGACACCTGTAGAAGCAGGGAAAGGACCCGGGGTAAAGCTTGCCCCATTCAATTTCAGTCTGGCATATAATCATATTACAAGTTGAGAATCCCTTATCCAAAAATACATGTGCCTAATTATTTGAAAAGTTTGTATAAATTCCCTTCAGGCTATGTGTACAATGTAGTACTATAATAATTTTTTGAGTTGATTTTTTTCCAACAAAAAACTGTTTGTATCATTGAAAGCTCTGTTATTGTGTTTTTCTTTTAAGACAAAATATGTTAATTAGTTCGGACAACTGTATGAGTTGTTTTTCTAAAACTAAAACCTCGGTATTCAGGTTTAATTGCAGTGTTGGCACTTTGTCTCCTCTCAAGCAGCTGTCTCGCCACCTGAAGATATGGGGACATTCCAAGACCAGGTTCTGAGGATGGCTCAAGCATTAGGGTTAGAGCCTACAACTGAAGAAAAAAAGAAGGTGGACCCTCTTTTTGACGTAGTCTCTAAATCGTCGTCGAGACCGACGCTCATCCCTATCACACCAACAATGCTTGAGACAGTTCAAGGATCCTGGACTACACCAGCGACAGCACCGCCTGCTGCACGATGTCTAGATGCCTTATACAGGGTGCAAGAAGATACAGCAAAATTTCTTTTTTTACACCCTGTACCAAATTCGATAATTGTGGAATCCTCACAATCAAAATCTGGGAAACCACTCCACTCCAGCTGACCCAGAAGGCAAACGTCTAGATAATTATGGACGTCATGTCTACATGTCTAGTGCCCTCGGAATTCGAGTGGCGGGCTATCAGGCCACCATGGCAAGATATCAACTCTTCCTTTGGTAGAAGATGGCGAGCCTGATAGACTATATGCCCGATGAGAAGAGAGACCTAGCTCGTGTATTCCAGGCAGAAGCGATCAACCTGTCAAGACAACTTGCGAAGGAGAGGCAGGATTGATTGGAGGGTGACCATCCGAAACTTCTTGGGTGGAATGAAGAAGTTGACTGTACATAGGTCCAGTCATACAGCTAGACATCAGGGAGATTGTCATGGCAGGTCACTAGTAAGCGCAGTGGCACTTCGTCACCATGCTTGGCTGCATTCCTCAACTCTAACACCCGAGGTGAGGGCCCGAGTAGCAAACTTACCTTTTGACGGTACTGGGTTATTCAGTGTCAACACAGATGATTCCCTCAATGCTGTCCAAAAAGCACGAGTGAATGCGCGGAAAATGGGCCTTGCACCCCTGCCTGCTTTGTGCCCCTTTAGACATCGCCACTGGACCCGATATCCATCTTCATTGGCTCCTTATCAGGCCTAGAACCAGCCTCAACAATCGTGGCAACCGTCGTGCTCTTCCACAGCAGCCCCGGGCACTGAGCCGACCATACCAACAACAACGGTACCAGGGCTCCCGTAAAGGAGGCGACTTCCAGAAACAGCATGTTTGACTTCTCCGAAGGCCCAACCGGCACTTGCAATCCGACTACTCACCTGTCTCGCCCTCAATTCAGCACTCGACTGTCCTGCTTCCTACCATCTTGGAAGAAAATTACCATCAACCGCTAGATTCTGAACATCGTCCAGCACGGGTACAGGATCGAGTTCGACGCTCTCCCACCTTTTGTTGGCATCCGCACCACGCAGCCATCTCTACCGCTGCGGGAGGAGGTCGATTCCTTGCTGCACAAAGGGGCCATCCAGATGGTTCCTCCACACCTTGCGCAGAACGGCCTTTACTCCAGGTATTTCACGATGTCAAAGAAGGGTGGAGGGCTTCGTCCGATCCTGGACCTATGTACAGTCAACTTCTTCATTCCACCCAAGAAGTTTCGGATGGTCACCCTCCAATCAATCCTGCCTCTCCTTCGCAAGACCGATTGGTTTTCATCCATCGATCTCCAAGATTCTTATTTTCATATAGGAATTCATCGAGACAGTCAAAAGTACCTGAGGTTCAAGATCGGTTCCGATGTCTACCAGTTCCTCGTTCTTCCATTTGGCCTCTCCACGGCACCGAGAGTCTTCACAAAATGCATGGCTGTAGTCTGCGCAGCCCTTCAGACTCGTGGGGTGACTGTTTCCTTACCTGGATGATTGCCTCCTGGTGGCACCCTCTGCACCAGACTTGGAGGACTCCCTTCGCCTGACGATGGCCATGCTAGTCTCTTTAGGACTTTGTCTGAATGAGAAGAAATCAATCCTCCATCCAACACAGAGGATTCAATTCATCGGAGCACTTTTGGATTCGACTGTCGGTCGTGCCTTCCTTCCAGAAGACAGAATAGTCAAACTACTTGCTTTAGCTACCAAACTACGGCACGCAACTTCACGCACAGCATACTCGATCCAGCAATTTATAGATTCATAGATCATAGAGTTGGAAGGAACCTACAAGGATATCGAGTCCAACCCCCTGCTCAATGCATCATCGATACCGGTAGTAGCTTTCACCCGCCTTCGAATGCGTCTGCTACAAAACTGGTTCCTAAGGTCGTTCGATTCCGAGATAAATGTCCATCAAACTCGACTGTCCATCCCACCCGACATCAAGCAATCTCTGGCATGGTGGACAGATCAAAAGAACCTGACTGCAGGCCTTCCATTTCAGCCCGTGCCTCCAACACTGACTCTGACAACGGATGCCTCTCTTCTGGGTTGGGGAGCGCACTGTGACTCCAGCACAGTTCAAGGACTTTGACTGCCTCGGGACCAAGGCAAACATATAAACGTGTTGGAACTCCTGGCAGTGTGGAATGCGATGAAGTCTCTCGAATCCATCCTGCGGAAGAGATCTGTACAGGTGGTCACGGACAATACAACAGTGGTCGCCTACCTGAACAAAGAAGGCAACACATGTTCCATTCGTTTGACCAACCTGACACTTCACCTGTTCAACTGGCTAATTACACAATGAATTTCAGTGAGAGCCATCCATATCGCTGGAAAAGACAATGTCCTAGCGGGTGCTCTCAGCAGGGTGTCAATCAACTCACACAAATGGCAACTCGATCATCGAGTTTGAGAACTTCTGTTCCAGCGGTGAGGGACTCCGACTGTAGATCTCTTCACCGCTGCAGAGAACGCCGTCTGTCCCACCTTTTGCAGCAGGGCGGGTCACAACCCAGCTTCGATCAGTGATGCGTTCCTCCTCACCTGGTCAGGCACTCTTTTTTACATGTTCCCTCCAACTCTGCTATTAACAAAGGTGATTTCAAAAATTCAATCCAACGGCATGCATTGCATTCTGGTGACTCCGTGGTGGCTGAGGCAAACATGGTTCGCACCGTTGCTCCACCTCTCCAGGAGAGAATATTTTTATCTCCCTCAAACTCCAACAATATTGTCACAGGCCAAAGGCTCCCTACTACATCCGAATCCAACCATCTTCAAACTTACCGCATGGCAGATTTGGTAATGAAATCTCTCCCTCTCGAGATCGAGGACGTTTTACGGGCAGCATGGAAACCGTCTACCAGGGCTTCCTATGCAAGAAAATGGAATGCTTTCTGCAACTATCTTGGTCCCCTTGACATACCATATTCAGCCACCTCCATACAGCAGGTGCTACAGTTCCTCCTTCATTTACAACACAAAGGATTGAAAATCACCTCATTAAGGGTGTACTTGGCTGCCTAATGGCTGTGCAGGGTTTACCTTATTTTCATATCCTCTACTAAAACAATTTCTGAAAGGCTTAAAGAACTTAATACCTCCGGTTCGTTCACTAATGCCAGGTTGGGACCTACAGTTGGTTCTTCGAGCTCTAATGTCAAAGCCATTTGAGCCTATGGCTACTGCAGACATCAAGTTAGTTACATTAAAAACTGCATTTTTAGTAGCTGTCACTTCTGCCCATCGGGCTTCTGACCTCACGGCTTTGTGCGTAGATGGTCCTTATCTCGTCTTCCATAAGGATAAAGTAGTCTTATGCCCGGACCTGACATTCCTACCTAAGGTAGTCTCTACTTTCCATCTTAATCAAGAGATTGTATTACCTGCCTTTTTTGCGACATCCTCATCGCCTTTAGAGCACCAGTTACACATGCTAGATGTTCGTAGATCACTAGCATTTTACAAATCACGTCCTGAGACCATCAGGTCTTCTCCCCGCCTCTTTGTCTGCTATGGTGTTGACACAGAGACTGGCATCCTGGATTGTCGACTAGTGACAACAACTATCGACATCGATATGTGCACATTTCACTAGAGCTGTTTTGACTTCGACAGCTTTTGTGAGAGGTGTCTCCATGGTTGATGTTTGCAAGGCGGCTACTTGGTTGACGCCTTCAACATTTATAACTCATTACCGTCTCGATGTCAGATCACGGAAGGACAATGCGTTTCGCACAGTTGTCCTTTCGTCGGTACTATAGTAACCTCGACACCGACCCTCCTGCAGTAAGTCAGCTTGCTACTCTGCCCATATGTGTGATGCACAGAAACCATGAAGAAGAAAGACAGGTTGCTTACCTGTAACTGTAGTTCTTCGAGTGGTCATCTGTGCATTCACACAACCCACCCTCCATCCCCGCTTCGGTGTCACTGTTGAGTTCGATAGCGTACCGGATTAGGCGGCTATTCCTTGGACATAAATTCTATCGATACCGAGCAGTCTTTCTCGAATTTGATTGTATGTATATGTCTGTAAATTTTTAAATACTAGGAAAATTCTGCTAGAATTTTCTCCCTTGGTACTGGGATCGCGATGGTGGTCTCAGGGAACTGAGGGAGAGGGTGGGAGCCCCCTGGAGGGCCGCCCAAATCGCCTCAGCTATAGAATCTTCCCGAAGTGGTCTCCGCGCAGGCACAGAGCCCATATGTGTGAATGCACAGATGACCACTTGAAGAACTACAGTTACAGGTAAGCAACCTGTCTTTTCTTCTCCACCCCAGTTCTGTCACCAACAGAAGAAAGTGAGCTCATGAGGCACTGCTCTTTTTATATAGAGATGATGATACAGAAAAGCACTCTATCTGAAAAGTGCCTCTTCTTCAATAAAGCACAAGAGTCTAGCAATAGGGGCAGGGGGGGTGTCACTCCCTCCTCCACACACACACCCCTGAAGCAACCCCTAAAGCTCCATTGAGTTCATCTGGATTTACCCCCAGGTAGATTTATTTATTTATTTTTATTATACTTATACCCCGCCTTTTTTCCTGCAAGGAACCCAAGGCGGCTTACATAATTGGGCTTGAAAGCATACAGGCAGCCAATGCAAGCAGGCCAGAATTGGTGTTATATACTCTGACCTTCTGGTTCCAGTTATTAGTTGGGCTGCCACATTTTACACAAGCTGCAGCTTCTGAACAGTCTTCAGGGGCAGACCCACATAGAGTGCATTGCATAATCTAACTTGGCGATTAACAGAGCATAGATTACTTAAACCAAGCTATCCCTGTCTAGATAGTGGTGTAGCTGGGCCACCAGCCAAAGTTGGTCAAAGGTAGTCCATGTCACTGAGTCCACCTGAGCTCCAGGATGTCCCAAGCAATGAATCTGCTCCTTCAAGAGGTGTACAACACCATCCAGAACAGGTTGTGCACCCTTCATTCATTCATTCATTCATTCAGAACCACCCATTAACAACACGTCAGTCTTTTCTGCATTGAGCTTCAGTTTGTTAGCCCTCATCTAGTCCATTGTCGCAGCCAGGCACTGATTTAACACATCCACAGCTAATGGAGGTGAAAGGAGAAATAGAGCTGCTGTCATCAACATACTGATTGCAACACATTCCAGAACTCTGGATGACCCCACTCAGTGGTTTCATGTAGATGTTGAGTAGCATGGGAGACAAAACTGACCCCTGGGGAACCTCGTGGTGGAAAATCCACGGGGCCAAGCAATATTCCCCAGGCACCACTTTCTGGAGTTGGCCATCCAAGTAGGAGCAGAACCACCACAATGCAGTACCCCCCCCCCCACTCCCAACTCAGACAGCCGCCCCAGAAGGATACCATGGCCAATGGTATCAAATGCCACCGAGAGATCCAGGAGTATCAACAGACTCCTCCTGTCTCTCTCCCGACATAGGTACAGGGTGACAAAGGCTGTTTCCATGCCAAAACCCATCCTGAACCCCAACTGAAATGGCTCCAGATAATGAATCTCATCCAAGAGTGCCTGGAGCTGGTTGGCCACCACCTGCTCAAGGACCTTGCCCAGAAAAGGAACATTTGCCACTGGCTTAAAGTTGTTAAGATCTTCTGGGTGCAGAGAGGATTTCTTCAGGAGTGGTCTCACTGCCACCTCCTTCAGACGGCATGGGACCAGTCCCTCTCACAAGGAGGCATTATTCACCTCCCTGGCCCTAGAATTTCATTTCTAAAACTAAAAGATAAGTATTTCCCACATACTGTTTCTCTACAGTGGTTATTCCAGTAACTAATAAATGGACCTATTCATTCCATTGTGGAACATGGAGTCGATTCTTCTTTCATTTAATGTTTATGAACTTGTCTATTTTGGCAATGGGCAAGATTTTCTTCAATTATTCTAAGGTAGTCAGTTACCAGGTAAAACACCATTCCTAAATATTTACTTGGAAACTTAGTTGAAAGTAAAATCCTGTTACCCATCACCTGACTGATGCAGTTGCTCCCCACTTTGATGTCCAGGTGAAATGGAAGGCTTGGAAAATTGGAGGATCAGATTGGCTTGGAAAATACATTGTTTCTGATTTTTTATTTTTATGTTTTAAATATATATTTACCAAGCTCCTCTGACAAGCTCAAGGGAATTCACCCATTTCTAATTTTATATGACTTTCCCCTTTGATTAGAGGAGACTCCAAGCAGAAACCTTTGTTCTGAAATGTTCTATTGTGTTTGTGCTAAACGAGAATCAGTCCGAATTTGATAAATGGGTCTTGTCCTTAAAATTGTCTCAATGTAAATTCCAAACATCTTTGACCTTTTGGATGTTCTGAATCTGTAGCTGGGGCTTAGAGTTGTCTCATTAGGAAATAAAGAAGTTTATTTTCTTTTTGTTTTTGAACTGCAAATGTTAGATTAACCCGTGTGAGAGATTTTCATTCCACGCATCTGAAGTTTGCTGCTTCTTTTTTTCTCATTATATTCCATGCAGTTTCCACTGGATGTGGTCATGTTCTTCACGTTGCATAATGTCCTTGTTTGTGGTGTAAGCAGCTGCTCTTTCTATTTGACTGGTGAGCATCACATGATCACTTTTGTAATGTACAAAGCAAGGACTCATACATTTGAAGCTGCCTTACCCTGAGCCATGCCATTTGCCCTTTGAGCCCAGTAGTGTGTGTCTGCTTTGACTGGCAGAAATTCTTCATGGTCTCAGGCAGAGTTCTTTCCCAACCCTTATGCTGGAGATCCTTTTAATTTCAGGTGCTGGGGATTGAACCTGGGACCTTCTACATGCAAAGCATGTGCTCTACCACTGAGTGATAGGCCCCACCCCATAGAGGCCAATGATCATGGGTCTTGTGGATCTTTTTGTGGGTGAGCCACTTTGCATTTTACTGGAGAGAAGGCAACTTACTAATGTCAGTTCTTTTCATTCTTCTCTGTAATGTGTGAGTTTGGTTGTGGGAAAATGAGAACCTCAACAAGATTGAGCTTGACAGATTCGGCTCTCCCCCCAAAAATAACCTAATCTCTCTAGGGGCTCTCTAAGAACGTAAGAGCCATCCTGGATCAGACCAAGGGTCCATCTAGTCCAGCATTCTGTTCACACAGTGACCAACCAGCTGCCCACAGGATCCCACAAGCAGCACATGAGTGTAACAGTACCCTCCCAACCATGTTCCCCAGCAATTGGTGTACAGAGGCATATTGCCTCTGATACTGGAGGTAGCATATAGCGAATCAGGGCTAATAGCCCTTCTCCATGAACTTGTCCAATCCCCTTTTAAAGACCTCCAAATTGGTGGCCATCACTACATCTTATGGAAGTGAATTCCATAGTTTAACTATGCACTGTGTGAAGAAGTGCTTCCTTTTCTCTGTCCTGACTCTCCCATCAGTCAGCTTCATGGGATGACCCCGGGTTCTAGTATTAAGAGAGAAGGAGAAAAATGACTCCCTATCCACTTTCTCCACACCATGCATAATTTTGTACAGCTCTATCATGTCTTCCCTTCCTCGCCTTTTTTCTAAGCTAAACAATCCCAGCTGCTGTAACCTTTCCTCATAGGGGAGTTGCTCCAGCCCCTTGATCATTTTAATAGCCCTTTTCTACACTTTTTCCAACTCTACAATGTCCTTTTTTAGGTGTGACCAGAACTGTACACAGTATTCTAAGTGTGGCTGCACCATAGATTTGTATAAAGGCAGTATGATCTTGGCAGTTTTCTTTTCAATTCCTTTCCTAATTATGCCTAACAGGGAGTTTGCCTTTTTCACAGCATCCACACACTGGGTCGACTCTCAAAGAACTCTAAAAGGTTCTTACCTTTGCGGAAGCCATGTTGATTCTTTCTCAGCAGGGCTTGTCTTTCTGTATGCTTACTGATTTTATCTTTAATAACACTTTCAACCAATTAACACAGAACAGACATTAAGCTAACTGGCCTGTAATTTCCCAGATCCCCCTGGATCCTTTTAAGAATTGGTGTTACATTGGCCATTCTCCAGTCCTCTGGTACAGAGGCTGATCTTAGGGACACGTTGCATATTTTTGTTAGAAGATCAGCAATTTCATATTTGAGTTCTTTAAGAACACTAGGATGGATACCATCTGGGCCCAGTAATTTATTGACTTTCAATTTGTCAATAAGGTTGAGAACGTCATCTTTTGATCATCACTATTTGCCTAAGTTCCTCAGACTCCCTTCCTGAAAACCTCAGTTCAGGCACAGGCATCTGTCCTGTATCTTTTGCAGGGAAGACAGATGAAAAGAATTCATTCAGCTTCTCTGCAACCTCCTTATCCTCCTTTAGTACTCCTTTCACTCCATCATCTTTCAGATTTCTCTCACAGATCTATTTTGTTACAGGTAGGAAAAGAAGGTGTAAAAATCAGGTACACACCACAATGTGCAAGAAATAAATGTCAGTTTATTTTACAGTGATTATGCATGTTGGGAAGGAAACTGCTGTTTTTCTTTTATAGAGATATATTTTTCCTCATGTTGGAATAGTATCGTGGACGTGCAGCCTGGCAATGCTTAGTGATGGGTGATCTCCCCCTCAGCTCAATTCAGAAGCTACTCAGCTTTCTTGGAGAACTCTCAAAGGAAAAATCTTGCTGTTTCCCCAGAGTTCTTTTGTGGCTTGTAATGTTGACTGTATCTTCTGATCCTGCCTTACTGATTTCAACTGTCCTACAAAATTTTATCTGTTTCTTGTCCTAGTCCTGGACTTTAATCACAGCTTGAATGCATCAGTTCAGAAGTCCCTAAAGAGGGATGTTTAAGGCTTCAGGGAACTGTACAGTGCCTGAGCTATTGGCCCAGAGGGCAAACCTCTGTAGAGCTTTCCGAGCCTTTGGGGAAAGGAAGCTGTGCCGTTCCTGAGCTTGTTAACCAGACTTGTGGAAACTCCCCAACCCAAATGGACTGCAACTTCAGCAGAAGCTCTTGGGAAGCCCTCTCCCTAGCCTCTGTTTTTCTTGATATATATATATATATATATATTGTAATCTTACGGTGATGCCAGAACCTTTCATTGTTGTTTATTTACATTTTCTCACTAAGGCAAACAGAGAGCTGTAACATTACCAAAAGTGTTGCAGCCATGAAGGGGGGGAAATGGCAGGGAGGGGGATGGTGTGTGGAAAATTGAAATAACCTGTGACTTCATTACTGCTTGATCTGTGGTGTGTTTCCAAACCCAATTCAAAGTACTGGTTAAAACCTTAAAGCCGGGATACTGAAGGACCACCTGTTCCCGCTTGATCCTGTCTGCCCACTAAGATCTGCACAGGAGGCTCTCTTCTGCATCCTACCACCATCTAAAGTGTACTCAGTGGGTAGGCAGAACAGGGTCTTCTCCTTCATGGCACACAGACTCTGGAACACCCCCCATGTGAGGTGCACCTAGTCTTTTTCCTCTTAACCTTTCAAAGGTTAATAAAGGCAGTCTTATTTAGATGGGCTAGAGCAGTGATGACGAACCTTTTTGAGCCCGAGTGCCCAAATTGCAACACAAAACCAACTTATTTATTTCAAAGTGCCAACACTGCAATTAAACCTGAATTTTAGTGCAAAAGACTGCTCTGCCTGTGGCGATATGCCCTCCGCCCCACCACTCAGACTGGCCACAGCCGCACCGGTGCCCAGTACGTCAAGGGAGGCCTGGGCTCCAGAAGCCAGGCCAAGCCAACCTGTGACAGCAGCGTGCGCCTCGCAGCAGCCGGCACTGCAGACAAGCCCCCCCGAGGCACACAGGCCCTTCGCGCCAGGCAGGCAGTTGGCATGCAGGGACCTCTCTGTGGGCACGCGAGCCATAGGTCGCCAGCCCTCGAGCGACTTTGGGGGCACAGAGCTTGAGAGCAGTGGGGGGGCGAAGCCACCAAAAGAAGGGAGGTGGGCAGAGCGGCCGCTCCTGCCCGCCGTGCATTGCTCGGCATCCCGCAGGCCACCGCCTCTGCCAGGGAAGGGCCGAGAAGGTCCTCCCAGGGTGGGGCAGGCAGGCCTGGAGAGCTACTGTTGCCCCGGCGACCGCCCAGCCGGAGAGGCCGGCAGCCAGCCAGGAGCGCCTTTCGCTGCGGCCGGCGGTGGTAACGACGTCAGGTCGGCGCTGGGCAGCACCAAAGCTCCCCACCAGCAGTGCCAGGCGGTGTCATGCCCCGCACGTGGGCTCAGGCTGTGACGCGGCGGGCGGGGCCGGCGGGAGCGCCCACTCCGGACCCGCCCACTCTTTGCAGGGTGGGCAGGCCACCTCCCCGCAGCCGGCACCGCCTCCATGGCCCGTCCACAGCCCGAGGTGCGGCCCCTCGGGAAGCAAGCTTGTGGGTGCCGCAGGGCTCATCTTCGGCCCGGCGCTGTGGAGGGCGGGCTGGGCATGCCGGCAGCAAAGAAGCCAGAGTGACCGGAGGGCTGCTGGGCCAAGTCCCGCCTCAGGAGGCTCCACGGGCAGCATTGTGGCAGGCCAGGAGGCTGACCGGGTCCCTGGAGGAGGGCAGCGGCGAGGAAAGGCAGGTCGCGCCTCGGGCATGCACTCCCATGCAGTGCGCCGGCGGGAGGCAGCGATGGGGCCGGGCGGGCTGCAGAGCACGCGCCTGCCCGGCACGAAGCCTCGGGGGGGGGCTTGTCTGTAGTGCCAGCTGCTGCGAGGTGCACGCTGCTCTCACAGGTCGGCTTGGCTTGGCCTAGTTTCTGGAGCCTGGGCCTCCCTTGAGGTACTGGCTGTGGCCAGTCCGAGTGGTGGGGCAGAGGGCATGTCGCCGCAGGTGGAGCAGTCTTTTGCACTAAAACCTCGGTGTAATTGCAGTGTTGGCACTTTGAAATAAATAAGTTGGTTTTGTGTTTTGTGTTGCAGTTTGGGCACTCGGGCTCAAAAAGGTTCGCCATCACTGCTCTACCCTATAGTTTGGAGATGCTCTGGCCTCTTTGGCTGAGAGCCTACATGGAAATGCAAGTACGCAGAAGTGCCCAGCACTTTGCAATACACGCACTTCACCTGTCATAATGATAGATGTTCTGTTTGCATGGAGGATTGATTGACCAGCCATTTTTTAAATTGGTATTTTGTTTTGTTTTGTTTTGTTTTTTAATTTTAAATATGTTGTTTTATTTTATATATATGGTGTTTTTATTCTTTTTATCTTTTATTGTTCACCACTTTGGAATCTGTTTAGATGTGGAGCAGTATATAAATATTGTAAATAAATAAAATAATGGAAGAATAAATGCTTGCTGCCTTTATTTGAATTTGAGCAGTCTTAAGTTTTAGTTTTCATTACAACTTACAATAAGTTAATGTTGATCAATTTTTAAACTAAGTGCATGTTCTGAATGCTGCAGTCTGCCTGTGTGTTTAATACTAACAGTACTTCCAGGGAAGATGAGAGCGCTCTGATTTATCATAATTTTACTTGAAGGAAATGTGCATTATTACTATTACAGATTAGCTCTATTCAGATGTGGCTTTAACAGTGTAGAGCAGAAGTTCTCAAACCGTGGTGGTCCATAAGCTTCATTCAGGTGGTCGGTGGGAAGGTTACAGAAAGGTCAAGAATATCAATACTTCACTAGATTTATTTTTTCTGACTATGAAGATCAGCACTGTTTTGTCCAGGGTGGGATTATCCAACAGGCTAACAAAGCTCTAGCCTAGGGCCCATGATTTTCATAATATAGCATTGGTGCAATGTACTAATTATTCCCTAGACATTTTCCAGTTAAAGAGGCCTTTCTCAGCAGACTGGCACAGGACCTGTGTTTTTCTAATATGGCATTAGTTTTTATGATGATGCCAGTGCTGAAGAGAGAGAAAATCT
Source organism: Shinisaurus crocodilurus (assembly GCA_021292165.1). NCBI lineage: Eukaryota > Metazoa > Chordata > Lepidosauria > Squamata > Shinisauridae > Shinisaurus > Shinisaurus crocodilurus. The sequence goes on from CM037879.1 coordinate 186,643,736, forward strand.
CTTAAAATATGAGTTATGCTTTGATTTATAGGGGGGGGAATCATAGAATCATAGAATCATAGAAAAGTAGAGTTGGAAGGGGCCTACAAGGCCATCGAGTCCAACCCCCTGCTCAATGCAGGAATCTAGGTCAAAGCATCTCTGACAAATGTCTGTCCAGCTGCACCTTGAATGCCTCCAGAGTGGGAGAGCCCACGACCTCCCTAGGTAGTTGATTCCATTGTCTTATTGCTCTGACAGTCAGGAAATTTTTCCTGATGTTTAGGTGGAATCTAGGTTCCTGTAACTTGAGCCCATTATTCCGTGTCCTGCAAACTGGGATGAACGAGAAGAGATCTTTGCCCTCCTCTGTGATCCCCCCCCCCCCTTGCAGCCAGCATGGAAAGAACTGCAACGGCTGCTTCTCTGCGGTCGCAAAAGCAACCTCAGAGAAGGGGTTTAGTGGACGTTCCGGAGGGCAGGGAGGTGAGGAGACCAGCACCACCAAGATACAACATATCCTGGCAGCACCTCAGCCTCTTTCCCTTCCAGTCCAAAGCATTGCAGTTAGTCAAGACGAAATTGGCCGTCTAGCTGTTTTGCAGAGCAAGAGGAACATGGAGGCAACCTTATCCTCCGTGCTCCTCCCGCTCTGCATAGGATGGATGCCTGTAATTCTCTGAGTTTGGAGGGTTACGGGCATGCCCATAGGACTGTGCCCTAAGTTTTTATTAAGACCCCATGCAATTTTCAAGTGGCCTGTGGGGGTGTGGAAGTTTTAGAACTGCAGGTGTAGATCCTGCTCACAAAGGAGCAGTATCTTGCCCATCCTGCATCTCCCGGCATGCCCAAGAAGAGTAACAATTATACAGATTGGATCCACAATGTTGGACTATATGTATGGATGACTCCATTCCACTAGGACAGTGTTCTCCAAACTTGGGTCCCCAGATATTTTTGACCTACAACTCCCAGCATGCCCCAGCCAGCTATGCTGGGAGTTGTAGGCCAAAAACATCTGGGGACCCAAGGTTGGAGAACACTGCACTAGGATCTTCAGTGTACAGAGAAGTGAACTTGGAAGAGGTGGGAAACACACCAAAGGGCACAGCCATGCCCATGTTATACATACCAGGTGCTTCACAGATACACAGCAAAATAGGCTCATCATTATTTCCCACACTGGGTCTTGAAAAAAGGAAAAGCTTTGTATCAAGAATGATCCTTTTTATTAGTCTTGAAAAGAAACATTGTTAACATTTATTTTTGTGTTTTTGTTCTTATTTGCCTTCCGAAGCATTAAACGAGGATCCTATGTTAGGATCAGGTGAGCGTATCCCACACAGTTGATACACTTGTAATCATATCTGTGATGGGACATCCCCTCAACTTGTTTTTTTTCCATCTTTCCTTCCCCAGCTATTCCTTTTCTTTAAGAATCCCAAGCAATTTAAAGGATTGACGTAGATATATTTCCTTTTCCGTGTGATCCTCTTGTTCCTCCTTCCTTTCAATATATTTTATTGAGAAAGACACTGCAAGTTACCATGACTCTTTCCTTTTTTTAACACAAGCAAAGTATTCCCATTGATGCCAATGCCCAGGTTCTCATTCACTATAGTAGAGGCACGCTGTCTCACAACAGGAGAGCCATCCTTCTTTTCTCTTGACAGGCATGGCCCCGCCATAGTTGAACACTTTTGAGTCATAATGATTCAGTGGCAGAGAATTAAACATGTGCTTAGAATCATAGAAGAGTAGAATTATAGAAGAGTAGAATTAGAAGGAGCCTACAAGGCCATTGAGTCCAACCCCCTGCACAACGCAGGAATCCAAGTCAAAGCATCAGTGACAGATGGCTGTCCAACTGCACCTTGAATGCCTCCAGTGTGGAAGAGCCCACCACCTCCCTTGGTAATTGATTCCATTGTTGTACTCAAGAGGAGGCCTAAGCAGTGCTGAGTAGAGGGGAACTACTCCCCCCCCTCTTGTATTTTATTGGATTGTACATCGCTCAGAGTGGCCGGATGTCTGGCCAGATGGGTGATTCATAAATAAATAAATAAACTAGCACTTCATGCAATTTGGAAGCTATGCAGCCCAAAATAACATTTGCCATTTTTGCAGCCACATCACATTGCTGACTCGTATTCAGCTTGTGATCTACTACAACAATTCCAAGATCATTCTCACTTGTAGTATTGTTGAGCCTATAACTGTGCATTTGGTTTCTTTTTCCTAGGTGCAGCACTTAGCATTTATCCCTATTATTATTATTATTATTATTATTATTATTATTATTATTATTACTACTACTACTACTACTATTATTCATTCTGTTGTTTTCAGCCCAGCGCTCCAGCCTATCGAGATCACTTTGAATTTTGTTTCTGTCTTCCAGAGTATTAGCTGTTCCACCCAATTTTGTGTAATCTGCAAATTTGATAAGCATTCCCTGCACCTCCTCATCCAAGTCATTAATAGAAATGTTGAAGAGCACTGGGCCCAGGACCGAGCCCCGCGGTACCCCACTCGTTACCTCTCCCCAGTTTGAGAAGGGACCATTGTTAAGCACTCTTTGAGTCTGATTCTGTAGCCAGCTGTGGATCCACCTGATAGTTGTTCCATCTAGCCCACTTTTAGCTAGCTTGCTAATCAGGATATCATGAGGCACTTTGTCGAAAGCTTTGCTGAAGTCCAGATATTATGTCCACAGCATTCCCACAGTCCACAAGGGAGGTTACCCAATCAAAAAATGAGATCAGATTGGTCTGGCAGGATTTGGTCTTGACAAATTCATGTTGGCTTCTAGTAATCACTGCATTGTTTTCAAGGGGCATGCAGATTATTATTATTATTTATTATTATTATTATTATTATTATTATTATTATTTATTCAATTTATATCATGCCTATATACTATTACTCTAGGCGGCGTACAAAATAACAATTAAATAGATAAGTATACAATAAAAACATCTGTTAAACGTGAAAACAGTATAAAAATTCCATTAAAATTCCATAAAAACAATAAAATTCCATAGTAATATGACAGAATGTTATAAAAGGAAGGCCTGCTGAAATAACAAAGTCTTCAGTGCCTGCTTAAAGACATTCAAAGAAGTCAGCAGGTGTATTTCAAGTGGCAGGCCATTCCACAATTGAGGGGCAGCAAAAGAGAAGGACCTCCACATCTGCATATACCTTCCAGACAGCAAACAGCAAAGGAATTTTAACTCTGTCTTTCCTGTGTATTTTGCAGATATTATCAAATCATTCCGGGAGCTCTGTAGAAAGTTTCATAGCTGGCGAAGCTCCTCCCCCTCCTTATTTACTTCTTCTATCTTCTTCTTTGCCGGTCCTGAAGAAATATCCGATTTCCCTTGTTCATGTGATTGATCTACTTTAAGATTTACGTTCAAGTTCTGGATTCTTGCTTCCAATCTGTTTAGAATTTTTCTCTCCATTTCATCCCACAGGTTTAAGAATGCTGCAAACATATTCTCTTGTATATATTATTCAAGACACTTCCAAACATAAAAGATTTATAGACCTCCTTCCAAGTTTCCTCTTCGTTATCTTTTTTGCCTCCCAAATAAACCCATAGTCACTTACAGTTAGTTATAAATCCTACTATGCTGCAGAAAGATTCCAAATTAGCCAGTCCAGATGTAATCCATTATTTGGAAATGAGCATGAACGCTTCTAATGATCGGTAAAAACTGGTCTCCGAATACAGCACCGTTTTCCCCCACCTCAGGTCGCAAGCCACAAATCTATCCATCAGAGGGCAGACAGAAAGCAATTTATGACCCTATGAGATAATTTGGGGGTAACATCAAATCTTCGCTTCTTTAATCAGAAATAGATTCCCCAGCCAGAGCCAGGAAATGCTGTACCAGCTGCGTTCAAGGCGCCATGTTCACCCGGAAGCCAGTGGAGCCTTAACCTTGTCCCCACTTTTTCCCACCCTCTGACAACTCTCACAGGACTTGCAGAATTCAGTGACTTCCCTAGCCATGTTTGGCTAGTAATCATGAGCCCTCAATTGTTTTCTGGTTTTCCCTATACCCATGTGGTCTGCCAAAAAGGAATTGCGGGCTAATTTTAGCAGCTGGTCCTGATATGATGTTGGAACGACAAGCTGCTTTTCAACCCCCCCCCCCCCCAACTTCCTGGCTCTCCCAAGGGCAAACACTTTCGATATAGGAGTCCATTTTCCCAGAAAACCTGCTCTTTTTGGGTGTCAGCAAAAGAGAGTTCATGTGCTTCTGCCTGGGTCCTTAAACCTTCCAGGCTGGAATCTGTTACAGTTGCCATTTTGAAACCTTCATCTGCCTGAGGGAACTCAGGAGTAGCAAAGTTTCCTTCAGCTGGGTTACTAGGCAACCCTGGGGGTACATTCTCGGCTCCCTCTGATTCGATACAATTTCCTTACAGGCCTACAGCTGCTTTTTGAGAACGGGTCACAATATATACTTTTCTGCCATCTGATTCCATAAGATCTTTCACTAGAATCAGAGGTTCTTCCTGACAGGAATTCACACCCAAAATAAACTTCCCTTTGGATCCCCTCCACATAACATTTACTTCTGCTACTGGGATCTCCACTGTAGAGCCTCTCACAGGTTTAATGGTGACTGTTCTGTGAGGAATGATTTCCTCAGGATTTACCAAATCCTCACGAATTAAAGAAATTAGTGCTCCAGTATCAAGCACAACCATATGTCTTCTTCCATTTACTGACACTTCTTCCCACAAAAACTGATCTGACTCCTGCATGTCACCCCACTTTAACATGTAGCACTGTGGACTCCTAGGCTCTTTAGAGTCTTTATTAACATATACCCTCCTCACTGAGGTACTTTTTTCCTTTTCATAGAAATCATAGAAATCATAGAAAAGTAGAGTTGGAAGGGGCCTACAAGGCGATCGAGTCCAACCCCCTGCTCAATGCAGGAATCCAGGTCAAAGCATCTCTGACAGATGTCTGTCTAGCTGCACCTTGAATGCCTCTAGAGTGGGAGAGCCCACCGCCTCCCTAGGTAGTTGATTCCATTGTCTTATTGCTCTGACAGTCAGGAAATTTTTCCTGATGTTTAGGTGGAATCTAGGTTCCTGTAACTTGAGCCCATCATTCCGTGTCCTGCAAACTGGGATGATCGAGAAGAGATCCTGGCCCTCCTCTGTGTGACATCCCTTCAAATACTGGAAGAGTGCGATCATATCTCCCCTCAGTCTCCTCTTCTGAAGGCTAAACATGCCCAGTTCTTTCAGTCTCTCCTCATAGGGCCTTGTTTCCAGTCCCTTTATCATCCTTGTTGCCCTCCTCTGAACCCTCTCCAGTTTGTCTATGTCCTTCTTAAAGTGAGGTGCCCAGAACTGGACGCAGTACTCAAGATGAGGCCTAACCAGTGCCGAGTAAAGGGGAATTATCACTTCCCGCGATTTGGAAGCTATACTTCTATTAATACAGCCCAAAATTGCATTTGCCTTCTTTGCAGCCACATCGCATAGCTGGCTCATATTCAGTTTGTGATCTACCACAATTCCAAGATCCTTCTCACTTGTAGTATTGTTGAGCCAAGTGTCCCCCATTCTGTAACTCTGCATTTGGTTTCCTCTCCCTAGGTGCAGCACTTGGCATTTATCCCTATTAAATTTCATTCTGTTGTTTTCGGCCCAGCGCTCCAGCCTATCGAGGTCACTTTGAATTTTGTTTCTGTCTTCCAGAGTATTAGCTGTTCCACCCAACTTTGTGTCATCTGCAAATTTGATAAGCTTTCCCTGTACCTCCTGATCCAAGTCATTAATAAAAATGTTGAAGAGCACCGGGCCCAGGACCGAGCCCTGTGGTACCCCGCTCATTACCTCTCCCCAGTTTGAGAAGGAACCATTGATAAGCACTCTTTGAGTCCGATTCCGTAGCCAATTGTGGATCCACCTGATAGTTGTTCCATCTAGCCCACTCTTAGCTAGCTTACTAATCAGGATATCATGAGGCACTTTGTCGAAAGCTTTGCTGAAGTCCAGATATATAATGTCCACAGCATTCCCACAGTCCACAAGGGAGGTTACCCGATCAAAAAATGAGATCAGATTAGTCTGACAGGATTTGTTCTTGACAAATCCATGCTGGCTTCTAGTAATCACTGCATTGTTTTCAAGGTGCTTGCAGACTGACTTCTTTATAATCTGCTCCAAAATCTTCCCGGGGATTGATGTCAGACTGACTGGCCTATAGTTCCCAGGTTCCTCCTTCTTGCCCTTTTTGAAGATGGGAACAACATTTGCCCTCCTTCAGTCGTCTGGCACTTCACCTGTCCTCCATGATTTCTCAAAGATAATAGACAGTGGTTCTGAGAGTTCTTCTGCCAGTTCCTTTATTACTCTAGGATGCAGCTCGTCAGGCCCTGGAGATTTAAACTCGTTCAGAGTAATCAGGTGCTCCTTGACCATTTGCCTATCAATCTCAAGCTGCAATCCTGCTCCTTCAGTCTGCACTTCAGGTTTGCCAGGGGGGTCATAGACCCTCTTTGGGAGAAGACCGAGCCAAAGTAGGAATTGAACACTTCTGCCTTTTCTTTGTCTTCTGTTATCAATTTGCCATCCTCATCGCTTAGTTGAACCACCAGTTCTTTCTTCTGTCTTTTACTGTGCATGTATCTGAAGAAAGCTTTTTTGTTGCTTTTAGCATTCCTCGCTAACCTTAGCTCATTCTCAGCTTTAGCCTTCCTGACACTATTCCTGCAGTTCTGTGCTACCTGCCTGTACTCTTCCCTTGTAGCCTGTCCTTCCTTCCACTTCCTATACGTGTCCTTTTTTGTTTTCAGGTCATCTTTGATTTTATTGTGAAGCCACATTGGCTTCTTCTGTTGCCCTCTGCCTTTTTTCCTTGTGGGAATTGTTTGCAATTGTGCCTTTAAAATTTCCTTTTTTAAAAACTCCCACCCCTCCTGGGCTCCCTTTCTCGTGAGAGTCACTTGCCATGGGATCTTACTAATCATTGTTCTGAGTCTGTTAAAATTGGCTTTCCTAAAATCCAGGGTACGTGTTTGGCTACACTCAGCTTTTGCTTCCGTTCGAATCAAGAACTCAAGTATAACATGGTCACTTTCTCCCAGAGTTCCCGAAACTGCCACTTTATCCACTAACTCGTCTCTGTTGGTTAGAATCAGGTCAAGGATAGCCGATCCTCTAGTTCCTTCCTCCACTTTCTGTAGGAGGAAGTTATCAGCAGCACAGCTCAGGAATTTCTTGGAGGGGCCATGTTTGGCTGAATAAGTCTCCCAACAGATATCAGGGAAATTGAAGTCACCCATTACTACCACATCGTGCCTCCTTGAAACAATGGCAATTTGCTTTTCAAAAGTCCCATCCTCGTCTTCTCCTTGATTGGGTGGTCGGTAGTAGACTCCAACCGCCATGTTCGTTTTATTCTTTGCCCCCTTTATTTTAACCCAGATGCTCTCAATGGGGCTGCCAAGCTCCTCTTCCTGTATCTCTGTGCAGAGATACGTATTTTTAACATACAGTGCAACTCCACCTCCCTTTCTGTTGCTTCTGTTCCTTTTGAACAAGTTATACCCTTCAATTGCTGTATTCCAGTCATGGGAGTCATCCTACCAGGTTTCAGTTATCCCTATCAAGTCGTACTTGCCATCATGTATCAAGAGTTCAAGTTCGTCTTGTTTGCTGCCCATACTCTGGGCATTAGTATAGAGACATCGAAGACTATGTGCTTTATAGTCCGACTTTTTCCCTACATTTTGTGGTAGACTATCAATGGGCACCGCTGGAGCTATTCTCTCCATTGTGGCATAGAGGCCTTCTTCCATTGGTACCCCCGAGTTTATGTCTCCCTCCCCTGTTGGATTCAGTTTAAAGCCCTCCTGATTAAGTTCCTCATGCTGTGGCCAAACACATTCTTCCCAGTCCTTGTGAGGTGCAACCCATCCTTTTGGTCCACAAGTCTTGGACACTGAGGTCGTATATGTCCTACAAGCCCACAATGATGACAAGTAAGATCAGTTTTGCCAAACAATGGTCTTGTGGTGTTTCCCGCCTTTTCGGTGGTCAACTGACTTTTGGCTCCCTCAGCTTCCTTTTTGAGCCCTCCAGGCTTATACACAGGCTTTGTGTTAGTCTCTTTATTAGTTTTGCCTGTCATATTATAGCCCCGGTTCAAGGAAAACTGATCAGCCAGCAAAGCTGCCTCTTGATAGTTTTTAGGGTTTCTGTCCCTCACTAATAATCTTATCTCCTGAGGTATTTGAAAAACCAGTTGATCCTTTATCATAAGATCAACCAAATCTTGTTTGGTTTTTACCTCAGCACAAGTGCTGCTGTACAAACAACAACTACTAGTGCTGCAAGGGAAGGGTGTGGCCTGAGAGCTGAAAGGGAAGGGTGTGGCCTGAGAGCTGAAAGGGAAGGGTGTGGTCTGAGAGCTTAAAAGGAAGGGTGTGGCGTGACAGCTCATTCTGTTCCTGACTCCCAGCTGAGCAGGAGCACAACAGGGGAGAGGCTCCAGCTGTTTTTGGGGCTGTGATAAGGCAAGCAGGCTCCCAGAGAGCGAGCGAACAGAGCGAGCGCACAGGGAGAGAAAACAGGAGTTTGGCAGCGGAGTTCGGCAGGGGAGGTCAAGGGGGAGGTCCCTAAAAAAAATAAAAAATAAAAAATTCTAGGAAGACAGAAACAGAGCACTATGGAAGGAAAGGACTCAGCAGTGGTGGTGACCTGCAAGGGGTGTGCAATGTTTGTTTTCCTGCCGGAGATCGACATGGCCTACACGTGCAACAAGGGCAAGCTGGTCACTCTGTTGGAAGAAAAGGTCAGAGGACTGGAGCAGCAAGTGTCAACCCTCAGGAGCATAAGAGAAAGCGAGGAGTTCTTAGACAGAACGGTGGATCTACAGCACCAAAGCACAGTACAGGAGCCAGAAGGGCAACGGCAGGATGAGTCGGAGTCGGAGACTGCAGAGGCAAGGGAAAATAACGCAGGGGGAACTCCCTGGAAAAGGGTGACTGTTAGGAGCAGAAGAACTACAAGACACTCTGCGCCTGTGGAAGCAGTGGAGCTATGGAACAGCTTCCATGTACTTGAGGACGAGAGCAGAGGACAGCCTGCAGAGGACGGATTACCGGGCACCCAACGTGACAGCGAGCAAGAGGCTGAGGGTCAGTCAAGTGGAGGCAATCAAACCAAGGCCTACAGCAAGAGGAAGAGAAGAGTACTCGTAGTGGGAGACTCCCTCCTGCGGGGGATCGAAGCCAAAGTATGTCGCGAAGACCCATGGACTCGCCAGGTGTGCTGTCTCCCCGGGGCACGGATTAAGGATGTGTCAGAGCAGCTGCCGAGGCTCATGCAGCCCACCAACACATACCCCTTTCTTCTCTTCCACGTGGGTACAAATGATACTGCCAAGCGGAGTTACAAAGAAATCACGGCAGACTTTGAAGAGTTGGGAATGGAACTCAAGAACTTCGGGGCCCAGATAGTTTTCTCATCCATCCTTCCAGTACTTGGAAGAGGCATAGAAAGGGAAAGAAAAATACTCCGAGTGAATGACTGGCTACGAAGGTGGAGCCGACGTGAGGGATTTGGATTCTGGGACCACGGGCTACACTTCCTGGAAGATGTACTGCTGGCAAAGGATGGGTTGCACCTCACAAGGACTGGGAAGAATGTGTTTGGCCACAGCATGAGGAACTTAATCAGGAGGGCTTTAAACTGAATCCAACAGGGGAGGGAGACATAAACTCGGGGGTACCAATGGAAGAAGGCCTCTATGCCACAATGGAGAGAATAGCTCCAGCGGTGCCCATTGATAGTCTACCACAAAATGTAGGGAAAAAGTCGGACTATAAAGCACATAGTCTTCGATGTCTCTATACTAATGCCCAGAGTATGGGCAACAAACAAGACGAACTTGAATTTTTGATACATGAGGGCAAGTACGACTTGATAGGGATAACTGAAACCTGGTGGGATGACTCCCATGACTGGAATACAGCAATTGAAGGGTATAACGTGTCCTTTTTTGTTTTCAGGTCATCTTTGAGATCCCATGGCAAGTGACTCTCACGAGAAAGGGAGCCCAGTGGGGGTGGGAGTTTTTAAAAAAGGAAATTTTAAAGGCAAAAACAAAACAAAAAAGGACACGTATAGGAAGTGGAAGGAAGGACAGGCTACAAGGGAAGAGTACAGGCAGGTAGCACAGAACTGCAGGAATAGTGTCAGGAAGGCTAAAGCTGAGAATGAGCTAAAGTTAGCGAGGAATGCTAAAAGCAACAAAAAAGCTTTCTTCAGATACATGCACAGTAAAAGACAGAAGAAGGAACTGGTGGTTCAACTACGCAATGAGGATGGCAAATTGATAACAGAAGACAAAGAAAAGGCAGAAGTGTTCAATTCCTACTTCAGCTCGGTCTTCTCCCAAAAGAGGGTCTATGACCCCCGGCCCTTGGCAAACCTGAAGTGCAGACTGAAGGGGAAGGATTGCAGCTTGAGATTGATAGGCAAATGGTCAAGGAGCACCTGATTACTCTGAACGAGTTTAAATCTCCAGGGCCTGATGAGCTGCATCCTAGAGTAATAAAGGAACTGGCAGAAGAACTCTCAGAACCACTGTCTATTATCTTTGAGAAATCATGGAGGACAGGTGAAGTGCCAGACGACTGGAGGAGGGCAAATGTTGTTCCCATCTTCAAAAAGGGCAAGAAGGAGGAACCTGGGAACTATAGGCCAGTCAGTCTGACATCAATCCCCGGGAAGATTTTTGAGCAGATTATAAAGAAGTCAGTCTGCAAGCACCTTGAAAACAATGCAGTGATTACTAGAAGCCAGCATGAATTTGTCAAGAACAAATCCTGTCAGACTAATCTGATCTCATTTTTTGATCGGGTAACCTCCCTTGTGGACTGTGGGAATGCTGTGGACATTATATATCTGGACTTCAGCAAAGCTTTCGACAAAGTGCCTCATGATATCCTGATTAGTAAGCTAGCTAAGAGTGGGCTAGATGGAACAACTATCAGATGGATCCACAATTGGCTACAGAATCGGACTCAAAGAGTGCTTATCAATGGTTCCTTCTCAAACTGGGGAGAGCGGGGTACCACAGGGCTCGGTCCTGGGCCCGGTGCTCTTCAACATTTTTATTAATGACTTGGATCAGGAGGTACAGGGAATGCTTATCAAATTTGCAGATGACACAAAGTTGGGTGGAACAGCTAATACTCTGGAAGACAGAAACAAAATTCAAAGCCTATTCAAATTCAATAGGCTGGAGCGCTGGGCCGAAAACAACAGAATGAAATTTAATAGGGATAAATGCCAAGTGCTGCACCTAGGGAGAGGAAACCAAATGCAGAGTTACAGAATGGGGGACACTTGGCTCAACAATACTACAAGTGAGAAGGATCTTGGAATTGTGGTAGATCACAAACTGAATATGAGCCAGCAATGCGATGTGGCTGCAAAGAAGGCAAATGCAATTTTGGGCTGTATTAATAGAAGTATAGCTTCCAAATCGCGGGAAGTGATAATTCCCCTTTACTCGGCACTGGTTAGGCCTCATCTTGAGTACTGCGTCCAGTTCTGGGCACCTCACTTTAAGAAGGACATAGACAAACTGGAGAGGGTTCAGAGGAGGGCAACAAGGATGATAAAGGGACTGGAAACAAGGCCCTATGAGGAGAGACTGAAAGAACTGGGCATGTTTAGCCTTCAGAAGAGGAGACTGAGGGGAGATATGATCGCACTCTTCCAGTATTTGAAGGGATGTCACACAGAGGAGGGCCAGGATCTCTTCTCGATCATCCCAGTTTGCAGGACACGGAATAATGGGCTCAAGTTACAGCAACCTAGATTCCACCTAAACATCAGGAAAAATTTCCTGACTGTCAGAGCAATAAGACAATGGAATCAACTACCTAGGGAGGTTGTGGGCTCTCCCACTCTGGAGGCATTCAAGGTGCAGCTGGACAGACATCTGTCAGAGATGCTTTGACCTAGATTCCTGCATTGAGCAGGGGGTTGGACTCGATGGCCTTGTAGGCCCCTTCCAACTCTACTTTTCTATGATTCTATGATTCTATGATAAGTGATCCATTTCCCAAAATGATCAGCTAACTTGTGGCTCAACTCCAGATAAGACCTGGATGAAGCAGCATTAGTGCTCCTGAATTTCTTCCTGAAATATTCCGTGCCATAGCGAAATCTTTTATACACTGCTGCTTTAAATGTTTCAAAATCAAGAGCTTCCCCCACAGGAAAACTATTATAGATTTCAGCCAAATCACCCTTTATCAGGTTTGGGATAAACTTCATATAATCTTGTGGATTTACTTCCCACATCATGGCTGCTTTCTCAAATGTGTTAAAGAATATTTCGGAATCTTGTCCCTCTATGGAAGCAGTGAAATCTTTTGGAGATAACTTAGGAGTTCTGGCTCCCTCCTCAGTTCTCAGTTGATCTTCCCTCTCCATTTTCTTTTTCTCCAACCCAAGTTGTTCTAAATCTACCTCACGTTCTTTTTCTCTCATTCTTATTTCAGCCTACCTCAATCTTTCTTGTTGTTTTAATTTTTCTAGTTCAGTTTCTCTTTGTTGTTCTTGCTGTTCTTTTTGTTGTTTTAATTTTTCTAGTTCAAGTCTCTCTTGTTGTTTTAATTCAGCTTCTTTAATTCTCAGTTTCTCCCTTTCCAGTTCCCAATACTGAGGAGGCATTTCTATAGGTAATTGGCCTTACAGGATTTACCTCAGCCTCTCCCAGCACCACTACCCCTGGAATACTCAATGAGCATCCATTTTAGTTCATCCACAAATTTACCCTCCACTGGCAAACCTACGTTTTTACATTTCTGTGTCAGGGCCTCTTTTTTCATCCCCAAAAACTCCATTCTCTTTTCAGACAGATATATATTTCAGAAATATATTGAGACTAGGAGTCGTTAAAATAAATTCAGGAGTTTCAAACTTACTATGGTAACAGATTTCTATTACCACGGATTAAAAATATATCCTGTCAGAGAGTTGTATCAAATCAACCTCTGACCTAGATATAATGCAGCTTCAACAGCTAGGAACTCAGTGGCGCCTCACAGTAACTGTGACAGGCTATCACACTGAGCCCTTTTCAAAGACAGAGATCCTTTCTGACTTCTGTCACAACAAATGACCAGAAATCTATTCCGGATCCCATCGACGCTGCCAGCAAATATGCGACGACACGGCCCTTTTCACTTTAGGACCAGGCGCATAAACCCTTCTCAGGCCAAGCATCAACACTTGAAAACCTGAGGGGAGGGTCAAATGAAACCTTTCCCCTACTAATGAGGGAAAAGATTAATGTGGTTATTAAGGATCTATTTTAAATATATAATACTATGGGTACAAAGGTGTGTGTGTAGATTTAAAAGTAAAGCAGGTAATAACGCCAAGCTGACACGTAGGATTTTGGTAGTTAACAAAATAAAAATAAGTTTATTTTAATTCTCAAAATCTTAGTTCCAGAAAATAAACCTGCCTACACCAAACACTTTGTAACTAACCTAACTCCCAAACTTCCAACTCTCCCCACACACTACAAACACTCTCCCATATCACACTAACTCCAACTACCTAAAACTCTCCCAACTCCACACTCCCATAACACTCAACTCACTACAACCAACTCCCTTAACTCGACTAACTCTGACATCACTCAAACACTCTTTATATACTCCTCCCTCCACCCTTTCTAAGACATCACAAACCACACCCACTCAGTTCAACATTCTAGACACACTAAACATATTAATGCAGACATACACCAGGGAACTGAATTGTGGGGTTACGCCACACTAACCTCAGCTCATTCTCAGCTTTAGCCTTCCTGACACTATTCCTGCAATTCTGTGCTGCCTGCCTGTACTCTTCCCTTGTAGCCTGGCCTTCCTTCCACTTCCTATATGTGTCCTTTTTTTTGTTGTTTTCAGGTCATCTCTATAAGATTTTTTGTAAAGCCACATTGGCTTCTTCTCTTGTCCTCTACCTTTTTTCCTTGTGGGAATTGTTTATAATTGTGCCTTAAGAATTTCTTTCTTTAAAAAACTCCCACCTCTCTTGGACTCCTTTTCTCATTAGAGTTGCTTGCCATGGGACTTTACTTATAATTGTTCTCAGTTTATTAAAATTGGCTTTCCTAAAATCCAGGGTACACATTTGGCTACACTCAGCTTTTGCTTCCGTTAGAATCAAGAACTCAAGTATAACATGGTCACTTTCCCCCAGATTTCCCATAACTGCCATTTTATCCACTAACTCATCTCTGTTGGTTAGAATCAGGTCAAGGATAGCTGATAGTAGTTCCTTTCTCCACTTTCTGTAGGAGGAAGTTATCAGCAACACAAGTCAGGAATTTCTTGTTGGAGGGGCCATGTTTGACAGAATTTGTCTCCCAACAGATATCAGGGAAACTGAAGTCCCCCATCACTACTACATCATGCCTCCTTGAAACATTGGTGATTTGCTTTTCAAAAGTTTGATCCTCGTCTTCTCCTTGATTGGGTGGTCGGTAGTAGACTCCAACCGCCATATTACTTTTATTCTTTGCCCCATTTATTTTAATCCAGATGCTCTCAGTGGATCTACCATGCGCATCCTCCTGTATTTCTGTGCAGAGATACGTATTTTTAACATGTGCGATTCCACCTCCCTTTCTATTCCTTCTGTTCTTTTTGAACAAGTTATATCCTTCAGTTGCTGTATTCCAGTCATGGGAGTCATCCCACCAAGTTTCAGTTACACCTATCAAGTCTTATTTGCCCTTCTGTTTTAAGAGTTCAAGTTTGTCCTGTTTGTTTCCCATACTCTGGGCATTAGTATATAGATATAGAAGACCACATGCTTTATAGTCTGACTTTCTTCCTACATTTTTTTTTTAAAAGACTATTATTGAGTGCTATTAGAGCTGTTCTCCGTGTTGTGGTGCATAAGCCTTCATCCATTTTTACTCCCGAGTTTATGTCTCCCTCCCCCATAGGATTCAGTTTAACTCAATTCTCACTTAACCAATAGCAGGCACTGAGTATGAAATATTCGGGAAAATCTGGACAATGCCATATCCCAAATTCAGCACCAGATTATTGAGTAAACAAATCATTCTCTCTGCTCAACAATTCAAAGGTTAATGCTTTCTGTTCTTTCATGTACAGCAGTGTCTTGCTACTTAACATAGTTTCTGATTATGGACTTGCTCAGTTTCCTCTCAACAGTAATAAATCTTCATATGCAAATGTTAAAAACATCTCATTCATCACTGACAAAAAAAATTTTTTTGGATAGCTTGCTATACCACAAACATTTCTTGAGATTTCCCTCTGTGAAGAAACACTTGGTGCTTTCACATGTCACAGCAACCTACCCTGGCAATAAGCCACAGTGCTTTGGTTGTTGTGCAAACAACCCATGGTGCACCTGACAGACGATCGGGCTCACTGTGAGTTGTTTGCCCCCTCCCTTCCCCTCCTTCCCCCTTGGTCCACCCCTGGATATCCCGGGTGACCCCATGGCAGGACTGACTTCTCTGCCCTCCCCCGCCATGATTGTGAGCCCTTTTCCACTTGCCACAGCTCTTTTGTTCTTTTCACCCTTTCTTTTTTTCTTTTTTCAGAGATTGCAAAAAGCCATCTCCAATTTGACAGACAGCTCCTTCAAAGTGCCCAAGCGACACATTGGAGGGGCTGTCACTGGTTTGTCACCTGTTTTTTGTTTTTGTTTTTTAAATTGCACCCCAAATGTGCACAATTTGGGGGGGTTATTTTATTTTTTAGTCAGACTTTTGTGGGGCCAAAATGCCATGCCTTGCCTGAGCAATGTCTGGTGGGGGAGCTGTTGTCAAAGTGTAGCAGGCACCCCTCATGGGCTGCCAAGAGAGGCTGCCAAGAGCTTTATTTGTCACTGTGGTTCCTTTTGATAGCTGTCAAAATGCGAGCTGTCAAGAGAATCCAAAGCCGCGAGTTTTCTTTGCTCATGAAAAGGGGGTGGCCATTCAGTCACCCCCCTTCACAGCGAGATCCTCGAAGTTTTTTTGGACCTGGCTCCTCTGATGGTCCTCTAACGTTTCCTCCCTTTCCCAAGATTCTAGGTGCTTGGGAAGTTGGAAAAATGTGAGCTGTTCCCTTTTTACAGGAGCTGTCAGTGTCAAAATTCCAGCTCCTTTTAAAAGGGTTATTTTGACAGGACTCCCCATAGGTTTCCCCCCCAAAGGGACATATGCATTCATGCCTGCATGAATGCCTGCTCGCCTTTTGACAACTGTCAAGAGGAACCAAAGCGAAAAATAAAGCTCTTGTAGGCAGCCTCTCTGGGTCAATGCCCATGTGGGGTGCCTGCTTCACTTTGACAGCAGGCACCCCCCTGGACATTACCCAGGCGAGGCATGCCATTTCAGACCCATGAAAGTGCGCAAGTGCACACTTGTGCAAGTGCAAGTCTAACTAATTTTTTTTTAACAAAAAAAAAAAGGGTGCACATTTGGGGCCCACTTTTTTTTAAAAAAAGGGTAACAAACCAGTGACAGCCCCTCCAGTGTGCCACTTGGGCACTTTGAAGGAGCTGTTGCTAGTTGTCAAATCGGATATGGCTTTTCATGATCTCCAAAAAAAGAGGGGGAGGGAAGGGTAGAAGGGACAAAAAATGTTGCAGTGAGCACAAAGGGCTCACAATCGCAGCAGGGGGCACGGAGCCGGTGCCAGTCACCCCAAAGTGCCACTCGGGCGGCGACTTGCACTGGCCCAGGCAAGCCTGGCACAAGCGGCATGGTTTTCTTGCTACTCTTGCCAAGGCGCTCACCACCCGCTTCCCAGTACCCACAATGGGGTCAGTCGCCCCTGTTCAGATGACACGCCAACCCATCATCGTAACAACAACCCCTAGAACAAGCCCTGGGTTGTCAGGGTTTGCATGGGTTCACACAGCTTGTCACCCATGATAGGTTGTCGTGTTGTGCAAACCCTGTCACTGTATTTTCACCCGTTTGCTTATGTTTTGTTATGTTCATATACTTTGTGTGACCTCTGTGATGTTATAATGTAACTGAGTAGGCCAGAGGCCTGGCTTTGTTTCCTGTGTATTTGGCCTAAAACTTGTGGTTGCATTGGCTACGGTTCTTTATACCATGCCTGTGGTGTAGGAGCCACTGCAGCACTATACCACTGGGGTGAGACGAGAAGCCCTGAACCCTGTGAGAAGTGTGCCTCCTCCACACAGCAGAGCCACCCCTTAAGAAAGTGGATGTGGGTTAATGCTGCCATCGAGAAGAGCCACCATGTGAATTCTTCCCACATTGCTTGGAGCTTCTAATGTTATCCCAGCAGCATGGCAAAGAGCAGCTTCCATGCCTCTACCATAACGTGAGAACTCACTCTCGTTTCAAGAACAGTTTGCCATGCTAGACTAGCACAGGAAATAAGTCAAAGGGGAACACTTAAATAAAAATTTAATAAATAAATAAATACAGGCGGGAATATGGGGTGGGTTAGGGGTTTTTTTAAAAAAATTATACTGTTTTAATTATGTATGTCTGTTTTATTGTTGAAATGTACATCGCCCAGGGTGGCCGGGTAACCAGCCAGATGGACGATTTAAAAATAATAATAAATAAATAAATAAAAACATTCCACCCTTAAGTCAAAGCATAGGCCACCCATGAAACTTTAATAACTAAGGCCCGGACTACATGTTTCCCCTGTGGTGAACTTCCCTCTCACATCCACACATACTTGCCATTTCTTTATTTCAACACTCGCTGGTCGCTGCATGAATCAGGCCGGTGCCACACATTCCCTTCTCCACATCGTTGGCAGCTGTTGGTAGAGAAGTAGGGAAACGTGTTACGTAATGGCTCTGATGGGCTTATGAAGTAGAAAGTTTTTAAAGAAGTCTAAAAAATACAGTTTTATCTGTATATATGCAGGCTTACAAACACAAACAAATGAACAAAATTATGAATATGCTGTGCTATAATTCCTCAATAAATAAACAAGAACCAGCACCAGACACATTTTGACCATAAAGGTCTTCTTCAGTGGTCTAGCTTATAAAATGCTAAAGCTTATATGCACACATATGCATATAATACAATCCAAGCCTCTCACATACAGTTATTAATTGTATAAAACTATGGTGTCCCCACCTGTAATTAAAAGAAACATGTTTTATTCATTAAAAATCTGTTTCAAAAAACCAACTTGTTAAATGTTTCCCCAGTAAACCAAAACGAAGTAAAACACAATGACCAAAGGAACATATATACATCTACAACCCTGTTGTTAATAGTTTGTTTTGTAACATAACCATCCAGTTAGGACCCCAACAATGCCCTGCCTGCACCAGAACTATACGTTTGTAGGGGAGTCTCAGGCCCTGTTCAGTCTTCTAATATTCTGGTGTGCATTCACTTTGGCATGGACTTACAGTTTGTTTGGTTGGGTAAGGTCCATGACTTACTGCCTGATCTGGTGCATTTTCAAAAGTATTTCTAAACATTTAACAAGTTGGTTTTTAAAAATATATTATTAATGAATAAAACGTGTTTCTTTTAATTACAGGTAGGGACTCCACAGTTTTATATAATTAATAAGTGTATGTGAGAGGCTTGGATTGTATTATATTGTGTATATATGTGCATATAAGCCTTAGCATTTTATATGCTAGACCACTGAAGAAGACCTTATGGTTGAAACACGTTTGGTAATGGTTCTTGTTTATTTATTTAGGAATTACAGCACAGCATATTCACAATTTTGTTTATTTGTTTGTGTGTGTAAGCCTGTATATATACAGATAAAATTGTATTGTTTAGACTTCTTTAAAAACTTTCTTCTTTCACCCGTTCGCTCATCCCAGTTCTTTTATTGAACTGGGTGTTTTGTTGGGATACACTACCTGTAGGTTTCTCTGATTGGCTTATGCCCTTAATGAATGTAGCAAGTCTCCCAAACTTCAGATTAGTTCAGAAACTGTTGAGATCTTTCTGGATAAATAATACATATACTCAGCTATTACTTTAGAACAGTCACAGTTATTTCTTGTCCCAGGCCAAATCCTTGGAAGTCTAAGAGCATTTTTACACATGAAAACACCTTTGAGCCTCTTTAGTCCTATGCCTGTTAATGTCTGATTGTTGTAAAAGTGAAGAGAGGCATTTGTAATGTGAAATGTGGGCCTTATATTCACATTACAAATTCAGTTGAAGCCTCATTTATGGAAACAGCTTTAAATTTTTAATTCCATACTCTGCAGATATGAAACGGTGACTTTAAAGGAAGAGATAAGCCTCTCTTATTTTTCCTCTCCAAAAAGCACAAAAGTAATATATGGGGAAAGCAAAGGTGTTTGGAATTGTTTGGACTTTTTGGTTGTAGCAGGCCATCTTAGTTATTTGTTTGCAGCAAAGATGTCTATGTATAGTCAAAATATTATTATAGCCAGAGGAGTCTGGGATCTGTCATACATTCTCGGCTGCTCTGTACCAGACTTGGAGTTTTATAAAGGAAGAGGAAAGAATACTTAAGTTCAACAACCATAACTTTGACTCTGATGCTGCATCATGATTCTAGCAGCAAGTGGATTCACTCACTAATTACAGAATTTCTTTCTCTTTAGTCTGGAAACCATCTGAGAACGGTGTAATGTGAATCAAGATTCTGTTAGACATGCATCCACAACATAAACAAAACACCATCACACTTGGTAGCAGTCTTAGAATAAGTGGTCTGCGACTGAATAAGATACAACTCCTTTTGTTCTGCTCCAGCCATCAGCAAGATCATGAGTTCACCACATCCCATCAGCTGCTGAAGCCCAAGGGGAGCTAATTTCTAGAATGGAGTTAGACCAGAATTTTGAACATGCCAATTTTAGATCATAAACCAATAGACCAAAGAGAGGCTTTAATGGGCTGGAATTTTAACTGCAAAGGCTGAGTACAGATTTCTGTTTAGAGGGACTTGTTTGCTCTGAAAGCATCTGCTTTCCCCAGGAGTTTCAGAACAACTTAGGTATTGCAAAGGGGGCAAGAGGATGTTAGATGCCAGGACCATGTGTTTGAGGCAAATCTCTTGTCCAGGGGTGTAGGAGATGCAAGTGGGATAAGTGCTGTCCAGTCACAATTAACTATTTGGCCTGTAGAAGAAGGAAGCCCCCTTTGAAGGCTGGTACAGGCAGACATGTGTATATGCATGCATGCATATGTTCTATACATGTGGGCTGTCATTCGAGCATAGCATGTGAACTACTTTTTGCCAAGGATTCTTTTTAGATTGCATAACAAGTGATCTCTGTTTGTGAGAGGTACCGCAGATCAGTAGAACTAGAATTGCTTTCCAGTATGAGAGGAGAATGGACAAGCTGGCCTGGTCACAAAGTCTATTTTGAGAAACTTTTCACACTTCTTTACTTTTGGTTTTGGAGGAGTTGGGGAGGACAAACGATCTGGCCACACACTGCTAAAGGTAGAAAGATTTCTGTAATACCCATATGCTCATCATACCCATTCACATTGCCCATAAATAAATATGAAGAGTTATTTTTGGTTTCTGTATTCCTTTGTTTGCTTCATACAGAAGAGCAGCCACAGTTGCTGCTTGCTGTTGAGATGGCTCATTAATCTTATAAAATCATTGGGTTAGAACACAGAAGGCAGCCCGCTGCCTGGGGAGCTGCCTGTACCCACTTTTCCCTGCTGTCCAGCTGATCAGCTATTGGCTGGGTGATGGGAAACAGATTGCTCTTTCCCTTTCTAATAGCAGTGGGGAAAGTGCAGTCTTGATCATGCTCGCTAAGCGGGTGGGGAGGCTTTAACTTTGTCTCACACACACCCCAACAAGGTAGACCTTTGAAAGCCAGGATTGCTCTGGGTGTCATCATAGCAATCCCAGCTTTCAAAGGGTTTTCCCCTTCCTGATTTTAACATGCAGGGAGGGCAGCACTCATCCCTGTGTGCTGATGGGGGGTGGGGGCAGAAGAATGTCTAGGTATATAAGTGTGTATTTATATGAGTGTGTGTGTGTGGAGTGGGTGTGGATTTGTACTCCTGTCAGTTGTCTCTCTTTATTCTTTAAATGCCCTTGTATTGTTATATGATCAATGTGCACTTTCTTTTCGTTCAGTGTTCTCCAACCTTGGGTCCCCAGATGTTTTTGGTTGGGGCATTCTGGGAGTTGTAGGCCAAAAACATCTGGGGACCCAAGGTTGGAGAACACTGTATTTAGTTTAAGTCCTTCGTCATTGTTTATCACCACAACTACCATTCATGTGAGCCAGTGTGGCGTAGTGGTTAGAGTGTAAGACTGGGACCCGGGAGATCCGGGTTCTAGTCCCCACTTGGCCATGAAGCTCACTGGGTGACTTTGGGTCAGTCACTGACTCTCAGCCTAACCTACCTCACAGGGTTGTTGTGAGGATAAGATGGAGAGGAGGAGGAAGATTATGTGAGCCGCCTTGGGTTTCTTGCAGGAAAAAAGGTGGGATATAAATATAATAAATAAAATAAAAATAAATAATATGGTCCAGGCAGGAACAATTTAATTGTGGTAATTTTAGGTATGAGTTTCATAGGGCTGCTTCACATGTTCATCACCTGATGATCGCAACATCAATGGATTACTTTCATGCAAGAATGAGCTACCATAGATCTAATGCTACAGGTAGAAATTCCATTTCTTTGATCTCAAAGTACTTCCCATTGGAATCAGCACACACATGAATCTGACAGTCATGAAGTGTTGGAAAATCAAGTGCATGTATGAACGGGCTTGTAGTTACCTTGTATACAAGAAGACTTTAGGGCTTAGGAATACTTCAGCAAAGCTGTATTTGAAGGCCTCTGTCTGTTGGAGATGATAAAGACATTACCACTGTTTTTCATCTCTCCTTTTATCTTCTAATGCCATTTTTTATGGAAAGGTAAGAGGTTTATAATGATCCTGAACTAATGTCAGTAATCTAGTGTGTGAATGTTGGGGTAGAAAGGAACTGCCTTCTCCAGGAATAGGAGGGATGGAGGTAGGCACTAGGGAATCTGAATCAGGGATGGGCAAGCAGAAGGCTGCTTGCCTCAAAAGTGAATTGGGCCCCTTGAGCATCCCAATCAGACACTGAAACCCCTTGAGGTGGGGGTTGATGTTCAGAGGAAAGCATGAAGGACCCAATTCCTCATCCTGCTGCCCAAGGGGAAAAAGTTTCACTTGGGGACCAGGGAGGGGTAACAGGAGGCAGCTCCTGCAGCAGAACAGAAGATGGGAGAGGCACGTTCACCTTTCCTTTACCCATGCTTCTTTCATAATGGAAAAAGGCATCTGCAGCCTGGGATCATGGGAGTTGAACTACAAGTGCTATAATCCCTGGCAGAAAAATGCCAATGACATTTTCTGCTGGGGATGATGGGGTCTGTAGTTCAACCCCATGGCCCCAGATGGAAGAAGACATGGCCTGGATACCTGCTTATAATTAAAATAAGAATAGGAGCACTGTCATCAGTCCTGATGTCAGGTTGTGATCATACATTGGACAACTTGGATTAGGGTGTTCACAAAAGAGACCACAGAGCACTTCAGAGTTTATATTTTTACAGAATTCTCCTATTATTAACCTTAGGCTAATCACTTCTGTGATTATGATTACAAATTGTTTCCCATCTTCTGGGATGACAGTTTAATTTATTTTTACTCTCAGTCTGTTGTGTTCATTTGCATTGGTGACATTACCCCCAGAGCACTCTGGATGGCTTAATAAAAAATGATTTTTGTGAAAGAAAACAAGACAGCTGAATCAGATTTCCCTGTTTTATGAAAAGTGGGGGGAAGGGGGGGTGTTGAAAGCTTTCTTGCAATAACTAATAACAAGTGTCAGAAAAATCAATGCAAAAAGATGTTACTGTTTGCTTATTCTGTCTTTATCCAAAAGCAATATATTGAAATGGACAGCCTACCACAATGATTTTGTATTCATCTTATGAAACTGCTGAATGGAGCATTGAAGCTGGACCTGTGGAGGACCAAATTCCAAGTCAGCCCAGAGTTGGTTCTTGATGACTTTGGGCAATCTACTGTTTTGGATCTCAGTTCCTCATCTGTGAAATGTGATATTAATGTCTTACTTCACATGGCTAATAAAAGATTTGTACAGCTCTTTTGATATCAAAATTGGCTATATAATCCAATGCACAGTTATGCATTCTTAGTCAAAATCAGTCGTACTCATGAAAGCATAACTTTGTGCTAAACAATCAGCATAAATGCTTATCCTGGCTTCATTGGTGGTCTTGCCCCAGTCTGCTGATCCAGTATGCCTCCCATCATCTATGGCAGTGTTCTCCAACCTTAGGTCCCCAGATGTTTTTGGCCTAAAACTCCCAGCATGCCCCAGCCATGGCTGGGGCATGCTGGGAGTTGTAGGCCAAAAACATCTGGGGACCCAAGGTTGGAGAACATTGATCTATGGGGTATGTGCACATAAACAGAAATCTTACGTAATCCAGGGATAGTGAAGTACACCTTCCTTCATGGTTTCTTACTGAAGCCATACTGTTGCTACCACCACAAAGACATGGGCCACATCAAGAGAAAAAGTGTCTCCCCCTCCCACAAATCATCCAAACCTCCCCCCATACATTCCATCAGTTTGATAGACAACTGATAGAAACCAGAAAACAAGATTATGCCTGCCAAGGAAGACCTGCCTTTCTCCACTGCTCCTTGCCTTTAGATGGGCATTGAGGAATGTTTTATTTCCATGTGCTTTTTTCAAACACTACTTTTAATTTGAATTTGTGCTGCTACTGTCTTTTTAGTCCTGCCTGTTTTAACTTGTAATTTTTGTTCTAATGGATGTTTTATATATTATTGTATATTTTATTACTGTAAACTGCTTTGAGTACCTGATAGAAAGGTAGGCTAGAAATTCTTGTAATAAATAAATAAAATATGTTCATGATTATTTCTTCTATATGGGTGTGCCATCTTTCTTGCCATGATCCAGTGCATGAGTATGAATGCAGTGGGACTGTCTCTTCTTCCTCCCCAAGCAGCCCCTAATGCGGTAGAATTTCATAAAGTAGTGATGGCTGAAATGTGCCCATCTTGATTCCGAGCAAGCTGGATCTTCTGAGCCTTTTGCGAGGAGTATTGGAGAAAGCTTGTTTGTTTTTGAGAATTCTCCCAAAGTTCTGAAGGGCTCAGGGGAATGCTTCCGCTGTTGCCAACATTTTGTCTACCAGTTTCCTCCCTCCTTCCCCTCTTTTCACACTTTCTCAAACTTATAAGTTGCAAGACAGGGCAGAGAGTGAAATTATCAGCTGACAGAGTTGCTAAAGGCCAAAACAGACATTACTTTAAATCTGTATCTAGGAATGATCTCTCTCCCTCCCCCCCCTCTCTCTTTTCATTTTTATTTTAGGTGCACAACCCTAGTGTAGGGGGGCTTTTAAGATCTGGATTGTGGCCCCTGCATCTACTCCAGAATAAAAATGAAAAAAAGGTATACCTATTAGATATGAATTTAAAGTAATGTCTGTTTTGGCTCTCATTTTCTTGCTCTCTGCTATGAAGGCTTCTGAGCATGCTCCAATCTTCCAGTGGTTCACAACTTGGTAGCTTTGCGAAGGGTGAGATAGAGTGGAATAGGGCAAATAGCAGACATCGGAAGTTCTAACATGTCAATATTGGGGAATGGGAGCTTGGCTTGTAATGACTTGGAGATTTTTGCACTGAGAGCTCATTTCTGAGCATTCTAGTGCAGTTTCTGAATCATAGAATCATAGAATCATAGAAAAGTAGAGTTGGAAGGGGCCTAATAGGCCATCGAGTCCAACCCCCTGCTCAATGCAGGAATCTAGGTCAAAGCATCTCTGACAGATGTCTGTCCAGCTGCACCTTGAATGCCTCCAGAGTGGGAGAGCCCACGACCTCCCTAGGTAGTTGATTCCATTGTCTTATTGCTCTGACAGTCAGGAAATTTTTCCTGATGTTTAGGTGGAATCTAGATTCCTGTAACTTGAGCCCATTATTCCGTGTCCTGCAAACTGGGATGAACGAGAAGAGATCTTTGCCCTCCTCTGTGTGACATCCCTTCAAATACTGGAAGAGTGCGATCATATCTCCCCTCAGTCTCCTCTTCTGAAGGCTAAACATGCCCAGTTCTTTCAGTCTCTCCTCATAGGGCCTTGTTTCCAGTCCCTTTATCATCCTTGTTGCCCTCCTCTGAACCCTCTCCAGTTTGTCTATGTCTTTCTTAAAGTGAGATGCCCAGAACTGGACACAGTACTCAAGATGAGGCCTAACCAGTGCCGAGTAAAGGGGAATTATCACTTCCCGCGATTAGGAAGCTATACTTCTATTAATACAGCCCAAAATTGCATTTGCCTTCTTTGCAGCCACATTGCATTGCTGGCTCATATTCAGTTTGTGATCTACCACAATTCCAAGATCCTTCTCACTTGTAGTATTGTTGAGCCAAGTGTCCCCCATTCTGTAACTCTGCATTTGATTTCCTCTCCCTAGGTGCAGCACTTGGCATTTATCCCTATTAAATTTCATTCTGTTGTTTTCGGCCCAGCGCTCCGGCCTATCGAGGTCACTTTGAATTTTGTTTCTGTCTTCCAGAGTATTAGCTGTTCCACCCAACTTTGTGTCATCTGCAAATTTGATAAGCATTCCCTGTACCTCCTGATCCAAATCATTAATAAAAATGTTGAAGAGCACCGGGCCCAGGACCGAGCCCTGTGGTACCCCGCTCGTTACCTCTCCCCAGTTTGAGAAGGAACCATTGATAAGCACTCTTTGAGTCCGATTCTGTAGCCAATTGTGGATCCACCTGATAGTTGTTCCATCTAGCCCACTCTTAGCTAGCTTACTAATCAGGATATCATGAGGCACTTTGTCGAAAGCTTTGCTGAAGTCCAGATATATAATGTCCACAGCATTCCCACAGTCCACAAGGGAGGTTACCCGATCAAAAAATGAGATCAGATTAGTCTGACAGGATTTGTTCTTGACAAATCCATGCTGGCTTCTAGTAATCACTGCATTGTTTTCAAGGTGCTTGCAGACTGACTTCTTTATAATCTGCTCAAAAATCTTCCCGGGGATTGATGTCAGACTGACTGGCCTATAGTTCCCAGGTTCCTCCTTCTTGCCCTTTTTGAAGATGGGAACAACATTTGCCCGCCTCCAGTCGTCTGGCACTTCACCTGTCCTCCATGATTTCTCAAAGATAATAGACAGTGGTTCTGAGAGTTCTTCTGCCAGTTCCTTTATTACTCTAGGATGCAGCTCATCAGGCCCTGGAGATTTAAACTCGTTCAGAGTAATCAGGTGCTCCTTGACCATTTGCCTATCAATCTCAAGCTGCAATTCTGCCCCTTCAGTCTGCACTTCAGGTTTGCCAGGGGGGTCATAGACCCTCTTTTGGGAGAAGACCGAGCCGAAGTAGGAATTGAACACTTCTGCCTTTTCTTTGTCTTCTGTTATCAATTTGCCATCCTCATTGCGTAGTTGAACCACCAGTTCTTTCTTCTGTCTTTTACTGTGCATGTATCTGAAGAAAGCTTTTTTGTTGCTTTTAGCATTCCTCGCTAACCTTAGCTCATTCTCAGCTTTAGCCTTCCTGACACTATTCCTGCAGTTCTGTGCTACCTGCCTGTACTCTTCCCCTGTAGCCTGTCCTTCCTTCCACTTCCTATACGTGTCCTTTTTTGTTTTCAGGTCATCTTTGAGTTTATTGTGAAGCCACATTGGCTTCTTCTGTTGCCCTCTGCCTTTTTTCCTTGTGGGAATTGTTTGCAATTGTGCCTTTAAAATTTCCTTTTTTAAAAACTCCCACCCCTCCTGGACTCCCTTTCTCGTGAGAGTCACTTGCCATGGGATCTTACTAATCATTGTTCTGAGTTTGTTAAAATTGGCTTTCCTAAAATCCAGGGTACGTGTTTGGCTACACTCAGCTTTTGCTTCCGTTAGAATCAAGAACTCAAGTATAACATGGTCACTTTCCCCCAGAGTTTCCGAAACTGCCACTTTATCCACTAACTCGTCTCTGTTGGTTAGAATCAGGTCAAGGATAGCCGATCCTCTAGTTCCTTCCTCCACTTTCTGTAGGAGGAAGTTATCAGCAGCACAGCTCAGGAATTTCTTGGAGGGGCCATGTTTGGCTGAATAAGTCTCCCAACAGATTGTGAGAGTTGGACTGACCCGGGTTCAAAAGCTCCCCTAGCCAATGACCCTCAGTCCCAGTCACGCAAGCGGAAGGAGGAGATAACAGCAGTTAATAAAGATTAAAGAGTTTATTTGTAAGACCCAATTACATGGGATTAAGGCAATCAATGCATTTCTACTCACTACATCATTGCAGACTCAAATCCTATACCCCAGTGGTAAGGCTAGATGAAGTGAAGTCCAAGACAATACATGTCGAGACGAACAAGCAGCAGAGAAGAGACATGAAGAGGAATGACGGAATGAAGCTATCAGCAACTGTGTTAGCTTTTATACCGCAGACCCTGCACATAAAGTCCTCAACGGCAGAACAGGCGGAAGATAATTAAACCTAAATTACAACGGCTGTGAAGGCGGATGAAGGCTGCAGCAGAGAATGGTTTTCCAATCGTCAGGGTAACCGTGCCATTGGATCTCTGCCGTACTCTGTCAAGTTTGTGTGGTGATTCGTTGTGCACCGATCTCCCCACATAAAACAGTTTCACGCACAGGCGTCTTCCAACCCAACCCAACCCAACCAAACAAAAACAAAAAAAGTCCCATGGCGACTGGCGAATGGCAATGGGGGCAGGACTGTGAATCTGGAAGCCCCTAGTCATGGACCAGCACATGGGCGGTGGATGCAGACTCAGTCGCCCTGTTCAAGGAACGAGGTAGTCGAGCAGCTCGGCAGCTGTATCCATGACTGAGCAGCCCTATTTAGGATCCACTCTGCTCACCCCGTATGGGGAGGGGGCTAGAAAAGGTGCCCTAAACATAGTCTACCTCTTTCTCCCCTGACTGGATTACCGCGTCCAGTGGGGTCACCATTTTAGCGGTCGAAAAAGACATTTGAATTTTGGAACATGGAATATACGGACATTGCTGGATAACATAGATAGTGAACGCCCTGAGCGTAGGACTGCTATTATTGCAAGGGAGCTGAGACGGTTTAAGATTGACATAGCAGCACTTCAAGAAACTCGAAGGGCAGGAGAGGGACAGCTGAAAGAAGAAAAAGGAGGTTATACCTTCTTCTGGAAAGGACTACCTGAGCAGGACCGACGAATACATGGTGTAGGCTTTGCCATCAAAAATGAACTAGTGAACTCTTTGTCAGAAGTTCCTACTGGCATTAACGAACGCCTGATAACTCTTCGATTAAAGCTCGCCAATAACCAACAGGTAACTATTTTGAGCGCTTATGCACCAACATTAGATGCTGATGATGACATCAAGGAAAGTTTTTATAGCCAGTTGGACACTCTCCTGTCAGAGATACCTAAGGAGGATAAAATTATCCTCCTGGGCGATTTTAACGCAAGAGTCGGGCGTGACTTTGATTTATGGCCAGAAACTATTGGAAAAGACGGAGTTGGTAATAGCAACCCGAACGGACTCTTACTTTTGTCTATATGTGCAGAGCATAATCTCACTATCACAAACACGCTCTTTCGACAAAAGAATAAGTTTAAAACATCATGGCAGCACCCACGGTCAAAGCACTGGCATCTTCTGGATTATGTAATTGTCCGTGTTAGAGATCGCCGCGATGTACTTCTTACTAGGGCCATGGTGAGTGCCGACGACTGCTGGACAGACCACCGACTAATCCGTTCCACAATGGTTATCAACATTGCTCCCCAACGTAGGCTTCAAGGAAGGAAACCAAGGCGTAAAATGAACATCCAAGTCCTTCAAGATCCTATTAAGCAAACTCGTCTTCAATCACTTCTTAAGGAACATCTACCTACGGAACCTCCTGACAACATTGAGGACCATTGGTCTAAGCTGAAAACCTCCATTACTGCAGCTTGTGAACAAACTATTGGATATGAAACTAAGAAACATCAGGATTGGTTTGATGAAAATGACAATGAGATTAAATATATAATTGACCAAAAAAGGAAAGCCTTCCAAATATGGCAAAATGATATTAACTGCGCTGCCAAGAAAAAAACCTACGCTAGCGCAAAGGCTGAGGTCCAAAGAAGAACAAGAGAACTTAAGAACGCTTGGTGGAAAAAGAAAGCTGAAGAAATTCAACAACTTGCAGAATCTCATGATGCACGGGGCTTTTTTAAGGCCACAAGGGCCATTTATGGACCAAAAACCTATGGTACAAACCCTTTACAATCAAAAGATGGCACCAAACTCTTAAAAGACAAAGAGTCTATTGCACTGCGTTGGAAAGAGCATTATTATGACCTTTTAAATCGTAAATCTAAGGTGGATAATGAGATTTTTTCGCAAATCCCGCAAAAACAAATTAAAGAGGAACTTGCAATACTCCCCACTTTGGATGAAGTAAAAAAAGCCATTAATCAAATGAAGAACAACAAAGCTAGTGGACCAGATGGGATTCCTGCTGAAATCTTTAAAGAAGGGGGCCCCGAACTTGTACAACATCTTCATAAACTCATCGAAAAAATCTGGATAAGAGAAGAGATCCCAGAAGACTTCAGGGATGCCATAATTATCACCCTCTTTAAGAAGGGTGATAGAACAGACTGGAAACTATTGGGGCATCTCTCTCTTAGCAACCGCAGGTAAAATATTTGCTAGGATTCTCGCAAACCGTCTTCTATCTATTTCAGAAGAGATCCTCCCTGAAACTCAATATGGTTTCCGCCCCTCTAGAGGGACAGTAGACATGATTTTTACTGCACGTCAGCTCCAAGAAAAATGCCGGGAGCAAAATCAACCCCTTTATATGGCATTTATTGATTTGGCTAAGGCCTTTGATACTGTAGACCGTAGAGCTCTCTGGACTATCCTTATGAAAATTGGATGCCCCAATAAATTTGTGAATATCTTGCGACTTCTCCATGACAACATGACGGCAACAGTTTTGGACAACAACGGCTCTCATGGTGCTCCATTTAAAGTGGGATCAGGTGTTAAACAGGGATGTGTTATTGCCCCAACATTATTTGCCATTTTCATCGCCATGGTTTTACATCTTGTCAAGGGGAAACTTCCCACCGGTGTGGGAATTATATATCGAACAGATGGAAAGCTTTTTAATCTCAGCAGGCTGAAAGCAAAAAGTAAGGTAATTACAACCTCCGTTGTGGAACTTCAGTATGCTGATGATAATGTGGTCTCTGCACATTCAGAGGATGATCTCCAAACTATCCTAAATGCTTTTGCAGAAGCATACGAAAAACTTGGTCTCTCACTTAACATCAAAAAAACCAAAGTGCTTCATCAGCAAGTGCAAGCCAATCCTTTGGTGATGCCATCTATCCAGCTTGGCGGGACAATACTGGAAAATGTCGATCATTTTCTCTATCTTGGCAGCTATCTTTCTGTTACAGCTAACATCGACAGTGAAATCCAGCATCGTCTGAGCTCCGCAAGTGCCGCATTTTCTCGAATGAAACATAGAGTGTTCGAGGATCGGGATATTTGTAAGAAGACCAAAACACTGGTTTATGAAGCCATTGTATTACCAACTTTATTGTATGCCTGCGAAACATGGACTATCTATAAACGTCACTTCCACCTCCTTGAAAGGTTTCATCAACGTTGCCTCCGGAAAATCCTGCAAATTACTTGGGAAGATAGGCGAACAAATGTCAGTGTACTGGAAGAAGCAAAGACTACTAGCATTGAAAAAATGATCCTTCAACGCCAACTTCAGTGGACCGGTCATGTTGTTCGAATGCCTGACTGCCGTCTCCCAAAGCAGTTACTTTACTCCCAACTCAAGGATGGAAAGCGGAATATCGGTGGTCAATATAAGAGGTTTAAAGATGTTCATAAGGCAAATCTAAAAAAATGCAATATAAACATCGAAAACTGGGAAGCTCTGGCCCATGAACGATCTAAATGGAGGTTGGCCTTTCACAAAGGTTCCATGGACTTTGAAGAAGCCCGAGTGCAAGGTGAAAGGGAGAAACGTGCTAAGCGAAAAGCACGTCAAATGAATCCTTTACAGGACCATCTTCTATCTGGTAACCTGTGTCCTCACTGTGGGAAGCTGTGTGGATCTAGAATTGGCCTCCACAGTCACTTACGGACCCATCGCTAGAGTCTACACAATCTTCTTTAGAATTTCCTCCTTTTATCCCGGAAGACAATCTTACTCGGTCACGAGTGATCGCCTGATGATGATGAAATAGGATATTACTCACCCCAGTGTATAACCTATTCATCAACATGTTTACTGCTTCAAACCTGTCCAAGGCCGCTGAGTCACATCACCTCGAGACCATGTCTCGTGACCAAAGGCCTTGTGCACTTGAACTCAAGTAACACCCACCAGGTCAGGTGATGATCCCGATGTCAGGTGGTAATCTCGTTCTGCCTATGCAAAACCCAACATCCCCCTGCTTTTGCATTTGTCCAGAACGTGGTTATTTACCTCATACAACAGCAACAGCTTTGTTGACATCTGATGCTGTTCCTTCATCTATGGACTTTGATAAAAAACTTCTGCAGGAATGACTTTACCTGCCAGAAATTTGAACCACCATCAAATCACTTCTGATGTATCCCTTCTTATGACACAGTTTTATTTGCAAACCCAAAACGTTGTGTATTGCTATCTGCCTGCAGCATAGCAATCCTGCCTTGGTTTTCTGAAAAAACTGTAATAGGTTTTTCACATCAATCCCAGCATTATTTAAACACTTTTAACAATTTAAACTATTTAAACACATGCAATAACTATTCAAGCTTTACAATAGCATAATAGCACAATACATAATACAATGTATTCAGTTCAGCTTCAGTTGAACTCTAACCTTTAGATGATTGTTTCTACAAAATCAATCAAACAAAGTATGGTTATAAAAATAACAAACTTCAGGTGTGTTCTTGTTGTTCTTACTATCACAACCACAACTGGCATTTTCTGTGAATCTGTAAGCCACCTGTGCTCTGACTTGTAACTCTTAGTCTGAAGTGTGATGTTCCTTCCAGATAACACTCAACTCCTTTTCAGAGCTCTCCAAGCATGTCCTGTTGGTCTAACAGTCTGCCTACTACACTGACAGCAATATCTGGCCTTGTTGCTTGTACAGTAAAGCTCAACAGCCCAATGCTTCTGTGTAGCATTCAAACTGCTTTTCCATCAGCATGTGCTTGAAAATCCTCAACTATTTGGAGTCTCGCACTGAGTTAACTTTCTCCAAAATTCTCAATTACATCCATGATTTTTCTCTGGTTTGTTGCAGTAAGTACTGCCCTCTTGGTTCTCTTTCCCTCAACCTCTATTTACAAATAAACAGTTGATCCACCACCAAGCAGTTTCAATTCAATGAAATTTCAAACCCTGGATCAATTATATCATATTGCTCTTATCTGTCCAGAAAAAACAATAGATCATCCAACTAAACAAAGTACATACAGTCTATGTCCCTGTTCCTTCTGTTTAACAAACAAACATTGATCTGCCTCTCTGTGCAAATCTCACTTCAACAATGTTTGAGTTCAAAACAGAATTCCAGCCTCCAGCTGATTTCTAGCTTTCCTACAGAAAATCTCAGTCAAAGACTTCCTCTCATTTAAAATGCTTATGTTCCAATATTTCAACTTGTGAAATATCCATACATCTTCACATTCTTAAACATCAGTCTAACTGTTTCCAAAGCAAATTGTTGTTGCACTCATCTTATGATTATCCTGCTCCTTTTACTGAGCAAAATCACAAGCAACCAATCTTGCTATTTTTCATATATAACCTTTTCCAATCGGGTTAGTTTTCACCTAAAAATCTATCTGGTAACAATGAGTTCCATGGACTGCTGTTTGTTTCACCAGCTTCCATGTTTTGTTCTTTATCCAAAGAATTCAACTCAGCTTGCATAGCCTGAAGCTATGGTTCAGCTTCCTTAACAGACAATTTTTCACCTCTTTGAAATTTTGAAGTTTCAAATGGCTTTTCCTGCAAATTCATCCTGATATCTCACAGGTTGTTTGACTCACCTGTTCCTTACCCCATCAGTTATCAGGTTCCCGTTCCAATAAATTTGCACCAATGATGAACAATCATTTGTTTAGTCTCCACTAAACCAAATGTGTATCAAAGTTTGTCAAATTTACCTGACTGTCTTTTCAGCAAATGCTTTTCTATTCTGACTCTGAGCTTGATGCATCTCCTGCATTAACAGAATCAATTTTGAAAATGATCTCACCTTTTCATTTAGCATTATACTCAACACTTCTAGATAATGTCACTATCCAAGTGTTATTCATGTAAAACACAATATTCTCATTTCTAGAAAAATCTCATGTAAGCTCCCTTACAGATTTCTTCTAACTTTGAGGTGTATGTACCTACATATCAGATCCAAGATCCTGAAATGTTTCTCCAGAAGATTCTTCCTTCTACACTACTTTCTATAAGGTGTACAGTTCATCACACAGAACTAAAACTTCTATCATGTACATAATCAAAACATTTAAGAGCTTCTACCCAAACCTCATTATCCAAATTAGTATCACCTCTTCTGAGTGTTTGTTTACTCTTCCACACAATCCATGTGTTCAATATCACATCCTGTTAGAAAGTCATCAAAACATGCACTGAATTGAACTTCCCCATATCTGAAAAGAAATAGGTAACATGGGTAATATGCTTGTTTCCCATCCAAGCACAAAACACCTTGACTTTGTTCAATACTCCAGCTTTCTATCTAACATGTACACAACCTGTACCTCGTGTATTGATCAATTAACATCATGAAATAACGTGCCTTTCCTCTAAAGACCATCAGAGTACTCACAAGATCACCAAGAACAAATTTAAATGAAATGAACTGTTTTTCAGCTTGCCTTCCAGTTTACCTGTTGAAGCTAGCATCCCTTGTTTATGTGCACAAAATTACCTTTCATGTGAAAATTACATTTTTCCCAATGCTTTCCCCACAACATAGTTTGCATTTTCTTTCACAAGCTTGTGAATCTAAATGATCAAACATTCATGTGATATGCATGCATGTACATGTCATACATATAAGCATTTAACCTTTTATAGTTGCATCAGTACAACTTTCCATTTCTTTATTACATCATTACAGTATAAAAGAAATAATCCATCTCTTAGCTTTGCCATATAAACATACCTAATTATTCAGTATTTTACATTTTGCTACAGAAAAATCCACAATATACTCAAGTCATATATACATTCAGTACATTTCCTGACATTTCAAAGCATATATTACACTTTCTTGATTCCAAGTTATCCAACTTTCAAGAAATACATTTCCAAAAACATGACTGTTAAACCTCTGACCATTTGCATAGTCCTCTTCCTGTTTATTTATGTCCAACACAGAAAGCTTCGTTTAAACAATCCACTGTTTTCTGCCCAAACAAAATAATGTTTGGGTTAAAACACAAAGTTTTGTCCTTCAGCAGCACCCCTGCTGATTTCAAGCTCCTTCTTCTGTGATCCCACATGAAGAAAATGAAGAACAGCTTTCCATTTTAAGCACAGCTTTCTCTGTTCAAAACTGCCGCGCTGTTGTTCTCCTGCTGTTTCAAAACCACGCCTCCGCTGGTTTGATACAGCCTCCGCTGTAGTATCAGGTTTCCCAAGATACATTCGTGTCACACGTGACTTTGCTGCTGCGACATGACGCTCCAGACGCTTTACCCACGTCAGACGTAATCCACGTATTTGTAATCCAAGCCACTTGTTGATACAATGCAAAAGATAGCTGATCCGCTGCTGTGTGAAGAAGCAAACTGTAAATGAAATATGATCCTCCTGCCTGTAGCCTTGAGTCAAAGACACAGAGCCTCCTGAAGATATTTCTTTGCCCGATACAGCTCCTTGACAATCACTCCAGCACGCTGTGGAAAACAAAATCCTTGTGTCCAGCGTTGTTCACTTTTCAGCCTAGTAGCTGCCCGAACCTCGGATTTTGCCAAGCCTGGCACCTCCGTTCTAGCTGCTTTCAAAACGAAAAATCCTTCCGTCTCTCTGTCTCGCATTTTTCAGTTGTGCTGCATTCCAAGCCGCTGTTATCAGCTCCAGCTTTAGCAACATGCCTTCGCCTTCCCGGTTATTTACAAACCGTTCTTACAAATAGTAAACAAATTCCTTTAACTCTATAACTGCTGAATTTCTCCGAACTGCGTCTCTGTGGCTTATCTACCCATCTGAGATAACCATCAGATCGTTATCTGGGCCCATAACCGATGTGAGAGTTGGACTGACCCGGGTTCAAAAGCTCCCCTAGCCAATGACCCTCAGTCCCAGTCACGCAAGCGGAAGGAGGAGATAACAGCAGTTAATAAAGATTAAAGAGTTTATTTGTAAGACCCAATTACATGGGATTAAGGCAATCAATGCATTTCTACTCACTACATCATTGCAGACTCAAATCCTATACCCCAGTGGTAAGGCTAGATGAAGTGAAGTCCAAGACAATACATGTCGAGACGAACAAGCAGCAGAGAAGAGAGATGAAGAGGAATGACGGAATGAAGCTATCAGCAACTGTGTTAGCTTTTATACCGCAGACCCTGCACTTATAAATAGGATATTACTCACCCCAGTGTATAACCTATTCATCAACATGTTTACTGCTTCAAACCTGTCCAAGGCCGCTGAGTCACATCACCTCGAGACCATGTCTCGTGACCAAAGGCCTTGTGCACTTGAACTCAAGTAACACCCACCAGGTCAGGTGATGATCCCGATGTCAGGTGGTAATCTCGTTCTGCCTATGCAAAACCCAACACAGATATCAGGGAAATTGAAGTCTCCCATTACTACCACATCGTGCCTCCTTGAAACAATGGCAATTTGCTTTTCAAAAGTTCCATCCTCGTCTTCTCCTTGATTGGGTGGTTGGTAGTAGACTCCAACCGCCATGTTCGTTTTATTCTTTGCCCCCTTTATTTTAACCCAGATGCTCTCAATGGGGCTGCCAAGCTCCTCTTCCTGTATCTCTGTGCAGAGATACGTATTTTTAACATACAGTGCAACTCCACCTCCCTTTCTGTTGCTTCTGTTCCTTTTGAACAAGTTATACCCTTCAATTGCTGTATTCCAGTCATGGGAGTCATCCCACCAGGTTTCAGTTATCCCTATCAAGTCGTACTTGCCCTCATGTATCAAGAGTTCAAGTTCGTCTTGTTTATTGCCCATACTCTGGGCATTAGTATAGAGACATTGAAGACTATGTGCTTTATAGTCCGACTTTCCCCCTACATTTTGTGGTAGACTATCAATGGGCACCGCTGGAGCTGTTCTCTCCATTGTGGCATAGAGGCCTTCTTCCATTGTTACCCCCGAGTTTATGTCTCCCTCCCCTGTTGGATTCAGTTTAAAGCCCTCCTGATGAAGTTCCTCATGCTGTGGCCAAACACATTCTTCCCAGTCCTTGTGAGGTGCAACCCATCCTTTGCCAGCAGTCCATCTTCCAGGAAGTGTAACCCGTGGTCCCAGAATCCAAATCCCTCACGTCGGCTCCACCTTCGTAGCCAGTCATTCACTCGGAGTATTTTTCTTTCCTTTTCTATGCCTCTTCCAAGTACTGGAAGGATGGATGAGAAAACTATCTGGGCCCCGAAGTTCTTGAGTTCCCTTCCCAGCTCTTCAAAGTCTGCCGTGATTTCTTTGTAACTCCGCTTGGCAGTATCATTTGTACCCACGTGGAAGAGAAGAAAGGGGTATGTGTCGGTGGGCTGCATGGGCCTCGGCAGCTGCTCTGACACATCCTTAATCCGTGCCCCAGGGAGACAGCACACCTGGCGAGTCCATGGGTCTTCGCGACATACTTTGGCTTCGATCCCCCGCAGGAGGGAGTCTCCCACTACGAGTACTCTTCTCTTCCTCTTGCTGTAGGCCTTGGTTTGATTGCCTCCACTTGACTGACCCTCAGCCTCTTGCTCGCTGTCACGTTGGGTGCCCGGTAATCCGTCCTCTGCAGGCTGTCCTCTGCCCTCGTCCTCAAGTACATGGAAGCGGTTCCATAGCTCCACTGCTTCCACAGGCGCAGAGTGTCTTGTAGTTCTTCTGCTCCTAACAGTCACCCTTTTCCAGGGAGTTCCCCCTGCGTTATTTTCCCTTGCCTCTGCAGTCTCCAGCTCCGCCTCATCCTGCCGTTGCCCTTCTGGCTCCTGTACTGTGCTTTGGTGCTGTAGATCCACCGTTCTGTCTAAGAACTCCTCGCTTTCTCTTATGCTCCTGAGGGTTGACACTTGCTGCTCCAGTCCTCTGACCTTTTCTTCCAACAGCATGACCAGCTTGCACTTATTGCATGTGTAGGCCATGTTGATCTCCGGCAGGAAAACAAACATTGCACACCCCTTGCAGGTCACCACCACTGCTGAGTCCTTTCCTTCCATAGTGCTCTGCTTCTGTCTTCCTAGAATATATATATATATATATATAATTTTATTTTATATTTATTTATTTATTTATTTATTTATTAGGGACCTCCCCCTTGACCTCCCCTGCCGAACTCCGCTGCCAAACTCCTGTTTGCTCTCCCTGTGCGCTCGCTCTCTGGGAGCCTGCCCGCTTATCACAGCCCCGAGAACAGCTGGAGCCTCTCTCCTGTTGTGCTCCTGCTCAGCTGGGAGTCAGGAACAGAATGAGCTCCCAGGCCACGCCCTGCAATATGCCCCACTTCCTGCAATCAGCTGCAATCAGCCCCAGGTAGTTGCAGTCAGCAGGAGCTTCTGCTCAACAGAATGAGCTCTCAGGCCACGCCTTTCCCTTGCAGCACTTGTTGTTGTACTACTCCGCTGCCAAACTCCTGTTTGCTCTCCCTGTTCGCTCGCTCTGTTCTTCACCACCCCTATTTCTGAAGTTCTTCATCACCCCTATAAAAGCAGCTCGCAGGGGAAACTTCTACTGTGAACATAAGCTTTTGAAAGCATAGATAGGGGCTCACAGATTTTGTTACTGGCATTTACTTGCGTAAGTACGAATGCATGCCACCTTGGTTTATAATGGCCATTCAGCATCTGGGTTCAAAGCTCATACCTCCCCGTATAGAAAGCTAAGCACCAGGGGCTGTGTGTGAATCAAACCTCAGCCCCCAATGTGGTAAAGTAAGTTAAGTCAACTTAGGCATGTTGGCAAACACATGCAATTCTTCTTTCAGAAGCGGAAAGAAAACTTGTCACACGAGCACTGTAGTGTGGAACTCACATGTGATCACCCCTTTCCCTTCTGTGAACTGGAAAATTGCAGTTCCCAGAAAAGGAGCCACAAACTCATTCCCACTTTACACTCCTCACATATGTAGACTGTTCACATGAGCAATTTGTCTGCAAGTAGCTTTCTTTTGATTACAAAACCAACTATCAGAGGAAGGGCTGCAGCTCAGTGGCAGAGCACATGCTTTGCATGCAGAAGGCTGTATGTTCTATCCCCAGGTAGAGCTAGGAAAGAATCCTGCCTGAAACCCTGGAGACCACTATGAATCAGTGCAGACAGTACTGAGCTAGACGGACCAATGGTCTGACTCAGAATAAGGCAGCTTCTGATGTTGCTATGCTTGGCTTGTGTGCAACTTATGTAAATAAAGCCTGCACAATTGATGACTAGCTGAATGCTAGTCATCTGCCATGTGTTGTGGCCTATCTGATGCTTGACAGCCAAAACATCTTACAGCCCCAGGCAGAAAGCCCAACCAGGAGCTTTACTGTGACTCCTGATGGGCTGTGTTTGGTTGGGTAGGTCACAGGTTGTATAGACCTGTTGCTTCTAGAATCAGACTCAAAGAGTGCTTATCAATGGTTCCTTCGCAAACTGGGGAGAGGTAATGAGCGGGGTACCACAGGGCTCGGTCCTGGGCCCGATGCTCTTCAACATTTTTATTAATGACTTGGATGAGGAGGTACAGGGAATGCTTATCAAATTTGCAGATGACACAAAGTTGGGTGGAACAGCTAATACTCTGGAAGACAGAAAAAAAATTCAAAGAGATCTCGATAGGCTGGAGCGCTGGGCCGAAAACAACAGAATGAAATTTAATAGGGATAAATGCCAAGTGCTGCACCTAGGGAAAGGAAACCAAATGCAGAGTTACAGAATGGGGGACACTTGGCTCAACAATACTACAAGTGAGAAGGATCTTGGAATTGTGGTAGATCACAAACTGAATATGAGCCAGCAATGCGATGTGGCTGCAAAGAAGGCAAATGCAATTTTGGGCTGTATTAATAGAAGTATAGCTTCCAAATCGCGGGAAGTGATAATTCCCCTTTACTCGGCACTGGTTAGGCCTCATCTTGAGTACTGTGTCCAGTTCTGGGCACCTCACTTTAAGAAGGACATAGACAAACTGGAGAGGGTTCAGAGGAGGGCAACAAGGATGATAAAGGGACTGGAAACAAGGCCCTATGAGGAGAGACTGAAAGAACTGGGCATGTTTAGCCTTCAGAAGA
Source organism: Shinisaurus crocodilurus (assembly GCA_021292165.1). NCBI lineage: Eukaryota > Metazoa > Chordata > Lepidosauria > Squamata > Shinisauridae > Shinisaurus > Shinisaurus crocodilurus. The sequence goes on from CM037879.1 coordinate 186,683,317, forward strand.
GGAGACTGAGGGGAGATATGATCGCACTTCCAGTATTTGAAGGGATGTCACACAGAGGAGGGACAGGATCTCTTCTCGATCATCCCAGTTTGCAGGACACGGAATAATGGGCTCAAGTTACAGGAACCTAGATTCCACCTAAACATCAGGAAAAATTTCCTGACTGTTAGAGCAATAAGACAATGGAACCAACTACCTAGGGAGGTGGTGGGCTCTCCCACTCTGGAGGCATTCAAGGTGCAGCTGGACAGCCATCTGTCAGGGATGCTTTGACCTGGATTCCTGCATTGAGCGGGGCGTTGGACTTGATGGCCTTGTAGGCCCCTTCCAACTCTACTTTTCTGTGATTCTTTGTCTTCTGTTATCAATTTGCCATCCTCATTGCGTAGTTGAACTAGCGTTTATCATTGAGCCTCGCGCGGGCAAAACGAGGTCGAATCGCTTCAGGGCGGCTTGCTCCCTCCACGGCGAGCCGCCCGCACTGCCTGTTCTGTCGCGTCACTTCCGGGACTGGAAATGACGCGACGGAATCCTGCGCAGGCGCGCTGGAACCCTGTGGCACGTTCTGCGCCTGCGCAGGGTCCCATCATGTCATTTCCGGTCTCGGAAGCGGCAGATGGGGCCGGAGAGCCTGATCGAGTGGCGCACAGCGCCGCTCAGAAAATCGCGTCGGGTCGCCGCCCACCCCAGAAATTCGGCTCAGAGGCGCGACCCAGCCTTGGATGCACCTCTAATTGAACCACCATTTCTTTCCTCTGTCTTTTACTATGCATGTAAAAGGATCAGCACCCGGATCCTTTGCGTGAGTTCAGCGCTTAACGGGTTAACCGGCGCTGAGTTACAGCCCGTACAAGCAAGTGAAACCGCCTTGGAGGTTCGCGTACACAAGAGGAAACTAGAGCCCTTTAAATGACCAAATAAGGCTTTATTTATTTACACAAGATACGGAGCGGAACTAACAGCTTTCTAGGAATACTATAACATCAACACAACCTGAGGTGACCTCTACGTTTGTCAATGAAACAGGCTCCCAGGCTAGCACGTTGGGATTAGTCAGTTACCTTAGACTAAAGACTTTACGCTAGTCAACTTCAGTCTGGCTCCGGGTCGGCCGATCTGGGGATGAGAACAGCTTACTCCAGCCGCTGCTTGGAGGACGAATCTTGTTCCAAAGCACCCTGTGTTCCCAACAACCCCTTACCGGAAGGGAAGAGGGGTTTTCTACCCCTGAGTTCCCGCTCTCCCCACCCTCCAGGTCAGGTGGGGGCTTATGTCTGCCCCTTCGTATCAGGTGGGCTTATTCCTGCCCGGGAAGAAGGTGACGTACTGGGTACTTTACAGCTCTTTGAGACTGCCCTGATAGTTTGATGGTTCTTGATGGTCCTTCCTTGGGTTTTGTGGAATTCCACCGAGACTCTCCATTGTTGGGGATGCCGGTCTGTCTGTCTGTTTCCCCTGTAGCTCAATCCCCCCTCCTCACCCCCCTCCCTTGGACGGAGACTCTGTGTGTGTGTGTGTGTGTGTGTGTGTGTGTGTGTGTGTGCGCATGCATACTCATGTCAGGCTTTCTCCACACAAAGAAGGAAGCTTTCTTGTTGTTTTTAGTATCCCTCGCTAGCCTCAGCTCATTCTCAGCTTTAGCCTTCCTGACACTGTTCCTGCAGTTTTGTGCTACCTGCCTGTACTCTTCCCTTGTAGTCTGTCCTTCCTTCCACTTCCTATATGTGTCCTTCTTTGTTTTCAGGTCTGGCTGTGGCATTCTGGGGGTTGTAGGCCAAAAACGTCTGGGGACCCAAGGTTGGAGAACACTGTCTTAAAAGATGGTCAGGATACAAATGTGGCGATTAAATAATATCTAAAATTTAATGCATTCAAAAATACCACTACATTTGAAAAAAAATAATAATAACAAATTAGAGCAGCCTTCCCCAATCTGGTTCCCTTCCTGATAAAGTGGACTACAGTTCCCAAGATCCCCAGTCAACATGGCTGGCTGGGGGTTGCTGGGAGTTGTTGTCCAACTCATCCGGAAGGCACCAGGTTGGGAAAGACTATTTTAGAGCATACATTGTTGGTTTTATTTTCTTTGACAGACCCTACCATAGGCTAGAGCACCAGAATATTTTTTTTTTTCTGGATTTAGGATTTTTTCCCCACTGACTCCTACATGTGGGACTATATGTGACACAAAATGCATCTTTGAATCCCATGAACTTTGAGAGGAGGGATGATTAAACCCTCCCTCGCCCCGTGCCATTTCCCACCAAAAATACCCCCTGCAACAGCTATTTACCCCAAAGCTGCTATTGGGGGTGGGGAGTAATTTTCAGTGGGGAAAGGGGTTAAACCAGGGGTCCTCAAACTTTTTAAACAGGGGGCCAGTTCATTATCCCTCAGACTGTTGGGGGGCCGGACTATAGCCCCTGAGGTGCCATCGATGACTTTGATGGCGTTGAGCGCTGGGTGGTAACAGAGGCTGCAGAGTCCGTCGGCATCGCAACACAGGCAGCTGCCCGCAGCAGCAGCCACTCGCACCGGCGCCGAGGAACAAGATGTTCCCCCGGCCTCCTCCGTTGCCATCGTGCAGAACAAGAGGCCCGGCGGAGCCGCTCAGTGATGGACCCGAGAGGAGCCGCTGCCGCCACAAGTCAGCATCCGGGTCCAGAGAAAGGGGGAGGGAAAAGGGGAGAGGGGGAATGAGAGAGAGAGAGGGAGAGAGCCGAGTGTCGGCAGGAAATTATGTAATTACGCCGGATGCGGAACACCGACAAAAGAATCGGTGCTTGAAGCGAAAGAGTTAAAAAAAAGTCTGCTTCCACCAATTGGCTGCCGGGCCGGATAAAAAGGCAAGGCGGGCCGGATGTGGCCCTCGGGCCTTAGTTTGAAGACCCCTGGGTTAAACCCTCCTCTCCACATCTGTCCATATCCACTGGAGTGGGGAGGGCTGCAGCTGCTGGGTTGTTATTGTTGTTTTAAAGAGGGAGGAGAATCCTAATAATAGAATTCAAGGGCACATATTTTGGCTGGTAGATCCACCTCCATGCATTTCCTGATGCACCTGAACATCTGATGTTCCATGGCAACAACAAATCTGGGCGCTTTTTAAAAGCTATTGTCTTGTTTTGTTTTTGTTGTTTAAATTTGATAGTAAATCTGGAAATCCTTCAAAAAGAAAACATTACTGTAGTCATTTTGTCTTTCCTTCTCAAAAGCTCTTCAAAGATGGCTGGATTGGTTAATTTCGGTTTCAGTTTGCATTTGAAAAGGTGAAGCAGAAGCTGATGCTCTTAATTTAAATGTGTAAATGCAAATGGTACTGGCAATGTGCCTGGTTGCCTTCTGAAGAACTTTTGGGGTATTGCTGCCTGCAATTGGTTCCCTAGTAGAGTATCAAAATGATTGTCCTCCAGAGCTTGTTTAAATTCACCTTAAGGTTTGAAAAAGGCTGAAACCTTTTTCCTTTCCAATGTTTCCCCTCCATTTGTGTTGAAAGTTAGATTATAAACTCTTCAGGGCAAGAATCTTTTTTATGTTGCTTTATAAGCATTATGCACATTTGATAATACTATATAAATTTATAATATCAAACAGTACCAATAAGAAAAAGTCATATTTTCATCTCTGTTCTTATTAGAAAAATAAAATATAAAATAAAATAAAAAGCCAGTGTGGTGTAGTGGTTAGAGTGTTGGACTGGGACTTGGGACATCCAGGTTCTAGTGCTCACTTAGCCATGAAGGTCACTGGGTTTCATAGATTCATAGACCATGAAGTTGGAAGGGGCCTACAAGGCCATCGAGTCCAACCCCCTGCTCAATGCAGGAAACTAGATGGTCTCCCATCCAAGTAATAACCAGGCCTGACCCTGTTTAGCTTTTCACGCCCAGACAAGCTGAGCCAGCGTGAGCCACAGGCCTGTATATTGGACTGGTGACTTTGGACTGGTCACTGACTCTCAGCCTAACCTACCTCACAGGGCTGTTGTGAGGATAAAATGGAGCGGAGGAAGAGGATTATATAAGCCGCCTTGGGTTCCTTGCAGGGAAAAGGGCAGGATATAAATATTATAAATAAAATAAAAAATAAAAAATTTCACTCCTGAGGCAGTGACACAGCCATGTTCAACTGGTATTCCACCAGTATTTCTCACAATAAACACGTGTTGTTTGAACTGTGGATGTGCATGCATAAACACTTAGGGGCACATGCTGTGGAGCTCTCTACCATATGCCCTTCACCCTCGGCATGTTTACTGTGAGAAACATTGCTGGACCATGGCTCCCGAATAAAGTGAAGAGGCCTTGAGTTGCTTCTTAGGAATTGTTTTTAATTGCAATGGCAAGCAGCAATATATCCTGAAATGAAAACACTCCACAGATGGAGTAGATGAATTAAATGTAGCCCAAATCCAACCTGATGCTTTCCCCCCATTCTGTATAATTGAGACCTTTATTTGATTATTTGCATGTCTGTTTTTCTTTCCCACTTAGCCTTTCCCTAAAGCATGGGAGCAGAACTTCTTCCAGCCCAAGGTCCAAATTCCAGTTCATAGAAGATTTGGGGGGCACATTCCAGTGGTGGGTGGGGCCAAGGACAAAAGAACCAAATGTACCAGCATACAGTTAGCTTAAAGCTCTTACTGCCAGTAACTAAGTCTTACGAGAGGCATTTCAGCATTTTAGATAGGGGGAAATTGCACAAAAACCAGGAAACCATGCAACAATTTGTTGGTGGATTATGACTAGGTAAGAACAGAACCACTGAACTCCAGTGCCACTGATACACATCCCACAGAGATTGTCCAGGAGGATACCATGGTTGACAGTATCATACATCAGAAAGCCACAGAGAGATCAAGTAAGAAGGGCAAGGTTGCTGTCTCCCATCCCTGTCTCAATAAAAGTCATCCAACAGGGAGACCAAGGTCAATTCAGTCTCAAAACCAGGCCTGAACCCAGATTGGAATGGATCTAAATCAGTGTTCTCCAACCTTGGGTCCCCAGATGTTTTTGGCCCACAACTCCCAGCATGCCCCAGCCAGCTACGCTGGGGACCCAAGGTTGGAGAACACTGATCTAAATAATGCAACGATGATGTCCAATAGGTGTCAGTAGATCCCAATGGGGGCAATTTTAAATGAATGGGCAATGCTTTTTTCAAGGAATGCCAAAAATTACCCTCCAAAAGGTGCGGTTTTTTAATCGCTACTGAAAATTAGTGAGCATTTTTTGCTTTATCCTAGCAAAGAGGATGTGGTGCACACAGAAGCAATAAGGCTATAGCCCAGGCTTATCAATTTTCATTTAATATGTCAGGTATCTACGTAAAGCTGGGCAAACTGGGGGCAGGCAGCCAGTGCGTAGAGTGAGCTTGACTATACAAACTGTTATTATTCTGAAGTATATATGACCTACAACTCACAAGTATATTTCACCATGGAAAGACAGGTCTCATAAAACAGATGAGAATGTGGACTTCATAGGATTTTATTCCCAGTTATGTTTAAAGAATGTCATCTGGCTGAACTCTACAGTCTGTTCCCAAAAGCACATATGCAGAGGCCTTGTGTTGAAATCAGATACTTGGTCCTGTTGACTGCTTAGCAGTACTTGCTTACAGTCTTGTCTGTATTGAAATAGTTCACAGGGAACTAGAGACCTTTGGGCCTTAATTCGGTGATGGAAACAAATAGCCTAAGGTGTTTGATTACTATTCTTAAAAAAATCTGTAGACCTATAGAATCATAGAAAAGTAGAGTTGCAAGGGGCCTACCAGGCCATCGAGTCCAACCCCCCGCCCCGCTCAATGCAGGAATCCAGGTCAAAGCTTCCCCGACAGATGGCTGTCCAGTCGCACCTTGAATACCTCCAGAGTGGGAGAGCCCACCACCTCCCTAGGTAGTTGGTTCCATTGTCTTATTCCTCTGTCAGGACATTTTTCCTGATGTTTAGGTGAAATCTGGGTTCCTGTAACTTGAGCCCATTATTCCGTGTCCTGCAAACTGGGATGATTGAGAAGAGATCCTGGCCCACCTCTGTGTGACAACCCTTTAAGTACTGGAAGAGTGCAATCATATCTCCCCTCAGTCTCCTCTTCTGAAGGCTAAACATGCCCAGTTCTTTCAGTCTCTCCTCATAGGGCCTTGTTTCCAGTCCCTTTATCATCCTTGTTGCCCTCCTCTGAACCTCTCCAGTTTGTCTACAACTCTACGTCCTTCTTAAAGTGTGGTGCTCAGAACTGGACGCAGTACTCAAGATGAGGCCAGTGCCGAGTAAAGGGGAATTATCACTTCACGTGATTTGGAAGCTATACTTCTATTAATGCAGCCCAAAATAGCATTTGCCTTCTTTGCAGCCACATTGCATTGCTGGCTCATATTCAGTTTGTGATCTACCACAATTCCAAGATCCTTCTCACTTGTGGTATTGTTGAGCCAAGTGTCCCCCATTCTGTAACTCTGCATTTGGTTTCCTTTCCCTAGGTGCAGCACTTGGCATTTATCCCTATTAAATTTCATTCTGTTGTTTTCAGCCCAGCACTCCAGCCTATCGAGATCTCTTTGAATTTTTTTTCTGTCTTCCAGACTATTAGCTGTTCCATCCAACTTTGTGTCATCTGCAAATTTGATAAGCATTCCCTGCACCTCCTCATGCAAGTTATTAATAAAAATGTTGAAGAGCACTGGGCCCAGGACCAAGCCCTGAGGTACCCCACTTGTTCTCTCTCCCCAGTTTGAGAAGGAACCATTGATAAGCACTCTTTGAGTCCGATTCTATAGCCACTTGTGGATCCACCTGATAGTTGTTTACTCAGCATTATTACAAGTAGCCCAAAATAAGCATGGAGGTGTCACATCTCCATTATATAAATGATGTCCTTAATTTGGGCCAGTTCTCCCACTTACCTGGCTGACAATACTCTTCATAGGATGGAGAAGGATTGGATGCTGGCTCTCCACCAATCAATTAAGACACTGTGTGTGGCGAGTGCTCCATGTGGAGGCCCATATGCTCATAGGCCTGAGATATAATCTCACAGAACACTGCATCACATAGCATCCAATAAATATCCTCCAACAGAATCACCATATAACCTCAAAAGATATTTTCATATCTTTCACAATAAAATCAATCATATACACACACCATGAATTATACTGCTGAAACGAAGAAGGCTTGGGAGACCTGGAAATGGATTTTTTGTGTGGAAGGACTGTGAGACATCTTGCTGGCTCGTTGTCATTTCTTTCTTCATACTAGAAAAGGTCAAGCCATTCATTGCACCAAAATATATTCCTAGAAAATTAAAACTTTCACATCTACAGGAAATGGCTGGGAGAAATACAGGCCTGTGGCTTACGCTGGTTCAGCTTGTCTGAGCGTGGAAAGCTAAGCTTTCCACTTGAATGGGAGACCCCTCCTCTAGTGTCCTGCATTGAGCAGGGGGTTGGACCCGATGGCCTTGTAGGCTCCTTCCAACTATGAAATCTATGAAAGTCATCCAGATTTGAACTGCAGTGTAAGCAATGTGCTGAGGCCATGCAGCTCTAGCTCTGTTTTCCACCTGCAAATCCCAGGGACACTGTGGAACTCATCAGTCTGGAGGCAATTTTGGGATGGATGAGGGCAAACAAGCTGAATAAATCCAGATAAAACAGGTGATGTGGCTGGGGAAACTGGCTGATCTGAGTAGAAGGGTTGTACTCCCCTGTGAAGGGCCAAGTTCTCAGTGTGTGGTGGTTCTTCTGGACTCAGCACTGTCAGCCTTTTACCAGTTTAGGCTGATACACAAGCTGCAACCCTACCTAGAGAAAGTGATTCTCACGTGGCGTACACCATCACCACCTTTTTATTAACCACTGCTACCACTTTACACTGTGACACACCCATCACTGCTCCACACTCATGGAAGCCCTCAGTAGTGTGTTTGTCGGGTGTTTTAGCCACCTTACCCTTTTGTTTTAAACAGCTCCCTTGTGCAAGCTATGGGCCTTTATACCCAGGCCGTGCCCCTAGGGCACTATGTTCCCCTCAGGTATGCTGCTTGCCTCCCACCCAGGATTCGCAGAAGACACCTGGCCTCTTTCACTCAGGCTCCCCTCTCCAATCCCTCAGAGACACACCAGCAGTGGACCGGGACACTCCCCTCTCCTCACGAGTCTTTGGCCCCAACCGCCTCAGGCTAACGAGGGTAATGACCTGCCGCCTTTCTCCACAGAGATTTCTCTCTCTTCCTGCCCTTAAGTCACTCACCCCCACACCAAGGGTTAACAGTAAAACAAAACAGGATTCTTTTTTTGCAGGTGGAAACATAAGTTACATTCAGGTGCTGGCCTCACTGCTCTCGGCCCCTCGCCAGCATTCCGAGAGCTGTGATTGGCTCTGCGCTCCCAGGAAGGGAAAGGCAGAGCTCCAGGTGTCCATCACACCTGCATCTAAATTTTGTATGCATTTCTCCCTAAAATAGGCATTTTTGTGTGCATTTTTGAGCTGAGAATTGCATCACGGTTATTCTCCAGTCCAGAGGATAACTGTGTTCTGATCTGCATATCCGTTCTGGGAAGTATGAATTAGGTCAGTTTGCTTAAAATGTGGACCAAATGAAATCCTTTAGCATCCCTAGTTGGTTTGGGGTCAAAATTAGGCCACCCTGGATTCTCTGTCTAGGACCTGTGAATCACTGAACAAAGCCACTCAGAGTGCCTAACAGAATTCTCAGCACGTCAGCAAGCTACAGTTCCTAGGATTTGTGGTACGGAGGAAGTTGTGATAGTTAAAGCAGCATTAAAGCAATACCATATTTATAATGTATTTTAGGGCTTCAGTTACTCCACAGCCATGCCTCTTCCATGTGCTAAGCAAGGCTTGAAGCCATTGTCTATTGTTCTGCACAATTTAGTCTCCTAGCCAGTCTTTTATTTTCCCTATGTCCATATCAAATTTGTATAAATATGGGGCAGAGAGCCATATTCCGAGAGCTGTGATTGGCTCTGCGCTCTCAGGAAGAGAGAGGCAGAGCTCCAGCTGTCCATCACAGTGATCTAATCTCAGTCATGCATGCACTAGCTACATCAAGACTAACTGTAATGTGCTCTATGTAGGGCAGCCTTTGAAGATTACCTGGAAAGTTTAGCTGGTGTACAATGTGGCCACCCTTGTGCTCTTTGGAGCCAGACAATCAGAACATAGAACACTGATTCTGTACCAGTTTTACTGGTTATTGGTGCATTTTGGGGCCCAATTCAAAGTGCTGGTTTCAGCCTTTAAAACCCTAAACAGTTTGGGGGTCAGGTTATCTGAAGGATTGCTTGTCTCTATATGAACCTACCCATGCTTTAACATCAGTTCCAGAGGCTCTACTTGTTGGCCTGCCATTAAGATAAGTTAGATTGGTGAACACTAAGGACAGGGCCTTCCCAGTAGTGACCCCTACCTTATGGGACTTTTAAGGGATGTGTGGTTGTCTTCCCTCAGTTGCAGTATTTAAAAACCCACCTGTATCAAATTGGATGTTAATTGTCATTTTGCTGCTCTTTTATTTATGTTTTATTGCTGTGTCTCTTAAAATGTTTTTAGAGTGGTTGAACTATATTTTAATGTATTGGTGTTTTGTATGTCAAAGTTTTAGTATAGCTTCTATTATATTATTGTATTGCTATTTTCATATTTGTATTTTGTTTTCCCCTTTGGGTGGATTTGGTCCAGAATGGAAGCTAATAAATAAAGAAAACCAATGAGAGCTAAGCTAGTTGTAACTAACTTGTTCCGTTGATTTACATGGGACTCAGTCAAGCCTAATTTTAGCTGGATTTGGGCCATGGTAGGGAAGCTGTTAGAAAATATGGACAGTATTCTAGAGCAGTACCATATTTTTCATGGATATTAGGTTAAATCACAGCCAAATTACTTCTTTGTAATCATAATTTTTATCTGGGGTCAAAAGGACTGTGCACCAAACCCCACATGCACACAATGTCTTTCCCCAGCCCACCCCCTTCCCACTGGAGGCCCTTCTGCCCTCATAAAGCTGCACCTGAAGTTTGGGAGAATGTCCAGAGTGGGATTTGACTCTGCTTAAGTGGATGAAGCCACTCAAGTGAACATTACTGCTGTATTTACAAAAGTGCTTTCCACTCATGCACCTGGTATTTTGGGTCCAGGACATAGTAAATAACTTGGTAAATTGGCTGTTTGTGCTTCTGCTTATGCACACTCATTCTTTTCTAAAACTATGGGTTTGGCCCACTTCTTCAAGGGGCCAAACCCATGCCTGATCCTCACTCCCAAAAGCCAGCCATTTTAGTTGGACTTGAATAATTTATTCTACATTTTGAGAAATTTGACTTAATTTAAAGGGTTCCCATAAATCATTATGGGAACCCTTTAAATCATCAAAATACCTTCCCTGTCAACAGAATGTTAAACTCACTGGCAGCTACACTGTCCAAGGAATTTAAAAAGCAGCCCTTCTTTCCAAAGTGTAATGAATTTGGACAAGTGGTAAGCTTCCTGGATTTACAAGTTTTCCAACTAATCATTTCCTATTTCATTTCCCTTCAATCTTGCTACATTTCTATATTTTGCATCTGCAGAACAGACTTGCATTCAAGATTTGTATTTCAAGTAAAGACAATTTTATTTTGCCCCAGCTCACTCTCTAAAATTTCATTATGTTAGAAAATAATTCAAGAGTATCTAATGAAGACTTGAAATAATTGGCACAAAGATCCCTCGAAGTGTGGCAACTGGGAAATAAAACAGTGGATGAAATTCATTGTTGATAAGTTATGATTTTAACTGTTGTAAACCACCCAGAGAGCTTTGGCTATTGGGCGGTATAAAAATGTATTAAATAAATAATTCAGAGAAGTAAAGTTACATTTACATATTGTTGGCTTTTACAATGTAAAGAAAGAAACATTGGAGTCGGTGTAGGCAGATTCACTGGGATTCAACTTGATCCATGGAAGCAGCCCCCCAAAAGGCAAATAAAACATTAGAGATACTCTTTCCCCCCCCCTTTGTTCCTCTTTTTCTTAAAACCCCTTACCTTTGGAACTCATTGCCATCTGAGGCTTAGTCAACAGAATCTCTTCCTTCATCTGGAATTATTTCTGTCACCTTTCTGTATCTCTTCACCTCCAAATTCCTTCTTTTGTCTTTTCCCTCCTTCTTTTCCATGTTGTCTTAATCAACTTCATCAACTGCATTAGTATGTTTAGTGAGTATAGAATGTTGAACTGAGTGGGTGTGGTTTGTGCTGTCTTGGAAAGGGTGGGGGAGGAGTATATAAGGAGTGTTTGAGTGATGTCAGAGTTAGTTTATGGGAGTTAGTGTGTTATGGGAGAGTGGAGTGTGGGGAGAGTTGGGAGTTAGGTTAGTTGGATTATTCATTGTCAGGAGTTTTGAGAGAAATCAATGCTTGTATGAGGAGTGAAAGTATTTAGAATTATAGGGACTTCGGTGAATTACAAAGTGTTTGGTGTAGGCAGGTTTAAAGTTATTTTCTGGAACTAAGATTTTGAGAATTAAAATAAACTTATTTTTCTTTTGTTTGCTACCCAAATCCTATGTGGTGTCAGCTTGGCGTTAATAACCTGTATTACTGTTACACACACACACCTTTGTACCCACAATATCATAGATTAAAATAGATCCTTAATTACCTGTAATAATCTTTTCCCTCATTGGTAGGGGAAAGGTTTCATTTGACCCTCCCCTCAGGTTTTTAAGAGTTGGTGCTTAGCCTGAGAAGAGTTTATGTGCCTGGTCCTAAAGTGTAAGGGACTGCGTTGTCGCATATTTGGTGGCAGCGTTGGTGGGATCTGTAATAGATTTCTGGTCATTTGTTGTGACAGAAGTCAGAAAGGATCTCTATTTTTGAAAATGGCTCAATGTGATAGCCTGTCACAGTTACTGTGAGGCGCCACTGAGTTCCTAGCTGTTGAAGCTGCATTATATCTAGGTCAGAGGTTGATTTGATATAACACTGACAGGATATTTTTTTTATCTGTGGTAATAGAAATCTGTTACCATAGTAAGTTTAAAACTCCTGAATTTATTTTAACAACTCCTAGACCCAATATATTTCTGAAATATATAATTGTCTGGGAAAATAAATGGAATTTTTGGGGATGAAAAAAGAGGCCCTGACACAGAAATGTAAAAACCTAGGTTTGCCAGTGGAGGGTAAATCTGTGGATGAACTAAAATGGATGCTCATTGAGCATTCCAGGGGTAGTGGTGATAGAGAGGCTGAGGTAAATCCTGTAAGGCCATTACCTATAGAAATGTCTCCTCAGTATTTGGAACTGGAAAGGGAGAAACTGAGAATTAAAGAAGTTGAATTAAAACAACGAAAAGAAATTGAACTAGAAAAATTAAAACAAGAGAGACTTGAACTAGAAAAATTAAAACAAAGAGAAATGGAACTAGAAAAAGTAAAACAACAAGAAAGAATGAGAGAAAAAGATCGTGAGGTAGATTTAGAACGACTTCGGTTGGAGAAAAAGAAAATGGAGAGAGAACATCAATGGAGAACTGAGGAGAGAGCCAGAATTCCTAAGTTATCTCCAAAAGGTTTCACTGCTTACATAGAGGGACAAGATCCCCAAATTTTCTTTAACATATTTGAGAAAGCAGCCATGATGTGGGAAGTAAATCCACAAGATTATATGAAGTTTATCCCAAACCTGATAAAGGGTGATTTGGCTGAAATCTATAATAGTTTTAGTGGAAGACCGACAACCTGGTCTTCTGCGCGGGTTCAATGCTAAGGGGGTAGCGAGCCCTGGGGCGGGCCTTCTCCGAGGTCCCCAGCGCCTCACCCTTAGCCCAGAACAAAGGGATAACTTATAGCCACAAAAGTATCTTTTATAAAACAAGTTTATTTACAAAATTACCTTCACAAACTCAGACCCACGCCAGCAATACAGCTTATCAGTACGGTACAAAGTAGCAAGCAAGAAGTCTCAAGGACACCGTGATTTCAGGGCTCTCAGCTAGTTAGTTCAGCTCGGGCCCCGGCAGAGGCCCGGTCAACCGCACGCAGCTAGCTGGGTTCCCGGCGGAGGCCCGGTCTGCCCAATCGGCCAGTTGGGTTCCCGGCGGGGGCCCGGTCTACCCAAGCGGCTTGTGAGTGATTTCAGCTTGGTTTCCCGGGGGTCCGGTCAACCCAAGCGGCCAGTGATTCCAGCTAGCTGGAGCGCGCCGGGTGCTGCTACCCGGGGTTGCCGATCCTTCGTTCCCTTACCCCAGGCATGGGCAAGATTGCTGACCGAGACCAGTTCCCTTGCGCAGGGTGTTTTATACCTTGGTGTTTCGGGTAGCCCTTCCCTCCGTGATCAGGTGGTTTGACACCCTCCCTGAGGGGCGGCCTTTTGGGTCAGGTGGGGTGATGCCCTCCCCCCATGGGATGGGGTCCCTTTGAAGCCACTTGCTTAATGGTCCCATCCTATGGTGCTGAGTGGCCATTTCTTAGGGGTGCCGAAGTGTCTGCTCTGGAGAGGTATTCAAGTCTTATGTAGATGGGGCTGATATGCGAGAGCATTGACAAACCTGGTGATGCTTCCTGCCTTCCCCCCTGGGGTGATTCTATGCAGATGTTGTTTGTCCCCTTTGGCATCTGTGGAAACTGGCTGTCTCCCCCCCCCCCGGGTCTCCTTCCCCCCTTCTTGGTGAGTGTGTGTGTGTCAGGCAGGGGGCTTAGGTTGGCTTTCTCCACAGTTTTCCTGTGGGGGAAGCTCTTGATTTTGAAACATTTAAAGCTATTGCCTCTGCCCTAAAGTCCTTACCCTACAGTGGAGATCCCAGTGGCAGAAGTAAATGTTACATGGAGGGGATTCAAAGGGAAGTTTATTTGGGGTGTGAATTCCTGTCAGGAAGAACCTCTGATTCTAGGGAAAGATCTTATGGAATCAGATGGCAGAAAAGTATATATTGTGACCCGTTCTCAAAAAGCAGCTGTAGACCTGTCAGGAAATTGTATCGAATCAGAGGGAGCCGAGAATGCACCCTCAGTGTTGCCTAGTAACTCAGTTGAAGAAAACTTTGCTACTCCTGAGTTCCCTCAGGCAGATGAAGATTTCAAACTGGCAACTAACAGATCCCAGCCTGGAAGGTTTAAGAACACAGGCAGAAACACATGAAATCTCTTTTGCTGACACCCAAAAAGAGTCAGTGGTGAACCATGTTTTGAATCTGCAAAATGACATGCGAGAAATCAGGGAGCTGGCACACACAAATCCTGCCAAAGCTCAACAAAAGCAGAAAACATGGTATGATAAGAAGCAAAGACCAGAGAAAACTCAGTGGTCACAGGCGTGTCAGAGGGCTTTCAATACGCTAAAGCAAGTTCTGTGTATTGCACCAGACTTTGACCAGGAGTTCATTGTAGCCACGGATGCATCGGAAGTCAGAATCGGGGCTGTCCTAATGCAAACCAGAGACGGTGTCAAGCATCCGGTGGCCTACTTCGGTCAGAAGTTGTTGGATCGGGAACGAAACTATTAGTTGGTGCAAAAGGAGTGTCTGGCGATTGAATGGGCCTTAGACAAGATCAGACCATATGTGTGGGGCCAACGATTCATTCTACAGACTGTTCATAAAGCACTGTTGTGGCTGCAGACAATGCAAAACCACACCCAACTTTTGCAGCGGTGGTCGTGGCAATCACAGGAATTTCATGCGGAGATCCAGCATGTGGCCGGTCGAGAGAACATTGTTGCTGATGGACTATCTCGCAGGGAGCCTTCAAGCGCGGCTGGAAAGTGAGACTTTTATCTTGGAGCTTTATATTGTGCTCCTGGACTAAAATTGGAGCCAATAATTTTGACTTTGGGACATTACCCACTAACTTGTTTTTACTTTACAGGTGGTTTGTATTTACATGTAAGTTGTAATTATTGTTATAAATGTTTGTTTACCTTGTTATCTTCCCAAAACCCTGCGTTAAGGACTAGATATTTAACCAGTTCCCTACTCGGGTTTTAAAAGAAAGGGGGGGGGATACTTTAATGAAGATTGTACAATATCAAATCCCTGAAACATAATCTGACAGCAAATGGAGAATGAATGATGGAAGCGTTCTTTAAAATGTAAGACAAATTAAACACAATGAGAAATACCCTCATTCCCATATAGAGAGAAACTGAACCCATCCAAAGAGTATAATGGACGATCCCATTTTACTTCCTAAATCCAAATCTCCAAGATGATGATCAAATGATCCTACAGTGACTGGCAGCAGATACTTCCAGAATACACTTCAAGCTTCCTTTCAGACACATTCTGAAGCATTCATTCAGAATGAGAACACAGTGACTTCCGATGCATCCGTGGCTACAATGAACTCCTGGTCAAAGTCTGGTGCAATCAGTACTGGGGCAGTACACAGAACTTGCTTCAGTGTATTGAAAGCCCTCTGACACCCCTCTGACCACTGAATCTTCTCTGGTCATTGCTTCTTAGTTAACTCATGCAAAGGTGCAGCTATCTCCCCAAACTTGGGTATGAAACGGCGATAGCAGCCTGCCGTTCCAAGAAAGGCACGCACCTGCTTTTTGCTAGTGGGAATGGGCCAGCTGTTTATAGCCTCCACTCTTGGTAACTGAGGCAAGAATCCCACTTCCCACCATATGCCCCAGGTAGATTACTTTCAACTTCCCAAATTGACACTTGGGAGCTTTAATAGTTAAAACTGCTGCCTCTATTGCCTTTAGAACAGTCTTGAGGTGGGTCAAATGCTCTGTAAGGGTTTTGCTGAAAATTACAATGTCATCAATATATGCCATTGCAAATGCAGAAATCCCCTTCGGCACCTCGTTCATCAATCTTTGAAAGGAGGCAGGACTATTTTTTAATTCAAAAGGGAGCACCAGAAATTCAAATTAACCTTCGGAGGTTATAAATGCAGTTTTCTCCCTAGAACTCGCCTCTAGACCCAACTGCCAAAATTCCTTACAAAGGATTGTATCCTTCTAGTTCTGGGAGAGTGTATATAAAAGAGTGGATCTGGAGATGCAGTGTGTGGCAGATAGAGAAAGTGGAGAGAGGAGGGGTTCTTCGGGCACCAAGAAGCAGACCGAGAAGAGAGTCTGAATATCACTAAAGAAGTGCAGAACAGCCAGGGAGTGGCTGGGGGAAGGAATCTCTACTAAGCCTACAGGTGAAAGTGTAGCTAGGTTAGAGTTGCGTTATTTTCCTTTTTATTTCCATTATACATGCTTTTTGTAATCTTACAGCTCTATTTGTGTAATTACCCTAAGTTAATGTGAATCTACTTTACCAATACTTACTAGCAGGGATGGGGACTCGGACTCCAAGACTCGACTAGTGAGAGTCCTCCCTCCCACTCGAGTCCCTATATTTTTAATGAGACTCTAGACTCAACTCGGGACTCAGAAGAAAAGTTCTGAGTCCCTGTTTCCAGTAGGTTCCTTTTTCATGCTGCACCACCTCAGTGCGGGGGAACCATTTAAATGTTACTCCAGTAGCTGTGGAGCCAGGCAGAGCAGCTGAAGAAAGGAGGGCTGGAGGAGAGGAGATGCCAAGGTAGGCAGCACTCATTTTTTGAATTAAAAAGTTTGGTTTTTCTTACCTAGAAGAGAAGGTAAGAAAAACCAAAAGATTCCTTAAGGTGGCAGATAGTTAGATGTGTTCCCCCTTCTTCCCACCCACCCCACCTTAAGATTTGTTTTACCTTTCTATGAAAATAATAATTACGGTACCCACCCACCCAACAATTAAAAACAACAACAACTACACAAACCTTTTGTAAAAATGGATGAGAAGGGAGGGGGATCAAACAAACTTTGTAGTCATGAGTAATATTTAAGTTCCTTGGAAAGTGGATGGAATTCCTGGAAGAAACCTGCCTTTGCAGAACACACACAGAAACACACACACACACACACACACAGAGCAGTTTAAAAAAGAAAGAAAGCAGCTAACTTAACTCTTTTTGTAAAAGTTTCTTTAGAAAGCCAATTAAAGAGTAGAAGGTGGGAAGAAGGAGGGAGAAGAAGAAGGGGGGGAAACCCAACCCCATATGCAGGAACCAACCAGCAGCACTGATGAAGTGGTCACCTTTTACCTCAGACAAGGACAACGAGGACCAACTCGGATTATTGGAAAAAGGTTTATTGTGCACAATAGGTCCTGCGGACTGTGTCGCAAAGCAGAACCCCGGGCGGGGCTTTTACAACCACTTTTATAGGATACATAAGTCTGGTCATTTGGCAACAATTCTTTACATTGGTCAGCAAGGTCAAGACAAAAGGGGGGCTGCTTTAGGGGAGGGGGATTTCCTTACAAGGAGACAGGAGGATGATCTTACAATCAAGCAGCTGGTAGGTATTATCTGATCTTGGTCACGTAGGCAGGGTGAGACAGCAAAACACCTCAACCCTTTTGAATCAACATAGCCATTGTCGGCCATTGTCAGTCATTGCCACAGTCATTACCCTGGCAATCTGTCTACATGCTTGGCTAGAATCTCTTGTAAGATTTTATTTTAACTATTTCGTTTCCTTCACTCCTCCCCTTGAAACTTCAACACCTATCTGGAGTTTCACCCTGGGGGATGGGGCGATACTCCCACACAGCCAGGACCTGGGCAGCCGCCCTTTTTCTGCCAATAGGCCCAGGCTATTTTGGATTGTCCGGACCACAACAGGGAGGACACAAGGGAGCAGGATGCAACCCATTGCGATCAGCCCTATCGCTTGCAACCCTGGTAACTTGGGGAACCATCTAGAGAAAGCTTTTCTTAGATCGAGCCCTTCCTAGGTCTGGACTGGATGCATATGTAAGCCATAGGATTACATTCAAGCAGAATAACAATAAACATTGGCTACAGGTTATGCGTTTATACAATACAGAAATTACATTTTGAAACTACACTTTACCACATTCTCTCTTTTTGATTCTAAGTGAATGCACACTGAGGGTCACTTTTAATTAAGGGCTGATAGGTAAGGCTGGTTCAGACTGAGCTGGAGTTGACATCAGTTCATCTCGTCCGATCCTCTGGGTGTTGTCTTTGATGGTCGTCCCGTCCGAGGTCTGAGATGATATTGATGTTCTGGCACAAATTCTTCTGTTTCAGGGGAAGAGGTTTCTAGCACGTTCACCCCGAATCGTTGGAGGAATTATTATGTCCTCATTCTTGTTAGGGGCTAGAGGCTTTTTATGGCTGAAGTCCTTGGCACTTTACAGCGTTAAGTACTCTTCTTTTTGCTGTACTTGAATATGAATCTAGTCACCTGGGACAGAGTGTCCCTCCATGCTGGGCTGGTGCTGAGCCGCCTTCACCCGTGAATGAAGAGTCTTTATACATCTCACCAGGGCTTTGCCGTAATTCTGAATTGAATGTCTCATCAACATCTCACGAGGGGTCAGGTCTCGCCATTCGACCTGGCCTGGATCTCACACACACAAGGGCCATGGGAGGTGCATTTGGCCACATCAGTCTTGTCTCTGTGCATACTTTGGCCAGCTTGTCTTCCAATATTTTAGCAAAAAGGATTCTCTCTCTTTGCCCGCTGCTGTGGCGTTAGCTCTCACACAGGGGCATGTTCTACTTACTTAGAACCATATAAACAACTACAAATACATATTGATAGGAACAATACTTAGGCATTTGAACAAAATCAAATTGTACACTACAAAAAGGTCCTTAGGGTGAGGTTGTATGCTCACCCTGTCTTTCACAGGTTTTCCAGTATTATGAGCCTGGCACACTGCACACTGGGCAAAGTACCGGTACTGAGTCACTGCAGATGTAAAATTAAATTCAAACCACTCTTTGTTAACAATCAAACCAACAACTAAATTTGCTTTTTTGACTGACGCTGTACATAGTCTTTAGCAGGAAAGCAACTTGCTAATTTGTGACTTTGCTATAAAGAATGCAGGAGAAACTGACTTGTTTTGAGTTGGAAGGGACTCACAAGGCCATCAAGCCCAACCCCCCCCCCCACTCAATGCAGGAAACCAGAGGAGGGGTCCCCCATCCAAGCAACACCCAGGCCTGACCCTGCTCAGCCCCCCACACCCTAGACAAGCTGAGAACCAGCATGAGCTACAGACTTTTATCTTTAGCAAGGCAAACCAAGCTTTTGAAAATTATATAAAACACAACAAGTCATTTGTACAACTTTTTGAAAACTAACTTAACAACAACAGAAGGATTGCAATTCTTTTGGTATTTTGGTGCCATTGCGTTATGCTACACTTAAATACTTATTTTTCAAACGTGTTCTGTTAGCTTGCTATAAAAGCCACTAGACAAGCATACATTTTGCAACTAAACTGTTCAAATTTACCAAAGCTGCCCTGTTGGTTTGCCTTTGGCAAAAACTAACTAAGCATACATCTTTAAAAAGGACAATAAAGAGGGTAAAATTTCAGGAAAGCCCATTTCAACAAAACTGGGCACTAAAATGTACAAAAACTTGAGTTAGTAGTTTAGATTGATTTTTGATAGCTGCACTTCTTTTATTGCTGGTAAATAATCATGCTCCCCCTCCCCTTGCTTACCCTTCTTTTTTGTTGGGAGCAGCAGCAAGGTGGCAAGGTTTCAAGTGACATAGCATTTTACAATTTTTCTGGATTTTTTCTTTTACAACAACCCTTTGAGGTAGGCACAGCTGAGAGTCTGTGACTGACTCCAAGTTACCTAATGAGCTTTATAGCATTTATTGCTTCTCGAGGGAGGGGATATTGCAGCATATCTCCCTTTTCTTCTGTTTGAACCAGAGAAGTAGACTTTTAAGAGTCTTACTTCTTTTTTGGTTTTCCGCCTAACATTCTGCTGGTACCA
The DNA here is from genome assembly GCA_021292165.1 of Shinisaurus crocodilurus. NCBI lineage: Eukaryota > Metazoa > Chordata > Lepidosauria > Squamata > Shinisauridae > Shinisaurus > Shinisaurus crocodilurus. Next base: position 186,703,138 of record CM037879.1, read on the forward strand.
AAGCCAATATTGGCGGAAAGCCCTGTTTTTTTTCACTCCCCAGAGACTCAGCAAATGCCAGGAGAATTGGGACTACATTCTATTGTAGCCCTTAGTTTGCACAATCCATTATGACTTAACAGAACCATTTCTCATTTTTCTTTCAAGAAGACAAGAAAACTTTTGATTTCTAATTTGCCTTGTTAAGAACAGAACTGCACATTACTTCTCAATATATATATATTTAAAGATACGCATTCTCCTTTTTGTTTGTTTTTGACACTGCTTCACACAACTTTCTTTTCAAATAGCTTTTTTCCTTTCAAAATCTTTATTTTTTATCACATTTTCTATAACTTTCCTTTGCCTGCATACCTTGGGCAGAGAGGGTTTTATTTCTTTTTCTATGCCCTTTGTTTGCAACTCTAATGTTTCTTTTGCATTTGCCCTTGTCCAACCTTTCTCTTTGCCTAGTCTTTATTTTCTTTATCTTTTCCCCCCTACATTTTTCTAAACTTTTTACTTAGGTACTATCTCTTTCTCTACGGCCCTCTTCTCTCCCCCCCCTCCTCAGGGCAGAGGGGACAGCCTACATGCCTTTAAATAATCATCTCTTTTCCTTTTTCAAAAACTTTTGGGCTCCACTCATTGGTGAAGCTCTTGAATTTTCTGTGAAAAATAGTTAACCATTTCTTTTTGAGCTTAGTCTGCATCAGCTGTAGTCTCAGAGAAAAAACCTGCCTTGATCAGGGGCAGACTTTTTCTGACCTTTTAAAGCTAACACAGTTCAATTCTCAAAAGGCACTAACACTTTGTTTATGCTCAGAAAACTTGCATTCTCAATACTCAGACTCTCAATTACAGTTCTTAAAAAACACTTTAGTATCGTTTTTCGCTCTAGTGGTTAGCTGCTGATTCTCTGGGAGCGTGAATGGCCAATTCTTGCATACCAGGAAACCTGCAGTCACTTGAGGGTTTTTGTTTGTTTGTTTTCAATCTTTGCAATTCGTGGCTGCTAATCTTCTCACATCTCTAGTTTGCCATACAAGAGGGAGCAACCTCGCATTTGCATAACCAGGAGCAACATTTTTTTAATCTTTGCTTACTTCAGAGATTTAACCCACACTCAAAACAAAATAAAAACCTTTTCAATTTACACCATCAACTAGCCCCACTTGGAAGAATAAACATTTAACTTGAACATAAACCTTCTTTTTTTCTTTTTGGCTACACACATGGCTTGCAGTAGCCAGAATCTCATTTACATGTTTTTTCTTTCCCCTTTGAGAATGTTTTACAAATGGATATTACTAAAGGCTCATTTATTTATTTATTTATTTATTTATACCCTGCCTTTTTTCCTGCAAGGAACCCAAGGCGGCTTACATAATAATCCTCCTCCTCTCCATTTTATCCTCACAACAACCCTGTGAGGTAGGTTAGGCTGAGAGACAGTGACTGGCCCAAAGTCACCCAGTGAGTTTCTACCCCTCTAAACAAGTGGATTTGTTGTTTTCACCTGTACAGAAATTGTGCTGGAGATTATGCTGACAACTGCAAGCATTCTTTAACTGTTTTCAATTGCTTGAGTTCTTAAAGTTCTTAAAGCATCATGAAGCACTTTTTGTCTGGTGAACCTACTTCGGAAGGCTTTTGAAATCTCACTTCTGTCTAAACATACCAATCATCCAATTGTCCTTGGAATTTGTTCTCTAGGGCCACCAGAAGGTCTCTCAGGTTTCATTTTTCTTAGGACCCATTTTGGGCCAAGTATTTCTCCCTCTGCATGGCCATTCCTCAGTACAAAGAGTTTGCCACTATGTATTTGACAAAGTCTTACTTCTAGGTAAAGAGGCAAATTCTTGGAGTACTATTGCTAACGGTGCCCCTTTTGGAGCATTTTGGTTCCCACCTATGATGTATTGTGGCACAGAATTCTACCTTTTGAGCTCACTTTGTGTGTGTGTGTAGTGCTTTGGTTTAATTCACAAACAGGCACACAACATTCACATGTCACTGGATCATGGGAGGGGGGGTTCAATCAGGCCCACTTGCTTTTGAAACTCTGCCGCAACAGAGATCAGGGCGTCTTGACCTGATTTAATCCCAGATCTTGTTCAGCGACTTATATGCATTCATCAGCAGGGAGGTTTGGAAAGAAGGGGGGGTGTCCCTGTCTGTTGATTCTGGTGGGACTCGAACCCACAATCCCCAGCTTCAACAGCTTATGAATTCTAATAAGCGAAGGAGAGAGAGATGGGCCTGTCTGTCTTTCAACAGCTTATGAATCTAATTCATGCACACAGACATTTTCACACGCACATGTATACTACCCTTATTGAAGGTTTCCCTCTTTTCTAAACCTTAAACCTTTCAACATCAATAACAATAACACAATGCAATAATCAAGAGCCAGAAGAAAATGAAAAGGAGGTATTTCAATTCATTTCTGCCCATTTCCTTGGAGAACTGTTTGATTTTGCTAGCAGCTATAACATATATATATTTTTTTCTTTTCATTTTGGGACTTCTCACCTCTAGTTCAGATCTGAGGAAGTATGTGCTTTGGGTTAGGAGCACACTCTTTTCCTTTTCACTAAACACAGGACTGGTGGAGACTCCAAAAGGCACCAAAACTTTGCGTATGCTCAGGAACTCTTTGCAAAAAAGCTCACAAACATTTTTGTTGTTGTTGTATTTCTTTAACACAACACAGGGTTCTTTGAGTACTTCTTGCCATTCCTAGATCTTGTGTTTGACTTCTAATCTATTATGAATGTGATTAGCTAGTCTGTGCTTTTTTTTTTTTCTTTTTTTCTGGCACGTTCCTCTTTTCTGGGCCAGGGCAGGGTCTCTTTCCAGGCAATCATGTGTGCTGCCCCCATCTTGCACTCCTTTTTAACCATGGGGTGGGTTTGTGCTGGCCACCCCACTCCCATGGATGGCCACTCTCTACCTTGCACAGGGTCTGGAGAGTTTGGCGTTTAAGTTTTCGCCCGTAGTCTCTCCCAAACCCTGCTTTGAAATTCTTTTCCATGCATTGAAGCTGTGTCCTTGGGACGCTGCTTCCCTCCCACCCCATTCTCTGAATTCTAAGACCAACAACAAGAACAGAAACAGAAGGGTGGGGTATGGACAGGAGAGTAAGGGGTCTCTCCTGTTAGACGTTAAGGGATTTCACACATACGCTCCGCTGACCCGTGGCCCCGGACGTTCCACGGTCACCTACGGGAACTGCAGCGGCATTCACACTTCACCACACATACCAACACATTCCCTCCCGAGATCTCTTATATTCCTTTACCAAAAGGGAAAGAACCAGTTCAGCCTCTTTCAGCTGCCTCGTAGGCCCAATCCTTTATTCCTTTACCCAAAAGGGGAAAAAAACCAGTTCAGCCTTTTTCAGCTGCCTCGTAGGTCCAATCCCCGGAGGATGGCCAAATCCTCCTCCCCTTGTTCCTATTCTCTCCTGTAGGAACCCTAGAGTATACTCGCCTGTTCCGCCGGTCTGGCCCCCTTGGTCCTAGTTCCGCACCGAGTTTTGTTGGTTCTTGGAGTCACCGTCCGACCACTGCCCCGTCAGGCCCCCTGTTCGGATTCCCTCACAGCCAAGTGCTGTGATGCGCGCTGGGAGCTCCGCAAGGCCTCTCCCTAGGGGGCAGAGGTGGGCTGTGCCCCTAGCAAGCTGCAAAGCTTCCTTGCTGTCCCTTCGTGGTTTGCCAGATGAAGTGGTCACCTTTTACCTCAGACAAGGACAACGAGGACCAACTCGGATTATTGGAAAAAGGTTTATTGTGCACAATAGGTCCTGCGGACTGTGTCGCAAAGCAGAACCCCGGGCGGGGCTTTTACAACCACTTTTATAGGATACATAAGTCTGGTCATTTGGCAACAATTCTTTACATTGGTCAGCAAGGTCAAGACAAAAGGGGGGCTGCTTTAGGGGAGGGGGATTTCCTTACAAGGAGACAGGAGGATGATCTTACAATCAAGCAGCTGGTAGGTATTATCTGATCTTGGTCACGTAGGCAGGGTGAGACAGCAAAACACCTCAACCCTTTTGAATCAACATAGCCATTGTCGGCCATTGTCAGTCATTGCCACAGTCATTACCCTGGCAATCTGTCTACATGCTTGGCTAGAATCTCTTGTAAGATTTTATTTTAACTATTTCGTTTCCTTCACTAACATATATTTCTTCATCCTTTACCTTCTCTATTCTGCTTCTAAATTCAGGAAGGGTGATCTGAGGATTGCCAGGTGTAATGGCAACAAGGCAAAATGCCAGTCTTATTGGCTCAACAGAAAGGGTTTCTCCAAGTATGGGAAAGAGGCTTATAAATCCCATCTTGGGAGGGGAGTTGTCTTTAGAAGCCACTGTTCCCACAATATTTATTTGACACATAGACAACAGTTTCCCTGGCAGTTCAAGAAAATAAAGGCATCTCTGCATGACAGATTTTTGAACTGGTTTAGACTGCAATCTTTGATACATTTACCTGGAAGTAAAGCCCCACTGAAAACAGTGGGGCTTGTTTCTGAGCAGATGTGTAGGGTTGCATGCTGCAAAATCATACCTTCCCCACCATAGTTCTGTGCGGGAGTGGGATCTTTCTCAGCAGCCTCAATAAACTAAAGTTCCCAATGTTTGGAGCAGCGGGGCAGGGCAGGGAGAGGAGAGAAGGAGGAAGCGATGAGAGTTTAACTGGTATAAACACAAATACAGGTTTGTTGTGCAGATCTGCCCTAAGCGATACAAAAATAAGTGCTTTCCCACGCCACCCCACACTCTGTTGGATCATTTACTATTGATGTGGGAAGATGCAAGCTTTTCAGTTACACAGAACTCTTCATCACTCATAATTCTTTATTTGAATTATGCAGCTCATGGCTGCATCTCAAGTTCAACCTGTGCAAGTGCAACACCAGGGTGTTGGAGCGAAAAAAAAGCACTGCCAGCAAAGTTTAGTTTTGAAAAAATTACAATTGTAAGGGATCAAGCTTGCTGGAAATTCACCCCCTCTCCGCCCCTACGCTTTAAGAACTAGCGTGATTGAGAGACGCTAGCTTGGAACCCATCTCACATGCTAGTTTTCTATATGGAGGAAAATGTTTTGTATGAATAAGCATTTTTCATCATGTGATCCACCAGCTGCAGTCTGAAGTGGTACAAGCCCAGATCCAGCTTTACCACCTCAGGGAGAACTGGGTTTCCTGCTTGGAAGTCCCCAATTTCTTCCCACATTTTGCATGTTTCTGTTTTAATGAAAAGAACTGGGGGATGGACTTCAAAAGAACAGCAATGGATTGGACAGTTCCAAATTGGTCTGGGAAAATTACCGTAAGCTGATTCATTGCTTGGCAGAACCTTTAACACTGGCCAGCTGTCTTGGAGTCAACTCGCCCTTTCCCCCATCCCTTCAATGCACACTTGCACAACTTCTGGTCCGCCAAGCTGAGCACAGTTCACCATCCATGTGTTGTGGCCTGCTAGGCAGTTGCCAACTCTGTTTGGCATTGTGAGGCAGACTGCAAAAATTAGAGGTTTGATAAGCCCCTAGTGGGCCTCCTTAAATGGGTGGTGGCTGCATTTGATTTGATGGTTCAGAAGTTGGGCAGGTCTGGTTTAGTATTTTCCTACAAAAGTCGATCATCAGAGGGCAGAGTTCATCTTCAGCTGAATGGGGTTCAAGAACCATGGTGCTGAAAGTTGGCCACTGGAAGACAGGATCCCACAGCAGCAACAGTTACTACAGTACATTATGCTGTACTGTGCTATACAGCAGGGGTAGGCAACCTAGGGTCCTCCAGATCTTTTGGACTACAATTCCCATAACCCCATCCAGCATGGCCAAGGGTCAGGTCAGGACTGATGGGAGTTATAGCCCAAAACATCTGAAGAGCACCAGCTTGCCTACTGCTGCTGTACAGAGTATGAGCCTTGTAACTAATTAGGACTTTAATTCCATCTCATATTAAATCTGAAGTTTGGGAGGGAGACTCATCTGTATGTTATATTTTATTTTGAACGTGCTTGATTTATGTTCTTTATGTGATTCTACAATAAATATTTACTCATGTTTACAATATAAATTATCTATACTGGATGTATTATTGCTAGCAGTGCCACATCCATCATACCTTATGTCTGGTTGAGCTACTGGTTGTGTTTGAACCGTTTTTTTGGTGGCTGGAACTGTTAAAACCAGGGAATGTATGCAAATACCCCAAGCTAAACTCTGTAAATTCTGAACAGCACAATCCTCTGTATGTTTGCTCAAATATAATACCCACTGAATTCAATAGAGCTTATTCCCGTGTGTGTGTGTGTGTGTGTGTGTGTGTGTGTGTGTGTAGCACAGCTTTAGAGCATGGAATATGGCTTATTTGGCTTTGTTCTCATAATTCTCAGGTGCTGAAATAATTCTGTGAATGTTTCCTCACCAAGAGGGTAATGTGAACAGCTGATAGTGTTACCAAAATATAATGAAGTATCAGTTTCTGGTGCCAGTAGTTCAGGCATGCAGAACTTGTTATTTACCAAGCTGAACAGAGTCTACAAACCATGTACTGAGTACTTGACAACCTGTTTCTTTGTGCCAGGTAGACAGCTATCACATGTTTATGAAGATGCTGGTGAGCTGTGCATGGTTTGTTGGGTCATAAATTACACTTTATACAACTGTATGAAATGTACCATCCTGAAGTGGTATAATTAACTCTGTTGCTGAGTGTATGTCAGTACACGCACTACAGTCAGGAGCATAATAGGTATACTGACATTCACTCAGTAATGGGGATCGTAGTTCCAGAATTTCAATTTGTTTATGTGTCTGTAAAACAGACAAACAGAAAACACATGTCTCCGTTTAGGAAAAATACATTGGAAGAATCCTCTTTCTTTTTTTTAAGCATACAGAATGTGAATTATTGCTTGCAGTGATGTTTTCTATATATATTTTCCAGAAAAATATTTTGACGTGCCTCAAGATGGGAGAGGTAAGATTACAGTCCAAGAAGAGCAGCTTCATCTGCGGAGGGTGGGGAAATGACTGAACAATTAAGGAAAAAAACTCAAAGGAGATGGTGATAGTCACATGGAGAGAACCATCAGTGTGGCAGTTGATGAAATGAAGAGATCTTGGTGAGAAAATGGTACGCAAGCAATACCTTTGAGATAGTTTCATAACTGATAGTTTTCATCAGTTATGAAAGAAGACATATTTGAGGGAATGCTTATTGCAGTGAAAAACAAGTTGCTCCAGTGGGAATCCAAGCTGAGAGTGGACATACGCCACATTATGAACCTTTGGTAGATATACTTTCTTTGCCTCCCCATCCATTAAATTGCCATTTAAGCCTACTCTTAAGTGTCAAAATAATGAATGCGACTTTTTCCCAAAGTTCTCTAGTGAATATTGTCACAAACAATAGGGTAGATACAGATCTGCCTAAATTATTTTCATTCTTATTTTTTCCTCACACAAGTGTGCCCTCTTTTGGAACTAGAAGGAAGGACAGTTATCATTTTAGATTATGTAATCTTACCATTTTTATACATGACAAGATAGCAAGCTTCAGTTTCATGTTCCTGAGCACACTGAAGTGGCCTCTATTGCCTGTGCAGATGGGGAATTAGAGGGAGAGCACCTCCTCTATCTTGACCCCAACTGGGGAAAAAATCAAAGAAAAATAACAAGACTAGTAATAATATAAAGCAATAAAATAGTTGCCCTCTGTTCCATGAGGCCATAGTCCAATTTCCTTACTGTAAGGTACATTTTGCCCATTAACTGGCCTTAATAATTGGCCTCAGGAACTTGTCCTTGCAAATCAGGACAGGAGTGATTCTTTTGCTCAAGGATTGTGGCAGTGGTCAACTATTGTGCATTCTGAAACAACTTGAGATTTTTCATGGAAGGGGAGATGATATTTTTGGGGTCGTTCTTCCAAAATTCCATTTGGCACTAAGACTTACGTAGAGCACAGCACCCCATGTTGCAAGTTGACAAATCAATATCAGAAAAACACTCTGTATTCAGTTATTGTTAGGTCTTCTATGGAAATGCCTTTGCGTCAAGGAAAGAATTCCACTTTTTTGCTTTTATGCTGAAAAAACATTGATAGTTTCCCCGCAGAAATATAGTAGACAGTAGAAGAGGGATAACACACACAGAGAGAAAGAAGCACACTGTGTGTTACCTGTATGATATAGGTTGGTCCAGAATAAGATGTATAAAGAACTGCCTTATGCTGAATCAGAATAATGGTCTATCTTGCACAGAGTCTCATATAGAAGAACCTTTACTTGGAGATTAGAGGCCAGTAGCCCAAGATTTGGCTGATTATTTTCAATCAATGTGCGATTCCTCACTGCTGCAGCTTCTAGCCATGTGTACAGTAATACCTTGGATTGCAAGTAACTTGGTCTGAGAGCATTTTGCAAGACAAGCAAGTTTTTAAAATAAATTTTGACTTGATAAACAAGCGACGTCTTGCAATATGTAGGGATGTAACTGCTCGCCTCGAGTGGGCATAGCGGGCCAAAATCGGCCCCGCTCACGCCCACCAGAGACTCGCTTTGATATAAGAGTGTTTTGGATTACAAGCACGGTTCCGGAATGAATTATGCTTGCAATCCAAGATATTACTGTACCTCTCTTCACTGTCCCATCTCTTTCCCAGTGTTCCTTCTCTTCGTCCACTACCTCTCCCAATCCTAATCCTCACTTCTGAAGCCTTCCTCTGCTTCCCTGAGGCTGCTGTCTCTTGAGTACTCATGGGTCCTGCTTTCCCAGACCATACTTCCTCTCCTCTACATTTTTTATGCCTTTCTGCCTGCCTTCTCTCTCAGCCCATCACTGCCAGGGACTTCCCCTTCACTGTCCTTATACTGCATCACAATGTAGCTATCAGGGATTGAACCTGAAACCTTACACCTATAGTTGTTGAGCCAGAGTCCTACCCTATAGGGCCCTGTTCTGAATAAGGCAAAACCATAAAGCTAATTCTGGTACTCCACTCTTTGAAGGGCATCTTCTAGGGAAGCCTATTATTACACTGGATCCTGTTACTTCTAACATTCCTAGAGGCACCACATCTGTTTTTGCTCCATTCATGTAGCAGCTCTCACATGAGCAATGCTCCTGCATACTCCACCCCCTTAAGGTGGCATGATTTTGCAGTTTCTTAGTACAGCCTTTGCAACTGGGTGTTTTCTTTACATGGCACTAAATGTAGCATTCTGATTAATCGAACCAACAAGTTTTCAAATCATTGGTTTGTTTCAGCCTCTGAATTTTCTGTTTTCTAGAGAGGTTATTCCTTTCTGTTTTCTAGAAAGGGTATTCAGCAACATCTGAAGCACTTTAATATAAGGTGGAAGAAGGAAAAGCCCATTATCAAAAAGGTACAAATATTGTAGGTACTGGGACATGCAAGCAATGTTTCGGCAAGAACATACTCTAAAGCTGGAATTCTGTAGCCTGGTTTGCCTTGGTACTTTTTTCCCTCTGTGTTATTGAGTATGAAGGGGAAATACCTCTGATTTTGCTCACATCACTTGAGCAGTTAACCTACTTCTTCCATTTACAGAGCATCTCACATACTGTGGCCTGCGATCCACCATGCCAAATGTAGCCTTTCAGCTGTGGATTTTGGCATGCCTGGTGCCAGGTAAATCCCCCTGATGACAGACACCAAAACAGGATGTTTCTCAAGCCCCTGACACTATACACGTGGGCTACACGTTCTGCTGGCCTGGCCTGCATCGGGGACAGACAGTTACCATTTGTCAGTTAGTGTTCCTTCAGAACTCAGACTAATTTGAGGTAATACATGTTATCTTCTTGTATTAATTGAGAATTATTCCTATGGAATAATTAACCCATTCCATAGGATCCACAGGAAAAAGATCCCAATCCAGGTGTAGTTGCAGACAACTGGTCCCACAAAGCCATTGGCAGTTATGGATGCAGATTAAAACCCAGGCAACAAACTACACATCCCACTGGGATCATCATCCCTGTGCCAGCTTTCTCAAGCCCCCTCCCTCACCTGCCATACCATTTAGCAGTGCTGCATGGATCAGGACCCATATATAGTGAGTTTTATTGCCACCACTCCACATCAGTGGCAACCACTAGAGCAGGGCTCTCCAACCTTGGGTCCCCAGATGTTGCTGGCCTACAGCTCCCAGCATACCCAGCCAGCATGGCTAATGGCAAGGGAATCTGGGAGCTGTAGTCCAGCAGGTTGGAGAGCCCTGCTGTAGAGGCAGCAGAGAAGCTCATGACTGTGAAGATAGTGCTTGAAAGCATGTAGGCAAGGCCTGCTGATATCTCAGAAGCCAGGGAAGCAGTTGAAAAAGTAGCTCACCAGCATTGCTGCCTAGGTGATTGCCACACCCATGACTAGGGAAACCAGAATAAATTATGTGAAATAGTAAAATAGTTGGTAAATTTGTTCAACTTGCATAATTTGTGCAGGTCGCATAATTGTGATTGTCTAGAAGTATATTTTAATTTTTAGCACAAGCACATATAGACTAAAAATGAAGCCTAGTCAGATTACAGAGAGGAAAAAAGATTCATCAGGCAATATTACATTTCAATTTAAGCAACATTTTCAGCCAATATAATCCACTTAACAAATTTCTAATGAAACAAGTTATTTTCTGTACATACTCATTCATCTGGTTTTCTTCCAAAGCAATGCTTTAGAATTGTGTGGGATTTTCTTTAATTATCTACTTTCATTGTGAAGTTGAAATTGTCACAGAGATCTTTGTAAAAAGCTTGTGTTCATGAAGGAATTTGTATTTGATAATGGTTTGTGTAACTCACTGCATTTTGTAAAGGGTTTATTTCCCTTTGGGAACTGTGTGTATTTAATGAGCAGTTTTATGCTTCTAGTTCATGTATGTTGTAACTGACGTGTTTTTTTGACTCTCCATAAGGAATAGATTGATATTCAATAGATACTAACTGGCTGAGATTTTCATATTGCCTAAAATATTTGCATAAAAGTATTGATAAAATCCATATTGTAATAGAACAGTGTGCCAATGGTCAGTAATAACAAAATAGCCCTCTATTTTAGCTGAATGTTGGATCATGACTGAGATTAACAACTAACCTCGCCTTAAATTTAATGTTGTATTTAAAAAGTGGTTTATCATCACACATCATTTTCTGTTTGTAATGTTTCAGAGTAACCATCAATAAAAATATCAAAAGCTCCAGTATAACATAGGACTCAAAATCCAACTTTCAGAGTTCCTACAGTATGGATCTACTTCCTAGCACATGTTTTCAATACTGCAGTTAAAGGCATCATAGCTGTGAACCACATATCAGTAAAGCCACTCCATGGAATATACTGGTTTATGTTCCAAGTACAATGAGCTGTGAATCTTATTATTCAGTGTTTACATTTTCAAAGCTGCAATCAATGATCAATTCACTGGAATAGCACCACTGATTTCAGCTCACCTATTACAAAGTGATTTGAAAACTGTGCAGTAAGTTTAGATTGCAAATTCCTGGAATCCCCCCCCCCCCCATAAACAGCAACTGATTGATTACAGATTGTTGTAAATTTAAAAGCATATATCAGTTATTATATACATTCTTTTATACATATATAAAAAGAAAAGCCAGTAATATCTGGTCAGACAACAAAGAAAATCAAAAACATGTTGGACAATCAGCATATATAAGTGTATGTTATACGTTATATAACATTCAGGACCTCCTAAATCCAACTCCTTGAATCCACATCCACTTCTAGTCCTTATGCTCACTGCTTAAGGGCACATCCTGGAAGCATATTCCATTGAAAACTGTGACACACAGGTGTAGTTCACACAATCAGCAGATTAGGTGGTAAAACTGTTTCTGTGCTCCAGTGCTTATGGTGGTAGATTGCATTATTGACTGCTTCTCCATACAGTAAAAGAAATCCCTGCACATAAAAAATGAACAAGCAATGGTGAAAAGATCTCCTCCCCAAAGAGAGGCTTTTTTCAAAGGGAAACATTTCACCATGCAGTTCCCTCACATGTACTTTAAATATAGGAACAATTTAAACACGTTCATCTGCTATTTATGTGATCTGGGCTTCAAAACATCTTCAGACACTATAGACTGCAGGGGTCGGAGAGACATGAACTAGAAGTGACCGCACTTCCTGTTTGTACACTTCCTGTGCAATGTCAGAAGTAGAACTCATGCATGCTTCTCCAACTGTGGGAAGCATAAAATGTGGAGACAGCTTATGCATCTCACTGAGAGAGGGGAGGAAACATATACCAAGTTTTCTTTTGGTCGTTATAATAGAAAGCTCCTGGTGCCTCTTTCCCTCCAGCTCCCATAATGTCGGAAGTCACCCTCAGCTCTAAAATCTAGTCATTGGCAAGTGTTTATCTGTGCTGTCCTCAGCTAAAGTAGCTTCCAAATCGCGGGAAGTGATAATTCCCCTTTACTCGGTACTGGTCAGGCCTCATCTTGAGTACTGCGTCCAGTTCTGGGCACCACATTTTAAGAAGGACATAGACAAACTGGAGAGGGTTCAGAGGAGGGCAACAAGGATGATAAGGGGACTGGAAACAAGGCCCTATGAGGAGAGACTAAAAGAACTGGGCATGTTTAGCCTTCAGAAGAGGAGACTGAGGGGAGATATGATCGCACTCTTCCAGTACTTGAAGGGATGTCACACAGAGGAGGGCCAGGATCTCTTCTCGATCATCCCAGTTTGCAGGACACGGAATAATGGGCTCAAGTTACAGCAACCTAGATTCCACCTAAACATCAGGAAAAATTTCCTGACTGTCAGAGCAATAAGACAATGGAATCAACTACCTAGGGAGGTGGTGGGCTCTCCCAGTCTGGAGGCATTCAAGGTGCAACTGGACAATCATCTGTCAGGGATACTTTGACCTGGATTCCTGCACTGAGCAGGGGGTTGGACTCGATGGCCTTGTAGGCCCCTTCCAACTCTACTTTTCTATGATTCTATGAGTTTCCATGTCAGATGGTTCTGCCTCACTGGAATCACTAAACCAAAGCTTGCGTGGGAGTAGACCAATGACCTTAGCATATGGATTTCAGGCAAAAGCACTGGCTACCAATATGGAGCCTTTATGTGAAATGTATGTAATGTTAATTAAATTTAAAGTCAAAGTTTACATCATCATCATCATTATTGGCCTCATGCAAACAGCAATCCTTAATATTTAATCTGTAATATCTATGCAGTTTGTTAACCAATATCAGGCATTTTATTTATTTTATTTCTTTTACTGTATGGTGAAGCAGTCAATAATGCAATATACCACCAATAATGCAATCTACCACTACTGTGTTATTCTAAAAGATATGGAATATAATACCACATTACTATAGAAGGTAGAAAATGAGGAATGGGGAGAATCATCTAGAAAAATCTTGCTGAAAGTCTCAACACAAATTACCTCTTCCACCCCAACCCAAATCCCTAGACTACCAGGCTATCTGTGATAGGGTTCCCTTACCACTAAGAAAAGCAATATGTATAGAGTATTTTTGGTGCTAGTAATCAAATCCAAGATGGCAGCAATTGCAGGCTCCATTTTCACAGTCAAATCCAAAATGGTAATGCAATAAGTCCATAAAACATATGTGTTCTTGAGGTTAAAAAAGAGTAAGGAGAAGGATCAACTTTTTATATTAAAAAAAATACCTGCCTTAATCACCACTGGTAAGCAGGCAAGTGGCTCTTTACAAACCTAGGTGATATGCAACATTTTCTAAAAGTACCATATATTAGACTTTGTTGCCCATGTACAGTACAGTCAGCACACATGCATCAAAATATTTTGAACTACACATTGGCAGAGTAGGATTCCCTTGCTTATTTCTCTTACAATTGCTTTGTAAGAATCTGATATTCAGTTCCATTGAACTATCAGTCTAGCAACCAAAATATTCAGAGCACAACCTGGAGTCCTTCCTTTTCAGGAGTCTGGCAAACTTGCCATGTATACTGTCATTTCCTTGAGCACATCTTATTCAAAACAAGTAAAATACATTACTAATAACGAGTTTGTTGCTTTGAATTCATAGCAGAATAGCCCATTACACTGAAATCCTAGGTTCTCTAGTTACAGCGTGTTTTTCTCACCACATTGAAAATAGGATTATTTTCACAACAGCTGATCTTCAATAAAACCAGGTATATATTCTAGTTTGCTAATTATAATTCCCCACCCCTACCTTTTGAACATCATGTAATACATTGTGGTGCCTTTCCAAATAATAACCAAGAAAAGAACATAAGAGAATAATGTAAGAATTGCCTTGCGAAAGAATTGTTGCTGCAACAGACTGAGTCTCAGCTCTTCTACACAAGGCTGTTAATCCACTGTATCTACTTTCGGTTTCGTTGCAGAATTAAGATCCGGGGACTACACAAAGAGTGATTCCTGTATTACCACTATATAACCTCTAGGTGGCACTGTGGCATAGTGGAATACACAAGTGAAAAAAGCAGTTTCTTTCACAATTAAATGAAAGCTCTTTAAAAAAAAAACACCTCACTGAAAGTGCTTGTTAAGACACAGAAGCGAAACTGGAGGATAACAACATCATCTAAAGAATCCATAAACAACCATGAATGGGGATTGATGGACAGAAAGAATGCCAAACTGGACAGCCCTCTGTCCAGTTTGGCATTCTTTCTCCCAACAGTGGACACCCAAGTGCTCCTGGAAGCTCACAAGCATTGTGTGAGGCTGAAAACCTTCCACTGTTCTGAAAAAAGCCAGTCCAAAAGAAAGTTAAGCAGTACAATCAGCATTAATGATACACAGAGGCAAAGAGCTAGATCACTCCATGACAAGAAATACTTTAGGAAGAGACCTAGGGGATGCTTATGGCTTGGCTCACATATGCATGTACAATTAGATTTGAACTCTCAACATTTGATTACTTGGCACAGCAGAATGGATTGAACCACTTATGGTTACAGGTGTGACGAAGACAGATGACAGAGATCCTATTGATAGGTGGTTCGTTTGATCATGTCAAACCTCTTTTGGATGGGGCTGCAGCTGCTCTGGATGGGGTTGCATTCTACCAAAGACCCCAGCTGATACTAAAACAAGAAACACAAAAGCAACTGACTATTAACATAGCTGATTAATCTTACACTTCAGGCCAAAGTGAAGAACTTCTTCACTTAAAGAATAATGTAACCAAAGGAGTTTTTTTTCTAAACCATTTTTAAAAAGCAACACCCTTTTAATGACATCTTAAATACCTGCAAGTTGGATCCAAGGGCTCGGAGATTAAGCTCCTGATCTAGTGAATATTTCCCAGTGCCACTGAGAGGCAGTGGCAGGTAACCTGCAAGGTATTCTCCAGTGGAAAAAAGGTAATTCTAGATTTATTTATTATTTATTTATTCATTTTCTATACCGCCCAATAGCCGAAGCTCTCTGGGTGGTGTACAACAATAATTAAAAACGAACAATAAAATACAGTTTAAAATATAATTAAAACATGAAATTTTTAAAAACCAATTTAATTTTTAAAAAAAAGTTAATGAAAACACGACCGCTAAAACCAATTTACTACCCCACCATATACCATTTAATTATTAAAAGCCTCAACGTAGAGGGCAGTCTTAACCTGGCGCCGAAAAGATAATAGAGTTGGCGCCAGGCGGGCCTCAGGGGGGAGCTTGTTCCACAGTTGGGGCGCTACCACAGAAAAGGCCCTCCCCCTTGTCATTGCCCTTCGAGCCTCACATGGAGGTGGCAGTTGGAGGAAGGCCCCAGATGTTGAACATAGTGTACGGGTAGATTGTGGTTGGGAGAGGCGTTCCATCAGGTATTGTGGTCCCAAGCTGTGTAGGGCTTGGTTTTCATCCCTAGATAATAACATAATAATTAGAATGAGCTACCTTTGCCTTCAGAAATCAAAGTTTTATAACAAAAAAGTAGGGGAAATTATTGTAGACATCAAGCAGTTACTTGATTTAAAAGAGAGGGGGAGAGAAAGATACCTGCTATGAAATATAAGAATTGCCTTGCTGGATCAGGCCAGTCACTTCCCAACAGTATCTAGCCAGATGCTTCTGGGCACTCACAAACGGGATGTCTGTTGTTTGACCCCAGGATCTGGCATTCATTCAGGGGTAATACTGTCTGTATGCATGGAATTTCCATTTTAGCTATCAAGGCTAATAGTCATTGAAGATCTGTCCCCCATGAATTTCTCTAATTCTTTTAATAGCCATTCAAACATATCATAGAATAAACTCAGAGCACAGAGTTTAAGCAAATTTAAAACAAATAAGAGTGCCTGGGGTTCCGGGAAATGTAGGTTTCCATGGTTCCCAGAATACTTGTTGCAAGCATGGACAGATAATAATGAGAAGGTAGGGCAGGATCCGCCCAAAGTTAGGCCCTTCCATTTACATAACAGAGAATTACCTCCACCCCCCAAAGCAGGGTCAGCCAACACATCCTGATGGCAGAGAGAATAAGCACCCACAACATGGGAGCAGCTGACCGCAGCTCATACTTTAAGGTCTCTCTGCCGTCGTGATGTGTGCATGTCCCAGCAGCAGAGAGAATAACACACACCCCCATGCAGGAACAGCAGTTGGGTGATCCTGCATTGCGGGGGCTTATTCTGCCGGCGGCGGCATTGAGGGGGCATGTCCACGTGCTGTGACAGCAGGTTTAATGTGTTGTGCAAACCAAGTCATTGGCAACCCCTGATGCAGCTTTGTACAAAACCAAGGAGCCTCTATCTAGACTACGCTATGAGGAAGCCGCAGTTCTGCCTGGAAGAACTCTAGAAGGTCACTGCCAGACCCAGGGAAGTGAGTCTTTTATGTGAGAAACTTTTATTGCTACCGATTTGCTAATTAATGGTGTTGTTAGAAACCCAGGCTAACACTTAAGTCATTATCCCCGAGTCATAATTAAACGGCAGCGGTGGTGGCCTGTTTTAATTATAGCCATTCTCTTCTGTTTCATTTCATTTATTCCAGTACACACACTCTAGGACAGTGTTCTCCAACCTTGGTTCCCCAGATGTTTTTGGCCTACAACTCCCAGCATGCC
The DNA here is from genome assembly GCA_021292165.1 of Shinisaurus crocodilurus. Lineage (NCBI taxonomy): Eukaryota > Metazoa > Chordata > Lepidosauria > Squamata > Shinisauridae > Shinisaurus > Shinisaurus crocodilurus. The sequence continues at coordinate 186,720,230 of CM037879.1, forward strand.
CCCATGCTGGTAGTTGTTGGCAAAAAACATCTGGGGAACCAAGGATGGAGAACACTGCTCTAGAACAAGGTAAAAAGAAAAACATACTCCTTGAAGAGTGGGGGACACTTGGCTCTAGGACAAGGTAAAAAGAAAAACATACTCATTGAAGAGTGGGGGACACTTGGCTCAACACTACAAGTGAGAAGGATCTTGGAATTGTGGTAGATCACAAACTGAATATGAGCCAGCAATGTGATGTGGCTGCAAAGAAGGCAAATGCGATTTTGGGCTGCATTAATAGAAGTATAGCTTCCAAATCGCGTGAAGTGATCATTCCCCTTTACTCGGCAATGGTTAGGCCTCATCTAGAGTACTGCGTCCAGTTCTGGGCACCACACTTTAAAAAGGATGTAGACAAACTGGAGAGGGTTCAGAGGAGGGCAACAAGGATGATAAAGGGACTAGAAACAAGGCCCTATGAGGAGAGACTGAAAGAACTGGGCATGTTTAGCCTTCAGAAGAGGAGACTGAGGGGAGATATGATAGCACTCCTCCAGTACTTGAAGGGATGTCACACAGAGGAGGGCCAGGATCTCTTCTCGATCATCCCAGTTTGCAGGACACGGAATAATGGGCTCAAGTTACAGGAACCCAGATGCCACCTAAACATCAGGAAAAATTTCCTGACTGTCAGAGCAATAAAACCATAATGATTTAACATTCAAATTTGAGGACTAAACAATGACAATGCTGGAATTTCAAATAACATAATTGTAAGTATAAATCCATAGTAATTTCATACAAGTTTGAGAACTTAACAATAATTGGCTCAAGCCACCTGGGAAGAAAAACCAAAAGAAAAAATGAAGGAATTCTCAGGTGGTGGCCTCCTCAAAAGAATAAACAAAGGAAGGCCTAAGCCACTTCAAAAAGAAAAAGAAAAAACAAGGGGTAGGCTTCTACTAACTCTGTTTAAAAATATAACAAAGTTAGGACTTGGTATGCTAAATCACAAATGAGAATATACATATATTGTGTTACTTGTAATTGCATTATTGTTAAGTCCTCAAACTTGTATGAAATTACTATGGATTTATACTTACAATTATGTTATTTGAAATTCCAGCATTGTCATTGTTTAGTCCTCAAATTTGAATGTTAAATCATTATGGTTTTATACTCGAAATGTTAGTGTGTTTCAAAATTTCTACAAAAAATATTTTTTGTGTAAAAGGTTTAATTATAAATATATAAAAGTAAGTTTAATCACGGCGGCGTTGGCACTTTTGTGGATACAGTAATAATTACCGTGATTCTTCTTCTATTAGCTGTCAGAGCAATAAGACAATGAAACCAACTACCTAGGGAGGTGGTGGGCTCTCCAAATCTGGAGGCATTCAAGGTGCGGCTGGACAGCCATCTGTCGGGAATGCTTTGACCTGGATTCCTGCATTGAGCAGGGGATTGGACTCGATGGCCTTCTGGGCCCCTTCCAACTCTGCTTTTCTATGATTCTATAAGGAAAAGCCTATAAGGAGCAAGCACCCTTCCTGCCACCTTGTTTGCAGCAGAGGTCCTCCCCCCGTTTTCCAGGACCCTGGCCTCAGCCGAGAATCTTGCTGCCCAAGAAGATCAGCAAGGTCCATGCATGTGTGCTGCTACACTTCTCTCTTACAGACTATCTAGAAGTTCCCTCTATGACAGTAATTCCCAAACTGTGCCATGAGAAACAAAGAAATCAAATTACTGCCTCTGAACCCAAACTACCTTCCCAAACAGTGGGGCTGTCCACTGTGTCTCTGTGTGAGTCTCGAGTAGTGGGTATTCAGAATTGGTATAGTAATTGGTGATGGTGATGGTGATGTTATTTATAGCTTTTATTTTCAAGCCAAGTTTTGCAGTTTGGATCCATCATGCTTCCGGTGGGTTTATTTATTTATTATATTTATGCCCCCGCCTTTTTTCCTGCAAGGAACCCAAGGCGGCTTACATAATCCTCCTCCTCTCCATTTTATCCTCACAACAACCCTGTGAGGTAGGTTAGGCTGAGAGTCAGTGACTGGCCCAAAGTCACCCAGTGAGTTTCATGCCAAGCGGGGACTAGAACCTGGATCTCACGAGTCCCAGTCCAACACTATCACCACTACGCTACACTGGCTCTACACTGGTTGTATCCACTGTCAATCTAACCTAAGTCCTGTTCATTTCAATGAATCTACTCTAAGTAGGAGTAACATTGGATAGAACCCTATGACATCATCCGGAGCACAAAACAGTTTGAATGCCTCTTGTCATGAAAGCCCCCTAAGCATGTGCCTCTCAGTACTCAGGACATGTACTTTTCAGGGCACCATACAAAGACTCAAGAGCCCTGGAAAAAATGAGTTTCCCAGGATCTCAGGTACCTGCAGTCTAATCATGGCAGTGTTGCAGGTGCCAGGGAGGGGGGTGCACCAGCTTAGATGATGAAGAATTTCTTTAGGGATAAATGAAATATCGCAGAACATTAGCAGATGGGGGGGGGGCAGAGTGTTCCAAACCAGATAGTTGCAAATTCTGGCAACGTCACTGCCATGCACTGCTCTGGCCTTGCCTCCTTCCACTCGGCATCAACTGTGAGGGGGTGGGTTCAGTTCTGATGATCATTCCCAAAGCAGTGGGTGGGTCTCTGCTTCTATTCTGATTATCATTCTCAAAGCAGAGATTGCACAGAATCACCCGCCCTCATGTATCTGCATGAATCACTTATTTGGGCTTGCCCTTTCTTCTGACAAGGAGGGATGCTCAGATCAATGACTCTGGCAGAAACAGAGCGAGCGGGCTCAGCTGAGGGCAGGTGACTCGTACTCTGATGCTTTTGAAAAGCAAACATTTTCGGCTGCAAGAGTGAAGCACATCTCCAATTTTCTTTTCTTTTTTTAAATCATTGATAAACATTGCTTCATGATGAGGTTGAATATTGGGCTGGATTTAGTCATACTTAGAGTGGAACCATTGAAACCAGTGGGACTTTAGCTGTGACTCATTTCAGTCCCATTGATTTCAATGGGTCTACTGACTAATGACTAATACTAGATCCAACCCATTTTCAGCACAAATGTACATTAGCACAGATACAAATGGGTAGAATCTCCTCCCCCCACTGCAGCCAACTGAGAAGCCTACCTTAAGGATTGGGCAAGGTGTCTCTACCCAGTTTTCCTTGACCCCACGGCAGTCCCACGTCCCAGATGTCTCCTGTGGTCCCCCCCACACCTCTGCAGACTTCCTCTGTTGATGTTTCCTTGGAATGTCTTAACCAGCTCTCAGAAATATGGGGGCAGAGGCAGAAGAAGAAGTTAGCATAAACCACAGTAAAGATAAAAATGATTTGGGGTTGTCACAAACACATTGCCTCTCATCTATTATTTATTCTGGCAGTGAGACAGAATTTCCAATGCAAGAGAGTTTTAAGGTCCCCAAATAAGGATCAAAGGTTTTGAAGAATGTGGGCATATGAATCTACTTTCATAAATGATAAAAGGCAGCCAGGTGTTGTTCAGTGAGCAATGTAGAATGATGGTATAAGGATTTTACAACCCATTATTTCCTCCATAATTTGGGCTTCCTAGTCTTCAAAAGCCATCTAACTATTAGAGGAAATGTGTTCCTCCAGTCCATGGCAATAATAATTGCAATGATGAACAACAACATCAACAAAACAACAACAAAGGAATAGAGCCTTGCAAAAAAGGCCACTATGGCGGGGGGGGGGGGGGGATACTAGTTCATGCCTGTGTTACTCTTTTATGGCCTGAAATTAAAATAAAATAATTGAAAACTGTGTAATAAAGAGGAGTTGTGTGCTTTCTTCCAAGACTTCCTTGCCTCGCTTCCTCTTTCTTGCCTAGTCAACAAGAAGGGAATCTTACTCCCCCTTGGCAACTGGCTGTTAACATACCTGGAGTCATAGATCCAGAACAATTGTGAGGTATTTCAAGTTATCTAAGATATAATAGAATTAATTTCTCCACCATGAAGGTGTGACTGTAGCTCTCTTCAGGCATCTGTAGCTCACATGATGTGGTGAACAGGGCCATACTCACTGGCCCTGCCCCCAGCCCTCTGCCCATAGGGGTGCAGCAGGAGACTGCTGCTCTATGCTTCTAAGTTTCCTACACAATCAGGGATCTAAACTGCATGGGGAGCCTACCTGTGTACACATGGAAGGAGACACGGGTGGGGCAAACAAGTGGGATCTGCTGTCGTCGTCGTCCCCACCATCCCTAAACAATTGTAATTGTGTAAAGAAGGCCACTTGAATAGGGCTTGTGTCACAAGCACAAAAGCCTGTGGCATTCACTAGATGAGCCATAGCAGGCTGGCCCAAGGTATTTTAGTACCTGATGTGAAGATGTTCCAACATATGGAAGACACTTGGAGTGGCAGTTGGGATAGTGTGCTTCTCAGTATGCGATGGGATAGTGTCCTCCACCTCATCTGAGGCAGCAGCCTAGTTTAAGGAGCCCAGGATAAGTTGTGTGGCATACGCAGCTCTGTCATTCGACAGGTGGGAGCAGCCAAAAAGTTCAGGAAAAGCAGCCAGAAGGCTGCCTGAGGCGATGGCCTCACTCTGCCTAATGGTAGGGCCAGCTCTGATCTTGTGGTAAATAGATTGTACCGTTTCAGACTGCAGGGGTGGGATTACATATTTAAATTCTCCTCTTCTGACAAAAAAAAAAGCACATACACATAGAAAACTAGCATGTTAGGGAGAAGACCAGAACAGAGCACTTCTCCCCAACACCTAGTTTTCTGTGTAGAAAGAATTGTGGCAAAACATTCAATTAGCTGACCCCTCACTTGCAGGTTGAAGGGATATAGTCCAGGAAGAAAGAATGTTTCCATGTGATCTGGTGTTCGTATAAAACAGGCCTCACTCAACTATGATCCACAGAAAGGAAAGAATTCTTGTGGCAACCAAGTATAGAGTGCAATAAGCGAGCAATAGAAGAGTTACTTGGAGATTAATATTTTTGTATACTAAACACCCAATAAAACTGAGATTGAAAACTTTTGGTGAATTGATGCCAAATATCATGCACCAAGTCAGGTAAACAGCAAAGAGGAGAGTTCTCCTGGCAATGATCTCAATCCTTTAATTACAAGACCATCTGCTGTATGTGTAGCAGGAGAAGAAAGCTGTAGCAGGCAAGATAAAAGGTGAAACTCAGGTGGCCCGGTGTTCTTCTGTAGATATCAAATACTTGGGAACCATGCTGGGAGCTGCCAAAAAGAAAGGCAGACCTACAATAAAGAGGAAAATATTCTGACGTTTGGATCGGAGAGGGGAAGGTGGGGGGGGGAGACCTCTTTAGAAATGCAGGGGGGGGAGAAGGGAGAGTGGATGTAACTCCCCCCCCCCAGATAGAGTAAGCTGAGCAACACAGCTATAAATACAGACAAACCCCTCTCTCTGGAATACAAACATATCAGCAGGAGACTATAGAACATGCTATCATACCCTAGACCAGAATGCACAGGGTGATCTTGAGATGGAAAATGAAATCAGGGAGGCCTCCAAACAAGGAAGTGTTGTAATAATGAGTGACTTCAATTACCCCCACATTGACTGGATAAATGCATGTTCCAGTCATGACAAAGAGGTCAAATTTCTTGATGTCCTAAATGGCTGTGAACAGTTCCATTACCAACCCTTGAGCAGTTGGTCATGGAACTGACCAGAGGGGAGGCAATCCTGGATTTAATCCTAAGTGGTGTTACCCAGGGCCTAGTACAAGATGTCATTGTTGTTGAACCAATTGGAAATAGCGACCACAATGCTATCATATTTAATATATATTTAAATGGAAGATTGCCAAAGAAGTCTAACACTCACATTTGACTTCAAAAGAGGAAACTTCTCCAAAATGAGGAATAAATGGTAAATTCTCCCAATGGAGGGATGTAAACATGGGGTCCCACAGGGATCTGTACTGGGACCATGTAGCACCAAGCCTCATGGGCTGCAGATCTGGTGCTTAATTGATAGCACCTGTGCTGTTGTGCAGTGTCATTCCTCTGGCCTGCAGCCAGGTCACACGCCAGCAAGTTGCTGAAGATTGCATCAGCCAGGCTAGCAGCCAACTCACAATTCAAGCAAAGTCATGCCTTGCTATTACAGAGCAAAATACAGGGTATAATATCATACAGAGCATAATACAGAGCATAGTATCCTACAAAGCATAATACAGAGCATTGATGCAGGACTGTTGTGCAACACTGCACTCCTCGCCATCTTCCGCAACTCCCATTACACCAGGCTCCTCTAGAACCCTAAAACCTGAGCATCAAGCATGCTCATTTCCCCTTCCACCGCTAAAGACACTCCCACTGCTACTCTCTGGAGTTGCCTTCCCCAACCTGGTGTCCTTCAGATGTTTTGGACTTCAACTCCCATCAGCCCCAGCCAGCATAGCCAATGGTCAGGAATGCTAGGGTTGCAGTCCAAAACATCTGGAGGGCACCAGGTTGGGGAAGGCTGCTCTAGAGAGTGTTTAATGTTTCCAAGATGAAGGAAATCATTATAGGACGAGTCATTTGAACTTGTCAATGTTATGATAAGCGCAGTGATGCCATAAAATATACAATATGATATTCTTAAGACAGCTGTACTGTGCTTGTGCATTTGGGATTTTTTTCTCCTCTTGTTCCTAAGTGTGTGTCTTTTTATCCCTCACACCAAATAAAGTTTTATTGGAGTTCATGATGCTTCTTGAACATAACACGCTTCTGCATTAGTGCTGTTCATTTCCCAGGACTTCTACTACTCTGTGGAGGCTTCTAAATGTCATGGGATGTGATGCTAAGCAACAAAGAGCACACACAAGGAAAGTGCACAGGTGTGTTGTAGCAGTGCGCGATATGCGCACAAATTACAACCACAAACTGCTGTGCAGCTTTGCGGGGGGGGATTCCTGCAGACACCCATGATTGTTCCTAAAGTTTAAAGAGGAGAACTGGTGGGACTCAATGACATTTCCACAAAAAATATAAATCCAAGCCTAAAAGAAATCTTTCATAGATTTCATAGATCATAGAGTTGGAAGGAGCTTACAAGGCTATCAAGTCCAACCCCCTGCTCAATGCAGGAAACTAGAGGAGGGTCTCCCATCCAAGTAATAAGCAGGCTTGACCCTACTTAGCTTTCCACACTCAGACAAGCTGAGCCAGCATAAGCCACAGGCCTGTATTTTATACAGATGGCGTCCAGTTCATACCAAACAGACGTCAGATTTACCCTCCAAGAGAATCACAAAACTCTGATTCCTCAGACAAATTTCCAAGACATCCAACTTGATTAGGTTCACTAACTCAAGCAATCTTCCCTTCCTGGTGCTAATAAGGGCCTCCAATTTGCTTATTCCTCTCACACAACACAATGTGGGAAGGATAACAAAGAAAGATCAATGAGTAAAATAAGCAAGAACAGAAAAAAGATGAAACATCAGTGTCAAAATACTTGCTGCAGTTCATGATCAAAGGAATGAAGCATGAAGGTGCTTTCCACTTTCTGAAATACAGCATTTTCTACATCTATTTGTTTCCAGATTATTTGAAAATTGGGCATCTCCCCTCCCTCTGGACCCCATCAGGCAGCAGATACAAAAAGCACTCAAATCGAGGAAACTCTTAGCAATAAATCTACAGCACCTTCTGTTGCAAGGAAGAAAGACTACAAAACTCATTAAATCTCTTTTTCCTAGGGAATGCGGGAATGCAGTCCCCCCACTATCACAGCATTTGGGCAAATCGCAGGGGTTACCGTTAGCACATTCAGAGCACAATGAATGAACCTCACCCTGGAAAAACTTCCTCCATAATCAAGGTGTCTCCCCTGCCAGGCAAACATGCTTTTCCATGCAGCCATCGCCAGACCCACCCTCTCCCTCCACACTCCAGGACACAGTGAACATTCTGGCACCCAACGCTTTCTCCCCACCCATGTTTGGAGACAGCCAGACACCCTCAGCAGACCTCCGGGCGAGGCTCACGAGTGCTCCGACACCTCCGAACCAGAGGCTCCTCGTTCTCCCACAATGCCCTGCACAATGCCTTATCTGCATATAGGAGCCAGCCCGCCTCCATATCCGCCCCCTCCTTTCCTCCCGCTGTGCTCTGCTCTCCCTTGCCAGGGAGAGGGGAAAGAGGCGGGAATAATGAACCGCTGCCTGGCCTCCAGTGTCCGTTTCAACATGGGAGACGAACAGAAACTCAGCCTCCAGTGGTAGAAAAACAGATTTTATGTAATTTATTTATATCCTGATCCTGGGCAAACTTACGTGGGATCTCAAACGTCCTCGCAAAATACAACTGAGGCGGAAGTCTCAACCTCCCCCCCCCCTTCAAAGGCTCCAGAAGCTGTGTGCGGGGTGATTATCCCTGGGATAAGAGAGGGGGGAACTGAATTATATGTGTGGGTGGGGGGTGGGGGGTTGTGGTGACATTTATGTTTATGCACAGGGACCAAAGTTTTTTGAGCAACAATATAATAAGATGGACCCTAAGTTAAGAGTTTCAACATTGAATGTCAAAGGTCTGGGATCTATTCTGAGAAGAAGACGGATTGAAGCACTTCTAAATAAGGATAAGGCGGACATAATATTTCTACAAGAAACACATCAATCAAAAGAGGGAGTAAACGAACTTAAACTAAGATGGTCTATGATATACGAGAAAGCATATGGTTCCACCAAGTCAAGAGGTGTGGCAATTATTATTTCTAAAAAATGTGGTTTTATTGTGAGTAAAGTCAAAAAGGATATTAGGGGGAGATATATAATGGTATATGGGGCATTAGGAGGGGAAGAATATATATTAGTTAATGTATATGCCCCAAATGTAAATCAAGCAGAATTTTACCAAGAAGTATTAAAGGAAATGGGTACAAAACAAAACGAGTTAGTTATTATAGCTGGTGATTTCAACATGGTGATGGACAAAAAGATAGATAGGTCTAATCCCACGGTAGAAGAGAGGAAAAATAATATAACTGTATTAAATACAGTAATTAACAAAGAGGGAATGGTAGATGTATGGAGGGGTGTAAAAGGAGATGAAAGAAGTTATACATATTACTCACCTGTCACAATTTTTTTTCCTAGGATTGACTATATATTTGTTTCTAAAAATCTGATTTCAAGAGTAATGAACACAGAAATTGGTATTATAAAAGTGTCAGATCATGCATTACATAATATGGATGTTAAGATAAATAAGGATTATAAAGAAGCTAAAAGATGGAGGTTGAGTGGTAATATTTTCCAGTACAAACATATAAGAGACAAGATAGAGAAGGAATTAAGAGAGATTTGGGAGATTAACGATACAGGAGTTTGTAGCGATGCAGTAGTTTGGGACACAATGGAAGCTGTTATGAGGGGTATTAGTATAAGAGAAGGATGTATATTAAGGAAACAACAGGAGGCATTTAATAAAAAGCTTGAAGAGGAGATAAGGGAGTTAGAAGCTAAATTTCTAAAGGAAAGGGGAAAGCAGATTTATGCAGAACTACAAGCTAAGAGGAAAGAGTTAGGGGGGGGGAAAGGACACAGAGAAATTTGATTTATATGAAAAGAGCTTACTTTGAAAATAGTAACAAGAATTCTAAAATGTTAGCTAGATCTTTTCAATTACTGAATGGTATAAAGAGGTATGGGATATCGCATTAAATGATAAATTAACTTGTAATATCAAGTGTCAAAAAGGACAATTGGAGAAAGACACGTTTGTGAACATTTGGGGTAAATTTTTGGATTATGTGTTGGTGAAGGGGAAGGGGAACAAACCTTGTCAAGATTTGTTATATTTTTGGAATACAGAATAATATATATATATATATATATATATATATATATATATATATATAATTTTGGGGGGGAGAAATATAACTTGGTCCCAAGAGGTGGGGGGGTGCACAATGTTTATGTTGTATTTTTATTTGTTGTATTCATTAGTAGTTGTAAGATTTGAAAAAAAATAATAAAACATTAATTATTTTTTTAAAAAAATAACTGAGGCTGCAATCCTATGCTATACACACTTGGGAGTAAGCCTATCAAACATCGTGGGACATTTGTGAGCAAACATGCATGAGGGTGTGTCATTTAGAGGGTTAAAAATTATTTTTCAGAAATTTGTGAAATAGGGGATCTAAAAATATGTCTTTTGATGTCAGGGATTCAAAACTGCTATTATTTTTTTGATTGGACATTTAGGTCCGTATATCGGCACTTGAACAAAACACATATTCACTGCTCTCGGAAAACAGTGTATAATGCTAAGAAGCATTTATTATCTGTTGTATAAAACATACAGTTGCCATAAAACATATCTTTCTAAACAAAGAACAACAAAATGTAATAACGCCCCCTTAAAAATTATGCAATAAGTTTCATTAAGTCTTGTTAAGTCAGTGAATATGTGTTTTGTTCTTAGGCATCAACTGCCGACTTGCTTCTTGACCTGTTATATATCCCTCACATTTCTCGGCTGTATATACTTTGCCTGCTGCCTCTGTGACTTGTTTGACAATTCTTTCTACAGACTGAGCATGACAGGGCCACTTTGGAACTTGCATAGGTTCATTAATAAACTTCTTGACTTCTTATATCGAGAGTTTGCATGTCAAAGGGGGTTCATATACATTTTCAGACCAGTCTATGTGTTCTAACAGGGAAGTAGCAGCAGGATTAATAGAAGGAGTCTTTCTGGGACATCCAGAAAGATCACCCAGGAAATCATCATTTCCACTCCTTAAGTCAACAATCTTCTGCACACCATCTTTTCTCTCATTACTGTGACTGGAGCACAAGAGTGTCTGAATGATCATTTCGCTGAATGCATGCCATGCTGAACGCTGGATAGTAGGCAAAACATCCACTGCAGCTTTCTTTTTGAGTCTGAGGAGCTGGAGCTGGAACAACACATGGCGTGGGCCTTCCACCCGAGTGTTTTACTTTGATCTGGAACCAGCAGGAAAAGTACACACCAACAGTGTACTCTACTATCAGTCTTAAGTTCTGGAGGGTTTTCCCCTTAAAACCATGTTTTGATACCCATATACGGCAAATCCTGTTTGCAGTCGTTAACCATCTTGAGTGACACACTGGACCAATTTCAAGAAGGGTGAGATCTATAGGGAGTTCTCCTGTCCTTATGGCCTTATGTACCCATATGCTTGATCTGTTGACAAATTGTTTAGTACACTGTGACTAAGAGAAATGAGAGGCTCTCCAATTGAGACTTCAGTGAATGAAGGATCAATTTCCAGTTCTGTGGCATTGTCTAGCATCTTCCCAATAACACCAGTCCATTTGTTGTTTGATAAGGTCTTCCCATCTAGTGTCGTGATCAAGTGTCGCAGGGGCAGCTCATTCGTATGAAGAGCACAGACTAACCAGATGAGCTTGTGGCAAAGTTTAAGCTCAACGAAGTGCATGATACCACCAGTCCAACCAGTGTTTACATTTGTGGAATCACCCCCAATGGCCTGCAGAGTTTTATCAATGCTCTTCTTCATGAAATCCACTAAATTATCAGCAGTAACTTCAGCAGGTTTTTTTCTGTTTGAATCTTTCTCTGGAGTGAAGTGGTACAGATACCTTCCACCTGGCTCGCTGCATACAGAATAATGCTCTTCTTTCATGATGCTGGGGAAACACCAATCGGAATTATCAGCCTTCAGCATAACTTTAGTTGTTGTGTCTTGATGGCCATCAAAGAAGATGCAGTCAATTGTACTCTTACATAGTTCATCAAATTCTTGATCTAGCGATTTCATAAGTTTTTCTTAGGCCCTCTTGACTTTATTGTGATCCACTACAAATGTCTTGTCATGTTCAGTAACTAAGCCAACATCAATAAAAGCTGCAGTGGTAATGGCAGCTGTGGCATGCAGGCCTGATGCTCTGCATAGCAACATTGCGTATTTGCAATGTGTTGTGCTGTTTATTTTTATTTGAAGTAGAAGATGTACTTGGCAATTCTAATGAAATTCCATAACTTTCATCTTCAGGATCAATCATTTCTTCTTCATCAGTGGAGAAAATTACTTCATTTGATGCTATTGAAGCAAGGCCTACAGCAAGAGAAAGCGAAGAGTACTAGTTATGGGAGACTCCCTCCTGCGGGGGATCAAAGCCAAAGTATGTCGTGAAGACCCATGGACTCACCAGGTGTGCTGTCTCCCCGGGGCACGGATTAAGGATGTGACAGAGCAGCTGCCAAAGCTCATACAGCCCACCGACACATAACCCTTTCTTCTCATCCACGTGGGTACAAATGATACTGCCAAGCGGAGTTACAAAGAAATCACGGCAGACTTTGAAGAGTTGGGAAGGGAACTCAAGAACTTTGGGGCCCAGATAATTTTCTCATCCATCTTTCCAGTACTTGGAAGAGGAATAGAAAGGGAAAGAAAAATACTCAGAGTGAATGACTGGCTATGAAGGTGGTGCCGACATGAGAGATTTGGATTCTGGGACCACGGGCTACACTTCCTGGAAGATGGACTGCTGGCAAAGGATGGGTTGCACCTCACAAGGACTGGGAAGAATATGTTTGGCCACAGCATGAGGAACTTAATCAAGAGGACATTAAACTGAATCCAACAGGGGAGGGAAACATAAACTCAGGGGTAACAATGGAAGAAGGCCTCTGTGCCACAATGGCGAGAACAGCTCCAGCGGTGCCCAATGATAGTCTACTACAAAATGTAGGGGAAAAGTCGGACTACCAAGCACACAGTCTTCGATGTCTCTATACTAATGCCCAGAGTATGGGCAACAAACAGGACGAACTTGAACTCTTAATACATGGGGGCAAATACGACTTGATAGGGATAACTGAAACCTGGTGGGATGACTCCCATGGCTGGAATACAGCAATTGAAGGGTATAACTTTTCAAAAGGAACAGAAGCAACAGAAAGGGAGGTGGAGTTGCACTGTATGTTAAAAATATGTATCTCTGCACAGAGATACAGGAAGAGGAGCTTGGCAGCCCCATTGAGAGCATCTGGGTTAAAATAAAGGGGGCAAAGAATAAAATGAACATGGCGGTTGGAGTCTAGAGTGGTCACCTGACCCCCATCAGGTCAGGTCAGGTGACCAGGTAAGGCAGGACTTCCAGCTGAGGCGGGACTTCCAGCTGAGGCGGGACTTCCGGTGGGGCGGGGCTTAAGGGCCATAAATCATTCTTAGGAGCAGGGCTTAAGCAGATTGACAGGAGGTACTACCCCTCTCTACTTTAATATATGTGGGCAAGCAGGCAAGTGAAAATGTTTTATAGGCTAGTCACTTCTGTAGATTTATTTGTAAACCTGTTGAGTGAACATTCATTAAATATTCACTGCATGGAAATGGTGAGTGGAGTGACTTCTGCCATGCTCAGAAATGAACATGAGAATCAGGCAACCAGGGGGATATAAACAAAAACCTCCTAATGGTGTTAGAAGAAAAACGTTGGCTTTGGCAACAAAGGAAGTTTTTTTCTGAACACAGAAAGCTTTTCTGTGATATCACTGGAAGACAAAAGCTTTATATAATCTTCACAAAAGAGACTGAAAGGTTTGCCAAGGAAAACTACCCTGGGTTACAAGAAAAGAAGAAAAAGAGACAGCCATTGCCAAATTTAAAGATCAGCTGATTGTCTGATGAGATTAGAGGCAACAGAGAGCTTAGAGCTGCAATGATTCCAACCAGGGCAATAAGAAAATCAACTTCTTTTATGTTTCCAACAGAATTGAAAAGCCCGTAATGTCTCATCTCATTATAACAAGCTGCCGAGGACAGCGGGATTGCCAGATGAAAGAAACGTTATCCAAGAGTCTAAAGATACAATGATATATTGAATGCACCTTTCATCTTAGTGGGGGGAAAAAAGTATGTTGTCCACTGACATGGTTCTGCTTCGTTAGCATTCCAGTTCATATCAGAGTTATGGCCTGACACACTGGACACAGAACCCCTTGTATGTGCTTCCTATGTCAAATGTGAAGAGCTCAGTCAGTCCTAATATGCCTGTTTTCTAACCTATCTCCGTGCATCAGGGACTGGGGAAGGGGGGAAACACACAGGGCCAAAGTGCCGTCAGGCTGGGCATTTGCCATCCCCCTCCCTACACCGGCAAAAGAGGCAGCATGGACTTTGCATCAAGCACCCGAGAAGTTCAGAGGCCATGCAAGCAGACTTTTGATGGGCATGTTCCACCTCTTCCAGGTTAAGGGGTACCATACAGGGTGCCTGGCCCCAAAGCCCCGACAAACCTTGGAGCCACCTCTGGAACTAGACACACAGGAATTTGGGTCTACACACACCGTTCCTGTCCTGGTGGGGCTGAAGGGAAACAGTTCTGTTGTTTTTTATTTGACAAGAGAAAGGGGTACAGATTTGAGTTTTTGAAACTAGGTGGCAAAAAGAACCCTTGAGGAACTAAAAAGGAACGCTGTTGCTTTTGGGGTACTGCAGCTACTATTTGAAGATTAGTTGCTCCTGTCTGAGTGCCTGCCTGCTCCCACCAGCTCAACTTGTATCATTGTAAATAAAATATATTATGAAAATATTATCTGACCCCAGTATTTTTAACTCCTCAGAAGGAAATTGACCCTGTGCTGAAAAATTCCCACCACCTGGGGAAGTGAGGATGAGGAACACAAAACAATACCTATATCAGAAAGACTAGGGTCATCCTCACTTCCCCAGGTGGCAGGAATTTTTGGTCAGACAATGGGCATGTTCTTAGAATCATAGAGTCATAGAAAGGTAGAGTTGGAAGGGGCCTACAAGGCAATCGAGTCCAACCCCCTGCTCAATGCAGGAATCCAGGTCAAAGCATCCCTGACAGGTCCAGATGCACCTTGAATGCCTCCAGGGTGGGAGAGCCCACCACCTCCCTAGGTAGTTGGTTCCATTGTCTTATTGTTCTAACAGTCAGGAAATTTTTCCTGATGTTTAGGTGGAATCTGGGTTCCTGTAACTTGAGCCCATTATTCCATGTCCTGCAAACTGGGATGATCGAGAAGAGATCCTGGCCCTCCTCTGTGTGACAACCCTTCAAGAACTGGAAGAGTGCTATCATATCTCCCTTCAGTCTCCTCTTCTGAAGGCTAAACATGCCCAGTTCTTTCAGTCTCTCCTCACAGGGCCTTGTTTCCAGTCCCTTAATCATCTTTCTTGCCCTCCTCTGAACGCTCTCCAGTTTGTCTACAATACATCCTTCTTAAAGTGTAGTGCCCAGAACTGGACTGGTGCCCAGAACTACTCAAGATGAGGCCTAACCAGTGCAGAGTAAAGGGGAATTATCACTTCACACGATTTGGAAGCTATTCTATTAATGCAGCCCAAAATAGCATTTGCCTTCTTTGCAGCCACATTGCATTGCTGGCTCATATTCAGCTTGTGATTTACCACAATTCCAAGATCCTTCTCACTTGTAGTATTGTTGAGCCAAGTGTCCTCCATTCTGTAACTATGTATTTGGTTTCCTGACCTTTCCCTAGGTGCAGCACTTGGCATTTATCCCTATTAAATTTCATTCTGTTGTTTTCAGCCTGCGCTCCAGCCTATCGAGATCACATTGAATTTTGTTTCTGTCTTCCAGAGTATTAGCTGTTCCACCCAACTTTGTGTCATCTGCAAATTTGGTAAGCATTCCCTGCATATCAAATTTGCAGATGACACAAAGTTGGGTGGAACAGCTAATACTCTTGTCACCTTGCCCCCACACAGGAAGGAGCACTAAAAAAAAAAGAGTAGGGAAGCTGGCAAGAGTCTATTGCTGAGATGGGCTCAATATTGCCCAGTTCACACATCAGATAGCACTCTTCCAGTGCTTGAAGGGTTGTCACACAGAGGAGGGCCAGGATCTCTTCTCTTCTAAGAACAAGATCATTAGTGTTTTGCAGAAGGGGACGGTCTTTTTGCGATCTGGTGACCAATGGCTCGAGTGCCCACAGAGAGGTCCCTGCGTGCCACCTGTGGCACCCGTGCCATAGGTTCGCCATCACTGTTCTATGACAAGTGGACAGGGAGTGTAGGGGGGATACAAAAACTAGCATCTTGAGGATGAAGAACTTTCCTCCTTGCCACAGGGAGAAGACTAGGCTAGAGACTTCCTTCCTGAGACCTAGCTTTCAAAGTACACTTTGCACAGAAGCATTTGAATTGTATACTTCATGTAAAGTGCAGTCTGAAGTAGTACGATCCAGAAGCAGTTTTAATGCCTCATCAGCTGTGTGGGTGAACCAGACCACCAAGTAGGATCGTCAGGGTTTTATATAACACTGGCATGTTGGGAGATTTTTAAAAAGAGTTCAGTGGCTCTAGAACTACTTTTTGTGTGTCCGTTATTTGCTAAACACTTGTCCACATGTGCTTTGTGTCTGTGTGCCTCATTGCATGTATGATTTGCTTATACAGCTGTGTGTGTATGAGACCAAAGGCGCAATCCTATGCATGTTTAGGATTGTGCCCTTGTGGGCAGAACAATGGACAAGGCTAACAGCAGAACCTCTCCAATACTTTCTTGGCAGCTATTCTACCCATGGTACAGAATGAAGTGCAGAATTCTGGACCAGAGTGCTCAGACTGCAGGTGAAGAAAAGTGGTTGGGGAACTGTGTTGTGGGAAGTGGGGGAGAAGCAGCTGATGGTGCAATGATTCAGCACCCTCTCATGCCCATTCCTTCTCCTCTTGAAATCCCCCACCACATTACTTCACTGTTCTTCAGCATGATCCACGTTATGTCTATAGACACAGGATGATGTCATAACAGGCCAGTTCACACAATCAAATAAGCCACCATGGTTTATTTAAGCCACAATGGGCTCCGGTGCATGCCAGCGTGGGTAGGCAACCATTATGAATATTCAAGCCGCGGCTGTAGTTCGTTGTGTCATCCAAACCTGGGTGGCGGGGGTTGTGCAAGGGTTAAACAACCCTCACATAACCTATGGCCTGTTCTAGGGTTATGTTAAGGTTGTTTAACCCTCACACAACTCCCACTGCCTGGGTTCAGACGACATGACAAGCCACAGCTTGAATATTCAAAAACCACCTATTTCTAAGTGTATTTTCTCTCCAAACAGGCATTTCTAAACATATTTTGATCCATTGTCTTGTTTTGTTCTTTTTCAGCTGAGAATTGCATAGGGAATTCAGGTAGTGGAAAAGCCTGTGGATAACGACATTCCAATCCACCCATTAATATAGCTGGTGAGGATCAGATTAATTGGTATCAGAATTTTTTGAGCATCCCTAGTCCTGAGCAGGGAAAGAAACTGGGAGAAATAAAAGGACTTAAGCCCTACTGATTTCTATTCTAAATATGAACTAGACTGAATCAAACCCATGAATTTTAAGAACTTTTGAATTTGGCAGTATAAGAATCCATCATGTGCACACAAAAAAAGGTGCAAGAGAAAAGAAAACCTGCCTTGCAATTTAGAAGTTGACTTTTATTTTCTGTTTAAGCTATTTTTTATTGTTGTTCATTCCCTGTATACCAGGACTCTCCAACCTTGGGTCCCCAGATGTTGCTGGCCTACAGCTCCCAGAATCCCTTGCCATTAGCCATGCTGGCTGGGTATGCTGGGAGCTGTAGGCCAGCAACATCTGGGGACCCAAGGTTGGAGAACCCTGCTGTATACTGTCAGTTTTATTATTTTATGCTGTTTTAAGAACCTCCTGCTGCTACTTGATTTTGGTTGTTGCACTTTTAATTAAACTGTTGCATGCCATGCTGAGAACTTTTCGTTTGCAAAGGAGATTACACATTTCTTAAACAAATAAATAAACCCTGTATTTGCTTCATAACATGTCATTCAAACCAACGTGACCATGCAATCAAGAAGAAGAAGAAGAAGAAGAAGAGAAGAAGAAGAAGAAGAAGAAGAAGAAGAAGAAGAAGAAGAAGAAGTGTTGACGTTGAGAGAGAGTGCTTTCCCCCTAAGGCCACCAACTGAATTCATGGAAGAGGTAAGATTCAAATCAGGGACATCCTGATGTGTACCTCACAGTTTCAAAAAGTATGAATATAATGTGATGGTTGGCTTATAGATTGCGAAAAGAAAGAGAAAAGAAAATGATAATAAAAATACAAGAGGGTGATAAAGTATTAACAGATAATAAGGAGATACAAAAAGCATTCTACTATTATTATTCGAATTTATATAAAGGACATAATGTTTCATCAGAAAGAATAGATGAATATATTGAAAAGCAAGTTACCTAAGATTACAGAGGAACAGAGACATATTATGAATGGTCCTATAACAATAAGTGAACTGGTGGGTGCTATAAAAAAGATTAAACCTGGAAAGGCGCCGGGACCGAATGGACTTTCTGGTAAATACTATAAGAGATTTGAACTCATACAACCTTTACAAAATACGATGAATTCTATTTTGCAAGGAGGTCAGAAGCCAGAGACATGGAAAGAGGCAAATATAACATTAATACCTAAAGAGGGACAAGACTTAACCTTAACAAGAAACTATCATCATCATCATCATCATCATCATCATCATCAGGCGATCATTCGTGACCGAGTAAGATTGTCTTCCGGGATAAAAGGAGGAAATTCTAAAGAAGATTGTGTAGACTCTAGCGATGGGTCCGTAAGTGACTGTGGAGGCCAATTCTAGATCCACACAGCTTCCCACAGTGAGGACACAGGTTACCAGATAGAAGATGGTCCTGTAAAGGATTCATTTGACATGCTTTTCGCTTAGCACGTTTCTCCCTTTCACCTTGCACTCGGGCTTCTTCAAAGTCCATGGAACCTTTGTGAAAGGCCAACCTCCATTTAGATCGTTCATGGGCCAGAGCTTCCCAGTTTTCGATGTTTATATTGCATTTTTTTAGATTAGCCTTATGAACATCTTTAAACCTCTTATATTGACCACCGATATTCCGCTTTCCATCCTTGAGTTGGGAGTAAAGTAACTGCTTTGGGAGACGGCAGTCAGGCATTCGAACAACATGACCGGTCCACTGAAGTTGGCGTTGAAGGATCATTTTTTCAATGCTAGTAGTCTTTGCTTCTTCCAGTACACTGACATTTGTTCGCCTATCTTCCCAAGTAATTCGCAGGATTTTCCGGAGGCAACGTTGATGAAACCTTTCAAGGAGGTGGAAGTGACGTTTATAGATAGTCCATGTTTCGCAGGCATACAATAAAGTTGGTAATACAATGGCTTCATAAACCAGTGTTTTGGTCTTCTTACAAATATCCCGATCCTCGAACACTCTATGTTTCATTCGAGAAAATGCGGCACTTGCGGAGCTCAAACGATGCTGGATTTCACTGTCGATGTTAGCTGTAACAGAAAGATAGCTGCCAAGATAGAGAAAATGATCGACATTTTCCAGTATTGTCCCGCCAAGCTGGATAGATGGCATCACCAAAGGGTTAGCTTGCACTTGCTGATGAAGCACTTTGGTTTTTTTGATGTTAAGTGAGAGACCAAGTTTTTCGTATGCTTCTGCAAAAGCATTTAGGATAGTTTGGAGATCATCCTCTGAATGTGCGGAGACCATATTATCATCAGCATACTGAAGTTCCACAACGGAGGTTGTATAGACCAATATCATTACTGAATAATGATTACAAGCTGTTCACAATGATATTGGCGGAAAGATTAAAAATAATTCTTCAAGAATTTATTCATGAAGATCAATGTGGATTTTTACCTAAAAGACTGTTAATGTTAGAACAGTCTTAGACATTTTGGAATACTTGGAAAAACACAATGAAAAACATGCTGCATTGATTTTCTTAGATGCAGAAAATCTAAACTGGGGGTTTCTCTTTAAAGTATTGAAGGAAATGGATTTTGGAGAGAATTTTATAAAATGGATAAAGTCGATCTATACCTCACAAACAGCACAAATAATTGTCAATGGCGATATGACAAAACCGTGTAGAATAGAGGAACAAGACAGGGTTGCCCACTATCACCTTTGTTGTTTATTCTTGTGCTTGAAATATTGAACAGAGATATAAGACAACATGATAGAATTGGAGGCATAAAAATTAAAAAAGAGTCTTATAAGTTGAGAGCTTTCGCAGATGATTTGGTGTTAATTTTGGAAGATCCTCTGAAGGGAATTGAAACGTTAATGGCTAAATTGAAGGAGTTTGGTGCTGTAGCTGGTTTTAAGGTTACTAAATTAAAGACAAAGATATTAACAAAAAATATGAAAATTCAAGACCAAATAAAATTGTCAAATAAATCAGGTTTTAAGATTGAAAAGAAAGTAAAATATCTGGGTATCACTTTAACAAATAAGAATTGTATGTTGTTTCAAAATAATTATGTAAAGTCTTGGAAATTTGGAATGAAATGAAAAAAGATTTAGTAAGATGGGATAATTAGTAAGATGGGATTATTTAGATCCGTGCCAGTCGGGCTTCAGGTCTGGACATGGGACGGAGACGGCCTTGGTCGCCTTGGTGGATGATATGAGGAGGGCTTTGGATAGGGGTGAATGCTCCTTTCTAGTCCTCCTCGATCTCTCAGCGGCTTTTGATACCGTTGACCACGGTATCCTCCTGGACCGTCTGGAGGGCTTGGGCTTGGGAGGCACTGTATTGCAGTGGTTCCGGTCCTTCCTCTCTGGAAGGTATCAGAGGGTAGTTCTCGGGGAAGAGGCTTTGGACCCTCGGCTGCTCACTTGTGGAGTGCCGCAGGGTTCCATCCTCTCCCCGATGTTATTCAACATCTACCTCAAGCCACTGGGAGCTATCATCAGGAGGTTTGGGGTGCAGTGTCATCAGTATGCGGATGACACGCAGCTCTACCTCTGTTTTAAGTCCTCACCGAGGTTGGCCGTTGAGACCCTGTCCAAGTGCCTGGAGTCAGTGGCTGGCTGGATGGGAAGGAACATGCTGAAACTGAACCCCGACAAGACCGAGGTACTTCTGGTGGGGGACAAGGGAAGGTTAGGGGATGTTGACCTGGTGCTGAATGGGGTACATCTACCCCTGAAGGACCAGGTCCGCAGCTTGGGGGTCATTCTAGACTCCCAGCTGTCCATGGAGGCTCAGGTGGCAGCTGTGAGCCGGGCGGCGCTGTATCAACTTCATCTGATACGGCAGCTGCGCCCCTACCTTCCTAATCACCTGCTCCCATCAGTGGTTCATGCCTTGGTCTCCTCTCACCTAGACTACTGTAATGCGCTCTATGTGGGGTTACCCTTGAAGACGGTCCGGAAGCTTCAGCTGGTACAGAACGCGGCGGCTCGCCTGATTAAGGGCAGCCGCCGGCGTGATCACATCACGCCAGTGCTTAATGAGTTGCACTGGCTACCAGTTGCTTGCCGAGCCGAATTCAAGGTGTTGGTTTTGACCTTTAAAACCCTATACGGCTCCGGCCCAGCTTATCTCAAGGAGCGCCTCCAGCAACATCAAGTAGGCCGCTCAACAAGGTCTGCCACGGACGGCCTTCTCCTTATCCCATCAGCCAGAGCAGCCAGGCTGCTGGGGACTAGGAAGAGGGCCTTCTCTGTGGCGGCCCCCACATTATGGAACTCCCTCCCTAGTGACCTTCGCCATGCCCCCTCCGTGATGAGCTTCCGCCGTGCATTAAAAACATGGCTGTTCAGGCGGGAATATGGGGTGGGTTAGGTTTTTAATGAGAATTTTTTATATTGTTTTAATTATTATATTTTATTGTGTTGTTTTGTTGTATTTTAATTGTACATCGCCCAGGGTGGCCGGGTGACTGGCCAGATGGGCAATTGATAAATATAATAAATAAATAAATAAATAATAAAGCTCAATTGTCACTTATGGGGAGAATAGCCACAATTAAGATTAATGTATTACCTAGAATGTTATTTTTGTTTCAGACTATTCCTATTGTGACATCGCAAATACCATTTAAACAATGGCAGAAAGATATATCCAGATTTGTATGGCAAGGGAAAAAACCACGGGTTAAGTTTAAGATTTTACAGGATGCAAAAGAAAGAGGGGGGTTGGGTCTACCTGATCTGAAGTTATATTTTGCTGCTTGTTGTTTAGTATGGATCAAAGAATGGATTCTGTTGAAAAATAGTCGATTATTAGATTTAGAGGGATATGATTTGAGATTTGGATGGCGTGGGTACATGTGGTATGACAAAGTTAAAGTGAATGTAGAATTTAATAATGACTGTGTTAGAAGTGCCATTTTGAAAATTTGGAATAAATATAAACCTAGATTTTGTCAGAGAGTACCATTGTGGCTATCAGCACAAGAAGCCCATCATAGAAGAGAAATGTTAAGTAAATACAATTGGTTGACATATCGTGATTTGCTGAAATTCTCACAAGATGAATGTAAAATAAAATCAAGAGAAGAACTGATAAAAGAAGGCTATACATGTCAATGGTTTTCCTATTTACAGATGGTAGAAAGGTTTAAAGTTGATAAAAGGTTGTATGATTTTGAACAGAGTGTATCTGACTTTGAAAGGGAATTATGTCTAAATGATGAACATCTTATTTCAAGAATGTATAAGCTTTTGTTGAAATTTGAAACTGAGGAAGAGCAAGTGAAGGAATGTATGATAAAATGGGCTCAAAATTTTGGCTATAATATATTAATGACACAATGGGAAAATTTGTGGTTAAAAGGTTTGAAATTTACATTATGCTCTAGTCTTAAAGAGAATTTTTATAAGATGATGTATCGTTGGTATTTGTCTCCGGAGAAATTGGCTAGAATGTATAATGGTGCATCAGATATATGTTGGAAATGTGAACAACAGGAAGGAACCTTACATGTGGTTGACATGTACGAAAGCTAAAAAAAATTGGGTTGAAATTCATTTATTAATGCAAAAGATTTTAAAGATTACTTTTCAATTGAAACCAGAGGCTTTTCTATCGGGAATAATGGACAGTCAGCTAGAAGGAAGGTATGGAACTTTATTTTTATACATGACAACGGCAGCGAGATTACTATATGCACAGAAATGGAAAGGTCCAGCAGTGCCTACGACAGAAGAATGGTTGGTCAAGATGCTGGAGCTGGCAGAGATGGCCAAACTCTCATCATTAATCAGAGAAAGGACAACATCCACATTTATTGTTGAGTGGAAACCTCTAATTGACTTTTTGCAGAGACTGGAAAATAATGATTTGTTTGTTTGTGGATTTATGGAAGAATAAGTGAATTTGGGACAATGGGAAGAAAGAGATTTCTCATTTTGATTATCGAGTAAGAAAAATTATTGTTACCTATATTTGCTGTAGAAGAAAATTGGAGGTCTATTTTGTTTTGTTAATTGTTACATGTTTGATATTATGTGTTTGTTTTATACAGAAATGAAATTTTTTTTTAAAAAAAAAGTATGAATATAACGTGTATTGTTGAAAAGAATTTATTGAATGAATTAATTTTTATTATGGAATTTATTGTATTTTATTATTACAATTTTATTGCAAAATTGTGTTCTTGGAACTGGGACAAGGGAGCTTGCTACAGGTGAGTTGGTTAGTTCTTAGAAGTGAAAAGCTCTTTATCTCATGAGGGATGGACCTTCACAAGGGTGGTTCTGAAGTTAGCTGAAGTAAGCCTGGCTGTGTTAGGGAGTGGCCCTCCTGAGATTATGGGCAGGAGCTATGACTGTGTCTGGAGCTCCTAGTTAAATCAAGCTTCATGGATGTTTCTTTAAGATAAGGAACTAGATCTAATGTTCGGCAGAATGTGATAAATAGTGTAATTATAACACTATAAATGCTTGGTTGAGCAGATAGTTCCTGGGAGAACAAGAAGCCTACCAAACAGGATTACCAACCTGAGTGTAGCTCTGCCAATCATGCCTGCAAGTAAGGTAAATATAGGATCTCAATTATTACTGTTTTATTAGAGAGCAAACCTATGATCCCTGGGAGAGCTTCCCTGGGAGACCCAACCCCTAACTCCAACCCCTCACAGCTGGTGCAGAGAGAACCATGCCAGCTGCCTCGCCAAGGCTGGAAAAGCCACCTCGGAGGAGGAGGAAAGGGGGTGTTCCAGTGGGCAGGGAGCAGAGGATTCCAGAGAGGCCAGGATATGATTTATCCTGAGCCTCCTCCCCCTCCAAAGCACCCTTGCTAGACAGGCGAAAAGCCTGTCTACTGAAAATCACCAAACACGGAGGACAGGGAGGTGAAGATTGCCTCCATCACTCCTCCTGCTCTGCTGGCATCAACCTGGGAGGGCATAGGAATCTCAGAAGCCTCCAAGTTCAGAGGCTTCTGAGCAGCAAGGCACAAATGATAGGATTGCACCATTAGTTGAGAGGAACAGAACTTTAATTTTATTAAGAATGTGCTAGCCACTATATTATGCTTCAGAGAGGCCTGTGGCTTATGCTGGCTCAGCTTGTCTGAGCATGGAAAGCTAAGCAGGGTCAGGCCTGGTTATTACTTGGATGGGAGACCCCTCCTCTAGTTTCCTGCATTGAGCAGGGGGTTGGACTTGATGGCCTTGTAGGCCCCTTCCAACTCTATGATCTATGAAATCCTATGTACTGTATGTAATAATGTGTCTTGCTTATTTATCATTGTTATTCTCTAATACTGTTTGAGCAATAAATATATATTTTGCGGTACCACTTTGTGTTATCTGGCTTGAGGGGTGCTTCAGGAATCACAACCTAAAATCTAATTCTTGAAGCCCAAAACACTCAGCTAGGATTTTTAAATCTGTTGCTGAGTGGGGTCTATCCATACAACTGCAGTTTTCGTTCTTGGTCAGTTGATGCAGACATATCTGTTCAGGTAAGAGAACCAAGCTAATCGGATGGAGCAGGAATGGTTCATTTGTCTCAACAGTGCAATCCTATTTAGTTTGTTTGTTTGTTTGTTTGTTTCATTTTTATACCGCCCAATAGCCGAAGCTCTCTGGGCGGTTTACAACAATTAACAAGACAGTCTCTGCCCGCAGGCTTACAATCTAAAAATCCTAGACATGTCTACTCTGAAGGAAGCCCACTAAATTCAATGGGGCTTACTCCCAGGTAAGTGTTTATAGGATTGCAGCTGGAGCATCTAGTCTACTCTGGTACACCAAATTTCACTAGTTTCTGTAACAACCAGCTTGGACAACCACCAGGACTGGAAATGTTTTGATTGTTTCTATTTTAGTCATTTTTGTTTCTTCCAATTTGTTATTCAAGCTCATTAAACAGAAGAGAAATAATCACCATCTGAACTGAGGCCCTAACTATTGCTGCAAGTTTAATTTCACACCTGATTGGGGTAACCTTGGTGCAGTACTGAAAGTACTCCAAGGATAACCCTTGTTGAAATGCTGCAAGGCACAATGGAAATTTGCCTTTTGATGCTGGCATGATTTTCCTGGACTACACACTGAGCAAATGCCACAATTTGGTTGGCAACACTCCTGAAGCATGAAAGGGAAACATTTGAAAGTGATATCTGTTTGTGTGTATGTTTTCCTACTACAAAACTCTGTTTGTGTGTATGTTTTCCTACTAAAGCTTGGGGCAGAGGACTATTCAGGGCTATTTGTGTACTCTGCACTAAAAGAAAAAAAATTAACGTAACAACACCAAAATTCTGCAGCAAGGTAACCCCAATTTTGCAACATGAGAAACAGAATTCTGCCATCTATATAAATTATGAAAATTAGACAAAGTACTGCAATGTATCTTATTTTGAATATTTTATTTTGCTTTGTCATGGGGATGGAACAAGAAGTTACACAGGGCACAAAAACTCCATCCATGACTTCTGGAGACAGATATGAGCACCTCTGTTAACCATCTTGCAAATTTCTGTTGAAAGAAATTCAACAGAATATAGCAAATTTGTACTTACATATATGCAGACAACCTCTGGCTTCTGAGATTTCAGCAGACATTCCGTATATACTTTTAGCATTTTCCTACCATAAGGGCTAGAAGGCTGTTTATAATTTATTTATTTTAAAATCTGTAATTCTCCGGAATCAAGAACAAATCAAGAACAAATCCTGCCAGACTAATCTGATCTCATTTTCTGATCGGGTAACCTCCCTTGTGGACTATGGGAATGCTGTGGACATCATATATCTGGACTTCAGCAAAGCTTTTGACAAAGTGCTTCATGATATCCTGATTAGCAAGCTAGCTAAAAGTGGGCTGGATGGAACAACTATCAGGTGGATCCACAATTGACTACAGAATCGGACTCAAAGAGTGCTTATCAATGGTACCTTCTCAAACTGGGGAGAGGTAACGAACGGGGTACCACAGGGCTCAGTCCTGGGCCCAGTGCTCTTCAACATTTTTATTACAACAAATCTTTAATCATGCATCTATAGTATATTCCATTAGTAGTATAATCCATCGGTAGCATATAGAACCATTTGAAGTTGTTCCTTTGGCAGACCTCCTCCATATGATACTTGCTACAATAAGGAACTGGACATCATCTTTCATTAGATGTTTCTAATGAACGGGGTACCACAGGGCTTGGTCCTGGGCCCAGTGCTCTTCAACATTTTTATTAATGACTTGGATGAGGAGGTGCAGGGAATGCTTATCAAATTTGCAGATGACACAAAGTTGGGTGGAACAGCTAATACTCTGGAAGAGAGAAACAAAATTCAAAGCGATCTCGATAGGCTGGAGCGCTGGGCCAAAAACAACAGAATGAAATTTAATAGGGATAAATGCCAAGTGCTGCACCTAGGGAAAGGAAACCAAATGCACAAGTTACAGAATGGGGGACACCTGGTTCAACAACAAGTGAGAAGGATCTTGGAATTGTGGTAGATCACAAACTGAATATGAGCCAGCAATGCGATGTGGCTGCAAGGAAGGCAAATGCTATTTTGGGTTGCATTAATTTGGAAGTATAGCTTCCAAATCGTGTGAAGTGATAATTCCCCTTTACTCTGCACTGGTTAGGCCTCATCTTGAGTACTGCGTCCAGTTCTGGACACCACACTTTAAGAAGGATGTAGACAAACTGGAGAAGGTTCAGAGGAGGGCAACAAAGATGATAAAGGGACTGGAAACAAGGCCCTATGAGGAGAGACTGAAAGAACTGGGCATGTTTAGCCTTCAGAAGAGGAGACTGAGGGGAGATATGATAGCACTCTTCCAGTACTTGAAGTGTTGCCACACAGAGGAGGGCCAGGATCTCTTCTCGATCACCCCAGTTTGCAGGACACGGAATAAAGGGCTCAAGTTACAGGAACCCAGATTCCACCTGAACATCAGGAGAAATTTCCTGACCGTTTCCTGACCATTCAACAACAAGTGAGAAGGATCTTGGAATTGTGGTAGATCACAAACTGAATATGAGCCAGCAATGCGATGTGGCTGCAAAGAAGGCAAATGCTATTTTGGGTTGCATTAATTTGGAAGTATAGCTTCCAAATCGTGTGAAGTGATAATTCCCCTTTACTCTGCACTGGTTAGGCCTCATCTTGAGTACTGCGTCCAGTTCTGGGCACCACACTTTAATAAGACAATGGAACCAACTACCTAGGGAGGTGGTGAGCTCTCCCACTCTGGAGGCATTCAAGGTGAAGCTGGACGGCCATCTGTGAGGGATGCTTTGACTTGGATTCCTGCATTGAGCAGGGGGTTGGACTCGATGGCCTTGTAGGCCCCTTCCAACTCTACTTTTCTATGATTCTGTGAATCCAAATTCTGTTCCCAGTACTACATTCTGCAGTTTTACTGGAACCAAAGCATACACGCAGGTCTGATTATGTTATTAACAATGGGCTGGATCACTACACAGTGGGTCGGGGGACCCTGTTGAATGGGATGTGCTGTGGTGGCAGGGACAGAGGGGATCCTCAAAAATCAGGCAGAACCACTTTCTTTGAGTGGAGCCCTTCCATCAATACAAGGCAGATCCTGGATCCAACCCCATGGATCCAATATCCTTTAATTGTAACTGCTTAACCCAGCTATTCTTGTTTGGAAGAACCAAGACTTGTGAATGCATAGATCATGTTCAGTGCAAGATTCTATGATAAAGACAGCACTCTCCACTTCACTTGTAGTATTCATAGATTCATAGATCATAGAGTTGGAAGGGGCCTGCAAGGCTATAAAGTCCAACCCCCTGCTCAATGCAGGAAACTAGAGGAGGGGTCTCCCATCCAAATAATAACCAGGCCTGACCCTGCTTAACTTTCCTTATAACGTACAAGTTTATAATGCACAAGTGTTTATACTGAGCCAGCATTTTGATGGACTAGCTTTGCATGGACTTCATTTGTACCCATCCCAAAGCTCCACACAATCGCCAATGTGCACAGGGAGCTCTTGCACAGGGCTTCCTATTTTATTCATTTTGGAGAAGAACTCTAAATACATTGGAGATGTATGTGGAGAACTGCCCTAGTCACAGACAGAATATCGAAGCACTTGGGCCTGTGAGATCTCCATGTACATATTGGACTTTTCATGTTGACAACTGGAGTGGTTGAATCAGGGCACTGATGAAGTTAAAGTGTAGTCCTTTTTTTTTTTTTTTAACAGCCATGGGGAACATTAGGAAATACACTCTTTCATTTCCAATGAATGGCAAGTCTGTTAGTACATACCTTCCTATTAGTATGATTTCATTGTATATATTAAATCATCTGAATGTTTGCATATCCATTTTGTCAAGCTGGAAAATTAATAAAAGAGTTCAACTGCTGCTGCTGCTGCTGCTGCTTTATCTTCTGGGCAATCTCTGACTCACCATCCTTTAAATAATTTTATGATCTTAATGTTGGTAAATGGTTCACGCTGGCTCAGCTTGTCTGAGTGTGGAAAGCTAAACAGGGTCAGGCCTGGTTATTACTTGGATGGGAGACCCCTCCTCTAGTTTTCTGCATTGAGGGGGTTGGACTCGATAGCCTTGTAGGCTCCTTCCAACTCTATCAGATCTATGAAATCTATCTATGAAATAAATTAAAATAAATCATCATATAATTTTCAGCAAAAAATCTGGAATAAATGTATTGCCCTCCTCACCACCAATAAACAAGTGGTTTGGGGTAATGGTACGGTTTTCTAGTTAGTCTATCTACATTATAGCTCCTCCAACACCTGCAATACATCACTTGTATTTCTCAAATGTTTGACAGGTGGGAGAAATTCATGAGGGAAATTTTAACGTCTCCTGCTGAAGATTTTACATTGTATGGGAAAATCCTACTTACCTTATCAGCCTGTCGATCTGTTCTACCATCCATAAGCAATTCTACAACTCTCAAGAGCACCAACTAGAATTGTGTATGCATATAAATAAGGAGATAAAAAAGCTGTACTCAGCAACTCCCTAATGTCTACATCCCTGAATTAACTGCTAATTCTTGCTTTTCTCATTGGACATTGCAAAAATGTAATTTGGGAGTTCCATTTATCCCTCATTATAAAGAAAGTCTCAAGGTATCCATTCTTGTTCTTGAGAATATAAGCGAATAGTTATACTGAAATGAGATGGAATAAAGATGAGGCAACCAGATGTCTAGGGCTGAATAAGTCAAGTTATGGGAGAATTCAAACAACATAATTTAAAGATATGGAGGGGCAGAATATTGTGTACTGGGTATGAGAGTAATCTCTAAACTGATCAATTAACATTTAACAGGCATCACAGAAGGTTAAACACAGATGCACACACATTTTCCCTATTCAATTTGAATGCACTGACTGAGTAACCAAAAGCATACAGACTAGTATGGAATATTTACTTATTTATTATTTATTTTATTTATGATATTTATAGGCCACTCAGTAACAAAATTTCTCTGGGCGGCTTACAGTAAAAAAAATAATAAAATCAAATTCAGAAATAAAATCATAAAATCTAATACAGCATAGCACAAACAGCATAAACCCACTAAAATGCACAGTTTGTGTATTTTAGTAATATACGCAGTGTGTGTATGTGGCAGTGGTTGCATATACATACATTAGTGACTAGTGAATGTTGACATTCAGAAGTGAATACTGACAATCCTAAGCAAATACTGTGAATGTCCAAAACCTCAGTTGTCCTCTTCTTTCCCTCTCTCTATTGGGGTCCACCAGAGATCTGTTCTTGAGTCTCTGTGATTCTACACACCGGGTGGGTTCAGATGACACAATAAGCCACACTGCGGAGCAAGCTACACAGTGTGGCTATCAGCCACCCTACTCAAAATGTGCCAAACAGATCATTGGGGGCATCATAGGTAGGGTACCCCACCACCCCTTCCCCCTCCTCGGTCCTCCCTCCTGCAGGTATCCTAGGGGACACTGCACAAGGAACCAGGTTTCCACCCCTCCCTGCTGCTGCCATAAGCCATTTTGGGCTCACCACAGCTTGACTTTTTAACCTTTTTTTTGGAGATCGCAAAAGCCAGCTGTCAAGCCAGTTTCTGCAATCCCCATGGGGGCATCCATGAGGTGCCCCTCCAAGGACTGCTCACGGTACCTTGGAGGGGCTGTCTGTGGTTGCCCCCCCTTTAAAAAGTACCAATAATGTGCACAAATAATTGCGCTCATTATTATTATCTTTTTTTTTCACCCAACCTGCCCGAATTGTGCAAATAGGGATTGGCTCCGATCCTTCCTTTGTCACAGGAGCAGTGGCTCCAATCCTCCTTCCCTTGTCTGAGGAGCAGCGGGAATTGGCTCTGTTCCCTTACCTTGGGGTGGAATGTTGGGGAATTTGGTCCCTAAGACGTACCTTGATGTGGAACTATTTCAAGAGCCTATAGCAAAATGCCATCAGCTGTATGATTTTCCACCTCGGTCAGTTCTGCAATCTTCTTGTCTGGATCCTCTTTTTAAATGGATGGCATTAGGCTCTCAGCATACTAAAATGGATAGGTTGCCTCCCACAGTTACACCTGAAGTTTAGAGATGTATGGCAGGCAGACAATATCACTTCAACTACATTTCGATCCATTTTTTTTTCATACTAAATTGACTCTATGGCAAAAATTGGACTTAAAATTGGTAAGAAAATGTTTTTGTGACAGACTTGGATAGACAAGTTGATTTTTACTTTGGACCAATTAGTGGGTGTTGATGAGTTTTTGTCATTTTCGACTTTGTGTGCCAAATATGATTTGCCTGCCATGGCTGAATGGCAATACTTGCAACTGCAACATCTGTTAAAATCTAGATTTGGTCCTTCTGCTTTTTCAGCTTCACATTCTCCTCTGCTACTGGAAGCACTTATTGAGGCCGACCAGTTATATCGACCCACGATCCATGTTTACAAATACTTATTATTGGTGAATAAATATGATACACAGGGTCTTAAGCAGGCATGGAACAGGGAACTGGATTGTCCTATTTTGTCTAATCAATGGATTATCACTTTATGTATCTTATGTCTTATTCAGCAACTCATTTCATGTCTATTGGATGCCACAACGTCTCTTTAATGGGGATTTGTCCAAGTCAGCTAACTGCTGGAAATGTAATACTGCTAATGCTTCTCTTACCCATATGTTTTGGTAATGTCCAATAGTTACCTCTTTTGGGGAGGAGGTTATAATATGGATAAACATTGTATTGGAACACTCTTTAATATTACTGATGTACATGTCCTTTTAAATTATCTACCTGCTTCCTGGAAGATATTAGATGGTCAATGTAAATGGATTTTCCATGCCCTCTTGACTGCTATATCACCTCCTATAATGCAATGGATTGAGGACCTAATGGATTGAGGACCTAATCCATAATGCAATGGATTGAACCAGTGGTATATAGATGCCACTCATGCATCTATATAATATATATGGATATTAGGTCTGCTGCCTTTGTTGAAGTTTATGTATATTTTTTTTCTTCTCATTATTTTGTCTAGAAAGTTGAATTTTCATACTCACACAGGAATCCAGGTCAAAGCATCCCTGACAGATGGCTGTCCAGCTGCACCTTGAATGCCTCCAGAGTGGGAGAGCCCACGACCTCCCTAGGTAGTTGATTCCATTGTCTTATTGCTCTGACAGTCAGGAAATTTTTCCTGATGTTCAGGTGTAATCTGGGTTCCTGTAACTTGAGCCCATTATTCCGTGTCCTGCAAACTGGGATGATCGAGAAGAGATCCTGGCCCTCCTCTGTGTGACATCCCTTCAAGTACTGGAAGAGTGCGATCATATCTCCCCTCAGTCTCCTCTTCTGAAGGCTAAACATGCCCAGCTCTTTCAGTCTCTCCTCATAGGGCCTTGTTTCCAGTCCCTTTCTCATCCTTGTTGCCCTCCTCTGAACCCTCTCCAGTTTGTCTACGTCCTTCTGAAAGTGTGGTGCCCAGAACTGGACGCAGTACTCAAGATGAGGCCTAACCAGTGCCGAGTAAAGGGGAATTACCACTTCACGCGATTTGGAAGCTATACTTCTATTAATGCAGCCCCAAATAGCATTTGCCTTCTTTGCAGCCACATCACATTGCTGGCTCATATTCAGTTTGTGATCTACCACACTTCCAAGATCCTTCTCACTTGTGGTATTGTTGAGCCAAGTGTCCCCCATTCTGTAACTGTGCATTTGGTTTCCTTTCCCTAGGTCAGTGAAGGTGAACCTATGGCACGCGTCCCACAGCTGGCACGCAGGGACCAATCTGTGGACACGCAGAGGAGCGAGATGAGGCAGGGATTGCAGGGAGGATTCCCGGAGGGGCAGGAGAGCAAGCGGAGAGAGGCCAGGCCAGGCGGGGAGGGCAGCTGTAGCTTTAAATGAAGATTCCCCGAGGGGAGGGGAGGGAGAGCAAGCTGGGAAAGGCAAGGCAAGGCAAGGCAAGGCGGGCAGCTGCTGCTTTAAATGCTAGGTCGGTTCCTCTCCGCCGCTCTCTCACCTGTGCGCTCGGCTGGGCTGCTCCTTTAAATCCCCGCTCACGCACACTCCTCTTCCTCCAGTGTTGCCTACCTCAAAACTGATTCTTCAGGCCCAGTTGCTCTGAAAAGTCTCAGTCTCTCCCTCTCCCCCCCCCTCTCTCTCTCACACACACACACACGTACGTTCAAGAAAGAAGCAGAGACTGACCTACTGCCTCATTCAGACACAGCAGCCAAACAGGACACACATACATACACAGCCAGTCCTGGCCCAGGACATTTTGCAGCCTGAAGAGGACTGGCAAATGCCTCACATTTCTCACTGGATGATCTGGGCCAGTCAACCTAACCTACCTCACAGGATTGTTGTGAGGGTAAAAATGGAGAGATCATTTGTTCCTGGAGGAAAGGCAAAACAAATATGAGAGCCAGTGTAGTGGTAAGAGATCTGGGTGCTAGTCCCCACCTGTTGCTGTGTTTTTAATGTGTTTGAATGTATTAGTTTACTGTTTTTATCAAGTTTATTTGTGATTGTAAGCCACCTTGAGTGCCAATTTTCTTTGTACCCCTTGAGTGCAGGGTACAAATTCAAATTAATAAATAAAACCCAGCCCATTAGCAGACTGGATAACTCTGGACTACACTGTAGTACAGCCTAAATTACATGTTAAATTCAGGATTACCAAGTATAGATCCTAATTACCAAAAACACTAATGATCTTGTTCTTTCTCACAGTGTAGAACAGAATGATTTTATTCTAGAATTCCTGTTACAGAATTCTTTTCTTCATTGTTATCACATTTAAAAGATTTTGAAGAATGATGCACAGAGCATGGCTTAGATGTAACGCCCTAACAGTTGACCCAAGTGCTGCATGTGTTGCTCTCAAACTAACGGAGTATGAGCCAAGGTTTGACAAATTATCAGCATGCATGCTTCCACAGCAAAAATCACATTAATTGTGCAAAAGCATGCCCAATTTCACATCTTGCACTGCTCAGGAGTTGTTGGGGTATGATGATGATGATGAGGAGGAGGAGGAGGAGGAGGAGTAGGAGTAACTTTTTGGCACAAATAGGACCCCCAACAAATAAACCTTGAACATTTAAAAAAAGGTTTGCTGTCATCACCATTAGCTGCCTTTGCCTAAACAGGATAGAAAACCATGGTGCCTGAGGAGCCACGGTATCCACTGTTCACTGTGAATTTCCAAGTGAGCATAAATCAGGAAGTGAAAGCCTCTGTGTTCCCTTTCTTCTGAAACAGGTAAATATAACCACTCTGACTTTATTTTTCCTGATATTGCTCTAAATCTATCCATTCTGCCCCCCCGCCGAGTGCCCAATGCAATACTGTTGAAATTTGATTTTTCCCTATTGTGCTGAGGCCTCCAAAAATTGCTTTGCCATTTCCCCGGTGCCCTTCCCACTCTATTTGGCAAACCATAACTCCCTGCCTCCGTCTTCTCTCTGTGTGTATTACTGTTATTATGAATAGTCTGCCAGGCCAGTGCTGGGAGTGGTGTCCTCATCAGTCTCTTCTTTCTGTAAATATTTGTGGTAAAATAAAACTTACATAATTTAAACGTAACCTTTCTCAGGGTCCTTGAGTGATTTCCCCACTTGTGCAGTGTACAATACAGTGTGTGTGCATCGTGCCTCTAGCCATGATCCTAGCACTTTCACACTCCTTCAATTATATGTGCACAGATGTGCGTTTACACACAGTTTACACACAGTTTTGGCAACATTATATTGGGGAAAGGAATTTAGCAGGCTCTGTTGCAATAACTGGTTGGGTGAACGGTCAATCTTAGGTATTGTTGATGCTTAGAAGATCACCAGTTCTATCCCTGGTGTGGGAGGAAATCAGGGCTCTGCAACCTTTAGGAGTAATGGCTATAACATGTCGCAAAACATCCCACAGATGAAGATAGGGACATATTCCTGTATTTATCATTCTGCTCTCTATCCAAGGAGCATCACTACTTTATCACACATTGCTGACAGCCATCTGCTGTATTCACTGACTTGGCAATAGCCTGTCCTGCTCTGGCTTCTGAAGCACAGTATGTTAATCAACTGACCACAACAGTCCTAAAAAAAAAAGAATGTTGGATCACACAAAAGATCTGGTTGTATTTATGATAAAGCAGCTGCAATTCTTGCACATTTAGCATTGTTTACTGTCAGGAGAGGTGGTTGCAGACGCAGATGAAGAGGAAGCAAGTGCACTCTAGGATACGTGTGTGTGTGTGCGCGCGCACACACGCACACACGCGCACACACACACACACTAACAAAAACATTTTAAATCATCCCCAAAATATCCTGCCAAAATCAGAAATGTTTTACCAGGGTCAGGTATCAGAAAATAAAGATTGCTGCTGGTATATATGCTTTGCATGTAGAAGGTCTCTGGCTCAGTCCCGATAATCTCCAGGATTTAAAAAACAACACTATATTGATGCCTCTGCTGGAGAGCTGTGACCTTCATATTAGATCAACCTCTCCCAATCTGGTGCCTCCCAAATATTTTGGGAGAGCTGTGACCTTCATCTTGGAGAGCTGTGACCTTCAGATTAGATCAACCTCTCCCAGTCTGGTGCCCCCCAAATATTTTGGACTACAACTCCAAGCATCCTTGACCATTGGCCGCGATGGCTGGGGCTGAGGGGAGCTGTAGTCCAAAACATTTGGAGTGAACCACATTGGGGGAAGGCTGGATTCATGGACAAGAAGCCTGATGAATATACAGCACTTTCATAAGTTCACTGTCTTCTTTTTTTTATATCAGCTTTTATTACCAGGACTGAAACCTGGTACTGAAACAAGTTTCAGGGCTAAGCCCTGGATCAGCTTAAGCCCTGGGTTAGAAGATTTGTAAATAATTGCGAACGTAAGGGGGAAATGAAGAGCCGAGACACCTGTTTGGTATTTAACTGGGCCACATTTATTTACATACAATGAACTGCAAAGGGATGGAGTGCGGGTTATTCTAATCTGGCCTCCTAGGCCACTCAATTGTCCAATTGGGCGGAGCATCCAAAACCGGGTGGTGGCGTTGGATCCGCCGCCGCCCCATTTTCCACTTTCCAGTGTTGGGAGCCTTTGTTGCGTCGCCCCCTCTCGGAGTCCCACGACAACAAGCTTGGCGAGCACAAAGGCATCACAGGCATTCCGGATCCTCGGCTGACTGAGCCTACTGACCCATCAATCTGAGGCCTCCTGAAACCACCTGTCACCTGAATGGTGCCAAGGATGCTCACCTCACCCTATCAATATCCTAACCCGCACTTACCCGCCACAGAGAGGGACCAGCGCCTGCTTAGTCCCCTCTCCCCCACCTGCCCGGAACAAGTTCCAGCAGGGCCCTTTGCAGGTCTTTGAGAAACATGTTGTTGCCTTCATCAGCGAAAAGCACTCAGTCGGTGCGGTACAGCTCCCTCTGTGCTGACACAATCTCAGGATGGGGTACAGAATAACCCTCCCCACCCACCTTTTAACATTTTCGTTACCCTTCTGGCTGCTTAATTCATAATCATGGAGCTTGCCTTGCTCCGCTAACAGTAGCGTGGCAGGTATGAAGAGACAATTTGAACCACAGGGCATCTTTGTTGAACCGAAAGTCTGCCAGCGCTTGCAGGAATAAGGCCTTGTTCCTGTGTAAGTCCATATCACTCCCCCAAGATGCAGCACCTGCTGTTGTGGGGGTAGTTCATTAAGCCCTGATCGTCCCCTAGGATGCAGCACCTGCCGGTGCGGGGGTTGCTCATTTAGGCCAGATCGTCCCCTTGGATGCAACACCTGCCGGTGCGGGGGTTACTCATTTAGGCCAGATCGTTCCCCCAGGATGCAGCACCTGCCGGTGCGGGGGTTGCTCATTGAGGCCAGACCGGAACAGGGTGGTCAGTAGGTTCTTCCACAACAAGCTGCTTCGAGCCTCCCAGGAACAAAGGAGTGACCATGCTCCAACACACACACCGGTCTGGCTCATGAACGTTCTGCAATAAAGAAACAGAGGCCGCAGTATCGTTCATAGAAATGTGAACATGTGAGGTTCTACCATAACTAGCAGGTGAGAGGGAGGGTTAGGAACATAGGAAGCCGCCTTATCTTAGATCAGACCATTGGTCATGTTGCCCAGTATTGTTGACATTGACTGGTAGCAGCTTTTTGTTTATTTATTTATTTATTATATTTATACCCTGCCTTTTCTTTTCTGCACGGAACCCAAGGCGGCTTACACAATTCTCCTCTTCTCCGTTTTATCCTCACTACAACTCCGCGAGGCAGGTTATGCTGAGAGCCAGTGACTGGCCCAAAGTCACCCAGCGAGCTTCATGGCCGAGCGGGGAATACAACCAGGGTTTCCCGAGCCCCAGTCTACCGTCCTCACCACTACACTGGGTTCTGGCAGGATTCTTTCTTATATCAACTTGGAGATGCCGGGGATTGAGCCTGGGACCTTTTCAATGCACAGCCTGTGCACTACCACTGCGCTATGGCCACTCCCCGTGCATTAGACCGATAGGCCTGAGGTCGCCAACGCCTCTTAGCCTGGATCATTCCCAATATGCAGCGTCTGCAGGTGTGGGGGTTGTCCCTCACACGGTATCCTGGCCAGATATGTTCATATAATCTGCCCATCAGGCCATCTTTGATGTTCCAAGAGCACTTGGAGGATTAAGGCCTTGCCCATGGGTAATCACGGATAATTCCCCCAAGATGCAGCACCTACCGTTGCATGGGTCGCTTATTAATGTCAGACCGGAACCGGGTGATCAATAGGTCCTGCACGGTATACCGCGGCATCCCAACCAGTGGATGTCCGCCATTGTTTGCATTGCAGCTGGGTTCTTTGGCTTGGAGTTATAACCCTTTGAGGTGCACAGAAACGAAGGAGTGTCAATGCACTAATACATTCATCGGTCTGGCCCCTGACCGTTCTGAAATAAAGAAACAGAGGTCGCAGTATCATTCCTAGAAATGTGCACACGTGAGGATCTACAATAATTAGCAGATGGAGGAATAGGAACATAGTAAGCTGCTTTATACTGAGTCGGACCATTGGTCTATCTAGCCCAGTATTGTTGCCATTGACTGGTAGCAGCGTTTGGGGGATTCTGGCAGAGATTGACTTGTTCAAGTGACGAGCATGAGATGGAAGACCCCATATGCCGAGGCCCTATATAAACATGTGATATATATAATTGGCATCTGTCCTGCGTGGGCAGATGTACGGCAAAAGCAACAGTGCCTCCAATTTAATTGGACTAGGGCTCTTTTGGGAACCTGGTGCTGTCCTAGTCCAAATAAGGGACTGGCCTGGTTGCCTGGTTTGTGTTGACCCATATGTGGCATGATCTTTGCTTGCAAAATTGTATATATTAGACCAGTGATGAAGCATCTACGGCACGGGCGCCACACAACTGGCACACCGGGGCCTCTCTGTGGTCCCTCGAGACATTGGTCACCAGATCGTGAAAAGACTGTCACTTTCTTCGAAAGACTAATGATCTTGTTCTTTCTCACAGTGTGGAACAGAATGATTTTATTCTAGAATACATGTTACAAAATTCTTTTCTATATTGTTATCACATTTAACAGATTATGGAGCATGATGCACAAAGCATGGATTGGCTGTAAAGCCGTCACAGTTGACCTGAGTGCTGCATGCGTTGCTCCGAACTAACGGAGTATGAGCCAAGGTTTGGCCAATTATCAGCATGCATGCAATAGCAGAATTACCTTAATTGTGCCAAAGCATGCCCAATGTCAACTCTTACTAATGCTGTGTTTATAATTGAAGACATAAAGTGTTTTAAAATGTGCTAAGCACGTTTAGTTTCTTTGTTTATCTTGCTCATCGTAATACAGGTTGACTTTTACTTTTACTAATCCAAAACCTGTAGAAGCAGGGGAAGGACCCGGGGTAACGCTTGTCACATACACTTTCTGTCTGATTATACAAAAGATGTTGCTTAGTTCGGAAAAAACAACTGTATGAGTTGTTTTTATAAAACTAAAACCTCAGTATTCAGGTTTAATTGCCGTGTTGGCACTTTGAAATAAACAAGTTGGTTTTGTGTTGTTCTTTGGGCCCTCATGCTCAAAATGGTTCGCCATCACTGTATTAGACCAGCCTGCAGACTAATTGTTGTATTATGAGCAATGTGCACTAGAATCATAGAATCATAGAAAAGTAGAGTTGGAAGGGGCCTACAAGGCCATCGAGTCCAACTAAAGTGCATAATTTGGGATGAACTAATTTTAAGCCTGGAAAACTCTCAGTGATTGTGATGAATCAAATTTAATATTGTGAAATTGGCAATCTAACGTACGGTAATAACCAGGCCTGGCCTTGCTCAGCTTATCCGCGCTCGGACAAGCTGAGCCGGCGTGAGCCACAGGCCTGCATAGTATTATACCGTGTTATGTATTAAAGTATTATGTATTTATTAATTAATCATTCAATCAATTAAATAAGCAATTAATTAAATTAAAATTAATCAATTAATTAAAGTAATAATTATTATTTCAATGATTTGCTGTAATAACTTTAGTAAAACGGTGGCCACAGGCCTGCATAGTATTATACAGTGTTATGTATTAAAGTATTATGTATCTATTAATTAATCATTCAATCACTTAAATAATCAATTAATTAAATTAAAATTAATCAATTAATTAAAGTAATAATTATTATTTCAATGATTTGCTGTAATAACTTTAGCAAAACGATGAAAGAAATGCAATACAAAAGAAATTTGCAGCCCTCGCCGTGGCATGGGTTAAATCATCTCTTAAGCGAAGCAGACCCATGTGTTCTGAAGATTGTGAGGACGTGCCGCTGCTGCCGGCCTTGGCCCAGGCGTTGGAGCCGTCCGGGCCCACGCCGGAGCCCTGAAAGCCACGCCTGCCGGGGCCGCACAGAGCGCCCGGCCGGCGAATAAGAGTGGCTTCTCCCGCTCCCCCTCCAGTCTGACGCGTGGCTGTGCCACCACTGTCGGCTCCAGCTCGGGCGGGGGGGGCGTGCTACCCCGCCCGGAGCCGTCCGAGTCCACGCCAGCTGGGCCAATACCGGCCCAGCCGGCGATGGAGAGGAGCCTCCTCAGCCAGCGCCGCCCCGCCAGAAGCTGAAAGAGGGCACGCCAACTAGGTCATCTCCGGCGCTCGCCCGGCGAAGGTGAGGGGCCTTGACCGTCGTCCTCCCTCTGGTGCGGGGACGCGCCACCACTGCCGGCCCTGAGCCGGGCAAGGAAGCTGCGCCTCCCCACCCGGGCCCGCGCAAAAGGGGGGGGGCTTTATCAGCCGCCTTTCTGTCTCGGCATTCAGTCGCGCCGAGGCCGCTGTAAGCCCCCAGCCCTGGGGCGGAGGCCGCACCGTCCAGCTCTGGCCCCGCCCGTTGCTATCCTCGGCCGCGTCGGCCGGGCCGACTCAGGCGCCCGGCCGGCGATTAAGAGGGGCCTTGACTGCCCCCCTCTCCATCATGCGCAGGGACGCGCCACCACTGCCGACCCTGGGCCAGGGTAAGGAAGTCGCGTCTCCCCACCTGGGCCCAGGCCGAATCACCCACAGCTGCTCTGGCTGGGCTGCTCCCAGCGCCTGGCCGCGCGAAGGGGAGGGGCTTTAGCAGCCCCGTTTCACTTTCAGCGCTCAGTCGCGCCGCAGCTGCAGGAAGCTCCAACCCGGAGGCTGCGCTGTCATGCCCCGGCCCCACCTGGGGCTAACCCTTTGCCGCGCCGGCTCTATCAGTCGCGGGGACATGCCACCGCTGCCGACCCTGGGGCTGGGTAAGGAATCCGCTCCTCACCACCCGGGCCCAGGCCGAATCCACAGCAGCTGCTCCGGCCGGGCTGCTCTCACCGTCCGGCCGGCTAAGCGGAGGGGCTTTTGCAGCCTTCTTCTCCTCTCGGCACCCAGCCGCGCCGCAGCTGTCGGAAGCCTCAGCCCGGGCGCGGAGGCCGCGCCGTCCCACCCCAGCCCCGCCCAGGGCTAACCATTTGCCGCGCCGGCCGGGTCGAGTCGGCGCCCGGCCGGCGATGCTGAGGTGCCTTGACTGCCCCCTCTATCCTGTCTGGCGTGGGGATGCACCAACGCTGCTGGCCCTGGGCCAGGCAAGGAAGTCGCGCCTCCCCACCTGGGCCCAGGCTGTATCCCCATCTGCTGCTCCAGCCGGGCTGCTTCCAGTGCCCGGCCGGCGACGAGGAGGAGGGGCCTGAGCCACCCCTTCCTATCTCGGCGCCAAGTTGCGCCGCCATAAGCACCCAGCCACGGCGCGGAGGCCGCGCCGGCCTGCCTTGGCACCTCCCGGGGCTATCCTCAGCCGCGCCAGCTGGGCCGGCTCCGGCGCACGGCCAGCGAAGTGGGGAGGGCCTCAGAACTCAAGGATGCCTGGATTTTATTTAAAATTATTAGAAGGTCTGTTTCCCCCCAGTAGGACCCTCCAACCCGGCTCCAGCCGGACCCTCCAACCCGGATCCCTTCTCCCAAACCGACCGTGCCACGTGGTCCTCAGGATGATAAGGTCGGGCAGAGATTCTCCTCGAGCTGCAAAGAACAAAGAGGGTGTGGGTTGGGGCTGCCGGGCCTAATATTGGCTCCGGTAGCCCCGCCCCCATGCTGGCTAATTACCTGCGTCAACAGGTAAGCCTCGACTCTCCCCCCCCTACGTCCGCAAAATTTCTCCCCGCCCACAGCTGCGCGTGCTCGGGGGAAGGTCCTTCTCTTTTGCTTGCAGTTGTGAGAGAAGAACTGTGGCAAGTAGCAGAAGGGATACTATAAAGATCACACACTCCCCCCCCATCTTAAAACTATCTCTGCCTCCCAACTTCCGACCATCTAGCCTCTCCCATTGTTAATTAGGTATGCTCGCTGCATGTGCACTATGAACTATTTCCCCCATTGGTTCCTTTATTGGTCTCAGCATGTCTGGATAAAAGTAGCACAGCATGGAACAAAGAAGCAGGCTTATAACAGCTTAAAGCTAAGAGAAACCAGACACCTATCTTCAGAGCAAAACAAAACTGTTCTATAGTACCCTCTAGTGACAAGGAAAGGTGTATAGTATTTCATAGTATTTCATAGATTTAATCATAGAGTTGGAAGGAGCCTACAAGGCTATCGAGTCCAACCCCCTGTTCAATGCAGGAAACTTGGTCTCCCATCCAAGTAATAACCAGGCCTGACCCTGCTTAGCTTTCCACACTCAGACAAGCTGAGCCAGCGTGAGCCACAGGCCGTATAAACTGTATTTATATACTGTATTTTATTGTAAAATTGTATTTTATTATGTAATTTTTATAATTGTTGTAAACCACCCAGAGAGCTTTGGCTATTGGGTGGTATAGAAATGGAAATAATAATAATAATAATAATAATAATAATAATAATAATAATAATAATAATAATAATAATAATAATCCTCCTCCTCCTCCTCCTCCTCCTCCTCTAGAGCTTTGCTAGAATGTACTGCTGTTTCCTTCGGCACTAAGACAAACATACTTATACTAAAACAACGAAAGGCATATCTACACTACAAATGTAACATTGGCATTATACCAGCTTAACTGTCATTGCTTCCC
Source organism: Shinisaurus crocodilurus (assembly GCA_021292165.1). Taxonomy (NCBI): domain Eukaryota; kingdom Metazoa; phylum Chordata; class Lepidosauria; order Squamata; family Shinisauridae; genus Shinisaurus; species Shinisaurus crocodilurus. The sequence goes on from CM037879.1 coordinate 186,762,604, forward strand.
CCAAAGAATCCTGGGAGCCTTTAGTTTGGCAAGTGTGCTGAGAAATCTGTTAGATATCCCGAGCTCCTTGCACAGTACTACAATTTCCAAAATTCCATATATATTCTCCGGGCCCAAAAGGGTCATACACAGGGTTCCCAGTTGGTCTCCCATCTAAGCACTGATGAGACTTAGACCTCTTTAGTTTCAACAAGGTTGCTGTATCATGTGCCTTCAGTTCAGGCCCAAGCATTTTCTCTCCACACCAGTAGCAAAAGCAATAGTGCGCAAAGGAAAATACTGTACCTTAAAATAGTAGCATGATTGAAATGTATTTTGTTAACTGTGACTGTAAAAAAATACACACCTTAACTGCATCTAGCAGAAGATTTATACTTCACAATATTTTCACACATCATGGGCTCCTCCAGGATGACATTCATTGCCTTAGCAGGCTTCAGAAGTCACATAAGATATAATAATAGGATGCAGGCGTATTCTAATTTTTTGCCTACAAACCATCTAGGCTAGGTTATTTCTACATGGCTTCACTCATTGGAGGTCAAATTATTACTACATGCAGTGGAGCTTCTCCATACCAACCAAGTTCAGCTTTGTTCAACATTTGGCAATTTTCAAATAAAAACATGGACTGAGGGCTCCTTTTACTAAGAGCTGGTGTGGCATTGTGGTGCATGGTGCAACCCTATGCCTGTTTACTCAGAAGTAACTCCTACTGAGTTCAGTGGGGCTTACTCCCCAGTAAGATTCAAGCTACACATGACAGTAAGCACATAATTTAAAGCACCTGCTTACAATTACAATCTCTTTCCCCACAAAATACAGTTGCACTGGGGAGTGGGGAGATGATCCAGATTGGGACTGTGGCATGGGGAAAGCGTTTTTTTGTTGTTGTTGTTGTTGTTGTTGTTAAACCATTTCCTTCCTGTGCTATTTTCACACCAAAAATCAGGCCCCTCAAAGGTGCATTTACACATGCCATTGGATCTTCAGTGCATCTGAGCTGTGAGCCAGGAAAATTCCTGATTCAAATCTCACCTCAGCCATGAACTCACTAGGTAGCTTTAGGCAAGCTACAGTGCCGCAACCTGCAATATATTGATAATACTGGTGGTATATGTTAGAAGAGTGTTATAAGGACTATGGAGATAAGGTAAGTGATGATCTTTGAACTTAAAATCCTGGGTGGTTTACAGGCCTATTGGTGAACAAACAGGGAAATACCACTTTCAAACCCTCCTAAAAAACCCAGAAAGGGCTGTATATCAGCCAGTGGATCAACCAGAATTTAGTTGAGTATTAACTTGACTACACAGTTCAGCTGACATTTTAAAATCACTTTTAAAACTCAGATCTTCAAGATAAAAGTTTAAAACAACATTCTTCTGACATAGGAAGGTGTCACAAAATGGTGGGCTGAGTGTGACATATTCCAGGCAAGCAGGCCCAACAGAGCCCAGTCACACTCCCCCATAGACAAATGTGCTTACAAAGAAATATGTTATTGTAAAGAACTCAGTGATGAGATGCAACTTTGGCTTTTCATCTGTCAAGATACAGAACAAAAAGATATATGCTTCACCATGCACCAGTGGATTTGGGTTTGGAAATACTGCCTCAAGCAGCTGCATGGGCTGATTCCCACGTTCCATGATGAGGAAAGGCATGTCATCAGTTTGAGCTCCACTTTTCCTCCTTACTTCCGGCAAGTCAGCCAGACACAGCAGGAGTGCCCCTTCCAAGCATTTACCCTCCTTTCTCCCCTCACCTTCCCCAACCCTCTTCCCAAGGTTGCTGCTGCTGCTGCTGCTGCTTACATGCCCTTGGCAGAAACAGCCATCAAGAAACATGGCCGAGCCAAGTGAGCTACTTCAAGGCAACTGATGGTGTAATGAAATTAGGTAGGAACCAAAGTGTTCTGTGAGTGGGTGTGCAGAGGATAACACTACGAGCAAATTGAAACCTAGGCCAGCAGCCATTTTGAGTTCAGTTCTTTTAAGAGTTGCTCAGTGTTAAATTTGTTTGTTCCACACTTCTTGTCTCCTATTGCATCATTTTATAACATCTGCAGGAGCAAATATTATAGAAAGTAAATGACAGGCAGTTCTGGAGAAAGTAAATGAAGTGCAAGAACTTTGGAAAGGCTGTCTTGTTGTCTCCACCCAGAGTTAACCCTACAAAAAGGCAGTGGGGAGGCAGCAGATTTGGGGGTAGCATTAAAGAGTAGCAAGTGGTCAATTATTTAGCTATTGGGAGGGCTAGGAATGTTCAACTGCTCAAGGAACAAAGCAGTCTGAAGTCCAGCTTCTGTAAGGGAAGAGGAAGTAACAGTTTGGCTGGGATTACAGCCTCACACATAGATAGGACAAAGACTAGAAAGAGGTCCCAGGAGGCCATGGAAGTCTCACCAGTTTGTCTTCTGGGAAATGAGTGTTTTGTGACTAGCCATGCCCACACTAGCAATTCAATGAATGGGCAAGGCCACCCCATGGCAGTCATTTTATAAGAGCACCCACAACACTCTTTCTAAATGTTCTCACCAATCCAAAAGGGTTGAGGACTCCTCCTTGAGCTTATTATATTTTAACCAGTATGAATAGTTGGGGGTGCCATTTGGATTGTCTGCCTCAGGCACCAAAATGTCTTGGACTGTCTGCTTGGCTTGTCCCCTGGAACAAGAGAGGCAGAGGCAGGCTTCATTATAAGCAAGCACATATTTGAACTGGCACTGAATAGTGTTTGAACAGTTACAGCTCTGAGAATTAAAGAAGTTCTGAAGTGAAGTCCTTTAAGATAAGAAAAAAACTGGAGTGGCAGCAAGCCAGTGAGGTGCTGTAGCAGTAGTCAATGATTGCTGCCATTCAGTGGTGCCCTCTGCACCCTTGGCAACTGCTGGCTGGTCAGCAGTGCCTGGACAGAATGCTGTCATAAATGGTTCATGGTTCTTACAAGTGACTGCAACTCAAGTGCCAGGATCTGTTCAGCTGGGAAGCACTGCAGCTCTGTCTGGTGGCCACTTTTCAGAAAGCAGCCCAGCCCACACTGCTAGACTTGCAGGGCTCAGCCCCAGACCTCCAGGTGCTCCCAGGCTCACTAATGCAGACCAGCTGGGAGCTGCAGAAAGCCCTACATAAAGGCTTACTCTTCCCTCAAGCCTTTGCCACAGCAACACAAGTCATCATGGTGTCTGCAGCTGGTTCCTGACTTTGGTGGCCAACTCTGACCTTCTCCTTGCCTGTGTTCAACCTGCATCTGCTCCTGACCTTTGCTTCTTGCCTCTGGTCCCACCTTGCAGGGCCGGATTAACATAGGGGCGATTGGAGCGGCCGCTCCAGGCCCATAACAGACAATAGGCCCACAATATAGGGACACGCGGCACGATTTGAGTTAGCTCTGATCGTTATCATTCAGCATAATTAATGATTTTTTCAAGATTAGAAAGGTGTTCTAAACACATCTGCATTACAGGCTTGAGGCAAGACCTAGCAAGAACTGTTGTTCTCAAATTAGCATTTCGGTAGGTTTTTGCATTTCAATCACTGTTACTACATTTCTTTGAAGCACATGGGGGCTTGCTAGGGTCTGTAATATTCAGATTTAGAAGGGACCTCTCTCTCCAGCCTTGAGCAAAAGATCTTTCTGATTCGCAGCTCAATTGTTCAAATGCTAGTTTAACAAAAAAAACGAAAACAAAACAAAGCAACAAGAACAACACAATTATTCTTGGTCAAGCAAAGCTTCCTGGCTTTTTGTTGTGGCTGCTTTTTCTTTTTTAATAAATAAATTTGGGGGAAATTGGGAAGACCCTTACTGATGAGCTGCAGGAGTTTTTGAGTTTTGGCACTTTAATGGTAATTAAAATATTTAATTTGTTTTAATATAAAATTGCGTCTTCATTTTATTTATTTCCATAAAAAGGCCCACCAAAATCCTCAGCACCAGGCCCATAATGCTCTTAATCCGGCCCTGCCACCTTGCCTTGTATATGTCTGACCTCTGCTCATTCTTGGATTTTGCTTCTTGCCTCTGGCCCCCCACCTTGCCTGATACGTGCCGACACTCTGCTCATCGCTGGACTTTGATTATGCCTCTGGCCCTGTTCTGCCACATATGTGTTTGACTGTTGCCTGCTCTGGACTCTGCTTTTGTCTCTGGCCTACATCCACCTACATTACCCCTGGCTCTGGCATTCCAGCCTAGGACCCTTGCCGCTCATGACACTTGATGTCATGTTGAGCTGACATCAAGATGGTGCGTGTAGTTTAATGCCAAAATAAAGTATTTTTAAATGAGTGCCCCTATGGTCTTGAAATATCAACTAGCCGAATTCAATTTTAACTTTATCATTATTCAAAGTGTATGTGAATAAAAGTGAGTAACAATATTGCCAAAGATGTAGTTGCATCTAGGCATGTAGATTCATCACAAGAATATCAAATATACTGTTGTTGAATGTTTAGAGCAACGGAAAGGCCTTCTTTTTCATGCATATTACAAACTGTATTGTCCCTTTTATGCAACTCTGGGAACAAAGCACATTTTACTAACTATAAAGGCTAAAACATTTCAATTCTATATTTTTATTAAAATTGGAAGAAATTAAACTTATTAAAATGCCCTTATTACATTCAGAGTTCTTTTTCAAAGAGAAAATGTACTACAGTAAATTTTATACAGTTAAACCCAACTTTTATTGTATTGTTTAAAGGTTATCACTATAGTAACCGCTTTTTCCCCCAAACTTTTTTCCTTTTGCTGAAGTATATAAAGTAACTTGATGTGTGCTAGATTCCCATGAACAAACTTGCCAGGGCAATGTTCTTTTCCCAGCTAAAGCAAAACCTGTTGCACCATCTGTTCTGTATGAAATGGAAGATATCAGTTTGAGCCAGAGTCAGTACTCCTAGTGTGCTGTTCTGGTTTGTTCCTTTATTAATTTCACTTTTAGTAATTTTGGAAGAGAGGTAGGAGTCAAGCGATTTGCAGGGATGGGGACTCGGACTCAAGGACTCGACTCGTGAGTCGGACTGAGTCCCCCCTCTGACTCGACTCGGACTCGAGTCCCAATATTTTTAATGGGACTCGAGACTCGACTCGAGACTCGAGACCAAGGGCTCTTCAACATCCCTGGGCTGTGCCAGAAGGAGTGGAGAGGAGCGTGATTGCCGGTGAAGAGCGCATGGAAGCGAGGTGTGCTACTGCTCGGCCACTATGGACGGCTACCAGGAGTGCAGCCCCAACAGTGTGTCAAGGTTTATTTTGATTGATGTGTTGCGTACTTGGGAGAGGCAGAAGAAGGACCTGAGATTACTCTGTGTGGCTGTTCTGAGTGTGTTTCTGGTTCCAGCAAGTTCATCACCAGTGGAGCGGGTGTTCAGTGAGGGTGGAATTGTGATGAGATCTCACCGTTCCAGAATGGGGGCCAAACATTTAGAAAAAATCATGTTCCTCAAATGCAACATGGATAAGTTTTAGGAAGTACAGCAAGTTTATTTTTTTAAAATCATTTTCCTAAAATGCAACCTTTCAGACATTTTGGGTTTGGCTGCCTCTACCTGCCTGTCTGGGGTTCCCAGCCTCCTCTGCCTGCCTGGTCTCTTCTTGACCAGTTCAACAGTTGAATTGTCCAAGACAAAGGCCTCTGCCTGCCTGCTTTGGGGTTCCCTGCCTCCTCTGCCTGCCTGGTTATTTTGGGTTTGTCTGCCTGGTCTGTTCTTGCCAAAATCAGTTGCAGAGTTTTGAAATAAAAAGGCACACTTGTGCCTAGAATTTATTTAAGCCACACATCTGAAGTAGCCTTATTTTGTTGGGGAAAAACCCCATTGATTTTAATAGGGACTCGTGGAGTCAGTTTTGGGACTGACTCGGGACTTGGGACTCGGGAGTCACCATTTTGGACCAAGGACTCTGACTCGAGACTCGGGTCCAAAGACTCGTGACTCGACTCGTGACTCGAGACCAAGGACTCTTCAACATCCCTGGCGATTTGTCAAAAGACACACAGTGCAACAATCTAATTACAAATGTCAAGAAATGATGGAAACTAAAGTAAGGCTGATACCTTTGGGTCTGCTGTTCTGAAGATACCTCATCAATTTCAGCTAACATACTTGGGACAATTTACACTGTTGAATTATCCAGTTGAACTCCTTGTTCTTCGGGGGGTTTCTCAGAACTTTCACATGTTTTGTGAAACTCCAAGCTTCGCTTCCTCCCGTACTCACTCACCTCTCTTTCACAGTAGCCCCATAAGCCATTTCACCACAGGAAAGTGCAAAGAAACAGCACAGCTGCCACCCTTCTCCGCACTTCCTCCTTGCACTTCCTCCTGTGCAAGGAGTCTTTTTTAATGAGTTAGCATTCAAACATGCAACCCCCATGCAGTGGATTTGCAGCAGCCACCAAGAACATTAATATGAAAATGGGGTACACCACAAATGTGACAGATTAACAATCCTTGGACTGTGGAGAATTTCCGGTGGCAGCCAGGAACCTATACATATTTGCAGAATGCAAACCATGTTTCATAGTATTTCTAGAATTATTCTGTCTTTAGTGTGTCTGATTTCTACAGGATTTATGGCCCAAATGCTTTCATTGGAGTTAATGTGCTCCCAAACCACACATGAAACTGGTACAACTTCAGGCTGTGTAGTATGGATGGGTATTTCACCTGTTCTCCATAGGGCGAGCACGGGAAGCTGCCTAAGACCATTCTGCAACTAATTGGTGCCATATCCCCTATATTTGTCCTCACAATTATGTTTCTGACTCAGCTATGCGCATATGTAGTCTACTGCTGTGAACTCTCACAATAGCAATCACTTGTGTAGAGTAAAAGGTGGGGGCTAGATTCAGTCCTTCTTATTCATCTTCATGAAAAAATGATTGCCAGATCATTTGATAGTGCTGAGTTTTTTGTTTGAGGCTGATCAACAATAGGAACTACATGGACTACCTTGAAAGCTGGATGTGGCTAGGAACTACGCACACAACAGTGGCATCACAAAGCCACATCTAATTGGTTATATACCATTGTGAGGTCATCCTTTTCCAGTCATAATACTTGATTCGGTTAGGATCACCTAGGAAGTCTTGCAGTCACACACTGAAGGCAACCAAAAGTGATGCCATCAGATAGCCAAATCTGATTGACTACTGAGTGTCATTGTATCATTATGTTCACTACATGATCTCCGAGTGGCTGGGATAATACACGTGACTAATCCAGGAAAGATTAGCAGCAGCAGCAGCCGCCAGGTGAAACACCAGCACCAAAAAGTGTGAGAGTGTGTTTTTAAAAGGTGAAAATTCACACAATTAAGTATTTTTCAGGGGGGAAACTACCCTACCGAAATGGCTATTTTCAACCCAAAAATCAAGATGGTAATAAAGCTAAATAATATCATGTTCATTACTTTTTCTATACTATTTTTGCATTACCATTTTTGGAAGACAGAACCGGAAGGCTTCATAATCAATGCTACCATCTAAGTAGTTATTTACATCTGTCTGTTCAAGTGCTAGAAACAGCAAATCCTCAGCTCTAAATGTCAGCGATCAAAGTGCCTTCAAATGCAGAGGTTTTCCATTAATACTCTCAGACAGTGAATCTGATTAAAGGTCAAATGCATAGCTTAAAGGAAGTCAAACTGGTTTAAAAAGAACATTTTTCTTTTATTTTTTGCAGTTCTCTAACATTGTTCATTACACAAATACTCACAGAACACTTCAGTATATTCAATACAATACGCTTAATACACCACAAAAGCATTCAGAGAAGGAAAGGGAATTGTCACAATATCCTTGTTGTACATTTGATCATCCTTTTTGTTTTCGTTTATTAACAATGCAGCTATTGCGTAAGTTACTACTGCATAAACGATCATATTTTATGGAATACTGCAAGGCTTGAGTAATGGGTACATAATGGGTACATTATGCTAAGTAAGCCGCAGCTGGGTGTTTGGTGAGTTTGTGCTTGGTGATCCTCTCAGGCTGCCTCTGCACAGCATTCACTTGAGCATTCCTCAGTCACTGTTTTTAATATTTTCTTATGGATATAGGCAAATCCAATAAATTAAGACAACTGAGTTTGACCTCTTGGCACTGGGACCAAGTGGCACATGTCATGCAGAATGCCCAACACAATATGGGAACACACATAATCTAATGTAAATCCATTGAGTAGGACTTGGTCCTGGTTCCCTTTGATCAAGCTTTTGTCAAAATACTACAAGTGAGAAGGATCTTGGAATTGTGGTAGATCACAAACTGAATATGAGCCAGCAATGCAATGTGGCTGCAAAGAAGGCAAATGCTATTTTGGGCTGCATTAATAGAAGCATAGCTTCCAAATCACATGAAGTGATAATTCCCCTTTACTCTGCACTGGTTAGGCCTCATCTTGAGTACTGCGTCCAGTTCTGGGCACCACACTTTAAGAAGGACGTAGACAAACTGGAGAGGGTTCAGAGGAGGGCAACAAGGATGATAAAGGGACTGGAAACAAGGCCCTATGAGGAGAGACTGAAAGAACTGGGCATGTTTAGCCTTCAAAAGAGGAGACTGAGGGGAGATATGATCGCACTCTTCCAGTTCTTGAAGGGTTGTCACACAGAGGAGGGCCAGGATCTCTTCTCGATCATCCCAGTTTGCAGGACACGGAATAATGGGCTCAAGTTACAGGAACCCAGATTCCACCTAAACATCAGGAAAAATTTCCTGACTGTCAGAGCAATAAGACAATGGAATCAACTACCTAGGGAGGTGGTGGTCTCTCCCACTCTGGAGGCATTCAAGGTGCAGCTGGACAGACATCTGTCAGAGATGCTTTGACCTGGATTCCTGCATTGAGCAGGGGGTTGGACTCGATGGCCTGGTAGGCCCCTTCGAACTCTACTTTTCTATGATTCTATGATTCTTTGAAAATTAAGCAGACCCTGGGAAATGTCCACAGTGCTTCTTTGGCATACTGAGCCTAACTCACCCCCTGAGAAGTTCTTTTTATGTGATCACTTGAGAGGTTGTAAAACATTAACTATTTATACTTAAAACTGATTATTTGTGTAAAGTATACTGAGTATAAGTATTAATAAAACTTTTTAAAAAAACATAGTTATTTGATTTCTGTTTTTTGGTAGCCTTGTATGTGGAAAATATGCAGTATAAAATCTGAAATGTGATCTTCATATCTTGGTTCACAATACCTGTGTGGAAGCCAGACAGGGCACAAGCAAGATATGCCAAAGTGATTCACCATTTTTCATTTCAAACATGTACCCTGGATTTTAGTAAAGCCAATTTTAATAAACTCAGAACAATGATAAGTAAGGTCCCATTGCAAGCAACTCCAATGAGAAAAGGAGCCCAGGAAGGGTGGGACTCGTGGGAGTTTTTAAAAAAGGAAATTCTAAAGGCACAATTGCAAACAATTCCCATAAGGAAAAATGGCAGAGGGCAACAGAAGAAGCCAATGTGGCTTCACAAAAAACTCAGAGATGACCTGAAAACAAAAAAGGACACATACAGGAAAAGGAAGGAAGGCCAGGCTACAAGGGAAGAGTACAGGCAGGTAGCACAGAACTGCAGGAATAGTGTCAGGAAGGCTAAAGCTGAGAATGAGCTGAGGTGCTAAAGACCAGGGATGCTAAAAACAACAAAAAAGCTTTCTTCAGATACATGCATAGTAAAAGACAGAGGAAAGAAATGGTGGTTCAACTACGCAATGAGGATGGCAAATTGATAACAGAAGACAAAGAAAAGGCAGAAGTGTTCAATTCCTACTTTGGCTCGGTCTTCTCCCAAAAGAGAGTTTATGTCCCTGGCAAACCTGAAGTGCAGACTGAAGGGGCAGGATTGCAACTTGAGATTGATAGGCAAAAGGTCAAGGAGCCCCTGATTACTTTGAACAAGTTTAAATCTCCAGGTCCTGATGAGCTGCATCCTAGAGTAATGAAGGAACTGGCAGAAGAACTCTCAGAACTCTATTATCTTTGAGAAATCATGGAGGACAGGTGAAGTGCCAGATGACTGGAGGAGGGCAAATGTTGTTCCCATCTTCAAAAAGGGCAAGAAGGAGGAACCTGGGAACTATAGACCAGTCAGTCTGACATCAATCCCTGGGGAATTTTTGGAGCAGATTATAAAGAAGTCAGTCTGGAAACACCTTGAAAACAATAGATAAATTTTATTTCGGTCACAGACCAGAGATACAAGACAGAGCAGTAAGATCAATACAAATATAAAAGCAATAAAAACATATAAGGTCTGGAAGCCGTCCAATCCAAATTTTTAAGAGCAATTTTGCCGCACAAAACTTAGCTACATTTAAGGAGATCTTTGGTTCCCGATCCCCTAGTAAATGTTTTAAGTAATGGTCGTCAGAATTGTTTGGGGTTTGCTGCTTAATTGGATTAATAAATATAGTACGTATATCCCTATAAAAATGGCAGAATAGTAAAACGTGAGTGACCGTTTCCACTTCTTTCAGACCACATGGGCATAATCGCTCGGAATATGGTTTGCCTTCAAATCTACCCTGCAATAGAGCAGAAGGTAGGACATTGAATCTGGCCAGGGAAAAAGCTTTTCTGAATTTGGGGATATCTAGCTTGGATAAATATCTCGCCAAAGTAAACCCCCTCCCATTATCATTAATTTGAGTATACCTGGCCATTCCACATGCATGGACTTGCAGCTCGACATCCCAAATTCGTTGCTTGATTGTGGATTTGGCTTTCTCATATCCTAGGGTTATTAAAGCCTGTGTTGTAAACCCTAGGTTTCTCAATTTCTCTTGTAATGAGAGTTTCCATTTTGTCTGGCATGTATCTGTTAAAGTCAAGGGTGCCAGACCTACCGGGAGAAAAATCAACTTTAGCCAGTAATGAATCTTTAAAATCCATATCCGGGCGTTAACTGGAATTTGTCCGACCTCCAAACGAACTGCTGTATTCGGCACACAGGATGGGACCCCCAGCAGAGTACGATAAAATTTATTTTGTATGACTTCAAAGGGGGCAATGTTTTTATAATTACACACCTGTGAGCCATATAGCAGTTGGGATATCACTTTTGCTACAAATACCTGAATAGCTGCGGGGATATATTGACCTCCTTCTCCGTAAAAGAATCTTATAATTGCTTTTATGTTCCTTTGATCTTTTGTGGAAGCATTTTTAATCTGGATGTGCCACAAACCATTTTCTTGGAAGATCATGCCCAGATATCTAAAGAATGTCACTTGTTCAATTGACTGGTTGTCTATTTGCCATTTATGTCTCAGTTTTTGCCTGGAAAACACCATTACTTTAGACTTAGTATAATTAATTAAAACTTGTTCGGCTTTGCAATAAACTGCTAGGGATCTTAGCATTCGTCTTAATCCCACACAGGAAAAGGAAAGTAAAACTGCATCATCAGCATATAAGAGTACCGGAACAGACATATTTGCCAATTTTGGTGGATGAGCACATTCTTTCTCCATACACTCTACTAAGGAGTTAATATAAAAATTGAATAAAATAGGAGCAAGTACGCAACCTTGCTTTACTCCATTGTGAGTCTGAATTTCCTTAGTTAGGTGGCCCTTCCGGTCACATCTAATCCGAAGCCTGGTATTTTCATACAGACTGCGGATAAGAATCAAGAGGCGTCTGTCTATGTTTGTTCCACTTAGTTTTTCCCATAGTCTATCTCGGGGTATAATATCAAAGGCGGACTTAAAATCTATAAAAGCCGCATAAAGAGACCCCCCTTTTATTGTGGCATACTTTTCCAAAACATGCCCTACACATAAATAAAATTTTTGAGCAGATTATAAAGAAGTCAGTCTGCAAGCACCTTGAAAACAATGCAGTGATTACTAGAAGCCAGCATGGATTTGTCAAGAACATATCCTGCCAGACTAATCTGATCTCATTTTTTGATCGAGTAACCTCCCTTGTGGACTGTGGGAATGCTGTGGACATCATATATCTGGACTTCAGCAAAGCTTTCGACAAAGTGCCTCATGATATCCTGATTAGCAAGCTAGCTAAAAGTGGGCTAGATGGAACAACTATCAGGTGGATCCACAATTGGCTACACTATCGGACTCAAAGAGTGCTTATCAATAGTTCCTTCTCAAACTGGGGAGAGGTAACGAGCGGGGTCCCTCAGGGCTCAGTCCTGGGCCCAGTGCTCTTCAACATTTTTATTAATGACTTGGATGAGGAGGTGCAGGGAATGCTTATCAAATTTGCTGATTTTTATTTATTTTATTCATTTATTTATTTCATTTATAACCCGCCTTTTTTCCTGAAAGGAACCCAAGGCGGCTTATATAATAATCCTCCTCCCCTCCATTTTATTCTCACAACAACCCTGTGAGGTAGGTTAGGCTGAGAGTCAGTGACTGGCCCCAAGTCACCCAGTGAGTTTCATGGCCGAGCGGGTACTAGAACCCGGATCTCCTGAGTCCCAGTCCAACACTCTTAACCACTACGCCACACTGGCTCTTTGATTACACAAAGTTGGGTGGAACGACTAATACTCTGGAAGACAGAAACAAAATTCAAAGCGATCTCGATAGGCTGGAGCGCCGGGCCAAAAACAACAGAATGAAATTTAATAGGGATAAATGCCAAGTGGTTCACCTAGAGAAAGGAAACCAAATGCAGTTACAGAATGGGGGACACTTGGCTCAACAATACTACAAGTGAGAAGGATCTTGGAATTGTGGTAGATCACAAACTGAATATGAGCCAGCAATGCGATGTGGCTGCAAAGAAGGCAAATGCTATTTGGGGCTGCATTAATAGAAGTATAGCTTCCAAATCGCGGGAAGTGATAATTCCCCTTTACTCAGCACTGGTTAGGCCTCATCTTGAGTACTGCGTCCAGTTCTGGGCACCACACTTTAAGAAGGATGTAGACAAACTGGAGAGGGTTCAGAGGAGGGCAACAAAGATGATTAAGGGACTGGAAACAAGGCCCTATGAGGAGAGACTGAAAGAACTGAGCATGTTTAGACTTCAGAAGTGGGGACTGAGGTAGGGATGTAACCTCTCAGCTCAGGGGGGTGTAGCGAGCTGAAATCGGCCCCATTCATGCCCCCCCGAGACTCGCAGGCCTTACTGCATGCCATGCTCGCCTCTCCGCGATGAGCCGCCGCGCCACGGTCCAGTCACGCCATTTCCAGTTGGACGGAAGTGACACGATGCAGCGACAGGACCCTGCACCGGCGCTCCAGGAACCCGCGCTGAATCTTTTCCATAGAAACCAGGGCAACAGGGCTTAAAATGGCCGTTTTAAGCCCTGTTGCTCTGGTTTCTACGGAAAAGATGCAGCGTGTGGTCCCAGTGCGCTGGCGCAGGGTCCCAGCTAGGGATCTTCAGAGTGGCGTGGAGCGTTCTCCACGCCGCTCAAGCCGCCGCTGCCGCCGGAGGACCCCCCCCGCCTCCTCTGCCGCCGCCGCCTGAGTCTGCCGCCGGCGGAGCTGCTCCGTCGCATCCAGCCTGGACGCTGGACCCCGCCCGCTCTCTGTTTTGGCTGGGGGAACCAGGGCAACAGTTGCCCTGCTTTCCCCTGCCAAAAACAGAGCGCGGGGGTCCAGCGCGACGGAGCAGGGTCCTGTCGCTGAAGTGACGCGACGGGACCAGCGGGCGGTGAGGCAGGTAAAGCCTGCTCAGGTGGCTGATAGCCCGCGCGGGCACGAGCAGGCTGAGTTCGGGCCCCACTCATGCCCGCGCGGAAAAAAGTTACATCCATATGAGATTAACCAGAAACAAACAAACATACAAAAAACCCTTTCTCTTAAAGCAGTGTTCTCCAACCTTGGGTCCCCAGATGTTTTTAGCCTATAACTCCCAGCATGCCCCAGCCATCTGGGGACCCAAGGTTGGAGAACACTGTCTTAAAGGGCCATTTCCCCTGCATGTTCAAGGCAATGCCCAGTTCTACCACTATTTATTTATTTTATTTATTTATTAATTATATTTATGCCCCGCCTTTTTTACTGCAAGGAACCCAAGGCGGCTTGAAGGGGCGTGAGGAAAAACAGAGTGCCTCGCGTGTGTGAGATGGAAGATTTAAAATCCTATTCCTGTGTGCAGACGCCCATAAATCCACACACAGAAGTTCAGATCCTTCCCCCTCTCCCTGCGCAGCTTTCCAGCGTTTCGGTTGTCAGCCAGCTCCCTGTAATCTGACACCAGCCCAGCTTCTTCCGTTTGCAGATTACTTCAAGTAGCAAGGAAATAACTCTGTAAACTCCACAGGTCTATTTAGCTACCTGTTTATTCAAATAGCAAAGTATATGCTAAAGAGTATACATTTCCTAGTTACAGTCCATGTGCAGAGTACAATGCATAGCAAGCATTTAATCCAGTGGAGCAAGTTGAGGTTTACTCCACTCAACAAAGACGTTACATGATCGCATTAATCCTGCAAGCACCAGTCAGAAGACAAGAGAGAAAAAGAGAAGTTCAGCATCTCTCTAAAATGGCTTCAGACAGAAAAACAACAAGTCAGTTCGTCACCAGAACATACAAACCATGTGACAGGCTCATACTGTTTCCCATACACTCTAGTAACCCCTGCGAAAGCACGAGATCATAACAAACTTGTTTACCAGCCATTCTGTTCCTTCCATGTGTAAACAATGTGCCACAGCTGGTGAATGTGATACATGTCACAACACGGCTTACATAATCCTCCTCCTCCTCTCCATTTTATCCTCACAACTGTAGGGGATGTGCAGTCAAAACCTCAAGCCATGTATAGGTGCATGATGTAATTGGGACCACAGAGTTGTACCTCCTAGAGCAGATACTCTGTGAACATTACCCAGATGTCCTCTAGGGCAGGATGTGGGCATAGCCAGTGCCTTCTCTTCCTGCCCAGAAACAGTCTGAGCCATGAACTTGTAATTGTAGCATATCTGAAGATGTAGCCGGGAGTAGCAGTTCTGAACTTTTCCCGAGTTCAGAACAGGTCGACTACCAAATGATTCCTGCACAACTGCAAATACTTTCTTAAGCCTGCCTGTATCCAATCTGCAAGATCTGAGCGAGTAAACTCTGTTTTTAACCTCCAAAAGACTGTTTGTCTTATTGGCAGTATAAAGGGGGAAACCAGGTAAAGATCCAGTCTGCAAAGAAGGGCAGCCTGTAAAGACTAAATGCTAACGCTGTTCTAACCAGCAGCTCCACACGCTCACGTTTTTCCGCTGTAGTTGGGGTCTGCTCTGCTGTGCTTGCAAATGCAAGAGGGGAGAGATAACATCTCATAATATTCTCTCCCAGTTCTTTTAGCAATCCCCAACAACAACCCTGTGAGGTGGGTTAGGCTGAGAGTCAGTGACTGGCCCAACATCTCTGGGGGGAGCATATCTTCCCCGGGGGATTTCTGTCTGTGTAATCTAGAAATTAGACTCTTCACTTTGGAGGTTGTGACGGGGGGCCGTATAGGTGTATCCTTAATATCAGGGTAGTGAATGGGTATAAATGTAATTTCAGTCCAGTATCACAAACATAATTAAATACCTGTTTAACTTTTAAAATGGGTCTCCCAGGTCTCTGACAGAATGTGCGCATCTAAGCCATATTTTACTTCATTTAACTTAACAGACACTAAATCCCAGAACTTTTTGGAATCTTTACAGGCTGCAGCACATTCAATTTCTGCCCACATTCGTGTGTAAAAGGAAGCTTGTTTGCTTTTCAGCAGCTTCCTATAAAGGCGGTGCTTCTCGGACCATTGTTTCATTTCAGTGATGGACACATTGCAGTTCACTTGTCTGCCCAGCGAGTGAAGATCTCGTCTTGCTAATCTACATTCTGTATCAAACCATCTTGGGAATCGATGAGCAGGGTCAGGCCTGGTAATTACTTGGATGGGAGACCCCTCCTCTAGTTTCCTGCATTGAGCAGGGGGTTGGACTCAATGGCCTTGTAGGCCCCTTCCAACTCTATGATCCTATGATATCATGTTGCACGTTGCATGTTGCACAAAATGACATAATAGATGGGAAATGGGTCATAAGTCTCTTTCCCCAACAGCCTAATTCTGAGGCTCATCATCTGTCCACTAAGGAGAGCCTTAGTGAACTGCAGGAATAGTGTCAGGAAGGCTAAAGCTGAGAATGAGCTGAGGTTAGGCAGGGATGCTAAAAGCAACAAAAAAGCTTTCTTCAGATACATGCATAGTAAAAGACAGAGGAAAGAAATGGTGGTTCAACTACGCAATGAGGATGGCAAATTGATAACAGAAGACAAAGAAAAGGCAGAAGTGTTCAATTCCTACTTTGGCTCGGTCTTCTCCCAAAAGAGGGTCTGTGACCCCCCTGGCAAACCTGAAGAGCAGACTAAAGGGGCAGGATATTGCAGCTTGAGATTGATAGGCAAATGGTCAAGGAGCACCTGATTACTCTGAACAAGTTTAAATCTCCAGGGCCTGACGAGCTGCATCCTTGAGTAATAAAGGAACTGGCAGAAGAACTCTCAGAACCATTGTCTAATCTTTGAGAAATCATGGAGTACAGGTGAAGTGCCAGATGACTGGAGGAGGGCAAATGTTGTTCCCATCTTCAAAAAGGGCAAGAATGAGGAACCTGGGAACAATAGGCCAGTCAGTCTGACAACAATCCCTGGGAAATTTTTGGAGCAGATTATAAAGAAATCAGTCTGCAAGCACCTTGAAAAGAATGCAGTGATTACTACTTACTAGAAGGCAGTATAGATTTGTCAAGAACAAATCCTGCCAGACTAATCTGATCTCATTTTTTGATCGGGTAACCTCCCTTGTGGACTGTGGGAATGCTGTGGAAATCATATATCTGGACTTCAGCAAAGCTTTCGACAAAGTGTCTCATGATATCCTGATTAGCAAGCTAGCTAAAAGTGGGCTAGATGGAACAACTATCAGGTGGATCCACAATTGGCTACAGAATTGGACTAAAAGGGTCCTTATCAATGGTTCCTTCTCAAACTGGGGAGAGGTAACAAGCAGGGTACCACAGGGCTCAGTCCTGCGCCCAGTGCACTTTAACATTTTTATTAATGACTTGGATGAGGAGGTGCAGGGAATGCTTATCAAATTTGCAGATGACACAAAGTTGGGTGGAATAGCTAATACTCTGGAAGACAGAAACAAAATTCAAAGAGATCTCGATAGGCTGGAGCACTGGGCCGAAAACAACAGAATGAAATTTAACAGGGATAAATGCCAAGTGCTGCACCTAGGGAAAGGAAATCAAATGCAGAGTTACAGAATGGGGAACACTTGGCTCAACAATACCACAAGTGAGAAGGATCTTGGAATAGTTGTAGATCACAAACTGAATATGAGCCAGCAATGCAATGTGGCTGCAAAGGAGGCAAATGCTATTTTGGCCTGCATTAATAGAAGTATAGCTTCCAAATCACGTGAAGTGATAATTCCCCTTTACTCGGCCCCGGATTAGGCCTCATCTTGAGTACTGCGTCCAGTTCTGGGCACCACACTTTCAGAAGGACGTAGCCAAACTGGAGAGGGTTCAGAGGAGGGCAACAAAGATGATAAAGGGACTGGAAACAAGGCCCTATGAGGAGAGACTGAAAGAACTGGGCATGTTTAACCTTCAGAAGAGAAGACTGAGGGGAGATATGATAGCACTCTTCCAGTACTTGAAGGGTTGTCACACAGAGGAGGGCCAGGATCTCTTCTTGATCATCCCAGTTTGCAGGACACGACAGAATAATGGGCTCAAGTTACAGGAACCCAGATTCCACCTAAACATCAGGAAAAATTTCCTAACTGTCAGAGCAATAAGACAATGGAACCAACTACCTAGGGAGGTAGTGGGCTCTCCCACTCTGGTGGCATTCAAGGTGCGTCTGGACAGCCATCTCTCGGAGATGCTTTGACCTGGATTCCTGCATTGAGCAGGGGGTTGGACTCGATGGCCTGGTAGGCCCCTTCCAACTCTACTTTTCTATGATTCTATGATTTTAAAAATTGGCAGTAATGAAATGGTCCCCTCTGGACTGTGTTTCTGGCAGTCCCTGTAAAAATGATGGCATACTAATTTAATCTGTCCTTAGTGACATGTCCAAATCAGACTAGTTGTAATTTCATTCACCAATATCCAATGACATCATTTCAAGTATAGCATTGTGACACCATCCCATTCACTATGAGATCCTTGATTCGGTGGTATCATACACGTGACTGATTTGTAAAGGAGGGTACCCAGGGGGAAGCAGCAGTAGGCAGGGGTGAAAAAGCATAGAAGAGGCAGCAGCCAGAGGAAGCAGTGGCCCCACACAGGAAACTGTTTTTTTTTTAAAGGTGAACATTCATACTTCTTCCTCAGGAAAAAAAAATCTCTTCCACTGAAATAGCTGAAAAGGAAAACTACTGAATATTTGGTGCAGCCAAATTATAAGAATTTCGAAGTAAAGAGAAATGACTGGCATTAATTTAACGTTAGTGAGAATGCCCAATTAAAGGATGGGGAAGGGGTGTCTGCCATCTGAGTCTAATGCAAGCCCTTTAATTAAGAAATGCATTTATCAGTCCTTTTTTTCACTGTATATGCACTGTATATCTTCGAGAAATTCTGGGGAAATTAATTTGTAAGAAAAGTTACAGGAGATTGCACATCAACTGAGAGCCAGTGTGGTGTAGTGGTGAGAGTGTCGGCCTGGGACTCGGGAGATCTGGGTTCTAGTCCCTGCTCTGCCATGAATCTCACTGGGTGACTTTGGGCCAGTCACTGCCTCTCAGCCTGACCTACCTCACAGGGTTGTTGTGAGGATAAAATGGAGAGGAGGATGAGGATTATGTAAGCCGCCTTGGGTTCCTTTCAGGAAAAAAGGCGGGGTATAAATGTAATAAATAAATAAAACTGAGAACTCCATAGGCATGGCAAACCTGAATCTTATTGAGGACATCTAAACTGTGATGTTAAAAACAAAACAAAACCTGGCATTCACCAAAATGTACATGTTTCTGTGTTAGTGAACAGTAAGGACTGATATTTATTAGTAATTCTTAAGGTATTTCTTATATCGTTAAATATCAAAGTCAACTAAGGCTCTTAGAAACGTACTATGCCACTAGTATAAATGCCAAAAACGAGCCTCAGGACACAAATATTTCCTACATTTCCTGCAGGCCCTCTTAAAATCTTTAAAAATATTGGTTAATGTCAACATTTGCTAGTTTTCTATTTCTGACACTGAAACATATCCACATCTACATGTATACAGATATAAAGTGTATATAGAGGCAAAGCATCAAATAATGATTGGTACTGAAAATCAGACCACTAGCAAAAATGTGTCTGACATATGTCTTTTGATTTTTGCTCTTCATGTCCCTTTGATCTTGTATCTGGAGAACAGGCAGTATAAGACCAGCAACGTAGCATTCATATCTCGGTTCACAACATCTGCAAAAACACAAGGAAGACAAAACAAAAATGGATAAGTTATACATCCCAGTGCTGAAGAGAAATGTCTGGTTTAAAAAATTTAATTGGTATCCCTCAGGGTGGAGAGGAGAAGCCAAAGCAGTTCTTCCAGACTAATGCTCAGGACCAGAGGCATCACGGTGCTGTGGAATGAAGAGGTGCAAGAAATTTGAAATGAAGACACATATGGGATTTATCTAGAATAAAAGAGGATGTTTATCCATTTGTCAGCACCATAGCACCAAGACCAAGAAAATTGCCATGCATACTAACGGAACCCTAGGGGTGTGCTCTTTGGGCTTACTTTGTTTTTTAAAATACACTGACTAACTGTAATTAATTTAAATGTGTCCATGTACCGTAGTTGAAGCCTGCAGTAACATCTTCAGCCACAAGGCAGACTTTTCTAACCAGCACATAGCTTTGCAATCCACACAGAAGCCAGTGAAGATTAGAAGGCTGAAGAACTATATGCCCCCCTCCACCCTGTTATGGGGCAGGGGGGGGCCTTGGGGGGGCTCAGGAGTGGACAGACCCCTCCCTCTGGGGGCTACGCCAAGGGATGCCAGAGGGTATGGCTTCGCTTGGACAGGGTGGGCACAATGTGCTCAAATCTGACACCTGTGTAAGTTCCCTTGAAGCCTTCACTGTACCAAACTCAGGGCTATTCCAACCCGTGCAAAGCCAGGTCTGTTTGCTAGTGATAGATAGATAGATAGATAGATAAATGAATTCTGGGATGTGTTGTCAAATAAATGTTGACATAATAAACCCTCTAGTGATTTTTTCAGCATTCATTTAAAGATACAAAGTAAGTCTGTAGTTCTTTTACTTACAGCAGAATCCTCTAAACAGCTACTCAAGTAAGTCTCATTGAGGTAAATGGGGACTACTCCCAGGTAAGGGGGTATAAAATTACGGTCCTAGAGAGAAATAAGGGGAAATGTGCAGGCAGGATTCAACATGAAGCCTGATTGCTCAGTAAGCCAAACTGCTTCCTGCTATCCAACATGCTGGCCAATGAGTAAAAAGGTATGATTGACTTGTCACATTCATATTCATATATATCTTACATTTTATCAACATTGTTTTATATTGTTAAACATATTAGACTATTTTTATGTTTTTGCGGTTTTGCATTGACTTATGATAGGCCAGGAGTCCCACTCTGTACAAGTTGCTGGGTATGGCCTGCAAAATTAGCTGCCTCCTGCAATGACTGACCTTCAGGGTTGATGGGAGTATCTAAAAGGCCTCCATCCATCAGCAAGTCTACTGCAAGGTTAACATTGTGTACCTAAGAAAGGTCAACAAAAGAAAACATGATCCCAGTTCTGGGTAAAATGTGAGCTCACTGATTAAAACAATAACAAATCAGGTAATAAAAAAGCATCAAGTCAAACTTTTGGACACTGGAGAAGCACATATCACACAGAGGATTACTGCACTGAAAACAACAACAGCCCAACTAATACAACTCTGCTTCAGTTTCTGAATGGCCATACATGTGGCTATTGAAATGGATTTTAATTGTGTATGAATTTGATCACATTCACATGTAATAGCTAAACAGAAGCATAAAGGTATACATGCCTAGCTTCAGAGGATGGCAAGGTATGCAATATGGTAGGGCGCTGAGACTGGCAAAAGTTACATTGCCCAATATAAGGTCAGTATTCTTACTTTGCATAGGGTACCCAAGAGTAGTGTGGCGGGTAATCCAGGGGCAAGCAACATGATGCCTGTGGAGACCCAACCCCCCCACTCCTGCGCACACACACACACACACACCTTTCTTGGTTCCTGCCAATGTGTCCTATCCCTCCCACTTTTTATTTTAAAAAAATTAACACATTTTCTTACTGGCAGCTGGGATTGACTGGATGGATGGGTGGTGTGTGTGTGTGTGTGTGTGTGTGTGTGTGTGTGTGTGTGTGTGTGAGAGAGAGAGAGAGAGAGAGAGAGAGAGAGAGAGAGAGAGAGAGTTCACCCTGGGTCAACACCCACAGGCATCATCCAGACTGTGAGAGAAAAAAGATAGGGGAGAATGAGTTGGCTAGCAGAAGAAGGCAGGGGGGAGAATAAAAGAGTTTGCCTTCTGTTGGCACTGAAAACTGTGGGTTTAACTGAGCTGTTTACTGTGTTGGGGCTCAAGCCCTACCTTTGCTTTGTACTTGGGCAGGTTATATGTGACTAGCCATGCCTCCCATGGCAACCATTTTGTGGTGGTGCCCAGGAGTTTCTCAAACTGCCAAATGTGCTTACAGACCCAAAATGATTCCCTACTCCTTGGTGTAGGGAATCAATGATTCCCTTACCCCTATAGTGTGGGGGCCAATGCAAAGTCCTAAAGTCAAAACTGGGTACACAAAGAATAACCTACCTTTTCTGAAACAGAACTTGGATTCAGGAAGAAATCTCCAAGATTCAGGAAAAAGCCCTGAAGTTGCCCAATTAGCAAGAGTAAAATAACTCCATCAGCAAACTGGGGTGGGTGGGATAAACAGAAACACAATTAAGATTATGAACATATACTTCATATACGTGTATAGTTGCCTAAACCTGGCTTCATTTCTGTTAACTTCAACATTTCCATAACAGAAAGGACTTGACTGCTGGGCACAATCAAGGTACTAGTTTTTTCCAACGAACATATATGAAAACTAGCACAAAACACAGTAATCCATAAGCTGTTTGGAATGCTACAGCACTGCAATAGCATGATATGAGAATATATCATGTTCTCATGATATATTCTAAGTCCAAATAAGCCCATCTCAATGTGGCATGGAAGTAATATACTTGTACAGTAATACCTTGGATTGCAAGTAACTTGGTCTGAGAGCATTTTGCAAGACAAGCAAATTTTTAAAATAAATTTTGACTTGATAAACAAGCAACGTCTTGCAATACAAGTAGTGTAGGGATGTAACCATTCGCCTCAAGCGGGCATAGCGGGCCGAAATCGGCCCCGCTCACACCCGCCAGACACTCGCTTTGATATAAGAGTGTTTTGGATTACAAACATGGTTCCGGAACGAATTATGCTTGCAATCCAAGCTATTACTGTAGCTAGATCCATGCTCTTTTGTACCATTTGGATGAAAGAACAACATCAGATGTATGGATCACATGAAAAATAACCATCTCTGTGCTGTGCTGCCAGACCACAGGGACGTGTGGTAGATTTCATAGATCATAGAGTTGGAATGAGCCTACAAGGCTATCGAGTCCAACCCCCTGCTCAATGTAGGAAACTAGAGGAGGGGTCTCCCATCCAAGTAATAACCAGGCCTGACCCTTCTTAGCTTTCCACACTCAGACAAGCTGAGCCAGCGTAAGCCACAGGCCTGTACTAATGCTGTTACTTCATACATCTCGCCTGTTCCAGGTGACGTGACGATTCTTTCATCCAAACTTTTGGATGCGAATGCAATTGAAACACAATATATAAATACCTTAAATAAATAAATTACTGGTGTGGTATAGCATCCATGCAGTGTCGTCCCTCTTTCACCAGACCAGAATCATAGAAAAGTCATAGAAAAGTAGAGTTGGAAGGGGCCTACCAGGCCATCGAGTCCAACCCCCTGCTCAATGCAGGAATCCAGGTCAAAGCATCTCCGAGAGATGGCTGTCCAGACGCACCTTGAATGCCTCCAGAGTGGGAGAGCCCACCACCTCCCTAGGTAGTTGGTTCCATTGTCTTATTGCTCTGACAGTCAGGAAATTTTTCCTGATGTTTAGGTGGAATCTGGGTTCCTGTAACTTGAGCCCATTATTCCGTCGTGTCCTGCAAACTGGGATGATCGAGAAGAGATCCTGGCCCTCCTCTGTGTGACAACCCTTCAAGTAATGGAAGAGTGCGATCATATCTCCCCTCAGTCTCCTCTTCTGAAGGCTAAACATGCCCAGTTCTTTCAGTCTCTCCTCATAGGGCCTTGTTTCCAGTCCCTTTATCATCTTTGTTGCCCTCCTCTGAACCCTCTCCAGTTTGTCTAAAGTGTGGTGCCCAGAACTGGACGCAGTACTCAAGATGAGGCCTCACCAGTGCCGAGTAAACTTTTGAAAAGCAAATTATCAATGTTGCACGTGTAGGCCATGTTGATCTCCAGCAGGAAAACAAACATTGCACACACACCGCAGGTCACCACCACTGCACAGTCCTTTCCTTCCATAGTTCTCTGTTCCCTTTATGTTGTTTCTGCCTTTCTTTTCGTACTGGAATGGCCGGTGCCTTGTCCTGCCTTCTCTGAATGTTATCAACAGAGTCCCCCTGGTCTATAAGGGCGTGTTACTAGAACAAAACAAACAATCCAGAAAATTTCTTAGGGACCTTCCCCGCCGAACTCCGCTGCCGAACTCCTGTTTGCTCGCTATGTTCGCTCTCTCTCTGGGAGGCTGCTTGCCTATCACAGCCCCCAAAACATCTGGTGCCTCTCTCCTGTGCTTCTGTTCAGCTGGGAGTCAGGAACAGAATGAGATCCCAGGCCTCGCCCTTCCTTTTAAGCTCTCAAGCCACACCCTTCCCTTACAGCACTGTTTGTACTGCAGCTCTTGCACTACAGCAAGTTGTACTGCAGCTCTTGTTGTTGTTGCACTTGTTGTTGCAGCACTTGTTGTGAATCAGGTCTTACAAGTTAAGGATTCAGATAAGAGTCAGCCTGTACACAGCCATATGACATTGGTTTGGATCTTGTAACATATTGCCTGGCTTCAGGCATGGGTTTGGGTTAGCAATTTAGGCTAATGCATGGCTCTGTTAAGCATCCATATACCCAGGTCAACAGGAAACAGCAAGGTCTCTGAAAATTGAGCCCTAAATCCACTCATAGAAACTGTCTCTGCCCAATTTTCAGAGATTCCCCTGCCCCACATGCTACCGCATTCAGCAGGGTTCTGCGTAGCTGGGGTGTGTGTGCAGTGAGAAGGAGAGGGCAGGGAAGTTTGCTTCTGCCAATTAGCTGCATGCACCTAGATCTGGATCCACCCCTATAGCTAAAAACCTTGTAGGTGGAATATTCATCTACTGGAAGAATTGTGCATTAGCTTCACCTTCCAGGGTAGTGTGTGTGTGTTCCAGAGAACAGAGAGATAGACCTGGATCTGGCAAGGTTCAAGTGCCACTTAGACATGGATGACTTTGAAATTAATGAGGGTACAGTTCATTCTTGTGCTATTGAGTGGGAGGCCAGTAAAGCTTTTATACGGGGCCAAATTATTGCATATGAAAACAATGGCAAACAATTCCCACAAGGAAAAAAGGCAGAGGACAACAGAAGAAGCCAGTGTGGCTTTACAAAAAGCTCAGATGACCTGAAAACAAAAAAGGACACATATAGGATGTGGAAGGAAGGACAGGCAACAAGGGAAGAGTACAGGCAGGTAGCACAGAACTGCAAGAATAGTGTCAGGAAGGCTAAAGCTGAGAATGAGCTAAGGTTAGCGAGGGATGCTAAAAACAACAAGAAAGCTTTCTTCAGATACATGCATAGTAAAAGACAGAGGAAAGAAATGGTGATTCAACTACGCAATGAGGATGGCAAATTGATAACAGAAGACAAAGAAAAGGCAGAAATGTCAAATGTTCAGTTCCAACTTCGGCTCGATCTTCTCCCAAAAGAGAGTCTATGACCCCCCTGGCAAACCCGAAGTGCAGACTGAAGGGGCAGGATTGCAGCTTGAGATTGATAGGCAAATGGTCTGAACGAGTTTAAATCTCCAGGGCCTGACGAGCTGCCTCCTTGAGTAATAAAGGAACTGGCAGAAGAACTCTCAGAACCACTGTCTATTATCTTTGAGAAATCATGGAGGACAGGTGAAGTGCCAGATGACTGGAGGAGGGCAAATGTTGTTCCCATCTTCAAAAAGGGCAAGGAGGAGGAACCTGGGAACAATAGGCCAGTCAGTCTGACATCAATCCCTGGGAAAATTTTGGAGCAGATTATAAAGAAGTCAGTCTGCAAGCACCTTGAAAACAATGCAGTGATTACTAGAAGCCAGCATGGATTTGTCAAGAACAAATCCTGCCAGACTAATCTGATCTCATTTTTTGATCGAGTAACCTCCCTTGTGGACTGTGGGAATGCTGTGGACATCATATATCTGGACTTCAGCAAAGCTTTCAACAAAGTGTCTCATGATATCCTCATTAGCAAGCTAGCTAAAAATGGGCTAGATGGAACAACTATCAGGTGGATCCACAATTGGCTACAGAATCGGACTCAAAGAGTGCTTATCAATGGTTCCTTCTCAAACTGGGGAGAGGTAACAAGCGGGGTACCACAGGGCTCGGTCCTGGGCCCAGTGCTCTTCAACATTTTTATTAATGACTTGGGTGAGGAGGTACAGGGAATGCTTATCAAATTTGCAGATGACACAAAGTTGGGTGGAACAGCTAATACTCTGGAAGACAGAAACAAAATTCAAAGTGATCTCGATAGGCTGTAGCGCTGGGCTGAAAGCAACAGAATGAAATTTAACAGGGATAAATGCCAAGTGCTGGCTGCACCTAGGGAAAGGAAACCAAATGCACAGTTACAGAATGGGGGACACATGGCTCAACAATACTACAAGTGAGAAGGATCTTGGAATTGTGGTGGATCACAAACTGAATATGAGCCAGCAATGCGATGTGGCTGCAAAGAAGGCAAATGCTATTTTGGGCTGCATTAATAGAAGTATAGCTTCCAAATCACGTGAAGTGATCATTCCCCTTTACTCGGCACTGGTTAGGCCTTATCTTGAGTACTGCATCCAGTTCTGGGCACCACACTTTAAGAAGAACATAGACAAACTGGAGAGGGTTCAGAGGAGGGCAACAAGGATGATAAAGGGACTGGAAACAAGGCCCTATGAGGAGAGACTGAAAGAACTGGGCATGTTTAGCCTTCAGAAGAGGAGACTGAGGGGAGATATGATCGTACTCTTCCAGTACTTAAAGGATTGTCACACAGTGGAGGGCCAGGATTTCTTCTCGATCATCCCAGTTTGCAGGACACGGAATAATGGGCTCAAGTTACAGGAACCCAGATTCCACCTAAACATTAGGAAAATTTCCTAACTGTCAGAGCAATAAGATAATGGAACCAACTACCTAGGGAGGTGGTGGGCTCTCCCACTCTGGAGGCATTCAAGGTGCAGCTGGACAGCCACCTGTCCCGGATGCTTTGACCTGGATTCCTGCATTGAGCAGGGGGTTGGACTTGATGGCCTTGTAGGCCCCTTCCGACTCTACTTTTCTATGATTCTATGATCAATTAATGAGTGTAGATGATGAGTTTTTGTCATTTTCGGCTTTGCGTACTAAATATAACTTGCCTGCCTCAGCTGATTGGCAATACTTGCAATTGCAACATTTGTTAGAATCTAGGTATGGTCTGGCTGCTATTACAGCTTCAGAGTCTCCTTTGCTATTGGATGCATTGACTGAGGCTGAGCAGTTATATCAACCTACAATTCTTGTTTATAAATACTTATTATCTATCGATGAATAAATATGATACACAGAGTCTTAAAGATGAATGGAACAGGGAATGAGAGGGTCATATGTTGCCTAATCAATGGAACTGTTTTTGCATCTGTGTCAGAAGGGTCTATGGATCTTAGGTTACGTCTTATTCAGCAAAAACTTTTGTTTTGTGTTTATTGGACATCACAGCATCTTTTTAATAAGAGTTTGTCTAAGTCAGCTAACTGTTGGAGGTGTAATTCTGTGAATGCGTCGTTTAGCCATATGTTTTGGCAATGCCCAGTGGTTGCTTCTTTTTGGGTAGAGGTTATAGTACGGATAAATCTAGCATTAGAATGCTCTCTTAATATTTACTGATGCACACGTTCTTTTAAATTATATACCTGCTGTATGGAATTTATCACAAGGACAACGAATGTGGATTTTCCGTGCCCTCTTGACAGCCAAAAGACTGATATTACAACACTAGAAAGATAAATGCTCACCTCCTATAAAAAAATGGATTGAGGACCTAATAACCCTTTCAGCATTTGAGCGGGTGGTATTTAGACGCCACCTGCACATGGATAAATACATGGATATTTGGTCTGCTTTTTCTGAAGTTTATGCATAACTATTTTTATGGATAATTGTTTTACTACATACTTTTTGATACTTATGGATATATATTTCATACCTATTTACTGTAAGTGATCCATTTAAAATACTGTAAGAAAATTGTATTTTTGTTGTTCCTTTTTTCCCCCCTCCTCTCTCTCTCTTTTTTTTTAATGATTTTTGTTTTGGTGTAATTCACATTTTAAAAAAAGAAAAGGGGAAAAAAGACATGGATGACAGGGACACTTCACACATTATGTGGTGGCAAACCTGGTTTTCTACCAGATGTACACTTGACAGGAAGCTGAAGCTAATCCTGTCTCTAATGAGCATGAATAATGAGTACACTTATTTATGTTTCATATGCTACATTTTTATCAATACACCTTTAAAAATGGTAGGTGTATACAACCCTTTCTATGGGCTTCCAGGAAACATTTGTTGGAAACAGGATGCTGAATTAGTTGGCCCTTGCTGTGATCCAGCAGGACTCTCTTATGTTCTTAAAAAACATAGCATGAAATGACCTTCACTGAACCAATTCAATCATGCAGAAATAGCAAAGTGTACAGTCTTTCTTGGAATGTACTACTGCAGAAGGCAGATGGTAGTAATGGGGTGCATGATTAAATGTTTCCCCGCATGAAATCAAACTTCCTACCTGGGGAGTGCTAGCACATCAGGTTAAAGCCCTTCTTCCTGACATGCTTGCTCTCTATGGATTTTTTAATTATTATTTAAGGGATGGGGCACTGAAACAGATACCCAAGCACTATCTGAACCGAAGTGATACAGTCCAGGAAAGACTGAACTGCATGGTATTTCTGTGCTTCAAATTGGCCCACTATGTGACCTTAATCAAATTACTGCTCCAACCCATCTGTAGGAAGAGATTAACAGTGATCTCTTTCATACAGTTGTTGTGAAGGTGAACACAATAAAGCACTTTGCAGATTAAAAATGGTACAGGAAATCGTTAGTAGCAGATTTTTACCTGAGAGTCAAGATCTTTCACATTTAATCCTAATTTTTCAACATGCTTGTTGACGAACTTCAAAAGTACCTAAAAGAACAGAAAGCAGCACACAATCATTGTGCTTCTCAGTTCTATATCACATTATAAAGTGTCCTGAAAAAATAGTACACTGTTTGTTTGTTTTACCTCTTTTGCAGCATCCAGTTTCTCTGGAGCACATTTCAATAATTCATCAAAGATGTCGGCTTCTACAGCAAAATGGTACATGTCAACTGAGATGTCATCCCCTTGATCAATGCTTATGGAGAGTGCATTTGCATTATGTGTTGTAATGCAGGTTCTAATGACCAAAACCTCAATCCTCAAAATGGGATAGGGCGGAGTGCTTGGACTCCTCTTTGGGCTTGTACATGGATGATGTTCCATTCCTGTCTCTGTTGTTTGCCTCTTCTTCCTATCCTTCAGTAATCATCTGAATCTGTACTATTTCTTTATTCTACCAAAAAATGGCACTCAAAGCGGTTATAAAAATTTAGACTGTAAGCCAGGCTTCCCCAACCTGGTGCCTTCCAGTTGTGTTGGACTACAACACCCATCACCACCATCCAGCTGGCCATGCTGGTAGGGGAGGATGGGAGTTACAGTCCAACACATCTGAAGAGCACCAGGTTGAGGAAGGCTGCTGGAACAGAGACCCATCTTCTATGTTTTTTTTTAATAGGGATGGGAGAATTAGTAACGCTTGATCTCATCGAGGTTCTCCGATTTTCACCTTGGAGCTCAGTTTGTCTCATTTCTGTTCCAGATTGTGAGCTTCTGTTGTTGTAGTTCAAATGGGGGAAAGTGCACATTTGGGTGCACAATTTTAAAGTGTGCACCCAAATGCACTTTTCCCTCCATTGACTGAAGTGGGGAAAATGTGCATTTCCCCCAAAATGCACATTTTAACAGTACACAGTTTTCTAATGTGAATGCAAGCTCGTGGATATTCAAGCATTTCCCAAAAAATGCAGTCACATTCGTGTTCAGGGTGCAAATGGGGCAAATTCTGGTCAAAAACAAAAAAAAAATGAAATAAATAAAATAATAATAATAATAATAATAATTAAAAAAAAAATATCTTACCCACCTCTCCATCTAGATCGAGGCGGGAAACAGCAGAAAATATAAAATACATAAACTAATTGTGGAGAAAGCCAACCTAAAACCCCTTTCTGACACACACACACTCACCAAGGTGGGGGGAAGGAGACCCGGGGGGGGGGGAGACAGCCAGTCTCCACAGAGACCAAAGGGGACAAACAACATCTGCATAGAATCACCCCAGGGGGGAAGGCAGGAAGCATCCCCTGGTTCATCAATGCTCTCGTATGTTCTACATAAGACTTGAATACCTCGCCAGAGCAGACACTTCGGCACCCATAAGAAAGGACCATTCAACACCACAGGATGGGACCATTAAGCAAGTGGCTTCAAAGGGACCCCACCCCACAGGGGGAAGGCGTCACCCCACCTGACCCAAAAGGCCGCCCCTCAGGGAGGGTGGCAACCCACCTGATTGGCAACCCACCTGATTACGGAGGGAGGGGCTACCTGAAACCCAAGGTATAAAACACCCTGCGCAAGGGAACTGAGTTGTTGGACCTGATCAGCAATCTTGCCCCATGCTTGGGGTAAGGGAACGAAGGATCGGCAACCCCGGGTAGCAGAACCCGGCGCGCTCCAGCTAGCTGAAATCACTGGCCGCTTGGGTTGACCGGATCCCCGGGAAACCAAGCCGAAATCACTCACAAGCCGCTTGGGTAGACCAGACCTCCGCCGGGAACCCAGCTAGCCGCTTGGGTAGACCGGACCTCCGCCGGGAACCCAGCTAGCAGTGTGCGGTTGACCGGGCCTCTGCTGGAGCCCGAGCTGAACTAACTAGCTGAGAGCCCTGAAATCACGGTGTCCTTGAGACCTCTTGCTTGCTACTTTGTACTGTACTGATAAGCTGTATTGCTGGCGTGTGTCTGGGTTTGTGAAGGTAATTTTGTAAATAAACTTGTTTTATAAAAGATACTTTTGTGGCTATAAGTTATCCCTTTGTTCTGGGCTAAGGGTGATAGTCGCTGGGGACCTCGGAGAAGGCCCGCCCCAGGACTCGCTACCCCCTTAGCACTGAACCCGCGCAGAAGACCAGGTTGTCAGTCTTCCACTCTAATCAAACACAAGGCATACTATTAAAACATCTTAAAGGCATCTTAAAGGCATCCTAAAATTCCGCCGGATAGGCCTGCTGGAAGAGATCAGTCTTTATGGCTTTTTTAAATTCCAAGAGACTGGTAAGTTGACGAATCTCCTCCGGCAGGCCATTCCATAAATTGGGAGCAGCAGAAGAAAAGGTCCTCTGGGTAATACTTGTCAGCCTAGCTTTGGCTGACTGAAGTTGATTCTTCCCAGAGGACCTGAGTGTGCAGGGCAGATTGTATGGGAGAAGGCGATCCCGTACGTAGCCTGGACCCAAACCATGTACAGCTTTAAAGGTAATAATCAGCAGCCAGTGGAGTGCTTTTAAAACTGGTGTGATGTGGGCACCCCTAGGTGTACCAGTAACCAGTCTGGCTGCCATATTTTGCACTAGTTGAAGTTTCCGGACTAGGTATAAAGGTAGCCCTATGTACAGCACATTGCAGAAGTCGAGCCTCGAAGTTACCAGTGCATGCACTACCGTCTTTAGGTCTTCCGACTCTAGGAAGGGACGCAGCTGGCGTATCAGCTGAAGCTGATAATAGGCACTCCTAGCCGTTGCATCTATCTGAGATGTCATTTGGAGCGACGGATCCAGAAGCACCCCCAAGCTGCGAACACAGTCTTTCAGGGAGAGTGTAACCCCATCCAGAACTGGTGACATACCTCCAAACCCAGGTTGTGGCCTTTGACAGCAAGCACCTCAGTCTTGTCTGGATTCAGTTTCAGTTTATTTTTCCTCATCCAGCCCATTACTGCCTCCAGGCATTCATTCAGAGGAGACACACTGTCCTTAGCTGATGCTGTTGCCGAAGGCATAGAGAAATATATTTGGGTGTCATCAGCATACTGATAGCACCCCGCCCCATGCCCCTGGATGATCTCTCCCAGCGGTTTCATGCAGATATTAAATAGCATTGGGGAAAGAATAGCTCCTTGTGGCACACCACATAGCAGCTCCTTTTTGGAGCAGCTATCCCCAAGCATCACCATCTGGAACCTACCCGAGAGGTAGGACTGGAACCACTGAAGCACAGTGCCCCCGATTCCCAATCCCCTCAGGCGTTCCAGAAGGATACCATGGTCGATGGTATTGAAAGCCGCTGAGAAGTCCAAAAGCACCAACAGGGACACACGTCCCCCTGTTGGTACTCAGGCGTAGATCATCTACTAAGACAACCATAGCAGTCTCAATTCTGTATCCTGCTCTGAAGCCAGTTTGAAATGGGTCTAGAAAATCGGTGTCATCCAAAACTGCTTGGAGTTGGAAGGCAACCGCCCTCTTGATCACCTTGCCCAAAAATGGAAGATTCGACACTGGTCTGTAATTGCTAAGGTCCAAGGGATCCAGGGAGGGCTTTTTTAGAAGCGGCTATACCACCGTTTCTTTCAAACATGATGGAAAATTCCCTCCCTGGAGAGATGCATTAACAATACGTTGTAGTTCTAATCCAACTGCATCTCCTCCTTGGACCAGGAAGGAGAAGGCAAGTAGTCCTCTTCACTCAACCAAGCAGCTTGTCCACGTCCTCGGTACTACTCACCAACTGAAACTGATCCAGTGTAATCCTACTTGCGGAGTTACTGGACACTCCATTGTATGCTTCTGCTACAATGAGGGTGTCTAAGTCGGCTCTTATCCGAGAGATTTTATCTGTGAAATGATCATTAAAGGCATCACAGCGAGCAACAGTAGGCTCTAAAAATGGGTTCAGGGGGGAAGGTGTCTGCGTTAGACCCCTCACCACCCTTAACAGTTCTGCTGGACGCGAATTGGCAGACGCAATGCGTGCAGAGAAGAAAACTTTCTTCGCTGCACGTATTGCCACCCCATAGGAGCGATGATGCTCTCTATGACGTATCTTATCGGATATGAGTCGAGTTTTCTGCCATCGGCGCTCCAGTCATCATCCTTTCCGCTTCAGCTCCCTGAGATCTTCTGTATACCAGGGTGCCCGGTTAGAAGCGGGCCGGAGAGGACATTTGGGGGCGATCATGTCAATCGTGTCAAATTCTAATACATCTCTACCTAATGCATCATGTCTATTGATGGTGCTGTACTATACAAATAATAATAATAATAATAATAATAATAATAATAATAATAATTATTATTATTATTATTATTATTATTATTATTATTATTATTATATACACACACACACAATTATTTAGGGTGTAATCCTATGGTCCCTGGAGAGCGTCCTAGGAACCGTAAGATTTTTCTGATTTCCCCTCCCGAAGCAGTAGACACTGCTATGACTTCAGGAGGGGGACTCCAAGATCAGCTCCCTCGCAGCTGCTGTGGAAAGAAGTTGTGGAGAGAAAGCCTGATTGCACCTTTTCCTTTCTGACAGCCTGAACACACATTTTTCCTTTCCACTGCCCACACATTTTCCTTCCCTCTGTCAGCATAATCCCCACCCCACGCAAAAGGACACAGTTCTGAGCAGACCTGTTTGCATAGCTACATTTGCATTTACTTCAATAGGGCACATTTACATTTACCCCAAGTAGCTGCAAAACACCCACAAGTATGAGGGGCGCAGTCTCAAAGAGCTGCAAAATGTCCCCATATACGGAAAGGTGCCATGACCCTGCTGGGCAGAACCAGCCCAGCCTGTCATCAAAGAAGGGGAGGGGGTGAGAGAAGGGGTAAAAAGGGAACATCTTTTCCACCAGGGGTTGTTGGAAGCAAGGTGCAGGATTGCACGGATCAGGTTCCTGACTTCGGTTGGAGACAAAGCTCGTACAACCCTGGGCCCGGTGCTCGGTGACCAGCTGCAAGACAGAACGATCTACAGGGCTAGAATAGTAAGTCAGGTTCTTTGGTGTCAATACTCCCTGTGTTTTGCAAGCCTTGCTCTGTATACCTGTTGCAGACTAGATGTGTATTGAAGCGCTACACTCCATTAAGTTTTAGACTTCTCTGTTTATAGTGTGAAATTCCTAGTAGTCTCTTAGTTCCGCTCCATTAAAGGTGATATAAACAAAAGCTTTTCTTACTGTCTCAGTGCTTTTCAGCATCAATATACATCGCGGTTAGGTTTAGCTCCTACAGGAGCCGCATAGAAGGGGTTTTTACCGTGCCGGTTAACCCGTTAACTTCCAAACTCACACAAAGGACCGGCAGCGGTCCTTCACAGAAGTGCTGTGCCTGCTTCCCAAAGTTGCAAAAGCAGCCTCAGAGGACCTCATAGAGGTCAAAAGGGGAGCATTCCGGTGGGCAGGGAGGGGAGGCCAGGCTATGCAAAATCCTATGGCTCTCCAACCCTGGCCCTGGCCCCAGCAGCACAACTACTCTGGATGGGCTCAGAAGCCCGTCTAGAGGAAAATGTAAAAAAAGGAGGACAGAGAGGTAAAAATTGCCTCTGTTGCTCTTCCTGCCCTGGCAGAAGCAGCCCAGGAGGGCACAGACTTTGAGGCTTCCTTCTAATGGGCGGCAAACCAATAAGGTTGCACCCCTAGAGATATTTTTTTAAATATTGTAAGTGGTATATAAATCTATTAAATAATAGTAATATAATCAATTCTTTGGGTAAATTAATCAACTAAAAACACTTTTGATCAACTAAAAAGTTTCATTCGCATTTAGGGACCCTTAATAAACACCCAAGGTTTTTCTACGCCAGTTTGAAAACCACTACCTGCAGAATAAGGTATCTGTCAGTAACCCAGTAGGTGCCCTGTCCCTAGGAAAGTCCTTATAGCTTTTGTTTTGTCTGGCTTAAGATCCAGGCGACTTTCTACCTCACATTCATAGACATCTTGGAAGAGCAGCTCTCTGCTGTTAGGTTTACAAGTTTAGAAAAAGTAATGTAGTTCCCTGTAAGAGTATTGGAAGAATGTTATTTTTGCTGCGTGATATATGAGGCTTTTCAGAACTGTTGTCCAATTCATAGAGCTATTGAAAGCAGAACATTGTGCAGCCACATTAAACTAGGCTTTGTTTGTAACTTACTTGAACAGTTTTCTGCAGTTTCCCTAAATATGAAACAAACAAAAATGAGGGGTTAAGCAAGTAGGAGAACTGACTTAGCTGTATCCAAAAGAGAGGCATCTGATAAGGTGGGTTGCAGCCCACAATGGGCTAGTTTGCAGGTCATGGCAACCCACCCAACAGATAATCAGGCTCAGGGCCGGTGCAAAGTAGTTTGGTGCCCTAGCCAAGATCAGATATTTAGCGCCCCCCCTCCCACTTGAGCCCTCCCTCCCTCCAGCCCTATGCCCATTATAAAATAAATTTCCCTCCGTAGGAACTGCCGAGCCCCATAGAAAAACTTTGTAGACTTTGAAACTTTTCCTTTGTGTGTTCACGTGGAAAGCAAAGAGGCAACATCAGCCCAGCTATGCCAGGAACTCCCAAGGGCCTTCTCCTACTCTCTATATATGTAAAAGCCTGTCTCCTCCTGCAGGCAGCACAAGGGATATGAAAAAAGGATGTGAGAGAGGTGTGGTGGCGCTACCTGTGAGGAATAGAGACAAAAGGGCATCTTGTGGCCTGTCCTACCTCGCAGGGTGGAGGTGCAGAAACACCGGTTTGACTCCTACATCTTCTGGGTTGCGGGGGCGGGGGATGCATGTAGTAGAAACATAGCAAAGAGAGAGCCTGAGGCAGAAAAAAGCCCCACGGGGTTTTTTCTGCCTCAACAGGCATAGGATTGCACATGGCTGTCTGGGGAATGCTGGGAGTTGTAGGACTTCCCCCCCCCTCCAGACATGCGTAGGAGGATTGCACCCTAAAAGCATTTAAAACCAAAACACAGAAACAGCATAGTAAATAATTAAAACATTGGAACCCCAGCTAGTTTAAAATACCTTTCCCTCCCTCCCTGGTTGCTGGAAATAACTGCTTTCAGGGGATGTTGAGCTGAGGAATGTGAGGCGTGCGGTGTTTGCAGGCGCATCCCCCACCCCAGGAGGTGTTTGTAGGCGCATCCCCCACCCCAGGAGGTGTTTGCAGGCGCATCCTTACCGCAAAAATACAGCATGGTAAATAATTAAAACATTGGAGCCGGAGCTAGCTGAAAATACCTTTCCCTCCCTCCCTGGTTGCTGGAAATACCAGGAAAGTAACTGCTTTCAGGGGACGTTGAGCTGAGGAACCTGAGGCGCGCGCCAGAGGGAGGGAAGGCGAAGGAGGTGTTTGTAGGTGCATCCTTCCCTTTGCCCACCAGCCTCCCATCATTGGCCCCTGCCCGCCTCCGCCTCCTCCAGCCTGTCGCCTTCTCTGCCTCTTTTGATGCTGGTTGTGAGGAGGAGCCTGCCTGAAGCTTCAGTGGAGCCAGCTTGGAGATGGAGCCCTGAGGTGGAGGGAGGGAGGGGCGCACTTCTTTCACCTCTTTCCCACGTTTCTGGCGCCCCCATTTAGCCTGGCGCTCTAGGCAGTAGCCTAGTTCGCCTAATGGTAGCGCCGGCCCTGATCAGGCTCAATATGGGTTGTCCCCTACTCCTTCCCCCTCAGTCCTGAAAGAACTGGGCATGTTTAGCCTTCAGAAGAGAAGACCAAGGGGAGATATGATAGCACTCTTCAAGTACTTGAAAGGTTGTCACACAGAGGAGGGCCAGGATCTCTTCTTGCAGGACACAGAATAATGGGCTCAAGTTACAGGTACCCAGATTCCAGCTGAACATCAGGAAAAACCTCCTGACTGTTAAAGGAATACGCCAATGGAACCAGCTACCTAGGGAGGTGGTGTGCTCTCCCACTCTGGAGGCATTCAAGGTGCAGCTGGACAGCCATCCGTCAGGGACGCTTTGACTTGGATTCCTGCATTGAGCAGGGGGTTGGACTCGATGACCTTATAGGCCCCTTCCAACTCTACTATTCTATGAGTCCTCCTGCAGGAATCCCACGGGACCCTGCAGCAGGACCCGTCTTGTCTGCCCTCCCAGCTGTGATCACGAGCCCTTTTGTGCTCACTGTGGCTTCCCCCGCATTTGCTTGGGGGGGTGGGGTGGATCGCAAAAAGCGATCTCCGATTTGACAGTCTGCTGTCAAAGTGCTATCTGCTGTCCATGTCCTGGGGGTGTCTGCTATCAAACCCATGCTTTTTTGACAGGGACATATGCATTCATGCCTGAATAGCCCTGTCCAAAAAAACACAACAACACCCTTTTTAAAAGGAACCAGAGATTTGACAACTAGCTGTCAAATCTCCATGCTCGCATAAAAGGGGTGACTCGCACTTTTCCACTTTCCCGAGCATCTAGAACCTCGGGAAAGGGTGAGAAAGTGAGAGGAACCTGACAAGAGTGAGTTCCAAAAAAAAACCCCGTGAGGATCTAGTGGCCACCCCCTTTTCGTGAGGGAAGATCACACATAGCTTTGGTTTCTCTTGACAGCTCAGCTTTTGATAGCTGACAAGAGAAAGTCAAGTGAAAAATGTAGCTGTTTGCAGCCTCTCTGGGTCAATGCCCAGGGTGGGTGCCTGCTGCACTTTGACAGCAGATCCCCCCCCCAGGACATCGCCCAGGTGAGGCTTGCCATCTCAGGCCTGCACAAGTGGGCAAGTGCGCACTTGTGCAAGTCCGACTAAAAAATTAATCTAAAATGTTTGAAAAAATTGTGCAAAATTCTTGCACTGATTTTTTTTTTTTAAAGGGGGTGATTAACCAGTGACAGCCCCTCCAATGTGTCACTTGGGCACTTTGAAGGGGCTGTCACTAGCTGTCAAATTGGAGATTGCTTTTTGTGATCTTCAGGGGGGAAACGGGGGGAGCCACAGCAAGCACAAAAGGGCTTGTCGTCACGGGGGAGGGGGCACTGACCCAGTGCTGGTTGTCCCACTGTGCCGCCTGGGCTTGCTTGGTGAGAAGGCTGGTACCGTCAGTGGCCCAGGTCGGCTTGACAAGAGCGGCAATGGGGTCTTGCTGCTCTTGCCAGGTGGCTTGCTACCCGCTTCCCGCAACCCACGATGGGGTCAGTCGCCCTTGTTCAGAAGACATGATGACAACCCATCATGGGTCCAACAACCCCAACAACAAAGGTGGCTTGTTGCCCACGAATGAGCCACCCTGCTGGAATTGGTCCCGGTTCAAATGACAGAAAAATCCACGGTGGCTTGTCACCTACAATAGGTTGTCATATTGTGCAAACCCAGTCTCATGCTGCCTCTTATGGCCCAAGTAGGTCTCACTTACTCCCAGGCCAATTGCAGAGGACTGCAGCCTCGGTTATTTTTGCTGCAACAGAGTAACACAGCCACCATTCTGGCATTTGTCACAATGAAGTAAGAGACTGAAATCCAAACTTTAGCTTTGACCTAGACCCTGGCCCCCAGGCCAATAAACATTTATGTTATAAGCATAGTTTGTTATAAATTAATTACCGTATAAATTATAAATTAATTTATAAATTAATTGTCTACCACAGTCTTCCCCAACCCCAACCTCCAGCTGCCTTGGACTACAACTTCCCTCATCTTTGACCATTGGCCATGCTGGCTGGAGCTAATGGGAATTGTAGTCCAAGAATCTGGAGGACACCAGGTTGAGGAAGGTTGGTCTACCTTAATAGCTAAGGACAAAGCAATTAAAGGCAAAAGACATTACTGGTGTAATGTAGTGGGGTCACCATTTTAGCGGTCGAAAAAGACATTTGAATTTTGGAACATGGAATATACGGACATTGCTGGATAACATAGATAGTGAACGCCCTGAGCGTAGGACTGCTATTATTGCAAGGGAGCTGAGACGGTTTAAAATTGACATAGCAGCACTTCAAGAAACTCGAAGGGCAGGAGAGGGACAGCTGAAAGAAGAAAAAGGAGGTTATACCTTCTTCTGGAAAGGACTACCTGAGCAGGACCGACGAATACATGGTGTAGGCTTTGCCATCAAAAATGAACTAGTGAACTCTTTGTCAGAAGTTCCTACTGGCATTAACGAACGCCTGATAACTCTTCGATTAAAGCTCGCCAATAACCAACAGGTAACTATTTTGAGCGCTTATGCACCAACATTAGATGCTGACGATGACATCAAGGAAAGTTTTTACAGCCAGTTGGACACTCTCCTGTCAGAGATACCTAAGGAGGATAAAATTATCCTCCTGGGCGATTTTAACGCAAGAGTTGGGCGTGACTTTGATTTATGGCCAGAAACTATTGGAAAAGACGGAGTTGGTAATAGCAACCCGAACGGACTCTTACTTTTGTCTATATGTGCAGAGCATAATCTCACTATCACAAACACGCTCTTTCGACAAAAGAATAAGTTTAAAACATCATGGCAGCACCCACGGTCAAAGCACTGGCATCTTCTGGATTATGTAATTGTCCGTGTTAGAGATCGCCGCGATGTACTTCTTACTAGGGCCATGGTGAGTGCCGACGACTGCTGGACAGACCACCGACTAATCCGGTCCACAATGGTTATCAACATTGCTCCCCAACGTAGGCTTCAAGGAAGGAAACCAAGGCGTAAAATGAACATCCAAGTCCTTCAAGATCCTATTAAGCAAACTCGTCTTCAATCACTTCTTAAGGAACATCTACCTACGGAACCTCCTGACAACATTGAGGACCATTGGTCTAAGCTGAAAACCTCCATTACTGCAGCTTGTGAACAAACTATTGGATATGAAACTAAGAAACATCAGGATTGGTTTGATGAAAATGACAATGAGATTAAATATATAATTGACCAAAAAAGGAAAGCCTTCCAAATATGGCAAAATGATATTAACTGCGCTGCCAAGAAAAAAACCTACGCTAGCGCAAAGGCTGAGGTCCAAAGAAGAACAAGAGAACTTAAGAACGCTTGGTGGAAAAAGAAAGCTGAAGAAATTCAACAACTTGCAGAATCTCATGATGCACGGGGCTTTTTTAAGGCCACAAGGGCCATTTATGGACCAAAAACCTATGGTACAAACCCTTTACAATCAAAAGATGGCACCAAACTCTTAAAAGACAAAGAGTCTATTGCACTGCGTTGGAAAGAGCATTATTATGACCTTTTAAATCGTAAATCTAAGGTGGATAATGAGATTTTCTCGCAAATCCCGCAAAAACAAATTAAAGAGGAACTTGCAATACTCCCCACTTTGGATGAAGTAAAAAAAGCCATTAATCAAATGAAGAACAACAAAGCTAGTGGACCAGATGGGATTCCTGCTGAAATCTTTAAAGAAGGGGGCCCCGAACTTGTACAACATCTTCATAAACTCATCGAAAAAATCTGGATAAGAGAAGAGATCCCAGAAGACTTCAGGGATGCCATAATTATCACCCTCTTTAAGAAGGGTGATAGAACAGACTGTGGAAACTATCGGGGCATTTCTCTCTTAGCAACCGCAGGTAAAATATTTGCTAGGATTCTCGCAAACCGTCTTCTATCTATTTCAGAAGAGATCCTCCCTGAAACTCAATATGGTTTCCGCCCCTCTAGAGGGACAGTAGACATGATTTTTACTGCACGCCAGCTCCAAGAAAAATGCCGGGAGCAAAATCAACCCCTTTATATGGCATTTATCGATCTGGCTAAGGCCTTTGATACTGTAGACCGTACAGCTCTCTGGACTATCCTTATGAAAATTGGATGCCCCAATAAATTTGTGAATATCTTGCGACTTCTCCATGACAACATGACGGCAACGGTTTTGGACAACAACGGCTCTCATGGTGCTCCATTTAAAGTGGGATCAGGTGTTAAACAGGGATGTGTTATCGCCCCAACATTATTTGCCATTTTCATCGCCATGGTTTTACATCTTGTCAAGGGGAAACTTCCCACCGGTGTGGGAATTATATATCGAACAGATGGAAAGCTTTTTAATCTCAGCAGGCTGAAAGCAAAAAGTAAGGTAATTACAACCTCCGTTGTGGAACTTCAGTATGCTGATGA
Source organism: Shinisaurus crocodilurus (assembly GCA_021292165.1). Lineage (NCBI taxonomy): Eukaryota > Metazoa > Chordata > Lepidosauria > Squamata > Shinisauridae > Shinisaurus > Shinisaurus crocodilurus. The sequence goes on from CM037879.1 coordinate 186,803,158, forward strand.
TAATGTGGTCTCCGCACATTCAGAGGATGATCTCCAAACTATCCTAAATGCTTTTGCAGAAGCATACGAAAAACTTGGTCTCTCACTTAACATCAAAAAAACCAAAGTGCTTCATCAGCAAGTGCAAGCCAATCCTTTGGTGATGCCATCTATCCAACTTGGCGGGACAATACTGGAAAATGTCGATCATTTTCTCTATCTTGGCAGCTATCTTTCTGTTACAGCTAACATCGACAGTGAAATCCAGCATCGTCTGAGCTCCGCAAGTGCCGCATTTTCTCGAATGAAACATAGAGTGTTCGAGGATCGGGATATTTGTAAGAAGACCAAAACACTGGTTTATGAAGCCATTGTATTACCAACTTTATTGTATGCCTGCGAAACATGGACTATCTATAAACGTCACTTCCACCTCCTTGAAAGGTTTCATCAACGTTGCCTCCGGAAAATCCTGCAAATTACTTGGGAAGATAGGCGAACAAATGTCAGTGTACTGGAAGAAGCAAAGACTACTAGCATTGAAAAAATGATCCTTCAACGCCAACTTCAGTGGACCGGTCATGTTGTTCGAATGCCTGACTGCCGTCTCCCAAAGCAGTTACTTTACTCCCAACTCAAGGATGGAAAGCGGAATATCGGTGGTCAATATAAGAGGTTTAAAGATGTTCATAAGGCAAATCTAAAAAAATGCAATATAAACATCGAAAACTGGGAAGCTCTGGCCCATGAACGATCTAAATGGAGGTTGGCCTTTCACAAAGGTTCCATGGACTTTGAAGAAGCCCGAGTGCAAGGTGAAAGGGAGAAACGTGCTAGGCGAAAAGCACGTCAAATGAATCCTTTACAGGACCATCTTCTATCTGGTAACCTGTGTCCTCACTGTGGGAAGCTGTGTGGATCTAGAATTGGCCTCCACAGTCACTTACGGACCCATCGCTAGAGTCTACACAATCTTCTTTAGAATTTCCTCCTTTTATCCCGGAAGACAATCTTACTCGGTCACGAGTGATCGCCTGATGATGATGGGACAATTTCCATGTGTTCCAGACATTTCAGATTTTGATTTTTTTTCTTTTTAATCAGCAATTGCTTATAATAAAAACTGAGATCATTCTTGTGGCCTTGCCTTCAAGACCAAACTACACAGAAAATATCTGACTTCAGCAACACACCACTAAAAGCAAGTTCTCATGAAAGTATATATGGATACTTGATACATGTCAATAGTATTTACATAGTTTGAAAGACATTGATAGTCACGTAGGCCCAGTAATTTTTCCAAAAGCTGGGACTAAGCTTGAAGTTTGCACGATAACTCCTCACCTTCTTCTTCCTCACTCCTCTCCTCTTACATGTGATTTCCCCCTCCTTGCCCTTTTTGGAACAAACCATGGTGCCTCATCGCATAATGTTAATGCTAGCCAAATTTAACTTCAAACCAGAGTTTGCCACCAAAATGTGAAGTGGATTTGCAAACTGTGTGTTAATGCTAAGCATGGTTAGCATTAACCTTGGTGTAAACGGAACCAACACCATGGTTAGTTCCAGAAGAAAAAGAAAGGGGGAATTTGTGCACAAGATGGTAGGAGAGAAGAAGATGGAGAGGGGAAGATGAAGTGAGTATGCCGGCAGCTCACTCTTGGTCTCATAACATAGTTAAGAGATCAAAAAGCTACATCTGTACCACGCCAGTGTATCATTCACACAATCAAAAGATTTGAATAACTAATTTGTCTAAGATGGAAACATTTGCAAATTCAGTTACAATCTCATTATCATCCTATTCAGGTGTCCTATATCCAGAAATACTGAACATGCGAGGAGGAACAGTGCATTAGCCCAGCCCACTCCTTCATGGCCCTCTGCTCATGGAGGGTGACTTTGTGAAGAGTCACCCTTCACATGCAGAGGACAAGGGAAACTCACGAGAAGGGGGATGGGACTAGCATGCTCCCCTCACATGTTCAGTATTTCTGGATATAGAAAGCCTGAATAGGGCTTATGTCTCTGCATAATGTGCTGGGAAACTTTTACCAGTGTTTTAAACGTGCATATAAATCTGTGTCTCACCATAGAACCATAGAATCATAGAAAAGTAGAGTTGGAAGGGGCCTACAAGGCCATCGAGTCCAACCCCCTGCTCAATGCAGGAATCCAGGTCAAAGCATCCCTGACAGATGTCTGTCCAGCTGCACCTTGAATGCCTCCAGAGTGGGAGAGCCCACCACCTGCCTAGGTAGTAGGTTCCATTGTCTTATTGCTCTGACCGTCAGGAAATTTTTCCTGATATTTAGGTGGAATCTGGGTTCCTGTAATTTGAGCCCATTATTCCGTGTCCTGCAAACCAAAGAAGAGCCAGTGTGGCGTAGCGGTGAGAGTGTTGGACTGGGACTTGGGAGATCCGGGTTCTAGTCCCCGCTCGGTATGGATGTTACCTTTGGCCGCGCGGGCACGAGTGAGGCCCGAACTCAGCCCGCTCGTGCCCGCGCGGGCTCTCCGCGGCGAGTGCGGGCCTACCTGGCTCCTCGCGCTCTGCGGCAAGCCGCCCGCGCTGGTCCCGTTGTGTCACTTCTGGCGCGGCAGAAGTGATGCGACAGGACCCTGCTCCGGCGCACTTGACCCCCGTGCTATGTTTTTGGCGGGGGAAACCAGGGCAACAGGGCTGTTTAAACCCTGTTGCCCTGGTTCCCCCTGCCAAAAACGTAGCGCGGGGGTCCAGCAGTGCGCCGGAGCTGCAGGATGCGGCGGTGGCGGCTCCGGCAGCGGCGGCTCCGGCAGTGGCTCGAGCGGCGCAGAGAACGCTCTGCGCCGCTCAGAAGAGTGAGATCGGGCCGCCGCCACCGCGCAGGAACGAGCCGCGGAGAACATCAAGCCAAGGTAAGGCTCGAATTACATTCCTACCGCTCGGCCATGAAACTCACTGGGTGACCTTGGGCCAGTCACTGACTCTCAGCCTAACCTACCTCACAGGGTTGTTGTGAGGATAAAATGGAGAGGAGAAGGATTATGGAAGCCGCCTTGGGTTCCTTGCAGGAAAAAAGGCAGGGTATAATATAATAAATAAATAAATAGGCACATTGTAACTGTGTGGCAGCAGCTTTAAGGCAACATCCATATTACAGCCCCCAGGAGGAGAATGGGTTTAAATGGATCCATATGGTCGCTGTCATCACATAAGATGTTCACCACATGAATCAATCAACTTCCCCTCGTTTGCCCTTCCTTGAGCAATTTGCTAACTTGAGGAGAAAAGCACTCAACCTCCCAGTGTGCCACTGTTCACAATCAGCTCACCACATGAGACTCATACATAAGAGTCACGGGGCCATGTGTGCTGGCTGCACCCCCAGCATCCTCATGTGTGCTGGCCCCACCCTCCAAGTTCCTAATCTCCCCATGTTGAGCAGGGTGGTCTCCAGGGAACTTCTCCTCACATTCGCTTGAACTTGAGTAGAAGCCTCCATGCAGACACCTGCCCCCCTCTGCTCAACACAGGGAGTTTGGGGAGGTTAAGGCAGGGCTAGCATCCCTTGTACACATCCTTAAGGCTATGGTGGAAGCTAACAAATGAACTTAAGGTGGTAACACTGTTTTTAGGAGACCACATCTTTTAATGCTTTCACATGAAAAATATCCTACACATAGGCTTGCTTTGAATCCTCTCCCTGACTTTATGTGCATGGAGTAGTTGTTAATACTGAAGACCATTCAGTAAAGCAATACCCCACAGTACAATCCAGAAACAGATCTATGACCTCATCACCACCCTAACATATGCACTAGCCCTGAAATATAAAAGCTAGTTCACTCAATCAGGTTGGCATGGTCTGTGTGAGCTGTGTAGATGGGTGTTGCAGCATGTGCTGAAATTTAACACCTATGTGTTTGTTTCACTATATGTCTGACACATGAGGTAGAAGCTCAGTGGTAGAACACATGCTTACCATGAAGAAGGCCAGGTTTGATCCCCAGCATCTCCAGGTAGGGCTGGAAAAACTCCTGCCTGAAATCTGGGAGAGCTGCTGCCAGTCAGTGTTGACAAATACTGGGCTAGATGGACCAAGGGTCTGACTCGGCATAAGGCAGGTTCCTATGTTCCTAGGAATCTAGCACATGCTTGCTGGTCAGTTCAGCTACCAGTAGTAGTAAATGTGAGTTAAGAAGAGAGCTTTGCACCTGGCTCTTGTTTTCAAAAGTACCTCAATAAAGAGCTGTGTGGGGTTTATACAAGCCAGTAAGGAAACACATTGTATTTTCTACTGTTAAATCTTATTTGCAAAACTGACATAATATTTTGTTAAATTACCACACTTCTTCATAAATAAATTATTATTTCCATCTTTGTGCTACATCATTCAGAATTCAAAACAAAGTACATTTTTACCTGTTCTTTGTGATGTACTCTACTGCATTTTCTGTCTTTAATCCATTTGAGGTACACTATGAAACAGAAAGCAAGCTTTAGATGAATTATGGAAAACTGTCAGAGGCAAGGTAAGAGAAGGTATCAAGTCAACGACTAACTGCAGAAAAGAAAAGAAAATTAAATGGACAAGAGTGCAACGTACAGTGAGCTGTGCAAGATGCTTTAATGGTTTAGTATGGAATAGCAAGATGTCTCTAAACACAGCCCTTAAGCCAGGTCTGCACATTTTGAGGTCAAACACAGTATTCCCAACCCTCTCTTTTCTGCCAATGTGCAAAAGTGGAGCAGCATTTGCAAGGGAGAAGTGGCAGGTTGAAAGAAAGGTGCTTAACCCTTCACCTGCTTGCTGCTTTTCCTCTGAAACCCACCTGCTGCCACCACCACCCCGCTACCACCTCCAGCCATGGGTTCTGAGATACCACACATGCTTAAGTGAATAAACAGAGCGGCAACAGTGCCTGGAGGGGCCTGACACAGTCTTCCTACCCACTGCTTCCCCCACACAAAACCCACACGCACCACGTTGAATGGAATTGGCAGACATGGAGTTGGGAATCCTGTGCTCGCTTCTGATCATGGAGTTCTAGTACCCTCTCTGATCTGTGGAAAATCTTTTGTAATAGAGAATCAAACAGGTCAAACTTGGTTTCTAGCACAAGCATTCTTAACAGAGCTAGGGTTTGCTTGAACTTCCATAACCAATAGCAGATATACAACCTTCAGAAAAAGATGTAGTGGGGGGGGGGAGAAGTTACTTCTGGAATGAATTTGCCCCCCCAAACCCCCACAAAATTCTCCTCTGCAAATTTTGTTGTCAATTACACATTGCATATTCTCCCGAAATATTTGCTAAATATTCAATGAATTTTTGACATCTCTATGAGATCCGGTGATATTTAATTGGGAAACATGACATATTATTTCAGTACCTGACAGTTAACAGTTGGCAGAAATGGGAGGTCATATGATTGAAACAAACTGAATAAGAAGTCTGCTTGAGTCTTGACTGAAGGTGAATCTGTCTCATATTTTAATATTTTCTCTTAATATCCATGACAGTCATCATGCAATGGTATTTCATATTTAATCGCCGATCTGCACTGGTATTTAGCATTTGCTGATGTTTGATAGCTGATATGTGGTGGTATTTAGCATGTAGCGGTATTTCACAGCTCACAGCTTAGAGTTCATATCTCATAATCAAAACCCCAAATCAAGACCATTATGAGATGCCAGCGAGTCCAACGTAATTGAATTTTAAGAGAATTACATATTCATGATTTGAATTTTGCATTCAAAAATGCAATTTTGGCCAAGTTTGAGTATTCCTAATATTCATCTCAGTTCTAGAAAGACTGAGAGGACACTGATTTACAGTTCACCTCACACTATGATCTGTGACATGCCTGATGGACCTGAGGTGGATGGAACAGTCTCTCCCCACTACCTTGCAGACTATCTTGTAGGTTGCTGCTACTGCAGCAGATCAAATGAGAGGAAAGGGGGGTGGGGATCTACAGAACCAATCTTGGCCCCACTCCCCCCTCTCCAAATGGTGGCAGTACTCTTAATAATATGCCGCAGGATGAGGAAGCTGGTGCCGTGGAGCAAGTGGAAGCCCTCTACCTCCTACCCCACACCACCCCTGCTCCACAGCTCATCACTGAGTTAGATGAGAATTGAGGCAAGGGTTGGTTCCTTATCCATCCTGCCCCCTTCATCGTAACAGGCACATCTCTAGTTTTAAGATGCTTACAACAGGGTAAAAAGATGTTCTCCACAACCACGACAGAGGCCATGAGGGAAGCAACAGTCTTAAATTACCTCTATATTTATTACACCCACGTTCACATTTGGAGGTATAGCGAGCTCTGGTTGGAAATGCTCAGCAATGGCCACCAGAAGATGCAATGTGCTTAACAAGTCCTTCTTGAAGATGGCTGAAATCAATGCACAAAGAAAACTGGTAAAATACAAGCTGATCAAATTTTGAACATCTGTGCTGATTCTAGTAGATGTTGGTGTAATTACACTATTTCAAAAGCTATTTACAAATAAATTGAAATGAGTGCTGGCTCCAGGATTTGGGGGGCCCTCGGGAAAGGCACCCTGAGTTGGCCTTCTTAATCTGGAAGAGGTGGGGCATGCAATTCTCTCATGCTGTCTCTGCACAGAGCACTCAGTACAGACAGAGACAGCATGAGAGAGAGTGAAAAAGCTGGTGCTGCTGGGGTGGGGGGCCCTTTCTTGGCCTTGGGGTTCAGGAAATACCCACCCTCACTGCTCTCTGGAGCCAGCCCTAATTATTGCAATAATAAATCAACAGTTCATCCTGCAATGCAGGCATAAGCATCCAGGGCAGAAAATGTTACTTTCCAGGTCTTAGTTCTGTGTTAATCCATACATTCTTTATCTCTTTTCCCTCAACCAACAGGAATATATATTTTGTATGGATTTTCTGCCACACAAACAAACAGTTTATTAAAAAGAAGGAGAAGCTAGTGCTGGCCTTTGTCCATGATAGTAACAACATATTTTTAACATATTTTAACAACATCTACTATCTATCATGGATATTAAGAAAAATATTAAAATATGAGACAGATTCATCTTCAGTCAAGCAGACTTCTTATTCAGTTTGTTTCAATCATATGACCTTCTATTTCTGCCTTTTTTCAGCCTGTCCTTTTTAGCTAGCTATTTTCTGTCAATTCAGTGTTTGAAAGCCAGTGACACACTAGATTAGATGTTGCCCACCTGTCTTATGCTGGCTCAGCTTGTCTGAGTGTGGAAAGCTAAGCAGGGTCAGGCCTGGTTGTTACTTGGATGGGAGACCCCTCCTCTAGTTTCCTGCATTGAGCAGGGGGTTGGACTCGATAGCCTTGTAGGCTCCTTCCAACTCTATGATCTATGAAATCTATGAAACCCAAGAAGTTAGTCAGCCAGGCGATCACTCGTAACCGAGTAAGATTGTCTTCCAGGATAAAAATTTACAAAAAGGAGGTTTTAAAAGGAGGAAATTCTAAAGAAAATTGTGTAGACTCTAGCGATGGGTCCGTAAGTGACTGTGGAGGCCAATTCTAGATCCACACAGCTTCCCACAGTGAGGACACACTGGTTACCAGATGGAAGATGGTCCTGTAAAGGATTCGTTTGACGTGCTTTTCGCTTAGCACGTTTCTCCCTTTCACCTTGCACTCGGGCTTCTTCAAAGTCCATGGAACCTTTGTGAAAGGCCAACCTCCAGTTAGATTGTTCATGGGCCAGAGCTTCCCAGTTTTCGATGTTTATATTGCATTTTTTTAAATTAGCCTTAAGAACATCTTTAAAGCTCTTATATTGACCACCGATATTCCGCTTTCCATCCTTGAGTTGGGAATAAAGTAACTGCTTTGGGAGACGGCAGTCAGGCATTCGAACAACATGACTGGTCCACTGAAGTTGGCGTTGAAGGATCATTTTTTCAATGCTAGTAGTCTTTGCTTCTTCCAGTACACTGACATTTGTTCACCTATCTTCCCAAGTAATTCGCAGGATTTTCTGGAGGCAACGTTGATTAAATCTTTCAAGGAGTTGGAGGTGACGTTTATAGATAGTCCATGTTTCGCAGGCATACAATAAAGTTGGTAATACAATGGCTTCATAAACTTGCAGAATCTCATGATGCACGGGGCTTTTTTAAGGCCACAAGGACCATTTATGGACCAAAAACCTATGGTACAAACCCTTTACAATCAAAAGATGGCACCAAACTCTTAAAAGACAAAGAGTCTATTGCACTGCATTGGAAAGAGCATTATTATGACCTTTTAAATCGTAAATCTAAGGTGGATAATGAGATTTTTTCACAAATCCCGCAAAAACAAATTAGAGAGGAACTTGCAATACTCCCCACTTTAGATGAAGTAAAAAAAGCCATTAATCAAATGAAGAATAACAAAGCTAGTGGACCAGATGGGATTCCTGCTGAAATCTTTAAAGAAGGGGGGCCCAAACTTGTACAACATCTTCATAAACTCATCGGAAAAAATCTGGATAAGAGAAGAGATCCCAGAAGACTTCAGGGATGCCATAATTATCACCCTCTTTAAGAAAGGTGATAGAACAGACTGTGGAAACCCAAGACGTAACAATGGCTTGGATAAAAAGGAGCTGAGTGGAGGATGCTAGTTAGCTAAGTTCAAGAAAGAAGAAAGTAATATTTCTAAAGTTCAAAAAGGTGAATATTGTAACTGAGATAGAGACACAAAATTTCAAAGGGAAGGAAATAAATAATATTCCTGGGTCATGACTTATGTAACAGATTGGGCCTCAGAAGTTTGCCAGCTTGTGGAATATATTAAGCAGGGGGGAAAGAAGCCCCAAAAGGCTGATGGGAATTAATTTCTATATTTTAAGTTTTAAGTTTCTTTGGTCTGTAGAAGTATAAAGGTGAATGTATAATGTGAAGAAATCTTCTATTATGATATGCCGTGGCTTGTAGGGGGTTATTGTATATGGATTCAGTATAGGCGAGCACAGGCTGACCAAAGTGGGTGTTCCAGCGAAAGCCCTGAGGACATATTAACAGAGGCTAGGCATTGTTGTTAGGTGCTATCTAAAGACTTTCTGCATAAATTAGAGCTGAAATGAACAGTGTGCTGTTTTTTAAACAAGAAACTAGGAAATTGTTGTAGTTTCCTTAAGAGCAGGTCCAGGGTCTGGGGTTGGCAGATACCAGGGTGGATAAAAATCAATGACTTAAAAAAAAAAATTGGATTTAAAAAAAATTAAATTGGATTTTTTTATTTAAATTGGATTTTTTTAATAAAATGCTTTTTGAGGAAAAATCTATCTAAAGATAGTTTTCTATTTAAGATACATTATAGTCCAAAGGTTATTCATCATGAAATAAGGATTAGTTTTTAATTATGTAGCATGAGGCTGTATATTCATGCAATGTTTAATTTTTTTGGTAAATGAATTCCATTAATCCATTCACAATGCCATGCTCTTCCAGGGGTTTCTGTAAGATTATTGGGCAATTTTTCTATCTAGAAGATATTATCACAGATTCTTGGTTTTACAGCTCTCAAAACTGTGAATTTGTGTCTGCAGAGATCACATGCCTCTTCTTCACAGCAAAAATGTTATAAAATAAACATACAGGTTTGGGGTGCAGTGTCATCAGTATGCGGATGACACGCAGCTCTACCTCTGTTTTAAGTCCTCACCGAGGTTGGCCGTTGAGACCCTGTCCAAGTGCCTGGAGTCAGTGGCTGGCTGGATGGGAAGGAACATGCTGAAACTGAACCCCGACAAGACCGAGGTACTTCTGGTGGGGGACAAGGGAAGGTTAGGGGATGTTGACCTGGTGCTGAATGGGGTACATCTACCCCTGAAGGACCAGGTCCGCAGCTTGGGGGTCATTCTAGACTCCCAGCTGTCCATGGAGGCTCAGGTGGCAGCTGTGAGCCGGGCGGCACTGTATCAACTCCATCTGATACGGCAGCTGCGCCCCTACCTTCCTAATCACCTGCTCCCATCAGTGGTTCATGCCTTGGTCTCCTCTCGCCTAGACTACTGTAATGCACTCTACGTGGGGTTACCCTTGAAGACGGTCCGGAAGCTTCAGCTGGTACAGAACGCGGCGGCTCGCCTGATTAAGGGCAGCCGCCGGCGTGATCACATCACGCCAGTGCTTAATGAGTTGCACTGGCTACCAGTTGCTTGCCGAGCCGAATTCAAGGTGTTGGTTTTGACCTTTAAAACCCTACACGGCTCCGGCCCAGCTTATCTCAAGGAGCGCCTCCAGCAACATCAAGTACGCCGCTCAACAAGGTCTGCCACGGACGGCCTTCTCCTTATCCCATCAGCCAGAGCAGCCAGGCTGGTGGGGACTAGGAAGAGGGCCTTCTCTGTGGCGGCCCCCACATTATGGAACTCCCTCCCTAGTGACCTTTGCCATGCCCCTCCGTGATGAGCTTCCGCCGTGCATTAAAAACATGGCTGTTCAGGTGGGAATATGGGGTGGGTTAGGTTTTTAATGAGAATTTTTTATATTGTTTTAATTATTATATTTTATTGTGTTTTGTTGTATTTTGGTTGTACATCGCCCAGGGTAGCCGGGTGACCGGCCAGATGGGCGATTGATAAATATAATAAATAAAATAATAAATAAATACAGGGTTGAGAAAAAGACCTTAATCCCATTGTTCCTTTGCAAATCTATGTACACAGAATCCGACCCCTTACATCTTAAGTGCTAAGTTTCAAAAAATTCAATGAATAGAAGATTGTTGGGAGTGGAATAGATCTGCACAAGAGGTGAAGTGTGCAGAGGGAGGGGGGCAAGCAGTTAAAATGAAAGTGAAACCTTTTGAGCAGAATACTCCACAAGATGAAGATGAGTGAGCTACAGAGGACAGTATTTTCATAGAATCATAGAATCATAGAAAAGTAGAGTTGGAAGGGGCCTACAAGGCCATCGAGTCCAACCCCCTGCTCAATGCAGGAATCCAGGTCAAAGCATCTCTGACAGATGGCTGTCCAGCTGCACCATGAATGCCTCCAGAGTGGGAGAGCCCACCACCTCCCTAGGTAGTTGATTCCATTGTCTTATTGCTCTAACAGTCAGGAAATTTTTCCTGATGTTTAGGTGGAATCTAGGTTCCTGTAACTTGAGCCCATTATTCCGTGTCCTGCAAACTGGGATGATCGAGAAGAGATCATGTGTGACATCCCTTCAAATACTGGAAGAGTGCGATCATATCTCCCCTCAGTCTCCTCTTCTGAAGGCTAAACATGCCCAGTTCTTTTAGTCTCTCCTCATAGGGCCTTGTTTCTAGTCCCTTTATCATCCTTGTTGCCCTCCTCTGAACCCCCTCCAGTTTGTCTATGTCCTTCTTAAAGTGAGGTGCCCAGAACTGGACGCAGTACTCAAGATGAGGCCTAACCAGTGCCGAGTAAAGGGGAATTATCACTTCCCGCGATTTGGAAGCTATACTTCTATTAATGCAGCCCAAAATAGCATTTGCCTTCTTTGCAGCCACATCGCATTGCTGGCTCATATTCAGTTTGTGATCTACCACAATTCCAAGATCCTTCCCACTTGTAGTATTGTTGAGCCAAGTGTCCCCCCATTCTGTAACTCTGCATTTGGTTTCCTCTCCCTAGGTGCAGCACTTGGCATTTATCCCTGTTAAATTTCATTCTGTTGTTTTCAGCCCAGCGCTCCAGCCTATCGAGATCACTTTGAATTTTGTTTCTGTCTTTTAGAGTATTAGCTGCTCCACCCAACTTTGTGTCATCTGCAAATTTGATCAGCATTCCCTGTACCTCCTGATCCAAGTCATTAATAAAAATGTTGAAGAGCACCGGGCCCAGGACCGAGCCCTGTGGTACCCCGCTTGTTACCTCTCCCCAGTTTGAGAAGGAACCATTGATAAGCACTCTTTGAGACCGATTCTGTAGCCAATTGTGGATCCACCTGATAGTTGTTCCATCTAGCCCACTCTTAGCTAGCTTACTAATCAGGATATCATGAGGCACTTTGTCGAAAGCTTTGCTGAAGTCCAGATATATAATGTCCACAACATTCCCACAGTCCACAAGGGAGGTTACCCGATCAAAAAATGAGATCAGATTAGTCTGACAGGATTTGTTCTTGACAAATCCATGCTGGCTTCTAGTAATCACTGCATTGTTTTCAAGGTGCTTGCAGACTGACTTCTTTATAATCTGCTCCAAAATCTTCCCGGGGATTGATGTCAGACTGACTGGCCTATAGTTCCCAGGTTCCTCCTTCTTGCCCTTTTTGAAGATGGGAACAACATTTGCCCTCCTCCAGTCGTCAGGCACTTCACCTGTCCTCCATGATTTCTCAAAGATGGTAGACAGTGGTTCTGAGAGTTCTTCTGCCAGTTCCTTTATTACTCTAGGATGCAGCTCATCAGGCCCTGGAGATTTAAACTCGTTCAGAGCAATCAGGTGCTCCTTGCCCGTTTGCCTATCAATCTCAAGCTACAATCCTGCCCCTTCAGTCTGCACTTCAGGTTTGCCAGGGGGGTCATAGACCCTCTTTTGGGAGAAGACCGAGCCGAAGTAGGAATTGAACACTTCTGCCTTTTCTTTGTCTTCTGTTATCAATTTGCCATCCTCATTGCGTAGTTGAACCACCAGTTCTTTCTTCTATCTTTTACTGTGCATGTATCTGAAGAAAGCTTTTTTGTTGCTTTTAGCATTCCTCGCTAACCTTAGCTCATTCTCAGCTTTAGCCTTCCTGACACTATTCCTGCAGTTCTGTGCTACCTGCCTGTACTCTTCCCTTGTAGCCTGTCCTTCCTTCCACTTCCTATACGTGTCCTTTTTTGTTTTCAGGTCATCTTTGAGTTTATTGTGAAGCCACATTGGCTTCTTCTGTTGCCCTCTGCCTTTTTTCCTTGTTGGAATTGTTTGCAATTGTGCCTTTAAAATATCCTTTTTTAAAAACTCCCACCCCTCCTGGGCTCCCTTTCACATGAGAGTCGCTTGCCATGGGATCTTACTAATCATTGTTCTGAGTTTGTTAAAATTGGCTTTCCTAAAATCCAGGGTACGTGTTTGGCTACACTCAGCTTTTGCTCCCCTTAGAATCAAGAACTCAAGTATAACATGGTCACTTTCCCCCAGAGTTCCCGAAACTGCCACTTTATCCACTAACTCGTCTCTGTTGGTTAGAATCAGGTCAAGGATAGCCGATCCTCTAGTTCCTTCCTCCACTTTCTGTAGGAGGAAGTTATCAGCAGCACAGCTCAGGAATTTCTTGGAGGGGCCATGTTTGGCTGAATAAGTCTCCCAACAGATATCAGGGAAATTGAAGTCACCCATTACTACCACATCGTGCCTCCTTGAAACAATGGCAATTTGCTTTTCAAAAGTTTCATCCTCGTCTTCTCCTTGATTGGGTGGTCGGTAGTAGACTCCAACCGCCATGTTCGTTTTATTCTTTGCCCCCTTTATTTTAACCCATATGCTCTCAATGTGGCTGCCAAGCTCCTCTTCCTGTATCTCTGTGCAGAGATACGTATTTTTAACATACAGTGCAACTCCACCTCCCTTTCTGTTGCTTCTGTTTCTTTTGAACAATTTATACCCTTCAATTGCTGTATTCCAGTCATGGGAGTCATCCCACCAGGTTTCAGTTATCCCTATCAAGTCGTACTTGCCCTCATGTATCAAGAGTTCAAGTTCGTCTTGTTTGTTGCCCATACTCTGGGCATTAGTATAGAGACATCGAAGACTATGTGCTTTATAGTCCGACTTTTCCCCTACATTTTGTGGTAGACTATCAATGGGCACCGCTGGAACTGTTCTCTCCATTGTGGCACAGAGGCCTTCTTCCATTGGTACCCCCGAGTTTATGTCTCCCTCCCCTGTTGGATTCAGTTTAAAGCCCTCCTGATTAAGTTCCTCATGCTGTGGCCAAACACATTCTTCCCAATCCTTGTGAGGTGCAACCCATCCTTTGCCAGCAGTCCATCTTCCAGGAAGTGTAGCCCGTGGTCCCAGAATCCAAATCCTCCACCTTCGTAGCCAGTCATTCACTCGGAGTATTTTTCTTTCCCTTTCTATGCCTCTTCCAAGTACTGGAAGGATGGATGAGAAAACTATCTGGGCCCCGAAGTTCTTGAGTTCCATTCCCAGCTCTTCAAAGTCTGCCGTGATTTCTTTGTAACTCCGCTTGGCAGTATCATTTGTACCCATGTGGAAGAGAAGAAAGGGGTATGTGTTGGTGGGCTGTATGAGCCTTGGCAGCTGCTCTGTCACATCCTTAATCCGTGCCCCGGGGAGACAGTACACCTGGCGAGTCCATGGGTCTTCGCGACATACTTTGGCTTCGATCCCCCGCAGGAGGGAGTCTCCCACTACGAGTACTCTTCTCTTCCTCTTGCTGTAGGCCTGGGTTTGATTGCCTCCACTTGACTGACCCTCAGCCTCTTGCTTGCTGTCATGTTGGGTGCCCGGTAATCTGTCCTCTGCAGGCTGTCCTCTGCTCTCGTCCTCAAGTACATGGAAGCGGTTCCATAGCTCCACTGCTTCCACAGGCGCAGAATGTCTTGTAGTTCTTCTGCTCCTAACAGTCACCCTTTTCCAGGGAGTTCCCCCTACGTTATTTTCCCTTGCCTCTGCAGTCTCCGACTCCGCCTCATCCTGCCGTTGCCCTTCTGGCTCCTGTTCTACGCTTTGGTGCTGTAGATCCACCATTCTGTCTAAGAACTCCTCACTTTCTCTTATGCTCCTGAGGGTTGACACTTGCTGCTCCAGTCCTCTGACCTTTTCTTCCAACAGCGTGACCAGCTTGCACGTGTAGGCCATGTTGATCTCCGGCAGGAAAACAAACATTGCACATCCATTGCAGGTCACCACCACTGCAGATTCCTTTCCTTCCATAGTGCTCTGTTCCCTTTATGTTTCTGTCTTCCTAGAAAATTTCTTAGGGACCTCCCCCTTGACCTCCCCTGCCGAACTCCGCTGCCAAACTCCTGTTTGCTCTCCCTGTGTGCTCGCTCTGTTCACTCGCTCTCTGGGAGCCTGCCCGCTTATCACAGTCCCGAAAACAGCTGGAGCCTCTCTCCTGTTGTGCTCGTGCTCCTGCTCAGCTTTTTCATGTGTGGACCAGGCCGATAGTCTTGGGTTTTTTAAAAGATATTTTGTTTAACCACATCAGTTAACAAACATGGATATTTAAGCAAATACAATAATACAATAATACATATGCAATAACATTATTGTTTTAGTTAAATAAAACTATTTAAATTGTTATTATTAAGGTAATGATTATTTTTCTCCTTCCAATAAAGTACAGCAGGAAAGTTGTCCAAATATGAATGATCAACCTATTAAACTGGAGATAGTTCACCTTGCAATAATTTCATAACTGAAATCGACGACTGAAAACTACTAAATTTTGTGGTGGCATGCTATGCTTCTAATTCTAATTCTATGCAGTTCTTATATACTTTTTTAAAAAGCAAAGTAGTTCTGTAAAAAATTCTTTCTAAAGATAAACAGGGGTACTCTTTAATGTGTTTTCACACACACACATCCTGGTGATTACAAGTGACAAGGTTTGCTTATCTAGCAGGGTGTCAGAATTGATCTTAGAATCATAGAAAAGTAGAGTTGGAAGGGGCCTACCAGGCCATCGAGTCCAACCCCCTGCTCAATGCAGGAATCCAGGTCAAAGCATCCCTGACAGATGGCTGTCCAGACGCACCTTGAATGCCTCCAGAGTGGGAGAGCCCACCACCTCCCTAGGTAGTTGGTTCCATTGTCTTATTGCTCTGATAGTCAGGAATTTTTTTCTGATGTTTAGGTGGAATCTGGGTTCCTGTAACTTGAGCCCATTATTCCGTGTCCTGCAAACTGGGATGATCGAGAAGAGATCCTGGCCCTCCTCTGTGTGACAACCCTTTAAGTACTGGAAGAGTGTGATCATATCTCCCCTCAGTCTCCTCTTCTGAAGGCTAAACATGCCCAGCTCTTTCAGTCTCTCCTCATAGGGCCTTGTTTCCAGACCCTTTAGACCATGGCACGATGGCATTCCCACATCAGACTTGGATATAGTGCATCTCATACCCACACCATTAGAAGGAATGAGCCTGAAGTCTCTCATGGATGGGGTACTGCCAAAAACTTTAAAGATCCTAAAGGAATGGTCCAGATCCAGCCTCGGGTTTCAAAAAGGATCATCAGCTGTGCTTTGCAGCTTGTGATCCAAACAACAAAGCAATAAATTAATTTGCGATGGCCAGATAAGCAGCCTAAAGCCAAGACCCAAAATAATGTTCTTGTGGAGAAAAAGCCTGCACCACACACAACTCCTCATGTGTAAACCAGGTAATCCCAGCTGAGGTCTGAGAAAAGCAAAATGTACATAGTTCCTCTTGATGGCCCCTGAAGCCTCAATGTCTACCAGGCCCTTTGGCATGCAAATGCAAGCCCTCTAGTCATGAGTCACCCATCCCCTCTGCCTAGGCCAGGTGAAGTTCATCCTGATTGGCCGAAGACAGCTGGGCTACTGAAAAGAGGGGGGGGGAGAATCTATATTGCCAGCTGTGGCTTCTGCTTTTGGTTGTTGGTCGTGGGCAGCAAGCTGCACAGAGGTCCGAGTCTTCAGGCTGGCCTCAGGATCCGCCCCCAGGTGGCTCCTGGTGAAATTAGCTGAATGAGGGCTGTGGCTAAGGCAAGCCCTGAAGAAGACCTTAGGGTGGGTGTGGTGGTCTCCTTGTGTGGTAGGGCCAGGCTGAAACAAGCCCTGAAGAAGACCGGCACCCAGGTAAAGAGTGAGTGCCTGGGAGATATATAAGGAATCAGCTTTATTGTTTTGTAGCTCTACTGTGTACCAAAGTGTCTCTCTACCTTGTCTCCTTCCCTCATTTCCCACCTTTTGATGTAATCTGTTTACCTGAATAAACCTTCTTGGTTTTACCCCACACGGCGTGTGTGATTGCTCTGTGGTTCATCACTAAATCCAGGGTATAGACAAGGGCAAGTCCCTGAGAGATTCAAGTCAGGACTGCAGAGCTAAGGCTGGCAGCTAAGGCTGGCAGTCTGGCACCTTGAGATCTCTGGTCTTTGGTGGAAAGGGTGGGTTGGCAGAGTCCAGCCAGCCTCCCCCTTCCTTCACAGTTCTCTCTATATATGTTTTTACCTCTATGTACAGTAATACCTTGGACTGCAAGTAATTTGGTCTGAGAGCGTTTTGCAAGACAAGCAAATTTTTTAAAAATAAATTTTGACTTGATAAACAAGCGACGTCTTGCAATACAAGGTAGGGATGTAACCGCTCGCCTCGAGCGGGCATAGCGGGCCGAAATCAGCCCCGCTCATGCCCGCCAGAGACTCGCTTTGATATAAGAGTGTTTTGGATTACAAGCACGGTTCCAGAACGAATTATGCTTGCAATCCAAGGTATTACTGTTATATGCTTGGGATGCCTATGCACTAAATCACACACTATGTTAAATATGTAGCATGCAGCCTCGCCTCACTTTCTTTTTACAACCAAGTAAACATGTGTGGTCCTGCTCCAGATTGGTATCACTACAGGTGGGTAGGGGCGGTTTAAACCTCCCACCACCACTTTCCCCCCCTAAATCCCCCCCAACTAAAAAACAACAAAAAACTCAATTAGCACCAATAGGTTCCCCCCCTCTTCTTTTAGCCCCCCGTATACAGAGGGGAGAATTTAAATGGGCGGGGGGAGGAAGCATCTGTGGGGAAGATTTAAACCTCCCCACAAGCTTGGAAGCAAAAAAGAAAGTGAGGCTCAGCTGCACACTATGTATTTAATGTAGCATCTAGTCTGGCCCTCAGTATGCACTCATGCATCTTTTCTGTCCTAGCAGAGCATCCTAGAGTTAGCATGCTAATCCACCACAGCTGGGTGTATCTTATATCAGAAGGTATCCATGTATGTGGACGTGAGATGTTACAAAGTAAACAGAGGGCTATATAGGATGAGGTGGGGTGAGGTGCGGGGGTTGCAAGGGAGAATCAGCTGGCAGGCCGGAAGATCCTTAGCCCTTCCCGTACCTACCAGTACTTTCCTGGAAATGCCCCCACCCCACCCCCCAGACATTTTTAATCAATGTTTCCCCACTAGCTCTAGAACTGAAAGTAAGCCGAGCTGAGAGGAAAACAGCAGGGGCAGCATTTGAGGGGTGGGGAAATCCTTCCTGCTAGCTAGCCCTCCCTTGCAGGGGCCCCCACTCTATGCATTCTTGGCTAATAAGGGCTTGAACAGGAGGTCAGATCTAACTCCATGCCTAGGAGGATACGAAGATTATTATAAGGCAGGTGAGCACCAAGGGGCTACCGTGGGCCTGCAGGCACTTACACAGACTAAGAGGGAGCAAAGGAGGACATCTGTGGAATTGTCCTTCATCTTCAGTATCGGGGTTTTCTTTTGGGTCATTCCATGTCAAACGGTCTAGTTTTTGGAAAGTGCCCCACGTGACCATCACAGATTTTAATGAAATTTCGTGTGCAGAGTCCCACATGTCTCAAACAAACTTTGGTAAAGTTTTAGGTTCGCCGGTGGAATACCTGTGGAGATATAGCCATTTGTTTGACCACATACCGCGACCATGTACAGTATGACTGTGAGATTTTGGCAACTTTGAGACATAATATCTCCCATAGCTGTTTTTTCAAAACAAATGAAACTTAGCTACCTTATACAACTTTTTGCGCTCTATTTAGTGGAACTAATAATAATTTTTGCTGAGCGCGTCCAGAGTGGGTAAATTGCAGCAAAGTTAGCCGAAAAAGCCTAGTGCTCCAAAAAAATCCAAAGTTTAACGTTGTATAGCTCCTGCAACAATTAAGTAATAAATGTGAAATTTAGCACACGATATCTCAATATAACTTTGTTTTTGAATTTATAATTTCAACCTCCTAGCTATTTCCATTAGTTTACAAATTAAGTGTAAAGTTGATGATTTTTGTAAAAAGGCCAAAAATAGGGTATTTTCAACCCGCTTTTACAAAAATGTACCCTCTAGAAACACTTTCAGACCAATCTCATTAGAAAGAGCATGTTTCAAACCCCCCAGAAAAGTGGGTTTGATTGTCCAACGCAGGCAAACAGTGCCCGAAAAAGAGGGACAAAGTTGGGAGGCGTTGCCATGGCAACGGCCTATATTTCAACATGCAATTCTGTAAGAACTTGAACCGGCAACCCCATCGCTGTAGGGGTCATGCCCGATAGCCGTGCAATACCAGCAACGGGTGGGTTTCTTCGTCCAAGTTTCCAAGCCTGTAATTTGGTTTCTTCGTCGAGGTTCCAAAGCCTTGTGTTGGTGTCTTTATAGAGCCAGACCACAGTGTTAGGGGTGGAGGGGAGGTTTTATCTTTACCCCATCTTTTCCCAAGTACAGTACTTTACTTTTCCCCACAGAAATTATTGCCAACCAGTCACTTATATGGGAGAATGTAAAGGGTGCCCACAAGGTTTGGGGCTAAATAATCAATCCTGCTCCTGTTTGCATAGACTTATCCTGGATTTTCTTTCTTGGTGACACTATAATATTAGGAGACTTGGGGTGGAATGTTGGAGGCTGCCTCTTATATATTTTATAGTGTGTGTGTGTCTATCTATCATAGATTCATAGATCATAGAGTTGGAAGGGGCCTACAAGGCCATCGAGTCCAACCCCCTGCTCACTGCAGGAAACTAGAGGAGTGGTCTCCCATCCAAGTAATAACCAGGCCTGACCCTGCTTAGCTTTCCACACTCAGACAAGCTGAGCCAGCGTAAGCCACAGGCCTTATCTATCTATCTATCTATCTATCTATCTATCTATCTATCTCCCCTATATTTTTGAGGGGTGATGTCATCTTGGTTTGCCCTGCCAATATTATGCCAATGCCAGCCATTAAGCTGGGGCGAAGTCAGGTGTTAAAACTTTGCTTTTTTGAGTTCTACTCAGGCCTAGAGTATCTTCTTCCTTTACATCACCACCTTCCAAAACTAAGAGAGAAAGAATATACATTGTTATGGGACATCTGCTTTGTGTTTTGCATCTGTACATACCGTCCACGCTCCATTTCAGTTCACTTTCTTCTAGCTGTAAACACTGGCTCACAGTTTTCAGAATAACTGCAAGTTTAAGCTGTTGTTTCTTTTCTGTCAATGCAATCTTCTCTACTTCCAGAGAGAGCGATCCAAGTTTCTCTGTGATTTCAAAAGGAGACAAAAAAGATGAAGAACATAGTTCTGACCCATCAATTTCTTGCAAGGTACTCTAAATTGTCCATGGAGTTCTGGCACAAGCATGTCTTCTTTTCATTTAATACAACACATACTCACCAGCATTGTGAATTGAGTTTTAATTAATGAATAAATAAGTGGGTTTCTCATTCAATTTCGTTAAAGGGCAACCACTGAAATGAATGTGAAAGGCCATTGGAGCACACCTATCAATTATGGCAAAAAATGGCTTACCTAAGAGATGGTGAAGTACTAATCCATCATATAGGTCTTGTTCAAGGCTTTTCACCACAATGTGTTCATGCTTCAAGGTCGTGTTAATCCAATCCATCAAAAACTGTGGGGAAATTGTTTTATTAGAATTACACCGGTTTCAGATTTTAAAAAAATATATAGTAAAATAGAAGTGGGTAGTTATCTATAGCAAGAATCCATCCTAATCTGAGGCTAAGTATTTCTACCAACATGTCTGGAGTGATATCACCACAATGGCACCTTGCATGTTGTATGTTGCATGCCATATGTTTCCAGGTTAGGAAACCTCGGGAATGGGCTGCTAGGTTTTCTTCCAGGTAGCCCTTTAAAGTGCATGGCTTCTTTTTTTCCCTTTTTTTTGGTTCTTACTACAATTAGCCCTGGTTTTCGTAGTACATTCTCTTTTTTCTATCCAGCTCAGTTCTCTCTTCTCAATTTCCCATCATTTTCATCTTCTTTCTTTAGCACATTCCATCATAATCTTTACTAAATGCGGCAGAAGAAAAGTCAATTAAAAATTCAATGGCAGCTGAGGCCTTGAAAATGTGATAAGCTGCAGGTGGTTCTTCCCCTTACAGAAGCCAGAGTGGGTGCTGTGCATTTATTCCAGAGATCAAAGGGCTGGTGTTTCAGTGTCCTTCCTAACTCTTTGCCACTTCCTAGACTCGCAAAAGCAAAAAGGAAAAGTCCAAGCAAACTGGGATTTTTTCTGCAAAATGTATACAAATTGTAGAAATCAAGTTTACTTTAAAATTATGTGCTGTCATTTGGGATTACTGTAACACACAGCATTTTAATTTAAAAATAAAATTTTAGTGCCTTCCAAAATTTAGCATATCTATGTGTTCTGAAGAAATTTCATGCACAGTGCACTTGATAGAAAGGTATACATCTTTAACATGCTAATTAATTCCTGCCTATATCTTAAGAAAAAGTTATCCCCAAATTGCTGAATCTTCATGACAGTATGTTATAGAGACCAAGGCCTAGTCCTCACTTAAGATGGTAAACCTGTGTCTGGGCAGGAGGTGGGAGCTCATATGATTAAAAGTTCCCACATACAAAACACTTCCCTGAACATAGAAAGTTCACATGTCAGGGAGAAGGCTAAGTTGGAACCTTCTCCCTGTCACTGTTTTCTACGTGGGGATATATATAAAAAATAAAATAATATGGAGGAGAGCTTAATCACCTTGAGTGTCTTGAGTTTGTCATGAAGGGGGGGGGAAGTAGGTGAAGCATATCCTCTAAGCTGCCAATCCCCTCCACCTCCTCCCCAAGCAAAGAAAAAACCCCAACCCAAATATTTAAGAAGGGGTATGTAGTATTTTGGGATAGGGAGAGCTCACTATTGAGAGCAGAGGCCTTGCTGGACTCTCTTTAACTGGAAATTATGCTTGGAAATGTCACTTCCTGTCAAGGAACAAGGGATTTGTAGTTTCTTCTTCCTCCCAGACTGAAAGCAGAGGCAGAAAGAACTTCAAATTCCATGCTCCCCAGCCATCACTTTCTGCTCAGGAGGCTTCACCTGCTTTTTACTGAGCCCTTCCCGCCATGTTTTCCCCTTCTCGGGTCAGTATTCTTTGATTAGGAAGGGAATGGGGGGCCTTGGCAGGAATGGCTGGCTAGTGCAAGTGATGACAAGCACCATTCTAAGTCAGACTCAAATTCAAAGGGCCCAGCTCAAAATTGAGTTTTCAAAACGAGGCGTTCATACTTTGAGCTCCCCAGTTCTGGATTCATCCTCATCGCTGGTCTGAAGAGGTACAGCCTAGATGCAGGTTTAAATAGCTGCTGAATGTTCACCAATATTCCACTGGTGTTTAGCTAATTTCCCAGAAGCTTAATATTTTTAACGGAATAGGTTCTATTGCCTCAGAATTAATGTGATGTACTATTTTCATAGGGATCAAGCAACATTTTTGTGACAAGCAACATGGATCTGCTATAAATATCCAAAAAGAGGCAAAATGGAAAAGGGGGAGGGGATTTACAAACCCATCTTTGTGTTGCATCCTGTTTGGACTACAGTAACATGCTCTGTGTGGAGCTTCCTTTGAAAATGTTTGGAAGCTTCAGCTGGTCCAGAGTGCTGTGTTCGGACTATTGACTGGGGCTAGTTACAAGGAGCATGAGACTCCCTTGTTACAATGGTTTCACTGGCTGCCGGTCTGTTTCCGGGCGCAATTCAAAGTGCTGGTTATGATCTATTAAGCCCTATGTGACATGGGACCAGGCTATTTGAAATACTACCATGTTCTCCCATATGAGCATGCCCAGGTTTTAAGATCCTCAGGACTGGGAGAATCCCTACTGCAGGACTGTGTTCTTATGGCCCTGTATAGTCGCTATACAGGTATCTGTATAAGACGTAGGCCAGGGCCTCTTTCAGTCCATTTCAAGTTTTGCCCAAATTGGGAGAGGACATTCAGCTGAACTCTGAAATGGAGGCTGCATTTTGTGGATAAGGTAAAATGGCTCTGTGAAGGATTGAGGCCTACACGGGCCTGAGTTAGTTGAAGCCTGTAGGCCCAAACATCTCCTGATGTGAGGTAAAAACAGGTAAACCAGGTAGGAATTAATGGATTTCTAATTAACTATTGTCTGTGTGCAGTCAGGGCCAGTGCAAGGCAGTTTGGTGCCCTAGGCAAGATCAGATATTTAACGCCCCCCCTTCCCACTTGAGCCCTCCCTCCCTCCAGCCCTATGCTCCTGGCGCTCCCTTTAGCCCGGCGCCCTAGGCAGCTGCCTAGTTGGCCTAATGGTAGCACCGGCCCTGTGTGCAGTTGTCTTCAGAGAGACAGGGCACCTAAAATAGCTGTACTAACCACATGGCTTCCTGTTCGCTACAGCAGCTTGAACAGGAAATGACTAGCCGTCTGTCTCAAAGTTACTAGTTCAGCAAGAACTGTTAATATCTTGAGCTCAGCAGGAATGGTCCTTAAAATGTTTCTGCCAGGGAATATCTTATAAAAAGGAGAAGCACACAGATGTGGCTTTATGCCAAAGGGTGCTGGCAAGTATCTACTGTGCAGAAGCAAGAACTGGTGGTTCTGATCTATAAAAAGTACAGTGTGGGTGAACGAAGGGGTCTCTCAGTTGCTTAGGTGCTGGGAGACTCACTGTTGTGACTTCCTGCTTTCTGAATAAAGCGCTTCAGCAGATTGTACCATGTACCCGCGTCTGATTGCTTATTGACATTGTGGCCGGACACCGAACCCTGGGTCAATTGGACCCTTGCCACAGGGGGCATTTGTGAGTTTCATTTTCCCCTCATGGAGTTAAGTTTCCTTTTCATGAAAAAAAAAGCTTCCTTTTCACCTAATAAAATTAAGTTTCATTTCCCCAGTTTTAGGTCACATGATTGTAACTTTCTAGTTATGTGGGAGTGTATATAAGGAGCTGCAGTGTGTGGCAGAGGGAGAGAGTGAAATTAGAGAGAGAGAGAAGCTGCAGAGAGGGAAGCAGACAGAGAAGCAGGGTCTGAGTTTCACTGAAGAATACAGAACAGCCAGAGCTAGGCTGGAGAAGGAATCTCTTAACTGAGGCTTACAGGTGACAGGGTAGCTAGGTTAGAGAACCTTGCGTTATTTTTCCTTTTATTTCCAGTATACTTGCTTTTTGTAATCTTACAGCTCTATTTGTGTAATTATCCTAAGTTAATGTGATTCTATTTTACCAATATTTACTACAGTAAACAGTTATTGTTAAAATTCAGTGGTTGGAGTGTCTTTTACACCACGCCTAAGGCCTAATCCCACGTTACTGGGAACAGCAGGTAAAAAGGCAGAGAATTGGCATCCTGATACAGGAGGGGCTCTTAAAGAGGCAGATATCTTTAAGGAGCTGATCAAGGTGTCCTGCTACAGGTGGAACCTTGACAGGCTCACACTGCTTTGAGGAGAAGGGGCACTTCCCATGGGGGTGGTCATCTGCAGCTTCCTTGGTTTTTCTTTCTTTCTCTTTTTTCTCCAACAAATTAAAAGTTGCCGGCTCTGCCAGTGGCTTTGGTGGCGACAGTAGTGGAGCTGTGGCTGCCACAGCCATGCTTCCTTCTTCCCAAAGTGCAGTGCCCCTGGTAATGACACGAGTATGTCCACATTAGTGTATTTTCAGGCACACTCTGGGAACAGGGAACCATGGAGACAGCACAAGAGCTACTGCTGTTGCCAAAGCCACTGGCAGTTTTTAAACTGTTTAAAAAGGGGGGGGAACCCCATAGCTACCTGCAATCAGTAAGAGACCCCTCCCACAAACCCATTTTGCAGCTTCAATTGCAGCTCCCCTGAAAACTACAGTAACAGCTGCCCCATTTGCCACCTGTTAATACACTTACGTTACCAACACCTGAATTAGTGGAACCTGAATCAGTAGACAAGGTTCAACAGAGAACACAATCTCCATATATAGAGTACTTCTCTTTTCTGGATGGAGTTTACATTTGAGGCTTGATCCTGCCCCATGTTAGTCCACCAAAAGATTTTATATTTAATCAGGGATGGCCAATTTCTTCACTTTAAGGCAGTGTTCTCCAACCTTGGGTCCCCAGATGTTTTTGGCCTACAACTCCCAGCATGCCCCAGCCAGCTATGCTATGCTATACCTTGCTATACCCACGGTTGGAGAACACTGCTTTAAGGCGACAGATTCCCCCCAAGAGCCAGAACACATACCAGGAAGTCTGCCCTCCCTAAAATGAAAAACCTGGTGGGATGCTTCTTATCCAAGTGACAAAGGTCATGCCAGTAGGGAAATTAAAGATCACTTCAGAGGCTGCTCGGGCAGTCTTCTATTTCTTGACCAGAGGGGAGTCTGCAGGAGCATCCTGCTCAGGCAATGGTGGCACCCAGTTCTAAAGCAGCTCCCGAGGGCCTCAGTTGATTGGGTGAGAAGCAAAGAAACACTTGAGTCATGTAAATTCAGCACCTAAAATATGGCTGGTCACAGGGCCGGTGCAAGGCAGTTTGGTGCCCTAGTCAAGATCAGATATTTAGCGCCCCCCCCTTCCCACTTGAGCCCTCCCTCCCTCCAGCCCTAGGCCCATTATGAAATAAATTTCCCTCCCTGGGAACTGCCAAGCCCCATAGAAAAACTTTGTGGACTTTGAGACTTTCCCTTTGTGTTCATGTGGAAAGCAAAGAGGCAATATCAGCTCAGCTATGCCAGGAACTCCCAAGGGCCTTCTCCTACTCCATATATATGTAAAAGCCTGTCTCCTCCTGCGGGCAGCACAAGGGATATGAAAAAAAAGGATGTGAGAGGTGTGGTGGCGCTACCTGTGAGGAATAGAGACAAAAGGGTGTCTTGCAGCCTGTCCTACCTCGCAGGGTGGAGGTGCAGAGACACTGGTTTGACTCGTACACCTTCTGGGTTGCGGGGGGGATGCATGTAGTAGAAACAAAGAGAGAGCCCGTGAATCATCTGGTTCAAATTTAGGAGGGGCTTTACGAAACTTGCTGCTTCCCCTACTCTCTCTATCATTTTGTTGCAATATTTCTTTATCAGAATAATGTATATCATCCTGTCTTTCCCTTTACCAGACTAGTGCTCAAGGCAGACAACAATATTCAAAGTACAGTAAAGCAAACATCAACAGCTCAGGGCACAATCCTAAACATGTTGAGGCAGAAAAAAGCTCCGCAACTCCCAGCATTCACTAGCCAGCATGGCTGGCTGTTGCAATGCTGGGAGTTGCAGGGCTTTTTTCTGCCTCAACGTGCGCAGGATTGCGCATGGCTGGCTGGGGAATGCTGGAAGCTGTAGGACTCCCCCCCCCTGTCCAAACACACGTAGGATTGCATCCTAAAAGCATTTAAAACCAAAACACAGAAACAGCATAGTAAATAATTAAAATATTGGAGCCCCAGCTAGCTTAAAATACCTTTCCCTCCCTCCCTGGTTGCTGGAAATAACTGCTTTCAGGGGACGTTGAGCTGAGGAACTCGCCTCGCGCGCCGGAGGGAGGGAAGGCAAAGGAGGTGTTTGCAGGTGCCTCCTTCCCGCCGCCCACCAGCCTCCCATCATTGGCCCCTGCCCGCCTCCGCCTCCTCCAGCCTGTTGCTGCTGCTCCTGGTAACGGCGAGGCTTGGAGACCGAGCCCTGAGGTGGAGGAGAGAGAGGGAGGGGCGCGCTTCTTTCGCCTCCCCTTCCCCGCCACAGGATTGGTAAAACAAACTTGGTAAAATACACATTTTAGCACTGTATTTTTTTCCCCCAAGGCGTTTCTGGTGCCCCCTTTAGCCCGGCGCCCTAGGCAGCTGCCTAGTTCACCTAATGGTAGCACCGGCCCTGGCTGGTCAACAGGTAGCCTATGAATCGGATCATGCCCCTGCCACCAACTTAGAACCTTTGCACTTGCCTCCCCTCATGCCATGGAAGGGACTGCTTCTTGCCTGACCAATGCTCCTCTCACACCCCACAGAAAGGGACACCCAGATTAGAAGTGGTGCCTTGCACATTGCTACTGGTCTAACTAACACCACTCCCTCAGTGAGTTCAGCTGAGAAGAAAGGCTAACATGCCAGTTTGCAGGACACGGAATAATGGGCTCAAGTTACAGGAACCCAGATTCCACCTAGACATCAGGAAAAATTTCCTGACTGTCAGAGCAATAAGACAATGGAATCAACTACCTAGGGAGGTGGTGAGCTCTCCCACTCTGGAGGCATTCAAAGTGCAGCTGGACAGCCATCTGTCAGGGATGCTTTGACCTGGATTCCTGCATTGAGCAGGGGGTTGGACTCGATGGCCTTGTAGGCCCCTTCCAACTCTACTTTTCTATGATTCTATGATTCTATGTCCAGTAAAAAATGTTGCCCAAATATACTGATTGTCAACAGAGGCACTTGGAATTTCATCTTTGTGAATGTGGTTGTTATATAAGAACTGTAAGCTAACTAAAATCAGGAAAAGTGCATTACCGTTTGCAGAGTTTCCAGTTTAGAGTCAGTTCGAGAACTTGGGTTTATGTATTTCCTTTTTTCTCCTAAAACAGAAGTAAACAAACACTGGTTACAATTATGCAGCATGACTAATGCAAGCCCTGATAACTACCATTTGTTCAACGTACATATTGCTGATTCATGCCTGGAGTCTAATCATTTGGACTTTTAGATTCCCCTGGGGAAAGAAGCAGAAAGCAGATCTTTAAGATCAGATTTGAAATGACATTTCAAGGGAATACAAAGTAATATAATCCTTTTTTGTGGGAGTGTGTGTGTGTGGGGGGGGGGAAACGCCCTAAAAGTAATTTTAAAAAAGAAAATAGTAAAAATAATATCACCTTAAATTGACTTGACTAGGTGATACATTAACCTCATTTTAAAATTTATTTATTTATTTATTTATTTATTATATTTATACCCCGCCTTTTTTCCTGCAAGGAACCCAAGGCGGCTTACATAATCCTCCTCCTCCTCCTCCTCCTCTCCATTTTATCCTCACAACAACCCTGTGAGGTAGGTAGGTCATCTATCATTTGTATTACCACTTCCTAAGGTGCCTGTTGAAAATGGGGTGGGAGAGCAAACTACCCACAAGAGATTTGATTAAATCTAGAAATAACATTGAACAAAAGAATCTGTTTGCCAACAAAGGAGTCCTGAACATTTGGTTGCACTCTCTCCAGTGCTGACTCTTAACCACATACCTGGAACAATGTCCTCCTCTTGTGGCAACTGATTAACTTCAATAATTTTTGGGAAAGCGTTGAGGAAGCCTGGCTCCATTGCTTTGGTTACTTCCCTAGAAAACAGAAAGCCTTGGTTGACTTCTCTTAGAACACTTGACAGGAAGATGCAGACAACCAAACTATTCCTGGGTGAAAGCACTCACCTTGGAACAGTTCGGTCATGTGTATGAACAGAAAATGTAGGCAGCAGCTTTGTTTGGAAGCAGCCACACATAGGTGGCAGTAACCATGTAGCTGAAGATAACGTGTCAGTGGGACCCCTTACTTTTATGGTGTAAGATTCCAGACTCCATGGTCTCTTTTTAAACATTTGCCTCCAGTAAAATGAGAACCTATTGGGAACAACCTTTGATTATGCAGGGATTCAAACTAAACTCAGGAGGGGAAACACTGTAAAAATGATGAAAGACTTTCACACCAGCCTCACAAACAAACCCAAACAAGCACAAATTCTCAACAAAACCCTGGAGGGAATATATTTCATCATGATAGCCGCAAACCCAAACAGGAACACACACAAAACAGGGCTGACAGTAAGAAAATAATTGAGAGGAATGAGGCAATTAACCATCTGGATTAAATTAAAGACTAAAACAGCTGAGGAAAGATAAGATAAATATGGTACAGGGATTAGATCTACTTTTATTACAATATGCATATTAGCTGTAACCCAAACATTAACTTGCTCTCAACATTTTCATTTTAATAATGACAGCCTGTTGCTTTTATAATTCCCAGTTCTGTTTTATCCCAATATAAAGATGTTAATAAAAAGAGGTCCAAAGAAGAAATACTCAGGAAACTGAGCTCATGTATAAAAAGACTTGCTCCCTCCCACTCTGGAGCTCGAGGCACACCATGATGTACCCATGCACCTATGTCTTATACATGCACAGTGTCCCATTCATTCAACAGTAGATATATGCAATGCTGCTGCCACCACCATGGAAGTCAGGGACCAGTCCTTGTGAGTGGCAGCCAGTGGTAACTTTCGAGATTCCCAAAGGAATGTAGGGCACATTCCTATGGTGGCACTCACATGGAGTGTGTGTTACTTACAGATGATTAAGAGAATCCTGGCACACCACTAAGAATGTGCATTACAGATACACTCTTGGCCAAACCTCATGGGTTAACTTTGGGCACCACATAGCACCAAACAAGCAATAGATGGGCTCCTTGAAGCCTTTTTTTCCCTTGGTTATCTTGTCATGATTCTGCCCTTCCTCCATCCTAGCTGCTGCAGTCTGTTTGCAGATTCTATGCCCTGTTAGTGTGTGTCAGGGTGGATGGCCTGTGGGCAAGCATGTGGGTGTGAAACTCAGGAGTCAAGCTGGAATCTGAAGCTTCATATTAGGGGTGCACACGCTTTTTGGTCCAGAGGGCCACATCAGGTATCTGCTGGGGTAGCAGGGGTCACACATATGCATGTGTGCACATACAGAGCACACACACTCACACACACCCCAGCAGCAACACATATTGGTCTTGCGGCACCAACACCAAAGTACTAAAAGCCCTCTCCTCACCCATGATCACAAAAAACAAAAGAAGAAAAACGCTCTAGCAAGGCTTTATGGTTCCTGCCACAGCGCAGGAACCTCACTCTTGGAGCATCCCAGGGAGTAGGCAGGAATATTCAACCACTGCTTTCTTGGATACTCTAGGAATGAGGTTCCTGCTCTATGGCAGAAAATATAGAGCGTTTCTAGAGTGGTTCCCCTTTTTCCAGCAGCTGTAGAACCATAGAATCATAGAATCATAGAAAAGTAGAGTTGGAAGGGGCCTAAAAAATTCCTGACTGTCATAGCAATAAGACAATGGAACCAACTACCTAGGGAAGTGGTGGGCTCTCCCACTCTGGAGGCATTCAAGGTGCAGCTGGACAGCCATCTGTCAGGGATGCTTTGACCTGGATTCCTGCATTGAGCAGGGGGTTGGACTCGATGGCCTTGTAGGCCCCTTCCAACTCTACTTTTCTATGATTCTATCTCCATGAATAGAATCAACCAGACAGAGCAAATAAAGAGCTACCTATTGTTCACCATTAATTATCAAGCCAAGCTATGAAAGAACCTAGACAGAGAAAGCTATCTCTGTGTGGCACAAAAGTATAGCACACATAGCCCCATAACATCAATTATCTCTGTTCCTGCAAAGGAGCTAATGGATCAGGTTGTTGGTTGGGCCAAGAATTTGCAGAATATTCTCTGAGCTGTACTTTTATTGCTGAACTCAGACCAATTGTCCTCATGGTAAAGGCAGTTTTTACCAATTGCTCAAACTGTTGTTGTTTTTCTGAATGTCAGATTGTGTAGATGTAAGGATTTTCTGCATAGTGATTTATTAGCTGCAAGCCTGCAAGCCCCAGAAAAATAGATGGAAACCACTTACGTTTGCAGATGTCACCAAGAAACGTGAACTGCTTTGTTTCCTGCTGGAAAAGAGACAAATGGCTCAGAAATTGTAACAAAGGAATAAACTGCTCAGTGGACATTTTAGAAAAACATTAAAATATCCCCCAGTACTTAATCAAATCCACTGTGTTCAAACAGGATGCTTAAAAGAAGCAAAACAGCAGTGAGCTGAAAACAACTTCCTGGTTTTATTCCGTGCTTTCAAAATTAAGCTTGCAAATTTGGGCAGCATGCAGAGGCAAGGAGGGTGTCCAGCCACTGTTTATTTCTAAACAGAGCTACTTATCGATGCATACATGCTGAAACAAAGAAGGATGCTGAAGGCATCCTTTTTAAAGCACCAGCCTAAACTCCTTTCAAAGCAAAATCTTTAAGAGAGTTGTATCGAAGTAGCCATTATGTTTGGCTTCCATTGGACCAGTCTTGCCTTTAAAATGCTGCCTTCGTGTTTAGAGAAGACAGAGAAAGGAAGTGGTGTGTGTCCTTCCTCTAAGTGACATTTCAAAATGAAACTACTGTTCTTGACGTATTAGAATAATCCATGCACTCCCACAGACTAGGGGTGTCTATGACAGATAGATCTCTGATTGATTTCAGATCTCAATGGTTTCTGACCCCAATACTTTAATCAGAGCAAGTAAAATTGCAAGATAGAAATCTCTGGCATGGCTGGCCTTGAGCCAATTGATTTTCTCTTCATCTGTAAAATAGGAGTGCTAATTTGTTGCAATTTGTTGCAAGGACTTTGTTCTGCTCTGCTGGCCGGTTTTAGACAGAGGTGTTAGAAACCCTGATCTCTGGTAATTCAGAAGTAGATTTGTATACATACCAGTGCAGAGTGGTCATGTGTCCTATTTTGCAGAGAAGAGTCCTCTATTTGAAGGGCTGTCAGAGGGCAGTTCTCTATTTGAAGGGCTGTGCAGTCCAAGTCCACTTTAATGATAAAGAACCCTAAGAAGGGAGAGCAAAAGGGGGTCTTGAAGCTGCCCATCCACAGTTAGCACCCAGACAGCAGACCGAGCAGACACACAGGTCACCTGGTCAGTCTTCCCCACTATGGTGAGATGTACTGAATTTCTATTTAAATTATAGTAATAATTTCTAAATTTGCATCTATATGTATATGCACATGCAAATTTGATGCAAATCTATGCCCTCTTTTTTGGTGATATGTAAGTAGCCATCCTATGCCAGTCTATGGTTCATTGTGTGCTGTAGATAATTAACCTTACCCGCTGAGCCACCATTTCGTGTCTGGCTCAAGCTGGTAGACCTCAGTATTTTAGCAAAAAACAAAATAGATCCTGAAACCCCGAAGTCTACCCACCCGTCATAGACTTAAATTGACCCCATTCCCCTGGGTATAGTCCCTGTTTGCTGGTACCTGTCCCTCAAAGAGTGCTGATTTTGTCTTTGGGGACAATTCTGGGGAAGCATTTAAAAAAATTGTTCCTTTGCACATGTACGTACTAGAGTTCAGCCTCCTCCCTGCCCCCATGCCTGCAGGAATTAAATACTCAGTGAATGATGCATTGTGGAACACAGGCATTTCATCATCATCAGGCGATCACTCGTGACCGAGTAAGATTGTCTTCCGGGATAAAAGGAGGAAATTCTAAAGAAGATTGTGTAGACTCTAGCGATGGGTCCGTAAGTGACTGTGGAGGCCAATTCTAGATCCACACAGCTTCCCACAGTGAGGACACAGGTTACCAGATAGAAGATGGTCCTGTAAAGGATTCATTTGACGTGCTTTTTGCTTAGCACGTTTCTCCCTTTCACCTTGCACTCGGGCTTCTTCAAAGTCCATGGAACCTTTGTGAAAGGCCAACCTCCATTTAGATCGTTCATGGGCCAGAGCTTCCCAGTTTTCGATGTTTATATTGCATTTTTTTAGATTAGCCTTATGAACATCTTTAAACCTCTTATATTGACCACCGATATTCCGCTTTCCATCCTTGAGTTGGGAGTTGGGAGGCATTTAGAGCACCTGCAAAAGTGTGGAAACAAAAAGTCAGTTAATTACTTCTGTTTCATCACCTCCGACCTCCCTTTCCCATGAATAAAAAAATTAACAATTAGTTATTAATAAAATAATTATTGTATAATAAAATTATAGTTTTTATATATTATATAATTATAATTAAAGATAATAGAAGTTGCTGAATGTATTCAAATTGAAACTCATCTGTAATAAGTACAAACAGATCCACTGTGAGATTAAACACTGCTTTTTTTAAAGGGGGGGAGTGCTATGGCCATTTTGCTAACACCCTGCTTCAGAAGTGTTAGAAGTGACTTGTTTTAGCCCTGTAAAAAGAAACAAAGTTCTGGACAATAATATTGGTGAAAGCAAAGCACTCTTTATTTGAAATACAGTCTTGCAAGAGTGGATGCACTAAGCAAGTAGGCAAGAGCATTTCAAGCAGCGTGTTTTTATTCCCTAAGCTCAGCCACAAGTTCCCTCCCTCATTTCCCCATTGGTTGGGTACTTCGAGGTTTACAGCCTATCCCATACGCCTAAGCAGAATACATTATTCCCTGCCCCTGTTTACATGCCCCTTACTCTTATTTTTGCATCCCCTTCCCCTATTTTCCTATTGGCTCTTAAAACCTATATTTTTAATCTTAGCTTAAACCATTACCCTTTTTTTATCAACAGGTACCCTTTTAGCGCATTCCTTGGCCTGGTCTGTTTTTCTTCACCTGGAGAGTATTCCTTGCTTATTTATTTATTATTATATTTATTAATCGCCCATCTGGTTAGTATCCATCATTTACTAATCCTCTGCCATCTTTATCAGGGCATATTTATCACTTACTAATCCCACGTATTTTAGCCCTCATTTATTATTATTAGGCTGGGGGGCCCATTCAGGATGAGTTTCTGGCTTCTTTTAATTTCTGTCCTTTGCAATTTACTTAATATAATTTATTTGGGAAAGAAACATTCTCTATTTCTTACAGAAGCAAATTGTGTGGATAGTGTCATGATACTCTGGTCCCTAGGCGGCACTGGATTTAGTTGTATCTGGATGGAATCAGGAGTTTCCTGTGTTTGTTCTGTGTTTTTTGGAGAAAAGACAATGACGTTCTTTTCTAGCTTCATGACTGGTGTGCCCTCTGAGCCTTTGATGACATGGGCTAAAGCAGCGTAAATGAACACAACAGACTGGTGGCAGGGACAAGCTTTCAACAGTGTGTAGCGAGGAGTTGGCGCAGTCTCCTTTGCATCGCCACAACTTGGATTCATCACTGGGAGGCTTTATCCAATTTTCTGTTCAAAAGGAGGAGTCTTACCCAAAGAAATTAGCATTGTTCCAACAGAATCCTGATCAATATAGGGCAGAGTGGCCCTAGTTAGGACAGGCTCAACCAAACTGGAACAATGAACCCCAGGATGCAGAAAGAGAAATTGCACTGCTGTCCCCCCAGGCCTGGTGCAAGGCAATTTGGTGCCCTAGGCAAGATCAGATATTTAGCGCCCCCCCTTCCCACTTGAGCCCTCCCTCCCTCCAGCCCTATGCCCATTATAAAATAAATTTCCCTCCCTGGGAACTGCCGAGCCCCATAGAAAAACTTTGTGGACTTTGAGACTTTTCCTTTGTGTTCACGAGGAAAGCAAATAGGCAACATCAGCCCAGCTATGCCAGGAACTCCCAAGGGCCTTCTCCTACTCCATATATATGTAAAAGCCTGTCTCCTCCTGCAGGCAGCACAAGGGATATGAAAAAAGGATGTGAGAGAGGTGTGGCGGCGCTACCTGTGAGGAATAGAGACAAAAGGGCGTCTTGCAGCCTGTCCTACCTCGCAGGGTGGAGGTGCAGAGACACCGGTTTGACTCGTACACCTTCTGGGTTGCAGGGGGGGGGATGCATGTAGTAGAAACATAGCAAAGAGAGAGCCCGTGGATCATCTGGTTCAAATTTAGGAGGGGATTTACGAAACTTGCTACTTCCCCTCCTCTCTCTATCACTTTGTTGCAATATTTCTTTATCAGAATAATGTATATTATCCTGTCTTTCCCTTTACCAGCCTAGTGCTCAAGGCAGACAACAATATTCAAAGTACAGTAAAGAAAACATCAACAGCTCAGGGCACAATCCTAAACACGTTGAGGCAGAAAAAAGCCCCGCAACTCCCAGCATTCACCAGCCAGCATGGCTGGCTGTTGGAACGCTGGGAGTTGTGGGGCTTTTTTCTACCTCACCGTGCATAGGATTGCGCATGGCTGGCTGGGGAATGCTGGAAGTTGTAGGATTCCCCCCCCCCTCCAAACACGCATAGGATTGCATCCTAAAACCATTTAAAACCAAAACACAGAAACAGCATGGTAAATAATTAAAACATTGGAGCCCCAGCTAGCTTAAAATACCTTTCCCTCCCTCCCTGGTTGCTAGAAATAACTGCTTTCAGGGGACCTTGAGCTGAGGAACCTGAGGCTCACGCAAGGGAGGGAAGGCGAAGGAGGTGTTTGCAGGTGCATCCTTGAGAGGGAAGGCGAAGGAGGTGTTTGCAGGTGCATCCTTCCAGCCGCCCACCAGCCTCCCATCATTGGCCCCTGCCCGCCTCCCCTCCTCCAGTCTGTAGCCTTCTCTGCCTCTTTTGATGCTGGTTGTGAGGAGGAGCCTGCCTGCTGCTGTTCCTGGTAATGAGCTGGAGGAGAGAGAGGGGTGCGCTTCTTTCGCCTTCCGTTCCCCGCCACAGGACATGATTGGTAAAACAAACTTGGTAAAATACGTGATGTATTTCCCCCCCCCAAGGCATTTCTGGCGCCTCCTTTAGCCCGGCGCCCTAGGCAGCCGCCTAGTTGGCCTAATGGTAGCACCGGCCCTGTGTCCCCCACCACCTGAGGAAAGATTGTAGGTGTCACGGGCCTAGGTTTGCCAGGGTGTCCAAGCAGGAGTCACTGATCCCATTTTTGGAAGCATGTTCTTCCAGTCCTCAGTTCTCTCTTTCCGTGGGGAAGACCAATAGTGACACAATAAGTCCATTTTAAGAACACAGGGGGAAAGAGGCCATTATCCTCACGGGAGATCAGCTAGGCAAGGCAACATACCTTCTTTTGTTTTTGTTTAAATCACCAAGTGCTTCCAGGTTTTATCCCCAGGTCCAAAAGACATCACCACTGAGCTCCCTCCCAGGCTCTGATCATTGACTCTCAGGGTTTGCTCTTCAGGACACCTGGCAAAACATACAGCAACTGAATGTTTAATTTTTATTTTTGAACAAAATTTGGCCTGCCAACCTTTCCTTAACTTCTCCATCTAATGAACACAGTGGGTAATAATTTAAGCTTTTGACCATGTCAGTATTCTGGCAAATATTCCAAAATTTTTGTAGAGCTAACAGAACCACCCCACCCAAATTGTTCATTTGACTATGGCAAGATGTGTGACATTTGTGTTATTGATCAACACCCACATCGCAGAGGATTTCAGTTTGAAGTGTTTTGCTTTTCTTTACCTGTCCAGTATCTTTTGTTTGTTGCCACCTTGTGGCTAAGCACAAAATACTTTGTTAACAGGAAAAGATCCTAACGCACACAGAAATCTGCCTTACTATGCCAAGTCAGATCACTACTGGTCCACCCAACTCAGCAGGGGATCTCCAGGGTTTCCAGCAGGAGTCTTTCCAGCCCTTGCCGGAGATGCCAGGGGCTGAACTCAGGACCTTTTGCACATAGAACATGTGCTCTATCACCGAGGTACAGTCCTTCTCCTAAGTAAGAACTTGTGAGGATGCTGTTGTCCAAAGAGGCAGCCAGAAAGAGGCCTTGAACACAAAACAGAAATGAAACCTCAGTGGGTTGCACCGTACTCTCCCATGGAGTCTCAATACATCTGGCTGGAAGTTTTCTTAGATGTTTTGGTCAGGTAAAACTGTGTTACTTTGGCTTGCCAAGAAATTATGGTACACCTCTGCAAATATTAAAATTATGTTCTGAATTATAACTTGGATATACCTGTAAGTATATCCCCTTCTTTGGCAGATTCACATGCTCCTCAGGACAGGCCTAATTTCATGTGCCACACACACAGAGCCTAATTTCAAAGCTCTCCGCAAGCTTGTTCAGACCTCTGACAAGAACAATCTGTCCCTCCCCTGGCAGCCAGGGGAGAAAAGGGCAAGCAGAGAGAAGGGGGGGGGGGATTATGGTATTGAAGCCGTTTCTTTCTAGGCTTATATATTGAGACTGTTATTTGAGCCCACTTCCTGCCTAATTTGCGCCTCAGATCCGAAGAGGAATCTGTGACAGGGAGTAAAGGTTGCTTCACTACCCCCTCAGAGTTAGCAGGCACACATGCTAGGTTGGGGCGGGGGGGAGGTTCTCTGAGCATCAGACTTTGCATTCTGTGAAATACGTAGCTATTTTGTGCTGTGTGGGGGCAAGTGTGTGATTTAGTATGTGTGGCTCAGATCCCACCTCTAGTTTCTCAGTCAAGTTACTTGTTTCTGAGCCTCATCATACTGCCTTCTGTGAAATGGGTTTTGGAGCAGAAAACTGTGTGCAGAAGAGTGGTGTTGTATTTTGGAGCTCAGGCCCCACCTCTGACTTGTACTTAGGTACTTGGGAAAGTTTGGTTTCTTTTAGCCTCACCAGTTTGCCTGCTGGGAAATGTGTTTTGTGCTGGCCACATCCATGGTGGCAACCATTTCATGAATGGGCAAGGCCCTGGTGGCAGCCATTTTGAGAGAGCAGCCACAATACGCGCTCAAAATTCCAAATGTGCCCACATACCCAAAATGGTTGGGGACCGCTGAGCTAAACTATTGTGAGGGCCAGGAAAGTTCAGCCGCGCAAGGAACAAAGCAGTTTGCAGTCCAGCTTCTGTAAGGGAAGAGAAAGTAATATTTTGGCTGGGATTAAAGCCTCACACATGGGCACACCAAAAATTAGGAAGAAGTCCCAGGAGGACATGCTCATATGTGGTGGAGTTGTAAAAGTGTATTGGATTTTTGGAATAAAATTTTTGTAGAAATTTCAAAAATTACTGGCATTAATTTGGAGGTCTGTCCAAAATTAGCATTGTTATCAATAACGGAGAAACTTCTGTGCTCACAAGAGAAAAAGGAATTAATTGTAAGTTTGTTATCGGCAGGGAGATTACTGATAGCAAGGAATTGGAAAGTTCAACATCAGTATTTAATTATAGATTGGTATAAAGAGGTGTGGGATATCATTTTAAATGATAAACTAACATGTAGTATTAAATGTAAAAAGGGACAATTAAAGAAAAATAATTTGAAGGATATATGGGGACCATTTTTAGATTATGTTTTAGTAAAGGGAAAAGGGAGTAAGCCATGTCATGATATGATGTATTTTTGGAATATAGATTAATAATGGGATTATGTGGATAGAATTGGTTTTGGCCCCGGGGTGACGGGTGCACTTGGAGTTTATGATTTGTAGGTTTATGTTCTTTTTGTATGTGTGTTCATTTAAAAATATAAATAAAAATGGGGGGGGGGGGGAGAAGTCCCAGGAGAGAAGGGATGAAGAGCCTAAAACACGGGAGTACAAATGGATGGTGTTGTCTGGACCCCCTGTAGAATCCTATGAATGGGGCACAATAAAAAGCAAGAAATAAATTCTATGAATTGGGCATAATAAAAGACTCATCTGGAAACACATATTGTGACCTGGTAACCCTAATAAGACAGGGGCCAAGAAATAGTGGTAGTGACTTATATTTCACATATTGATTTGAACCAACCAACCATTTCGCTGCAGGATTCTAGTTATTTGTAAAGGCTGCTGCCTTGTATTGCTGGCCAAGGAGAAGCAAGGACTTCAACTAAAGGCATTTCAGGCTGTGTGGCAGCTAAATGAAGCAACCTATGTGACTCCACATTTTCTGAGGAAGATTGCAAGTGACAGATAATCTTTCTTGTAGGGAATCATGTTAATCATGACCTTTTTGAGAAACCCCCGATAAGCTTCTAATACCCCGTCTGAAAACCAGTGTTCTAGGAAGATTTGTGTTGGACATGTTTGCCCATTGTCTTAATACATAACCAGCATCCCACCAGGCAGAACCAACAACCCCAGGCAGTCAGATCTCCCTTAGGAAGAAAAAGTAAAGAAATCGTACTTTATTCAAATTAGGCAGTCGTTCCATCTGAGAATCACAGTATATTCAGTGGAAGTAATACTGGAGGGTATGAAGATAACACACAAAGAAAGGCAATGCCTTCAAAAGGTATACAGAAGAGTTTGAAGTCACAGTCTCCAAACAAACAAACACAGTGAAACAAAAATCAGTGCAGTGGCTTCATGAACAGGGATGGGATACATATGTTTAAATTGGGATATATAATGAAATGTGGGGACAGAGGAGATGGACTCATGCCTCTTAAGTATGGGTGGAGGGAATTCTCCTTTCCCAAATAGATCACTGCTACTTCCTACTGTCACAGTTGCACACATTTTTAAAATTAATTCCACACTCCATCCAGCCTTCATCCATTCCTAGATGTGATGGGTCTACACTATACCCAAGAGCCTAGATAAATACTATTTAGCATTCATATAGCACTTTTGATTGTTCAAGCACTTCATATCTGTTACCTTAGTATCCATTACAATGACCCTGTAAGGCAGGTCAGTATTATCACCCCCATATTGCAGATGTGGGAACTGAGGCTGACAATGGCTTGCCTAACACCACCTAGTGAATTTATGGCGGAGTTGAGATATGGAGAAGAATTCAGAAATGAGCAAATTATTTGTATAAAATGCATCACAATTACTATTTCTTCATTAAAAGTGGCAGATCTTCTCACCACCAGAAATGAGTCCTAATTGCAATCTCCACTAAAGGAACAACACATTTTTGTAGTATGTAGCATACAAGAGACAATAGTCTTGTAGAACAAGCAAGTACAATGTGGAATATTTCAAGAAATTAAACTACGTTTTAAAAGGCACAGAGTGGGCTCAAAGCATAGAAGAGTAACAAGGAGAAAATGCTAACAGAAGAAGGGAACCCATCATGCATCAGGGAATACAACATATAGCATAAGAGAAGAAAAATAAGGTTATTTCCGCCCCTCTCCCTAAAAAAGATGTTCTGAAGATCCTTAGCATCTCAGGAGGTCTCTAGATCACTCAACATTCTTGTATTTTGTGAACAGGTTGTACAAAACCCTCAGGGTAGATTTCAGATCCAAGTTGACAACATCTGTGGGATTAAATAAAAGAGGTACATATTTAGGTTGTTTTCATAGAATAATAGAATCATATAATACGTAGAGTTGGAAGGGGCCTACAAGGCCATCGAGTCCAACCTCCTGCTCAATGCAGGAATCCAAGTCAAAGCATCCCTGACAGATGGCTGTCCAGCTGCACCTTGAATGCCTACAGTGTTGTAGAGCCCACTACCTCCCCAGGTAGTTGGTTCCATTGGCATATTGCTCTAACAGTCAGGAAATTTTTCCTGATGTCCAGGTGGAATCTGGCTTCCTGTAGCTTGAGCCCATTATTTTGTGTCCTGCAAACTGGGATGATCAAGAGATCCTGGCCCTCCTCTCTGTGACAACCTTTCAAGTACTTGAAGAGTGCTATCATATCTCCCCTCAGTCTCCTCTTCTGAAGGCTAAACATCCCCAGTTCTTTCAGTCTCTCCTTATAGGGCTTTATTTCCAGTCCCCTAATAATCTTTGTTGCCCTCCTCTGAAGCCTTTCCAGTTTGTCCACATCCTTCTTAAAGTGTGGTGCCCAGAACTGGACGAGGCCTAACCAGTGCTGAGTAGAGGGGAACTAGTACTTCCCACGATTTGGAAGCTATACTTCTATTAACACAGCCCAAAATAGCATTTACCTTTTTTGCAGCCACATCACATTGCTGGCTCATATTCAGCTTGTGATTTACAACAATTCCAAGATCCTTCTCACTTGTAGTATTGTTGAGCCAAGTATCCCCCATCCTGTAACTATGCAGTTGGTTTATTTTAATGGCTCTTGTTTTAGAATATGAAAAACAGTTTTCTGATCGGCAATCTTTTTAAGAGTAAAAAATAATCCTGGTATTCCCTTGATACGATCATTCAGAGAAGCCTCAACCAGTTAAAACTCATCAAAACTACTCACTTAAGAATGGCAAATGAATTCTATCCTATCCTTGAACTAATGTTTCTCAGATTGCCTTTTCCAGCAACTTGTGAAATTTGAACACTTAAAGTCACTTAAGAAACAGATTTGACAAAATAATGCATTTTAGAACATTGAGAGTACATTTTCCCATGGCTTATTTCTTCTAATTAAACTGCCAAACTGAACATTTGTTGGTCATTCTTTATTCTTCACATTCTAGAACTTCCTTCCATCTCTTAAGTTTGGCAGAGGCATCCTTTCTGTGCAGAAAGGAAAGCAATAGCTACTTCTAAGGGCTGTCATTATTCCACGCAGTATTTAAATGTAACCATGAGTTTGCTGCACAAGCACAGGACTTGTTATATGGCAACACAGAATTTAGCATCCTGTGAATCAAAGCTCTCATATAAAAACCACTTTCTAGTCCTGTGGAGAAAATTTATATCTTTTGAGAAGCCAAAGACTTCCATAATCAGCAGGTGAAATTTTACTGAACTATACCATCCCGTCTCCTTCTCCCATAGCACTACTTCTATGCTGTGGTAATTACATCTCCAGAAGAACCATATGGGTGAAAGACATGTAGTTCTAGTAGCATGGATTCAGCAAAAGAGGTTGTAGCAACCTTGCTTCTATAGGTATGTGTAAAGAAGGTCTTGGCCTGTGAAATTTTGTTTAAATATTTTTACGAGAGATGCTGTCACATTCTTCCTGGATTTTGGGGTTCTTGGGTGGGGAAGGGAGAGAATAATTTCTGGACCAGACTGGGGACCTGCTAGACTTCAGTGGGTTCTGGTCCTAGTTTAGAAGGTTCCAGGCTGCATTTCATGCTATTCGGGTTTATTTTTATAACAATTAATAAGGGAATAAGCAAGAGAAGCAGATGAAGTCCTACAAAGGAACAATCTGTTTGCCTGAAAAATGAGCAACTTGACAGCATGAAGAAATGGCAGCGGGTGTTAGAATATTGCAGTTTGTCTGTAGAATTGTTTATATATGGAATAGATTGCAAAAGCTGAAAACAGATGCCTGTGCCTCCTGCTACACACCATAGGCAGGATGCACGACAATAAGCCACCCTGCCCCCGATGCACCTGACAGACAATTGGGTGCATTGTGGGTAGTGGGCACATTGTGGGCGGGAGGGGCTACTACTTAACTTAATAATCAGTTAAGTATGGAAAGATAGAATAGCTGCACCATTTCTTTTGAAAGCAGGGCTAGTGTCAGAAGCACCCTGTGTTACTTCAGAGACTGATTTCAGTGGATCTAGTCCTGAAAAATCAACAGCCTCCTTTATGATAAAGGAGGCCAGGAAAGATCCCTGTACATTCAGGTAATCCTAGGCATGGGGAAACAGACAGATGATGATATCTGGCCCTTGCATGGTGTTAGCTGTAGCTTAAATAACCTCTCGACCTCATTCTTGCCCTCAAAAGAGACATTAAATTGGCCTGTATATGTATACCAGTTTCGGGGGGGGGGCGCATAGCTCAGTGGCAGAGCACATGCTTTCCATGCAGAAGGTTCCTTTGCATGCAGACAGTTTAATTTCCATTTAAAAGGGATCTCAATTACCAGGACTGGAAAAGGTCCCTGCCTGAGAACCTGGAGAGCCACTGCCAGTCAGAGTAGGCAATATTGGGCTAGATCAGTGTTCTCCAACCAGCTGGCTGGGGCATGCTGGGAGTTGTAGGCCAAAAACATCTGGGGACCCAAGGTTGGAGAACACTGGGCTAAATGGAGCAAGAGTCTGACAGTTTAAGGGAGCTTCATGCATTCAACCTAAGTCTAGTCAACCGACTCAAGCCTAATCAAAGACACAAAAGTCTTTACAATGCTTCTGGAAGGTATTTAAACTCAGACTTCCACAGATTTCTATAGGAAGATGCTTCGGGTCAGCCTGTACTAGCCTTTGAAACATTGCACCTTTCCTTGGAGACCAACACAGGCAGAAGAAGTTGCAGAGGACCTCCAAGCATCCTCGCTGACTGTGTATGCCTTACCTGTCAGTCCTGACAATGAGAGTTTAATCAACTAAAGCTTTGTTAACCCACTGGAGCCAATTTTAGTTGCTGAGAGCAAATCTTAACCAGTGGACCTTGGAGTTAAGGGCACACTTGTTTATCTTTTGAGACTGTTTTGATTCTGACATTTTACTGTAATAGAGAATGAAAAGGAAAAGATTAAAGATGACCTTTCCTCTAACTGTGACTGGTAGCTTTTGTAATTGTAATTGATCCTACACTGGCTTCAATAAATAATATCTCAAAAAGGCAGCTATATTGATTTCTGTTTGGTAATATGCCCTTATATCAACTTAACCAATCTGTTAAAAGGCAGGTGATCAAGCAACTAGTGACACTATTTGAGAAACACAGCCATAGAAATTCAATGTTAGTATACAGTATACTTTTTGGATTCTTAGTAGTTAGTATACTTTTGGATTCTTAATATTTTGAGAACAAAAGATAACAGATGTAGAAAGATAGCCAAGGTGGTAAAGGGATGACACCTTGGAGAACCAGTTGTTTCAGTCCTCCCCAGACCTGCCCAATGCATGCACACACAGAAATGAATGTGTGTTTGTTGCATATGAACTGCTGCTTCTGCACGCTA
The DNA here is from genome assembly GCA_021292165.1 of Shinisaurus crocodilurus. Lineage (NCBI taxonomy): Eukaryota > Metazoa > Chordata > Lepidosauria > Squamata > Shinisauridae > Shinisaurus > Shinisaurus crocodilurus. The sequence goes on from CM037879.1 coordinate 186,846,400, forward strand.
CCTTCTGGTCGAGCCTTTGGCTTCTTCAACCCTCCATCCTGCATCAGTTCAAAAGCAAAGGAAACATTGTGAACCTACAAAACAAACAAAACAAACAAACAAACAGAAAGCCCTCTAGTTAACTTCTCATCAGGTAGCAAAGAGGAAGGTTTATTTCTTCATTTTCCCTCATATGACTATGTTTACCTGGATGTATTCTCCATTGGATTCTTAAGCCAATCTTCACTGTAAATATATTGTCTGCTTTCAAGAACAATTGCATTACTTAAAACCTTTAGACCTTGTACAATTGTCATCATTGGCCACCTTTTCACACATGGTCGCTTCATGCTGGGAGTTGTAGGCCAAAAACATCTGGGGACCCAAGGTTGGAGAACACTGAGATAGAGTGTCTGCTGGAAACTCATTCATTTTAGCCACTGCAACTTGGAGACTCCCAAACTAATTTTCAGTGTCCTGGAGCTCTAATGGCATGTTCAGAAATTTCTTGTGGTTGTGCCTCTGCTGAATTGTACCCCAACAGGAGGTGGTGGTCACACATAAGGAAAAAACAACCCTACACATAGAAAATTAGCATGTCAGGGAGGCGGCTAGGCTAGCTTTCCATGGACAGGGAGCCTTTTAAATGTGGGTGGGAGCTTTAAACATGTAACCCTCATCCCCAACACAGTCTGAAGTGGTAAAATCCAGGAAAAGCTACATAACACAATATATCTGTAGTTTGGTTGCAGGTTGTAAAAGCTGCAGAGGCTGATATCCTTAATCAATTGGTCTGCACAAGAGGCTCATATATGACCCAATTCATACTTTTCAGTAACTGATACATCAGCTTGTTCATGTAAACATGCAGGCTCCTTTCATGATATTTGGATGAGAATACAATGAGTGGAATATAGACCATAATCACGATGGTTAAGGATTTTACTGTAGAAAATCTAGTCCAGTGCTGGTACCAATTAATAGCTTTGTAGTAGCAACAGTATTGCCTTTTTGTTTTATACAAATGCATGGCAAAACATTCTCTTTCTGCTGTTAAATTCAGAGTGCTTTGCACCCCACCCCACCCCAATTTTAAATGGCCAATTCTTGTGATATTACATTGGCGCAGGAGGGGAGGAATTTAATTAAAACGACTCATTGCTCAGTGAGCTGAGCAGTAAAAACAGGCAAAAGCTTTCCCCTCCCTGGGAGCTGAGCATTCAAAAACATTTATTGCTCCTTCCAATTCTTGCTTACCGGTAATCTTCATCATGAAACAGTGTGAATGAAAGGTTGTACCCTTCCTTTATACACACAGACTCACTCCATCAACACAACATCTCCACAACTAGACAACTCTTTTCTGTTATATTAGGGACTCCAAACAGTGCTATGCAAACTGGCCTATGCATTTGTAATATTTATTAATACATTGCTTCAAGGAACTTTATATTGCAAATGTAAGCACTTCACGTTGTGCATTCTGTGCAAGTCATACCACCAATATTTTGGGGATGTTCATAATTTATACACGTGAGTCTGATTCAGCAATTCTGGTGCATACAGAGCCCACTAAAAGTATAGATTTCGCTACAGCACTGGGGGACAAACCTCTGTATGCAAGGGATGAAAACACAACACTTTCCCAGACACTGAAATGAATAGGGAACAGCCTCTGTGTTCATGCAGTGGCGACCATGCCCCCATTCTAGCTCCCACTCAGTTGGGGCTATACTGTCACAGAAGCAGGTTTCACCACACATATCCCTAGCTGGATGGGCAACTGAACGTGCACACATTTGCTGCACATCCAACCCCCAGGGATGCACATGTGTAGCCTTTTGAAAACGGACAAGATCCTGTCAATCTGCTGTTTGTGAGAGGGGGCAGGAGGGCTGTGTTCAGTCCTCACCACCCTCCTAGTTTTCCTGCCTCATGGATCAGTGGGATCTTAGGCTTAAAAAAAAAAGACTGAGCACACAGATTCAGCTGCTCCACATACATTCTCTTGGATCAGAACCCAGCGGATAGGGTGACATTATTCTCCACAGGCTTTGTTTTCCTTCATTTTATATCTGCAGGACATTTTATCTTTAGATTTCTCTCTCTCTCTTGCACGCACACATGCATACACACACACACACACACACACACAGAGAATAGCTAATACTTCACTGCAAAGTTCCTGGTTGTACTATTGGGATTTATTAGCTTTATAGGTAAGATTCACGTCTAAGCTTTACAGTATATTTTCACATAACTATGAAAAATGTTAACAGTACAGCTTATCTGCAGTCATCTTGGCTTCACTCTGGCTCCAGTTATTTTATTCTTTTAACCAGTTGTAATCTGCTCAGAGAATGCACGCTATTGGCTGGATTAAAAATATAATAAATAAATAGATAAAGTGGTAAAAATAAAATAGGCAAATATTGAAAGTAGCCGCTCCCAGAATGTAGCAGACAGAAATGGTCTGGCTGGGATTTCTACCCACCTTCTGATCAAAACTTTCAGGCGTTAAATAGAAATTGTGGAGAGGAACAAAATAGTCTTCAAGGAGGCCCATCAGTAATACCAGGTAAACGCCATCTGCAAACTGAAGAGAAATACCACTGTCACTCCCAATGAGACCACAAGAGGAGTCAAACAGTGGCCTGGTCCACACAATCGCCACAGTGGCTTGTTTAAGCTGCCATGTGTACCAGGCGCCATTTGCCCAATTACCCACTTGGGCGCGGCTTGTCGTGTCACCTGAACACAGACGGTATGGCTTTTTGGAGGTGGAAACAACAGGGTTATTTGAGGACTGCTTCCCCCTCAAACAAGCCATGCCGCCCGGGTTTGGACTACATGACAAGCTGTGCCTGGGTAGGTAATTAGGCAAATGGTGCCCGGCTTGCACCACAGCTTAAACAAGGCCTGTGACTTGTTTAAGCCATGGCAATCTTGCCAACTGGGTGAGTGTCTGTAAATAACACCTAGTCTACAGGGCACCTTTGCTCTGGTCACAATACCTGACCTCAATAAATGTTTGCAGGCATTCAATAATTTAGTATTATCCATTCAGGTTGAAGATAAGGAAAAGCACAAAATGAGACCTAGTAACACAGGAAAAAGTGCTCCCAAGTGTACCAAGGACTCAATAAATCAAATGTTTGCTTTATCTTCAACTGTAGTCCTTCCAAGGCAGCTACATTTAATTCCTTAAGCCAGGGCTCTCCAACCTTGGGTCCCCAGATGTTGCTGGCCTACAGCTCCCAGCATACCCAGCCAGCATGGCTAATAGCAAGGGATTCTGGGAGCTGTAGTCCAGCAACATCTGGGGACCCAAGGTTGGAGAGCCCTGCCTGGCCTTAAGCTATAGCAATAGATAGAGAAGACAGTTAACAGTAGGCTTGTCATCCATACAAGTAAATGGAGCAACATATCCATTCACTTCTATGAAGCAGGCAAAGGGGCTGAAAATCCTTAAGGGGGGAATGTTGTGGTATGTTATCAGCTGCAAGCTGGGAGCATTCGTTTTAGTATGTTTGGGAACATTGGCTGTCTCAAGCAGTTCTGTTTATGTCTGCAGCCAGGAGGCTATTCCCGGACTCAAGCCTGGGAAAAGATCTCTGGGAACTAACAAACCAACTGTCACGTGTTTGTTTTTCCTCTGACGTAGTGAACTGCTCCAGAGAGAAGCCATTTTAAGGGGAAGGACTTTAGCTTTGCTCTTGTGTTCTTCTTTTGTTCTTGCAACTGCTACAATGTAACGCTTTGTATTGGTGGGGTGAAGTATTACTTCTATCCACTGGACTAATGCTTGCTATGCATTTATACTCTGCACATGGACTGTATCTAGGGAATGTATACTCTGTAGTGCTTACTTTAAATAAGTAAATAAACGGGTAGAATAGACCTGTTGCTGTTACAGAGTGTTTCCTGTGTCCTGGATTAATCTGCAATTGGAGTGGCTGAGCTGCTGGGTCATTACAGGGTCTGCTGCTGTGTGGGAGATTCTCTGCTGCTGTGTGTGGAACGTCTGGCAAGGCTAGCACACGGATTACAAATCTCTTTCAACACCAACAGGGAAACCATTCCTCCCCCATTCCAGACCCTGTTGTCTCATGGGTCTAGGACTGGGACAAATGCCCCCTCATGGTTTCCCCAACTGCAACCCAACTGCATGCATGATGTGGAGAAAGTGCACATAATGCATAGTCAAACCATGAAATCCACTGCCACAAGATGTAGCGATGGCCACCAATTCGGGTGTCTTTATAGGCCTGTGGCTCACGCTGGCTCAGCTTGTCTGAGCGTGGAAAGCTAAGAAGGGTCAAGCCTGGTTATTACTTGGATGGGAGACCCCTCCTCTAGTTTCCTGCATTGAGCAGGGGGTTGGACTTGATGGCCTTAGAGTTGGAAGGGGCCTACATGATCTATGAAATCTATGAAATAAAGGGGATTAGACAAATCCATAGAGGATAAGACTTTCAATAGCTACTAGTCATGACGACTATATATTATCTCCAGTATCAGAGGGAGTATGTCTGTGTATACCAGTTGCTGGGGGACATGAGCAGGAGGGTGCTGTTACACTCATGTCCTGCTTGTAGGCTTCCCACAGTTGTTTGTTTGGCCACTGTGGGAACAGAATGCTGGACTAGATAGGCCTTTGGTTTGATTCAGCATGGCTCTTATGTTCCCTTCCCTTTCCTCCACTCAGTTGTATGGAACAGGGAAATGGAACTGCAATCAGGGGAAATTCTTGAGGGAAGAAAACTAAGGTGTTGGAGGGGGAGGGGCAGATATAATTTCCACCTATGGCAACAAAATAGCTTAAACTGGCCCTGTATTTTTAGCTTCAGATATTTGGGTGGAGAAGCAGGTTAGAGAGGGTGATTTTGACCAGAAAAACAGCAAGTGAGGAAATGGTTAAGACTTCTCCCTCCCCCAGTACTCCAATCAAATTCTCCACACCTTCTTTGAATTTAAAAACATGGAAGATTATTTTGTGTGTCTGAACACACTGCATGGCTCTCAACATCATTACTAATGCCTCTTACCTGGGTTTCCAATTCTGTCACTTCCAAATTCAGCTTATTTAGGTGTTTGTTTACAAAAGTGATCAAAGACTGGAGAGGAAAAGAACACCATGATAAAAGAAATTAAAAACACACACACATAAAACAGCCCATATTCTGTTTAAAAAAAAAATAAAAAAATTCTAAGAATGAGCATAACAAATCCACAATACAAAACCAGCAATATTTCAAACCGTACACTGATTTAGTAGTATACTTTAACATTTTTATTATATTTGGAATTTAGTGGAAGTGGAATCAATTTAATACAATGCAATTTTAGTCCATGCAAGCAGTCTAAGCATTCCCCACATAAATGCTCGCATGGGCAAATGTAATGCTCCAGAGGCCTCTAAAAATGTCTGAAACAAAGCCTACCTGGTCCTTTCAGAAGTCTTGCTAAATTTTATTTATTTATTACATTTCTATACTGTCCAATAGCTCATGCTCTCTCTGGGCGGTTCACAACAGTTAAAACTATAAAATACAACAACATGATAAAACATAATCTGCGTCTTGAAAAGTGGTGTGACACAGCCATTATTCCCTGTTCAAAATAGCAAGTTGCCTCATACCATCGTCCAGACCATTAGCCTACATTTACCCATGTAGGGGGAAAGTCGGACTATAAAGCACATAGTCTTCAATGTCTCTATACTAATGCCCAGAGTATGGGCAATAAACAAGACGAACTTGAACTCTTGATACACGAGGGCAAGTACGACTTGATAGGGATAACTGAAACCTGGTGGGATGACTCCCATGACTGGAATACAGCAATTGAAGGGTATAACTTGTTCAAAAGGAACAGAAGCAACAGAAAGGGAGGTGGAGTTGCACTGTATGTCAAAAATACGTATCTCTGCACAGAGATACAGGAAGAGGAGCTTGGCAGCCCCATTGAGAGCATCTGGGTTAAAATAAAGGGGGCAAAGAATAAAGCGAACATGGCGGTTGGAGTCTACTACCGACCACCCAATCAAGGAGAAGACGAGGATGGAACTTTTGAAAAGCAAATTGCCAGTGTTTCAAGGAGGCACGATGTGGTAGTAATGGGAGACTTCAATTTCCCTGATATCTGTTGGGAGACTTATTCAGCCAAACATGGCCCCTCCAAGAAATTCCTGAGCTGTGCTGCTGATAACTTCCTCCTACAGAAAGTGGAGGAAGGAACTAGAGGATCGGCTATCCTTGACCTGATTCTAACCAACAGAGACGAGTTAGTGGATAAAGTGGCAGTTTCGGGAACTCTGGGGGAAAGTGACCATGTTATACTTGAGTTCTTGATTCTAACGGAAGCAAAAGCTGAGTGTAGCCAAACACGTACCCTGGATTTTAGGAAAGCCAATTTTAACAAACTCAGAACAATGATTAGTAAGATCCCAATGCAAGTGACTCTCACGAGAAAGGGAGTCCAGGAGGGGTGGGAGTTTTTAAAAAAGGAAATTTTAAAGGCACAATTGCAAACAATTCCCACAAGGAAAAAAGGCAGAGGGCAACAGAAGAAGCCAATGTGGCTTCACAATAAACTCAAAGATGACCTGAAAACAAAAAAGGACACGTATAGGAAGTGGAAGGAAGGACAGGCTACAGGGGAAGAGTACAGGCAGGTAGCACAGAACTGCAGGAATAGTGTCAGGAAGGCTAAAGCTGAGAATGAGCTAAGGTTAGCGAGGAATGCTAAAAGCAACAAAAAAGCTTTCTTCAGATACATGCACAGTAAAAGACAGAAGAAAGAACTGGTGGTTCAACTACGCAATGAGGATGGCAAATTGATAACAGAAGACAAAGAAAAGGCAGAAGTGTTCAATTCCTACTTCGGCTCGGTCTTCTCCCAAAAGAGGGTCTATGACCCCCCTGGCAAACCTGAAGTGCAGACTGAAGGGGCAGAATTGCAGCTTGAGATTGATAGGCAAATGGTCAAGGAGCACCTGATTACTCTGAACGAGTTTAAATCTCCAGGGCCTGATGAGCTGCATCCTAGAGTAATAAAGGAACTGGCAGAAGAACTCTCAGAACCACTGTCTATTATCTTTGAGAAATCATGGAGGACAGGTGAAGTGCCAGACGACTGGAGGAGGGCAAATGTTGTTCCCATCTTCAAAAAGGGCAAGAAGGAGGAACCTGGGAACTATAGGCCAGTCAGTCTGACATCAATCCCCGGGAAGATTTTTGAGCAGATTATAAAGCAGTCAGTCTGCAAGCACCTTGAAAACAATGCAGTGATTACTAGAAGCCAGCATGGATTTGTCAAGAACAAATCCTGTCAGACTAATCTGATCTCATTTTTTGATCGGGTAACCTCCCTTGTGGACTGTGGGAATGCTGTGGACATTATATACCTGGACTTCAGCAAAGCTTTCGACAAAGTGCCTCATGATATCCTGATTAGTAAGCTAGCTAAGAGTGGGCTAGATGGAACAACTATCAGGTGGATCCACAATTGGCTAAAGAATCGGACTCAAAGAGTGCTTATCAATGGTTCCTTCTCAAACTGGGGAGAGGTAACGAGTGGGGTACCACAGGGCTCGGTCCTGGGCCCGGTGCTCTTCAACATTTTTATTAATGACTTGGATGAGGAGGTACAGGGAATGCTTATCAAATTTGCAGATGACACAAAGTTGGGTGGAACAGCTAATACTCTGGAAGACAGAAACAAAATTCAAAGTGACCTCGATAGGCTGGAGCGCTGGGCCGAAAACAACAGAATGAAATTTAACAGGGATAAATGCCAAGTGCTGCACCTAGGGAGAGGAAACCAAATGCAGAGTTACAGAATGGGGGACACTTGGCTCAACAATACTACAAGTGAGAAGGATCTTGGAATTGTGGTAGATCACAAACTGAATATGAGCCAGCAATGCGACGTGGCTGCAAAGAAGGCAAATGGAATTTTGGGCTGTATTAATAGAAGTATAGCTTCCAAATCGCGGGAAGTGATAATTCCCCTTTACTCGGCACTGGTTAGGCCTCATCTTGAGTACTGCGTCCAGTTCTGGGCACCTCACTTTAACAAGGACATAGACAAACTGGAGAGGGTTCAGAGGAGGGCAACAAGGATGATAAAGGGAATGGAAACAAGGCCCTATGAGGAGAGACTGAAAGAACTGGGCATGTTTAGCCTTCAGAAGAGGAGACTGAGGGGAGATATGATCGCACTCTTCCAGTATTTGAAGGGATGTCACACAGAGGAGGGCAAAGATCTCTTCTCGTTCATCCCAGTTTGCAGGACACGGAATAATGGGCTCAAGTTACAGGAACCTAGATTCCACCTAAACATCAGGAAAAATTTCCTGACTGTCAGAGCAATAAGACAATGGAATCAACTACCTAGGGAGGTGGTGGGCTCTCCCAGTCTGGAGGCATTCAAGGTGCGGCTGGACAGACATCTGTCAGAGATGCTTTGACCTGGATTCCTGCATTGAGCAGGGGGTTGGACTCGATGGCCTTGTAGGCCCCTTCCAACTCTACTTTTCTATGATTCTATGATTCTATGAGCCTGCCTAGCTGAGGACTGGTCTACCCTGACTATCAATGGCTCTCCAAAGCCTCACGCAGAGATCCTCTAATTGGAGTTCCCAGGGGCTGAACCTAGAACCTTCTGCATGCCACGAACTGCTTTACCACCAAATAGAAATGTATTCATTCTGCCCTAACCTATTTTGTATTCCTACAAAAATCTACAAAACATTTTTGACCATTGACAGGACAGAAAAACTGGATTTACATAGAACTGTAGGCAATGACAGATCTATCAGAGGTCTTTCGAGTATCTGAAAGTCTACTATCTCATACAGTGTTAGAGACATGAAACCTGATACTTCTCACTGGCACGGGCAACAGCTCTGTCCATGCTTTGAAGTATTATGTGAGGCTCCGGGTCAAGGCATTTCTACCATAGCTGAGTGACAGGACACATGTTGTGCAGGCCTAAGGTCTCAGGTTCAATCCCTAGCATAGCCTTCCATAACCTGGTGCCCTCTGGCTGTGTTGGACTGCAACTCTCATAATTTCCAGCCAGCCATTGGCCATGCTGACTGAGAATTATGGGAGTTGCAGTCCAACACATCTGCAGGGTACCAGGTGGAACCCAAATAGCCTGGCTGGGAAAGGCCTCTACTTGAGCACTGTGGCCAGTTGGAGTAGGCAATATTGGGATACTGCAGCTTGTGAAGCAGCTTGGTATTTTCCTCTCCATTATACATGTGGGGATCCAAGGATAATCACCACCTGCCCAATGGCCACTGAGTGATCCCAGACCTCTCATTTTCAATCATCATCATCATCATCATCATCATCATCATCATCAGGCGATCACTCGTGACCGAGTAAGATTGTCTTCCGGGTTAAAAGGAGGAAATTCTAAAGAAGATTGTGTAGACTCTAGCGATGGGTGGGTCCGTAAGTGACTGTGGAGGCCAATTCTAGATCCACACAGCTTCCCACAGTGAGGACACAGGTTACCAGATAGAAGATGGTCCTGTAAAGGATTCATTTGACGTGCTTTTCGCTTAGCACGTTTCTCCCTTTCGCCCTGCACTCGGGCTTCTTCAAAGTCCATGGAACCTTTGTGAAAGGCCAACCTCCATTTAGATCGTTCATGGGCCAGAGCTTCCCAGTTTTCGATGTTTATATTGCATTTTTTTAGATTAGCCTTATGAACATCTTTAAACCTCTTATATTGACCACCGATATTCCGCTTTCCATCCTTGAGTTGGGAGTAAAGTAACTGCTTTGGGAGACGGCAGTCAGGCATTCGAACAACATGACCGGTCCACTGAAGTTGGCGTTGAAGGATCATTTTTTCAATGCTAGTAGTCTTTGCTTCTTCCAGTACACTGACATTTGTTCGCCTATCTCCCCAAGTAATTTGCAGTATTTTCCGGAGGCAACGTTGATGAAACCTTTCAAGGAGGTGGAAGTGACGTTTATAGATAGTCCATGTTTCGCAGGCATACAATAAAGTTGGTAATACAATGGCTTCATAAACCAGTGTTTTGGTCTTCTTAAAAATATCCCGATTCTCGAACACTCTATGTTTCATTCGAGAAAATGCGGCACTTGCGGAGCTCAGACGATGCTGGATTTCACTGTCGATGTTAGCTGTAACAGAAAGATAGCTGCCAAGATAGAGAAAATGATCGACATTTTCCAGTATTGTCCTGCCAAGCTGGATAGATGGCATCACCAAAGGATTGGCTTGCACTTGCTGATGAAGCACTTTGGTTTTTTTGATGTTAAGTGAGAGACCAAGCTTTTCGTATGCTTCTGCAAAAGCATTTAGGATAGTTTGGAGATCATCCTCTGAATGTGCGGAGACCACATTATCATCAGCATACTGAAGTTCCACAACGGAGGTTGTAATTACCTGACTTTTTGCTTTCAGCCTGCTGAGATTAAAAAGCTTTCCATCTGTTCGATATATAATTCCCACACCGGTGGGAAGTTTCCCCTTGACAAGATGTAAAACCATGGCGATGAAAATGGCAAATAATGTTGGGGCGATAACACATCCCTGTTTAACACCTGATCCCTCTTTAAATGGAGCACCATGAGAGCCGTTGTTGTCCAAAACCGTTGCCGTCATGTTGTCATGGAGAAGTCGCAAGATATTCACAAATTTATTGGGGCATCCAATTTTCATAAGGATAGTCCAGAGAGCTGTACGGTCTACAGTATCAAAGACCTTAGCCAAATCGATAAATGCCATATAAAGGGGTTGATTTTGCTCCCAGCGTTTTTCTTGGAGCTGGCGTGCAGTAAAAATCATGTCTACTGTCCCTCTAGAGGGGCAGAAACCATATTGAGTTTCAGGGAAGATCTCTTCTGAAATAGATAGAAGACGGTTTGCGAGAATCCTAGCAAATATTTTACCTGCGGTTGCTAAGAGAGACGATCCCTCGCCGGATCGTCACCTTGAAGTGGTGAGTGGGCTTGCGTGTTCCGATGAATCCTGTGAGCAATGCCGTCGGGAGCTATGTACTCCCAGTAGGGTCACCCATGGCGGTAAGGTCCGGGGAGAGGAACCAGACAAAGAACGATCCAAAACATAAAGTCCCCAACGGCAGAACAGGCGGAAGATAATTAAACCATTTTCAATCATCGAACTACTGGAATACATGGGCTCAATAAAAAAAATACATTTTTAAATACTGCTGAGAAAATGTTCAAGATAATAATCCACCCACATTTGCTAAAAGTGGATGTAAAGCATGAAAAACCGTGACAATGTTGACTAAAAGAAGATGTTCTCCTTCCCACTCTGAAGGAAATTTGTTTATGATCTGTCAATTACACATGCTGTAGAAATATCAAAATATGAATGCGATATTGAGATATTACCACCACAACACAAGAGTTTTCAGTAGAAATTGTTTGGGCAGTTCATGTTGGCCCTTTATGACATAATGTAAGCCGCCTTGGGTTCCTTGCAGGAAAAAAGGTGGGGTATAAATATAATAAAATAAATAAATAAATAATTGTAAAGGCCTGTCATTAACTTGAACTACAGGATGGTACATGAACAAAAGCAGTGGCCCCATGTCTAGTTCCAGTTCCTCCTCCTCCCCTTCCTTCTCCATACAGTATGGAAACATATGATGTGGTGCCTTCATATCATGTGTTGCCTGTCCCCCGGCAGCCAGGTATGTGGAGAAGCATCAAGAGGTCAGAATTTTGGGCCACTTGCTGCAGCCCACAGCCTAGCAGGGGCCCACTGCCTACCTGAGCACTCCCAGATGACTGCAACTTCTCCTCCTCCTCCTCACCTCTGTTGCTAGTTCCCATCCTGGCCCTCTCCACTCTCATTTGGTTTGGGCCCCAACTTGGCAGTGGTGATAAGGAGAAGCAACCACTGTTCTTCACTCACTCTGGGCCAAATATGATGGTGGTGGCTGCTGCTCCTCCTTGCTGCCACTTCCCACCACCATCCCATTGGGATGAGGAAGAGATTCAGGGGGAGAGTGAGTGAAGGAACAGCAGTGGCTGGCTGCTACCAGATTTGTCTCACACCAGAAGAGGAAGTGAAGAGAGGGACAGGGAGCTGATGGCAAGAAGAAGCAGTAGTAGCTACCACCCCAGGTGGGAGAAGAGGAAGCCCCAACCAGCCCACCAACCAGCCCACAAGTTGTTCACATGTATGTGAGTAAGTATTAGCGAGGGATCCACTGTGAGTCTCCCATGTAGTGGAGAGAGGAATCCACCAAATCTCTTGTCTGGGCCCCACAAAAACCTGAAGTTGCTTCTGATCCCATCACATGTTTCATTACTACATACATGGGGAAGAGAAGGTGGTACTAGAGGTAGAGGTCACTCTTTTGGGGAGCAGCCACCTTTTTTTGGTAACACCAAATTCTGCTGTTATTTATTTATTATATTTATGCCCCACCTTTTTTCCTGCAAGGAACCCAAGGTGGCTTACATAATCCTCCTCCTCTCATTTCCCCGAATGCCCTGGAAGTGGCATTCATTTCCACTTACCATTTAACAGACCACAGGTTTTAAGCAGGCATTTGCATTAAGAGAGCCAGTGTGGCGTAGTGGTGAGAGTGTTGGACTGGGACTCTGGAGATCCAGGTTCTAGTCCCCACTCAGCCATGAAACTCACTGGGTGGCTTTGGGCCAGTCACTGACTCTCAGCCTAACCTACCTCACAGGGTTGTTGTGAGGATAAAATGGAGAGGAGGAGGAGGATTATATAAGCCGCCTTGGGTTCCTTGCAGGAAAAAAGGCGGGGTATAAATATAATTAAATAAAAATAAATAAGATCCTCTCCTCTTGTCCTCTGAATGTTGTTGTCTGATTTCAAACTTTCATAGTCCAAATAATTTTTTCTACTATGTAGAAACAACTTTCTCCATGCAAGGGCTGATTCAGACATTATGGTGCCCTTTATGTGAGCATGTCAGGAGAACACAAGGCCGCTGCCAGACTAGAAATAGGGGCGATGTTTGGTGGTCCATACATCAATGACCTGTGTGTTTCTGTTCTTATGGGGGTTCAAGGCATTCAGCACTACATGAGCGACCTGACAGGGCCAGTTTACACAAACAATGCCTCCACATAAGCCTGACAGCTGTGAGGTGATCGCAGGGGGACTTAGGCATGTCTGAACCTGACCTGAGATTTTGAAAAGTTTTTTTAAAAAATGCATTTCAGAGAATAGGGGTTTGAGAGGCATAGATTGTAAAGTATATTGTTAAAGGTTTGAGGTTATTAAGACTAAAGGAAACAAATCTCACCCCTCCCCTAAGCTATCCATTCTACTGCATAAAGTTCCTCAGAAAACCATTTTTTCAGTAACATGATGGGGAGCCTAAAAATAAATTATTCTTGATTTGTTAACTGGGGGACCAAGCTTATGAAAGCAAGTCCCGAACCATCTCCCACTGGCCCATCAAATAGAAACATTTTACCTTTTTTACTACACTTAGTTTATCCGGAGCATGGTCAAAGAGGGTATCGAAAGCATCACGCTCTGGTTTAAGAGAGAAAAGGAAAGAAGGCTTTGTTAAAAAAATAAAGACAGTTCTTTAGTGAGAGTTCATGGAAGCAACCTACACACGGCGATTATTTTTATCTAATGCTCATCTAAAGAAACCATGTAAGGGACTCATAGGGCAAAGTATAGAACGGAAGCATGACTAACCTTATCACCAGGCAACCCAAAGATTTTGTCTCAAGCAATGCTTTGGTTTGGACAGGGTGCAAGGAAGGAATGAGTGAGCCATAGCCCATCAGACCACCCTGGAAGGGAACAGGCTTAAGGGAAACCCCAAATAGTAGGAGGCTCAATGAATCATAGAATCATAGAAAAGTAGAGTTGGAAGGGGCCTACAAGGCCATCAAGTCCAACCCCTGCTCAATGAAGGAATCCAGGTCAAAGCATCCCCGACAGATGGCTGTCCAGCTGCACCTTGAATGCCTCCAGAGTGGGAGAGCTCACCTAGGTAATTGGTTCCATTGTCTTATTGCTCTAACAGTCAGGAAAATTTTCCTGATGTTTAGGTGGAATCTGGGTTCCTGTAACTTGAGCCCATTATTCCGTGTCCTGCAAACTGGGATGATCGAGAAGAGATCCTGGCCCTCCTCTGTGTGACAACCCTTCAAGTACTGGAAGAGTGCAATCATATCTCCCCTCAGTCTCCTCTTCTGAAGGCTAAACATGCCCAGTTCTTTCAGTCTCTCCTCATAGGGCCTTGTTTCCAGTCCCTTTATCATCCTTGTTGCCCTCCTCTGAACCCTCTCCAGTTTGTCTACATCCTTCTTAAAGTGTGGTGCCCAGAACTGGACGCAGTACTCAAGATGAGGCCTAACCAGTGCTGAGTAAAGGGGAATTATCACTTCACGCGATTTGGAAGCAATACTTCTAATAATGCAGCCCAAAATAGCATTTGCCTTCTTTGCAGCCACATCGCATTGCTGGCTCATATTCAGTTTGTGATCTACCACAATTCCAAGATCCTTTGCACTTGTAGTATTGTTGAGCCAAGTGTCCCCCATTCTGTAACTCTGCATTTGGTTTCTTCTCCCTAGGTGCAGCACTTGGCATTTATCCCTATTAAATTTCATTCTGTTGCTTTCGGCCCAGCGCTACAGCCTATTGAGATCACTTTGAATTTTGTTTCTGTCTTCCAGAGTATTAGCTGTTCCACCCAACTTTGTGTCATCTGCAAATTTGATAAGCATTCCCTGCACCTCCTAAATGCCACACTAAACACAATGTAGTGCTACTAGTTTAAAATGGCACATTTATTTAATTTTGATTTTTGCATTTTGCACTTAAGACGCCCATTATGGGTTTATTTTCTAAGGTAAAATCATTTACTTACCAAATCTCCCCATCATCATCCTGCAAAGCAGAGTTGTAGAAAATGCTTTGTTAGTTCATGAATAATGGATTCGTAAGAGCCCACAATTAATAGGGAAACCATGAAGGTCAATCTTGCTAGACAATCTTTTAAGAAAGGCAGAATTACCACCTCCTAAGGTCAAAGGGCAATTTTCTCTATTTATTATAAACCAGTACACTAATTTTACGACCCCAAGGGCCTGTGCACACCCAACGGGTTTTTAAAACCCTTTTTTTTTTTTAAGCATCCATCTCCCCCTGCCAGATCACAAATTGCTTTTGAAACTCCCCTCAGTTCCAAAAGCAGTGGGGCTGGGGCTGTTATTGTCCATGTGGGGCTAGGGCTATTGTTCAAGAAATGCAAGTTCAACACCTCTCAGGCACACGTGAGTGAAATGGGTTTGGGGAGCCTGGCACTGTACTGTCATTTGTACAGCATGGAAAGACAACAAACATTTCACACCACTGACCATTTTGGTTTCATAAGTTTCATAAATCAGAGTTGGAAGGAGCCTACAAGGCTATCTAGTCCAACCCCCTGCTCAATGCAGGAATCTACAAGAGGGGTCTCCCATCCAAGTAATAACCAGGCCTGACTCTGCTTAGCTTTCCACGTTTGCACTTGATTGGAAAAAACAAGCTTTTATGCGCCTATCGGTAGTTTTCAATGGCCAGGCTCATGATCACGGCAGTTTAAACAAGCTATGGTGTCTTGTTTAAGCTGCGGCATGTGCCGGCACCCATGGCCTGTTGCTAGGTTATTTGAGGGTTGTTTCCCCCTCCAACAAGCCATGCCACCTGGGTTTGGATGAGATGCCAAGCTGCACCAGGGTGGGTAATTAGGCTGGTTTGAGCTGCGGTGATTGTGCAAACCAGGTCAGTCTGTGTTCCAAATGTGGAAGTGCAGGAGTTCATACTGACTCCGTGGGCGGGTTTGTACGTCATGCTAAGCCACCGTGCCAATAAGTCAACAAGGGTTGGTTGTTCGCCGAACACACAATACTCCCGACAGACAATCGTGCTTGCCGCGGCTTGTTCCCCCACTCATTCCCCCTCAGTCCTCCTGCCAGCTCCGGCACATATCCCAGGTGCCTTTGCGGCAGAACTCCTTGTTGTCTCGGCCCCTACGTCAGCACCCTCTCGGGTTGCCGGTTACCAAGGGAAACTCCCCCACCCCCTGCATCAGACCACCAAACGGAATTAATTTGCAGAGCCCTTATGAACACAGGGACGTATTCACCAGCATTTCCCCCACAGTGAATTTTACTGTTTACTGACTCTGACATTTAGCCCAGCATACTGATATTCTCCTTTAATCAATGTCTTAATCAATTTCATCCTCCATTTCAGAATTCTCCTTTTTAAAGGCAACTTCAGAGTTTACACAGAAGTAAGAGCGCCACTGGCAAAGTGTCTTCCCACCAGCTGCTTTCGGCGTCCCACTCCCCTTCCTGCTTGTTGCCCCCCTCCGTTGCTGGCTGTCACAGCTTGATATTCATGATTTTTAGGGGCATGGGACAGAGGGCGCTGAGAAGGGATGAGGGAGGATGATGGCCGCATGAGCGGGAGCGCGGAATGTCAGGGATTTTTGCAGCTCTGGCCAAGCTGTTCATGGCAACCCACAATAAAATCACCTTCCTGGCCTCAGATGACATGACAAGCCACCATGGGTATCAACAACCCTTTAAAAAGCCATGGGTTCTCATCACATGACAACCCACCGTGGCTGATCACCCAGGGTAGGTTGTCGTGTCATGCGAACCAGGTCTGTGTGTGTGTGTGTGTGTGTGTCTCTGAGTGAGAGAGAGAGATGAGTTTGTGTATTATACACACAGAGACACTTACATCAGCCAAAAAGTAGGATATAGTATAATACCTAATTAAATAGGTTCAGCATAAGCGTAATCCTATGTGTAAGTTACCTGGAAGTAAGCTTCATTGAACTCAGTGTTGCTTACTTCTGACTGCATAGGTTCAACTAGTAAAAAAGACTGAGGTTTAACAAAAGACCCTCAGCTTTTAATTGGAAATACAAGCAAATTTGCAAAGAAGTGTTGCCATTTAAACTGCAAGAATGAAGTAGGAAGCCCATCAAAGAAAAGGGAAGAAGCATCCAGCTTAATTATTCTCCTCCTCCTTTGACTTCCTGTACACTAATCCACTGTAAACAGCAGTAACCTCAAAAGCCTTGTTGCTATCACCTCATTCACTTGCCAGAGGAAGGAGAGTCCATCAATTACTCTGGTGCTGGGGCAGATGATCCAACTGCTCCTGTTCTGAAAAAAGCCCTGGAGCTGTGCTCCCCTACATTCCCCCTCCACTACACCACTGATTCCAGGGAACCCTGGGGGGATCAGTGCTGGCCCAAGGCATTTTGCTGCCTGAAATGGAGCACCAAACAGTGCTGCCCCTGCTAGGGCCAACACTTTAAAAGGTGTTGCACCATTCAGTTCCTGCCTTCATCTATCCCTGTAACTTCTAATGCCTGAAGCAACCTACTTCACTTTATTGCATGGTAGGGCCCAGTGTTGGCTCCAGGTTTTTGAGGGCCCTTGGGCAAGACACCTTGAATGGGCTCCCTCTCCCTCAGGGAGCCTACCTTCTCACTGCCATGGTCACCAGCTGCTATTGCTCCTCATCCTCTTTCACATCTCTGCTACCACTTGCTTGCTTGACAGGCAGAGAGCCAGCAAGCAAGTAGGCAGTGGCTTCTACTGCTGCTACTCCTCACCATCACCATTATCTGGGCAGACTGAGAGGCAGATGAACAAGCAGGTTGCAATAGTGAGGAGGAGGAGGAGGAGGAGCAACTCCAGGAGCAATTGTCAGTGGGCCCCTGCTTGGGTGTAGACCCTTGGTAGGTGCTTGACCACGCTGACCCTTGATGCTGGTCCTGGTAGGGCCTGTCTGAAGTTTCTTGCTAATACCCCATCTGAACCAAGTGTGCACTCCAGAATATGTCCCAGAATCCCCTGCAGTGCACAGGGGTTCCTTGCCAGACATGTCATCATGTTTATGTATTCATTTTGTTTATTTATATACTGTCTTTCTGCCAAAGAATGGCACTCGAAGCAGAAAGACTGGAAACCACTGACCACTAGTTGCAAAAAGCATACAAAGGTCCTGATTCCCCTTAGCAGATAAAGGTTAAAGTGCTATGCTAATTGATTCCGGAGAAGAACTCGATATGCATTCACACAGAAGTGAAATAATGCTGAGCCTCCACCTTTGTGCACACAATGGCAAAAGGATAAAGAGAGCAGTGCTTACTCGGTGGTGGTGGTGAGCTCCTCTGTGATATGGGCTGTCTGAAGTAGCCCTTCCCGTTTCTGGAAGACAGGAAGAAGAACGGAAATCAAGCTTGCTGGAATGTCAAAAGAATGCAAAAACACAGAAAGCTAAATGACCACCAAAAAGAGAGACCATGTCCCAAGATGCGGTTGATATTTTGTTTATGCAGTTCAGGATCCTAATGTTGATGTGAACAGCTAGATTAATCTTTAGAACAGTAGTATAGACATTTTACTGCTTATCCTTGGCCCAGTTCAGCAGTTACCTTTGCTGGGGTGAGAGTAGGGACTCTCCTCTGTGATTGGCTCCCACATCACATCAGTAATCTAATTCATGCCTTATGCAAGTTATTTTATTTTTATTCTACCCTTCCAGGAGCTTGGGATGGCATACATTGTTCTCGCCCCCTGTGATTTTATCCTCACAATAGCCCTGTGAGGTAGGTTGGACTGAGACAATGATGGGCCTAAGGCCATCCCAGTGATCTTCATGGCTGAGTAGAAATTTGAACTCAGGTCTGCATGATTCTAGTCAGCACTCTAACCACTACACCACATAGGCCTACAAAGGTTACGTCTCAACTGGGCCTGTAAAAATTTGCTACCAGTTTGTCACAAGACACTGAATTCTTCCTGAATCATGAATGCAAAGGCTGCGTGGCACAGTCAAACAAAACCAGGTGTTATTCATACAAAAGCAGTAATGGCATTGTTGGGACTTGAAAAAGATACTAGGAGAGGATATATTGTGGAGTAATATCCTTCCTATCTCACGTTAGTGAGATCAGCAGAGTAGAGTCCCTTTCCAGCTTAAAAGAAGCTTAGATTTGGGTAGTGTTAGCCAGTTAGCATTTGGTAATCCAGGATGCTTTAAGGCAGACTGGATTTCCCTGGTTTTGCCCCCTTTTCTCTCCCTCAGAACAATAATCAGAGACACAGTCTTGTAAAAGTTAAAAGTAACATTTACTCACTCAGATTATGCAGTTTCATTCAGGCAGGCTTAAAAGCGTTTCTTACAGTTGGTTACAAGTTCATTTGGAAATACTTGGGGTCTGAACTTGTGGAGTTCAGACCAGCAACTCTGGCTACATGCTGCTACAAGGATCACGTGGAGACAACAACCTGGTGGTGCCACGCTCACTAGAGTCTGAACAGAAAGAGGAAGAAGCTGAGAGCAACACCCACTTCCTGTTCAGGCTGTTAATGATTCAATGAGTACCTTCTAGGAAAACCACCCTAGAAGGTATCAGTGATCTTAACCATTTCACCCAATTACCTGGTGAAACATTAGCCATAGGTTTTGACTGCAATTTTAATTATCCAACAGGCATCATAAGCTTGTAGCAGGCATTCACCTGGAGGAATAAGGGCCAATCCTGGGCAGACTGACACCCCTAATCTGCCTAGGACGGTGTTCTCCAACCTTGGGTCCCCAGATGTTTTTGGCCTACAACGCTGGCTGGGGCATGCTGGGAGTTGTAGGCCAAAAACATCTGGGGACCCAAGGTTGGAAAACACTAGCCTAGGATATTCAGCTGTAAAATAAATGTCTTCCCTGTGACCAGACAGGCATGTTCTGCATAAATTGGAAGGAAGTTCTGAGGGGAACTCATTATTTTTGAGGCAATCGACATGTCCCAAATTACTGATAAAGGAATATGTGAACAGGCAAGCTAGTGGAAGTTTTTCTTGGCTGCTAACTTTTATGGACTTGGGTGTGCTATCTAAAGTAGGCAGTTATCCTGACCTGGAGTCAGAAACAACAGTCACCCCAGAGTGCAGAGTCCACACACATATTTGCATCTGGTTCCCGCTCTCAGGATGTTGTCCTTTCTCATTTACAACATAATTTACAAACCAGTTCTTTCAGTTGCAGCAACTCCATGGTAGCCAACAATTCAGACAACACACAGAAGACAGCAGACACTGAGGTGGGCTATGGGCTTACACACTGCTCAGGGAAGACACCGGTTCTAATCTTACCTTTTGCTATGGACTCACTTTGGGTCCAGTTTATTCATTCTGCAGAATCAAGTGATGAGGCTTTTCTTGTATTAAACCATTTCAGGCTGCAGGTACATGCCTGTGTGTATTACAAACTTGAATGCTCCATCACACACACACACACATGAAATCCCTGCTTGAAGAAAATTAATTCAAAGAGCATTACTAGCCTATCCCTTTCTTTAAATGCTATTTTTTCTATGTGCAGGGAGGCAGCCCACCCACCCTCAATGACAGAGTGCTATTCAAACATGCAATCCCCCCTCTCCGGCAGCCTGATATGGAATAACCCAGAAGAAGCTTTACCATTTGACTCTGCTGAAGGTATAAGCTCCCTCATCAGTAATATGAGAATAACAGGACTGTAAGGTAGTTGCAAGGATTACTTAGAGCCTAACAGCACATTATGCTGCTCACATGATGAGCAGAAGGGCTCTCCTTGTACGGAACACGGCAGGCCCCTCCTGCAACCATCCCTATGAGGCATGGAGGGCTGGAGAGGTTTAAAGTACAGGCTAACCTCTTGCCTTTCCCTGATCCACCAGGAAGGAGAATGCCTCCGTGGTATCAGACTGACATGAAGATCCCTTTGCTGAGGGATGGAGTCCTCTTGCTGCTTCTGGCCAGGCTAAACCTCCAGACCTTCCCTGCTCCTGCTCCTGCTCCTGCTCCTGCTCCTGCTCCTCTAATAAATACCAAAAGATGTAAGAATGGCGAGCACCACCACCAGCAGTGGGGAGATTACTTCTCCCTTCAGGAAGGAGCTAGTCCTTCAAGTTAGTTCTGAGATGTCAAGCACTTTGAACACCTGAATGGAATTATGCAAATTCTGAGCAGTAGCAGGCTTGCAGTGTTGAGCTAATTAATTGGTTCCACTGATTGATTTAAAACACTTTGGCTGACTGAAACAGTACTCTTGATCAATTAATCAAGCAATACACTTTTGGGGGTAGAGGGAATTATTTATTTTTAGTTTAAGTACTTCTAAACACTACAGAAGAAGGCAGCCACCATCCTAGAAGAGTCCCTCTTCTTTTGCAAAGAGGAAGAAGGGAACACCTCTTCTAAGATGACGCCTAGTGCAGTCAATACATGCATCACTTAAAAACAAAGAAAAGATGGTTTATCTTCAAAACAATTCATTAAAGCTGCATATGAATAAAAATATATACACTAATTTATTAAAACAGGTATGGTTAAATCAACTAAGAATTTGTTAACTGGATGACAGCCCTAATGATTAGTTGGTGGTCCTCATGGGGGTACAGGGGATAAAAAAGCACAGCTCCCACCCAAACCATTCCTTTGTGGACTCTCCTTTTCTTTCTGTCTTTCTTTTTAATTTTTATTTTAAAATTTTTCAAACAATATATAAAACAACTAAATAACAAACATACAACTTATATAGTACTCCCGTCACCACGGGACCATATAATACATTCTATCTCTATAATCTATAGTTATTCATTATTCCAAAAATACAACATATCTTGACATGGCATACTCCCTTTCCCCTTAGCATACTCCCTTTCCTGCTGGGAGAGATCATCCAGGGACATGGGGCGGGGTGCTATCAGTATGCTGATGACACCCAAATATATTTCTCTATGCCTTCGGCAACAGCATCAGCTAAGGACAGTGTGTCTCCTCTGAATGAATGCCTGGAGGCAGTAATGGGCTGGATGAGGAAAAATAAACTGAAACTGAATCCAGACAAGACTAAGGTGCTTGCTGTCAAAGGCCACAACCTGGGTTTGGAGGTATGTCACCAGTTCTGGATGGGGTTACACTCTCCCTGAAAGACTGTGTTCGCAGCTTGGGGGTGCTTCTGGATCCGTCGCTCCAAATGACATCTCAGATAGATGCAACGGCTAGGAGTGCCTATTATCAGCTTCAGCTGATACGCCAGCTGCGTCCCTTCCTAGAGTCGGAAGACCTAAAGACGGTAGTGCATGCACTGGTAACTTCGAGGCTCGACTTCTGCAATGTGCTGTACATAGGGCTACCTTTATACCTAGTCCGGAAACTTCAACTAGTGCAAAATATGGCAGCCAGACTGGTTACTGGTACACCTAGGGGTGCTCACATCACACCAGTTTTAAAAGCACTCCACTGGCTGCCAATCAGTTTCCGGGCGAAGTATAAAGTGTTGGTTATTACCTTTAAAGCCCTACATGGTTTGGGTCCAGGCTACCTACGGGATCGCCTTCTCCCATACAATCCACCCCGCACACTCAGGTCCTCTGGGAAGAATTTACTTCAGTCAGCCAAAACTAGGCTGACGGGTACTACCCAGAGGACCTTTTCTTCTGCTGCTCCCAGATTATGGAATGGCCTGCCGGAGGAGATTTGTCAGCTCACCAGTCTTTTGGAATTTAAAAAAGTCATAAAGACTGATCTCTTCCGGCAGGCCTATACAGCGGAATTTTAGGTTGCCTTTAAGATGTTTTAAAGATATTTTAACATGTTTTAATGATGTTTTAAATGATGTTTTTAATATGTTTTAAGATGTTTTCATAGTATGTATTGTGTATTTTATATTTTTGCTGTTCCCCGCCTTGATCTAGACGGAGAGGCGGGTAAGAAATAAAATTTATTATTATTATTATTATTATTATTATTATTATTATTTAACACAAAATCCAAAAATAAACCCCAAATATCCTTAAAATTGTTTTTCTTTAATTGTCCCCTTTTACATTTGATATTACAAGTTAACATATCATTTAAAGCCATATCCCACACTTCTTTATACCATTCAGTGATAGAGAAAACTTGCTGAGCTTTCCATTTTCTTGCTATCATTAATCTACCTGACGTAACAAATTTACAATTAATTCTTTAACATTTTGAGGACCAGCCACCTTTTCAGTTATTGATAACAATGCTAATTTAGGACAAACTTCTAAATCAACACCAACAATTTCTGATATTTCTTCAAAAATAATTTCCCAAAAATCCATTACATTTTTACAACTCCACCACATATTTGTTAACTGGATGACAGCCCTAATGATTAGTTGGTGGTCCTCATGGGGGTACAGGGGATAAAAGAGCACCACTCCCACCCAAACCATTCCTTTGTGGACTCTCCTTTTCTATTGGGATGATGCGTGTTGCCCCTTAGGCACCTGGCCCACAGTACCGTTATCATGCAAATGCATTAAACTCACATCCTAAATATGTATTATTTTGCTCCTCTTAAGCAAGACAAAGCATGAAGGCATGCTGTGGAGAGGAAAATTTCTTCTCAAAGTAAACTCTGCTCCACCTACTGGTGCTTTTCTTACATATATTTTGAAGCAGCAATGTGACTGACAGATGCATTATGCTCTGCTATTTGGTGAATTGCATTTCCTGCTAGAGACCCATTTTCTCCTCCAACAAATAGCAGGGAGACCACTTACAATAGACTGCTTAACTGGAACATCCAGATACATTCCTCTGCCTTCAGCAAAATAATTCCAGCCCACTCCTAAGTGACCACTGCTTGGCTCATGCTGGCTCAGCTTGTCTGAGCGTGGAAAGCTAAGCAGGGCCAGGCCCGGTTATTACTTGGATGGGAGACCCCTCCTCTAGTTTCCTGCATTGAGCAGGGGGTTGGACTAGATAGCCTTGTATGCTCCTTCTAACTCTATGATCTATGAAATCTAGGTATTAATCTTTCACATTCTGTGTAAGCTTTATACATGCTAGAAATTGGACTGCACTTTTGGGGACTTTGCAAGTTTATGCCATCAATCTATCCAGCAGTGCTGTTATTGTAACAGTCTTATCTTCCCCACTGAGAAGTATCATCAAGCTACAGAGAACAACCAACATCAACAAAGGCTTTACATAGTGTATTGCAGCTACAACTGTTGCCAGGACAGAAAGGCCTTTTTTTCGTTTTATCCACAGATTGCAGATAGCTTAGTCTATTATGAGATGTGTGTACATCAGCCTCCCCAATCAAGTGCCCACCAGATGTTTTAGACTACAACTCCCATCAGCTCCTACCAATATGTCCAATAGTCAGGGATGAGAGAAATTGTAGTCAAAAATACTTGGAGGGCACCAGGTAGAGGAAGGCTGGTGTACAGATTTTAATAGCCAGGGGCAAGGAGAATAGAAATCAAATAAAGGGGATTTAAAAAAAAAAAAAAAAAAAAGGCATTTAGAAACAATTATTTTGATTTAGGCCAATGGAAACTTAGAACATAAGAGCTTCCCTGTTGGATCCAAACAAAAACCCATCTGTCTGGGGGGGGGGGGGGAGTAAAGGCTGTGTGATGAGGAAGGTGATGGGGAGGGGGCTGTGGGGGGGCTTCCATCCTTTCCTGTTCTTAGTTTGAGCCTGAGACACGATCCACACACTGCAAAGGGCATCTGGGACTGTCCCATTTCAGAGCCCCATGGCTCTGATTTTTTAAAATTAAAATCCCTGGAAGTAGAAAACTTGCACAGTGGAGACAGAGATGTGAGACTGGATTTTCTTCCCTTACCCCACCCCCCAATTTTGGCTCTAAAATTTTGTCTTGAAATTTTATGCCATTTTTATAGTACCGTATTTGTATTTTATTGTACTGCATAAATTGTTGTTAACCGCCCAGAGAGCTTCAGCTATTTGGCGGTTAATAGAAATGAAATACATAATAACAACAATAATATTCAAGACAAGAGGAGTGTCATGAGCCTTTGAGCAGGGGTGTGCACGTTTCCTTGCAGGCAGGATCAAGTCACCTCGAGTTGGGCAGCACTCAACTCATTCTGCGAGCCAGCACTGCCTTCCCATTTTCCAAGGCCCAGAAACTCACCTGGCCCCAGCACAGTATCTGTCCCAGAATCCCCAGCGGGAAACCGATGTGCTGAGGAAAAGGTGTTTACACAGCCTTCTCCTGCCTTACTCCAAGATATGTTTCTGAGTCTTGGGGCAAGGAAAGGGGGAGGCAGTGGTGGAGGATGCTTTGTGAACATCCCTCCAAGCCTTTTCTGGGCATTCACACTGCGAGCCTTTACGAGCCTTTCTGACTGGAGTTTTTGCAAGGACATGAGCCCCTTTTGGGGTGAGCGGCAAGATCCTCATCCACCCCTACCTCTCTTGGGGGGGGGGGGTTCTTCTGTGTAGCTATTGTGGCTAGTAGGTGTTGTTAGACCTATTCCTCCACGCATTTGTCTAATCCAGGAGTAGGCAACTTGTGGCCCACCAGAACTTTAGCCCTGCAATTCCTATCAGCCCTAACCAGTATATCCTATGTTGAGGGCTGATGGGATATGTAGGCCAAAACATCTGGAGGGCCACAAGTTGCCCATCCCTGGCCTAATCTAATCCGTCTTTAAAAGCCATCTAAGCTAGTGGCTATCGCTACAGCTTCTGGTAGCATGTATCTTAGCTTAACTGCGCATTGTTTGAGGAAGTATTTCTAAGACGCTAAGCAGCTAAGAGTCCCGGCATCTCTAGAAACAAGTAGGACTGAAAGCAATTACCGTATATACTCAAATACAAGTCTAGTTTTTCAGCACATTTTTTGTGCAGAAAAATGCCCCCCTCGACTTATAAGTGGGTCAGCGCTCCCCCAGGACCCCCGCTGCCACCGCCAGGCACCACCAGGCACCCCCCTCCACCCCCAGGACCCCTGCCGCCACCCCCAGACACCCCCACGCCACGTTGTTCCTCTCCGCTCGCTCTTTAAAATTATTTTCCTCCCCCCCCCATACCTTTGTCAGCGGCGGCTCGCTCTGCTGGCGCCTTGCGCGCTGCCATGCCGGCTCCTAGGCAGGGAAGTGGCACAGCAGCGCGAGGCGCCCGTAGAGCGAGTGGCTGGGCTGCGTCTCCCTGGCAGGGAGACATGTGGAGCCACTCCGCTGTTCCTCTCCGCTCGCCTTTTAAAATTATTTTCCTCCCCCCCCCATACCTTTACTAGCAGCCGCTCGCTCTGCTGGTGCCTCGCGCGCTGCCATGCTGCTTCGTTCCCGGGAGCCGGCATGGCCAGGGACCCACGTGGAGCTGCTCCGCCATTCCCCTACCTTTCTGTTTGTAAGCGGAGGCTCGCGGCGCTGCCGGCGCAGCCCTCGTCGCTTCTGGGCCGCGACGGGCATCACTTCCGGGGCCGCGACGGGCATCACTTCCTAGGAGCCGGCATGGCAGCGCGCAAGGCGCCAGCAGAGCGAGCCGCCGCTGACAAAGGTATGGGGGGGGGAGGAAAATAATGTTAAAGAGCGAGCGGAGGAATAGCGGAGTGGCTCCACATGTCTCCCTGCCAGGGAGACGCAGCCCAGCCACTCGCTCTACGGGCGCCTCGCACTGCTGCGCCGCTTCCCTGCCTAGCCGCCGCTGACAAAGGTATGGGGGGGGAGGAAAATAATTTTAAAGAGCGAGCGGAGAGGAACAGCGTGGCGTGGGGGTGTCTGGGGGTGGCGGCAGGGGTCCTGGGGGTGGAGGGGGTGCCCATTTCCCACCCTAGACTTATAC
Source organism: Shinisaurus crocodilurus (assembly GCA_021292165.1). Lineage (NCBI taxonomy): Eukaryota > Metazoa > Chordata > Lepidosauria > Squamata > Shinisauridae > Shinisaurus > Shinisaurus crocodilurus. The sequence continues at coordinate 186,873,040 of CM037879.1, forward strand.
TGGGGGGCAATAAGTTTTCCCAGTTTTGGGGGGTGAAATTAGGGGCCACGACTTAAATTAGGGTTAACCTGTACTTGAGTATATACGGTAATGATGTATCAACTAATTATTTATATTAAAGATAGGATTCAGATCAAAGATGAATCCACAAATGGCTATTTTACATGATGGCGTAATATAAAAGAGATCTTGATAAATAAATTTAAAAAGTAATAAGGGCACACTCCACAAGAGTTCCCTGAGGCACCGATGTGTTGTGTGCCATCCACTCTCCTCGTCAGCACAGGCGGTTCCGGGCACACCCAAGGGCTGGGCGACACATGGCCAGTGAGCCGTGCAGCTACTTCCTGGACTTCCTCATTCCTGGTTAAAGCTTTTGCAAACTTCCAAATCAGGCACAGGTGAGTACTGGCAGTGATGGCAACAGGGCTCAGTTCTCCAGCTTGGATTCTTTAAGTCGGGCTCTGGGGCACAAATGTATTAAGTCCCCTAAAGCTCGCAGGAGGGAAGGTGCGTGTTAGCTTTATGGCGTAACCAGCCCCATAACCTTCAGGATACAGCAGGATAATATCTGAATAAAATAAACAGATAAGTTAGAGTTTCCATGTGCACTTACCCTTACAACCACCACTTGCACAGAAACGTGTTCGGGAAGCCGGACGGGAGCCCGGAAATGCATGGCCAATGCTACAAGCAGGTGGAGAATGGACACCAGGTTCTTACCATGAATTGCTGGGAGAGAAAAATGCACACATTTTTAAAGGTAATTAAGAACTCATCTTCTATAGGAAGTTTTGGATCGGTTACCTCTGCCTTCAGGAGCCCTGAATAATTCAGCCAACCGGGTAAGCCTTCCACAGATTCTCCTCTTTATTATTGTATAACAACAACATCCCACCCAATACAAGTTCACTGGAGGCGGCTTTTTTCCACCCCACCCTGCATCAGCCACTCTTGCCTAAACCTGAAACATTGGATATAACCTGTGTTCTTCCATGGTAGGGCTCAGCATCAAGCCTTTGTGACCAGGATGATAACCACCTCACCTTGGCCCCAGGCTTGGGGCGGGCAGGGGAGAGGGGAAGATGGCCATGTGGGGGAAACCCTGCCAAGCTGGCTTCTTCAGCTCTCTCTCGCTTTCTGTGCTGCTGCTGCTGCCGCCGCCTCCCCCAGCTTGCTGCCCCTGCACCCAGCCATTGCCCCATCTGCCAGGCACCTCCCCACTCCCCACAGCCACAGCCCTTCCCCCTGAAGATGGAAGTCCACTAGCTGCCATGACTAATAGTTCAGATTAACCAACCCCGCCTGGGAAGGCTGATATTTAGATTTGCTAGTGCAGGACGGGGTGTCAAGTTCTCTGACCCTGTGAAGTTGGAAAGCAGCCCCAGGCAGGTGTGCGGTGACATCATTCCAAGCCTGTGCATCTTGTCCAGCATTTCCATATCCAACGCTTCCAAGGGATAAGTACAAAAAGCACAAAGAGCAGCCTTCTGCATTCACACTCCCATTCTGGTGACATGAAATCCAGAGTCTCTCTTAAAACACTCACAAAGAATGGAGGGGAGGAAAGGAAGACAGAGCCAATGTATGGGTGCAACAAACTGGTGCTGAAAACGTAAGAGGTTATTGCATTATCGCCAGTCAGCCACTGGTGAAAAGTCACCGACCCATGCACAACGTGGTCTTACTTCAGGGCTGTATGCATTCTGTAATTCCCTGCAAGAAAACACAGAATGTGGTACTGGACACTGAAGCAAGCTTCCTGAAAATGTCAGCTGTCATTTTTGTTTTGTTTTTAAAAGCAAGTTTCTATCCCTTATGGCTGCAAAGATATGCTGGAAAGTATGGGTAATGTCAGGTCAAACATCAGTGTGGTGTCTCAAAATCAGTGTGGTGTCTGAATAGAAGTTCGAGTGCCAGTGCATAATTCACACAGATTGCAGAATATTATTTTTACACCCTTGTCCATATGACACTGAACAAAACAAACAGCACAGAGCCAGTATGACAGACCCCATCTTTCCTTCAGGTCCTACGAACATATGAAGCAGCATTATACTATCAGACCATTGGTCCATCCAGCCGAGTACATTCTACTTTGGCAGGAGCTCTCCAGGGTGTCAGAGGCGAATATCGCTCCCCGTCTTCCTACCGGAGAACCTTTCGACTGGAGCTAGCAGGGGCTGAACCTGGGAGCCGTGTGCATGCAAAGCAGCAAACCCACTCCACCCAAGCATCTTACAGTCAACATTCCACTTGGCGGTCCAGCCGTGGGGTCGGAGTAAGTCATGGACGGCTTCCAGAACAGTCTGCAGTTTTTGTTTCTGGCCAATTTCGGACTGTGTCACTTCAGCCACATTCAGTTTATGGCCCGCTAGTTTCTCTGGGTTGGAAATACAGACAAGCAGAAGCAAGATTTGTCAGACAAAGCAAAAAGGACTGAAAGCAAGATCCCTTGATACTCGTTCCTCACTTTGCTAGTTGCCAGTACAAGTCAATTACTAATCCAGCCTCATTGACTTGATTGGATCTAAGCAGTTACTTATTTTGTTTATCAAACTTATATCCTGTCCTTCTTCCAAGGACCTCAGGATAGCATTCACAGGGTTGTCCCTTTGATCTTTCCAACATTCTAGAAAGGCCTTTGGGCCCGTGGGCACATTTGGAAATTTGAGAAACTGTCCTAGGCACAACCATAAAATGGCTGCCATGGGTGGGCATGGCTAGTCACAAAGGAAAAGTAACCTGCCCAGAGGCCTTCATGGGAAATTAAGATGGCAGCAGCTAGGGGCTCCCACTTCACTATGAAATCATCCCAGGCCCAGCTGCCAGGAAGAACATATTAAAATATTTTAAAAATAAAAATTGGGAGGAGTCAAATGTCTCAGTGGGCACCAAGGAAGGTAGACAGGGGCGCACTGGTGCCTACAGGCACCACATTACCTACCCCTATAGTAAGATAATTTGGGCTGAAAGATGGTGCCACGTCAAAGGTCATCCAATGAACAACACAGTGGAGTGGGAATTTGAAGCCAGGCCTCCTCAGTCCAGCTCCAGCGCTTTATCCACCGCATTCTGCCCACAGCAGCAACTCACCCAACAGCTTCTGCAGCACCTGCCCATCATAGACGTCCTCCTCAAGCTGCTTGACGATGATTCTTTCTTCAACCAAGACATCATTTATCCAGTCAATCAAAACCTGGGCAATGGAGAAAGGAGTCAAAAATTACGACATTTGTCCTAATAAATGGTATTGCTACTTGTGAAGGAAAAAGCCTCAAGAGTTTCCTGCACCACACACACACACACCTCCTCAGGTGTAAACAAGTATAATCCCAGCTGGGGGCTTGGAAATGCTTAGATGGCGCCTCAGAGGCTCCCCATCTTGATGTCTATGTGCCCCAGCCATTCGTATGCAAATGCAAGCCCTCTAGTCATGAGCCACCCCTCCCCTCTGCCTGGGCCAGGTGAAGTTCATCCTGATTGGCTAAAGACAGCTGGGCTATTGAAGGGGGGGGGAAGAATCTATACTGCCATTGGGGTTTCGTTGTTGGGGTCTGCACGTGAAGAAGCATGGGGTAGGGCTTTGACTGAGGCAAGCCCTGGAGAGGACCAACCAACCCCCAGGTAAAGAGAGTGAGGCCTGGGTAGCAATATAGTGAAGGAACTAACTTTGTTATTTTGTAGCTCTACTGTGTATACCAAAGTGTCTCCCCACCTTTCTCCTTCCCTCATTTCCCACCTTTTGTTGTAATCTGTTTACCTGAAATAAACTTTCCTGGTTTTACCCCACATGGAGTGTGTGATTCCTCTGCGGTTCAGGGCTAACTCCAGAGTATAGACAAAGGCAAGTCCCTGAGAGAATCAATTCAAGACTGCAGAGCTAAGGCTGGCAGTCTTGCACCTGGGATCTCTGGTCTTGGTAAAGGACCGGTTGGCAGTCCTTCTTCACACTACTGCTGCTATTTGGATCTTATCCGTTGTGGTTTTTTGTTTTTTAATAGCTGCCTTTTCTGGAATACTGCTTTTAATAACAACAAAGTCAAATCCTTATTAAAAGCAGTTTCTTGAGGGTTAGCCATGTTAGTCTGTTGCTACAAAAACAGTGTCTTGTGGCACCTTGAAGACTAACAAGTTTACCACAGCATAAGCCTTCATGGACTGGAGTCCATTTCATCAGATGCATCTAGTGAAGTGGACTCTAGTCCACAAAGGCTTATGTCATAATAAATTTCTTAGTCTTTACAATGCCACAAGACTTTTTTTTGCAGCAACAAACTAACATGGCAACCCTCTAGAAACTACTTGGAAAAAGGATTTTATTTCTGCTGCTTTTTAAGTTTGTTGTAAATCTATTTTTAGACCATTAAATTCTTATTCAACCATGAATTGATGACTGTTTGTAAAGCACCTTGATTATTTTTATAGAAAGGCAGGATAGAAATATTAGAAACAAATAAATAAATAAATAAATAAAACAAAGCACTGTGTCTGCTTGAGTTTTTGGCTACTTTGGAACATACCAAATTTTGCCACTGAGGAGGAGAATCTTAGGACGTGACCTTCTGCTATCTAATAATGGGATGTCATCTAAGGTGTAAACAGCACGCTTTCCTGCCACTAGGTAATACCACCCAATTTGGCTTCTATAGACTCTTCCCCTAGTACATCATCTAAAATTAACATCTGGCTTTGCTAATGTAAGGACTATCACATTTTTCTTTATTTCTGTTCTCTAAGTTACAAGGGGCTTCCAAATTCCGATCAGTGCTAAAGGCAGGTCCAAATAGCTAGTCGCTTTTATGTTTTCAAAGAATAGCTACTATTACTTCTTTGTCCCAGTGTGCTTTGGTGCAACCTGAGATCCTTTACACCTAAAACAAAATAACTTAATTAATTGGCAAAGTGCTTCTTGAATTGCCATCTTAAGACCATCACATATTACAGACAGGGCTTTCCACCATACTCTTTACCAGCAACATAATTTCTACCCCTCTTTGGGTGTTTAACATTCTGCCTGAAGAAGAGTTCTGTGAAATTCAAAAGCTGGCTCACTAATTTGGGCCTTTCACTTGGTGCTAATAAAAGGTATAGGGGGGAAATGTATTGTTTTTCATACTAAACCATCACAGACTAAAGAAATCCAACAAGCAGAATTGCATTACACTAACATGCAATTAAAAAAAGAGATATCATATAAAGCAACTATGACACTCTTGTGGTGGCCAGTCCTTTTAGCCAATGTCTGCCACAAGTGAAGTCGAAATCATGAGAAAGTGCCACTCTAGTGTTCAATATAGTAACTAAACAGCCCGCATGGGGTTTTTTTTTGGGGGGGGGGGCTTTTGTACATCATATTAACCCTATTCAAAAGTTACCCCCAAATCCAACATTAGAGACAAAAAGGGTGTTCTCAGCATCACTTGCGAAGTTACCCTTAGGACACATCAAGAGAGCAAATGACCATACTGAGCAGAAGGAAGGTATTGTAGGTTAATGACACTAACAGCACAAGCCTATGGCCGCTACACAGTGTCTAGACAGTCATAGGATTTTTCGGAGACCCAGCTACACGGTTTGAAAATCATTCCGAGCTCATAGCTGGGTCTCTGCGATTGGAGTGCCCTCCCCCACCTCACAGCTGGTGCGAAAGTACCATGCCAGCTGCATCTTCGAGGTCACTCTTGCGGAGTTTAGGGGGTAGGGAGGGGGTAGGGTAAGAGACAGGCACCGCCAAGATACGACATATCCTAGTGGCGCTTCAGCCTCCTTCCCTCCTGCTCCAAAGCGCCTCAGCTAGACAACCAAAATCAGCCGTCTCGCTGTCGCTGAGTTGCAGGGCAGGAGGAGCACATAGGGGAGCTTCACCTCCACAGTCCTCCTGCCCTCCATAGGATGCCTGTAATCCTCTGAGTTTGGAGGGTTATGGGCATCCCAATTGGATTGTGCCCTAAGAGGAATATTTTTACCATCCTCCAGAAATAACATTCTGACTTTTATTTGCGTGAGTCCTCTGAAAATTTCTTAAGTGTACAGTGCTCAATTTCATTTCATTGTTTTTTAAAAAATTGGTCACCTTTCTGCAGTAGATTAAAAGTGACATATAATTCAAATTATTTTAATAATACAAACTCAAGAATATAGAGTGAAACAGTTAAAAGACTCAAAGAATATTAACCTAGCCTTGCAAATCAGTTTACAAAAGTTACTAGCCCACAATTTTATTTTTTTACTAGCTTGCCTACCTACACTAAACTGGAAAAAAAGAACCACCAACTCATTTCCAATTTACAAAAGCTTCACAGTCTGATCACCTGGAGGCTCTTCTTGCTCCCCACAGGTAACCAAGCAAGTGTCTATTTATGAGTCAGCACTAACTTATATAACAGCAGGTAGGTTTTGCATAGGCAGAAGGAGATTACCACCTGACATCAGGATTATCACCTGACATGGAGATTGTCTCTTGAGATGAAGTACACAAGGTCTCCGGTCACCAGACATAGTCTCAAGGTGGTATGACTCAGCAGCCTTGGGACAGATTTGGGGTAAACATGTTGATGAATAGGTTATACAACTGGGGTGAGTAATATCCTATTTATAGGTACAGGTCTAGTGGTATAAAGCTGACACACTTGTTGACAGCTTCCCTCGCTTCTTGCTTGCTTGCTCGTCTCACTCGACTTGTCTCTTGTTCTGGACTTCACTTCATCTAGCCTTACCACTGGGGTATTGGATTTGTATCTGGAATGATGTAGTGAGTAAGAGATGCATTGCTTGCCTTAATCCCATGTAATTGGGTTTTACAAATAAACTCTTTAATCTTTATTAACTGCTGTTATCTCCTCCTTCTGTCTGCGTGACTGGGACTGAGGGTCACTGGCTAGGGAAGCTTTTGAACCCGGGTCAGTCCAGCTCTCACAGTCACCCATTAAAAGCTATGCCAATCAATCATATCAATGCAATTATTCTTTAAAAAAAAAAAAAAATCAACTGCCAGGCTGAGCTTTCTTAAAGAAGTTTTCTACCTGCCTCCCAACAGTAAGAAATGAAATAGCCAGGTACAAAAATACTCAGGTTTGGGGCCCGCAGCTCTCTATTGGTACATAGCACAGAAAGGGAGAGAGCCCTGGAGTAGGGAGAAGGGAAAGCTGTCCTTTAGCCCTCCTCGCCTTACCTAAAAGGCCCGAACAGCACTAGAAGGCTCCTGTTCCCGGTTCTCTTCCCAGAAGAGAAGCATTGCTTTTCTGGCACACTGCAGTATTGTTTTATAGGTCCCACTGATATTATTAACAGCCATTTTCCAGTGTGCACGAATTGTACAAGTACAATTGTACAAGTATTCTCCTTGGCCCAGTGTGATTCTCTTTTATAGCCTCTCCTTGGCCCAGTGTGATTCCTGTTGTGGGACCAAGGCCACAGAATAACCCATGCAGACGAAAAAATGCTGTCACACCCTTACCTCCAAAATCACCTTTTTCCTTTGAGACAGCATTTTTCAAGCTTTCTGCATTCACAGAACTTGTTTCATGCTAGCTGAGGAATCCTTGCAGGTCTGCCTGTGTATGGCAGAGAATGTTCTAGAAGACTATCCCTTCAGGGCACCTATGGCACTAGCTGGGCCTCTTGGCCTGCTGCATTATTATCCTAGATGTGCCCAACAGACTTCTGCAGCTGTGCAGAGCCATGTTTAGTTTGGTTGTGGTGGGCAAACTACTGAAGCTCATCTGCCATGAATGATCTTGTTGAAGAACTGAAAATGTAAGGCAGTGTTCTCCAATCTTGGGTCCCCAGATGTTTTTGGCCTACAACTCATCAAATCTCATATTTTCCATGAAGATTTTAACATTACCTTCTTAATCCCTATTCCCAACTGCAACAAACCCTAAATCTGTATGACTGCACTTGCTCATATTCATCTCGTTACCCTTGCCCACTTCCTTTCCTCCCTTCCCTCCTCTCCCTTAGTCATCCCATCTGGCAAAGTTTAGAATGTAAGATCCTCAGGCCTGGGTCCTGTCTCTCTGGCATGTCACTAAAGCAGTGTTCTCCAACCTTGGGTCCCCAGATGTTTTTGGCTTACAACTCCCAGCATGCTGGCTGGGGCATGCTGGGAGTTGGGAGTTGTAGGCCAAAAACATCTGGGGACCCAAGATTGGAGAACACTGATATAAGGGGTGGAAACAAGTCCCATAGCTCCCTGGGAGTTTGAAAAGCCCTGTTTTGGAGGGCCTTTTCCAACAGCAGTAACACTCGACACTTATAACCGGCCAGATGGGCGATTAATAAATATAAGAAATAAATAAATAAATATAAAGCAAGATTAATTTTCTTCTAGAGTTGCATTCTCAGATAATGCCAGAGCTATACATGCATAGTGAGGCTATAAAGTCCGGAAGTGGTAAATCATACCACTTCAGACTGGGCATTTTTTAAATGCTTTCCCTCGTAAAAGACTTCCTGCAAGTTAAAAGAAAAGTCTTAAAACATCAGGGAGTAAGGTTCTCTAGCCTAACATTCTCCTTGCTGTGCTAGTTTTCTACTTGTGGTGGTTTTTTTAAATGTAGATGGGCATTGAAAATGTGACACACACACCCCTTCATTTTGAATTGGTACAGCCCCATCTATCTTTCTCCGGACTCTCCCATCTTATTCCACTGCATGTGCAGATGCAGCCAGTAACTCTGATTTGGGAAAGGATATATATTCTTGCACCAAAGGACAACAAAAGCTATGTATTAATAAATTCCCTACCTTGATGAGTTCTTTAAATTTGGCATCCTCCTTAGAGTTGGGATCTATCATGGTGCGTTCTTCATTTTCCTCTGCCAGTTTAGAAGACAAATCCTTAGTTAGAGCCATCACGACCCACATACACACACAAGCACACTGTGTCTTGGATGCTGTTTCTGAAGTCAGCTGCTATCTGATTCATAAATGGCAAAACCCAATCATTGTACAAAATTAGAAAGATCAAATCACCATGAGGAATGGGACAGGTCTATGGATGCACTAAATGAAGGATTGCACAATGCTAGTTTCCTCAAAAGATGACCAGACACACCATTGGCGAATCAGGCCTTTTGATCACATGGCATGCAACATTTGGCTGTATGACAATGACATGGCCCTTCTAGTTCCCAAAGCATGGCTCTCTAGCATGGTAGAAGGGTGATCATGACTTTCCAGATGGCTTTCCTTCTCTTCCATCCGTCAGGACCATAGCACCAAGAACGTGAAACCTAGACACCCTGAAACTTGGCATGCATACTCAGGGGAACCTAGGGATGTGCACCTCAGGGTTTTGTTTTTTAAATGCATTAATTAATTTTAATTATTTTAAATATGTCCATGTGATTGAAGCCTGCAGTAACATCTTCAGTCACTAGGGGCAGAATTCCCTAAACAGCACAAAGCTTTGCAGCCCATACAGTTTGAAGCCAGGGGAAATTAGAAGGCTGCCAGGTTATACACCTGCCCCCTTGTCAAGGTTCCGCTACTGCAGGGACCCCTTCATCTGCCTTTGGAAGATCTCTGCCTCTTCTCAAAGCTTCTCCCGTTCCAGGAGACCAATCCTTTGCCTGTTACTTTCCTGTTCCCAGTAGCATGAGAATAGACTTCAGGTGTGGTGAATAAGTAACTCCAACAACTCAGGGTAAACAACAACACTTTACTTATTACATTAGGGTATTTACACAATAGAGCAGTTGTAATTCAAAAGCAAGTATGATAAAATTAAACAGACAAATAACACAAGGTTCTCTAACTTAACTTCTGTCTACCTCTCTCCTCTGCAGTCAGTCTCTCTCTGGCTCTAGCTGACCACACCCCACACAAATACAGTCATGCCTTGGATTGAGAGCATAATTCGTTCCGGAAACGTGCTTGTAATCCAAAACACTCTTATATCAAAACAAAATCCCCCCAAAAAAATTTGTACAGAGATTTTTAATTTAAGCCGTACTACAGTACTTGTATTGCAAGACGTTGCTTGTATATCAAATAAAAAAAAATTAAATAAATATTTAAAAATTTGCTTGTCTTGCAAAACACTCTCAAACCAAGTTACTTGCAATCCAAGATATTACTGTAAAGCCTTCCCAGGATTGGAAGGTTATAACCATGTGACCTTGAACAGGAGAAATAATACTTAACTTCTGTTGGGTGAACTGAAACTCACAAATGCCCCCTCCCATCTTGAAATGTTTGGGCCTTCAGGCTTCAACTAATTTAGGGAAGTGTTTGGGCCTACAGGCTTCAACTAACCTAAGCCTGTGTAGGCCTCAATCCTTCACACCCCTCCATCCTTTTCAGTCACTAGGGGCAGACTTCCCTAACCAGTGCATAGTTTTTCAGTCAATAGTTTGAAGCCAGGTGAAAGTAGTCCAAGAAACAGAGTTCTATGGCTGACCCTCCACCCTGCTGTGGAGCAGCCTCCTCAGGGGGATGGTAGTGGTTAGAGTGCTGGACTGGGACTCGGGAGATCCGGGTTCTAGTCCCCGCTCGGCCATGAAACTCACTGGGTGACTTTGGGCCAATCACTGACTCTCAGCCTAACCTACCTCACAGGGTTGTTGTGAGGATAAAATGGAGAGGATTATGTAAACCGCCTTGGGTTCCTTGCAGGAAAGAAGGCGGGGTATAAATATAAATAACAAATAAATAAATAAAGGGGTGCCCCGTGGCTGGAGCCAAGCCTAAGGGTGCCAGCAGCCGTGACTTCACTTAGGGCAGGCACAACATGTCCAACTCTGACAGCTGTGTATGTTTGCTTCGAGGCTTTCCTGTATCAAACTAAGGGCTATTCCATGAGAAGCTACGTCTGTTCACTAGTAATTTATAAAACACTCTTACTTTGGTTGTCCTCACAGCAGTTGTGTGAAGCAGGTCATTATGAGCTTTGTTTCTCATTTTTAAAATGGGGAGCTGAGGGCGATGGCCAGTGCTTTTTTTCTGAAGAAAAAGGTACCGGAACTCTTGGATTACATTTCCTCGGGAGTAGATGGCGATTAAATTGTAATGCAATTAATAGAAGAAAAGGTGCTGGAACTCAGTTCCGGTGAGTTCCACCAGAAAAAAAGCCCTGGCGATGGCAAATCTGTTTGAGGGCGCCCTCCAAGATGAAGCCACACACCACGGGACACAGAACAGCGGCTCCAATCCAGAGGCAATTACACAGCAACTGTTGTGTTGCACAGCACCACTAGCCTGAGACCGTAGTGGGGGACTCACATCTACCCCTGCACCGCAAGACAGCGGGCAGTGTGCCTCCCCACCCACACCCTGCAGAGCAGATGGTGACTGTATCTGGATACCCATCACAATACAGATGTGCAAAGGCATCCAATTTGATTCCCAATCCAACAAGGCAGGGGTGGACAACTTGTAGGCCAAAACATTTGGAGGGCCACAACTCCCATCAGCTCTAGCCAGCATAGCCAATGGTGAGAATGATGGGAGCTGTAGGTAGAGGTGTGAAGGCCTGGGGGGGAAAACGGAAAAATTCGGGGGGGTTGGTTGGTTCCCCCCCCCCCCGCCATTTTCTTCCAAAGCTTTTTTTTTGTTTTTTCCCCCAAAAAATGGAAAAAAATAGATTATGGAATATTTTCTTTCAGAATGATGAATAAAATGTTTCAGACAAGGTGTTCATACATTTACTCCCCCAAAATGTTTTCTAAAAACTATGTAATAGATGTTTATGTAAGACTATGTACAGTATCAGATAATTACAATTCTTGTGCACCGAGGACAAGTGAGTTGAAAACTGAGACTACAACTCCGAAATGCAAGAGCAAAGTGCATTTCTGCCTCTAGGGGGCACTGCCTTAATCACAAGAGAAGGAAGGAGGATTCGGTTTCTTCTTTGCTTTGTGGGCTTCCTCTTGTTGGTATAGTTGTTGGATCTGTCTCTGTCCTCTTGACTAGGCCTCAAAGGACTGGGAGAAAGTACAGAGCAAGAAAAAGGAGCTGAAAGTATACTTATTTAAATTTATCTGAATTCAGAAAATTGAACCATATCTTAACTGCATTAGTTTATCTTCATAACCCTTATGTAAATCACAATTTAGGAACATAGGAAGCTGCCTTATACCGAGCCAGACCCATCTAGCCCAGTAGCGTCAACACGGATTGGCAGTGGCTCTCCAGGGTTTCAGGCAGGAGTTGTTCCAACCCTATCTGGAGATGCTGCCGGGGATCGAACCTGGGACCATCTGCATACAAAGCAGGTGTTCTACCACTGAGCCATTCCTAATAATCTGATGTTTTGCTGAAACCCGCCACCCCCCAGCTTAATGTTTAAGTGGCAAGCTAGTCACTAAATTATTTTTTCTTTCCTCCCCTGAGCAAAATGGTGAGACCAACATCTAGCATAGGGAGGCATTTCCGCACTACAAGTTCTGCTGAGGAAAAAGAAGTGATTTGCAAATATGAAATATGTATTTCCAAATGCTACCAGGGTGACAAAACATATTCACATTTTTCTATTGTCTAAATTTTTTCTTTCAACAAACCCACAAATAAACAAGTACGTAATTTTTCATTCTAGCCCCTGCAAAAAGTCTATTTGAGATTTCCACTCAACACTAAGCAAAAATGTTCTTATCCCTAACTAATGACATAATTAGAGATAATTAGCTATCTCTACCAGTTCCAACATCTTCCCTAACCATTCAGATAACCAAGGTAGATTTGTGGAGGTAGAAATTTCCCTAAATGGTTCTAAGACTTTGGTGTTGGGAATTTATGCTACTAATGAGGATAAAGCAGCGTTTTATAAAAGACTGATGGACTGCGTAATGGATGTAGCTTATGAGAATTGGTGTTTGATGGGAGATTGGAAATGGAGTCATCTTACCACAAGTGGACAGGACCTCCAGTAAAGATATTAAAAGTGGCCAAGGTAAACTTCCAAAAAGCTTTTTTGATTTGATAGATGGCCTAGGGTTGGTAGATCTATGGAGGCAAAAAAATGGTAATGCAAGGGAGTATACTTACTTTTCAGAGAGACATAGATCTTTTTCAAGAATAGATATGATTTTAACATCTATAGACCTTGCTACTAAGGTTTCAAAAATAGAGATTCTACGCAAGACTTTTTCTGATCATAATCCTGTGTTTATGACTGGTAAAAGAAAGGTTATTACCTTCAGATGGAGATTAAATGAAATGTTATTGCAAAAGGCAGATATTGTTGAAGAATGTATAAAGAAACTAAAAGAATTTTTTGAAATAAATTTAAATAAAGGTAAAGACCTGAGAATGGTTTGGGATGCGAGCAAATCATAATCCTGTGTTTATGACTGGTAAAAGAAAGGTTATTACCTTCAGATGGAGATTAAATGAAATGTTATTGCAAAAGGCAGATATTGTTGAAGAATGTATAAAGAAACTAAAAGAATTTTTTGAAATAAATTTAAATAAAGGTAAAGACCTGAGAATGGTTTGGGATGCGAGCAAAGCTTTTATTAGAGGATATCTTATACAATTCCCAGCTTAAGAGGAAGAGGCAAGAGAAAACACAAAAGATCTTCGAGGAGATAAAAAAGAAAGAGGAAGAACTAAAGAAAGCTCCAGGAAATAGAAACATTTCTCAACAAATTAAGATTTTACAGCAACAGTTGTCTATGTTAACAATAAGAGAAATGGAAATAAAATTGAATTATTTGAAACAAAGGAGCTTTGAATTGGCAAATAAACCAGGGAGATGGCTGGCTTATAAACTACGAAAAGAAAGAGAAAAGAAAATGATATTAAAAATACAAGAAGGGGACACTGTTTTAACAGATAATATGGGGATACAAAAAGCATTTTATCAGGATTATTCGAATTTGTATAAAGGTTATGATGTCCCATTGGGGGAAATTGATACATATATTGAAAAACAAAAGTTACCTAAGATTACAGAAGAGCAGAGACGAATTATGAACAGACCTATAACAACAAAAGAATTAGTGGATGCTATTAAAAAAAGACTAAAACTGGAAAGGCTCCTGGACCAGATGGTCTTTCAGGCATCTATTATAAGAGTTTTCAGAATGAACTTTTACAACCTCTACAAAATACAATGAACTCTATTTTGCATGGAGGAAAGATGCCTGAGACGTGGAAACAAGCAAATATAACACTAATACCTAAAGGAGGACAGGATCTGACTTTGACAAGAAACTACAGGCCAATATCATTGTTGAACAATGCTGATAAGTTGTTTACAACGATATTGGCAGAAAGACTTAAAATAATTCTTCAAGAATTTACTCATGAGGACCAAAGTGGATTTTTACCTAAAAGACAGATAAGAGACAATGTTAGAACTGTTTTAGATATTTTGGAGTATTTGGAAAAACATAATGAAAAGCAAGCAGCATTGATTTTTTTGGATGCAGAGAAAGCCTTTGACAACCTGAACTGGAATTTTTTGCTTAAAGTCTTGGAAGATATGGAATTTGGAGAAAATTTTATAAAATGGGTAAAAGCGATTTATTCCTCACAAACTGCACAAATAATTATTAATGGGGATCTGACGAAATCATGTGAAATACAAAGAGGAACAAGACAAGGTTGTCCATTGTCACCTTTATTGTTTATTCTTGCTCTTGAATTATTGAATTCAATAATATTCAATATAAGACAAGATGAAAAAATTGGTGGTATAAAGATAAAAAAAGAATCTTATAAGTTGAGAGCTTTTGCAGATTATCTCTTGTTTTTGGAAGATCCTCTAAAGCAGTGGTTCCCAACCTTGGGTCACCAGATGTTGCTGGCCTACAGCTCCCAGCATACCCAGCCAGCATGGCTAATGACAAGGGCTCTAAAGGGAATTGAAACCTTAATGGTTACATTTAAGGAGTTTGGGACAGTAGCTGGTTTCAAGATTAATAAACTGAAGACAAAGATGTTGACTAAAAATCTGACAAATCAAGACCAAATGAAATTGATAAACAAAACAGGGTTTAACATTGAAAAGAAAGTAAAATATTTGGGTATTACAATGCAAATACAAACTGTACGTTGTTTCGTAATAATTATGTTAAGACTTGGAATGAAATTAAAAAAGATTTATCAAGATGGGATAAAGTACAATTATCATTGTTGGGAAGAATATCTGTAATTAAGTTGAATGTTTTAACTAGAATGTTGTTTCTGTTTCAGACAATTCCTATTTTGACAACAAATTTGCCTTTTAAACAATGGCAGAAAGATATTTCTAAATTTATTTGCCAAGGGAAAAAACCACGTGTTACATATAAGATTTTACAGGATGCAAAGGAAAGAGGTCTGGGATTGCCTGATTTGAAATTGTATTTTGTTGCTTGTTGTCTAGTTTGGATGAAAGAATGGATACCGTTGAAAAATAGAAGACTGCTGGAGCTAGAAGGACATGAATGAGATTTGGGTGGCATGGCTATCTATGGTAAAATAAAGTTAAGGCTACTACAGATTTCAATAATCATTGTGTTAGACATGCCATTTTGAGAATATGGAATAAATATAAACCTAGATTTTGTTCAAAAATACCTCTGTGGTTATCAACACAAGAAGCACATTACAGAAGAGAAATGACAAGCATGTTTAACTGGCTTACATATAGAGATATTGTAGAATTCTCACATGGTAAACATAAAATGAAATCTAGTGAGGATTTGATAAAGGAAGGCTATATATGTCAATGGTTTGCTTATTTACAAATGACAGAAAGGTTTAAAGTACAATTAAACTTCAATTGCATATTAATCTTTAGGATCTTTTAAATTAATAGATACATGCCCATGATCCCCCCCCCAATCTCTTTTGAATCTTTCTGCAAAGTTGCCCGTCCTTTAAATCTCTGCCCTTTGAAAGTAAAGTAAAGGTCACACTGTCCAGGATAATCCCTCACAGTTATATCTATATCATCCACTTTCATTCTTGTAATAAAATGCTATTGGATAATTTGATCGTTTGTCTTCTTTCTAACACAATGGATCAATTTATCTCTTAGATCTCCTCTTGATCTGGCAAACATAGAATTTATTCTGCAAACTTTGCCAGTTTCTGTCTCCATATCTTCCTCTTTCCAGTTCAAGCAATTTCCCAAACTTCTTCCTCCTTCTTTTTCTGACAATTCCAATAAAACTAAATTGTCTAATTCAAAATCTCTGTTTAATATTTCTATTTTATGCACTGGGATTTCAACTTTGTCATTAATCTGTTTCACCTCTCCAGATGTTTGCTTTAAAAAACTGTCCAACTTCTTATCTTCTTCTGTCATCTCCAATTCTATTTTTGCAAACCTCTCATCCATTCTTTTCTGAAGAAATACCATTTTATTTCCAAGATCTTCCAATTTATTTCCCAATTGTTCAAATAATTTCTGGAGCAGGTCAGGTGTGACCATTTTTTCTGTAGGTAGATTTATCGAGCCACTTCTGTCTTCTATATTCTTCCTGGAATCAGCCATAGTTCAGTACAATTTTAAAAAAAACACCAAACACAACCCAGATCCTAGAGTCTCTTTACAAGTCCAGCAATTTCCAGCGTTTTCATCAACATAACACGTCACAGTCCGATCCTTGCCATATCCTTTTACCATCGCCTCTGCTGGGAGAGCATCGAGCCAGGCCAGTGGCCCAGCCCCGCTGCTGTTGCTGCTGCTGCTGCTGCTGCTTGTGACCAACCCGCACCACCGGTGGGACTGCTGGCTGCCCCTTTACAGGAGCGGGCCCAACCAGGAGCCACCCCGCCCCACCTGCAACTGTGGGGCTATAAAGACCAGGCCCCAGCGGGGGCGGGGGCGCCACCAAAGGGGGCCGCCCCTGTGGGGGAGCCACTTTGGGGGTGGCACGAGGGCGAGGGCCTGTCCCCCTGCTGATGGGGATATAGGTGTGGCAGTGAGTTTTAAGAGGCCCTTCTTTTTTTGAAGGGCTGGGGGGTTTTAGGGGTTGATTTTAGGGGTGGATCTCCCGCCTGATCGGTGGAAGCAAGGGGGCATGTGCCTCTCCCAGGGAGATAATGGGGGGAGTTCTGGGGGGCAAAGTATACCACTGTTGAGCGGCAGATGCTGGCAGAGCGCTAGGGGCAGGCCACGCCGATTAAGGGGGACAAGGGATCGATGCTTAATACCTATCCCTTGTTCCGGGCCTGCCCAGAGGCAAGGGATAACTGGGGGATGTGTGGCTCCTCCCCACACCTTGTGTTTGCTGTTGTGCAATGCCAGGTCCGTTACCCAAAAAACATCTCTATTCCAACTATGGAATAGTCAGCCTCCTGTGAGGCTTTAGCAGAGCACTTCGCAGATAAAATTGATCGGATTAGGAGTGGGATATTGTGCGTCGTGGACACAGGGAGTGAGCGGGAGGAGGCCAATGGCAGACCGGTTTTGTGGGATCAGTTCCAGCTTCTTCCTTCTGATGAAGTGGACAAGGTGCTTTCATCTGTGAGGTCGACCACCTGCTTGCTTGATCCTTGCCCGTCCTGGCTCATAATGAGCTGTAGGGAGAGACTGGGTGAGGGGATCAAGGCGGTGGTGAATGCCTCCCTCGAGGAGGGAGTGATGCCATCAGCCCTCAAGGAGGCAGTAATAAGATCGCTTCTAAAGAAGCCCTCCTTGGATCCCCAGGATCTAAACAACTTTCACCCAGTTTCCAATTTGCCATTTCTGGGCAAGGTGATCGAGCGGGTGGTGGGTGCTCAGTTGAAGGCACACTTGGATGAAGCCGATTATTTAGATCCATGCCAGTCGGGCTTCAGGCCTGGACATGGGACGGAGACGGCCTTGGTCGCCTTGGTGGATGATATGAGGAGGGCTTTGGATAGGGGTGAATGCTCTTTTCTAGTCCTCCTCAATCTCTCAGTGGCTTTTGATACTGTTGACCACGGTATCCTCCTGGACCGCCTGGAGGGGTTGGGCGTGGGAGGCACTGTATTGCAGTGGGTCTGGTCCTTCCTCTCTGGAAGGTACCAGAGGGTAGTTCTTGGGGAGGAGCCTTCAGACCCTCGGCCGCTCACTTGTGGAGTGCCGCAGGGTTCCATCCTCTCCCCGATGTTATTCAACATCTACCTAAATCCGCTGGGAGCTATCATCAGGAGGTTTGGGGTGCGGTGTCATCAGTATGCGGATGACACGCAGCTCTACCTCTCTTTCAAGTCCTCACCGAGGTTGGCCGTTGAGACCCTGTCCAAGTGCCTGGAGGCAGTGGGTGGCTGGATGGGAAGGAGCATGCTGAAGCTGAACCCCGACAAGACCAAGGTACTGCTGGTCTTGGGGAGGTTAGGCAATGTTGACCTGGTGCTGAATGGGGTACATCTACCCCTGAAGGACCAGGTCTGCAGCTTGGGAGTCATTCTAGACTCCCAGCTGTCCATGGAGGTTCAGGTGTCAGCTGTGAGCCGGGCGGCGCTGTATCAACTCCATCTGATACGGCAGCTGTGCCCCTACCTTCCTAATCACCTGCTCCCATCAGTGGTTCATGCCTTGGTCTCCTCTCGCCTAGACTACTGTAATGCGCTCTACGTGGGGTTACCCTGGAAGACGGTTCGGAAGCTACAGCTGGTACAGAATGCAGCGGCTCGCCTGGTTAAAGGCAGCCGCCAGTGGGATCACATCACTCCAGTGCTCAAGGAGCTGCACTGGCTACCAGTTGCTTGCTGAGCTGAATTTAAGGTGTTGGTTTTGACCTTTAAAACCCTATACGGCTCCGGTCCAGTCTATCTCAAGGAGCGTCTCCAGCAACACCAAGTAGGCCGCTCAACAAGATCTGCCACAGACGGCCTTCATAATATAGAGTGGAGGAGCTACAGGTCTTCTCCAACCCCGCTCTGCGGAACTGTCTCCATTAACACCAGGCCGCGCTTGAGCTCAGACACTAGCCACGTGAGCACTTGGTATCTTGTCCCTTAGCGACTAGGACAGGAAGGGCCTTTTCTGTGGCAGCCCCCATACTGTGGAACTCTCTCCCGATGACCTCCACCATGCCTCCTCTCTGCTGAGCTTCCGCCGCTCAACTAAAAAATTGGTGTTCATGCGGGGAATATAGGGTGGTCTAAGATTTTAAATTCTTATACTGTTTTAATGTATTTTATCCTGTTTTTATCTTATGTACATCGCTGAGGGTGGCAGGTTTGCCGGCCAGATGGGCGATAAATAAATGTAAATAATAAATAAAAATAAATAAATATCTTTTGTTGTGAAAAATCCTCCAATCACAGGCAATCTATCAGTATAAAGAACAAACAATCCCATGGCAGAGTGGTCTCTTTAACTTGCAACTTTCCCCAAATGCAGTTTCGTCAAAAAAATAAGAGAATCAGAAAACCTCTTTTCCGTTACAAAACTATCTTATGAATCTTCCCATTATGAAGCTTCTTGCATGAAGATTTTAAGTCTTTAAATCCTTCCAGTATTTTTCCCCTTCTTTTTTATAGTTCCGAGAAAAAAGTATTAACTCACCATAAGTAAACTCAACTTTGCTGTAGAGAAAATCTCTCTTTGTTCATAACCAGATATAACCCATAAATCTTTAAGAAATGAGGGTGGCAGACTTAATGTCCTTGAAAAGGCTCCAACACAGCAGGAAGCGAAGCTGTAAATTCCCAAAACCCAGGTCTTACTATGCCCGTGAGCTAGATGTAAAAACCTTCGTTTCTGGAAGAAAAAAAAAACACCTCACAAGTATTATTTATTTATTTATTATATTTATACCCCGCCTTTTAGACGGGGTAGACGCCAATTAGGGTACGTAGGGTTAGCTCTTGATCTTCCCTTTAATCCAGAGAGATTTTGTCGACCGGGATCTCTTCCCAGCCGGCTTTCAAGCCACATTGTGTCTCCACTTCTTAATGGAGGCGTCAGTCTGCCATAACACCTCACCGGAAGTGCAAGTAGTTCTTCTCAATGTTCTCATTCCAGAAGTCCTCTTTCTGCTCCTTCTATAACACCAGCATCATCACAAAGAGTTTCCCCATCAGCAACAGCATATTCAAGTAAACAAACATTGCAAACTACTGCATCCAAAAAATACTCAGTAGCTTCATTTGTAGACAAGATGACACTTGAAGATCAGGACAAAATTGAACAAGCTCTTGCAAGAGCAATATATACTTCTAGAACCCCGTTGTCAATAACTGAAAATGCATACTGGCAGGAAGCTTTTAAATTACAAAGACCATCATACCATTTGCCCAGCAGACATTCTTTGAGCAAACCTCTTTTAGAGTCAGAATATGAATCTAAAAGATGGAACAGTTGTAAAATGTGTGAAGTCCTACAGAAAATTGGGAGAGGTCAAGTATTTGCTTTTCTGACTGACAATGCAAGTAATACAAAAGCAGCATGGGAGATCATAATGGATACGTGTCCCCATATTACTGCAATAGGATGTGCACGTTATGGGCTAAGCTTGCTTCTTAATGACATCATGAAACTGAACACCCTCCAAAAGATCTACAGACGAGCAAAAGAAGTTATAAAACACATAAAAGCTACCCATATTGTAGCTGCAGTCTTCAAGAAGAAGAAAAATGCAAGGAATAAAATAGTGACACTGAAGTTCTGTAATAAAACTTGATAGGGTGGAGTGGTGATTTCCTTCAAAAGTTTACCAAAAGAAACAAAGAAGCTCTTCAAGAAACAGTAAGAGTTGAGGATCTTAAAGTAGCCAGAAGTGTAAGGAACACTGTACTTCATGAGGATATCTTCTGGGTTCAGCTGCAGAACTGACTGAAGATTCTAACACCAATTTCTTCAGCAATCACTGCATCTGAATCAGACAATGCACTTTTGTCAGAAATTCTTTACCAAATGGCCAAGATAAAAACAACTGTTTTTGAGAATCTAAGTGTATCTCCACTTACAAGTACAGAAGTAAAGTGAAAGATTTTATTAAGAAACGGGAAGAATTTTTTTGCCATCCAGTTCATGCTGCTGCTGCAAATCTGTTGGATCCAAGATTCAAAGGCAGAAATGTAAGTAATGATAGCACTGCTGCTGCATTTGACTGGATTACAAAACAAGCAGCACACTTAGGACTTGATGTTGGAAAGGTACTTTCAAATGTTGCAGAATGCAGAACACTTTCAGGGATTTGGTCCAGGAATGAAGTCTGGGATTCTGCCAAACAGATCCCTCCTGCAACATGGTGGCAAGGCGTTTGCACCAGAGCCTCTGACTCCTCTTGCTTCCCACCTCCTTCAGATTCCTCCATCTTCTACAGCATGTGAAAGAAACGGGTCAATGTTTGGAAATACTCACACCAAAGCAAGAAATAAACGAACATGTGAAAGGGTAGAGAAGCTTCTTTCAATCCGGGCAAACCTTCAGTTTTTAGAAGTCCACAATAACTATGATGAAGACAAAGATGAAGAAGCAAAAGAAGTAGAAACTGAAACTGGTAGCAATAGCTCAGAAAATGAGTCTGATTACATTTCATGCATATTCATTGAGTCTTGGTTCAACACCCCCTTCTTCCCCTCAGTTCTTTCTATGGGAATGAGTGCTTTATGTCTGCTTGACAGTGTGGAGGAGAGGACTAAAGGAGACATAAATTTTTTGTTTTACTAATATTGATGGTTTCCTGTGTTTTTATTGTTTTTTGCCTGCTCCTCATAAACTGGCAAAACCAAAGAGGTTCCTTACAGTTCAGAACACACACACATACAGAAAAGTAAAAAAAGTAAATTCAGTTTGCAATTATTGTCTGAATAAACTGTACTTTTAATATACCAAACATGATTTTATGCCAAACCAAATTATACATAATAGTTTTTATGTTCCTAAAGTGACAAAGTGACTTTCAATCTGTAAAGGGTGCTATTACTGCATTTTTTCAATTTTTCCTAAAAAATCCATTTTTTTTCCAAAACAAAACATGGCTTCAAGATTTCCAGAAATTTTACATCTCTAGTTGCAGGCCAAAACATCTGGAAGGTGACATGTTGCCCATCCGTACGAATAAGGGGATTTGCACAAGGAAGCCTCCTTCTACACATAGGTCACGTTCACTGGAATATGCTTCCCAGAGGTCCCATAAATCCATACCCTCTTTTGCTTCAAGAAAAAAGGCACATGGCATTTTTCTAGCATGTTTGTTAGAGCAGCCTTCCCCAACCTGGTGCCCTCCAGTTGTTTTGGACTACAACTCCCATCAGCCCCAGCCAGCATGGCCAATGGTCAGGAGTGCTGGGAGTTGTAGCCCAAAACATCTGAAGGGGACCAGGCTGGGGAAGACTGTGTTAGAGGATCTGAGGATCTGAGGATAATCCTGCTGCTGCTGAATCTATTTGTAGAGTTATACCTTCTTCCCCACCTGTGGGAGGGGGAAGATACATGGACCCCATACTTTGCCCCTTACAAACGGGAAGGCAATTGAGAGGGACACTGATGAGAAAAATGGTCGGTAGGAAAAGGTAAAGCACACATACCTGATCCCATGTACAGACTCCCATAACTGCTTTGTATTTTTAAAAAATGTGGGGGGAAAGTGTATAGTTTGGTCCTATAATAGCCTCAAAAACAAACAAGGACGTAAACTTACAGACCCACTGAGTGATGTAAGCTGCAATCCTATTCCCACTTACCTTGGGGTAAGACCCATTGAACATAGTAGGACTTACTTCTGAGTAGACATGTATAGGATTGCACTGTTAGTAGATTAATCTAACAAGCAAAGTGTCCAGCCCTAATGTTTTATTATTGGATGTTTTAATATGGGGTGGGTTAGGATTTTAACATTATACTGTTTTAAGTGTATTTTAATCTGTTTGTTTCATTGTATGCTGTACATTGCCCAGAGTGGCCGGGTACCGGCTAGATGGGCGATCTAGAAATACAATAAATAAATAAATAAATAAACAAACAAACTCCAAGCTATCTTAGGGCTGACAGATAAGGATGAATACATTTTAATGAATACATAAAGCAGAGCAGAGGCAGGGGCAGCCACCTCCATCCCCCTGGAGCCTCGAGGCAGGTAGAGGGCTGCAGAGGAGCCCAGAATTGTTTTGAAATGGGGAGCAGATAAGGATAGCCGACTTTACACCCCTTGCAGCAACATTGATTCCAGGATGTGTCTCCACCCAGGTTAATGCAACATCTGATTTGAACAATAAGTGGTTTGGTGCTGCATGAAGCCTGATCACAGTTCCTTTTTAATTCTGCAAACTCATTTCAGCTGAAGCAACCATATCCTCAAGTTATCATCTTTACACATTTTAACTTCCTTAACTTGTTGCATCTTCAGTGTTGACGGGCATTACATAAAACCACCTTACTGACTGTCTAGCCTAATCACAGCTTTCCATTGGCTAACATTAATTCAGAGCTGGGGAACTCTCTATTCTCCAGGGGTTGGAAGTATGTTCTACCACACAACACAATGTTTTTGCAGGTGGCCAGAGTCTATAGGCGACAGTGAACCAGTAACTTAACTCCCACCACATGAAGTGCCCTGCCTGTGTACTCAATTGCCACAGGGGTGACTACTTCCATCACCACACCTCTTTTGCCTCCAGATTGGCAGTGGACAGGAAGCATCTGCCAGGGGTGGGGTGGATTTGGCCCAAGGGCTTCCAGTTGCTGACTCCTACTCTATGAAATAAAGTCAGTACCACCCAGGTCTGCATTACTTCTAGGTTCTAGAAGCAAAAGCATCACAGTTGCAGAGCACTTGCACTCAGGCAGGGCTTGGGGGCATTCCATACAAAACCAAAAGAGTAGTATTAAAAGGGTGGAATTTGTCTCAAATTTAGGAAGGGACTGTGGCTCAGTGGTAGAGCACATGTTTGGCATGCAGAAAGTTCCAGGTTCAATCCCTGGTATCTCCAGGTAGGGTTGGAAAAATTCCTGCTTGAAACCCCAGAGAGCTGCTGCAAGTCAGTGTTGAGAATACTGGCCTAAATGGACCAGTGGTCTCTGACTCCGTCATAGGCAACTTCCTATGTTCCTATGGAAATAATTTTACTTTTGGCCAGCCCTAGTTTAGATTATTCTTGCACTGAATTTGCATAGCCTCAGGAGCACAAGAGGAAATTTCAGGAGGAGGAGGATTATGTAAGCCACCTTGGGTTCCTTGCAGGAAAAAAGGTGGGGTATAAATATAATAAATAAATAAATAAATAAATAAATGCCTATGAAAACTATTTCTGATGTATACAGAAACCAAGATTTTTAAAGACATAGCTGCATTAGGACAGGACTGACCACAGTCAACTAGTAGCACAGGAAAGCTCTACACTTGATATGTCAAGTATGATCCTCAGGTTCTCCCCTCACAGTAATAGAAACTCTTTCATTTACAACTACTAATCTACAACTAGGATTCATAGTGTACCTAGTAATGCATCTTCCGGATGGAGATCAGTCGTGGCAGGGGACATTGGTGCGTTGATAGCATTTTTACCCTCTTCTTGCA
The DNA here is from genome assembly GCA_021292165.1 of Shinisaurus crocodilurus. Taxonomy (NCBI): domain Eukaryota; kingdom Metazoa; phylum Chordata; class Lepidosauria; order Squamata; family Shinisauridae; genus Shinisaurus; species Shinisaurus crocodilurus. Next base: position 186,897,420 of record CM037879.1, read on the forward strand.
GGTCAGTCACTGAAACAAACAGAAATCCCAAAAAAGTTGGTAATTTCACAGTGATACAATTTGCTTCACTGTTATTATTTCTTTGCTCATTACATTTCTATACCGCCCACTAGCTGAAGCTCTCTGGGCAGTTCACAACCATTAAATACAAGATGATAAAATACAATATAAAAATTTAAAAGTTTAGAACTACAATATAAAAATAAAAATAGTAACCAAATAGAACCTAGCCACAGTGTAAAGTTTTAAAATACAATACCAGATTTAAAACAGAAGCTGATAAACTAAAATGCTTGAGAAAATAAAAGGGTCTTCAACTGGCCCTGAAAAGAGCACAGTGTAGGCTCTAGGCAAGCCTCTCTAGGAAGTTCATTCCACAACCAGGGTGCCACAGCAGAGAAGGCCTACTTCTTAGTAGCCACCCACCTCACTTCCTTTGGTGCCCCCCCCCCGGAAAAGGACCGCTGAAGTTGATTTTAGGGTCCAGGCAGGTGTATATGGGAAGAGACAATTCTTCAGATAACTTGGCTCCAAGCTGTTTAGGCTTTGAATGTTAATACCAGCATTTTGAATCGGACCCAGAAATGGATTGGCAGCCAGTGCAGATGGAAAGGTACCAGCAAAATATGATCACATTGGCCAGTTCTTGTTAACAATCTCGCTACCCTATTTTGGACCAGCTGAAGTTTCTGGACCGTTTTCAAAGGCAGGTCCACGTATAACACATTGCAGTAATCCAGACAAAAGGTTATCAGAGCATGGATAACTGCAGCTCGGCTATCTCTACCGGGATAAGGACGTAGTTGGTATATCAGCCTAAGCTGATAAAAAGTGCTCCATGCCACCGAGTCCACTCGAGGATCCAAGAGCTACCCCAGACTACGAACCTGATCCTTTTGGGGGAGTGCAACCTCCTCCAGAACAGGTTGAACATCACTTCACCAGGCAGATGAATCACCCACTAACAGTACCTCTGTCTCATCTGGATTGACTCTCAGCTTATTGCCCTCATCCAGTCCATTACCACACTCAGGCGCTGGTTCAGCACGCCCTCTGCCTCACCTGAGTTTGATGAAAAGGAGAGGTAGAGCTGGGTGTCATCTTCATATTGGTGACACCATATCTCCAGATAACTTCCCCCAGCAGTTTCATGTAGATGTTAAACAACATGGGGGATAAAATAGAGCCCTGTGGCACCCCATGGCATAACTGCCAAGGGACAGAGCAGTAATCCCCCAGCACCACCTTCTGGAATCGGCCGCCCAACTAGAATTGGAACCACTGGAGCGCAGTGCCTCCAACTCCCAACCCAGACAACCTATCCAGAAGGACACCACAGTTGATGGTATTGAAAGTCACTGAGATGGACCTCAACAGGGTTTTAGCTAGAATTGAGCCAAATGTTCTCCAAGTTCATTCTTTGCTTGAATGTAGAGATTTTAGCAAGGTCATACTCCCCTCCCTTGTTTTTGTGCCTGTCCACTAGTATTCCCGCTAGTATTCACAGCCGCCACCGCCACCACCAAGCTGTTCTTTCAACACTGTTTTTTCCCTCTGTTTCATTCTTCCTCAAGCAATCCCAACCAACCAGGGATGACATGCTGTGGGAATGCTGTGGACATCATATATTTGGACTTCAGCAAAGCTTTCAACAAAGTGCCACATGATATCCTGATTAGCAAGCTAGCTAAAAGTGGGCTAGATGGAACAACTATCAGGTGGATCCACAATTGGCTACAGAATCGGACTCAAAGAGTGCTTATCAATGGTTCCTTCTCAAACTGGGGAGAGGTAACGAGCGGGGTACCACAGGGCTCGGTCCTGGGCCCAGTGCTCTTCAACATTTTTATTAATGACTTGGATGAGGAGGTACAGGGAATGCTTATCAAATTTGCAGAGGACACAAAGTTGGGTGGAACACCTAATACTCTGGAAGACAGAAACAAAATTCAAAGTGACCTTGATAGGCTGGAGCACTGGGCCGTAAACAACAGAATGAGATTTAATAGGGATAAATGCCAAGTGCTGCACCTAGGAAAAAGAAACCAAATGCACAGTTACAGAATGGGGGAGACTTGGCTCAACAATACTACAAGCGAGAAGGATCTTGGAATTGTGGTAGATCACAAACTGAATATGAGCCAGCAATGCGATGTGGCTGCAAAGAAGGCAAATGCTATTTGGGGCTGCATTAATAGAAGTATAACTTCCAAATTGCGGGAAGTGATAATTCCCCTTTACTCGGCACTGGTTAGGCCTCATCTTGAGTACTGCATCCAGTTCTGGGCACCACACTTTAAGAAGGACGTAGACAAACTGGAGAGGGTTCAGAGAAGGGCAACAAGGATGATAAAGGGACTGGAAACAAGGCCCTATGAGGAGAGACTAAAAGAACTGGGCATGTTTAGCCTTCAGAAGAGGAGACTGAGGGGAGATATGATTGCACTCTTCCAGTACTTGAAGGGATGTCACACAGAGGAGGACCAGGATCTCTTCTTGACCATCCCAGTTTGCAGGACACGGAATAATGGGCTTAAGGTTATCCTAGGAACCTAGGTTCCACCTAAACATCAGGAAAAATTTCCTGACTGTTAGAGCAATAAGACAATGGAATCAACTACCTATGGAGGTGGTGGGCTCTCCCTGTCTGGAGGCATTCAAGGTGCAACTGGACAATCATCTGTCAGGGATGCTTTGACCTGGATTCCTGCACTGAGCAGGGGGTTGGACTTGATGGCCTTGTAGGCCCCTTCCAACTCTACTTTTCTATGATTCTATGATTCTAACTCATAGCTTGTTCAAGGGGTTGTTGTACCCCTGATGGATTGTCATGTCATCCAAACCCGGGTGACCAACCCCATCATGGCTGTGGGGAAATGGCTAGCAACTCACTTGACAAGAGTGGAAAAAAAACCCTTGCTGCTCTTGCCAGGATTGCCCAGGCTCCCGCCAGGGCCAGCTGCCCCACAAGTGCCCAAGTAGCACTTAGGGACAGCTGGCATTGGCTTGCTGCCCTCGCTGCTGCTATCGTAAGCCATTTTTGGTTCGCCATGGCTTTTTTTCACGTTACCCTTCTTCTTCATCATCTTTTTTTCAGCGATTGCGAAAGCTGGCTTGACAGCTAGCTTTTGCAATCTCCATTTTGACAGCCACTCCTAGCCCCTTCAAAGTGCCTGAGCGGAAATGTCTGCAAATATGTTCATTTTTTAAATTATTTTTTTAGCTGCACATGCCTAACTGCAGACATTCACAGTTGCGCAAGTGTGGGAATTTGAAGCATCAGCTGGGGCAATGTTGTGGGGGTACCTGCTGTCAAAGTGCACTTTGCACTTTTGTCCGAAACTTTAGATGCTCGGGAAAGTGCAAAAGTGCATCCCCGTGCCCTTTTTCTTGGGAAAGGAGTCTTGACAGCTAGCTGTGAAAACTCTGGGCCCCATTAAAAGGGGTTTTTGATAGGGCACTGGTGGTTTTTTGACTGGGACATATAGAGCCATATACAGCTAGCTGCCAAAATTCCTTTTCCCAGGAAAAAAGGTTGGATGCATTTTTGCCCATTCCTGAGCACCTAGAGTCTCAGGAAAAAGTGCAAAATGTGCACCACCCTGAGGATTGTCAGCTTGCTTTTTGATAGCTGTCAAGAGAAAGCAAAGGGGGAAAGAACCTATATGGAGCCTCTTTGGGTCAATGTCCAGGGTTGGTACCTACTGCACTTCGGCAGCAGGTACCCCCCAGGACATTGCCCTAGCTGAGGCTTCACATTCCTGCACTCACACAACTGCGAACGTCTGCAATTGCGCAAGTGCGGTTATAATTTTTTTTAAAGAACCTATTTGCACACACCTATTTTTTTTAAAAAAAAGATCTGACAGCCACTGACAGCCCCTCCAAGGTGCCACTCAGGCACTTTGAAGGGGCTGTCAGTGGCTGTCAAAACAGGGATCACGAAAGCCAGCTGTCAAGATGGAGGGAGTGTTGAGGGGGGAAAGCTGCAGTGAGCCAAAAATGGCTCAAAATTGTGACGGGGAGACAAGTCAGTCATGGCACAGTTTCCCCTGGGATACCCGTGGGAGGACCGAGGTGGAGGGAGGGGGGCCAACAACCCATGATGAGCCCGATCATCTGTTGGGGACACTGTGGGTTGTTTGGCCAACAACCAACTCACTGTGGCTTATTGCCAGGGTGGGTTGGCGTGACGTGTGAACACACCCATTGTGTGTGGATGTGCATCGAATGGAAAAGGGAGAAGACATTAAATTATCTAGCTTCCTCTCTTTTACAGGGTTAAGAGTGATTTATGCTTTGCACCAAGGACGTTATTTGCTACCCCAATTAGCACAGAAGCTGAATAAAGAAATTTAAATGGGAAAGCAAAGAGGTTTTGTTTTAATTGGCCCCTATCATGAGGCCCAGCACGACATATGAATCCTACAAACTCATGTTCAAACATCCTCTCAGTTATAAACTTTATCTTTCATCAACCGGAAAGTGGAGAGGAAGCAAGCGAAGACATCATCTTTGCTCCTGCTGCTTGATCAGCTGGGAGCACAGACCAATTCCGATTATCACCAAAGACTCCTCACTTGCCTGTATGCTGAACAGATCAAAGTTCTAATTCTTAAAACAGACATGCAACATCCACGCTGGATGCCAAAGCAAAGTCCCCAGGGAACAAGTTTATAGTGACTGAACAGCAGGCTTCCTTATGACTATACAAAAATGGGAGCGAGTTCCAAACGTTAGCAGGATATGAAGCATATCTGGATTCCTCAAGGATGAGGCACAGATCACACAGCCAATCCTGTACTTTGAATGGGCCTTTCAACCTACTTGAGCTTCAAAGTGGCTGGCCAGATGAACTAAGAATTGGGGGTCCAAAATAAAAGGGAGCTCCTTCTCTATGCAACATGCTTCTGCTAAAGCAACAGAAGTATGGTGCTAACTAACAATTATTTTAGGATTTCTGACCAGTAAAACATTAGGTTCCACCCCTGGACCACCAGTTTACACCCTGGTTCCATCTCCTGTTCTGGCCCAGACCACTGCCACAATGGATTCTGCTGTTGCTCTACCTCAGGGGTCCTCAAACTTTTTAAACAGGGGGCCAGTTCATTGTCCCTCAGACTGTTGGGGGGCCGGACTATAGTTTGAAAAAAATATGAATGAATGGATCAAGTAAAAAAAAAAAGGACCCGGGTCCTTTTTTTTTTACCTGAAAGGGGTGAATTTTCCCCCCCTTAAATGGAAAGTTATTTTATTTATTTATTTATTTCGTTTTTATACCGCCCAATAGCCGAAGCTCTCTGGGCGGTTTACAGCAATTAACAAGACAGTCCCTGCCCGCAGGCTTACAATCTAAAAAGACATGACACACAAGGAAAAAGGAATGGGGAGGGAAGAAGAGGGAATATTAATGAATACTCCTGGCAGGGCTGGTGGTATTTATATATATAATTGCACAATTGTTTCATGCCTAACACGAATATACTTTTGTTTTTGCCATCACACAAATGAACATACTCTGCTTCAATCCAAAGTAGCATTTTTGAAACATTAGAAATCTGACTTAGCTACATCAGCTCATACATAAGAGGTAAAACACCACCACTAATGTTTCCATATTATGGAAAAGAATTAAAAGAATCGGCGCTTGAAGCGAAAGTTTAAAAAAAGTCTGCTTCCGCCATTGGCCGCCGGGCCAGATAAAAAGGCAAGGCGGGCTGGATGTGGCCCACGGGCCTTAGTTTGAAGACCCCTGCTCTACCTAGTGGCCCTCTCCAGGATTTTGTTTTACCTGGTCAGTTGACAATGCTAGTTCTAGCAGGTTCCATCATCTATCTTGCACTAAACAAAATCTCTAGAACGGAAGTTGCATGAGGGGAAAAATACATGGAAAACATTCCATTGGTGAATTATCTCAAAGGTGGAGTTTGCCAACATTTTTTTTTTAACCAATCCCTGCTCCTACACTTTTAGCAATAGCTAGCTCTACCAACACTAGTAGGCAAAGATATGCTTACCTCTGTGCCATGAAAAGATTTATTTGCTGAATTTTGCAGCTCCAGCTGACGTTAAGAGGCATAGGATCAGGCCAGCGTGGTTATGTGTGTAGCAAACATGATAGCTAGCCTATGGCTGTGCGCGCCTCATGTTTAAATACGCTTTCTACACCCAATACTTTCCATACCGAGTCTGCGGTTTCTCGGCACTTCCATAGAATCACGGAATGCACACAGTGCTAGTTGCAACCTAAAGCAGCCTTCTCCAACCTGGTGCCCTCCAGATGTTTTGGACAAGAACTCCTAGCATTCCTGACCATTGGCCATCCTGACTGGAGCTGATGGGAGATGAAATCTAAAACATCTGGAGGACACCAGGCTGGGGAAGGCTGATCTAAGACTTGCTGTACCAACGAACAAAGGCTGTAGATGGGAACAAAATACCTCCTATTGCACCACATCCCCACAAAGCCAGCCCGTAGGCCAATATTACAATACAGCCCTTTCCTCAGACATCTTAATCAGCAAATTAATGTTTAAACCGTTGAAATAGGTGATCTGAATTCCTCCCCGCCACTTAATACTTGCAATATCTAAAATAGATAATGTTCCAGATTTCCTAAACATGACCCCACGTGTTCAGAAGCTGACAGCAGACCAGTGTTTATCTAGAACTAAAAATAAATCATGAGCAACCACACTCCCCATGCTGCCATTCAACAAAGAGCTGGGGTGGCACAAGAATATGCCTAGTCTTTTTTTTAACCCAATTGGCTGCAGGGCTCTTTTCTATTTCTGAACTAAGCATTTGGCAAGCAAAGCACCAAATGTCCATCCCCCCCCCCCCCCGCTGCCCCGTGGCTGCCTCCAAAAAAACAGACTTCAAAAGTTTGTCACGGTACCACTTGCTCTGGGACAGAAAGCTCAAGCTCACAGCAAGAAGATTTTTCCCCCATGCAGGTAGCTCTCAATGAGAAAAAACAAAACCAGGCATTCACGCGAAGCATGTTCTTTCCTACCTCCTGCTTTCTTGCGTTTTTTACAAAGCAGGCCTGCCATTCTGGCCCCCTGGAATGCAAGGCAGCCTGTTCTGTATCGCTGTAGACCAGCCTTGGCAGTCCCAAATATTAAAAAAGAAAGAAAGAAAAAAGGTGGCGGCGGGTGGACAGGAACTGACCTGCAAGCCTGGGTTAATTCTGTCACAGTGACATGGGAGGAGATGGCAGGGCAGCAACAGTTCTGAGGGGTGGAAAGAGGAGGGTGGAAGGACATGGCTGAGTGAAACTCAAGAAGAATAGGCTCTCCACACTGAAGGCAAATAGTTGCCTCTCTCTTCAAACCTGGACAGAGCACCGCCAGGTGCTATGCTTATCGTGATGCTAGTAAAATGACCATTATTAAAATGAGAGGGAAGGGCAGACTCGAATGTTGCAGAGCCCCTGGGGGTGTAAGTGCATCTTGGCAAGTCCACAAAAGGACATTTTACACCCACCTCTGTGTAATCTGTGTCTGATAGTCCACCCCAAGTTAGGAACTGAGGGCAGGTTTTCCTTTCACTCCAACAGTGACCCCTTCCTCCCCTGCCCCCAACATATATCCCTTTACTTGTGAATGGCAACCATTTACTTATCTAGAGACACCAACCTGCTCCCTGCCCCAGGTCACCCTAAGGCGAGAGGCAGGTTTAGTGCACTCAAGTGAGTTCAAGACTGCAGACCACTTCTGAGTCCCAAAGAACTTTATATGAGCCCTTATGAATCAAACTACTCTTTATTGAAGTTCTGTTTCATGTCAGTCAGGCAAGACTTGGAGCATTCTCACACTAGTCGGCTGGCAACCCTCCAGAACAGCTAGAGTGATACAGTGCTGGCTACACACAGGACCAAAACAGCTTCCTGTTATGATCTTGCACAACCTCCTCAGCACATGGCAACCGTGGAAAAATCCTGCAATGTATTAGCTCCCATCCACGAAGCAGTCAGTGGTGCATATGAAACTTCCACGTACCAGACAGAATTTGTGGCCTGGTACCCATGCTGAGCCAAACGCCGGATCTCCCTCCCGGTGGCACATGCAGTCATTCTCAAACACTCAACCCCATCTATCACGTGAACGAACAGTTTCTTGAGGCTATGTTTTACATCATTTCAACATTGTAAGCTGCTCTGAAAATATTTATATTGAAGGTCATGGACAGATAATTCATAAAGGAATAAATAATAAAATTATTTGTCAACAGCGCTTCTCCATGCTCCAGTACCGTATGGATGAAGGAGTGACACTTAGGGGGCAAATTACATGGTTCCTTTATTTTTTCATTAGCAGAACAGCATGCTAAGAATCCACAGGGGAAGCTGCATAGGAACTGGTCCTCAGATACCATGTAAAGATGGAAGTGAAAATTAAATATTCACCTTTAACCCATAAGCAAAAAATAATAATTAAAAAAATCACAGGATACAATGTACTAATCTTAGGCAAATACCAGCAAATTCTGTTTTACAGCAGATTTAAACCCTCGAACTTTAAGCACAACAGCACCTGAGGTTCATTGCAGCTGCTTCCTAAATCATCCTAATAAATGAGTTTCTCCTTAATGGCAATCAGTAGTCTGGGTATTCAGAAAGAAGCCGGATGGTCACTGCTATTTAATTTTAGCAACAGTTATTTTTGATCCAAGGTCTGAACCTTACAGTATTGGAAAACAGCAGCTGTCATGTTGCTGCTGAATATAATGGCTAATTTTGGGACATTGGTTACAGTGCCTTCTGCCTAAATCAAGCCACCGTGGAGTACTGACCCACTGAGCAGAGATCTCCTTTTCACAGCCAATTACAGTGCTGTGTGTAAACTGCCAGACTTTTAAAGGAGCATAAAAGACAGATCCAGATAAAATACTCTTGGAGAACTACATCACTGAACTCCCTGGCCTCGTCAAAGACAACTCAATAAAACAGCCTTGCATACCGGACCATTAAAGTAACTAGCCCACAGTTGTTCCTTCTAGCTTCCTGCCTGCCTGCTAATATATGTGTTAGTCACCTCTGGAACATTAATGGCAGGAGAGGAAGCAAGAACCAGCTCTCCTCCAGTTTACAAAAGCTTTCCAGCCTGGTGATCTGGAGATTTTTACTCACCACAGGCAGCCAAGTGAATGGCTATTTACAAGCCTGCAGTAAAGCCAATCTATTGACTAGCTTTTGCCTCAATTTTCTCCATTTGTACCACCACATCCATTGCAGACAGAATAAAATTGACATTTGTGTAAATAAGCATCACTGTAATGCATTTTCTGCACTCCTTTGTACTTTTCCGGCTGTCACTGTGTTACTAATGACTGGCTATTATGATTTATTTCTTTTCTTTTCATTTTGTACAAAGGGCCTTGAGATTGTTGAAAGGAATGAAGCTCCCTCCAAGAGCAGCTACACAGGAGCTTCTCACACATGCCTCATCAAATCTCATATTTTCCATGAAGATTTTAACATTACCTTCTTAATCCCTATTCCCAACTGCAACAAACCCTAAATCTGTATGACTGCACTTGCTCATATTCATCTCGTTACCCTTGCCCACTTCCTTTCCTCCCTTCCCTCCTCTCCCTTAGTCATCCCATCTGGCAAAGTTTAGAATGTAAGATCCTCAGGCCTGGGTCCTGTCTCTCTGGCATGTCACTAAAGCAGTGTTCTCCAACCTTGGGTCCCCAGATGTCTTTGGCCTACAACTCCCAGCATGCCCCAGCCAGCTGCTGGGAGTTTAGGCCAAAAACATCTGGGGACCCAAGGTTGGAGAACACTGCATTAAAGAGTCATGAACACTGACAGTGCTATACAAATAATCCTAATAATAGTTCATGAGTGCAGTATCAAGTGTTGACCTCCATCTGTGAATGCACCCTGACAAATCAAAACTCACAAGCAAATTTTTCATATCAGATTGCACATCTTTCATTTCCCTATTAAGAAATAAATGCAGAACGGGACTGTTTAAAAACAAATAATGAGTAAAGTCCTCCACAACCACCCTAGTCCAAAGCACAATCATTCAATTTTTATCAGATTATTCTGAATTAGGCCATCAGCCTAAACCAGGAGAGTTGAACCTCAGGTCTAGGGGCCAAATTCCCCAAATGGCCACGCCCCTTCCCTACATCACCAGTTGGCTCACACTTTCCCTCACCCCAACCACCTATCATTTGGTGGTTTCCCAACTTTTGCACAATTTCTTCCCCATTCCAAAAGGTTGGAATGCCTCTTCTAAGGCTTAGTTACTGCCAGTAAGAGCTTTAAGCTAAAATATGCTGGTATTTTTGGTATTTTGGCCCCACCCTTTTTGCTCTCATCCACAACTGGAATGCCCCCACCACCACCAAGAGCTTCAAAATTGGATTAGGCCCTCACACTGAAAGAGCTTCAACTGCCCAGCCTAAACCAAGCCTTGGCAGCTCTGTTTTTTAGAATGTGCTAAACAACCTTAACCCTTCATCCTCAACAAACTTGGTCTGGGATAGGATTAGGAGTTTGTGACTGCTATAAGCAGACTGCTCCAATCAAGCCCAAAAGTGACCATAGTAACCTACCCAAATTCAACCAACAAGTCAACAGCAGAAAAGTAATTGAAGTACAACATGTATCCCTATCAACCTGGATAATCCCAATGTTTCCAACCAAAAGTCTTTGGCTATATATAGGGCACATATATAAATTAACTTTTTAAATGTCTTCCCAAGCAAGAGGGAAGGAGGAGAAATAAATCACTAGAAGACAAAACAAGACAAGAGCACTCACTGCTAAAAAGATGGTCACTCCAAGGACAGAAAGTACAAGAGCAGTTTCCACCACTGCTTGCAAAGCCCAATAGCAACGTATTACTTGCAAGATCTTATGTAGGGCAATTCCTAAGAATAAACACTGTGGGCTACACAAGTGACTCTGCAGGAAGGCTAGGCAGATGATAAAATACTAAGAAACCACACATACAAGTTCTCCAAATGTCTCTTATTTATGTGCATTAGCCGTATGCCTCTTTTCCAAGGCAGTGTACAAACTAATCCATTAGGCATGACAAGCTAGTAATTGGCCAATTTATTTGCTACTGTACTGCCATGTACAACTCCAAAGTGAGAGTACAGAGTGACCTACTTTTCTTCCAGCTGCATCAGGGTATCATAATTAGGTAGTGCAGGCTTATAGGGCCTGTAGCCCTTTGACATAGCTGACCTTTCCCAATATCATTTAACAGCAGTCCATTGAAACTGAACAAGACCATTCACTTCTTTTTTTACCACTTGTCAAAAACCATCTGAGAGCAGAACTAGACAAGAGGGCTCCAGAGGGCTGCAAGGCTGGGCATCGGCTGGGCCCAAAAGCCCACTGGCCCAATAGTGCCGCCATCCTCCCTTTGCACAGGGCACCCAGAAACATCTGAGGCGATGTGAGAGAATTCTCAGTTGCATGAACCGACTCTTCCTCACTAAAGGGGCCTGTTCATGAGCCCTACCTGAGGGCCCAAAATCTTGGAGCTGGAACTGCTTGATGCAACAAGGGATGCGTAGCTACTGTTGAAAAGAGCAACCGCATGTCTCCTCCTCTTCTCTCTACCAGTACATAGAACAACAACATGTGTGATGCGATCTTCCCTGCCCCTCCACTCCAATTCAATGGCTGCTGCTTGCATAACTGACTGAGGGATTATGGGAGCTGTAGTCTAACACATCTGGCTGGAGCTCCAGGTTGGGGAAGGTTGTACTATGCATTACCTGGGAACAGAGGAAAAGGAGATGTTAAACCTTTTTAACACACGCACACACAATGGCTTACATTACAACATATTTATTACATTTTATATCTCACCATTCCTCCAAGAAACTAAGGGTGACATATATGTTTCGACCCACCCTTTTCATTCTCATAATAATCATGTGAAGTTGGTGTTCTGCCCCAATTGGGCATTATGTTATTTTGTTATGTCACCCCTTAGGGCTTCCATTTATAATTGCTCTAGTAGTTTATTCTCTCTGCATCTGTTAGCAACTGATCAGGCCTTGATGCCATGTACTGATCAGTTGTCCCTAGAAAGATTTCCTATCCATTTTGTACCAGTTCTTTCTCCGTTTGGCAGAAACCTCCCTTGGGCTTGGTTCTCTGCTGCTGCTCTGGGTTGCAGCCTGAAGGCCTGGCTCTGCACTGTGTTTTCACCTCATCAATCCACTTTGGTTCATCTCATCAATTCACCTCATTTCATCTCATCCACCTAGCTCAGTGTTCTCCAACCTTGGGTCCCCAAATGTTTTTGGCCTACAACTCCCAGCATGCTGGGAGTTGTAGGCCAAAAACATCTGGGGAACCAAGGTAGGAGAACACTGACCTAGCTCATCTATCCCTCCACCTTTTACCATCAGGTATTTATTAGTTGTTTATGGTTTATGTTGGGTTTCAATGAAAAACTTTTGAGTTATACATAAGTGGGTTGCATGTGAGTTTAACTGCCTGGATAGACACACAGCCCAACGTGTTGAGGCCAGAACACCAGGTTAGGTTGAGCAAGAAGGCAACTGGCCCAAGGTCACCCAGTGAGCTTTCATGGCTGAGTGGGGCCTCAATCTTTGTCTCACACTCTAACCATAAGCTACTGATAGCCATGTAAAATAATTTACAATAACTTACTGAACTTACAATGAGATTACTTCTTATAGGGCAGCCAACTTTCATTTTAAAAGTATTGGCCAACACTGGGTGGGACCTGGAGCAGAGTCAGGCCCAAATCTGGAAGATTAAGGGAAGAGCTGGAGAAAAGTTGGCAGGTCAGGGGTGGAGGGAACCTGAAGGATTTTGGGAAAACCTGGATGGTCTTAGGCAGAATCTAGTTTCCTGGCTTTCAGACACTGGCTACTGACAAAACATTTTTTTTACTGATAAGACCTGTAAAATATGGACTGGTTAGCAACCCAAATTACTTGGTTTCAGCACTCTCTTTTCCTGACACCTCAAAATTTATGGGCTTGGGTAGCAAATAAACTTCAGTGAGTCTGTAATAGCAGAAGAAGTATACATTTTCTTTGATGATTCTGATGGATTTCCCCCCCTAGCCTGTTCTTATACTTTCAGAGTTCATTTCTTGGCAGGAGTGTTTCCAACCACATTATCACTATAGCCCAGCCTTTTCCAGATCTGGCAGGGCAATTTAAAAATGATATCCAGCAGAACAGCAAACGTCCTCCTGGTGAAGTTTTGACTCATTGTTTCTAGACAGAGTAACAGCTGAGCTTAGCCGGAGGGTGGAAGCTGTATCCTGACAGGAAAGACAGGAAGAAGAACAAACAAGGGATCTATTCAGATCAGATGTAAGGGCAAACTCCCGTTGTTAGCACAAGCAAACACACAAGCCTTGGGCTAGCACACTTCCTCCTCCCCTCCACATGCGAGGGGAGGAGATAAGAAGCTTCCTATCCTGGCTTACAGCAAACCATAGTTTGCCATGCCATGACAATTGAACCACAAACTATGGTTTGCGCTCAATCCAGGTTTGACATCCTGACTTACCAGGCAAGCCCAGACCTTAGTTGGCTGGCTAGGATGCAACAGTAAATTAAGGTTTGCTGCAAACCAGAGCATAACTAACTAAGCAGAGTGTGAGGAGAGTGAGAGAGAGAAGGAAAGAGAGTACATGAGCACAGGGCTCATTCCCATAGCACCAAACTATGGTTTGGTGTTACATGCAAACCCCAGCACAGACTAGCCACAACCAGGCAAGGTTTTGAGGTCAGAGAGCAGGACATCCCATTGGGCATGAATTTCAACATCTCTCATTTTAGGAATTACGGACTGCTTGTAGTTACGGCTGTTGTTTGTCCCCTATTATTAAGGGCTGCTTCTTGGGGCGAATTTGAAAACCTAGTGAAGGGTATGTCTCACCACAAGCAACTATTCCATTGGATTAGTTTGGTTTACTGTTCTTTGAACTGTGCATCCCAAACATCAGTGCTCCAGAGTCTGTCTTCATTTTCATCTGGCAATTCTAGTGCGAGAGATTTGCCAACACACCAAGGAAAGCTTAATAAAAGGCATCACCACCGTCACCAACATCTTCTGTAGTATACATTGGCTGATACAGTGTCCCACTAAAATGGAAATACCACAACAAAAGGAGGAGCTTCCCCACAGCTATGTGGCATGTATGGTTCAGTTCAGACATATGAGCTTGCTGAGAATCTCCTAATAGACAGACAGACAGACAGACAGACATGCACACACAAGCTCTATTAGCCATTACCCTTTTATGGCAAATTACATCTGCATGTATAATATAGCAATCCAATCACAAGTCAACCCCTCAACTTAAGCTGCAATCCTAATCATACTTACTAGGAATAAGCCCCATTGGGGTTTACTTCTAACTAAACATGCATAGAATTGTTCTGCACATTGCTTAATCACTTCTTCTGACAATACTTAATTGCCTTGGCTTCTTAATTATGAGACACGGGATAGCTTATAGGCTGAGTCTCTGCTGAATATTTACTAGTTCTGTATTATTCTAGCCATAGCAACTGCAATGGGAGGAAGCCATGATAAGACATATATATATATATATATATCAGCTTCTGAAAGTTTGTCTCTAAGCTTTTAGCAATTCAACTCTTTAAATGGTAATTGTAATGAGCGGATTCTTAAAGTTCTCCTAATCACACCCCCATATTTGCCAATCCCTTCATTACACTATCCCAGTGTTCTCCAACCTTGGGTCCCCAGATGTTGTAGGCCAAAAACATCTGGGGACCCAAGGTTGGAGAACACTGCCTTAGTGTGTAAACGTTTACAGTGCAATCAATGTATATGGTGCTTTACGGAATTTCATAAACAAAAGACGGGCAACCTCCCAGATTCAGCAGTGAGAAAGTCAATAGAGGGAGGGGAAACAGAAGCAAGAGTAGCAAGGGGCGAATGACCAGTACATCCCTAGTCCTTACACTAAGCATAAGGAGCAAGAGTTAAAGCCAAAGACCTCATAGAAAAGAATGCAAAGAAGTCACGATCACTTGCCAACTAATGTCTTCCTGCAAATAATAAAAAATAAAATAAAATAGTACATTTTGAATAGGTAAAACAAATGTCAGGATACCCTTGGACTGGAGGGGTGCCTTGTGCCCTCTACTGGACAGTGCTGCAAAACACTGGCCAACTAATGCTCCTCCACATCTTGCTCAACCATCCCAACCTTAGGATGCAGGCAGCCAGGCAACCCCCCAAGCACCCGGCATCCTCTCCAATAACTAGAGCAGTGTTCTCCAATCTTGAGTCCCCAGATGTTTTTGGCCTACAGCTCCCAGCATGCCCCAGCCAGCTACGCTGGGGCATGCTGGGAGTTGTAGGCCAAAAACACGTAGGGACCCAAGGTTGGAGAACACTGCCCTAGAGCAACACATTTGGCGTGTGAATCCCCTGCCTTGGGTCTCTCTGTAAGCAAAAGACCAGGATGGATGTTTTAAAGGCAAGTGTGGAAATGACAGAATCCCACCCATGCCAGGAGGATCACAACACCATTTCCAAACTGTGCATAGGTCAATAATGTACATGAGAGAACTGTTAGTGTGCCCTGAGAAACAAACATTGCAGCCTCCTGTGGGTATGTACCCAAGAGGGCTTCTTCTTGTGTCCCTGAGCTAGCCAGGCCACCCTCCAGTTAGCCTTCACCGGGGGGCGGGGAGGAATTATGCTTCATTTCTGCATCCGGTGCAGTTTGATCATTCTATCACTAATAGAGTAGAGATGCAGCTGAATACGCGGTCCTCAGAGAAGACTGGCTGTTACACATCTGTAAGAGTCACCATTCTGGGCTTGCCTCCTTCCAATTAGGGTAAGTGACATATGCAGAAACGCAGGAGAGGGGGGCTCCAAGAAGGGCTGGTTAATTCCTACATTTGCACTCTAAAAAGCAAGCCGGTGGGGTGGGCTGGGCTGGGCTGGAGGATAAGAGCAACGTGTGCCTCCCATTTTTAATGCAGGGAAAAAATCAGTGTGTCTCAGCTATCAGAGGTTTGGGAAAGCCCACGCCTATTCACAATTAATCTGGCAGAGAGGTGGGAACAGAACAAGGGTCAGACATGCAGATTAATTACAAATTGGACTGTCTATCCATTGCTACTGGGAAGCACTGGCTCAAGTTAAGCCCTTGCTTGGTGCACATTGTTTTCCAGCTCTAGAAAAGAAGATCTGGAATAACATCTGCAATCCTGCATTTTAAGATGTTAATAATGAAAGGAAATGCTGCAAGCCAGGAAGCCAGGGACTGGGGGTGGATGGAGGAAGCAACTTCCTTTGATCCACATGTGAAAGCCAAATGCTTATGCTTATTTTCTTGAAATTATTAGCTATCCTGTTTGGGACAATGAAAGCTACAATCCTAAACATGCTTTACCATCGAGTAAGTCCCACGACAGGGTTGCCACTAAAAGCTTATTTTCCCTGACCGACATGTGTCAAATTCCCTGACCACCATTCAAAAATAACCCCAAGTTAAAAGAATTCATAGGTTACATTACATTAAATAATGGTTTTATTAAATGGTTTATAAACTACACAAGTACTGAAAAGCCTTTTTTTTTTTTTGGTCAAGATAGGGGCTTCAGTATGAGCTTCTTCAAAAATTGAAACTGTGTTCACATGACACGACAACCCACCGTGGCTTATAAGTCATGGTGGGTTGTCATTAGTGGCGGACGATTCACCCACCACCCGACTCGCTGGACACTTGGTGAGTGCTGCCACTGCTCCCGCCAAACTGGGCTAAAAGCAAACGCCAGCTGAGCCACTCAGCAGACTTGCGGGTTCTAGGCGGAGCACGTTTTACATAGAAAATGGCATAAGATACATTAAAAGCGGCCGCAATTTGCATAACTTGCACAAATTGCAGCCGTTTTTAACGTATCTTACACCATTCTTACAGCAGGATGAGGCAGAGTTGGAGAATGCTGAAGCAAGGGAAAATAACGTAGGGGGAACTCCCTGGAAAAGGGTGACGGTTAGGAGCAGAAGAACTAGAAGACATTCTGCGCCTGTGGAAGCAGTGGAGCTACGGAACTGTTCAAGTACTTGAGGACGAGAGCAGAGGACAGCCTGCAGAGGATGAATTATCTGGCACCCAATGTGACCGCGAGCAAGAGGCTGAAGGTCAGTCAAGTGGAGGCAATCAAACCAAGGCCTACAGGAAGAGAAAGAGAAGAGTACTAGTTGTGGGAGACTCCCTCCTGCGGGGGATCGAAGCCAAAGTATGTCGTGAAGACCCATGGACTCGCCAGGTGTGCTGTATAACTTTTCAAAAGGAACAGAAGCAACAGAAAGGGAGGTGGAGTTGCGCTGTATGTTAAAAATACGTATCTCTGCACAGAGATACAGGGAGATGAGCTTGGCAGCCCCACTGAGAGCATCTGGATTAAAATAAATGGGGCAAAGTATAAAATGAACATGGCGGTTGGAGTCTACTACCGACCACCCAATCAAGGAGAAGACAAGGATGAAACTTTTGAAAAGCAAATTACCAATGTTTCAAGGAGGCATGATGTAGTAGTAATGGGGGACTTCAATTTCCCTGATATCTGTTGGGAGACAAATTCTGCCAAACATGGCCCCTCCAAGGATCTCTTCAAGGATCTCTTCTCGATCATCCCAGTTTGCAGGACACGGAATAATGGGCTCAAGTTACAGGAACCTAGATTCCACCTAAACATCAGGAAAAATTTCCTGACTGTTAGAGCAATAAGACAATGGAACCAACTACCTAGGGAGGTGGTGGGCTCTCCCACTCTGGAGGCATTCAAGGTGCAGCTGGACAGCCATCTGTCAGGGATGCTTTGACCTGGATTCCTGCATTGAGCAGGGGGTTGGACTCGATGGCCTTGTAGGCCCCTTCCAACTCTACTTTTCTATGATTCTATGATTCATTTCCTATGTAAAAAGCGCTCTGCCGGGAACCCAGAAGTTGCTTCCCCAGCTCGACTCGGGAGAACGTGAGTCGAGCCAGGGAAGCAGGTAGGCGGAACGGAGTTTGGGGGGGTCAAACCCGGCGAGTTCACCCGACTTCCACCCCCCGAACAAAATCTTCACGCATCCCTAGTTGTCGGGTCATGCAAAGCTGGCACAGGTTTGTCAGGGTGGCTTGTTCTTGGGTCACCCTGAAAAGCCATGGCTTGTAGTAAGGTCTGTTTGACCCACAATGGGTTGTCATGCCATCCGAACCCAGATGACATGACCCACCGTGGGTCAACCCCGACTACAAGCGAGCCTCTTGGCAATAGCAGTAAAAAATCCTTGCCACTCTTGCAAAGTGGCTAGCAAGCAACCACCATTGCCAGCCATCACAAAAGTGCCAAGTGGCACTTTGGGGTGGCTGGCAAAGGCTTCCCCCACTCCCTGCTGCCACCATGAGCCATTTCAAGCTCACCACAGCTTGACTTCCCCCCCCCCTCTTTTTTGGAGATTGTGAAAGCCAGCTGTCAAGCTTCCTTTCACAATCCCCATGGGGGCACCCATGAGTTGCCCCTCCAAGGACCTCCTGGGGTACCTTGGAGGGACTGCCTGTGCTCACCCCTTAAAAAAAAAAAAAAAGTACCGATAATGTACAAATTGCACTCATCTTTTATTTTAACCTGATCTGCCTGATTCGCACGAATCAGGCATGGTGGGTTAGCGCGAGGGGGGGCTAGGTACTGGCCAGGGTGGGTGCCCACTGGTCAAATCAAGCAGGCACCCACCCTGTACAGTGCGTACCCCAGGCTGCAGGTAAGTATTTCCCCCCTTTGCAAGGAGCTGGCAGGTTTAACAGGTCTGGACCTGTCAGCTCCCTGCAGAGCCCCAGGAGATCACAGTGTGAGGAAAGGGATTATTCCCCCCCCCTTTTTGCACTACGATCCCCTGGTCTCACTGGGGGAGATCGGGCGTCCCTAGTGGCCTAGTGCTGCTAGCATCGGGGGAGAATCCCCCCATGTTTTGCTACTCCCTTGAGGAGCTAGCAACTTGGGGTCAATGGCAAAACTGAAGGGACACTTAGGACTTGCAATCACACCAAAATCCCCCTGGGGATCCTGCTGGAAAGGGTGGAGCAATTGAGAGGGTGCCCCCAGTGCTCAGGTTTTTTGTGGAGACCTCATGTGCCCCTGGGTTATCCACACTTGGAAAAGTGAGTGCAGCCTATAGGCACATAAGCACCCCCCAAAAAACTCAAAAGATTCTGCTTCCTACACCCACACCCCCTTCCCCCACCCCAGCGCTTGCAAAGTGGGTTTTGCAAAGTGCCACAATGTTGCTGCGAGAAAAACTGTGGCAGGACTGGACTTTACAGCTGGCTAGAAGAAATAATGACTGGCTACTAAGTCCAGCCAGCCACAATTTGCTGACCCCTGTCAAAATATTCACATCTTCAACCGAAACTGATTGTTTTTTTGAACACACAAATTACCCAGTTGCAAGAAGCCAGTCAGCATCTCCATAATAAAATAATGCTTTCACATGCAGGTTCGTTTTATTCTATTTTACAGTTAACAAGCATCAGCCAATAAACATTTTCAAAATCATATAATCATATTAGGGAATATGTGTGCATCATTACATTACACTTGTATTCTGCTGCTTCTTTACTCCAACTGCCTCAAGTGCAGACTGTCTTACAGCGGCATCTCAAAAAATCCATTACATCACAATTCCCCTGACTTTCGACCAATTTCCCTGATTTTCCCTGACCAATTTCTATTCCCCTGACTTTTCCTGACTTTCCCAAAAGTGGCAACCCTGCACTAAACTCAGCGGGCAGGTTCGCATGTCATGGTAACCCTCTCTGGCAATAAGCCACGGTGGGTGGGTTGTACCCCAAACAACCCACGGTGCACCTGACAGACAATCTGGCTCACCATGGGTTGTCCCCCCCACTCCTTCCTCCTCAGCCCTCCCACAGATATCCCAGGGGACTCCGCATCAGGACCCATCTTGTCTGCCCTCCTTGCCACGATCATGAGCCCTTATGTGCTCGCCTCAGCATTTTTGCCCCTTTTACCCCCCCCTTTTTTGGGAGATCACTTTTTGCCATCTCAGAGTTGACAGCCACTGACACATTGGAGGGGCCGCCACTAGTTCATCACCCTATTTTATTTTTTTTCACGCAAAACATTTGCACAATTTTTTTTTATCATCATCATCATTATTTTAGTTGGACTTGCACAAGTGCACACTTATACACTTTCGCAGGTCCAAAATGGGCAGCCTCTTGTCAGGTTCCCCGCGCTTTTGCAGGCATGCACATGCCCCTGTCAAATAACCTTGAATAGCCCTTAAAAAAAACCCACCACTTTTAATAGGAACCAGTTTTGACAGCCGTCAAACTTCCGTGCTCCCGTGAAAGGGGGTGGCTTGCACTTTTCCACTTTCCTGAGCACCTAGAGTCTTGGAAAAGGTGGGAAAGCGTGAGGAACTACCCAACCCCCCCCTAGATTATCTAACCGCGAAGGGGGTGATCTACTGGCCACGCCCTTTCACCAACAAGGATCACTCACGCCTTTGGTTTCTCTTGATAACTCAGCTTTTGTCAGCTGTCAAGAGAAAGCAAAGTAAAAAATAAAGCTCTTTGTAGCCTGTCTGGGTCAATGTCCATGGAGGGTGCCTGCTGCGCTTTGGCAGGACATTGCCTGGGTGAGGCTGCCCACTCTTGACCCATGAAAGTACACAAGCGTGCACTTGCACAAGTCCGACTAAAAAAACAATAATTAAAAAATGTTCAAAAAAATTTGCACACATTTCTTGCATGCAAAAAATATTTTTAAAAGGGGTGACAAACCAGTGACAGCCCCTCCAATGTGTCACTTGGGAGGGGCTGGCATTGGCTGTCAATTCGGAATTCGCTCTTCGCAATCTCCAGGGGGAAATGGTAAAGGGGGGAAAAGCTACAATGAGCCAAAAAGGGCTCGTGATCGCAGTGTGGGGCACCAAGGAAGTGACCGTCACCCAAAGTGCCGCTTGGGCACTTGTGGGGTGGCCCAGGAGCCCTTGGCGAGAGCGGCAGCGGGGTTTGCTGCTCTTGTCAAGAGGCCTGCTCGCCGCTTCCCGGTACCCACAATGGGGTCGGACAAGACGACAACCCACCATGGGTACAAAAACCTCTACAACAAGCCATGGGTTATCAGGGTGGCTTGTTGCCCACGAACAAGCCACCCTGCGGGAAACTGTCCGGGTTCAGATGACACGACAACCCCCCGTGGCTTGTCACCCACGATGAGTTGTGATGTCATGTGAACCAGGTCAGTGACTGGGTTCACACAAGACAACAACCCATTGTGGGTAACTAGCCACGGTGAGTTTTCATGTCATCTGAACCTGGACAACTTCGAGCAGGGTGGCTTATTTTGGGGCAATAAGCCACCCTGACAACCCATGGCTTGTTCTTGGGGTTGTAGGACCAACAATGGGTTGTCCGAACCTGGCAGAGCAGTTTCATTGCGGGTTGCAGGGATCGGCTAGCAAGCCGCTTGGCAACAGCAGCAAAGGACTGGCTTACACTGGCTCAGCTTGTCTGAGCGTGGAAAGCTAAGCAGGGTCAAGCCTGGTTATTACTTGGATGGGTAACCTTAGAGGAAACTAGAGGAAACCCCTCTAGTTCCCTGCATTGAGCAGGGGGTTGGACTCGATAGCCTTGTAGGCTCCTTCCAACTCTATGATCTATGAATCTATCACTTTTGCTACTCTTCGCAATCTCAACCATAACTGCCACCAGTGACAGCCCCTCCACCAATGCCCAAGCAGCACTTTGGAGCGACTTGCGTTGCTGGTTTGCCACCATCCTGGTTTGCCACCAATCTCCAGCTAGTCCAGAAAGGTACACTTTCCCATGCTGATGTCCACTGAGGAACCTCTGAGTATCAGCCATGGACATCCTTGTGGCCAATATTCCAGGACCCACTCTTGATTCAGGCAGAACACTGATCAGACCTGTTGGGAAGGGGGACCCTAGAGCACACCCAATATTCCCCTGAATCGGCTCAACAATACTACAAGTGAGAAGGATCTTGGAATTGTGGTAGATCACAAACTGAATATGAGCCAGCAATGCGATGTGGCTGCAAAGAAGGCAAATGCTATTTTGGGCTGTATTAATAGAAGTATAGCTTCCAAATCGCGGGAAGTGATAATTCCCCTTTACTCGGCACTGGTTAGGCCTCATCTTGAGTACTGCGTCCAGTTCTGGGCACCACACTTTCAGAAGGACATAGACAAACTGGAGAGGGTTCAGAGGAGGGCAACAAGGATGATAAAGGGACTGGAAACAAGGCCCTATGAGGAGAGACTGAAAGAACTGGGCACGTTTAGCCTTCAGAAGAGGAGACTGAGGGGAGATATGATAGCACTCTTCCAGTACCTGAAGGGTTGTCACACAGAGGAGGGCCAAGATCTCTTTTCGATCATCCCAGTTTGCAGGACATGCAGGGCCGGCGCTACCGCTAGGCAAACTAGGCGCGCCTCCCCCGCCCGCCCGCCCGCTTGCTCGCCGCTGCGCCTCCCCCCGCCCTCCCGCTCGCTGCTGCTGCGCCTCCCGCCACCATCGCCACCCCCCAACCCCCCCGTCACCTACCTTCTCCGCGTCGCGTCTCTTCCGGAGCCCCGCCCGCGTTGTTTTGGCGGGAGGAAACAGGGCTTAAACAGCCCTGTTGCCATGGTTTCCCCGGCAAAAAACAGCGTGGGGGTCCCGTCCCGTCACGTCACTTCAGGAGGAGGAGGCGGCGGCGGCAGCAGCAGCCGCAGCAGCCGCAGCCAGGGCGGGGGGGAAGGTAGGTTGGTGGTGGCGGCGGCGCAGGGTGTTTTTTTTTTGCTGCTTTGGAGGGGGGGCGCTAAATATTATTTCGCCTGGGGCGCCAAACTGCCCTGCACCGGTCCTGAGGACATGGAATAATGGGCTCCAGTTACAGGAACCCAGATTCCACCTAAACATCAGGAAAAATTTCCTGACTGTTAGAGCAATAAGACAATGGAACCAACTATCTAGGGAGATGGTGGGCTCTCCCACTCTGGAGGCATTCAAAGTGCAGCTGGACAGCTATCTGTCAGGGATGCTTTGACCTGGATTCCTGCATTGAGCAGGGGGTTGAACTCGATGGCCTTGTAGGCCCCTTCCAACTCTACTTTCTATGATTCTATGATTCTTCCAGGACAGAGCCTGAAAACTGCTCCTCCAGGGCAGTAGTTCTTAAAATTTGCTAACCCTCAAAGAATCCTTCCCATATCTTTGCAGGCAAAGGTACCACTTGCGTTCCTACGCACACTTTGGAATAAATGCTACTGAATACAAGAGAATTCACTTTCACTTATATGGGGACAAGGTTGGACTGTATAAGTCACAAATACTATTAATCTACACAACTGTGAATTAGCTTTCAGCATTTAGTGGGTGATAGATTATGTCACAAGACCAAGTATAGCAGTCTTTATGCTTTATTTAACTCAGGAGTACCATTTTGGCCAAAAAATAAAAATAAAAAATTGGGAAGGAAACCAACTGTTTCCCACCCCAATGCACCCACTTTCTGTTACATGGTGACACTTTTAACTCCTCAGGTGGTAAAAATTACAGAGCTGGAAGACATATAATGGCTGCGTTTAAGACGTTACACTAAACATAGTGTGATGAGAATGAGCCAGAGGGAGCCTCAGGCTCACATCTTCCCCTCCCCCATCTCCTTCATCACAGCCATGAGGAGGAGTTCAGAAGCTTCCACTTCAATTTTAGATCAACCACAGTTTAGCACAACCTTGTCCATTGGCCATGCTGGCTAGGGCTGATGCAAGCTGAACCAGATTAGGGAAAGCTGGTTTAGCATGTCATACAAACTCTAAACTATGGTTAATGTTAGCTACAGGTTGTTTAAACCCATGCTTTGAAGTTGGCTTGTTTCAAACAAACCACAGTTAAGATTAATCACAGTTTGCCAGGTTCAGACAAAATAATCTAACCCGGGCTGGAAGTAAAAGCTTCTGAACTCTTCCATGCAGCTGCTACTATAGCTTAGCATGATGGCTGCATGTAGCCAATGAGTCATGCGTTTCAACACCCTCCTCTAAGATAGGGCAGCCTGTATTTAAAACAACTGGACAGATGCCCATCCCATTCAAAAAACCTCCAAGAAAAAAGATTCCATACCTCCTCGCTGCCCTGGTAACTTGACCCACTGCTGAGCTACTCTTACAAATGGTTAGCTGTTTAAACCCCTCAGTCTCTCATCTTAGACATAAATAAAAGTGTAAGAATTGCAATGATGGATCACAACAAGGTCCATCATTCTGTTTCCAACTGTGGTTAACCATACCTATCTCTTTGGAAAGCTCATAAACAGGACCTGAAGATGGTGGCCTTCCCCTGTTTTTTGTCCCAGCAGGTCCCTGACCTTTAGAAATATACTACCTCTGCATTTAACGAACACGAGAGAGGCAGAATGAGAAGGAAACAACTACCCTCCACGGGTTTGTCTAATCCTTCATGCCAACAGTATCTCATTCTCCAAGTGTGGATCCTTGTGTAGCCAAAACAGCACTATCCACGCACAAGAGGGAGGTATTATCAGCAGGCTTGGGGAAAGCCCAAGGGTTGCAGAAGTAGGAGAAAGCTTTTCGAACAGAAGGGGTGGAGGATGGGACCAAAAACAGCCCAATGAGGACTGAGCACACTCCGTGGCCACATGTAGCATTTTAAGTCCGATGTAGCATCTTAAGGCTGCGATTCTATACCCACTTACCTGGGAGTAAGCACCGTTGAACGGACAGGGACTTACTTCGGAGTAGCCACGTATAGGCGCGCACTTATTGAGGTAGATACAACTGTGTGTTGGCGGACAGCGAACGCGCGTCCCAATCACTTCCATCCATCCCGCTTAACAATTGTCCCGCCGGTCTTCGTCCTGTTCCCCCCCAGATTTCCTGGACAGTGCTGTGCTGTGGGTCCGCTTGGGGGAGAGGCGCGACCTCCCAGCCAAGGCTCTTGCTGCTCCCCCTGAGCAGACCCCTCCTACGCTCTCCCCCCTCCCCGCCGCCCATTCACACAACTCACCCTCCTTGGCTTTCTTCTTCCTGGCGAGCGTGCCGCCTAGCTTGCCCAGGAAAGACTCGTCCTTCCTCATCCTGTGGGGCCGCAGGGTGGGCGACCGCAAGGGAGTTGAGGACATGGGCGCGCCGGGAGGGCAAAGGCAGAGGCCGAGCGCAGAGGCCGAGGCAAGAGACGAGGGCTTCCTTCGCTCTTCTTTCGCAACGGGCGCTCCTGCCGCCGAGACGCGCCCCTCGGCTACATGAGGCGGGCGCCGGGAAAGGGCTCAAGGGCGGCCGAGACGGGCCCGGTGGCCGCCCTCCGTCAACTTCTTCGCGGGCACACCGGCGTGGGCAGGCAGAGAGGCGCCGGAGGAAGGGTGCATCACGCCCAGGCAGGGAAGGCGGCGGGATGGGACGGGAGGGACCCGCGGAGGCAGCCGCTTCGCAGCCTCTCTCACAGCGCCCTGCTATGGCGTGGAAGTCCGAGGGGCGGGTCCGCAAGCCGGCCTTGCCGCATCGTTGCGAGGGAGGGGAAGGTGTCTGCTGCGTGTCTCCTTGAGGCGAGCGAAAAGAAGCGCACTGCCTCCCGGCCGTGAAAGGGGGAACTAAGATCCCAGCGTGGCCGAACAAAACGGCCAGGTTTTGTTTTCTGGCGCAGTACCCTTGCGCAAGGGGAACAAACGCTTTATAAATAAATAAGGAACAAAGGGGAACGTACCTCTGAACAGAATGGGTTTTCTGCTGGCTTTTAAAACAAACAAACAAACTGCCCTGAACAGAGGTCCATGATTCCTCTGTGTATGTACAGAGTGCCATTCTCCTCTGATGAAAATCAAAGACATCGGAGGAGCAGGAGAACTAGTGACTGCAGCTTCCTCCTCAGCTGCAGAGCTGTTAAAGGGAAAGGTGGGGTGGATGCAGCCTAGCGATCCCAGTGCCTTATACTGAGGCCTGTAAAGTTGCCCAGCCATGACATACCTGATTCAATCAATACAGGTGGTCCCCAGGTTACAAACGAGTTCCGTTCTTAAGAATGTCTTTAAGTCTAGTTTGTAGGTAAGTTGGAACAGCATAGCGTTCTATACGTTAAAATCGGCATTTACGCAAATTGTGTAAATTACGCAAATTGCATAGTATACTACACTATGTACTCTACGTAAACAACATAGCGCCGGGGAACCCAGACGTCCGTTCTTAAGTATGGGTTGTCTGTAAGTCGGATGTTCTTAACTCGGGGACTGCCCATTGAGGACTGAGCACACTCCCTGGCCACATGTAGCATTTTAAGTCCGATGTAGCATCTTAAGGCTGCGATCCTATACCCAAATTACATGGCAAATTACATTGAAGCTAAGAGGCTCTGCCCGGAGCACTGCCTGATGGGAGACCAACTGAATGTCATGTATTAGCCATCCTGAGCTGTTTGAAGGAAGAGCGGGGTACAGGGTGATGATGGTGAAAAATAGGAGAAAAATCATCACAGTGGTGAAACTGGTAATGGCACCAAAATTGGACTCAAAATGGAGATCTTAAGATGTCACCATCCCTGAACACAGTGCTGGCTCCAGGTTTTGGGGGGCCCTTGGGCAAGACACCCTAAATGGTGTCTTGCCCAAGAGCTTGCTCACCAGCTGCTCTTCCTCCTCCTCCTCCTCCTCCTCCTCCTCCCTACCACTTGTTTGCTTGACAGGCAGGGAGCCAGTGAGCAAGTAGGCAATGACTGGGTTCAGACAACATGAGAACCCACACACTCAAGAGATGAGTGTGGGTTGTCATTGGACCGTGGGTTATCATGTCTGAAGGAACCCAGCCGAGATAACAAACCATGGTGAACAACCCACATTCACAACACAACAAACCATGGGCTCTCTTCATGGGTTGTTTGTGGTTAACACGCCATGGCTTGTTAGCCCAGTAGGGTGCAGACAACACGATAACCCATGTTTCAACAACAACCCACACTCAACCGATACTGAGCCCTTGAGTGTGGGTTTTTGTGTTGTCTGAACCCAATCAGTGGCACCTACTGCTTCTCACTGATATGGCTATGTAAAATAATTCCAGCCATATGGTCCATAATCCACTCTGTAGGCCCGTCTGTCTACGTGGATCCAGCAGAGCGTTAGATGGAAAAATACAGCTTCTGCCTCTGTGTGGCCCATGTACACAGAGACTCACCGTCTTTCCCTCCACGCAGCATTCCAAGCGTCTCGGGTTACAGCATCTCTCCTGCAGCTCTGTAGCTTAGGAATTACAACTCCAATAGATTCCACAACACAGGACTTCTTTCTACCTGTTTATTGTATCTATATCAGAGCTAATACAAAACTACATAGCTTAGCATATTTCAGTGCATAGCCAGTCCTGGCAAGCACTCAGCATTACATGATTGCTACATGTCAGAGAGAAGACAGGAACAGAAGTGCATACAGAAAGCAATCCCCTTCTCTCCAGTTACAGGAAACGAAACTTAACAATCATAACACGTCATCAGAAAGTACAAACCATGTGATCAGTTCATATTTCTGTCCATCCCACTTTTCCCATGAGAAAGAGAATAACAGTTCTAGCCTAAATAAGCCTGTTATTCTAGACA
The DNA here is from genome assembly GCA_021292165.1 of Shinisaurus crocodilurus. NCBI lineage: Eukaryota > Metazoa > Chordata > Lepidosauria > Squamata > Shinisauridae > Shinisaurus > Shinisaurus crocodilurus. Next base: position 186,925,061 of record CM037879.1, read on the forward strand.
CCCTGTACCTTTCCAAATGAAAACAATCTGTGGCACAGCTGCTGTTGTGTTACATGTCCCAACATCCCCCCACAGCCTGTGATACATGTTGTTTACATTTACTCAATGAGGCCTAGTGCCCTCATTAGTTTCCTGTGTCTTACTTCAGGCAATGGTTTTGTGAAAAGATCTGCCACCATATCCCCTGATGCACAGTACTTGAGTGTTATCCACCCTTTTTGCACACAGTCCTTTACATGAGAGTAACGAACATCAATGTGTTTGGTTCTTGGCCTACATTTTTCATTTTGAGCCATGCTGATGCAAGCTTGGTTGTCCTCAAAAATTGTAACAGCCTTGTCTACTGGTATGTGCATATCAGCAAACAATTGTTTGAACCATTCTATCTCATTACATGCTTGAGATAAACTGATGAACTCAGATTCTGCGCTAGAAATCGCCACACAAGTCTGTTTTCGTGTGTACCAGTCAATAAGACTGTTTTCATACATTAAAACCGTCCCACTTGTGGACTTTCTATCTGTTGCAGATCCCCAATCAGCATCAGTGTACACACAAAAACCTCCATTTGTGTGTGATGACAATTTCAGTTTGCAATTCATGGTACCTTTTAAATACCTTAACACTCTTTTCACAGCTAGCTAATCATAGTTAGAAGGATTTTGCGTTTTCCTGCTAAGTATGTTTACAGCATTGCTGATGTCTGGCCTACTCACATTTGCCAAGTATAGCAGACTTCCAATAACACTCTGATATTTGCCAATATCATCAAATGCAGTGTTATCTCTGTGTTTCTGATATTCAAGAGTCATTGGAGTGCTAACTGGGTTACAATTCTCCAATCCATGAATTTCCAGCAATTTCTGAATTTTCCCACTTTGTTCAACTATGAAAGAACCTTCCTCATCTTGAGACAATTGCATTCCAAGATAGTGTTGTACCAAACCCAGATCTTTCAGTTCAAAATGTGTTTGCAATTCTTTTGCAACTTTTTCCTTTTGACTCACTGTTTGTGTTACCAGTAAGATGTCATCTACAAAAATTATCAAATACACCCAGTTTCCCTGTTCTGTGTAATTTGTATACAGACAATGATCAGCTTTGCTTTGTTTAAACCCCAAACTAATCAAAACTGTGTCCAGCTTTTGGTTCCAGCATCGAGCTGCCTGTTTCAACCCATATATGGACTTGTTCATACGACATACAAGACTGGGATCTTCTACAAAACCTTGTGGTTGCACCATGTAGAGTTCCTCTTGTAATTCCCCATATAAAAAAGCTGTTTTTACATCAAAATGAAATGCCATCATTTTTCTTTGTGCTGCCAATTTCAACAATAGTCTGACAGTTGCATACCTTGTTGTTGGTGCAAACACGGAATCAAAATCTACCCCATGCTTTTGCCCAAACCCCCTGGCAACGAGTCTTGCTCGGTATCTCTCTACCTGCCCCAGGTGATTTGTCTTCACCTTGTACACCCATTTACAGGTGATGGCCTTGCGCCCCACAGGCAAAGATACTAGACTCCATGAGTTGTTGTCATGCATTGCATTGATTTCTTCCTGCATGGCCTCAAACCATTGTTTCTTCACTTTTGGTTCCAAGCTTTGAATTTCCTCAAAACTTTGTGGTTCTAAAGCTATTTTGAGAGCTTTATGTACAACAGTTTTCCCACTTTGGAATTCATCCTGATATCTAACAGGTGTTCTGCGTTCTCGGGTTGAACGCCTCAGAGATTGTTCACCTCCCTCCTGTTCCCCAGATATCTGCCCAGTGGCCTGTTCTGCCTCAGAAGCATCCTGCTGCGTTTCAGACATTGCCTGCATGGGCAATTTCACCAGCTGTTTCTGATCATCTGTTTGCTCGTGAAAAATCACATCCCTGCTCAGAATTACCCTGTTGTGATGTGGTGACCACAACCTGTACCCTTTCGTTTGTGCATCATACCCCAGCAGAAAACATTCAAAGTTTCTTGCCTGTACATGAACAAAACATTTACACCCAAAAATGCGCACGTGTGCTACCTTTGGTTTCCTCCCATGAAACATTTCATATGGAGTTTTTCCAATTGTGGAATTTGGTAACCTGTTCAGCAGATAGTTAGCATTTGACAATGCATCCCCCCAGAAACGATTTCCCACCTTTGACTCAGTCAATTGGGCCCTCATCATGTCCTGGAGTGTTCTGTTACGTCTTTCAGCAACGCCATTTTGAAATGGGGAGTATGGGGCTGTGACTTTGTGCCCTATACCCTCTCTTTCCAAAAATTTCTTGAACTTTGTACTCATGTACTCTCCCCCACCATTCGTGAGTAATTCTCCAATTGGATAGTGCTTATATCTGTTCCCTGCCCATTTAACAAATGATTCAAATCTCTCTTGAACCTGAGATTTATTCTGCAGCAGATATACGAATCCAAAACGAGAATAGTCATCAATTAGGGTTAGAAAATATTTGTTCCCCCCATAGCTAGTTTCAAATGGACCAGCAACATCAGAGTGTACCAGCTCAAAGATTCTTGTGCTCACTCTATCACTGTGTTTCTGAATGTTAGACCTGTGTGACTTTGCAATACCACATACTTCACATTCCACATACTTTGAACATGGTTTCATTGTTACACCCTCACACAGACCTGGCATTTTTTCTATGCTTCTGTAGTTGGCATGTGCAAAACGTTTGTGGAAAATATGTAAACAATTGTCATGTGGTTTCAAATTCGCATACTTTGCCTTCTCATCATGTGTTACAAACGGATTTATAACATACAGAGAATTCTGCAAATTACCTTTTGCACAGATCACCCCATTATGTGAAATTACACAGTTGCTGTTAGAAAAACTTATTTCATATCCATCATGTCATTAGCCAATTGCGATATACTGACCAAATTTGTGTCCAGTTCTTGAACAAACAATGCTCTCTGTTGACCCAAAGAAGCAAAGTCAATTGTTCCTGTAGCTGTCACCTGGATTCTTTGTCCATCAGCTAGCTCCACAAATTGATTTGTATATCCATCATCCAGAGACTGAAGCAAGTCTCTGGAATTTGCCATGTGGTGAGAAGCTCCACTGTCAAGCACCCACATGTCTTGGTTGGAAAACCCCACCCGAGCAATCAAACTTTTGCCCATTTTAATTGTATCCTCAGGTGTACTGGTGACTTCCTTTTTCTTTTTTTTCTTGCCCTTAGAAGTACAGTCTTTTCTAAGATGTGAAGTAGATCCACAATTGAAGCATTTCCTGACTTTCAAAGCAGTTGCCTGGGTAACTCCCACCAGCTTGCCGCTTGTCCCAGCGGTGCCTGAGTCAGCCGCGCTGCTTGCTGATCTACGTGCATGCCTGCTGTTTCTCTTCTCCCATTCGGCGAGAAGCTTTCCTGACACATATTCCATGGTCAAATTCTGTTCTGGTTGACCCTCAATCAATGTCACAATTGTGTCATATGAAGAATCCAGACTGGATAACAGAATAGACACTTGATGCAGGTTCTCAACTCGCATCCCTTGTGCTCTCAGCCTGTTAAACATGTCCCGGATCGTACTCAGATGCTCAGGCATAGAACCACCTGGTTGTAAGCTCAACCTGTACAGCTTACGCGCAAGTATAATCCTACTTCCTGCCGTGCGCATCTGGTAAGTCCCTTGTAGGGTATCCCAGATCTCCTTAGCTGTTTCCAAAAATTGAATAAATGGCACCTGGGAACTTTCAACAGATAAGCAGAGAATTGCCTGCGCTTTCTCGTCTCGTTCCTTCCATTCATCATAATTTTGGGCTCCCACAGCCACAGCATCTTCTGTTACAACATTCCAGAGCCCCGCATGAGTTAAATAATGCTGCATCTGGAAGCTCCAAATCACGTAATTCGTGCCAGATAATTTTTCAACTATCTGTGGGTTCAGGGCCTGTGCAGCCATTCTGACAACAGGGATATCTTCTTCCCCTCCAGAACTTTTGGCCTCACTTTCAGAGCCCTTTGCAGAGTCACCCCCCTCTTCTTCCCTTTGCTTACCAGCTGAAGAAGGTCCAGGAGATTCGACCTCTGCTTTAATGGCCTTCTCTGCCATCAATCACTGCTCCTCCGAGTAGTTGAAGCTTTGCCTCACAGCAGCCAGATAAACAAGCCGCCGCCGCTGGCTCAGACCCTCGACCTTGCCTCGCCTCGAACTTTACTACCATTCGATCTCCGGCAACAGTCCAAGAGGTCATTATTTATTTGTAATCCGATAATCCTGGGCGCATAACCCTGATATGGCTATGTAAAATAACTCCAGCCATATGGTCCATAATCCACTCTGTAGGCCCGTCTGCCTACGTGGATCCAGCAGAGCGTTAGATGGAAAAATACAGCTTCTGCCTCTGTGTGGCCCATGTACACAGAGACTCACCGTCTTTCCCTCCACGCAGCATTCCAAGCGTCTTGGGTTACAGCATCTCTCCTGCAGCTCTGTAGTTAGGAATTACAACTCCAATAGATTCCACAACACAGGACTTCTTTCTACCTGTTTATTGTATCTATATCAGAGCTAATACAAAACTACATAGCTTAGCATATTTCAGTGCATAGCCAGTCCTGGCAAGCACTCAGCATTACATGATTGCTACATGTCAGAGAGAAGACAGGAACAGAAGTGCATACAGAAAGCAATCCCCTTCTCTCCAGTTACAGGAAACGAAACTTAACAATCATAACACGTCATCAGAAAGTACAAACCATGTGATCAGTTCATATTTCTGTCCATCCCACTTTTCCCATGAGAAAGAGAATAACAGTTCTAGCCTAAATAAGCCTGTTATTCTAGACACCCTGTACCTTTCCAAATGAAAACAATCTGTGGCACAGCTGCTGTTGTGTTACATGTCCCAACACTCACCACCATGACCATTGTCTGGGACAGAGCAAGAGGCAGGTGAACAAGCAAATTGCAATGATGAAAAGGAGGAGCAACTCCAAGGGGCTCTTGTCAGTGGTCAGTGTTGGGGTCTGGGCCCTTGGCGGGTGCCTATTTATTTATTTACAGTAATACCTTGGATTGCAAGCATAATTCGTTCCGGAACCGTGCTTGTAATCCAAAACACTCTTATATCAAAGTGAGTCTCTGGCAGGCGTGAGCAGGGCCGATTTCGGCCTGCTACGCCCGCTCGAGGCGAGCGGTTACATCCCTACACTTGTATTGCAAGACGTCGCTTGTTTATCGAATCAAAATTTATTTTTAAAAATTGCTTGTCTTGCAAAATGCTCTCAGACCAAGTTACTTGTAATCCAAGGTATTACTGTATTTACTTACAGTATTTGTATAACGCTCCATATCTAAGCAGATTCTGGAGTAGGGAACAATAAAAAGATAAAATTTAAAAAAATACATTGGAAACAAAGTATCATTAAAATGGTGGTTGGCTTGCAGATTAGGCTTCCCTGAACAGGGAGGTCTTTAGCACGCACTGAAAGCAACAGAGACGAGTTAGTTGATAAAGTGGCAGTTTCGGGAACTCTGGGGGAAAGTGACCATGTTATACTTGAGTTCTTGATTCTAAAGGAAGCAAAAACTGAGTCTAGCCAAACGCATACCCTGGATTTTAGGAAAGCCAATTTTAATAAACTCAGAACAATGATAAGTAAGGTCCCATGGCAAGCGACTCTAATGAGAAAAGGAGCCCAGGATGGGTGGGAGTTTTTAAAAAAGGAAATTCTAGAGGCACAATTGCAAACAATTCCCACAAGGAAAAAAGGCAGAGGGCAACAGAAGAAGCCAATGTGGCTTCACAATGAACTCAAAGATGACCTGAAAACAAAAAAGGACACATATAGGAAATGGAAGGAAGGCCAGGCTACAAGGGAGGTACAGGCAGGTAGCACAGAACTGCAGGAATAGTGTCAGGAAGGCTAAAGCTGAGAATGAGCTGAGGCTAGCAAGGGATGCTAAAAACAACAAGAAAGCTTTCTTCAGATACATGCATAGTAAAAGACAGAGGAAAGAAATGGTGGTTCAACTATGCAATGAGGATGGCAAATTGATAACAGAAGACAAAGAAAAGGCAGAAGTGTTCAATTCCTACTTCGGCTCAGTCTTCTCCCAAAAGAGAGTTTATGTGTTGTCGTCCCCCCGGCAAACCTGAAGTGCAGACTGAAGGGGCAGGATTGCAGCTTCAGATTGATAGGCAAATGGTCAAGGAGCACCTGATTACTCTGAACGAGTTTAAATCTCCAGAGCCTGACGAGCTGCATCCTCGAGTAATAAAGGAACTGGCAGAAGAACTCTCAGAACCGTTGTCTATTATCTTTGAGAAATCATGGAGGACAGGTGAAGTGCCAGATGACTGGAGGAGGGCAAATGTTTTCCCCATCTTCAAAAAGGGCAAGAAGGAGGAACCTGGGAACTATAGGTCAGTCAGTCTGACATCAATCCCTGTGAAAATTTTGGAGCAGATTATTAAAAAGTCAGTCTGCAAGCACCTTGAAAACAATGCAGTGATTACTAGAAGCCAGCATGGATTTGTCAACAGCAAATCCTGCCAGACTAATCTGATCTCATTTTTTGATCGGGTAACCTCCCTTATGGACTGTGGGAATGCTGTGGACATAATATATCTGGACTTCAGCAAAGGTTTCGACAAAGTGCCTCATGATATCCTGATTAGCAAGCTAGCTAAAAGTGGGCTGGATGGAACAACTCTCAGGTGGATCCACAATTGGCTACAGAATCAGACTCAAAGAGTGTTTATCAATAGTACCTTCTCAAACTGGGGAGAGGTAACGAGTGGGGTGCCACGGGGCTCGGTCCTGGGCCCAGTGCTATTCAACATTTTTATTAATGACTTGGATGAGGAGGTGCAGGGAATGCTTATCAGATTTGCAGATGACACACAATTGGGTGGAATAGCTAATGCTCTGGAAGACAGAAACAAGATTAAACGCGATCTCGATAGGCTGGAGCGCTGGGCTGAAAACAACAGAATGAAATTGAATAGGGATAAATGCCAAGTGCTGCACCTAGGAAAAAGAAACCAAATGCACAGTTACAGAATGGGGGAGACTTGGCTCAACAATACTACAAGCGAGAAGAATCTTGGAATTGTGGTAGATCACAAGCTGAATATGAGCCAGGAATGTGATGTGGCTGCAAAAAAGGAAAATGCTATTTTGGGCTGCATTAATAGAAGTATAGCTTCCAAATCGCGTGAAGTGATAATTCCCCTTTACTTGGCACTGGTTAGGCCTCATCTTGAGTACTGCGTCCAGTTCTGGGCACCACACTTTAAGAAGGACGTAGACAAACTGGAGAGGGTTCAGAGGAGGGCAACAAGGATGATAAAGGGACTGGAAACAAGGCCCTATGAGGAGAGACTGAAAGAACTGGGCATGTTTAGCCTTCAGAAGAGGAGACTGAGGGGAGATATGATCGCACTCTTCCAGTACTTGAAGGGTTGTCACACAGAGGAGGGCCAAGATCTCTTCTCGATCATCCCAGTTTGCAGGACACGGAATAATGGGCTCAAGTTACAGGAACCCAGATTCCACCTGAACATCAGGAAAAATTTCCTGACTGTTAGAGCAATAAGACAATGGAATCAACTACCTAGGGAGGTAGTGGGCTCTCCCAATCTGGAGGCATTCAAGGTGCAGCTGGACAGCCATCTGTCAGGGATGCTTTGACCTTGATTCCTGCATTGAGTGGGGGGTTGGACTCGATGGCCTTGTAGGCCCCTTCCAACTCTACTTTTCTATGATTCAGTGTTGGGGCCTGCCTGACCTCCAGAGGCAGGGAGTTCCACAGAAATGGAGCTGCCACACTGAAGGCTCTTCTCCTGTGGACTCCAGTTGGGCCATAGGTCCATGCAGAACCACCAGGAGAATGTCCTCCGATGACCTCAGTGACTGGGCAGGTTGGTAAGGAAGAAGGCTCTCAGGTATCCTGGTCCCAAGTTGTTTGGGCTTTGTACACAAGTACCAGAACCTTAAACTTGGCCCAGTAGCAAACAGGTAGCCAGTGCAGTTTCTTCAGCGGAGGAGCTGCATGCTGAAAAGGGGCAGCTCCCGACAACAGCCAAGCTGCTGCATTCTGCACTAGCTCCACCTTCCGGAGCAGCCTTAAGGGCAGCCCCACATAGAGTGCATTGCAGTAATCCAGTCTTGAGGTTACTAGCACCTGTATCACTGTGGCCAAGCTATCCCTGTCCAGGAGAGGCCGTAGCTGGTGAACCAATTGAAGATGGTAAAAGGTACTCTGAGCTGGGACTCCAGAAACAGCAATGGATCTAGGAGTGCCCCCAGACTACGAACCTGATCTTTCAAAGGGAGTGCAACCCCATCCAGAACAGGCAATCAGCCTATCTCCCAGACACGGGAACCACTCACTCACTGGGCTTCCATCTTGCCAGTATTCACCTTCAGTTTATTGGCCCTCATCCAGCCCATCACTGAGTCCAGGCATTGATCCCGGACTTACACAGCCTATCCTGATTCAGTTGTCACAGGGAGATAAAGCATACTGATAGTACTTGGCTCCAAATCCCTTAATGACCGCTTCATAGCAGCTTCCACAGCGGTTAAACAACATTGGGGATGAGATGGTACCCTTAGGGAACCCCATAGAACAATTGTCAAGGGCCCAAAGAATAGTCACCCAGTGTTGCTCTCTGAAATCGACCCCGCAGGTAGGACCGGAACCACTGTACCAGTATCTCCAGTGCCCAACCCATGGAGTAGATCCAGGAGGATACCATGGTCAATGGTACCAAAAGGTTCTGAGAGATCATCATGCCTACCATTAATGCTGGCCCCGCCTGAGCATATTATGAGCCAAAGCCAAATCAGCCCAAGCTTGCCCTAGATCATGATGAGCTTGCCCCGACACCATCATCCTCAATTGCTGCAACTGACCCCTTCCCTCCAACTTAGCTGGCAGCAGCTGCAGCAACAGAGAGGCCTTACAGGAGGTCTCTCTATGTGCCCGTCTTTATTCACTGGCTCACTGAAATGGCAGCATGCACACAAGGAGCCACTGGGACATGTAATTTCCTTTCCAGAGTGCCTGATGTCCCCACTAAGGCACCCTGGAAAACTACATGCTTCCTGGTGCCTCGAATGCTGCCATTTCAGCTGTCTTTCTCCCATGAGGCCTCTGTATCACCACAGCTAGGTAAAATCGGGGGGGGGGGGTAGACCACAGGGCTCACCAGGGGTGTTGGAGGCATTTAGGCTCCCTCCATTGTGTCATTGGGAGCAATTCCTATTGCACAAGAGGTGGCTCATCACTAACAGAAACTAAAAGAAAACAGCAGCCAGTGATGAGGTGGCTCATCACTAACAGAAACAGAAAAGAAAGAGAGTAGACTAGCCATGTGATTGTTGTGATATGTATCACTTTACCAGCTCCAGCACATTGTTTACACATGGAAGGGACAGAATGGCTGTAAACAGGTTTGTTGTGTCTTGCTGGGATCTTGTGTTTTCGCATGGGAACCTGGACTGTGAGAACAATATGAGCTGGTCACATGGTTTGTATGTTCTGATGACGTGCTAACTTGTTTTCTGTCTGAAGCCATCTTAGAGAGAAGGTGGACTGCTTTCTCTCTTCTTCTTGTTCTTCTTGCTAGACTTTGTTCCTGCAGCAATGTAACGTCTTTGCTGAGGTGGAGTGAAGCTCAACTTACTCCACTGGATGTAATGCTTGCTATGCATTTATACTCTGCACACTGGACTGTAACTAGGAAATGTATACTCTGTAGAACTTTACTTGCTAAGTAAATAAACAGGTAGAATTAGACCTGTGGTGTTCCAGAGTGTTTCCTGACTCCATGGATTAATCTGCAACGGGGAAGCTGGAAGCAAGTCTGATTACAGGGCAGACTGGGCTGGCCAAAACTGGCACCGACACAGCACGCTGCACGCTGCGTAGGGAGGTGAGATCTGGAAGATCTGTGTGTGGAATTTCAGGCGTCTGTTAGCACACAGATAGGATTATAAATCTCCCAACTCGCACACACACACCAACAGTGATTGTGTTTCACAAAAACAGCAGTCTTGTGACACCTTAAAGGCCAGCTGATTTATTGTAGCATAAGGCCACATGAACTAGAATCCACTTTGTCAGATGCATGAAGTGTTGTGTTAGCGAGCAAGCAAGCGTGCACGCTCAAGTACAGAAAAAAGATGTAAATGGTGGGGCCAAACAACCATGAGATGTGAGGGATGTAGCAGGTCTACTACAGCATTGTCATGCAAAGCTCAAATGAATACAAGAAAAGAACAGTTATCATTCGCAGCAGCTGTAACTGGAAATGATACAATATTCCCAGCTTTAGTATGCTAACATCTGCATTGGGAAAGATATTCATGGTCCAGATTACAACCTAAATGAATGTAATCAAATTTGCTGATAAATTCTAGTTTGTCAGTTGCATGCTGGAGTCCCACATGAGTAAGGGCTATACATTCAAACAAAAAACCCTATCATAAAATTGCAAAAATTAACGAATTCACATACCTCATTACAGGTACTAATAAAATTGTTATACAACTAGAAGGCATAATTTAAAATAACACAGGGAGCTTTTGCCACTGGTTTGCCATTGTATAAACATAATCCACACTGGGAAGTTTTATCTGCTTTTACAGGGACCAAGTTGCTCTCATAGTTAAAAGCAGTGGGCACAGTGAAGAGCAATCCTGGCTTGGCCCATCCCTTGCTTTCAATTACAATTGAGCCACCTTAGAAAGTGGTAGGCTTATATAAAGTGAAGATGTGTAATTCTAGTTTGGAAGGAAGTGTTTAGTTTCTCTTCCATGGAAGAGGTACAGTTGAGTTGGAAACTCTGGGTCTTTAGTAGCAGAACAGGAAGCTCCTCTATTAGTCATCTAAACAGTCACCCTTTCCTCAAATATTTAAATTGTATACACTCTGAAAAATCATCTCTGTCCACACATCCGCAGAGTGAGCCCCGATGTTGATCTAAAATCCTTAAAATATGTGAGATCCACACTTATTCATGCTTAGAGTAGACCCATTGAAATCAATGGATTTTAAGTTAGAAATGACTAACTTGTCCCATTGATTTCAATGGCACTACTCTAAGCATAACTAAATCTGGATACAACCCATTCACTTGGACATAAGAGCATGCTCATGACCCTTCTTTGTTCGCTGTATGCATGCATGTTCTTCATGATATTCTCACTGGAAGGGAAACCTCAGACTGGTCAGGACATCCAAGAGAAATGCTCTGCCTGATGCCCTCCGTTTTGTCCCAGTTGGTTCCTCCCAGCTAATCAGGACACCATTATTTGTTTGTTAATAGGCATTCATGAAGGATACCCCCAGCCAATTGTGATTTACTCTCCTTGAAGCTGGAATGTGAGAAAGAGTTCAGTAGCAGCAGTAGACACCGCTGAGTGAGTATACTTTTACTGACTGAGAAGAGATTGTGCACAAGGATTGTTTGTGAAAAGGGAAGGTGTGCTGGTGCAGCAGCAGCAGCCTGACAGGGAGCAGCATGCTCACAAATCAAGACTGGAGGCAAGTAAGTGGCAGGGCATGTTTCTCTTTTTGCCAGTCTGGGTTTTGCATTTGTGTGTATTGTGGGGCTCAAACTCTACTCTTTCTGCCTTGCCTCAGTCAAGCCATACTTGCCGCTTTGCCTCTAGTCAGTATGACTTTCTGTTGATGGGTTTCTGCTGGAGCAAAGGCGTGGTTGTGTGGGTATTGCGGTGCTGGGACCTCCCCTCTCCCTTGCAATCAAGATCTTCAAAGTTCAGAGTTCTGCTTCCAGCTGGGACCAACGAAATGCTTCTGGGAAGCTTACAAGCAGAAGCAGGAGTGTGAAGGCAACAAGCCCTCTCCTGTTGCCTGTGCCCAGCTTTTGGTTCTCAGGGGTGCACTAATTCAGAACACAGAGATTCCCTGTGGCTGTCATAACTTTCTTTGTACCAACTGTACATGACCTTTTCAGACACTGAGATTCACATAGAACTCTCCATGTTATGAGTGTCACACAAATTAGTAACAGCTGCTGATTTGATGCCTGCAATCCTTCCCGCAGAATAAGAGTTTAGCCACTGTCCTATATGCCTTGGTAACATCTAGGAACAACTGAAATGTATGTGGGGCTACCTTTAAAGACTAGACAATTCAGCTGGTGCAGAGAGCAACTGCTCACCTTTTAACATGGGTGGACAGGAGAAAGTTTTTGTATTACAGATACAATTCAAGCTGTACCTTTCAAATCCCTAGACAGCAGGGTTTGGTGTATCTTCAGGAACACTATCCAAGTCTGGTACTGAGACTGGCATGTGGACTTTAGTTATTTCCCCCCCGTCTGCCTAAGTGACCTGGTTTGCACGTAATGGTGGCAAATCGTGGGTTAACTGACCCAAGGTCTGCCACCATTACATACAAACAGCCCCATGTGCTTCTATGCACAGTTCTAAAGGTTGTGCTTTTACTTCTATTCTAGTGTTATACTCTTATGCAGGCCTGTGGCTCATGCTGGCTCAGCTTGTCTGAGCGTGGAAAGCTAAGCAGGGTCAGGCCTGGTTATTACTTAGATGGGAGACCCCTCCTCTAGTTTCCTGCATTGAGCAGGGGGTTGGACTCGATAGCCTTGTAGGCTCCTTCCAACTCTGTGATCTATGAAATCTATGTACCTACTTATTGCTAATTTGATGTTAGCTGCTTTGAGCAAGGACATTTTGGGAAGGCAGTTGATGAATGTTAATATTAAAAAACACAAAATGCCATATAGGTTGCATATTTATATGGACAATAAAACATAGAGATCAGTTGTACTGATCTTGCAAAGGCAACAATGCTGGCAGAACAGCTTCAACCTTTAACACAAATGGAAAAACCTGCATCTTGAAAGCAAGAACTATAAGAAAACAAGTGAATTTTACTAACATCTTTTAAAAATGTATTTCTGTAAAAAAAAAGAAAACACAACAGCAACAATTTATCAAAGCATTTTACAAAACAAAAAACAGCACAGTATACACGAACTAAAAGGAAAAGCACACATAGTCCAACAAACCAACTACTGGAGGCAGAATAGGTTTTAACCTGCTTTTGGAAGGGAAATAAGTGTGGGAGCTATTTTAGTCTCTGAAAGAAGGCCATTCCAAAGTTCCATCACTGCAACAGAGAAGACCCTATTCTTGTGGAGGCTAACCTACAATAATTAGATCATAATTGTGAGGAGGGGTCATATGGGGGGTGATATCCACCAAGGTAAGTGGGACCCAAGCATTTAGGGCTTTTAAAGGCTAAAGCCGACAAACTAAATAGCCTTGGAAATATATTGGTAGCCACTGTAGCTGTTTTAGAGTAAATGTTACATGAGAAAGTTGACTTGGGCTCATTAACAATTGAGTTGCCATATTTTGTGCCAGCTGAAGTTTCTGAACTGTTTTCAAGGGCTGCCTCACATAGAGTGCATTACAGTAGCCCAATCTGGAAGTCACCAAAGCATGAATGACAGTGGCCAGGCCTATAGAGGTATGTGTTTTTTGCAATCCCCCCACAGTAGCATTAAAAGGCTGTTTCTGGCATAACACTTTTTGTGCATATCGGGGTTCTAAATTATTTATTTATTTATTTAATACATTTTTATACCGCCCAATAGCCGAAGCTCTCTGGGCAGTTTACAACAGTTAAAATAATAAAATACAATATAAAATATAAAATTTAAAACCACAGATTAAAAACAAACAGCAGAGCTATCAGCAGCAGTTACAATAACAGAATTAAAAACAATCACAAGATTAAAATGATTAAGATGATTAAAATGATTAAAATGCCTGGGAGAACATAAAGGTCTTCACCGGGCGCCGGAAAGAATACAAAGTAGGCGCCAGGCGAACCTCTTTGGGGAGCTCATTCCATAACCGGGGTGCCACAGCAGAAAAGGCCCTCCCCCTGGTAGTCACCCACCTCACTTCCTTTGGCAGGGTCTCTCGGAGAAGGACCGCTGATGCAGATCTTAGTGTCCGGGCAGGTGTATATGGGAAGAGACAATCCTTCAGATAACTTGGCTCCAAGCTGTTTAGGCTTTGAATGTTAATATCAGCATTTTGAATCGGACCCAGAAATGGATTGGCAGCCAGTGCAGATGGAAAGGTACCAGCAAAATATGATCACATTGGCCAGTCCTTGTTAACAATCTCGCTACCCTATTTTGGACCAGCTGAAGTTTCTGGACCGTTTTCAAAGGCAGGTCCACGTATAATACATTGCAGTAATCCAGACAAAAGGTTATCAGAGCATGGATAACTGCAGCTCGGCTATCTCTACCGGGATAAGGACGTAGTTGGTATATCAGCCTAAGCTGATAAAAAGTGCTCCATGCCACCAAGTCCACCTGTGGATCCAAGAGCTACCCCAGACTACGAACCTGATCCTTTTGGGGGAGTGCAACCTCCTCCTGAACAGGTTGAACATCACTTCACCAGGCAGATGAATCACCCACTAACAGTACCTCTGTCTCGTCTGGATTGACTCTCAGTTTATTGCCCTCATCCAGTTCATTACCACACTCAGGCACTGGTTCAGCATGCCCTCTGCCTCACCTGAGTTTGATGAAAAGGGGAGGTAGAGCTGGGTGTCATCTTCATATTGGTGACACCATATCTCCAGATAACTTCCCCCAGCAGTTTCATGTAGATGTTAAACAACATGGGGGATAAAACAGAGCCCTTTGGCACCCCATGGCATAACTGCCGGGACAGAGCAGTAATCCCCCAGCACCACCTTCTGGAATCGGCCGCCCAACTAGGATTGGAATCACTGGAGCGCAGTGCCTCCAACTCCCAACCCAGACAACCTATCCAGAAAGATACCATGGTCGATGGTATTGAAAGCCGCTGAGAGGTCCAAGAGAATCAACAGGGTCGCACTCCCCCTGTTCCTCTCCCGGCAGAGGTCATCCCACAAGGCAGTTTCCGTTCCAAAACCAGGCCTGAATCCAGATTGAAATGGATCTAGATAGTCCGTTTCATCCAAGAGTGCCTGTAGTTGACCAGCAACCACTCGCTCAAGCACCTTGCCCAGGAATGGGATATTAGCTACCGGCCTGTAGTTATTAACATCATCCGGGTCCAGGTTAGGCTTTTTAAGGAGTGGCCTAATCACCGCCTCTTTCAAAGAGGCCAGCACTACTCCCTCTCTCAAGGAGGCGTTTACAACCACCTGGACCCAGCCGGCTATCCCCTCCTTATTTGATGTAATAAGCCATGAATTAAACAATTCACACACCCTAACTGGTTATGGAAAGATAATACAAAATGGGGGATCACACAAAGCCAAACCATGGAGGCCTGGCTATATTGTCAACACTGCATAATTCTACAAGTCACAATTCCTTTTTATAAAGGCCTATTCATTTTTATCAGAAGCTTCATTCAACATGGGAATATGAATTACTTTGCTGGTTCAGCATTCTGTTCCAAACAATGCCTGACCAAACATTTATGGGAGACTCACAAGCAGGACATGATGGTGATAGCCTTCCTCTGTTGTTTGCACCCAGCACCTAGTAACTGGAAGCATACTACTACTGAGCATGGGAGTTTCCAGTTTTAGCCACTGCTAGACCTATCCTCAAGGGATCCTGAGTTGATACTCTTAGAACCCTCATCAGTTTTTAAATGCATGTTATATTTCTAGCCCTTCTTATTGCAATTTGTAACTTAAGAGGTCAGTAGCATATTTTGAGTACATAGTAAATTCGCTTGATAAAGGCTTCAATAAGCATGATAATTAGTTATACCAGGGCATGAAGTTATTGAATTTTATAGCAATGATAGAGCAGCAGAAATGAGTTCTATATTTAAAAAAAAATCATGGCTATTCTGAAACTTAACAACTGATACTCTGGAAGACAGAAACAAAATTCAAAGTGACCTCGATAGGCTGGAGCGCTGGGCCGAAAACAACAGAATGAAATTTAATAGGGATAAATGCCAAGTGCTGCACCTAGGGAGAGGAAACCAAATGCAGTTACAGAATGGGGGACACTTGGCTCAACAATACTACAAGTGAGAAGGATCTTGGAATTGTGGTAGATCACAAACTGAATATGAGCCAGCAATGCGATGTGGCTGCAAAGAAGGCAAATGCTATTTTGGGCTGCATTAATAGAAGTATAGCTTCCAAATCGCGGGAAGTGGTAATTCCCCTTTACTCGGCACTGGTTAGGCCTCATCCTGAGTACTGAGTCCAGTTCTGGGCACCACACTTTAAGAAGGACATAGACAAACTGGAGAGGGTTCAGAGGAGGGCAACAAGGATGATAAAGGGACTGGAAACAAGGCCCTATGAGAAAAGAACTGGGCATGTTTAGCCTTCAGAAGAGGAGACTGAGGGGAGATATGATCGCACTCTTCCAGTACTTGAAGGGTCATCACACAGAGGAGGGCCAGGATCTCTTCTCGATCATCCCAGTTTGCAGGACACGGAATAATGGGCTCAAGTTACAGGAACCCAGATTCCAGCTAAATATCAGGAAAAATTTCCTGTTAAGAGCATAAGACAATGGAATCAACTACCTATGGAGGTGGTGGGCTCTCCCAGTCTGGAGGCATTCAAGGTGCAACTAGACAATCATCTGTCAGGGATGCTTTGACCTGGATTCCTGCACTGAGCAGGGGGTTGGACTCGATGGCCTTGTAGGCCCCTTCCAACTCTACTTTTCTATGATTCTATGATGTAGGAAATCAGTCTGATGAAATTTAAATGTTGTGAGATTATCCCATCGGCATCAAAAGCAACAATTTATATTGCACCTTTCTTCCATCATGGAACGTAGGGAACTCAGGCAACATAAGAGGGCTTCCCAGATTGTCTCCCATCCAGGCACTGACCAGATCAGCCTTCTCCAACATGGCGCCATCCAGATGTTTTGGACTTCAACTCCCATTAGCCCCAGCCAGCATGGCCAATGGTCAGGAATGCCAGGGATTGTATTCCAAAACATCTGGAGGACCAAGTTGGAGAAGGCTGGGCTAGACCTAGACCTGCTTAACTTCAGCAAAGTTGCTGCATTACATATGCTTGTCCCAGGGCATGTAGCTGAGTATGTTGGAACAGTGAACTTTAGTTCGCAGTGACCTGGTTCGCATGACATGACTGCCCAACGTAGCTTAATTTACCCATGGTGCATGGTGCCATTTTGACATGGTGCCCATGGGTGCCCAACTTGTCATGTGGTGCAAACGCAGGCGACAAGGGTTGTTTGAGGGTTAGACAACACTCAAATAACCCATAGTTTGTGTTTTAGGATTATCTGAATGTTGCCGAACCCTCAAACAACCCCTGCTGCCTGGGTTCGCACAACACGGCCAGCTGGGTGTCCATGGGCATGACTGTCTGCTCAGGTAAGTTAAGCCACAATGGGCTGCCGTGACATGCAAACAGGCCCAATGCCGTCTTGAGTCGTTCAAGCAGTGTGCCACTCTCCTTCCTTCCAAAGCAGTGTTCTCCAATCTTGGGTCCCCAGATGTTTTTGGCCTACAACTCCCAGCATGCCCCAGCAGTGTTTGAATGATTCAAATAGCATCCTGTTCTGCTTCCTCTTTAGTAAATTCAGTTACGAGGAGGAGACTTTTTGACTCAGATTCATTCACTTGACCTAAAACCACCTTTAAGCTATACCTAGCTCAAATTCTCTTCATAGCTTCTTCTCAAAGCTGAGATCTAAAGTTTGGGTACATGGGGGAGGGGGGCTTTTTCAGGTCCTGATTTGAAGACCACACAAAGGATCCCTGCGCCTTTGATAAAAGCAAGGATGAAATACACCATAAAGCATGATTGTTTTTTGCAATTTTCTTTATTGAAGTTAATCCCTCATACATAATTTCTACTTCAATAAAAATCCGTGGGACATCACTGTGCCACACTTGAATTGAAGAGCTCCTTTTGGGTTTGCAATGTGAAATGATTCTGACATTACAGGAAACGTATTCCAGCTCCAAACTGAACTCCATCACATATTCTGGAAAAGCAAGATAGATAATTAATGTACAGTAATACCTTGGACTGCAAGTAACTTGGTCTGAGAGCATTTTGCAAGACAAGCAATTTTTTAAAATAAATTTTGACTTGATAAACAATCGACGTCTTGCAATACAAGTAGTCGTAGGGATGTAACCGCTCGCCTCAAGCGGGCCAAAATCGGCCCCCGCTCACACCCGCCAGAGACTCGCTTTGATATAAGAGTGTTTTGGATTACAAGCACGGTTCTGGAACCAATTATGCTTGCAATCCAAGGTATTACTGTATTATTATTATTTTTAATTAATTAATTTATTTCATTTCTATGCTGCATTACATATGCTGAAGCTCTCTGGGTGGTTCACAACAATCCATTCAATAAAATCAAGATAAAACCAACAATAAAAACATTGTAATTTAAAAAATTTAAAACCAAAATTAAAAACGCAGTTTAAAATATACAATACTAAAGGTTAATAAAACTAAGTCCACAGGTGACAATCACCCCCCTCCCCTTCCCATGTGCTATTCTGAACAGATTAAAAATCAAATGCCTTGGCATAGAGCAGTGTTCCCCAACCTTTTTTGAGTTGTGACCCCCTTCTATAATAGCAAAGTAACCGGGGACCCCCACCACATTTGCATAAATTTGCATTTTAATAGGGTAAAGAAAACACATTAAAAATAGATTTTTCAGAATATAATTTAATTTAACCTAATATTAGAGGGAAGTCTTAACCTGGCGCCGAAAAGATAATAAGGTTGGCGCCAGGCGGGCCTCAGTGGGGAACTTATTCCAAAATTGGGGGGGGGCAACCACTGAAAAGGCCCTCCTCCTTGTTGCCACCTACAAAGCCTCCCTTGGAGGTGGCAGTCGGAGGAGAGCCCCAGATGTTGAGCACAGTGTCTGGGTAGATTGCGGTTGGGAGAGGCATTCCGTCAGGTATTGTGGTCCTAAGCCATGTAGGGCTTTATAGGTTAGAACCAGCACCTTGAATTCGGCTTGGAAGCATATTGGCAGCCAGTGCAAATGGGCCAGAACTGGTGTAATATGTTCAGACCTTCTGGTCCCCATAATAAGTCTGGCTGCCGCATTTTGCACAAGCTGCAGCTTCCAAATAGTGGTGGGACCGAGCCTTCAGCAGGCTCGTGGCTCGCTCCGGGCTTGGCCCTCCATGGCGCCCGATCTCGCTCTTCAGAGCGGCGTGGAGCGTTCTCCGCGCTGCTCGAGCCACTACCGCCGGAGGACCCCCCCGCCCCCCGCTGCCGGAGCGCCGCTGCCGCAGAACCCCCCTGCCCCCCCGCAGCCTACCTTGTCTTGCGCGCTGCCTCCGCTGCTGCCAGAGCCACTGCTCCGTCGCGCTGTTAAACAGCCCTGTTGCCCTGGTTTCCCCCACCAAAAACAGAGCGCGGAGGTCCAGTGCGCCGGAGCATGGTCCCATCATGTCACTTCCTCCACGCCGGAAGTGATGCAACGGGACCAGCGGATGGGGAGGCAGGCTCTCCGCAGAGCCGGAGAGCCTGCAGGTAAGCCCGCAGGAGTGGCAGAGAGCCCGCGTGGACACGAGCAGGCCCAGTTCGGGTCTCACTCGTGTCTGCCGGGCTACTCGGCTACATCCCTACTTCCAAACAGTCTTCAAGGGCAGCCCCATGTAGAGTGCATTGCAGTAGTCTAGTTTAGAGATTACCAGAGCGTAGATTACTGAGACCAGGCTATCCCTGTCCAGATAGGGGTGTAGCTGGGCCACCAGTTAGAGCTGGTAGAATGCACTCCTTGCCACTGAGGCCACTTGAGCCTCAAGTGACAAAGATGCTCCAGGAGCACGCCAAAGCTACAAACCTTCCCCTTCAAGGGGAGTGCAACCCCATCCAGAACAGGTTGAACTCCCTTCCTCTGGTCAGAGGAGCCACCCATTAACAGCATCTCAGTCTTGTCTGGATTGAGCCTCAGTTTGTTAGCCCTCATCCAGTCCATTGTCGCAGCCAGGCACTGGTTCAGCACATCCACAGCCTCACCTGCCGAGGATGAAAAGGAGAAATAGAGCTGCGTGTCATCAGCGTACTGATGGCAACACACTCCAAAACTCCGGCTGACCCCACTCAGTGGTTTCATGTAGATATGAAATAGCATGGGGGATAAGACCGACCCCTGAGGAACCCCATACTGGAGAGTCCACGGGACCGAGCAGTATTCCCCAAGCACCACCTTCTGGAGCCAGCCATCCAAGTAGGAGTGGAACCACTGCTATGCAGTACCCCCCACTCCCAACTCAGACAGCCGCCCCAGAAGGATACTATGGTTGATGGAGTATCAACAGGGTCACACTCCCCCCCCCTCTCCCGACATAGGTCATCATACAGGGCGACCAAAGCAGTTTCTTTGCCAAAACCAGTTCCAGTTCTCTGCCAAAACCAGTTCCTTCCCTGCTAGTTTTTATAAGCCAAGAGGGGCAAGGATCCAGAACAGACGTCGTTGCACGAACCCATCCAAGCACCGTGTCAACATGCTCGAGCTGTACCAACTGAAACTCATCCAAAATAACTGGACCAGGCTGTGCTCCGGGGACCTCACCTGATTCAACTGCTATAACATTAGAGTCCAAGTCCCTCCGGATGCAAGCAATCTTTTCCTGGAAGTGCCTAGCAAATATATTGCAGCGGGCATCAGATGGGTCGATGATGTCCCTGGGGCCAGCATATAATAGGCCCCGGACGACCCTAAAGAGCTCCACTGGGCGGCAAAGAGATGATTGGATAGAGGCAGTGAGATGGTGTTTCTTTGCCACCCTCACTGCCTCTACCTGGCTATAGGTATGTACCAGGGCTCGATTGCATCCACTAGTTTTCCTCCACCTGCACTCAAGCCTTCGCCTGTTTTGTTTCATCACTCTCAGCTCCGGGGTATACCACGGAGCCGTTTGAGCAATACTACAGAGAGGGCGCTCGGGAGCAATCATGTCGACCACCCGGGCCATCTCAGTACTCCAGAGATTGACCAGGGATTCGACAGGACTGCCAGCCATATCAGCCGGAAACGCCCCCAAGGGCCCTCTGGAAACCATCCGGATCCATTAGCCTCCGGGGGCGGACCATCTTAATAGGTCCCCCACCCTTGCAGAGGGGAAAAGTTGCCATTAGACTAAATCTCAGCAGGTAGTGATAGATCACCATCTCCCTGCCCGGCTGAAAAAAAACAAGTCTAGAGTGTGCCCTGCTACATGCTTTGGGCCGATGATATGTTGGGATAGTCCCATGGTTGTCATGGAGTCCATGAATTCCTGAGCCACCCCAGACAAGGTGCCCTCAGCATGGATGTTAACATCCCCCAGGACCAACAGCCTGGGGGACCTCAGCATCACCACCAAGACCACCTCCGTCAGCTCAGCTAGGGAGTCTGTTGAGCAGCAGGGTGGGCGGAACACCGACAGAATCCCTAATCTGTCCCCCTGGTCCAACACAAGGTGCAAACACTCCAGACCAGGAGTCAGACGGACAGGGAGCCTGGAGAGAAAGAAATAGAATTCCTATAGATCACAGCAACCCCCCATCCCCGGCCCTCAGGTCTACCCTGATGCTGTGCACCAAGTACCCCGGTGAGCAGAGCTGGGAGAGACAGACTCCTCCCTGTTCACCCACACAGGTCTCAGTAATACATGCCAGATCGGCCGCCTCATCCTCCTCATGGATGAGGGAGGTTTTAGTTTGGACCAATCTGGCATTTAGAAGCAGCATCCAGAGACCCGAGGGCAGGCTGATAGGGCAACCACCAAACCTGTGGGTGCATTAAGTGTCTGGGCCGTGTTCCCCTTACCTGGCTAGTCCTCCTCCCAATGCCATATCTCCCTCTACCCGTCACTACACTGATCGAGGCCCCCACAGAACCCCCCACTTGGCCCCATATCTCCCCTCCAAGGCACATGCTCAGGCCCTAGACAGGGAAACCCCGCCCCCCAGCCAGGGCACCGTATGATTTTAGTTTGAGAAAATACTTTACATATTGTAAAGTATTGTCTTTAAAACGCCTTTAAGCCCAACACTTTGCCTAGTTGTTTCACTTCTTGGTGTCATGTAGCTATTGGAAGAATACACTCAGGCTACCATCATGTGCACACATTTGGGAGGAAGCCCCATTAAACAGAAGGGAATTTATTTCTGAATAAATAAGCACAGGTATGTGCTGTAAATTTACTTCACCATTAACTTGAGAATTAGATGAGAACCTACTAAAATATACTGATAACACCTAATTCTATTTTTCATTTCCACCTAATTTGTATCAGTAGTGGTGTTTCTGAAACTGTGTCAGCATACTGGAGGACAGCAAACAAACTGAAGCCGAATCCACATAAAATAAGAATTGATGGTTTGGAGGAGTTGGGGTTATCCTTGGTACATACTTCCTGAAAAGGGCAGGTTTGCAGTCTAGTAATGCTCCTGGATCCCCAGGAGACAGCTGTGGGTAGGAGCACTTTTAAAAATCAATTATGACTCGTACATCAACAGCAACCCCTTACTGGAGACCAAGGCACTTGACACTGTAATTCATGTCTTGGTTCTTTCATGAAACGATTACTCCAATGTGTTCTATGTGGGATTGCCCCTGAAGAGTTTGGAAGCTAGTGCAGAATATCACTGCCTGCTTTTGAGTTGGGATAGGGAGCATATCACACCAATTCTTGCCTAGCTGTACTGATTGTTAGTCTGATTCTGAGCATGATTCAAAGTGCTGTTTATAACCACCTATAAAGCCCCAGGTATCTATAGTTCCCCATTATGAGCCTGTGTACCTCCTAAGATAGGCAGATAAAGCCATGCTCCTAGTCCTGCTTCTGCAGAAAGTATAAGAGCCTTCTCTATGATGGTACCACAGTTCTACTCTCTCCAGGGTTGCCACAAATTTGAGGCAGCAAATCTGTATGGTTTTATATGACAGGGAAAAGTCACTAGGCCCTTTAGTCGTTTTTTCTCCACTTTCTAGCTTTGCAGGTCTCTGGACCTTGAATAATTGGGAATATGGGAGCAGCTTTCTTTTGTTGTTCTTAGTGGATTTGGGAAGGAGGCAATTTAACAAATATACAGTGGGTTTTATCATAAGTTGTAAAGCATCATGAGTATTAGTTAATAAATTTTTAAGATAAATATTTTTAGGTAGAAAGGCAATGTAGGAATTTAAAATGAAAAAAACCTAATATACCTGTCCCCACTTTGTACTCCCATAGGGATACAATAGTTGAGTTCTAATCGAGCGATGTTTCCAAGCCTGAGAACTATTCCAGCACCATAAGACCATCGGATACACTCTGCTAGTTTACGAAGATGAGCCTTAGGACCCTCACCTGAGAAGGGAAAGGAAGCCAATGAGAATGTGAATACAACCAAGAGACATTTTCATGGTCAGTTGTCCGAGCTTTCTTCTAGATATATGGAGATAAAGTATTTAAAATACTCAAGTTCAAAAACATAATTTAGTTGGAGATTGGGGGAAGATGGCGACGGACCTGCAGCTTGTTTTAGATGCTCTCTTTTAAGTTCCTTTTAAACTGTTTTCTTTTAGTCTTTGGGGATTTTATCTTCCCCCCTTGTTTTATATCATGTTTTACCCTTTTTTATATGGTTTTATCTTGTGCATGTGAGGTTTTATCTTTTTACTGCGGTTTTAACTAGTGTTTTGAAATTTTATCTATTTATTCACTGTGAGCCCACGTTCCTGTTGGAACCACCCTATTACTGTTTGCCGTTTCTCCTCTCCTGCTGCTAAAGACGCTGGGAAAACAAACCAACGGTAACTAAGATTGCACAAGCAGCTAAAACTAAGAAAGGGAAAAGGGAAAAGACGAGAATTAACAGCTATTTGCATTTTTTGGGTGGTGTAAGTTTTACATTCCACTCTCCTGCTCCTTGACTGCAACCATTAAAAATTTACCTGCCAGGACCTGGGAAAAGAGACTAAGAGAGGCTTCGAACTTCACTGGTGCCTCAATTTGATTAAAACAAGAGGAGGCCAACTGACATGTGGGAATTAAATGCCTAATAAGGTCTTCTCCGTGAAGTCAGAGATTCTGAGCCTCTGGAATTTCAAGAAGACTTGCCAGAACTATTTATTATTTCAGGAACAGGTCTATTGCTTGAAACTCGAGAACTGTGATTCAATGACCACGGCTTGTCGTCTTTGAAGACTAAGTTTATACCTTGATAAAGAAGAGGGAGTTGATTTATGTTAGGTATAACAAGTGAAGACTATTAGAACGCTCAGATACTCCCTTGCTAAAACTGAGCTGAGCCTGTGGTGTGGAACGCAGGAAGGAATTCTGAAGAGGTTTCAAGAGGCTTGAAGAAGAAGACGTAAAGGACATTGTTTTGGGGGGGGGGGGGTTGACTACATGTATTTATACACTTAAAAGCTGGTGTATCCCTGTTATTACTTGGAATGCTTACTGAAAAGGGTCCTAGGAAGCGCTCCCGTAATAATTCTAATTTATCCTCCCCACCCCATACTAAGCAGCTTAAAATTGATGAGTTTTTCAGATCTGAGCGGCCCATATTAGATGATAGAAAGTTTACAATTCCTACTTCCAATAGGTTTGATGTCTTAGAAACTGAAAGTTTAGAATTTCAGTCACCATACATAGAAAATTCTACTGCTATTATTAATAATCATATAAGTGGGAATAGCCATGAGAATATTAATGAGACTACTACTCTCCCTAGTGATCGTGTAATTTTAGCAGAGCAATGTAACTTGGTGGCTAAAACAGTTCAAGATATTTATAAACAGCTTAATGTAATTTCAAATAACATAGATGGCCTTATATCTATTATAACAAGGGAGAATACTGCTACCCTTTCCAAGACCACCATTGGGAAACGGGTTGGCATTAATGCGTCAAATAAGGATGAATTTAATCAATTTTCTGAAACTATTGGGGTTGGAAAGAGTCCATTCATGGATTCTAATTTACTTCTTCAGACTCACCAGGTAGCTTTAATGGTTTATCCCTATAAAGGATGTACATTATTGTGGAATACGACAACCCAGGTTTTGAAACATCTCAGTGTTTTATTATGTCTACCAATGAAGGATATTGATCTTTCATTTATTAAAGTTTTGTATGCTCCCCCTCACATGCAAAAATGCATTTTAGTATTTAAGTCTGATAAAATTCCATCTTTAATACTTAGGAAGAAAGACTCCTTGGCTATGTTAGGGGTGTTACCTACTAGGGTTTTTTTGGACACAACGCGGAAACCACTTCTGACCTTAAATAATTTCCAGGGATTGAGAGGTTATTATTTTGGGCCACCCCAAAATAAGGAGTGGATCCCAAAGGAAATACCCTTGATTTCCTCCAATAATGAAAATCAAGATTCCAGACTACATTTGGCATCAATGAATAATTTGGAGAAAGACTGTCTTCCAAGTTTACATAGTAACTCCAGGGCCACTGAAGAAGAACAGCTAATGGACTCATTCAACCTACTGCCCCAAATTGAGCAAAAAGCTATTATAAATAGACTAGATAGCCTAAGAGAAAGACTAATCTTGCAGAGCAGGGCTGAGTCGGACCTAGACCCCAAGGTCTTACTAAGCACTACTTGTAAACTTGATAGGAATGATAATACTGTGTCCAAGGATTATTTGATCTCTCACGAGGTCTCTCCCAGGGAAAGAAATGTTGTCTTTAATAAATCACGTCAAATTACGGACAACTGGTTACAGATGAGAAGGTTGGAGCCTAACGAATTAGGAGAAGAGAAAGTTGACAGAAAACTTACCACCTTTGTGGAAATACACCAACCACAACATAATCTCTATCTCCCTAAGAATGGGTCAGTAGTATTCGCAGAGCAGGCCATTGAAATGGAAGACACTACACAACAATGACAACCAAGACAAATTAAACTTGGACTTAGTTGTTTATCCTGGAACTTGGCCGGATGGAGGAATAAATTAGAGGATGATGATTTCTTGCAGTATATAATGACTTTTCAAATTTTGCTGCTGCAAGAAACCTGGTTAACTCAGGAAATTTGGCTACCAGGATATGTGGCTTACTCGAGCTCCGCACTTCATTCCCCTAAAGGAGGTAGACCAAGTGGGGGATTGGCTATATTAGTAGCTACTTATTTACAGGCATCAACTACTCACCTTAAAGGGTTGGCTCCATGTGCTATGGCAGTCCTTATTAAAAATACAGTATACTCTTATATTTTTGTTAATATTTATGTTCCCCCTAGGAATTCACCATACTACGATGTAGATTGTTGGAACAAATTAGAAAATTATTTAGGAGAACTTGAGGATGAATTCCCCTCAGTTCCTTTAATAGTGGCTGGAGCCTTTAATGCATGTATGGGCTCAACTAATCAGGCCATTGTTAAGGTTTTAGGAAGTCCAATGGAGTTATGGGATGCTCTAGAAACTCGGAAATCTAAAGATACAAAGATCAACGACTCTGGCCTTGCCCTTTTTGCATTAGTTACTAAATTGGATCTAATACCAATTAATGGCTCTCAATTTGATAACTCACAAGGAGAATATACCTACATAAGCAATCTTGGTGCAAGTATTGTTGATTATGTGATGATTTCCTATTTGTTTCGACTATCAATTTTGTTTTTCTCAATTGATTTAGTAGTTGGTAGCGACCACCAGCCTCTTAAATTCCTTTTGCAGTGGCATCAGATAAGCGGATTAAATGGAATCCCTTATTACAAGCAGATTTGGAACAGAAACTTTATTCAGAAGAATTATTGAAATTAAGAAGTGATTTGGTCCAAGTGTCTAATACTGAATCAGCAATACAGTTATATGTAGGACTAATAGATGCCCTTAGACCCCTCCTTTTAAAAAAAAAGGCACTTTCTTCAGGCAACTATCAAACCAGAAGGGGTAATGCCTGGTTTGATGGGGATTGTAGGAACTTAAAAAGACAGATGAGGAAAGTAATAAGATCTTATCGTACTAGTAGTTCCCCCACAATTCTATGAAATGCGTAGGGAGTATAAAAGGGGGGAAAAAAGGATCTATTATGAGGAGCAATGGAAGGAACTAGGTTTGGCACTCCTGCAAAAGAACCCAAGTAAATTTTGGGAGATACTTGCAAGATTGGAAAAGAGATCGGCCCCTGTTCTGGAAGGAAATATTGCTAAGACTGAATGGGAAAACCATTTCAGGAGAACATTCAATGAGTCTAATCCTTCTAGCCCTTCTTCTGGGGCTTTAGTCGAATGTAATTGGGAACGTTGTTGGGAGAATATTTCAATAGATAGGGCCAAATCACTAATTTTAAGACAAAAAAAACGGCAAAGCCCCTGGAGAAGATGGCCTTCCACCAGACATCTTTACTACATTCCCTGATTGGTGGGCTCCAATATTTGCATCACTATTCTCCTTAATCAACACCACTGGGACTGTGCCCCCCAGTTGGTTATCAGCTATTGTGGTTCCAATCTATAAAAAAGGGCCTAGGAGTGATCCAACAAACTATAGGCCAATCAACCTATTGGATGTTCCAGGGAAGATCTATGCCAGATTTCTCCTAGAAAAATTGGAGGGCTGGGTGGAGGATCATGCTTTGCTCGTCCCAGAACAAGCAGGTTTCCGACCAGGTCGGTCAACTTTAGATAACTGTTTTATGTTGAAATACATCATTGATAAGTATTTGGCTGGAATTGTAAAACATGTTTATGTAGCTTTCATTGATTTGAAGGCTGCATTTGATTCTATTTCACGGGAACGCCTTTGGAGTAAACTACAATTAATGGATATTGACCCACAGCTTTTAAAATGTATAATGACCTTATATTCTGGGACATCCTGCAAGTTAGAATTGATGGAGGATATCTATCTGATTTTGTACCAGTCACAAAAGGAGTGCGACAAGGGTGTTTACTTGCACCACTTCTTTTCAACTTGTTTTTAAATGATGTAGTAGAGTTTTTAAGAGGTGACTGTTATTTCCCAGTTAAAGTGGGAAATCGGAAGTACTCAATCCTCCTTTATGCGGATGATGCCATTTTGATTTCATGTACCCAGGTGGGCTTGCGTAGACTGTTGAACCAATTCAGTTTATATTGCAGGAACGAGCTTCTTTCTATCAACTACCAAAAAACAAAAATCATGATATTTGGTAAATCCAAGAAAATTCTTAACTGGTCACTAGATGGGAACAAACTGGAGCAAGTGTCCTCTTTTAAGTATCTTGGTGTGGTTTTCCAGTGGACGGGGGCATGGTCCCTACAGGTTCAGTCAAACACCCTGCTAGCTGGAAGAACATTAAATGGATTATTACGATTTTATCATACAAAAGGGGGTAATTTGGTCCAGCCCATTTTAGAAATATACAAGACCAGGGTTTTGCCAAAATTATTATACAAATTATTATATGGAGCTCCACTATGGGCTATGGCCAATTTAGATCCACTAGAGAGAGCTCAAAATAAATTTTTGCGTAGACTGTTGGCAGTTCCTGTTTCTACAAAACTAGAATTGGTTCGTGCAGAACTGGGTGTAATGACCATAAAGGCTGAAGCCCTCAGATTAGCCTTGCTTTTTTGGTTAAAAATCATTTTTAAGCGGGTGTCAGAATTTATTTTGGGGTTATTAGAAGAGATGGGTCAAAACTCATGGAAGCAAAAGATGCAATTGACTGTTATGAGTCTGGGATTCTCTACTTCTTTTCTTTTAACTCAAGGATATGATAGAGCCAAAGTGATATTGATTCAAAGACTTAAGGACACTGAGATGCAATCCCAGATTGCTGGGATTATGGTCTGTCAGTCAAACACTTTTTATGCCTCTTTTATCCCATCATATTTATCCCTCCCAAAATATTTGGTAGACTTGCCAAACATTAAAATGAGGGTAGCCTTTACTCGGGCAAGATTAAATGTTTTTCCTTTGGCTGATTGGGTGGGCCGTCTTAAAGGGATTCCTAAGAAGGATAGAGTATGTGATTGCAATTCAGTATCAGTTGAAGATATAACTCACATACTCTTACAGTGTTCAATTTATAATGATCTTAGAATTAAATATATTTCTCCATTGATAAAACCATTGAAGGGAAGGTCATCATTTGCAAAGGTATGTTTCCTGTTGTCTAATGTTGACAAGTATATATCCTATAGAACATCCAAATTCCTTGTAAATGTTTTACAAATGTATACTGTAAAAACCTAATGTTATACGGGAAATTATTTAATTTCTGAAGGTCTATTAACTAAGTTTTGATCGTGTATAATGGCAAATTGCTATGATACAATAAAGTTGTTGTTGTTGTTGAATTTAGTTGTACATAAATCAGTTGTACCCAGTATTTTACAGGATCAATCCAAATGCCTTATTAAAAATATCACAGACCTTTGTTGTATTTGCTTCTTACCATAGTTAAGGTTACAGAGGTTGCCAGCATTGAGAAAAAAGTGTGTTCGAAAGAGATCTCCAAATCCTCCTCGACCTGGCCGAAAAGGGAGAGGAGTGTACATATGTAGACCTCCAGCCCAGTAAGCTTCACCTCCTAGGTAATCACCTAGAACAGTAAAGTAGGGTAAAATATTAACCACATTAGAAATTCAAGGGACACATTTCAAAAGAAGATTCAGAAGAGCGTTTCTCAGTCCCTTTATACTAGTTAGATTCCTATGCAATAGTTCCTTAGCAGATCATTGTTTCAGAAAATGCAATGAACTATTTCAGGCAGTGCCTACCAGGCACTTACAGAACAACAGCCTACAGTATTATTCTGAAATTGATAAAATTCACAAAGATAACATAAGTAAAACATTACAACAAAAAATACTAAAACAGGGCAGTGATATAATCCTTTATAGGCCAGGGAAGGCTTGTGTTTTCCAGAAGCATTTAAAACTTGCTACCATTTCTGCCTCTCCGAACCACACAAGTTCTCCTGAGAAGATCTCAGGGGTCAACTGGGTAGATATAGGGGAAGGCAGTCAGCTAGGTACCCTGGTCCCAAGTGGCATAGGGCTTTGTGTATCAACAACAAAACCTTGAACATGGCTCAGTAGCTTATAGGCAGCTATCCTCGGTTAAGGCTAGCAAGGTAAGGGCTGTGGGGGCACGGCATAATTTGAGACAGATAACGGGCTGGGGAGAGCACACAATCCTACAGCCCACTGCCAGTAACAGATAGCAATGCTTTTAGAGCTATTAGAACTAAGAAAGCTGTATATAAAACTGAGTAAACAAACACACCAATGTTAAGGAATCAAGCATGTTATGACTGCACAGGGCCATTGAGAGAAGTGACCAACTAGCATTCTGCCCAAGTGTATTTAAGCAGTTTGATGACAAAAGATTGAAATGACTCCAAGTGATAGATCTGAATGCAACTCTAAATGAACTCTAAATCTGAATGAAACTCACTGGGTGACTTTGGGCCAGTCACTGACTCTCAGCCTAACCTACCTCACAGGGCTGTTGTGAGGATAAACTGGAGAGGAGGAGGATTATGTAAGCCGCCTTGGGTTCCTTTCAGGAAAAAAGGCGGGGTATAAATATAATAAATAAATAAAATAAATAACGTGTTTCACTTATCTGTAATAAAATGACTATTTTATTGCACTACCTACCAATTTAATTTGTCATTTGTGATGGATTTAATGAACACAAGACTAGTTCTGTACCCCCAAAAGGAGGGAGGAGAGGTTTGGAGCCACCCACCTGCCAAACACCAAAAATAAATAAATAAATAAATACCATGATGCATGGTGAACTGCTTTTTAAATGGGGTGGGTGGGTTCAAAAGTATTTTATGATACAGTAATACCTTGGTTTGAGAGCATAATTCGTTCCGGACCCATGCTTGTAATCCAAAACGCTCTTATATCAAAACGAGATTCCCCATAAGAAATAATGGAAACTCAGACGATTCGTTCCACAACCATTTAATCATATAAAAATGATTATAGTAAAAAAAAAAGAAAAAGAACATTTAAACTAGAAATACTACTGGAAAGATGTTGAGAACGAGTGAGGCACTCCAACTGAGACTGGGAGACTTTTTTTTCCTGCAAGGAACCCAAGGCAGCTTAGATAATTGTCCTCCTCCTCTCCATTTTATCCTCACAACAACCCTGTGAGGTAGGTACGGCTGAGAGTCAGTCACTGGCCCAAAGTCACCCAGTGAGCTTCATGTTCAAGCGGGGACTAGAACCCAGATCTCCCAAATGCCAGTCCAACACTCTCACCACTATGCCACACTGGCTTTAATTTATTTATTGATCAAGGGGCCACTCCAGCTTGCTCCTGCCTCCAGCCTTTATACAGTAGGCTTTGATGCTGCCCCAGGAAGCTGCTGTTGGGACCTTGCACCTTAGCAGGAAGTGAGACAGAAACTCAAAGAGCAGCAGGTGCCTCCCTGCTTTTTGTGGCGTCCTCTCCCGGGCTCTGCTACTCTTCACACACACCCCGCACTTTCCTCCCACTCCCATCCGTGGGCCCCAATGTGCTCTCAAACTCACCGGCCCCCTTGCAAGGCAGGAGAGGCTTCAGGCTTCGCACTTCGCACCCACACGTGTGCAAGAAGTCTCCTTTCCCGCGGCGGGAGGGGGCAGGAAGGAAGTGAGAGCCAGCGCAGCAGTGGGAGGCACCAGCCAATCGAGCAGCCACAATGGGGCTCCCTGCCCTGGAGCCTGCGCAAAACGCGAGGCCGGCGCATGCCCACCTCCATGGGGCTTCCTACCCGGGAGCCAGCGCAAAAGGGCAAGGCGCTGGTCGAGAGAGAGAGAGGGGGGGGGGGGAGGGGGGGGGAGGGAGGGAGGGAGGGAGGGAGACTCCATTCAGCTCCCTGTCCGTTCTGCTGTCTCCCTGCCCCTCGTGCTGGAGCGAAGCAGGGAAGGAGGGGATGAGAGAGAGAGAGAGAGGGAGTGAGAGAGAGAGAGAGAGGGAGACTCCATTCAGCTCCCTGTCCGTTCTGCTGTCTCCCTGCCCCGCGTGCTGGAGCGAAGCAGGGAAGGAGGGGATGAGAGAGAGAGAGAGGGAGTGAGAGAGAGAGAGAGGGAGGGAGGGAGGGAGGGAGACTCCATTCAGCTCCCTGTCCGTTCTGCTGTCTCCCTGCCCCTCGCGCTGGAGCGAAGCAGGGAGGAGGGGATGAGAGAGAGAGGGAGAGAGAGAGAGGGAGGGAGGGAGGGAGACTCCATTCAGCTCCCTGTCCGTTCTGCTGTCTCCCTGCCCCTCGCGCTGGAGCGAAGCAGGGAAGGAGGGGATGAGAGAGAGAGGGAGGGAGGGAGACTCCATTCAGCTCCCTGTCCGTTCTGCTGTCTCCCTGCCCCTCCCTCCCCGCGCTCCCTGGCGAACGAGGCTTCTCGCTGCTGCCGAGTGAGCTGCGCCCCGCGCTCGAGATCTCTGCTGGTACTGCTGCTTCGTTCCCTGCTGAGAAGTCTTCGGACCGGTAGGGAAGGAAGCTGCCGCCGGCGCGAGTGGCCATGCCTTGCCTCCATGGGGCTCTCTCCCGGCTAGGCAAAGCCGGGGAGCTGGCACTTTAAGTGCTAGTCGGGGGCACAGCGTGTGGCTCGTGTTCCGAGACACGCTCGTCCTCCAAATCGAAACCAATGCTAAAATTTTGCTCGTTTTACGAGAAGCTCGTATACCGAGTTACTCGTAATCCGAGGTATTACTGTATAGCGTGGGGATTTGCTCTTCAAATTAAATCATTCTTAAATCCTAATGGGCATGCCTAAAATAACTCTTTGGAACCTGTTCTACACTCAACATTCCACTCTTCCTTCAGGAAACTTAGAATGGCTTACATGGGGCTTCCAGTCAATATCCTATCCAGGCACTTATCAGGGGGAGATCTGCTTAATTGTAACAATTTAACAGCATCAAGCATCCTCAGGTCATTCTCTGGGACCTGCTAGGCTAACACCATTACAGTGATAATGGTGTTACACCTTCCAACTCTACTTTTCTACTATTCTAATCTGCCTCAAAAGAGCCTCCTACCTTCACTCTGAGGTCCAATGCTGTACATACTGAACCCACGCACACTTGTTGGTCCACCAAGATAAAATCTAAAAGAAAAAGAGAGCCATCACCACATACAGCAAAATATTCCAGCAAAGTTCAAAACCAATAAAGGATAAATGTTAATGTTACTAAGACAAATGAGTTTACGAAACATACAGTGCAATCTTATGTCTACTCAAAAGCAAGTCTCAGTTACTTCAAGGGGGTTTACTCCAAGGTAACGGGTTACAGGATTGCAGCCTAAGTAGCCCAAAATATTGCAATAACCAAATTAAATTTTGATGTTTCAATGGAAGTCTTTGTTGACTAACCATTGACACAACTTTTATTGCTGGGAAAATGAAATGCCTGAAGAAAAATCAATGTTTAAGCACATGGATTTTCTGCGGTCCCATCCAGATGCCATTTTTGATGGCATTTCTGCGGTATCATGTGTGTGTTATGGCTCTTAAGTTATGTGTTGAAATGTAAGAACTTGGATGCTGCGTCAGATAAATGGTCCACATCTAAGGCAGTGTTCTCCAATGAATTTGCACTCAGTTATTGAACTGGATTTTCTGTTAAATGATCAGTGATGACGGTGCTATTGCAGTTTTAGTGTTCCTTGATTTTAAAAATTTCTATACCACCCTTCATCCAAAAATGGAGTCCCAGCCATGTACAAGCAAAAATAATTGAATGTTACAGATACAATACTAAAAACCAAACATCATAACAATAAAATATGAGAGACAGTAGTCAATAAAACTATGATTTGCTGCAATCACTTGGAAAGTGGGCTTGTGGGATCTAATTTTAACAGCAAAAGGGGTGCATGGAAAGGGAAAGGAGGGTCCTCCTGCTGCTTACCTCCCTACTGCCTCCCTCCCAGCCAAGCACATTTCTGGTATTGAAGCTCAGTTGAGGAGAAAAGTGCTCAGGAGGTGTGTGTGTGGGGGGGCAGACTGCAGGTAGGAAGAAGGTACTGTACTCCCTACCACCCACAAATCCCTTTTGTTGTTAATGAAGTATCCAATACAGATTTGCAATTGTCACACCTACTTTGGCCTTCAGTTGCTAAAGTCTCTTCTGAGAGTTAAGTAGCACTGCAAACCAATGTAACTTTGGTTGAAGTGGTAAGCTATGTAAATGCATACTGTTGATGACAATACTTTTTTTTTCCCTTGATGCAAGAGATGCATCAACTAAGCCTACATAATACACTGTGCAAAATTAAGGAAAACCATAGGCAAATGCAATGCAAAGCAAACGGAATTACTTGCCTATCAGCAATACTGGATGGTTTGTCTCCAATAGGAACCAACATTCCACCCCAGAGAGAAGCTGAGAAAACCTTTAAAGAAACATAAACTTTCTTTAAATATATATATATCCATTACTATTGAGACTCAAAATAAATACAAACTTTACTGACAGGCATCTTCATTGTTACTGCTGGACCCCTTTTACCTCATTCATAACATTGTGAAAAGAAGGGGGTAACTAAATCACGGTGATTGTACACCATCAGGCTCCAACCCCTCAGCAACTTTCATATCCTGAATTCTTTTAAAAAGACAGAGGCATGAAGAAAAAGTTTAGATCCCTGCATTTCACTTTTTTAAACAAATCCACAGGACATAAGCACAGACATACCTTTCTCTGCATTATACTGTAAATTATGATCAGATCCAAAGAGTTGCTTAGTCTCATGCAAAGAGCTAAGCCATGCCCAATGGAATATTCACTTTTCCCCCAGGGAGCAGCAAACTTCCATGCCATATCACAAAACGACCTAAAGTTTCAAAAGCTATTTGCCATGTGGTATGAAGGGCTGCTGTCCAAAAACATCAAGTTTGCAGTCTAATTGGGCTCACAGAACATTGTTTCATGTTTTTTGGATTCTGGACCATGACACACTCGTAGATGGTGAGGAAAAACAATCCTCACACCCACATTTCCACTCTTGGGAAATGCACACTCCACAGCCATTGTGTATTTCTAGCATAAATGCTGAACTGATTTCACACTGAACTGTTGAATGCTGTTGTGGAGAAAAAGCCTGACAGAACATACACTTTGCCCCACATCCCACCTGCATAATCTCAGAAGCCCAGTGAACTTTGCATTTCCGGGGGGGGGGGGGGGGGGCTCTGAGTCCATGACACATTCACATGCTGATGGTTTTCCCCAAGTATAGAATCATAGAATCATATAAAAATAGAGTTGGAAGGGGCCTACAAGGAGTCCAACCCTCTGTTTAATACAGGAATCCAAGTCAAAGCATCCCTGACAGATGGCTGTCCAGCTGCACCTTGAATGCCTCCAGAGTGGGAGAGCCCACCACCTCCCTAGGTAGTTGGTTTCACTGTCTTATTGCTCTACAGCCAGGAAATTTTTCCTGACGTTTAGGTGGAATCTGGCTTCCTGTAACTTGAACCCATTATTCCGTGTCCTGCAAACTGGGATGATCGAGAAGAGATCCTGGCCCTCCTCTGTGTGACAACCCTTCAAGTACTGGAAGAGTGCCATCATATCTCCCCTCAGTCTCCTCTTCTGAAGGCTAAACATGCCCAGTTCTTTCAGTCTCTCCTCATAGGGCCTTGTTTCCAGTCCCTTTATCATCCTTGTTGCCCTCCTCTGAACCCTCTCCAGTTTGTCTACATCCTTCTGAAAGTGTGGTGCCCAGAACTGGACGCAGTACTCAAGATGAGGCCTAACCAGTGCTGAGTAAAGGGGAATTATCACTTCATGTGATCTGGAAGCTATACTTCTATTAATGCAGCCCAAAATAGCATTTGCCTTCTTTGCAGCCACATCGCATTGCTGGCTCATATTCAGTTTGTGATCTACCACAATTCCAAGATCCTTCTCACTTGTAGTAGACTATCACTGGGCATCACTGGGGCTGTTATCTCCGTTGTGCATCACTGGGGCTGTTATCTCCGTTGTGGCACAGAGGCCTTCTTCCATTGTTACCCCCAAGTTTATGTCTCCCTCCCCTGTTGGATTCAGTTTAAAGCCCTCCTGATGAAGTTCCTCATGTTGTGGCCAAACACATACTTCCCAGTCCTTGCGAGGTGCAAACCATCCTTTGCCAGCAGTCCATCTTCCAGGAAGTGTAGCCCGTGGTCCCAGAATCCAAATCTCTCGCATCGGCACCACCTTCGTAGCCAGTCATTCAATCTGAGCATTTTTCTTTCCCTTTCTATTCCTCTTCCAAGTACTGGAAGGATGGATGAGAAAACTATCTGGGCCCCAAAGTTCTTGAGTTCCCTTCCCAACTCTTCAAAGTCTGACATGATTTCTTCGTAACTCCGCTTGGCAGTATCATTTATTTCCACGTGGATGAGAAGAAAGGGATATGTGTCGGTGGGCTGTATGAGCCTCAGCAGCTGCTCTGTCACAACTTTAATCCGTGCCCCGGGGAGATAGCACACCTGGCGAGTCCATGGGTCTTCACGACATACTTTGGCTTCGATCCCCCGCAGGAGGGAGTCTCCCACAACTAGTACTCTTCTCTTTCTCTTGCTGTAGGCCTTGGTTTGATTGCCTCCACTTGACTGACCTTCAGCCTCTTGCTCGCTGTCACATTGGGTGCCCGGTAATTCATCCTCTGCAGGCTGTCCTCCGGTCTCGGACTCAAGTACCTGAAAGCGGTTCCGTAGCTCCACTGCTTCCACAGGCGCAGAATGTCTTCTAGTTCTTCTGCTCCTAACCGTCACCCTTTTCCAGGGAGTTCCCCCTACGTTATCTTCCCTTGCTTCTGCATTTTCCGATTCTGCCTCATCCTGCTGTTGCCCTTCTGGTTCCTGTACTACGGTTTGCTGTTGTAGTTCCACCAGTCTAAGAACTCTTCAATTTCTCTTATACTCCTGAGGGTTGACACTTGCTGCTCCAGTCCTCTGACCTTTTCTTCCAACAGCGTGACCAGCTTCTACTTCTTGCACGTGTAGGCCATGTTGAACTCAGGCAGGAAAACAAACATTGCACACACATTGCAGGTCACCACCACTGGAGAGTCCTTTCCGTCCATAGTTCTCTATTCCCTTTATGTTTCTGCCTTACTTTTTGTACTGGAATGGCCAGTGCCTTGTCCTGCCTTCTCTGAAAGTTAACAACAGAGTCCCCCTGGTCTATAAGTGTGTGTTACTGCAATCAGCCCCAGCTTTCTGCAATCAGCTGGAGCCTCTCCTGTGCTCCTGCTCAACAGAATGAGCTCTCAGGTCACGCCCTTCCCTTGCAGCTCTTCCTCTACAACTCCGCTCCGCTCTGTTCACTCACTCTCTGGGAGCCTGCTTGCCTATACAGCCCGCGAAACAGCCTCTCCTGTGCTTCTGCTCAGCTGGGAGTCAGGAAAAGAAAGTACCCTCAATTGTTTGCCAAGCACCCTCAATCACCTTTCCGAGCACCCTTAATGGGCCATGGTCAAAGTGGCACCAAAACCACCGCACCCCCTCCCGCCCAGCCAGACCGGTTTGTCCTGCCAGAGAAGGGAGGGGTCGGGGATCGAGGGGGGGGGAAGGGAGAGGGTAAAAGAAGCAACCGGGAGTTCTGCTGGTTGTTGGAAGCAAGGTGCGACGAAGCACGGAGCAGGTCATCGTCTCAGGCCAACCCAGGCATTCAACCCCCAAGCAGAGTGCCTGGGTACGCTGGTGTAAGTTTTCAGTTGCTAGGTTAAGCTAGTGTAGACTCTCTGTTGTTAGCTTAGAATAGCTTAGGTTCTCGGTTGTTATTTTGTAGTTCTGACTGTGTGTAACAAAGGTATTCCATACTTGTCAGTTTCACTCCCCTTATTTCCCTTTTCAATTTGTAACTGACTAATCATTCAATAAACTTCCTTTCACTTTCCCCTAAGTGGAGTAAGTGTAGTTTCACTCTGACTCAGTGCTAAATTCCATTGTTTACGACCTGAGCAGAGGATTGCGGGCGGCGAGATCAGGGCTGTCAGAAAAGCCGCAGATCTCCCGTTTGCAGTAAAGGACCAGCGGCGGTCCTTCACAGCTGTAATGAAAACAATTTGTTACTCAAAGCAAAAAACAAAACAAAGCAAGATTCTCTTCTTCATTTGGTAAATAGTTTTTAAAGTTACTATGATATGAAAGCCATTTATTTCCAGTACCCCTGTAACACCCATTGCCAGTATGCAAGTATACTTACTGAATCCCACAGGAGCTGCCTATTCAACTGAAGCTCAAAGTCCTCTTTTAGAAAGCTCACATCACCACCTGTATAACCAGCCAGCTCCTAAAAAAAACCCCAAATAGAATCTTTTCTTTTTTTGAAGATTTCAGATATAGAACTGGATGTTAAGACAAAATAATGCATTACAACTCTTCACACAATTCATCTAATCATCTATTGTCTTCCATTCTTGGTGTTACTATAGTTGAAACCAAATTTTGATTTGAAAATGACTTGGAGGATAGCTCAACTGTGCAGGACACTGAAGGACATGCACCAATTTCCTTGGGGCTTACACACAATGTGGCAGTATCTGTTGCTCTAAACACAGACACAACACAGAGTTGTTTTATTGGACCAGATATTAATACCTGATTTATTTTCAGCACAGCACCTCGTCTGGGCATGATTGAAGAGTTTCGAGAATCAATGACCATGGCATGCTATGAACAAAACAAAACAAAAAACAAACAAACCACACCACATATGAAGTTTTATAAGGAAAGTCAATGGTGACATTAAAAAAAAAAGTTACAAGCAGACTTATTGCAGGTAGAGAAAACAACTTGGCTTCTTTCCAATATTATTTGTCACCATGGAAAACATTCTATTGAACTCTTTGACATGTCAAGATACTCTAATAAAAAAAAATTATATAATAAAAGTCAGAAGTATGCAGTATTCTTGATCAATGCTTTGTTCTAAGATGTACTGAGTTGTATTCTGTAGACCAAAGACAAACACTGGATATTCCAATATGTAATTGCTATGTTATATGGAAACTTCGACTGAAATCCAAGGATCTGGTTCCACATGCAGAGCGGCTACTTATGAAGATTGCCAATTAGCTAACTGTATATAGCTAG
Source organism: Shinisaurus crocodilurus (assembly GCA_021292165.1). Lineage (NCBI taxonomy): Eukaryota > Metazoa > Chordata > Lepidosauria > Squamata > Shinisauridae > Shinisaurus > Shinisaurus crocodilurus. The sequence goes on from CM037879.1 coordinate 186,964,059, forward strand.
GCAATGGAGTATGCATCCATATGCAAAACTGCACAGGAGGGATTTGTTCTTCCAGTTGCAGCTTGCTAGAAGCAATACTGCCAACCACTGCAACATTATCTCTGTCTTGGCAAGTGAAGAGAGATGTTCTTACTGATATAAGAAGTTTAGAAGCTGTTATGGGGGGGGGGGGAAGGAACTCTCCTACAGAATTCAGTGCAAAAAAGTTAAATTTCCCCATAACCTCAAATAACCTAGTAGGCTAGATTTTGGGCAGGAATGGACAACAGCCATCATAATAACCTGATATTTCAGCACTAAGCACACTACCTTGTATAGCATCATCAGTTTGGGACAATTCAGCAGTACTTATATTACTTCAAAATTCATATTCAAAAATCACAAAACCTTACAGATACAGAAGACTTGAGTGAGTGTCCACTTTCTTCTCGAACAGAAAATGACGCAGTTCTTGCAAGACAGCCAAGCTCTCTCCAAACACCTTCCCATTTTAGTGTGTGGCTGGTCTTCCATATAGGAAACTATAAAGGAAACATTTTTTTAACTTTTAATGAGAAAATCCATCACATATTTCCAGCATTTTACATTTATTTATTATGGAGAGGAGGCAAGGTAAACTGAAGCAATAGGTTTACTGCCACAGCAGTCAATCTGGAACAGCCAACCCAGACTGCAGAAGTTCCTGCTAATGTCTTATTTTTACGCTGAAACCAACTCCCCACAGTGCTGGGAACAAGGATCTGTTGGCTTGCCTCTCCAGAAGTCAGCCGGTTCTTTGCAAGGAAGGTGTTGGTCTACTAGCTCCCTGCAAGTGATTTGTGCTAGGGCTGGGCTGCTAGAGAGGCAATGGCCTGGCTTAGCTTTACAAGGGGCAGGCATCAGCTAACTCAGTAAGCTGTCCCAGAAATGAGGTCCTGGGATACTGAGATGCATGAAAGGACTTGCTGATTCCAGGAGGTAGCAATAGTAGAACAACAAAGAGCAGGGAAGAGATCAGTGGCTGCATCTGCTACATTTAAAAAATACCACCATTTCCTACTCTCCCCCACCCTTGCCCCAGTTTGTTGTAATGCAGCAGCAACATCTCTCCAGGCGCCTTCCCGTTTTAGGGAATGGGGGGGGGGGGGGAGAGAAGGGCTGGTCTATCATGTCCAGAACAAAAAGCTCCTACCCTCAGAGTTCTCTGCAACTGGCAAAACAAAACAAAAACAAAACCCTCAAGGGAGATAACTTTATCTGAGATGTGTGGGGTAGGGGCAGTAGCCAGACAGCTGTAGACACCACTGATGACCAGATTTGTGGAACTCTCTACAGCCAAACAGTAGATAAGTGTTGAGAGCCAGTGTGGCATAGTGGTAAGAGTGCTGGACTGGGACTCGGGAGATCTGGGTTCTAGTCCCCGCTCAGCCATGAAACTCACTGGGTGACTTTGGGCCAGTCACTGACTCTCAGCCTAACCTACCTCACAGGGTTGTTGTGAGGATAAAATGGAGGAGGAGGAGGAGGATTATGTAAGCTGCCTTGGGTTCCTTGCAGGAAAAAAGGCGGGGTATAAATACAATTTTTTTTAAAAGTGATGGTATTTTACCTACATTGATTTCTGTTGATATTCCTCTGTCTGTTTCACGAAGAGAACTCCAAGGGAATTGTCCAGTTACTTTATACAGATTGAGAGAAAAGCTAGAAATGAACATAACATTGAGATTTATTACAACAACAAAAGAATCTGAAATGCATGCTTAGAAGATCAAACCTATGGAACTGCTTTTACTTTTGCCATGGCAGCTAAAATAGCATCCTATACTTAACTTGGTAAGCAAGACAAAGCTGTATGGCTCTACCATAATATAATGTTTGGCATTATAAAGTCCTTACTACTGAAGGAAAAACTGTAAAGTTGCAATGATAGGTGTAGGTCCTGGACCTCTAAACTGGCTTTAGAATGCTGTGTAAGTCATTAATGGTTTAGTTTACTTTCAGAATTAAAAGTGAAATGCTTATACAGTAATACCTTGGATTGCAAGTAACTTGGTTTGAGAGCGTTTTGCAAGACAAGCAAATTTTTAAATATTTATCTAAATTTTTTTTACTTGATAGACAAGCAACGTCTTGCAATACAAGTACTGTAGTATGGCTTAAATTAAAAATCTCTGTACAAATTTTTTGGGGGGAATTTCGTTTTGATATGAGTGTTTTGGATTACAAGCACGTTTCCGGAATGAATTATCTCTCAATCCAAGGCATGACTGTAGTTAGACAAAGGAGCCAACTCAGCTGAACACTCAATGGGCAGGTTCACATGATATAGATTCATAGGATCATACAGTTGGAAGGGACCTACGAGGCCATCGAGTCCAACCCCCTGCTCAATGCAGGAAACTAGAGGAAGGGTCTCCCATCCAAGTTGTAACAAGCTTATGGCTTTATACATGACTTGTCACCTGAGCAACTTCAACAGCCATTGCAACCAAGAAGTCCGAGAGCTGGAAGTATCTGATAACATCTGCCTGCTGAAGCCTACAATAGCCAAGGAAAATTCCATTCAAGGAAGAGAACAGGAGATAATGAAAACTTTATAGAGCAAAGATGCTTTAGGATGTTTACTATGTAAACTGCCTTGACAACTTTTTGTTAAAACAAACCAAGTAAAAAGTAAATGCCAAAAATTATGTTGCAAGTTGCCCTATAATATTTGCCAGTGGTTATATAAATGAAAGCTGACCTCAATATGATTGACTATAATGTGTGTATAGGATTGCAGCCCTAGTCCTAAGTAAATGGACACAGCATTGTAGACTTAATATATTCTGAAGGTTTATTACTTTCTTTCGAAGTGACCGGGGTGTGGTTTGAAGAAAGAGAGACCATATGAAGTTTCCTTTGTGCCATAGGAGAACTGAAATGTCACCTTCTCAGCACGTCCAAAGATATTAGGGAGTTTGAGCCCAAGTACCTGTAAAATGTCAAAATTAGTACCAAAAGATATACAACTTTGCTATGATACCTGCACACTTAACTGATTTATATAGTTATCTATATTGAGCAGAAATATCATCCTGGTTTTAATTTAAAAATGTAACTCTATTTTTATCAGACTTTTTTTATTGTGAGCAAGTAAACTAATGATCCCATTATAGGGAATAGAACATTTAGTTCAAATACGTTTATTCTTACTATTATTTATACTTTATTTCACTTCTTATCTGAAATAATAGTAATACTCTTTGAAATTCTACTTCTAGCATAGTGCATCTGAGGAATGAACTAAGGAACCAGCAGCAAACACAGATCTGGGAATCCAGGCCACTGCTCAGGTTTAAAGAGCCCACGGCAAAGTACTGTCCTATCAGTCCCACTATGACTGCCGACACCTGCCCAGGGCCCCCTTTTTAAAAAGATCTTTACTTTGTTCTCCCCAGCACTGGCACTGAGCAGTTTTCAGACATCATCTTGGTTCCCCACCACAATGGCCCAGACATCATGTTATATGGGGGCGGGGGGAAAACATGACCACTGGCCCCCAAACATGGTGGAGACTACAATGGATAGGAGTGGGGGAGGGTTTCCCCTTCTGCAAGCTCTCTTACACAAGCATTGGATACAACCAATTGCTGTTTCTGCAACTGTAGAAGGGTAAATTCAACATCCAGACTGTTAAATATTAGACTTATTAATTCATTTCCCCCAAAACCTCAGGGGACATGATTATAATGTTCAAGTATTTAAAGTGATCACTTTCTCATTACTAAAAGCTTCTCCCAGACAGAGTAATAAATTATACTCCTTAGGGAAAATAGCAGTGCTCATATTCCTATCAAATGTGTGGATGTCTTATAAGCATGGAAATCATTTCAAGTTTCTCAATTATAATATTTTATTTTATTTGTTTATATACAGCATTTTTACTCCACTCTTCAGCCAAAAAAGGCTCCCAGAGTGGCTTACAAAGATTAATATTAAGATTAGATTACAAAGATTAAGATTAGATTAATTAGACTATTAATAATAGTAAGCATCATTTGTAACTATTGTAGGCAAATAATTCTCAAGTAAAATTGTCAATTATGTTCTCTATTTACAGGAACATTCTTGTAAATGTGTGTTTTCTCTGACTCTTAAAACCTATAGATTTCAACTCAAAACTCTCCTTACTGTGTCTCATAACAAGATGAGATGAAATAGCTGTTAGTCAATGGAAAAGGGATATTTTAAGCATGTGTCAAGACATTACACAATTCTTTGTAACCTCTGCACATATATACACAATATAAACATTAAAAAAATAGAGATTCTAAGGGCAATTGTAGAATAAGCAGAAAAACTAAACACACCCGCATATTCTTATGAGTAAAGTCTCATTTGAGTTTAATGAAATTTCATTGCAAATAAATGTTTTGGGACTGGAGAGTAAGGTCTGTTTTGCCAAAAGTTAATTAAAATGATGGGCAGCGCAATCCTGTGGCCGCTAGACTGCATCTAGACAGCTTTTTTAGGATAGGATTTTTCGGAGTCCCAGCTCTGACCTCAGAAACTCACTCCGAGGTCGGAGCTGGGACCCCAAGGTTGGAACGCTTCCCCACACCCCGCAGCTGGTATGGAAAGAACTGCGCTGGTTGCTTCTCCGAGATCACAAAAGCAACCTCGGAGACAGAGTTTTGTGGGTGTTCCGGGGGTGGGGAGGGGAGGAGGCTGGTCTGGTGCCACCAAGATACAACATATCCTGGCAGTACCTCAGCCTCCTTCCCTCCTGCTCCAAGGAGCCACACTTAGATGACCGAAATTGAAGTCCAAGGGACTTGCAGGGCGGGAGGAGCACAGAGGCAACCTTCGCCTCTGTGCTCCTTCCACCCTGCATAGGATGCCTGTAATCCTCCAAATTTGGAGGGCTATGGGCATCCGGATTGGATTGCAACCTTATATTATTAAACTGGCACATGTCATACCACCACTACAGAAATTTCAACAACTGATTAAATGGGTCATACCATGCTCCCTTCGTTATTGCCAACCATAGTATTATAACTTCCAGTTAATCTTCTCAGTTCTGTTACTTCAAATGTTACATCTAAACCATTTGGAAGGGCATCATCTCCTAAATACATATGTATGTTAGTAAACAATACAATATTCACAACTTTAAAAAATACACACACATACACACACACACACACACAAAACAGTTTGAACTTCCTAATGATTAAGACGACCTGGCCTGTATTACAGAGACCTGGGTGGATGAAACAGGAGGGGTGGCCCTCTAGCAATTATGTCCTCCCGGGTACTCAGTGCAGCACCAACATCGCCTTGGGGGTTGGGGAGGGGGAGTGGCCGTGGTCTATAGGAGTACAATTCCCCTCTCTAGGCTTCCTGTTCACTCGAAGGCGGGCCTTGAGTGTTTGCACCTTGTGCTGGGCACTCGAGACAGATTAGGGATTCTGTTGGTGTACCGCCCACCCTGCTGCCCATCAGACTCCCTGCCTGAACTGACGGAGGTGGTCTCGGATTTGGTGTTGCGGACCCCCAGGATGATGGTTCTGGGGGACTTCAACATCCATGCCGGGGCTACCTTATCCGGGGCGGCTCAAGACTTCATGGCTGCCATGACAACCATGGGGCTGTCTCAACACGTTGTAGGCCCAACACATGTAAGGGGACACACCCTAGACCTGATTTTTTTGACTGGACAGGTAGATGGTGATCTGGAAGTGGGGGCACTAACATCTACCCCCTTGTCATGGTCAGATCACTTCCTTTTGAGGTTTAGACTTTTGGTTCCATTTCCCTTCTGCAAGGGTGGGTGGCCTATTAAAATGGTCCGCCCCCGGAGTCTAATGGATCCGGATGGTTTCCAGAGGGCTCTGGGGGAGTTTCCTGCTGATATGGTAGGCGCCCCTGTCAAAGCTCAGGTTGCTCTGTGGAATGCAGAGCTGGCCCAGGCGGTTGACACGATCGTGCCCAAATGCCCTCTCCCTCTAAGCAGAGCCCGGCCAGCTCTTTGGTATACACCAGAGCTGAGGGTGATGAGGTGAAAGAACAATGGCGGATTCTGCTGGCAAATATCCAGCTGGAGCTAAAGCGAAAGTAACTTCTCCTGTGAAACCAAAGACGCCAGAACCAGATTGGGAGAAGATCATATTACAGTTTCAACACACTACTGAGTCTGGTAATCAGAGCCTTTCACAGAACATAGCTGATGAAAAGGAGCAATTGTCATCTCAAATCAAAGACATGAAGAAATCTATGGAGGAGATGAAAACTGATATAAAATCTCTGCAAGATAGAGTTGAAAATCTGGAAAAAAGGCCAGGAGATGGCTGAAAAAAAGTTTGAAAAGTATGAAATGAGATTTAATGAGATGGAAGTACAGATGATCAATTTACAAGACAGACAACGTCGTTTAAATGTGCGGATCAGAGGTTTCCCCATGGAAACAGGGGAGACTGGAAGCAAGCTGAGAGTACAAATCCTGGAATGGCTGAAGAAAGAAGCGCCTGACTCCCAGTGGCAAAATGAAGATATTGAGCAGGTGCACAGAGTGGGAGTGATAAGGCGTGGCATGACATCCAGAGATGTAGTACTGAAATTCGCAAATTTTTACAAGAAAGATGGTTTTATGAGTGCTATCAGACAGAAAGGCCAAATAGTCTTCAAGGGAGCTACTTTGCAAATCTACAACGATCTCTGCCCGCAAACAATCAATTGGAGGCGCAGTGTTAAACCCTGCACTGCAGTTCTGATCAAGAAAGGAATCAAATATAACTGGGGTGACTGCGAAGTCAGCAGTGCCTCAGTGTTTGTTAAATTTGTAAACCACCCAACTGGCAAAAGCCCGCAGGTTGGCTTACAATAACAAAAACAAAACAAAAAAATACAATAAAAATATCAAAGTAATACAACATTAAACATTAAAAATATTAAAAACATTACAGAGCCAACAGTAAAATAAATAAAGCAACTGATTAAAGATTAAATGCCTGCTGGAAGAAGGTTTTAACTTGGCATCTAAATATACACAGAGAAGATGCCAGGCGGATCTCCCTGGGAAGGGCATTCCCCAGACAAGGGGCCAATACAGAGAAGGTAGCCATCTGTCACATCATTGTTGGCAGCGGCACCCACAGAAGACCCTCCGAAGACAACCTTAGCAATCAGGCAGGAACACAGCATCAGCAATTGCACCCTTTATATTTTTCCCTCAGAAAAGTCAACGGAAGCCATTCACTTCTATGAGAGGAAGCAAATACAGCCTGTGACATGAATTGGTACATTTCTGCTTAAAATCTATATAGTGAAACAGTGGATATTTGCTTTCTGCTCAGCTACTCTGTACTAGATGACTGTTGCGAAGAACACGACTATAGAACAGTCTGTCCAATCACAGAGATCATTTAAAAATGAGATACACTGACAATTATGAATCTATACTAAAACACACAGAAAAGCAAATCATGCTCACTGATAATTACCTTGACACGTATCAATTAGAACATCCACCTGTCTAAAAATTCCTAGACGGAGAAGCTTTTCACGAGCTTCATGTGACTTCCTCATGACCTTCAAAATATTTAATGTTTAGCTTTGCATCTTAATGTAATAGCACAGAGATTAAATTTTCATCAGTCATCTGTCAAATGCACACTTATACATTCAGTATCAATTAATAAAAACCTGTATTTTGTGAGCTTTCCATTTTCATTAAAGAAGTGGGATTCCCAAGCCATAGGAAATTTTTACAAAATTAGATTTTAATTCTTTTGGATTACCTGTTCTTCTCAGATTACACAGTATGGGTTGTAGACCCAATGAAATCAATGAGACAAGTCAAGTCGTGACTAAATAAAGTCTCATTGATTACAATAGGTCTACTCTAAGCACAACTAAGTCTGGATCCAACCCTATAACCAATTCCCCAAATTTTATCTACAACACATAGTTAAGGACATATCTGTAAACTCTAACCCCTTTTCTTAGATTTGTACACTACAACTGTATACAAATAAACATGGCTTGGCAATCCACCAATCCAGTCCCCATGATCAGATGTAAAACTTATGACGATCTTGAAGGTATCAGAGAAAGCAATGGAAAGCTAGAAAATTTGCACTACTTAATCAGTCACATAAATTAAATATATTTTGTATATAGTGTTAGCTTGCACAATAAATGCAGCTTTGATTCAAGTAATCACTGTGAATATTAGGTATGAAGTAGCAGCTGCGCCTGCGCTAACAACTTAGTTCACATACTCGACCTCATTTAACTCAGTTTAGCATCCAACCACATGTACTCGGCCATGAAACTCACTGGGTTACTTTGGGCCAGTCACTGACTCTCAGCCTAACCTACCTCACAGGGTTGTTGTGAGGATAAAATGGAGAGGAGGAGGATTATGTAAGCCACCTTGGGTTCCTTGCAGGAAAAAAGGCGGGGGTATAAATATAATAAATACTGTATATGAGGTAGACTACAATGATGAATACAGTTATGTGTAATGAGTAACAATTAACCGGGCTTAAGTCTGTAAGCACAGAATGAAGTCTAATACCACAGTCCTAAATTTATACACCTGAATAGCTGCTTATATAGTATAAGCTAGAATATATATACTAGCTGTTGCCCGCTGCTCCACTCACGTGGATTTTAGGATGTGGTACAATTGTTTTTAAAAGAAACATGAGTTTTTTGTCCAAACTGTACGAAATATAATTTACAGGTTGATGTCTTAACGTAATAAGCAATGTTCATTACAGACGTTAGTCAGGGTGTATTGGCAACAAAAAAAAGATAGTTGTTCCATGCTGTATCTGTCTCTGACTGAAAGTGTAACGTTTAGGCTGGGTGCTGGCAGCAGAAAACTTTTCTGACAGAAATATCTGATCTTAAAGAAAAATCAGGTTAATCCTGAGAGTCTACAGGTGATGAAGAGTGACCGTGCCAAGTCTGGGGTAGATCCATCATAACGTGATGGAGCCTATGCGACGCCCCCCCCCCCCCACAACAGTCATTCATTCAGTCAGTCATTTAAAAAGTTTCCCTCCCTTTTCACCCCCTTAGAGAACATTCTAAATGGCCTAGGGGAGATTTGCATACCCACTCCTATTGGCCCCTGCAGGAATTCATACGAGCATTCTAAGTGTCATATGGGCTATTTGCATAACTGCTCCTATTGGCTCCTGTAGCAATTCTGAGGTGAGGCCAATTTGCATAACTGCTCCCCTGTTGTTTTGCCCATAGGAGATATGAGAGTGGGGCGATTCCCCCCCCCTTTCACCCCTTAGGGACGGAATTTCCAAAAAATCCTTCCTTAGTGGGTGTCTACGTCATAAAAACAATGTTCCTTCAAAATTTCACGTTCCTAGATTAAATGGTTTGAGCTGGGCGTTGATGAGTCAGTCAGTCAGGACTTCTTCATATATATATATATATATACACACAACATACATACTTGCTTTGACACAACATGCTTTGCAATATTGTTTTGGCACCAGATTTTGGTAATCCTATCCCAAGATTTCTATGGTATTAAAGGATGCCAACATATTTTAGATTTGGTAATATTTTCAAGCTTTTGGGGGTTTCAGAAAGCATGCCCAATTTATTTCACTACTTACATCAATGAGGTTTTTAGCCTTGAAAACATCACAAATTTCGTACATGATAATATCATCTTTAGTCCTTCCAAGTCCATCAAAGTGTACATGTTGAACCACAACCTAAAAATAAAGATAGCTATTATCAAAATACTAACCAAGGAAAAAAATTAATGACAACTAACATTTCTTATGGACTGAAAATACAATAGAGTAGTAACTTATGAATTATTGCATTACTATGCCATAAATCAAAGAAACAACATTTTATCATCATGAACAAAAAAACAAGAATTATAAGAATCTATATTAAACAGGATTTTGTCACTAGATTTGTGGACAAAATGTTGATACATTAAACATGATTTTTTACTCTTTACATGTGTTTACAAATACCTGAAGAATTCTTCACCACTAAAGAACTTTCCTCTGCATAAATCACGACATCACAAATGTCTTCTGTTAAAATGACTGATAACTGTGGTAGCCCTTGAGCATTGTCTAGCACTACACATGCTCAAAGCATGCCCAAACCATTCCACCTGCTTTTCTGTGAACTGGTTCTAGATCACTTGAGTTGTGAGGCCTTTATGGTGCCTCACCTCCCTGATTTTAGAGCTGGGCTTATCCCTTATCTAGACTAATGATTTTACTCAGACTATCAATATGGCATACACACCAAGAAAAATGGCTTCCATACACACACTATTTCATCAACATATTGGCCCAGTTCGCATATCACAGTAACTCAGATTTTTTTTAAGAATCTGGGTTACCATGAGTGAGTAACCCTGAGTGAGTAAACTCCCTGATTGCTCCTGCTTGGCTCCTCCTGCCAGAGGAAGTGGCTAAATAAGCCAAGGACTCTGTCTCTGTCTTGTTTAGTATGACATATGAACCAGGAATTCTAGCTTGTCTCTTCCCCGACAAGCCAAAGTCATAACCCAGGGTTTGTTCTAACACACTACCTCATTCACAGTAACCCAGAATTTTTTAGCATTCTGAATTACTTTGATGTCCAAAAGCAGCCAGAACATCCTGCACCCCCCTCCAGAATCAATCACTACACTTTTGATGAACAAACTTAACAACAACAACTTAAATTTGAATTTCCTGGTTTGAATTTATACAATTTCTCACATGAAAGGACAAGTGGACTTTTTTTTGTGTGTGTGTGTGTGTAATAACACAATTTATTGCTTATGGCCAATGGCCATCACAATACAGTTACAGAATACAAAAACCATTTAATACAATAAAATGAAACAAAAATACAGTAAAATGGTCGGAGTTTAAAACGTTCCTTCTGTGCTGCTCCCTTAGGGTTTGGCAATAATTTGGCTTAGAAAGGCAGCCCTTAAAGTGGACTTATTGGACTCATTCAAATATATATATATGCAATTCAAACACTGATTTGGAATTTAAATTGAAGGAAGATGGATTACCCCATTACTCACATCTTTATTTTCAAGAATTTCCTGTTTAGTTTCCGGTTCAACTTCAACTAGTTCAGCTTCTTCCCCTATAGCACCAAAATCAGGACCACTTATTGGAAGAGGCTCCAAACTCTGAATAAGATACAGATTCACCAATTATATTAGTTGAGTAAATTAATGGGTTCCAAATCAAAATATTCCTTTATTTTTAATGTCTTCAAATATTTACGATTCTAACTACTTTACTGTGAAAGGATATAGTCATGTAAAACATCCAAAGTTGTGTTCATATCATTGATGTATGCATGGCTTGCAATGCCATTTCATTGCATATAAAAGCAGAGATATAATCTATTATACACTGTATGCTATAATCCCATTAATTTAGACAGTATTACGTTTTTGGCATGCCTTTTTATTTTACAATATACTTTGTCATTATAAATAGTATGTAGGGTGCGAGTAGCTCACAAGTAGCTCAGTAGGTTTCTTTCCCGATGGAAGGCCATCACTAACATTTTAACACAGACATGGTTTTTTAGAAGTAAACTGCATGGATCTTTAGTATTTTATGAGCTTATATTGGGGATCTGGTTCTCATTCCATTGTAGAGTTCTCACAGTGCTAAGTCTGCTATCTCTTCTTGACCAGCTGACACAATCCTGACTCTGCATAAATCTTTTGATTTTTCAGAATCTATATTCATTTCAACATCCAGCCAATGGAAGGGCACAGTGACCAATTCATGACCATCTGCCTTTGAATTCGAACTTACTTAGAGTCCCCCTTGGAATAGCCCCATTAAACACCACTCACAACTATTCTTTTCAGAGATCTGACTAGGAATAAAGGGACTCCTTCAAATTTCTACTTCTGTTCACCTTCACTACAACAGAGAACCTTCAGATACTGTCTTTTTGTCATCCAATGTGTGACAGGGGGAAAAAGAAGTTAAATGGAAATTCCCAGTTTGGTTAATGCATTATTTTGCTTCTTCCTGTATTCCAGGAAAAATCATCCTTGTGCTACCTTTTATAGACCTCAAATTATATATTCAATTGCAGCTTTTGATTTTTCTTCACAGATTACAATCAATGGTGTCCTGTTACTGCTCTCTCTGAAAATGTGTGTTCCACATTTTTGTATTTTGCTTTTATTCTTATTTTATACACACATATATTTCGTATACATTAACTGTTATGGCATACTCATATGCACAAAGGTGTGAAAAAGGGATGCTAGTTGCGAGTGGAGCGCGCATGTCTGTCATGAAGACTTTGCATTGGAAATGCAAGTGCATACGGCCTGTGCTGCTACATGGTGCTCAGCCACCCCATCAGAAGTCATGAAGATGGTGCCATTTGGCAGAACTATTTAAGAGTGCTTATGGGAGTGTTAGCCTCCCAGCTACCATGCAGGCGGACCTCCCTCCTTGGCTGCCTGCCCTCTTCTTTCAGGCCACCACCACCCAGGCGGCACCCCATGGGCAAGTGCACGGCCACTCTAGGCAGACAAGTTGAAGTGAAGGCACCAGACACCAGATTCCACGGCACACCCAAACAGCCTCCAGGCAGGCAGGGAAGCATTCCTCTGCACATGATCTAAGACACTTCTACATTTTTCCTTATAGGAGGAAATCTGCACATGCTCAGAAAACCTCAGCACAGGGCCATTTTTGGATGACAACCCTAAAAAGCAGGAGGAAGAAGAGCAGGGTCTGCCTTTCCTGGGGGAGGACCGCTGACAGGCCCGGGAACAGTGAAGAGGGGCGCCCTTCTGGTCCTGCCTCCTTCCTCCGCCGCCCAAGGTCGCAGCCAGCTCCCTCCCAGTCAGTCAGCCAGCCAGGCCGAGGGCGGGCTCCTTACCCGCGCGTGCACCGTCCCCATGGCCTTGCAGTGAGACCCAGCGAGAGGAAGAGCAAGAGCCGGGCCCGGCAAGAAGGGGCGCTGCCGTCGCCTGCCCGCGTAAGTGCGCGCGCGAAGCGGTGACCGGCGGCGCCTCACGGGCAGACGCTGCGCGACGCGACGACCACGGCCCGGCACGGGAACGTCGGTCGCAAAGCTGCGCTTTCCCCGCTCGGATGCCTCTGATTGGTCGAACAGCCGGGCTGAAGCCGTCAGCCTGACGAGGGCGAAACGGGACGCAAGGGGGGGCGGAGTCTGTAGAGATAGGAAAAACATCGACGCAGCGCAGAATCTAAGCCTCCGGGAAGCACTATAGAGGTAAGAAAATGTAAGACTAACTCATCTCGTTGGAGAGAGAACCGCCGAGGTCACTTTCAACGCCATTTTTTTGGCCTCCCCGGAGAGGAAGTGCGAGCTGCTGCCATTTAAAATCACTGGAGAAATTCAGGATTTTTAGCGCAGCCATAATTAGTTAGCAGCGTGCTCCCCCACCCCGACAAAAGGTAGCAAAGAGAGGTGTGTCTACTCTGTCAGGTCTTATTTCATATGAGAATGCCTTTTTAAAAAACATTTTAAAAATAACCCGGCCAATGCCAATATAGCCCATGGAGTTTTATGCAATGTTAGTCCTACTTAAAGTAGAGCGCAAGCTGGCTGGGGGATGCTGGGAGTTGTAGTCTAACACCTGTGGAGCGCACCAGGTCGGGAAAGGCTGGCATAGTCAAGCGTGCAGGTTAGAAATGGGGTTGAGGCTAATTTGGATTTCCGGGGGGTGGGATCCACATATACTCCCCCCCGTTGCAAAAGTTACTCTACTTTATTGCCCCCCGAGGTGACTTTTCCTCCCTAATCCAATGCTCTGTTGAATGCAGACACACTGTGATTCTGACAGCACAGTTCTCTACATGTCTACCAGAAGTAAGTACCATTAACTTCAACAGATCTTATTCCCAGATAAATGGGAATACGATTGCAGGGTAAACGTTTCAAAGCCTCATCAAAATGATTTTTTCCACATGAAATAACTCCTAAATTAGAGAGAGCAGGAACTCTAGTTGTGGCTACCTTTTCTTTCTGTTAGGATACGCTGCAAAAAGATCTACTGTATACTAAAATACTAGATTTCTCTCTTTACTAATAACTCTCACTTCCAGCACGGACTAGAGGGGAACGGGGAAAGGGCGGTCTAAAAGAAAGATTCTTATCTCTGTGGTCGCTCTATCCCTTCGCATCTCACTGGGGAAACCCATATACTTTGTATTGGATCTTAAGTGTAGAAAACCGGTCCAGTTGTCCCCTGGATGTTCAATAAGGATTACACTGGTGTGACTCCACTATCTTTTTTGCAGAGGGTAGCCGTATTAGTCTATTGCAGCAAAAACCACACAGTCACAAGACTCTGTCTTGTTTCTACAATCTTGTTTCTCTATGAAGCAGACAGGATGAAGTGAGGGGTCCTACTCTTTCCGTGGTTGGACTGCAGTGTGCAAAACGCGCCTTCGCCTTTTGAGAACTCCTGGGAGAGTCCTTCAAAAATTGGCCCTCAACCTGTTAATGACTGACAAAACAAGCAGCCTGCAAATTGTAGTTTTTGAACGGGTTGCAAACTTCATCAAAACGATGAACATTATGGTACAGTAACTTGAGAAGGGACAAACAATTGGAACTCTTTGGGCTCGGTCTAGCCCAAGTTAAACATTTTTTGGGTCCCTGCTAAAACTTTAATCATATTGTGCCCTTAATCTGTGGTGTCTCTCGTAGTCATAGGCTGTCATTTTTCACGGATGAAAAACAGGTATGAGGCTAGAACTGGAATACAAGTGGTTGTGTGTAGCTGTGTACTTTTAAAGGCAGTTTTATCTCCGTGTTAAACGTTCAGTTTGATTTCCACTAAATAAAATGTGTGAATGATCTACTGCTGTAGCCTGTGATCATATTTACTTGGATTAAGCACAGCCAACTCTGGGAAATTTCCAAATTAACATACATAACAGCAGGTTATGTATGTATGTATTGTATTTATGAATCGCCCATCTGGCCAGACATCCGGCCACTCTGAGCCATGTACAGTCCAATAAAATACAGGGGGGGGGGACACACACACACAGTATAAAACACAATTAAAAACAGTACAAAACTCTGGTTCTTTCGAGATGGCCTTCAAGTGAACCTTTTGAGTATCCTGCAGTGTAACTCCTAAAATATTTAACTAATTGAAATAGCCCCGAGGGAGCATTAATTGGTTCTGCTGAACATTTACTCTAATAAATGATTTACAGCTGTTTATAGAGTATATATACATGCATACAACAGTATCGCCACTAGAGGATTTAAGCGTAATAGCAACCTACAAAAGAGATAACATGAGTAAAAATATTGGGATTTGTGGTGGTTGACTGTTTTATAAATGACTATCCTTGAAACCCTTGATAAAGGCAAATATGCACGAAACAAGAATTCCAAACCGGTTTCTTGTTGTGAGGAGATGGTGAATATCAGGATTCTGGAAACCATTCCAAGGGAGAAATAATGCTTAAAGCCACTCAGGAAGAAAAATCAGAGGGGAAGGCTCACTTGAAGGCCATCTCGAAAGAACCAGAGTAAAGGCTTCAGCTACTCCAAAAAGAGAAAGAAAAAACAGAGGAAGGTTTTCATTAACTCTATAAAGCACAATTCAGTAAAGTTTGGTGGATGCTAAACCCCTGAAGTATAAGGGGGTGATTACCATTGGGTGTATATGTATAATTACACATGATTTATACTCTATATTACAGCATGATTATTGAATAGTTTGTAAAGTTTTTATAAAAATAATAAATTTGATATTGAAACATGTATTATAAAAAGTTGTCAAAAAGTTTAAAAATAGATGAAAGTAAGTTCTATCACGGTGGTGTTTTCACACTTTCTTTGATACAGTTGTATTTCCATGATTCTCCTTTGGTATCAGCTAATACTGTGAGTGACATCATTAGGTCATAGAATCATAGAATCATAGAAAAGTAGAGTCGGAAGGGGCCTATAAGGCCATCGAGTCCAACCCCTGCTCAATGCAGCAATCCAGGTCAAAGTATCCCTGACAGATGGCTGTCCAGCTGCACCTTGAATGCCTCCAGAGTGGGAGAGCCCACCACCTCCCTAGGTAGTTGGTTCTATTGTCTTATTGCTCTGACAGTCAGGAAATTTTTCCTGATGTTTAGGTGGAATCTGGGTTCCTGTAACTTGAGCCCATTATTCTGTGTCCTGCAAACTGGGATGATCGAGAAGAGATCCTGGCCCTCCTGTGTGACAACCCTTCAAGTACTGGAAGAGTGCGATCATATCTCCCCTCAGTCTCCTCTTCTGAAGGCTAAACATGCCCAGTTCTTTCAGTCTCTCCTCATAGGGCCTTGTTTCCAGTCCATTTATCATCCTTGTTGCCCTCCTCTGAACCCTCTCCAGTTTGTCTAAATCCTTCTTAAAGTGTGGTGCCCAGAACTGGATGCAGTACTCAAGATGAGGCCTAACCAGTGCTGAGTAAAGGGGAATTATCACTTCACGCGATTTGGAAGCTATACTTCTATTTATGCAGCCCAAATGCAGGTCCTGTAATAGTGTTTCCAGAATAGATATGGGGACAAAGTTGGCACTTGAGTTTGTTGCAGGGTCTGGTCCACTGTGTTTATATCCTTGTTATATTGCCTGTTGTTGCTAGTGAATAGCTATGGGGGTGGGTGGGCTGCTTATAAGCAAGTACAGGCTTGCCATCCAAATCCTATGAGAAGGAAGTGTCATTGTCCAAGATTGGCTGTAGATCATGGATAATACGTCTGAGTGGTTTTAGTTGGAACTGTAAGTGTCAAGTGGTGTTCTGTTGTTTTTTCTTCTGGGTCTATCCTGTACTGGATTGTTCCTGGGTATCAGCCTGGCCTTGTCAATTGTTTTTTTTTCCACTTCATTGGATATGTATTTTAGTCTGAGGAATGCCTGATTTAAATCCTTAAGTTTTGAGCCTCTGTCCAATAAATCTGAACAGGTACTGTTGCATGTAAGTATTTGTAGGGGTCAGTAGGTGGTGCTTATATGAATGACAATTATGTACTTGTACAGTCATGTCCAGAAAGTGAACCTGTTGTGTGGACCGGTCAAACTTAGACTGATGATGGGGTGAAAATTATTGAAGTCTTGGTGGAACTTCATCAGGGCCTCCTGTCCATGAATCCAGATAATAAAGATGTCATCAATGAATATCAGGTACAAAAGAGGCTTTTGGGAACAGGAGCTGAAGAAGCATTGTTCTAAATTGGCCACGAAGACGTTAGCATACTGTGGGGCCATGCCAGTATTCATGACAGTGCCATTGATCTGAAGATATATGTTCTCCCCATAGCTGAAGTAATTATGGGTCTGTACAAAGTGGCAGAGTTTGGCAGAGCCTAGATACACTGTGGTGCCATCCATGGGTGGTGGTGGTTTAGCATCAGGCAGGCAGCAAAGCCCAGCACCAGAAGGTTTCAGGCAGAAGTCTGACCAGAGAGAAGAATTTCAGCAAGTAGTGCCTAAAATAGTATTATTCTAGAAGCGAGAAGCAACAGGGAGAGCTGGAGGCAGAGGAAGACTGCAGTACAGTATCTGTTCCTGGTTGCGAGGGATTGGCAGGAGTGGAGTTTAGGGAAATTTGGTCTGAGGGGGAAAACGGAAGTTGTTTACTCACTGTTCAATTTCTGTTCTCCTCAAGTGAAGGAAGCCAGCTAGTGAACTTGGGACTCCTCCTTGGACCAGAGGCCCTGGGTGTGCGGGTCCTGTCAGATGACTCCCCACCCAGTTAGGTAGGCATCTGTGGTCAGGAGGATGCATGTTGGTGTCTGGATGGGGATGCCCCTTTGAGGTTGGCCAGGAAAGTCCACCAGTCCAAGGATGGGATGACTGGGCTGAAGTTGCTTGAGATTTCAGGCTGGAAAACCAGAAGGTGGGTTTACAGTGGCCTTGAGTGGAATCTTGCCCATTGCACTGAATCCTGGCAGGAGACCATCATACCCATTAGCTTCGCTAGTTCTTGGAGGGGCACCTTCTTCGTATGGATGTTTGATGCCAGCTGACCCACCGAGGCTTTCCTGTCTGGGGACAGTGTGTCCTATTGTCCATGAGCGTGTACAGGGTCACCCCCAGGTGGAGGAGTGACCAGGATGGTGAAAGGGCACCATCTTCCTTTTGTTGATCAGGAAGTCCAGGAAACACAAGACCGTCAGGGTTTCATTGTGTCCTGGGAGCTCTGCTCCCGTGAGGGGGAGCAGCTTAGGATGTCATCCAGGTAGTGCGGGATTTAGACCCCTCTTGCCTGCAGCTGTGCCACCAGGGCCAGCAGGATCTTCGTGAAGACCCAGGAGGCTGTGGCTAACGCAAAGGGGAGGGCCCTGAACTGGAACTGCTTCACCCCGTAGCTGAAGTGCAGGAACTTGCAATGGGAAGGGCAGATGAGGATGTGAAGGTGTGTATCTGTCAGGTCAACTGAAACTAGGAAGTCTCCTTTCCTGACGCTCTCCTTTATGGATCTGAGGGTCTCTGTCCTGAACTTTTGTTTCCTCAGGCAGTGGTTCACGCTCTTGAGGCCCAGGATGGGCCAGGCTTCCCCATTTTTCTTTGGGACAGTGAAGAAATGAAGAAGATGCCCTGCCCCCTTTTGTTCTCCAGGACCTTCTCTATGACTCGTATTCACAACAGGTGCTGTATGGCTGCCAGAGTCCTCAGGTGTTTGGAGGATTTCCTTAGGTGCTGTGTCCTGAAGAACCTGGGTGACTTTCTGAATTCCAGGGAGTAGCCTTCCTGCACTGTCTCCAGGACCCAGCAGTGGGAGAAGAGCTGCCTCCAAACAACTGAGAAGGCGTGCAGCCTACATTCCACTGCAGGAGGTAGACAGTCATGTTGTACTTTTTGCCTTGGTGGGGCTGGCCTTTTTGCATCCCTCGCTTGGACCTGGGGCCCTCCTGCTATCTCAGCTTACTTCCCCTGTGAATGTAGTTTGAGGGGAAGGAGGGTCTGAAGGGGGGGGGAAAGACTTGGGCTTTGCTGGGAAGCATTTCGCCTCCTCCTGTGTATTTACCACGGCCTTCTTTTTGTCCTTTGTCTCGACCAGAACCTTGTCCAGGGGTTCGCTGAACAGATGCCTTCCCATGAATGGAACATCTGCCAGGTTGGACTTAGTCTTTGCATCCACGCTCCAGTGATTCCTTCTAGCTATGATGCTTGACGCCGTGGCTCTTGCTCCCAGCTGAAAGGAAACCAGGATTGAGTCAGCCACGAAGGCTGCAACTGTGGCAATTTCTCACAGAGTCTCCACTTTTCCCCAAGGACCTGTCCTGGAGGAGGCCATTTCACTTCATGAAGATTCCGCGTCCCACTGTAGTAGAGGTGGTTGCCTGGGGGGGGGGAGTGGTTGAAGCCTCGGAGCACCTGCAGAGGGCAGCATCGGCCCACCTGTCATGCGGGTCTGTCAGCAGTTCATCCCGTTCCAAGGCTGTGTGGCCTGTGCAGCGGTGGACGGGAGGCCTAAGGGCTCTGTGTCACCTGCACGGCTCTCTCCCTCTTGCTTGGTGCATGGAGTGACTATGGCCTGGCTTTCTGGAGCAACTGCAACTGCCTGGAGCCTGGTTGCTTCCCTGGTGCCTGTGGCAGCAGGCAGGAAGCTTGAGGAGTGGGGGCACTCTTTGGCTCGAAGATGTGCACCATCCACTCATATGCCTGGTGGGCCTGCCCGCCCGCCCCTCCCTCTATTTCTTTTCCCCCTCATGGCACCCCTAACCCTAACGAGAGCGCCTTAGATGTGCCTCCCACCATGAGGCAGGAAGTCAAAACTGGAGTTCCTAGGGGAGACCCTGCCTCCTTCAGGAAGGTCAGACTGAAGACTGCCTTCTCGGCCCTGTAGGCGGGGCCTTCCCCTAACAGGAGCTGGCCTCCTGTACTGCGGGGAGGGGGGAACTATTGAGAGCTTATTGGCTGGAGAAAACGTAGGAAAGGTAACCAAGGATATTTAATTTATGTACATTTAAGCAATCTCATCCTATTATTTGAACTATAGTATTCTATTCCCTTATGTTAAACAATTCCTTTAATAAATATCTTAGTTTTCTTCTAGAGACAAATATCTTGTCTGTAAATGGTGATGTTAATCCCATGCCTACACCGCAGGAGCCAGGCTACTAGGTTTTTAAACAGTACAGGGGTTTGTTTTTTGGTGGCAGCAGTTCAAGTTTTTATAGTTGAGATAGCCTTGAGTCAGGGAGTTCCATAGGCTCCTTTAAAAAAGGGAGCAGCAGTGGGAAAACCTACATGGTTTTTCCACATTTGTTGACAGGTGAGGTAACCCACAACAGTTCCTCCACATTTGGTGGCAGTGGTGGGAAAACCTGGTGGGAAAATCCGGAATATGGATTTTGTCATTTTTATGGTCAACAGCTATCTTTGCTTCTTGCAGTACTACTAAATTGTACAGATTAATCTTATTGTTAAAGATTAAGGATTTCTGTCGGAAATTGAGAATTCAGCCATTGTGTTAGTCTGGACATCCTTGCAGTTTTGGAATATTTTAATCCTTATTCAGTCCTATCATGTCTGAATAAATTTATAGGCACTTCTCTATTTGAAGGGCAGGTAGCAAATACTACACCTAAACAATTTTGCCTGGAAACAGGCTTAAAGAAGTTACTTTAAAAAAAAAAGAAAAAGCAAAGTTCTGCCAACTGCTATTTTTCAGTCTCTCTCTAAATTTTCATTGCAACCATTAAAATGTTTGGCTTCTGAGAGGCCGAGAAAAGGACTCTGGACCCAAGTGCCCTGCTAGAGATAGCTGCTGCAAGACAGCTATAATCCTTTTGTATATGTATACATACTTTGTACTCCAAGCCCCCACACCTTCATCCCAACTTGACACATTCTTTCTCAGACTGTAGCAGCAAGCAACTAGTAGTAGGTGACATGTAAGAGTGTTTCTGGTCCTATGAATATAGACCTCAAAAATAAATATGACACTATTCATAATAAAATGTTGCCACACCACATTATAATGGAGCTGGGGGCGCGGAGTCAAACATGCCCTTAGTCTATTGGTTTTGAATTAAAAGTAGAACTCAGAACAGTTTGTGTGATTCTCTGCAAATCGCCAGTTTTGCCTTCTGTGAGATTGTTATTTTGTTATGCTTTTGGAAGCATTTATGTGGTCTGGCATTTGGGTCTCGAACCCCACCTCTACCTTTACTCAGTTCTTTTGCCATCCTAATTATCTGTGAGCCTCATCAGTTTGCCTTCTGTGAAATGGGTGTTGAAGCAGAAAACTGAGTTCAGAAGAGTAGTTTTATGTTTTGAAACTCAAACCACACCTATGCCTTGTACTTATGGGCAAGTTACGGTACATTTCTTTTAGCCTCACCAGTTTGTCTTTGGGAAATTGGTGTTTTATGACTTGCTATGTTCACAGTGGCACTAATTTTGTGAATGGGTAAGCCCCCCTCCCATGGCAGCCATTTTGTAAGAGTGCCCATGGTGCTCTCAAAATTCCAAATGAGCCAAAAAAAGTTGGGGACCTCTACAGTAAAACATTCCATTCAACACAAAGTATTCTTAGAGCACATCAAGCAGTTACAGTCGCTCAAATGAAGTTATAAACAATGAACACTGAAAACATTGTGTTTTATTTTGCTTCTTTAAAAACTTTAGTGACTGTGGCATTATTACTAGTGGTTCATTTTGAAAATACAGTCAGGATTATTAACAGAATTAGTACACCAGACATCACATACAACCATCTGCTGAAGACTGTGTCTTGGATGGAATAGCACCAATAAGGATATAAATAAGTCAATTTCAGCACTACAGTATTACGAATATGACAATTTTGGAACACACTTTTACCAACCTTTTAAAGTAGTTTCATTTCTCTTCCTGAAACACATTACTTCTTTAGATTCTCATTATACAGTCACAACTGAAAGACTTTGAATTTTTGGCCAAACTTAAACCTGCCAAAAGTTATCAATTGAAAGAATTCAGCCCAGGGACTGCCTATTCCAAGTTGCTGTGTGCTCACCTGAGAGCTGGGGCTGAAGGGGCGTGGCCTGAGAGCTGGGAGTGAAGGGGTGTGGCTTGATTACGCTCAGCAGTGGTGTGCGCGGGGAGTTGCATTCTGTTTCCTGACTCCAAGCTGAGCAGAGCAGAGAAAGCTACACCAGCTGGTCTAGGGGCTGAACAAGCAAGCAAGCTTCCAGAGAGCAAGCAATCAGGGAGAGCTAACAGGAGTTTGGCAGCAGAGTTGCAGTGGAAGAGGAGACAAAGGCAAAGCATGGGACTGTGTGACTAACCCTCAGGGAAGACAGGACAAAGTACAGGCCATTCCAATACAATCAGAAAGGTAGAAACAAAAAGGGAATAAAGTATGGATGGAAAAAACTCTCCAGTGGTGGTGACCTGCAAGGTATGTGCAATGTTTGTTTACTTGCCTGAGATCAGCATGGCCTGCACGTGCAACAAGTGCAAGCTGGTTGCACTGTTGGAAGAAAAAGTGAGAGGACTGGAGCGGCGAGTGTCTACCCACAAGGGAATAAGAAAAGATGAAGAGTTCCTTGACAAAATGGTGGAACTACAACAGAAAAGTACAGGAGGCAGAAGAGGAGAATGCTGAGTGAGGAAAAATGAAGTAGAGGGAACTCCCTGGAAAAGGGTGACTGTTAGGAGCAGAAGAACTAGAAGACATTCTGTACCAGTGGAAGCAGTGGAACTATGGAACCGCTTTCAGGTAGTTGACGATGAAACTGGAGGACAGCCTGAAGGACACCCCACACAACAGCAAGCAAGAGGCTGAAGGTCAATCAAGTGGAAGCAATGAAACCAAGGGCAACAAGAGGAAGAGAATAGTAGTAGTTGTGGGAGACTCCCTGCTGTGTGGGATTGAAACCAAAGTATGTTGTGAAGACCCCATGGAATCGACAGGTATGCTGTCGCCCTGCAGGACAGATTAGAGATGTGACAAGGGTGGCCAACGCTCATAAAGGCCACCGACTGTTGTGCCTCCAGTAGATCAGACAGAGACCAGCCGGGCCGGAGTGTGTTTGGGGTGGGGCCAGGCTAAGTGCAGCCTGACCCAGCTGGGCAGCCTTACCAATCAGCGCCTGCTCAAAAGGCAGGTCCCAAACTCACTCAGATGCTGGAAGCAATTGTTTGTTACAGCTACAGCCAGACGCTACTGACATTCCCGACCTCAGACTTGTACCTTGGAACGACCTTGACCACGACTTTGCCTGATCCTGAACTGGTTTATGTTTGCTGTATTTCGGAATGATATATTTTGGCTTTGACCCTCGGACTGTGATAATGACTATGGCTTATCTTGGAACTGGACGGATTTACGACACCGACATATCCCTTTCTACTCATCCATGTGGGAACAAATGATACTGCCAAACGGAGCAAAATCACGTCAGACTTTGAGGCTTTGGGAAGGAAACTCAAGAACTTTGAGTCCCAGATAGTTTTCTCATCCATCCTTCCAGTACTTAGTAGAAGAATACAAAGGGAAAGAAAAATACGGTACTCTGGGTGAATAACTGGCTACGAAGGTGGTGCTGATGTGAGAGATTTGGATTCTGGGACCACGGGCTTCACTTCCTGAAAGATGGACTGCTGGCAAGGGATGGGTTGCACGTTGTCACAAGGACTGGAAAGAATGTGTTTGGCCACAGCATGAAGAACTTCATCAGAAGGGCTTTAAACTGAATCCTACGGGGGAGGGAGACATAAACTTGAGGGCATGCAGCACAACAGAGAGAACAGCTGTAATAGCACCTAATAATAGTCTTTAAAAAAAAATGTAGGAAGAAAGCCAAATTATAAAACACATGGTCTTCGATGTCTATATACTAATGCCCAGAGTATGGAAAACAAACAAGACAAACTTGAACTCTTAATACAGGAGGGCAAATACGACTTGATAGGTGTTACTGAAACTTGGTGGGATGACTCCCATATCTGGAATACAGCAACTGAAGGATATAACTTCTGTTCAAAAAGAACAGAAGGAACAGAAAGGGAGGTGGAGTTGCACTATATGTTAAAAAATACATATCTCTGCACAGAAATACAAGAGGATGGAGCTTGGTAGATCCATCGACAGCATCTGGATTAAAATAAATAGGGCAAAGAATAAAAGGAACATGGTGGTCAGAGTCTACTACTGACCACCCAATCAAGGCCAGGCTACAAAGAAAGAGTACAGGGAGGTAGCACAGAATTGCAGGGACGGTGCCTGGAAATGCTAAAGCTGAGAATGAGCTGAGGCTAGCAATGTATGCGAAAAGCAACAAAAAGCTTTCTTCAGATACATGCATAGGAAAAGACAGAGAAAAGAAATGGTGGTTCAACTACTCAGTGAGGATGGCAAAATGATAACAGATGACAAGGAAAAGGCAGAAGTGTTCAATTCCTACTTTGGCTCAGTCTTCTCCCGAAAGAGGGTCTATGACCCCCACGGCAAACCTGAAGTACAAGCTGAAGGGGCAGGATTGCAGTTTGAGATTGATAGGCAAATGGCCAAGGAACACTTGATTACTTTGAACAAGTTCAAATCTCTAGGGCCAGATGAAATGCATCCTAGAAAGGAACTGGCAGAACTCTCTTATATCAAAACGAAATCCCCCCCAAAAAAATTGTACAGAGATTTTTAATTTAAGCCGTACTGCAGTACTTGTATTGCAAGAAGTCGCTTGTATATCAAGTAATAAATAAATAAATAAATATTTAAAATTTTGCTTGTCTTGCAAAACGCTCTCAAACCAAGTTACTTGCAATCCAAGGTATTACTGTAGTCCCTTGCCATACTCCACTTGATTGGCTCTTAGACCATTATAATCAGACAACAATTTCACAGCAGTATAATAACAGATCATACCAAACCAGTCTTAAAACTGCCCAGGGTGGGGTTGGGAGTGCTAACTGCCTATAGGACTGGTCTGATTTCTGAAAACAAGATTTAAATCCTGTGCCATTGTGACGGAACCTCTAGCAAGTCTGCCCAGCAACCGGGAAAGGGAAGAAACCCTGATTGGTTGGGTAGTTTGTGTAATCAGCCTATCTTGATACCTGGAAGGGGAGGGGTTAAAAAGGCTGAAGGGAAGAAACTGTTGGAGCCGTTTTTTCCTTACCTGGTGTGTGTGTGTGGAAACTAAGAAGGGTCTGGGTGGCTTGGGCTTTTATTATTCCTACATATAGAGATACCCAAGCAGTACCTGAGGCTGTGAGAATGAGATAGCGGAAAGATATTTTGGTAACAGAAAAGACAATAAACTGGAATATATAATATACTGTTAACAGTATAAAAATCCCTGTACAAATAAAAGCTGTTATTTTCGTTGTTTTTCAACCATAGCTAGAATGCTTAATGACTTTGGTCGAGAACACTACTGAGGGTATTAAAAGGGACAGTGACAGGTCTGGGGCCAGGGCTTGTCACAGCCATAAATGAGTATCCTTGTCACTTTAAGTGATAAATTGTGAAGCAAGAAGTACCCATGCATCACTTTCAATATGGTATCAAGTTGTGCAGCTAAAATTAAAGCCACTTGAAAAATAGTTTATTCGTGATTTAACACTTCTGTCAGCTCCCGATGTCACAGACAATTTAGAGCACAATCATATGGGGATGCTCGTAACCCTCCGAACTCAGAGGATTATGGCCATGCTATGCCGGACTGCTGATTTCGGCTGTATTAACTGTGGTGCTTTGGAGGGGGAGGGAAGGATGTGGAGGCACTACTAGGATATGTTGTATCTTGGTGGTACCAGTCTCCTCCCCTCTCCCCCCCGGAACACCCACAGAACCCTTTCTCTGAGGTTGCCTTGCAACCTCGGAGAAGCAGCTAGTGCAGTTCTTTCGCGCACTGGCTGCGAGGATGTTCCAAGCACGGAGTCCCAGCTCCGATGCTGGAGGTGTTTTCCAAAGTCAGAGCTGTGACTCCAAACAATCCTATGGTCCTCTAGATGCTATCTAGGGGCTGTAGGACTGTGCTGCCCAGGCCTTAACTAACAATAAATTGGCACACTTTCACATTTTTGTCAGTAAAAACTGGGCTAAAAATGGTTTTAATTTAGTGAAATTTAGGATATTATGATTCCTATGATTGGGAACTCACACAGTTCACTTTTCAGAGTTTCTCTTTGTTTATTTCTTATAACTTATAATCTAGGAACATTTAAGAGCAAATGAGAGCCTTTTAAGTTCCACAAATTCCACAAGTTCCACAAATTCCAGTTTGCAGGACACGGAATAATGGGCTCAAGTTACAGGAACCTAGATTCCACCTAAACATCAGGAAAAATTTCCTGACTGTTAGAGCAATAAGACAATGGAATCAACTACCTATTATTGGTGGGCTCTCCCAGTCTGGAGGCATTCAAGGTGCAACTGGACAATCATCTATCAGGGATGCTTTGACCTGGATTCCTGCACTGAGCAGGGGGTTGGACTCGATGGCCTTGTAGGCCCCTTCCAACTCTACTTTTCTATGATTCTATGAAATTCCAAGTCACAATGTAATTCTCTACCTATTTACTCTACATCTGGGAACTGTATAATACAGGTCTTCATGACATCTGCATTAGAGATCAATGGCTTCTCTAAGAGAAAAAGACCTGCAAGTAGCTTCCTTCAATAATCTTGCTCATTGGGATTGAATTTAGCTCTCAAGGATGCCCTGGTATGTACCAGCACACATGCATAACACTGGAATCTGGACTAGATTTACAACTTCTGTTCCAACCCCAACAAAAAAAGTATTACTCAGGAAACAAAAATGATCTTTAAAACACACATTGCTTCTAGATAGTGGTCCTGAAAAGGAAGCTTCACAATAGGGAGCGTAACTGAGATGGTAACACTTCCCAACAGTAAAATATATTTAGACATAAGGCAAGTAAAATCATTAGAGGCCTTCCAAAAAGTTCCTGTATGCCCTGTCCCTTTAAGTACAAGTTGTTTCATTTTACTCAAGCACTAACACCATTTATAAAGACAAACAGGAAAAACAAACAGCATTTTTAAAAGTTAATTACTTTAAAAAGCTACATTTCTGCTACAAATGCTTGTTCCAATATAAAAACATCAACAGAGGAGGATTTAGATCATACTTTTTCCTGCTGAAAATCTTGTTTGGATAAACAATGTTCCATTGCACGAAAGTTTTTTTTAACCCTTAATCCATTATCAGGAAGCTAGACCAGAACAGCACACTTATCTTTCCACAAAAGATTCCCCAAAGGCAATTTGTCATCTATTGTAAACAAAGTAATCCAAAAGACTATTTGGCAAGATGCTAGATGAACACATGCCTTCCAGATTGAGATTTGTTTGTCTGTTGCTGCAGTTCTCAAGCTAGTCTTCAGAAGCAGTCTGGAAACTCTTCTCTGAGGAAGAGTCGAAATCCACTTCCACCCCAGATTGAGAGTTCATGAAAAAGGGACGAATTGCATCCAGGCGTTCATTAATACCAACTGCAACTTCCTTCTTTGCTAAGTCTTCACAGTAAGGAAGTTCCCAAAGCCACTCTTCAAGGTGTGTAGAAGAATGACGCATTTTAGGAGGGCAATAGGAAGAGTGAAGACTTGTGTCCACCGGTGAAGTCTGGCATTTTCTAAGCAATGCACCACTTTCTTTACTGAAAAAAAAGGTAATTCTTCAGCAACTTCTGATTTTAATCATATCTAATTATGAGGTACGGTCCTCCCTCCTAGTAGATGACTGAATAGGTGATTTTAATTTACAGATCATCACTGTATGCATCTTTATATGCAGTAACACCTATATCAATGCATCAACAATTCTGGTTTAATTACAACTTTATGCATGTTTAAAAGTTACTGGGTTGGATCTAGAGATGGATGAGCGCAACTCTACTTGCACAACTCAACTGTCAGCGGGGAGCAGGATCAGATCTCTGGCATGCAGGGGAGGTTAACTGTCCCACTCCATGATCCTGACAATCGCTGCTGCTGCTATTAGACTATTGGTGCCGATGGGAGCATACCTCCTGGGGCTTGGAGGGTGTGTGTAATTTTCACTGGAACTGTGGTGGGGGCGGGGAGAGATAAACAGTTCTTTCCACAGTCCCAATACCGCTTTGCTTACATGCAATATGCTTCACATCTAGTGTTGTTCCATACTCAGTAGTAGTTTTGGTGCAGGCATAGCATTACACCATGGTTAGTTTTAAAAAAGGAAGGGAGGGGGGCTTCATACATGAGAGAGGAGGGAGGGGAAGGGAATGCAAGGGTCCAGAGGACACTCCCAATCTCCTAACAGTGATTAAGCAATCAGAAGCGTAATCTGTCCCTGGCCAACCAAGATATATCAGAACACAATATATACCTGGGAATACTCAGTAGCCTTTTTCTTGCTTTGGAATAAACCGCACCCATAATTTGACAGAGCTGTTCCTGCATCCATCGCACATCATCAGGAATATCAGGAAACCAATCTACTAATCTGCAGGGGTGAAAGAAAGTAACGTTTCAGAAAGAACCCAGATCTGAGAAAGTGCCATTTGAGGGTAAAGGAGGAAACAAGCTGTTCTACTAAAGCTACTTATTGATATTAGCTTATTTTTTTTACTCTCAGTCCTTTCCAGCATTATCTACGGTCAGTTACTGTGTTTAATTTGCGTTCTCTTTGTACAACAGAATCTGGGAAAAATAGGAAAATGCAGTGCTTTTTTTCTGGAGAAAACTCTTGGATTACATTTCCTCGGGAGTAGATGGCGATTAAATTGTAATGCAATTAATAGAAGAAAAGGTGCTGGAACTCAGTTCCGGTGAGTTCCACCAGAAAAAAAGCCCTGGGAAAATGTATTCTATTTTAACGGTTAGAAATAATTACACAAATGTCATACATTTCTGTATGAAATCAGTTTCAAGATTTCTCAAATTAAATCTGAGATGCTTACTGATATTGCTATTAAAATATAGGTTTTTAAGGAGTTTTCAAGTTTCACACACGCTTATTAAAATGAATACGAAAAAGTAAGTACTCACTTAGCTTGAAGTAAGTCTCATTGAACTCAATGGGGCTTACTACTGAGTAGACATGTACAGGATTGCATGGCACACAACCTATAACTTCTCAGACATATTGTTGCCTCCCACACCATCCCACCTGCAATGTAAGGATAGTACTGGCCTTTCCTGCAGGATATTTAGATTTTTATAAAGAAAAGTGGTATTCAAAAGTAGGACTACAAATGAAGCATGCTTTTTAAAAAAGGTTTGTTGTAAGGATAACTGAGATATGAAATTATGTGAAGAACTTTGAGCACTTAGGAGATGTGCATTATAAAAAGAATTAGTACAGAAAGGGTAGTCTTCCAACTCGTAACACTCACCTTAAGGCCACAAAATATGCTGACTCGACAGGCAGAGTATACGGGAGCATCATATAGGACATCAGTCGCATTGGTAGAAATTTAGAAAGCTGAGTATAGAGTCCACATTTCTCTTTACAAGCCTCCTGCAATGCTGTCATTTACACAGTCATTAATCCCAACTGAACATGAACATAAATGGCTTCTAGATTCTGTAAGAAGGACCAAGCATTGTTTGGAAACAATAGGCCTCCTCATTCTGGAACTCGGCAGCTACTGCTGACTACCACTCCAATATGCAGAAGGGTCATGCCATCAATATCACTATCTGACTGACACAAGTTTCTAAATTTTTAGTCAGCTTCCACTGGGGACAGGTAATTCTGCCAAGTCTTTGTTTCAGGTGCAACAGGATTATACGAGCAGGTGCATACATGCAGCCGAGATACCCTCAGAAGAAGCTGCCCGCTATGTCTCTGTGGGAAACACTACGCTGGGCCTGCCTACTTACAATCAGTACAGAACAGAAAGGTAGGAAGAAAAGGTAACTTCTCTGAGGGCAGGTAATTCTTACTCTTTCACACACTAAAAAGTAGAGCTCTACAGTAGAGCCAGTGTGGTGTAGTGGTTAGAGTGTTGGACTGGGACTCGGGAGATCCGGGTTCTAGTCCCCGTTTGGCCATGAAACTCACTGGGTGACTTTGGGCCAGTCACTGCCTCTCAGCCTAACCTACCTCACAGGGTTGTTGTGAGGATCAAATGGAGAGGAGGAGGAGGATTATGTAAGCCGCCTTGAGTTCCTTGTAGGAAAAAAGGTGGGGTATAAATGTAATAAATAAATAAATAAAATAAATAAATACAAGGTAAAAATTAAGTGTGCTCCCAATTTTAATTCAGAAGCTGGGGGAAAACATTCAATTGGTTTTATTGCACAACAAACAAGCCAAAATTTCCAGTCAACATTTCCTTCATTTTATGATTCTCCCCGAAATCAACTTGTATAGCAGCCTTCTGCAACCTGGTGCTCATCAGGCGTTTTGGACTACAACTCCCAGAATTCCTAACCATGCTGGCAGTGGCTGATGGGAGTCTAAAACATCTGGAGGGCACCAGGTTGGGGAAGGCTGCCTTATAGCCTTAAAATACAAATACTGGCAAATACTGGAGAGCCGGTGTGGTGGTTAGAGTGCCGGACTGGGATTCAGAAGATCCGGGTTTTAGTCCCCACTCGGCCATGAAGCTCGCTGGGTGACTTTGGGCCAGTACTGACTCTCAGCCTAACTACCTCACAGCATTGTTGTGAGGATAAAATGAAGAGGAGCATGACAACCATATAAACCACCTTGGGTTCCTTGCAAGAGGAAAAAAGGCAGGATAGAAATGTAATAATAACAATTAAAAAATGGGTAAAATGCAACTGTACCCCAGTGTTAGAACTAATAACGTTCCATTAGTGAACATGGCTTGCACAACGTAACTAGTGCTTGCTATGGCAATGAGGAAAAGTGCTAAAAGAAACTGAACAACTTGTCTTCTATATTTTCCTTTTATGCTTGGTAAGAAAAAGAAGAGTCCAGCACAAACAATTATGTTACAAAAACAATATTGTTTTCCAAAACAATAAACACTACAGATCCAAGAAAAAACACTAGGCATGATCCAGGCCAAGTCAATCACTTTTAAGTCCCATTGATTTCAGTGGGAGAGATTTAAGTGTGCTAAACTCTCCTACTGAAATCAACCAGGACTTGCAAGTGCTGAACTTTGGCCAGTCTGTGCCCATTCTTATTTGAATCAGCCATTACTAATTACTGAAATAATTTAATGTAACTTAATTTTACAATAAAAATGGGAAGTTACTTTATATCTATACTTTATATAGTAAAGGTTACTTTATACCTTTACGAAGTCTGGGAGGTAGTTTCTCAAAAATGGTTCTATCTAATGGCCAAGCAGCCAATTTCATTTGGTCAATAAGCATTTCTTCATCTTTTATCTCTTTTTTGTCTTGATTTGTTGCAACTATTTTTTTATTAGTATAATCTGGAGTCTGTGCACATTTCTGGTGGTTTTCCTTTGTTAAGGCCAAGTCAACAGAAACTGAATCATGCAGTATACCTGAGGGGACAAAATAAATATAGCTTCTGTTAGGATGGTCTTTTTTCTTCTAAAGCATGACAGGCACCAAGGATGCAAAATGCAGCAGTAGAGCAGATGAAGATTTGTAACTAATGTTACACCTCCTAGGTCAAAAACCTTCTAGCCTACAGTTTTAGACAGAGTAAGAATTTCATGTCATTCGAAAGCTGGGCAATGTAAAAGCTAACTGTGGGAAGCTAGCACCATCACTCTAAAATCTTTTAAACCTAGCATCCTATCCCTGGCAAATAGCAGAGAATTAGCAATCATTTACAGTTATTATACTAAGTGTAGCCTCAGTAGCTCCAACTGGCTCATAGGATACCAGGCAAGGCAGCCCAAGGGTAAGCTGCATTCCTTGTGCCCCACCCCTGGTTCAAATTTAATGTCCAAGCCATAATTTGGCTACCATGAACAGGCTTCAGGCTCACACACTCATAGATCATAGAGTTGGAAGGGGCCTACAAGGCCATCGAGTCCAACCCCCTGCTCAATGCAGGAAACTAGAGGAGCGGTCACCCACTCAAGTAATAACCAGGCCTGACCCTGCTTAGCTTTCCACACTCAGACAAGCTGAGCCAGCGTGAGCCACAGGCCTTTGCATTGAACATTCCAATTCCCTCCCTCCTTTCCTGGCTTAAACAGGCCAGAGTTTACCATGATGTCCAAACTGAGCAAATTATGTTTGGCACAAACCATAGTTTGAACTGGGTTCCAATTTCTGTTTTGGAGGCGAGTGATAGCTCGCACAAACCAGGAATAGATGGAATTGAAGTATGCAAAGAAGGAAGAAGCACCCAAGCTTGCCTGAGATGGCCAAACCATGGCTTGGTGTTTATACTGAAAGAAGCCATTAACACTGCCATGCTGGTGTTGTTTCCTAAGCTTGGTTTAAAGAGTTCTGTAGAAAGTCACTCAGTGTGCTATGGTATAGTCTGCTGCCATGATATTGAGTGGGCTGTATCACTACAGCTGTTCCTTTTTCAGTGCTATGTTTGGGCCTTTTTGGTAAGAGTTATGCCTAAGCCCCAATGTATGTGTGAGCAAAACACTGGATCTCAGGAACAATTTATTTTATTTAAAGCATTTTACCCTACTCGTTAGCTGAGGCTCCCAGAGCAGCTTACAAATATCAACAGTAAGACAACCTGGGCCTTCAGGCTTACAATCTAAAAGACATGACACACAAGGAAAAAGGGATGGAGAGGGAGGAGGAAAAAGCAAGCACAAGCACTGATTCTTAAAGTTACAGGTCTTAAAACAACCAGCTGGGATAGAAACAGTTTAGGTAGCCTGATGGAATGGCTGCTGCTAGGTGACAGTTAAGGGAGGGACAAAAACTTATGCTAACATTGCTTTTATCTGAAAACAAGATTGTGAACTTGGACAAGGCATAATATATTTTTCCCCCTGTGGTCCAAGCTTTCCAGAAAGCGTATGGCCACAAAAACAAGGAGTTCTGTGGGTACAAGAAGATTCTATTGTGTTTACTGCAACAGTCTAAGATGGCTGGCAACCCCTCTGGAAATTGTATGGCCAAGTTATACATACGAAAACACACCTCGCCACCTCCCAAGCCCTGGAGTGGAGGGAAGCCCCATGCAACCTACAGCTGCTTTCATGTAGGAGTATGGGCAAAATTTGCTACTAAGAGCAGACAGGGTGACATACCCTGGCAAGCACAGTATTGCCTGCTTCTAGTAGAAAACACTGCCCACATTGCATGACACAATCATTTGTTATGTAATTATAAATGAAGACACAATTGTGTCGTCCCAGATTCTATGTAGCCATTATTAGATTTCCCCTGGATCCCAGTTTCTACTGGCAGTCACTCCCAAACACTTTGCTACTAACAACTAAATAGTGAAGGGACCAAATGGGCTTCCTGTGGAAGGTCCGGAGCTGAGGAACCACAAGTGAAAGGGCCCTCTATCCCCTGGTCACTTGCCATACTTCATACGTCAGGGGAACACAGAGCAGGGCTTCTGATGATAACCTAAGTACATGAGTAGGATTCTCATGGGTAGAGATGGTCCTCCAGATATCCATGTCTCAGAATGTGTACGTCATAATAACTAGCATTTTGTATTAGGTTCAGAAACGGATTGGGAGGCAGTGAAGATGTTTCCATACAATATGATATGTCCCAGTTAATGCTAGCAGCTGCATTTTGAACCAGCTGGTTTCTGAACACTCCTCAAAGGCACTCCTCACCCCCCACACAAATTGTATTACAGTTATCTCATCTGGATGTTACTAAGACATGAGCAACACTGGTCAGTGTCTCTTGCACTTTACAAAAATGCAGACCTCTTTAATATTGTGATTAGTAGCCTGTTCACCACCTGTATCACAAATTTGAAAATACAAACAGTAACATACCATTTTCTTTCAAGAATCTAAGTGCATCTGAATATCCTTGTTCACAGATTTCTCCTAGCACCTGTAAAGGTTACAGAAAACTAGTAAACTGAAGGATGCTTTGAAATGTCAAAGAGCAATTTACAGAAAGAATGGCATAGGTGCTTCATGCCACTTAAACTTGCAGTTGGGAGAGAAAATGCAAATGTCTTTTTATTAAGGACTATTATAGGCAACACAGTTTTAAACAGCTGAATGATTACATACTGAATGAAATTAGATGAATACATCTATCAGTGTTCACAAAAATGTTGAATATCAAGATATTGTTAGACTACTACTATCCTCCTTAAATAATGCACAAGCAAGAGGTGTTAACTGGCTTCACTTCTGACTCTCTAAGTAGCTGGTGATTTAGATGCGCAATATGGGGAACAAAAATGACAACACTGCATGCACAGCTGATCCCCTCTAGGCCATTCCCCCAAACACCACACTATTAACTATGCAATTCTTCTGAGGATGCGGTTTTTCCAAGATTAGTTCAAAACTTGGTTCTCCCAGAGGACAACTGGTGAAACAGCTGAACCCCCAGGCCACCCAGCATTGTATAGTTTCAGAGTCCTACATAAACAAAAAAAAACAGAACATTTAAAACCCATACAATTAAGACATTTGTAGAAAACTTCATCTCCCAAAATGAAAAACCAAACCAAACCTGAAACCCAAATATTCAGTTTCTAGGTATTTGATTGTTATTTCACATGCATTCATCTTTAGCATATCCACTCTGGTATCAAGGAAAGCTATATCAAGTCACTAGGAATATCGTCCAGCCAAAAGCTCTTCCCACAGTTCTATTATAGCCATGCTAGTGACTAGTAAACACAGCACCCTGTCTAGAGGTGAGATATACCAGTGTTCCAATGCCTGCATTCCTTTCCTATTGTGCTTCAGGTACAATTCTACATGCTGTTTTTGGCATAGAAAGCTCTTGATGATGCAACATACTTAAGAAGCCACCTCCTCCCTTACACAGGGCTGACCCAGTTCATGTTTTTTTGCCAGGCATGGCAAGCCCCTGAAGTTTCTGGGACACATTCTCAGTTTCTGCAGAGGGAGCCAGCCATAGTGATAAGTATGATAAATAAGGTCTCATGGCAAGCAACTCTAATGAGAAAAGGAGTCCAAGATGGGTGGGAGTTTTTAAAAAGAAATTCTAAAGGCACAATTACAAACAATTCTCACAAAGAAAAAAGGCAGAGGGAAACAGAAGAAGCCAACTCAAGAGATGACCTGAAAACAAAAAAGGACACATATAGGAAGTAGAAGGAAGGGCAGGCTACAAGGGAAGAGTACAGGCAGGTAGCACAGAACTGCAGGAATAGTGTCAGGAAGGCCGAAGCTGAGAATGAGCTGAGGCTAGTGAGGGATGCTAAAAACAACAAGAAAGCTTTCTTCAGATACATGCATAGTAAAAGTCAGAGGAAAGAAATGGTGGTTCGACTACGCAGTAAGCATGGCAAAATGATAACAGATGACAAAGAAAAGGCAGACGTGTTTGTGACTATGTTATTTGAGGTTAAATATAAAGTGTATAGGTGGTAAGTATAATCTGTTTTTGTATAGAGTATATGATTATAAGTATGTATTCCTGCTGTATCTGGAAGAGTGAAAAAGGATGGGCAGAAAGAATGGTGTATTTACACAAGTGAAATGATTAGCTGAGAGAGTGAGAAGGGGGGGTAGAGCCTGTTTTATATAAACAGTGGGCAGTGCTGTTCAGGTAGGTTTTGGGGATTTTGTGAAGAGAGTGCAGGAGTGAGAGGACTGTGTGGAATGTGAAGTGCTGTTCGGGAGTCTGTGAAGCTGACTGGAGATCGAGTTGAGCATACCACAGGGCTTGGTGCTGGGCCCAGTGCTCTTCAACATTTTTATTAATGACTTGGATGAGGAGGTGCAGGGAATGCTTATCAGATTTGCAGATGACACAAAATTGGGTGGAATAGCTAATGCTCTGGAAGACAGAAACAAAATTCAAAGTGATCCCAATAGGCTGGAGCGCTGGGCTGAAAACAACAGAATGAAATTTAATAGGGATAAATGCCAAGTGCTGCACCTAGGGAAAGGACACCAAATGCACAGTTACAGGATGGGGGATACTTGGCTCAACAGTACTACAAGCGAGAAGGATCTTGGAATTGTTGTAGATCACAAGCTGAATATGAGCCAGCAATGTGACCTGGCTGCAAAAAAGACAAATGCGATTTTGGGCTGCATTAATCGAAGTATAGGTTCCAAATCGTGGGAAGTGCTAGTTCTCCTCTACTCAGCACTGGTTAGGCCTCATCTTGAGTACAGCGTCCAGTTCTGGGCACCACACTTTAAGAAGGATGTTGACATACTGGAAAGGGTTCAGAGGAGGGCAACAAAGATGATCAGGGGACTGGAAACAAAGCCCTATGAGGAGAGACTGAAGGAACTGGGCATGTTTAGCCTTCAGAAGAGGAGACTGAGGGGAGATATGATAGCACTCTTCAAGTACTTGAAAGGTTGTCACACAGAGGAGGGCAAGGATCTCTTCTCGATCATTCTAGAGTGCAGGACACAGAATAATGGGCTCAAGTTACAGGAAGCCAGATTCTGCCTGGACATCAGGAGAAATTTCCTGACTGTTAGAGCAATAAGACAATGAAACCAACTACATAGGGAGGTGGTGGGCTCTCCCACTCTGGAGGCATTCAAGGTGCAGCTGGACAGCCATCTGTCAGGGATGCTTTGACTTGGATTCCTGTATTAAACAGAGGGTTGGACTCCCTGTAGGCCCCTTCCAACTCTACTTTTATATGATTCTATGATTCTATACTTGGGGAAAACCATGAGCATGTGAATGTGTCGTGGACTCAGAGCCCCCCCCCCCCCCCGGTCTCTTGGGAAATGCAAAGTTCACTGGGCTCCTGAGATTATGCAGGTGGGATGTGGGGCAAAGTGTATGGGGCAAAGTTGGCCAATGGAACCAACTACCTAGGGAATTCTATGATTCTATAGTGGAAGCAGCATAAAAATCAAGAACTACATATTGCTTCTGGCATGCCATATGCCCTTCTAGACTTCTACCTGTATAAGCTATTGTAGCTGGATCATGATCCAAGATCAAGCAAGAACATCCTTGGATTCGTCATTGTGTGCCAAGTCAGAACAAGTTTTTTTTTTTAAAAGACAGTATTCATGGCTGCTGCACAATTGCAATTCTCCCTGGAAATTCACTCAAAATTCATTTGGAAGCATTGCAAGACAGACCTAGAATGCACAATACGGTCACCATAGGGATGCTACCAGTTGCCTGCCAGCAAGACATCCCCATGTCGGCTGTAGCGATCTATAAATATTCAATACTGGCTTTTTTTACCCGGCATTGCACAGGTCTTCCTTTTCCTGCAGGCACTATTTGTTCAAAATTCCTTCAGGTAGCTGTCCGCTGTTTGGAATCCCAGCTCTCCCGGGACTACCAGCTCCCCCAGGATTACACAATGAAATCCCTGCTGTCCCAGGACTACCACAATGAAATCCCTGCTCCCCCCCCCCCCGGGACTACACAATGAAATCCCTGCTCCCCCTCCCCCCGGCCTACACAATGAAATCCCTGCTGTCCCGGGACTACACAATGAAGTCCCTGTTTCCTTACCCCACCCCCGGGACTATGCAACAATGAATTCCCTGTGTCCCTCCCTGGACCACACAATGAAATCCCTGCTTCCCTCCCCCCCGGGATTATGCAACAATGAATTCCCTGCGTGTGTCCACACAGTGAAATCCCTGCTCTCCCCCCCCGGGACTACGCAATGAAATCCCTGCTTCCCCTCCCCCCCGGGACTACACAATGAAATCCCTGCTCCCCCCCCAGGACTGCAAAACAATGAATTCCCTGCTCCCCCCCCGGTACTACACAATGAATTCCCTGCTCCCCCCCTCCGGACCACACAACAATGAATTCCCTGAACCCCGCCCGCAGGACCACACAATGAAATCCCTGTTCTCCCCCACCCCCCGTACTACACAATGAAATCCCTGCTTCCCTCCCCGCCGGGACTATGCAACAATGAATTCCCTGTGTGTGTCCACACAGTGAAATCCCTGCTTCCCCCCCCCCTGGGACTACGCAATGAAATCCCTGCTTCCCCCCCCCCGGGACTGCACAATGAAATCCCTGCTGCCCCCCCCCCCGGGACCACACAATGAAATCCCTGCTCCCCCCCCCCCGAGACCACACAACAATGAATTCCCTGAACCTCCCCCCCCTGCAGGACCACACAATGAAATCCCTGTGTCCCCCGCCCCTGGGACTACACAATGGCATTGCCCGGGTCGTCATTTTCCTATAGGCACTATTTGTTCAAAATCCCCCCCCCCCCATGTAGTCCCCGGCTGCGGTTCATGTGAACATTCTGTTTGGACGTAGGAGAGATTTGCATATCCGCTCCTGATTGGGCCCCTGTGGCGGCAGTTCATAGGAACATTCTAAATGTCATTGGAATTATTTGCATAACCGCTCCTGAATGGCCCCTGCGAACATTCCAATGATGATTGGTTGTCATCTATTTTGGGCCGTACAGGCACGGCGAGGGTTTTTCGGAGATTTAAACCCGCCAGTGTTTGTCCTTGGGTGATGGGGAGTATGCGTGCCAAGTTTGGGGCGGATCTGTCCAACCGTGTAGGAGCCAATGCGAGGCACGCAAACCCCCGCACGGACATACGTACAAACGGACGGACAAACATTCACATTTATATAATAGATGTGGATGTGGATTAGCACCATCACATTTTAGTTGCCATGCCTTTTCCCCTGAAGCCACTGGGAAGGTTAAGAGAGGGTGCTGGCACTTGATGTGATGGTGCTGTTCCACAGAGCAAGCACTTATATTAGGGGTGTCAAATCTCTTTCGGCCTGAGGGTGAGCTTCAGTTTTGGAGAAGCTGTCAGGGGCTGCATTCCAGTAGCGGGTGGGGCAAAAACACCATATTTTCGCTTAAAGCTCTTACTGCCAGTAACTAAGCCTTTGGAGAGACATTTCAACCTTTTAGAATGGGAAACACACATACACACACACACGAACGAAACCATCAGCAGTCAGGGAAATGAGGGGTGTGTGGTCAAGTGGGGAACCTCAGAGGGCTCGATTTGCTCCATGGGCCTGAGGTTGGACACCACTGACTTATAGGCATGGTTGGGAAAGGGGGAGGGATGATTTGCCATTGGGAAGTTGCCATTGCCAATAGTGTCGTGGAAATCAAAATGTTTTCAACTGTTTGTATTTAGGTGGCTTTTGAGGGCAAGGATTAAGCTAATATAGAGTTTTATTTTAATCAGATTACCTCTGTGCGTGTGCGTGTGCGTGTGCATGCGGCCATCCTACTGCTACTGGGTTTTTAAAAATATTTTTTTACTCGTTCCCAACATTTGAGACAGCATAAACTTTACATTTAAGTTCATACATTCAAATACATCAACTTTATCTTACATATGTCAGATTATGAATACAGTTTGATGGCATAGCAGCTTTAACATACCGTATTTTTCGCTCCATAAGACGCACCCCCCCCCCCCAATAGGGGGAAATGTCTGTGCGTCTTATGGAGCGAATATTGTAAAAACCCCAAAAAACTTTTACATACGGTACAACCCAGAGGGCTGTTGGGATCTTCCCACCGCCACCACCGCCGAGCCCAGAGGGCTGTCGGGATCTTCCCCCCGCCGCCGCCGAGCCCAGAGGGCTGTCGGAATCTTCCCGCCGCCACCGCCGTGAAGATCCCGACAGCCCTCTGGGCTCAGTGGCGGGGGGAAGATCCCGACAGCCCTCTGGGCTCAGCGGTGGCAGCATTGTCCGGCCGGCCGGCCCCCCTCCACCTCTCGGCTGCGGCGCCTCCAGTGAGAGTTGATAAAGTACCGTATGTAAAAGTTGTTTGTTGTTGTTGTTTTTACAATATTCGCTCCATAAGTTAAGACACACAGACATTTCCCCCTATTTTTAATGCTTGATAAAGTAAATATCAACATTTGGTTCAGAATATTTTTTGTCTTGTTTTTTCCTCTAAAACCTAAGTGCGTCTTATGGAGCGAAAAATACGGTGATTCTCAAGCTAGTGCTAGTTTGCAGCTGGGCATAAGAGGCTATAAAGCATGTCCCCAGTAATCAACCCTGGTATAGCTGCTTGTGCAAAACAGTATACACCATTAGAAGAAGTCACCTCAAAATCTTGAGCAAACAACGAAACAGTTTGGCATTTGATGAGCAATAAACTGAAACTTTTCAGTAATAAGGCAAAACCAGAAAAGGACACAGAAAGATATCCAGACATTATTTAAAAGGGCCCAATAAGCACTTTATCGTGGTTTAAAAAAAGGATTCTGCAGTAATTGTCCTGGAGAGCATTTGCATATACAGTACCTTCCTGGTGGAACATTAACAGCATCAAAACTGCTTCAACCCTCTCTCCACCCTAACATCCCAAACCATAGAGGGTTACTACCCTTTGCATCAGCCTTCCTTAACCTGGGTCCCTCCAGATGTTTTGGTCTAGAACTCCCATCATTCCTGACCATTGCCCATGCTGGCTGGGGCTGATGGGAGCTGTAGGCCTAAATATCTGGAGGGACCCAAGCTGGACAAGGCTGCTTTACATTATTCCATGCTAGCAGGAATCGCTCCCAGTGCATTTACTACAAATACCCCTGAAGATGCTCTAGATTAGCACATGATCTTCCTGCGATAGCTAAATAAATTCATACAGAATTAGCACTTTGGGTGGTATGTCTATCATTCCATGGTGGGAACATACAAGTATACATGCCAACACACATAGAGAGATAGCTCAGATAAGACACAAGGGTGGAATATACAGTACCTTGGGTTCTGGAGGGAAAAGTGCTTGGGTTAAACGGTACATGTTCCCTAAGCTAAACTGAATGCTGGTATTCGTCAGATTCATTTCATGGAAGTTTGCAGAGTTGCCCCTGGGACAAATGTCACACTCCCCAGAGAAAGGCGAAATTGTGATGGTATTCTTCGAGTCATACTGAGGTAAGTTGTCACTTATTCCACCATCAACGTAGCGCTTTAACGGGAGGAAAAGGAGAGAGAAAAACAAGGTGTCTTATTTGCAAAACTCAGCTGGCTCGCTTAACAGCACCAGAGAGAAGGAGCCTAGTATATTCAGAAATTAATTACTGGACAAGTGCATATACATAAATTTGCTGGAATTAGAATTTAGATGAGGCGGTTGTCTACATGTCAAGTCCCATGACTGTCCTTTATTTATTTATTTATTTTATTTTATTTTTGAATCGCCCATCTGGCCAGTCATCTGGCCACTCTGAGCGATGTACAGTCCAATAAAATACAAGAGAGAGAAAAAAACCAGAGTGTAAAACACAATTAAAAACAGTACAAAACTTAAAAGTCCTAACCCACCCCATATTCCCACCTGAAAAGCACGTTTTTAATGCACGGCAGAAGCTAATCAAGGAAGGGGCATGGCGGAGGTCACTGGGGAGAGTTCCATAAATTGGGGGCTGCCACAGAAAAGGCCCTCCTCCTAGTCCCCACCAGCCTGGTTTCTCTGGCTGATGGGACAGGGAGAAGGCTGTCTATGGCAGATCTTGTTGAGCGGCCTACTTGATGTTGCTGGAGGCGTTCCTTGAGATAAACTGGACAAGAGCCCCATTCAGCACCAGGTCAACATCCCCTAACCTTCCCTTGTCTCCCACCAGAAGTACCTCTGTCTTGTCGGGGTTCAGTTTCAGCATGTTCCTTCCCATCCAGCCACCCACTGCCTCCAGGCACTTGGACAGGGTTTCAACAGCCAACCTTGGTGAGGACTTGAAGGAGAGGTAGAGCTGTGTGTCATTTTTATTCCTGGGATTCTTCCATTAGGCAAGATGGAAGAATCCCGGGAATAAAAATTTAAAAAGAATCATACAAGTTGAGAGCTTTTGCAGATGATTTGATGATAGTCTTGGAAAATCCACTACAAGGAGTGCAAACTCTGTTGGATAAATTAAATGAGTTTGGAGGGTTGGCAGGATTTAACGTAAATCATGAAAAAACAAAAATGTTGGTGAAGAATATGAGAG
This sequence comes from Shinisaurus crocodilurus, assembly GCA_021292165.1. Lineage (NCBI taxonomy): Eukaryota > Metazoa > Chordata > Lepidosauria > Squamata > Shinisauridae > Shinisaurus > Shinisaurus crocodilurus. The sequence goes on from CM037879.1 coordinate 187,005,992, forward strand.
CGGAAGACCAACAGATATTGATGCAAAAAACGAGTTTTAAATTGAAAAAAGAGAAATACCTTGGTATCATAATGACAAATTCGAATTCCACCTTGTTTCAAAACAATTATGTTAAGATATGGTCAGGAATTAAAAATGATATGTTGAAATGGGAGAAACTAAAATTGTTTTTGTTGGGTAGGATTTCTGTGATAAAAATGAATGTTTTACCAAGAATGATGTTTTTATTTCAAACACTGCCGATTATAACTAATGATGTGCCCTTTAAAGAATGGCAAAAGGACTTTTCTAAATTTACATGGCAAAGAAAGAAGCCACGTGTTAAATATATAGTTTTACAGGATGCGAAAGGAAGGGGTAGATTGGGTATACCTGATCTGAAATTGTATTTTAATGCTTGCTGTTTTGTTTGGTTGAAGGAATGGGTGACATTGAGAAATAATAGACTTCTAGAATTAGAAAGGCATGATCTAAGGTTTGGATGGCATGGATATTCGTGGTATGACAAAGCTAAGATTAATATAGATTTCAAGAACCACTATATCAGAAGAGCGTTATTAAGAGTTTAAAACAAATATAGGCCTAGGTTATGCCCAAAATTACCCTTATGGATATCACCCCAAGAGGCACTATACAGGAAAGAAATGACAAGCAATGCGAACTGGTTAAAATACCGAGAAATATTGGAATTGCGTCAGGGAACATATTGGATTAAAACATATTGGATTGTTTAGTAACAGAAGGTTATACAGTCATGCCTTAGATTGAGAGCATAATTCGTTCCGGAAACGTGCTTGTAATCCAAAACACTCTTATATCAAAACGAAATCTCCCCAAAAAAATTTGTACAGAGATTTTTAATTTAAGCTGTACTACAGTACTTGTATTGCAAGACGTCACTTGTATATCAAGTAAAAAAAAATATTAAATAAATATTTAAAAATTTGCTTGTCTTGCAAAACGCTCTCAAACCAAGTTACTTGCAATCCAAGGTATTACTGTAACTTACACTGGTTTTCATACATGCAATTATCAGAGAGATTTAATGTGGATAAAAGAATGTATGATATAGAACAGAATAAGTCTGAATTTGAAATACAGTTGTGTACAGGTGATGATCACGTAATTGCAAAAATGTATAAATTTTTGCTGAAGTTTGGGACAGAAGAAGAACAAGTTAAGGACTGCATGATTAAATGGGCAAGGAACTTTGGATATAATATAATGATGGAACAATGGGAACGTATGTGGACTAAATGTATAAAATTTACATTGTGTTCTGATCTTAAGAGAGAATTTTTACAAGATAATGTATCGTTGGTACCTAACCCCTGTGAAATTGGCTAAGATGTATAAAAATGTGTCAAATATATGTTGGAAATGTCAAAATCAGGAAGGAACATTTTATCATGTTTGGTGGACATGTAAAAAAGTGAAAACATACTGGGTACAAATACACACATAGATACAAAAGATTTTAAAAGTGAATATTAAACTGAAACCAGAAATGTTCTTATTGGGTATAATGGATTTACAACTTGAGAAAGACTATGGAACATTATTACAATATATGATGACAGCAGCAAGAATAATCTATGCTCAAAAATGGAAAGAAGCAACAATACCAACTATAGAAGACTGGCTGTTGAAAATGTTGGACTTAGCAGAGATGGCGAAACTGACTTGTTTAATTAGAGAAAAAAATCTATCTTCATTTAAGAAAGACTGGAAACCTCTGGTGGACTTCTTGGGGAGGAGGGAAAGTGACTCAATAACTTTGGGTTTTGATTTTTGAATATTGGTAAGGCGATAGAAATTCTTTTTGTGAAAATAGAGGAAACTTAGATTGGATAAGGATTGGTAATGTTTGTCAGACAATGAGGTGGAAGCCAAATATGATTTGTTGTTGTTTTGGAAAATTCAATTAATTTTTTTTTAAAAAAACAAAAACAGCCAACCTTGGTGAGGACTTGAACGAGAGGTAGAGCTGCGTGTCATCCGCATATTGATGACAGCGCACCCCAAACCTCCTGATGATAGCTCCCAGCAGCTTTAGGTAGATGTTAAATAACAACGGGGAGAGGATGGAACCCTGTGGCACCCCACAAGTGAGCGGCCAAGGGTCTGAAGCCTCCTCCCCAAGAACAACCCTCTGGTACCTTCCAGAGAGGAAGGACCGGAACCACTGCAATACAGTGCCTCCCAAGCCCAAGCCCTCCAGGCGGTCCAGGAGGATACCGTGGTCAACGGTATCCAAAGCCGCTGAGAGATCGAGGAGGACTAGAAAAGAGCATTCACCCCTATCCAAAGCCCTCCTCATATCATCCACCAAGGCGACCAAGGCCGTTTCCGTCCCATGTCCAGGCCTGAAGCCCAACTGGCATGGATCTAACTAATCGGCTTCATCCAAATGTGCCTTCAACAGAGCCCCCACCACTCGCTCAATCACCTTGCCCAGAAATGACAAATTGGCGACTGGGTGGAAGTTGTTCAAATCTTGGGGATCCAAGGAGGGCTTCTTTAGAAGCGGTCTTATTACTGCCTCCTAGAGTTGTTCCATCTAGCCCACTTTTAGCTAGCTTGCTAATCAGGATATCATGAGGAACTTTGTCGAAAGCTTTGCTGAAGTCCAGATATATGATGTCCATGGCATTCCCACAGTCCACAAGGGAGGTTACCCGATCAAAAAATGAGATCAGATTAGTCTGGCAGGATTTGTTCTTGACAAATCTATGCTGGCTTCTAGTAATCACTGCATTGTTTTCAAGGTGCTTGCAGACTGACTTCTTTATAATCTGCTCCAAAATTTTCCCAGGGATTGATGTCAGACTGACTGGCCTATAGTTCCCAGGTTCCTCCTTCTTGCCCTTTTTGAAGATGGGAACAACATTTGCCCTCCTCCAGTCATCTGGCACTTCACCTGTCCTCCATGATTTCTCAAAGATAATAGACAGTATACTGTTCAGTGGTAGTATTCTAGCTTACCAGGGCTAGCCCAACCCAAGTAATTGCTTGGAGCAGCAACAGAGCTACGTGTGATCCAGGAAGTGTATCTCAGGATTGCATGCAGTGTCACAGAGCACAGAGCACGCGTGTCGGAGGATATGCTGTTCAGAAGCCTCTGCAACATTGGAAGCAATCCGATGGTTCCTTTCTTGGATGCATATTCTCCAATAATATACTTGGGGAGGTCAAATGGCTGGGACCAGGCTTAGTGTGAAGACCTTTCTGTTCTCCCAGGCATTTTAATCATCTTAATCATTTTAATTTTGTAATTGTTTTTAATTCCGTTATTGTAACTGCTGCTGCTAGCTCTGCTGTTTGTTTTTAATCTGTGGTTTTAAATTTTATATTTTATATTGTATTTTATTATTTTAACTGTTGTAAACCGCCCAGAGAGCTTCGGCTATTGGTATAAAAATGTATTAAATAAATAAATAAATAAAATAGTGAAAGCATTTGTTCTAAGGAATCTTACAGCTCTCGTTGATATTTCATAAGACTCACATCAAGGATGGGGAAGCTCAGGCCTGGGGGCCAAATCCAGCCCTCTTGGGGTCCCAATCTGACCCTCCAGGATCCCCACAGATGGCCACATCTCCTTCCCCTGCCCCACCCCTTCTTCCCCAACCACCAATTGGTTGGTGGTTTCCCAGCTTTTGTGCGTTTCCCCCCATTCTAAAAGGATGAACTGCCTCTGCTAAGGCTTAATTACAGGCAATAAGAACTTTACGCTACAGTATGGTGGTATTTTTGGCCTTGCCCAGCACTGGAATGCGGGCCCCTGAGAGTTTCTCCAAAACTGAATTAGACCCTCGGGCTGAAAGTTTCTCCAAAACTGAATTAGACCCTCGGGCTGAAAGAGATTCCCCACTCCTGGCTCTCATATCCTTCCGCCCCTATCCACCCCCATCATATGGTCCCAATGCTCACCTATACTTTTCCTAGTTTGGGCAAAGTGTCTTGTTTATGTCCTTCTTCTCCCAACCCAATTTTCCTCCTATGTACATTGTATTATACACTTCCGTTTCTACACCAATACTGAGTGGAAAGACAATTCGGAAAATGAACTAGACCTTGAAGCACGCCTCGTGTTTGTCACCCCAACTAAATCCTTTTAGATAACATAATTGTCCAGCCACGAGGACCAAGGAACCGGATTATCCTGAACCTACCTAACCATGGATTTAGTCCAATATGCTTACTCTGCATCTCATACAGGATTGCAGCTTTTTAAAATGTAAAAAGGATGGATAAACGACAGTATTTGAAATCTGGATCAGTTGTTTTCTTAAAACTTTTATATCACCAAATCACAGGCTGCTATTTATTCCTTTGATTTAGAAGGGGGGGGGATGAGCAAATACAACTTCCACACACAAAAATCAGGAGTGTCTTTTATCTTTTAGAATGTGCACAATGCAGGCCCTGAATTATTTTGCCTTTCTTTTTACTAAATGTGCAGGCAAAACCACAGCAGCAGAGATCAACAGTTTGATATTTGCTTTCAGCCAAGATGCAGGCAGCCTTTAATAGGATACTTCAAGTTCTAAGAATGGCCTTGAAATACACTGCTTAAGAAAGGGCCTTAAAACAATTAAGAGGATAACAATTAGCATTTTATCTTCAAGACTGCTTCCTCTTGTATTAAGCAGGGCAGTTCTCAACCAACAGATACATGCCCAACCAAGCCTCTTTTACAAACTACTGTGTGTTTGCAGTGCAAAACCTATGTGCATGTGTACTCTGCACATATCACATAGAAATGCATATGTGTGTGGAATATACATGCACAGATGTGTGCTCCATGGAGGTCACATCTGAACAGATTTGTGTACAATGCACTTCCAAGTAAGAGTGCGTTCAGAGTCCCAATATGACATTAGCTAACGTGTGCTCAAGCAGTCCACACACCCTTGCGCCCCACACCAAACAGTTTTGTGCAAGGTGAGGCAATACATCTGCACATTGTGTGCACACAGGTCCTATTTTTCCAGTCCTCCCATCCCCAGTCTGCTTAGATGAGCTGTAGCATTAAACCTGTCTTAAGCAGTTTTTATTAAGCAGCATTAAACATTTTCCTTGATAAAGCATTCCTTGAAAAATGTTGGAAACCATATCTGCTTCTGTTACTGAGTGAACTATCCTTATTCTGAAAAGACAAAATTCAGTCCCTTTTCTGACCCACACAAAGCTGTTCTGGAGCAAATTTTATATATGCATTAAGGACACACACACAACAACTCAGCCATCAGAATGCAAATGGGTAGTGAAATTCACACACTTCAAGTCTTCCATGAACTTGACCATCCATCTCATCGCTATCCCATTTACTGGGCACAAACAGCATGAATTAAGTCTCAGTGCTTGATATGACAGCCTTTCCCCATAAACTCATCAGATATGCCACAAGTGCATTTTAGATATCACACTATCCTCCCCAACAAGTGACCTTTCAGTGACAATCTCACAATATGCTGTGCCTACATAACAGATGGGGGTGGAGACTGGAGAAGAACAGGTTGCTTACCTGTAACTGTGGTTCTTCGAGTGGTCATCTGTGCATTCACATATATGGACTCTGCGCCGGCATGGAGCTTGTTTTGGGAAGCTTCCATAGCTGAGGAGTTTTAGGCGGGAACCCTCCCCCACCGTCCTACTGCACATGCTCCTAGCAGGTTCCCGCCTATTCCCTCAGTTCACTGAGACCACCTATTGTGGTCTTGGAACTGAGAATTCTCGGTATCGAAATTGACAGCAATACCACCATCATTCCACTTCATTGAGTCCCATCAAGTTGATAGCGACACCAAAGTGGGGACGGTGAGTGGGTTGTGTGACTGAACAGATGACCACTCGAAGAACCAGTTACAGGTAAGCAACCTCTTCTACTTCTTCGTGGTATCTGTGCATCACACATATGGGCGATTTAACAAGTTGGCTTACTGGAGGAGGGCGGTGTCATCAGTGCAACAGAGAAGACAAGACTGCTCTTCCGAACATTCAGTTTGCATGGCCCAAACATCCATCTGGTAGTGCTGAACGAAGGTGGAGGGGGTCGACCAGGTAGCTGCCTTGCACAGGTCGGGCAATGGAATGCCCCTGCCGAACGCGACGGATGTTGAGAGACCCCTCTGGCAGAATGAACTCAGATTCCTGGCTCGAGCTCCAGTCCAGCAAGTTCATAGGCAAGATGAATGGTCTGTACCACCCACTTGGCAAAGCGTTGGGTGGAGACTGGAAGACCTTTTCTCGGACCGGCGTAATAGACGAATAGGCATTCAGAGCTACGGTAGGATTCAGTCCTCGCCTTACAGAATGCCAAGGCCCTTTGGATATCTAAGGTATGAAGGGCATGCTCTATTTGAGTTGTCGGATTCAAAAAGAATGCCAGCAAACCAATGTCCTAGAATCATAGAAAAGTAGAGTTGGAAGGGGCCTACAAGGCCATCGAGTCCAACCCCCTGCTCAATGCAGGAATCCAGGTCAAAGCATCCCTGACAGATGGCTGTCCAGCTGCACCTTGAATGCCTCCAGATTGGGAGAGCCCACCACCTCCCTAGGTAGTTGATTCCATTGTCTTATTGCTCTGACAGTCAGGAAATTTTTCCTGATGTCAAGGTGGAATCTGGCTTCCTGTAGCTTGAGCCCATTATTTCGTGTCCTGCAAACTGGAATGATCAAGAGATCCTGGCCCTCCTCTCTGTGACAACCTTTCAAGTACTTGAAGAGTGCGATCATATCTCCTGTCCAAGATGAAAATCAGAGAGTACCTTCAGAACGAAGAAGATGTCTGGACAAAGGACCACCTTGTCTGTGTGAAAAACTAAATATGGATTGTCTACTCATAAGGCGCACAGCTCGCTAGATCGACGAGCCGATGTGATTGCCACGAGGAAGGCAACCTTCTACGTCAGTAAATGAAGGTCCACCGATGCCAGACTCGAAGGGTCAGTGCTTTCCGGACCACTGCTAGGCTCCAAGCCGGGACGATTGACTTCACCGGGGGGATTAGATTCAACGCCCATTTTAAGAATTGTCTGACCAATGGGTGTACAAGACAGATGTTCTGGCAACTGGAAGGTGGTGAGCGGAAATGGCAGCAAGGTAAACCTTGATGGAAGAATGTTTTAGAGCTCGCTGCATCAGGCTGTGAAGGTACCCCAGGACACATGGTATATTGCAGGAAGAGGGATCCAAGCCCTTGGATCGAACAAAGGAAGAGAAGTTAGCCCACTTTCTTGCATAAGAGAGGATTTCCTTGCCGCGTCGAGGACCGCTTGTATGTGAGGAGAAAATGGAGTCACCTGTGTCACTATCGGAGCTGCCATGCTTTAAGCCAAAGGGTCCGGAGATCTGGATCCAACCGTTGTCCTGAGATAGAAGCGTTGGTGTCTGAGGAAGCCAGAGATACTCCCCGTTGCAGCAGTGAAGTAGTGGAGCAAACCAGGGTTGATGAGGCCACCATGGGGCAATCAGGTTGCAGTTGGTGCCATTTGCTTGGAGCCTGGCAAGGATCCTTGTCAATAGTGGGAACGGTGGAAACAGGTAGAAGAAGGTGTAGGAATGCATCTCTCATGGAGCCTTGACCTAGGCCTGCTCTGCTGGGCACATCATGTTCGTCTCAGAAGCAAACAGAACAATTTCCGGAGTGCACTATTGATCAAAGACCCATTCTTGCACTGTCGAATTGAGTTCCCACTCATGGAACTGGAGGGCTGTCCAGCTTAGGGTATTTGCCAGAATGTTGTCTTTCCCTGCGATATGGATGACAAACAGGGCAATACCTCTGCGGAGAGTCCAGTGGAAGAGACAGGGGGCCAAGGCAGTCAGTTTTGACAATCTCGCTCCACCTTGTCTGTTGATATACGCTACCGCAGTGGTATTGTCTGTCACCACTTGAACAGTTTGATTGGAGAGGTCTCTCTCTAACTCCCACAGCACATTGAAAATGGCTAAGAGCTCTAGATAATTTATGTGGAGGGAGCTCTCTTGGCGTGCCTATCACCATTTTGCTCCAGCAGTGTGCTCTCCAACCGAGGAGGGAGGCATGTGTTGTGAGAGTTCTTGTATGGGGAGGTTCCAAGAAAGGCAGTCCGTCCTCCAGGTGAGATCTCACTGTCCGCCATAGAAGCGAACATCAGATGTCAAGACGGAGGGACAAGTAAGTACAGTGAGCAGAGATTGATACTGGGAACAGCTGTTGAGGGAAGATTGGTACTAGGATAAGATAGAACATTACTTAAGATTAACTGAAACTAATGCATAAAACTTATTTTCAGAACTTGTTGTATTTTAAAATAAACTTTTTGTTGTGCTTATTGTACTGGTCAAAGAGGTGTAAGGTAGGGACTAGACATCCCAAAGTCAGTGTGAGAGGTAAAAAGGGAAAAGAAAACCCCAACCTTATGTAAACACACCCAGAGATCCCAATAAGGAGGGCAGGCTTGAAGCCCTATGAGGGGTGTGGTGTGACAGAGGCATCCAAGAGGGATTCTTGCAGGTCACCTTCACTGTTTGGAGTAAGGTCGGGAGGAAAGGGATTGTGATCGGTGCCATTTCCTCCAAGTACATGACGTTGAACACCAGGTCCCTAATCCTCTCTTCCTGCTGTCATACAGTGATCCCCAATGATTCAGCCACCCAACAAACTTGCTCGGAGAAGTGCCCCATGTCCTCAGATGGCAAGTCGGGATCTTTGGAGCCAACCAGTGCATCCGGTGAGGAGATGGAGGGTGCAAATGAGGACATGGAAGACAATTCCAAGTAGTAGTCTTCTGATGAAGAGGCTCTTGTGGATCGCACGGTCGTCACTGGATCGCGTTGAGGCTAGGTGGCTGGAGGAGTGTCAGAGTAGACGGTGCATCATGCCTTGGTGCTGAAGCAGATGGTGCAAGGGGCTTCGGTTTTGAGGGAGTCAGCTCTCGTCGAGATGGCCTCAGCTCTCATGGAGGAGGTGGAGCCAGGAGGAGCTGTTGTGGGCTAGGTGGTCTAGCCAAAGACGCAGAAGGCTCCTGTCGGAAGCAAGGCAGTTGGAAAAAACGTAGATCATAATAGGGATCCTGATGTCAATGCAGCTGCCAATCATCCCAATAGTAATGTGGTCGAGGTGGAAGCGACCACTGCGATTGGCCCTCCCAGTCAGACATCAGTGACCGGGATCGATATCTGGAACCGTGAGGGGATCCTGAGCTCTGATCGTCACATCAAGCCTCCATCTGTACAACCAGAGGGAAAGAGTGTTGTTCCCCCTGCAGTGAGTGGAGGTATCGAGGTGAATGGGTTCAGTCCAGCAAAGGAGTATACAACTTCTAAAGAATTAAAAATAGGCTCCTATAATGATGTAAGTTTTGGGGAAAGGGGAGCGTTACTTGTCACTAACATTACCAAAAGTAATATCCTATTGGTTCCTGTGTGCCATATACCACACAACAAACACAACACCAATCAGTGTCTTATAATGGCAAGGATTAAAGTCTTTCCAGGTCCAAATATTGTAGTTTTTGAATACACAGAAAATAAGTACGTACATGTAATTTTTGAGTTCACAGAAATATCTCATAAGAAGATTGATCCCTTGCCAAAAAAGGTGCAGACTATGCTCAGTAAAATAAAAAAATATTGCAGAGGGGCCCAAATGAATTGTGACCAAGCAAGAATACCCTTATTTATCAATCACTGCTCCAGGACCCAGTCTTATATCCTTGAGAGGTGGGACATTAATGATGACCACTAAGAAATTCTAGTGGTAATTTACCATTCTAGAACCATTTATGACATTAAAATAATGGTGTCCAAAATCTTGTATGGACCAAAAAGCCAAGATTCCCTCAGCAATGATGCTTGCCTCCAAGACTGATGTTGCTAGCATAGGAAAGTAGAGCGCATCACCTAGTTATTCTAGCATTTTATGTCATCAGCAACACTCATGCAAGTTTAGCTTATATAAGAATAAACAAGTACTTACCACCCCTCTAAATGAAGGTGGAATGAGGCCACAATATATAGGCACAAATGAACTGCAGAGCAAAGCCTACAAAAAAGAAAATAAAGGTTAGCTTCACATCTATTTCTAATAGTGGAAAACATTCATACAGCAATGGTCTAACACAGTCATTTTCAACAGTTCTACCTATAGGGAACCCTTTCCACTTCTGATTTGCCAGCTGAAGAACCACTATGTTCAATCAGGCTGGCAGTACAAGAGACAGGGCCTTTTCAGTGATGGCCTCACATATCTGGAATTCCCTCCCTTGAGAATTCTGCTCCCTAGAACCTTTGCGGCCTTTAAGAGAACCCTAGGCATCTCTTCCTAGGACTCTCATGCTAGGGCTAGGACAAGGGAAATCCTCCTATATGCAGCCCTGAAACAGACGGTCACTGTAAAGGAGTGAACATAATTTTCTAAAGAAAAAATGAGAAAATATTAATTATGGGTGAGGGGAGAATCTAACAAGTTTAAAATGAATGTTCAGTCACTGGCCTAGTATTCTGAATATTATTCTAAACAGTGTTAAAAATTGGCAATGCAGCAACGCTTTTTAAGAACTTTAGCAGTAGCTGAGAATATACCTGCACAACTTCTTCTTTAGAATTAAAGTTGGATACCAACACATTTTTGCCATCAGACACTCTGGTAAGTGAAATGCGAAGTTTCCCTGATATCAATTGATGAGTGTTTTCTGGAAGATTTTTGTAGAGTCCATCCCGTATTATTTTCATCACATTGAAGGAAGGATGAAGAGGGCCAAGATTTCGCTTTCTCGCTTCTTTGGCTAGACCCAGAACATCTGCACAAGCTTCCGCTGAAAGATATATTACTGCATATGAGTTAGCACATACATTTTAAGGTGTGTTTTTAAAAAAAAAAGATTTCTCCATTTATGATTTCAGGTTTTTAAAATAAACCTTCTCTCCTTTTAATATCACTCAAAAAAGCTATTTTGTAGCTAACAAACATGGGTACCTGCTTTAAACACATATTACTAACACACTGAAAGACACATATTATTTTATTACGTTACATTTATATCCCACCTTTTTTCCTCTTGTAAGAAACCCAAGGCAGCTTACATAATCTTCCTCCTCCTCTCCATTTTACCCTCACAACAACCCAGTAACTGGCCCAAAGTCACTCAGTGAGCTTTGTGGCACAGTGGGCACTAGAACCCAGGGATGGAGCACACTCCAGCCTCTGCTACAAGCCAGAGAAACAAGAGCTCCTGGGTCAATTGCAGCACTGCTATCGAAGCAAAACCATAAGTAAGAGAAGGTCAGTTTGGCCCCAAATGGATAACTGCCTTTTTGCAACTCACTACATCATTCTGGCATCTTCAAACTGATCTCCCTCCTCTGCCTTTTCCTCCATGACCTTTCCCTTATGTGTGTTGTATTTTTAGTTTGAAAGACTGAAGGCAAGGCCTGTCTCCAATCTTTTTTAATTGATATATTTAAGGAGACAATATCTGTCCGAAAATTGGGATAAAATATAACAACATAAATAAAACATGCATAAGATAAAGAATTATTCAGAAAACCTTTGGAAAATCATCAGGTGCCAGAAGTTTTAAAATCCTGAGATCACTATGACCCTGACTGAAGGATGAAGGATATATCCAACTTAAGTCCTACCTACAGTAGATCCACTGAAATGAATAGGACTTAAGTTAGACTAACATTGGATACAACCCAAGGGTTGCAATCTTATACTTGCTTACCCAGGAGTAAGTTTCATTGAACTCAGTGGGGCTTAATTCTGAGTAGGCATGTATAGGATTGCACTGTCAGTTTTCTCTCCTGTATTGGCAAGCACCTCAGGTTACTTAGCTCTTACAAGGACTTTCTAAGACACAGCTTTACACCTAAACCAGTTAAAGAGATTATAGTTTCCTTTTGTGCGTTTTCTCATGGATGGAGAACAAGTAGTGCCCTACTCCTTTTAATGTGACTTCCTTTTTAAAGGAGTACCATGAAAGTCCCAGAAAAAAATGCATATTACAATTCCTCATCTTACCTTTAATATAGAATATATTTCCAAGAAATTATGGGCTTTTTAAAACCAATATTTGAAAGAAGACCTGCCAGATCTATTGATCAAGCTGGCATATTCAGCTAGACACTAGAGCAGTGTTCTCCAACCTTGGGTCTCCAGATGTTTTTGGCCAGCTGGATGGGGCATGCTGGGAGTGGTAGACCAAAAACATCTGGGGACCCAAGGTTGGAGAACACTGCACTAGAGAATCATCAGAAGGCACAGGTTCCGCTGCTGAAATTAAGCAGGGTAACCCTATAAACTGCCTGGATGGGTCCCATATGAAAGCCACAATGAGCTCCTTGGGAGGAAGAGCAGAAAGTAGAATAATAAATAGGGTTGGACATTTGATGTCAAAAAATGTTTTGGCTAATTGACCAGTCAACTATGATCAAGTAATGGTAATTTAAAAAAAAAACAACCTACCTTTATTAGAATAAAAAGATACATTAATCATCAATGGGCTTGATAATTATGCTAATTACAAAAACAAGAGTAGCTAACTGTTATTATCAGGGGTCACAAAATTGGGCTGGCCTTGGTAGCCAACCAAAAAGTTATGGTCACCATGCCCTTGCCTCATAATGCAAGTTCACAATCCCTTCTTCCTCTCTACAGCTACATCCTTTAAAAAAAATGTAATGAATTATTTTTACTTTTCCCAATGTTAGGTAATGTTTCTATAAATTCACTGGATAGTTCTTCTGTCTGGCTTTTATTCTAAAACATCAGGGCCAGCCTACAGTTACAACACGAAAAAAATAAAATTAAAAATGTAAACAAAGCAAAGAAACAGCGACTATTAAAAAACAAGTCAGTTTTAAAAAGGAGTTGTGTTACATTGGCAGCAGGCCAATCAGGAGCATCATGATTTTATGGAATATTTGACCATGGTCTATTGACAATATTTGACCGGTCAATTGACTGGCATGCCAACTCTAATAATGAATAACTACAAGTCAATGGGGCTGTTCACACATAACAACACAGAACACCTGCCTCTTCCAGTTTACAGCACAACCCACGATTGGGAGGGAGAAAGAAGAGAGGAGAGTCATGACCTATAAAGGTAACTTACATATCCTTAATATTAACAGATGTATTTATTTATTTTTGCCAATGATGGACTGAAAATATATTTTATCAGCAATGTTTAATTAGAATAGATATCCCAATAACTTTCCAAGTTAGCCATAATTAAACAAATATATACTCTATCTTATCACAGACTTGCATAACTGGCTGCATTCACAAGCTATTTTCTACATACTGTCTTTCAGATTAGCTTTCCATATTACTGTCATCTGGAGATATTAGCACAGCAACCTTTCTCTCTGGCAGCGGGCCAAGAAATGGAACAGGTTAATGTCCTGTAGTAACCTTCTCCACAGGGGTAGATAACAACTAATCGCACCACATGTCAGCAGAGGCTCAGCTTATTTTCCTCACCCAACCACAAGTCAGCAAAGTGACTACCACCAATAGTTTATTAGGGCTGCTTTTCATTCCTGACACAACTTTTGTCCTCTGTTTCTCTTCCAGAGAGGAAGTTAGAGTCAACTTTCCAAAAGGAATTTGACCTACAAATACAGGTCAGGAGGAGATACTCTTAAAGATCAAGAGGTCATGCAAAGCAAACATACAATGAATACAAAAGAATCTCCTCCTCCTCCTCCATTGTATTCACAGGATCTTACAGTCACAATCTTCATCTACCAATGAACTGGGGATTATGATGTGCATTTATATATATCTTTTATATACTATTTAGATTAGAACTACTCAAAGAAATACATTTTGGGGAAAGATACAGCTTTACATTTTAACAAGCCACTTAAAGAGCCAAACCAGATGATAATTGTTCATGCGTCTCCTGACCTTTTTAAAAACGGAAATGCAGTAGCAAGAAGCTGCACTTTTAATCAGAACAGAGGCAGCAGGGGAGCTTAATCCTTCCCCTGTAGGTGGGAAATCAAAGTCACCCCTCCCAGCTGCTTTTCCATGGAGGTGGAGAGAAAAGCAGGTTGGGGAGGACAATTTTGATCAGCAAAACTGAGGATGGTGAAAAGCTGAGGCACCGCTGCTGCTGCTGCTGCTCCCACTGCTGTATTTGTGTTTTTATTTTTAATGTCATGGGACTGTTCATGTATCTCTCCTGTATCAATCTATTTTAGTTATTTTAAGGGTTTACTTGTTTGCTCTCAATTAAAGGCCACAGACATTTTCCACAGAAACCTGTAAATGCTTATCAGTTTGTTTGCGGTACGCAATAAGCAACAGTGGATACTAGTGTCCCAAGAGTGTTTCCATTCTGTCTTTCCCTTCTTGGATTTTATGTGCTAAGAAAAAGAGAGAAGTTCTGAGAAAACACGGGAGGGTAACAAATGGAAAATGTCATCTGGACCCCATGTAAAATTCCACAAATGAGGCAGAGTGATTGCACAATAAAAGCCTTGTGTAGAAGCATTCCAAACTTTTCTTCTTTATGCTACTCAGACTTTCACATGACATGTGATTCAAGGAAAAATCTAGCTAAATGTGGGAGACAATTGCAACTGTTACTTGGCAAAGTTAAATAAAAATCAATAAAGTGAAACAGAATTTGCACCTAGAACTTCTTAATTGCTGTAGGAAAGCTCAATTTGAAGTTGTGCATTTACTTACTGAGTTAAAAATCATTTCAAGATGTGGGAAACATCTTCAGTGACCTTAGCTCTAAATTTGAGTACAAACATTAATTTAGCTCAAAGTGTATTTTCGAATGTACATATACCAGTCACTGGAAAAGGATATTCTTTCACTTAATTGGTACACTGATTAAAAAGTGCAGACAACATTTTAACAAATAGGGGTTTGATCCTTGGGTATGGTACTTAACTAAGATTTACACACCATTCAGTGTGCTACCATCTCACACACAACTCCCTAAAAAATGCTATTGTGGCATTTCCAGAGGTATCAGAATCATAACAAGTCTGTTGTTCAGGATTTTTTCAAGGCAATTCATTCCAAAATATATTAAAGTCTTTCAAAATGCACTTATGATGAGCTTGAATTTGCTCTGCCAATTTCACTAAAATAGGACTGAACACATGCTTACCACTTTTGTGAACCTCACTCATCATCTCCCATTAAGTCCTTCACTTATATGCATATAAGCTTGAAATGTGACTGGCCCAACTAGTGACCTTAGAATTTTATAGAGAAAAGAGGAACTTTTTTGTCTTGAATTTCTGTTCCTGCATCTCTCAGAGCCTAAGCATTCCAGAACCTTCAAAATAGCACTTCCCCCTGGACTGCAGGCAGGACCCAATTCAAAGATCCTCTCTAGGGGGAGGGTATACCCTGCGCTCCCACACAGATTGGAAGAGCAATCACAACCCCTCAGCCCCCAAAATGTAACAAACATGATTTAAGGCAAAACAGGCACCACTTAGTCAAAACTGAAGAGAAAAAACAAAACAAGGGATCAGCAGGACAGAAAGGAACTCTCCTAGGAACCCAACTACCTAGAATCATAGAAAAGTAGAGTTGGAAGGGGCCTACAAGGCCATCGAGCGAGTCCAAACCCCTGCTCAATGCAGGAATCCAGGTCAAAGCATCCCTGACAGATGGCTGTCCAGCTGCACCTTGAATGCCTCCAGATTGGGAGAGCCCACCACCTCCCTAGGTAGTTGATTCCATTGTCTTATTGCTCTGACAGTCAGAAAAATTTTCCTGTTTAGGTGGAATCTAGGTTCCTGTAACTTAGTTGACCCCATTATTCCGTGTCCTGCAAACTGGGATGATCGAGAAGAGATCCTGGCCAAGGTTATGACGGCATAACCTTGAGGAAAAAATCAGGACCCAGTAGACAGTGTTGGGTAGAATGCCCAGATACACTAGGTGAGTTCACATGACATGCCAACCCACACTGGCAATAAGCCATGGTGGGTTAATTGTTGTGCACACGACCCATAGTGTACCCAACAGATGATTGGGCTCATTGTGGATTGTTCGGCCCCTCTCTCCCCCTCCTTCCCCCTTGGTCTTCCAGTGGGTACCCCAGGGGACACTGCAGCAGGACCAACTTGCCTCCCCCACCCCACCGTATTTGCAAGCTATTTTTGGCTTGCTGTGGCTTTTTTGTCCTTTTACGCTTCCCCCTCCCCAAAGATCGCCATCTCCAGCTTGACAGCCAGCATTTACGATCTCTGTCTTGACAGCCACTAACAGCCCCTTCCAAGTGCCCAAGTGGCACCTTGGAGGGGCTGTCCATGGTCACAAACCATTTGGGGGGGAGGGGGACCCCCAATGTATGCAAATATTTTCACACATTTAAAAGGGGGGGAAAGATCTTTCGCAAGTGCGTACCTGCACACTTACAGAAGTCCGAAAATGGGCAACCTCGACTGGACAATGTCCAGGGAGGTACCTGCTGCCAAAATGCAGCAGGTACCAACCCTGGACATTGACCCAGAGAGGCTCCAAATAGCCTTTCCCGCTTGATTTGGTTTGACAGCTGTCAAAAGGTGAGCTGTCAAGCTGAACCAAAGACACAAGTGATCTGTGCTCATGAAAAGGGGGTGGTAGGATTTACACCTCCTTTGTACAGCTCCTTTGTACAGCTTGTCTGAGCGTGGAAAGCTAAGCAGGGTCAAGCCTGGTTATTACTTGGATGGGAGACCCCTCCTCTAGTTTCCTGCATTGAGCAGGGGGTTGGACTCGATAGCCTTGTAGGCCCCTTCCAACTATGAAATCTATCCTCCCCCCCTTTTTTTTCTTTTTGGACTCTGCTGTCCTGTGCTCTCATGTTTCCACTGGTTCCCAAGACTCTAGGTGCTTGGGAACATAGAAAAGTGTGATCTAGCTGTTAAAACTCTGGTTGATTTTAAAAGGTTTTTTTTTTGACAGGGCTCCCCATATGCAGGGCTTCCTGCATATGTCCCTTTGAAAAAACCATCTGGAGCCCTGCCCCCCCCAAAATACTTATTAAAGGCGTTGGAGTTTCGACAGCTAGCTGTCAAAACTGACAGCTCCATTAAAAAGGAGGTGGCCCACAGGTTTCCGTGTTCCCGGGCACTCTGAGTCTTGGGAACAAATGGAAAAGTGAGAGCACCCTTAGGACAGTGGAGTCCACACACACAAAAAAGAGGATCTTGCTGCAAAGGGGGTGTAAATCCCACCAAACCCTTTTTGCAAGCACAGACCACTTGCGCCTTTGGTTTGACTTGACAGCTCACCTTTTGACAGCTGTCAAAACCAACTGGGGGGGAGGCTTTTTGGAGCCTCTCTGTGTCAATGCCCAGGGTTGGTACCTGCTGCACTCTGCTGCACTGAGAACAGGAATTCATGATAAGAAACTTCCTTTTCTCCTGAGGGCATTTCAGAACTTTCAGGATGTAGACGCGCTGCAGCATCCCAGCATGGGCCTCGAAATGGACTAGGATTAGTGGATATGAACCCTCAGTAATACCCTTCTACCAACGGTTGCATCTGCAGAGAACACTTCCATCTTATAATGTTTTGCAAAGTTATGCAGAGACCCACATAGCCACTTTACAAATTTCTTCCGTCAAAACATTGCTCTGAAAGGCTGAAATGCCACCAAAGTGATACCCAAAGGGAGTAACTTCCCAAGAATTTGATAAGCCAACACTATACATTCACGCAGCCAGTGAGAGACAGTGGACACCAATCCCTTCTTCCCTTACCATGAAACAAATATTTTTTTAACTATAAAAAGAATGTCTTTAAAATATTCCCATAGAGGGTCTTTCTTATGACCAGCAGCCATGACAGATTGTAAAGTTAAGTATGGGAATATAGGAAGCTGTACAGTGGACAATTTTGTCATCTTTCCAGTGTTACTCCTTTCTCCTTCGATCTGCCTTGGCCCAGCTGCACCCACATAAAAATAAAGGAAAGTGTGCAAAGTGTATACAGTGCAACAAAGAGATGCAAGGCCTGGTTGTAAGGATGAAACAACAGTGTAAACATTCTATGTAGTTGTAAATTACTATGGTTTAGTGGTAAGGTGGCTAATTATGAATCACCAAAACAGAGAAAATTAATCACTAAAAAAAGGACAGCAATTTGCTTAACACTTGCCTATGCCGATTTATTTGTAGAGATGCAAATTAAGAAATAATTATCATAATTTAAACAGAAATACAGTAAACCTCATCAGAGTGTGGAAGACTCTGACAAAGTGACCTGTGTGCCTGTCTGGTCAGGTGCTAACTGGTGATGGGCAACAGTTCTTAATGGTTCTTTGCCTTTAAACTTGAATTGGAGAGGACAGCCCTTCAAATAAGGACGGTCTTCTGTAAAAGAGGACACATAGCCACCCTAAGATTTATACCATTATTTAGGGAATATGTGAAGTAGTAGCAATGGGAAACTTGATGTAAATCAATCAACACTGTCTGGAAATCTTACAGCTTATAGGTCTTGTTAGCCCAAACAATGCAAATGTATTTCCCATTCAGGGTGCTGGGTTTCCTTCACAGAAAAAGCTTCCTGTGGAGATAAACTTTCAAGCTGAACATCAACCAGAGCTGCAGCCACAGTAATGCATAGATCATAGGAAGAGATTATTTAACTTCAGGTCTGCTACTTGGTAGAATCTCTTCACGTCCATTTCATTTTATTCTATACTATATCAATACAACTGCCTCAGCTTATAGGTCAGAATTTTAGAGTGATATAACGCTTTTAAGTCACATAATTCCAGTAACAATTGTTCTCCCTATCAACAGTGATTTGGAATCTGAGGTAAGTTAACTTAAGAAAGTTCAGAGAAGGAAAATTTCCTGTCCTCTCCTGCCTTGTGCCCCCTGATTCTATCTTAGCTACCGCAGGTAAAATATTTTCTAGGATTCTCGCAAACTGTCTTCTATCTATTTCAGAAGAGATCCTCCCTGAAACTCAATATGGTTTCCGCCCCTCTAGAGGGACAGTAGACATGATTTTTACTGCACGTCAGCTCCAAGAAAAATGCCGGGAGCAAAATCAACCCCTTTATATGGCATTTATTGATCTGGCTAAGGCCTTTGATACTGTAGACCAAACAGCTCTCTGGACTATCCTTATGAAAATTGGATGCCCCAATAAATTTGTGAATATCTTGCGACTTCTCCATGACAACATGACGGCAACGGTTTTGGACAACAATGGCTCTCATGGTGCTCCATTTAAAGTGGGATCAGGTGTTAAGCAGGGATGTGTTATCACCTCAACATTATTTGCTATTTTCATCGCCATGATTTTACATCTTGTCGAGGGGAAACTTCCCACTGGTGTGGAAATTATATATCGAACAGATGGAAAGCTTTTTAATCTCAGCAGGCTGAAAGCAAAAAGTAAGGTAATTACAACCTCCGTTGTGGAACTTCAGTATGCTGATGATAATGTGATCTCCGCACATTCACAGGATGATCTCCAAACTATCCTAAATGCTTTTGCAGAAGCATAAGAAAAACTTGGTCTCCCACTTAACATCAAAAAAACCAAAGTGCTTCATCAGCAAGTGCAAGCTAACCCTTTGATGATGCCATCTATCCAGCTTGGCGGGACAATACTGGAAAATGTTGATCATTTTCTCATCTTGGCAGCTATCTTTCTGCTACAGCTAACATCGACAGTGAAATCCAGCATCGTTTGAGCTCCGCAAATGCCGCGTTTTCTCGAATGAAACATAAGAGTGTTCGAGGATCGGGATATTTGTAAGAAGACCAAAACACTGGTTTATGAGGCCATTGTATTGCCAACTTTATTGTATGCCTGCAAAACATGGACTATCTATAAACGTCACTTCCACCTCCTTGAAAGATTTCATCAACGTTGCCTCCGGAAAATCCTGCGAATTACTTGGGAAGATAGGCGAACAAATGTCAGTGTACTGGAAGAAGCAAAGACTACTAGCGTTGAAAAAATGATCCTTCAACGCCAACTTCAGTGGACTGGTCATGTTGTTTGAATGCCTGACTGTCTCCCAAAGCAGTTACTTTATTCCCAACTCAAGGATGGAAGCGGAATATCGGTGGTCAATATAAGAGCTTTAAAGATGTTCTTAAGGCTAATCTAAAAAAATGCAATATAAACATCGAAAACTGGGAAGCTCTGGCCCATGAACGATCTAACTGGAGGTTGGCCTTTCACAAAGGTTCTGTGGACTTTGAAGAAGCCCGAGTGCAAGGTGAAATGGAGAAACATGCTAAGCGAAAAGCACGTCAAATGAATCCTTTACAGGACCATCTTCCATCTGATAATGTGTGTCCTCACTGTGGGAAGCTGTGTGGATCTAGAATTGGCCTCCATAGTCGCTTACGGACCCATCGCTAGAGTCTACACAATTTTTCTTTAGAATTTCCTCGTTTTAAAATTTCCTTTTTGTAAATTTTTATCCTGGAAGACAATCTTACTCGGTCACGAGTGATCGCCTGATGATGATGATGCCCCCTGAAAAGCATCTCTGGTGAGTCAGGGGTCTTTCCTAAACAATGTGGGATGGGGGCTGCTGAGGAAGGAAAAAATCATTCAAAACTCATCAGAATTCCTCAACAAGATCAATAAGGGATGGGCAGGCAGGTGTCCACAGGCACACTACAGGGAGCCATAGGAGATAAATCTGTTTCTCGTGACTGCCTGCCCACTGAATAGCTAGCACAAAGCGAGGTGCCCCTCCTGCAAGTTCTCTGAACATTGCAGAGAACTTGGAAGGTTCCCTCACCTCATGGTTGGTGGGAGATTTCATCCCCCCTCTGAGTTCCCTGGCATGCACAGGGAACTGGAAGGCACGATTAAGCTCACTTTGCACCAGGCTTTAGAGACACTAAGAAGGAGATTCTTTCACTGCTTCTGAGAGCCTTCAAAGTCTGATCAATCTAGGTTAGAAGATCTTCCTTGACTCTGGTTATACTGATCTCCTTGACCTCCTTATACACAAGCATTGTTTTCTCAGCACCTGCACTGAAACTGTCATTCTGAAATTACGTTTTCTATCTTTTTTTCAGCTAACAAAACCCCCAATCTGTCCAAGGTTGTCCATATTATGCTCAAGGGCCTTCAGAATGTATTTGCTCTTTTTTAAATGACCGAGTAGGCCAAGGCCATGGCAGTGAACATTTAACCTATGCTTATCATCTGCTCCCAAGGCGTGGAATTGTCTACTGAATTCAGAACCATGCAGCCATACTAATGCTCCATGTTTATCTTTAGGCAGCTCTTATTGTTCAGATGTCATAATCTAGAACAAACCCCCAAACCCTTTATTCTACAATATTTTTGTCACCCCACCTCAATCTTGTATCCTCTAACACAGTGTTCTCCAGCCTTGGGTCCCCAGATGTTTTTGGCCAGCATAGCTGGCTGGGGCATGCTGGGAGTTGTAGGCCAAAAACATCTGGGGACCCAAGGTTGGAGATCACCGCTCTAACACTTATACTGCCTCCCTCATTTCCTAACATTTTATTTACAAGTTAGGCTTTGCTTGCAATGGGCTGCCTCTCCTGGTATCTAGCCATTTAGTCACATTCAGCCAACGGAAGTCAGTGCTTTGTCACCAGTGAATGACTGTAATAAAGCACTGCAGGGTGGCAAAGTGTACGAATTACCATTAATGACTATACAGTATGTGAATTATGCTGCCCTAAGTCTTTTCTGAAGATTATTGTGAATGACTCTCTGTATACAAGGGGTGCATTATACCTAGTGGCAGAGTAAAAATAAAACAGATTACAGTATTTTTCCATGTATAAGACTATACTTTTTCCTAAAATCGCTAGACTAAAAATTGAGGGTCGTCTTATAACGGAAGTAAGCCGAGGAGAGAATTGCGCGGTTGCAAAACTGCCCAGTGGAGGGCGTCTTATACATGGGGGCATCTTATAGACGGAAAAATACGGTAATAAAATGGGCAGAGTATTTCACTCTTAATGGACCAAGCTGTTGGATTATTGAACATGCTTTCAGGACCCGCTTTAAAAAAAGAAAGTATTGTATACGTCCCTCAATGCAGTGCTCCATCCAACCAAGCAATGCCCCATTGTCAGGCAGCTCTTAAAAAGCAAAGCAGCACATCTGCGGGGTGGGTCAGTGGGGTGGCAAACATACTGACATTCCCCCATACCCTTTTTATATTATTGTCACTATCACTGACCAGGTTTGCACATAACACTAACCCATAGTTTATTTAACCCATAGCTTGTTGCCCTACCCAGGGTTTGTCTGGCAGACAGATGAACAAACTATGGTGTGTTTCCCCAGTCCCTGGGTTGTTTGTTTCCCTCCTCCTTTCTCTCCCTGTATCCCAAATGTCTTTGTGGCACTGTAGTACTAGCATGTAGAGTGGCTGGTTGTTTTTCCACTCTTGCCCTCCACCTCTATAGCCTGGTGAAACAACCCATGAACAACCCACAGTTCTGGATTCACATGTAAAGACAACCCATGGTTTAAACAACCAAGAGTTCACAACCCAACAACAAATCATAGGTTCTTTTTCTGGGTTGTCCGTGGTTAACCAACAATGTTTTCTGAGCACAGCTTGATTTGCACATCATGACAACCCAGAATTTAGTATTATGTTGAATTAGTGTTATCTGCAAACCAGGTCAATATCTTTATTCCTCGTGGCCAGTAATTTGATTTTAAAAAGTGCCAGCAAGCAACTATTCCAGATATCTACATCTTACCTCTTTACTATTACATTTAAATAATAAGAACATAAGAAGAGCCATGCTGGATCAGACCAAGGGTCCATCTAGTCCAGCATTCTGTTTGCACAGTGGCCAACCAGCTGCCCACGGGTAACCCAGAAGCAGGACATGAGTGCAACAGTACCCTCCCGCCCATGTTCCCCGGCAACTGGTGTACATAGGCATACTGCCTCTGATACTGGAGGTAGCATATAGCCATTGATAGCCTTACCCTCCATGAATTTATTCAATCCCCTTTTAAAGCCATCCAAATTGCTGACCAATTTCCTCCCAAGAAATCAAGACAGCATACCTGATTCCCCTCCCCACCAACTATTTTATTCTCGCAACAACTCTGCGAGGTAGGTTAGGCTGAGAGCCAGTGACTGGCTGAAGGTCACCCAGTGAGCTACATAGATGAGTGAGGGATTTGAACTCGGATTTCCCCAGTCCTAGTCTGGCACTCTAACCACTATACCATGCAGGCTCTCTTACAATCAGGGCAACTTAGTAAACAAATAGTAGGGTAAATCCTCCATGACATCTTCCTCATAAATACAAGATCTTAAATGGAATGTCCAAGGACCATCCAAAGAGGAAATCTGTTGAAATCATAACAGGGTCAGAGCATACAATTGGGTTGCCTGACTGTTTAGCAGACACTAAACATGTGAGGCTTCCCCTATAGTGGAGGGGGCGGGGTTCCCTGACAGAAAAGAACTTGTAGGGTTGTCACTGAAAGAAGCCCCATGAAAGAAGTCATGCAGCCCAATCGTATGCATGTTTAAATAAGTCCCAAGGAGTTCAATGGACTTACTCTCAAGTTAGTGTGCATACGACTGCAGCCTTAATAATAGCGTTAACCATGAGTGTCAACTGCATGAATGTGCATATGGATAAAAACGGGGGGAAAGCCGCTTCACCTGTATAATATCTGCTTGTCACACAACTGCCAAAGGCAGCGGAAGAGAAATGGCTTCCCCGTGTGTGCGTACCTCTCACACACAACGCGCCTATACGGGTTTCCCTCCCCACGCCGCTCCAACTCCTCCTCCTCCCGATACGCACCCAGAGAGCCGCCTCCGACGAGGACGGCGCCGGTGAGAGCCCCTGCGGAGGCCCCGTAGATCTGCCGGGCGTCGTGGATGAGGCGCGGGGCGCGCTCCTGCAGGCAAGTGGCCACGCCGATGTGATAGACCCCCAAGAAGCCGCACCCCGCGAACGACACGCTCCAGCCGCCCTCGCCGCCCAGCATCGCGACCATCCTCCACCGGGGGTGCACGCCCAGAAAGCGTCGCAAGCTGGCTTAGCCAACGCGAACGGCGAGATCTCCTCGCAGCCGGCCGCGCCGATTCATAATAAAGCGCGGACAGCGCGCGCCGACGACATAACCAAGCCACGGATTCCGTCGCTCCGCCCCTTTCGCTTATTTAGGGATGTGGCACCGGATGTCTCAGCCAATCGGCGGGGAAATACAAAACAAGCTACCTCAGGGAGCCCGAGCGGCAGGGAGGGGGAGGGACGCTGGCGCGACGCGACTGGTGGGCGGAGCCTCCTGTCCTGCTTTGGTCCCTTCGAGATGTGGGTCGTGGATGGCTTCCAAGCCCTCGTGAGGTCAGCTGAGGTGGCCGCTTGGTCTGCTGGGGATGAAACAACTGGTAGGAGACTGGAATCGTATGGGTAAAAATATCCATGGATATATACGTGACTTTATTTTTTATCTATATTATTATTTTTTATTTATATGCATTTTATTGTTATTTGTCCCATTTATTACTTATTTATAGTTCACCTTTCTCCAGTAAGGGCAAGGTGGGGAACACATACAGGGGAGGTGGAGAGAGATCGCTATGAGTGTAAACACACTTGGTAGTAAGCACCAGTGAATTCAGTAACCCTTCTGAATAAATACGGATAGGTCGGGCTACAGGTCACTTAAAACAAAACAGGAAGATCAAATCAAACATCACAATTTAAAATTATTCAAATTCCATGAGCTTTTTAGGCATTTCAGTAAAAATGCCTAAAGATGACATACTTCTTGAGGGAAGGAATCCATAACTTCCCATGTTCGCTATTAAGCTCAATGGGTGATGCAACCTAACAGACCTCACAAGATAAAAATGGGTGCTGCCACCCTTAGCTCCCTGGAGGAAATTCAGGCTATAGGTATGACACCAGCTCCAAAGAGGCCCTACTCCTTATGTTTGCCATTCTGAATTGGGAAAGTGATGGCCCCTGTCCTATATGGTCTTATGTAGCATACACTTCTAGTAATCCACCAAAATTTGTACACCTCTTTCCCCCCTTTCTTTCTCTCTCTCTCTCTCTTTAGTGATTTGCTTTGTCCATTTTAGCTGGCAAGAACTGCAAGAAGCTCAAAAGCTTGCTTCTCTGTGTGAATTGATTTTCACAACAAGCTAGTTCCATAAAATATATATTCTCAGGCTGCCATCCTCTGAAAACATATTTAGGAGTGAGACTAGGTGGAGTTTCCAAATGCATAGGATTGGGCTACTAGCAAGATCTCTCAGGATCTGCCAGTAACACCCTGACTACACATTATTGTTGCAGAAAGGCAGTGCACTAGCAACTTCTAACATCCAAGAATCCCTTTATTGATTAATGAGCATTGAGCAACTTTGTCCTAATATAGCATCAGACTCTAGAGATACAAACTACTCTAGAGGAGTAATTAGTCTATAGTCTGTAGCAGTAAAAACAACAAAAAGTCTTGTGGAACCTTAAAGATTAACAAAGAGCCAGTATGGCGTAGTGGTGAGAGTGTTGGACTGGGAGTTGGGAGATCCAGGTTCTAGTCCCCGATCGGCCATGAAACTCACTGGGTGACTTTGGGCCAGTCACTGACTCTCAGCCTAACCTACCTCAGAGGGTTGTTGTGAGGATAAAATGGAGAGGAGGAGGATTGTGTAAGCTGTATTGGGTTCCTTGCAGGAAAAAAGGCGGGGTATATAATAAATAAATAAATAAATGTATTCTGGCATATGTTTTCATGGACACTGACCACTTCAACAAATGCATGACATGTTCATTAACCTCACATTAGTAGATTTATATACACACACATGCTGGGGGGTGGGGGTAGGTGAGAAATGTAAACTGTGTCGTCAAACGGACAGTAATTAACATGCCATTCATGAAATAATGGGAGATAACACATTACACAAACATAATTGCAATAGTGTGCCAATTAACACAAGTAGTATGATAATAGGTTTTTTTTTTAAAAAAACTGTCCTTATCAAGCTACAGGAAATAGTGTTGGATCTCTGAATGAATTAGACTTTAGTAATTTTGTGTTGATATCTGTCTTTGAAATTCTTTGGTTCAAGAATGGTCACCTTATTGACATAGAGTATCCTGGAAGGTTGACATGATCCCTCAGTGGTTTCTGAACATTGCCATTCCTGATGTCAGATTTGTGTTAGTTTATGCTTTTGCATAGAGAATGGCCTGTTTGAGACAATGACCTGGTTCACACATAACGCTGACTAGTAGTTTGTTTGTTTGTTTAATTTTATGTAAGAAAAATTAAAACATTAACAAACATTAGAAAACATACAATAATCCACAAACTAAACTAAAACTAAAATGAACTTCCAAACTTCTGCACAGTAAATTGAAGTAACAGTAATTATCCTTACACTATAATTATAAAGAAACCTCACTTTTTTCTATTGTCCAACATATTTTCTTCTTCTTTATCAAACTCCCAAGTACATCAATCTTTATTTTCCTAATTTCTGCAAAAAGTGTATTAGAGGTTTCTAGGGATGTGCGCGGAGCTTGATCAGGGGTGTGGAAGTGGGGCGAACTCTCCCTGTTTGACCCCCCCCGAGCTCCACGCGACTTACCTTTCCCCGGCTCAGCACAAGTCCCCACGAGAGGAGCCGGGGAAAGGAACTTCCAGGTCCCCGGCGCATCACTTCCGGGTCCCCGCTGCTGCGTTTTTAATGTAAAAACCAGGGAAACCCACCATAAAACGGCCACGATTTGCAAATCACGGCAATTTTAAGGTAGTTTACCCTGGTTTTTACATTAAAAACGCAGTGCTGGGTGACGCGCCAGGGACCCGGAAGTCCGCCGAGCACCTCAGCTGGTGCCGCGAGATGGATTGCGCGGCAGGGGTGCTCGCTGAGCGCCTGATGCGGTGAGCTCAGGAGTAAGGAGTGCACTAGGCCAATAAGACTGCATTGCCTACTGCATAGAATGTAGTAGGGCGTTGTTGGCAAATGAAGGCATATTGGAAGATGAGTAGGTGTATAAACCCAGAATGTTGTGGATGACATTATTGGGTCCTGTAATAATGTTGCAGGAGTAGGTGTGGGGACAGATTTGGCATCTGCTAATTTGGGGTTAACACTTGATGCATTTGAAGTGGACAATGCCCATGAAAGCTTATGCCAGAATAGATTTGTTAGACTGTAAACTCCCGCAAGACTCTTCATTGTTTCTGAGATATCAAGTGGCAACAGAACCTCCTTTTTAAAAAGAAATCTCAGCATTAGATTCCTACAGTGATCTGGGTGTTGTTTAGGCAATTGTTTTTGTGCAAATCAAAGTGATAATAAGTCAGCTTCACCTTTTAAAATTAGAGTGATGCATTTCTTTTAGACAAAGTATCTATTTTCCAAACTCTAAAAAATGCAGCTGTCTTGAAGACCTGGAAATAGTGGTGGAAATAATAAATGAAATATATTTATATGTTTCACAATGAAACTACACAATGAAATCCCAGCTCCACCCCCCCCCCCGGGACTACGCAACAATGAATTCCCTGTGTGTGTGTCCCCGGGACTACGCAACAATGAAATCCCTGCTTCCCCCCCCCCCCGGGACTTCACAATGAAATCCCTGTTCCCCCTCCCCCTTGGGACTACCCAACAATGTAATCCCAGCTTGCCCCCCACCCGGGACTACCCAACAATGAAATCCCAGCTCCCCCTCCCGTGTAGGCCCCGGCTGCAGTGCATATGAACATTCTTGTGGAGAAAGTCAACCTAAGCCCCCTTTCTGACACACACACACTCACCAAGGTGGGGGGAAGGAGACCCGGGGGGGGGGGGAGACAGCCAGTCTCCACAGAGGCCAAAGGGGACAAACAACATCTGGATAGAATCACCCCAGGGGGGAAGACAGGAAGCATCGCCAGGTTTGTCAATGCTCTCGTATATCAGCCCCATCTACATAAGACTTGAATACCTCCCAAGAGCAGACACTTCGGCACCCATAAGAAAGGACCACTCAACACCACAGGATGGGACCATTAAGCAAGTGGCTTCAAAGGGACCCCACCCCACGGGGGGAAGGCGTCACCCCACCTGACCCAAAAGGCCACCCCTCAGGGAGGGTATCAACCCACCTGATCACGGAGGGAGGGGCTACCTGAAACACCAAGGTATAAAGCACCCTGCGCAAGGGAACTGAGTTGTTGGACCTGATCAGCAATCTTGCCCCATGCCTGGGGTAAGGGAACGAAGGATCGGCAACCCCGGGTAGCAGCACCCGGCGTGCTCCAGCTAGCTGAAATCACTGGCCGCTTGGGTTGACCGGACCCCCGGGAAACCAAGCTGAAATCACTGGCCGCTTGGGTTGACCGGACCCCCGGGAAACCAAGCTGAAATCACTGGCCGCTTGGGTAGACCGGACCTCCGCCGGGAACCCAGCTAGCTGCTTGGGTAGACCGGACCTCCGCCGGGAACCCAGCTAGCAGCGTGCGGTTGACCGGGCCTCTGCTGGAGCCCGAGCTGAATTAACTAGCTGAGAGCCCTGAAATCACGGTGTCCTTGAGACTTCTTGCTTGCTACTTTGTACCGTACTGATAAGCTGTATTGCTGGCGTGTGTCTGGGTTTGTGAAGGTAATGTTGTAAATAAACTTGTTTTATAAAATATACTTTTGTGGCTATAAGTTATCCCTTTGTTCTGGGCTAAGGGTGATAGTCGCTGGGGACCTCGGAGAAGGCCCGCCCCAGGACTCGCTACCCCCTTAGCATTGAACCCGCGCAGAGGACCAGGTTGTCGGTCTTCCACTATTGTGTTTTGACGTAGGAGAGATTTGCATATCCGCTCCTGATTGGGCCCCTGTGGCGGCAGTTCATAGGAACATTCTAAATGTCATTGGAATTATTTGCATAACCGCTCCTGAATGGCCCCTGCGAACATTCCAATGATGATTGGCTGTCATCTATTTTGGGCCGTACAGGCGCAGTGATGACTTCTTCGAAGATTTGAAGCCACCAGTCTTTGTCCTTGGGTGATGGAGAGTATGCGTGCCAGGTTTGGGGTCTATCTGTCCAACCGTGTAGGAGCCTATGAGACGCACGCAAACGCCCGGACACATTGACACAGAGACACACAGGATTTGGGATGCCACACACACAACAGTCATTCTCTGACTGAAAGTGTAACGTTTAGGCTGGGTGCTGGTAGCAGAAAACTTTTCTGACAGAAATATCTGATCTTAAAGAAAAATCAGGTTAATCCTGAGAGTCTACAGGTGATGAAGAGTGACCGTGCAAAGTTTGGGGTAGATCCGTCATAACGTGATGGGGCCTATGCGACGCCCCGCCCCCACAACAGTCATTCAGTCCGTCAGTCATTTAAAAAGTTTCCCTCCCTTTTCACCCCCTTAGAGAACATTCTAAATGGCCTAGGGGAGATCTGCATACCCACTCCTATTGGCCCCTGCAGGAATTCATACGAACATTCTAAGTGTCATATGGGCTATTTGCATAACTGCTCCTATTGGCTCCTGCAGCAATTCTGAGGTGAGGCCAATTTGCATAACTGCTCCCCTGTTGTTTTGCCCATAGGAGATATGAGAGTGGGGCGATTTTGCCCCCTTTTTTCACCCCCTTGGGGACGGAACTTCCAAAAATCCTTCCTTAGTGGGCGTCTACATCATAAAACAATGTTCCTTCAAAATTTCATGTTCCTAGATTAAACGGTTTGAGCTGGGCATTGGTCAGTCAGTCAATCAATCAATCAATCAGTCAGGACATCATATATATATATATATATATATATATAGAGAGAGAGAGAGAGAGATTGTGTAAACCTAATCTTTTGGATGAGTACAACCAATAATCTTAAATTATCTGTTGATGACAAATTGAAACCTTGATCTAGGGGAAACTGATTCAGTTAATGCTAGATATGAAGCAATGGCTAATCTTGGATTATACTGGTGCAACTTCTACACAGTGGAACTTTTCATAAACAACATCAGAACATAAGAAGATCCCAGCTGAATCAGACCAGTGATCCATCCAGTCTAGCATCCTGTTTCCAACTCTGGGCAGCTAGTTGCCTCCCAGAAGTCTACAAGCAGATCATGAAGGCAACAGCCCTCCCATATTATGTGTCCCCATGTTCTCACGTCATCTGAACCTGGGCTGCTTCCCTCACGGTGACTTGCTTTGGGGCAGCAAGCGACCCTGACAACTCGTGGCTTATTGTAGGGGTTGTAGAACCCACAATGGGTTGCCGTGTCATCTGAACCCAGGTGACTGATCCCAACGTGTGTTGCAGGAAGTGGCAAGCAAGCCACTTGGCAAGAGTGGCAAACCCCCCTTGCCACTCTTGGCGATCTCACCCTTGCCGCCACCGGTGACAGCCACTCCACCAATACCCAATACCAATACTCTTTGAAGCAACCATCACTGGCTCGTTACCCTTAAAAAAAAAAAAAAATTGGGGCGGCAGAAACGTGCATCATTTAGATCGTTTCTTTAAAATGCTTTTTCTAGCCCGAAATGTGGAACCTTGCCTGGCCAATGTCCTGGTAAGTGTCAGCTGTCAAAGTGCAGTAAGTAACATCCATAGACATTGACAAAGTGAGGCTGCATATAGGTTACTTTGCACACACTTGAGAGATGTCAATTGAAAAGCAAAGTGGCAAACGGGGTTTTCCCCTGAAAGGGGGTGGCAAGTATCTCTTCCCTCATAGCAGTATGATCCCCTAGTTTTTAAGTATTGCCCTGACAGTTCTCAGTGCCCTCTACCTTTTCCATACTTCTCCAAGCCCCTAGGTACTCCAGAAAGGGGAGATCTACATGCCACCACCTTTTTGCAAGCACTTACCGTATTTTTCGCTCCATAAGACCTGACCATAAGACGCACTTAGGTTTTAGAGGAAGATAACAAGAAAAAAAATATTCCCCCTCCCCACCCCGGCGATGCGCCGGCCTCCCGACAGCCCTCTGGGTTTGGCGGCAGCGGCAGCTTTTTCCGGCCGATAACCTGTCTCGCTCCTGATTGGAAGCAGCCTGTTTGTTTTATGGACAGTTGTGCAACTCCTCAGTTTACTTCCGTGTAAAAGCCCATTTGCAGAGGCTCGCTCCTGATTGGAAGCAGCCTGTTTGTTTTATGGGCAGTTGTGCAACTCCTCGGTTTACCTCCGTGTAAAAGCCCATTTGCAGAGGCTCACTCCTGATTGGAAGCTGCCCCGTCCTGTAAAAGCCCGTTTGCAGAGGCTTGCTCCTGATTGGAAGCAGCCTGTTTGTTTTATGGGCAGTTTTGCAACTCCTCGGCTTACCTCTGTGTAAAAGCAGATTTACAGAGGCAAGGTAAGGGCAGTTTTGCAACCGCGCGGTTCTCTCATCGGCTTACAACATATTTACTTTTTGCAACATCCCGATTGTAGGCTGCACCCCTAGTTTAAAGACTTACATTAGGGGGGGAAAGTGCAGCCTATACTCGGGACAATACGGTAAAAGTTGTTCCCCCCCCCTAATATTCGCTCCATAAGACACACAGACATTTCCCCCTATTGGGGGGGGGGAGTGCGTCTTATGGAGCAAAAAAATACGGTACTTTTGACAGCTGTCAAAAGAAAGGGCTCTTTTTTAAAAAAAACTTAACTGGCAAATTTGAGCAGGCTTTTTGGACAAGGAATTATTATTATTATTATTATCATCATCATCATCATCATCATCATCATCATCATCATCATCATCATCATCATTTCTATACCGCCCAGTAGCCGAAACTCTCTGGGCAGTTTACAACAATTATAAAATTACACCAAAAAATACAATTATACAATAAAATACAATTTTACAATAAAAAAGAGTATAAAAAAATATATGATGCTGGCAGTTTTATTTTCAGTTCCTTTCCTAATTTATTATTTAGTTATTACTTTTCTATACCGCCCAATAGCCGAAGCTCTCTGGGCAGTTCACAACAATTAAAACCATAAAATACAACATAAAAAACAGTATAAAAATTTTAAAATCTCAATCGACAGCATAGAATAGGAGTAAAAGACGAAATAAAACCTAGCAGCAGTACAGAGATTTAAAATACAGTAAAGGATTTAAAACAACAGAGACTAAAAGACTAAAATTCCTGAGCAAATAAGGTCTTCACCTGGCATTGGAAAGAGCACAGGCCAGGTGAGCCTCTGGGAAGTTCATTCCACAACTGGGATGCCCCAGCAGAAAAGGCCCTCTTCTTAGTAGCCACCCACCTCCCTTCCTTTGGTGGGCCTTTTCTTGGCATGGAGATAAAGTGATTCAAAGTGTGTCTTGATTCGAAAATGGGCAGTTGGATCCCAGCGCTGTGCATGTTTACACTGTCGCTATGATGCTAAGATTCCAAGCTGGCCCCACTCATTCTGAAGCAGGCTGAAAGTTCTGCTGTCGCTCTTTGAACTTCTGGCATTCGTTGCAGGCAGAAGCGTCTTTCGGTGGCTCTTGCTTCTGTTCAGCGTTGCTGCTGCTTGGCTGTGCCTAAGCAATTTTGACATGGACACGAAAATGTTGAGAGTGAGTGTTGATTGTCGAATCCCAAGTAGGTTTGGGGGGAACAGGGCTCCGGGGTCAGGTTTTTGGTCAGATAAGAGAATTCTAGGAGCGGAGCAATCCTGGCCTCTTTGGGACAGCCCAGGATCTGCCCCTCTGACCTGGTTGCTTCTCAGCTCTGCTTTTTCCTTCGCAGAGAAAAATATACCTGTCTAGTTAGCTTCTATACATCAAAGAAGCAAAGACTACTAGCGGTGAAAAAATGATCCTTCAACGCCAACTTCAGTGGACTGGTCATGTTGTTCGAATGCCTGGCTGCTGTCTCCCAAAGCAGTTATTTTATTCCCAACTCAAGGATGGAAAGCGGAATATCGGTGGTCAATATAAGAGGTTTAAAGATGTTCATAAGGCTAATCTAAAAAAATGCAATATAAAGATCGAAAACTGGGAAGCTCTGGCCCATGAACGATCTAAATGGAGGTTGGCCTTTCACAAAGGTTCCATGGACTTTGAAGAAGCCCGAGTGCAAGGTGAAAGGGAGAAACGTGCTAAGCGAAAAGCACGTCAAACAAATCCTTTACAGGACCATCTTCCATCTGGTAACCTGTGTCCTCACTGTGGGAAGCTGTTTGGATCTAGAATTGGCCTCCACAGTCACTTACGGACCCATTGCTAGAGTCTACACAATCCTCTTTAGAATTTCCTCCTTTTATCCTGGAAGACAATCTTACTCGGTCACGAGTGATCGCCTGATGATGATGATTATATTTGGCCTTTTTTATTTGCATCCCAACAGTCTTGCCATATTTTGAAATTATTTGTAGCACAGAAAGCAGACTGTATAATGGGTTTGTCAATGTAAGAGCAATATCATCCACATAAACATTATTTTTTAATTTGAGAATTTATTGTTATGCCTGTGAAGTCCTAGGAGAGTCTAAGTAGGTTAACTAAAGGTTCAATTGCAAATGCAAACAAAAAGGAGACAAGGGGCAGCCCTGCTTGGCTCCTCTATTTATCCTGATTTCATTAGAATCCATCCCATTTGTTATTATAACTGCCTTATTATTTTGGTAAATTTCTGACAGGCAGTTTAAGAATTTATCACCCATACCCCAATGTGCCCATAATTCCAAGATATATCACTACTCCAATTTGTCAAATGCCTTGGAGGCATATAACGAGACTATTATATAAGAAGTATCTTTGTGATTGGAATAGTAGTATACAATATTTAATAAACATCTAATTGGATAAGCTATATTACACTGCTGGATCCATCCAAATTGATCTACTTTTATATGTTGGGGAGCTGATTCATTCAATCTGTTTGCTATTATGCCAGTAAAAAAAAATTGCATCCTGATTGACTAGGGCAGGGGTCCCCAACTTTTTTGGACCTGTGGGCACATTTGGGAATTTGAGAAACTACCATGGGCACCACCACAAAAAGCCTAACCAGTGGATCGCCACTTTGGCGTCTATGTCATGACCCCCCTCCAGGAGTCTTCCTCTGAGGACGAGTGTGACTCAACCAGTTCCCTGGACATTCCTCAGGAGCAGAGTGCAGAGACTGCTGCTCAGGAGAGGGCTGACCAGGCAGCTGAGGAGCCGGCAGGGCCCTCTGGAATGACCCGTGGGAGTTCCCCGGCTCGGCAGGGAGTTAGAATCAGATGCAGAGATGGTGCACATTGGTGAAGCCCCCAAGCCCTCGACAGCGCAGACAAGTGAGACGCCAGGAACAAACGCAGGCACCCAGACTGCAAGCCAGGAAGTCGGCCCTGTGAGGCGGTTATAATCAGCCTGCTGCTAAAGAGCTCCAGCTGGGGGATGGGTGTGCCCAGGCTGTAGGCAGTATAAAAACGCTCACTCGCCGAAGCCTGGGTATCAGGAAACAACGTCCTCCTTGGCTCTTGTTCCTGATTCCTGACCCTGCTCCTGACCCTGCTTGCCTTGAACCCCGGACTCTTGGACTCGACTTCGGACTGACCCTGACCACGCCTCTGCTCAACCCTTGGACTTTGGATTGGCCTAACCAGCTAGAATCCCTGGACCGTCTGACCACGCTTTTCTCTGCTCCACTCCTCTGAAGCCAACACAGTTTCCTTATCTAATCTCAGCTGTACTTTTGGCAGCACTCCCAGAAGCAAAGCCAGCAGTTGGCTGCCAGCCATCCTCAAGCCGGATAGTCTACCTGTTGCCTCTATGGATCTGAGGCTGCGTCTTATTCAGCATAAACATTTGTTTTGTGTCTACAGGACATAGCAATGTCCTTTTAATAAGAGATTGTCTAATTCAGTGAATTGCTGGTGGTGCAATACAGCTATTGCTTCTTTTAATCTTGTTTTTTGGCGATGTCTAGTAGTTGCTTCTTTTTGTGGGGAGGTTATTACATAGAGAAATTTTGTACCAGAACTTTCTTTGATATTCACTGATGTACACGCTCTTTTAAATTATTTACCCGCTTCATGAAAATTAACAAGTGGAAGGGGAAATGGATTCTCCACACCCTTTTGACAGCTAAAAGACTGATATTACAGAATTAGGATAAACACTCACCTCTTATAATGCAATGGATTGAAGACCTTACAATGCTTTCAATATAAGAACGAGTCGCATATAGACACCAATTTCAAATGGATACTTATTTGGATATTTGATCAGCTTTTGTTGAAGCCTATGTATAATTGCTAGAAAGTTGTACACATTTCATACAAATCCATGTACGTATATTAAAAAATGGGGTGGGGGTGTTAAACATTTTCCAGGGGCCCACGGGCACCTCATTGGGGACCCTTCGTGGACACCATTAGAAGTGCCTGATGGTGCCATGGCACCCACAGGCATTGCATTGGGGACTCCTGGATTAGGGTGATTGGGCGATATGAATCTAGCTCTTTGGGATTTTTCCAGGTTTGGGGATAACAACAATATGTGATAGATGCCACGTCTGTGGAGCAGGACTTTTACACATTATACCATTAAATGGGGTAGTCCTTTGTGGAACCAGTTGTTTTGCAAAGTCTTTATAAAAGGAGCCAGTAAATACATCAACTTGCAGGGCCTTGTGGTTCTTAATTTTCTGTATAGCTATTTTTTTGCCGCCTCCTCTGTGATCACTTTATTCAAAAAGTTCATAGTGCTCTTCAACATTTTTATTAATGACTTGGATGAGGAGGTACAGGGAATGCTTATTAAATTTGCAGATGACACAAAGTTGGGTGGAACAGCTAATACTCTGGAAGACA
This sequence comes from Shinisaurus crocodilurus, assembly GCA_021292165.1. NCBI lineage: Eukaryota > Metazoa > Chordata > Lepidosauria > Squamata > Shinisauridae > Shinisaurus > Shinisaurus crocodilurus. Next base: position 187,041,715 of record CM037879.1, read on the forward strand.
GAAACAAATTCAAAGTGACCTCGATAGGCTGGAGCGCTGGGCCGAAAACAACAGAATGAAATTTAATAGGGATAAATGCCAAGTGCTGCACCTAGGGAGAGGAAACCAAATGCAGAGTTACAGAATGGGGGACACTTGGCTCAACAATACTACAAGTGCGAAGGATCTTGGAATTGTGGTAGATCACAAACTGAATATGAGCCAGCAATGCGATGTGGCTGCAAAGAAGGAAAATGCTATTTTGGGCTGCATTAATAGAAGTATAGCTTCCAAATCGCGTGAAGTGATAATTCCCCTTTACTCTGCACTGGTTAGGCCTCATCTTGAGTACTACATCCAGTTCTGGGCACCACACTTTAAGAAGGACGTAGACAAACTGGAGAGGGTTCAGAGGAGGACAACAAGGATGATAAAGGGACTGGAAACAAAGCCCTATGAGAAGAGACTGAGAGAACTGGGCATATTTAGCCTTCAGAAGAGGAGACTGCGGGGAGATATGATCGCACTCTTCCAGTACTTGAAGGGTTGTCACACAGAGGAGGGCCAGGATCTCTTCTCGATCATCCCAGTTTGCAGGACACGGAATAATGGGCTCAAGTTACAGGAACCCAGATTCCACCTAAACATCAGGAAAAATTTCCTGACTGTCAGAGCAATAAGACAATGGAATCAACTACCTAGGGAGGTTGTGGGCTCTCCCAATCTGGAGACATTCAAGGTACAGCTGGACAGCCATCTGTCAGGGATGCTTTGACCTGGATTCCTGCATTGAGCAGGGGGTTGGACTCGATGGCCTTGTAGGCCCCTTCCAACTCTACTTTCCTATGATTCTATGATTCTATGATTTCAGGGAGAACTTGTTCAATTTAGCCTTTTCCAGTATTTGTCTGATTTGACAGATGTAGGGACCCTGTGAGAAATATAAATCTGAAGAAAGTGGCAAACAATGTGTTAATTTTCTGATAGTCATAAATTCTTTCCCCACTCTTCTTCTTCATAACAGATATTTTACTTTTTAGTGTTTTTTTGTTTTAGTCTGTTAGATAAAAGCCTTGAATATTTCCCACTGAGCTCATAATATTTCTGGTTTACATATTGTAACTCATTTGTTATCCTGCCAATTTCTAATGGTTTTTTTACTCAACCCTTTGTTTGTCTACTTCTAATAAAAAAATCTTATTACTCGTATGCTTATGTTGACTCTCCAGTTATTTCATTGCTGATTCTAACTGCTGTTTGTTGGAGTATGTGATCAGAAGATGTCAGCTCTGCAGGGAGGGTTTTTCGATTGATTGCCCATTAAAGGATGAAGGCAGACTTGCATAATCTGGTTAAAGGGCAAAGGGAGAAACCAAGCTTCTCTGTGTAGTCACGGGGCAGGGTTGAGTGGAATGAACCACTTCATTTCAGCGGAGGGAATTCTGGAGGTTCTTTGTGGTCTCTGTGCATCACACACATATGGGCTCTGCGCCTGCGCTGAGACCGTTCCGGAAAATTCTAAAGCTGAGGAAAATCGGGTGGGAGCCCCTCCCCCATCACACATGCTCCTTAGCGTGGCTCCCGCCTTTACCGCCATTGCGACTGGTTGTTATCTCTATCTCCCTGGAGATATTTTGGCTGAGCTTAAACTTACTCTCATTTCTCTGGTTCGTTGTCGTTGTCCTATCTATTTCTCGAATTCTCGCTCTGTTTTCTCTATCTAAAAAAACAAAAAAACAAAAAATCGTCACTATCGCCTCACTCTCTCCCCCATTCTCATCCTTCCTTGCAATTTCTCATTTTTTCCTCACTATGCCTCCTAAGGCACTGTTTCATAAATGTGTGAGGTGCGGGACAAAAATCCCTCCAATAGATGGGCATTTGTTATGCCTCTTGTGTCTCAGGCAATCGCATGTAATGGAGTTGTGCCCGCATTGTCAGGCCTTCACAAAGCAGGCCTGAAAACACCGTGCCACTAAATTGAGGGCCCTGCTTTAGGGGCAAGCTCTCTTGGCAGTGTCTCCTACTCCAGCGCAGAAGCCTTGAGGTTCGTGGCCGTGTACGCCTCCGTCTCGCACTCTAACTTTGGAGACTACGCCGTCTTCTTCTAAGCCGCGGGAAGCCTATATAGCTAAGAAGCTAGCTAAAAAGGCTTGCAAAACCAAAGAGGAGATGAGTAAAAGGAAAGAAAAAGTGGCTAAGAAAGAAAGGCAGAAGGAGCAGTTACTGAACTCTCCGATATTACCTGCCACTGAAAAGATGTCGACACAGTTGGCCCCACTTATGGTTTTGCCCACTGGTCAAGACACTCAACCATTGAGTTCGGAACACTGACGATCTCCATTGGCATCGGCATCTGATCATAGAGCTGGCAGGTCATGATCCAAATCTCCAAAAACGGCTCCGGTATCAACAGCGGGGGCTGCATCACTCTCAGATGGAGACCTCGTAACCAGCAGCCCCAGGCACCGCAACGTTCTTTTAACCAGCAAAAGTAAGAACAGGCCTGTGGCTCACGCTGGCTCAGCTTGTCTGAGTGTGGAAAGCTAAGCAGGATCAGGCCTGGTTATTACTTTGATGGGAGACCCCTCCTCTAGTTTCCTGCATTGAGCAGGGGGTTGGACTCGATAGCCTTGTAGGCTCCTTCCAACTCTATGATCTATGAAATCTACCGGGGCTCCCCAAAAGGAGGCAACTTTGGGAAACAACGTCTTTGACTTCCCTGCTTGATCATCGCTCCATCTCCTTCACCGACCACCTTCAGAACTCGGCTGTGTCGACATCTCCAATCCTGGCACAACATCACTATGGATTGGTGGGTGCTAAACATCATTCGACACAGCTACCGGATTGAGTTTCGAGTCCTCCCTCCTTTTCTCAGCATCAGGACTACCCAGCCAACTCCAACTCTGCTGGAAAAGTGTCCTCTTCTCAAAAAGGGAGCAATACAACCAGTCCCCAAAGGAAATCTGGAGCAAGGCCTTTAGTCCAGGTACTTTATGGTGCCGAAAAAAGATGGAGGACTCCGACCGGTCTTGGACCTTTGGACTGTCAACCTCTTCATTTCACCCAAGAGGTTCCAGATGGTCACACTCCAATCGATCTTGCCTTTACTCCGCTGGACTGATTGGTTTGCATCCATCGACCTCAAGGATGCATGTTTCCATATCGCAATCCACGAAGACAGCCAGAAATACCTTCGGTCTCGGGTCGGAGAAAATACTTACCAGTTTGTGGTTCTACCTTTCTACCATTCTACCTTTCCAACGCTCCGAGGGTGTTCACGGAATGCGTGGCTGTTGTGTGCGCCAGTCTCTGAGCAAAGGGCATCACCATCTTCCCCTATCTCGATGACTGGCTGGTAGTGGCGTCGTCAGAGTCCATACATCGACATGCACTGACGGACACGCTCTATCTTCTGGATGAACTGGGACTCTGCTTGAATTCGAGAAGTCGGTCCTTCGACCTGTAAGGGAAATACAATTCATTGGAGCAAGATGGAATGCAATCGATGGTCGGGCATATCTGCCACAGGACAGGGTAAACAAAATACTAACCTTGTCCTAAAGATTGTTCAATCTCAAAGTCTGTACCGCTCACTCTGTCCAACGTCTTGGGCACATGACGTTGATGATCTCAGTTGTTCAATACACACGCCTACATATGCGACCTTTACAAAATTGGTTGATCCACAGTTTTCACCCAGAAACAGACAAGCCGTCCCTACGCCTTCATATGCCTCACAAGGTCAAAGAATTGTTTTAGGACAAGACATTGTGCTTCCGGCTTTTTTCCGATCTACATCTACATCCATCGAAAAAACACTGCACTGCCTTGATTTTTATTTTTTTATTTTTTTATTTTATTTATTTATACCCCGCCTTTTTTCCTGCAAGGAACCCAAGGTGGCTTACATAATCCTCCTCCTCTCCATTTTATCCTCAAAACAACCCTGTGAGGTAGGTTAGGCTGAGAGTCAGTGACTGGCCCAAAGTCACCCAGTGAGTTTCATGGCCGAGCGGGGACTAGAACCCGGATCTCCCGAGTCCCAGTCCAATACTCTCACCACTACGCCACACTGGCTCTCTTGATGTCCGTCGGAAGCGTGCCTTCTATAAGGCTTGTATGGAGTCAATCAGAAAGACTCAACAGTTGTTTATTTGTTACGGGCTGCCTAAAGTCAGAAACCCGGTGTCCAAGCAACGACTCTCATCCTGGATCGTGGACACTATTAAGCTGATGTATCAACTAGATGACCGTAGCTTACCTGGTTCAATGAGAGCTCATTCTACCAGGGCTCTCTCAACGTCGATGGCTTTCGGAAGAGGGGTCCCCTTGCCACACTTGTGCCAGGCAACAACTTGGTCTTCTCCCTCGACGTTTATTCATCATTACCACCTCAATGTTCGTGCCAGGGTGCAGAACGCATTTGGGAGAGCGGTTCTGTCATCAGTGACTCAATGACTGTTGACACTGACCCACCTCCAGTAAGTCAGCTTGCTACTCTGTCCATATGTGTGTGATGCACAGAGACGATGAAGAAGGACGGGTTGCTTAATTGTAACTGTAGTTCTTAGAGTGGTCATCTGTGCATTCCACAACCTGCCCTCCATCCTCACTCGGTGTCTACATCGAGTTCGATGGATATTCTGATGGAGGTTGGACGACGACCACTTGGTTGATCTTGATGTCGAGCCTGTCATGGATGTCGAAGTTGGAAATTTCTCTTGGTCCTGAGGGTTGCAATAGGCGGTCTCAGGGAACTGAGGTAAAGGGCGGGAGCCACACTAAGGAGCACACGTGATGGGGGAGGGGCTCCTGCCTGATTTTCCTCAGATTTAGAATGTTCAAAAACTGTCTCAGTGCAGGCACAGAGCCCATATATGTGTGAATGCACAGATGACTTGGATGAGGAGGTGCAGGGAATGCTTATCAAATTTGCAGATGACACAAAGTTGGGTGGAACAGCTAATACTGTGGAAGACAGAAACAAAATTCAAAGAGATCTTGATAGGCTGGAGCGCTGGGCTGAAAACAACAGAATGAAATTTAATAGGGATAAATGCCAAGTGCTGCACCTAGGGAAAGGAAACCAAATGCAGAGTTACAGAATGGGGGACACTTGGCTCAACAATACCACAAGTGAGAAGGATCTTGGAATTGTGGTAGATCACAAACTGAATTATGAGCCAGCAATGCGATGTGGCTGCAAAGAAGGAAAATGCTATTTTGGGCTGCATTAATAGAAGTATAGCTTCCAAATCGCGGGAGGTGATAATTCCCCTTTACTCAGCACTGGTTAGGCCTCATCTTAAGTACTGCGTCCAGTTCTGGGCACCACACTTTAAGAAGGACGTAGACAAACTGGAGAGGGTTCAGAGGAGGGCAACAAGGATGATAAAGGGACTGGAAACAAAGCCCTATGAGAAGAGACTGAAAGAACTGGGCATATTTAGCCTTCAGAAGAGGAGACTGCGGGGAGATATGATCACACTCTTCCAGTACTTGAAGGGTTGTCACACAGAGGAGGGCCAGGATCTCTTCTCGATCATCACAGTTTGCAGGACACGGAATAATGGGCTCAAGTTACAGGAACCCAGATTCCACCTAAACATCAGGAAAAAATTCCTGACTGTCAGAGCAATAAGACAATGGAACCAACTACCTAGGGAGGTGGTGGGCTCTCCCAATCTGGAGGCCTTCAAGGTGCAGCTGGACAGCCATCTGTCAAGGATGCTTTGACTTGGATTCCTGCATTGAGCAGGGGGTTGGACTCAATGGCATTATAGGCCCCTTCCAACTCAACTTTTCTATGATTCTTTGTCCACTCAAAGAACTACAGTTACAGGTAAGCAACCAGTCCTTGCCTAGCAACAAGTCAGAATTCTATTTCTGTCTCTGATAGTTAGGCCAGTCAACAGTTAACAGTTTCAGCTGATGCTTGCTTGGTTTAAGCAAAGGACTTGGCCTGTGGTTTTCTTATCTTATCCTAGTACCAATCCTCCCTCAGCAACTGTTCCCAATATCAATCCCTGCACTCACTAGTTAATCTCTTAACAATCCTAATATAATATCCCGCCTCTCTCCAGTCAGCTTCACAGACTCCCAAACAGTACTCCAGCACTTGACACACTCCTGCACTCTGTCTTCCCCCCCACACACACACTCCACTTTAAACAGTACTGCTCACTGTTTATACAGGCTCTACCCCCATTCTCACTCTCTCAGCCAATCATCTCACATATGCAAATTCCATTCTTCCTGAGCATCATTTCTCACTCCTCTAACATAACACACAGATACTGCAGGAGTACACACTTCTACTCATATACTCAATACAAAAACACATTACACTTACTACCTATACACTTTAAATTTACCCCAAATAACATAACATCACACTCTGCTGCTGCTATTGTCTTCTGCCATCAGGTTATGGGCAAAGGCACAGAATCAGTCTCAGTTCCAGCAGCTACAAAGCAGATTAGTTATTTCTGAAGACCTCAGGTTGTGCTGTGAAGAAAAAACAAACCAGGCCTCACAGATAGGTGAGTCTTTCAAGGTTGCCATGGCGAGAGAGGTGAGAGGCATGCAGAGACTTAATGACTCCAATTATCATACTCAGAAGTTTAAAGTAGAGATGCTAGTAATGAGGGAAGAAGCAGTTTTTCCCATAACTACAGATAAACCAGCAGAAAATACTGAAGCCTGGGATAACCAGGATAAATGTGCCAAGTCAACAACAGGGCTAATAGTTGAAGATAGTCAGCTGATCCACATTAGAGAACAGCAAATTGCAAATGGAATGTGGGAAGTATCTTTTGAGAAAGTGATATGGCATGAGGATGAAAAAGGAGGAAGAAATTCAGTCACATATAAAAGCCATGTTGGAGATTGTGTAGCATTTGAGAGGAATTGGAGAAGAACTGAAGGAGAATCACATAGCAACTATTTTGCTATGCAGTCTTCCTAATTCCTATAGCGTGTTGATAAATGCCCTAAAAACCAGAAAAGATGACGAGTTGACGAGTTGCTTAATTGTAACTGTAGTTCTTAGAGTGGTCATCTGTGCATTCACACAACCTGCCCTCCATCCTCACTCGGTGTCTACATCGAGTTCGATGGATATTCTGATGGAGGTTGGACGACGACCACTTGGTTGATCTTGATGCCACTTGGCATTATAGGCCCCTTCCAACTCAACTTTTCTATGATTCTTTGTCCATTCAGTCATCAGGGACTGAATGTGAAGGGAAGAGGGAAATGTTTTTTTAACTGACTGTAAAGGGAGACTGATGGACAAAAGTAATCCCAGTAAGGAAAACAAAGCAGTAAAAGTGATCCAGAATTCAGAAGCAGTTCTGCAGGCAGATGAAAGTTATTTTAAAAAAGCGAGAGATAAGAATTTGTTTTAGATGTAAGAAGCAAGGACATCTAAAGAAAGACTGCAGAACCTGGAAAGCAGAACAAAGAAAACGTCAGCAAAGATGTGAAAAGGAAAAGGAAAGCACAGTCATCAACAGGTCTCGAGAGGATTCCTTGTATGCAACTTTCAAAATGCAGAGGGACGGAACCTGTGGGTGGTGCATTGACAGTGGGGCATATAGTCATGTGCAATGATCAAGATTTCTTGAGTTACCAAGATAAAGTTTACCTTGCTGATGATAAGGGACTGAATGTGAAGGGAAGAGGGAAATGTTTTTTGAACTGACTGTTGCCACCTGGTGGCCAAACCAGTGTATTGGTGGAAGATGTTTTATTTGTTCTAGATCTAAAATCCTTGTTACTATCTGTAAAACGTTTAGCCAAGAAGGGACTGACTGTATACTTCTGTGGACAAGAGTGCATAATCCTTAAAGGAGAAGAGATCATAGCCATGAGTATGGCAGGTTTAATATACCAATATACCTATACCAATTTAACTGTGAATATGAAAAAGCAAATCTGGTGAGGCAAGCTACACAAGGTCGTGTGTCAAGTGTATCCATTTATGACACTGATGTCTAGGTCACAGACACCCAGATGCAATTAAAGAGATGGTGAATAAGAGCCTGACAAAGCACTTAGCAATGTCACCATGTGGCACGATAATGCAGTGTATCTGTTGTATCAAGGCCAAGGCAACACGTACACCATTTCCAAAGATGAGCCAGACAAGAGCCAAGTGTACACTTGAGCTGATCCACAATGATGTGTGTGGACCAATAAAGACCCATTCCAAGTGGATGTAAATATTTTTTGACTTTCATTGATGACTTCTAGAGATACACAACTTCATATCTCATGAAGCACAAAGGTGAAATGCTGCGGAAACTGAAAGACTTTGTAGCAGAGGTCAGCAACAAGTTCCAGTGCAGACCTGCAACCATTCAGATAGACAGTGGGGGAGAATATAAGAGCAAAAAGGCACAAACTTCTATGAAGTGACAGGGAGTTAAGCATCAGACTACAGTGCCATATAATCCAGAGGAGAATGGAGTTGCAGAGTGGAAGAATCGCACCCTCATGGACATGACAAGATGTATGCTTATGGACATTAGCCTTTCTTACAGATACTGGGGAGAAGCAGTCATGACAGCCACTTATCTGCAAAACATACTACCATCGAAAGCAGTGGAGACAATGCCATATGAACTGTAGCATAGCATGAAACCTACCGTGGACCACCTGCGTGTCTTCGGGTGGAAAACTTATGCACACATTCCTGGTGAAAAGAGGTCTAAGTTGGGGGACAGAGCAGTAGAAGGTGTTCTGGTGAGCTATAGCAATCAGAGCAAGGGCTACAGAAGTCTTCTAAAGAGTAATGACAAGCTGCAGTTTACTCTTTGATGAGAACCCTGCAGAGAGAAAGCACCATGAAGCCACTTAGCCCAGAAGTGGTCCTGCCAAAAGTTCCACCTTCAGGAGGGGCGGTGGCGAGTACAAATCAAAGAAAAAACACATACAATGTACAATGAAAGGTAGAAACTCCTGAATTCATTTTTATTTATTTTTTAATTTTAAATATTTTATTTACTTTTCAAAACAAATTATAACAAAAAATATAACAGAATACAAGAATATCACAAAAATATAACCTAAACAACATACAGTAAATCATAAAGTGCACCCCCCACCCTCCAAGGGACCAATTAATATACTTCCATCCTCTTGATCAAATGAAGTCTAAATTCCAAAAATATAACATATCCTGACAAGGCATGTTCCCCTTCCCCTTTATTAATACATAATCTAGTAATTGATTCCATATATCCATAAAATTATTCTTCTTTAGCAATCCTTTTTTGCATTTGATACTACTAGTTAGTTTATCGTTTAGGGCTATGTCCCAAACTTCCCTATACCAGTCTGTTTCTAGGAAAACATGTACTTTCCAATTTCTCGCTATCATTAGCCTGGCCGCAGTTAACAAGTTTACAATTAACTCCTTCGTATTTTGATCACAAATAAGCTTCTCCATTATTGATAACAATGCTAATTTTGGACAGACCTCTAAATTAATACCAATAATTTTCGATATTTCTATAAAAACCTCTCGCCAAAACACCAATACATTTTTGCAACTCCACCACATATGAGCATATGTCCCTTTTTCCTGACATCCTCTCCAACAAAATGCAGAACAATTATCTATTCTATTTAATCTTACTGGAGTTAAATACCATCTCCAAATTAATTTATAAAAATTTTCCTTTATCATAATTGACATCATTTTCACAATCCGTCTATCCCATATATTATTCCACCCCACCTTCGAGGTCACCTCTTCAAATTCATTATCCCATACTGCCTTAAGCTGATCCTCTTGTTCTTCTGCTTTTTCAATCAGTCTATATAAATCCCTTGTTATACCTCTTGTTGATGCATTACCTGGTAGGAGAAACTCCTGAATTCAATCCAGGGAAGGCAGAGAAGCCTGGTGAGGAAATAAAGGCAGAAACAGATGACCATGATCTGGATGACAGAGAAAGCAAGCTGAAGAACAGCAGCTTTGGAGATCAAGCTGAGTGACAAAAGGCATACCTGCACGAAAACTTTCCTATAAAGTGACTGTTGTAAATCAGTCTGGTCCAGAGATAAGCCGTAGTCGTTATCACAGTCCAAGGTTAGAAGCCACAATAGGTATCTGAAATCAAGCAAACACAAACCAGTTTAGGAGCAGACCAAAGAGTCGTCAAGCTAGTTCTGGAGTCAAAATTCACAGGTGTTGTGCCTCCAGTAGGTCAGACAGAGATCAGCCGGGCCGGAGTGTGTTTGGGGTGGGGCCAGGCTAAGTGCAGCCTGACCCAGCTGGGCAGCCTTACCAATCAGCGCCTGCTCAAAAGGCAGGTCCCAAACACACTCAGATGCTGGAAGCAATTGTTTGTTACCACAGCTACAGCCAGATGCTCCTGACATTCCTGACCTCAGACTTGTACCTTTGAACCTTGGAACGACCCTGACCACGACTTTGCCTGATCCCAAACTGGTTTACGTTTGCTCTGTTTTGGACTGATATATTTTGGCTTCGACCCTCGGACTGTGATAACGACTACGGCTTATCTTTGAACTGGACGGATTTACGACAATAGGTCTCAGTCCGGGAGCTGACAAGAGCATCTGGCTATGGCTGATTGCAACAAAAATTGCTTACAGCGTCTGAATTGTGTTTGGGGCTTGTCTTTTAAGCCAGCACTGATTGGCAAGGAAGCACAGCTGGGCCAGGCTGCAGATGACACATGCCTGGCCCCTCCCCAAACACACTCTGGCTCAGTTGCCCTATGTCAGTGATGGCGAACCTATGGCACGCGTGCCACAGCTGGCACACGGGGACCGCTCTGCCGGCACGCAAGCCATAGGTCGCCAGGGGCACAGAGCTAGAACAGAGCTCGAGAGCAGGGGGGTGAAGCTGCTGCTCCTGCCTGCCGCGTGTCGCCTGGCATCCCGCAGGCCGCCTCCTCTGCCGGGGAAGGGCAGAGAAGGTCCTCCCGGGGTGGGGTGGGGTCGCTGGGCGGTGTGAGGCAGCGTCACACCACACGCACATGCTCCCTCCCAATGAGTCGCTGGTGCTGTTTGTTTGCAGACAGCAAAGGAGGAGGAGGAAGAGAAGGGAGAGGAGCCACAGCCCCGCCGGAGTGGACCCGAGGCAGACAGGCAGGCCGGGAGTACTTTCTCCCGAGGGGGAGGAGGAATAGGAGGGGAAGCAGGAGAAGGAAGGCAGGGTAGGCGCGTGGCGCGGGGAGAGCTCCACGTCCCATCTGCCCGTCCTTCCCCCATTTTGTACCTGGTACCTTTCCCTTCTTTTTTTATTTCCCTCGCGCCAACACTCCCCGCCGCCAAATGTCCGTCATTCAGGGGCAGAAAGGCTCAGCCCCCACCTCAGAGATCCTCAGCAAGCAGGCCTGGGGCCGAGACATTGGGGGGCCGTGGGGGGTTCTCCGAGGGGGCCAGATGGCTTGGCGGGGTGGGGGAGCAGCCACGAGCCAGCACAGGGCGGCTGCTGCATGGAGCAGGCGAGGCGCGCAGAGGCTGGCAAGAGAGGCAGAAGCGGGTGATTCACTTCCTGCCGGGGGCCCGCGACGGCAGCCTGGTCCAGAGGCGCACAGCTGGCATCCGCGGCGGGGGCGCAGAGACGCCTCTCCCACGAGCCCTTCCTGGCGGCGGGACACGATCCGGGGCTCCTCCGCGCGCGACCAAAGCCTGGGGGGGCCTCCGTGAGAATCGCTCCCGGCGGCATGAGGCCGGCCGGGAGTTCTTTCTGCTGGAGGGGGAGGAGGAGGGGAAGCAGGAGAAGGGAGGCATTTCACCGCCATAAGCTTCCCTTCTTCTCTCTTGGCGACCCCCACATTCTCCCTGGCTTCATCACGATCCCCCCTCTTTCCCCCAAACGCTTGAGGTCTCCTCCTTTCCCCTCCAGTTTCCTTCCCTCCCTCCCCCCATGTTTTGTATCTCGATATTGCTTCCCTTCTCTTCCCGTGCTTCCCCCTCCCTCATTTCTCCCCCTCCCTCATTTCTCCCCCTCCCTCACTTCTCCCCGTTTGCATCGTCTTCATAATTCCCCCCCCATAGCGCTTCCTCCTCTTCCCTCCCTTGCCCCCCCCTTAGTTCTCTGTACTGGGACTCGGGAGATCCGGGTTCCAGTCCCCGTTCTGCCATGAAACTCACTGGGTGACTTTGGGTCAGTCACTGTCTCTCAGCCTTACCTACCTCACAGGGATGTTGTGAGGATAAAATGTAAGATTGTTAACAGGACTGGCCAATGTGATCATATTATGCCAGTACTTTCCCATCTACACTGGCATAATATGATCACATTGGCCAGTCCTGTTAACAATCTTACAGCCTGCAAGGAACCCAAGGCGGCTTACATAATCCTCCTCCTCCTCTCCATTTTGTCCTCACAACATCCAGCCTAACCTACCTCACAGGGTTGTTGTGAGGATAAAGTGGAGAGGAGGATTATGTAAGCCGCCTTGGTTTCCTTGCAGGTGCTTCATCTGTCCTTTTTAAATAAATTTTGTGTTTTTGTAGACTCCAAAACTTGAACAAAAAACACACACACATGAGTTCAGCTCTTTTCAGCTTTGAATTATATCAAATCTGATACCAGAAACAGATTAACAGATGAGCTGAGTGCTGCATGTGTTGCTCTCAAACTAACGGAGTATGAGCCAAAGTTTGACAAATTATCAGCATGCATGCAACAGCAAAAATCACATTAATCATATTACAAGTTGAGAATCCCTTATCCAAAAATACATGCGCCTAATTATTTAAAAAGTTTATCTAAATTACCTTAAGGCTACAATGTAGTACTATAAAAAAATTGAGTTGATGTTTTTTTCAATAAAAAACTGTTTGTATCATTGAAAGCCGTGTTATTGTGTTTTTCTTTTAAGACAAAAGATGTTAATTAGTTCGGACAACTGTATGAGTTGTTTTTACTAAACTAAACCCCCAGTATTCAGGTTTAATTGCAGTGTTGGCACTTTGAAATAAATAAGTTGGTTTTGTGTTGCAGTTTGGGCACTTGGGCTCAAAAAGGTTCGCCATCACTGTCCTATATCCTCCTCCATCCCAAATGGAGGCACAACAGTGACAATGTGTGAAATATGGGAGCTCTCTAGTTGGGAAGAGATGGCAAAGCTACCCTAAGACAAAGCAGCTTGTTGGAGGAAAGCAGCGCAAGAAGAAATAGACTCCTTTTATAAGAATGAAATGTGGACACTCACAGAGATACCTCCTAATCGCAAAGTGTTGGGCGCAAGTTGGTCTTCAAAATTAAATATGACACAGAAGGAAAGGTAGAGCGATATAAAGCAAGACTAGTGGCCAAGGAATATTCACAAAAATATGGTCAAGACTATGATGAAACTTTTGCACCAGTAGTAAGGTACACAACCAGTAGAACTCCCCTGTGCATTGCTGCCAGCAGAGGAATGAGAATAAGACATCTTGATGTCAAGACAGCGTTTTTAAATGGTGACATTAAAGAGGATCTGTACATGGAGCAACCTCCAGGGTTCACAGATCCATAAGTGGAAAACCTAGTGTACAAGCTCAAGAAGAGCATTTATAGACTCAAACAGGCAGCCAGGGCCTGGAATGAGAAAGTGAACCAAGTGCTCATGCAGAAGTATGGCAGAGCCATGTCTCTATTCCAGAAAGAGAGAGGGAAGGTGGCCGTATCTGCTGATTTATGTGGATGACATCTTGTGGAGAATATTTTGGATTTTTGTGGACAACATCAAGAAGACAGTGAGCAGATAATCTGCAAACTGAACCAGAGAGAGAAGGGGATGGAAGTGTTCTCCTCAGTCAAAGGCAGAAGATCTTTGACATGTTAGAGCACTTTGGCATGGAGGAATCCAGGGTGGTGAAAACACCCATGGAAACAGGAGACCTAAAGAGTGGCTGTTGTGCCTCCAGTTGGTCAGAGACCAGCCGTGCCAGAGTGTGTTTTGGGTGGGGTCAGGCTAAGTGCAGCCTGACCCAGCTGGGCAGCCTTACCAATCAGCGCCTGCTCAAAAGGCAGGTCCCAAACACACTCAGATGCTGGAAGCAATTGTTTGTTACAGCTACCACCAGACGCTCTTGATATTCCTGACCTCGGACCTCTACCTTTGCTCTTCGGAACGACCCTGACTACGCCTGTGCCTGACCCCTAACTGGTTTACGTTTGCTCCGTTTTGGACTAATATATGTTGGCTTTGACTCTCAGACTGTTATAAGACGACGGCTTATCTTGACACTGGGCGGATTTACGACAGCGGCAACGGACATCGCAAAGTGATTGGGAAAGTGTTTTACATTGCCACAGTAACCAGGCCAGACACTGAAACAGTAGTGGGAATCCTATCCAGAAAAGTTGTACAACCATCTCAGCATGATTGGAGTGGGGTAAAGAGAATGATGCGTTACCTGAAGGGGGCTGCATACTTAGAACTCATATTACCAGCAGTCTCTGAGTCCACTATAGGTTTTATGTACAAGTTGGGTGGAAGAATGATCAGTTGGACTAGTAGGAAGCAGACAACTGTGGCACTCTCATCAACAGAAGCTGAGTACATGGCAGCAGCATATGCATGTCAAGAGGCAATTTGGCTTCGCCAGCTACTATCTGATATGGGACTTATTTCATAGATTTCATAGACCATAGAGTTGGAAGGAGCCTACAAGGCTCTCGAGTCCAACCCCCTGCTCAATGCAGGAAACTAGAGGAGGGGTCTCCCATCCAAGTAATAACCAGGCCTGACCATGCTTAGCTTTCCACGCTCAGGCAAGCTGAGCCAGCATTCACATGAGCCTGTCCCTCTACTTGAGGACAACCAAGGGTGCATAAAGTTGGCACAGATTGAGAGAATAAATCCCCACACCAAACACATTGATCTGAAGTATCATCTGCTCAGATAATCACAAGAGAGAGGGACTACTGAGCTCCAGTATGGTTGTGGGTGGGCTTACTGGGCTAATCAAGCCACTACCCAGAGATTGTCGTCATGAACATCTGCAGAAAATGAACCTGAGAATGTGAACCATCTTTTGAGAAGGTGTGTTGCAGTATGCAACGAGAAGATGTCTACTCTGCAGGAAGAGTTTTTAGATTGATTGATTGCCCATTAAAGGGTGAAGGCAGACTTGCATAATCTGGTTAAAGGGCAAAGGGAGAAACCAAGCTTCTCTGTGTAGTCAGGGGCAGGTTTTAGTGGAACGAACCACTTGATTGTATCAGGGGAGGGAATTCTGGAGGTTGCCTAGCAACAAGTTAGAATTCTATCCTCTCTCTCTCTCTCTCTCCCTCTCTCTCTCTCTCTCTCTCTCTCTGACAGTTAGGCCAGTCAACAGTTAACAGTTTCAACCAATGCTTGCTTGGTTTAAGCAAAGGACATGGCCTTTCCTCCCAGTATAAGTAACATTTAAGAAACTGCACTTACAAAGTCTTTAACCATCAAGCTTATAGTACCTAAGAAATTGTATATTGTTGTTTACTTTAAAAAGCATTGACTTAGAAACAAGGTGTGTGTGTGTGTTGGATGAATTCTGCTGCCGCTATTGTGCTCTGCCATCACTGTTGCACCTGCAAGTGCTGTTTTTTTAAAAAATATAGTTCATTTCTTTTATACAGTGTCCCCAGGTGACCACTTTCATAGCATCCCATAGGATGCTTGATGACATGCCCAGAGTGGCATTGTCTTTAAAATACTTTTCCAGTTCATTATTTAAATGTTCCCTCATCTCTTGCCTTTGCAGGAGGAGGGAATCTAATTTCCATACATGTGTCATATAATTTGGTCTTCTAATTTGAAGAGTGGCTGAGATAGGTGCATGATTTCAAGACAGGTAATGTTGCCTATATTTGCCTCCCAGAGCTTGATACTGTCCGTATTTGATATTAAAATGTAATCTATTCTTGTATAGCACTGAAGTCTGACCAAATAGTAGGAGATGTCCTTCTGTTTGGGATACTTGTTCCTCCAGGTATCCAATGAATTAAATTCAAGTAAAATTTATTCAAGAACTTCTCCCCTTCTTTCAACTTGAGTGGATTCTGTGACTCTACCCGTTGTAGGTGACCTTTTGCTTTTATCTACGTAGTGCTGGATAACTGATGATATTCAAGTCACACACACCCCCGACACCACCTTTCCTTCTTTAAACTCTTCCAAACGATTAAGGGCATTTCTGAGAAAAGGAATCTTATCTTTGTTAGGTCAATATATAGATCCTAGTGTCAGCTTTTCTGCACCTTGTTTGCCCTTTACAAAGATGTAGCTGCCACTGTGATCTTGAACACTCCCTCTACTGCAGTGTTCTCCAACCTTGGGTCCCCATGTTTTTGGCCTACAACTCCCAGCATGCCCCAACCAGCATGCTGGTTGGGGCATGCTGGGAGTTGTAGGCCAAAAACATGGGGACCCAAGGTTGGAGAACACTGCTCTACTGTAAAATCAAAACTTCTATCCAGTACTGTTGACACACCCCTTTGGTGTGGGGTTTGATGACCCTTTGGCAGCAAATGTTTCACGTTGATAATGAAAAATGTGCCTGTCTATGGGAAAGTGCAAGCTCACCTGAACCAAAGCAGAACGAGGACTGAAAACAGGCCTGAATGTTCTCCCTATGAACCAAAGCAGAACGAGGCCTGAGAACAGGCCTGACCCTAATGGCCTCAATGGCCTAGTTTTAGAGCACATAATGCAGGCCACATGCTGAAGCTAAGCAGATATGAGACGGGTCAGTGCTTGGATGGGCGACTGCCTGGGCTGCCCACATCTGTTCTCCTGCATTGAGCAGGGGGTTGGACTCGATGGCCTTATAGGCCCCTTCCAACTCTACTATTCTATTATTCCTTCTCACTCCTTCACCTCTTCCTCCTCCTTGAAGAACTGTTAGTGTTTATTCCACTGATAATGCCAAGGCTGAGAATATGTATAGAGAGAACAAAGCAAGTGGTGTTCTCTTACATTAGTGATGTGATGAAAGAAAGATGTTAGTGAATCGGAATGTGTACGTAGTGTTTTCTTTAGAGCATGCATAGTGTTGTACTGCATAGCTAACCCTGCAAATGTATAAAAATTGGTTTTTTAAGAGAAAGTGGGCAGAGTTGGTCTGAAGCCAAATGCTGAGGGCTCTCCCATGTGCATGGTCTGTTTTAATAAAAGTACTCTCTTTACCTTTCCTTTAAGGTCTCTGTCTCAATGATTGCTAGAATCCCTCAGTGCATTTTGCAGAGGGGAAATTTCTTGCTCCGTGCATTTGGCAGAGGAGAAATGTCTTTAACAGCTTATACCCATATAAAATATTAGTCTGTCAGTGTCTCTTTTGTGATGTATCTCCTGAAGAAAGATGACACCAAGTCTTCCTTTTTTATTGACATCCTGTTCTTTCCGTCATTTCATAGGTGTTCCCAACCTATGTACATTAAAGGCACAATCCTATGCAAGTTTAGATAGAAAAAAGGCCTACAACTCCCAGCATGCCCCAGCCAACATTGCCTTTTTTTCTGTCTAAACTTGCATAGGATTGTGCCCTAAATGGGTTTTTTTAAACTTCATCTTTTCTTGACAACTGCTTTTTCAACATGCACATACTTTCCTGCTTCCATGTTTGCAGTAGTATCTGCGACGACACGGCCCTTTACACTTTATGACCACGCGCATAAACCCTTCTCAGGCCAAGCATCAACACTTGAAAACCTATGGGGAGGGTCAAATGAAACCTTTCCCCTACTAATGAGGGGAAAGATTAATGCTGGTTATTAAGAATCTAGCTTAAATTTATGATGCTGTTGGTACAAAGGTGTGTGTGTAGATTTAAAAGTAAAGCAGGTAATAATGCCAAGCTGACAAGTAGGATTTGGGTAGCAAACAAAATAAAAATAAGTTTATTTTAATTCTCAATATCTTAGTTCCAGAAAATAAACCTGCCTACACCAAACACTGTAACTAACCTAACTCCCAAACCTCCAACTCCCCACACACTACAAACACTCTCCCATATCACACTAACTCCAACCACCTAAAATTTCTCTAACCCAACTCCACACTCCCATAACACTCAACTCACTTAAACCCACTCACTGACATAAAACCTAACTGACTCTGACATCACTCAAACACTCCCTATATACTCCTCCCCCCACCCTTTCCAAGACATCACAAACCACACCCACTCAGTTCAACATTCTATACTCACTAAATATACTAAAGCAGACATACACCAGGGAACTGAATTGTGGGGTTACGCCACTGTATCCACCAGTGTGCCCTGTATTTAAATATTGACAATAAATAAATATTGACAATAGCCAGTATGGCGTAGTAGTTAAGAGTGTTGGACTGGGACTCGGGAGATCCGGGTTCTAGTCCCCGCTCAGCAATGAAGCTCACTGGACAATTAAAGAAAAACAATTTTAAGGATATATGGGGATTATTTTTAGATTATGTTTTAATTGAGGGAAAGGGGACTACACCATGTCAAGATTTGATGTATTTTTGGAATGTAGGATTAATGGTATAGATAAGTAGTAGTTGTTTATCATATTGGTCCCAAGGTGATGGGAGCATGTGTTTGTATTTGATTTGTTTATGTTTAGAAATAAAAAATATATTAAAAAAATAAATAAAAGAAGCTCACTGGGTGACTTTGGGCAGGTCCCTGGCTCTCAGCCTAACCTACCTCACAGGGTTGTTGTGAGTCCAATCTGGGTCAGCGCCTCCGAGTCGATTTTCGGGCTCGGCGCCGACCCGACTCCATTTTCTGAGCAGCACAGTGCGTCGCTCGATCGGGCTGCTTCGGCCCGTTCGCCGCTGTCGAGACACGACGGGACCCTGCGCAGGCGCAGAACGCGCCACGGGTCCAGCGCGCCTGCGCAGGGTTCCGTCGCGTCATTTCCGGTCCCGGAAGTGACGTGACGGGACAGAACGGGCCGCGCGGGCGGCTCGCTGCGGAGTGGGCGAGCCGCCCCGAAGAAAAGGTAAGGCCTCGCCGGGCGTAAGCAGGGCCAATTTCGGCCTCGTTCTGCTCCGGCGAGCCTCGATCATACAACTCTAGTTGTGAGGATAAAATGGAGAGGAGGAGGACTATGTAAACTGCCTTGCGTTCCTTGCAAGAGGAAAAAAGGTGGGATATAAATGTAATAAAAAAATAAAAAAATAAACATTACCCACTATACCTCGACCTCTACAAAGGGAGATTCTGCCCCAGTGTTTAGCCTGTGGCTTCCCAGTAGTTCAGTTTCTATCAGGAGCGACATGACAGCATAATACCACCCCTTCTCCGCCCCCACAACATTTTAGCCTTTATTTTTTTGTTAACATTGTTTTTCAAGTCATGAAAAACTGGAGAAGTGCTGGGGGCATGGGTATGTCCTTGTGATTCAGCACTTCTCTAGTTGTTCAAAGCATGTCAAAGTTACTTGAAATGTGGTCAACCGAAATAGAACTTGTTTGTCCTCTGGGGATTTTGCCAGGGTTTTGTTTTGGATGCTCTTGAAGAATCCTCATCAGGCAAATTTTCTTCTTCTCCTTGACTGGAGGATGATAATAGTTCTTCCCCTGGGTTCAGGTTCATGTATAATACAAAGCTTCCTGGCTTCTTTGTGATCAGTAATTATTGTTGTCATGTCAGTTACCTGGACCAATATCTTAAAGGTACTCCATCTGTATTCTGTAGTTAATTCCTTTTTGCCACAATGACTAGGTTCAGACAACACAATATCCCACATTCAAGGGTTGAATATGGGTTGAGTGTGGGTTCGAATGTTGCTGAAATGTGGGTTATTGTATTGTCTGAACCCAACTGTGCTAACAAGTCACGGCTTGTTAACCACGAACAACCCATGAAGAGAACCCATGGTTTGCTGTTGGGTTGTGAACTGTGGGTTGTTCACCATGGTTTGTTATCTCAGCTGGGTTCAGACAACACAATAACCCACATTTCAGCACCAACCCATGGTTCAGCAACAACCAATACCCAACCCTTGAGTGTGGGTTATTGTGTTGTCTGAACCCAGTCAATTTCTCCCTGAGATATCTGAATTCTTTGCGTTTCCTAAGCATTTCAGGACTTAGGTTTTGGTAACGTTGAACTTCTTGGTTGTTGAACAAAAACTCAGTGCTTGGGTGGGCTTCAGCCAAAATGGCATTCTTCATCCCAGTGTTGTAGAAGCAGACCATTATGTAACGGGGTTTACCCCCTTCTGGAGGTTTTGCCTGCAATGCCCTATGATCACACACTATGTCAGTTTTTTTCAATATCTAGCTCTGAGAGAAACTTGGATAGCCAGGTTATTAAGAATTCTGTCATGTTTTGCCCCTCTGCCAATTCCTTTATGCCCCTGAATCTTAAATTGGGGTGTCTACTGTAATTTGCAAGTGATTCAATACAGCGTTGGAAGTTTACAGGGGTTTTTTAGACTTGCCATGTTTAATTTTTTGGTTTTTAGGCCAACGTCCAAGGCATTAGATGCTGTATTACCAATTGTGGTAAGTTTAACTACAAACCCATCTTTCTTTTTTGCTCTAGTGGCTTGGTCTACGTCTCCCTCAAGCCTTTTATTTGGTTGGCAATCTCCTGGAGGGGATCAGCCCCATCTTTCCCTCCCTTTGCTGCTTTCCTCTCCATTGTTGGGCCTTCCACTCCCTCTTCAGTTATGCTCCAATCAGCAGCAGTTGCCTTAGCCCCGAAATCAGAAGTTAGATCCCTGTCACAGCTGAGTGGGGTCCCCTGCGACATTACCTGCTGGGAGTCAGTGCTGGAGCTCTTATATTTGCTTGTTTAATCCATATAATGTTCTTTTTGCTGCAGGTTAGGGACAGAGGAACAGATCTATGAAGCCATTTTGAATTAATGCAGGCCCCGCTACCCTTCAGGTTGTATTCCTATGAACCCTGGGGTTCTTGAGACACTTAGCAGGGGTTCCTTAATGAGAAAATCAGTCAAGGCAAAGAAACTGCCCTAAAGACAACTTGTTCACATGATTAATCTTAGATTGCAATGTACAGATACAGGGGAGTTCGTAGCATATCCTAGAGCAGGGCTCTCCAACCTTGGGTCCCCAGATGTTACTGGCCTACAGCTCCCAGCATACCCAGCCAGCATGGCTAATGGCAAGGGATTCTGGGAGCTGTAGTCCAGCAACATCTGGGGACCCACGGTTGGAGAGCCCTGTCCTAGGGCCATGTTCCATTCATAGATAGTAGCATCTCAACCAGTAAAACATGGCCAGTGTTCCTTGCACACAGATGGTGTACCGTAATGCATATCCCAGAAGCCTCTGCAATGCACAGGTATTCTGTGGTGAATCACTAGGTTCTTTGGCAGAGAAATTAGTGTGGAAAGTATTTCCGGTTGCCGGCCAGATGGGCGATTAATAAATGTAAATAATAATAATAATAATATTTCCTGAGGGAGAAACCTTTGAAAACCATTAGTGTAGCCTAGTGGCTATGAGGATGAGCTGTGAGGCAGGAAGTCCACAGTTCAACTTTGTCATAGCAACAAATACACTAGATGATGTTAGGCCAAGCTACTATTAGCCTCAAGTCAACCCTCTGCCCTTTCTGCAATACAGGGTTAACAGTACTGACCTTGTTTACAGGAGTGGTGAAAGTATTACTGAGAAAATCTATACACTACAAAGTGCTTAGAACACTTAAAAATGAGTTATAGAGATACTGAGTGTAATAAGGGAAAGTTGTCATGACAACAGAGCATCTTTGAACTAAACTGAACCATGGCTTGCAAGGAGGAAGGAAGAGACCTTAAAAAAAGAAAGAAAAAAAGAACTGCTTGTTGCAGAACATATATGGCCTATTACCTGATGGGTTTGGTTACCAAATGTGGAATATAACACACATGTTTAGAGAGTAACAGCTTGTTAATCAAAACATATCATATGGAGGCACCATTTTCAGTTTCTCACAAGATAGAAAACTGACTCAAAGATCAGTTATATCAGGGCTCTCTTAATTTCTGAAAAATGAGGTGCTGGGACTTAGACTCATTTAGAAGTTACACACTCTGAAGTTGCTGTTATTCCAAATTTGTGCGAATTTCTTGAAATAAAAAGAGGTAATTTTATTTCAAATTTTTTCAGGATTCAGATTTGGTGTTGAAAACATGTTCAGGCATTAATTCAATCCTGAACAGGGGTCTACTGAGATTCCACTGTGGCCATTTTTACATATTTATTTATTTGATTTATTATATTTATACCCTGCCTTTTTTCCTGCAAGGAACCCAAGGCGGCTTACATAATCCTCCTCCTCTTCATTTTATCCTCACAACAACCCTGTGAGGTAAGTTAGGCTGAGAGTCAGTAACTGGCCCAAAGTCACCCAGTGAGTTTCATGGCCGAGTGGTGACTAGAACCTGGATCTCACGAGTCCCAGTCCAACACTCTCACCACTATGCTACACTGGCTCTCAATGACACTGTTCTGCCCCAGCTAGACTTTGTGCTATTTGATATGTTGCCCCCAGGTTCTGCATTTGTAACTGCTTTAGTTTTCCCTATATGAATCTGTTGGCAACTGATCAGGCCTTGTTGTCATGCATTCATTAGTTGTCCCTAGGAAGAACTTCTAATCTGCTTTAACACAGTACCTCCAGCTCCCAACCCAGAGAGCCTATCCAGAAGGATACCATGGTCAATGGTATTGAAAGCTGCAGAGAAGTGCAAGAGAATCAACAGGGTTCCCCTTCCTTTGTTCCTTTCTCAGCAAAGGTCATCCCACAGGGCAACCCATGTACGGCCTTTCTGCATCACACTTTGAGGACAAAATCACTTGTTGCCGCAGTGAACTTGACGCTGAGGTTAGCGCAGCTCTAGTCAAGGTGGCTGATGCCATGATCTGCCCAATTTTGTGGGATCAATTTTAGTTGATGCGGCCAGATGACGTGGACAAGGTGCTTGCAGCATGCCCTCTCAATCCTTGCCCCTCCTGGCTAATAAAAAGCTAACCAAGGGAGTATGACTGGGTGGGTCCAGGCAGGGAGTGGTAAATGCATCTTTGCATGAAGGGGATTCTGCTGTCTTTAAGGAGGCAGTAGTGTGACCACTCCTGAAGAAACCTGCTCTGAACTCAATGGTATTTGACAAGTACCACCCAGGCGCAAATACTCCTTTCTTAGGGAAGGTACTTGAGAGCGTCATAGCGGAGCAACTGCAGGCACTCTTGGAGGATACTGATTATTTATACCCATTCCAGTCTGGGTTTTGACCTGGTTACGGGACCGAATAATGCTTGCTCGCCCTCCTTTATCGGGAGAGGGATGGGGAGTACAACCCTGTTAATTCTGCTTGATCTCTCATCAACCTTTGATGAGATGGGCTCTACCAGAAGAATGGTGAGCAGGTTATTAAGGTTCAACAGGTAATGTAGTGAACCCTCGCCATTCTGGTAGAGCCCATCCAATGCCATCAACAATGGTATTCTCCGACCTAGATCAACTCCGTGGGCAGGGCATTGGAGGCACTGTGTTACAGTGGTTCACGTCTTACCTTCAGGGTGGATTTCAGAGACTTAACGTTGGGTGACCATTCCTCAGCCCCTTGGCAATTGAGCTTTGGGTTTACATGGGGTACCATCTTGTCCCCAGTGTTGTTCAACATCTATATGAAGCCACTGGGAGTGGTCATTAGGGGATTTGGAGCCACGTGCCATCAGTATGCTGATGACACACAGCTCTGTCTCCCTGTGACATCTGAATCTTTGTGTTGTTTCCAGAGCCTCCTGGAAACATCTTTATTTCAGGAAACCTTCCTTGATTGACCAGCCATGGTTTTTATTGGTATTCTGTTTTTTAAATCCCTCTTTTGGACCCAAGTAAAGATAGTGCTGGAGGGTAGTACTTTGCTTTGCAACATGGCAACCTCCCAATTAAATGTTTTTAAAACCTTAAGAAATAAAATTAAAATCAGAAGGGGTGGGGAGCCTGGTGGGCACCAAGAGTGGTTTCCATGGACACCATTTTGGAGAATGTCATGCCCCTGCCCATGGGCAAAGCGTTATAGCAGCTATGTGAGGGGAGGGGGGAGTGTGAGAGGAGTGTAGAATGTTGAGGTGTCTGCTGATTGGCTGAGAGAGTGAGGGGGGTGAAGCCTGTGTTATAAAAACTGGGCAATGCTGTTCAAGAGGGGAGTAGGAGGGGAGGGGGGGGTTTGTGAGAGCGTTGAGGAGTCAGAGAGAAGTCTGAGGGGATTCTGAGGAGAGAGAGGGTTGTCACCATTTAGAATCTATTAACATGATCTATTTCCCTACCCTCAATTGTAAATAAATAAACTTGTTTCCTTTTAAAACATAGAAGGAATGATCTGAGTTAGTTACCCTGAAGGGGTTGGTGGCAGCGGAGGAGATTAAGAGTGTTGATTTTTGAAGCACTTACAAAGGTGGTGGGCTGGAAACGGTGGAGGAGGAGGGAGGTCTGACAGATGGTGGCAGCGTCAGGATTTGACCGTAGTAAAGCTTCGGGTTCGAATCACAGTGTGGAGGTCTGACAGGTGGTGCATATGCAGTGGGATACGAATCCTAAGAAAGGGGGATTTGATTCCTAAATCTGGGATAAATCTCTGAGCTGAGGAGGAAAAGATCCAGTTTAAAAATGCTATTGTGAGGGAAAACATTCAGAGGCAGGTCAGAAGTCAGAAGCCAAGTCTGCTGCAATTGGGAGGGAAATTTGTGAGAGAAATTAAACAGTACTGTAATCCCAGATGGCAGAAATTTGGAGTTTAAAAAAGGAAGCTTTGATTGAGAAATGTAAACAATTGAAGTTACAACATGAGGGGGAAACGGTGGAGGAATTGAAAGTTATGTTATTTCAATTGTACCCAGCACAAGAACCTGAGGCCTGTGGCTTATGCTGGCTCAGCTTGTCTGAGTGTGGAAAGCCAAGCAGGGTCAAGCCTGGTTATTACTTAGATGGGAGACCCCTCCTCTAGTTTCCTTCATTAAGCAGGGGGTTGGACTCGATAGCCTTGTAGGCTCCTTCCAACTCTATGATCTATGACAGTGATGGCGAACCTATGGCACGCGTGCCACAGCTGGCACGCAGGGACCTCTCTGTGGGCACTCGAGCCATTGGTCACCAGATCGCGAAAAGACCGTCCCCTTCTGCATTCAGCGTCGGGTTTCCATAGTAACTCCTCTCCACTCATTCCTCGCTGGCCTCCACAGGCAGGCACACTCCAACATCTCCACCCCCGGAAGCGGACTGCGCAGGCACCCAGCGCTCCTTCTAACTGAACAGACAGCTCAGAAGCACAGCGCGCGCGCCCAAATCTTTGCATGCCCGGTGAAGAGCCATGCCCTGAGACAGAGCAGGGCGCGATTAGCTAGTGCCCCCCCTTCCTGCCAAATTTAAGGCACTTTGAAATAAATAAGTTGGTTTTGTGTTGCAGTTTGGGCACTCAGGCTCAAAAAGGTTCGCCATCACTGATCTATGAAATCTATGGAATATTTGAAAGAAATCCTAATCCAGGTGTGGCAGATCCCAGTTTAGAAATCCCTAGAGAACAAAACAGATTAAGGGGAAAAGAGATGGAACTAGAGGCAGAAAAGATGAAATTTCAAACTGAGGAGAACATAGGGATGTCTGCGAATCTTGATCGGGGTGGAAGCGAGGGTGAACTCGACCCCCCCCCCCGAGCCCCACAGCACTTATCTTTTCCCGGCTTGGCACATCTCCCTGGAGAGGAGCCGGGGAGAGGTACTTCCGGGTCCCCAGAGCTGCGTTTTTAACATAAATGCCACAGAAAATCACCTTAGAATAACATAAAATACCATAGAAAACCGTGCAGCTGTTTTAAGGTGGTTTTCTATGATATTTACGTTAAAACCGCAGTACCAGAGACCCGGAAGTGACGCGACGGGTCCCGGCGCTGTGCCAGGAACTGACGCGAAGGGATCCCAGCGCTCCTTTTTTCAGGTAAATATAGAAAACGGCTGTTTTAAGGTGGTTTTCTATGATATTTACCTGAAAAAAGCAGCGCCGGGGTCCCGTCACGTCAGTTCCTGGCGCAGTGCTGGGACCCATCGCATCACTTCTGAGTCCCTGGCACGTCCAAAGGGAGCCTCGGTATTGCTGCGAGAAGACTTGAGCAGCGGGGGTGCTCACCGAGCACAAGGCGAGCACCTCTAAAGGTACGCGTACATCACTAGAAACCAAAAGAGAGTGTTTTAGTGATGGAACAAAGGGAGAAAGATCGCCAACTAGATGCAGAAAAGTTGAGAATACAGACTGACCAAAGAGAAAAAGAATTGCAAATTGAAATGGAGAGGGTCAGATTAGAACAACAGCGAATCCAAAATGAGGAGAAATGGAAGGCTGTTGAGGAGAGTGAATCTTTGAAAACTAGAAAGATTTCACCAAAAGATTTTAGCCCTTTCACCTCAGGAGATGATCCAGAGCTATTCCTGAGCAATTTTGAGAGAGCAGCACAGGCCTGGAAGCTCCCAAAAGCAGAATATATGTATTATATTCCTAGCTTAATTAAAGCTGAGCTGGCTGAGATATACCAAACTTTGCCCACAGATAATCCTATCACCTATGACATGTTTAAGGAAGCAGTCTTTCAGAGATTCAGGTTAGGGCCTGAACATTTTAGAAAGGCATTTAGAGCTTGTCAGCTCCAGGCGGGAAAGTCTTACATGGATTTGGGGGCAAACTTGACCAACCTGTGGAATAAGTGGATGGACATTGAGGGAGCTACAGATGTGAAGGGAGTGGGGGAGCTGATGGTTTTGGATCAATTTTTATTCAGATTACCAGCTGAAATAAGGTTGTTCGTGAAAGACCAAAAGTTTAAAAATGTCTCTGAAGCAGCTGTGTATGGTGACAGACTGACACTGAACCGTGGGGAATGGTCAGGCCAGGAGTTCCAAAGTGGCTGTCAAAAGGGAATCTAAAGGGCAGTTTAAACAAGAACAGTTAAAAGCCTCACAGATAAGCCAGGTGCCCAAGAGTGAGACCGCATATAAGGCACCCTATAATACTTCTCCTAATAAAGATCTGGATAAGAGGTGTTTTAAATGTTTAAAGTGGGGCCATAACAACACAACTGTGGAGAAAAAGAAGCAAAAACAAGTCCCAGTGTCTCCATGAAAACTGTAAAGGTGGAAGAAGCCAAGAAAATACAGTTTTGTTGTGTAGAACTCGAGGTGAATCAGGACTTAGATTCTGATCTCTGAATTTGTGATTTTGAATGAGGAGAAATTCTTAGCTTTCTTGGATACAGGAGCTAGAAATTCCCTCATAAGGAATGATTGGGTAAAACCAGGTGATATAAACCCCGAGAAGACAGTAATAATAAGAGGCATAAAAGGCAAGCCACGTGAAATTCCTCTGGTAAAAGCTAAAATCGTGTGGAGAGCAAAGGAGTATATTCATGAACTGGGAGTGAATGATGACCAGGATACTCTTCTCATAATTGGGCGAGATTTGATGTGGGATGGTGCCCAGATTTTAGTAGTGACAAGAGAGCAAGAGAAGAAGGCTCTGTGAGAGAGGAGGGATACAGGGGAATACAGTGGCAAACTGTGAGGGAGTTTGCTGGATAACATAGATAGTGAACGCCCTGAGCGTAGGACTGCTATTATTGCAAGGGAGCTGAAACGGTTTAAAATTGACATAGCAGCACTTCAAGAAACTCGAAGAGCAGGAGAGGAACAATTGAAGGAAGAAAAAGGAGGTTATACCTTCTTCTGGAAAGGACTACCCGAGCAGGATCGACGAATACATGGAGTAGGCTTTGCCATCAAAAATGAACTAGTGAACTCTTTGTCAGAAGTACCTACTGGCATCAACGAATGCCTGATAACTCTTCAATTAAAGCTCGCCAATAACCAACAGGTAACCATTTTGAGCACTTATGTGCCAACATTAGATGCTGATAATGACATCAAGGAAAGTTTTTATGCCCAGTTGGACACTCTCCTGTCAGAGATACCTAAAGAGGATCAAATTATCCTCCTGGGCGATTTTAACGCAAGAGTCGGGCGTGAATTTAATTTATGGCCAGAAACTATTGGAAAAGACGGAGTTGGTAATAGCAACCCGAACGGACTCTTACTTTTGTCTACATGTGCAGAGCATAATCTCACTATTACAAACATGCTCTTTTGACAAAATAATAAGTTTAAAACATCATGGCAGCACGGTCAAAGCACTGGCATCTTCTGGATTATGTAATTGTCCTTGTTAGAGATCGCCGCGATGTACTTCTTACTAGGGTCATGGTGAGTGCCGACGACTGCTGGACAGACCACTGACTAATCCAGTCCACAATGGTTATCAACATTGCTCCCCAACGTAGGCTTCAAGGAAGGAAACCAAGGCGTAAAATGAACATCCACGCCCTTCAAGATCCTATTAAGCAAACTCGTCTTCAATCACTTCTTAAGGAACATCTACCTACAAAACCTCCTGACAACATTGAGGACCATTGGTCTAAGCTGAAAACCTCCATTACTGCAGCTTGTGAACAAACTATTAGATATGAAACTAAGAAACATCAGGATTGGTTTGATGAAAATGATAATGAGATTAAATATATAATTGACCAAAAAAGGAAAGCCTTCCAAATATGGCAAAATGATATTAACTGCGCTGCCAAGAAAAAAACCTACGGTAGCGCAAAGGCTGAGGTCCAAAGAAGAACAAGAGAACTTAAGAACGCTTGGGGGGAAAAGAAAGCTGAAGAAATTCAACAACTTGCAGAATCTCATGATGCACGGGGCTTTTTTAAGGCCACAAGGGCCATTTATGGACCAAAAACCTATGGTACAAACCCTTTACAATCAAAAGATGGCACCAAACTCTTAAAAGACAAAGAATCTATTGCACTGCGTTGGAAAAAGCATTATTATGACCTTTTAACTCGTAAATCTAAGGTGGATAAAGAGATTTTCTCGCAAATCCCGCAAAAACAAATTGGAGAGGAACTTGCAATATTCCCCACTTTGGATGAAGTAAAAAAAAGCCATTAATCAAATGAAGAACAACAAAGGTAGTGGACCAGATGGGATTCCTGCTGAAATCTTCAAAGAAGGGCCCCCCGAACTTGTACAACATCTTCATAAACTCATCGAAAAAATCTGGATAAGAGAAGAGATCCCAGAAGACTTCAGGGATGCAATAATTATCACCCTCTTTAAGAAGGGTGATAGAACAGACATTTCTCTCTTAGCTACCGCAGGTAAAATATTTTCTAGGATTCTCGCAAACCATCTTCTATCTATTTCAGAAGAGATCCTCCCTGAAACTCAATATGGTTTCCGCCCCTCTAGAGGGACAGTAGACATGATTTTTACTGCACGTCAGCTCCAAGAAAAATGCCGGGAGCAAAATCAACCCCTTTATATGGCATTTATCGATTTGGCTAAGGCCTTTGATACTGTAGACCGTACAGCTCTCTGGACTATCCTTATGAAAATTGGATGCCCCAATAAATTTGTGAATATCTTGCGACTTCTCCATGACAACATGACGGCAACGGTTTTGGACAACAACGGCTCTCATGGTGCTCCATTTAAAGTGGGATCAGGTGTTAAACAGGGATGTGTTATTGCCCCAACATTATTTGCTATTTTCATCGCCATGATTTTACATCTTGTCGAGGGGAAACTTCCCACTGGTGTGGGAATTATATATCGAACAGATGGAAAGCTTTTTAATCTCAGCAGGCTGAAAGCAAAAAGTAAGGTAATTACAACCTCCGTTGTGGAACTTCAGTATGCTGATGATAATGTGGTCTCCGCACATTCAGAGGATGATCTCCAAACTATCCTAAATGCTTTTGCAGAAGCATACGAAAAACTTGGTCTCTCACTTAACATCAAAAAAACCAAAATGCTTCATCAGCAAGTGAAAGCTAACCCCTTGGTGATGCCATCTATCCAGCTTGGCGGGACAATACTGGAAAATGTCAATCATTTTCTCTATCTTGGCAGCTATCTTTCTGTTACAGCTAACATCAACAGTGAAATCCAGCATCGTTTGAGCTCCGCAAGTGCCGCGTTTTCTCGAATGAAACACAGAGTGTTCGAGGATCGGGATATTTGTAAGAAGACCAAAACACTGGTTTATGAAGCCATTGTATTACCAACTTTATTGTATGCCTGAGAAACATGGACCATCTATAAACGTCACTTCCACCTCCTTGAAAGATTTCATCAACGTTGCCTCCGGAAAATCCTGCGAATTACTTGGGAAGATAGGCGAACAAATGTCAGTGTACTGGAAGAAGCAAAGACTACTAGCGTTGAAAAAATGATCCTTCAACGCCAACTTCAGTGGACCGGTCATGTTGTTCGAATGCCTGACTGCCGTCTCCCAAAGCAGTTATTTTATTCCCAACTCAAGGATGGAAAGCGGAATATCGGTGGTCAATATAAGAGCTTTAAAGATGTTCTTAAGGCTAATCTAAAAAAATGCAATATAAACATCGAAAACTGGGAAGCTCTGGCCCATGAACGATCTAAATGGAGGTTGGCCTTTCACAATTTATTTTTATTTATTTATTTATTATACTTATTAATCGCCCATCTGGCCGGTCACCCGGCCACCCTGGGCGATGTACAATTAAATACAGTAAAAACACAATAAAATATAATGATTAAAACAATAAAACAATTCTTATTAAAAACCTAACCCACCCCATATTCCCGCCTGAACAGCCATGTTTTTAATGCACAGCGGAAGCTCATCACGGAGGGGGCATGGCGAAGGTCACTAGGGAGGGAGTTCCATAATGTGGGGGCCGCCACAGAGAAGGCCCTCTTCCTAGTCCCCACCAGCCTGGCTGCTCTGGCTGATGGGATAAGGAGAAGGCCATCCGTGGCAGACCTTGTTGAGCGGCCCACTTGATGTTGCTGGAGGCGCTCCTTGAGATAAGCTGGGCCGGAGCCGTGTAGGGTTTTAAAGGTCAAAACCAACACCTTGAATTCGGCTCGGCAAGCAACTGGTAGCCAGTGCAACTCATTAAGCACTGGCGTGATGTGATCACGCCGGCGGCTGCCCTTAATCAGGCGAGCCGCCGCGTTCTGTACCAGCTGAAGCTTCCGGACCGTCTTCAAGGGTAACCCCACGTAGAGCGCATTACAGTAGTCTAGGCGAGAGGAGACCAAGGCATGAACCACTGATGGGAGCAGGTGATTAGGAAGGTAGGGGCGCAGCTGCCGTATCAGATGGAGTTGATACAGCGCTGCCCGGCTCACAGCTGACACCTGAGCCTCCATGGACAGCTGGGAGTCTAGAATGACCCCCAAGCTGCGGACCTGGTCCTTCAGGGGTAGATGTACCCCATTCAGCACCAGGTCAACATCCCCTAACCTTCCCTTGTCCCCCACCAGAAGTACCTCGGTCTTGTCGGGGTTCAGTTTCAGCATGTTCCTTCCCATCCAGCCAGCCACTGACTCCAGGCACTTGGACAGGGTCTCAACGGCCAACCTTGGTGAGGACTTAAAACAGAGGTAGAGCTGCGTGTCATCTGCATATTGATGACACTGCACCCCAAACCTCCTGATGATAGCTCCCAGCGGCTTGAGGTAGATGTTGAATAACATCGGGGAGAGGATGGAACCCTGCGGCACTCCACAAGTGAGCAGCCGAGGGTCCGAAGCCTCTTCCCCGAGAACTACCCTCTGATACCTTCCAGAGAGGAAGGACCGGAACCACTGCAATACAGTGCCTCCCAAGCCCAAGCCCTCCAGACGGTCCAGGAGGATACCGTGGTCAATGGTATCAAAAGCCGCCGAGAGATCGAGGAGGACTAGAAAGGAGCATTCGCCCCTATCCAAAGCCCTCCTCATATCATCCACCAAGGCGACCAAGGCCGTCTCTGTCCCATGTCCAGACCTGAAGCCCGACTGGCACGGATCTAAATAATCGGCCATGGACTTTGAAGAAGCCCAAAGGTTCCATGGACTTTGAAGAAGCCCGAGTGCAAGGTGAAAGGGAGAAACGTGCTAAGCGAAAAGCACGTCAAACGAATCCTTTACAGGACCATCTTCCATCTGGTAACCTGTGTCCTCACTGGTTTGGATCTAGAATTGGCCTCCACAGTCACTTACGGACCCATTGCTAGAGTCTACACAATCCTCTTTAGAATTTCCTCCTTTTATCCTGGAAGACAATCTTACTCGGTCACGAGTGATCGCCTGATGATGATGATATTCATGAACTGGGAGTGAATGATGACCAGGATACTCTTCTCATAATTGGGCGTAATTGGATGTGGGATGGTGCCCAGATTTTAGTAGTGACAAGAGAGCAAGAGAAGAAGGCTCTGTGAGAGAGGAGGGATACAGGGGAATACAGTGGCAAACTGTGAGGGAGGCCCATCTCAAACATTTTCCAAGCAGCCCCATTGACCCCTGACAGCGAGTTCAGACAAGCTGTAGACAGTGATGAAAGTTTACAGCTTTTAAAAACCCAAGCTGACCAAGAGGAGGTGGATCACACAGAGGGATACAGGATTGTTTGGCTAAACAACCTGTTATACTGAGAATGGTGGCCTAAGCAGTCAGCAGGAGATGTGGAAGTAAAGAGGCAGCTAGTAGTCCCTCAAAAATTTAGAAAAAGGTTGTTACAGCTCTCACATGACATACCCTGTGTGGGACACCTTGGGATCAAGACAACAAAGAAAAGGTTGTCAGCGCATTATTATTGGCCTGGGATGTCGAAAGAAGTGGCACTATACTGTCATTCATGTCCGGTGTGCCAAAGGACAGGGGAAAGTGGGCAGAAGAAGAAGGCTCCCTTAAAACCCTTGCCAAAGTTGGACAGGCATTTTACAGAGTGGGGATGGATCTGGTAGGGCCCATGAGCAAACCTACCAAGAAGGGTCGGCGTTTCCTGTTGGTTATCATGGATTACGCCGCCAGATTCCCTGATGCGGAACCATTGCGCAATGTAGAGGCCCAGACAGTGGCCAATGCGATACTCTGTGTCTTAATGAGACTTGGTTTCCCCTTGGGAATTTTGACAGCTCAATGGACTGTATTTATGGGAGGTTTGACAGGTGGTGGCAGTGTCGGGATTTGACCGTAGTAAAGCTTTGGGTTCAAATCACAGTGAGGAGGCCTGACAGAGACCCCAATGTATATGGATTTTCAATTTTTCTTACGGCCAGCACAGCTGCCTTTGTTTTGTATATGGCCTAGCTATAAAAGTTTCCCAAACTGGTGCAGAACCCATATGTGGGACTGCATAGAGAATACAAAGAAGAAGTGTAAAGTGTGAATGGCAGAAGAATGGGTTTGCAAACAGAAAGCCAGGATTATCTGTGGCTTCATTTGAGGGTCCACACAGTGACAAACCTGGGTTTGTAGTCACATAAGGACTGGGTTTGCAAGACACCCAAAGCCATGTTGGCTGGCTCACGCTGTGGAAAGCTAAGCAGGGTCAGGCCTGGTTATTATTTGGTGGGAGACCCCTCCTCTAGTTTCCTGCATTGAGCAGGGGGTTGGACTTGATGGCCTTGTAGGCAGGGCCGGCGCTATCACTAGGCGAACTAGGCGGCTGCCTAGAGCGCACGGCTAAAGGGGGCGCAGAAACGCTCCGTGGCGCCCCTTTAATTTTCTGTGCCAAACAGCTGATCTTCACCCAGCTGTTTGGCGGGACAGCCAATTGGCGGCACAGCCACCACCTCCTCCGCCCCACCCCTGTCGGTCTGACGCCGCTTCCAGAGGGTCGCGGCAGCTGCTACTTGCGGCCAGCCCACCAGCAACTGGGCCGGAGCCGCTGCCGCCGCTGCCGCCACTTCCCCCACGTGTCGCGGTGGCTCCTCTACGGCTCCCTGGGTGCATGCGCCGCCAAACGCCAGGCGGCTGCGCAGAGGGAATCGACACCGACGCTGCTTCCCCCACACGGTGGCTCGCGCGCTGCCAAACGCCAGCACCGCCACCGAGGGACTTGCGTCTCTGCTGCCTGTGTTGACTACGAGTCTACTTGGAAGTAAGTCCCATTGTGTCATTTTAGTAGGGTTAAATTAATCACCTAAAAGTTTAATAATAATAATAATAATAATAATAATAATAATAATAATAATAATGGGCATAGGGCTGGAGGGAGGGAGGGCTCAAGTGGGGGGCGCGCAAAATCTGATCTTGCCTAGGGCGCAAAATATCTGATCTTGCCTTGCACCGGCCCTGCTTGTAGGCCCCTTCCAGCTCTATGATCTATGAAATCTATGAAAACCCAGGATGGTTTTATCAGGGTGGCTTAAGTTTGGCTTCGAAACTTGGCTTGTTTTTTTGTTTTTTAATTTTTTTAAATTTAAGTTTTATTGAATTTTTCCAATCATACATCTAATAACAAATACAGTCATGCCTTGGATTGAGAGCATAATTCGTTCCGGAAATGTGCTTGTAATCCAAAACACTCATATATCAAAACGAAATCCCCCCCCAAAAAATTGTACAGAGATTTTTAATTTAAGCCGTACTACAGTACTTGTATTGCAAGACGTCGCTTGTATATCAAGTAAATAAATAAATAAATATTTAAAAATTTGCTTGTCTTGCAAAACGCTCTCAAACCAAGTTACTTGCAATTCAAGGTATTACTGTAAAAAGAAATACAACATAAACATTGTGCACCCCCCACCTCTTGGGACCAAGTTATATTTCCCCCTAGCCATGGCTTGTTGTAAGGTTTGTTTACCCCATGGTGGGTTGCTATGTTGTCCAAACCTGGACAACATGACCCACGGGGGGGGGGGGGAAGCCCCACAACAAGCGAGCTGCTTGGCAAGAGCAGCAAAAAACCCTTGCGGCAAGATTTAATTGCTTCCCTTCTGCAATTTTAGCAGGGCGCTTTCAGGGCAAACCATATGAGGTTCGATTGTGTGGTTGTGGAGATGAGTCGGTCGAATCCTTAGAGCACTTTTTTTTTTAATGCAGCCTCCACAGGGAGGAACGAAACAGACTTCTTGGCCCTATTATGAGGAAATGCCCTGGAAGGTCACCAGACCAGTACTTGAAACACTTCCTGGCAGGGACGTGTACCAACAACAGAGGCAGTGGCTAAGTTTCTTTTTTCTGTAATTTTTTCTGGTCTCATAAGGCAATTTTTTTCTGGACTCATAAGGCAGTTCTTCCATCATAAATGTGACTTCTAAAGCAGGATCTTGTTTTTGGTTATCTTAAGATGTTTTAAACAGGGGTATGTTTTAATAATGTTTGTTGATGCATAATGATTTAATGATTGTGTTTTTATCCGTTTAATGATGTCCGCTATTGTTTTTGTTGGGTCCGTAACCGTATAATAAAAAAATTGAAAAAACCCTTGCCACTCTTGCTAAGAGGCTCCAAGCGAGCGCTGACGATAGCTGCCCAAAGTGCCCAAGCAGTCATATTGGCTTCCCTGCCGCGCCTTCAAGCCCTGCATATGGCTTGAGGAAGGAGTGTGGACTGGCGCCGCCTCCCTGAGCCCACGTGAGGCTTGAGGCAATGCGCAGTGGCACTGCCGGTGTCTACTGCACACTGCCCCCCCCTAGCTGGGGGCTTGGGGAGGCAGCGTGCTGCGACATGTGGGGACGAGCTGTGCTCTGTCTGTTCTCCTCTAGAGGAGACCGGTCAGAGGGCAGCTCGTTCCCCCCCACCCGGCAGCCTGATCCCGGGGGAGATGGGTTGCTTGTGAGCAATCCCTTTCTGCTGAGATTGGCAGTGGCTGGCGGCATCCCCACTGTCCTTGCTGCCCTTTCATGCCAGTGGTGCTGGTGGGGAAGAGGCTCCTGCCACTGCCCACCTCTGTGGGCAGCCTACTTGGGAGTAGGCTGAAGGGATGGCTGCTCCCCCATCATCATCCCTCCCCCCCCCCCGCCTCTGACAAGTGATGCCAGGGAGAGGGGGGGAACTCGGTGCTCCCGCAGGGCCCCCTGGGACAGTGTTCTCCAACCTTGGGTCCCCAGATGTTTTTGGCCTACAAGTCCTAGCATGCTGGGAGTTGTAGGCCAAAAACATCTGGGGACCCAAGGTCGGAGAACGCTGCCCTGGGATACCTACAGGAGGTGGGGGAGAAGGAGGCAACCTACCCCTGCTGCGCCCAATCACCTGTCGGGCGCTTTGGGGGGTAGGGGAGCTTCTAAGCCCCATTGCGTAGCTTCCCGTGCAGTGTGGCTTCCTGTGTCATGCGAACGAACCCTCCCAGCGCTTTCTCAGGGTGGGCAATTCTCACACCCTTTAGTCTTATTTTTGGGATGTAAAAGAGTTAAGTGTGCCTCTAGTTTTAATTGGGACGATGAGTGGACCTTTATTACAACATGCTGGGAAGTTTGAGAAACAACACAAGCACACAGAGAGCTGGGAGGCAGGGCGAGGGTTAATCCCAGAGCCGGCGCGCCTCTCTCGCCGCCGCCTCTGCATCCACTCTGGCTCGCCTCTGGGGCGGCTGCGCATTACATCATCGTCTCCGGAGCCCATCTGCTGAAGGCCGGTCTCTTCTTCCCTCGTCCGAGAGGAAAGCAGCACCTCGCCCGGCCTGCGAGGATCTTCTGCTTCCTCCGCGGCCGTGCCTGTTTGTTATTTGGGGGGGGGGGGGGAATGCAAAGCGAAGGGGGCGGCATCGCGTCTGATTCCTCTCCTCTCGCCTCTTCAGGGTCTAGTTTGAAGCGCCTTGGCCCCTGCTGGGCTGCAAGGAAGGGAGGAGGAGGATGGCAGAAAGCGAATGCGAGACCCCCAGCACTCCAGGGGAGTTTGAGAGCAAATACTTTGAATACAATGGGGTGCGTCTGCCCCCTTTCTGCAGGGGGAAGATGGAAGAAATCACCAATTTCCCAGTGAGGGACAATGATGTCTGGATTGTTACCTACCCCAAATCAGGTAGGAGGAGACGTGACTCTGAGCTTGGGAGGAAGAGGGCTGGGGAGGGGGGGAGAGGGAGGGGCCTCGCCTATCTGGCCATGCGTTTATGGGTTGAGCTGCTTTCCCTTCCAGTTTTCACCCCTCCTCCCCCTCTTAAAGACAAGTTCAATTAATTACCGTTGTTTTCTGGTTTATTCTAATAAGGGGCAACTGCGATCTGCCAGGTAGTGATTGTAGCTAAAGGACTAGTCTAACGCAGAGGTGTGCAATATAAATAATTAGTTCATACGTATCTCTCATCTTGATAACTAAAAGGGAAGAGAGATGTGCAATGCTGCACATGCATACAGCAAAACACTCATGTGTGCATAGGTGTGTTCCTTGGGTTAATTTTTGCATATGCCTTTTAAGGGAATTATCCGCAATATGCAGAGTAATAACAAATGGCAATAATGGATGCAGAGTCTCCTGTTTATGTGCTGTGTGAGCCTGAGCATGCTTACTCAGACATAAATAAGCCCTACTGAGTGCAGTGGGATTTGCTTCCTAGCAGAGATGGCCCCAGGCATTTTATGACCTGAAGCAGAAAATCCAAATGGCACCCAACCATGATAGTAAAAAATACAACAGAAAACTAAACAATTGAAAATTTTCTCTAGTCCCAAAATCTGCTGCTCTAGGCAAACCATCTCACTCTGTCTAACAGTCATGTTTGTGTGCATGAATCACAGACTTAGAAAACTGAATTGGGATAGAATCCTATGCACTCTTACTGATTAACCCCCATCGAACTCAGTGGGACTTAGTTCTGAGTAAACAAGCATAGTCTCAGATCCCAAAAAGATAAAAGATCCCCAAAGTTGTAAAAGAATTTGAGAGCAATGTCAGCCTAGAAGCTTAGATTTCATAGAGTTGGAAGAAGCCTACAAGGCTATCGAGTCCAACGCCCTGCTCAATGCAGGAAACTAGAGGAGGGGTCTCCCATCCAAGTAATAACCAGGCCTGACCCTGCTTAGCTTTCCACACTCAGACAAGCTGAGCCAGCGTAAGCCACAGGCCTGTATTCTAAGGCTTGTACTACATAATTCAATTTGGTGGAGGAAGTGGTGGTGAGAGGGGCTGGCTTCCTATGATGTATTGACTGATCGTGGAAGAGATTAAAGATCAGTTTGTTGCTTTTATTGAACAGGCTCTTCGTGACATAAATGGCTTCATGCCTAATTAAGTTATAGGATCCACTACAACAAGCTGTGGTGACCTCCACAACCTGGAGGTGGCATTAAAAAAGGATTAGACATGATAGGTAAAGGGAACTACTGAATACCATATGCGAGGGGCAGGGGTGCACAGAGGTCTAGGGTTGTGTGAGAATTTTTCACGTTCTCCTTTTGCTCAGACCATCTCACCGTTCATGAATGCCAAAAAAACAGAACGGTGACATCCCTAGGCCATCCCCTGCTTGTGAGCACCAGGTGGTATTCTAACATCCACAGTCTTCAGTGAGCCTGCTTGTGAGCAAGGTAGGGGGAGATACCATGGAGTTGGCTGGGGCATGCTGGGAGTTGTAGGCCAAAAACATCTGGGGACCCAAGGTTGGAGAACACTGCTAACCCCTACCGCTGTCACTCATATGGTCGGTAGATGGGGATGCCCCAATATCTTTCTTATCTAGGAGCAATCTGATCATGTTGTTGTTGTTGTTGTTATTATTATTATTATTTATATTTATTTATCGCCCATCTGGCCGGCAACCGGCCACCCTGGGCGGATGTACACAGAATAAAAACAATAAAATACATTTAAAACAATATAAAAATTTTAAAATCTTAACCCACCCCATATTCCCGCCTGAACAACCAGGTTTTTAATGAACGACGGAAGCTCAGCAGAGAGGGGGCATGGCGGAGGTCACTCGGGAGAGAGTTCCACAGTACGGGGGCGGCCACAGAAAAGGCCCTCTTCCTCGTCCCCACCAGTCTAGCTGCTCTGGCTGAAGGGACAAGGAGAAGGCCATCCGTGGCAGATCTTGTTGAGTGGCCCACTTGCTGGAGACGCTCCTTGAGATAGACTGGACCGGAGCCGTATAGGGTTTTAAAGGTCAAAACCAACACCTTGAATTCGGCTCGGCAAGCAACTGGTAGCCAGTGCAAATCCTTCAGCACTGGCGTGATGTGATCCCGTCGGCGGCTGCCTTTAACCAGGCGAGCCGCCGCGTTCTGTACCAGCTGTAGCTTCCGAACTGTCTTCAAGGGTAACCCCACGTAGAGGCGAGAGGAGACCAAGGCATGAACCACTGATGGGAGCAGGTGATTAGGAAGGTAGGAGCGCAGCTGCCGTATCAGATGGAGTTGATACAGCGCCGCCCGGCTCACAGCCGCCACCTGAGCTTTCATGGACAGCTGGGAGTCTAGAATGACCCCCAAGCTGCGGATCTGGTCCTTCAGGGGTAGATGTACCCCATTCAGCACCAGGTCAACATCCCCTAACCTCCCCAAGACCAGCAGTACCTCGGTCTTGTCGGGGTTCAGTTTCAGCATGTTCCTTCCCATCCAGCCAGCCACTGCCTCCAGGCACTTGGACAGGGTCTCAACAGCCAACCTCGGTGA
Organism: Shinisaurus crocodilurus; assembly: GCA_021292165.1. Classification (NCBI taxonomy): domain Eukaryota; kingdom Metazoa; phylum Chordata; class Lepidosauria; order Squamata; family Shinisauridae; genus Shinisaurus; species Shinisaurus crocodilurus. The sequence goes on from CM037879.1 coordinate 187,081,084, forward strand.
GGACTTGAAACAGAGGTAGAGCTGCGTGTCATCCGCATACTGATGACACCGCACCCCAAACCTCCTGATGATAGCTCCCAGCGGCTTGAGGTAGATGTTGAATAACATCGGGGAGAGGATGGAACCCTGCGGCACTCCACAAGTGAGCAGCTGAGGGTCTGAAGCCTCCTCCCCGAGAACTACCCTCTGGTACCTTCCAGAGAGGAAGGACTGGAACCACTGCAATACAGTGCCTCCCAAGCCCAACCCCTCCAGGCGGTCCAGGAGGATACCATGGTCAACGGTATCAAAAGCCGCTGAGAGATCGAGGAGGACGAGAAAGGAGCATTCACCCCTATCCAAAGCCCTCCTCATATCATCCACCAAGGGGACCAAGGCCGTCTCCGTCCCATGTCCAGACCTGAAGCCCGACTGGCACGGATCTGATAGGCAGAATGATGTTCAGGAAATGGCACAAATATACATTTTAAAAACTACTTAGGGCACAATCTTATGCCTGTTGAGACAGAAAGAAGTCCTACAACTCCCAGCATTCCCCAGCCACATTAAGCCATTCCCTTAATGTGTCTCAGCGTGGGCTATCTGTGACCATCTGTTTGATGTTGTAGGCTCAGATTCAGCTTTAGTTGCATGCAACTATTCTTGCATTAGTGACCCTGGATAGGGATGCACATTCCCATACGTAATCCAGCCAGTTTAGTGAGCCCCAGATGAGCATCACAATGTGGATGGATGGGGATGCAGATCTAGATGCACACCTGTGTTCATATTGGCTAGCCATGCAGAAGGGGGCTTCCGTGTGGAGATCTCCCCTTGCCGTATCAGGGCAGTAGTCTTTTCTTTTCATCCTTTAGTTTTGAATGTGTTTTTGAAATGTACATGTGTTTAGAGTCCTAAATTGGGCACTGAGTGTAATGACTAGAAATCTATAATATTAATCAGTTGTGGTTATGCTATACATAGGGTGTGTAGCAGGTGTATTCTGTCCACCCATCATATGTGTTTCCGTATGCTTCTATTAACAGGGCGATGCATCTTTTTCAGAGATCTGTGGAGGCATTTTTAGAAATATTGACCCCTGAAGGACGCCCCTATATATTATACAAGGTTGAAACATGTTGGGCTACTTCAAGGAATAAAATGATATCTATATATCTATATCTATATCTATCTATCTATCTATATATATATATTTCAACATCCTGAGACATTGTCTCTTCATTCCACTGGGTTATTTTGGATGTTCTCCACTTTTGTCTGACCCAACATATTTTCAGTAACATGAGGCCCTAACTGGAGGTCATGATTTATTTATTTATTATATTTGTTAATCGCCCGTCTGGCCGGTCACCCAGCCACCCTTCAACATGGATGCATGGATCCCGTCAACCTACATTTTTCTAGTAACAATTAGTAAAAGAAATGTGACCTCATCGTATGTAGCACTTCTGTACAAGAGGTAGGCAACCTAGCACCATCCAGATGTTTTAGACTACAACTCCTATCAGCCCCAGCCAGCATTGCCAATGGTAAGGGATTGTGGGAGTTGTAGTCAAAACATCTGGAAGGTACCAGGTTGCCTTTCCCTGCTGTAGACAATGACCGTGGCTTAGTTTACCTACGGGGGCTGTTGCATTTGTGCTGGGCACTGGTGGCACTAATTTTACATGGTGCCCATGGGCACCCAACTTGCCATGGCTTGTCATGTGAACCCAGGCAGCACAGAGTTAGAGGGTTTGAGGGTTAGACAACCCTCAAATAATCCATGGCTTGTTTAAGGGTTATTTGAGCCATTCCCAGCCTGTGGAACTTCCTCCTGAGGGAGGCTAGGTTTGGTCCCTCTCTGCTGTCCTTCCGCCAGCAGGCAAAGACCGCTTTATTCAAGAAGGCTTTTGGCTTGTAAGTGGGTCGGTTGGGTATTGTTTTTGTTTTTTTTGTTTTTTATTCTGTAATTGTTACGTTTTATTGTATTTTAATATATTGTTTTATTGTTTTAATCAATTTTAGTTGTGCCTATAAGCTGCCTTGAATACCATTTTTTGGTAGAAAGATGGGGTACGAATCAAATAAATACATTTGAGGGTTGTCTAACCTTCAAACAAACCCTGCTGCCTGGGTTCGCACGACATGGAAGCCATGCCAAAGCGGGCACCCACAGGCACCATGCAAAAATGGTGCCTATGGGTGCCCAGGACAATGCAACAGCCCCTGTGGGTAAATTAAGTCATGTGTGCTGTCATGTCATGTTGTGCGAACCAGGCCAATGAATTTGAGTGGGGAATGTGATGACATGATACTTGCCAATAGGCAATGTACCAAGAGACATCACACCTAAATTGCATGCAACTGAAATTGGAATAGGAGGCACTGAATTCATGTGTATCATACATGAAATCGAAATATACAGTGCTTAAAGGTCAATAGACAATATACCCCACCAAGAGATCCAAGAACTAAATTACACAAATATCCTGTTGGAATAGAAGACACTGACTTTGAATTCTATGACATCTAATAATATCCCATTTTGTTGGACTTCATCAGGTGCTCCAATAAGTGATCAGAGTTCTTCTTCCATATACTGCAAAAACATTAGAAACATATCCCTGAATAAGGGGTCAATTAATTCACAAACACACCCACATTAATGTACAGACAATGAAAATCTATGTTAGGATACAATGATTCACACACAGACAACAATTTCAAAAACTAAAGTAATGTGCCTTTAAGGTTTGTCCTCAAGACAGAAACTTTGTTCAACTAGTTTTTTGTTTTTTTAAAAATAATTTTTTTATTTAGTTATTATAAACTACATACAAAACTATAAAACACAAACATACCACTAAAATAAACCATAAGGTGCACCCCCCACCCGCATAGGGACCAACTAATATACACCCGTCCCCTTAATCAATTAAATTCCACCTTCCAAAAATAGAACATATCCTGACAAGGCATACTCCCCTTCCCCTTTATTAATACATAGTCTAATAATTGATTCCATATATACATAAAATTATTCTTCTTTAACTGTCCCTTTTTGCATTTGATACTACAAGTTAATTTATCATTTAGGGCTATATCCCAAACTTCCTTATACCAATCAGTTATTAAAAAAACATGTACTTTCCATTTCCTCGCTATCATTAACCTAGCTGCAGTTAACAAGTTTACAATTAGTTCCTTCATATTTTGGGCACAAGTGACTTTATCAGTTATTGATAACAAAGCAAGTTTAGGACAGACCTGTAGATTAATACCAATAATTTCCGATATTTCTGTAAAAACCTCTTGCCAAAATTCCAGAATATTTTTACAACTCCACCACATATGAGCATATGTACCTATTTTCTGACATCCTCTCCAGCAAAGTGCGGAGCAATTGTTACCTATTCTATTTAATCTTACTGGAGTTAGGTACCATCTGGAGACCATCTAGCTGTGAGTCCTGCAAGACCTGGTCCCTGCTTCCCTGGCTCATCACACCTGGCCAGGGAGGGTGGGGCCTGACTGACTCCAGCTACAAAGGCTGCTGCTGTTCCTGCTGAAGGTGCCTGGAGACCATCTAGCTGTGAGTCCTGCAAGACCTGGTCCCTGCTTCATTACACCTGGCCAGGGAGAGTGGTGCCTGACTGACTCCAGCTACAAAGGCTACCTGGTCCCTGCTTCCCTGGCTCATCACACCTGGCCAGGGAGGGTGGGGCCTGACTGACTCCAGCTACAAAGGCTGCTGCTGCTCCTGCTGAAGGTGCCTGGAGACCATCTAGCTGTGAGTCCTGCAAGACCTGGTCCCTGCTCCTGCTGAAGGTGCCTGGAGACCATCTAGCTGTGAGCCCTGCAAGACCTGGTCCCTGCTTCATTACACCTGGCCAGGGAGAGTGGTGCCTGACTGACTCCAGCTACAAAGGCTGCTGCTGCTCCTGCTGAAGGTGCCTGGAGACCATCTAGCTGTGAGTCCTGCAAGACCTGGTCCCTGCTTCCCTGGCTCATCACACCTGGCTAGGGAGGGTGGGGCCTGACTGACTCCAGTCACAAATGCTGCTGCTGCTCCTGCCATTTTTTGGTTGTTTGTTGGTATCTGTAATTATTTCTGTTGTATTTTTTTGAATATTTAGTGTTTTTTAAATATCTTTTAACTTGTATTGCTGTTCTTATATTCTGTAGATTATTTTTTTTTAATACTATATTCAGTGTTCCTTGATGTTTTGTGTTCATGTCTTTTAGATTGTGAGCCTGAGGGCAGGGACTGTCTTATTATTAATTTGTGTAAGCCGCTCTGAGAGCCTTTTCTGGCTGAAGAGCGGGGTATAAATGAAATAAATAAATAAATAAAATAAATCTCCATATTATTTTATAGAAATTCTCCTTTATCCTAGTTGACATAACTTTCACAATCCGTCTATCCCATATATTGTTCCAGCCCACCTTCGAGGTCACCTCTTCAAATTCATTATCCCATACTGTCTTTAGATGGTCATCTTATTCTTCTGCTTTTTGAATCAATCTGTATAAATCCCTTGTTATACCTCTTGTAGACGTGTTCCCTTCTAAACCATCTCTAGACATAACAATCTTTTCAAAATTAGTTAAATCTCTCTCATCCTCGGTTTTCCTTTTCCACTTCTTCGACCACTGTTATAACTGTAATAAATTTAACTACGACACTCTTCTTCTCCCAACAATTCCCAGTATTTGGTCTCTAGTCCCCATCTTTTCCACCCAATCCGATAATCTAATAACCCTTGCTTCTCTTAATATACCCTCCAAATCCACTCTTAAATTTTCGGGAAAGTCATTTAGAGCCACCACCGGAGTTAAAGGAGAAATCCCTGGTATAAATATATTCCTCGTAGTAGAATCATAGAATCATAGAAAAGTAGAGTTGGAAGGGGCCTACAAGGCCATTGAGTCCAACTCCCTGCTCAGTGCAGGAATCCAGGTCAAAGCATCCATGACAGATGGCTGTCCAGCTGCACTTTGAAGGCCTCCAGATTGGGAGAGCCCACCACTCCCTAGGTAGTTGATTCCATTGTCTTATTGCTCTGACAGTCAGGAAATTACTCCTTTAAATCTTACTCCAAACCCCATATTTTTAATTATCATTTTTAACGTAGGCCATTCCACGCAATCAAAAGCCTTGAAAATATCTAATGCTAATACACCAGCTTTAACATTATTTTTCTTTATACTATATATTATATTTAATACTCTTCTAGTTAAGTCGGCCATTTGTCGACCTGAAATAAATCCACATTGGTCCATCCCTACATATTTACTCATAAACCTATTCATTCGTCTCGCTAGTATTGCAGTAAATAATTTTGCATCTTGATTTATTAACGAAATGGGTCTATATGAATCTGGGTCTATTAAATCCTTTCCTGGTTTTGGAATTACTATAATCATAGATTGTTTCCATGAGGGGGGAATTTCTCCCCCTTCCATTATATTATTATATAATAACTTCAACCTTGGAATTAACATATGTTTAAAAACCTTGTAATATTCCACCCCTAATCCATCTACTCCTGGGGTCTTGCCTTCTTTTAATTTATTTATAGCAAAATCTATCTCCAAATCTGAGAATGGTTGCTCCATCGTCTCTCTATCTTCTTCTTGTATTCTTATTTTCATATGTTTTTCAATATATTCTTTAATCCTATCTTCCTCACCTATTCCTGCTTTATATAATTCTGAATAAAATTCTTGAAATTTTTTTAATTTTTCCTTCATCAAATTATGCCCTTTCCCTTTTTTATCCTTTATTATTCCAACTATATTTTTTCCCCGTTTTTTTTGTGTGTGGATCTAGCTAACATTTTAGAATTCTTGTTACTATTTTCAAAGTAAGCTCTTTTCATATAAATCAAATTTCTCTGTGTCCTTTCAATATCCTTGTTTTCTAACTCTTTCCTCTTAGCTTGTAGTTCTGCATAAATATAACATTAAAATTACAAATGTAATTAAATATTTAGGAATAGAAATTACACAAGATATTGATAAAGTAGGAGAACAAAACTTTAGAAAGTTAAAGATAGAGGTTAAAAATAAAATAGAGGAGTATAAAAAAATTGGACTTTCTTGGTTTGGCAGAATAGCGTTGGTAAAAATGAAGATATTGCCTAAAATAAACTTTTTGTTTAGGATGTTACCAGTAAAGATTATAGAAAAAGAAATTAAAGATTGGCAATCAATTATTAATGAATATTGTAATGGAAGGAAAAGATCAAGGATTAATAAATATAGTTGGTATAAAGCGCAAAAAATAGGGGGTTTAGGTCTTCCTAATATAAAGTGGTATTATTTAGCCAACCAAGTAAGACATATTTTGGACATTATAGCAAGGAAAGACAAAATGTGGTTGGAACTAGAATCACGAGAATTAGGAAACATGATGGTGAATATATTATTTAAGAAAAATATAAATAATATTATAAAAGGACTAGAAAATCCCTTTTTGAGGAGTATGTTAGAGAGTTGGAATAGCACGAGGAAAATTTTTACACCAGAGGTATCCCCGTTAACTCCGGTAGTGGCCATGGAGGACTTTCCAGAAAATGTAAGACATCTAGAAGCTATATTAAGGAGAAAAAAGGTGATTAAATTAATGGATTGGGTGGAAAAATTGAAGACTAGAGAACATATAATAGAAATAGTAGGAAGAGAGAGAATATTATGGTTAAATTCAATGCAATTGGAATTGTGGTTAAAGAAGTGGAGGACAAGAATGGACAGCGAAAGCGAACTAACCAATTTTGAAAAGATAGTTTTGACTAGAGAAGCTATAGAAGGTAATGTTTCAACAAGAGGCACAACAAAGGCTTTATATACGATGTTACAAAAAGAAGAAGAGCATAAAGATTCTCTTAAAGTGTTATGGGATAATGAATTTGATGAGGAAATATCGAAACAAAGTTGGAAAAATATTTGGGATAGACGAATTGTAAGAGTTATGTCAACTAGGATAAAAGAGAACTTTTATAAAGTCGTATGGAGATGGTATTTAACTCCAGTAAGATTAAATCGGATAGATAAAAATTGCTCCGCATTGTGTTGGAGAGGATGTAATGTAAAAGGTACGTATGCCCACATGTTGTGGAGCTGTAAAAATGTTCTGGAATTTTGGCAAAAAGTATTTGCAGAAATATCAGAAATAATTGGAATGGAATTAGAAGTCTGCCCAAAATTAGCATTGTTAACAATTACAGAAAAGTTAGTTTGTTTAAAAAATACAAAAGAATTGATTGTGAATTTGTTAACAGCAGCAAAATTAATGATAGCTAGGAATTAGAAGGTTCAACATGTGTTTTCAGTTAATGAATGGTATACAGAGGTATGGGATATCGCGTTAAATGATAAATTAACTTGTAATATTAAGTGTCAAAAAGGACAATTGGAGAAAGACACCTTTGTGAACATTTGGGGCAAATTTTTGGATTATGTGTTGGTAAAGGGGAGGGGGAACAAACCTTGTCAAGATTTGTTATATTTTTGGAATATAGAATAATAGCTTGTATAGGTATACACACACACACACACACACACACACACACACACACAAAATTGGGGTGAGAAATATAACTTGGTCCCAAGAGGTGGGGGGGTGCACAATGTTTATGTTGTATTTTTTTTGTTGTTGTATTCATTAGTAGTTGTAAGATGTGAAAAATTAAAAATTTAATAATAATAATAAAAAAAGATAGAATTCTATAACTGTGCGAGCTTAATTGTGGAGAATGCTGGTATATAAAAAGTTTAGATCCATAGCGACAAGGACAGCTTGTTCAGGGATCTTCATTCCCTTAACCTTATTAATAATGTTTTTAGTATCCCTTACATATATATGATTTTGGTCCATAAATGGCCTTTGTGGCCTTAAAAAAGCCCCGTGCATCATGAGATTCTGCAAGTCGTTGAATTTCTTGAGCTTTCTTTTTCCACCAAGCGTTATTAAGTTCTCTTGTTCTTCTTTGGACCTCAGCCTTTGCACTGGTGTAGATTTTTTTCTTGGCAGCACAGTTAATATCATTTTGCCATATTTGGAAGGCTTTCCTTTTTTTGTCAATTATATATTTAATCAGGGCTGTGGAGTCGGTAGATAAATGTTCCGACTCCGACTCCTCAGTTTTTTGTACTTCCGACTCCGACTCCCCGACTCCGACTCCTCTGTATTAATATGCAAATGTATTTTATACATTCCTTGAAGGAAAGAAAGGCAACATACATGTTATTACCACAGGACTACTGGCTGGGAAGCCAACAGTCTACTGTATTGAACAGTTTAAGCAAAAGACAAACATAATGAAAACAACAAAGTTTTATTAATTTTTTTAAATTAATTTAATTAATCAAGTGGCTGGATAGTAGCAGCAGGCATAAACATCAGGAACAGGAACTTTACCAGTTCAAAAATACAAACCACATTATTTGGTTGTTTTAGAACAAAAACAAAGCTTATCTAAATGAACCAAAAACAAAATCTGTAAAACCTAGAAATGGTTTATATTAATCTTGAAATGTAGTTATAGGCTTAGCAAATGCAAATCAATTCAATGTAGAGTTCTAAGGAAGAGAATTGCCTCTGCCAGATCCTCTTTCATAGAGGCTCTTAAGTCAGACTTTATTATTTTTAGGGCTGAAAATAATCTTTCGACACTGACTTGGGTGGGTGGCATTGCAGTAACTATTCTGGCCACATCACTAACGATCTCTGGATAAACAAGGATGGCTTCTTCAACAGTAAGTTTTGATGAGCGATCATACTTTTCAACTTCTTTTAGTGCTTTATAAAACTCCTGTTGGAATTTTTTTATTTGGACATTTACTGGTTCTGTAATGCTTATGCGATGTCGCTTTCCTTTAGCAACTTCCATTTTGTCTAAGAAGGAATCAAAGTCTAATTCTTCGTTTGAAGAAGATGATCCTGAGTTGCCACTATTGCTTAAAAGAACTTCATCCTCCTGTGGAGGTATTTCAGGTTGTAATCCCTTCATGCAAACTGCTACATCATAGAGGGCCTTTTTCCCAGTAGCAGTCTGTTCACTGTTCAACAAAAGTCGGCTCATTGGGTCGACATAAATAGCCGCTAACAAGATTTCATTTTCCAGCAAAAGACTCTCTCTTTTCATCATTGAAGATGCAATGCCCTCAGCTATTAACCCTCCATTTTTGTTCAGGTGATATTCCTCTTCCATTCCAAGAGGAATTTACCCGGGGTTAGATCGTCACATTGCAACCTCTTGGTGACAGTGAAGGGGTGAGAAAGAAGGTTCTCCAGCTCTTTTGTTTGTGTCCACTGGCTTTCAGTTAATGCAAGATTTTCATTGTCCATTTCTTCTATGAAGTCTTTAAGTTCAAGCAAACGCTTCACCATTAAATAAGTGCTTCCCCAGCGACTTGTTTGATCCAAAATGGCTCCTTTTCCTGCACGTCTTTTCAAAATTGCATCTGTTTTCGGGGCCCTGGCTGCAACAGTTACTTGCCGTAATTTGCCAATTAGTGTAGCTGCATGGCGATCTTTTAATCCATCTCTTATGGCAAGTTGCAGTGTATGAACAGCACATCGCATATGATGAATAGTAGCAAGCTTCAATGCTTCTTCAACAAAGTTGTCTAAAAAAATGTCAGCATTCTCTTCAGTTTCTAAACTTTCTCCAATACTTGCAGAGCTGTCTTCCTCTAACTCTAATATCTGTTTGTTCTATGAAATCTATGAAAGACCTTCTTCATCTGCGTTCATCTTCTCAATTGTGCTCAACATGTTAGAAGCGTTATCTGTCACAACACATAAAATCTGTTCCTTTTTAATTTCAAAATCTTCTAGAACACCCTCCACTAACTTCTGAAGGTAATCACTGGTGTGATGTGCCTGAGTGTCCTTTAATCCGAGGGTCCTTGTTATTGTTTTGTTTTCATCCACAAATCTAACATTAATGGCGAAATAATTGACTCTGTGACGTGTGCATGCATCCATTTTAAGGAAGACAAAACGTCCTTTCAGAACTTTCTGTAGTTCTTCCTTTTTACATTTGGCCTCCTCAGTTATAAGTTTCCTTATACTTTCTCTTTCCAGAGAAACACCAAGTTTTTTTTGCCATTTCTCCATTTAGGCCTAAAAAGGCTGTCTGTGAAAAGAAGGATAGTGGTACACTATTCTTTACTACCATTTCAATAATGTGGTGTTTGAATTTTTCTGGTGTCATCCTTATGGTAACTTTGTCAGATATAAAGAATTTTCTTATTTGTGATTGTTCTCCAGTAGATTTCTGAACGTTTTTTGTCACAGAAGTAGATGCAATGTTTTCATTGCTATCTTTCTCATTCACGGCTTCTAACACTTTGGGATGAAAACGCTGTAAGTGTCTTTTCAAATTTGATGTTCTTGTAGGTGCATTTTTATCAGGCCCACTGAAACTGCTAATTTTTGCATCACATTGTTTTTCACCATCATCATCTTTTCTAATACATTGGCACACGTAATGTTTTCCATCACTTGATAATGCAAAGTGCTCATAAACAGTAGACTTTGTTGTGTTTGTTGTTAGCAGTCTTTTTGCCATTGTTTAGGATGCCTCTTTCCCTAAAATATAAAATATGTTATACTAACTGGCATATAATTAGATTTTTAATATCAACATACACAGTCTTGTAAGTTGTACGTACATGGCTTTATACAAACAAATATAGGCGGGCAGTTGGCGGGGGCGCGCTTCGGAGGAGGAGGAGGAGGGGTTCAGCGGGGCCCTCGTCATCTCACCTGTCCCGGGGTCCAGTTCTTGGGGTGACTTCTTTGGGGCTCCTCGCCCAGGTACCAGCTACTGACTATGTCGGGGGAAGGCCAGGACTCGCATATTACGGAGGTGAAACCATTAGTGGACAGAGAAGAGGCTATCACACAACTCCTGCCTGACATTGATGTTCAGGTACCAGCTACTGACTATGTCGGGGGAAGGCCAGGACTCGCATATTACGGAGGTGAAACCATTAGTGGACAGAGAAGAGGCTATCACACAACTCCTGCCTGACATTGATGTTCAGGAACAAGATGTTGAGACGGTACATGGCTCTGTCCATGTCACCATGTGTGGAACTCCCCGATTAAATAGGCCTGCCATTCTAACATACCATGATATTGGACTGAATCACAAAACTTGCTTCAACCCCCTCTTCAATTTTGAAGACATGCAGGAAATCACACAGCATTTTGCGGTCTGCCATGTAGATGCTCCTGGGCAGCAAGATGGAGCACCCCCTTTTCCAGCTGGATACATGTACCCTTCCATGGATCAACTGGCCGAAATGCTTCCTGGAATTCTAAAACAGTTTGGATTGAAAAGTGTGATTGGAATGGGAACCGGAGCTGGTGCCTACATCTTAACCAGATTTGCGCTTAACTATCCTGATATGGTGGAAGGACTTGTTCTTATCAATGTCAATCCGTGTGCCGAAGGATGGATGGACTGGGCAGCAACCAAGATTTCCGGATGGGCTCATGCCTTACCAGATATGGTTATCTCACATCTTTTTAGCAAGGAAGAGATTCACAACACCCAGGATTTGATCCATACTTACCGCCAACACATCATCCATGATATGAATCAAAACAATCTGCATCTCTTTGTCAACTCCTACAACAGCCGAAGAGATCTTGACATTGAGCGTCCTATGCCTGGAACAACTACCGTCACTCTACAATGCCCTTCGCTGTTGGTGGTTGGAGACAGCTCTCCTGCAGTTGATGCTGTGGTTGACTGCAATGCTAAACTCGACCCAACAAAGACAACGCTCTTAAAGATGGCCGACTGTGGTGGTCTTCCTCAGATTTCTCAGCCCGCAAAGCTCGCTGAAGCTTTCAAATACTTTATCCAAGGAATGGGATACATGCCTTCCACAAGCATGACCAGGCTAATGAGATCCCGCACAGCATCTGGTTCCAGTGTCACCTCCCTGGAAGGGGGCAGGAGCAGGTCCCACACCGGTGAAGGATCCCGAAGCAGGTCCCACACCGGTGAGGGGGCCAGGAGCAGGTCGCACACCAGTGATGGTGCCCGGAATCGTGCTCACACAGACACCCGCATTGAGCTCACTCCGAACTCTGCAAACAACACCGAACAGCCAAGCCCCAAGTCGATGGAGGTCTCCTGTTAAATGAAAGGGGGCTTGAATCGGAATCCAGACACAACAGCCAACCACTGTGTATCACGATATTTAACCTAAAGTGTGTTTTGTGACACATGGCTCTCTGACCCCTACCCAGAGTTGAACAGGGACCAATAAAGCAGACATCTCAGTTGCTCTGTTCCCTTAACAGAGGTTGCTGCTATTTTTTCCTCCAACTAATTCTAAATTGTTTGAAGACATGTCCAGTGGGACAGCTAACCGCATTTGTAAGCGCCAAGATTGAAACCTAAACTGCCTCGAGTCTTGCTCAGAAACAAAAAAGTCTTTGAGGCAGATATTCCACCTCCTGCTCTTATCTGACACTTAAAAAAACACACACACACACAAATACACAAAGAACTTGCCCAGTTTGACTTCAAGGTTTTGCACTGGGAAAATCAATGCTTAATGGGTGGCTTTTTAGAAAAAGCGACCGTCTCTCGAAGCCAGAATTGTTCAAATTTGTAAATATGAATCAAATGGTATTATGTATCTGGCCTTGTGTGAGTAGTGTTCATTCAAGGCCTGTTTTCCATCCTGCATGGATATGTAATTAAGGCAGGGAACTTGATGCAACTTTCAGGCAAACAAAATGTAAGCCTTTATTTCGTGTTACCTAACACTTAGTTGCAATTTTTCCCCTTTTAGAACTTAAATTGCTTAACTAAGTAAGGGTGAGGTTCAGAAGCCTGTCAAAAGCATGCTGGCATTTGGTCTTTGATTTTGCATCTCAAGGGAAATCTGGAGTTGGCAAAGCTATTTGACCCTAGTTGTACTAAGGGTAATTTTGCATGGCAGTTGGGTGCCCCAAGGCTTCCTTGCTGGTGAGTTTTTTCCTTATCTCTGCTTGCTTGAGGCTTTTGGGCAGTCATAACAAACATTGGGTTCTCCAGTCAAATCCATCAGTAAATTGTCTTAGAAGGGGGAACATTTGAATAATGGTTATAAAGTACTCTATATTGTCAACTGCCCATATTCCTCGGGCCCTAAAAATTGAGGATTAGGACTGACGCTGGCCAAAGTGTATTCCACAATGTTTATGAGGGGGAGAGATGCAAGACTGTAATGGAGATTTATTTTGATGACTGTAAATGTAGAGAGATGTTGATTTTGCAATTTAAAGCTATTCACTTGATGTCTGCAGAGCTGTATTTTGGGAAGCTACAGTCAACCCAATGGATTCCCAGCATAGATGGGAATTTTAGTCTTTACAGATTTGTCTTTCCACTGGCTTTCTATCTATTTGCTACATCACAATTCTTAATATAGCTAATGAATTTTGGATATCAAGCATTTAAAGCATCAAGCATCTCTGCACCTGAATATATCAGGTAGTTCAAGAAAACTGATCTCTAGTGTAGGTTAATCACCTATTTTTAAAATGACAACTTCAGCGTTTTCTGGGTGGTTTGTAAGGAGGAACAGCAGTCTGTAATTGAGAGGCTAAACTTGTCTATTTGGAGAAAGTTTATTAATGAATTATTTGTATTTATTTGAAGTACAAACAAATAAGCTATATATCCCAGCACTAAACCTAGACATGATTTGTCCTATACAGAAAAACATGCACAGACATGTACTGAACACACACACACAACACAGAGCCTACATTTTAGTACTCAAGAGCATATAAACAATCTGCACTATACATAAACATTCATACATTCCTGCACCACACTTACAAACCTAGGATAGACAGTTTCTTCCAGAAACATGTACACATGTCTTCCCTCATACAGACAAGCAGGCATGCAGGTTTTAAAATACTAGATTCCATCTAAACATCAGGAAAAAATTCCTGACTGTCAGAGCAATAAGACAATGGAATCAACTACCTAGGGAGGTCGTGGGCTCTCCCACTCTGGAGGCATTCAAGTGCAGCTGGACAGACATCTGTCAGAGATGCTTTGACCTAGATTCCTGCATTGAGCAGGGGGTTGGACTCGATGGCCTTGTAGGCCCCTTCCAACTCTACTTTTCTATGATTCTATGATTCTATGATTCTAAGTTCTTCTAAGCTCTTCTAGCAGAGAGAGGTAGTTGGGCAGAAGCTGCTGCCTTCTCCTTTTTGTGTGCTGATCTGCTGCTGAAGATAGGGCAGTGGGAGGATCCAGGAAGGGGCATTTATTATAAAACATGATTTCCCTAGTAGAATCCCATAGTCATGTTAGTTTAAGCTAACAATCGGAGTTTACAAGTTTTTACAGCCTACGTGAGGCACTGCATGCATTGGTCTTTATTCTTACAGTAGAGAAGTCATTAATTATAACTTTTTGTGAATTGGGACATTTAAACTGGGTTTTTTTAAAATTCCAATATAAATTTAGTCGGAGTCGGTGCATTGTTTGCCGACTCCGACTCCAGGTACCCAAAATTTCCTCCGACTCCTTGACTCCGACTCCGACTCCACAGCCCTGTATTTAATCTCATTATCATTTTCATCAAACCAATCCTGATGTTTCTTAGTTTCATATCCAATAGTTTGTTCACAAGCTGCAATAATGGAGGTTTTCAGCTTAGACCAATGGTCCTCAATGTTATCAGGGGGTTCCGTAGGTAGATGTTCCCTAAGAAATGATTGAAGGTGGGTTCGCTTAATAGGATCTTGAAGGGTGTGGATGTTCATTTTACGCCTTGGTTTCCTTCCTTGAAGGGAACTATATTGATAACCATAGTGGACCGGATTAGTTGGTGGTCTGTCCAACAGTCGTCAGCACTCACCATGGCCCTAGTAAGAAGTACCGTATTTTTCCGTCTATAAGACGCCCCCATGTATAAGACGCCCCCCACTGGGCAGTTTTGCAACTGCGCGTTTCTCTCCTCGGCTTACTTCCGTGTATAAGACGACCCTCAATTTTTAGTCTAGCGATTTTAGGAAAAAGTATAGTCTTATACATGGAAAAATACTGTACATTGCAGCGATCTCTAACACAGACAATTACATAATCCAGAAGATGCCAGTGTTTTGACCGAGGGTGCTGCCATGATGTTTTAAACTTATTTTTTTGTCGAAAGAGCATGTTAGTAATAGTAAGATTATGCTCTGCACATTTAGACAAAAGTAAAATTCCGTTCAAGTTGCTATTACCAACTCTGTCTTTTCCAATAGTTTCTGGCTATAAATCAAAGTCACGCCTGACTCTTGCGTTAAAGTCACCCAGGAGGATAATTTTATCCTCCTTAGGTATCTCTGACAGGAGAGTGTCCAACTGGGTATAAAAACTTTCCTTGATGTCTTCATCAGCATCTAATGTTGGCGCATAAGCGCTTAAAATAGTTGCCTGCTGGTTATTGGCGAGCTTTAATCAAAGAGTTAACAGGCATTCGTTAATGCCAGTAGGAACTTCTGACAAAAAGTTCATTAGCTCATTTTTTATGGCAAAGCCTACTCTCTATATTCGTCGGTCCTGCTCAGGTAGTCCTTTCCAAAAGAAGGTATAACCTCCTTTTTCTTCCTTCAACTGTCCCTCTCCTGCCCTTCGAGTTTCTTGAAGTGCTGCTATATCAATTCTAAACCTTCTCAACTCCCTTGCAATAATAGAAGTCCTACGCTCAGGGCGTTCACTGCCTATATTATCCATTAATGTCAGTACATTCCATGTTCCAAAATTCAATCGTCTTTTTCGACCGCTAAATGGTGACCCCACTGGACGCGGTAATCCGGTCAGGGGAGAAAGAGGCAGACTATGTTCAGGCCACCTTTTCTAGCCCCCTCCCCATATGGGGTGAACAGAGTGGATCCTAAATAGGACTGCTCAGTCATGGATACAACTGCTGAGCTGCTCAACTACTTTGTTCCTTGAACAGGGCGACTGAATCTGCATCCACCACCCATGTGCTGGTCCATGTCTAGGGGCTTTTGGATTCACAGTCCTGCCCCTGTCGCCATTCGCCAGTCGGCATGGGACTTTGTTGTTGTTGTTGGTTGAGTTGGAAGACACCTGTGCGTGAAATTGTTTTATGTGGGGAGATCGGTGCACAATGATTCACCACACAAACTTGACAGAGTACAGCAATGATCCAATGGCAAGGTTACCATGACAATTGGAAGACCATTCCCTGCTGCAGCCTTCATCCGCCTTCACAGCTGTTGTAATTTGGGTTTAATTATCTTCCACCTGATTTAATCTCAGGGACAAAAGGACATTGAAAGGAATCCACATATTGAGATAGGGGTCCTAATGAGGCATTTGAACCACAAGCAATAGGACAAACCAGTAGTAGAAAACCCAGTTTGTGAATCCTAGGGAGCATATACAACACCGATAGAATAATAGAATCATAGAAAAGTAGAGTTGGAAGGGGCCTACAAGGCCATCGAGTCCAACCCCCTGCTCAATGCAGGAATCCAGGTCAAAGCATCTCTGACAGATGTCTGTCCAGCCGCACCTTGAATGCCTCCAGACTGGGAGAGCCCACCACCTCCCTAGGTAGTTGATTCCATTGTCTTATTGCTCTGACAGTCAGGAAATTTTTCCTGATGTTTAGGTGAAATCTAGGTTCCTGTAACTTGAGCCCATTATTCCGTGTCCTGCAAACTGGGGTGAAGGAGAAGAGATCTTTGCCCTCCTCTGTGTGACATCCCTTCAAATACTGGAAGAGTGCGATCATATCTCCCCTCAGTCTCCTCTTCTGAAGGCTAAACATGCCCAGTTCTTTCAGTCTCTCCTCATAGGGCCTTGTTTCCAGTCCCTTTATCATCCTTGTTGCCCTCCTCTGAACCCTCTCCAGTTTGTCTATGTCCTTCTTAAAGTGAGGTGCCCAGAACTGGACGCAGTACTCAAGATGAGGCCTAACCAGTGAGGATGTAAATTTTACAAGAACCTGTATGTAGAATCATCAATACATTCTAAAAGCAAAGGCTCAACTGCAGTAGTAGTAATGATTGAAGCAATATGTTTGGTAGGATCTCTATGAATTGGTATATAACAGGTCTCATCCTGTAACTGTTTATGAACCTCCTGTAGATAGTCTCCTCTATTTAATATCACAATAGCCCTGCCCTTATCAGCCTCCTTGTTGACCAACAATGATCAGCCTCCTTGTTGATCATTGGCCAGATCCAATAATGTCTGTTCCTCTTTTGACAAGTTGTGCCGCTTCTTGCACAATGTTTGTTTCCGTTGTTCTTTATCCCTGAGTACTGGATGTTCATACACTTGAATATGTGGAGTTGATACAGGTAGTATAAATTGGGATCTAGGTCAAAAGGAGGACTGACATTTGGAATTATTGCTATCCAATAATGTGTGTGTGTGTGTGTGTGTACACCAGGATGCATTTCTCTATTGAATGAAGTAATTGGACTTCACCTAAAATGGCTACATGTAATATGAAATAGTGGTGCTACTGCATCCCACTGATGTCCCACTGGAAGTATTCTAAACGTTTCGATCTCTTATTTGCACAGTTACAATGGGACTTTTTGCAAGAAAACTCCTCTAATTTGGCGTGTCTAGGCAAATGTTAAAAACAGCGCTCCTTTGAGCATAAAACCAGGAACAGGAAGCGCATGTCGGTTACCCTTCCTAATTTCACACTGCTGGTGTAACATTTGAAAAGGGGCTTGCAGGGCAGGCATGTGTATGCTGATTCTGCATCTAGAACCTGCACATCTCTCCCCCAAAGTCCCTTTTCAGATGTTACTCTCAACAAGCATTCTGCATTTCCTGTTTCCCTGCCACCATGCAACTGGGGATGGAGGTGGATCCTAAAACCTAGCTCAGAGTGGAACTGGAAGTTTGGTTTTAACCATGGGATTCCCAGTCAAGTGCGGAAAAATGACTGCTGTGTAGGAAAGAGTGGAAGACCCTATCTGGATTGGGACCCTAGCATGTTGGTGGGGGCGGGGTAGGGTAGGAAGGCTTTAACCCTTCCCCAACCCGCTGTGGTCCCAGTCTGAATTAGGCCTCCCATATCTGCATTTTGCATTGTCAAAAAAGTATTACCGGTATTTTGTTTTAATGGCAATGTAAATTGTAGGTGTGGTGGCCCTGATATGGATTGGGATCATAGTAAGAAGCAAAGGATTAAAACCTCCCCTCCCAACACACACACACACACAATCCTAATTTGGATAAGATTCCCCCAGACTTTTTAAAGCAACATGTAGTTTGACCCTTAGAAAGATTTACATTTAGAATGTGTAACAAATCCAGACAAGTGATTCTTGCAGAGAATGACTAGCTACTTCAGAAGGTGGATCACTCTGCTGTGTGCGCCTGTATTGGTGATTGAATGGCCGAACGACAACTGATATCGTAGCAGAATTACCCCCAGCGGAGACTTATTGGAAAGATGCAAGGCTAAATCAGCGAATCATGGAGAGATGCAGCACATAGTCTCATCTGTGTGTGGATACTTACAGGACACTGTCCCAGCCCACACTGTGGCAGTGACTGGTTTATGTAGACATAGAGCTGATTTGTAAATTATCGTTATGGTGTGGTTGCTGACACCACCCAAACTCTCATGGCTTGCTCCTGCAATGCACAAGTACATACGGATTCCTGTATCATATGCATTGACCAGCTTACATGGGAACTTCCCACGGTAGTGTGGGCTGCCTTGAAATGGGGATGTGTCCATGTGATCTGGCGTACCATTGTGATGCACATGTCAGTGTGCTACCAGTGCAGCCTAGGTGCCAGCCAAAGGGAGTGGCTTTGCAGCAATATCCATGCCACAAAAACACCTGAACTGGCCTGGCCCATAGACGAAGTACACTGACCAAATACATTTATCAAGTGATAACACAGTGAGCATAGAAGTAAATTGGTTTTCTGCAGCATTTGTTCATGTGGTGGAATGTATCTTACTATTTTTCCTATGCTTCTAACCGGGTACAGATGTGGGGAATAGCCATAGTTTATGGTAGTGAATGTGCTTTCCATGTATAAGGTCTAAAGTTCCATTTCTGGCATCTTCGCTTCAAGGATTGCAGTAGCAGCTCTGGGAAAGACCTCTGCATAAGTATTTTGGAGAGCCTCTGCAATCTGCATTATCATAATGTAGAAAAGAAAATCTGGTGTATTGTGAAATGAAATTATCACAAGCCTTACCAAGAACATTATTCTCTCATTTGAAATATTTTATTGACATGCTGGGAATGAGTAGAATACGTACTGTTCAGAGAGCCTGGACCCAAAGCACATTTAAATCAGTCAGTCATAATAACTTTATAATAACTCCAGCTTTGTTCAGGGGTTTCTAATCAGCACTGACAGAAACCCTGAGAGGAAGATACCAGCCAGTTAAAAGAGCTGAAGCAAGCTGCCAGGAAGATTCCCAGTGAGTACATTGTATGTGCCCCTGACCTCAAGGCTATGGGACTAGGCCATGTCATGTTGACTACACATTACTAGGCCTGTGAATGCATTATACTGTGGGCCAAGATACAAAAAAATATATTTAAAAGGCACTGGAGCCAAGAGAGATCTAGAACCAAGGCAGTTTAGGAGTGTAATTTCACGTTGGCTGTGTTCGGATATGATAAGCATAATGATAAATCATGGTGATGGGAATGAGTCTAACCTCCCCACTCACCCAAGCTCATAGGAACATAGGAAGATGCCCTATATACTGAATCAGACCATTGGTCCATCTAGCCCAGTATTATTGATATTGACTGACATCAGCTCTCCAGGATTTCAAGCAAGAGTCTTTCCCAGCCTTACCTGGGGATGCCGGGGATTGAACCTGGTACCTTCTGTATGCAAAGCAGGTGCTCTTCCGCTGAGCCACAGCCCCTTGCATGCTCCCCCCCCCCATCCTTTAATGCAAGCACAAGGAGATCAGAAGCTTTTGCGTCTGATTTCAATTAACTCCAGGTTGTCATATCATCCAAACCATAAACTATAGTTCATCTTAACTATGGTTTGTTGAAACAGGCCAGTGTCATAAACCACGGCTTCAAGTCAGCTTGTGTCAGACAAAACCATAGTTAAGATTAACCACAGATTGTCAGATTTAGATGGCACAACAAGTTGTGGTTAATCTAAAATGGAAGCGAAAACTTCTGAACTTCTTGCAGCTATGCTAAAAGGAGTGGAGGGAGTGTGTGGCTATGGAGGGAAGTTAGGCTTGTTCCTGTCATGATAAACAATAGTTTATCACATGGATAGGGAACATCTGGCTCGTGGGCTGAATTCAGCCTGCCAGGTCTCCACACCTAGCCCTCCAGAGAGAACTTTTCCCAGGATTCATGGAGGGCATTCATCATTCTTTATCCTTTATTTATTTATTTATTTATTATATTTATGCCCCGCCTTTTTTCCTTCAAGGAACCCAAGGCGGCTTACAAAATCCTCCTCCTCTCCATTTTATCCTCACAACAACCCTGTGAGGTAGGTTAGGCTGAGAGTCAGTGACTGGCCCAAAGTCACCCAGTGAGTTTCATGGCTGAGCGGGGACGAGAACCCGGATCTCCCGAGTCCCAGTCCGGCACTCTCACCACTACGCCACACTGGCCCTCCTTTGGGATAGCCCCTCCACTTCCATCAGTAGGCAGGGCCAATGTCTTTCTGTCTCTTCTGGGGGAGGAATATCCCTCTTTTCCAGACCAACCCTGCCTACTGGCAGTACAACAGGGCCTCTAGTGAGCTCTTTGCATCTTTTGTATTTTAGTTGCCGAGTCTTCTCCGTTCCCCCCGCCATTCCTTCCCTGCATGGACTAGTTAGGGCTGGGGGCCCTTCCATTAGGCATGAAGGAGGGAGTGTTATTCTCACCATGACGGCTACCCTGCCCCCACTGTGGGGCCCCAGCAGGGCAAAGTTCCGAGTTCTTGCGCCACTTTTCTTTGGCTGCTAGGCTTCAGGCTGCCACCCAAGCTGCTGCAGCACAAGCAAGCCAGGAAGCAGCAGGCTCTGCTGCTCTTCTCCTTGCAGGGCAGGCGGACGGAGCCAGAAGAATGTGTCTCTCCCCACCCTCACCAACTGGGATGGGGATGGAGGCCGAGCACCACAACAGCATGGGATAAATGGCTGCCAACACCATTAATGGCCAGGACTGCACGGTGCCCGAGGAGGATCTTGGGGCAGTGCAGGGGGTGAGTAATGATTCTTCCCCTCCCTCCCCCAATTTGCCAAATCTGAACAGGGACAGGTCCCATCCCGAGTTTCTACAGTATGTGCGAGCCCTAGTCAGGATCTGCTCAGCTGGGAAGCACTGCAGCTCCATCTGGTGGCTGCTTTTCAGAAAGTAGCCCGACCTACACTGCTGTGCTTGTAGGCTTCAGCCCCAGAGCTCCAGGTGCTCCCAGGCTCGCCAATGCAGACCAGCTGAGAGCTGCAGGAAGCCCTACATAAAGACTTCCTCTTCCCTCAAGCCTTCGCCACAGCAACACAAGTCATCATGGTGTCTGCAGCCAGTTCCTGACTCTGGTCCTCTCCTCGCCTGTGTTCGACCTGCATCTGCCCCTGACCTTCACTTCTTGCCTTTGGCCCCACCTTGCCTGATACAATACGTGCCAGACCTCTGCTCATCTCTAGACTTTGCTCACGCCTCTGGCCCCGCTCTGCTGTGTATGTGTTTGACCACTGCTTGCTCTGGACCCTGCTTTGTCTCTGGCCTGCATCTGTCTCCATCACCTCTGCCCAGCATTCCAGCCTTGGACCCTTGCCACGCACGCCACGGAGCTGACAGTCTTCAAGGAGGTAAGGGGGGCCCATGAGGCCTGGGTCCGGGGCTGACAGGATATCCTCCACCAGATATACAGGCCTGTGGCTCACTCTGGCTCAGCTTGTCTGAGCGTAGAAAGCTAAGCAGGGTCAGGCCTGGTTATTACTTGGATGGGAGACCCCTCCTCTAGTTTCCTGCACTGAGCAGGGGGTTGGGCTCAATGGCTTTGTATGCCCCTTCCAACTCCATGATCCTAGATCAACCTCCCCCCATAAGAAACCCCATAAGGGGAAGAAAAAGCAGAAACATAGTCACAGCCGCAGCAGACTAAGGCATAAGCACAACAGGGGATGCAGATCCCCCTCTTCTTCATCTAGAAGTCTGTTCTCTAGACAATCCTCGTTATCTGCGTCAAGGCCACTATCTAGCAAGGAAAAAAGAGGGAGATGTGTACAAAGATGGCGCAAGGGCCATCAGACTCACAGGGTAAGACACCTGCCCTTGGCTCCAGGGCACACAATCCTAAGTCCCCTCCCTTGGGGCGTCCCACAACAGAGCAGTCTCCAGGGTGCTTTCTCAGCACTCTCCAGATGCTTCAGAGGCCCAGTCTGACTCTGATCCCAAGGAAGAAGGTGAACTGTCAGCAGAATTTGACACCACAATGTGGTGACCCCCCAGGATTGACGGGCTTTTCCAGGCAGAGCTGTTCCCAGTACTGTTGGCCAAAGCCTGCCAGGCCATCCAGCTCACGAGCGATCAGAAACCAGAGGGGGACGGGGAGACAAAGCCTTCTCAATCCAGCTCTAAGGTGGTCTTCCTTCAGGAAGATGAACAGCCCCTGACGGTCCCCTTCTCTTCCTTCTTCAAGAAGCTTTGGAAGGCAGAATGGGACAACCCAACCAAGTCCAGACCATTCAGCCACTTGGCTAACAAGCTTTACATGCTGTCTCAGGAGATTATGGATCAGCTCAAAGTGCCACCGGTTGACACCCTAGTGGCAGCACTCCCCTCCAGTGCAGCTATTCTAGCAGATGGAGAAGGCAGGCTGCGGACCCATGTGATAAGCTTGTGAAGGTGGCACTCCGCAAGGATTTTGAGGTATCTGCAACAGCCTTCTGAGGATCCGCCACAAACTCCATATTCACCAGAGCAGTTTACGTATGGGTGCAAGACCTGGAAGCAATGGAATTTGTTCCTAAGCCAGTGAAGGATGGGCTGCGGAAGTTTACACACACAGCTGTGTTGCTGGCTGACCCTTGTATGAATGCTGTTCAGGCTCAGTCCAGGGCCATGACAGCCAATGTGGTAGTGTGCAGAAACATATAACTGTGCAGCTGGAATGTTGACCCGGGTTCACAGGCCAAACTAGCTAGCTCTCCTTTTGATGATGCAAAGCTGTTTGGAGAACCCCTTTAAAAAGTCCTTGTGGAAGGGAAGGACAAAACCAACCTTCCTTCCTCCAAGAGGGAAAACAAGAAGGCCTGGGTTCAATCTAATTTTTGTCCCTCCAGACCCACTGGCAGATCATGAGGTTTCTCAGGGTCCAAGGCTAAGTGGCCACACAGCAGGGAGACATACAAAAAGCAGTATCACTCAGCAAGAACATAGACAAACATGGCCAAAAGGTCAAAGAAGCCACACTCTACCTGATGCCAAGCCTCACGTCTCCTAAGGACCAATAGAAGGCAGACTTCTACAGTTTGCCCATCAACAGTCAATGACAATGATAGATGCTTGGGCGTTGGAGTCAGTCTCCCAGGGTTATTTATTTATTACATTTATATCCCACCTTTCTTCCTTCAAGGAACCCAAGGTGGTTTACATGGTCCTCCTCTTCTCCATTTTATCCTCACAACAACCCTGTGAGGTAGGTTAGGCTGAGAGTCAGTGACTGGCCCAAAGTCACCCAGTGAGCTTCATGGCTGAGTGGAGACTATAACCTGGATTTCCCAAGTCCCAGTCCAACATTCTAACCACTGCACCACACTGGCTCTCACACTGGTTATGCTCTAGAGTTTGCCTGTCACCCCAGGAACAAATGCGATGTGGCTGCAAAGAAGGCAAATGCAATTTTGGGCTGTATTAATAGAAGTATAGCTTCCAAATCGCGGGAAGTGATAATTCCCCTTTACTCGGCACTGGTTAGGCCTCATCTTGAGTACTGCGTCCAGTTCTGGGCACCTCACTTTAAGAAGGACATAGACAAACTGGAGAGGGTTCAGAGGAGGGCAACAAGGATGATAAAGGGACTGGAAACAAGGCCCTATGAGGAGAGACTGAAAGAACTGGGCATGTTTAGCCTTCAGAAGAGGAGACTGAGGGGAGATATGATCGCACTCTTCCAGTATTTGAAGGGATGTCACACAGAGGAGGGCAAAGATCTCTTCTCGGTCATCCCAGTTTGCAGGACACGGAATAATGGGCTCAAGTTACAGGAACCTAGATTCCACCTAAACATCAGGAAAAATTTCCTGACTGTCAGAGCAATAAGACAATGGAATCAACTACCTAGGGAGGTTGTGGGCTCTCCCACTCTGGAGGCATTCAAGGTGCAGCTGGACAGACATCTGTCAGAGATGCTTTGACCTAGATTCCTGCATTGAGCAGGGGGTTGGACTCGATGGCCTTGTAGGCCCCTTCCAACTCTACTTTTCTATGATTCTATGATTCTATGAAATTTTGGATTACTCCAAAGTCCAAAAATC
Organism: Shinisaurus crocodilurus; assembly: GCA_021292165.1. Classification (NCBI taxonomy): domain Eukaryota; kingdom Metazoa; phylum Chordata; class Lepidosauria; order Squamata; family Shinisauridae; genus Shinisaurus; species Shinisaurus crocodilurus. The sequence continues at coordinate 187,105,570 of CM037879.1, forward strand.
CCACAAAACACAGCTATCCAGCATCTGTTCGACATCCAAGCCATCGAACCAGTGCAACAAGAACAGGAAAGATTGGGGGTCTACTTCAAGTGTTTCTTAGTTCCCAAGAAAAATCAGGATGTCAGAGCCATTTTGGATTTAAACAAATTCATCTGGAAACACCACTTCAGGATGGAAACCCTGAAGTCAATAGTAGCTGCCCTGACCAATGACGACTTCCTGGCATCATTCAATCACTTCGAGGCCAATTTATGTGTGTCAATTGGGCCCAGTCATCAGAAGTTCCTTCAGTTTGTTTACCATCGCAAACACTACCAATACAGGGCAATGCCCTTCGCATTGACATATGCACCACAGGTATTTACAAAAATTCTGGCACCATTAGTGGTTCACCAGAGACAGAGGGGAATTTACCTGTATCCATACTTAGACAATATACTAATCCAATCTGTGACCAAAGAGAAAGGGATCAAGGATGTTCAGACTACTTTAGACTGTCTTCAGGCTTCGTTGTGAATGTACAGAAGAGCTTGTTCGAACCAAGACAGCATCTGGAACACCTGGGGGTGATCCTGCACACAAAAGTGTACAGGATGTTTCTCACAGAGGAAAGGAAGAACAAGGTCTTTCAGATGATGGCAGAGATAGTACAGGCCAAGCAACTGGATCTGATGTCACTGGCTCAGCTGTTAGGTTTAATGGTGTCCTACCAGGAGATGGTCAGCTGGTCACACTTCCACACTCAACCTCTGCAATAACTACTTCTCCCCTTCCATGCTCACATAACATACCAAGACCACTTCATGGTAGAGATTCCAGCAGCCATGCACCTGTCATTACAATGATGGCTGCACACCTCCCGGCTGACACATGGAATGTTGTTGGCAAACCCCGACAGAGTCAACATCACCATGTCCACCAGCCTGTTCAGTTGGGGTGTCCATTTGGGGTCTCATGTAACTCAGAGAACCTGGTTAGTGGCAGAGGCAAAGAAGCACATACATCTTCTGGAACTCAGGGTTATCAAACTGGCTCTCTTGGAATTCCAGGACAACATATGGGACCTCCACAGTCTGGTGAGGATGGACAATGTAACTGCCAAATCATATGTGAACAGGCAGGGGTGTGTGAGATTGGAGGTGTTACACCTAGAGACTTGTTCAATAATGACTTGGGCAGAAAAGAACCTGGCTTCAATCAAGGCTGAGCATCTGGCAGGGAAATCCAATGTTCTGGCCAACTGGCTCAGCTGTGAAATGGTGTAAGAGGCAGAGTGGGTGCTTCACCCAGAGTTGTTTCAGCAGATCACTCATCTGTTTGCCACACCATGGAATGCAGAACTTCCTTGGTTCATGACAAGGGATCCATGTCCAGAAGCTGTAGGAAACAACAATCTTGAGACACCATGGCCTCCAGGGCTCCTTTATGCCTTTCCACCCCTGCCCTTGCTCCCAAGGGTGCTCTGCAGAATCAGACAGTCGGACGCAGAGGTGATTCTGGGGGTGCCGTGTTGGCCAAGGAAACCTTGGTTTCCAGACCTGCTCAACATGTCATTATAGCAGGGCTGGAAGCTTCATAGCAGGGTCAAACTGCTGACCCAGGGACCAGTGACACACCCTCAGCTTCACATGTTTCTTCTGGCAGCCTGGAGGCTGAGCAGCAATGGTTAGAGGGGCTGGGGTATTCTCAAGGGGTCCTTGCTACTCTCCTGGCCTCACATAAGCCTTCTACTAATCGGGTATACTCCAACACTTGGAGGGCATTCCTTGTGTGGTGTAAGTGCAAGGGAAAGGATCCTAAGGAGGAGCAGGTTCAGGTCTATCCAAAGAGCTGAGCATGAAAACCATGAAATGGCAGGTAGCAGCCCTGAATAGTGTTTTGGGGTATAGAAATGGAGTGAGTCTGTCTTCCCATCTCCATGTCTGCTGATTCCTAAAAGGGGCAGCATTGTTGAATACTCTGACTACCGTATTCATAAGTTTCCTACATTGAACTTCAACTGGGTTCTTACAGCATTTATGAGGGCACCTTTTGAGCCTATGGGTACAATCCCTCTTAGAGTTCTTACCCTGAAAACAGTTTTTCTTCTGGCCCTGACATTTGCATGCGGGGTATCGGAGTTGGGGGCATTGACTTCTGATGTTTTTTCCACAATGACAAGGCAGTTCTCTGCCCTGATCCATCTTTTATTCCCAAGGTAAATTCAGTTTTCCATATGTCCCAGGAGGTGGTCCTACCATCATTCTGCCCTAAGCCAAAACATCAGCAGGAAAAAAATTGGTGTACGCTTGATGTTAGAAGAGCTCTCAGTCTCTGTTTGGACAGGACAGCTGCACACAGGAAGTCTGAATCATTGTTTGTGTCCTTTATGGATGCATCCCTTGGCAAGAAGGTGTCGGGGACAACTATTTCCAGATGGCTTAGGGAGTGCATTCATCTGGCATATGTCAGTCTTGGGAAACAGCATCCTCAAGGGGTGACTGCTCATTCTATCTGGGGGGCAGCTACATCTGCTGCATTGTGGGGTAGGTCCTCCATATAAGAGATTTGTACGGCTGCCACTTGAGCCTTCATACATACCGTCTGCAAGCACTTAAAAGGTTGATAAAGACTCTTCTGCTGATGCAGCTTTTGGTAGGAGGATGTTGCAAAGAGTTGTGCAAGTTTGAGATTTTTAACTAGACTCCCACCCTGGGATGACACTGCTCTTGTACATTTCAAAGGATAAAGAATGATGAATGCCCTCCATGAGTCCTGGGAAAGGGGAAATTATTACCATGAATTCCTGTTTCCAGGACTCCTGGAGGGCATTTGCCCATCTCATCACTCCGGTACTTAGAATCGTAGAACCATAGAAAAGTAGAGTTGGAAGGGGCCTACAAGGCCATCGAGTCCAACCCCCTGTTCAATGCAGGAATCCAGGTCAAAGCATCCCTGACAGATGGCTGTCCAGCTGCACCTTGAATGCCTCCAGAGTGGGAGAGCCCACCATCTCCCTAGTATTGTGCCTCCAGTAGGTCAGACAGAGACCAGCTGGGCTAGAGTGTGTTTGGGGTGGGGCCAGGCTAAGTGCAGCCTGACCCAGCTGGGCAGCCTTACCAATCAGCACCTGCTCAAAAGGCAGGTCCCAAACACACTCAGATGCTAGAAGCAATTGTTTGTTACCACAGCTACAGCTCCTGTCCTGACATTCCTGACCTCGGACTTTGAACCTTGGAATGACCCTGACCACGACTTTGCCTAATCCCAAACTGGTTTACATTTGCTCTGTTTTGGACTGATATATTTTGGCTTCAACACTCGGATTGTGATAACCACTACGGCTTATCTCGGAACTGGATGGATTTACGACACCTAGATAGTTGGTTCCATTGTCTTATTGCTCTAACAGTCAGGAAGTTTTTCCTGATGTTTAGGTGGAATCTGGGTTCCTGTAACTTGAGCCCATTATTCCGTGTCCTGCAAACTGGGATGATCGAGAAGAGATCCTGGCCCTCCTCTTTGTGACAACCCTTCAAGTACTGGAAGAATGCGATCATATCTCCCCTCAGTCTCCTCTTCTGAAGGCTAAACATGCCCAGTTCTTTCAGTCTCTCCTCATAGGGCCTTGTTTCCAGTCCCTTTCTCATCCTTGTTGCCCTCCTCTGAACCCTCTCCAGTTTGTCTACGTCCTTCTGAAAGTGTGGTGCCCAGAACTGGACGCAATACTCAAGATGAGGCCTAACCAGTGCCGAGTAAAGGGGAATTATCACTTCCCGTGATTTGGAAGCTATACTTCTATTAATGCAGCCCAAAATAGCATTTGCCTTCTTTGCAGCCACATCGCATTGCTGGCTCATATTTAGTTTGTGATCTACCACAATTCCAAGATCCTTCTCACTTGTGGTATTGTTGAGCCAAGTGTCCCCCATTCCGTAACTCTGCATTTGGTTTCCTTTCCCTAGGTGCAGCACTTGGCATTTATCCCTATTAAATTTCATTCTCTTGTTTTCGGCCCAGCGCTCCAGCCTATCGAGATCTCTTTGAATTTTGTTTCTGTCTTCCACAGTATTAGCCAACTTTGTGTCATCTGCAAATCTGATAAGCACCTCCTCATCCAAGTCATTAATAAAAATGTTGAAAAGCACTGGGCCCAGGACCGAGCCCTGTGGTATTCCGCTCGTTACCTCTCCCCGGCTTGAGAAGGAACCATTGATAAGCACTCTTTGATTGAGTCCGATTCTGTAGCCAATTGTGGATCCATCTGAGAGTTGTTCCATCTAGACCACTTTTAGCTAGCTTGCTAATCAGGATATCATGAGGCACTTTGTCGAAAGCTTTGCTGAAGTCCAGATATATGATGTCCACAGCATTCCCACAGTCCACAAGGGAGGTTACCCGATCAAAAAATGAGATCAGATTAGTCTGGCAGGATTTGTTCTTGACAAATCCATGCTGGCTTCTAGTAATCAATGCATTGTTTTCAAGGTGCTTGCAGACTGACTTCTTTATAATCTGCTCCAAAATTTCCACAGGAATTGATGTCAGACTGACTGGCCTATAGTTCCCAGGTTCCTCCTTCTTGCCCTTTTTGAAGATAGGAACAACATTTGCCCTCCTCCAGTCATCTGGCACTTCACCTGTCCTCCATGATTTCTCAAAGATGGTTCTGAGAGTTCTCAACCGTGGTTCTGAGAGTTCTTCTGCCAGTTCCTTTATTACTCTAGGACAGGGCCGGATTAAGATAGGGGCTATTGGAGCTGCAGCTCCAGGCCCCTTACCACAAAATAGGCCCACAATTGCCGGAGGCGACTGCCCGGAGAAGAAGGGCCAGATTGCAGCCCATTTACAGCACAGCGGGGGGGGCTCAGCACGCGGCCCCCCAGCAGCGGCGCGCGCTTCGCCCGGTGGAGCCGCTGCCCCGTCCGGGCTGCAGTGACAGCGGGCGGTGCCGGGCCGGTGCTGCCCTCCTGGTCCGCCTGCGGGCTCGGGGGGGGGGGTTCCTGGGCAGCTCGCCTCCCCTCGCCCGCTGTGGTGGCCGTCCAGCCCGGCTCCCTCTGCGGGGTCATGCGCCGGCAAGGGAGGGCCCCCGCCCGCCGGCCCTTCCCTCCAGGCTGAGGCAGCGAGCCCCGCGGGGCCGGTGGGCGCGTCGCACATGCGCTGTGTGCGGTGGTGGGGGGGGCTGCTCCTGTGCGTGCCGCGGGCGGGGGCTCGCCTCTGCTCCTCCGCGCGGGGGCGGCCGGGCTTAAACACCGTGCTGACGAGGCCTGAAAGGAAGGAGCCGAGGGCGCCCCTGCGGAGAGGGCGGCGGCACAAGGGGGCAGTGGGCAGCCAGCCGGGCAGCCGCCGGGTCACACCGGAACGTGGGGAGCTGCCTTGTGCTGCCAGCCCCCAGCCCCCCATGTTGTTCCCCGGTTTCCTTTTTAGCCCTTCCTCTGCTCTGATGAGCTGAATATTTATTTCACGTTCTATTTTCCTCCCTCCTCCTTTTTCTCCTCCTTTCCCACATTGAGCTGTTTTCTCTCCTCTCGGATCTGTCACTCGCATCCGTTCTGCTCTCGCACGCATCTCCAGAAACCCCAGTTCTGCACCCCCTACCTACCCACAACCAGTTGCCCCCCTCACCTGCTTCCCAGTTGGCCCCCGTAGCTATCAGGACTGCGAAGAATCCCAGCCATTGTATCGCTTTGCTCAACATCTCTCCTTTCAAAGAATGGATGAATCGGTGTGTGTGTGGGGCGGAGGTAAGTAGTGTCCCCCCCCCACTAGCTATAGCAGGGGGTTGTCCCCCTTTGCAGCCGTTGCTGGCATCTAGCCGAATGCGTGAGAAGACCTGGCGCTGGCGGGGGAGGGACTGCGGATCTTTATGAATGAACTAAAGATGGGGGGGGGGACAGGGATGGAGAATTAGACAAAAGAAAAATGTTCCTCATTTTATTTATTTATTCATTTTATTTATTTCCATAAAAAGGCTCACCAAAATCCTCAGCCCCAGGCCCATAATGCTCTTAATCCGGCCCTGCTCTAGGATGCAGTTCGTCAGGCCCTGGAGATTTAAACTCGTTCGAAGTAATCAGGTGTTCCTTGACCATTTGCCTATCAATCTGAAGCTGCAATCCTGCCCCTTCAGTCTGCACTTCAGGTTTGCCAGGGGGGGACATAAACTCTCTTTTGGGAGCAGACCGAGCCGAAGTAGGAATCGAACACTTCTGCCTTTTCTTTGTCTTCTGTTATCAATTTGCCATCCTCATTGTGTAGTTCTTTCCTCTGTCTTTTACTATGCGTGTATCTGAAGAAAGCTTTCTTGTTGTTTTTAGCATCCCTGGCTAGCCTCAGCTCATTCTCAGGTTTAGCCTTCCTGACACTGTTCCTGGAGTTCTGTGCTACCTGCCTGTACTCTTCCCTTGTAGCCTTCCCTTCCTTCCATTTCCTTTATGCGTCCTTTTTTGTTTTCAGGTCATCTCTGTGTTTTTTGTGAAGCCACATTGGCTTCTTCTGTTGCCCTCTGCCTTTTTTCTTTGTGGGAATTGTTTGCCATTGTGCCTTAAGAATTTCCTTTTTAAAAAACTCCCACCCATCCTGGGCTCCTTTTCTCATTAGAGTCGCTTGCCATGGGACCTTACTTATCATTGTTCTGAGTTTATTAAAATTGGCTTTCCTAAAATCCAGGGTACGCGTTTGGCTACACTCAGCTTTTGCTTCCTTTAGAATCAAGAACTCAAGTATAACATGGTCACTTTCCCCCAGAGTTCCCGAAACTGCCACTTTATCCACTAAGTTGTCTCTCTTGGTTAGAATCAGGTCAAGGATAGCTGATCCTCTAGTTCCTTCCTCCACTTTCTGTAGGAGGAAGTTATCAGCAACACAGGTCAGGAATTTCTTGGAGGGGCCATGTTTGACAGAATTTGTCTCCCAGCAGATATTGGGGAAATTGAAGTCACCCATCACTACTGCATCATGCCTCCTTGAAACAAAGGCAATTTGCTTTTCAAAGTTTCTGTTGCTTCTGTTCTTCTTGAACAAGTTATATCCTTCAGTTGCTGTATTCCAGCCATGGGAGTCATTCCACCAGGTTTCAGTTATCCCTATCAAGTCGTATTTGCCCTCATGTATCAAGAGTTCAAATTCGTCCTGTTTGTTGCCCATGCTCTGGGCATTAGTATAGAGACATCGAAAAGTATGTGCTTTATAGTCCGACTTCCTTCCTACATTTTGTAATAGACTATCATTGGGCACCACTGGAGCTGTTCTCTCCGTTGTGGCACAGAGGCCTACTTCCATTGTTACCCCCGAGTTTATGTCTCCCTCCCCTGTTGGATTCAGTTTAAAGCCCTCCTGATGAAGTTCCTCATGGTGTGGCCAAACACATACTTGATATAGGGTGTTTTGTTCTTGTTGTTTTTTGCCTCTGCCATACGTGTGGGGTGGTAGGTAGTTTTCCTGGGATTAATTCCTGGCTCTGTAGATAATTTTTGACTTATCAAAGTTAATGTGTTTTAAGGCATTATTTTTCCTGGCATATTGCCAAGAGTTACAGTGTTAATGTATCTTTATAGTTCCTTCTTTTTGTAGGCAGTAGGTTTTTCCTGCTTTTCCAGCACCAGTCTGAAGAGGAGGGATACCCCTCCCATAGAGGTGCTGGCAAGTCCTTGGCTCTGCCTGCTGATGGAAGAAGAGGGGCTATCCAGAAGGATCAGGAATGATGATTGCCCTCTGGGAGTCCTGGAAACAGGAATTCACAGTAAGAATGTCCTTTTCCCCCCTCCCTGAAGCCCAGCCAGCTCAGAGAAAGGAGACGGGGTGGGAGAGCAGCTCCCAACTGAGCTGTGGCCTTGAGGAGCACTCCTTGAGGCCATGACTCAGTGGGCTTCACCTGCCCTCACCTTCCCTGACTGCTGAAAGTGAGGGGTGAGTGAAGATGGCTGCCTCCCTGATCCCAGTAGGATACTATATCCATGACATTGGCTCAAACCTCTTTCCTTCAACTGAACCTTTATGATTCTGGCCTCTGCCTAGAACCAGAAGCTATGGCTGTCTTTGACAGACATTTGTATAAATTGATTATTTATTTCACCCACCATGCAGTCCCTTAACTATATATTTGTAATTGCTTGAGAATCCTGATAACTGCAAGTGACTACCAGACCTGACATCACCAACAGCACCTATGCCCTGCTGTTTTTCTGAAAGTAACCATATAAATAATAAAACGTTCCTGGCAATGCAAAGCAAACAAATAATAGCATTGGCTCATGGACCCCTGTCGACCCTGGGGTTGAATAATTTAGGTCCATCATCAATATTACTATAATTAATATACACATTGATGAACATGATTCATGTAGGTGTTGCTCAAAACTACCATAATTGTGTCAGCAAACAGCATCACTATCAAATTTTGATAGGATGATCAAAGGAGAGAGAGAGAGAGAGAGAGAGATCTGGTGGCAATTATTGATTCATAGAGCTTGAACAATGTAAGCGTTTATAGAGTCAGGGTTCAGAAAGATGCAGCATTCTAAGGACAGTCTTCCTGTGCAGTCTGGATCTAATTACATACACAAGTCACATCCCATGGCAAGGAACCGTTAGCCGGGTATTTTGGCCTACAACTCTCATCATCCCTTACCATTGGCTATGCTCGCTAGGGCTGATGGGAGTTATAGGCCAAAACATCTGGAGTGCCACAAGTTGCCCACCCCTTAGCTTTAATGCTAAACACGAGCACTTTGACTTGTACTTAGAAACGAACCAGGAGCCAGTGCAGTTCTTAGATTGCTTAACAACCTTGTGAGGTAGGTGAGGCTGAGAGTGAGTGGCTTGCCAACCCAGTGGGCTTCACAACTGAGCACAGATTTGAATCTGGTTTTCTCACATCCAGACCCAACACTCCAGCCCAAGGACAGCAAATTGTTCTTCAAATTCTGGAACAGTGTGTAGATTTTAATCAAACTTTATGTAAGAGGAGTTGGGGAAAGAATCTGTTTCAATTAACACAGATATATCCAGCAATTGTGAGCTTCAGTCTAATGTAAAGAAGAAAACAGGAAACGAGGCCAATAGCCCACATCCCATCAGGAAAGGGTATAGCACCAATTAATATAGAGTAGAGGGGAAGTACTAGTTCCCCTCTACTCAGTACTGGTTAGGCCTCATCTTGAGTACTGCGTCCAGTTTTGGGCACCACACTTTAAGAAGGATGCAGACAAACTGGAGAGGGTTCAGAGGAGGGCAACAAAGATGATCTGGGGACTGGAAATAAAGCCCTATGAGGAGAGACTGAAGGAACTGGGCATGTTTAGCTTTCAGAAGAGAAGGCTGAGGGGAGATATGATGGCACTCTTCAAGTACCAGAAAGGTTGTCACACAGAGGAGGGCCGGCTAGGATCTCTTCTTGACCATCCCAGATTGCAGGACACGGAATAATGGGCTCAAGTTACAGGAAGCCAGATTCCACCTAAACATCAGGAGAACCTTCCTGACTGTTAGAGCAACACAGCAATGGAACTGACTACCTAGGGAGGTGGTGGGCTCTCCCACTCTGGAGGCATTCAAGGTGTAGCTGGACAGCCATCTGTCAGGGATGCTTTGACTTGGAGTCCTGTATTGAGCAGGGGGTTGGACTCAGTGGCCTTATAGGCCCCTTCCAGCTCCACTAGTCTATGATCCTATGAATAGGAAATCTCAGTATATTTTTCTGAAAGCATTACAGAACACTACGTTTGCAGTTACGTTACAAAAAATCATGTTCAAACATACCTGTCAGCTAATGGAATCCTTCAATATACTGTATGAAAGAAACTATATAGAGGAAGAAATGGAGTCCCTGTCCTATTCCTGAGAGATACTGGCAGCAATTGGCTGGATATGCATATATGATGACTGTGCTTTTGAAATGATTGCTGGCAAAAAAGCACTGAGAAATCCAATCTGGAAAGCACACTACTCATGTATGTGAGGTGTTTTTTAAACCCATGGATATTGTCCAACTTCAGAGTGCTTTGCTTATTTTCTCAGATATGAATTTAAAGCTATGACATGGTGGCTGTCATGCCCCCTGCCCATGGGCAAAGCATTATAGCTGTAAGTATGTGAGGGGAGGAGGGAGCGTGAGAGGAGTGTGGAATGTTGAGATGTCTGCTGATTGGCTGAGAGAGTGAGAAGGGGGGGTGAAGCCTGTGTCATATAAACAGTGGGAGGTGCTGTTCAGGAGAGGGTGGAGAAGTCTGAGTGGAGCGGGAAGTCGAAGTCTTGTCTGGGAGAATTGGAGAGTGCAGTCTGAGAGAGAGGAGAGAGAGGGTTTTCAAGGTTTAGAATCTGTTAACGTTATCTATTTCCCTACCCTTAATTGTAATTAAATAAACTTGTTTCCTTTTAAAACCTAAAAGGAGTGGTCTGAATAAGTTACCGTGAAGGGGTTGGTGGCAGCGGAGGAGCAAAGAGAGTGTGGATTTTTGAAGCCCTTGCGGAGGTGGTGACAGGAGGTGGTGGGAAGGACAAGGTGGAGGCAGAGGGGAGGCCTGACAGTGGCATATTGCAGATCTTTGACCAGAATGGGTGCACAGGCAAGCTTACCACAAGAGGTGGTGAGATAGCTTGAGATGACTTGGAAGAAAGTTTAGATAGGTTCTTAAGCCTCCATGTCCAGAGGCAATTTTCTTGCAGTTTGTTCAGAGTTAAACCACACTGTGACCCAGAGTGTCTCTAGTATTTGCCTATTCATCTACCCCATGGATGATGTTTGCTATGCTTTTTTAAAGCATTACTTAGGAAAACCAGAAGATGTGTTACCAGTCTTCTGATAGTGTAAAACTTCCTCCTTTCTTTTTCTTTGTGGACTGGATTGTAGTCTTTTATTGCATATTTGTTTAATTTCTAGGCACCAGCTTATTGCAGGAAGTGGTATATCTAGTGAGCCAAGGAGCCGATCCTGATGAAATTGGATTAATGAATATAGATGAGCAGCTTCCAGTCCTAGAGTATCCTCAACCTGGTCTAGACATTATCAAGGTACAGCTTAATCCCCTGAAAATGTGTTTTCCCTTTGAAATTATTTTTATTTTATCTCTGCTTACTTAGCTTACATTTCAAACCCCATTTTAATTCCCCTTTGTGAATCAGCCAGTTGAGTACATTAGAATGATTCATAATTTATCAGTTTGCCTTAACAGTTTACTAAGACATTGTGTAAGATTGATTATGCTCTCAGATAGTATGCAATTACCTAAATGTTCCAGCAAAAGGCACTTTGAACCTCATGGCTGGCTTTGTATGTTACCAGGAAATGCCAAAAGAGGACATGTGAGTGGTTGAATAGTACATCCCCCCTTTTTTTTGGCTTTGTTTTTGTTTTGTTTTGGAGCCTTTGTGGTAATGAGTGAAGGGGGAACTCATGCATCTATACTGTAAGAACTTGGAAATTCATCAGGCTGCTAATTGATCACTTTTAAAGAAAGTATTAAAAACTCATTGATTTTGGTTATCACATAGGCTCTTTCTTCTTTAATTTTGTAGCAAATGCAACATTTTCCATCTCCATCCTTTGTGTTTCATGCATTATTAGACTGTAAGCCTGTGGGCAGGGACTAGTTCACCATTGTTTCTTGTACAGAGCCTAGAACAGTGGAAATGCTGTTATAAACATTTGATGATGATAAAGTGCATGTGCTCCTTTGTGACAACTCAGGAATCTCTCCTTGGGACAGTGCATATGTTCACACTTGATTCCAGAAAGCTAAAATGAGAAAATGCCATTTGCTCCCACTTCCTCTTTGGCATTTTCTGAAAACAAGCAAAGTCATCTGAAGGTTAGGTTGATTTGATTGCTTCCAAGTTTCTATCTTTACTTGTTGAAGGTTGCACAATATTTATTATGGACATGGCGATAAGTAGAAGGCCCAGATATCTGTTTGGTTAGAAGGATTTGCATCTAATTCAAATGATGCCCCATTATTTTCTTTGTCAATGCTGACTTGCTTGCAAAGAGCATTATTCAATGACTCCTCTATGATGCAAAATAAAACATGTATCTAATACATACTGTTCCTGACTCCCAGCTGAGCAGGAGCACAGGAGAGAGGCTCCAGCTGTTTTCCGGGCTATGATAAGCGGGCAGGCTCCCAGAGAGCGAGCGAACAGAGTGAGCGCACAGGGACAGCAAGTAGGAGTTTGGCAGGGGAGGTCAAGGGGGAGGTCCCTAAGAAATTTTCTAGAAAGGCAGAAACATAAAGGGAACAGAGAACTATGGAAGGAAAGGAATCTGCAGTGGTGGTGAGAGATCAACGTGGCCTACACGAACAACAAGTGCAAGCTGGTCACACTGTTAGAAGAAAAGGTCAGAGGACTGGAGCAGCAAGTGTCAACCCTCAGGAGTATAAGAGAAAGTGAAGAGTTCTTAGACAGAACGATGGATCTACAGCAGCAAAGCGTAGTATAGGAGCCAGAAGGGCAACAGCAGGATGAGGCGGAGTCGGAGACTGCTGAGGCAAGGGAAAATAACGTAGGGGGAACTCCCTGGAAAAGGGTGACTGTTAGGAGCAGAAGAACTACAAGACATTCTGCGCCTGTGGAAGCAGTGGAGCTATGGAGCCGCTTCCAGGTACTTGAGGACAAGAGCGGAGGGCAGCCTGTAGAGGACAAATTACCGGGCACCCCACGTGACTGCGAGCAAGAGGCTGAAGGTCAGTCAAGTGGAGGCAATCAAACCAAGGCCTACAGCAAGAGAAAGAGAAGAGTACTAGTTGTGGGAGACTCCCTCCTGCGGGGGATTGAAGCCAAAGTATGTCGCGAAGACCCATGGACTCACCAGGTGTGCTGTCTCCCCGGGGCACGGATTAAGGATGTGACAGAGCAGCTGCCGAGGCTCATATAGCCCACCGACACATACCTCTTTCTTCTCTTCCACGTGGGTACAATTTACAAATGATACTGCCAAGCGGAGTTACAAAGAAATCATGGCAGACTTTGAGGAGTTGGGAAGGGAACTCAAGAACTTTGGGGCACAGATAGTCTTCTCATCCATCCTTCCAGTACTTGGAAGAGGAATAGAAAGGGAAAGAAAAATACTCAGAGTGAATGAATGGCTACAAAGGTGGTGCCGACGTGAGAGATTTGGATTCTGGGACCCCGGGCTACACTTCCTGGAAGATGGACTGCTGGCAAAGGATGGGTTGCACTTCACAAGGACTGGGAAGAATGTGTTTGGCCACAGCATGAGGAACTTCATCAGGAGGGCTTTAAACTGAATCCAACAGGGGAGGGAGACATAAACTCGGGGGTAGCAATGGAAGAAGGCCTCTGTGCCACAATGGAGAGAACAGCTCCAGCGGTGCCCAATGATCGTCTACCACAAAATGTAGGGGAAAAGTCGGACTATAAAGCACATAGTCATCGATGCCTCTATACTAATGCCCAGAGTATGGGCAACAAACAAGACGAACTTGAACTCTTGATACATGAGGGCAAGTACGACTTGATAGGGATAACTGAAACCTGGTGGGATGACTCCCATGGCTGGAATACAGCAATTGAAGGGTATAACTTGTTCAAAAGAAACAGAAGCAACAGAAAGGGAGGTGGAGTTGCACTGTATGTTAAAAATACGTATCTCTGCACAGAGATACAGGAAGAGGAGCTTGGCAGCCCCATTGAGAGCATCTGGGTTAAAATAAAGGGGGCAAGGAATAAAACGAACATGGCGGTTGGAGTCTACTACTGACCACCCAATCAAGGAGAAGATGAGGATAAAACTTTTGAAAAGCAAATTGCCATTGTTTCAAGGAGGCATGATGTGGTAGTAATGGGGGACTTCAATTTCCCCCATATCTGTTGGGAGACTTATTCAGCCAAGCATGGCCCCTCCAAGAAATTCCTGACCTGTGTTGCTGATAACTTCCTCCTACAGAAAGTGGAGGAAGGAACTAGAGGATCGGCAATCTTTGACCTGATTCTAACCGACAGAGACGAGTTAGTGGATAAAGTGGCAGTTTCGGGAACTCTGGGGGAAAGTGACCATGTTATACTTGAGTTCTTGATTCTAAGGGGAGCAAAAGCTGAGTGTAGCCAAACACGTACCCTGGATTTTAGGAAAGCCAATTTTAACAAACTCAGAACAATGATAAGTAAGGTCCCATGGCAAGCGACTCTAATGAGAAAAGGAGCCCAGGATGGGTGGGAGTTTTTTAAAAAGGAAATTCTTAAGGCACAATGGCAAACAATTCCCACAAAGAAAAAAGGCAGAGGGCAACAGAAGAAGCCAATGTGGCTTCACAAAAAACACAGAGATGACCTGAAAACAAAAAAGGACACATATAGGAAGTGGAAGGAAGGGCAGGCTACAAGGGAAGAGTACAGGCAGGCAGCACAGAACTGCAGGAATAGTGTCAGGAAGGCTAAAGCTGAGAATGAGCTAAGGTTAGCGGGGAATGCTAAAAACAACAAGAAAGCTTTTATTTTATTTATTATTATATTTATCAATCGCCCATCTGGCCGGTCACCCGGCCACCCTGGGCGATGTACAATTAAAATACAACAAAACAACACAATAAAATATAATAATTAAAACAATATAAAAAATTCTCATTAAAAACCTAACCCACCCCATATTCCCACCTGAACAGCCATGTTTTTAATGCACGGCGGAAGCTCATCACGGAGGGGGCATGGCGAAGGTCACTAGGGAGGGAGTTCCATAATGTGGAAGGCATAATTCTTTAGATACATGCACAGTAAAAGACAGAGGAAAGAAATGGTGGTTCAATTACGCAATGAGGATGGCAAATTGATAACAGAAGACAAAGAAAAGGCAGAAGTGTTCAATTTTTACTTCGGCTCGGTCTTCTCCCAAAAGAGGGTCTATGACCCCCCCTGGCAAACCTGAAGTGCAGACTGAAGGGGCAGGATTGCAGCTTGAGATTGATAGGCAAATGGTCAAGGAGCACCTGATTACTCTGAACGAGTTTAAATCTCCAGGGCCTGATGAGTTGCATCCTAGAGTAATAAAGGAACTGGCAGAAGAACTCTCAGAACCACTGTCTATTATCTTTGAGAAATCATGGAGGACAGGTGAAGTGCCAAATGACTGAAGGAGGGCAAATGTTGTTCCCATCTTCAAAAAGGGCAAGAAGGAGGAACCTGGGAACTATAGGCTAGTCAGTCTGACATCAATCCCTGGGAAAATTTTGGAGCAGATGATAAAGAAGTCAGTCTGCAAGCACCTTGAAAACAATGCAGTGATTACTAGAAGCCAGCATGGATTTGTCAAGAAGAAATCTTGCCAGACTAATTTGATCTCATTTTTTGATCGGGTAACCTCCCTTGTGGACTGTGGGAATGCTGTGGACATAATATATCTGGACTTCAGCAAAGCTTTCGACAAAGTGCCTCACAATATCCTGGTTAGCAAGCTAGCTAAAAGTGGGCTAGATGGAACAACTATCAGGTGGATCCACAATTGGCTACAGAATCGGACTCAAAGGGTGCTTATCAATGATTCCTTCTCAAACTGGGGAGAGGTAACGAGCGGAGTAACACAGGGCCCAGTGCTCTTCAACATTTTTATTAATGACTTGGATGAGGAGGTGCTTATCAAATTTGCAGATGACACAAAGTTGGGTGGAACAGCTAATACTGTGGAAGACAGAAACAATATTCAAAGAGATCTCGATAGGCTGGAGCGCTGGGCCGAAAACAACAGAATGAAATTTAATAGGGATAAATGCCAAGTACTGCACCTAGGGAAAGGAAACCAAATGCAGAGTTACGGAATGGGGGACACTTGGCTCAACAATACTACAAGTGAGAAGGACCTTGGAATTGTGGTAGATGATCACAAACTGAATATGAGCCAGCAATGCGATGTGGCTGCAAAGAAGGCAAATGCTATTTTGGGCTGCATTAATAGAAGTATAGCTTCCAAATCGCGAGAAGTGATAATTCCCCTTTACTCGGCACTGGTTAGGCCTCATCTTGAGTATTGTGTCCAGTTCTGGGCACCACACTTTCAGAAGGACGTAGACAAACTGGAGAGGGTTCAGAGGAGGGAAACAAGGATGAGAAAGGGACTGGAAACAAGGCCCTATGAGGAGAGACTGAAAGAACTGGGCATGTTTAGCCTTCAGAAGAGGAGACTGAGAGGAGATATGATCGCACTCTTCCAGTACTTGAAGGGTTGTCACACAGAGGAGGGCCAGAATCTCTTCTTGACCATCCCAGTTTGCAGGACACGGAATAATGGGCTCAAGTTACAGGAACCCAGATTCCACCTAAATATCAGGAAAAATTTCCTGACGGTCAGAGCAATAAGACAATGGAACCAACTACCTAGGGAGGTGGTGAGCTCTCCCACTCTGGAGGCATTCAAGGTGTGGCTGGACAGCCATCTGTCAGGGATGCTTTGACCTGGATTCCTGCATTGAGCGGGGGGTTGGACTCGATGGCCTTGTAGGCCCCTTCCAACTCTACTTTTCTATGATTCTATGATTCGACTAATGTGACAATCAGGCCTTTCTGGTTGTCATGCCACTCTAAGGCATGCCACTTATCTTACAGGGATCATGTGTGCCGTGCTCTGTAACACTTGTTCCTGTGTGGTTAAAATGTTTAGAGTTTAGACATGTCACGAACCAATGGACTGAACAAGTTTAGACACATACTGGGATGCAGAGGCGCAGTTAATCCTTCCTCTGGTTTATCATCAGAGGTAAGAAGTTGCCACCACCAATAGTTGATGCTATTCAAGGTAGGGATCTCCCTTTTAGAGAAATTATGGAGCGGGGATAGTTCTGGGCAATCTCCCTAGTACCTACTCTGTTCAGATTGGTCATTAGACAGTATCTGTCATATGTGGGAATTTTTGTGCTGCTATTTAATACCAGTCTAAAGCATTTAAACCATGAAAGGCAGCTGGTTTCTAGGAATGTGAAGTAGCCAGGTATGGTTTCAGAAAATATCCAGGTGTTTAGTGTCTGCTAGCAGACACAATTATCAACATAGGTGGGTTAATAGGTACATGGGTGCAATGTTACAAATTAACTGGAGAAAAATGCAAAGGTATAAGTATTGAAGAAAGTTTGAGACCGTGATCAGGAAGATGGTCAACATGTGAATCAGACCATACCAAACACATGAAGCACTTACACTACTTTAAGGATGTATATGGCTTTATGTACTAAAAAACAAAGCAACAACAACACATGGAATGCAAACAGAGCTGCTACTCAAACTTAAGAGCTTCCTAACTAAGATCCAAGATATTCACATGTTTATTTTAAAAAAATAGCAGTTCTACAAGGATGGGTGAAGCCCTTCCAGAGGCAAAAACCGCTCTTTTCAAAATTATGCTATTGATAGGGGAATATTTTTTCTGCCCATTCAAACTTGAGGGGTGGGGAGGTGAATAAGAGGGTTCTGAGGTTGGCCTTTCAGGTGTTGCACCTTACAATGCAATCCTTAGAAGTGAACCCAACTCTGTGGTGCTTACTCCCAGGTATTGTGCAATTTAGTACTGTAGCCTAAATTGCTGAAGCAGATGTGATCAGGTAAGCCAGTGTTCTCCAACCTTGGGTCCCCAGATGTTTTTGGCCTACAACTCCCAGAACATGAATTTTTGTAACGTAACTGCAAACGTAGCATTCTGTAATGCTGGGAGCATAGCTGGCTGGGGCATGCTGGGAGTTGTAGGCCAAAAACATCTGGGGACCCAAGGTTGGAGAACACTGAGGTAAGCAGGCTGACACCTATCCAGAGGGAATAGTGCTTAATTATTGCCATTTACTGACCACTTAGAGCTTTTCTACATGAGGCTGTTCATCGGCTGTATCTACTTTCGGTTTCGTAGCAAAATTGAGAACCGAGCATGGCACTGAGAGTGTTTCCTTTCTTGCTTTTCTGCTATATAACCTCTAGGTGGCACTGTGGTATAGCAGAATAGCATAAATAGGAAATCATGCTTTCTTTCACTTTCAAAAATTAAATGCTGCATTTTCCCTGTTCTGAAAAAAACTCACCGGAAGTGCTGGTTAGACATAGAAGCAAAACTGGAGGGTCACAACGTTGTCCAAAGAACCGATAAATGCCTCATGAAGAATAGCCCTTAGTTGCTTGGGAGGAAGTGAACAGGAGTTGAAGGGACAAGAAGTGCAAGACAGTATCCCTGGGATGTCTTTTGCTGTTTCCTGGAATGTGATCACATCAGCTTGCTCTCAGGGCACTTTGGGGTCAATTTAATATAGCTACTATATCAAAATATAGCGAAATAGGGGTTTCCCGATCACAAGAGATGGGCAGAAACATTACACCAGGGCCAAAACTGGCATCCATCTACTATATAAATGTGAATGTTTGTCCGTCCGTCCGTTTGTTTGTCCGTTTGTTTGTATGTGGGTCCGTGCGGCGGGTTTGCGTCGCATTGGCTCCTACCCAGTTGGACGGATCCGCCCCAAACTTGGCACACATACTCCCCATCACCCAAGGACAAAGACTGGTGTGTTAAAATCTCCGAAAAACCCTCACCGCGCCGGTACGGCCCAAAATAGATTAGAGCCAATGGTGTCGCTTGGAATGCTCGCAGGGGCCACTCAGGAGGCGTTATGCAAATAGCTCCAACCGGCATATAGAATGTTGGTATGCAGTGCCACCACAGGGGCCCAATCAGCGGCGGATATGCAAATCTCTCCTATGTCCAAACAGAATGTTCACATGAACCACAGCAGGGATTTGATTGCGTAATCCCGGGGGGGGGGGAGGCAGGGATTTCATTGTTGCATAGTCCCATGGGGGAGGGGAAGCAGGGATTTGATTGTGTAGTACTGGGGGGGGCACAGGGAATTCATTGTTGTGCAGTCACGGGGGAGGGGTGAAGCAGGGATTTGAATGCATAGTCCCGGAGGGGGGGGGAAAGAAGGGATTACATTGTGTGGTCCCGGGGGGGCGGAATTCATTGTTGCATAGTCCCAGAGGGGAGGGGAAGCAGGGATTTGATTGTGTAGTCCCGGGAGACACACAGGGATTTCATTGTGTGCTCCTGGAGGGGGCAGGGATTTCATTGTGCATAGTCCCGGGGGGGGGGGAAGCAGGGATTTCATTGTGTAGTACTGGGGGGGGGGACATACAGGGATTTCACAGCGGACAGCTACCTTAAGAAATTTCGAACAAATAGTGCTTATAGGAAAATGACGACCGGGTAAATGCCGGGTAAAAAAAAGCTAGTATTCAATAAATATGGTACCCTTTCCTTTCAAAATGTGCTAAATCTACTGAAACTCCAAAGAGTGTGCAAACCATGGGTATAAGCACAGAGCATAAACATCTCTCTGCTCTCACCATAGTTCTAACCCCCCCTCTCTCCCCTGTGTATTTTCTCAAATTTTCTCTATTGAATTTGATAGGCACATGCTCTCTATCTAAAATGAAACTGTGGTTTGAAGCAGCACGGGACTGGGGGGTTCCTGCATGGACAAGTGACAACTGCAAAGAGGAGACGCATGGTCCTTGTCACATGCAGATTGCCAGACAACAGAGAAGGGTGATGTGTGCATAGCAAGGAACCAGAAGCACAAAAGTGGCCAAAGAAGTAATTGGGGACTGGAGCATCAAAGATTTGAGCTGAAAATCTGAAATATGGAATTGGAAGTAAGGAAAACAAGAGTACAAAACAAAGGGATCTGGACCACTTAGAAAAAAGCAATATATTATCAAGTATTTATTTTCATTCATTCATTTTATAGGAGCTTACATCTCCTCGCCTCATCAAAAGCCACCTGCCATATCGCTTTTTGCCTTCAGACCTACACAGTGGCGATTCCAAGGTAACAGTTAAACTAGCTTGGCATTATGTGCATGTTTTGTGAAATTGAGGGGGTGGGATGAAAAGGGGAGAAAAAGGATCACTCAGCAAGATTAACAATTTTCATCTTCTTAGGTAATATATATGGCTCGCAACCCCAAGGACCTGGTAGTGTCTTATTACCAGTTCCACCGCTCCCTACGGACTATGAGCTATAGAGGAACATTTCAAGAGTTCTGTCGGAGATTTATGAATGATAAGTGTAAGAAATGTTAAGTTTGTCTATAATGTTTTTAACTCTGTTCTACAACTCTTATTAGCAACCAAGTATAAAATCGTGTTGTTAGTCATGCTTTTAAAGCTCTGGTTCAGACATGTGCCTATAAGCATTAGTCTTCACCTAGTGGAGGAGCAGACAGGTTCCTTCCCCTTCACTACACACCTGGGATATTGAGATTGATGCTCTACATCAGCCTTCTCCAACCTGGTACCCTTCAGATGTGCTTGACTACAGCTCCTGTTATCCCTAGCCAGCATGGCCAATGGATTGTGTGGTTCTTTTCCCTCAAAAAAAAGGGGGGGTGTTAGGACAAAATGGGCTTATTGCTATATGTGGAAGAATCATAGAATAGCAGAGTTGGAAGGGGCCCATAAGGCCATCGAGTCCAACCCCCTGTTCAAGAAGTTTTTTTCTTTTCTTTTCATGTTCTTACTCAAAGCTGGAACCACTCTGATTATACTTCTGTTTAAGGATTATACAAGTTCCTCTCTCCAGTTATAGTTTTTGTTAGGAATAAATCAACTACATTTAGAAAACAAGGCAACAAAATTAGTTTTTATAATCCAGGGAAACTCTGAACAATCATGGTAATTTCCCTTATGAATTAGCCAGTATATTTCCTGTCTCCACAGTAGGATATGGTTCCTGGTTTGAGCACGTGCAGGAATTTTGGCAACATCATATGGACTCCAATGTACTCTTTCTCAAGTATGAAGATATGCACAAGGTAAGATCACAGAGTTTAAAGGGCCCCTCTATTGCCTATGGATCCCCCCCCCCCATTTCCTCTGAAGCAGAGATGACCTCAGGAGCTTCTTGTTTTGGTTAATTATGCCAGATATAATTTGAGATGGCTTTATGACTTGCAGTGATATTTATTTACATTTGTAAGCTATCACTGAAACAATGCCTTTTCAGTGGTTCACCAGGTGTGGGATTCCCTCTCCAGAGTATCTGTGTTAAGTTTTAGAGACCAAATAAAGATGTTTTTGGTTTCCCCTTGCTTTTAAAGGCACAATCCCATGGGTTGCACCCTCGATGTCCGTAAGCCTCCAAATTTGGAGACTAAGGCTTATGGTCATCCTATGCAGGGCAGGAGGAATGGCAGAGGTGATCTTTGCCTTCAGGATAGCTCCTATGCTGGCCTCTCCAGTCTCCTCCCCTCCCCGCCACTGAAACGCACCCCCCCCTTCGAGGTCGCTTTCCCAACCTCGGAAGGCAGCCAGCATGGTTCTTTCCACACTAGCTGCGAGGGGGAGGGGGATTGGATCTCTGATTCTCTGCTCCGAGGTTGGAGCGCTGTCTCTTTATTTGTTTCATAGTCATTTTAATGGTTTTTAATATTACATTTATGGACCTGCCTTAGGATCAGTTTCTAAAAATAAAAATGCAATAAATAAAATGAAATAGATGTGCATTGCTTCACTTTAAGACACAGTTGGCAGTAAAGCAAAAGAGAGTAAGAGAGCACATTTTAGAAATACTGTTTGATCATGATTGAACTTTTCTCACACAGTGGAATGGGATGTTATGCATGCAGTTCCTCCTCTGCAAATAGAGGCCCATCGCTGTACTCAGTGAAGTGACTGTGCATGGAGCATGGGCAAATTAATGGGGCTTTTTAGTGGTAGGATCCACACATACAATGCCCATTTGTGGACATCATGTAGTTCCTCTTGCAGCTAGGGATGCCTAGATTCCTGCACGTGCTCAAACCAGGATTGGAGCTTTTATATCTAGTTAGGCTATTAATATTTTCCAACATTAGCAAGTTGATATCCTAAAATGCTCATGACACTATTACCAGCCATTTGCAAGAGATCCTTAAACCTGATGCCTCCTGCTATTCAACCACATGAATTAGGACATGAAAAATGATCCTGTAACATTGATTTGAAGCTGCTACTCTCAACAAAAGCTTTTGTGGTTACTTGCAGGGGTATTTCGTTATTTATAACTTTCCCACTTTTTGCCTGTCACTTCATCTGCACATGCATCTAATCTTTCCTCACAGGACCTTGCAACGATGGTTGAACAACTGGCAAGGTTCTTGGGCATCTCTTATGACAAAGCGCAGTTGGAATCTATGGTAGAACATTGTCACCAGCTCATTGACCAGTGCTGCAATGCGGAAGCTCTTCCTGTTGGCAGGGGTATGTGTGTCAAACACGTTGCAAATATTTGTAAAAGCAGAAGGGAGGGACTATAAACCCCATGTGTCTTATAGATTCCTGCATTGAGCAGGGGGTTGGACTCGATGGCCTTGTAGGCCCCTTCCAACTCTACTTTTCTATGATTCTATGAATCAACAATCATGCAATTTCTAGATACGGAGACTGTGATGGAAGCGTTCCAGCCACATCTGTCATCAGTTGGTTACTATGAAGATAAAGCTCTAACCTACACATTTGACACATTTGGAGATGTGTTGTACATTCTGTCTGGGACTGGAACATGACAGAATGCAGATGGAGAGGGGATTGCATATATTCATGCTCCCTGGCATTAAAGAAACAAAACCTATCATGATCATGGAAAACTATCACTTCAAGATGATTCCTTGACATGCTAGCTTTTCGCTTTACCCCATATTTCTTAAAATGATCTGGCTTTTCAAATGGCTGTCAAAGAAATATGAGGCTGATATTGCAGTGTATTGGAGACAGAGGAAAATGAGCATCTTGCAATCTAGTATTTTGGGCTGGAGACGACTAACAGATTTTTCAGAATGTTGAAGGAAGTAGGACTAAACTAGAACTGTCCCCATCACATAGAAAGAGGGGTGGGCTGTGTGACTGAGGGGAACTAATTCCTCCTGCTACCAGTGGCTTGCTTCCCCACATCCCCTCTCTCTTCACACTTCCTCTTCGCCAGGTTAATTTGCAGCACTGGAGACCTGGCTAGGAGAAGAGTGCCTGGAAAGAGGGGTTGCAGGGAGGTAAGCCATGGGTGGAAGTGGGGGGGTGCATTTCCCCTCTCCCATGTACCCCTTTTACTTTTAAAATTGGACTTTCCATCCCCCACTTTCTGTGTAGTTGGGGCAATTCCATGTTTAAACAACTGAATTGCCCGGTCATGTCTGGTTTGGCCACCCTGGGGTATGTCTATTTGTTTTGCCCCACAAACATCTGCAAAAGCTGTTTCTCAGAAATGATCGTGTGATGTGTGTGCACAGCACAGGCGATAATGATGGCTCTGTCTGTTGCACCTTCTTCATCCGTTTCCAGCTCAAGGTATCTGAAGAGCCAAATGACTCGCTTCTTTTTTACTTTGGTCCTGTCACCATGGTTCTCTTTGGTCCACTTAGTGAAGTGTTCTCCAACCTTGGGTCCCCAGATGTTTTTGGCCTACAACTCCCAGCATGCCCCAGCCAGCATAGCTGGCTGGGGCATGCTGGGAGCTGTAGGCCAAAAACATCTGGGGACCCAAGGTAAGAGAACACTGTGCCATTTGCCCATTCATGCTGGGCTCTCTTTATTAGACCTGAAGCACCCACCTCCAAAATGAACCCCATGTGGCCTAGGCATTTTCTCCCACAGTATTTCATCATCACTGCCTGCTTTTTATCCACACATTTTCTTCCTTTTTAATTTGTTTATTTTGATCTCTGGCATTTGTAGTAATTTTCTCCCCCCCCCCCCTTCAAAATGCAACCTGAATGTCAAGATGTCTTTTCTTCCTGCTTTTTAAAAATTTAGTTCTGTGGTTTAAAATTCTGTAGCCAGTGTAACAATTTAGTTATATTAGTTCATAGCTATGTTTAATTTATCACCAGTTACATTTTCCTTATTATTTTGCTTTATGTTGTTTTTTTATTTTATTTTTCCTTTTAGCTCATTGACCTTTACTCAGAAGATAATCCTCAGTTGCTGTGAAAACAGGCCATTGGTTAGCTCATGCTCCTTACATTTGCTCCATGTCCCATCACAAATCAGAGTTTCATGAATCAAATCATGAACCCAGGTGGGTGTCTCTTTGACCAACTATCCCGGAACAGGGTTAGAAAATGGGTGCCAGCAAAACAGAACGATACTTAGCATTTATATAGCCCCCATTATTTTGGTACATGTGACGCAAGTCAGATCCAAAGGAAGAGATGGTGCCTTTCTAATGTGTACATATGTAGCTCACTGTGGCTTGGAGTGGTTTTGCTTTTAGCCTACCGAGCTGAGAAACAGGTAATGGAGTTTCACCAGAAAAGCAGGCGAGAATGCAAGTCTGACACCAGTTATAACTAGGCCCATGAAGCCTTGAGAGCTCTTGTCCATTTGTGGCATGCATAGCTTAATGCACTTCAAATATTCCAAAACCTAGGAACCATAACTTTATCTCAGTTATGGTTGCCAGATTTCCAGAGGCTCAGACCCTGAGATGGTGGGGGCGGGTAGGGTGCAGCCTAGGAGCTGTGGTGCCTGGAAGATCAAGTGTGGAGCCTGGTGGGATAGACACAGCGCCTGGTGGTCACACTGAGGATGGCACCTGGCTGGTCATAGGAAGCTGTGCCTGATGCCTCATTATCATAGAATAATAGGATCTTAGCATTGGAAGGGATGTTGGAGGTCATCCAGTTCAGCCAGCTGCTCAGTGCAGGATCTACAGCATCCATGACAGATGTCTGTCCAACCTGTGCTTAGATACCTCCTGTGAAAGAGAGCCCACCACTTCTCCAGGCAGTCTGTCCCATTGTTGAACAACTCTTTCCATTCAGAAGTTTCCCCTAATATTTAGCCAAAATCTGTCCTTGCAGTTTCCGCTCATTCATTCTGGTCCTGCCCTCTGGAGCTCTGCTCCATCTTCTGCAGAACAGCCCTTCAGATATTTGATGACCGCTATCATGTCTCCCCATAATCTTTCCTCTCCAAGCTAAACATACCAGCTCTTTCAACTGTTCCTCATAGGACTTGGTTTCCAGACCCCTCACCACTCTTCTCTGGACATGCTCCAGTTTGTCAATGACCTTAAAATGTGATACTCAGAATCGGACACAGTACTCCAGTGCAGAACAGAGTGGAACTATTATTTCTCCTAATCTGGACACTATGCTTCTGTTAATGCAACCTAACATTGCATTACCTGTTTTTAGCAGCCACATTGCACTGCTGGCTCATTTTCAGATTGTGATCTACTAAGAGACCTAAATCCTAGTATTGCCAGGCTCATGTGAGAGACTAATGATAGAGTTTGTCAACTGCTTTGCTGAAATCATGATATACTATGTCCATGGTGTCCCCATGATCTACCAAACTAGTAACTCTGTCAAAAAGAGAAACAAGATTGGTCTGACATGACTTATTCCTGACAAACCCGTCCTGGTTTGTAGTAATCAATGTGTTCTTTTCTAGATGCTCACAGACAGGCTGCTTAATACTTTGTTCTAGAATTTTGCCTGGTATTGATGTCAAGCTGTAGCTTCCCACCCTTCCTCCCTATTTGAAGATCGGGTTAATATTTGCCTGCAGTCTACCAGCAGTTTACCCATTCTCCAAGAATTCTCAGAGAATACAGACAGTGGATCTGAAATGTTTGCAAGCAACTACAATGCTCTAGGATGTAATTTTTCAGGCTCTAGAGACATGAACTCATCTCTCTCATCATCTTGCCTATAATTTGTTATACTATTCTCAGATTGAACACAATTCCCTTGTGAGAGAAGAGAAAAGCAAAACAGGAGTTCTACCTTTTCTCTGCCCCCTGGTAACACTTCACCATCTTCCCCAAGCAGCAAACCTATCCCTTCCTTGTTCTTCTTCTTGCTCCAAACATACCCAAAGAAACGGTTTTGGTTGTTTTTAGCATCCCTCGTGAGCCTCAGCTCATTCTGGCATTTAATAACTTTCCTGATGTCATCTTTACAGGTTCAGGCCTGTGGCTTATGCTGGCTCAGCTTGTCTGAGTGTGGAAAGCTAAGCAGGGTCAGGCCTGGTTATTACTTGGATGGGAGACCCCTCCTCTAGTTTCCTGCATTGAGCAGGGGGTTGGACTCGAGAGCCTTGTAGGCTCCTTCCAACTCTATGATCTATGAAATCTATGAAACTATTATCATACTCATTCTTGGTTATATGTCTCTCTATCCATTTTGTCTATATGTCCTTTTAAAGCCTCAGCTCATTAGAGTGCTCCCTGTGCAGCCACATTGACTTCTTTAGATGTTTTCTATCTTTCCTTCTCATGGGAATAGTTTGCAATAGTGCCTTCAGTATTTCACTCTTTAGACTCTCCCATCGCTCATGATCTCTTCTCTCCTTCAGAATTTCTAGTATGGGATCCTACCCAATATTCTCCGAGGTCTTTTAAACCGGCTTGCCTAAAGTCCAGGGTACACATCCAACTATGCACCATTTTCACATCCCTTGCTATCATGAATTCCAGGATGACACAATCACTTTCCCCCAAGGATTCCCACCACTTTTATTTCATCAACCAGTTTCCCCCTGTTGGTCAGGATTAAATACAGGATAACTGATCCTATTTCTTCCTTCTTCCAACTTCTGAGAGATGAAATTGTTAGCAGGCAAGCATGTACTGGACATTCATTCTTAGCAGAGTTAGACTTCCGGCAGATGTTAGGATAGTTGAATGACTTGCCTCTGTGAAAGTTTTGGCTACTATGGCTCACCTCTGTGAAAGTTTTGTTATCTGTTTTTGGAAAGCATCATCCATATCTGCCAGTTGGCTAGGCAGTCTATAGTATACTGCCACAACAATATCACATTTGTTTCTCTCTCCTTCTATCCTTACCCAGATGCTTTCAACAGGGCTTCCATTCTCAGATTCATGGATTTTCCTGCAGGTGTGGATCCTGATGGACATGGTGAGGCAGAGTGAATGGGAAAATCTCTCAAGCCAAGCAGAGAATAGCCTGCCCCTTTGATTCTTGGCCACTCCTTCCCATGGATACCCTGAGAAGAAGGCTACTTAATCTCAATATTTGTTACAATAGCCCTGTATGGTAGTCCAGCATTATTATCTCCATAGTGCAGATGGGAGAAACTTAGCAATGGTGGCTCGCCTGAGCCCAAAATGATTTGAAGGTTGAATTGACATTTGAATCAGGGACTTCCTGACTCAAACTCTTAGCCACAGTGCAATGCCACCTCCATCAGTGAGAATACTTTTAATTCATAAAGCTTGATGATGTGCCCCTAAAAGATTACTAGGGAGAATTGGAAATATTAGACTTATTCATATACTTTTTCAGACAAAGGCCACAAATTAGAAAGCTCCTCTATGCATCTTCAAGGGCTTGAGTGCAGCCAATCAGACTTTTGAGTTTAAGTCTTGCAACAGTTGTCTGACACAGTGATTTTTCATTAAGGACTAGAATGTATCCCTTCC
This sequence comes from Shinisaurus crocodilurus, assembly GCA_021292165.1. Classification (NCBI taxonomy): domain Eukaryota; kingdom Metazoa; phylum Chordata; class Lepidosauria; order Squamata; family Shinisauridae; genus Shinisaurus; species Shinisaurus crocodilurus. The sequence goes on from CM037879.1 coordinate 187,132,947, forward strand.
TATATATTAATTCACTCTAGCATCTCACAAAGAAAGGCAGTGTAGGGCATGTATACACAGATAGGGGGTGGTTCAGGTCCGTATGGCTCCCACTGAGCTCCAAGTAAAGAAGTTTTCAATCTGGGACATAGTTGTGGGGTGAGCGGGGGAGAAAATGAGCCTCTTCCTAAACACTGAGGTCACCCATTTTAAGAGTACCCCTTAACACAGGGGTCCCCAACCTTTGGACCCATGAGCACATTTGAGAATTTGGCTGCGTCTTATTCAGAAAAAAACATTTGTTTTGTGTCTATTGGACACTGCAACATCTCTTTAATAAGGGATTGTCTAATTCAGCTAATTGCTGGTGGTGCAATACAGCTAATTCTTCTTTCAAACATATGTTTTGGCAATGTCCAGTAGTTGCTTCTTTTGGGGAGGAGGTTATTACACAGATAAATTTTGTATTGGAACAGCCTTTAATATTCATTGATGTACATGCCCTTTAAGTTATTTACTTGTGTCATGGAAATTAACAGATGGAAGGGGAAATGGATTCTCTGCACCCTTTTGCCAGCTAATAGACTGATATTACAAAATTGGAAGGATAAACACTCACCTCCTATAATGCAATGGATTGAGAACCTTACAATGCTTTCGATATATGAACGGGTGGCATATAGACGCCAACTTCAAATGGATATTTATTTGGATATTTGATCAGCTGTTGTTGAAGCCTATGTATAATTGCTTGAATGCTATATGCATTTCATACAAATCCATGTTCATACATTAAAAAACCAGAATTTTTAAAAACATTTTTTTAAAATCCAGGTGCCTGTGGGCACCACATTGGGGGACCCCTTCGCGGGCAACATTGGAGGTAGCCGCAGGTGCTGCATTGGGGAGTCCCGCCTTAATGCACCCCCTCATGTTCTCTTATTTGATAAAGTAGTTGGGGACAGCATTGCCATCAGGGCCAAAGCCATCCACTACCTCTAACAGTGGGTAGCTCAGCCTCCACTGACTGGGCTTCCCTGGAGGGGGTGCAATGTGTCTCTTTGTTCAGAGTGCAGGAGATGCATTGCGTCCCCAGGGCTACCTGCAGTGCAGGCCTTCTCTCCAGATACATTTTGCCTTTTATAACATTAGGCCAAGGATGGGCGATGTGGCACGCACGGGCACTAGCGCATCCTCAAATGCCTTTCCTAGCATCAATTGAGATGTCCTACCCCTCCTCCTTTTTATTTTTATTTATTTTAAATAACATTTCTTACTGGCGGCTGGGATCTCTTAAAAGAAAAGTGAGGGCCCCTAGCTGCTCTGATCTTCTTTTCCCATGAATGCCTCTGGGCCACGCGTGGGGCTCAGAGACATTCTTAGGAAATGAAGATGGCAGGTGGCTGCAGGCAAATGCTTTGATCTGCAGCACACACATGTTGTGGTCTTGCCCATGACAGTTTAATTGCCAAATGTGCCCATAGGCCCCAAAAGGTTGCCTACTCCTGCATTAGGCAGTTTGCAATTATTTTACATTATCAGGAATCATTGTGGCTGAGGGATACACCAGCAGTTTTGGGGGGGATTCTGCAGTACTTTGCAATATGAGACATTCCATCTTTATTAACAGATCCTGTCACATCTTATCAATGATTAGCAGCCTAATTTGTGGTTTTTCTCTCTCTCCCTTTCTCTATTTCAGGACGAGTTGGGCTATGGAAAGACATCTTCACTGTCTCCATGAATGAGAAATTTGATTTAGTTTACAAACAAAAGATGGGAAAGTGTGACCTCACATTTGACTTTTATTTATAAAAAAAGCAAAAATGCATGTCTGTGATATCACAATCCCAGCTAGAAGTGCTTTCTGCATTCATGTATTACTTGCTGGACACAACACAGTACCTGTTACATGTATCACTATTCAAAAACAAAAACAAAGGGCACCAAGCATTGGGAAGTGAACATAAGAAGAGCCCTGCTGGATGGGACCAAAGGTCCACCTAGTTCAGCATTCTCCTTGCAAGTGTGGCCAGCAAGATGCCTCTGGAAAGCTGACAAGGAGGATAAAAAAGGCAACAGCGTTTCTGTTTGTCTCCAGCATTTGGTATTTATGGAGGCTATATTTCACTGTTCTAGCTGATAGGTACTAATAGACTTATACTCCCTGAATTTCGCTAATCCTGCCATTCCCAACCTGGTGCCCTCTAGATGTGTTGGACAGCAACGCCCATCATTCCTGACCAGCATAGCCAATGGCCATACGCGTTACAGTCCAACTCATCTAGAGGGCACCAGCTCGGGGAAGGCTAATCTAATCCCTTTAAAAAAGCTATCCAAAGTGCATATCGTAAGTTAGTTATTCAGAAATACTTCTTTTCTTACCTCTCCTGAACATATTGCCATTCAATTTAAGTAGGTGACCCTGAATTCTAGAGTTATGAGAGAGAGAGAAATTCTTTTAGTCTATTACCATTCATAATTCATACAAGCCTCTCTCATATCCCTTCATAAAACTGATCCTATGCAGGTTTACCCAGAAGGAAGTCCCAAGTTATTCAGTGGTGCTTATTCCCAGGTAAGTGTGAAGAACAATCCTGTGGCTGCTTCTTCAGAAAGAAGTTTCTGCTGAGCTGAACAGGGCATATGCACAAGCGAGTGTTCAGCCTTAGTCACTGTCCCCATAACTAAAAAGTCCCAAACAGTTTAGCCCTTTTTCGTAGAGAAGGTGCTCCAACCCTTCAGCTCCCGTTCATTTCAACAGGGCTTATGCAGTAGAACTTCCCAGAGAGAGAGAGAGAGAGAGAACTTGGCTGCTATGGAATGCATTCTATATCTGTAAATTATGTATTATATATGCAGTTAGTGATAAATGCCTTTCCAGAACCACTTTAATTATTTATTTTAAATACTTTACAGAAGCTTTTCAGTGGAAATCTAAAAATATTTCAGTACACCAGACACAAGTTCATTTCAGAGGGGAATGGGTTACAAGCTAAGTTGATGAGCTAAAACGGATCTGCGAGGTTTAGCTGTTATCATCACTTAGAAAACAAGGACACAGTGGGCAGGTTTGCATGTCATGACAACCCGCCTTGGCAATAAGCCACGGTGAATTGGTTGTTCTGCAAACAATCCATGGTGCGCCTGACAGATGATTGAGCTCACCGTGGGTTGTTGGCCCCCTCCCTTTCCATCAGTCCTCCAGGTGGTATCCCAGGGGACACCACACCAGTACCAAGTCGTCTGTCCCTCCCAGCCACGACTGAGAGCTGTTTTTGGCTCCCCGCTGAGTTTTTGCACTTTAAACTTTTTTTGGGGGGGGAGATCACAAAAGCTGGCTTGACAGCCAGCTTTCATGATCCCCATTTTGACAGCCACTGACAGTCCCTTCAAAGTGCCCAAGCAGCACATTAGAGAGGCTGGCAGTGGCTGGCAGAACCTTTTTTTTAAAAAGAAATTGCCCACAAAATGTGCGCAAATAGGTTTGTACTTTTTTATTTAAAAAAAACAGTCGCGCTTGCGCAACTGTGGACGTTCACAGTTGTGTGAGTGCTGGAATTTGAAGCCTCAGCATGGGCAATGTCCTGGGGGGTACCTGCTGCCGAAGTGCAGCAGGTACCAACTCTGGACATTACTCCAAAGAGGCTCCAGATAGGTTTTATTTCCCCTTTGGTTTCTCTTGAGAGCTGTCAAAAGGCAAGCTGTCAAGAGAAAGCAAAGCCACGAGTGATTTTTGCTTGTGAAAAGGGGGTGGTGTGATTTACCTTTGCCTTTTTGTTTTCACCCTGACAGTCCTCAGGATGGTGCACATTTTTCACCTTTTCCCAAGACTCCAGGTGCTTGGGAAAGTGCAAACATGCTTACCCCGCACACACCCTTTTTCTGGGGAAAAGGAGTTCTGACAGCGAGCTATCAAAAGTCTGGGTCCCCTTTAAAATAGGATGTTGACGGCAGTGGTTTTGTTTTTTTTTGTCTGGGATATATACAGCCATATGTCCCAGTCCAAAACCACCCACTGCCCTGTCAAAAAAAACCCTTTTAAAGGGGACCCAGAGTTTTGACAGCTGTCAAAACTACTTTTCCCCAGAAAAGGTTGGGGGGGGAGCACTTTTGCACTTTCCCGAGCACCTAGAGTCTCAGGAAAAGTGCAAAATATGCACAATGCTGAGAACTGTCTGGGTGAAGAAGGAAAAAAAGATGAGGATCTTGCCCTGAAGGGGTTGTAAATCACCCCTTTTCATGAGCAAAGATCACTCACGCCGTTAGTTTCTCTTGACAGCTTACCTTTTGACAGCTGTCAAGAGAAACCAAAGGAGGGAAAGCCCTATTTGGAGCCTCTTTGGGGAAACGTCCATGGTCGGTACCTGCTGCATCTTGGCAGGAGGCACCCCCAGGACATTACCCCAGCCAAAGCTTCAAACTCCTGTAACTGCGGCTAAAAAAATATGATGGTGATCATGATCATGATCACCAACACCACCTATTTGCACACTTTTTGTGCACAATTTTTTTTAAAAAACCCTGACAGCCCCTCCAAGTTGCCACTCGGGCACTTTGAAGGGGTTGTCAGTGGCGGTCAAAATGGGGATTGCGAAAGCTGGCTGTCAAGTCGGCTTTGTGATCTCTGGAAAAAAAAAGTTTAAAATGCAAAAAAGCCACAGGGAGACAAAAACAGCTCTTGATCATGGCAGTGAGGGCAGGAAGCCATTGCCAGCCACCCCCAAGTGCTGCTTGGGCACTTGCAGGATGGCTGGCCCTGGCGGGGGCCAGGGCAAACTCATGAAGAGTAGCAAGTGGGTTTTGCCGCTCTTGCCAAGTGAGTTGCTGGTCGCTGGACTTTACCCACAGTGGGATCGGTAGTCCAGGTTTGGACGACACTACAACCCACCATGGGTAAACCACCCACCCTACAACAGCCCATAGGTTCTCAGGGTGGCTTTTAAAAATACAACAACAAGCCACTGTGGGTAAACTGGGCTGGGTTTGGACAACACGACAACCAACCATGGCTTGTCATGGTTGTTTTGTCGTGCGAAGCAGGTCAGTGATTTTATCAGATAAATGTAGGAATTCCCTTTCATTTTCTCAAATGTATTACTTCCATGATTTCTGAGAGAATAACCACTGGAATGCTTTTTCAAGTGGTGGTGTCGATCTGGCCCATAAATCCAGATTATTAACCTAGGGAGCAGTAGCTGGAGACCTCTATGCCAAACCTGTCCTTCCTCCAGCTACCAAAAGAGAGGTGGAGAAATGGCATTTGTAACAACAGGAGCTGAAGTTTTGGGTGGGGTTAGCAAGAGATCTTTCCCCCTTCGCTCGCTCCCCTGCCCCCAAAATTCCCTTGCCAGGCTCCAGCCCTACTCAAGTCACCCACCAAATCCAACCTGGAAGGGGGAACAAGCCACACCAGGACAGACACTGTCCACTTACCTGGAGAGTCTGGCCTTGAGTCAAAAGAAACCTGAATTAAACACCTTTATGTTTTTCCTGAACTGTAACAAATCCTGAACCATTATTGGAAAGTCTCTGTTGAAACCGAAAACAGAACAGAATCTAAACAAACAAGATTCTCGTTACACCTCAGAATAAGACTTCAACTCAAAAGAAAGAAATTACATAACCTCCAACATTTCACAGGTGAAAATAGGGATATACTTATCACAATCTTATCGCAGGAAGGCTCACTGCCTAACAGTGCCACCCTAAGCACATTTACTCAAAAGTAAGCCCCATTGAGTTCAGTGGTACTTATTACCTAAGTGCACATAGGATTATAGTCTTAAGTGTGTGCGCATGCATGTGCGCGCACACACACCCCTCCTCTCACTTCCATTATACTTTGCTGAAGGCTCCTCCCTGCCTGTTATATGCTGGTTCATTTGCTCTGCAATAGCCTGTTCTGTAGTAGCCTCTGAAGCCAGGTCTGTTGGTAAAGAGGTAAGTTTCCTTTTTAAAACAACCACCACCACCCAGTAGTTAAGAATTGTTATGCTCAGAATGGATTTCATTGTACTTCATTGTGCAATAGTTGCTTGTATTTCATATACATTCAGCAACATCTTGCTGGATATATAGTTATGGGCACTTGCATTTTGTGCCCCATGTGTGTGCATTTGCAGCCCACTCAGTGTCTGGGTTCAGACAACACGATAACCCACACTCAAGGGTTGAGTGTGGGTTGTCGTTGAATTGTGGGTTATCGTGTTGTCTGAACCCAGCCAAGATAACAAACCATGGTGAACAGCCTACAGTTCACAACCCAACAACAAACCATGGGTTCTCTTCATTGGCTGTTCATGGGTAACAAGCCATGGCTTGTTAGTGCAGCTGGGTTCAGACAACACAATAACCCACGTTTCAACAACTCACACTCAACCCTTGGGTGTGGGTTATGTTGTCTGAACCTGGTCAGTATGTGTATATGCACCCCATTCACAGTGCAATCCTAGTTTGCCTGGGAGTAATCCCTACTTTGTTCAATGAGGCTTACTCACAGGAACATGTGTATTGGATGGCAGCCTCAGAGATGTAATGTCTAGGGAGCTGGAAATAAGGTTGCCAACTGAGAACAAAAAAAGTGTGTAGCCTGCTTCTGTACCTTTAACAGGTTTGCTACGCAGAAATCAGGTGACAACTTTCAATGCATGGAACTAAATGTGATCAGCTCTAATTGCTGCAGATCAAGCACTGTTAAAATAACTTCAGGAGCAGTTCAAAAGTTGGCAACCCCTTATCTTGGGAGATAAACCTTTTTATACACTGGGTTTATCTTCGCTTCTGTCTTCTTAGAAGCTGAAAAACAAGGCAAAACAAAGGTCTTCTACTTCAAAGATTAATGGTGTAATCACTCTAATCAGATGATACATATTAAATATACTTCTGCCCTGCTTCCCAGTCAAAGCACTTTAATGCAGCTAATACTGAAGGTTCAAGTTATACTTACCGTATTTCATGCATAAACATAATTTATAATTTATTATTGACACTTATGCCTAGTTATCACTGAGGTGGGAAACCTGAATCTGGGCTGTACCGCTTTGGGCAGCATTGGGCAACTTATTGCTTCTCTAAACAACAGGTAGGCAATGCCCAGGGACTAATTCCGCCCCCAACCCACCAGGGGACACACTGCTGCTGCCCTGCCATCAAATTTGCTTCCTATAAAACAAGGTCAGAACAGCCCTCTGCTGAATTTTTGTAGCAAACTGCTACTTGTTTCCCTAAAAACATGGAAAAGTCAGCCCTTTTTTGCTGCTGCCGTGCTAAATCTTGGCAGCAAATGCAGCAGCAGGAGGAGCTGCACGTGGCCCACAGGCCATGTATAGCTCACTCCTGTCCTGCCATACAAGAAACATTTGCAGGTAACTTGCACATAGAAAACTAGCATGTTGGGGAGAGGGCTAGGCTAGAACACTTCTCACAGACATCACATCTTCTATGTGGAGATAATTTTTTTGTGAGGAGGAGTGTTTCTTCATGTGAGCCCCCATCTGCAGTCTCAAGTTCTAACCCCAGACAGTTTTACCATCTTAGTACAAACTAGGCCCAAGTTGTATCAAGTTAGACCTATTAACTTGCTCTGTTCCGCTTTACAGATCAGCACTGTATTGTGAATCAATTACTGTAAGCCACTCTGATAGGCTTATGAGTAAAGAGTGAGTATTAAATCCTCATAATAAATGATCATATTTAAGTTTGAACTGGAATTGAACTGATTCCCCAGATGTGCTGCCCATTACTGAGCCTTTATTGGCTTGAACCAGAATGAAACCAGGATAACTTCAGCTGAACCCAACCAGAACTAAAACAGAACATTGTAACAGTTTGACTCCCCGAGTCTGGTACTCACTGCATCTTGTCTCCTGTAGGCATGATGTTCCCCTGCAAGATCAGGTCCATCCCTTAGGATGGGAAACAGAATTCGTGGGGAAATGCAGAAAACTCATTCGCTCCTAGATCAGCTAGAGTTAGGTTTGCCAACTGACCAGAACACCCCCACCCCCAGCCTGTTCTGTTCTTGCTCTGTAGGTGAATCTTCTCACAGCATAGAGATACGCTAATTTCTGCACGTTGGACTATTGCTAAAGGCACAGATACAGCAGTCAGTTGAAAAGTTGACCCACCTAGCTACAATTCTAGCCACAGTGATCTACTATTTCAGCCAAAAGGGCTCCATCAGCACTGTGTGGTGGGAGAGTAATTGGGAAGGGGGGATGTCCTCCTGGTAGTGTTGCCAATCCTTTATTCAACAAATATACTTGTATTCAGGTATTGGCATCTGTGGGTTCTACACATGTGAAGGAGCAAGTGGGAACATGTGAGAGCAGATGTTGTCCACGTTTTCCAGCTGATGAGTGATAGGTTTAGTCTGAAGGCGGCCTACATTCAGCAGGCACATGATATGTGTACTGTATAGCATCTTCCTCTAATGGGAGTATAAAACAAACCAATAACATGCAGAATACAGTCCAAAACTGACCAGTAGTCACAGTGAATCTGAATGATAACTATGATGTATGCTTATTATATACCTATTCAGAAACATAGTTATGTATTTAATCTAGAGCAGTTTGCCTGTTAATATGAGAATCAATTATTCTTGTTTTCCTGCTCTATTAAGGCATTACAAGGCCACAAATTAGAGCGCTGTCTCTTACTTAATTAGTATTTGTTCAATTTATGAGCCGATGCTCTCAGGGCAACATAAATAATAAAAACAAATACAGGCAGCCCCCGGGTTAAGAATGTCTGACTTACGGACAACTTGTACTTACGAACGGACTTCCAGGTTCCCCGGCTCTACATCATTTACGTATAGTGTAGTATACGTAATTTATGCAATTTGCATAAACACTGTATACTACGCTAATGCTATACTGTTCTGACATACGTACACATGAGACTTAAAGACATTCTTAAGAACGGAACTCATTCTTAACCTGGGGACTGCCTGTATAACAAAGCCAATGCTAAGACACATTAAAAGAATTGAAAAGCAGAAACAAAAGTTTTTTTAAAAGAGGGATAATTATCAAAGCAACTAAAACATGGGGAAAGATTGTTTTAAAATGCAACTTTAAGCATATTAAAAACAAAACAAGCAGCAGCCAATGTTTTTTCAAACATTCTGGTAGACACAGATCATGTTACAGCCCTAAGATTTTCCTGCATCGTTAGTTCTCTAGTCTCTTTACCTATCTTCCTCTCCCACATCCCAGGGGGCAAGTACAGGAGTCCTGCTTGCTCCAGCAAGTGGGAGGAAAAAGTAGCGGATGCCAGATTGCAACTTGGAGATCCACACTGTACCTTTAAGATCACCAGTGAAGTCAGAAATCCAGTACTTGCTTCTCCCACCGTCCTTTTCCCAAGCAGTCGTCCACCACACACACATGCACTGTCTGGCCATGTGCTGTGTAACAGACCTGGATTCTTGTTTGTTATAGAACAGTGTTCTCCAACCTTGGGTCTCCAGATGTTTTTGGCCTACAACTCCCAGCATGCCCCAGCCAGCATACTGGGAGTTGTAGGCCAAAAACATCTGGGGACCCAAGGTTGGAGAACACTGTTATAGAAGGTGGACCCCATTTCAGTTACTTTAAATATATAGCATGAATCTCCAAGTTGCAATTAGTAACTTGGGCAATTCTAGTGGATGATGGGGCTGGAGGAGCAGCTGGATAGAGAGCCACCTGGATCCTCTTGCAGCTTTCGGGTTATTAAAGAGAGAGAATAGGGTTCTCCAGGTTGTAACCTGGCAGCCCTACTTCATTATGGCTCAGAGAAATCTATAAGGATGGATGAATAACAATTAGCTTTTCCACTGGGTAGAGGGAAGCAGTTGTCTGTCAGTGCAGATGTTGGCAAATGGTGTTGAATTTTGTGACAGCACTTCCCCATGTATATTTGTGAGTGAAACTGCTTTCAGTAAACTTTATTTTTATATTTTTAGTACTGTTAAGAATATTTAAGCACTACATGTTATACTTCCGTGCTTGCTTGCTTATTTAATAAAGACATGTTCCATGTATGGTGGTGATCTGCTTTTTTATTTCAAGGTTATCCTAAGGAAAGCAAAAGCAGCTGAGGGGGAGGGATTAAAATGTTGGACAAAAGGCAGGTGCCTGTGTCTACAATGGTGCCACAATTTGTTAGTGATGTCACACTGATTCAGTGTAGGAAGCCTGATGCCTTGTTCATACACTTCCAAAGGACCTGTATTATTTGCCATTTCAAATGTAAAATAATGCCACAGGAGACTGAAATGTGAAATTTAACACACTGCAACTCTTACTATGACCAATCCCAAAATGGATGAAGCCCTAGGTTTAAGTTCTTTGTTACTATTCCCCAGGATTGCTTCCCTCCATGCACTTTTCACATTCTAATTTTTTCATTAATATCTGGGTTATCCAAATGTTTGGAATGAAATGTCATCAGTCCGCAAAGTGCACTCTCTCTCTCTGCTATTTTGTCCAGATTGATGGCAGAACACAATAGCAGCAGCAGAGTTCACCTCAATCTCTAACATGGCATTGATATGTGACTTAATTCCTTCCTCCTTTTTCAGCCGCGTGCCATATATCTTTCTCTAAAGATACAGCTTAGTATTGTGATTGGAACACTCATGTATTCTTAATGCTTCCCACATTCCCTTTACAGTTTGCTATTCTCTGATGTGGATCAGCTGACTATCTTCAACTGTTAGCTCTGTTGTTGACTTGACACATTTATCCTGGTTACCCCAGGCTTCGACTTTTTCTGCTGGTCTATCTGTAGCTAGGGGTTGTCAAGGTTCCACCTGTACCAGGACACCTTGATCAGCTCCTTAAAGATATCTGCCTCTTTAAGAGCCCCTCCTGTATCAGGATGCCAATTCTCTGCCCATTTACCTCCTCTTCCCAGTAACGTGCGATTAGGCCTTAGGCGTGGTGCAAAAGACACTCCAACAACTAAATTTTAACAATAACTGTTTGCCTTAGTAAATATTGGTAAAGTAGATTCACATTAACAGGGAAATTACACAAATAGAGCTGTAAGATTACAAAAAGCCAGTATAGTGGAAAACAAAAGGAAAAATAATGCAAGGTTCTCTAACCTAGCTACCCTGTCACCTGTAGGCTTAGTAGAGATTCCTTCCCCCAGCCTCTCCCTGGCTGTTCTGCTGTTCTTTAGTGATATTCGGACTCTCTTCTCTGTCTGCTTCCAGGTGCCTGAAGAACCTCTCCTCTCCAATTTCGCTCTCTCTGTGTGCCACTTCTCCCTTCCCTTTATATACACTCTCACCAGGACTAGAAGGCTACAAACCTGTGACTTCAAACTGGGGAAATGAAACTTAACTCTATTAGGGGAAAAGGAGACTTCTCTCAATGAAAAGGAAATTTAACTCCATGAGGGGAAAATGAAACTTATGAATGTCCCCCTCCCATAAGGAGATGTTTGGGCCTACAGGCTTCAAACTAACTCAAGCCTGTGTAGGCCTCAATCCTTCACAGGGCTAAAACTGCTTGTTCCCTCATTAACAGCATCTCTACTTTAAACTTCCAAGTACAGTAATACCTTGGATTGCGAGTAACCCGGTCTGCGAGCGTTTTGCAAGACAAGCAAATTTTTAAAATAAATTTTGACTTGATAAATGAGCAAGGTCTTGCAATACGAGCCACACCGCCCCTCCATGTGGAGGCACGACGCAGCCACTCGCTCAGCGCCTCGCCCTGCTGCGCCGGCTCCCGGGCGGCCACTTGCTCGGCCGGTGCCTCACTCCTGTGCCAGATCCCGGACGGCCTCTCGCTCAGCCGGTGCTGATCCCAGGCGGCTGCTCGCTCGGCCAGCGCCTCACCCTCCTGCGCAGGCTCCCGGGCGCCCGCTCGCTTGTGCCGCGCCTCTACATGGACCTGGCTCCCGGGTGGGTCCATGTAGAGGCATGGTGCGGTGCAGCGCGGCACAGCCACTTGCTCACTCGGCGCCTCGCCCTGCTGCACCGGCTCCCGGGCGGCCCCACGCTATGTGGGGCTGCCTGGGAGCTGGCACAGGAGGGCGAGGCACCGGCCAAGTGAGTGGCCACCCGGGATCTGGCACAGGAAGCCGAGGCACCGGCCAAGTAAGTGGCCACGCCGTGCAGTGCCTCTACATGGACCCGCCCGGGATCCAGCACAGGAGAGCGAGGCGCCAGCCAAGCGAGCAGCCGGCTGGGAACCGGCACAGGAGGGTGAGGCACCGGCAGAGCAAGTGCCTGCCCGGGAGCCAGCACAGCAGTACGAGGCGCCGGCGGAGTGAGCGGCCGCGCCTCCATGTGGAGCCGGCCCGGGAGAATTGAGAGGAGAGGTCCCCCCCCCAAGATACGCATTACATTTTACAGTACATACATCCTATAATCACATTTACAGAACAGTACTGTATATGATAAAATGGTTGTGGAACGAATCATCTGAGTTTCCATTATTTCTTATGGGGAAATTCACTTTGATATACAAGTGTTTTGGATTACAAGCACGTTTCCGGAATGAATTATGCTCGCAATCCAAGGCATTACTGTATGATCATTGAAGTCATTAAGTCTCTATGCCTCTCAGCTCTCCCACCATGGCAACCTTGAAAGACTCACCCTTCTTTCTGTGAGGCCTGGTTTGTTGTTTTTCTTAGCACAACCCGGTCTTCAAAAACTGATCTGCTTTGTAGCTGCTGGAACTGAGACTGATTCTGTGCCTGGGCTCATAACCTGATAGCAAAGCACAATAGCAGCAGCAGAGTTCACCTCAACAAACACGCACACACAGGCTTGTTTCTAAAGTAGATGCTTTTAAAGTAAATAACAGAAGTAACATGATTTCTCAGGTACTATAAGCTTGATGGTTGCTGATTTTGTAAGTGTAGTTGTTTCTTAAATGTTACTTATTCTGTGAGGTAAGGAAAACACAGGTCAGCCCCTTTGCTTAAAACCAAGCAAGCGTCAGTTAAGTCAGTTAACTGTAGGAATATTCTAACTGTCACAGGAGTAGTAGAATGGAATTCTAACCTGTTGCTAGGCAACATCCAGCCTTCCCTCCCCTGATCACCACTAAGTGGTTTGCTCCACTGAACCCTGCCCCCTGACTTCTCAGAGAAGCTTGGTTTCTGCCTTTGTCCTTTAACCAGACTATAACAGTCTATCTTAACCCTTTACTGGGCCATCAACTTAAAAAAACCCTCCCTGCAGAGTTGACATCTTCTCGTTGTATACTCCAATACAGATGAGATTGTGAATGTCTGGACGGATTCTGGAATCAGTAACAGGCTGAATGAACAACAATAAACTCGATCAAAGTAAGACCAAGGTGCTGTTGGTTGGTAAGGTAGTTGACCAAGAAGCAATCTGGCCAATTCAGGATAGGATTCAACACTCCATTAAAAAAAATTGGCAGCTTAGATCTAATATTCTGGATGGATGCTCAGGTATCCTCTGTAGTACACAGCACCTTTTACCAGCTTCAGTTGGAATTCCAGCTACAGCCATTCTTTGAAAAATTAGATCTAGCCATGCCCTGCTAAGATACATATTGGACTGCTGCAGTGTACTTTATGTGGTGCTGCCTTTGAAAGCTGTTCAGAAACTTCAGTTAGTTTAGAACAGAGCAGCAAGATTACTGACTAGTGTTGGTAACAAGGAACACATCTTGTTGGTGTTCAAATAACTTCCTTTCCTCCCAGTTCGTTTACAGATCAATTCAAGGTGCTGGCTTTGACCTATGGAGCCTTAAAGAGCGGGTGCCACCTTTTCTCACATGAACTCTTTGTTACTTAGCAGCCCTGCTCAGAGTGCCGTTGTGATGATAATGTGGCCGGTTATTTAATTTTATTTCTCTCACTACCACCTGGCTGTTAGTTGACTTTCTTCAATAACCCAGGGGCTGAGATATGGTAGCTCCAGGGTTTTTAGCTCACCCTATTTTAAACTAACACTGTTCCAACTCTGTCACAAGTCTTCACTCACTCCCAGACAAACCCGAGCGGACAATCTGTCTGTGGGAGATAAACTCTGTTAAAATACTATTATTGGTTATTGTGGTGTTTACGCTGGGTAGATATTGTGTATCTTTCTCTTAGCAGCTATACCAAGTGATTAGGTGTGTGAGCTTCAGGATGGTTACCAATCAGTCTCTTCAGTAACCCAACAAATAGTTCTTTATTTTCTTAAGTAAAACATTTCTTTAAACAGGAACAACCTCTTTTCCATAAAGGCAATAGTTTATGTTGAATTAACTTTATGACTCTGATCTGACTGACTGACTGACTAGAATCCCCCTAACTCACTTCCCTCCAACTCACTTCTCTCTAACTCACTTCTCTCATCTCATCTCTCTCATAGAATCATAGAAAGGTAGAGTTGGAAGGGGCCTACAAGGCCATCGAGTCCAACCCCCCACTCAATGCAAGAATCCAGGTCAAAGCATCCCTGACAGATGGCTGTCCAGCTGCACCTTGAATGCCTCCAGAGTGGGAGAGCCCACCACCTCCCTAGGTAGTTGGTTCCATTGTCTTATTGCTCTAACAGTCAGGAAATTTTTCCTGATGTTTAGGTGGAATCTGGGTTCCTGTAACTTGAGCCCATTATTCAATGTCCTGCAAACTGGGATGATCGAGAAGAGATCCTGGCCCTCCTCTGTGTGACAACCCTTCAAGTACTGGAAGAGTGAGATCATATCTCCCCATAGTCTCCTCTTCTGAAGGCTAAACATGCCCAGTTCTTTCAGTCTCTCCTCATAGGGCCTTGTTTCCAGTCCCTTTCTCATCCTCCTCTGAACCCTCTCCAGTTTGTCTACATCCTTCTTAAAGTGTGGTGCCCAGAACTGGACGCAGTACTCAAGATGAGGCCTAACCAGTGCTGAGTAAAGGGGAACTATCACTTCACGCGATTTGGAAGCTATACTTCTATTAATGCAGCCCAAAATAGCATTTGCCTTCTTTGCAGCCACATCGCATTGCTGGCTCATATTCAGTTTGTGATCTACCACAATTCCAAGATCCTTCTCACTTGTAGTATTGTTGAGCCAAGTGTCCCCCATTCTGTAACTGTGCATTTGGTTTCTTTTCCCTAGGTGCAGCACTTGGCATTTATCCCTATTAAATTTCATTCTGTTGTTTTCGGCCCAGCGCTCCAGCCTATCGAGATCGCTTTGAATTTTGTTTCTGTCTTCCAGAGTATTAGCTGTTCCACCCAATAAGCTGTTCCATCTCATCTCTCTAACTCACTTCTCTCATCTCATCTCTCTCTTCCTAATCCCCCCCTTTCATCTCTCTCTCACACATATATAGAGAGCTCCCCCCCCCATCAGAACTTTTTACAGGCGAGCCCTGATAGGTAATATCATTTAAACATCAGTTGGAAATGTTGCTATGTTTGCATGCTTTTAACGGACTTATTGCGTTTGAAATGTATAGTGTACATATACAACATTTTGATTTGTGCTGTCATTAGAGCCCCCTTCTCACATTACTTCAAAGGTCTGGGAGTCTCTCTCTGTGATGAGATCCCATGCTGCTGTAGTAACTATCTAGACATGGAACCACATATATGTGGATCCATTGTGTCAGTCATTCCCACCCAATTGGCCCCCTACACAAAATTCCGATAGGAATGCACCAATGTTTATTTTACCAACTATGAATTCTGTGCTAATGGTCCAACATGGCAATCTGATTTTAATCAGGATACGTTTTAAGAAATCTCCAGCAGATGGGAGTATAGTAAAAGCAAAATAGATGCAAAAGTCAAACAATGGTAGTAACAGAGCTAGGTATGAATAGTGAAGTAATATATATTATTTTTAAAATAGTTCTTTTTTTCATCTTTGTTTTTTTCATTTTCCCTCTTGTCTACAGACAGGTATTGAACCTACCTGCAGCTTAAACAAAACACTACAACCAGCTCTCACATATGACTCTGAACATGGAGGTTCCATTTTGCTACCATGGCTAATGGTTAACATGGGCATCTCCTAAACGAATTTGTGCAATTCTTTTTAAAAATTGTCTAAGCTAAGTGGCCATCTTGCAATAGTGAATTTCATAAGTTAATTATGTGTTGTATGTTTCTTGTTAGCCACTTGCAGCAAATATAGGGTTGGCCCTAGATTTAGAAACAGGTTTAGAGGACAGGTGAAGTGCCAGATGACTGGAGGAGGGCAAATGTTGTTCCTATCTTCAAAAAGGGCAAGAAGGAGGAACCTGGGAACTATAGACCAGTCAGTCTAACATCAATCACTGGGAAATTTTTGGAGCAGATTATAAAGAAGTCAGTCTGCAAGCACCTTGAAAACAATGCAGTGATTACTAGATGCCAGCATGGATTTGTCAAGAACAAATCCTGCCAGAATAATCTGATCTCATTTTTTGATTGGGTAACCTCCCTTGTGGACTGTGGGAATGCCATGGACATCATATATCTGGACTTCAGCAAAGCTTTCGACAAAGT
This sequence comes from Shinisaurus crocodilurus, assembly GCA_021292165.1. NCBI lineage: Eukaryota > Metazoa > Chordata > Lepidosauria > Squamata > Shinisauridae > Shinisaurus > Shinisaurus crocodilurus. The sequence goes on from CM037879.1 coordinate 187,149,379, forward strand.
ACCTCATGATATCCTGATTAGCAAGCTAGCTAAAAGTGGGCTGGATGGAAAAACTATCAGGTGGATCCACAATTGGCTACAGAATCGGACTCAAAGAGTGCTTATCAATGGTACCTTCTCAAACTGGGGAGAGATAACGAGTGGGGTACCACAGGGCTCGGTCCTGGGCCCAATGCTCTTCAACATTTTTATTAATGACTTGAATGAGGAGGTGCAGGGAATGCTTATCAAATTTGCAGATGACACAAAGTTGGGTGGAACAGCTAATACTCTGGGAGACAGAAACAAAATTCAAAGCGATCTCGATAGGCTGGAGCGCTGGGCTGAAAACAACAGAATGAAATTGAATAGGGATAAATGCCAAGTGCTGCACCTAGGGAAAGGAAACCAAATGCAGAGTTACAGAATGGGGGACACTTGGCTCAACAATACTACAAGTGAGAAGGATCTTGGAATTGTGGTAGATCACAAACTGAATATGAGCCAGCAATGTGATGTGGCTGCAAAGAAGGCAAATGCTATTTTGAGCTGCATTAATAGAAGTATAGCATCCAAATTGCGGGAAGTGATAATTCCCCTTTATTCAGCACTTTAGGCCTCATCTTGAGTACTACGTCTAGTTCTGGGCACCACACTTTAAGAAGGATGTAGACAAACTGGAGAGGGTTCAGAGGAGGGCAACAAAGATGATAAAGGGACTGGAAACAAGGCCCTATGAGGAGAGACTGAAAGAACTGGGCATGTTTAGCCTTCAGAAGAGGAGACTGAGGGGAGATATGATAACACTCTTCCAGTACTTGAAGGGTTGTCACACAGAGGAGGGCCAGGATCTCTTCTCGATCATCCCAGTTTGCAGGACACGGAATAATGGGTTCAAGTTACAGGAACCCAGATTACACCTGAACATCAGGAAAAATTTCCCGACTATTTATTTATTTATTTATTTATTTATTATATTTCTAAATCGCCCATCTGGCTGGTCACCCGGCCACCCTGGACAATGTACAATTAGGATAAATATAATAAACACAATTAAAACACCATTAAAATACAATTAACATACAATTAAAACACAAGTAAAACAATATAAGAGTTTTTTAAAAAATCAAAAAGATCCTAACCTACCCCATATTCCCGCCTGAAAAGCCATGTTTTTAAAGCCCGTCAGAAGTTCATCAGGGAGGGGGCATGGCGAAGGTCACTGGGAAGGGAGTTCCATAACTTGGGAGCTGCCACAGAAAAGGCCCTCTTCCTAGTCCCCACCAGCCTGGCTGCTCTGGCTGATGGGACAAGGAGGAAGGCCATCCGTGGCAGACCTTGTTGAGCGGCCTACTTGATGTTGCTGGAGGCGCTCCTTGAGATAAGCTGGACCGGAGCCGTATAGGGTTTTAAAGATGAAAACCAACACCGTGAATTCGGCCCAGCAAGCAACTGGTAGCCAGTGCAACTCCTTGAGCACTGGAGTAATGTGATCTCGCCGCCGCTGGCCTTTAACCAGGTGAGCCGCCGCATTCTGTACCAGCTGTAGCTTCTGAACCGTCTTCCAGGGTAACTCCACGTAGAGCACATTACAGTAGTCTAGGCGAGAGGAGACCAAGGCATGAACCACTGATGGGAGCAGATGATTAGGAAGGTAGGGGCGCAGGTGCTGTATCAGATGGAGTTGATACAGCACCGCCCGGCTCACAGCTGACACCTGAGCCTCTATGGACATCTGGGAGTCTAGAATGACTCCCAAGCTGCGGACCTGGTCCTTCAGGGGTAGATGTACCCCATTCAGTACCAGGTCTTATTGTTAGAGCAATAAGACAATGGAACCAACTACCTAGGGAGGTGGTGAGCTCTCCCATGCTGGAGGCATTCATGCTGGACAGCCATCTGTCAGGGATGCTCTGACCTGGATTCCTGCATTGAGCAGGGGGTTGGACTTGATGGCCTTGTAGGCCCCTTCCAACTCTACTTTTCTATGATTCTATAAATCAACCTGAGAAAAGCAGGGAAGAAATTTGTAACCACATAAATAAGCAGCATAGATTCTATGGAAGCAACAGAAAACAATTGTGTGTGTGCATGCACATGCGTGCATGCGTGCATGGAGGCATGTGTGTGCGTGTGTTTTAAATCCTTTGATATCAACTGGTGGACCAATGCTGGAGCACGGACATCAGAGGCAGCTTCCCATGATTGCTGCTCAGGACCTTTGCCAATTTATGAGATACTGAAGGCAGCCGTGGCAGATGTGCGAATCCAGGACCTGAGCCAGTTCATACTCCTTTTCTCTTTCAGTTATCATAGCGGGGGTGGTACCACCAGTGGATCTCTGAAAGGGTGGTCCATGGACCATGGTAGCCAGAACGAAGAGGGAGTGATGGAAAATGGGATGAATTCACATAGAAGGAGGGAATTGTAACTGGTAGGTTACAGGATTGACTTGCTTAGTTACAGGAAATGGGACCTAAGTACCGGTACTGGGCATCCAATTTGTGGCTGGGTCAGTGTGTCAGGAGGTAGCAGGTAGACAGCCATGCCTGATCCCCAACCTGCAATGGGGGTCCTGCTTGATGATTTTTGTCCATGAAGTGTTTATATGATTGTTTGGCGTGGTCTAGCTGCTCTTGTAGAAGCTGTTGCAGGGCTTGTAGCTCCTGAAAGAGATGGTTGGCAGCTGGAATGGGGGATGATGGTATGGTGCCTGAGAGGAAGCATGGAGGATAGCCATAGTTTACAAAGAATGGTGTCTGATGTGTGGAGGAGTGGTGAGAATTATTATAAGCAAAAGGCAGTAACTCCCACCAATTGTCTTCATGGTAGTTGGCATAACACCTGAGGTTATGCCTCCAGGGTGGCAGTTGTACACTCTGTCTGCCTGTTTGTCTGCGGATGGTATGTAGAGATGTGCAGTTTCACTCCCAGGAGGGTAAACAAAGCTTGCCTTGCCCAAACCAGGCGGTGAAGTGAGGGTTACAGTTGGACACAATGCTGTCTGGCAAGCCATGTAGGCAGAAAACATAGCGAATGAACAACTGTGCAGTATCTTTCGCTGAGAGCATCCCCAAACAGGAGATGAAATGAGCCATCTTGGAGAACAAATCTACTGCAGCAAAAATGGTAGTGCTGCCCTCAGATATGGACAAGTCTGTGATGAAGTCCATGGAGATGGTTTTCCATGGACCTGTTGGGGCCGGCAAAGGGTATAACAGGCTGGCCAGTTTGCCAGTGTGGCCCTTTGCTTGTCGACATGTAACACAGGTCCGCACATAGGCATGAATGACCACCAACATTCTTGGGTGACCACGTGGAGGGTTTATAGAGGTCCAGCTGGTCGACTAACATGGCATAGGCACAACATCTACTTGGAGGGGCCCCATAGGCATGTAGGCATGACCCTGGTGAATTAAGAGCCCCTTTTGGACCCAGGGCCGGTGCTACCATTAGGCCAACTAGGCAGCTGCCTAGGGCGCAGGGCTAAAGGGGGCGCCAGAAATAGGGAGGGAGGGCTCAAGTGGGAAGGGGGGGGGCGCTAAATATCTGATCTTGCCTAGGGCACCAAACTGCACCAAACTGCCTTGCACCGGCCCTGTTTGGACCGTATAGGGGGACCTCTCTACTGTCTAGACCAGTGTTCTCCAAGCTTGGGTCCCCAGATGCTGGCTGGGGCATGCTGGGAGTTGTAGGCCAAAAACATCTGGGGACCCAAGGTTGGAGAACACTGGTCTAGACAAATCGATCTAAGTAATCACGAAAAATATTCATGAAATGCTGGAAGATTGCTGGAGCATTGCACAGTCCACTTGGCATGACTGTGTACTCATAATGTCCATATCATGTCTGGAAGGCAGTCTCTACTCATCCCCAGCTTAGATGCAGACTAGGCTGTATGTGCTGTGCAGGTCCAGCTTGGTGTAAATAATAACAATGTGAAGCTGCTCCAACAGTTCCAGGATGGGGGCAGTGGGTAACGGTTGCGGATCATAATTTTGTTTAAGGCTCGGTAATAGTTACATAATCGTTACTCTCCACATTTCTGTTTTACAAATAGCACAGGTGCTGCCCTCGATGAAGTGGAGGGCTGAATGAATCCCCTTTTTCAGTTTTTGTTCAGGAAGCCTTTTAGGCCTGCCAGCTTGGGCTCAGATAATGAGGAGATCCGCCCTACCAGAATCTGGGCTCCTGACTCCAATTCAATAGCACACTCATAGTGATCAGCTTTTTTCTTGCAAAACATGTCCTGGAGATTTTGGTACTTGGGAGGTAGCTGAGTGGAGGAGGTCAGTATCCTGGGGTCATTCATGGAGTTCACACTTTTAGGTCAGTAATGCACCCCACAGTATTCCAAAGAAAACACCACCTCACCCCAAGAACAGATGATCCAGGAGTCATGGAGGGCCAGCCGTGTCATCCACTGCGTGACTTTGGGCCAGTCACTGACTCTCAGCCTAACCTACCTCACAGGGTTGTTGTGAGGGTAAAGTGGAGAGGATGATGATGATTATGTAAGCTGCCTTAGGTTCCTTGCAGGAACAAAGGTGGAATATAAATATATTAAATAAATAAATAAATCCCCTGGACTAATGGGAAGTGAGGAACTGCAGCCAAATAGAACCAAAGGTGCATGCAGTGTCCCTGGATTTCCAATGTAAGGAGCACCATCTGCTCAGTTATTGTGCCTGAAGACAAGGGGCGGTTGTCTGTGGTTTCCCCAGACACTGGGAATTCAAGAGGGCATACCAGATTGCTGTGCTTCCTAGCAAAGCCAATGTCCATAAAATTACTGGTTGCTCCTGAGTCACACATGGCAATGGTCTGTAGGACAGAAATATCTGGGCAATAAAGATTTGCAGACAATGCCAGTGGATGCCATGGGGACCTTTCAAGAGAGTAGAGCCTGATAGGGACGTCACAACCCAGACCTGGGACCCCTTCTAAGCCTGGGGTGTTTGTGTGCATTTCCTCATGCAGAAGAGTGTGCACATTTTTCTGGGCAGGAACTGACATAATGTCCAGCCTTTCCGCAATACATAGGCCTGATCGGTCTTTTTCTTTACTAGTCAGGCACAGCTGGACACTGCCCAGTTGCATGGGCTCTTCTCCCATTGGAAGTAGGCTGACAAGCCTTCCTGGTGCCATGAGTTTGGTTGGGAAGACGGAGGTTCCCCAGGATGCTGATGACTGGGGTGCAAAGTGTCAATTTTCCAAGTGCCCATCTATCCAAAGGCACAGCTGCATCAGGTTTTGCAGTGTTGTTGGTCTCTCCACCCAGGCTAATGCGTCTAATACCTCATCTGCCAGCCCTTCCTGAAATTGATCCATCCTCATTACAGCCCAAGTCCTGGGCTAGGAGATGAAAGGAGCTGGCATACTTGGTGACTGACTCTTTCCCCTGCCATAGATGCGCCATATCTGCCAGTTAGCCGTTTCTGATTTCTGGGTCTTTGTAGGTGGTACATAGCTGCACCAGAAAATCCTGGAGGTTGGTCAGAAGGCAGTTGGATCGCAACAAGTAGGGGGTGGCCCATTTGGCAGCAGGCCCAATTAATAGGCTGTGTTGGGGCCCAGCCTCAGTGTTGCTGTGGGCCTATTAGTTTTAGTTAGAATTTGATCAGAAGTGATCTGGCAGGGGTTAGAGTTAGGAAGCCTGTGGAATGTCAAGGCCTGTGCGAGACCTCTGTCAGTAGTCTCAGGAGCTGGGTCATTGCTCTGGTCCAGAACTTAGTAGAAGAGGGGTGGTGGTGGCAGTGGTGTCACTCAGGTTGAAGCCTCAACCCTGAAGGGTAGAAGGGAAACACCTGGTTTGGATAGAACCCTTTTGATAGGCTAAATCCCGTCAGTTAGTTGTGTGGTAGGAAGGCTATTGTAGCCACACCTTAGCTTTAAGTGGATGCCTAGCCTTGGAAGCATTGCTTGGAACTTTCTCCTCTTTCTCTGCTTGCATCTTCTCTGTTTGGACTTATCAATACCTGGGCCTATTGAAGCACTCTGCATATGAACTCTACCTATTTGGACTCCTTACTTACTTCTTTGGACTTAGTGCTGTGAGAAAACTGTCATGATTTTCATAGACTGTGCCTTTTTGTGGACTATAGATCATGTGCCTTTAGTGAAATAGACCCCAGAGCCTGGCTGGGGTCAATCCTGGCTCAATCCTGACTGTTACACTTCCCTGTGCCTGGACCCAAGCGGCGTAGAGTTCCCAAAGGTGGAGGCTTTAGAAGCTGAAATCTCTACGTGTGAGAATTATCTTTGACTTGCTATTGAACTTGTTCTGAACTCTTGGATCTAATAAGCCTGAACTCACACAACACTGAGGCTCCAACGTGGTTGGCGAAGTTGGCACAGACCTCTGTATAGGTGTGCAGATTAGTTCAGGTCTTTCTCTTGAACCCTTGTCTTTGGTTGCCTGAGATGGATGACCTCCGGAATCATTCTGTCCATGCCCTGTACCCTGAGCTGCAAAGACTACAACTGGGAAACTGTTGTCTGGATCTCTGACATGGCTGTAGTTATCAGCTTGAAATGTTGTAAGAATGCTATTGGAGCCTGTAGCAACTGCCAAGAGCTATATGTGTTTTTTTGCCATTAAGCCAGTGTTCTCCAACCTTGGGTCCCCAGATGTTTTTGGCCTACAACTCCCAGCATGCCCCAGCCAGCTATACTGGTTGGGGCATGCTGGGAGTTGTAGGCCAAAAACATCTGGGGACCCAAGGTTGGAGAACACTGCATTAAGCTTTTGCCGTGAGATTCCTTCTAATAAAAGAGTCTTGCTGATCTAGAGTCTCCTATCTCAGAATGCCAGAGTGTGTGTCTGCAGGTCAGAGATCATGCCAACTCTACTTTTCTATGATTCTATGAAACCCACCCCGGTCTGGCCCTCCAGGAAATCCTCAGTGCACAAGTCCATGTACAATATACATTGGGTCAGAAAGGACAGAAGCTGATCTGGTGAGCCATCAGACTTTTCCCGGGGTGCCACTGGGCACTTCCACCTGACAGACATAAGTGGAGGCTGCTGTTGGAGCTTCAGTTGGGCCAGCTGGGCCTGCAAAGCAGTCATGTTGGCAGTAAGCTGATTCGCCTGGTCCCTGAAAGCCTGGTTTTCTTGCAGCTCAGCCTCCGTTATGCAAGGGCTGGAAACAAACTGTCCTGCTTTTCCGAGGCTCAGACTTAACTAAGACCAAGGTTAATAACTAATCCTGGGAATTCCACATAGATTAGGAATAAGCAGAGAGCAAAGACAAGGCAGCCAGCAAGAGAAGAAAGGCACTGCAGCAAAAAGGCTTCAGGCAGGATGAATGGTCAATAGGCAGTCCACAAGGTACTCACAAGAGATTCAGTCCAAAGGGGTGAGACACTACAGCCGACAAGGTTCAGGCAGGAAGCATAGTCAAAAGGCAGTCCTGAGATATTCACGAGGGGTTCAGTCTTCCAGCTCCCAACTGCTGTTCTTAAGCAGAGGCGGCCACAGCCCCGCACAGGATCCAGCTGCAGCTTGGTAGTAGCTTCTGGAAAGAGTCTCCTCTTGAAGAGCCCCCTTATTCCCAAGGAGTCCTCTGCTGCAGCTGGACACTTCTCCTGGGCTCCAGGAGTCTGGCCTGCCTCTTCAGTCTACATGACTCCTAGGGACTTGGGGCTCTCTCCTCTTCTGACTCCGAAGTGGATCCCCCCACCTCCTGTGGGGTAGGTCTTGGGTGGGCATTACTGTGGGCCCAGGCTCCTCCAGGCCTTCTGGCCCTGGTGGGTCCTGAGCCTCAGCAGCTGCTGGAGATGCTGGCTCTTCCTCGGAGAAAGATCCATGGGGTGGGAGCATTCCAGGGGCGGGCAGGGCTGAAGGCAAATGGGGCGGGGCCAGAAATGCTCAAATGCCAGCATATTGTAGCTTAAAGCTCTGACTGCCAGTAACTAAGCCTTGGGAGAGGCATTTCAACTTTTTAGAATAGAGGAAAACAGCACCAAAGCCTTTCCCCTAACCATCAAATGACTGGTGACCGGGGAAGGGATGGGGCCAGGGGAAGGGGGCATGGGCATCTGGGGAACCGCACAGGGCTGGATTGGGAACCCTGGAGAGCTAGACTGGTGCCGGGGTCTCAGGTTCTCTACTCCTGCTAGAGAGGAAACAGTAATAAGTACATATAGTAAAAAAATGAAATGAAGACCCATGTGTTCAAGCAGCCAAAGGAGCACTGATAGGCACTAAGCTACTTCAAAAGGAGTCCCCTAATTACCATACAACTACATCATACCCTCCAACATTTCACAGATGAAAATAGGGACACATGTGTGAATTTGTAAGAGGCATGGTTGTGAGAGCCAGTGTGGCGTAGTGGTGAGAGTGTTGGACTGCGATCCGGGTTCTAGTCCCCGCTCGGCCATGAAACTCACTGGGTGACTTTGGGCCAGTCACTGACTCTCAGGGTTGTTGTAAGGAAATCTCACAAAATCTTATATATTATAATTATTATATTATATATTATTTTATAACATTTTATTAGTGGCTTTTTAATTTTTTTTAACCTTACTTAAACCCTTAATTGTTGATATCTGGTGTTTTTCATCGGGGGGGCAGGGCTTGCGGGGCAATCTCTTTTTTAAAAAAAATTGTCAGGATTGGTCCTGCATTTTCAGGGCAGTTGGAGAAGGAGAAGAAAAGAGGGAGATGCGGAGGAGGGGGAGCTTTTGGGTGGGGGGAAATACAAAAAGACACATTGGGGTTTTGAGCCCCTTCAGTGTTTTGCTCCAACACCTCTACAGCTCTGGTTTTTAAGCACAAGGAGTAACTTTGAGGGGCTGAACAGCTTTGTTTGTTTGTTTATTTGTTTATTTATTATTTTTATACCCCGCCTCCCGAGTCCCAGTCCAACACACTACGCCACACTGGCTCTCACTGTTGTTTGTTATTGTGGAAAGGCCCCAGTTTAAAGCACTTTTTGTCTTCTATTCACACAATTTAGATTTAAAGAAACAGTTAAACTGGAATAATCCAATCACCCAGACTTTCCCTGGACGATCCTCAGAGTTTCTTTTGTCCACTCTGCTTGATGGCTCAAATAGCTCAATTACCAAGAAAGTTGCAAAATTTTTGAATATTGCTATTGTGACTAGACCTTCTATGCTTGTCTGATTCTGTTTTTATTTTCTAAGTTTTTATTTGAGTGTATAATTAAGAGCTGGTTATCTCTTGTTTGTATTGTTTTACGTATTGGTGTGGTCAGTAGACCATAAATAAAATATTCTTAACTGGAATAATCTTACAGAATTTAACTAACTTGAATTAAGTTAAAACAAACAGTGCAATCCTACGCACAGTTACTCAGGACAGGAGTAAGTATAAATGTCTTCAATGGATCTTACTTACCAGGGGGCTTGGTCAGAGGCAGCAGGTAGAGCGCGCGCACACACACACACACACACACACACCCTCTGTCTGTTCCCTTCCTGCTTAAAGGGTCCATGGGCAAAATCGCAGCTAATTGAAATAGCTTGTAGGAGGAGGCAGGGGAATCCATGGCTCTGCATAACAAATCAGGACTCTGCATAACAAAGTAAGAAGCCGTGATGGCTTAAGTGTTTGTGGGACTGTCCCAGCAAATTCCGGGCAATTGGAGAGTATGCTACATGGAAAGCAGTTTAACTTCTAGTTTACCTACTGCCTATCACTGTAGATAAGTGGATTCCTCTGTAGCAGTAACATAGGGGTCTGGCTAATTAAAAATTCCTTGAAGCGCTTGCCACATAGAGATAGAGGTACAATTCATATAGTCAGTAAAATATTTTTCTGGACTGCACTGCTTCAAGTTTCAGCTGTGGAATTGCATGTTTGAGTATTCCTACATGAAAAACATCCAACAAAATTCTTGCAGGTAGGAAAAACACACACCAGCATATCACTGAACTTTTCACTGGCATGCTGATCTTGTACATGCAGGGAGAGCATTAAATGAGACACCCCCACCTCTCCACGCCTGCAGCCTGAACTGATACAGTTCAGAATAAGAACCTAAGAAGAGCCCTACCGGATCAGGCCAAAGGCCTATCTTGTCCAGCATTCTCTTCACACCAACCAGCTGCCTTTTGGAAGTCCACAAGTAGGACATGAGTGTAACAGCACTCCCCTGCTCGTGTCCCCCAGCAACTGGCATAAGTGCTGCACCTAGGGAGAGGAAACCAAATGCAGAGTTACAGAATGGGACACACTTGGCTCAACAATACTACAAGTGAGAAGGATCTTGGAATTGTGGTAGATCACAAAATGAATATGAGCCAGCAATGCGATGTGGCTGCAAAGAAGGCAAATGCTATTTTGGGCTGCATTAATAGAAGTATAGCTTCCAAATCGCGTGAAGTGATAATTCCCCATTACTCAGCACTGGTTAGGCCTCATCTTGAGTACTGCGTCCAGTTCTGGGCACCACACTTTAAGAAGGACGTAGACAAACTGGAGAGGGTTCAGAGGAGGGCAACAAGGATGATAAAGGGACTGGAAACAAGGCCCTATGAGGAGAGACTGAAAGAACTAGGCATGTTTAGCCTTCAGAAGAGGAGACTGAGGGGAGATATGATCGCACTCTTCCAGTATTTGAAGGGATGTCACACAGAGGAGGGCCAGGATCTCTTCTCGATCATCCCAGTTTGCAGGACACGGAATAATGGGCTCAAGTTACAGGAACCTAGATTCCACCTGAACATCAGGAAAAATTTCCTGACTGTCAGAGCAATAAGACAATGGAATCAACTACCTAGGGAGGTGGTGGGCTCTCCCACTCTGGAGGCATTCAAGGCGCAGCTGGACAGCCATCTGTCAGGGATGCTTTGACCTGGATTCCTGCATTGAGCAGGGGGTTGGACTCGATGGCCTTGTAGGCCCCTTCCAACTCTACTTTTCTATGATTCTATGCCTCTGATACTTTGGGTAGTATATGGCTATCATGACTAGTAGCCATTGATAGCCTTATCCTCCATGAAATAAGCCTTTCCACTTGCTTTTGCTCATTATATAATTTGGCCTTGAATCCACACTCACTATTCCCTGATGCTGAGCCTCTGTCCATTCTGAACAGAAGAGAACAGTTGAATCCTTACACATGGTTAATCATAAATAGAGACTCTAAGCCTCACAGCCCCTTGCATTTGCCTCCAGACAGTTCCTACAAGAGAGGGTGGTGTCCTACATAAGAACATAACTCTAGCGTGGAAATAAACATTCAAAGCAAAACAATATATTTTACATTCCCAAGTTCACTTTTAAGTTCAGTTGATGTTTTATGAATGTTACGTTTTCAGTGAAAGCTTCTAATGGGATGATTAAGACATTCCCATGATTAACAAGATCAGAATCCATAATCCTCTCTGAGCATTTGGGATGGTGCAGGAAAGAAATGTAAATAAATCAAATCAATGTAACCAGATACATCGGTTTTTATGGTGTGAATTTATATTATAAACTCATCTAGCAAAGTGAATTCCAGGACGTCTTATTTATTTGTTAAAGATCCACCTATTCCAGCACTCAGTAGGGCTTGAAGCTGATGGCCACTGCCCATTCACATCTTGTATGCAGAGGCATACTGCTTCTGTACATGGAAGTTCTGTTTAGCAATCATGGCTATTGATCATTGATAGATGTCTGCTCCATTAATTTGTCCAATCCAACCTTCCCCAACCTGGTGCCTTCCAGATGTGTTGGACCACAGCACCCATCATTCCCAGCCAGTGTTCTGAGTAAATGTTCATTGACATAGGGCCACTTCACATATTCTTTTTTACACTGTACATACACATTCTTCACATGTACTTATTCCAATGTAACATGTGCAAATCAAATATATACTACCGTAATTGTTTTGTGACTCATGGCCACAGTGTACATGGTAAACACACATTTTCTGACACATAATGTATAAAGTCAGCAGGCATTGTCTAAAAAAGAGTTTAGTGGTTGGTTTTGACAGTTGTAGTTAGTTGAAATTAGTTCAGAAAATTCTGAGAACGTCTCTTGTCTTTAAATATATTATAATAGGAAAGGATTACAACTGTATTTCCAAACATTTGTTTATCTTTTATTTATTTACCAATTTATATGGCCGCCCATCAACATAGGTTATCTATCTGGGCAGCACACAGAACTGAGCATAAAATACAATATTATGATAGAATACAATATTTAAAATGTTTAAAAAACCAGTAAATTCAGCCTAAAATGTTCCTCTTTTAGCATTGGAAAAATAAGACCAATTAGCAGCCCAGTCCTTGAAAGCTTTAAAAATAAAAACAGCAGCAAGAATAACTAACTCAAGTTGTTTTAAAAGCCTGGCTTTATAAAAATGTATTTAGTTGGCTCCAGAAAGATGATAAAGATGGCACCAGGTGAGTCCCTCAGGGGAGGCTATTCCACAGCTGGTGGAGTGCCACTTCAGTCTCGACCCTTCTCTCTAACAGCCATTCGCCTCACTTCACTTAGCAGGGGCACAAGGAGCAGGGCCTTCTGCATATGGGCAGCCCTTTCCACATTCACTGTTCTGCTCAGGCCCAGGGACACTTGTGCATTGCAGAGGATTCTGGGGAGTGTTCCAGGGTGCACACTCAGTTCATGCAGGACACTAGGCAGTCCCACTGGGCCTCACTGTGGCCCCAGGCAGGGCCAGCTCAATATATTTAGCTGTCTGAGGTGAAGGACAAGATGACGCTCCACCACCCCATCTATGTTCAGAAGCTGACTGAATTAGTAGTTGAATCTTACTTAAACACCAGTGACAGGACAGTGTTTGCTGCACCTAAGGGCAACAACTTAGTTTAGGGGGCTCACAGCAAGCTGTGTAGCACACACGGTTCTGTTCTCCAGCACCTCATCACTGCTCACTCACTGCTCTTCCTAGGCCACTGCTCACTGCCCACTAAAAAAAATGCTGTAGTGAGACAGCACAGCACCAGTGTCCATCACATGAGCAATGTATGTGCACATGCAGGGCCTGCTGGAGTGCATGGTCTGAGCTGGCTGCCTTTCTATCTGCTCTCTCAGCCAGGGGCCTTTCTCAATGGCGCTGTCTATGATGTGTTGGGAGACAGCGACTAAGGCAACCAGCCCAATAACAAACAAGCATAACTGACACCAGGGGCATTGGCACAGGAATATGTGACTGGCCAGGGGGGCGTAGTAGGAACAGCTATGCGGTCAACTGCCACAGGCAGCCACCTCAGAAGGAAAAGCTCAGCTGTGATATGCCTGGCAGCCAAGGCTTTTCACCATGTGTCTGTGAAGTTAAATATGCCAATTAAGATACGGGTTCGCTGTCCCTCTCTGACTTCCATTTGCTGCTTTCCCAAAAAGTGAAATTCATTTCTTTATTTTAAAAGACAGGTTTAAAGTGCTTTTTTAAAATTTTAAATAAAGCACAAACAATATTCTGAACAATTATGGGGATTGATTCCAGCAGAGCCATCTCTCTGTCTTATAGCAACTACCATCTCAAGAGTTCACCCCTGATGTAATAGGTGTGATGCCACTGCCACACTGAACAATGGGACATTCCCAGGAAAGTGAGAATTTGATTGCAGTTGTAATTGTGGTATGTGAACTGCCCTACAATCATTTCTGATCAAGGGGAGTAAAGAAATATTTTAAATCTATAAATGTTATCTAATAAAATGTTACCAGTTTCGGCTATTTATATATGAGAAGCTCTCTTATAAGGTAGCCAGGTAAGAAAAAGGACAGGCACCTTTAATAATTTGTGTGGAAGAGGGGATTACAGCTGAAATTCCCACTGCAATATCCTCTTCTGCACATCTATTAAAGGTTTCCTAGATTTCATAGATCATAGAGTTGGAAGGGGCCTACAAGGCTATCGAGTCCAACCCCCTGCTCAATGCAGGAAACTAGAGGAGGGGTCTCCCATCTAAGTAACAACCAGGCCTGACCCTGCTTAGCTTTCCACACTCAGACAAGCTGAGTCAGCATAAGCCACAGGGTGCAGAAGCCCTGTCCTCTATCTGTGATGTGTGTGAGTGGTTTGCCTAGGGCGGCCAGATGCAAAAATGGGCAGGGGGCTCCAGCACTTTTAATAGTTTTGTAGAAGAGGGGAGCATATAACAAGGCAGGCCACCCTAGGCTTGCATTTCTACTACCAGTGGTATCTATTTATGTAATGCCAACAGTATGCTGGCTCACTGTTTTATATATTAGTATCAATACTATAACAAACAAAGAAAACAATTTCCCCCTCCTAGCACTTCTCTCTGGTATTTTCACACACAACACTTAACCATGCAATCCTTTACATATCTACTCAGAAGTAAGCCCATTGAGTTCAGTAGGTCTTACTCAGAGTCCCAGGTAAGTGTGTATATAAGAATCCAATTTCACACTCACCGTCACACACCAATTTCACTAAGCAGTCTGGGTTGAGTAATTAGAAATGTAGTACTGTAATTAGAAATATTGCACTGTAAAAGCATCTTTGACCTATGTATACAAATTTTGTACAAATATTGTTAACATATGATAGAAAGCTAAATCTAGTGCCATGTAAAAAAAATAATCAGGCTTCCCATTGAACAATTTATTTTCTCCTGTTCCTATATCAGTTCAACTTGTGCCTTTGGTTTCCCTGTACAGTGAGCATAGCCCCTTCCCTTGCTCTGCAAACACAGTTACCACCCCCCACCCAGCAGGCACTTGTGCTTTTTAGAGTTGCATGACATGATGCAGGAATTCATCCGGTGCAAGTATTTCCTGGTAGGGAGATGCAATGATGGGGAAAGCTTCCCCGGTTGATTTTCTGCATGCTGTCCTTCTTTAAACAAACAAATAAATAAATAAAAAGATGCACCCTGATTTTTGGTGTGGTGTGGGGAGTACTTATTTGCTAAGATTTCTCACTTATTATTCACAAAGAGTGTGTTGAATTTGCAGCACTATCTTTTGTGTGTTTACTCGGAAGTTGTCCCATTGAATGCACTAGGTGACTAGGACTTACTCCCGACTTCTTCATGACAACATGACGGCAACGGCTTTGGACAACAACGGCTCTCATGGTGCTCCATTTAAAGTGGGATCAGGTGTTAAACAGGGATGTGTTATCGCCCCAACATTATTTGCTATTTTCATCGCTATGATTTTACATCTTGTCGAGGGGAAACTCCCCTTTGATGTGGGAATTATCTATTGAACAGATGGAAAGCTTTTTAATCTCAGTAGGCTGAAAGCAAAAAGTAAGGTAATTACAACCTCTGTTGTGGAACTTCAGTATGCTGATGATAATGTGGTCTTCGCACATTCAGAGGATGATCTCCAAAGTATCCAAAATGCTTTTGCAGAAGCATATGAAAAACTTGGTCTCTCACTTAATATCAAAAAACCAAAATGCTTTATCAGCAAGTGCAAGTTAACCCTTTGGTGATGCCATCTATCCAGCTTGGCGGGACAATACTGGAAAGTGTCAATCATTTTCTCTATCTTGGCAGCTATCTTTCTGTTACAGCTAACATTGACACTGAAATCCAGCATCGTTTGAGCTCCACAAGTGCCACATTTTCTCGAATGAAGCGTAGAGTGTTCGAGGATCGGGATATCTGTAAGAAGACCAAAATGCTGGTTTATGAAGCCATTGTATTACCAACTTTATTGTATGCCTGTGAAACATGGACTATCTATAAACGTCACTTCCACCTCCTTGAAAGATTTCATCAACGTTGCCTCCGGAAAATCCTACGAATTACTTGGGAAGATAGGCGAACAAATGTCAGTGTACTGGAAGAAGCAAAGACTACTGGCGTTGAAAAAATGATCCTTCAACGCCAACTTCAGTGGACCGGTCATGTTGTTCGAATGTCTGACTGCCGTCTCCCAAAGCAGTTACTTTATTCCCAACTCAAGGATGGAAAGCGGAATATCAGTGGTCAGTATAAGAGGTTTAAAGATGTTCTTAAGGCTAATCTAAAAAAATGCAATATAAACATCAAAAACTGGGAAGCTCTGGCCCATGAACGATCTAACTGGAGGTTGGCCTTTCACAAAGGTTCTATGGACTTTGAAGAAGCCCGAGTGCAAGGTGAAAGGGAGAAACGTGCTAAGCAAAAAGCACGTCAAACGAATCCTTTACAGGACCATCTTCCATCTGGTGACCTGTGTCCTCACTGTGGGAAGCTGTGTGGATCTAGAATTGGCCTCCACAGTCACTTATGGACCCATCGCTAGAGTCTACACAATTTTTTTAGAATTTCCTCTTTTAAAATTTTCTTTTTGTAATTTTATCCTGAAAGACAATCTTACTCGGTCACGAGTGATCACCTATGTATGTATGTACTCCCGAGTAAGTGTGCACAGGATCACATCCTTAGGAAAGCAAACAACCGTTCATATTTGTAGGTGGGGACGGGACAGCAAACACTAATCTGCAGTCCCCGTCTCACCCCAGCGCACCCCACCCACGCACTTCCCTTGGTGCGTACTAGCGTGTAGTTAGGAGTAGATCCAGCTTAGCTCAGTGGGACTTACTTCCAGGTAAGTATGTGTAGGACTGTAGCGCAGCCAGCCAGACAGAGGGGGGGGGGGGAGGATTCTATTGCACGTATATAGAGCTTACTCCCTAGTACACGCGCATGGCTTGGGATGGAAGAGAGTGAGTTTCCACAGTGAGATCCAATTATCGCCTGCCTTACAGTTGCTAGGTAGCCACAGTGCATCCAGCCAATCAGAAGCTGCTATCCGTTGCTGGGGCAACAGCGTCTTAGAAACGCGCCTTTCCGGAAGAGTGTGTAGAATCCGGGGCGGCGGAGCTTCCCAGAGACCAGTGGGGGGCCCGGCCGGGCAGTCTCTCCGCCGCCCTTTCCTCCTCCCGCAGTGCCTTTAAAGCGGGGGGTGAAGGGCTTTCGCCCCCCTGCCAGCTCCAGTCGCGCGTGGAAGGCGGCACGGAATTAATCAGGTAACGATGATCTTGGGACGGTTTTTCTTGTTGCAAGCAAGTCGGGGAGAGAATCGCTGTAGGGTGGTTGTTTTTTGTACCTGGAGGAAAGGCTGCAGGTAAAGAAATGCTGCTAATTTGTTTTTTTAAATACAGAAGTCTGTGAAACAGATTAATGGTAGGGGTGTGTTGGAAGAATTTGAGGGATTTGTGAGGGATTCTTTTGGTAGCAAAGTGTAGCTGCAGGAGCAATCTCTGTAATTTTTTCCTCTTCAGTAGCCATGCCCTTCTTCCCAGGAACGTAAACCTGCATACAGGGGTGTCTCTGTGTTATATCTTCACAGCAACCATGCAAGGTAGGCTAGTCTGAGAGTTTATGACGTGCCCAGGGTCATTCAGTGATCTATCTTCATGGCTGCTGAATCAGGATTTGAAGCTGGGACTTCCCAGCCCAAATCCAGTATTAATGGATTAATTAGGTGTGTTTACTAGTAATAGACTAGTCCTATTCATGTTTACTTAGAAGTGCCCCATTGTGTTTGGTGGGGTCTGCTTCCGTGAAACCCTGAACACACTTGTACAGTCTGATGTGAAGTCTGTTTATTTGGAAGTGAAGGTTGACGACACAGATGCAATGCAGGAGATCTGTGCCATTTTCCTGGTAAACTGCCCTCCTGAAGCTCTCCTTGCATTGCAGGGTTGCCACTGTCTGGAAAGTCAGGGAAATTGGTCTGAAGTCAGGGAAATTGTGATTGAATATATTCAAACTGTGGATTTTTGACCTGCTGCTGCAAGAGCATGATCTGTTCTTGTGGCAACTGGAATAGAGAAGTATCAGAATACAAGTAAAACTTAATGATGCCCTTTCCCAGCTCCACCTTTTTCTCAGCTCCACCCCCAGCAACCAGCCTAATGTGTTTGTTGAGCTCTGTCCCTGCATGATTTCCAAGGTCTGCCTGTAGCATTTGCAAAGCGAGGCTAGTTTAAACGTTTAGCAGTATACAAACTTTAATAAACATCTGTTTTCATCCCTACCTGCTAGTACTGCATTTAACTTACTGTGGAGGAAGGGGGGGCTAGCTGACCCGCCACACCCCCACCCTTTCCTACCCCAAAGGAACCAAGACCCCCTGAGATCTCAAGATACCAGATTGCCACCTCAGCTGTCTGCAGTCCTACTTGCATCTCTGTTCAGGGACTTGCCTTTGTCTATAACCTGGATTTAGTTACTGAACCAAGCATAGTGACTACAAAACCCATGTGGGGTAAAACTAAAAGGAGGTTTATTCTGGTAGCATTTTACAACAAAAGGTGGAAAATGAGGAAAGGACACAAAATTAGAGAGAGACACTTTGGTACACAGTAAAGCTGCAAAATAACAAAACCTGATTCTTAATATCTCTCAGGCACACACTCTATTACCTGAGGGTCAGTCCTCTTCCAGGGTTAGATCCAGCACAGCCCTGCTGCCCGGGAGGATCTATTCCATCTACTCGAAGGTCCGAGATGGGTAGCCCTCCACAGGGCTTGCCTTTACCAGAGCCCTCATTCAGCTAATTTCACCAGGAGCTACTTGAGGTCGGTTCTTGAGGTCGGTTCTTGAGGCCTCCCGAAGGCTTGGGCCTCTCCTTGGCGCGCCGCCATTGCTCCAACAGCCGGGCAGCCACGTGATGGCCAAAGACAGACAAAGAACAAAACCCACGCTTTGGGGAATATACCCTTTCCCCCCCTCCCCTCCTCCCTGTAGCTCTGCTGCTTCTTAGCCAATCATGACGCACTTCACCTGGCCAGGCAGGGGGAAGGGAGACTCATGACATTTGCATCTGAATGCCGGGTCACTGTAGACTTTGGGATGCCGGCCTACACACCCCGCCCCCCCAGCCTTTAGCCGGTTCACACATGAGGGTGTGTGTGTGTATGTAGGAACCCCCAAAGGCTCTTTTCTTCACACTTACATATAAAGATGAGCATGTTTTTGGGTCATGCTTGTGTATGGAATGCTAGGGATGTAACCACTCGCCTCCAGCGGGCGTAGCAGGCCGAAATCGGCCCCGCTCACACCTGCCCGAAGCGAGCGGGCCTTACCAGGTCCTGGGCCCCGCTCGCCAGTTTGCGCCGAGCTGCCCACGCTGGTCCCATCGTGTCACTTCCGGCTGGCCAGAAGTGACACGACGGGACACTGCGCCGGGACCCCGCGCTGCGGCTTTTCTGTAGAAACCAGCGCAACAGGGCCTTACTTTGACAAATATTTTTGCAGTTGAGACTTGTGTAGTTGTAGAGTGGAACATTTCATTAAACCTTGCATTAATGCAACACGACCTATTCATTTTTTAACTTGTGGTTATATTTGAATGGTGGTCAGGGAAATTGACAAATGTTGGTCAGGGAAAGTCAGGGAAATAAAAAATAAAATTTTAGTGGCAACCCTGTATTGTGCATGAGTTTGTTTGCTTGTTTGTTTTACAGGGTTCCTGCTTTGATGAAGGTGATTAAGAACTTTGGTAGGGTGGGCTCATTTTACAGGGTAGGGTGGGCTCATCATAGCAGCTTCAGGGATGAGGCAATTTAGATTAGGAAAACAGCATCAGAAACACCAGTTGCTTTTAAGTTTGCAGAGTGGGAGGGACCTTGGCTGGAAACTCACAGATTTCCCACATCATGTTTGTTACAGCCCTAAATCTCATTGAGTTCAATGGAACTTACCTCATAAATGCATTTAGGATTGTATCCATACTACGAATAAAATCCCAGTGGGGCTTACATCTGAGTAAAGATGCATAGCAGCAGGCTGTTTATCTCCACGTTGTGGAAAGCTTCATTTGCTGATTTCTGCACACAAACCTGCAGCTAAAAAGATCAAGAGTAAACTTTTTTTCTCAGTTGGATACTCAGGTTTACTCAAAAGAAAGTACTTCTTGAGTTCAAGTAGAATTCCTCAGTAAGTATTCATAGGATATATATTTACTTTATTACCAGCCCTAAAAAGGCCCCCAAAGCTGCTTGCAATAAAACATACCCAACAAATTTATAATTGAAATCCAAAATATCCAATATTAGATACTCCTTGAGAGAGGGAGTGATGCCGGCCTCTTTGAAAGAGGCGGTGATTAGGCCACTTCTTAAGAAGCCTGACCTGGATGATGTTAATAACTACAGGCCGGTAGCCAATATCCCATTCCTGGGCAAGGTGCTTAAGCGGGTGGTTGCTGGTCAACTCCAGGCACTCTTGGATGAAACGGACTATCTAGATCCATTTCAATCTGGATTCAGGCCTGGTTTTGGAACGGAAACTGCCTTGGTCGCCCTGTTGGATGACCTCTGCCAGGAGAGGAACAGGGGGAGTGCGACCCTGTTGATTCTCTTGGACCTCTCAGTGGCTTTCGATACCATCGACCATGGTATCCTTCTGGATAGGATGTCTGGGTTGGGAGTTGGAGGCACTGCGCTCCAGTGGTTCCGATCCTACTTGGGCGGCCGATTCCAGAAGGTGGTGCTTGTGGATTACTGCTCTGTACCTTGGCAGTTATGCCATGGGGTGCCACAGGGCTCTATTTTATCCCCTATGCTGTTTAACATCTACATGAAACCACTGGGAGAGGTTATCCGGAGGTGTGGGCTGAGGTGTCATCAATATGCAGATGACACCTAGCTCTATCTCTCCTTTTCATCAAATCCAGGTGAGGCAGTGCCTGTTCTGTTGCACTCCCCCTGAAGGATCAGGTTCGTAGTTTGGGGGTGCTCTTGGATCCACAACTGTCACTCAAGGTATATGTGAACTCGGTGGCACGGAGCACCTTTTATCAGCTTAGGCTGATATACCAACTACGTCCTTATCTGGACAGAGATAGCCTAGCTACAGTTATCCATGCTCTGGTCCGGAAACTTCAGCTGGTCCAAAATAGGGCAGCGAGATTGTTAACGATTACTGGCTGACGAGAACATATTATGCCAGTGCTTTCTCTTCTGCACTGGCTGCCAGTCTGTTTCTGGGCCCGATTCAAAGTGCTGGTGCTAACATTTAAAGCAGGGCCGGATTAAGATAGGGGCTATTGGAGCTGTAGCTCCAGGCCCCTACCACAAAATAGGCCCACAGGCCCGGCAGCGCCCACTCGCCCGAGCCGCGCCGCCGCCTGGTGCCGCTGCCACACTTGCCCTTGCGTCGAGACGCCAGGCAGCGGCTACCTCGCGGCGGCGGCGTGGCGGCGGCTCTTCCCGCCGGGGCCGGGCGGGGGCTGCATTTCCCGGCGAAGGAAGCCCGGAACTACGAGTCCCATCATGCACCAGGCTGAAGGCTCTGCCGTGTGGCTCCCCAGCCATCCTTGCACCAGCTGACAGATCCCTCCCGCAGCTGCCAGGCGAGGGCTGGACAGGCACGGCACCCCCCTTCGCATGAGCCAGAGAGCCCCGGGGAGGGGCAGATGCGCTGATGGGCGGAGCGGGCCGGGGCGCGCGAGCTGCAGCCAGGAGGTGGGGATCCGGCGCCCCCCGCCCCCCCTGCGCAGGATGCATCTGCAGGGCGCCGAGGAGGTGTGGTGATCGCAAGGCTGTGCCGGGGGGGAAGCCGGGCGAGGAGCCCCCGCCTCCTGGGCACAGCGGAGCAGGGGAGGGGGCGGGACCAGGGCATCTGCGGGGCGCCTCGCAGGTGGTGCTCGCGGGCGGGCGGGCAGGTGCACGAGGAGGGCGGGCTGGACGGACGCGGCGCCGCAGCCGGCGCCAGGTGAATGGGCGAGGGCAGGAGCCTGAGCCCAGCAGCGCAGGCAGGTGGCGGGCGGGCAGGTGAGCCGGCGCAGGCCCGATCCTGGCCCGTGCAGCGGTGGCAGGAGGTGGCGGCGGCAACCTCGCGACGACGCCCGCAGGAGCCCTGGGCAGGGGGCTGGAACAAGGCAGGCAACCCACCCACCCCCGACCCGTAGGCAGCTTACATAAGGTTTTGCAAAGCTCATGCTGATGCTGGCTGGTTGCCCCCACCCCCGCTTTTGGAGAGGGGTGGGTAGGTGGGCACCCAGGGAGCAGGTGGGCTTCAGTGGTCACCCTGCCAGCTGCAGAACGGGGTCTCTCCCCATCCCCTTTCTTTATGCCAGAATTGGGCTACAGACCCCCCCCCCCCGATTTCTTAAAGGATAAAATGGCCCTTCTTCTCTATATGTTTATTTCTCTGTCCTCAGAGGGTGGTGTTGGTGGGGAACATAATGGCCCCTTTCTTCTCCACCCGGTACGGGCGGGCGGCTGTCGCTCCAGGAGAAGGCCGGCTGGAGCTCTTCAGCTGGGCTGGAACAACTGTTTTGCTTTAAAGGGGCAGATTCTACAAACAGAATTATGTCAGCGCAATTATTCCTTTGCAGGGCTTGGTGCTGTTCCTCTCTCAAGGTTGGGGCCTGACAAGGATCCCCAAGAGTTCCCAGCAGAGACTTCCTGCATTTAATTTGTTTTAATATAAAATTGCGTCTTCATTTTATTTATTTCCATAAAAAGGCTCACCAAAATCCTCAGCACCAGGCCCATAATGCTCTTAATCCAGCCTTGCTCTTCACGGGGGGGGGGGGGGTGATGCTGCCTGTGTTTTTGTAAGTAATTGACTTTTTAAATGTCTGCTGTCCAATGAAATGGAAGGCAACTTTTTAAATCCACCAAAACGGGGGTTTGATCTATTAATCGGACCGATTGATTGGCTAAGCATTGCATCCCTCCTAAAATTGTGATGAGAGCATGATCGATGGCTGGTGGAGTACCTCATTTGCAGTTCTTTGTTTTCTGTTTATTTCAGAGCCACCCCGGAGACACAGGTGGTGCTCCAGATAGGTGAACTGGACTGGCAGTAATTTCTGCAATAAGAGTGTAACAACCATCACACAATCCGTCAATTTATGATTCCCAGTCATCCGTTACCTCCGAACAGGGTATATTAACCTGTGCATTGGCCCTGGGCCCTGGTCACCCTTTCAGCCTTACCAAGGGGGCTTCTATTCATATTCACATGAACGTGAGTAGGACCCCCATGCAATCAGGAATCCTGCTAAAGCGGACTCCCCGATTGTGTAGAGAGTTCTACTCGTGTTCAAGTGAACAGGAGTAGAACCACACTTCAAACCTTGAGCCCTACCAGTCAGAAGACCCTGTGCAGCTATTCTGTCCTTCCCCACTCCCAGCCCATGATCTTCCATGAATGAGGCAGGGTGTGGTGCAGTCAAAGCCTCTTCCAGAAGCACCCCTTGCAAGGTTGGGAGGCTGGGGGTGGGACCAGTGAGTGCAGGCCCCAGACGCCTACATGCATTTCTATATCTTGTGTTCCAGCATGGAGCATATACTATCCCCCGGATATATATCTTCTACAAATCGTAGATATATTATGAAGATGTCTCTGTATCTTATGAATTTGGAGGTTCATCCTCACAGGAGAGCTTTTTCTCTAGCTAGATGTGAGGCCTTTCCATTGGCCGTATTGCGAGGAAAATATATGAAAATACCATACTCAGAGAGACTTTGCCCATGTGGCTCAGGAGAAGTTGAATCCATGGGTCATATGTTTTTACGTTGTTCCTTCTATACTGAAAAGAGGACCAAACTTATTTCCCCCTTTTTAGAGACTTTATTACATTTGCCAGATAAGACCTGTATAAGAAAATTGTTAGCCGGTGATAGTCCTAACATTACAAAACAGGTAGCTAAGTTTTGTGCCTATGTGGTTAAAATCCGCACTAAATATGATCAAAGTAGAATTGTTATTATATTATCTAGTTTTATCTAGTTTTAATCTAATATTGCTTCCTTTTAGTTTTTATTTTTAATATTTATGATAAATTTTAAATTTTTACTTCTTGTATGTTAATAGATCTTGTTATGCACTGTTGTAGCTTCGTATGAGTCTGTACAATTTTGTATAAATTGGTTTTGGTCTATGACCGTAAATAAATAAATAAATAAATAATAATAATAACTATTGGAGCATGAAAATGATACACCGTTGTGGTGGGGGTGGCTGGCTGGCATCGTAGGGTTGTGAGGAAGCCAGCTATTATATTTTCCTGGGCCTGCTGGGGAGAGGCATATAGTGCTCCAGGTGGTGTGCGAAGTGCGATATCTGCTTGCAGAAATTTTTGCTTGCTCATAAAAGGGCACCACAAGCACATGATACACATTTTTCTTTTCCCTGATACGGAGAATACAAAATGATATATGAGTATGGCATGCTTGCACATTCAGCTCTGAGAAAGCTAGTTATCCTAGTTCCCTATACCTAATTTTGAGAAGAAGGTCATGTTAGGAACATAAACTGCCTTACAGCGAGTCCAACCACGGGTCCATCTTGCTCAATATTGTCAACACTGATTGGCAGCATTTTTCCAGGGCTTCAGGCAGGGATTTTTCCAGCCCTGCCTGGAGATGCCGTGGATTGGGGATTGAACCTGGAACCTTCTTTATGCAAAGCAGATGCTCTACCACTGAGCTATATGGCCCCTACCTAGCAAACATTTGGAGGGAACCCGGTAGGGGTAGGCTGCTGTAAGGTGAGTCAGTATTATCACCCATATCACCGATGGAGGGATTGAGGCTGAAGAAGAGTGCCACCTAGTGAGTTTTTGGCAGAAGCAAGATTTGAACTGGGGATTTCTTGATTTGTAGCTGAGACTCTAGCTAGCCGCTGGGATACAGCAGCTCTATATCCTGTTGCAGCTGTGCAATCTCTGAACTAGCCTCAATTGCTACTTACCCACAGACATTCTTCACATCAAGGACAATAAAACCATCCATGGGGTGGCTCAAGCATCAATGCTCAATCCATGGTTTTATTGTCCTCGATGTGAAGAATGACATAATATAAAGGAGGGGAGTTTTGGCATGTTCAGCTTTGAAGGAGAACTAGAACTATGTAATTTTTCTTCTATTTTTTTAACTGAACGCCATGCCCAGAGAAGCAGGTAGTGATCCAAGTGAGTAATTTAGCTACACTTTGTGAGGGATTGAGGCCTACTCAGGCTTGGGTTTGTTGAAGCCTGAAGGCCCAAACACTTCTCTCGAGTAGTGAAGCCTGAAGGCCCAAACACGTGGATGGGAGGGGGAGTTTGAGAGTTTTAGTTCGCCCAATAGAAGTTAAGAATTAGTTCTCCTGTGCAAGGTCACATGGTTATAACCTTCCAGTCCTGGGAAGACTATATATGTGGGGTGTGGTCAGCTAGCAGTTAGTGTGTGCTGGGAGAGAGCTAGAAGCAGAAGTACAGAAACAGCAGAGAGAAGGAGAGAAAGAGAAAGAGAAACTGACTGCATAGGAAATAGGTAGTCTGAAGTTATACTAGAGAATATTGAATTGTTTGTTTGTTTGTTTTATTTTATCATACTTGCTTTTGGATTATAACCACTCTATTAAGTAAAAACCCTAATATTATAAGTAAAGTGCTGTTGTTTACCCTGGAGTTTGGAGTGACTTATTCACCACGTCTACAGCCTACACCCATGCTATTAGAAGCTGTAAAAGGACTTGATCTCCTGGAACGGGAGGGGCTTTGAGGAGAGGCATAGATCTCCCAAAGGAAGGTTAAGGGGTCCCTGCAGTAGGGACCCCTTGACAGATGGTGGCAGCGGAGCGATCCTGAACAGTGAGATTAAGCACTCCAAACAGAAATTGGGTTTGTTTACTAATAGAGCTGGCAAAAGCACTGTATGTTTTAACTTCAGGACTGCGGAATAGGGACCCAGTGAGGCTAGTAAAATGAGCCAGTATCTCTCCATGAATAAAACTGCCCTGATAGAGCAGTGTAAAAAGGACAATTTGCCATGGGAGGAGAAAACAGCAGAGGAACTGAAAGTTATGCTGATCTCCCAGGCGGCAATAGAAGGAGCTGCACCCTCTAGCCCTAGTGTAGCAGGACCCCAAACAAAAGAATGGGAGCTCCGTGAACAGGAACTGCGGCTAGTGACAAAGCAGAAGGAAGAAGAGACCAGGTTAGAGTGGGAAAGGCTTCGTCTGCAGCAGGAACAGCTTAAGGCCCAGGAAGAACAACGCAGACACGAGGAAAAGCTGCAGGAAGAACAACGCAAACATGAGGAAAAGCTGCACCAGGAGAAACTGCAAGCCCAAGAGGAACAACGCAGACACGAGGAAAAGGCGCGGCAGGAGCAACTTCGGGCCCAGGAAGAACAATGCAGACACGAGGAAAGGATGATGCAATTGAAACAGGAGCAGCCTGTCAGAGTTACCCCGAAGGACTTCACAGCATACACCCCAGGAGAAGACCCACAAGTGTTCCTGACCACTTTTGAAAGGGCAGCACAGAAGTGGGGACTGCAGGAGGGGGATTATATGAAGTTTGTGCCTAATTTAATCAAAGGGGAGCTGGCAGAGATTTATAATAGCATGCCAGAGGGGGAGGCTGTTTCCTATGCTCAATTCAAAGAAACGGTGTTTAAAAGGTTCAGGTTAGGCCCTGAGCACTTTAGGAAAAAGTTCAGAGGGTTAACACCTCAACCTGGTAAATCTATGGTAGAGTTTGCAACAAAATTAAAAAACCTGCTATTAAAATGGGTGGATGAAGCAAAAGCTGACAACAGGGAAAAGGTGCTAGAGCTTATGGCCCTGGATCAGTTTTATTTTCGGTTGCCCAGAGAAATAAAACTGAAGGTTAAGGATAAAGATCCTGAAACTGTAAACCAAGCTGCAGAAATGGCTGACAAATTGATTGAAAACCGGGAAGGGTTAGGCCCCAGGATTGAGTCTGAGAAGAAGGGGGGGAAATGGGAAGCCCCAAGTAAAAAGGAGTTCAAAAAACCTCCTTTTGATCCTTCTCACCCCAGAGACCGTGCCTGCTATTCGTGTGGTCAGACAGGCCACATCAGGAGTAGCTGCCCCAAGTTACAAGCGGTAACACCAGCTAACCCAGGTAGTCCTAAACCCGAACAAACCAAACCACAAGGTGTAGCAAGTATAAAAAAACCTTATAATTGTGGATTTGTGATCACCAACAGGGAAGAGGTTAATAATCAGTTTAAAGAACCTGTTTATGTAAAGGATAAGAGCATTATGGCAATGTTGGATTCTGGAGCTGATGTTTCTCTGATCCGAGCAGATTTGGTGACACCTGAAGATTTGGTACCAGGAATGTCTATTGAGATTCAGGGAGTGAATGGTCCCTCCTTTGAAGTCCCAGTAGCAAGGTTATCCATAGAATGGAGGGGATGGAGGGGTCTGTATGAAGTTGGGGTGATGGAACCTCCAACCCAATTTGCCCCTATCATTGTGGGAAGGGATATAATGGGACCAGAAGCTCAAATATGTGTGGTAACCCGCAAGCAAAAGGAAAGAGAGGAACTTTCAAGACAGGACCAGGTAAAAGCTGATGGGGTAAAAGAAAAGGTACTAGAGGTACAACCCACAGTGATTCCGGAAGGTCCAAAACCAACCCCAGACCCTCCCCAAACTGAAACAACAGAACAAGCCTCCATGCAACCTGTAGACCTGAAAGCCAGTGAAACAACCGAGGCAGGTGGTTCTGTAGAGGAAAAGGCGCTAGAGACCCCTTTTCCTGATTTAAGAGGAGTAGAGGAATTCAAGCAGGGAGTCCTCAGTGATCCTAGTTTGGAGCCTCTGAAAAGAGTTGCTCTCCCTCAAGAGAAGCCCTTCTCTGAGGAAAGAAGGGAGCAGATTATTTGGGAGAAAGGATTGCTGTATAGGCTGTGGTTACCAAAAACCCAAGAGTTAACCTGGGAACCACTAAAGCAACTGGTAGTACCTAACCAATTCTGGCTAAGGTTGCTAGAACTAGCCCATGATGTGCCATGCGCAGGGCACTTGGGGAAAAACAAGACTAAACAAAGGCTCACGGCAAACTTCTTTTGGCCTGGAATTGCTAAGCAAGTAGCAGAGTACTGCAGGTCTTGTGAAACCTGTCAGCGTGTGGGGAAGGCAGGGCATCACAGTAAAGCCCCTTTGCAGCCTCTGCCTATTATAGGAGAAGCTTTCTTTAGAGTGGGCATGGATATTGTAGGGCCTTTCACTAAACCCACCCGCAAGGGAAAAAAGTACATCCTCACAGTGGTGGATTTTGCCACAAGATACCCAGAAGCTGTAGCACTAGCCTCTATAGATGCTCCATCTGTAGCTGAGGCATTGCTAACTATATTTTGCAGAACTGGATTTCCCTCTGAAATCTTAACAGATTGTGGGTCAAATTTCCTCTCCGAGATAATGGAGTGTCTGTGGAAGTGTTGTGGGGTAAAACACTTGAAAACCACTCCTTATCACCCTCAATGCAATGGAATGGTGGAAAGATTTAACGCCACACTCAAAGAAATGATTAGAGCTTATGTAAACACACACCCAAATGACTGGGATGACAAACTGCAACACCTACTTTTTGCCTACAGGAAAGTTCCACAGGAATCAACGGGATTCTCACCTTTTGAGCTGTTGTATGGCAGAAGAGTGAGAGGCCCTCTTGATCTCCTGAGGGAAAACTGGGAAGGTAAACTTGTAGAAAACAAAACCTCAATGGTGGATTATGTGTTAAAACTTAGACAAACCCTAGATACACTCTGTAAACTAGTTCAAGCCAATGTAACCAAAGCCCAAGAGGTGCAAAAGTTCTGGTATGATCAAAAGGCACGCTCTAGAGTATTTGAGGTAGGGGATCAGGTAATGATATTTCTTCCTCTGCGCAAAGACAAGCTTAAGGCTGCTTGGGAAGGCCCCTACACAGTCAGAGAGAGAATGGATGATTTAACCTATGTGGTGGTTAAAGAAAAATCTGAAAAAAGACCCAGGGTAGTACATGTAAATATGATGAAGCCACACTATGAGAGGAGTAGAGTAGTTTTACAGGTGCAGAAGGTGCCAGAGGTAGTATATTTATGGGACAAGGTTGAAGCTATCAGAACCTGGGACATACCTACAACCAAGAAACAGGTCAGGTCATTCTTGGGATTTGCTGGGTATTACAGGAGATTTGTTCCCCATTTTGGTGAAATTGCTGGACCTTTGACTGATCTAACCAAGAAATGTAAACCTGACAAAATTGTGTGGACTGATGAATGTCAGAGAGCTTTTGATAGACTAAAGGACATTTTAAGCTCGAAGCCTGTGTTAAGAGCACCTGACTTTGAAAAAACCTTTATTGTGGCTACAGATGCCTCTGAGACTGGCATAGGTGCAGTATTGTTACAAGACTATGACTCTGTTAAACACCCAGTAGCCTACCTGAGTAGGAAGCTTCTACCCAGGGAGAGAAACCTGTCTACGATCCAAAAGGAATGTCTGGCAGTAGTGTGGGCTCTGGACAAGCTCAAGCCTTATGTTTTTGGACAAGAATTTACTTTATGGACTGATCATCATGCCTTGCAATGGATACAAACAATGCAAAATACCAACTCCAAGCTTCAGAGATGGTCTTGGAAATTGCAAATGAACATTGAACATGTGCCTGGGAAGGAGAATGTGATAGCCGATGCTTTGTCTAGGAAATAACCAAAAAAACAGTTGCCTTTTGTGTAGATTAACGTTTCACAATTCTCTTCTGTAAAAGGGAAATTGTTCCACTTGAGGAGAAGGGGGGGAAGATGTGAGGGATTGAGGCCTACTCAGGCTTGAGTTTGTTGAAGCCTGAAGGCCCAAACACTTCCCTCGAGTAGTGAAGCCTGAAGGCCCAAACACTTGGATGGGAGGGGGAGTTTCAGGGCCAGATTAAGATAGGGGCTATTGGAGCTGCAGCTCCAGGCCCCTACCAGAAAATAGGCCCACAATCAGGACCGGTGCAGGGCAGTTTGGCGCCCCAGGCGAAATAATATTTAGCGCCCCCCCCTCTCCAAAGCAGCCCTGCTCTGCAAAAAAAAAAAACCCTGCGCCGCCACCACCAACCTACCTTCCCCCTGCCCTGGCTGCTGCTGCTGCCGCCGCCGCCGAGGAGGAGGAAGTGACGCGATGGGACCCCTGCACTGTTTTTTGCCGGGGAAACCATGGCAACAGGGCTGTTTAAGCCCTGTTGCCCTGGTTCTTCCCGCCAAAACAACGCGGGCGGGGCTCCGGAAGCGACACGACGCGGAGAAGGTAGGTGGCGGGGAGGGGGTCGGGGGGGTAGTGATGGCGGCGGCGGCGGGAGGTGCAGCGGCAGCGAGCGGGAGGGCGGGGGGAGGCGCAGCGGCGAGCTGGACGGGAGGGCGCGGTAGCGGCGACGGCAGCGGGCGGGAGGGAGGGAAGGAGGGAGGGTGGGGAGACGGAGGCCTGGCGGGGGCGGCGCAGCAGAGGCAGAGGCCTGGCGGGGGCGGTGCAGCGGCAGCGAAGAGGAGCGCAGCGTTTCTGCGCCCTCTTCAGCCGCGTGCCCTCCTCAGCACCAGGCCCATAATGCTCTTAATCCGGCCCTGATTTAAAGCCCTAAACGGCTTGGGGCCAGGGTATCTGAAGGATCGTCTCCTCCCATATGTACCTGCCCGGACACTAAGATCTGCATCAGCGGTCCTTCTCTGAGAGCCAAAGGCAGGTGGCTACCAGGAGGAGGGCCTTTTCTGCTGTGGTGCCCCGGTTATGGAATGAGCTCCCCATAGAGGTTCGCCTGGTGCCTACTTTGTATTCTTTCTGGCGCCCGGTGAAGACCTTTCTGTTCTCCCAGGCATTTTAATCATTTTAATCATCTTAATCATTTTAATCTTGTAATTGTTTTTAATTCCGTTATTGTAACTGCTGCTGCTAGCTCTGCTATTTGTTTTTAATCTGTGGTTTTAAATTTTATATTTTATATTGTATTTTATGATTTTAATATTTTTTATTCTTTTTTTTTTTTTAAACAATACAAAGAAAATAACATACACACATAACTAATATTGTGCTCCCATCACCATGGGACCAAACAATCCAATAACTCTATAATTGTTCATTATTCCAAAAATACAATATATCTTGACAGGGTAAACTCCCTTTCCCCCTTTTAAACACATATTCCAAAAATAAACCCCAAATATCCTTAAAATTATTTTTCTTTAATTGACCCCTTTTGCATTTAATATTACAAGTCAACATATCATTCAAAGCCATATCCCATACTTCCTTATACCATTCAGTAATAGTGAAAACTTGCTGGATTTTCCATTTCCTTGCTATCATTAGTCTACCTGCCGTTAACAAATTTATGATTAATTCTTTAACATTTTGTGAACCGATCACCTTTTCCGTTATTGTTAGCAAAGCTAGTTTAGGGCATACCTCTAAATCAACTCCAACAATTTCTGATATTTCCTCAAAAATCATTTTCCAAAAATCCATTACATTTTTACAACTCCACCACATATGAGCATATGTACCCAATTCCTGACATCCTCGCCAACACATTGGAGAACATTTATTATCTATTCTATTTAATCTCACTGGGGTCAAATACC
Source organism: Shinisaurus crocodilurus (assembly GCA_021292165.1). Lineage (NCBI taxonomy): Eukaryota > Metazoa > Chordata > Lepidosauria > Squamata > Shinisauridae > Shinisaurus > Shinisaurus crocodilurus. The sequence goes on from CM037879.1 coordinate 187,180,626, forward strand.
ATCTCCAAATCAGCTTATAAAAATTCTCTTTAATTCTTACAGACATATTTTTCAATATTCGCCTATCCCAAATCTTATTCCACTCATCCTTTGATATTTCCTCTTCAAACTCTGTATCCCAAACTATTTTAAGATTTTCTGCTTGCTCTTCTGATTTCTGCAACATTTTATATAACATCTTTGTAAGACCCCTAGCTGATGCATTTCCTTCTACAAGTTCTCTAGACATAACCACCTGCTCAAATGCAGTGAAATCCCTTTCATGCTCATGTCTTCTCTTCCATTTCTTACCCCATTGTACTAATTGAATTAAATTTAACCAAGAAATTCTTCCTGCCCCAACCCTATCAATTATTTGCTGTCTTGTCTCCATTTTTTCCAGCCAATCCATTAAAGTTATCACCTTTTCCTCTCTAAAAATTCGTTCTAAATGTCTAACATTCTCGGGAAAATCTTCCATAACCACCACTGGAGTAAGCGGGGATATACCTGGTAAAAATATTTCCTTATTTCTACCCCAAATTTCTAACATATTTTTTAAAAAGGGATTTTCTAATCTTTTTGTCATAATATGTCCTTGTTTTGTAAATAAGAATTTATCCACCCTATTACCCAATTCAAATGCTTCTATTTCCCACCACATAAATTCTTTTCTAACAATAATATCCATGATATATCTAAGTTGATTAGCTATATAATACCATTTTAAATTAGGGAGACAGTATTTTATGATTTTAACTGTTGTAAACCGCCCAGAGAGCTTGGGCTATTGGGCGGTATTAAAATGTATTAAATAAATAAATAAAAATATCCAATATTAGGCTTACTGTATAAAAGAAAATGTGTTAGAGCTCAAAGTGTATAGAAATTGCTCCTCTGACCTGAAATATTTTTCTGCTCATCTCAACTATATATGAAAGCTGTTTGTCCTTACCCAGTGGTGAGGGAAATATACTTTTCATGTACTCATTATTATTGATTGATTGTATTTTTAATCTGCCCAATAACAAGCATTCTCTGGGCAGATTAGAAGCAGAATAAAATACAATGCATAAAGTTAAAAGTACAAAACAACAAACAGCACAGGGACAGGTAAATATATATAAAAAGAACAGCCATAAAAATCTAAGTAAGTTTTTTAAATGCTTGAGTGCTAGAGAGATACAATGTAGGCACTAGGTGAGCCTCCTTGGGAGGACGTTCCATAAATGGGGCACCACTACTGAGAAAGCCCTCTTTCTTGTAGCCACTTGTAGCCTCTCTCTTGGCAAAGGTCATTCCGTGGTACCCAAGGCAGTCTTTGTCCCCAAACCAGACCTAAAATCAGATAGAGTAATAAAGGAACTGGCAGAAGAACTCTCAGAACCACTGTCTATTATCTTTGAGAAATCATGGAGGACAGGTGAAGTTTGCCAGATGACTGGAGGAGGGCAAATGTTCCTATCTTCAAAAAGGTCAAGAAGGAGGAACCAGGGAACTACAGACCAGTCAGTCTGACATCAGTCTCCAGGGAAATTCTGGAGCAGATTATAAAGAAGTCAGTCTGCAAGCAGCTTGAAAACAATGCAGTGATTACTAGAAGCCAGCATGGATTTGTCAAGAACAAATCCTGCCAGACTAACCTAATCTCATTTTTTGATCGGGTAACCTCCCTTGTGGACTGTGGGAATGCTGTGGATGTTATATATCTTGATTTTAGCAAAGCTTTTGACAAAGTGCCTCATGATATCCTGATTAGCAAGCTAGCTAAAAGTGGGCTAGATGGAACAACTATCAGGTGGATCTACAGTTGGTTACAGAATCGGACTCAAAGAGTGCTTATCAATGGTTTCTTCTCAAACTGGGGAGAGGTAATGAGCGGGGTACTGCAGGGCTCGGTCCTGGGCCCAGTACTATTCAACATTTTTATTAATGACTTGGATGAGGAGGTACAGGGAATGCTTCTCAGATTTGCAGATGACACAAAATTGGGTGGAACAGCTAATACTCTGGAAGACAGAAACAAAATTCAAAGTGATCTCAATAGGCTGGAGCGCTGGGCTGAAAACAACAGATTGAAATTTAATCGGGAGAAATGCCAAGTGCTGCCCCTAGGAAAAAGAAACCAACTGCATAGTTACAGAATGGGGGATACTTGGCTCAACAATACTACAAGTGAGAAGGATCTTGAAATTGTTATAGACTGTAGAGCCAGTGTGGCGTAGTGGTGAGAGTGTTGGACTGGGACTCGGGAGATCTGGGTTCTAGTCCCCGCTTGGCCATGAAACTCACTGGGTGACTTTGGTTCAGTCACTGACTCTCAGCCTAACCTACCTCACAGGGTTGTTGTGAGGATAAAATGGAGAAGAGGAGGAGGATTATGTAAGCCGCCTTGGGTTCCTTTCAGGAAAAAAGGCGGGGTAGAAATATAAATAAATAAAAGAAATAAAAATAAGAGATCACAAGCTGAATATGAGCCAGCAATGTGATGTGGCTGCAAAAAAGGCAAATGCTATTTTGGGCTGTATTAATAGAAGTATAGCTTCCAAGTACTAGTTCCCCTCTACTCAGCACTTGTTAGGCCTCATCTCGAGTACTGCATCCAGTTCTTTAAGAAGGATGAACACAAACTGGAAAGGGTTTAGAGAAAGGCTGATAGATTGAAACAAGTTATTACAACACTTGTTCAATCCGATCAAGTGGGATTCATTTGAAATCGACAGGGAGCCGATAATCTTAGATTAGTAGTTGATCTCATTGCTTTAAATACAAATAGAACAGCCTCAGCTGCTATGATTTCTTTGGATGCTGAAAAGGCCTTTGACAAAGTTCATTGGAAATTTATTTTTGCTGCATTGAGAAACTTTGGCTTTCCCATGGAATTTTTAAACCGGGTTAAAATTTTATATTCAACCCCAAGAGCGAGAGTTAAGAGTAATGGGTTTTTCTCAGACTATTTTATACTTGGGAGAGGTACTAGACAGGGATGTCCACTTTCTCCATTGATATTTGATTTATGTTTGGAACCCCTGGCGTGCGCTATTAGACAGAATAGTAGCATTCATGGAATTTTACATGATTGTTTAGAATTTTAAATTATTCTCTATGCTGATGATCTTGTATTTTTTATTTCAAAATGCCAGTCATCGGTTCCTGCTTTGATGAAGGTGATTAAGAACTTTGGTGATTTGTCTGGCTATTTAATTAATTGGTCAAAGTCGGAATTGATGCCAGTTCGAGATAATATATCTCAGAGTGCATTAACTCAGTGGCAATTTCGATGGTGCCCAGATTTTATTACTTACTTGGGAATACTTATCCCTAGAGACATATCCCAAATGATTAAACTTAATTTGAGTAAGTTGATTAATGAGATCTCACGGGATATAGACAGATGGGCATCTCTTAAGTTGAGTTTGTGAGGTAAGGTTAATACACTTAAGATGAATATTATACCTAGGATTATATATGTTTTACGTGGGATTCCTCTATTTATACCTGGCAATTATTTTCAAAAACTTAATGCTTAGTTTCGCAAATTTTTCTGGGGTTCCTCACTTCCACAAATTTCTTTGAAAAGGGTGCAACTTGCAACTAAAGAAGGTGGGTTTGGTTTTCCAGATCTTGCCTTATATCACAGGGCTTATTTGTTGACTAGTTCTAAATTCTGGTCTTTTCCACTTAGATTAGATTATCCACCTTGGTCAGTTTTGGAATCCTTATGTCAGGATCCTCTCCAAATGGATGGCATTAGGGTCTGGCTACACTAAAACAGATAGGGTGCCTCCTACAATCAGGGCACTTAGAGAGGTGTGGTGTATTATATCTTGTCAATTACAGTTTGACCCATTTTCTCATGCTAAACTGACTTTATGGGGTCATCCAGATTTAAAAATTGGTAAGAAAAGGTTCCTTTTACTTTGGATCAATTAGTGAGTGTAGATGATGAGTTTTTGTCATTTTCGGCTTTGCGTACTAAATATAACTTGCCTGCCTCAGCTGCCTTTCCTCTCTTATTTTTTATGGTTTTTGTTTTGTTTGGTGTAATTCACATTTAAAAAACTAATAAAATTTTTAAAAAAGAAACACATTTCCACCCTTTCCCGGGACAGTGGAGAAGCACGAGCCACCCCTTTTACAGGAGCTGTCAGCTAGCTATCAAAACTCTGGCTCCTTAGAAAAGGTATTTTTTGACAGGGTTCCCCATGACTTTTTCAAAGGGCATACATGCATATGATCCTTTGAAAAAACCATGGGAAGCTCCCCAAAAAGCCCCTTGAGGATCTCGCTGCGAAGCCTTTGGTTTCTCTTGACAGCTTGGCTTTTGACAGCTGTCAAGAGAAACCAAGTTCAAAAAACTTGTCAGCCCCTCTGGGTCAATGCCCATGATGGTTGCCTGCTGCACTTTGACAGCAGGTCCCCCCCTGGACATTGGCAGGCAAGGCATGCAAGTTTTGGACCTGCAAAAGTCCCCCAAATTTGTGCACATTTGGGTGCAATTTTTTTTTTTTTTTTAAAGGGATGATGAACCAGTAGCATCCCTTCCAATGTGCCACTTGGGCACTTTGAAGGGGCTGTCACTAGCTGTCAAATTGGAGATTGCTTTTTGCGATCTCTGAAAAAAGAAAAAAAATTGGTAAAAGGGGGGGAAGCTGCAGCAAGCACAAAAGGGCTCGTGATTGCAGCAAGGGGCATGGAATCAGGTGCCAATCGCCCCAAAGTGCCGCTTAGTCACTTGTGGGATGGCTGGCACTGGCGGTGGCCCGGGTGAGCTTGGCAAAAGGAGCAAGGGCTTTTTTCCACTCTTTCCAAGTGGCTTGCTGGTCAGTTCCCAGAACCCACGATGGGGTCAGTTGCCCGGGTTCAGATGACATGACAGCCCATCATGGGTAAAACAACTCCCAAAACAAGCAATAGGTTGTCAGGGTGGCTTGCTGCCCATGGAGAAGCCACCCTGTGCAAGACACCCCGTGCACGACACGGCAACCCATGATGGGTTGCTGTGTTCTGTGAACCCAGTCATTCTGTTAGCTTCTGACTTGGGCCTGAGGAAACATGAGCAAGCATCTATTTGCATGTTTGTTTTCTGCCTTATACTGAATTAGAGCATTGGTCTATCTAGCCTAGTATTGTTGACGCTGAGTGCCAGCGGCTCTCCAGGTTTTCAGGCAGGGATCTCCTACTTGGAGATGCTGAGGATTCAGCCTGGGACCTTCTGCATGCAAAGCAGGTGCTATACTGGTGAGCCCCAGCCCCTCCCTTGGGTGCAGTGGTCAAGGGCCTGCTTCAGCTTGCCTGCCAGATCTATGTGCATTTACTCAGAACTTCACCTTGGCTTTCTCCCAGGAAAAGGTGCATAGATTATAGCCTAGGGGATGCACCTTAGAGCATTTCCCAGAATCCTTTTCAGCATGCTGGTGTTCCATGGCAGATGCTCAGGTTCTTCAGACAACCCATTGATACAGAAAGGTTTTGAAGGTAGATACTTTACAAGCCTCTGCCTCGAGCAGTGTAAGCTGGTCCAGTAACAGTTATCATTTTACCTATTTCATAGATTTCATAGATCATAGAGTTAAGGGGGAGGTTACTAAATGAATATGCGTTTGATAAAACAAGCACAGTATCTTTGGGCCGATCACAAAGAGGGTTAGCTGGAATTTAATGTATAAATACAAAGTTGTTGGTTTTAAAATTCATTCTTTCATCAGATATCTATTCACAGAAAAGAATGAATATAGTGGGAAGTTGTTAGCTTCAAGTTTCATAATTAAACTACAGATGTAGATTGATTTATTATAAACAGTGGAATAATTGGATATTGATTCTATCCTTAGTTGCTCTGCGTAAACTACAATGGGAAACAGATTAATTTATGAATCAGAATTTTTGTTTAATGGAGGGTGAGACCAAAACAAAGAATAAATGTGTTCTGTGATGAGTTTCTCCCTTAAAGTCTATATGACATGAAGAAAAAATATTTTTGTTTGCTTTTAAAGGACAGCATGAGAGCCGTGAGAAGTGGTGTAACGTAGGACACAAGAGCTTGAACCATAAGCCACAAAATTCCTGGTTCAAATCTCAGGCCTGCCATGGATTTAATTGGTGACTCTAAACAAAACACTGTTTTTCAGTATTTGCATACACTCACTTCCCTCATCTATAATAGGTGGATACTAGGGATTTCTGCTAACTCACATTTTAGTTTCAGTCCCATAAATGCATTCGGTTCCAAACCCAATAGGCAAAGGAATAGGAGAATTGTTTCTGTAGCTGTTATAGTTTTACTTAAATGTACTTTAAAATGTATTTAAAAGTTTGCTTGGCAACAGCGAAGACTGTAGATGCCCTCCATTAGCTATTTGTGGTTTGTGTTTCTTATGAATTGTTGTGAATCACCTAGAGAGCTTTGGCTATTGGACAATATGGAAATGAAATAAATAGTAATCATCATCATAATAAGAACCTGACTGTAGCCTCCAGCTACTGTCCACTTTGTGGGGTGCTGTAAGGATTGATGAGATAATTCATATGAAACCATTGAAGCACTTGAGAAAGCACTACATAGCTGTGGAATATTGTTATATTTATTTCCTTGTATGTATCTCAAATCTGTTTGTTTCTTAAAATGCGGTCCATTTCTATTTCTGTATTAGTTGTCAAGGCTCTGGATTAGCCTTGGGGTACCATAGCAGAAACTGCAGTACACCTCTGATATTCACCTATCTCACTGTTTGTTTGTTTGTTTGTTTGTTTCAAGTATGTACAAACCACATTCCGTGCCAAACAGCACTCCAGGTACTGTGTGATAAAAGGCTGAAATCCTGTACTGACTTACCAGGGTGTAAGCCCCACTAAACTCGATAGGTCTTACATTTGTGTTAATGTGTATAGGAGTGCACTGAAGAGCAAATAAGGGAGCAATCCTGTGACCTCTAGACATTGTCTGAGGGGCGATAGGATAGTTCAGATTCCCAGCTCCGAGGTTGGAGACAGTGCTCTCACCATGGAGCTGGGAATCAGAGCTCTGACCTCCCTCCCCTGCCTCCTCGCAGCCGACACGGAAAGAACCGTGATGTCAGGAAAGCGACCTTGGAGAGGGGTTAAAAGGGGTGTTTTGGGGGGTGGGGCAGGGCTGTGGAGTCGGAGTCGAGGAGTCGGAGTCGGAGGAAATTTTGGGTACCTGGAGTCGGAGTCGGCAAACAATGCACTGACTCCGACTCCTACTAAATTTAGATTGGAATTAAAAAAAAAAAAGACAGCCTTTTTAGGCCTAAATGGAGAAATGGCAAAAAAAACCTTGGTGTTTCTCTGGAAAGAGAAAGTATAAGGAAACTTATAATTGAGGAGGCCAAATGTAAAAAGGAAGAACTACAGAAAGTTCTGAAAGGACGTTTTGTCTTCCTTAAAATGGATGCATGCACACGTCACAGAGTCAATTATTTCGTCATTAATGTTAGATTTGTGGATGAAAACAAAACAATAACACGGACCCTCGGATTAAAGGACACTCAGGCACATCACACCAGTGATTACCTTCAGAAGTTAGTGGAGGGTGTTCTAGAAGATTTTGAAATTAAAAAGGAACAGATTTTATGTGTTGTGACAGATAACGCTTCTAACATGTTGAGCACAATTGAGAAGATGAACGCAGATGAAGAAGGTAACAAACAGATATTAGAGTTAGAGGAAGACAGCTCTGCAAGTATTGGAGAAAGTTTAGAAACTGAAGAGAATGCTGACATTTTTTTAGACAACTTTGTTGAAGAAGCATTGAAGCTTGCTACTATTCATCATATGCGATGTGCTGTTCATACACTGCAACTTGCCATAAGAGATGGATTAAAAGATCGCCATGCAGCTACACTAATTGGCAAATTACGGCAAGTAACTGTTGCAGCCAGGGCCCCGAAAACAGATGCAATTTTGAAAAGATGTGCAGGAAAAGGAGCCATTTTACAACTCTCTGGGGAAGCACTTATTTAATGGTGAAGCGTTTGCTTGAACTTAAAAGACTTCATAGAAGAAATGGACAATGAAAATCTTGCATTAACTGAAAGCCAGTGGACACAAACAAAAGAGCTGGAAAATCTTCTTTCTTACCCCTTCACTGTCACCAAGAGGTTGCAATGTGACGATCTAACCCCGGGTAAATTCCTCTTGGAATGGAAGAGGAATATCGCCTGAACAAAAATGGAGGGTTAATAGCTGAGGGCATTGCATCTTCAATGATGAAAAGAGAGAGTCTTTTGCTGGAAAATGAAATCTTGTTAGCGGCTATTTATGTCAACCCAATGAGCCGACTTTTGTTGAACAGTGAACAGACTGCTACTGGGAAAAAGGCCCTCTATGATGTAGCAGTTCGCATGAAGGGATTACGACCTGAAATACCTCCACAGGAGGATGAAGTTCTTTTAAGCAATAGTGGTAACTCAGGATCATCTTCTTCAAACGAAGAATTAGACTTTGATTCCTTCTTAGACAAAATGGAAGTTGCTAAAGGAAAGTGACGTTGCATAAGCGTTACAGAACCAGTAAATGTCCAAATAAAAAAATTCCAACAGGAGTTTTATAAAGCACTAAAAGAAGTTGAAAAGTATGATCGCTCATCAAAACTTACTGTTGAAGAAGCCATCCTTGTTTATCCAGAGATCGTTAGTGATATGGCCACAATAGTTACTGCAATGCCACCCACCCAAGTCAGTGTCGAAAGATTATTTTCAGCCCTAAAAATAATAAAGTCTGACTTAAGGGCCTCTATGAAAGAGGATTTGGCAGAGGCAATTCTCTTCCTTAGAACTCTACATTGAATTGATTTGCATTTGCTAAGCCTATAACTACATTTCAAGATTAATATAAACCATTTCTAGGTTTTACAGATTTTGTTTTTGGTTCATATAGATAAGCTTTGTTTTTGTTCTAAAACAACCAAATAATGTGGTTTGTATTTTTGAACTGGTAAAGTTCCTGTTCCTGATGTTTATGCCTGCTGCTACTATCCAGCCACTTGATTAATTAAATTAATTTAAAAAAATTAATAAAACTTTGTTGTTTTCATTGTGTTTGTCTTTTGCTTAAACTGTTCAATACAGTAGACTGTTGGCTTCCCAACCAGTAGTCCTGTGGTAATGACATGTATGTTGCCTTTCTTTCCTTCAAGGAATGTATAAAATACATTCGCATATTAATACAGAGGAGTCGGAGTCGGGGAGTCGGAGTCGGAAGTACAAAAAACTGAGGAGTCGGAGTCAGAACATTTATCTACCGACTCCACAGCCCTGGGGTGGGGGGAGGAGACTGGAGAGGCCAGGATACAAGGTATCCTGAAGCTGCTCCAGCCTTCTTCCCTCCTCCTCTGAGACGCCCCAGCTAGATGGCCGAAAACCGCCATCTAGTGAAAATGAAGAGCGGGAGGAGGAGGGAGGCGAAGATTCCCTCTGCTGCTCTTCCTGCTCTGCGTTGGATGAGTGTGAGCCTCTGAGTTTGGAGACTTATGCTTATCTCCATAGAATTGTTCCCTAAAACAACCCTAAAACAGGAGTACAAATATTCATAACAGATTAAATTCCAAAAATGGTCATATCTATATCTATATCTATATCTATATAGCAAAAGGCCAGCTAGATCTTTGGTTGAAGTATGGGGGGAAATGTGGAGGGACCCTTAATGAAATCCACAGCCCCGCCCCATCCCATCTCTCAGCAAATATAGCCAAATTATGCCCCCAGGTCCTGTAGTCTTCTAAAAACTGTAGCTAAAGAGGTAAGAGTGCTGGGCTCCTCCCGCAACCCACCCTGCTAATTTAAGCACTGACTATATTAAAACAACATCAGGCTATGAGCACCCATCATCAACCTGAGAGAAATGTCTTTGAAAAACAAGCAATCAAGAGTTTTCACCTGCTGAAGGAATAACAGCATAGAAGGAAGGAGCCAAGCTGATCTCCCCAAAAGTGAATCCATTCAGTTGGTGCTGCGACTGTTGCCAAGTGAAGGATGGAATGCATCTTACATTATTCCCCCCCTTCTTAGCTGAATGCATTTCTCTGTCATCTTAGGCTCAACGTACATATCACATGGGGTATTATCCAGTGCTTTCGCGTCACTCGTGCTAATGATGTTGCGCTAGCATAAACCAACATAGCGCAACATCATTAGTGCTTGCCAGGCAAAGGGGAAAAGCGGCCATTTGCTACCAATTTTTGGCATCAAAGCATGCTGCTGAAATGTGACGATAAATCATTGCCTTTCCCCATTCCCTAGTAAGCGCTAATGACATTGTTCTTGTGTTGGTTTATGCTAGCGCAACATCATTAGTGACTTAGTGCTGTGACAGCACTGGTCCCCATGCAGTTTCATTATTCTTTCCTCCATCTTTAGAGCAGCCTAGGCAGACAACTGCCTCACAGGCACAGCAGCCTGCTACACTTAAAGCAGGCTAGGCAGGCAGCAAGATAAAGTGGAGGAAGCTGAGGATCTGCTGAACCCTTTCATCTCCTGCTGTGTTTCAGCTTGAATTCACCCCCTGCAGGCTGCTTTTTCATCCACAGGGGGAATGTTACAGTGCTCCTATAGTTTTCTGTATCTTTCCCCCCATATATGAAAAAGCAGTTTGGGGAGGATGATTTTGAGCTGAAAAATGATAAGGGAAAGAATCAAGCGGCCTTTCCCTAACCATCTTTCCTTCTTGCTCAGAGGCTGCTTTGGGATTTAAAAAAAAAGTACAGAGCTCCACATCATGTGTACTTGTAGTGTGAGCCTATGAGCCAAGCCACCAGTTGGGCAGAATTGCCGAAGGCATTTTGCCATCTGTAAAGCACAGCTGTGAATTTGAAGAGTTATACTCCAGCATCCTCTGCGTGGGATCCTGTTCCCTATTAAAAAAAAAAATTGCAGCCCGAGGTCCTTGTGCAGTAGGATCAGTTTTGCTTCAGTTTGTTTCCATGCCCTCATAGGTGGTGTTACCCCTTTTATTTCCCTTAGGAATCATGTCCAGAGTGGTCAGTGCATCTGATTACAGTAGTTTATGCCCTCAGTCCCATGGAATTGTGTTTAATTCAAGACAGACGTCTACACCGTCAAGCAGATCATCAACATGCAGCAGCATACAAAGTTCTGGCAAATCAGTTTCAGGTAAGCATTAAAGTTCACATGGCTGGCTGGAGGATGCTGGGAATTGTAGTCCAACACCTCTGGAAGATGTCAGGTTGGGGAAGGCTGTTTTAGATTATAAGGCAGGCTTCCGAGGGCTGTTTCAGGTGTGAAAATTAGCTGGGGGGACTGAAAGTACAGCCGACTTGTGCTTCCCATTCCTTACACAGTTCTGGCAATATTGTGGAGCTCTCTCTGACAGGGAGCTGTACAAGCAGTCTCCAGAGTGGAAGGAAAAGGGGAATGAGAATGTCAGGCTTCAAGATGGCTTGAGTTTGATTTTATCATAGAAAGGCGGAATATACGATGTCCAAATGTATAAAAATAAAATAAAAATACTTTCTGGTCATCGATGCCTGATGGGAGGGACCTTGCATCTTCCTGAGTGGATGCTGTACAGTGCAAGGTGAGGGAACTTAGCTATTTACTGTGCAGAAGGCTGTGAGTTCAAGAGTTGTAGGAGGAATGTGGAGATCTGTATCTGTGCAAGGAGGATAGGCCTATTAACCACGCTAGCGAAATGGAATCTCCATGTTCTGCAGCAGTATGCCTTTGAATACAAGAAGTCAGGGACCCACAGCTGAGGAGGGCTGTTGTGTTCATGCCCTCCTTGTAAGCTCCCCAAAGGCATCTGGCTGGCCACTATTGACCAAAGAATGCTGGCCACTACACCAGCTCCCCATGCATACTGAGGATTCATACTGGTCAAATGTTAAACTTGGAGAGGGGTGTTGTAGAAGCTGACACAGTTTGTGCTTGATTCTCTTAATAACATGGTATTTGTACCTGGCTTAAGAAGGCAGTATAACCGTATAATATGTTTTATAGCTGCTTCTGTCAGTTCTGTCCCCGATCCCACACTGTCCTCAGCTGATATCCAGCAGATTTTGCTTCAGAAGACACTTGCAAAAGAAGATGAACTCAAGAAAGCATTTCAGACCATTGACATTGATCAGACCCTGAAAGTCACAAAAGGCGAATTTGGAAGAGTGATTGAAACATTCCTTTTACCCCTGACGCAAGAACAATTTGATTCTGTGCTGGCAAAGGTGTGTGTACTCTCGTGGGCTGTATAAGCTTTTTCTGTTATTGAAGGTGGTTAAAACTAGGAGCCAAACTACATGTCACGCTAATTGCCTCATCTGTAGCAGAGACTTGTCTTTCCCCCCTCTACTTTAAGTGCGTACAGCCCTGATTCAAATTGGGACCACTGTGCTCTTGGGTTGTTAAACCTCCTCCTGTTTTTCACCCAAAATCCCCCCCACCCCGTGCAGTGGGAGGATTGTTAAAAAAGGAGGCAAGCCTCTGCTGGAGTGAATGGATACCTTCTCTCTCTCTCTCTCTCTCTCTTTCTTTCTTTCTTTTCTTTTCTTTTTTTACCACCCTGAAGGTTTAACACTACCTTCCAGGAGTGTAGTGGCCCCGATCTGAATTGGGGCCATGTGTGCTGACACTGGAGGGGAAAAAAGACAAGCCTAAGCTACATGCTGTGCTATTGACTCTAGGGCTGACACACAATTAAAGAAATCTTAGTCAATTCATCATATGAATTTTAATGGATTAATTGGTGGGTTACATCTGCATAAATTTGCATATGAATAAAATAGTAGCTCTGAAGAAGAAAAAAATATTTATTTTTAGTTGCTGCATACACGGAAGACGATAGCAGGCAACATCTTAGAAGAGACATTCCATGTCATGTGTGAGAAAAAGGGGATGCCTCTTTGATGATGGTACCTCCCAATCGCCATTTTCCCAAGCTGCTGGGATTTAAAAAAATATATATATCTTGATTAATTGGGGGCACTTTTTAAATCAAAATGTTTTAATTGATTAATCAGCTAATCAACTTAGCTGTAGCTACAGTCAAAACCTTACAGCTGGTTTCAGATGAAGCAGGATCATAGCCATTGTTTTGAGAGGCATGATTTTGGTGAGCCAATTCTGTTTGCAAACATCTAGAGCAGGGGGAGGCAAACTGTTGCCCTCCAGATGTTTTGGATGCCAACTCCCATAAGCCCCAGTCAGTCTGGCCAATAGTCAGAGATCATGGGAATTGTAGTTCAAAACATCTGGAGGGTAACTGGTTGCCTACATCAGTTCTAAAGCCTTTGAAATGAAGGGGGAGCTGGTGGTCCCATCACCTCAATATTGGTGGGGTGTGGGAACCCTACCTGTGTACTGAAGCTATCTGCCCATAATCTGCATTTTCACATACATGTGTATAAGTCCCTGTTTGACAGTCCAACCTATTTATTCAGCAACCTGTTCCTAATCTAAGTTTGTGCTTTGCAAGGTTTGTGCAAGCTAATCAAACTAAGGCAGAAGTCAGGTTGGAACAAAGGCAGGGACAGAAATGGCTCCAAATTGCTCTGTTTTTCTCACTGAATTTCTGTATCACTCAAATATGCAACAGTTCTGGCCCGTTGGAAATGAGATGTAAAGGCCATGGCCAAGACTTATTCCTATCTCTAAAATACATAGACTGGGTTCGCACAACATGACAACCCACCGTGTGTTGTCACCCTTAGTGTTTCAGATTGGCTTGTTGTGTTTTCCGAGCCTGGCACGATGGCTTAAGTGTGGGTTGGTAAACATGCACAGGCCACCCTGAGAACCCAAGGCTTGTTGTTGGGCTGTTCAGGGTGGCTTGTAATGAAGTGTGAGTCCAGCAACGTGGATTCTGCATGGCTTGTTTGAAAGGGCTACAGAGATGCCTGGCAAGAGTGGTGAAAAACCAGACCACTCTTCGCAGTGGACTCTGCCCCTCCTCCTCTAGCCCTGCACTTCATTTGACAGCAACTAGCTTTATTTCCTTGTGAACTGTGTTAGCATAGCTATGCATTCATGCATGATTGACTTAGCTCTGGGAAAGCACGCATGGCCCCAATTCAGGACCATGGTGATTTGGGAGGGGAGGATTTAAGCTTTCCCCCCTCCTGTTCTCATGCTGAAATTCCACCCCTATGGGAGGCGGTTAAAAAAAGAGAAAGTCTCATTCTTCTTCCTGGTCTCAGTGCAGTCACACGTATGGGCTCTGCGCCTGTGCTGAGGCCTCCTTTGGGAAACTTTGAAAGCTGAGGCATTTTAGGTGGGAACCCTTCCCCCACTGTCCTACTGTGCATGCTCCTAGCGGGTTCCCGCCTATTCCCTCAGTTCCTCTTCAACTGCCATTGTGGCTGGGTGTCTTTCAGAACTTCTCCTGATTGTTAGCTGAGAATGAACTTGCATTTTATTTATTCATTCATTCATTTTCTATACCGCCCAATAGCCAGAGCTCTCTTTATTCAACTTCTTTCTCTTTTACTATAATTCTTTCACTCTTTTAGTTAACTTAATTTTGTTTGTTTATGCTATCTTTCGCCAGATTGCCATGCAGGTAACCCCGAGGCCAATGCCTCTCAAGGTGGCCTTTCGAAAGTGCGTCCTTTGCGGTGCCAAACTCCTGCCGATGGACAGCCACTCGCTCTGCTTGTTCTGCTTAGGTGAGGGGCATGCAGTGGATACGTATGCCCACTGCCAAGCATTTACAAAGCAGGCAAGGAGGCAAAGGGCAAACTGCTTGAAGGTGGAGATATGGAACAGTGTTCTGGCAGGGTGGACATCCAGGATCTCTTCTCGATCACCCCAGTTTGCAGGACACGGAATAATGGGCTCAAGTTACAGGAACCCAGATTCCACCTGAACATCAGGAAAAAATTCCTGACTGTTAGAGCAATAAGACAATGGAACCAATTACCTAGGGAGGTGGTGAGCTCTCCCACTCTGGAGTCATTTAAGGTGAAGCTGGATGGCCATCTGTCAGGGATGCTTTGACCTGGATTCCTGCATTGAGCAGGGGGTTGGACTCGATGGCCTTGTTGGCCCCTTCCAACTCTACTTTTCTATGATTTCTATAACCCATCAGCGACTGTGCTGGCTTCTTCTGCCGACTTACCGACGCCTCCACACCTGGAGACAGTCGTGCTCGACCCTCCCTCTCTGGGTCGGAGCCTCACAGTCGTGAAAGCCAAAAAGTTGCCCAAGAAGGCAAACTTGAAGGCAAACTTCAAGTTGTGGCGTTCAACTTGATGTTGAACGCCACAAGAAGAAGAGGGAGCACAGAAGGTTGAAAGACTCCTCTAAATTGACTTTGACCCACCGTCCTTTGCCACCATCTGTGTCGACATCGAAAGAGCCTTCGATAGTGGCTCTACAACCCGCCATCTCAACTTCGGTACTGAAGCAACCCATGGTACTGATGACTCCACCTTCCACATCGATCTCGGACGGGGAGATTCAGGACGTATCCCCGGCTGGGGAACGACCTGCTGCAGGAGCTCTGGTTGCTGAACCGCGACATGAGCAACAACGACATTTGCCTTCTGCTCCAACTCTTTCTCGGGCCCATCAGTCAGCATCGAGAGAATAACATTGCTCTCCTTGTCAAATCCGTTCAGGGTCGCCGCTTTCAGACTGGGAACGGGGATCTGATGGTCTCTCCCACTGCATCCATACTATCTATGGGATGAATATTGATACTGATACGGACCAGGACACTACCAACCGCTGTCTCCCTGGTATTGAGAGCACTTTTCTTGGGGCCAAGGCCCACCACTTCCACCTTGAGAAGATCCTTCTTGTCCACGGGAACATGCTCGTAGGGAGCCCTCAGCATCTCTGGGTATCATCGGAGCCTGCGGCTGCCCTGGTGCAACCTGCTGTTCTGCACCAGACCTCCAGCCAGACACCTGCTCTTCCAGCCTCTTTGCCTTGCAGGATTTCCTCTTCTCTGGAAAATTATGATCTCCAGAGCACTCTCAGAACCATCTCCGGACCTGCTGGTATCTTCTAGAGACCAGGATTCTCTCTCTGAAGACCTTGGCCATTCCCTGAGAGGATCCAGCGGATGGTGCAAGCGTTGGGCCTCCAGACCCAATGCCAGGAACAACAGATTGAGGACCCGGTATTTGACACTGTATACTCCAAGGTGTCAAAGGTACCGACCACAATTCCATTCCTGCCCACGCTGGTGCAAACCACACAGCAAAATTGGAAAAACCCTGCATCAGTCCCACTGACGGCAAAGAGGCTGGAAAGCATGTATTGGGTGAGAGAAGAGGACACTAAATTTCTCTTCTCTTACTCCTTACTCCTTCTCTTACTCTGGATCCATCACTCCAAATGACATCTCAGATAGATGCGACGGCTAGGAGTGCCTATTATCAGCTTCGGCTGATACGCCAGCTGCGCCCCTTCCTAGAGTCGGAAGACCTAAAGACGGTAGTGCACGCGCTGGTAACTTCGAGGCTCGACTTCTGCAATGCGCTGTACATAGGGCTACCTTTATTCCTAGTCTGGAAACTTCAACTAGTGCAAAATATGGCAGCCAGACTGGTCACCGGTAAACCTAGGGGTGCCCATATTACACCAGTTTTAAAAGCACTTCACTGGCTGCAAATTAGTTTCTGGGCGAAGTATAAAGTGTTGGTTATTACCTTTAAAGCCCTACATGGTTTGGGTCCAGGCTACCTATGGGTCGCCTTCTCCTGTACAATCCGTCCCGCGCACTCAGGTCCTCTGGGAAGAATCTACTTAAGTCAGCCAAAACTAGGCTGACAAGTATTACCCAGAGGACCTATTCTTCTGCTGCCCCCAGATTGTGGAGTGGCCTGCCGGAGGAGATTCGTCAACTTAGCAGTCTTTTGGAATTCAAGAAAGCCATAAAGACTGATCTCTTTCGGCAGGCCTATCCGGTTGAATTTTAGGATGCTTTTAAGATGTTTTTAAGATGTTTTAATAATGTATATTATGTTTTTTAATTAGTTTATATATTTTATGTTCATTGTTGTTCCCCGCCTCGATCCAAACGGAGAGTCGGGTAAGAAATAAATTCCTCCTCCTCCTCCTCCTCCTCCTCCTCCTCCTCCTCCTCCTCCTCTTCTTCTTCTTCTTCTTCACCACGGTGCTTCAGTTTGGCCTTTCCACCACTCCCATGGTCTTCACGAAGTGTGTAGCCGTCATCTGTGCCCACCTTCAGTCTCAGGGCATCCAAGTCATAGAATCATAGAATCATAGAAAAATAGAGTTGGAAGGGGCCTACAAGGCCATCGAGTCCAACCCCCTGCTCAATGCAGGAATCCAGGTCAAAGCATCTCTGACAGATGTCTGTCCAGCTGCACCTTGAATGCCTCCAGAGTGGGAGAGCCCACGACCTCCCTAGGTAGTTGATTCCATTGTCTTATTGCTCTGACAGTCAGGAAATTTTTCCTGATGTTTAGGTGGAATCTGGGTTCCTGTAACATGACCCCATTATTCCATGTCCTGCAAACTGGGATGATCGAGAAGAGATCCTTGCCCTCCTCTGTGTGACATCCCTTCAAATACTGGAAGAGTGCGATCATATCTCCCCTCAGTCTCCTCTTCTGAAGGCTAAACATGCCCAGTTCTTTCAGTCTCTCCTCATAGGGCCTTGTTTCCAGTCCCTTTATCATCCTTGTTGCCCTCCTCTGAACCCTCTCCAGTTTGTCTACGTCCTTCTTAAAGTGAGGTGCCCAGAACTGGACGCAGTACTCAAGATGAGGCCTAACCAGTGCCGAGTAAAGGGGAATTATCACTTCCCGCGATTTGGAAGCTATACTTCTATTAATACAGCCCAAAATTGCATTTGCCTTCTTTGCAGCCACATCGCATTGCTGGCTCATATTCAGTTTGTGATCTACCACAATTCCAAGATCCTTCTCACTTGTAGTATTGTTGAGCCAAGTGTCTCCCATTCTGTAACTCTGCATTTGGTTTCCTCTCCCTTACCTGAATGTCTACCCATACCTGAATGACTGGCAGCTGGTGGACTCTTCAGAGCAAGCACTCCATCAGGCATTGGACTTCACTCTTCACCTCCTAAGCACCCTCGGATTCTACGTGAACTGGAAGAAGTCTATCCTACAGCTGTCAAGATCGATCCAGTTCATCGGAACCATCCTTGATTCGAAGCAAGCTCGAACCTTCCTCTCTTGGGACCGGGCCCACATTATACTTACCTTGGCTACCAAGCTGTACTGTGCTCGTCGGACAACTGCCCATGGAGTTCAGTGACTCCTAGGATTCATGGCCTTGCTAGAATTCTAGGATTCATGGCCTCTAGCCTTCCAACTCTATGATCTATGAAATCTATGACAGTCTCGGTGGTCACATTTGCCGGACTTTGGTTGTGACCCCTGCAGACTTGGTTCCTCAAGGCCTTCAATACCAAGAGGAGTGCACGCTACACTTACCTGATGCTTTCACATGAAAGACTCCCCCCTCTTGTGGATGGATAAGATTCATCTATCGAAGGTCCTTCCCTTCATGCCTCCAGCACCAACAAGGACTCTGACAACCGATGCCTCCTTGATGGGTTGGGGGGCCCATTACGGGGAGAGCATGGTTCAGGGTCAGTGGTCTGGCTCGGAATCCATGCCCATATAAACTTTCTGGAGCTCCTAGCCAGTTGGAAGGCATTATAAGCCCTCAAAGCCAACTTGAGAGGAAACAGTATACTAGTCATGACCGACAACACCACTGTGGTGGCCTGCTTAAACAAGCAAGGCGGAACGAGGTCTACAAAACTCAACGCTCTGACCCTCCGCCTCTTCAACTGGGCCATCCCTCGCCATCCATATTGCCGGGAAGGACAATGTTCTTGCAGATGCCTTGAGCAGGATCACGAATGGCAACTGAACTCTCAGGTGAAGGAGGAACTTTTTCTCATGTGGGGTTCTTCCAAGGTCGATCTGTTCACAATGGCGGAGAATACAGCCTGCGAGACCTTCTGCAGCAGGGCAGGAGTGCCTTCATCCATCGTTGGTCGGGGGAACTGTTCTACCTCTTTCCTCCCATCCTGCTAATAACCAAGGCCATCGCTAAGATCCACTCCGACCACGCGAACTGTGTCCTCATCGCCCCCTGGTAGCCAAGACAACCATGGTTCACATCATTCGTTCACAGCAAATTTTTATCGAGATAAGCTGGTGCTTCTCCCTAACATCTCCTTCCTGCCAAAGGTGGTGTCTGAGTTCCACTTGAGCCAGGACATCGGCCTGCTGGCTTTCTTTCCATTGCCATCCATGCTGATAGAGAGGACGATGCACACACTCGATGTCAGGAAGGTGTTTGCTTTCTACAAGGCTCAAGACAGAATCCACCCATCGATCCCAGAGTCTCTTCTTCTACTATGGACGACGAAATGCATGACTTCATTTCCCCTCAGAGGTTTGCCAACTGGATCGTTCAGACAGTAAGACTGGCGTACGAGCTCAGCCGACTCCTGCTTGATAATGCAGTGACGGCTCATTCGACCCGCAATGTAGCTGCCTCATTTGCCTTTGGTCGAGGAGTCTCCTTACCAGAACTCTAAAGCCGCGACTTGGTCCACACTGTCGATGGTCATTCAGCAATACCGCTTGGACATCCGAACTCATTCAGACTGTGCATTTGGCAGGACTGTGCTTTCTTCTATCTCTCTCTGATGGCACTGACCCTCCACCGGTAAGTCATCTTGGTACATTGTCCATATGTGTGATGCGCAGAAACCATGAAGAAGAACAGGTTGCTTACCTGTAACTGTGGTTCTTTAAGTGGTCAATTCTGCAGTCACACAACCCACCCACCGTCCCCACTTCGGTGTCACTGTCGATATCTATGGAGCACCCTGAAGCGGTTCTTTTCAACATCGGTGCCAATGTCAGTCCTTTGTATCAATGTTTTGGTACCGAGAATTCTTTTGGTCCTGAGGCCAGAATAGGTGGTCTCAGGAAACTGAGGGAATAGGCAGGAACCTGCTAGAAGGATGCACAGTAGGACGGTGGGGGAAGGGTTCCCACCTAAAACGCCTCAGCTTTAGAAGTTTCCCGAAGGAGACCTCAACACAGACGCAGAGTTACAGGATGGGGGATACTGGGTTCAACAATACTACAAGTGAGAAGGATCTTGGAATTGTTGTAGATCACAAGCTGAACATGAGCCAGCAATGTGATGTGGCTGCAAAAAAGGCAAATGCTATTTTGTGCTGCATTAATAGAAGTATAGCTTCCAAATCACGGGAAGTACTAGATCCCCTCTACTCAGCACTGGTTAGGCCTCATCTTGAGTACTGCGTCCAGTTCTGGGCACCACACTTTAAGAAGGATGTAGAGAAACTGGAAAAGGTTCAGAGGAGGGCAACAAAGATGCTCAGGGGACTGGAAACAAAGCCCTATGAGGAGAAATGGAAAGAACTGGGCATGTTTAGCCTTCAGAAGAGGAGACTGAGGGGAGATATGATAGCACCCTTCCAGTACTTGAAAGGCTGTCACACAGAGGAAGGCCAGGATCTCTTCTCGATCATCCCAGTTTGCAGGACACGGAATAATGTGCTCAAGTTACAGGAAGCCAGATTCCCCCTGGACATCAGGAAAAACTTCCTGAATGTTACAGCAATACGCCAATGGAACCAACTACCTAGGGAGGTGGTGGGCTCTCCCACTCTGGAGGCATTCAAGGTGCAGCTGGACAGCCATCTGTCAAGGATGCTTTGACTTCGGTTCCTGCACTGAGCAGGGGGTTGGAGTTGATGGCCTTATAGGCCCCTTCCAACTCTGCTATTCCATGATCTATGATTCTATGTGTGACTGCACAGATGACCACACAAAGAACCACAGACAGTTACAGGTAAGCAACCTGTTCTTTTTTTCTTTCTTTAAACCCCTCCCCCATGGGGGGCATTTCAGCATGAAAACAGGATGGGGGGGGTCCAGAATTGGGGACACACAATCTTACTGAGTGGTAAGTTAATCAGACACATATGCATAGCGGTGCTAGGAAGAGGAATGTTGCTTATCCCTGGCTGTGAGGAGCAGCCAAAGAGGCTTTTATAAAAATGTTAAAGAAAGAAAAATATAACCCTCAGCCATCTAGTCCTAAAAAGTAAGGTCAGCTCCCCCCCCCCCGAAGATATGACATATATATGTCAACGCCGGTGCTTTGCAAGGCAAGGAAGAGCGGAGCGGGGGGAATTTCATCACAGCAGTATAGAGGAGTTGTGCTGCAAAGGCCACTGGGATACGTGCTGGGAGCGGGTGAAGGACGAAGGGGAAACGAACCATGGCAACTGGCGAGCACCTGATCGTCTGTCTGCAGCAGTGTGCTTTAGCGAGTGATTAACTAACCCATCATAGCTTGTTTTCAGCATGGCCTATCCTGAAGCGAAGCAGTCCATTAGGTGATACCAAGGATAGCTTCTTGGTGAGGCAGCCTGAGGACTCCTTGGAGATTTAAGAGTTAGTTTATACATTTGAACAGAATCCTGTGGTGATGGTTTCCCTGGATAATTCCACTTCCAGCTGCAGTTGTGTGAGGAAGGTATTGCATATTTGAATGTTCCCCCCACCCCTAGTCTCATAGGTATATCAAACAATAGTACACTGGGGAGAAAGGGAGAAAGTTAAAATGAACTTAGCATGCTGTTTTTCTCTGTACATGAAGACTTTTTTTTTCCTTGAAGGAGAATTGAAACATACAACCCTCTGCTTCCAGCAGGAAGTGGTTCAGTCCCTGAAAAGTTTTACCACTCAGTTCTGCTAAATGTATACATTTGCCTTGGGTTAGAGGCCTAATGAAATTTCAACTTTTCTTGTAAAGGATTCTAGCCATAGTGATACTTTCCAGTGTTAAACATAAGCAGTGTTGCAGTATGCTATGTGTTAATAGCAAATCCATTGAAAAGCTGCCTTGGGTGTGCGATACAAATTATTATGAATAATATTTGAGAGTGATTGGGATAACCAATATCTTGATGTAAGGGCCGTGGGCTATTTGTTGAAAGCTTATATTGCATTTGTTAGGAATTAAAAGAATACAAAGAAATCTGAATATAGGAGATCTATGTAATTAAAAATGACTTTCATGAGGAAGGGACAATATGATGAAAATTATATAACATATGTCTTGGAATACCATTCATGTTAACTTTTCTTTGTACTGAAACAGATTCCAGGCAGTACCAAAGTTGCTGTTCCCTATCTTGAGTTCTTGTCAAGGTTCGCTAGACCAGTTGACGATCTCTGCATAAAGTAAGAGCTTTTGTATTATTTAGATAGCGTTAAATTGTAACACTCTGATATAGGTGGAGCTAGTAATGGTGAACTTAAGATAGAACTACACCGCACCAAGAACATGTGGCTGCCACTGAAACTGAAAATGGCAAGTTTGTGTTCAGTTTCTCTAACACTGAAAACCCCCACACCCCGCATGTCCTCCAGTTCAACTTTTCCCAAGGCCATTAGGATTTACATTTTCTCACCTTCACCAGTGGCAGCCAATTATGTGGAGCAGGGGAGGGGAAATGCACATAATAATGCCATCAGGGCATGTGGTAAGTAGTATTGGACACAATGCAGTGGAAGCAGGGAACACAGCACAGGGCTGCTGTTTTCAGCAGTTTTGCCATCACCGCTTTTACAAGCAAGGCATGAAGATTGTTTGCACCTAGTAATCAAGATTCATAATGCTGCTGAGCATCAAGATTTCATTTAAGCTGTCCTGGCCAATAGCCATCAACAGACCTGTTTTTCATCAAATCCAGCTTTAAAACCGTCTATGGCCTGCTCTATACATACCAAAGAATGTGATGGTAAAGGCCTGAGGTGTTAGAAATTTGAACTGTACTACCACAAATTTCAGGTGGGGAATCGTATTTTTATTTATTTATTTATTTATTTATTATATTTATACCCCGCCTTTTTTCCTGCAAGGAACCCAAGGCGGCTTACATAATCCTCCTCCTCTCCATTTTATCCTCACAACAACCCTGTGAGGTAGGTTAGGCTGAGAGTCAGTGACTGGCCCAAAGTCACCCAGTGAGTTTTATGGCTGAGCGGGGACTAGAACCCAGATCTCCTGAGTCCCAGTCTAACACTCTAACCACTACGCCACACTGGCTTTTGAATGCTATCCTATGTAAAAACAAACAAGCCTCCCTGTAAGTAGAAAATAACTCCAGCCTGCTCCCTGCAGTGCTTTTTTGGAATGTTCCCCCCAAAACGTGCAGATTTTGGGGTGGGGTGAATCTAGGGGGATCATTTAAACTTAGGGGAATCATTTAAAAAGGGCATTTTCAGGCTGAAGTGACAGAGACCACTGCCACCTAATTTTGCTGCATGTGTACAGCGGGCACAAGCTCTTCTACCAAGCTCTTCAGATATGTGCATAGTAAAAGAGAGAGGAAAGAAATGGTGGTTCAACTACACAGTAAGGAGGGCAAAATGCTAACAGATGACAAAGAAAAGGCAGGAGTGTTCAATTCCTACTTTGGCTCAGTCTTCTCCCGAAAGAGGGTCTATGACCCCCCTGGCAAACCTGAAGTACAAGCTGAAGAGGCAGGGTTGCAGCTTGAGATTGATAGGCAAATGGTCAAGGAACACCTGATTACTTTGAATGAGTTCAAATCTCCAGGCCCCGATGAATTGCATCCTAGAGTAATAAAGGAACTGGTAGAAGAACTCTCAGAACCACTGTCTGTTATCTTGGAGAAATCATGGAGGACAGGTGATAGTTATAGATCACAAGTTGAATATGAGCCAGCAATGTGATGTGGCTGCAAAAAAGGCAAATGCTATTTTGGGCTGCGTTAATAGAAGTATAGCTTCCAAATTGCGTGAAGTACTAGTTCCCCTCTACTCAGCACTAATTAGGCTTCAACTTGAGTGTTGCATCCAGTTCTGGGCACCACACTTTAAGAAGGATGTAGACAAACTGGAAAAGGTTCATAGGGGGCAACAGAGATGATAAAGGGACTGGAAACAAGGCCCTATGAGGAGAGACTGAAAGAACTGGGCATATTTAGCCTTCAGAAGAAAAGATTGAGGGGAGATATGATAGCACTCTTCAAGTACTTGAAAGGTTGTCACACAGAAGAGGGCCAGGATCTCTTCTCGATCATCCCAGATTGCAGGACACGGAATAATGGGCGCAAGCTACAGGAAGCCAGATTCTGCTTGGACATCAGGAAAAAATTCCTGACTGTTAGAGCAATATGCCAATGGAACCAACTACCTAGGGAGGTGGTGGGCTCTCCCAATCTGGAGGCATTCAAGGTGCAGCTGGACCTTGAGGCTGTCAGGGATGCTTTGACTTGGATTCCTGCATTGAGCAGGGGGTTGGACTCGATGGCCTTATGGGCCCCTTCCAACTCTACTTTTCTATGATTCTATACCCACTCCAGTGGCGCTGTGCCATGGCAAACCATTATGGTCATGCCATCCCTTCCAGAAGATCATCTTGGTCTGAGGTGCAACTTGCCAC
The DNA here is from genome assembly GCA_021292165.1 of Shinisaurus crocodilurus. Taxonomy (NCBI): domain Eukaryota; kingdom Metazoa; phylum Chordata; class Lepidosauria; order Squamata; family Shinisauridae; genus Shinisaurus; species Shinisaurus crocodilurus. The sequence continues at coordinate 187,205,048 of CM037879.1, forward strand.
TTCCCACCTTCTCTGTTGTAGAAAGAATAACAAAGAGCCTCATGGCACCTTAAAGGCAAACACATTTATTATGGCATAAGCTTTCATGGACTGGAGTCCATTCCATCAGATGCATGTTTATTGTTTTTATGTTAAAGCAGATCATGCTTTAACATAAAAACAATAAACATGCATCTGATGGAAAGTTGGTATAGCTACTGTTTTTCTCTGAGCCTGCACAAGTGAGTTTAGGGCTACATTCTGACCTAAGCTAAAACTGGTGACCTTTTTAAAGCAAACATCTTGGATTGTAGAGCCCCATGTACATGGATGGCACTATATATGAATAAGTAAACAAGCAAACAAATGAAAGAGTATTATGCTTGGACAGCATTTGGAAGTAGTGTTGTGTGAGGGCTTGAGACAAACAGAAAGGGTTCTCGGAGCATATTTGCAGTTCTCTGAACCCAGCTTGAAGCCTGAATGGTTGGGGCCAAACTGAATGAGTCAATGAGAGATGTATGGTTAGATCTCCCTCCCCATCCCACCTCTCTTAGTCCAAAGCAGCTATGTGGGGAGGAAGGACCCAAATTGGACTGGGGTGCTGAAGGTGTGTGTGTGTTTAAACCCTTGCCCCCCACATCAGGTACTTGATGTACGTATATGTTTTCTTCTGTGTAGCAAATAACTGCTTTACGGGTGTGGCGATGATTTAGATCAGGAAAATAATGTGTGTGGAAAGGGGTATATTCCCCTGCTCAGGCTGCCTGATGGAATTCCACACCCTGTGGCTGTTTAAACTAAAAAAAGAAAAAAGAACACATGGGAGGGAGATACGAATCTCCCAGTGTCTCACCTAGCTTTGTCCTCAGACGTACCACCAAATCAAATGCTGTCCAAAGCCGTTCTGGCCTGCTCTTTCCCACTGGTCTGGCTCCATCGCTCACTACTACTGCTGCTACCTCCTCCTTGGTCTGCAGCTGCAAATTCTGAGTCTTTTGCCCATTTTGATAGTAGGGTGGGCTTTGGTCTGCAACATTATATGTGTTTATTTTATTGAACTGTTCTTTTAGGTGGAGTAATATTGGAGATAGCCGGACAAGGACGTTAATTCAGCTGGAGTGCCTCTTAAGGGAGAAGGTACCGTACAGCAAATAACTCATACTGCAGAGGGAGGGGTCCACACTTTTTTCTGGCCTTGGTAGCTAGCCATGGTTTGTGGTCACTGCCCATATCTCCCAAGTTCCCTGACATACTCAGAGAACTCATGGGAAAGGAGAGTTATGGGTTTTGGAGACATTGAGAAGCAGTGAAGGTCGGTCTTACTGCTTCTGGCTTGCCCCAATGTCTGGTGCAAAGTGAGGGACTGATCTTGCCCCTCAGAACTTTCTGCCAGCTTAGAGACACTTGGAAGCAGTGAAAGAGAATCTTGCTGCTTCCAAGTGTCTTCAAGGCCTAGAGTATATGTCAGAACATGGGAGCATGGAGGGTTCTTTTCTCTCTTTCCTCCTCCTGGTCCCAGTGTGAAGTGAGATACCCCTTTCCCTTCTGAGTTTTCTGTGATGCACTGAAAATTCAGGGAAGAGGCTTGTTCAGTGTTGGGTAAACAGACTCCAGGAAAAGATGTATGGATCCTTTACACTGGGCATTACTCAGTGATGAAATACCTTAAATCAGGAGTAGGCAACCTTTTTGAGTCATTGGCATATTTGGCAATTTGAGAAACTGTCCTGAGCATCACACAAAATGGCTGCCATGGGAAGTGTGGCAAAAGCCAAGTAACCTGCCAAAAGACAAGGCAAAGGTGGTATCTGAGCCTCAACACACCGAACAGCTCCCTTGAACCCAATGTTTTCAGCACTGACAGAAACCTATTCATAGCAATCCCAGCTGCTGGTAAGAAAATGTGTTATAATTTTTTAATGGGAGGGGTAGAGCACCTTGGTAGGCACGAAGAAAGGTGTCCAGGGGCTTATTGGGGCCCACAGGCACTGTGTTGCCTACCCCTGACTTAAACGCACATCATTCACCAGATGCGAACCATGTTGCCATAACCCTCCAGGCCTATTATTAGGTAGGAAGCCTTGATGGAGGAATTGCAAGTACAGCTACAACATAGGATGGAACTGCCCCGGTTGCCAAGCTTCAGCTACTCTGGCACACGTGCTGTGTGTGCCATCACACCCACATGTATCTATATCAGATCCAGGTGCCAGCCTGCTTCTTTCAAGAAGGATGCTTGTATCCGTCATTCTAGACTGCGTGAGACATCCACATATCACCGAGTTGTCAGGACAGATTGCATCCAAGATGGTCTTTCCTCACTGCAGTAAAGCCTATTAGTCATCACTCAAATATAGTTCTTACTGCTGCCATCACTTTTCTTCAACTTGGCTATATGTATGCAGCTAACGGGGGGAGTAACATTTCCATTTTCCCACCATAAATGAAACAGCTGAGCTACCTTTCTGTTGCAATATTTATGAATCAAAAATATCCCCCATGGTCCCAATTAGGTTTCCAGAAAATTTGATTTATAAGGGCCTGTGTTTATTTGATTAAGGGCAATCTAAAATAAAGCTCGTATATAGTTTAATGCAGTGTCTTTAAAATTTTTTAGCCTTCTAAGTTTTGTTAAAACACTGCTTAAAGTGAAGGGAAAGTAGACAGAATTAAGGTTTGGATGATCCTACAATGTATTCATTTACAAAATGTCACATGGATTATTCCAAAATATATTTGCATTGTCAACATACAAATGCACATCAACCATCAAACAGATACACATTTATGTCAATTACTGAGATTGGGGTGAAATTGTGCAGTGAAGAGGTGAGGGTGTTGCATGTTCTATGCTTAATTTTTCTCCAGAAATTTTCAACTCCAGTTGGGAGCTGAATGTGTGGGTGCTTCTAAACCAGTTTCAAATCCTCAGCTGCAGGACAATAATAGCAACCTATCTATTAGGGTTTAGTTTATAAGCTCCTTGGAGCAGAGACCTGTTGTTTTAGCATATGTAAAGAGCCATGTGCTGTGAGGGCACAATGTGACAAATAAATTTATAAATAAAAATTGGTACTGTGTGAAACGACCCTGAGAAATGTTCCTATGTGTATTGAGACTCCTCCACCTTCATGTGGAATTTCTCAGAGCTGATGTATGCAGGAGGGTGCAGGCAAAGCACTTACAAGTCTGGGCTGGGATCTTGCATTTAAAGCATGAAGAGACGAGAGGGAACATTCAGGTGTGAAATTTGAGCTTAAGAACATGAGGACAGCCATACTTGATCAGACCAAAGATCTGGCTAGTCCAGCATTCTGTGTCCAATGGCACCACCACCACCCCGATGCTTTAAGAAGCTTGCAAGGAGCTAATGAAAGTGGTGGCTTCTCTCCAAAGTTTGTCCCTAGTGCTTGCGGCAGAGGTATACTTGCCCTCTATATGGAAGTTCCATTTAGCCATCACGGCTAATAGCCATTGACAGAACTCTGTGAATTATAGACCTCCCTCCATTCTAGAAGGCCTGTTTGGATGTTACTTCACTCCTACATCACCTCTAGACACAGTGAGATTGGGAACAGGTCTTGGGCTTGTGTTACACTTCCAGCTCCACACACACTTGGCAATGTCTGATCTGGAATGCCGCATTTTATTTAAGAACATAAGAAAAGCCCTACTGGATCAGACTAAGGGTCCATCTAGTCCAGCATTCAGTTCACACAGCGGCCAACCAGCTGCCCACAGGATTCCACAAGCAGGATATGTCCCACCCGCCCATGTTCCCTGGCAACTAATGTGCACAGGCATACTGCCGTTTTCGGCCATCTAGCAAAAATGTAGAGCAGGAATAGCAGGGAGGCGGAGATTGCCGCCGCTCCTCCCCCTCTGCATTGATGAGCTTGAGCCTCAGAGTTTGGAAGCTCACGCTCATCTTGATTGGGTTGCGCCCTAAGAAGATCAGCATCAGGGATATGATTACTGTTATGCCAACAGGGGCTTCACAAATACAATAATGAACCGTATGTTAAGGAGCAAATATCTTTCAACCAACACAAGACACTTTTAAATTGCCAGAGCAACATAAAGCAGGCTTGGAGGAAATGGGGGGGAGAGAGAAAATAACAAGAGGGAGAGAGCGCTTGGCTATCACACCATCATCACTCCTTTTTTCTTCCCAGTCTCCATCCCCCACACACTGCTACCCCTCTTAATTCCTCTCCCTCCCCGTTTTATGTTTATGAGGATCTGAAAATAATCTAATTCTTTCCTATCTGGTTTGGCCCATCTTTACCAGCTGGTAAATAGGAAACGTTCGCTGTAGGAAGCCAATCCTCTGCAGAGTGTAAACAGATGGAATCAATATAAAGTGACAAGTTAGACGGTGCTATTGAGAATATGGAGCCAAAACTAAGAGCATAACAGTTTCAGTACTTATTTTGTTCCAATTCATTTGGTGCTGAATAGCACTTCATATATGCACAGCTGTGCCCTTCTATAGTTTGGGTTTGTGCGTGTGCATTAAAAAAACAAAATCTTCCTTTTAGCCTTGATGGGGAGAATTCCAAAGAAAAACTTTAATTAAAGATTTTGTAGAAAGTATCCCAGACATATAATATAAGGGATAATGAGGCACAGGTATATTTATTGCTTAGGAACATCTATCTGTCTTTTTCGCCAATTTAATTTTTTTTTAAAAGAAAGCCCAAACCCTTTGTGTGGATTTGAGAGCACTTTTAGGTTGAAGTATGCACCACAGCCTGTTCACAAAGTAGGAGCTGCCCCATTCTTTTTGTCAGTGCTCCCTGTGCCCAGTGAGGAATTGTACTGTAGGCACAGAGTGTTTCTAGGCTCAGAGGATGAGAAATGGGAGAGCCTTGGGGTGGGGAAGGGCTCCATGTATGTTTTGGAGCAGCTGTCTCTGCTGTTTCAGGGAATGCTCCTTGCATATTGTGAGAAATCCCATTGGATATCCTTTCCATTGGGCTAAGAGCTTTTTGCTCTTATCTGTACTCTTGCGCACTTGTGAAAGACTGACAAAGAAAAATAATGAAAGTTGCATCCCGATTTGTGCAGTTTTGTGCAGGAAAAAAATGGTGGAGAACGAATGAGAGTCCTTCCAAAGTGGTGTTTGCATCAGTGGAGGTGGCAGTCACTGGGGAGGGAGGCTGGAGGTGGCACCGGTGAGATCGCAAAGAGCGGCACAGGCTTTTTTGCCACTCTTGCCAAGTGGCTCTATAGCCGCTTGGCACAAACTACGGTGCTGGGTTCGGACATCATGACAAGCCACTCTGAGAAAAAGCTATCCTCAACAAACCTACCACAAGTCATGCATTCTCAGGGTGGCTCACTGGGGAAAAATAGCCCATGCCAGATCACCCACACTGGGTTCAGACATCACAGTAAGCCTTGCTGACCCTAACATGGCTCATAAACCACCGTGGCTTATCATGACATATGAACCCAGTCACTAGTGATTATTGTTCTAAAACTAAGGGTACTATACTTAGTACATCAAGGGAGCATTTTATGGCAAAACAGAGCCTAGTGTTGCAAGGCACAAATGGAGATCCATTTGTATCAGTGCTGCCCAGTTCTTTTCTATGAATTGGAGAATGCTCTGTGCATCCAATGGAGTTCCTCACTTAAGCTCTTAGCCAGTGTCAGTTCAGTACTTAAAAGCCAGAGGATCACATCTCCAAGGGGGAGATATTGTCCCGCCCCACACATTTTGGTGCACTTACTCTGTTCACCATTCCCCCCCCCCCATTTTTGGTACTTCTGAACTGTGCTACTGGGTCCCCCCTTTCTCTTACTATTCTTTCTCTCCCAGACCTTCAGAACTGCTCAAATTAGCCTATTTGCACCCTCATGTTGTTAATATCCTTGTATGTTTCCTGCTCCTTTTCAGCACTCCCTTTGACAGCTGAAACATACAGGGAAATTGACCGTGCAAGACTACACATATCGGACAGCCGAATCTGCGCACTTGAGGAAGACCGACCCCCTCCCCCAAATTACGACCCCATTTGCGCAATTTTGAGGCACCAAATTTCTTTATTTTATTTTTTTAAGGTGGTGAATGAAGTAAGCACTCCAAAAAGGGGTAGTAATCGGAGTGGGGAGGGGACTGGGAAGAGGAGACGAGACGAGACAGGTTGTACTGGAGAGCTACTTTCTACTCACCCTTGAAATAAGGGAATGCAAATATCACAGATTTCATCTTTAGGACAATTTTGTAAAAGCTCTAATGTCCCCATTTCTCTGTTTCAGAGAAAAGATATTCACTTCCCTGTATGCAGAATACTAGTAATTAGTACAGTAATACCTTGGATTGTAAGCATAATTCGTTCCGGAAACGTGCTTGTAATCCAAAGCACTTGTATATCAAAGCGAAATTCCCCATAAGAAATTTGTACACATATTTTTAATTTAAGCTGCAATAAAGAATGATAGTATAAAGTCTTCATTTTTCTTGACTGTACTGTACTACAGTACTTGTATTGCAAGACGTCGCTTGTTTAAGTTAAAATTTATTTTTAAAATTTGCTTGTCTTGCAAAACACTTGCAGACCAAGTTACTTGCAATTCAAGGTTTTACTGTATATCTGATATCGCAAATACTTAGTACACCTAAACACTCCTTTAAAATAGGCTGACTGACACACACACACACCCCTAACACATTTTGTTTTCAGTCAATCTGTAGGCTTCAATAGCTGAACAAAGGTATTGTATATGTACTGCTCATTTGCTCAACAGAAATGAATACTATTTGAAACTAATTTCAACTTCTTGAAATAGAATTTTGACTGTCCCAAATATCATTTAGGATGAAAATTACTTTCACAACATTTGGTAGATGAAAAGTGTTCTTTTCTCATTTTTTGAGAGAGAAATCTGAAAGACTGTGGTGTGTTTTGGTGGGTTGTGCTTTTTTGGAGCATTTTGTGAAAGAGAAAAATATTGTTGATATCAGCACACTTGACCAATACCTTAACCTCAGCTTTATTGTCAATTATTTACTTATTTTAACATGCATCTTTTGAAAACACTGAATAGATTTCCAAAAAGATTAAACGCTTTATCAAGACCTGTAGACTTTTTGATTACAATCAAAATGGACAGATTCAGCGGCATGAGCTGAGAAGAATTCTAGAGGTCAATTGCTTCAGGATGACGGATTGTGAGTATGATAAGTAAGTAAAGAACAAGTTAAGGATTCTTGTACATACTTTGTAACACACTTTGCAGTCATATTAAGGCTACAATACTCAACAATATTTATCATTGATAAATCATTGATCATATTTTCCTTGCCACAGCTACCAACTACTTACATTTAGGATCATCAATCTAAGATTTAACAGTGACCAGATTCACATGTAGGTGAATTAATTAACCCACAATTTGCCAGGCATGAGCAGGAACGAGCAAGCGCACTGCCTCTGCCGCACTCCTCACTTTCATTTTACAACCTGCGATCTCCCCAGTCGTAGGCTGCTTTTGTGACATGTGAACCACTAAGAGCACTGTTCTATGGGCTAAATGAGCCTCTGCAGGCAACAGTGTCCTCGGGAGAGCCTCTCCTGCAGGTCTTAATAACTGGACAGGTTCATAACAAGACAGGTGATCCCTTAGATAGCCAGGCCCTAAGGCATTTAGGGCTTTAAAGGTTAAAACCAACGCCTTGAATGGAGCCTGGAAAACAGTTTGCAATCAGTGCAGATCTTTCAATAATGCTGTTTTATGATCTTAGTACCATGCACTGATTAGCAAGCTAGTTTCCATATTTTACCCTAGTTGAAGCTTCCAGACACTCTTCAAGGGTAGCCCTATGTAGAGCATGTTGCAGTAGTCTAAGCATGGTGTCACCAAGGCATGGATCACTGTTGACAAATCAGGCAGACTCAGGAAAAGTCACAGCTGGTGCAATAAACCTTTGTGGGGCACTGAAGTGTTATACCCCAACCATTGGAAATCTTATTCAGGCGCCTCTCTGGCTTCTGCTATTTCAACAGGTGTTGCTCACATATGTTCAGGCATGTTTACTGAGCTACAATGGCTGGACATTTGCTGCTTCTTTTTAAATTTTATTTTTAGTGAAAGCTGTTTTTTCCGGCACTCCTATAGAACGGTGGCATACATACAGTTTTGCCTAAAAATATATGGGAGGGTAGAGATGATTAGATTGGTTGTATGTGAAATTGGCTTGCTTGTATTTAACAGCATTCAGATTGGCACTCATGGGCAAGCAGGGAAGTTTGATCGGTATGATGGTGTTACTGGAGGTGTAGCTTGTACATGATTGGTGAAGGAGGGAGTTTTTCATTGAGGATCATTCAGGATCAGGTTTGGGATCTATTGGATGTGTGTGTAGTTAAACACTTCAAGGATGCCCTCAGTTTGCATGATGAGCTACATTCTTTCAGGCATGAAAAAAAATGTAGTGAACAAAGCTACACATGAAGCACAATGAAGTGGTAGAGTCGTGAGGTGGTAGAATAGGCTCCACTACTTCAGAATCCAGGGGGAAGATGGCATTTAAAAAAAACTCCTATATGGGGGGGGGACCCTCCCTATAAATAGAACAATAGAGGCAAAGAGGTGGGCATTAATCTTTCTCCTGATGTGCTAGTTTTTTGTTTGGAATGAGAAGTGGGTTTTTGTTTGTTTCTATGTAGCAGAGCATTCAGAAGATATCCCCTGCATATAGTCTGAAGTGGTTCAGTTCATTTTACAACCTTAGGGTCTAATGACACATTACATTATGTAGTGTGTAGCTGAGTCTGATCGTCTACCTTAGTGTAATTATGAATCAGGACCAGAGCACACTGGGAGTGGAGGATCAAACCTCCCACCACCACCAAAATTCCACACACACATGCTGGGTGTGTGTGTGTGTGTGTGTGTGTGTAAAAAGAAGAAAAGTCTCTATTGGAATCAATGGAGGTTTTTTTTTTTTTAGCCCCTTACAGGGAGTGTTGTAGAATTTCGGAGGTGTGAAATGGATGGAGAGAAGTTTAATCTCTATCTCATTTCTGTTGTAGAGGTGGACCCAACCTCAGGTCTGGATTGAGTAAGGGTGGATTTCTAGTAGGAGCCAGGATCTTGTCTCTATGTTTGTAGAACGAAAGATAATTTATATGCTGGTTGTGCTTTCAGTAAGCGGTTCTGTCTGAGTAGGATATATTCTGCTGGAGCTTGAAATGACTTTCATTTGGGAGGTCCATGGAGTTTTAATAAGCTGCAGTTGCAGAAACATTGAGTTGGACAGAAGCCTACAGGAAAAATGAAAGAAATTAGGATAGACTATGTATTTGTTTTGCTTTGCTCTAAATATTTTATATCTCTCATTACCAGCAACCTCAAACCCAATTTTAGTCCATCTTTACAAGCTGGCCTTGCTGTTTGGTGTTCCTCTTTTGTGTGTGTGCTTGGGATGTTCTCCAGAATTAGATCACACACAAAAAACCCTTTATATAATTTGGTACATGCAATTACAGAACAGAAGTAGTGCTTTTCCAAAGCAGGGAAATGAAAAACAACAAAATGTGGCTTTATTTGACAATAAATCTTGTACTTGGCATTGAAGACTGGGATGTGATAAATCTGTATGGATGTTATTACATCAATGGTAGTGAGTAGCATCATAAAAAAGATCACACATTTTTATTTGGAGCATTTAAGGCTGAATAAAAATGATGAAATTTATTCTCTAGAGATTTGTAAAATTTATGTATGAAACAACAGACTGGATCCATCTTTAGTGGAATTGAATGTTAGTTCACTTAAAATTGCTCTCATGTAACTTGCAAGAGGGCAGGGGATGTGGGTCAGGTGTTCTAGCTTCTTCTGTGCATCTTAACCTTCCCTCCTAGTGCCACTGCTTTGATTAAAGGGGCTCAGGACAAAACCTTGTTTGTTTTTTACATTTGTATTCAGGCCTTTCCTGAAGGTCCCAGCTTTACAGTAGGGAAGTAATTTAAAAAATGTGTAGACAGGATTGGGTCCGTGTAGGACTATCTTTCCCTCTAACAGCAGTCTTGGTTGGTTTAGTGCAGGGGTCCTCAAACTTTTTAAACAGGGGGCCAGTTCATTGTCCTTCAGACTGTTGGGGGGCCGGACTATAGATTGAAAAAAATATGAACGAATAGATCAAGTAAAAAAAATGGACCGAGTCCTTTTTTTTTACTTGATTAAATGGAAAGTTATTATAAATTAATAATAAATTAATTATAAATTAATTTGTTGTCTAAAATTGAAATACATTAAATTTTTAAAAGGTATGGAGAGGCTTGATTTGCACACTGCACATATCTTATTTGTAGTGCAAAAAAACAGGAAAAAACAGTACAATATTTAAAATGAAGAACAATTTTAATCAACATAAGCTTATTAGTATTTCAATGGGAAGTGTGGGCCTGCTTTTGGCTAATGACTTCCTGCATCTAATAATGCAGTGGACTCTGGTCCATGAAAGCTTGAGCCAAATTTGTTAGCCTTAAGATGTCACAAGACTCTTGGTTTTGCTGCAACATGGACTAACCAAGGCTACCCCTCGTGAAATTAACACAGTTTGGGATAGCTTTTCAGTTAAGGTTGCACTCTTGTTCTGTTTTTTAGGTTTGTTTGTTCGTTTTTAAATGGACCATGTGGATATTAGTAATAAAAAAAAAATATCCCTGCAAGGATGAAGCCAGACTATCCCAGTTCCCGTGTGCCACGTTCAAGCTATCAGCTCTGTTCATTTTTTTTTTAAGAAGTTTTCTACACAGAAAGCAGTTCCACATAGGAAAAGCATATTGCCTTACCAAACTGACAGGCAACTGCATCCTAATCCATGCTTACTCACTCTGCACGCAATGGTGCTTACAGCCTTACAGTGCACAATCTTATACATATCTACTCAGAAGTAAAGTCCAACGGGCTTACTCTCAGATAACTGGCTATAGGACAGCAACCTTCAGCACACACCAAACAAGAGCCTCATGTATGAAAATACCTTGATTCAGATCCTTCCTGTTGTTGAAAAAGCAAAGCTAGCCGTGCTGGTCCACGAGAAGGTGGGGTGGTGTTGCAAAACCCGCAGTTGGGAAATACCATTATTATTAAATTCTGGTTGCACATTTTTGTGGATTTTTAAAATTGATCCCAATAAACGCATTGCCCGACTGTGAATTTTGGACCCCACCCCTTCCGCTCCTGGTCCTCTGTTTCTTCAACAAGTTAACTCACTGTTGCTAAACACAAGGAGGGAGAAGGGCTTGCGAGGTGGGGGCTGGCAGAAAGGAGAGTTTGCAAAGGATCGAGGTGGGGGCTGGCAGAAAGGAGAGTTTGCAAAGGATCGAGGTGGGGGCTGGCAGAAAGGAGAGTTTGCAAAGGATCGAGGTGGGGGCTGGCAGAAAGGAAGAGTTTGCAAAAGATCGAGGTGGGGGCTGGCAGAAAGGAGAGTTTGCAAAGGAGCAGGCGACTCAAGGGACAGGGGAGGAAGGGGCAGAAGAAAGAGGGCAGCTCACTCACCTGGTCCACTCCTCGGGCATCCCCACCTAAGGAAAAGGAGGAGGCCATGTTGTGAGGCACTGGCCGGGCCCTGCGACCTGCTCCTGGAAGGTGAATGGTTCGCCTGAGGGAAAAGGCAAGGTGGGCGCGTGCGCCGAAGCGCGGTGGTGGTGGTGGTGGTGGTGGTGGTGGGTGTTCTCTAACCCAGGAACTCGGCTGAACAGTGCGCAGTTTTACCCTGCAGGAGGGTGGTGCCCACCCACTCCTCCCCTTCCCCCCCACAGGAGACACAGGGCTGCCGCCGGGCCGGATGAAAAGACCCACCGGGCTGGATGTGTCCCGCGGGCCGTAGTTTGAGGACCCCTGGTTTAGTGCCTGTCAGTTTGAAAGGGAAATGGGGCCACCCAAAAATAAAGGAGTGGTTTCTACATATTCTGGGAACCATTTTGGTACACAGAAGTATATAAGTTTGTAAATTAAAAGAAATAATATATTTAAATGACCTGACAAGAACATGTGAGCTTTCAGGCTACGCTGACTGGGGCATGCTGGGAGTTGTAGGCCAAAAACATCTGGGGACCCAAGGTCGGAGAACACTGGTCTAAAGCAGCCCGAAGTCAGGCAGATGGTAGTTCCCTTCCACTGTTATACATGTAAAGGCGTCTTCATGTGATCACCTGAGAATGGGACTGTGTGGCTTTCCCTCAGCTCTGATTTTGTGTGGCATCTCCTGGCCCCACCCCTGATGTCCATGTGTTAAGCATGGATGTTTGCAGGGAACACCCTCCTGACACGGACCTCTGCATGTGTAGGCTTTCCTGGGAGCTGGAGCCCTCTCAGCCTATGCAGGTGGGCGTTCTCCCTGCACATGTGCACAGCTAACACGTGGATGTCAGGCAGGGGAAACCATTTGATGTCAGGGGATTGTGTCTAAGCATGAGTGTCTGGTCGAGGCATAGAATGTTTGTGGTAAACTGAAAAGAACCTGCCCCTCCCCCAATGATGGAAAATGGAGAGTAGGAGAAGAAAGGGAATTGACATATTCAAGCCCTTGACAGCTTCTAGCAAGCTTCCTGGACAGGGGTTGTGACTTGTGAGGTTAAACTTAAAAGCACTCACCCTGTTTCAGAAAGAGAGGCAAGAAAAACAACTCCTTTTCCTTTCCCCACTCTCCAGAACTCCATGGCCCCCACCTCACTATATAGCTATAAAATGCTCAGATTTGGGGCTCGCAGTCCTCTAGCACAGCAGGGGATTGCCGTGGGGGCGGGGGGGGGAGAGAAAAAGTGTCCTTTATTCCCCACTCCTGAAACTCCCCCTGTCTCCAAGAAGCCTGGACAGCACTACAAGGCTCCTGTTCCAGGTTGGTTGGAACCCTGAACACAAATACCCCTCTTAAGTCCTGAGGATACACTGCAACATTTTGTTGCAGGTTCCAGTTGTCAGCTCTGATTGCTAACTGGGATCTCCATATTCAGAGAGATGGTTTATCTTGGCATATCGGGACCAGGTGAAACATTATATGGAAAGCATGTGTAACAGCCTTTCGAATTATTTTTAATGGAAAACAACGTGATGGTTCGAGTGTCAGAATGGCAGCAGGGTGCTGATGCTGGTGCTGTTTAAGCCTTTCCTCTCTAGCTGTTTTTCCCACTCACATTGCACCCTTTGCTGCTTTTCCACCTAAGGAGAAAAGGATATGTGTATCCATATCCTCCCCCAACAGATAGAAGGGCAGGTGTGTGTGTGTGTGTGTGTGTTGTGTGTTTGGGGGAGAAATACATTTTGAGCAAAAAAGTGGCTGGGGAAAGGCTTAAACAGCTCCCACTCCTCCTTCAGTCAATTCCTTCAGACAAACTGGCATCTTGTGTGACTGCTTTTCATTTGAAAAGAAGTCAGGAAGCGATTAAATAAACCTCCCATTTAATATCTCGTTTAGCTATGAAATCTATGAGACTGGAGTTGAGCAAGAGGGGAGGGGAGCTGCCTCTAGGAGGATCATAAGCAGTACTCGGACTCTGCTTGACCAGTGGAACAGAATGCTGGACTAGAGAGTCCTTCAGTCTGATCCAGGTAGGCTCTTAATGCTTTTAGGGCTGCCACCCATTCAGAAGGATCACATTTTGCAATATATGTCCACAGTAACTAGAAAAGTTTCTATGAGCGAGTGTCAATGTTTTTGTGACTTGGGTCTCATAATAGAAGTGTTACACAGGCCAGTTAATATCACTTAGACTAACTGTGGAGGAAGGGGGGGCTGGCTGACCCGCCACACCCCCACCCTTTCCTACCCAAAGGACCCAAGACCCCCAGAGATCTCAAGGTACCAGACTGCCAGCCTCAGCTGTCTGCAATCCTACTTGAATCTCTGTTCAGGGACTTGCCTTTGTCACTGTAACCTGGATTTAGTTGCTGGAACCACAGAGCAATCCACAAATACCATGTGGGGTAAAAACCTAAAAGGAGGTTTATTCAGGTAGCATTTTACAACAAAAGGTGGGAAATGAGAGAAGCACAAAATAGAGAGAGACACTTTGGTACAAAGTAAAGCTGCAAAATAACAAAACCTGATTCATTATATCTCCCAGGCACACAACCATGTTACCTGGGGGTCAGTTCTCTTCCAAGGTTGGATCCAGCACAGCCTTGCTGCCCAGGAGGACTACTTCCACCTACCCGAAGGTCTGAGATGGGTAGCCCTCCACAAGGCCTGTCTTTACCAGAGCCCTCACTCAGCTAATTTCACCAGGAGCTACCTGGGGTCGTATCCTGAGGCCCCCCCGAAGGCTTGGACCTCTGCCTGGCTTGCTGCCATTGCTCCACAGCCAGCAACCACGCGACGAACAAAGACCAAAACCCACACGTTGGGAAATATACCTTTCCCGCCTCCCCTCCTCTCTGTAGCTCTGCTGCCTTTTAGCCAATCATGATACACCACCTGGCCAGGCAGGGGAGGGAGACTCATGACTTATGACATTTGCATCTGAAAAGCTGTGTCTCCGGCTCTTCAGGACTTCCAGGCGCCATCGCCTCCTCCCAGTCTTACTCGGTTTACACATGAGGAGGCGTGTGTGTGTGTGTGTGTGTGCAGAAACCCTCAAAGGCTCTTTTCTCCACACTAACTTATTTCCCAGGGTTGCTGTGGAAAAATGGGATAATTACCATGATACACTGCCCTAAAGCTATTTTGAGGAGAGACTGAAAGAACTGGGCATGTTTAGCCTTCAGAAGAGAAGACTGAGGGGAGATATGATAGCGCTCTTCAAGTACTTGAAAGGTTGTCACACAGAGGAGGGCCAGGATCTCTTCTTGGCCATCCCAGATTGCAGGACACGGAATAATGGGCTCAAGTTACAGGAAGCCAGATTCTGTCTGGACATCAGGAAAACCTTCCTGACTGTTAGAGCCATATGGCAATGGAACAAACTACCTGGGGAGGTGGTGGGTTCTCCCACACTGGAGGCATTCAAGGTGCAGCTGGACAGCCATCTGTCAGGGATGCTTTGACTTGGATTCCTGCATTGAGCAGGGGGTTGGACTCGATGGCCTTATGGGCCCCTTCCAACGCTACTGTTCTATGATTCTATGAGTAAGGGTGGGGAATACAAATGTAATTTTTTTTTTGGAAGTAAAATAAGCATTTTACACCATAAGCCATCTTCTGCTACCAAATGGTCAACCAAGCTAAACAGCTAAAAAAATTTCAGATGGAAAACTGAGTGTACAAATTAAAGAGAAAATGTTATTAAATTCTTACTTTATAAATTCTTATATTAATTGTTTATAAAGGTATAAATATTTCATATGTTTATTCTCCAGTATTTTACTTTAGATATATTAAATTTAGTTTGTTTGATTCTTTTAGGCTGTGGAATCGATATTGTATTTGTCGAACAAACACACTGAATTATAAAGAGTTTTTGCAGTATCTTGGCATACATTTGGACAAAAAAAAGAAAAGAATTACAGAAAGTCAAGATTCAGGTAGGCATTTGCAAGGGGATTGGATGGCACAGCAATAAATCAAGTTTTCACTAAGATAAGAGTTCAAGTTTTCTACCTTTATGACTGACATTGATTTGTCTGTCAAGAAACCTGTATTCTCTGCAACGCACAGGAATTCTTTAGTGTGTATTATTGGGCTCACTTTTCTGTTTTCACAGCATTATGGACAGGCTTGCAGGATCTAGCTCGCTACCATCTATGAACTAAGGCCCAATTCTTACCAAGGTAGTAAACCACTAGGTTGTACCACTGCAAATTGGGGGTTCATCTGTTTGAATGTTTTCTCCTGACACTAGTGTTGTATGTGGAAAGATTTTTTTGTTTGGAGGAGCATTCTGTGATGTGAGCCTCCTCCCTATCCTCAGTCTGAAATGGTACAGCCCAGACACAGGTTTAGTACCTCAGTGAGAGGTGGCAAATAAATAGACCTGGTCCTTGGGTATGTGAAGTAATGGTTTATTTATTATTTATTTATTATATTTATACCCCACCTTTTTCCCTGCAAGGAACCCAAGGCGGCTTACATAATCCTCCTCCTCCTCTCCATTTTATCCTCACAACAACCTTGTGAGGTAGGTTAGGCTGAGAGTCAGTGACCGGCCCAAAGTCACCCAGTGAGTTTCGTGGCCGAGCGGGGACTAGAACCCGGATTTCCTGAGTCCCAGTCCAACGCTCTAACCACTACGCCACACTGGCTCTCGATAAAACAGAATGCCTCTGAACAGGGATGCTACTGAGTGACCATGATCAGCCTTACTTCCTTGGGGTTGGGGGAAGAAAGATTTCAGTAGTAGTAGTAGTAGTAACAACAATAGTATTTATATAGTCCATTTCAAGCATTTCACATATATTACCTCGAAAATGCCATTTATTTACTTGCTTACTTGCTTGATTTATATAAGATGACCAATAACGTATTCTCTGAGTAGCTCACAGAAATAAAATACAACATTAAAATACAGTACCATTAAAAGCAGCATATTCCCCTCTCCCAAGGAAAAAAAAATAAAATCAGTTTAACAGTGTAAGTGTATAATAAAACATGAATCAATCATTGAGAGTATGGATGTTAAAATTATCTATTATTTAAAAGGCCTGCGTAAATACAAAGGTCTTCACCCAGGGCTGAAATGACCATAAAGAAGGCACCAAGCAAGCCTCTCTGGAGAGGCTATTCCAGAGCTGGAGTGCCATCACCAAGAAGGTCCTTTCCCTTGTAGCCACCTGCCTGACCTCACTTGCATGACCACTCAGACTAGTGCCTCTGAAGAGGATCAGGGATCAGGTTTTATTATTCCATAGGGAGGGACTAAGGCTGAGAGATTAGTGACTGAGGCAACGTTTTTCTATATAGTGTGTAAGGCTGTTTCAGCAGTTCTTCTGAAGAAACTAGGCTAAGTTTCCCCCAAAGAAGGATCTCTTGTCTCAAATGTATTGGGCCTGGATAAACCAACTAATTCCTTTGAGGTTTCCTCTTCTTGTTATTTCTTGAGGAGATATTTGGACTAGGGCCCTCCCAGCTCATACTCCTAGCTGCTACTTTAGCTTTCAGGGTGGAGAGTGTTGGGGTTGGTGTAAAATGTTGGTCTGTGTGCTAGCCAGAGCTAAATGAATCTTCAGCCTTCCACACACAGCAGTGGAGTTCTCCCCCACGCAGCAGTTAGCTTCAGCCTTCCCAGTTGCATTTCATTTCATGACTCAGGAATCACACTGTAGTCAAAAACAGTTCTATTCTGTTTTATTAACTTGTTACCTGTAGTGACACTTTGTTAGATTTTATTTATAAAATAAATACTCCCCACTTTGGATGAAGTAAAAAAAGCCATTAATCAAATGAAGAACAACAAAGCTAGTGGACCAGATGGGATTCCTGCTGAAATCTTTAAAGAAGGCCCCCCCGAACTTGTACAACATCTTCATAAACTCATCGAAAAAATCTGGATAAGAGAAGAGATCCCAGAAGACTTCAGGGATGCCATAATTATCACCCTCTTTAAGAAGGGTGATAGAACAGACTGTGGAAACTATCGGGGCATTTCTCTCTTAGCTACCGCAGGTAAAATATTTTCTAGGATTCTCGCAAACCATCTTCTATCTATTTCAGAAGAGATCCTCCCTGAAACTCAATATGGTTTCCGCCCCTCTAGAGGGACAGTAGACATGATTTTTACTGCACGTCAGCTCCAAGAAAAATGCCGGGAGCAAAATCAACCCCTTTATATGGCATTTATCGATCTGGCTAAGGCCTTTGATACTGTAGACCGTACAGCTCTCTGGACTATCCTTATGAAAATTGGATGCCCCAATAAATTTGTGAATATCTTGCAACTTCTCCATGACAACATGACGGCAACGGTTTTGGACAACAACGGCTCTCATGGTGCTCCATTTAAAGTGGGATCAGGTGTTAAACAGGGATGTGTTATCGCCCCAACATTATTTGCTATTTTCATCACCATGATTTTACATCTTGTCGAGGGGAAACTTCCCACTGGTGTGGGAATTATATATTGAACAGATGGAAAGCTTTTTAATCTCAGCAGGCTGAAAGCAAAAAGTCAGGTAATTACAACCTCCGTTGTGGAACTTCAGTATGCTGATGATAATGTGGTCTCCGCACATTCAGAGGATGATCTCCAAACTAGCCTAAATGCTTTTGCAGAAGCATACGAAAAACTTGGTCTCTCACTTAACATCAAAAAAACCAAAGCGCTTCATCAGCAAGTGCAAGCTAACCCTTTGGTGATGCCATCTATCCAGCTTGGCGGGACAATACTGGAAAATGTTGATCATTTTCTCTATCTTGGCAGCTATCTTTCTGTTACAGCTAACATTGACACTGAAATCCAGCATCGTTTAAGCTCCGCAAGTGCCGCGTTTTCTCGAATGAAACATAGAGTGTTCGAGGATCGGGATATTTGTAAGAAGACCAAAACGCTGGTTTATGAAGCCATTGTATTGCTAACTTTATTGTATGCCTGCGAAACATGGACTATCTATAAACATCACTTCCACCTCCTTGAAAGATTTCATCAATGTTGCCTCCAGAAAATCCTGCGAATTACTTGGGGAGATAGGCGAACAAATGTCAGTGTACTGGAAGAAGCAAAGACTACTAGCGTTGAAAAAATGATCCTTCAACGCCAACTTCAGTGGACCGGTCATGTTGTTTGAATGTCGGACTGCCGTCTCCCAAAGCAGTTACTTTATTCCCAACTCAAGGATGGAAAGCGGAATATCGGTGGTCAATATAAGAGCTTTAAAGATGTTCTTAAGGCTAATCTAAAAAAAATGCAATATAAACATCGAAAACTGGGAAGCTCTGGCCCATGAACGATCTAATTGGAGGTTGGCCTTTCACAAAGGTTCTATGGACTTTGAAGAAGCCCGAGTGCAAGGTGAAAGGGAGAAACGTGCTAAGCGAAAAGCACGTCAAACGAATCCTTTACAGGACCATCTTCCATCTGATCATGTGTGTCCTTACTGTGGGAAGCTGTGTGGATCTAGAATTGGCCTCCACAGTCACTTACGGACCCATCGCTAGAGTCTACACAATTTTTCTTTAGAATTTCCTCGTTTTAAAATTTCCTTTTTGTAAATTTTTATCCTGGAAGACAATCTTACTCGGTACGAGTGATCGCCTGATGATGATGATTTTATTTATATTTTTATTTATCATATTTATACCTCGCCTTTTTTCCTGAAAGGAACCCAAGGCGGCTTACATAATCCTCTTCCTCCTCCTCTCCATTTTATCCTCACAACAACCCTGTGAGGTAGGTTAGGCTGAGAGTCAGTGACTGGCCCAAAGTCACCCAGTGAGTTTCATGGTCGAGCGGGGACTAGAACCCGGATCTCCTGAGTCCCAGTCCAACACTCTAACCACTATGCCACACTGGCTCTACTGACTCTACTTTACATTCCATATACGGAGTCCATGTGCAGAGTACTAAGCCTTAAAGGTACATCCAGCTCAGCAAAAGCATGTGCAGCTCAAAACCATAAAAGCATGATATGGCTGAAGCCTGGCCATTACACCTCATCAGCTTATTTACATCACATGACAATTCTGTCTCACAGTAAACCATTCTCACACATAGCAAGGCTGCTGGTAAGAATAACTTCGTAAACGCAGACAGCCATGTACTGGTTTACCCTGTCTGGGAACTTTCCAGATAAGCAGTAAAAAAAAACACTGCAACATAGTCAAAACATAAGCAGCACAGCAAGCTAATTTTGCTTCACACACCAACAGAGAGGGGTATACTTGAGTTCCAGTGCTTCTCTTTTTTAGAAATTAAGCACTGTGCCGTCTCGGTTTTCAACACTGCAGTGGTAAAATTATTGTTAGAGAACAAAATCTGGGTGGGGAGTAAGGGGAAGGATTTACAGAGGGAACCAAGTTGGAAGGAAATAGCGGGGACTGAGCTGAATGTAACTGAAGCTTTAGGGTAGCTTGCAGAACTGGGCCAGATCCTCAAGGAAATTAGTGCTTTCATTTAACTCCCATTGATCATGCAAAATACCTTCTGAGGGGTTCTCCAGGGGTTGTAGAATCAAATACTATACTCCAATCTTGCCAGCCCCAAAACTAATAGAAAATTGTAACTTAAAAAGAAAAAGTAATGTGTGTGTGCATGACGGGGGGCATTCTCATTTTATGATGATGATGATGATGATGGTGATGGTGATGATGATGATTATATGATGATGATGATGATGATGATGATGATGATGATGATTTTAATCTTTGGTGAGTACTTATGTGAAATTTTCATATACGGTAATTCACTAAAAATACTGGAAAAAACATTTCAGTTTTTAAAAGATGAGATCTCAAACTGCTTATTCTTTGACTTGCAGAAGAGTATTACATTTGCGCGGGTATAGGGTGAAATGAAGAGACGAGACAACTGTAATGGTTTGAAAACAGGGCCACATTTATTGAATCGAAGTTCTGCGAAGGTGAAGTGCGGGATTAACTAATGCCGGCCAAGAGGCCAGTGGAGCGCATCAGGGCGAAAACATCCCAAACTCGAGGGTGGCGCGGTGACTCGCCACTCTCAAATTCCACACACGAAGTGCTGGGGGATCTACCATGAGCCACCGCCCCCGGCGCCGCATGACAACCGAGGAGGGTGACCTGTGCAGACCCCAAAGGCTCCCCGAACTCCCAGCAATGGAGCCACAGGGCATCGACATTGGTGAAGTCCGGGTTCCTGCCAATCACCTTCAAAGGTGCCATGGGATGCACACCGAAACCCTAACCCCCACTACCTATTCACCGCACTTACCGCCTAACCTAAATCCAATGTGACCAAATTCGACTGGTAACCCAAAACAAGAACACCACCGCCCGGATCCGCAGTATGGAGTAGGCGAAACGCGTACACTGCCCAGAGCCAATTAGGACAATGAACAAAATTCCTACTCGGCCCCGCAAAAGGCGACCAGAGGAGCTCACACTGCATAACGGGCGTGGAGGGAGGGAGCTGCAAGAAAAGAGAGGCATTGGGTGGGGTCACCTGTGCCTAAATATAGCCTCAGTGCCCCACCCTTAGAGCCAATCAAAAGGGAGCAACCAATTTGCCCCGGGCCCTGCTGGGAGGTGAAATCACCTCATTTTTCCCGCGTCCTCCACTCACCCTCCCGCGCAAACTCTTCCCCGCCCCACAGAAGCGTGGGGGGGAAGTTAAATTTCATTATACACAATGAAGATTTGAATGCTGATGACAGCAACAGCATTTTATCCATGCTGGTGCTGTAATATACACAAGTGTTAGTGAGAGAAATACAACATTGATTTCTTTCAGCATCATATAATGTAATACAACTAAACTGTAAGCTTTACTGCTACAACATAAGTAAAGATAAGGATTCATAGATCATAGAGTTGGAAGGGGCCTACAAGGCCATCGAGTCCAACCCCCTGCTCAATGCAGGAAACTAGAGGAGGGGTCTCCCATCCAAGTTATAACCAGCCCTGACCCTGCTTAGCATCTCCTCAAGATTTTGGTAAACAGGATTTTTAAAAAACCCAGTTTGAATGTTATTCTTCTGCTGTGCTTGTCCGTGGGGAGAAATCAGAAGCAGGCCTTTGTTGTTAGCCTTGGGGCTTACATTTGGTGGAAAGGTGGAATAAAACTAATTTTTTATAAATACACAAATTCCTGGCAGCCTTCTAACTAGCAGTTTTCTCCATTGGTACAGCACTTTTAAATTTCATACAAATATAAGAAGAAAGTCATACAGTTTAAGAAGTCCCTACTGCAGCTAAACTGAATGTGAGTTTTGATTTTCATAATACAATTGGCATATTTGATAAAGAGGAATATTTTGCAAATCACATGAAACTAGAAAGTGCTTCTTTGCTTTTAGTCCAGGTGCTAATTATAGCTCGGATAGTAGCTATACAAAAGCCACCAAGTGCTGATTTTTAAGCCTCCCGGGAACTATGCAGGGTTTGAGCTAGCCCTCCCCCATGCCATGTGACTGTGCCATGTGGATGGGCATGGGATTAAAGCAGGGCTGTTATCAGTCACATGAACTGCTCAGAGTGTATGTGAAGGGACCCTGCCTTAGTTTTAGCTCATTTGGATGAGGGAGCTTCCCCAAGCATGATCAGGCAAGGTCAGTGATTGCATGGCTTTGGAACCTCCTTGAGCTGTGCTCTGTGGATTAGCTCAGGGACTCCACAGAGAATCCAGACCATAGAATCATAGAAAAGTAGAGTTGGAAGGGGCCTACACAAGGCCATCGAGTCCAACCCCCTGCTCAATGCAGGAATCCAGGTCAAAGCATCCCCGACAGATGGCTGTCCAGCCGCACCTTGAATGCCTCCAGAGTGGGAGAGCCCACCACTTCCCTAGGTAGTTGGTTCCATTGTCTTATTGCTCTGACAGTCAGGAATTTTTTCCTGATGTTTAGGTGGAACCAGGACTAAAGGAGGTTTAAACTTTCCCTCCCCTGCTTTATTTCTGAAAAAAGTGTCCCCCCCCTCTGCACACAAAATAACATTAGAAAAAAGCTCCCATTGCTGCTTTTAAGTAAACAAAAAATCCTTATGGAGCTGCCTATTACTTATTTAACATAATGTGTAGTTTGGCCTCCACTTCTGCCTTTGGAACTTTACCTTTCTTTGACTGCATTATCTGTCTATGTCTCCTTTGATTGCTGCATTTGGGAAATTGAGCTGTTCCTGCCTGGGCTGCTCTATTTGCCTCTAACCTCTTGGACTATTAGCAGTACCTCTGTTGACCCTGAAACCTCAGTGCTTGAAAGTCTGACCCTACTAGACTCTGACATTAGGCCTCCAGTTCTTGTATTATTCCCCAGCGGACGGAGTGTTGCAAAGGGTTTGGGGTGGAAAAATCAGGCCTCCAGTCCTTGTTTCTTCCCAAAGATGACATGGGGACAGCAATGAGACCTGGCACTTGGAATGGGCCGAACTTAAAATTAGTTAATTCCGGCTCCAATCAGAATCAAGCCTAAATTAGCTTGCTTTAGGTGAATCCATGCTTAATTAAGTCTGGGATATTTGTTAATCAGTACTCAAGGGGAAAAATTATTAGAACTAATTTCTGTCAAATTATGCTCATTGGCACATGGACTAATTCAGTTTTAAAATTTACGTAAGGTGTGATTGTTGGAGCAAGATGAGGTATTGGGCTGGCTGTTAGTTGGACTTCTTCAGTTGGGGTATTGTAGTGGGTAAAGAACCTACGTTGTGAGTCAGGATGTTCCAGGTAGAATGCTACCATATCCAGACACTTCTTGGCTTTAGATACGTCAGTGACTGGGTTCAGACAACACAATAACCCACACTCAAGCATTGAGTGTGGGTTTTTGTTGAACCGTGGATTATTGTTGAAATGTGGGTTATCGTGTTGCCTGAGCCCAGCCAAGATAACAAACCATGGTGAACAATCCACAATAACAAACCATGGGTTCTCTTCATGGGTTCATAGAATCATAGAATCATAGAAAAGTAGAGTTGGAAGGGGCCTACAAGGCCATCGAGTCCAACCCCCTGCTCAGTGCAGGAATCCAGGTCAAAGCATCCCTGACAGATGTCTGTCCAGCTACACCTTGAATGCCTCCAGAGTGGGAGAGACCACCACCTCCCTAGGTAGTTGATTCCATTGTCTTATTGCTCTGACAGTCAGGAAATTTTTCCTGATGTTTAGGTGGAATCTAGGTTCCTGTAACTTGAGCCCATTATTCCGTGTCCTGCAAACTGGGATGAACGAGAAGAGATCTTTGCCCTCCTCTGTGTGACATCCCTTCAAATACTGGAAGAGTGCGATCATATCTCCCCTCAGTCTCCTCTTCTGAAGGCTAAACATGCCCAGTTCTTTCAGTCTCTCCTCATAGGGCCTTGTTTCCAGTCCCTATATCATCCTTGTTGCCCTCCTCTGAACCCTCTCCAGTTTGTCTATGTCCTTCTTAAAGTGAGGTGCCCAGAACTGGACGCAGTACTCAAGATGAGGCCTAACCAGTGCCGAGTAAAGGGGAATTATCACTTCCCGCGATTTGGAAGCTATACTTCTATTAATACAGCCCAAAATTGCATTTGCCTTCTTTGCAGCCACGTTGCATTGCTGGCTCATATTCAGTTTGTGATCTACCACAATTCCAAGATCCTTCTCACTTGTAGTATTGTTGAGCCAAGTGTCCCCCATTCTGTAACTCTGCATTTGGTTTCCTCTCCCTAGGTGCAGCACTTGGCATTTATCCCTGTTAAATTTCATTCTGTTGTTTTCGGCCCAGCGCTCCAGCCTATCGAGGTCACTTTGAATTTTGTTTCTGTCTTCCAGAGTATTTGTGCCAGGTTGTTTGTGCTTAACAAGTAATGGCTTGTTAGCGCAGTTGGGTTCAGACAACACGATAACCCATGTTTCAACAACAACCCATGGTTCAATGACAACTCACACTCAACCCATACACAACCCTTGAGTGTGGGTTATTATGTTGTCTGAATCCAGCCAGTATCTCTCAGAGCAGCTCCAAACTTTAGTCAGGTTTGCCATATTTATACTGCTTTTTTGCATAGTAATCAAACAAACGCTGCATCCGCACTTGAGTACATGCACAGGAGAGCTTTTACTAGTTGCTGATTCCTGGTGTATGTAGGCTGCATATTTAAGAACACACTTCAAGGTCTGAGCAGAATCCTCCTCCTCCCATTTTACAGCCCCTTGAGCTGCAAAATTGGAGGCGATTCATGATTTTCAGGTATGGGGCAATTTGCGGGGAGCTGGAAAAATTACCAGAGCTTTTTGAAGGTTCATCTGAGTGGCAGCCACCATTTTAGATTTCCCAGAATGCTTTGATACAAGGGGGATTTGGGAAGAAAATTAGTGGTCACCAGAATAAATGGCAGCCCCCAGTGGCAGCTGTTATTTTTTCCTCCAAAATGCCCCTTGGAATGGGGCATTCTGGGAAATCTAAAGTAGCGGCACTCAGTAAGATAGGATTTTTGCTGAAGAAATCCAGTAATTTTCACCCCACACCACAACCACCCAAAATGTGAACGAAGGGAGGCGTTTTGACCCCTCTTCTGTCAATGACACATTCCTCCCCAACCCACCAAATTTAGACCCAAATTTCCAGCCTTTCAAAATTTTGACCCAGCACTACCCACATCTGCCTTTCATACACTAAGCAGGTAACACTAGTACAGTAATACCTTGGATTGCAAGTAACTTGGTTTGAGAGCGTTTTGCAAGACAAGCAAGTTTTTAAATATTTGTTTAATTTTTTTTTACTTGATATACAAGCAACGTCTTGCAATACAAGTACTGTAGTATGGCTTAAATTAAAAATCTCTGTACAAATTTTTTTGGGGGGATTTCGTTTTGATATAAGAGTGTTTTGGATTACAAGCACGTTTCCGGAACAAATTATGCTCTCAATCCAAGGCATGACTGTATAGACACCAGTGCAGACATGGCAAACATAATTGCTACATAATGTTTGAAATGACTCTTTCCCTCACATCTGCAGTATGGGGATAGTTATATTGGTCATCTTGCAGGGTTGTTGTACAAGTTACTTGGATAACGTACCGTATGTTGAGTGCTATGAATGTTCAAAAGCATTATATGAATGTTCAGTGGTGTTATTAATATACAAGAGTTAAAAGAACTCTAATCTCCATTTTGCTATCCATTTTGCTATATATAGAGTTAAAAGAACTCTAATATCCATTTTGCTAAACTATAGCTTTCTTTAGCAGTGCAGAACCAAAATGAGTCACCAGAAAAGAAGAAAAGCGAATCAAAGCTACCCTCACCTACTACTGCTCGATATAATTTGACAAAAATCCATCTTGATACTACTGCAAAGAACTTTAGGGAAAAGGTGAGCTCTTTGAGAAATACACTGAAGATTTACACAAATAATAATCACAGCTTTTTATTCACCGAGAGAAGGCAAATGGGTACCATGTCACAGTGTTGGGAATTTTCTTCATCTGTTTAATACCCACTCTTGTCTTGGTCATTGATATATGATTTCTTATCACTTTTCCCTTTATTTTTAAAACCATTCATCAGTTTTACTGTTGGCCCTTCCATTAGGTGGGAATAATAGATTTGGGGAAACCATTAAATGGCAACAAATGTTCAACTCTGTAGTATTATGATGATACTTTTAACACCATGGTGGGTGTATTTGGATTTTCAGCATTTTATGATACAAACCACTTTGGAACCTGGATACCTTAAGGACCATCTTCTCCCATAAGTTCCGTCCTGTGTACTCTGATCAACATCAGTGGTCCTACAACAGGTCCCCCCCCCCCACCAACTGAGATGTAGCATCAGTACAAGGGGCAGGGCTTTCTCCAGCATGGAGTCAACACTGTGGAATGCCCTCTCAACTAAACCCATCTGGCCACATCTTTAAATTTGTTTTATCACCATGTTAAGATGTGACCTTTTGGGGAGGCTTTGGGAGCAGGCTGATTGAGTTGTGTGTTTTTTCTGCTGCTTTCTTAAGAGCATAAGAAGAGCCATGCTATATTGGATCAAAGGCTTATCTAGTCTAGCATTCTGTTGCCACAGTGACTAACCAGAGGCCTATGGGAAGCCTACATGTGGGACAGAAGTGCAGTTGCACCCTCCTTCTCATATTCCCCAGCAACAGATACTGAGAAGCTCACTGCCTCTCATGCTTTGAGGTAATCCTTGGCCATCATGGCCATCAGTCATTGATAACCCTTATCCTCCATTGCCCCATTTTCTCTGCTAAGTGTTTTATATTGTTTCTTGATGCTGTTATATTCTTGCTTGGTTTTGCTTTTTATTACTTTTAATTAGCTGGTTTGAAATTTTTTTAAAAAGGAAAGTGGGATATAATTTTTAAAAATAAATATATATATATATATATATTATTTTTTATTTAATAAAAAATAATAACACCTCGAAGTGTGTAGATTCTATGTGAACCATGGAGGTCACCCCCTATGGGCTCTATCTTGTGTCCACATCTTGCATATAATGTCTAACTGGGATCTACACATTTGTAGGCTCATGTGATCTCCCCCCCCCCCCACTTCCCCAATTTTGAGGAGTGAAGTTCATATGAATGGGCTACATGTGTTGGATTCTATGCAAGTAGATAACAGTTAAACATTCTCATAGAATCATAGAAAAGTAGAGTTGGAAGGGGCCTAAAGCATCCCTGACAGATGGCTGTCCAGCATTCTTTCTGATTATTGCAAGGATGCAACATAATTTCAGACCACTTAATTGTAGACTTCACACTTTTTGAAGTATATGTGAAAATATGTATATGGTAAATACAAATATAATATTTAAGTGTAGTGAAAGTGGACTGAACACCCTCTACCCTGACCAAAAAAGCCTTAAAATGCAGTACATATATGTTCAAACCACTTCTGCCATATGTTCACCCATAGTTTCTTGAGTATCTATGCAATGTTCTGTCAATCACTGCATACTTCAACACTTTCCATTCCATTTTATTATTCTAATGGCCTATTTTAATAATCTGAGACATGGCCCTGATGACCCCAGCTAAAGGTTCTCTATGTGTTTTGCTTCATGAAGGTTGAATAAAGTGTAAAAAGAGATGATTATCTTTCTGAAGCTCAACTGCCTTGTCACTTGAGCCTGTATACTGGGGAAGACTACAGGCTAGTGAGGATATCAGTTAAGCATTTGATGGTCTGAGCATGCAGGTCAACCTTTTTGATCATATCTTAGCAGTGGAGAATTTCTAATAAAACCTTTTACATGGTCTTTAAAAGCTTCATAAGCTTGATCTCTTGGGAAAGAAACACTATAAATTGTATCCTTTACAGCTGCGTTCAGTCTATGAGGACATTGTAAAAGCCTTCAGAGCATTTGATGTTGGCCGGAGTGGATTTGTTTCTTTGGAATATTTAAAATCAGTCCTTAACACTTTTGTATTTCCAATACGAAGTGATGTCTTTCAAGAGCTAATGAATATGTAAGTGTCACACTATTTTTCTTCTTTTGACAAATTTTACCAATGTAACACCATGTCATCTTTATTATTTTGGGGGGAATTATATTCAAAATGCAACATGTTTTCCTCGGTGATGTTATTCATATGTTTTGGTCCATATAATCTAAGGCCGATTGTGTGGTTGTTGCTCTTCTCTTGGGTTTGATTCTCCTGCTGCTTCAGTAAAAATGTAAAAGATCCCCATCATGTAGCTCCCTCCAAACCAGAATCGGCTGTAATACTGCCATGGGAAGTTATGATGGGATCTTGTACATGTTACCTAGGAAAATGGGAAGCCATCAGTGGGGAAATGGGAACCAGGGTACAGATAGAAGAATTAGGGTTTAGACTGCAGTCCTATACACTTACCTGGGAGTAAGTGCAGTCCTATACACTTACCTGGGAGTAAGTCCCATTGAACTCATTGGTGCTTACTTCTGAAGTTCTGAGTAGACATGTATAGGATTGTATGGTTAAAGATGGTAATTTTCCTAAGAGGGAGAACATAATTGTTATAGTATAATTTACCCTTTGAAAAGAAATGGTGTTTCAGAGGGAAAAGACATTAAAATTTTTACACAGAACTATTCTGAAACATTTGTTTCTACATTTATAAAGAGTTCGGTTGCCACACTTTGATATTTTGGCTATTTTAATATTCATTTCAGTCACTTTTGACACTACTGAAGAAAGGGGATTTGTGAACCAGAATGGTGACCATTAATGGAATTTAATGGAATTTTATCTTCTAAACCATCTTGAGCTTTCTTTAAAGAAGATTTTAAACATTTAATAAATAATATAATCGTAAAAATTAATAAAATATTAACTGCGTTGGGCTTCCTTTGAGAAGGAAAAGTGGGGTACAATCATGAAATGAAGTTTATAATAAGATTGAATGTGTCATTTTCAACAGGATTGTAGAAGTAAAAGAAGAATGAGCTGTGCAAATCAATGCACAATTCATTCTGTGCATCTTTGAAACGTAAATGCCTCACTGATAATAAACATTTTATACTAGTGTGTGTTGAGGGAGAGTCTGAATCTGCCATGTCCTTATTACATTGCACATTCACCAAATAAATCATGAATGGCTTCCAGTAATTTACAACCAGCTATAGTGATGATCAATTACTGCTTTGCAGAAAATATTGCTGCTGCAGTTCTGTCACTTCATTTTTTGCTCTTAAATGCAAACATGTAATTGTGACGATCTCTGCCTGCAGTTTTCCAGGGGGATATCTTTTCCGTCTAAGCATGGGAAAGTACAGTGTCATTTTAATGATGCTATAAACAGAGGTGTCCTAGTCTACAACTGCTATATATATATTCAGGTGATATTGCTCAGATAATGTAATTCCAAAGTTGCAGCACTGTGAATTCAGTGCCAAAGACCATCCTCAATGATGTGATGCAGAAATGAAACACGCAACTGGTTTTTTCAAGTTTAAAAGTTAATTTCTATTGAGAAGTGAGGTTTTGCCCTCTGCTCCGAGGGTGTTCCGCATATTGGAACCCTGCTTTTAAATATTTCTCACATTTTATATGATAGTAGGGAAATATTTGTTATATTTATTATATGAATGTAATATTAATGCCTGAACATTTTATTGCTGTCCCTTTCCAGACATTTTTATGGTATAAGATCTTAAATGGTATATGATCAATTCAGTGTATGCTCCACTAGAGGAAGGTCTGATGTTACATGCATATTTCTAAAAATGGTATTATCATGTGAAGCTCTCCCTTGCCCATCATGGGTCCTTACTTCCACCACTGAAAACTGTTTATCCTTAATTTTTTAAAAAACAAAACAACCATGAAAAAGCTGAGACTAAAGCAAGAAAGCTTTTTCCATTCACAGCGCACACCAGCTACAGTTGGTCATAATTCAGTTAGTGACAAGTCTATTGGGAGTTCATCTCCTTCACCAAACATCCATAGCTGGTGGCAGGTACACAATCTAGCAGAATTTGAATTGTTTGTACAGTCTACCTGCTGCCAGCTTTAACTACAAATTCCAAAATTCAGTATCCCCGCAGAACCTATGCCAAACTTTTCTGCTAGTTTTGTTCCAGTAACAACAAGTATATACTGACATATCCAATTGGAGTTCCTAGTTAAAACCCTAGTTAGCACTCAAAACTCATGCCAATGTTTTGTGCTATTTTCTGCTGTTTTGTGCCAAAACCCCTGAGTTTTATGCTGCCATTCACAAATGTGTGTTAGAAGTCTTATGAGAAGTCTAGACAATAAGGTACTCCCCTCAAAGCATTTATGTACACGTATGGAAAGAGAGAGTAGGGCAGGAGTAAGCAGCTGAGAGCCAGTGTGAGAGTGTTGGACTGGGACTCGGGAGATCTGGGTTCTAGTCCCTGCTCGGCCATGAAACTCACTGGGTGACTTTGGGCCAGTCACTGACTCTCAGCCTAACCTACCTCGCAGGGCTGTTGTGAGGATAAAATGGAGAGGAGGAGGAAGATTATGTAAGCCACCTTGGGTTCCTTGCTGGAAAAAGGCGGGGTATAAATATAATAAATAAATAAACTGAGGGCCTTCCAGATGTTTTGGACTACAGCTCTTATAATCACCCACCATTGCCCATGCTGGTTGGGGCTGATGAGAGTTGTAGTCCAAAACATCTGGAAGGCCCTGGGTTGCCTACCACTGTAATAGGGTATATAATCAGGTGGGTTATCTGCCACAAAAGGCAGTGTCAAACATCAGTATGCAGGCAACAATGTTATTGTTGGAATTAAATTGATCTTCATTTTTCTCCTTTTCCTGGTAGTCCCAATATCTGAAAATAACCACTATTGCCTTTAGTGATACTGTACATTTGTTGCCTTTACGAAAAACTGTACGATTGTTATAGGAGTCATTGTGTGTTATACCATGTTCAGCTGACTGTGCACATTTACACATGTGCAATGCCACATCCCTCCATATGTGAGAATGATCATCATATTTTAGTCCCCAAATGGTGTAAATGTGGTCTGTTTCTGAAAAAATGCATGCTTCTTATGAAGAGCTGAGGTATGCTGCCACATTATATCTTTCCACTGACTTCTTTTCTGTGGCGCACCCAGACTCTGCTTGGGTGCAGAGTGTGCAAATTGCTTGATAGACAGCCCTGCCTTTATGAGACTGACAGTACCATAAGCCTATTCGTACCTCCTTTTCCATCTCTAGAGTTCTCTTCACAACTCGAGCTGGCTGAAATTCTCCAAATTCCATCTCGAAGCTCATTTTGACTTGAGTCTGTATCCAGTTGCAAGGTTGTTTTCTTCTTTTCACATGAAACTCTGTGCTTCTTTTCATGTGTATTTTTCAAAATGTACGCATCAATTCTGCACATTTTTGAAATGTACTCATTTTGAAACATACTCATTTTGAAATGTATTCATTTTTTAAACGTATGCTTGCTGTCAAACACATTTTTTTTTGGTCCACAAATCACATTTCAAGCTCAGAAATGTATGGACTTGGACTGCAGATTGTGTCGAAGTCTGTGTTTAGTCTAGGACTTTAATGGGTCTTTTTTAGTAGCCATGGGGCTACTGATGCCCCACAAGGCATTAACTGTTCCCCAATGCCCATATTATTTTCCTGATTGCCTCCCACCGGCAAAACACTCCCGTATCTGCACAGTACATGTGTGTTTGTCCCTGCATGGTAAACAGCAGCTTGTAGGGGCAGGAGGTACAGCATAAGGAATATGGCATGGAGGAAAAGGGTTAACCCACTTCCTCTATTGCCATGGTCCTAATTCAAATTAGGGTACCACACCTATAAGTTATAACCTATAGTGAAAATGGTGGCCTATACATATAGGACCCATTAGCAATGCTGGAAGTAGGCCTTGGTTTTCTGTATAGGTTGTAGGGCATATGTGCAAACCGCAGACTTCCTCTTTCCTCCTACCATGTGGATAGCCTGTGTTCCCATGATGTATGTTTGTTTGTTTGTTTTAAGAAATGAGAGAATATTATGGCAGTTACCAACTGAGGATAACACTTTGTGCATCTGATGAAGTGAGCTCCAGCCCATGAAAGCATATACCATAATAAATCTGTCCACCATTAAGATGCCATAAACATCTTTGTTGCTTTTGCTGCAACAGACCAACACAGCTACCACTCTGGAATGATAGCGAATGGTGTTGTAGCATTCTGGAAAATATACACAGATTAAAAGAGAGAACTCAATTCTGGGCGAAACAGAAGCCATAGTATCTGTAACAGTCCAACCAACTCTCTTACTGAGCTGATAACACTGTAACGTTGGGAGTAGTTGTGGTGTAACCGCACAATTCAGTTCCCTGGTGTATGTCTAGCATTAGTATGTTTAGAGTGTCTAGAATGTTGAACTGAGTGGGTGTGGTTTGTGATGTCTTAGAAAGGGTGGGGGAGGAGTATATAAGGAGTGTTTGAGTGATGTCAGAGTCAGTTAGGTTTTATGTCAGTGAGTGGGTTTAAGTGAGTTGAGTGTTATGGGAGTGTGGAGTTGGGTTAGAGAAATTTTAGGTGGTTGGAGTTAGTGTGATATGGGAGAGTGTTTGTAGTGTGTGGGGAGAGTTGGAAGTTTGGGAGTTAGGTTAGTTACAAAGTGTTTGGTGTAGGCAGGTTTATTTTCTGGAACTAAGATTTTGAGAATTAAAATAAACTTATTTTTATTTTGTTTGCTACCCAAATCCTACGTGTCAGCTTGGCATTATTACCTGCTTTACTTTTAAATCTACACACACACCTTTGTACCAACAGCATCATAAATTTAAGCTAGATCCTTAATAACCAGCATTAATCTTTCCCCTCATTAGTAGGGGAAAGGTTTCATTTGACCCTCCCCATAGGTTTTCAAGTGTTGATGCTTGGCCTGAGAAGGGTTTATGCGCGTGGTCCTAAAGTGTAAGGGACCGTGTCATCGCAGTAGTCCCCTGCAGCCAAACATACCATTAAAAGCATATTTATCTATATACAGTAATACCTTGGATTACGAGTAACCCGGTTTGCGAGTTTCTCGTCAGACGAGGAAAAATTTGGCATAAATTTACATTTGAAAGACGAGCAAGTCTCGCAACACGAGCCGCTGCTGCCGCATGTGGCTCCTGTTGCGAGATGTCTTTCAAATTTAAATTTATGCCTCCATGGGGCTTCCCTGGAGGTGTGGCGCGGCCGGGCTTAGCCACCGCCTCGCGCTGCTGCGCCAGCCGGCCGAGTGGCCAGGAGGCGGGGGCTTCCCTGGAGGCGCGGTGCGGCCGGGCTCGGCCGCCTCCTCGCGCTGCTGCGCCGGCTGGCCAAGTAGCCAGGAGGCGGGGGCTTCCCTCGAGGCGAAGCGCCTCTCGCGCTGCTGTACTGGCTCCCCGGCAGGGAAGCGGCACGGCAGTGCGAGGCGCCCGAGGTGCATCTCCCTGCCAGGGAGCCAGCAAGTGCTTTGCCGGCTCCCTCGCAGGGAGATGCATGGAGCCGCTCCCACCGCTTCCTACCGTTGCAAGCGGCGGCTCGCCTCTCCGTGGTGGCCGCCCACGTTGCCGGCAGTCCCATCGCGTCACATCTGGTCCCGTCGCGTTACATCCGGCTTGCAATGGTAGGAAGTGGCGGGAGTGGCTCCATGCATCTCCCTGCGAGGGAGCCGGCAAAGCACTTGCCGGCTCCCTGGCAGGGAGATGCACCTCGTGCGCCTCGCGCTGCCATGCCACTTCCCTGCCCAGGAGCTGGCATGGCAGCGCGCGAGGCGCTTCATCACCTCGAGGGAAGCCCCCGCCTCCTGGCTACTCGGCCGGCGCAGCAGCGCGAGGCGGTGTCCAAGCCCACCCGCGCCGCGCCTGCAGGGAAGCCCCCACCTCCTGTCCACTACTGGCAGAGCGAGTGGAGGCAGGCGAGGCGCTGCCGGGAGCCCGGGAGCCGGCACATCAAAGCAAGTTTCCCTATTAGAAATAATGGGAACTCCGCTGATTCATTCCACAACCATTTAATCACTGCTTTGCTGGCTCCCTCCATGGG
Organism: Shinisaurus crocodilurus; assembly: GCA_021292165.1. Taxonomy (NCBI): domain Eukaryota; kingdom Metazoa; phylum Chordata; class Lepidosauria; order Squamata; family Shinisauridae; genus Shinisaurus; species Shinisaurus crocodilurus. The sequence goes on from CM037879.1 coordinate 187,239,028, forward strand.
GCTCCCTGTCAGGGAGCCGGCAAAGCAGTGATTAAATGGTTGTGGAACGAGTCATCTGAGTTCCCATTATTTCTAATGGGGAAACTCGCTTTGTTGTATGAGCATTTTGGATTACGAGCATAGTTCTGAAACAAATTGCAGTCATGCCTTGGATTGAGAGCATAATTCGTTCCAGAAACGTGCTTGTAATCCAAAACACTCATATCAAAACGAAATCCCCCCAAAAAAAATTTGTACAGAGATTTTTAATTTAAGCCGTACTACAGTACTTGTATTGCAAGACGTCGCTTGTATATCAAGTAAAAAAAAATTAAATATTTAAAAATTTGCTTGTCTTGCAAAACGCTCTCAAACCAAGGTACTTGCAATCCAAGGTATTACTGTATGCTCGTAATCCAAGGTATTACTGTATATAAAAGAAGGTGTCCTGACTGACTGACTGATTTTGACAGACTTATCAATGCCCAGCTCAAACCGTTTAATCCAGGGCTGTGGAGTCGGAGTCGAGGAGTCGGAGTCGGAGGAAATTTTGGGTACCTGGAGTCGGAGTCGGAGTCGGCAAACAATGCACCGACTCAGACTCCTACTGAATTTAGATTGGAATTTTTAAAAAAGCAAGTTTAAATGTCCCAATTCACAAAAAGTTATAATTAATGACTTCTCTACTGTAAGAATAAAGACCAATGCATGCAGTGCCTCACGTAACCGCAAAACGAACACGTTAAGTGACCGTGAAGAAGCATGCTTTTCATGTGCTTCACTATATGGCACGCAACGCACAATTAGGAGCGGCAATACTTATACTTTCCATAGTGTTGTGTTCTGCTGTTACAGGGAATGCAGCGCCCATGGGTAACCTAGCCTCTCACTGATAAGGGATTAAGTAAATATGTTTTCTGCAGGACTAGAGACACTTGTATAAGTGAAGGGAATGGAGGGTCAATAGTTCAAGACTGAAGCTGTAAACCATTGGAAAAACTGCTGTCATTCAGCTAAGGCTATAAAAACTTGTAAACTCCGATTGTTAGCTTAAACTTTAAACATGACTATGGGATTCTACTAGGGAAATCATGTTTTATAATAAATGCCTCTCTTGGATCCTCCCACTGCCCTATCTTCAGCAGCAGATCAGCACACAAAAAGGAGAAGGCAGCAGCTTCTGCCCAACTACCTCGCATATTTATTAATTAATTAATTAGCATATTAATACAGAGGAGTCGGAGTCGGGGAGTCGGAGTCGGAAGTACAAAAAACTGAGGAGTCGGAGTCGGAGTCGGAACATTTATCTACCGACTCCACAGCCCTGGTTTAATCTAGGAACACGAAATTTTGAAGGGACATTGCTTTTATGACGTAGACACCCACTAAGGAAGGATTTTTGGAAATTTCGTCCCTAAGGGGGTGAAAAAGGGGGGGAAATCACCCCACTCTCATATCCTATGGGCAAAACAACAGGGGAGCAGTTATGCAAATCGGCCTCGCCTCATAATTACTGCAGGAGCCAATAGGAGCAGTTATGCAAATAGCCCATATGCCACTTAGAATGTTCCTATGAATTCCTGCAGGGGCCAGTAGGGGTGGGTATGCAAATCTCCCCTTGGCCATTTAGACTGACCAAGGACAAAGACTGGCGGGTTCAAATCTCCGAAAAAGCCATCACTGTGCCTGTATGGCCCAAAATAGATGATAGCCAATAGATGATAGCGTCACTTGGAATGTTTGCAGGGGCCATTCAGGAGCGGTTATGCAAATCACTAAATGACATTTAGAATGTTGCTATGAACTGCCGCCATAGGGGCCCAATCAGCAGATATGCAAATCTCTCCTATGTCAAAACAGAATGTTCATATGCACTGCAGCTGGGGCCTACACGGGAGGGGGGGCAAGCTGGGATTACGTTGTTAGGTAGTCCCGAGGGGGAGGGGGAACAGGGATTTCATTGCTGTGAGGTCCCGGGGGGGGGGGCAAGCTGGGATTTCATTGTTTCGTAGTCCTGGGGTGGGGGAGAGCAGGGATTTCCTTGCGTGGTCCTGGGGCGGGGGAGAGCAGGGATTTCCTTGTGTGGTCCTGGGGGGGGACGGAATTCATTGTTGCGTAGTCCCGGGGGGGGGGACAAGGAATTCATTGTTGTGTAGTCCCGGGGGGGGGAGCAGCGATTTCATTGTGCAGCCCTGGGGGGCGGACAGAGATTTGATTGTGTAGTCCCGGGGGGGGAAGGAAAGCAGGGATTTCATTGTACAGTCCCGGAGTTGTGTGGACCCGAGGGAGCTGGGATTTCACTGTTGTGTAGTCCGGGGGGGGGGGAGCAGGGATTTCATTGTTGTGTAGTCCCGGAGGTGGGGGGGAAGCAGGGATTTCATTGTGTAGTCCTGGGTGGGGGGGAGGCTGGGATTTCACTGTTGTGTATTCCTGGGGTGGTGGTGCAGGGATTTCATTGTTTTGCAGTCCCGGGGGGGGGGGGGAGCTGGGATTCCATTGTGCAGTCCGGGGGGGGGGGGGAGCTGGGATTCCATCATGTTTCTTTTAAAAACACTTGTACCAAATCTTAAAATCCACGCGAGCGAAGCCACGGGCAACAGCTAGTATGACATAAATCAACCCTGATTAGCATGACTTAACAGTTCACATGTCATGTCTATTTGCATGAATTACATAATGTGGAGAACAATCATGGAAGAGAGAGTATTGTAACGCAGTATCTCCAATGCCCAGCCTGCAAAGTTGATTCAGGAGAATACCATGGTTGATGGTCCAATCCTGAAGCTACAATCCTCTGCATCATTACTTGTAAATGTGTGCACCAGTGAACAAATTGTGATCTGATTTTTCAGTATGCATGCATAGAATGGAGACTTAACTCCTACATGATAGCTATTGTTACTCAAAAGAGGGCAGTGCTTGCTGACTTCTCACTCTCCCCCAGGCCTTGGTAGACCCAGTCCACTTTCAGGTCTAGGTTTGGCACTGAAACTCTCTTGGTCACCTTGTTGACAACCTAAGAATGGCAAGTGATAGAGGGACTGCAACCCTGTTGGTTCTCCTGAATTTCAACCATGGTATCCTTTTGGATCAATTGCCTACCTGGGCACCATTTTGTGGTCATTGTATTCCTCCCTGGCAAGCAGGTTCCAGAAGGTGGTCCTGGAGGCCTATAATTTGGTGCCATGGTATTCTACAGGATTCTTTCTCATCCTTTGTGCTGTTCAAGAGGCAGGCAATGCTGTCTGGAGTTTTACATAAGAATCAAGTTAGTCTGGAAATGTTGAACCAGTGCCTGGATTAATAAACAGAAATTGATTCCAGACATGATGATTCCAGACAAGCTGCTGTTAATTAATGGTTCATTGGTTTCTGAAGGCCTGTTACTGATTCTGCACTAGGTTACACTCCCCCTGAAGGAATATTCCCTCTTAAGGAACAGTTTCATTGCTCAGAATGTTATTAGATCCAGCCCTTACTTTGGATGCACAGGTAGTATCCATGACATGACATGAAGCACCTTTCATTAGCTTAGGCTGTCTAGGTCTCTCTGAACAGAGTTAGCCTTGTTGCAGCTATCAGTGCTCTTGGTGGGGATATAGCTCAATAGTTGAGCACATGCTTTGCATACAGAAGGTCCCTGGTTCAATCCCTGGCATCTCCAGGTAGGGCTAGAAAACTAACCTGCCTGAAACTCTGGAGAGCTGCTGCAAGCCAACAATTTTGAGCTAGGTGAACCAATGGTTTCACTTCCTATGTTCCTAACAGGGTCTCTTGTATGAAACTGATTTTATAGATCCATTTCAATCTGGTTTCAGGCTTGGATTTGTAATGGAAACTGCCTTGGTCACAGTGTGGGATGGCCTGTGCCAGGAGAGAGACGGGGGAATGCAACTCTGTTTGTTCTCTTGGACCAAACAGTGGCTTTCGATACCATCAAAGATGGTATCCTGGATAGGATGTCTGAGTTGGGAGGTAGGGGTACTGTGCTGCAGTGGTTCCGCTACTACCTGGATGGCTGATTCCAGAAGGTGGTGTTGCAGGATTATTGCTCTGCCCCATAGTAATTGTGCCATGGGGTTCCTCAGGACTGTATTTTATTCCCCATGCTTTTCAACATCTACAAGAAACCGCTGGGAGAGGTTATCTAGGGATAAGGGCTGAGATGTCACCAATATGCGGATGCCACCAAGCTCTACCTCTCCTTTTCATCTAATACAGGTGAGGCAGTTGATGTTCTGAACCAGTACTTGAGCAGGGTAATGGACTGGATGAGGGCCAATACACTGGGGCTCAGTCCAGACAAGATGGAGAGACTTGTGGGTGGTCTGTCTGTCTGGTTCAGTGGCATTCATCCTGTTCTAACCCCTTAAAGAAGCAGGTTCATAGTCTGGGTGTGCTTGTAGATCCAGCATTATCACTAGAGGTACAGATAGACTCAGTGGCTTGGAGCACCTTTTATCTGCTTAGGCTGATATACCAACTACCACTGAACAGAGATAGCCTTGTGACAGTTATTCACACTCTGGTAACTTCCTGTTTGGATTATTGCGATGTGTTATACTTAGAGCTGCTGTTGAAAACAGTCTGGAAACTAAAGTTAATCCAAAATAGGGTAGCTAGACTGCCAAATGGGACTGGCCGATGTGATCATGCTATGCTTGTACTTCTCCATCTGCACTGGCTGTCAGTCTGTTTAGGGGCCAAATTCAAAGTGCTGGTTTTAACCTTTAAAGCCCTAAACAATTTGGGGCCAGGTTACTGAAGGAACGCCTCCTCCCATATTAACCGACACAGATATTAAGATTGAGGCCCTCCTCCAAGTGCCCCTGCCAAATGAGGCAAAGTAGGTGGCTGCAAGACAGTAGGCCTTTTCAGTGGTGGCTCATGTAGACCTTTTTATTCTCCCAGGGCAGGGGTCTGCAACCTTTAAGACAAAAAGAGCCACTTGGACCCGTTTCCGAAGAAAAAAAAAAAACTGGGAGCCGCAAAACCATTGTGACATTTAAAACAAATATAACACTGCATCCACCAGAAACACCCTCCATGTGGTAATAGCACCCCTCATCATCCATCAGCAGGATTTGCTGGTGGATGATGGGGGTGCTACTGCTGGGGGGGAGGGTGTTGCTGGTGGCATCCCATCATCCACCAGCAACACACACCCCCAGCAGTAGCATCCCATCATCAGCACCATCCAGCAGTAGCACCCTCATCATCCACCAGAAACACCCTCCATGTGGTAATAGCACCCCTCATCATCCATCAGCAGGATTTGCTGGTGGATGATGGGTGTGCTACTGCTGGGGGGGAGGGTGTTGCTGGTGGATGATGGGATGCCACCAGCAACACCCCCCCCCCCAGCAGTAGCATCCCATCATCAGCACCATCCAGCAGTAGCACCCTCATCATCCACCAGAAACACCCTCCATGTGGTAATAGCACCCCTCATCATCCATCAGCAGGATTTGCTGGTGGATGATGGGGGTGCTACTGCTGGGGGGGAGGGTGTTGCTGGTGGCATCCCATCATCCACCAGCAACACCCTCCCCCCCCAGCAGTAGCATCCCATCATCAGCACCATCCAGCATTAGCACCCTCATCATCCACCAGAAACACCCTCCATGTGGTAATAGCACCCCTCATCATCCATCAGCAGGATTTGCTGGTGGATGATGGGTGTGCTACTGCTGGGGGGGAGGGTGTTGCTGGTGGATGATGGGATGCCACCAGCAACACCCCCCCCCCCAGCAGTAGCATCCCATCATCAGCACCATCCAGCAGTAGCACCCTCATCATCCACCAGAAACACCCTCCATGTGGTAATAGCACCCCTCATCATCCATCAGCAGGATTTGCTGGTGGATGATGGGTGTGCTACTGCTGGGGGGGAGGGTGTTGCTGGTGGATGATGGGATGCCACCAGCAACACCCCCCCCAGCAGTAGCATCCCATCATCAGCACCATCCAGCAGTAGCACCCTCATCATCCACCAGAAACACCCTCCATGTGGTAATAGCACCCCTCATCATCCATCAGCAGGATTTGCTGGTGGATGATGGGTGTGCTACTGCTGGGGGGGAGGGTGTTGCTGCTGGATGATGGGATGCCACCAGCAACACCCACCCCCAGCAGTAGCATCCCATCATCAGCACCATCCAGCAGTAGCACCCTCATCATCCACCAGAAACACCCTCCATGTGGTAATAGCACCCCTCATCATCCATCAGCAGGATTTGCTGGTGGATGATGGGTGTGCTACTGCTGGGGGGGAGGGTGTTGCTGGTGGATGATGGGATGCCACCAGCAACACCCCCCCCCCAGCAGTAGCATCCCATCATCAGCACCATCCAGCAGTAGCACCCTCATCATCCACCAGAAACACCCTCCATGTGGTAATAGCACCCCTCATCATCCATCAGCAGGATTTGCTGGTGGATGATGGGGGTGCTACTGCTGGGGGGGAGGGTGTTGCTGGTGGCATTCCATCATCCACCAGCAACACCCTCCCCCCAGCAGTAGCATCCCATCATCAGCACCATCCAGCAGTAGCACCCCCATCATCCACCAGAAACACCCTCCATGTGGTAATAGCACCCCTCATCATCCATCAGCAGGATTTGCTGGTGGATGATGGGTGTGCTACTGCTGGGGGGGGAGGGTGTTGCTGGTGGATGATGGGATGCCACCAGCAACATTCCCCCCCCAAGCAGTAGCATCCCATCATCAGCACCATCCAGCAGTAGCACCCTCATCATCCACCAGAAACACCCTCTTTCCCCCCTTTTTTTCTAATCATTACTGCTTTCACGCAGGCCTACCTGCCTCCTCGCCTGCTTGTGCTCTCCGCAGCGAGCCGGCCACGCTGGTCCCTCGACACGCTGGACCCCGCGCTATGTTGTGGGCGGGGGGGAGGGGACTTTGGCGCGTGCAGGAGCCCTCCTCTCTTCTGCCGCTCACCGTCCCTGCTGCCCGGGGGGGGGTGTGCTGCTGCTGCCGCGCCAAAGTTCACCCGCCCCGCCAAAGTCCCGGGGGGGGGTGCTGCTGCCGCGCCAAAGTTCACCCGCCCCGCCAAAGTCCCGGGGGGGGGGTGCTGCTGCCGCGCCAAAGTTCACCCGCCCCGCCAAAGTCCCGGGGGGGGGGTGCTGCTGCCGCGCCAAAGTTCACCCGCCCCGCCAAAGTCCCGGGGGGGGTGTGCTGCTGCCGCGCCAAAGTTCCCCCGCCAAAATCGGGGATGTGACGTAGCGGCGGCGGCGGACGTGACGCGGCGGCGGCGGCGGACGTGACGCGGCGGCTTCAGCAGCTCCGGGAATGACTGTGGCGGCGGCGGCGGCAGCTAGAGCTCCGCGCCGCTCAGAAGAGCAAAATCGGGCTGCCCCCCCGAGGCGGCGGCGGCGGAGCAGGGCAGCCTTGTCCGGAGCCGCGGCAAAGGCTTGAAAGAGCCGCATGCGGCTCCGGAGCCGCGGGTTGCCGACCCCTGTCCCAGGGATTTGAAGAACTGGTTTTAGTGCTTTTAGTAATTTATTCTGCTGCTGGTTTTTAATTTGGTTTTATGTGCTAAGAAGGTTTAATTCTTTGCAGCTGTTTTTATCTTGGTTTTATTCTGGGCTATTCTTACTTTTGTTTTCGTTTTAATGTTTATATTTCATCAGATTTGGAATAAAACTTTCCAAAAATATGGCTTGGGAGAAATTTTTAGATAAGTTTCAAGACCCCTTGATGTTTGATATGAGCTGCACATCCCCTACAAGAAAGCACCACAGGTAAGCAAGAGGTTCCATTTGTTGGTCAATGCTTTTGGCCCATGATTCTGCTAAAGAACTCTTGCATGAACCTTGACCCCATCACATAGGGCTGTTTCACATATTACATAGCAGAAAACCTGGGTTTACCATTAAGTATACACTTGAAAGGAGGTCAGAGCAAATCCAAGCTCTGTAACAAGTGTACCTGTATGATGCATGTGCTTGGAAAGACATATCTGTCACATTCACATTTTACATTTTTAGGTGTATACTTCAAACCTCTTAGCTGTTCATCTAAAAAATGTATGTCTGAAGAGGTCCAAGAAATTGTGTGGCACAAGTCTTCTCTTCACCCTTCCCATCCCTAGAATCTTCTGCTGCAGTCGGTTTCAGAATTTCAGGAACTTACCTGCCAAGAAATGTCCACACTCTCCATCAGGGAACCCTTCCATATTGTAAAGTGTTTATGCTATATTCTAGGGTGCATACTCAATTCACACAGAGCACTAGCCAGGGCTGCAGGGTCTCTCTGTCACCCCATGTGAACTGAGGGTGTGCTGTAGAATGCACCCAATACTTGCAACTAACTGGTCATTGCATGGGAAGAGCAGTAATGATGGATGTTAATCAGATTTTCCACTGTAACTCATCTTCTCTTTGAGGGACCTCTAATAACCATTGCTTTATTGAGTGAGGCTGATACCAAGAGGCTGGGATTGGGAGATCCTCTTTCCTGCTTTTATGCAGTCTCATAAGCTTTCTGCAGACATTCTGAATCTAGGCACAATCAATCCATGGAGGGGTTGTTGTTGTTGGGGTTGTGCCTACCGGCCCTACTCCCCTATGCCCATTTCGGAACCTTGGAAAATAAAGGGTCCTGTATCACACATACTTTTCACTGAACACTTGACACCTATGAGTGTCAGAGGCCAGCAAACTTGGGTAAGCCCTGCCTCCGGGGCTGGGAAGGCAGACTTTGATCTGAGCTTCCCGGCGGAGGCAGGGCCTCTCCCAGGAAACTCCAGTTTCGTTTCCTGCCTCACGAAGGGGGCAGACATTTCGCACTCCTCTGAGCATGAGAAGTAAGAAGAAAGAAAATTTCATTAGAAAGGCTCCTGAAGTTGTAACTGCTGCTGCTAGCTTTGCTGTTTGTTTTAATCTGTGGTTTTAAATTTTATATTGTATTTTATGATTTTAACTGTTGTAAACCGCCCAGAGAGCTTCGTCTATTGGGCGGTATAAATATGTATAAAATAAAATAAATAAATAAAATAAGTCACCGGGACGGTAGGACTGGGTCCCAGAGCCTCACGCCACTACCTTGGGGTAGAAGGGCAGATGGCCTGACTCGGGGCCACCCCCTTCCATCGGGGGGCCTGGCCCCATCCGTCCTGGTAGGGCCTTGGCGGGGGGGGAACGCCCTGAAGGACCTGGGGGCTTGGAGCTCACCCAAGGGGGGTAGGGAATCTTGTTCCGTGCGTTCTGGCCCTCCCCCTGACATCTGATCTTGGGGAGGCCAGGTGTGACAGAGCTCCCCCCCGCCCGGTGGCGTGTGCCAGCCCACGCCGGGCCCAAGTTCTCTCGTGCCCACTGCCATTGCCGCATGGTTCCTGGCCCTTGTGGCAATGGACACGCAGTCCTGGCCCGCGTGTGGCCGCGGTGGTGGCACATGGCTCCCACTGCAGGCTGCCGGCCACTGCAGGGCCTCTGTGCTTAAAGGGCAGTGCCTGGGCCCTCACCAACGGGCCGGGCTGCCCAGGGCCTCTGCTCAGGCCACTCACACGGCGGCAACAGGGCGCAGCCATTTGGCTAGCGCTACTGGGCGTGGGCATCTTATCATAGAATCATAGAATCATAGAAAAGTAGAGTTGGAAGGGGCCTACAAGGCCATCGAGTCCAACCCCCTGCTCAATGCAGGAATCTAGGTCAAAGCATCTCTGACAGATGTCTGTCCAGCTGCACCTTGAATGCCTCCAGAGTGGGAGAGCCCACGACCTCCCTAGGTAGTTGATTCCATTGTCTTATTGCTCTGACAGTCAGGAAATTTTTCCTGATGTTTAGGTGGAATCTAGGTTCCTGTAACTTGAGCCCATTATTCCGTGTCCTGCAAACTGGGATGACCGAGAAGAGATCTTTGCCCTCCTCTGTGTGACATCCCTTCAAATACTGGAAGAGTGCGATCATATCTCCCCTCAGTCTCCTCTTCTGAAGGCTAAACATGCCCAGTTCTTTCAGTCTCTCCTCATAGGGCCTTGTTTCCAGTCCCTTTATCATCCTTGTTGCCCTCCATCTTGACCATCAATGGGGCCTCTCCAGGGGCGTGGCCATTTTGAGCCCGCCGTGTGCCCCCCCCCCACGCTGACCAGCCGGCTTTCACTGAAAGCCTTGAGTGGGGGGGACTGGCTCACCCACCGAATGGGCCCAAGGCAGCCACTAGAGGGATGGGGCTTGTCTCTGCCCTAACATCAAAATCTCTGATGCTGACCGAAAGAGATGAACTGCCAGACCACCATGATAGGAGAGCCGACGCAGCACTCCGTAAGTGTTTCGAGGCTTCCACCACCTCCGTCAGGGCCTCCAACCATAGTGGCACGCACAATCTGCCTGAGGGCAGACAAGTTACTCCAGGGAAACCCAGCACTAGAGATATCAGAGAGTTCATCAAAGATACACACGCAGTGCAGCTTCCTTCCTGGCCAATGCATCCCTTGACTCCTTCCAACTAGGAGCAAGGGCCGCAGCTTCCAAACCTCTGGCTATGCAACTGGGGAGTTGACAGCAAGACCGAAGTCTGGTTCACACGACCCAGGAGGCAAGCAGGGGAGGCACCATGGGGCCGCCCATGGGGTCCGGCGGGGTGCCGCAGATGCCCCATGCCCCGTGTGCGTGGGAGGACCCCGGTGGAACTAGCAGTCCCTGGGCCGCGGCGCAGGCGGACCCCGGTGGAGCTGGCAGCCCCTGCACCACAGCGCGGGCCTTCCGGCACTAGCAGACAGTAGCCCGGAAAGTCTAGCAGCCCTTGCCCCAGCTTCCCCTGCCCCAGCTTCCCCTGCCCCTTGCCCTGCTCTGGGGCCGGGCTGGTGTCCTCAGCATGCATGGGCCCCTCCCCCATGCCACCCCCATCACCCCTTCCTGCCCTGTCCCGCTACTGCCCCCCCAGCGGCCGCCCCCTCTGGGAACAGGGGACATGCTTCCATGGCTGCCGGCCCCCATCCCCCTCAGTGGCACCAGGGGCCCGGGCCGCTGCCTGCGTGCCCAGGGTGTCCTCAATGTCCACTGCCAAGGCGTCCGGCGGCAGCCCCATGTCATGGATGGCATCCACTGCCAGCTGGTCCAGCTCCTCGGTGGAGTGGCGCTTCCACAGGCCCACCCCTACAGCAGCTTTGCTGGGTGCCGGGGGGCCGCCACTGGCGCTGGCAGGGGCCTGGTCTCTGCGCTGGGTGTGTGTGGGGTGGGCGGGCCCTCCGCAGCGCACGCCCAGTCACGACAGCCAGTCCTGAACAGTGGCAGTGCCTTGCCTTCTCCCCTTCCCCCCCATCGGCCCTGGCCCCCCCTTGGCGGGTCCCCCCATTACCCATTGCAATTGGGGCCCGCGCATGTTTGAAGTTAGTAGTGAAGTTAGTGCCTGTTTGAAGTTAGTGGTGTGACCCTACCTGTACCATAGTTCCAACCTTTGCCAATGCCCCCTCTCTAGAGATGTGAAGGCCCAGGGGGAAAAAACAACAACTGGGAGAAAACCCCCAAAATTCGGGGGGGGGGTTTGTCCTTGAAAAAAACAACAATAGGAAAAAAATGGGTTTCCTCCACAATTTTTGATGGGTTTCCCTGTTTTTCTTCCTGGCCTTCACATCACAACCCCTCCCCCCCCCCTAGCAGCTCCATTTTTCTAAACAGAAATGCCAAAGGAATAAGCCTTTTTTGGCCTTTGTGTTGATAATACAAACCCTCGTATTCTGTAGTCCCACTGTGTCCCTAATAACCACTGGTTTGACATTCTGTCCATCTGCTGGTAACTCCTGATTACCAGGAGCACTGGGGAATTTCCAGCATATTTTTCACACAGTAGATGAGGAGCATAAGGTACACTCATATTGGTTGGCTTCTGGAACTACTGCTGGGGTGCTTTTGCCTAGGTATAGTTTACACTCAACCAGCAGGAATTCAGTGTTAGGCTACTTTTAGGAAATCTGGCAGTTTTAACAACAGTAAAGAAATAGTGTTCTTTCCTCCTGAGCATTTAAAGACTTCGGTAGTATGTCATTTCCAAAAACAGTGATGTCCAAAGGGTTTGGGGATGACTGCTGATTTTCTTCTCAACCTGGGCCCAAAGCAAAAAGGTATGGTAGTGGTTTATTCTCTGTTGAAGTGGCAGTGTGAGTGCACTCTACAGAAATACTTTACTGCTGAATTAGTGTTGCATTAAAATACTACTGCTTGAAAATGTAGGTATAAAACCACACTCGCAGATGAGAACTCAGTATTTTCTCCTTACAGAAGCAGAAAGTTGGATGACGCTTTGTCGAGTGACCGAATTCTCCTGAAGCTGCACGGACATATCCAAGATGCTTATTCCTCCCTGAAGAAGGCCTTCCTTATGCTTGACAGAGTGAGAGCAATTATTTATAACCATTACTTATCCTTCTCCCTGCCACACCTCCTGCAACATACTGCTAGTCAGCAGAGCCTTCAAGACCCTTTACATCTGTTTAATTTTCTACTAAAGATTTTCACTGTGTTGGGTTTCCCTTAAGGTAATGAATTATTATGTGTAATAACCCGCAAAAGAGTAGGCCCATAGTCATAAATACTACGATGGGGGATCTTAAGGGTACACTGGGAGGGGTCCTAGGAAGTCAGAGTGAACTGGCAAAAACCAAAGCACAGCTAGGCTGATATACGGTACTTGAATTAAAGTTATCTGATTACCGTATGTTAAATAATTTTAATCACATAGTGATTTAACTTACTACAGTCATCACAGTGCCTTTGTACTCATTGTCCACAACACTGGACGTTAGGACCAGGTTTTTGAGGAACTGAAAAATTGCCCACACGTTTTCCTTTTGTGTCTGTAAATAAAAAGGTTAGAGATTTACTTGTTTAAATAAGTTGAAAATTCATTAAAGAAGGCCTGGAATAACCAAGAAAGCTACTGTCCTGTAATGTACTGGTTGGGCTTGCTTCCCATTACCCTTTTTGCCTGACTTTTGGATTATTTTCTCAATTTTCTGTTCTTTTGAGTAAACATAGAAGTTTATGCCCCAGATTTGTTTTGATCTGGCTTATGTAGATCAGTGTGTTAAAAATCTGAAATATTTGAAAATTTATTTTACAGAGCAAGTCATGCAAAACTAGGGCTGAGCCCAAAGTACTCTCTCTTTTTATGAACATTTTCAGCAGAATTTAAAAGCATCCTCCCCTTTGATGATTTTTCAGTAATTGTTTCAAAAACGCTAATCTGTTCAGGAAACATTGTCCTCCCTTTGACTTTGTCCTCAGTAGTGTCTACATATAGCCAAATCTGCTAGCATTGAGACACTGTCACATTCATCATGTGATCTGCGATTGGCTAGGATCATCCATGTGACTAATCGAGGAAGCGGTGTCCTCACTCTAAATTGGGGTATACACAGAGATAGGGTTCAAGCCTGCCTTTAGGTATGCGCAGGTAAGAACCATGGACTTCAATGGTTCAATGGGACTGCAATCTTAATTTTTCACTACATATCCAGTCGTATGGTAGGGCTTTGGTGTGGTATTTGATAATTCAAGCTATGCCAAATCTGGTCAGTGCAATCTAAGAGGAGCAAGTGACCTTGGTCTATAAGAGGGGATATCACAAAAATAGTGGCGTTCCTTTTTGAGGAAGAATGGTGGGTGATAACTCACCTGAGCATTACAGATTTCTACAACCAGAGGCAAGTTTTAGATGGTGTGGTTATGAAAGGTCATTAGCCTGGTGGAACAACTGCTGCTCACCTATCCTAGAGGTGCTAGAACAGATCCCAAAGGAAAATTTGACAAGTAACCGATTGCAATTTATTTTGCAATAGAAACATTGTTCCTGTTACAACTTATTTTATATTTTGTTTGTATGAGGTTTTTTAAAAATGAGATTGGCCATAGTCTCTTGTCACCCATCTTCCCATCTCATGCACCTGATCCAAAGTCTGTCAGTTTTCTCTGGACCACAGAGGTGCATGGTGCTACAAGAGATTTAGAAAATTGCTGGCTGAATGGTTACCAGTTTTATAGGACTGTGTGTGCGCACGCGTGCTTGTGCGTGCATGTGTGAGTGATGTGGTGAACTATCTGTCCAGGCCGTACTCCCCCTCCTCCTTCCAAGAAGAATCCACATGCAGGCTTCTAACTGAAAAGCTTTATTTCATCAGGCGATCACTCGTGACCGAGTAAGATTGTCTTCCAGGATAAAAATTTACAAAAAGGAAATTTTAAAAGGAGGAAATTCTAAAGAAAAATTGTGTAGACTCTAGCGATGGGTCCGTAAGTGACTGTGGAGGCCAATTCTAGATCCACACAGCTTCCCACAGTGAGGACACAGGTTACCAGATGAAAGATGGTCCTGTAAAGGATTCGTTTGACGTGCTTTTCGCTTAGCACGTTTCTCCCTTTCACCTTGCACTCGGGCTTCTTCAAAGTCCATAGAACCTTTGTGAAAGGCCAACCTCCAATTAGATCATTCATGGGCCAGAGCTTCCCAGTTTTCGATGTTTATATTGCATTTTTTAAGATTAGCCTTAAGAACATCTTTAAAGCTCTTATATTGACCACTGATATTCCGCTTTCCATCCTTGAGTTGGGAATAAAGTAACTGCTTTGGGAGACGGCAGTCAGACATTCGAACAACATGACTGGTCTACTGAAGTTGGCGTTGAAGGATCATTTTTTCAACGCTAGTAGTCTTTGCTTCTTCCAGTACACTGACATTTGTTCGCCTATCTTCCCAAGTAATTTGCAGGATTTTCCGGAGGCGTTGATGAAATCTTTCAAGGAGGTGGAAGTGACGTTTATAGATAGTCCATGTTTCGCAGGCATACAATAAAGTTGGCAATACAATGGCTTCATAAACTAGGGTTTTGGTCTTCTTACAAATATCCCGATCCTCGAACACTCTATGTTTCATTCGAGAAAACGCGGCACTTGCGGAGCTCAAACGATGCTGGACTTCACTGTCGATGTTAGCTGTAACAGAAAGATAGCTGCCAAGATAGAGAAAATGATTAACATTTTCCAGTATTGTCCCGCCAAGCTGGATAAATGGCATCACCAAAGGGTTAGCTTGCACTTGCTGATGAAGCAGTTTGGTTTTTTTGATGTTAAGTGAGAGGCCAAGCTTTTCGTATGCTTCTGCAAAAGCATTTAGGATAGTTTGGAGATCATCCTCTGAATGTGCGGAGACCACATTATCATCAGCATACTGAAGTTCCACAACGGAGGTTGTAATTACCTGACTTTTTGCTTTCAGCCTGCTGAGATTAAAAAGCTTTCCATCTGTTCGATATATAATTCCCACACCAGTGAGAAGTTTCCCCTCGACAAGATGTAAAATCATGGCGATGAAAATAGCAAATAATGTTGGGGCGATAACACATCCCTGTTTAACACCTGATCCCACTTTAAATGGAGCACTATGAGAGCCGTTGTTGTCCAAGACCGTAGCTGTCATGTTGTCATGGAGAAGTCGCAAGATATTCACAAATTTATTGGGGCATCCAATTTTCTTAAGGATAGTCCAGAGAGCTGTACGGTCTACAGTATCAAAGGCCAGATCAATAAATGCCATATAAAGGGGTTGATTTTGCTCCCGGCATTTTTGTTGGAGCTGACGTGCAGTAAAAATCATGTCTACTGTCCCTCTAGAGGGGCGGAAACCATATTGAGTTTCAGGGAGGATCTCTTCTGAAATAGATAGAAGACGGTTTGCGAGAATCCTAGCAAATATTTTACCTGCGGTAGCTAAGAGAGAAATGCCCCGATAGTTTCCACAGTCTGTTCTATCACCCTTCTTAAAGAGGGTGATAATTATGGCATCCCTGAAGTCTTCTGGGATCTCTTCTCTTATCCAGATTTTATCATTGAGTTTATGAAGATGTGGTACAAGCTCGGGCCCCCCTTCTTTAAAGATTTCAGCAGGAATCCATCTGGTCCACTAGCTTTGTTTTTCTTCATTTGATTAATGGCTTTTTTTACTTCATCCAAAGTGGGGAGTATTGCAAGTTCCTCTCTAATTTGTTTTTGCGGGATTTGCGAAAAAATCTCATTATCCACCTTAGATTTACGATTTAAAAGGTCATAATAATGCTTTTTCCAACGCAGTGCAATAGACTCTTTGTCTTTTAAGAGTTTGGTGCCATCTTTTGATTGTAAAGGGTTTGTACCATAGGTTTTTGGTCCATAAATGGCCCTTGTGGCCTTAAAAAAGCCCCGTGCCTGAGATTCTGCAAGTTGTTGAATTTCTTCAGCTTTCTTTTTCCACCAAGCGTTCTTAAGTTCTCTTGTTCTTCTTTGGACCTCAGCCTTTGCACTAGCGTAGATTTTTTTCTTGGCAGTGCAGTTAATATCATTTTGCCATATTTAGAAGGCTTTCCTTTTTTGGTCAATTATATATTTAATCTCATTATCATTTTCATCAAACCAATCCTGATGTTTCTTAGTTTCATATCCAATAGTTTGTTCACAAGCTGCAGTAATGGAGGTTTTCAGCTTAGACCAATGGTCCTCAATGTTATCAGGAGGTTCCGTAGGTAAATGTTCCTTAAGAAGTGATTGAAGACAAGTTTGCTTAATTTATACAGAGGCCAGCCTAGCAAACTGGCTTTGAATTACAAAGAAGTGATTAGCAGAGTCAATCACAAGGTGACAAGCTTCCTTAGAATAATAGCCGTTAAAGAAGATTGTCCTATTGTTGAGCAGTTGATTCCAAACTGGGGACCTCTCCTCCCTTCCAGACTCAAACTACCCACACCCACGCCCCCTAAGGCGGGTCCTTACTCTTAAGAGCCAATCTCTTAGAGCGCCTGATACTTGTCAGCTGTTCCCTCCTCCTTAGCTGATGTCTGGCAGGGTGGGTGGTGGGTGGGTGGGTTAGTGATTCACCCTCCTCCCATTCAGAGAGCTCAGACTGCTTTCCCACGGAATTTGACATGGATTGTTCCTCCCTGTAGAGTCTATCTCCAACCCAGGTCCTCCGCTGCAGGAAGAGTGGGCCCAATCCCTACACTATCATTTACAAAAAGCCTTATCATTCTGGATATAACTTTATGATATATGAACTGTGAACTTGACAGTGCTATTTTCCCTCTCTATGGTGGGCAAATATAACTTTTTTGTTATAATTTCGATTTGTTACAAGCAGTTCTTAAAATTGTATGGTTTGTATCTTTGGATTAGCTGAGGAAATAATAAACTGGGGGGAAAATTAAAGCTTTCATAGTCTGGATGGCACCAGCAAAATGAGCTGTGGGCATATCTTCCGAATTCCTACTGGCATGTTTACTATGAATTTTTATATAAATGCTAGATTGCAATTCTTGTCTTATACACTTACAGAACAATTGATGTCTCTTTCTTGCCAGCATTGGCAGCATAAATGGTGCAGTAAATCCCTCACAAAAGAAAGAATTCTCCTAACAATTTACAAAGTATAGCTCTCAGTTTCACACACCACAGTGGGTAATGGTAGCACATTGTAGATTAAGTCCCTCATTCAATCAAGAGATTAAATCCCACTGAAATTGCAGAGTGCTAAAGGCTTTAATGAAGAAAATTATTTGGAGACAAGATATTTGAGATAAAAAAGCTTTAGCGACAGGAAATTTAGGGCTGGTTCATGCTTCCTGGTGGCCTTCATGTGAGTGCCTCAGAGGTTGTGGGGCTGTTGTCAAGTTGGTGGTTGGACTGCATTCATGCAGAAACCAGCATTTGTGCAAATTGGCACTTCTACATGGAGGCGGTCTGCACTACAAATTGCAGCAGCTATACGGACAACAGCAACATGAAGGCATCAATTTACATAAATTGTTACTATATGAATGCTGCCCTTCTACAAGCCCAGTGACTCCTCCCACTCCCCAAACACTCATGTTGTGGGTGGGGGCAGATTGTCTCTGGCCATTGTGAGCCAGTCCTTGGTTCATGTGTCAGATCAATGGTGAATTTTGTAAGGTTATTTTATATTTCTCAGGAAGTGATCTAGGCTGAACGTTTAATTGTTTTGAAGCAAGGAAAGAAGTTCAGAGGAGGGGATTTACTGGTGCAGGCTCATTAGTTTCAAAGATCAGCCTTATGTTGCTAGATTCATTAGCATGGCTAATGGCAAGGGATTCTGGGAGCTGTAGTCCAGCAACATCTGGGGACCCAAGGTTGGAGAGCCCTGGCATAGAACATAGGAGAACTGGCAACAGCAGCCCATCTCTGCTTTCACACAGAAGGAGAGAGAGAGGAAATATATCCATGGTTAGGGTTCTTCACAGCCTGGCAGGCTACTGCCTCAAGCCTTGCCCTGTTGATCTGACAGGCAGCCCACTTCTGTTACAAGACAAGCATAGATGGAGAAAAACAAAGAATTGAGGAAGTTATGATTAGGAAAATCATGTCTAAACAAGTACCTGGATATATATAGTTCATAATTCCATCCCTGTATATTATTTTCAGTGCACATAAACCCAGGGCTTCCATGAGGAGGAGGGAGGCTGCATATCTGAACCATTCCAAAGAAAGATGCCATTGTTATTAATCCTTTTCTCCACTGAGAATTATACCACTCAATACCTCCATGCTATCAATGGTGCTTACTTTTGAGAAAAAAAGATGCTGAATTGAGCCCTTGCACTGAAAATAGATGCCGGGCCTGAGAGCTTTGGCACAAATTAAGACCTGGCTATTACTTGATTTTAACAAGCAATGTAATACAGTAATACCTTGGATTGCAAGCATAATTCGTTCTGGAACCGTGCTTGTAATCCAAAACATGCTTATATCTACAAGTGAGAAGGATCTTGGAATTGTGGTAGATCACAAACTGAATATGAGCCAGCAATGCGATGTGGCTGCAAAGAAGGCAAATGCAATTTTGGGCTGTATTAATAGAAGTATAGCTTCCAAATCGCGGGAAGTGATAATTCCCCTTTACTCGGCACTGGTTAGGCCTCATCTTGAGTACTGCGTCCAGTTCTGGGCACCTCACTTTAAGAAGGACATAGACAAACTGGAGAGGGTTCAGAGGAGGGCAACAAGGATGATAAAGGGACTGGAAACAAGGCCCTATGAGGAGAGACTGAAAGAACTGGGCATGTTTAGCCTTCAGAAGAGGAGACTGAGGGGAGATATGATCGCACTCTTCCAGTATTTGAAGGGATGTCACACAGAGGAGGGCAAAGATCTCTTCTCGGTCATCCCAGTTTGCAGGACACGGAATAATGGGCTCAAGTTACAGGAACCTAGATTCCACCTAAACATCAGGAAAAATTTCCTGACTGTCAGAGCAATAAGACAATGGAATCAACTACCTAGGGAGGTCGTGGGCTCTCCCACTCTGGAGGCATTCAAGGTGCAGCTGGACAGACATCTGTCAGAGATGCTTTGACCTGGATTCCTGCATTGAGCAGGGGGTTGGACTCGATGGCCTTGTAGGCCCCTTCCAACTCTACTTTTCTATGATTTCTATGATTCTATATCAAAGCGGGTCTCTGGCGGGTGTGAGCGGGGCCGATTTCCCTACCTGAGTTGTCTTGCAAGACCTTGCTCGTTTAACAAGTCAAATTTTTTAAATCTTTTTTTGCTTGTCTTGCAAAACACTCTCAGACCAAGTTACTTGCAATCCAAGGTATTACTGTATTTACTGCACATTCATTTAACTTAGAGCATTTTCATATAGCACTTTTACCAATGGTAAGCTGGTCAAACAAACATTTCTATAGTGTATATGGCGTCCATTTATTATAGTTGTTCATCATCCTCTTATTTTATTTATTTTTATTTATTTCATTTTTATACCGCCCAATAGCCGAAGCTCTCTGGGCGGTTTACAACAATTAACAAGACAGTCCCTGCCCGCAGGCTTACAATCTAAAAAGACACGACACACAAGGAAAAAGGAATGGAGAGGGAAGAAGGGGGAATATTAATTACTACTTCCGGCAGTAATTCTCTGTGTAGAAGTCTCAAGAAGTTAGCCCGGGGGGGGGGGGGCATCCAACTGGATCAGGCCCTGATGTTTCCTATATTTCAGTGGTCCTTTTGTGATGGTTTGCACATCAAAGATATTTCCTTTCACATATGAGATTATATTCTAGAATACCCTCTGCATTCCTCATGAAAGATCACAGAAACAGTCTCACATGTTTGTATCCAATGTTAGTCTGACTTAAGTCCCATTCATTTCAGTGGGCCTACTCAAAGTAGGACTAACACTGAATACCCACAGTTTGAGAACGCACAAGTGGCAAGGCTAAAAAGGGCAAGAAATAGAGTGTGGTGGGGTTGGGTTTTTTTTTAATTCAACCCAACAACAATGAAGTTCAGGCACATATATTTCAGATGGTTATAGCTAGCAAAAAGTAAAATAGTAATTCATTTATTTGTGAATGACTATTTAAAGATTTATAACCAGCTTTTCAATCATTACAAATTCCTAAAGTAAGGAAAATCATAGAATAGTATACAATACAATACAATCATAAAACAATAACTAGAAACAATAAATAACTACTCAATACAGAACAGAATTTTAAAAATTCTCAAATAGAAGATACTTTGGGAGGCTGCTGTCACCATATAAAGCAGTGTTTTCCAACCTTGGGGCCCCAGATGTTTTTGGCCTACAACTCCCAGCATGCCCCAGCCAGCGTAACACTGATATAAAGTAATAGTAGAATGGTGCTAAATGCTCTTTTACATGATGCGCCTGCATTTTTAGAATCAAGATGGAAAGATTACAAGGAATGAGCTCCGTCGCATTTTAGATTGCATCATGTTTCGAATAAGTGATGATGACTTCCAAGAATTAATCAAGATAATTGATCCAGAACACACAGGTCATCTCAGCTACAATAAATTTTTGAACCTGTTTGAAGACAAGGATTCAATAGTAAGTGTTCCTTGGCACCTATATACCTAGAACAAAAGTACAGGGCAACATAGTCTTGTGCTTTGAATGTATCTGAATGAATGATTGAAAAGAAATATAGCTTTAAAGGAAGTAAAAGTTCATGATGCTCATTCCTGAATTTCTTTATGCTTTTAAAGCAGTTAATAACATATTCCTAGTATATAACCCTTTAAGACTGAGTCAGTTTAGTCAGTTTAAGCCTGAGCTAGATAAACTCATAAAAGATACTGCATAGTGGGTTTTCATCTTATGCTTTGGTAGTGGGCTTAGGAGCAATGGAACATCTTTTCCTTGGGCCAGCTCCAGAGAACAGCAAAGGTGGACATTTGTCAGGGCCCCAAGTCTGGCAAACAACCCTGTCTGTACAAGAGCAACACCATTTTTTGCTTTGCACAGAGCACTCAAGATCAGATGTAGCACAAGAGAATCCTAAATTTGAATATCCCACCACTTTCAGGTTAGGGGAACTTCTGAGGACGTCTGGCCCCAGCACTCCCTAGATCCTGGTGCCAGCACTGCCTTTCCCTCTAAAATATCTGCCCCTGAAGGCATCTCCAACACTGAACACTGTCTCCAATATATTGCACCTTTGCTCCCAAGTTCTGTACTGGTCCTCATATCAGCATGATAGTTTTGGCCTCCAAAGCTCTGAATACCTTTTAGAGTCTAAAGTTTAGACCAGGGCTCTCCAACCTTGGGTCCCCAGATGTTGCTGGCCTACAGCTCCCAGCATACCCAGCCAGCATGGCTAATGGCAAGGAATTCTGGGAGCTGTAGTCCAGCAACATCTGGGGACCCAAGGTTGGAGAGCCCTGGTTTAGACTGAGGCTATAGATTTTTCTGTGTCCTATTGAGATCTCTGTGGCTGGATGAGAGCAGCTTCTACATAATGCCCATTGTGTTTTAAATTCAAGTCATGGAGACTTGTAGAAAGGCCTTCTTGTTGGTTGCCCTACCACTTAGAAACTATCTTCCATCAGAAGTGTGCTCAGGCTAGAGCCATTTTAGTAACCCATTTTAGAGGATTCAGAATGTAGTGGCTTAAGGTTATATTAGTTGCACTTATATGTTATGTTAGAGATCTGTCAAAGCACCTTGAGACATTATGAATTGGCCCTGATTTGGGTGAAGAAAAGCTCTTGTTAATGATCTACTTGTATAAGCAGTCTCTATGAAAAGTATTTAAGAAGCTGCAGTGCAAACGATGAGTGGTGTACCCTGGAGAAGTGTGGAAATCCTTGCTTACAGAAGCTTCTGCTATATCTTCCATAAATATTGTTCTCTACGTGATGTCATTCATGTGAATAGATGTGACATGTGAACTGTTAGTCACGCTAATCAGGGTTGGTTTATGTCATAAAAATATGCTTTTAATGGTAGGAGGTTTGGCTGCAGGGGACTATTCCCAATGTTAGTGTTATCAGCTCAGTCAGAGAGTTGGTTGGACTGTTACAGATAGTACTATGGCTTCTGTTTCGCCCAGAAATGAGTCCTCTCTTTTAATCTGTGTATATTTTCCAGAATGCTACAACACTATTCACTATCATTCCAGAGTGGTAGCTGTGTTGGTCTGTTGCAGCAACCGATGCCTCCTGGATGGGTTGGGGGCCCCATTGCGGGGAGAGCATGGTTCAGGGTCAGTGGTCCAGCCCGGAACTATTTTGAATTGGATATGGAGTAATGAGTATATGCGGCATATCAACTTTTAATGGGATTTTATTGTGTCATTTATATATAATGCTAAAAAAAAAAATACCTTGGTTTTCATACTTTTCATAACCATGGGTAGGATCTGACTGTTAGTTGAACTTGGATCCCATTGAAATCAATGGGACTAGTTAATTATAACTCAAGTCTCGTTGATTTCAGTGGAAACTTAAGTGCAATGGGCAGTGCACTCCTATGACTGCTAGACAGTGTCTAGACAGCCATAGGATTTTTCTGATTCCCAGCTACGAGGTCGGGAAAGCTCTCCAAAGCTGGGGATCCTCGTAGCTGGGGATCCGCGTTCGGATCCCCTCCCCGCTCACGCAGCTGACACAGCTTCTCCGAAGTTGCAAGAGCAACCTCGGAGAAGGGCTTTTGGAGGGGCAGGGAGGGGAGGAGACTGGCACCGCCAAGTTACGATGTATCCTGCCAGCGCCTCAGCCACCTTCCCTCCCTCTCTGAAGCACCAAGCTTAGACAGCTGGAATCAGCTGTCTAAGAGCTTTGCAGGGCCGGAGGAGCACAGAGGCAACCTTTGCCTCTGCCCTCCTCCCACCCTCCACAGGATGCCGGTAGTCTGGCTCCAACTGCATAATTTTAAGTTTCTCATGGACATACTTTTGAAGTGACCAAAGTTTTATAGTCCTTTAAAATACACACACAGAGACACTTTGCGTGGAACTATGCTATATGATCGGTAAGATCATATGGTGTAGCTTCTAACCACAACTTTTCATTCAGTCTGTTATCTTCTTTGGAGGGAGACTATACTATCAGTTTTTTTACTACTGCATTATAGTAAGATAAACAGTCCCTCAACCAAAGGTTTTATAGCTTCATCAGAATCTTTCATGATATTTCATGTTTATTAGATTACTTTTAGGGTCTCAGTCAAATAAACATTGATTTACCCTTTAGTGTAGGCAAACATAACCAGCAGAATTTTTAAAAGGAGTACCCAATACACAAAATGTAAGGTTCCTGTTGAACAATAAATGGTATGAATAGCTTTGGAAACTGCCGAAGGAACAAACTTAGAACAATCCACATTCATTTTAATAGTTTTTCAAAAAAGGATACAATTTATACATTTGCCCTGGAGCCTTTCCTCTATTCTTGAGCTGAGTCAGGGTTTTGCTGATAGCCTTTTAACACTTTAAAAGTCAGTCATATTCGACTTCCGGGTGGAGCTTAATGTCGGACTGAAGCTCCCTTGAAATCTCTTGAAATCGAGGGAGACCAACGCGGCGAGAAATCCAGTCAAGAGGTTATCTTGGCTGCTTAATCTCCTCGGAACAAGAGGATGATCTAAGAGTGATTCCCAGTATAGCTCTTAATTGCTCTCTGTGAGTTTTTTTTTGCAGTTGCTTGCGCTTCTGCACTCAGATTCTCTCGGGGAGGGTAGAGTGTGGGAGAAGCCACCAGCGCTCACCGCCGCGTTTGGAGTTCTTTTTTTTAAAGAACCTGAAGAACGACAACTCCATTTCTTAAAGATTTATTGACAATTGGGAATAAAGATGAATTTTATCCACAATCAGGATTAAATACCCTCATCTGGAATACTAAAAAGAAAATGTGCTTTAAAACTTCATAATGGGAAGATCAACAAATGTGTTTTGAAACGAGAAAGAAAGAGGTACTGTAATTCCTTTTACTTTGAATTCTGGAAGAGTTTAAAGTACGGTAGCTGTAAATTCTAACTGCGTCACAGACAAGATGGCTACTTATGATTTACTGCTGCAATTGGCCGGAGAGCTGATGGAACTGTTTCAAACTTTCCAAAATAAACTGTTGGGGGAACTGGTGAGGTCGGAAATGCAGAGCAGGGAGGACGAGGCGAAGAATGATATACTGGGAGAGATAACAACTGGACCTTTGAAGAGAGACAGCAGAAAAGGGAGGGAAGCCAGCAAAACGGACAGTGAAGACGCTTTAGAGATACCATCCAGGGAGAACTGGAAAGTTGATCGCTGCTGGGCTACTTGGAGGAAGATAGCTAGGGAGGCTCACATGGGGGGGGGGAAGTCTTTTCTGGAGCATGAGCCTGAAAAAGATGCACATCATGAATACTGTGTTTGATCGGGGAAAATGATTTGCTGATTATTGGATGGGATAAATGGTTTGACCTGTGTTAAGATAAAAATGGTTCGCTGATTATTTGATGGAATAAATGGTTGGACTTATATTATGATAATTGTTGAATATTGGGGGAAGTGGGAGGTTCTTATGAAAGAAGTAAGTTCAGCTTCCCAAATGGATTTGTGAGAGAAATTCAGATGGGATAAACCAATATGGATTGCTGATAGTGATCCAAAGAAAATATATATAGATCTGAACCAGTAGGGGCTAGTGAGAGGAACCCCTTTGAGAGAAATGGAGAACTTCCAGTTTGAGGTGGTTGTTATTGGTAAAAATGTATTGAGTCTAGATGAAATATAGCATAGAGAATGACTAATGGAAAGGAACCAACTAAATATGGAATAGAATTGGAGATGTGAAGTAATGTGGAAATGTGAAACTACTTTAAAAATAAAATAAAAGCTAGGTTGTCTGTTTATAAATGGAGGGAAAGAAGATAAAGAGATTTTTATTAAACATAAATAGAAATATTGAATATTGTTTAACTAGAAGGATTATTATACGTGCTTAGGAGTAAATTGCTGTAAGGTTTCAAGGTTTTGTGAAATTGTGAGGTTGATGAATAAGAGGGGGGGAAATCTTTCGTTTGATTTTTTTGTTTGTTTAAGGGGAAAAAGGAAGCAATTCCTTTATAATAATTATATAGAATACCTGATGTTACTTATACTTGGTTGTGGAGAAATCGGAAGTACTTTTTAGTTTAATGTTGTTTTGTTTTTGTAGTGTATGTTTCTTTGGTTTTTGTTTTGTCTTGTTCTTGGTATTTTGTTTTTATGGATTCAAAAATTTAAAATAAAAAAATTTTACAAAAAAAAAAAAAGTCAGTCATATTCCACCACTGTTCCACCACCCTTTGCTTCGGTAAAACCCGTCAAGTGTAAAGACATACATCCTTAAATATGGATAAGCAGCTGTATAGAGAGCGGCAACCAATTGGGACTCTTGTAGCACATGTTCCCGAGTAATTTCCCTTATGGAAACTATGGCTCCCATTATCCCCATCATCCATGTATGCACTGCAAATGTGAAGAAGTCTCAAAGGCCCTCTCAGCAAGAACTGGGCTCTCCCTGTCACTCTCCACCTCTGGTAAAGTAATAGAATCATAGAATCATAGAAAAGTAGAGTTGGAAGGGGCCTACAAGGCCATCGAGTCCAACCCCCTGCTCAGTGCAGGAATCCAGGTCAAAGCATCCCTGACAGATGTCTGTCCAGCTACACCTTGAATGCCTCCAGAGTGGGAGAGACCACCACCTCCCTAGGTAGTTGATTCCATTGTCTTATTGCTCTGACAGTCAGGAATTTTTTCCTGATGTTTAGGTGGAATCTAGGTTCCTGTAACTTGAGCCCATTATTCCGTGTCCTGCAAACTGGGATGATCGAGAAGAGATCCTGGCCCTCCTCTGTGTGACATCCCTTCAAATACTGGAAGAGTGCGATCATATCTCCCCTCAGTCTCCTCTTCTGAAGGCTAAACATGCCCAGTTCTTTCAGTCTCTCCTAGTAGGGCCTTGTTTCCAGTCCCTTTATCATCCTTGTTGCCCTCCTCTGAACCCTCTCCAGTGTGTCTATGTCCTTCTTAAAGTGAGGTGCCCAGAACTGGACGCAGTACTCAAGATGAGGCCTAACCAGTGCCGAGTAAAGGGGAATTATCACTTCCCGCGATTTGGAAGCTATACTTCTATTAATGCAGCCCAAAATAGCATTTGCCTTCTTTGCAGCCACATCGCATTGCTGGCTCATATTCAGTTTGTGATCTACCACAATTCCAAGATCCTTCTCACTTGTAGTATTGTTGAGCCAAGTGTCCCCCATTCTGTAACTCTGCATTTGGTTTCCTCTCCCTAGGTGCAGCACTTGGCATTTATCCCTATTAAATTTCATTCTGTTGTTTTCGGCCCAGCGCTCCAGCCTATCGAGATCTCTTTGAATTTTGTTTCTGTCTTCCAGAGTATTAGCTGTTCCACCCAACTTTGTGTCATCTGCAAATTTGATAAGCATTCCCTGTACCTCCTGATCCAGGTCATTAATAAAAATGTTGAAGAGCACCGGGCCCAGGACCGAGCCCTGTGGTACCCCACTCGTTACCTCTCCCCAGTTTGAGAAGGAACCATTGATAAGCACTCTTTGAGTCCGATTCTGTAGCCAATTGTGGATCCACCTGATAGTTGTTCCATCTAGCCCACTCTTAGCTAGCTTGCTAATCAGGATATCATGAGGCACTTTGTCGAAAGCTTTGCTGAAGTCCAGATATATAATGTCCACAGCATTCCCACAGTCCACAAGGGAGGTTACCCGATCAAAAAATGAGATCAGATTAGTCTGACAGGATTTGTTCTTGACAAATCCATGCTGGCTTCTAGTAATCACTGCATTGCTTTCAAGGTGCTTGCAGACTGACTTCTTTATAATCTGCTCCAAAATCTTCCCGGGGATTGATGTCAGACTGACTGGCCTATAGTTCCCAGGTTCCTCCTTCTTGCCCTTTTTGAAGATGGGAACAACATTTGCCCTCCTCCAGTCGTCTGGCACTTCACCTGTCCTCCATGATTTCTCAAAGATAATAGACAGTGGTTCTGAGAGTTCTTCTGCCAGTTCCTTTATTACTCTAGGATGCAGCTCATCAGGCCCTGGAGATTTAAACTCGTTCAGAGCAATCAGGTGCTCCTTGACCATTTGCCTATCAATCTCAAGCTGCAATCCTGCCCCTTCAGTCTGCACTTCAGTCTGCAGTCATAGACCCTCTTTTGGGAGAAGACCGAGCCGAAGTAGGAATAGAACACTTCTGCCTTTTCTTTGTCTTCTGTTATCAATTTGCCATCCTCATTGCGTAGTTGAACCATCAGTTCTTTCTTCTGTCTTTTACCGTGCATGTATCTGAAGAAAGCTTTCTTGTTGTTTTTAGCATCCCTCGCTAACCTTAGCTCATTCTCAGCTTTAGCCTTCCTGACACTATTCCTGCAGTTCTGTGCTACCTGCCTGTACTCTTCCCTTGTAGCCTGTCCTTCCTTCCACTTCCTATATGTGTCCTTTTTTGTTTTCAGGTCATCTTTGAGTTTATTGTGAAGCCACATTGGCTTCTTCTGTTGCCCTCTGCCTTTTTTCCTTGTGGGAATTGTTTGCAATTGTGCCTTTAAAATTTCCTTTTTTAAAAGCTCCCACCCGTCCTGGGCTCCTTTTCTCATTAGAGTCGCTTGCCATGGGACCTTACTTATCATTGTTCTGAGTTTGTTAAAATTGGCTTTCCTAAAATCCAGGGTACGCGTTTGGCTACACTCAGCTTTTGCTTCCTTTAGAATCAAGAACGCAAGTATAACATGGTCACTTTCCCCCAGAGTTCCCGAAACTGCCACTTTATCCACTAGCCACTTTATGTCAAGAGAGGCAGCCTCAGAAATGATAGAACCTGCCACTGCTAACATCAAGAGGAGGTAGGTGTTACCTCCGCGCCCGCGGTCAGTGCAGTGACAGAAAATCACAGGAATTATGTGCTTCATGTAACTATTGTTATCTGCCCTCCTCATGCAATTGTGAGATGTGTTTGTACATAGGCTGCTCAGGTGGCTTGTGCTATGGTGGCAAGGTCTGTGAGAATTCTTCTTGTTAATGGTAATTCACAAAAACTTACAATCATTGCATGTTATACTTTAGCAACTGTTATAGTTATGTTATATGTATCTTAATGGCACAGTATGTTGTTTTATATTTTTAAAAACTTTGGTGTCAGTTAGACTCCACTTGCGATTTGTGGTGGCTTTTATAGCTTATATTATGTGGGTATTGATTCTGATGACATGTGCAACCATATGGTTTTACTGGAAGAGGGGAAGGGCTCAATAAAGGCTTTTTAAAACCTGCGAATTATGGCATGATTAATAACATCAACCAAGTATTTTATTTGTGTGCCTTTCTTAGGTTACATTTAAAGTTTATATTTTATATTGTATTTTATGATTTTAACTGTTGTAAACCACCCAGAGAGCTTCGGCTATTGGGCAGTATAAAAATGTATTAAATAAATGAATGAATGAATGAATAAATAAATAAATAAATAAATTTCACCATGATACTGGATTGGTACAGTTACTTTTCCTAACAAATGTGGGCTTTAAAAGGTGTCACTTCTGCGTCATTTTTAACACACAAAAGTCTGTTACCTTTGATCTTGTACAGTTCTTAGGAAATAGTACAGCGGGAAAGTTTTAATACAAATTGTTTTTTTACCCAATCAGCCAGATTCCAAAAGGATTAATGGTTCAAAGAAGGCTAAAAAGCCAACTTCTGTCCTTGAAGCTTGGAATATTGTAAGTAACAGAGACTTTTTAAAAAAAAAATTGAAGCAAGATTTTCTACTTATTTGAAGTTTTAATTTTGCTATATAATGTGCTACAACTCTTTGTAAATGTTTGAATTTCCTTGTCAAAATGGTTGCACATTAGGCAGAAGATGTCCTAACTGAGCAAATCAAGGGCTACTGGAATGAATTTAACAAAGCTTTGCAGGCATGTGATCCTCGAAATAATGGTATTATTAGCAGAAATAATTTCCGAAAAGTTCTCCAGCTCTATTGTCCCTCATTAACTGACGACCATTTTATCGCGTAAGTAACTAGTGTAGCAGACATCAATCCCTTCAAATGTATTTGCTTTTCTTTTTGCATTTTATTCTCAGCTTGCTTTGTCTAAAACTTCACCGTAACTGGTTGCATTTCTTGGCTGTTCATTGCCATATGCAACAATGAGTCAAATTTATTATGGCATAAGCTCTCATGGTCTAGAGTCCACGAAAGCTGATGCCATAAGAAATGTGTTAATCTTTAAGGAGCCATAAGACTCTTTGTTGTTTTTCTTGCAACCGACTAACATGGCTACCACTCTGGACATGGTCATATACAGAACCTGATCCAGTCCTAGCATGGATGCAGCACTCATGAAAGAGGATTTCCATAGGGTTCAATAAAGCCCTGTTTCCTCTGCCTCACTCCTCCCACCCAGTTGTGCAAGAGCATGAGTAACTTGCATGATATTTAGAGGGAGAGAGAGCTGAATGGGAATTGGTTGGCATGCATAGACTTCTCATTACTTGCTGCTGTGGCCTGTTGTGCAGCCTGATCACACACCTGTGCCCATGCATAGGCAAAGGGAAAGAGCAGCAGGAGAAGTGGCTCAATGAAGCACTGTGGGAATCCTCCACATGCAATCCCTGTGCTTGTACTCAGACTGGATCAAGTCCATAGTATTTTCTTACCACTCTTTCAGTACCTATTTGCCTTAAAGATATTTCAAACTGGAGAGGGTTCAGAGGAGGGCAACAAGGGTGATAAAGGGACTGGAAACAAGGCCCTATGAGGAGAGACTGAAAGAACTGGGCATGTTTAGCCTTCAGAAGAGGAGACTGAGGGGAGATATGATCGCACTCTTCCAGTACTTGAAGGGTTGTCACAAAGAGGAGGGCCAGGATCTCTTCTCGATCATCCCAGTTTGCAGGACATGGAATAATGGGCTCAAGTTACAGGAACCCAGATTCCACCTAAACATCAGGAAAAATTTCCTGACTGTTAGAGCAATAAGACAATGGAACCAGCCAACTACCTAGGGAGGTGGTGTGCTCTCCCACTCTGGAGGCATTCAAGGTGCAGCTGGACAGCCATCTGTCAGGGATGCTTTGACTTGGATTCCTGCATTGTGCAGGGGGTTGGACTTGATGGCCTTATAGGCCCCTTCCAACTCTACTATTCTGTGATTGAAATGTTCAGTCACAGTCATGATTTGAGGTGCTACCGTCCAGTGCTAGATTATTTGTCCTGCTGGATGCTTGGATGAATCTTGTCATTTCTTTGGACTGTCTTTTCTTTGTGCTGCACAGTACCTACCACACTGTCACGAGTTTAGTGGGCATGGCCTTTCACATTTTGGTGTTTGGGGTAATGTATTGCCCTGCATTGCTGCAAGTGCTTAATTTAAGAGAAATGATGCTGATGTTGATGAAAACATCATTCCCTCATTCACATTTGTCTTGTAACATTTTGGTCTTTGGTGTAGGGCCCTAGTGTGGCATTTCTTGCTATCCACTTCTGGGGTTCCCACAAGCATTGGGACCCCTCAACGAGCCATGGGGCTAAGGAAACATTGCTCTTAGTTGGTTGCTCATTCAGCTACATTTCATCCAGTGCATCCTCTCATCACATCTTCTAGATAACCTTGTATGTGTAGGTATTGTAATGTCAACTCTACCATGTGATAGTAGTAATAGAAATCTGAAATTCTTACTGGAAAACGGGAACTGAAAGCTAAAGAGAGAGAGAAAAGAAAAAGCCAAAGTAGTGAAGATAACAGATTGGTTTCAATTTATTTTGAACTAGCTGTACCCGGCCACGCGTTGCTGTGGCCCAGTCTGGGTAAATGGAAAAGAAAGAAAAGAGAAAGCGCACATCTCAAAGATGTTTAATTTCACAATGCTTGTGGGTAGACAATCTCTGTTGTTGTCCCATTGTCTGGTTTGGCGACTGTAGAGCACGCAACACAGAATTGTCCATGTGAGAAGCAATCCGTGGGAAATCGTATATGGATCGTAAATCAGAAACATTGAAATGGAATTGTAAAATATTTAGTATAGCGTGTGTCGCCGTCACGTCCAGCAGATGGCGGTGTTTTTCAAAAAAAGCATGTTGTTACCGCCATCCCCCCACAGCCGCCGGACACCCACCGCCGCCACCCCCCACCGCAGCCTACCTTTCCTTGCCGCCGCCGGAGCCCCGCCCGCGCGGCACGGAACGTTCTCCGCACCGCTTGAGCCGCCGCCGCTGCCCCCCCGCCCCCACAGCTGCCAGACCCCCCCGCCACCCCACCGCAGCCTACCTTTCCGTGCCGCCGCCTCCACTGCTGCCGGAGCCCCGCCCGCGCGGCGCGGAACGGTCTCCGCACCGCTCGAGCCGCCCCCGCTGCCACCCCCCGCAGCCGTAGGACCCCCCGCCACCCCCCGCAGCCTACCTTTCCGCGCCGCCACTGCCGCCACCTCCGCTGCTGCCGGAGCCCCGCCCGTCCTCTGTTTTGGTGGGGGGAACCAGGGCAACAGGGCTTAAACAGCCCTGTCGCCCTGGTCTCCCCGGCCAAAAACAGAGCGCAGGGGTCCCATCGCGTCAGTTCCTCCTCGCAGGAAGGACGCGACGGGACCAGCAGACGGGGAGGCAGGCTCTCCGGCTCGCCGCAACACCCATGTCTTTTTAGTATAGCATGTGTCGCTGTCACGTCCAGCCGATGGCGGTGTTTTTAAAAAAAGCATGTTGTTACTGCCACCCCCCGCCACCCCGCAGCCGCCGGACACCCCCCGGCACCCCTGCGCAGCCGCCAGACACCCCCCCGCCATCCCCCACAGCCTACCTTTTCCGCGCCGCCACCTCCGCCACTGCCAGAGCCCCGCCTGCGCGGCGCGGAACGTTCTCCGCACCACTCAAGCCGCCGTCCCCACTGCCGCTGCCCCCGGACCCCCCCGCCACCCCACCGCAGCCTACCTTTCCGCGCCGCCGCCGCCACCACCTCCGCTGCTGCCGGAGCCCCACCCGCGCTCTGTTTTGGCAGGGGGGAACCAGGGCAGCAGGGCTTAAACAGCCCTGTTGCCCTGGTTTCCCCGGCCAAAAACAGAGCGCAGGGGTCCCGTCGAGTCAGTTCCTCCTCGCAGGAAGGACGCGACCGGATCAGCAGATGGGGAGGCAGCCTCTCCGGCTCACCGCAACACCCATGTCTTTTTAGTATAGCGCGTATCACCGTCACGTCCAGCAGATGGCGCCGTTTTTCAGAAAAAGCATGTTTTTCCCTGTCACAGGTGTGACATCTATATAAGAGGTATATAAAAACACGCGCGTATCCGAATGCAACGTCGTGTCAAAATTTCAAAGCAATCGGTGAAGAACTTTCAGAGATTTAAGATTTTGAACAAACAAACATTTAAATTTTTATTTATATAGCTAGATTAGAAAAACTATGCAAAACACAAATATAATATTTGCCCAAACAAATGCCTCAGCATATTTCTCCCCCCCTTGCAACAATGTTGTCTAAATTAATTTCTGTGTGGGTACTTCACAGAAATAAGCACTAATTTGTGTTTAGCTCTTTTTGCTGTGCCTCAGCCACAGTTTTTGTTAGTTAATTCCTCACCTGCTCCCTGTTGTTTTGAGCTGTGTGCTGATGGCTTTAATCTCATCCAGAACCAGCTTACCTTCTCCATCTGTCTATCTCAGTCTTTGGAACAGATATGGAAAACAACAAAAGTATATGGTTTGGGGAGAGGAGTCACAAGGAAATGTTTACCTTTAATACCACTAGTGCTTTCCTAACTCCATGATAGTTAGCCAATGGTGGCAGAGATTCATTCCTGGCCAGAGCTTAGCATTCTTTCTGACACAGAGCAAGCAAGTAAACTTTACCATCCTTCTATTGGGGACAAACTAGATGTGAAACATGTGATTCAAAAAAACATGCTGGCCAAATGTCTTTGTTTTATAAAAAGCAGCTGTCCAGGAGTGGGGAGATTAACCTTTTTCTCCTGCCTTGTTTTCCAGCTGAAAATCACCTCCCACCACCCTGTAACCAGCTATTTCCCTGCTTTTAAATTCAGGGCAAACAGCAGCTTGATCTGGACTGGAGGTCCCTGCAGATACTTTTTGTGAACTAAGGGATGGGCCAAACCATGGTTTTGAATAATATCCTTTAAGGTCACATCTAGTTTGATCCTTTGATTTCCTCCTGCTGAAACAAATATGCTTGAATTTCAATATAGGGACAACTTTGGAGTAGTGTCCCCATAAATTACATCACTTTAATAGTTTAAACTATGGAAATGTTAAAATCTCAGACAAAATCTGAGATTATGCCATCTCTTATTGTGCTGTGATGGGCAAGTTAAGGCCAGCAGGTTGTCTTTGCCCCACTACATGTTTCTGCTTCTTCCTCTTCTGTTCCTCTTCCTCTCTCCTGCACTTGCTCAATATTTCTGGGCACAAGGAGAATAGCAGGGAATCCTTCTTGGCCCTTATGAGCTGAGTTTTTAAATATCTCTTTGCTACTCTGGAAAGGATTCCACCCACCTCCCACAAGACATCTGGGACCTGTCCCCTGGGAGGTACCATCCCTATTGTTTCATCAGCAGGGAAGTTCCTGCCCTGCCCTGCCTCTTCACAGCTTGGCACTTCTGGCTAAGATGCTATCCCCTTTGTCTGGACAATTGGCACCTCCCAGGGGACTTATATAGAAGCAAAGGAGGCTTATCTGTGGTTGTCTTGGTGTTTATACTGACCTTTAACCACTTGCCATCCTGTGGGATGACAATAGCGGAATCCTGACACAGGCTTCTGCAGCCTTGTGCTGTTGCTCTGTTGGCTATTTACCTGCAGGATGGTTGTGGGGGTGGGGTGCTGCTTTCCATCTCCCATGGATCACTGGGTGTGGTGATGTGCTGAATATCAGCAAGCCAGGATGCTGAGCAGGGAAGGAAGAAGGAAAAGGATTCCCTCCTTACCTCTCATGTGTGCTATTCATTGCTGCTCTTGCCACTGCCTGACCAGGTACAGCCTGAAGAGGAAGGGGGAAAAGATGTTTGGAGGGCTGGGTTGTTCATATATTTCATAGATCATAGAGTTGGAAGGAGCCTACAAGGCCATCGAGTCCAACCCCCTGCTCAATGCAGGAAACTAGAGGAGGGGTCTCCCATCCAAGTAATAACCAGGCCTGGCCCTGCTTAGCTTTGACAAGCTGAGCCAGCGTAAGCCACAGGCCCACTGCTTTGTTGTGAGGATAAAATGGAGAGGAGGAGGAGGATTATGTAAGCCATCTTGGGTTCGTTGCAGGAAAAATGGTGGGATAGAAATATAATAAATAAATAAATAAATAAATATGGTGCATTGGGAATTGGGGGGCTGGGAGAAAGGCTCATGGGGAAATGGAAGTTCTTAGCTCACCTCAAGCATCTTGTTTGAGTCAGAGTTTCAAGAGCCCCTGAAGTTTTTTCCGAGCCTGGATCAGGGGCACTTAGCCAGCCAAGAGCTCAATAAACCTCCTGCCTTTGCTGCCTGTCTAAGACTGGTGGGCTGTGTTTGGCTTGATGGAATTGTGGTATGTCTGTTAATGCAATATTTAGACTTTTACTGAATTGTGAATATTTTTGGTATGCAAAAGAAGGAGAGATGATGCAGGTAGAGCAGAGGATTTGGGATATTGTGAGAGAGTAAAAATGCCATAGGGAGAGACAAGGCACCAACTGAAGCACAGAAACAAGCCCTCTTTGGTTTGTGAGCCTTGAACACACATTAACACCATTTTTAAAAATCTCCATAATCATATGGTGGCTCTTTAAAAATTACGGCTGAGATTCTTAGGAAGCGAAGAGTGAAACACACTATCAGCAAGATACATATGAAGTATCTGTTACAGGACTGTCAGGCTACAGGTGGAGGAATCATATGTTTTCACTGCTGCAGCATATACAATACTTCCTGCATAAAGAAAGCTAGGATGTCAGGGAAAGGGTAACCTACAATCCTTCTCACAGATATGTTACTTAGGCATTTACAATGAGGTTTTGGTTTTTAAAAAAAGAATTAAGAGGGAGGATTCAGAATGTGATTCTCTCCACCCCATCTGCAATCTGAATTGGTAGTGTCCAGCAATAGATGCATGACACAAGTCTGCTGGTTATGTGTTTCAGCTTCAAATTCTGGATACAGCCTTTTGGCAAATGACCTAACTTTACCCATTATTGGTTATGGAATGACTTGACGTTGTGATTCTTTCCCTTCCATAGCTGACAATGGTTCTGGTTCTCTGGATTGCACTCCACATGTGGAATTCAGGCCTGGTGCCTGGTACTGGGAGATTTTAGGCACAAAAATATAAACAATATTTATACAGATAGAGTGGTGGTGGTAACATTACTAACAGGACTTGGCAGATTGACCTGGCATTTCATCTCCCAATGTTTGTTTGTTTGTTTATTTAATACATTTTTATACCGTCCAATAGCCGGTATAGCTCTGGGCGGTTTACAACAGTTAAAACCATAAAATACAATATAATATAACTATAAAATTTAAAACCACAGATTAAAACAACCAGCGAAGCTAGCAGCAGTTCAAATTACAGTAACAGAGTTAAAAACTATAAAATAAAAATGATTAAGATGATTAAAATGCCTGGAAGAATAAAAAGGCACTGGCACTGGCACTGGCACTGGAAAGAGTACAATGTGGGCGCCAGTTGAGCCTCTTTGAGGAGCTCATTCCACAACTGGGGTGCCACAGCAGAAAAGGCCCTCCTCCTGGTAGCCACCTGCCTCACTTCCTTTGGCAGGGGCTCTCAGAGAAGGACTGCTGACGAAGATCTTAGTGTCCAGGCAGGTACATATGGGAGGAGACGATCCTTCAGATAACCTGGCCCCAAGCCGTTTAGGGCTTTGAATGTTAGTACCAGCACTTTGAATTGGGCCTGGAAACAGACTGGCAGCCAGTGCAGATGAGAAAGCACTGGCATAATATGTTCACATCGGCCAGTCCCCGTTAATAATCTCGCTGCCCTATTTGGGACCAGCTGAAGTTTCCGGACCGTTTTCAAAGGCAGCCCCACGTATAACCCCAAAATAATAAATTCTGCAGGAAATAAACAGAGGCAGCAAGAAGAAATGCACCAGGGCACAACTGTGTCCAGAGACCAGAACCTGAAATCATATTTTGGATGTGTAAGCATGAGCCTGGTAGAGAAGAAAGAAGGCCCGGTAATATCACAGAAAACAAAAAGAACTGCAAAGGAGGGCTCAGAAACAAAGGTTGAGATCTAGAACCAGATAAAACAACAGCAAGGATGAGTCTCTCAAAAACAAAACTTCTCAAAACAAAGTTTACAGAAATGACAAATTCATTCATATTGCAAAGACGGCAGACAGAGCATTGAAACTGGGGACTAAACAACCAATAGCCAAAGCCTCTTGAAATCAAATTGAGATCTTCAGTCATGCAAGCTGGGAAGATTTCTGTCCCAGTTTAACAAAGACTCATGCAAAAATAACTTGAATTTAAAGAATCTGGTTTTGGCAAGTAACAAGAAACTGACATTTTAAAAATATCAATATGTTAAAATGTTCACAGTGCAACTTAAAAATTATTGCTTTCATTAATATATAAGGTATTTTTTAAATTTGGAAATAACTCTGGTACCAAGTTGCGTGGTGGTGGTCCTAAACTGTTATCTTATTCCGAACTTACAGTTCCATTGTAGCAAGTGGCTGTTAGACCTCAAGCATGAGATTCCCTGTAAAGGAAAGAGATGGACATGGACAAATTCTATTAAATGTCACTACATTTGAAAGTTAGATTCTTTTGATTTAGGTGGTTTATAAATCAGATGGGAAATACTATCAAATAAGGCACAATAGCAGTGATACTTGCATTAAAAATAAATAATTGTACAAGTTACACTTTGAAGAATATATTTATATTAGAAAATGATGGATAAGATATACTTGTTCAATTTACAAGGCTTAGGGATACAAGCGATGTGACAATGAATCCAGGACATAATTAAAATGGAAGATTGAGATATTATTTTATTACAAGAAAATAATCACAGGAGAACATCAGATAATTTAATTACAAGGGATTAGGGGATATCTCCTTTGCCCCATGAAATTCTAAAAGGGTGTAGCAAAAGCTTTAATGAAATGCTTCCATTGTGCTACCAAAGAAATTCTGAAAGACCTGAAGAGGAGCTATATTTTCATAAAGGGATACCTAGGAGAAGTAATTACAATAGGTTTTACATACAGCCTGAATGCTGAACAGATTTCTTGTTTGAAAAGCATTTCAAACACTATAAAAAGTGTTAAAAGGGGTGGGGTGAGTAATTATAAGATGAGATTTAAACTTAATTAGGGGCAATAAATTAGACAAAACTGGACACCAAGGAGGGATAAATAAAGAACACAGGACTACAGAACACAGGAGATGCATGGAGATTGGCCAATTCAAGAGAAAGAGATTTTGCCTATTTTTCAAATAGACATAACATATACCATCAGAGTTTATTATATCTTGGTTTCATAACTTTGGGAACAGATAATTAAAACATAAAAAATAGGCTCAACAGCAGCTTCTGATCATGCTCCCATAACTATTATAATTAATTGGGGTGGGGAGACAGCAGTTCTTTTATGTAGTGACTGAACAAATTGAAGAAATCAAACAATATTTTGAGATCAATAACACACCAGATCTACCTGTCAATTGATATAAGATGCTATGAAAGAAGTCCTAAGAGTGTATAAAAGAAATAATACACGGCTGGTGGCAAGATGGCGATGTGACCGGCTGCCCCATACGTCTGCTCCGCTGATTGCCCAAACATTTACCCTTATCAGGGGTTTCTTTTTTATTCTAGACCTATTTTATCCTTTTAACTTTTGTATTTTATATTTTATATTTTGGGCCAGTGGTGATATGCTTCATAACAGCGAATTTGCAGTTTACTTTCCACTGAGGCAGCTGTGAAGCTCCCCCAGCTCTTTCTGACTGCTACACAATTTTATTTTATTTTCACCTTCTGTTCTCTGTGCTCCTTGGATATCTGCACATTGGATGTTTACCTGGCTGCTTACAAAAACAACCTCTACATGAATAATCAACAATTATTACAACGGAATGAGCAGAAAGCGCACTAGAAACAGATCAAGCCCAACCACGCACCAACAGATAAAGTCATCAAAGCAGCCAAGGATAGATGAAATCCTATCTGTGAAAGAAAAAGTGAGTAACCCTTTCCCTACTTTGAATGGCTTCTTGGCTCTTGATTCAGAGATTCTGTCTTCTCTTTTCCTGGAGGTTGAAGCCTGCCCCAATGATTCTACATACGAGCTGGATGAGTCCCTCTTATTAAGCACTTCGTCTCTTAGCAAAGAAAATCCAGCATACCAACAAGGGGAGACTACTCTGTGATTTGCTGCAAAACAATGCTTACTGACTGCCCAGACTGTGATAGCAATATTTGACCACTTAATTAAAATTGATAATCAGCTTACACAGTTTAGGCGATCTTTTGATGATTTTCTTGCAAAACATACAGCTTCGCACCTCAGCAAGCTGAAGTCTACCCCCCCCCATCACAAGGAAGGAAAGAAGGCTGCAAACTCCCTAAAACTCCCAAAGCTGACAAACCTTCTAAAGCTATTGGTGAGAAGAGATTGCTGCCATCTCCTAGGGGACAAGACAGAGGGGTGCAAGCCTGAATTTTACAAACATCACAAGTAGGGTTGTAGAATCGAGCCTCGCTGGGCAAAACGAGGCCGAAATTGGCCTCGCTCACGCCCGGCGAGACCTTACCTTATGTCTTCGGGGCGGCTCGCCTCTCTGCTGCGAGCCGCCCGCGCGGCCCGTTCCGTCCCATCGCGTCACTTCCGGGACCGGAAGTGACGCAACGGAACCCTGCGCAGGCACGCTGGACCCTTGTGACGCGTTCTGCGCCTGCGCAGGGTCCTGTCGCGTCATTTCCGGTCTCGGAAGTGACGGACGGGGCTGTAGTTGTTCTATCGAGCGGCGCAAAGAACCTCTCCATGCCGCTCAGAAGATCGGGTCGGGCGGCCGGCCCTGCAGAGAATCGAGTCGGGGGCGCGACCAGGTATGGATCCATCGCTAATCACAAGTCTTGTTACACATTGCTGAGACTAAGTTGAATCAGGGCCGATGGGGCTCACGAGGGGCAATTGTCCACTCCCAGAGTTTGCTGCTACGCTCTCGACCACAGCACATTGATCTGGCTAGTGTAGAGTGGCTTCCCAGCTCACCCACTCACAGGTGGGTGCTGCTTAGCTTTGATGGACCCACTCTTCCACTTATGCTACTAAAAATGAAAGCTTTTCTTTCCTGGCTTCAAATATATCCGATCAGAGTTTTTAGGGATCTTACTCCCTGTCCATTAATTAAAAAAATAAAAATACCCTCCGAAACAGGTGTGTGTATGCACAATCCTATCTCCCTAGGAGAGGGGGGGGGGACTGTCCTTGGGAGCTGGAAAACTGCGCTTATCTCCCACTGCCCCCAGGCAACCCTACAGTAAACAACCTCCTTTGAAACCTACATTGGAGCTAAATGAAGATGCTCTGGAAGCACAAATCATTAACTCCTTTGGAGCATTCTCCAAATCAGAACAGGATGACTAGAGATGGGGGTTGTACCTCTGGGGGGGGGCTTGTCTCTCCTCTCCTCGGCGAGCAGCCCCCCTGAAGCCCAGATTCTCTGTGGCACAGAGCAATTCTCCACCCGCTCTCTGTGCCGCTCGGGCAGCTGCGCCAGCAGCGCAGGGTGCTGTCATGTCATTTCTGGCTGGCCGGAAATGATGATGTGACGGGAGCCCGCGTGGCACGGTGGCTTGAGCGGCTGGGAAGATAGGCCCGTGAGTCTCAGGGGGCGAATGGGGCCGATTTTGGCCTCATTCCAGCCCCCCGATATTCCCGGTAACATCTCTAAGGATGACCTTGTTGCAAAGCTTGATCGACTTAAGGAACTACTCACATCTGCAAACACCTCTGCAAAGCCATTACGTACATTGCTAATTACAAAGGAAAACCATCAGGAGGAGGAAAAAGCAGAGGATCTTGAAACCACTTCAGTGTCTCAAATAAAGGGGGCAAGGAGCCTTCTACATACCGGTATCTGCTTAAGCGACATGGGCAAGCTACCTATCAACAACCTTTCCCCCTCAAGGGGGATTGTCATACTGAATCACCCCATCCGGCAAACTCAGGATGAGTTGTTACCGGCCGAAGAGACCTCGCCATCACAAAGCCCAGAGCCCATGGATAACTGTTCAACAGTCCCTCGCATTCCTAATGAACTACTAACAGAAAGACTCAATGACTATGAAATTGACTTACGATCAGTATGGGAGGATCTCCCTAACACTTCAAGGCACTCAATCTCTCTGGCTTAACTGCAAGAAGCACTCCTTAAGGAAAGCTTTTCACAGGCTGGCTGTACACAGCAAATCCAGCTGCAATCTACAGCTGCCTCTAAAGAAATGTGCTGGAACTACTATGGCCCCTGAGAATAGCCCCGGTTCCCTAAATCCAGCCCATTTTAATAACACACCTAATGGAAGTATTTTTTTGGGCACTGCAGGCTGCCTAGATCAGATAGATTAGTAGCAAAGCATTCTGAGTACACATTGCGTATTTTGTCATGGAACATGACAGGGTGGCTGAACAAATTTATTCACCACCTACATGCAATCATTTGATTTACTGTGGTTACAAGAAACCTGGCTTACAGACGCCACTGATATTCTACGACAAGGCTTCAAAATAGTGGCTCTTCCAGTTATTAAAAAATGTAAGCATGGGCGTAGGAGTGGAGGTCTGGCCATCCTTATACACAAATGGATATAAGGGACTTAAAATTAACAAACAATGGATATATTCAGTCAGTATTAGTAAATTCTCTTAGAATTAATCAAATTATTTGTTTAAATGTATATATTCCTCCCAAGTCTATAAATCATGATGCAAAACAAGTTTGGCAGGATTTGGAACAAGTGTTACAATGTATTGAGGAAATATTCCCAAGAACAGAGGTTTTGTTGTGTGGGGATTTTAATGCCCGAATTGGGGGTGGGGGTGGGGATAATGAACAAATGAATACAGTTTTGGCTTTAGACGAGGACAATACTAATACCCCTGATAGATCCTCACAGGATAGGAATATTAACAAGAATGGACAAATGCTCTATTCCCTTGCATATAAGTATCATCTACAATGTTTAAATGGGGGGCCTTTGGATAAGACAAAAGGTCACTACACCTACATATTCCAGAATGGGGGCAGTGTGGTAGACTATATTTTTGTTTCATATGCTATCTATCTAAAAAACCAATCATTTCATGTAGAAGAACAGGCAGATAGCGACCATCTCTCATTGGTAGCACAGGTAGGCTATGCAAAGAGCAATAAATTGCCCACTGTCACACACTCTGTGCAGGGCGTGTGTATTGGAGAAAAGCGTATCAGATGGACATTAACCCTGGCAGATGAAATAAAGCAAACTTTGGGGAATCAGACTATGATGAAGTTAAGAGATGAATTTATAAACAAGACAGGTAATACCCTCAATCTGTACCAGGCCCTGTTAGAACAACTAAGACCCTTTTTGGCTAAATCTGAGCACCAAAAGACAGAACCACATACAAAATCCTGGTTTCATGCAGAGTGTAGAAAAAGTAAACAGTCTCTGGTAGTAGTAGCCAGATTTTTAAGAAAACATAAAGATGATGACCAAATCAGGAAGTTTTTAATACAGCGAAGTGCTCATAAGAAACTTTTAAGAGACAAAAAGAAGAGTTATGTAAATAAATTTTGGAAGGACCTTGGGCAAGCCATAATCAGTAAGAATGAAAAATATTTTTGGGACCTTGTAGCAGGTGGACTTAAGCAAACAAGACCAGTAGTAGAGGGACAAATCCCAACAACTAAATGGGTCTTGCATTTTGA
Source organism: Shinisaurus crocodilurus (assembly GCA_021292165.1). Lineage (NCBI taxonomy): Eukaryota > Metazoa > Chordata > Lepidosauria > Squamata > Shinisauridae > Shinisaurus > Shinisaurus crocodilurus. The sequence goes on from CM037879.1 coordinate 187,281,242, forward strand.
GAATATGTATAAAGGCAGCTCTAAAGAGAGCCATTTTGCACGGTATGGAACAAAAGATGGGGTAGTTTTGGAGGCGCTACCTATATGGCCCCCTGTCACCAAAGCAGAAATTAAAAGTTTAATTGGGAGACTATCATTAGGTAAAGCCCCAGGCTGGGACATGCTGCCCCCTGAAATCTTCTGCATGGACCCAGAGTGGTGGGCACCAATCCTGGCAACACTATTCACAACAATTAATGCGACTGGAATACTGCCAAATGGCTGGACATCTAGCATTATTGTCCCAATCTATAAGAAAGGTGATCGAGGGGACCCAAAAAATTACCGTCCAATAAGTCTACTTGATTTTCCTGCTAAAATATACGCACGGCATCTCCTAGACAAATTAGACCAATAGGTTGAAGAACATCAGGGTTTGTCCCCAATGCAGGCAGGCTTTCACAAGGGACATAGCACAATAGATCAATGCTTTGTTCTGAACTACCTTATCTAAAAGTACTGTACGTAAATAGTCCATCAAAAAAGCTATATATTACATTTGTAGATCTCTCATCTGCATTTGATACAATAGATAGACAACGTTTATGGGAGAAACTAGATGCCATCTCAGTTGACAAACATCTGCTGTTCCTTGTGCAACAACTTTATACTAAAACTGATATTAAAATTTGAGTTGGCATGGCAGATTCCCTTACTGATCCAATCCCAACAGTAAGGGGAGTCAAACAAGGTTGCATTCTGGCACCACTCCTATTCAGCCTTTATATAAATGACATCACTCAGGAGCTTTCCTCCCCTGCCTAGTTGGGGAACAGAAGGTCCCAGTCCTGCTCTATGCAGATGACATGGCACTTATCTCATTAACTCAAATTGGCATGAGAAGATTACTTACTAAATTCGGAAATTACTGTAAACGGGAAGGCCTATCCATTAATTATAGCAAAACAAAAGTGGCCGTGTTCGCCAAAAGGCATGAGCAGCATAAATGGACCCTGGATAGACAGAGTATTGAACAATGTCGTTCATTCAAGTATTTAGGATTGAATTTCTCTGAAAATACCCTATGGCATACCCACTTGGAGGCAATTACGTCCTCAGCTGCCCGTTTACTGGGACCTATAAAGAGACTGCACTATACTGAGGGCTATTGCTTAGTAGAACCAACTTTAAAGATCTTTGCAGCCAAGATTGTGTCCCATCTCTTATATGGTGCACCAATCTGGGGCAGTTACTGCAGATATGAACTTGAGATAATACAAAACAAGTTCCTGCGCATGCTCTTGGCAGTGCCACACAGTACACCTGGTGCACTATTAAGGACTGAACTAGGTCTCCCTTCCCTGAAGTATACACAAATCCATAATATTGTATTGGAAAAAATTAACATCATTGCCAGAAAACCATTTAGCAAAACTATGCTTTTTGGATTTGCAGAATAGAGAAGGCTGGGCAAACTCTTGCAGATGCTTGATGCTGAGTTACTCGATTCCCTTAACAACGACAATGCAGGATGTGTCTGATTATAAGATCTGAGATATTGTGTTTGGCAAAGGTGCCAAAAGAGTTCTTGAATATATAAAAAACTGCAAATCTGCCACTTGGTACGCCAAGATTAAAACAGATCACAAAAGGACAAGCTATCTGTGAGAGTTAACCTTCTTCCCTGTTAGGCACACTTTTACCCAGCTCAGATTTGAAACAATGCCCACTGAGTATTTGGCTGGAAGATTTTCTAACAGACCTGCACAAGAGCATTTTTGCATATGTGAAACAGGGCACACTGAAGATCTGGTACATTATATTCTATACTGGCCACTATATAATTCACCCAGGGCCAGATTTATTCTTCCTTTTGATGGTTGTTGGCTGATGTGGACAAATTTATTAGCTACAGGATAGCTCTATTTGCATTAGCTGCAAGGAAAATAAGGGCAGCCTTTATAAACCAAACTACTGCCAAAGCATAAGGGGGCCATACAGAAAGAATTTCTAAACCTTGATTATTTTATTTATTTACCGTATTTATTTATTTATTATATTTATTATATTTTTGAATCGCCCATCTGGCCAGTCATCCGGCCACTCTGAGCGATGTACAGGCCAATAAAATACAAGAAAAAACAGAGTGTAAAACACAATTAAAAACAGTACAAAACTTAAAAATCCTAACCCACCCCATATTCCCGCCTGAAAAGCCACATTTTTAATGCACGGCAGAAGCTAATCAAGGAAGGGGCATGGCGGAGGTCACTGGGGAGAGAGTTCCATAAATTGGGGGCTGCCACAGAAAAGCATTTATAGCATTTTGTTTCATTATATTAAATGTTCTTCCTGTTTTTATTTTACTGACTCTGACTCTCAGCCTTACCTACCTCACAGGGTTGTTGTGAGGATAAAATGGAGAGGAGGAGGAGGAGGATTATGTAAGCCACCTTGAGTTCCTTGCAGGAAAAAAGGCGGGGTATAAATGTAATAAATAAATAAATAAATAATTTTTATACTTCATGTATAAAATGTACAGTAATACCTTGGATTGCAAGTAACTTGGTTTGAGAGCGTTTTGCAAGACAAGCAAATTTTTAAATATTTAATTTTTTTTTTTACTTGATATACAAGCGACGTCTTGCAACACAAGTACTGTAGTACAGCTTAAATTAAAAATCTCTGTACAAATTTTTTTTGGGGGATTTCGTTTTGATATAAGAGTGTTTTGGATTACAAGCATGTTTCCGGAACGAATTATGCTCTCAATCCAAGGCATGACTGTATTGTGATGGCCATTGGTTATAAACAATAAAATTCTGAGTCTAAAAAAAATAAAAATAGAAGAAATAAGCCAAATCAGAACAGTAGTTGACAGAATAAGGCAAACTTTACAGAAAAATATAACATTTGGGGAAGAAAAATATACAAGCAGAGAGTTAAGAAAGAAGTGAATTGGACTCATTAGAATGGATATTGCCATGCAGTAAGTAGACCAAAAATATATGAATTTGGGGATAAAAATCCAAAGTAACTGACAAATAGACTAACAGTGCAATCCAGAGGATTATGGGCATCCAGTGGAGGGCGGAAGGAAAACAGAGGCGAAGGTCACCTCTGCGCTCCTCCCACCTTGCAAAAGACTTAAGCAGCTGCGAGGAGGGGAGACAGGCACCGCCAGGATACATCATATGCTGGTGGAGCCTGACTCCTCCCCTCCCTGCCCCCAGGAATGCCCATAGAACACCGTCACCGAGGCCAGTCTTCCGGCTGCAGCTCTTTCTGTGCCAGTTGTGAGAGCCAGAGGGAGGGCACTCCGACGTCAGAGTCCCAGCTCTGACCTTGGGGCGCATTTCCGAGGTCGGAACTGGGACTCCAACTTCTCCTATGGCTGTCTAGACTCTGTGTAGCAGCCATACGATTGTGTCCTAAGGATTTTTTTTGGGGGGGGAGGGGGAGAAATAGAATAACAGCAGTACAAACTGAAAAAAGCTACGTAACACCAGAGAAATTAATGTTCAATTTGTACAATTCTTTGCAAACTAATATTCTACCAATTTTCCAGATATAACAGAAAGAGAATGCTATCTTGAAAAATTAAATGTATAACCATTAAATAGAGAACAACAAGAATACTGAAACAAGAAAAGAAGAGATCTAAAACATTTACAAAATTACAAGTCACAAAACTCTAGGTACGGATGACTTTAATGGCATTCTTCTTAACAAAATGATTTTGTTAATTTTTTTACAAAAATTAATCCTGCATATAGCACATCTATTCAGTAAAATCTTGGAAGGTAACTTGAGTTGATACCAGAATCTTGGCAAACCTCCTGAATAATAGTTATTCCCAAACCAGGGAAAGATACAGAAGATATAGACTCATAACACTACAGCGAGGGCTCTCAATTTTCCCTCCCACAGGAATAAGTGCCCATAGATTGAGTATCCTGGCGCAGAAATATATAAAATCTGACCAAACTGGATTGATAAAAAATAGACAGGTTTATGACTCAGAAGAATATTGACAGCTCCAGGATCACAAGAAAGCATTAGCTATTGTATCCCTGATCAGATAAATAAAATAGAGATAGAAAACTTGGGCTAAACTAAAACTGTCATGGTTAGGAAGGATATCTACTATTAAGTTGACTGTTTACCTAAAGTCTCTTTTTTGTTTCAAGTTCTGCCCATGACATTTCAAAAAGTGTTAAATGTCTCTCTAAAAGAGAATTTCTGTTAGACAGGCCTCAGAGCCTGTCTGACTTTCCCTTTGTGCCGGGGGCCTGGTTGAGCACTGGGAGGACTTAGGATCCTTGGAGGGATTTTTCCAAAGACAGAATCCTCCTCCGGGCACCTCCCAGGTTTCAGCAGTGGCTTCCTCTTCATGGAACTCCAAATAGTGGTGGGGCTGAGCCTGGAGTCGGCTGGAGGCTCGCTCCGGGCTCGGCCCGATCTCGCTCTTCAGAGAGAACCCCCCTGCGCACGGCCCCACCGCTGCTGCTGCTGGACCCCCCCATTTCCCGCTGCTTCCGCCAGGACCCCCCCGCCGCCTACCTGGTCCTGTGCGCCGCCTCCGCTGCCGCTGGAGCCACTGCTCCGGCACGTTGGACCCCCACCCGCACTCTGTTTTGGCGGGATGAACCAGGGCAACAGGGCTTAAACAGCCCTGTTGCCCTGGTTTCCCCCGCCAAAAACAGAGTGCGGGGGTCCAGCGCGACGGAGCAGGGTCCCGTTGCGTCACTTCCTCCACGCCAGAAGTGACGCGACGGGACCCATCGGACAGGCAAGGAAGGCTCTCCGGAGAGCCTGCGGAGAGCCCACGTAAAGCCCGTGGGGGTGGCAGATTGCCCGCGTGGCCACGAGCAGGCCCGGTTCGGGCCTCACTCGTGTCTGCCGGGCTACTCGGCTACACCCCTTGTAGAGGAGGAGAAATAGGGGTGCCAGTGGGTGGGATGGGAATGGCCAAGGATCTGAGGGATCTAAGCCCTACCAGGCCCCAGCCATGCCCACTGGCACAGAAGGCTCTGAGGCCTGTCTAACAGACATTCCCTTTTTAGTGGATGGAGAAGCAAAACATGCCCCTGCCATTCTTTCTGCCTGTGAGCAAGAGCCCACTAGGGCTTAGAACAGGATGGAGCCTCCAAGATCCTTGCCCTTAGGATTGCTCTGCTCATGAAACAAGGTCTGGCATTTCTAATACCCAATAGGAAGAAATTTAAAGAAGATCACCAACCCATTCCTACACACCTCATTGGGGATGAAGAAGAAATGGCATAAAAAGCCGATACCAACACATTCTCCAGTGCTACCCTCCCTAAATCATCCTTTGTTTTATAAGAAAGATAAATTTCAATAATGCAAAGATCGAGGAATAATTGATGACTGGAGCACAAATAAAAACAACTACAAGGACTAAAATTAAATTGGCCCCAAATTCATAAAATTGTATGTGGTATATCAAACCCTATAGTTTATAACCAAATAATTAGACCATTAACACCATTAAAAAATATAACCTTACAATCCACTCAAAATGCTTAGTGTCTCAAATGTACATTTTTAATACTGAAATATCTGGCACCATAGGAGGTTTAAAACAAACATGGAATCATGATATAGACATGACTATAGGACCAAAACATTGGGAAACAATTTGGACAAAGAAACCAATGAAATTAATTATGGCCCAAAAGTGCTGTTTTTGACCTCTAAAGCCCTAAACAGTTTTGGTCCAGGTTATTTGAAGGTTTTGAATCTGCCTCTGTGTTGAAATAATGGTTGAAGACCCTACTTGCTGGCTTGCCATTAAGATCTCTAAGGTTGGCAGACACTAGAGATAGGGCATTTTCGCTGGTGGCCCCTGCCCAAAGGGATTCCCTCCCGAGAGATATCCTGCTGATTCCATCTGTTGTTGTTTTTAAGAGTGTTTTAAAAATGTATTTGTTTTCTTTCAGCTGAAAGATTTTAAAAAATATATAAATATGCTGCTTTTGTTGGTAATTTAAGTTTTGGATTTGGCTTTCTTAACTGGTTCATTCTTAAATTTGTTTAAAACTGATTTAAGATTTTATGAACTTGTTCCATTGATAAGGAATTATATCTATACAGTAATACCTTGGATTATGAGTAACCCGGTGTGCGAGCATTTTGAAAGACGAGCAAAAGTTTTGCAAAAATTTTGACTTGCTAAACGAGCGAGGTCTTGCAAAACGAGCACACCGGGTTACTCGCTGCCGTGTGGAGCCGCCCAGGAGCCGGCGCAGAGCGAGCAGCCGCGCCTGGCCTCCACGGCTCCCTGCCAGGGAGCCGGCAAAGCACTGCCAGCTCCATGGAAGGGAGCTGCGTGGAGGCGCTCCCACCGCTCCCTACCTTTTCTTTTCCAGCGGCGGCTCGCTGAGGGGAGGCGAGCCGCCCACGCTGCCATACCCAGTCCCATCGCATCCTGAAGCGGCTCCCTTTTCTTTTCCATGTGGCTCCCTTTTCTTTTCCAGCAGCGGCTCACCTCTCCGCAGCGAGCCGCCCGCGCCGCCGGTCCCGTCGCGTCACTTCCGGATGTGACGGGACCGCCGATGGCAGCGCGGGCGGCTCCCCTCCCCTCAGCGAGCCGCCGCTGGAAAAGAAAAGGTAGGGAGCGGTGGGAGCGCCTCCACGCAGCTCCCTGCCATGGAGCTGGCAGTGCTTTGCCGGCTCCCTGGCAGGGAGCCGCAGAGGCCAGGCGCGGCCGCTTGCTCTGCTGGCGCCTCGCGCTGCCGCTTCCCTGCCTGGGAGCCGGCACGGCAGTGCGGGAGGCGCCCGCAGAGCGAGTGGAGGTGTGGCGCAGCGCAGCCGCTTGCTCTGCAGGTGCCTCACGCTGTGGTGCCGGCTCCCAGGAATTCATTCCACAAGCATTTAATCACTGCTTTGTCGGCTCCCTCCATGGGGCTCCCTGCCAGGGAGCCGGCAAAGCAGAGATTAAATGGTTGTGGAACGAATCATCTGAGTTCCCATTATTTCTAATGGGGAAACTCGCTTCGATATGCGAGTTTTTTGGATTACGAGCATGGTTCCGGAATGAATTATGCTCGTAATCCAAGGTACTACTGTATATATAAAAGAAGAAGTCCTGACTGACTGACTGACTGACTGACTGATTGACTGACTGACTCATCAACGGCCACCTCAAACTGTTTAATCTAGGAACGTGAAATTTTGAAGGAACATAGTTTTTATGACGTAGACACCCACTAAGGAAGGATTTTTGGAAATTCCGTCCCTAGGGGGGTGAAAAAAGGGGGCAAAATTGCCCCACTCTCATATCCTATGAGCAAAACAACAGGGGAGCAGTTATGCAAATTGGCCTCACCTCATAATTGCTGCAGGAGCCAATAGGAGCAGTTATGCAAATAGCCCATATGACACTTAGAATGTTCGTATGAATTCCTGTAGGGGCCAATAGGAGTGGGTATGCAAATCTCCCCAAGGCCATTTAGAATGTTCTCTGAGGGGGTGAAAAGGGAGGGAAACTTTTTAAATGACTGAATGACTGTTGTGTGTCTGTTGACGGATCTACCCCAAACTTGGCACGGTCACTCTTCATCACCTGTAGACTCTCAGGATTAACCTGATTTTTCTTTAAGATCAGATATTTCTGTCAGATATTTATGAACTGCCACAGGGGCCCAATCAGGAGCGGATATGCAAATCTCTCCTACCTCAAAACAGAATGTTCATATGAACTGCAGCCAGGGCCTACACGGGGGTGAGGGGAGCTGGGATTTCATTGTTGGGTAGTCCCGGGGGGGGGGAGAGCAGGGATTTCATTGTGTAGTCTCGGGGGGGATCAGGGATTTCATTGTGTGGTCCTGGGGGGAGCAGGGATTTCACTGTGTAGTCCTGGGGGGGGGAGCAGGGATTTCATTGCACAGTCCTGGGGGGGAGCAGAGATTTCTCTGTGTAGTCCTGGGGGAACTGGGATTTCACTGTGTGGTCCTGGGGGAGCTGGGATTTCATTGTGTAGTCCCGGGGGGGCAGGTATTTCATTGTGTGGTCCAGGGGGGGAAGCAGGGATTTCATTGTGCAGTCCCGGGCGGGGGGGAGCAGGGATTTCATTGTGCAGTCCCGGGGGAGCTGGGATTCCATTATGTAGTCCTGGGGGACCTTTCCTATGGAGCGATTCAAAACAACGGTCAGCTACCTTAAGGAATTTTGAACAAATAGTGCCTATAGGAAAATGATGACCCGTGCAACGCTGGGTAAAAAAAGCTAGTATTCTATATTGAAAACTGCCTTGGAAGGCTGCAGCTTTGAAAGGTGGTTAAGAAATGCATTCAATTAAAAAGAAAATGTGGAGATACATTGTAACAGATAATACCACAAATACTTAACCATATTTATAATTCAATTAACCCACTATGTTGGTGGGACTATAACAGCAAGGTCACATTTTTCCACATGTGGTGGGATTGTGAAGTCATAAAATCAGTTTAGAAAAAGGTATTTGAAGAATGTAATATGATAAAACAGCTGGTTGAGCATGCTCCAACTTTAGGTCTCTTATCTCTCTTGGAAGGACATAATGCAGACCTTGCAAAAAAAAAAATTGGAGGTTAAATTACGAATAATTGGTGGGAAATTGAAGGAAAAGAATATGGGCAGTACTCTTGATAGAGAAACTAACCAAACACACTTCAGCAGCAAACTAACAAACATAGATGACCTCTATGAAGTTTCGTTTTGCTTTACGAGAACAAAGGCAGGATGAACTTTGGAAAGGAGTCCTGTGATAAAGTGATATTACTAAATCAGAGGAAATGGTGATCCAAATATGCTCACTGTATACGTATGTCTCTCTCGTTACAGAGAAATGGCTTGTGTGTCTCCCCCCCCCCTCCAGTCTGATCTTGTTGTTATAGGACAAGACACATCTTGTTGTTATAGGACAAGATACATGTTTTAAAAAAAGAAGTATATATTTTTTAATATGTACAAGTATGTCTATAATAGATATATATATACACACACACAGAGTGAGAGAGAGAGAGAGAGAGAGAGAGAGAGAGAGTTAAGCAGTGGTGTGCCCTTTTGCCCTGGCTGCCTCCGATTTCAGAGTCAGTCCTTAATGCTGTTTGGAAGTAACCAGCCTGAAAGATCAGGATTAAGAGATGTGGCTGACACACAGCTTCGTACATGTCTTTTTGTCAATCTGTGTCTGACTGCCTATGTATCTATCTATCTGGATTTTAATTTGTGTGTCTTTGTCAAGATTAATCAGATTAATCCAAGGAACAGTGGATGGCAGTGTTCATTCGCAAACACTGAACTGACAAGGGATTCCAGATCCAAGTTGCAGCATTTTCGCATAAGTTTATTTATTTTATTTACAGTATATGTATGCCACTCTATATCTAAGCAGATTCTGGAGCAGTGAACAATAAAAAGATAAAAACAGCTAACAAAAACAATAAAGTTGACATGACTCCTTCAAAAACATTGACATTGAATGTGAGACTGTTGAATATGTGCAGGAGGTTTCATAACCAGGCAGAGGGATTTAACCCATAAATTTATGGAATGCTCCCTTAAGAGAAGATTTTCAGCACTGATAAAACAAACAAATCACTTTTTTTTTAGTTTTTAACTATCTTGATACAATATTGACTTAGAATAGCACTTTATTTGGGGTGGGACTTCTGTTTTAATTGGGCCCCAATGTGTCTTGTCCTTCAGTGCTTCTGACAATGCTGTCTTTTACTGAGGCAGAATGACTGACATGTCTCTTGCAGATGGCTCTGCAGCAGGTGACTTTCAGACTGAAGAACCGTGTAGTAATTTTTCAGAGCATTTCATTAGGTGCAGTTCTGTACATTACATTCATGTTTATATCTATTTTCTCTATGCAAAGTAATGCATTTGCATTAGCTGGGATGAGGATGGTCAGTTCCATTCCCCTCTCAGCTTTATTTTTGTTTTTAACTGTGTTTTTTTTTCTTAAGTAAAATACAAAATCAAATATTATGCTGAGTCACGGTATCAAAAAACATAATTGTATGCTACTGTGTGGTGGCATTCATGGGATAGTTATGGCAATCCTAAAATTTGTGTTTAGAAAAACTCTGTTAAATGTATTTGATCCAAACTGTAGTCCACCATAAAAAGAAAATGTATCAACTATTCTTAAAGTTAAAAATCTTGTATTTATCCAACTTAAAAACCAATTAACACAGACTCAGGAAACCATTCCATATATAAAAAGTGCAACCTAAGAAGTACAGTATTTTTCCATGTATAAGACTATACTTTTTCCTAAAATTGTTAGACTAAAAATTGAGGGTCGTCTTATACACGGAAGTAAGCCAAGGAGAGAACCGCGCGGTTGCGAAACTGCCCAGTGGGGGGCATCTTATACGTGGGGGCGTCTTATAGACGGAAAAATACGGTACCCCTAGGCAGAGTTCCTTCTCAAAGCAGAAGACAGGAAGAATGGCAGTTGGTTCTTAGCGCTGGCAATCATCCATCTTCTGCTTTTTCATTCTCTTGAACAGTAGTAAGCTCAATCTTAACTGCTAGTGTTACCTAGCCATTCCAATACAGGAAGGGATGAATTAACAGTTCTTGGACCCTGAACTGAAAGAAACCTAGGAGCCATGCATGCTTCCTCGCGTATACACACCCATATAGAGACATTGTTTCCCCCTATAAATATATATTTATCTAGGAAATCATGATAATTATTTTAAATATGTTCTCTCCAGACTATACCAGAAATACCAAAATGATACTACAGAAGGGGTCTTATACAGGATGCTTTTACATAGTTTAGGAGTTGCCGATTTACCAAAAGAATTAACCGCCTTCTCCAGCACTCCTTCATCCCAAGGACATCAACAGAGAGAAGATAAAAAGCAGATGGACCTTTTAGAAAGGTATTGTACAAGTGATTGCTAATGTACACAGTTCCTTGTTAAAGATCTAGAAATGTTTGGGAGCATGCAAAACTCTCCAGAGAAGATTTTTTAGCCTAATCAAAACATATTTGGGTGCCCTTGACATTGCTCTGTTGCTTGAAAAAGAACCTCCAAATTCACTCTTGGTGAAATCCACTGGCATCCCAGGGTTTGATAGACCATCCCCCACCCCCAAAGGTGATCACATTATCCTCTTATTATCTGCAGCATTTGGTTTTCAGGGGATACATTTAGCTGTCATAGCTAATAGCTATTAGTACACTTGTCCTCCCTGAATTCATCTAATCCTCTTTTAAAGCAATCTAAGCCAATGGCCATCACCATAGCTCAGTCTTCCCCAACCTGGTGCCCTCCAGATGTGTTGGACAGCAACTCCCATTATTCCCATTGGCCATGCTGGCTAGGAATTATAGGAGTTGCAGTCCAACACATCTGGAGGGCACCAGGTTGGGAAAGGCTCCCATATCTCATGGTAATGAACTCATAAGTTAATTAGGCATTGTGTGCAGAAATACTTTCTTTTCTGTGGCTTGAGTCTACTGCAAATCAATTTCATTTAGTGGCCCCAAATTCTATAATGACAGGTGGGTTGCATATGTAGGAATGGCTTGAATGGACAAGGATCCTTGTAGGATCCTGGTACTGCTACCTTTTAGTGTCTCTGTCAGTGTGGACTGGGCCATCCTCCATCTGGGGCAAGTTTTCCCCAGTCGCAATATTGTCTCCAAGTGCAGTGCTTTACTTTTCCCCATAGAATTGTATGCTATCTATTCACTTATACAGTAGAAAGTAAAGAGCTGAACTTGAAGGCATCCCAGTCCCAGCTGATCTCAGTAACTGAGAGTTAAGCCTGCATGCCACCCATCTGGGGTTCTCTCATTGTTCTCTGTTCGTAGTACAACTGCTGAGGTGTTTTTTCTTCTACTTTATCTTTCTGGTCTCTCATTTTTCCTTCTTGTTACTGCTGTTTTGGATTTTATTTGTGTTGGGTTTGCAATCTCCACCATTGCCTATGGGCATATGGTCACGAGGACCCTGTTCTGGAAGTGTGTCTGTTGTGGCAGTAAATTGCCTTACACTGATGGGCACTCCTTGTGTCTTTTCTCCCTGGGAGAAGGGCACAAAGTGGAGGCCTGCACTCATTGTCAAGCCTTTACAAAGCAGGCGAGACGTAATCGCTCTGACAGGCTGTGGGCTGTTTTGTGGAGGAAAGCCCTTGAAGTGATGGAGCCATCAGCAGACAAGCCCACTATGGCACAGGTGCTGAAGCCCCCCCCCCCCACTTTGGGGCATCAAAAACCTTTTCCTGCTCACCTTGGCATTCGGGAGTTTCGGACACTGCTTCGTCTCCCGCTTGAGTTCTGAATTTGGACCGTACTAACCTAGATGACTGTTGAAGCTTATGGTAGCAAAGAAATGATTGAAAAAGGCCAGAGTGCAACAATCCTCTTTATAGCCAAACAAAAAAAGAAAGCAAAGGCGGCAGCGGCCAGGCCAGCTACAGACCCGACATTGCAATTGCCTGTCTTGGTACCTGTCCTGTGCCCATCTTATGGCACAAACAAATACTAGCAAACTAATACAAAACACCAGAAACAGTGAGAACTTTTATTGGTAACAAATCAGGTTTCATAGACAAGCTTCTTGGCTCTCATGGCATAAGCATGGTTGCAACTTTCCAGAAATCACACAGCTGATGGCAATTAGCTTATAGGCTCAATATGTAATTCAAAGAACAGTCAAAAGCTAATAACTATAACCATGTCAGAGATCCATACAATTTGGTTTCCCCGTTGCAATCCCTACAGTTCAGAATACAGGGCAAGGGGCTCGAATGATTCTTGGCGCAAACCATCCCAGGCAATCAAAGACAAGGCTTCTAGAAAAAGACCTAAATAAATCCACACACACAGATTTAGCCCAACCTTGAAATTTTCATTGGTACCACTGCCAAGAGTCAAGAGTAAGTCCAAAATACACCCAAATGTGCAGAGATTTCGATGACCATAGCTTCTGCTTTGGTATCTCCATGCTACATGGGCCAAGATATAAAAAAATCCAAGAGTCATGATCCAACCAAGCCAACAGGCATTCTGGGCTATTGAAGATGAAGATACCCAGTCCATAGCAAACAAGAATTTAAGGTCTAGGAAATGTGTAATAATACCTTCCATGGCAGGTTCTTGATGATTCACAGAGCAAATAGACAATTCAAGTGGAACAGACTAAATCCAGATGAGAAGTGTTTCTTGCAGCTCAGGCAGAGGGAAGTCCCAAACATGCAGGGTTACAGGCAGTATATGACGGACAATAAAAGACGGACATTAAAGTTGATGTTCCCAGCAAAGGCTCCCAGCCTAGGCATCAGCTTAAAAGCAAGGGTGGGGCTGCAATAGCCCACCTCCTAATGATCTAATTGAAAGGAGATCTTAGCCCATAGGCAAAACTTACGCCAAACAGGGCATTTCTATTCCACCCTCCTGAGTTCTTCTTCACACAGTGCATGGTTAAACTATGGAATTCACTTCTACAAGATGTAGTGATGGCCACCAATTTTGGAGGGCTTTAAAAGGGGATTAGACAAATTCATGGAGGAGAAGGCTCTCAGTGGCTGCTAGTCCTGATTGGCTATATGCTTCCTCCAGTATCCAATGCAATATGCCTTTGTACACCAGTTGCTGGGGAACATGGTTGCACTCATGTCCTGCTTGTGGGATCCCATAGGCAGCTGGTTGGCTGCTGTGTGAACAGAATGCTGGGCTAGATGGAACCTTGGTCTGATCCATCAAGGCTCTTCTTATGTACTTAAGAGTTGACATATCAACCTGTGTGACACCTCTGACCCCCCTCCCCCTTCTGCTAGTTTCCTATGGAGAGGCTGTTAGCGCTCTTAACTATAGGCATGACATTCAAGGTCTACCCCTAGCAGTTGGATGGGAGAAACTCACTCCCCTTCTGCTAGTTTCTCTGAGAAAACTGACAGAGATAATCTCACATTTATTCTGACATTCCATAGACTGTTTAGGCCCAAACCAATGCCCCCCCCCCCACTCTTTCCATTACAGGAATAACTAGGCATAGCCACACTCTTAGGCCCCAGGCTTCTCACTACTGAACTGGGCTCCAAACACTTCCAGACCCCTTCTGATCAGATTGTGACTGTAAACTATAGAACCCATGACTGTGCACGGGGGGTGGGCTCCCACAGTACCAGTCGTACCGTCAACCATACTGGCCCACCAATGCTCGACTCTTCAATACCACCTCAAGCCTGACTTACGGAATCAGTTGCTTCATGCATAGAAGATGCTCCAATCAAGCTGTTTGTGTATAATAATCATCTATTTTAATTAACATTGCGCTCTACGTATCCAGATCTAGTGGGCCTTAAGGATTTCTACTGAGCCTATGTGAAGACAATTTTTGAACATAAAAATTGTGGCACAATTTCAATTTCCTGCTTGAAATGCAAAGGTGTGATTACAGTGGAATTTAAACGGCCTGACAATGCACAGAAGTATGACCAAGATAAGATTGGACACACTTTGTTTCATTGTACAGAAAGGCTCATGTCTTAGTCATAGGTAGATATAGAGCATATCAGACAAGACCTTTTATTGGACCAACTAGTCTGTACAGTACTGGGAAGTCCACACAGCCTTTATCAGCTAAAATATATTGTAAGTAGAAAGTATTTATAACCTGGCTAAGTCCAGCTGCTCTTTAGAATAAAGAAAACCAGGAAGATTTGAGCCTAGCCTTACTGGAGGAATCACAGAACCCCATCTTAGTCCCCACCCTTTGTTTGTTCTAAAGTGTCCTGAACTCAGCCAGCTCACCATTGCCACCTGTCTATACATAGGCCAAGAGTCAAAGTGACATGTGATGGATTCCCTGTGCCCTAGGGGTCTTTGGGCTTGTGTTTCTCAAAGAACAAAGCCCCATCTAGTACAGAAAACTGCTTTTGAAGATCAGGAAGTTATGATGTGACACATTGGCCTGATTTTCAAAGGGGAGAGGGGAAACAGTCAAAATTCAGATTTTGTTTTTAATCTGGAATTTATTGTTAGCTGCCTTGAGTGCTACTTTTTTTGGCAGAAAGGATATTAATTAATTAATTAATTAAATTACAAAAATAAAATTCTCACTGGGCATGTGCAATGCCTTGGCCACGCCCAAAGTGATTACAGGAATACCTTGGATTGCAAGCATAATTCATTCCGGAAACGTGCTTGTAATCCAAAGCACTTGTATATCAAAGCGAAATTCCCCGTAAGAAATTTGTACACATATTTTTAATTTAAGCAATAAAGAATGATAGTGTAAAGTCTTCATTTTTCTTGACCGTACTACAGTACTTGTATTGCAAGACGTCACAATAGGGGCCATCCCTGTGCAGGATCCTGTACCAATTGCATCTACATCAGAAGGCAAGGTTAGAGAGGTATCACTGGTCCCGGCAACGACTCAGAGGCAGATCTCCATATCACTAGGCTTACCGATCGCCTGATCAGAGAGGATCTCCAGATCACATGTACTTGGGCTACTCTCTCTCTCTAGAGGCATTGCATGTGATCATAAGTGTCTAATAGCCCGTCCCACTGGGGCTAAATACAAAGAACATTTCCTTACTTCTGGGGTGGGCAACTTCACAGGGTCCAGGGGGCCAATTTCTGACCCGCAAACCCCACCAGGGGCTGTACACACACCTGCTGCAGTTGCCACCAAATTGCCTCTGAATATCGGTGGCAATTCAGCAGTGAAAAAGGCACATTTTTGCTTTAATATAATGTGTGTGGGGAGCATGTGCCTTGTTTTAATGCACAAGATCTCTGGGTGCACGTCTGTTAGATCAGGTTATGATAGCATACTGTTCAAACTATTTGACTCCTAATAGAGTCCCTCAAAACTCTAGAATCCTCTGTCATACAGTCAGTTTAATAGTTGTGTCTACACTGGTTCGCTTTTCAAATTGACCATGTGGCCCTTGAATTCTGAAGAGCTGTTAATTACAGGTTTATAAACAACGGTCACTTTTTGCAAAGCTTGTAGTGTGCGTTTGCTCTCTATAATTGCAACAATACAAATAATATTTTAATCAAATATTTTATAGTACCATATTTAAAATGCTTCTCTTCATTGCCAATCTTCCAATTTTAGAATGAAACAGATTGAAGCCCATGCCTACAAATACACCAAGAATAGAACTGTTGATGAAGTAATTGAAAGGCTGAGGGATGGTATCTTGAAACAGGAAGCTAGCCTTAGAGATGCCTTTCTTGCCTACAACAAGCAAGCTAGTGGGAAATTGAGTAAAACTGATTTCCACAAGGTAAATTAAATGTTATTTGTTTTTAGTTTTTGGTCATGCAAACTTATGCAGATTGTTTTGTACAGAGATCACCTGATATCTCTCCAGCGCATATATCTGCCTGTGCTGCTTGTACTGGCATTGTTTCACATATATACTTGCAGCATGTACTCGTGTGAAACCCTTTCTAAATGGAGTGAAAAGAAAGGCCTGTGGCTCACACTGGCTCAGCTTGTCTGAGCGTGGAAAGCTAAGCAGGGTCAGGCCTGGTTATTACTTGGATGGGAGACCCCTCCTCTAGTTTCCTGCATTGAGCAGGGGGTTGGACTCGATGGCCTAGTAGGCCCATTCCAACTCTATGATCTATGAATCTATGAAAAGCCTCTATTTTTCAGTGCTCCCTATTTTTCAGTTTTGCCATTCATATTCTTTTGACATAGAATCACTTATATGTTGCATTGCCTACCAAAGAGTCATCTCCCTCAGTTTGTAGCTCAGACCTGCACAACTTGTGACCCACCAACGTGAAAGCAGCCCAGCAACTCTGTGACGTGGCATACCAGGTGTGTGCTTGACACCCCACCCCCATTGCAGTCCCAAGGCAAGGAGGCAAAACCTCCCACAACCCATGAGGTTTATTAAACTCTGGATGGTTCACCATGTGTGACAGGTAGGGCAGGCTTGTACGTAGCACCATAATCAAGATCCAAATACAGTAAAACCTTGGGTTGCAAGTAACTTGGTCTGCAAGTGTTTTGCAAGACAAGCAAATTTTTAAAATAAATTTTAACTTGATAAACAAGCGACAGTATTGTACTGTAGTACGGTCAGGGCCGGCGCTACCGCTAGGCCAACTAGGCGGTTGCCTAGGGCGCGCGGCTGAAGAGGGCGCGAAACGCTGCGCTCCTCTTCGCTGCCGCTGCGCCGTCCCCGCCAGGCCTCCGCCTCCTCACCCTCCTGCCTGCCGCCGCTGCGCCTCCGCCCACCCGCTCGCTCGCCCGCCGCTGCGCCTCCCACCGCCATCGCCACCCCCCAACCCCCCCGTCACCCCCCGTCACCTACCTTCGTCGCAGCAGCCGCCGCCGCCGCCGCGCCTCCGCCCACCCGCTCGCTCGCCCGCCGCTGCCCTCCCACCGCCACCGCCATCGCCACCCCCCCAACCCCCCCGTCACCCCCCGTCACCTACCTTCATCGCAGCAGCCGCAGCAGCAGCCGCCGCCGCCGCAGCCAGGGCGGGGGGGGGGAAGGTAGGTTGGTGGTGGCGGCGCAGGGGGTTTTTTTTTTTTGCTTTGGAGAGGGGGGGGCGCTAACTATTTTTTCGCCTGGGGCGCCAAACTGCCCTGCACCGGTCCTGAGTACGGTCAAGAAAAATGAAGACTTTACACTATCATTCTTTATTGCAGCTTAAATTAAAAATATGTGTACAAATTTCTTATGGGGAATTTCGCTTTGATATACAAGTGCTTTGGATTACAAGCACGTTTCCGGAATGAATTATGCTTGCAATCCAAGGTATTCCTGTAATCACTTTGGGCATGGTCAAAGCATTGCACATGCCCAGTGAGAACTTTATTTTTGTAATTTAATTAATTAATTAATTAATTAATATCCTTTCTGCCAAAAAAGTAGCACTCAAGGCAGCTAACAATAAATTCCAGATTAAAAACAAAATCTGAATTTTGACTGTTTCCCCTCTCCCCTTTGAAAATCAGGCCAATGTGTCACATCATAACTTCCTGATCTTCAAAAGCAGTTTTCTGTACTAGATGGGGCTTTGTTCTTTGTTCTAGTCCCCGCTGTGCCATGAAACTCACTGGGTGACTTTGGGCCAGTCACTGACTCTCAGCCTAACCTACCTCACAGGGTTGTTGTGAGGATAAAATGGAGAGGAGTAGGAGGATTATGTAAGCCGCCTTGGGTTCCTTGCAGGAAAAAAGGTGGGGTATAAATATAATAAATAAAAATAAATAAATAGGGCACAGGGAATCCGTCACATGTCACTTTGACTCTTGGCCTATGTATAGACAGGTGGCAATGGTGAGCTGGCTGAGTTCAGGACACTTTAGAACAAACAAAGGGTGGGGACTAAGATGGGGTTCTGTGATTCCTCCAGTAAGGCTAGGCTCAAATCTTCCTGGTTTTCTTTATTCTAAAGAGCAGCTGGACTTAGCCAGGTTATAAATACTTTCTACTTACAATATATTTTAGCTGATAAAGGCTGTGTGGACTTCCCAGTACTGTACAGACTAGTTGGTCCAATAAAAGGTCTTGTCTGATATGCTCTATATCTACCTATGACTAAGACATGAGCCTTTCTGTACAATGAAACAAAGTGTGTCCAATCTTATCTTGGTCATACTTCTGTGCATTGTCAGGCCGTTTAAATTCCACTGTAGTCACACCTTTGCATTTCAAGCAGGAAATTGAAACTGTGCCACAATTTTTATGTTCAAAAATTGTCTTCGCATAGGCTCAGTAGAAATCCTTAAGGCCCACTAGATCTGGATTTGTAGAGCGCAACGTTAATTAAAATAGATGATTATTGTACACAAACAGCTTGATTGGAGCATCTTCTATGCATGAAGCAACTGCACATGAAAGGCTTCCTTATTGATTTCAATGTCAGGAGCATCCTCATGCATTCAGTTCCAGCGGAGACCCTGACACTGAGGAAGCCCACTTGTATGGGGGCTCCATCACACAGCACATGGAGCTTTGCATCAGAGCCATTAACTCCAAATAACACTGTACCAAGACAGATTTTATTGTTCATTGTATTTATGCAATGATGGCTTCATTCCTTCCTATGCCACACTCCGGTGGCTCTAAAATTAAGAATTCAATCTGATAGCAAAAGCCTGAACTAAAGTACAAAGCCGCTAATCTCTTTTCAAAAGCATTTAAAATCTACTGAAAAGAGTGATAATTTGCTAATTAGAGCATTCTCACTTTTTTTTACATTTTACGCCACTCAGCCATACAATTCTTTTTTTTTTCTTTTAATCTCCAGAGCTAAGTAAGTAAAATAGAATAGAATAGTAAGAATAATTACCATTGAAGCTATTACAAAAGGACAAAAATATGTAGCACAAGTACAAAAGAATATACCCAAATTAGAACTACAGGAATAATTTGTGATTATTGAGTTGGCCACAACAAGGCCACAAGCTTGAAACCACGTACTTACTTATAGGTAGTTCAACTGATTTTAATGGGACTCTCCACAAATACATAGTTTCAAGACTGCATGCAGAAGCTATGCTTCTGTCAAGGACTCTAGGAATATGAGCTGAAGCTGGAAGCTTAATGAACTACCTATGACTAAGACATTGCCCAATTAAAGAAATCTTAGAATGCAGTCTATACATGTGTATTCAGAAGTAAGCTCCATTGAATATGCATAATTGTGCATATCACTAAACAAGATTTGATGAAAAATGTGTTCTTTGTAATGATGTATGCATATGTCACCACAAATACTGTCTTAGAAAAGGGACTTCAGTGTGTGAGTGGAATGTGTCTTCTAAAATGCTGCTTGCCACATGCAGTTTTTATAAGGACTTGTATTAAAATAGTTCTAAAAATGTAGAATCTGCTGCTCAAGAGCATCTTTTTGGTCAAATTGTTTTAAACTGATTGATGTAACCATTTAATTCTCTAAATGTTGTAGACCCATCTAAGATGGTGGATTCTCAATTATCAGGACCCTGAAACAAATGGGTTAGAGCCAGCCAATGTGAAGCGCTTAAGTCCCATTTGATTTCAGTGGGAGTGAACTAATCCTTCATTAAACTGTTTTCTTTTTAATCTAGTTGTACTTAAAAGTGTCTGGAATTGTGCCCAATATTTAATAAACATCTTGTTTTTCCTTCTCTTTCCTTGATAGCTGTTGGATGATATTGGGATGTCAATGAATGACGACCAGTTTAATCTACTTATTGAGAAAATAGGATTCCCAGTTGGAGGGCTGAGTTACCTGGATTTTGTGGCAATATTTGAAGGTAAATGGATAGCTATTGATACCATAACATATTCATAACATATTCATTCTGAAAGAACTGAGACTCCCGCCCGCCCCCTTGACTCCAAAAGGTAAGCTTCAATCTACTAAGATTGAATTGGTGCTAAACTGGAGGTTCATTATAATCCTACAAAAATCTGAGACTAGGTATAAACATACTTTACACAATATTTATCAAATACCAATGATTGAAAGAACCAGCATTTTTGTCTAAGGGCCAGTTAGGTTATGGAAGGGCTTAGTTACTGTTCCCCAGGGCCAGCCCTGCCATGTGGCAAGGCGAGCCTCCAAACAGAGAGCAGCAGATCGAGGCCATCATAGAAGGATGTTGGAATGAGAGCAAATGTGCCCCCATCCCACCAACTGCTGTCCGCTGCCCACCCACAAGTACAATATGCACACCACTACCATTGCTTCATTTCTGTACAAGGCAAGAGAAGAAAGCCATTTGCCTGTGCTTCTCGGTGTGGAGTTACCACTAGTGCAGCTGTCTTTCTCTTCTGGATTGAAATGTGAAGAGAAAAGTAGCTATGCTGCCCAGGCCCTCCACAGCCAGCAGCAGGGCTGGCTTTCTTTCTCTTTGTACTTCAATACAAAAGAAGCCAGCCCAGTGGCTCTTCGTTGCTGAAGTGAAACTGCATCATAGGAGGGTGAAGGGAATAAGGTGGAAAGGAGAAAGAGGAGTGAACTAGAAACCCCCCCGCACCTCTCACACTGTTGCTTCAGAGCTTCATCCTGCTTCCTCTTAGTTCTGACCACTCACAGGCACCATAGCCCAGCAATGAAACAGAAAGAATGTCATGGAATCGCGCCATTCAAATCTGAGCAGGGCTACTTTCAAAGAGAAGCACACTGTCTTTTGGTCAAACCTTTGGTCCGCCTCTGGACCTTTCATTCTCTGCACAATGGGAGGGAGGAGTGATGCTGCCACCACTGCCACCACGTTCAACTTGAAGCTTGGAAATCCTGCCACCTCGCACTAGCTGAATGAACTCATCTGGTGATCACTGGTCCCTGCCTCTCCAGATCTGAGGTGTAAGAAAGCCAGTATGTGACTGCTGATTGACTCCTTTTATTAGGAGATTTGAAACAAGGGTTGGGGTGTATGACGGAGAGCTGACTTCACCCATTTGACATGCCTGATTATTTTTTTTTAAACTGGGAATTCTGTGAAAATCAAGACAGGAAGTACAGGTAATTCCCCGGGGTGTGCAACAAAGGGGGGTATCTATTTTGGTACAGGAGGGTTTTATAGGCTGGACTCCCATGGCTTGGCTCCACACTGAAACATTGGGATTTTGTACAAAGAAGTCTCAGCAATTCACTGGCTTAACGAGAAGAAAAACCTGAGAAGCCCTGGGGGTTGAGGGCCATTGTAGACAAGCTGGAGGCTTCTTACTGGGCAGGGTAGTGATCTTATAGTTAATGGCTATTCTTACAAACTGCTATTATTTATTGTTGTTATTTGTTAATTCGTATTTTTTAAGATCGTTTTAAATATTGTTGATTTTGTCTGTTCGTCACCTTGAGTTTCCTCTCAGGAAAATAAAAGGAATCTTTATAAATAACACCCCCATTTGGCATATGTTTACTCAGGAGTAAGCCCCATGGAGTTAATTGAGACTTACTTCCTAGTAGGTCTGCAGTCCTAAACATATTCCCAGGAAGGAAGTCTGCAAATCTCATACACACTTACTTGGGAGTAATAACCCCAAATAAGTACAAATAAGTCTCAGGTTAAAAGCAGGAAAGGAAACACTCTTTGTGTAGTTCTCACATCTCAATTCTGCGATGAAACCGAAAGTAGATACAGCCGATTAACAGCCTTGTGTAGAAAAGCTCTGAGAATGAGTGCTCTAATAAGCAAAAGCAGTCACTCCCAGAGTAAGCAAGGGTCAGCTATTTCCCCAAAAGCCAGATGCTGCAGCTGCAGGATGAGAGGGCTACTGTGTGTAGTGCTGGATGCTTTTACTCCTCCTCCATTGTGGGTGAAGGCAGTTAGACTCAATTAAAAAAAAATATATAGTCACAGAAGTGGGAATACAATCTTAAGTGCATGGGTGGGGAACATGTGACCCTCCAGATATTGTTGGACTGCAACTCCCATCAGCCCTTTCCAGCATAGTCAGTGGTGAGGGATGATGGAGTTACAGTCCAACAACATCGGGAGGGCCACACAATTCGCATCCCTGCCAAAGAGTAACAAATCTATGGGATAATACCATGATCCATGCAGCATCCTTTCATAGATTTCATTGATCTCATAGATCATAGTGTTGGAAGGAGCCTACAAGGCTATCGAGTCCAGCCCCCTTGCTCAATGCAGGAAACTAGAGGAGGGGTCTCCCATCCAAGTAATAACCAGGCTTGACCCTGCTTAGCTTTCCATGCTCAGACAAGCTGAGCCAGCGTAAGCCACAGGCCTGTATATCAATAGTCACATGTAACAAATTCTTCCCTGTCTCTTAGTTGGCCAATGAACAGATAATTGTGGAGAGCTTTTTGTCAAATACCTGTATACTGCAAGAAATTTAAGGAATCCAACCAGTCCCGGTGTGCCTCTTCTTTTCTCTTTGCTTGTGCTGGAGCTATATATGGGTTATATCCAATGTTAGTCCTCCTTAACAGTAGACCCATAGAAATGAATGGGACTTAAGTTAGTCATGACATAACTTAAGTCCCATTCATTTCAATAGGTCTACTCTAAGGAGGACTAATGTTGGAGACAGCTTTATGTCAGCAACAACCAAATATCATTATTACTTAAACACGTAAAGATGAAACTTCTAAAGAGGTGTGCAACATCTGGGGTTTAAGGTTATGAAGGGTTTAAAAAAATTGTTATCTTGATAAGTAACTGGTCATCTGATTTATACATTTCTGTTTTACATTTATATCCCACCCTTTTATCCTCAGAACAGCCCTGCAAGGTAGGTTGGGTTGAGAGAGAGAGAGAGGCTGGCTCAAGTTCACCCAGTGAAGCTGAGTAGGGATTTGAACCTGGGTCTCCCACCTAGTCCAACATTCCAACCACTATACCATGCTAGTTCTAATGTCAGTTATTCATGCAAAACATCATGTGGATTGTTGGTTGCTTTACCCTGATGCAACTGTTTCAGATTCCAGGCTGAGTGGACACTCTCCAAATCGCCGAGCCAATGCCAACAAGTGTCACTTCTTGTCTGCTGAAGAATGCCTCAGCCAGTATAGTGATAAGCTTGTAGAAGAATATGGGGTAATTCCATTCAGTTCTTGTTATTATTGATTCACATCATAACATTGTTATGTGATAAGTATTTGCATTTCTATGCCAGAGGGAAGGAGTTGTCCTATCTTTGCAGTCTGGACTTTATCAGGGAAGAGGCCAAAAGAAGATTAGTAACTTAAGATAAACATCAGACGATCATAAAAGCTTGTCTTTCAGCAATGAGATGGATGATTATTCCTCTGTCAAGGAGCAACTGCTCTGGATTTGCTATATTGGGATTCCCTCCTTTCTGGAAATGCAAGGAAACCTGATGGACAAGCCAGTGTGTCACACTTCTCCAGCTTACCACAACTGTAGGGACAGTCTGTGGGAGGGAGCCCTCAGTGTTAATTTATTTTATTTATTATATTTATACCCCACCTTTTTTCCTGCAAGGAACCCAAGGTGGCTTACATAATCCTCCTCTCCATTTTATCCTCACAACAACCCTGTGTGGTAGGTTAGGCTGAGAGTCCGTGACTGGCCCAAAGTCACCCAGTGAGCTTCATGGCCAAGTGGGGACTAGAATCTGGATCTCCCGAGTCCCAGTCCAACACACTCACACTGGCCCTCTGTTCTGTGCAAGCAGAGCAAAGCTGCTTACTGCATGAACAGTGTAACATGTAAACAGCTTCCTAACAATGTATTGCTGATGTTTAGTAGCCCCTAAGGAATAAAGCTGTGCAAATACCAGTTAAGTGTGTTCCAAAGAACTGCTTTGGAGGAATTTGAGACTCCAAAAATGTTCCCATTAAAGTTATGTTGGCTTGGTATATGGAGCTCAACTAACCTGACTAACTTTTGTAAAGGGATAACATTTATGATGTGTTCAAGCGAAGGGAGTTAAAAGGAATCTAATGGGCCACTGAATGCAACCTTGGGCCGATTACTTCCTAAAGCATCCTTCCCCAACCTGGTGCCCTTCAGTTGTTTTGGACTTCAACTTCCATTACCCCTAGCCATCATGCACAGTAATCAGAAATTGTGGGAGTTGTAGTCCAAATCATCTGGAGGGCACCTGGTTAGAGAAGGCTGTCCTAAAACATCCCAGATAGATGGGTGTCTAACCTGGTTTTGGAGACCATCAAGAAAGGAATCTTCAAATCTACCTTATGTGACCTGTTCCCTATAACAGTCTTAAGTTTACTTCTTTTGTGAATATTTTGGAATAAAGATTCACTTAAAAAATACTTTCAGGGCACACTCCTATGCATGTTTAGACAGAAAAACATCCTATACCTCCCAGCATTCCCCAGGCAGCATGGCTGGCAGGGGAATGCTGGGAGTTGTAGGACTTCTTTTCTGTCTAAACATGCATAGGATTCTGCCCTTAGTTGTACAAATAGTGTGGTGGTATAGTTAGTGAGTTGTCTAAAAAGAAAAGAAAAAAGGTCAAGTGTTGATATTAAATTGAATATTCCCTGTTAGGATCCATACATTGCCTTCCGTAAAATAGATCAGAATAATGATGGTATAATCACCATGCTTGATTTCCGACGCCTCCTGGATAGCTTTATGATCAGCATGGTAGACGAGGAATATATACGTCTGCTTTGTATCTTGGGAATGAATGAGACTTCTACATTAAACTATCCGGAATTCCTTCAGTTGTTCCAAGCGCATGCAACTAAAGAGATGCGCCCTTGGCTGACCCCATCTTACAAGTAAGAAGGGCGACAATCTCATAGATTTACTTAGATTTACATTATGGTTATATTAGCCAGATACAAGCTAATAGAGGATGCAATCTATATTGTATAGCATATTTCAGAATACAAGCAAATGAGATAATTTAAGATACAAGCTACTATTGGATAGCATTGGAAGAAAATAAATTATGCCCTTGACCAATTTGGTTATTGTAAGAACCTAAGCACACTTGGCAGTGAATTAACATGTTTTGGTTTCTTTAGACTTATTGATGGGTTTAAAAATCAAGCCTCTCCATAGCTACCTTTGTAAGCCACCTTGTAGACAGAATATAAATATTTTAAATACTGTACTGAATCCAGTCTTTTGAACCAACTCTTTTCGTGGCCAAAGTGAGCTGCACCTTCCAAGTAACACAGAGTTTAAGACATCTGAATCATTTTTGTGGTTTGTAGATTCTTTGGACACTGGGAAACTGCTTGACAGCAGCATGTTGCTTCTCAGAGGCCAAAATAGTTAAGTTGCAATGCTGTATGTGCCTATGTATTAAAAATGAATAAGAATTTGTTCTCAGTACAGTGACATTAGAACAATTCACTTCTGGAAATGAATCTACTCCAGATACAATTCCTAACAGAGCATAAAGAGAGTGTGTTTCACTAGCTCTACTTTCTTAAGAATAAGACCTATTATATTTCAGTAGACTCAAGGCAGTTTCAGATGTGACAATAATCACATCTGAAATAATCTGGGGCCGGATCTTTATAACCCCACAGTTGCAGGTGGGGCGGGGCGGCTCCTGGCTGGGCCCGGTCCTGCAAAGGGGCAGCCAGCAGCCCCACAGGTGGTGCCAGCCGGCCACATGCAGCAGCAGCGGGGCTGGGCCACCGGCCTGGCCCGACGCTCTCCCAGCAGAGGCGATGGTAAAATGATGCCCAGCTGACCTGGGGCCAGATCTTTATAGCCCCACAGTTGCAGGTGGGGCGGGGTGGCTCCTGGCTGGGCCTGGTCATCCAAAGGGGCAGTCAGCAGTCCCACAGGTGGTGCCGGTTGGTCACAGGCAGCAGCAGCAGCAGCAGCGGGGCTGGGTCACTGGCCTGGCTTGATGCTCTCCCAGCAGAGGCGATGGTAAAATGATCACTAGATGGTAAAATGATTTCTAGAGAATCAGCTATCCTTGACCTGATTCTAACCAACAGAGACAACTTAGTGGATAAAGTGGCAGTTTCGGGAACTCTGGAGGAAAGGGACCATGTTATACTTGAGTTCTTGATTCTAAAGGAAGCAAAAACTGAGTCTAGCCAAATGCGTACCCTGGATTTTAGGAAAGCCAGTTTTAATAAACTCAGAACAATGATAAGTAAGGTCCCATGGCAAGCGACTCTAATGAGAAAAGGAGCCCAGGATGGGTAGGAGTTTTTTAAAAAGGAAATTCTAAAGGCACAATGGCAAATAATTCCCACAAGGAAAAAAGGCAGAGGGCAACAGAAGAAGCCAGTGTGGCTTCACAAAAAACTCAGAGATGACCTGAACACAAAAAAGGACACACATAGGAAGTGGAAGGAAGGACAGGCTACAAGGGAAGAGTACAGGCAGGTAGCACAGAACTGCAGGAACAATGTCCAGGAAGGCTAAAGCTGAGAATGAGCTGAGGCTAGCGAGGGATGCTCAGGGTCAGTGCTACCATTAGGCCAACTAGGCAGCCGCCTAGGGCGCAGGGCTAAAAGGGGCGCCAGAAACGCCTTGGAAAAAAAATACAGCGCTCTCAAGTGGGAAGGGGAGGCGCTAAATATCTGATCTTGCCTAGGGCACCAAACTGCCTTGCACCGGTCCTGGGGATGATAAAAACAACAAGAAAGTTTTCTTCAGATACATGCATAGTAAAAGACAGAGGAAAGAAATGGTGGCTCAACTACACAATGAGGACGACAAAATGATAACAGAAGACAAAGAAAAGGCAGAAGTGTTCAATTCTTACTTCGGCTAGGTCTTCTCTGAAAAGAGAGTTTATGTCCCCCCTGGGCCCTGGCAAACCTGAAATGCAGACTGAAGGGGCAGGATTGCAGCTTGAGATTGATAGGCAAATAGTCAAGGAGCACCTGATTACTCTGAAGGAGTTTAAATCTCCAGGGCCTGAGGAGCTGCATCCTCGAATAATAAAGGAACTGGCAGAAGAACTCTCAGAACCACTGTCTATTATCTTGGAGAAATCATGGAGGACAGGTGAAGTGCCAAATGACTGGAGGAGGGCAAATGTTTTTCCTATCTTCAAAAAGGACAAGAAGGAGGAACCTGGGAACTATAGGCCAGTCAGTCTGACATAAATCCCTGGGAAAATTTTGGAGCAGATTATAAGGAAGTCAGTCTGCAAGCACCTTGAAAACAAAGCAGTGATTACTAGAAGCCAGCATGGATTTGTCAAGAACAAATCCTGCCAGACTAATCTGATCTCATTTTTTGATTGGGTAACCTCCCTTGTGGACTGTGGGAATGCTGTGGACATCATATATCTGGGCTTCAACAAAGCGCCTCATGATATCCTGGTTAGCAAGCTAGCTAAAAGTGGGCTAGATGGAACAACTATCAGGTGGATCCACAATTGGCTACAGAATCGGACTCAAAGAGTGCTTATCAATGGTTCCTTCTCAAACTGTGGAGAGGTAACGAGCGGGGTACCACAGGGCTCGGACCTGGGCCCAGTGCTCTTCAACATTTTTATTAATGACTTGGATGAGGAGGTGCAGGGAATGCTTATCAAATTTGCAGATGACACAAAGTTGGGTGGAACAGCTAATACTCTGGAAGACAGAAACAAAATTCAAAGAGATCTCGATAGGCTGGAGCACTGGGCCAAAAACAGAATGAAATTTAATAGAGATAAATGCCAAGTGCTGCACCTAGGGAGAGGAAACCAAATGCAGAGTTACAGAATGGGGGACACTTGGCTCAACAATACTACAAGTGAGAAGGATCTTGGAATTGTGGTAGATCACAAACTGAATATGAGCCAGCAATGTGATGTGGCTGCAAAGAAGGCAAATGCTATTTTGGGCTGCATTAATAGAAGTATAGCTTCCAAATTGCGTGAAGTGATAATTCCCCTTTACTCAGCACTGGTTAGGCCTCATCTTGGGCACCACACTTTAAGAAGGATGTAGACAAACTGGAGAGGGTTCAGAGGAGGGCAACAAGGATGATAAAGGGACTGGAAACAAGGCCCTATGAGGAGAGACTGAAAGAACTGGGCATGTTTAGCCTTCAGAAGAGGAGACTGAGGGGAGATATGATCGCACTCTTCCAGTACTTGAAGGGTTGTCACAAAGAGGAGGGCCAGGATCTCTTCTCGATCATCCCTGTTTGCAGGACACGGAATAATGGGCTCAAGTTACAGGAACCCAGATTCCACCTAAACATCAGGAAAAATTTCCTGACTGTCAGAGCAATAAGACAATGGAACCAGCTACCTAGGGAGGTGGTGGGCTCTCCCACTCTGGAGGCATTCAAGGTGCAGCTGGACAGACATCAGTCAGGGATGCTTTGACCTGGATTCCTGCATTGAGCTGGGGTTGGACTCGATGGCCTTGTAGGCCCCTTCCCACTCTACTTTTCTATGATTCTGTGTAGTTTAATATTGTCTAATATCAGTCAATTTTTATTATATGGTCACGGACCCAACAAAAACAATATCAGACATCATTAAAAGGATAAAAACACAATCATTAAATCATTATACAACAACAAACATTATTAAAACATACACCAGTTTAAAACATTTTAAGATAACCAAAAATAAGATCCTGCTATAGAAGTTACATTTATGATAGAAGATTTGCCTTATGAGTCCTTAGTACAGAAGAAAGAAACTTAGCCACTGCCTCCGTTGTTGGTTTACACGTCCCTGCCAGGAAGTGTTTCAGGTACTGGTCTGGTGACCTCCCAGGGCATTTCCTCATAATAGGGCCAAGAAGTCTGTTTCGTTCCTCCCTGTGGAGGCTGCATTCGGCCCGTGGAGGCTGCATATTAATCTTTGTAAGCCACTCTGGGAGCCTTTTTTGGCTGAAGAACCAGATAAAAATGCTATAAATAAATAAATATAAATAAAAACTGTTGCAAAATATTGCTTAGATTAAAAGCAACTTGAAATATTTCATGTTTTAGAACTGTTGTGGTAAACATACCGTACATGCACCCAGGACTTAGTAGGGTTTCCTGTGGAGGGTTGGAAGCTCTCTTGAAATTATCTAATTAGCCCTTCATCGTTTTTGTAAAATTTTAAGCTGTAATTTTGAGTTTGGAGTGTTGTTCAGGATTAATTCTCTGTGTGCAGCCTAGCAAAAGTTCATTTACGCTGGGGAAGGAAATATGTGTCTAGAAAAACTGTTGTAATGTCTTCTGAGCCCATGGCAGAGAATGGGTTGCACATCTTAAATAAATAAAATAATTTAGAGCACAATCCTATGGATGTTTAGACAGAAAAAAAGTTCCGTAACTCTCAGCATTCCCCACTCAGCAGTGCTGGCTGAGGAATGCTGGGTGTTGGACTTTTTTCTTTCTAAAAATGCATAAGATTGCGCCCTTAAGAGCCATTCTATACTGAATGCAGTATGAGGTGGCAGACTGAGGTGGCTGAAATCGGGATGGTGCTGCTTCAGACTGCAGGTGAGGTGTGTGTCATAGTTTGTTTTAATTTTCTCACATTAAAAAAAGGTCTGAGTAGTAATAATGGAGAGAGCTAAACTGGGACTGCAATATTATTCACGCTTAAGAGTAAGGACTGCCTTCTGACCAAACATGCATAGGATATTTCTCATTGAGGTGCTAATTTGCTACATTGGAAGTGAGTTTGCTTGCTTTTTATGTGGAGGGAGCAATGCAAATATGACACCCCCCCCAATGTGCTGCCTGAAGCGGTAAAACCCAGATTTCTTCTCTCTCAGTCTGCATAATGTGTAGAATGGCTATTGGTTTCATTAAAATCAGTTGGACTTCTATCAGTCACAACTATGCACCATTCCATTGCTTTCAATGCAATCTTATACTAGTTTACTTGAGAGCAAATGAAAAACATGCAGTCATGTGTGTCTTTCTCATGGAGATGAGCTGCTTCAACTTTTCTCCTCCGGCCACTCAAAATACCTCACCTTTCTCCTTGTGTGTCATACCTTGTTTAACCCTTCATCGTATGGACCGTCCAGGCACAGGACTTCCAAGTCACAACTAAAGCCATCGTCACACATATGATGAACATGTGAGAGGGGGGATTTATAGGGCTGTACCTGCTGTCCTCACTCCTGCCCCTGGACTCCAGAGTGTGCAGCTCGATTTTTGAAAGACCCAGTGTGTTATAATCTGTGCACACATAGGCTCTGCCTGCACAATTGAGAACCTGAGAAAGGGATCTTGTTCCCCACTCTAAGTGTACTCACCTAAAGAGGTCTTTATTTTTGCTGGATTGTGCCCAGTGGTTTTAACGTGAGCTCGCAGTGGAACACTTTGGTGTTTCCCATTAAAAAAAAGCAGTTACTGCTAATCTAACTTTCCAATGAAAATTTGTAATAATTTGTTGGAGCTACTTCAGATCTCATAGGCACATTGTCTTTTATGTTATTGCTTTGATTTATAAATATTTTCCCCTCATATCTCCACTGCAATTAAGCAATTTGACCAATCTGCATCTGCAAATAGTAGCAGGGATTAGTGGAACTTTTAAAGAGATCATTCCTAACTTGCAGCTGGAGAAGGGTGGCAATATTTATAAGGAATTCATTTGTATGCAGATGTCTGAGCTGAGTCTTTAAAGCTATCTGTACACAATATAAAAAGGAAGCAAACAAACAAACCTTGTGGGATATTAATGATCCCATTAAAAGAAGACCACAGTTAGTTATTATAGTAATTCTTTCTTTCTGAGACCCAAACAGATAGCAGCGGATGCGGACCTAGCTTGTGAACAAGCTCATTACTATCTTAGTATCAAAGCACAAAGCAGATGGAATGACCTAGCCATGGTAAGCTCCATGTAACCTTTAAACAAATAGGCTTGTCTAAAAAAGATTTCAAAGCTTCATACAAAGTTTTTCTTTGATGGTATAATTTTTTTAAAAACACACACAAGCATTTAGCTACAATAAACAAATAGCTCATTACTCATTACAAAATGAGTGATCAGTTTTTAAATAATGTATTGCAGTATCTGATTTGAAGCTGCTGAGCTTTTTACAAATGTAGTAGAAGAGCCCCCCCCCCCCACAGATATGTATGCAAATATGTTGTTGGTACTTCTGCAACAATAGGGCAGTGCTTGGAGCTATCTAAGGCAGTATTTCAAAACTTCTGATAGCTGAAATAAACCTGGAGGGTGCACTTCAATCTCTTATAACCCAAAAGGTTTAGTTAGGAGTAAGAATTACCCACTCCCACTAGAGCCCACGCCATTATGTTTCTGCCTGAACTACTGTTCTGGATATGCCTCTTGGTTGGGAGGAGATAAATGCAGAGCAGTGACTCATACACCAGGCAGCTAGAGTCAACACTAGGTCTGAGGGGGCTCCGGCCAAAGTGCCCTCCAGGGCCCCACACACCACCCTGATGCTCCCAGGTAACCTTACCAGGTGACCGTGAACAGAAGTGCCCCCTTCACTTTGGTTTAGGAGGTGTGTGTGTTGGAAAGCACAAGCCAAGGCTGCAGCCACCTGCCATCTTCTTTTCCCCAGAATACCTCTAGGTCCTGATACACTCTTCCAGTACTTGAAGGGTTGTCACACAGAGGAGGGCCAGGATCTCGATCATCCCAGTTTGCAGGACACGGAATAATGGGCTCAAGTTACAGGAACCCAGATTCCACCTAAACATCAGGAAAAATTTCCTGACTGTCAGAGCAATAAGACAATGGAACCAACTAGCTAGGGAGGTGGTGGACTCTCCCACTCTGGAGACATTCAAGATGCAGCTGGATAGCCATCTTCTCAGGGATGCTTTGACTTGGATTCCTGCATTGAGCAGGGGGTTGGACTTGATGGCCTTATAGGCCCCTTCGAACTCTAGTTTTCTATGATTTCTATGATATCGTGGGGGCCAAAGGCATTCTGGGGAGAAGATTGTGGGCAGCTTTGGCCAGTGCTTCACTTCACAGTGAACCCACCATCTGAACTATTTTAAAAAGTAAGCTGTTGCCAGGCCTGCAGGCAGTCTCTGCTGAGGTGATTGATACTGAGCAATTCTACCGTGCCGCTGCTTGAGGAATGATTGAATGATATAATCATACCTAATATAGAGACATGGCTGAATTACTTGCTCCCAGCAGAGGATTATGAAAAGGAAGAGGGGCATAGTGGGCAGTCTTATCTGTGGGTGGGCACTTTGGGTTCACAGGTGCCTTTAATTTTTCAATCAATTTAGTATATGGCACACTGGCTAACAGTTTTCTAATGGCACAGTCATGCATTCCAGGGCTCAGTTTGGAAATTATTGCTTTAATCTATGCAGTAGATAAAGCATATATGATGTCGGGTTCTGTTATAAGACACATCACAGCACTTGCACTGTGCAGCCCAGGCCACTCTTCCTTCTTGCAGTGCCTGTCCGTAATGTACCTGGTGCCCTGCTGTCCTCCTCAGTCTCTGCTCAGGATGGCAGCTAAGTGGTGCACTCTCCCCCCGCCAGACACACCGCTACTTTTTATTTCCAGTTCCTATCATTGCTGGGGTTCATAGAGGAAGTGTTTGTTTTTTGTTTTTAAATACATTAGACTTGCTATTTAAAACATTTCATGTTTTAGCATTTCCATGAATATGATATCGATGGAAATGGTATAATTCTGAAAAAGGATCTGAAGGACGTCCTATATAGATGTGGCATCCCCATGAACCCAAAAGAATTTGAAAAACTTTGGGCAAGGTAAGGTTGTTCTAGCAGTATCCTTTTTGTCCCCTCTTAGTTTTACCTGTGGACTTTAATACCCAACATTAACAATTGTTGTTTCATTTTCCTGTGACTTGCTCACTCTGATGTCTGATTGCTGATTTCAGACAGAAAGGCCTATTTGACAAGAGTGATAAGAGAGTGAAAATGGCCATGTTTACATAATTATTTTCTTATCTAGGTTCTCAATCTCACCCGTACTACTTTTCAGAGAGTTCCCATGTTGCCTTGTAGGATATTATATTGGATCTAGAGAGGAACTGGCTATGACAACTCAGCAACCGACTCATGAGTGTCTTTGATCATATACTGCTCTTATTCAG
This sequence comes from Shinisaurus crocodilurus, assembly GCA_021292165.1. NCBI lineage: Eukaryota > Metazoa > Chordata > Lepidosauria > Squamata > Shinisauridae > Shinisaurus > Shinisaurus crocodilurus. The sequence goes on from CM037879.1 coordinate 187,314,645, forward strand.
GCCTGTACAACTGGTGATCCCCCAGACCAAATGCAGCTCACCAGCCATTTATTGCAGCTTGCCAGATGCTTGAAAACCCATATATAAAGATATTCAGGCCTCACAGACTCACTGATGACTTATTAGAATATTTTTGCAGTCCCAGGGAGTAAGCAATAGAAAGGAAGTTAAGTGAACCCCTGACGGGTCAAAATACATTGCTAGTAGGCTGCATTCAGCTTTGTGGACTACTAGATGTGCAAGACCTAGTCTAATTACATAATAGTCAAAAGGATTATAAGATGGGGAGTGGTATATGAGGCATCTATAAGCAGATTGCCACAAGAAGAGGAGCTAGGAGAAAGAAATAGTTATAACATCTACTTTCCTTCTGATTTCATTCTACTTTATAAAAAGCCATGTTTCTAGACTTCATATTTAGAGAGAGAAAAGAAGAAAAGGTCTGCTCAGTGTAAGCCACCTTGAGCTTTTTGACAAGGCAGGCCAAAATGTTTTTTATAAATAACGTTTAGTCTAGAGATCATTAGAATATCCCACTTAAAAAACAACAACAAACACATAGTGAGGTTTCCCCCTCCCCTTGCACATCATGCTAAGCCACCCTGCAAATAAGTCACATTGGGTTGGTTATTTGCAGAACATGGCTCATTCTTCCCCTCCTTCCCCCTCAGCCCTTCAGCTGGCTCTGGCACATATCCCAGGGGACTTTGCGGCCAAATCCACCTTGTCTCCCCCTCCCAGCTCCAATCACTACCCCTTTTTGTTCCCTGGCTTTTTTTCTTTTTGGTGCCTCAAAAATGTGCAAATGGGGTCGGTTTTTGTTTTTGTCGGTTTTTCGTAAGTGTGCAAGAGTGCACTTATGGCTTTCCAATGTGTAGACTTGCCTAGTCAATTTCCTTGTATGTTTCAGCTGTCAATGGGAGCCTTGAAGTGGAATAGGTAACATACAAGGAAATTGACAAGATGAGGCTGCATATAGGCTAATTTGCACACAGTTGTGAAGGACCAGTGGAGAAATAATAGTAAGAGAAAGGAGTAACCACAGTAGTAACTGCTCCAAAAAGGAGCTGTGAAAAGGCGGGGAGTTAATATCTCCCCTTTCTGGAGTAGCTGGAGTGTCGGGGAAGTGTTGAAAAGGTGCAGGACACTATGAGAACTGTCAGTTCAATACTTAAAAGCAGGAGGATCATATTGCCATGGGGAAGATATTGTCTGCCCCCACTTTTGGTGCACTCACTCCTTTGGCTCTCCCCCCCCCCTTTTTGGTGTTTCTGAATTACACTACTAGGTCCCTCCTTTCTCTGACTGTTATTTCTCCCCTGGTCCTGTGCAAATTAGCCTATATTCAGCCTTGTCTTGCCAATTTCCTTGTACACTACTGACTCCATTTTGAGGTTCTCTTTGGCAGCCAAAACATACAAGGAAATTGACCAGGCAAGACTACACATATTGGACAGCCATAAGCATGCACTTTTGCACTTGCAAAAGACTGACAAAAATAATAATAATGTGAAGGACCACCGTCGGTCCTTTCCCGTGAGTTTGGGAGCTAAGTGGTTAAATCTGACAGCTCAGAGCTCCCATTCGCGCTCCCTGGGTCAAATTAGGTTGAGTGCACTGGATCAAGCGCTGGAGTCAGAACAAAACTACGCTCAGTCAAAAGTGAAACTGATTTTATTTACAGAGATTAATGGAGTGAATCAGGTCAGGGAGATAAGGGAAGTTATAGTAAATAATCAATTAAGCCAAGGAATGCAGTACACAATAAAAGAGATGGAGCTTGCAATGCACAGACAGACAATCAAACAAAAAAGAACCTACGCTAGTCTCATCTAACACTGAAGAATCTACCCTAGTCTAACACTAGTAACTCAGACGGACTTATAGCAAAGTTCCCAGGCGGTCTTGCTTAGGGGTTGAGTTCCCAGGTTGGCCTGAGCCGACGACCCGCTCCGTGCTGCCTTGCACCTTGTTCCCAACAACTTCAACGGAGCCTGGGTTGCCTACACTCTTGCTCACCCTCCCTCTCATCCCTGGACCCCTCCCTTTGTTGGCAGGACTAACCGGTCTGACCCAGCAGGAGGGATGCTGAGGTTCTTTGACGCCACTTTGTTCATGGATCCTCACAGGTGCTTGTAGGGTGATTGAGTTTGAGGGTACTTGGCAGCTCTTTGAGACTGCTCAGGGGAAGACCATTGAGGCCAATGCAAATGTGTGTCCCGAACTTGGCAACTTACTGAGGGTGCTTGGCGAAACTATCTAAATGTAAATGCGTGCCAGGGATTGAGCTCCTCTGCCTTGGGCAGAGATTATGCAGGTTACTGGGGGGGGCGGGGGGGCGAAGTGTGTGTTCTGTCAGGCTTTCTCTCCACAAATAATTTAAAAATTCTGAATGCAATTACGCATCTTTGAGGCACTGAAAAATAAAAAAGCCAGGGAACAAGTGATGGTCCTTCCAAACTTAAAAGTGTCTTTTTCACATCAGTGGAAGTGCACTCACTGGTGAGATTGCAAAGAGCAAGCGTCACGGGCTTTTCTGGCACTCTTGCCTCTATAGCCAATTGGGGCATCCCACAATGAAATCGGTCTCTTGGGTTCAGACAACATGACAAGTACGAACAACCCCAGAGCCAGCCATGGGTCCTTTGTGTGGCTAGTCCGTGAAAAGTAAGCCACCCTGTGGAAAACACTCTGGGTTCAGATTGAAGGTGTTGACCACCCTGAAGGCGCGCAAGCCTTGTGGAAAAGCAGAGCGCTTCACTTGTGTGAGATGGAAGATTTAAAATCCTATTCCCGTGTGCATACGCCCATAAATCTACACACAGAAGTTCAGACTTGTCTCTCCCACTCCACGCAGCATTCCAGCGTATTGGATGTCAGCCAATTCAGCCTCCTCCTTGCAGATCCCAGTAATAAGGAAATAACTCTGTAGACTCCACAGGTTATTGTTCTACCTGTTTATTTACTATAGCAAGTATATCCTACAGAGAATACATATCCTAATTACAGTCCATGTGCAGAGTACAATGCATAGCAAGCATTAATCCAGTGGAGCAAGTTGAGCTTCACTCCACCTCAGCTAAGACGTTACATGATTGCATTAGTCCAGCAAGCACTAGTCAGAAGACCAGAGAGAAGAAGAGAGCAATTCCACCTCTCTCCAAAATGGCTACAGACAGAAACCTAACAAGTCAGTACGTCACCAGAACATACAAACCATGTGACCAGCTCGTATTTCTTTCACACCTACTTTTCCCATGAGAAACAGGCAGGAAGTAGAAGACTAAACATGACTTGTTTACCAGCCATTCTGTACCTTACATATGTAAACAATGTGCCACAGCTGGTGTTTGTGCTACATGTCACAACATCCCCCCACAAGCTGTGATACATCTTGTTTACATTTACACAATGAGGCCTAGTGCCGTCATTAGTTTCCTGTGTTTTACTACAGGCAATGGTTTTGTGAAAAGATCTGCCACCATATCCCCTGTTGCACAGTACTTGAGTGTTACCCACCCTTTTTGCACACAGTCCTTTACATGAGAGTAACGAACATCAATGTGTTTGGTTCTTGGCCTACATTTTTCATGAAGAGCCATGCTAATGCAAGCTTGGTTGTCCTCAAAAATTGTAACAGCCTTGTCTACTGGTATGTGCATATCAGCAAACAATTGTTTGAACCACTCAATCTCATTACATGCTTGAGATAAACTGATGAATTCAGATTCTGCGCTAGATACAGCCACACAAGATTGCTTCCGTGTATACCATTCAATAAAACTTTGCTCATACATGAGCACAGTCCCACTTGTGGACTTCCTATCTGTAGCAGATCCCCAATCAGCATCAGTGTACACACAAAAACCTCCCTCTGTGTGTGATGACAATTTCAGTTTGCAATTCATGGAACCTTTTAAATATCTTAACACATGTTTCACAGCTAGCCAATCATACATAGAAGGATTTTGCGTTTTCCTGCTAAGTATGTTTACAGCATTGCTGATGTCTGGCCTACTCCCATTTGCCAAATATAGCAGGCTTCCAATAACACTCTGATATTTCCCAATATCTTCAAATCCGGTGTTATCTGTGTGTTTCTGATATTCAAGAGTCATTGGAGTAGTAACTGGGTTACAATTCTCCAATCCATGAATTTCCAGCAATTTCTGAATTTTCCCACTTTGTTCAACCATGAAAGAACCTTCCTCATCTTGAGATAATTGCATTCCAAGATAGTGTTGTACCAAACCTAGATCTTTCAGTTCAAAGTGTGCTTGCAATTCTTGTGCAATTTTGTCTTTTTGACTTACTGATTGTGTCACCAGCAATATATCATCAACAAAGACCAACAAATACACCCAGTTTCCCTGTTCTGTGTGATTTGTATACAGACAGTGATCAGCCTTGCTTTGTTTGAATCCCAAACTAATCAAAACTCTTTCTAGTTTCTGGTTCCAGCATCGAGCTGCCTGCTTCAACCCATATATGGACTTGTTCAGACGACATACAAGACTGGGATTTTCTACAAAACCTTTTGGTTGCTGCATGTAGATTTCCTCATGTAATTCACCATATAAAAAAGCAGTTTTTACATCAAAATGAAATGCCATCATTTTTCTTTGTGCTGCCAATTTCAACAACAGTCTGACAGTTGCATACCTTGTTGTTGGTGCAAACACGGAATCAAAATCTACAACCATGTTTTTGTGCAAACCCCCTTGCAACGAGTCTTGCCCTGTATCTCTCCACCTGCCCCTGGTGATTTGTCTTCACCTTGTACACCCATTTACAGGTGATGGCTTTGCGCCCCACAGGCAAAGATACTAGACTCCATGTGTTGTTTTCATGCATTGCATTGATTTCATCCTGCATGGCCTCAAACCAATCATTCTTCAATTTTGGTTCCATGCTTTGAATTTCCTCAAAACTTTGTGGTTCTAAAGCTATTTTGAGAGCTTTATGTACAACAGTTTTCCCACTTTGGAATTCATCCTGATATCTAACAGGTGTTTTGCGTTCTCGGGTTGAACGCCTAAGAGATTGTTCACCTCCCTCCTGCTCCCCAGATATCTGCCCAGTGGCTTGTTCTGTCCCAGAAGCATCCTGCTGTGTTTCAGACATTGCATGCATTGGCAATTCCACCAGCTGTTTCTGGTCAGTTGTTTGCTCATGAAAAATCACATCCCTGCTCAGAATTACCTTGTTGTGGTGTGGTGATCACAACCTGTACCCTTTTGTTTGTGCATCATACCCCAGCAGAAAACATTCAAAGCTTCTTGGAGATAGCTTTGTTCTGTTTTGAGCCTGTATATGAACAAAACATTTACACCCAAAAATGCGCACGTGTGCTATCTTTGGTTTCCTCCCATGAAACATTTCATATGGAGTTTTCCCAATTGTGGTATTTGGTAACCTGTTCAGCAGGTAATTGGCATTTGACAGTGCATCCCCCCAGAAACGGTTTCCCACCTGTGATTCAGTCAATTGAGCCCTCATCTCGTGGAGTGTTCTGTTGTGACTGTCAGCTACACCATGTGAGTTTTGGGCCGTGACTCTGTGCCCAATGCCCTCACTTTCCAAGAATTTCTTGAACTTTGTACTCATGTACTCTCCCCCACCACCTGAGAGTAATTCTCCTATTGGATATTGTTTATATCTGTTCCCAGCCCATTTAACAAATGATTTAAATCTCTCTTGAACCTGAGACTTATGCTGCAGAAGATAAACAAAACAAAAACGAGAATAGTCATCAATGATGGTCATATAGTACCTATTTCCCCCATAGCTATTTTCAAATGGTCCAGCCACGTCAGAGTGTACTAGCTCAAAGATTCTTGTGCTAACTCTATCACTGTGTTTCTGAATGTTAGATCTGTGTGACTTTGCTGTACTGCATACTTCACATTCCACATACTTAGAACAAGGTTTCATTTTCATACCCTCACACAGACCCGGCATCTTCTCGATGCTCCTGTAGTTGGCATGCGCAAAACGTTTGTGGAAAATATGCACACAATTGTCATGGGGTTTACAATTTGCATACTTTGCCCTCTCATCATGTGTTACAAATGGATTTATAACATACAGAGAATTCTGCAAATCACCTTTTGCACAGATCACCCCTTCATGTGAAATTACACAGTTGCTGTCAGAAAAACATATTTCATATCCATCATTAGCCAATTGTGATATACTGATCAAGTTTGTATCCAATTCTTGAACAAGCAGTGCCCTTTGTTGACCCAAAGTAGCAAAGTCAATTGTTCCTGCAGCTGTCACCTGGATTCGCTTTCCATCAGCCAGTTCAACAAATTGATTTGTATATCCATCATCCAGAGATTGAAACATGTCTCTGGAGTTTGCCATGTGGTGTGATGCTCCACTGTCCAAAACCCACATGTTGTTGTTGGAAACCCCCACCAGAGCAATCAAACTTTTGCCCGTTTTAATTGCCTCCTCAGGTGTACTGGTAGCTTCCTTTTTGGTCTTTTTCTTCTTGCTCTTACAGCCTTTTTTAAGATGCAATGTAGACCCACAAGAAAAGCATTTTCTCACTTTTAAAGCTGCCGCTTGGGTAACTCCCACCAGCTTGCTGCTACTCCCAGCTTGGCTGTTCTCTGCGTCAGCCGCGCTGTCTGCTGATTTATGTCCAGCATTATTTTTCTTCCCTTGCCGTTTCTCCCACTCAGAGAGAAGCTTGCCTGACACATACTCCATGGTCAGATTCTGATCTGGTTGCCTGTCAGCTCAACTGGTACAGCTTCCACGCAAGTATGATCCTACTCCCAGATCTGCTTTACAGTGTCCAGAAACTGTTTTTTGGTCTCCCACTGCAACTGCTTCTTGTATTACAACATTCCAGAGCCCCGCATGATTTAAACAATGCTGCATCTGGTCGTTTCATAATACACAGTTCTAACCAGATAGCTTTACCACTATCTGTGGGTTTAGAGTTGGTGCTGCCGCTTTCCCGGGAACAGGGATTTCCCCCTCCTTCCCCTCCAGAATTCTCGGCTTCGCTTCCTGAGCTTTCGGCTTGGAACAGAGCCTGCAAGCTCTCAGCATACACACCTCCCGCTCTTCCCCTCCTTACCGGACGAAGGCCCAGGAGATTTCCCCTCTGCCTTGATGTCCTCCTCTGCCATAAATCACTGCATTCCCGGAGTCGAAACTGTTGACACAGCTGTTGGAAAACAGGTCCCGCTGCTGCTGCCGGCGTTGACCCTCAGCCTGGTCCCGAACTGGCTCCGTTTGGTTCTGGCACTGGTCCAACAGGTCCTGCTGAATCCGAATTTCTGGGCACACAACCCTGAAGGTGTTGACCACCCTGAAGGCGCGCAAGCTTTGTGGAAAAGCAGAGCGCTTCACTTGTGTGAGAGGGAAGATTTAAAATCCTATTCCCGTGTGCATACGCCCATAAATCTACACACAGAAGTTCAGACTTGTCTCTCCCACTCCACGCAGCATTCCAGCGTATTGGATGTCAGCCAATTCAGCCTCCTCCTTGCAGATCCCAGTAATAAGGAAATAACTCTGTAGACTCCACAGGTTATTGTTCTACCTGTTTATTTACTATAGCAAGTATATCCTACAGAGAATACATATCCTAATTACAGTCCATGTGCAGAGTACAATGCATAGCAAGCATTAATCCAGTGGAGCAAGTTGAGCTTCACTCCACCTCAGCTAAGACGTTACATGATTGCATTAGTCCAGCAAGCACTAGTCAGAAGACCAGAGAGAAGAAGAAGAGAGCAATTCCACCTCTCTCCAAAATGGCTACAGACAGAAACCTAACAAGTCAGTACGTCACCAGAACATACAAACCATGTGACCAGCTCGTATTTCTTTCACACCTACTTTTCCCATGAGAAACAGGCAGGAAGTAGAAGACTAAACATGACTTACCAGCCATTCTGTACCTTACATATGTAAACAATGTGCCACAGCTGGTGTTTGTGCTACATGTCACAACACAGATGACACGACAACCAACCATGTCTGGCTGCCCATGGTGGGTTGCCGTGTCATACGAGCCCAGTCAGTGTCATCAGATGGTAGCTAGTGTAGCAGCACCTATAAAAGAATTAGATTCTTCTTATCAAAGAACGCTGCTCTGTTGCAAGAAGCAGTTTGTTCCCAATGTGTTCAGAACATACGTAGTGCAGGACCCCTGGGGTAGATCTGTACAATGTGGTACTTGTAGACTAATACATTCACACATTGCATGTATGCGCATACATACAAGACACTTGCAAATAGCTGCTTACCTACTCATCTTTGGTGACTAAGACAACTAGGTAGGGAAGTTTGGCAAAAGTTGGTTTCCTCGCCCCCTTGTAAGCCATATATGGTTTATGTAGGTGTGTGTTGACAGGCATGCTAGCATATGTGTATGTTACTTCAGTAAACTAATTTGCAAGACTTCTGAAGTTGGAGTAGAAGCCACAACAGACAGAATTCCCCTATCGGGCTGTTGACCATTGGCCCACAATTCCCAGCTTTCCAAACCTTCTTGCCTGCCTGCCACACCCCTCCTGACTGGAGGCCCTGTATGTTTTGCCGCATTCCTCCTTTCTCCAACTCTTATGACCCTGGTTCATATAACACGACTAGCCATGGTGGGTTGTTCTGTCATCGTAACTCAGACTGCTTCCTGCATGGTGGCTTATTTTTCAGGAACAAGCCATCCTGACCACCCAAGGCTTGTTCTGGGGTTTGTTTGACCCATGATAGGGTGTTGTATCATCCTAACTGGGCAGAGCAATTTCATTGTGGGTTATGGGGATCAGCTAGCGAGCTGCTCAGCAAGAATGGCAAAACCCCCTGCCATTCTTTGTGATCTCGCTCATGCCACTGCCAGTGGCAGCCCCTCCACTGATGCTGAAGCAGCACTTTGGAGCGACCATCACTTGTTGGCCACCCTTAAAAAAAGAAAAGAAAATTCGGACCCAGGAAACTGTGCAACTGTATTTGTCATTTTAAAAAATTATTAATTATTTTGTTAGTTTTCTGCAGGTGCGCGTGCGCTCTTAAGGTCTGGCCAATATGTGTAGCCTTGCCTTGTCAGTGGCCTTGTAAGTGTCCGCTGTCAAAGGGGGAGCTGTTTCTCCCCTATAATAGGAACTCAAGGTGTATATATCTGAAAATGGTTAAGCTACTTCTGCACTAGCTGAGAAGGTGGAATTTGCTTCATGTGTAGCCTGAGATACAATAATAATCAATTAAAAAGACTGAAAGAGAGACATTTGTATTTCTTTTCCTAGAAACAGGGGGCACGATATATGCTCCAAAATGGTTAAGGTACTTTGAGACTACCTAAAATACTAAAATTTGGTATACATGTAGACAAAGACTACATTATTAAGAAAGTGTGAAAAGGGAACATTTTTCTATCTAAAGTAAAAACCTAGGATATGATGTTATAGAGGCCAACATTTCAGCAAAGAGCAAACCAAGCTAAACATGGGATAGAACGTTGAACTGTGGGAGTTCTGTTGCCTTTTAACACACTTCAATCAGACAGATTTGGGGGAAGGGCACTTCCAGTAGCTGCCAAAAATGGGTATCTATGCTTGCAGAATGCAAACTTCATCTACTAGTATTATGTATAGAAAGATAGTTAGGATTGATTGACTGACTCATTGGGTTATCAAAATGGTTAGGATACTTCCCCACAGACTACAAACCTGATATTTGTCATAAACATAGTACAAAAGGCTCTGATGACTAAAGAATATACAAAAATAGGAATCCCTTGAAACAAGAAACATGATGCATATCCCAAAACGTGTGAAATAATACTTAAGGTAACATTTTCATATTAGGTAATAGTTTCAGCCAGGAATTTCTGTGTATGCTGAATGTTTTAGTATTCTTTATGCCCTGCTTTCCTCATCTTATACATTAAAAAATGTGGTTTAAGACTCAGGTGAATATTGCCTTGGACTCAAAGTGTCTTGACTGTATGTCTTATTTCCTAGCAGTGATTCATCACTAAATTATTTTCTACCCTATTGCTTTTCAGTTTCTTTTCTTATTCCTTAAGGATGTCTTGCGACAGCATGTCTTTACCATTAAGCCATCTGCTACACATGCTCTACTTTAGATAACTTGAAAACAAAATCCAACTTTCCATGTGATTAAATAAAGTAATTGCAGTCAACATAGACAAATTTTGAAGTGGAAAATAGTGGAAAGTATATATCTATAGAAAATTAGAACATAAACTATAGAATATATAGAATAGAATATTAAAGTATGAAACTTTTCTGTGGGATAAATTCCAATCTGCAAAAATTGTTATTTTTGCAGATTGGAATTTATCCCACAGAAAATTATCTGAGAAGGCATACATTATATTTACAGTCTTGGACAAATATTTAAGCAGCCTGAAGCCTGAATTCAGAAATTGTAATGAAACTCATTGACTGGGTTCACATAACACGATAACCCACCACACTCAAGGGTTGAGTATGGGTTGAGTGTGGGTTGTCATTGTATGGGTTGAGTGTGGGTTGTCATTGTTGTCTGAACCCAGCCACGATAACAAACTATGGTTTGTTAACCACAAAAACGCACAGTTCACAACCGAACAGCAAACCATGGGTTCTCTTCATGGGTTGTTTGTGGTTAATAAACTGTGGCTTGTTATCGCTGCTGGGTTCAGACAACAAGACAACCCATGTTTCAACGGTTCACTGAACCCAGTGACAACCCACAATCAACCCTGGTGTGTGGGTTATTGTGTTGTGTGAACCCAGTCATTTTGTGATACATACACTCATACAGCAGGACCCTTTTAAATGAACTTTCCTCAGGGAGCTTTTTCCATACTGATTTGTTTGCCAATCAACCCCTGTACTTTACAAAAGGATTCTTGGATGCATTCTCGGCTGCATTTTTAGTTTATAACAGGCAGCTGTCAGGTCTAGAATATTTATCTATACAGTACCAACATTTCTAACCAACTATTCTGTGTTGATTAAAATTGAGGTGGCTTACAGCATTAATAAACCCAACACCCCCCTAAGCCTGTCTATTGTAGGGAAAGATTGGTGGCATTTCCAGGACTTCAGTTCTAAAGCCACTGCTCTAGAATGGGGTTACTGTTTGCCTTTGTCAAGGTTCCACCTGTACCAGGACACCTTGATCAGCTCCTTAAAGATATCTGCCACTTTAAGAGCCCCTCCTGTATCAGGATGCCAATTCTCTGCCCATTTACCTCCTGTTCCCAGTAATGTGGGATTAGGCCTTAGGCGTGGTGTAAAAGACACTCCAACAACTTGCTTTTAACAATAGCTGTTTACTGTAGTAAATATTGGTAAAGTAGAATCACATTAACGTAGGGTAGTTACACAAATAGAGCTGTAAGATTACAAAAAGCCAGTATAAGGGAAATAAAAGGAAAAATAACGCAAGGTTCTCTAACCTAGCTACACTGTCACCTGTAAGCTTAGTAGAGATTCCTTTCCCCAGCCTTTCTCCTAGCTGTTCTGCAGTTCTTTAGTGATAGTCAGACTCTCTTCTCTGTCTGCTTCTCTCTCTCTCTCCAATGTCGCTCTCTCTATCTGCCACCTGCAGCTCCAGATCCACTCTTTATATACCCTTCTTCCCCTCAGACCTAGAAGGTTACAATCGTGTGACCTCAAACTGGAGAAATGAAACTTAACTCCCTGAGGGGAAAATGAAACTCACAAATGCCCCCCTCCCATCAGGAGATGTTTGGGCCTACAGGCTTCAACTAACTCAGGCCTGTGTAGGCCTCAATCCTTCACAGCCTTCTATTGAACAAGTAAAGCTTGAAGGGAAATCTGAAGTCACAGGTCACAATCCTAAATTCACTTTACTAGGAAGTAAGTTCCATTGAACCCAGTGGGATTTACCTCTGAGTAAACTTGCTTAGAGTCATATTGACAGTTCTTCTAATTATATTGCATTGCACTTGTGGAAGTAAAGCCCCTGATTCTGATTAGTTGAGGTGGTATAGTGGCTCAGAATGTTTAGTTACTCAGAGAACTGAGCCCTGTTCAGGCATTCTCCAAACATAGAGCCCACGTGTGAAGAAGGAGGCAGCAGGATTGCACTGTCGCTCCTGCCTCAACATCCTGTGTGACATTGGCCAAGCCCCCTGGATTTTTGCAGCGGTGTGCAGATAATAACTAGGCAGCGTGGCCACTGCCACACAGGACATTGGGTCAGGGCTAGCAGCATGGCCCTTCTGCACCCTTCTCCACACACAGATTCTGTGTGCGGCGAACATCTGAATAGGGCTTTAAACAGTTTGCAATCCTACTTAAGTGAGGGGGGGGGGATCTGTCAGGCTGGCTGATATTAAAACTTCTCACACAGGGTGCTGAGCACTGAGAAGAGGTTGCAGAAGGCAGGGAAACCAAGAGACACATAGCAAAGACGCTTAAGGAAGGGTTCAGAGTAACTTGATTGAGAAAGAGGAACCTGGAAGAAGGCTAAGAAGGGATTGAGGGCTGAAGGAAAGTGAAGTGGAGACAGCACACTAAAGCAAGAAGAGGCCCGTCAGAGAGGGGGCCCTGAGGAAATTCCAGAATGTGTAAGGATAGGGAGGGCTGTATGCTATAGTGGGAGGGGAGATATGAGTACTGGGGGGCATGTCCAGAGACAAGTGACCTATGCAGACAGTCACCTGCAACACTAGTAGGGCTAAAGTGGGGACAGGGCATGTGCGAGTATGCACGCCCCACCCCCAAATGTCCCCATGCACACAGCTGCGTCATAGATCTTTGCATGTTGAGTGTGAAGATCTGAAAAGGGGCTTGTAAGCATGTTTGGCTAAACGTACCTACAAACCTCCATGATCAGGAATCTGTGGTGAGCTTTTCCTTTTGGGCAGTATAGAAACTGAATGAATGAATAAAATTATAAGCATGTTCTAAAATTTTAACCAGAACTGAGAAAGTTAATAAACCTAGTAGGGTGGTCTGTGTGTTTCAAATCACTTTCGGGCATATAAGCCATCACTGGTGAATGCTCTGTCACTTAGGTGTGTGTGGAATCAAACTGTGAGTAGATTCAACAAGATGACATACGGGAAGTTAGACGCATATTTAAACATTTTTCTGTATTGGGCTAGGGCCCAATTCCAACTCATATGCTGTATCCAGAGCAGCAGGATAACTTTGAAGGAGCACAAATGAAAATATTACATCAAAATATAAATTTGGGTGATGCTCACTAGCTTAGATGGCTTTAAAAATGATTGGGCAAATTCATGGAGAACAGATCTGTCAATGGCTATTAGTCATGGGTATCACCTCCATGCTCTGTGATGTTCCAGAGACCGCTGGTCATTGTTAGAAAAAGAATGCTCAGTTAAATGGACCTTGAGCTCATCCAGCAAGACAGTTCTTAAATCATATTTGCATAGATTTTTACTATAACTATCCATTAGCAGGAGATAAGACATCTACCTCTGGCTATTGAGAGATCTTTCCTGGAAAATTCAGGTGCATGTGGAACATTTCAGTGGAATACTTATTTCCTAATGTGTTTCCCTGCACATTCCTCCATGGAAGAATCAGGCTTAGAATGCTCAAGAGTCAGTAGTATTGGACCTGTAAAACTTAGTCTCTCATAAAAGGAAATATGTCTTCTCTGGTATTTTTAAAGGTATGATATCAATGCAAAAGGCTACCTTACCCATCAAGAATTCCTGCAAAAAATGGGTGTGGAGAATATACCTCTTGACACTCACCCCAACAAGCGGATTATGGCAGAGAACTATGTACGCTTTATGGATCATTACAAAAGAGAGGAAAAGAAGCACATTGATATCAATGAGATTATAATTAAGATCAGGTAAGTAAATTGCTTTATCATTGCTATTGGCTGGGTTTGCACAACACGACAACCTATCGTGGGTGACAAGGCAAGGCAGGTTGTCTTGTCGTGCGAACACTGACTGTTTCCTGTAGGCTGGCTGGTTCGTGGGCAACAAGCCATCCTGACAACCCATGGGTTGTTCTAGAGGGGTTGTTGTACCCACAAGGGGTTGTCCTGTCATCTGAACCCAGGCAAGCGACCCCATCATGGGTACTGGAAAGCAGCTAGTGAGTCACTTAGCAAGAGCAGCAAAAACCTCTTACCAAATTTGCCTGGACTTCTGCCAGTGCCAGCCACCCCCCACCCCCTGTTCCCACTTTGGGGCAGCTGGCTCTGGCTGGGCGTCCCCCTGCTGTGATTCGGCTCGCTGTAGTTTTTTTGCCCTTTACCCTTTTATTTTGCGGAGATCGCGAAAGCCAGCTTGTCAACCGGCTTTCGCGATCCCAGTTTTGACAACCTCTGACAGCCCTTCAAATTGCCCAAGCAGCACCTTGGAGGGGCTATTCATGGTTGCTAACCAATTTTTTTTGCGGGGGGGGGCTCTCTCGAATGTGCGCACATAGTTACACACATATTTTCTAAAAAAAAAAAATTTGGTCTTTTGCAAGTGTGCACCTGCACACTTAAAGAGGTCCAAAAATGGGCCGCCCTGCCTGGGCAACGTCCAGGGAGGTACCTGCTGCCAAAGTGCAGACATTTGCTGAGAGAGGCTCTCAGTAGCCTCAGTAGCCCCCCCTCTTTGGTATGGTTTGATAGCTGTCAAAAGGAGAGCTGTCAAACCAAACCAAAGGCATGAGTGATCTGTGATTTATACCTCCTTTGCAGTAAGATCCTCTTTTGTTTTTTGTTTTTTTCTGTTCTCCCCTATTCTAAGGGTGCTCTCACTTTTCCACTTGTTCCTGAGACTCTAGGTGCTTGGGAACATAGAAAAGTGTGATCTGCTCCTTTTTAAAAGGAACCGGCATTTTTACAGCTAGCTCTCAAAACTCGGGCATCTTTTAAAAGGAGGGTTTTTTTGACAGGGCTCCCCATGGTTTCTTCAGGCTCATTGCCAGGGTGCGTTGGCGTGATGTGCAAACGCACCCATTATGTTTATAAGATAGAATCATAGAATCATAGAAAAGTAGAGTTGGAAGGGGCCTACAAGGCCATCGAGTCCAACCCCCTGCTCAATGCAGGAATCCAGGTCAAAGCATCCCTGACAGATGGCGGTCCAGCTGCACCTTGAATGCCTCCAGAGTGGGAGAGCCCACCACCTCCCTAGGTAGTTGGTTCCATTGTCTTATTGCTCTGACAGTCAGGAAATTTTTCCTGATGTTTAGGTGGAATCTGGGTTCCTGTAACATGAGCCCATTATTCCGTGTCCTGCAAACTGGGATGATAGAGAAGAGATCCTGGCCCTCCTCTGTGTGACAATCCCTTCAAGTACTGGAAGAGTGCGATCATATCTCCCCTCAGTCTCCTCTTCCGAAGGCTAAACATGCCCAGTTCTTTCAGTCTCTCCTCATAGGGCCTTGTTTCCAGTCCCGTTATCATCCTTGTTGCCCTCCTCTGAACCCTCTCCAGTTTGTCTACGTCCTTCTTAAAGTGTGGTGCCCAGAACTGGACGCAGTACTCAAGATGAGGCCTAACCAGTGCCGAGTAAAGGGGAATTATCACTTCACGCAATTTGGAAGCTATACTTCTATTAATGCAGCCCAAAATAGCATTTGCCTTCTTTGCAGCCACATCACATTGCTGGCTCATATTCAGTTTGTGATCTACCACAATTCCAAGATCCTTCTCACTTGTAGTATTGTTGAGCCAAGTGTCCCCCATTCTGTAACTGTGCATTTGGTTTCCTTTCCCTAGGTGCAGCACTTGGCATTTATCCCTATTAAATTTCATTCTGTTGTTTTTGGCCCAGTGCTCCAGCCTATCGAGATCTCTTTGAATTTTGTTTCTGTCTTCCAGAGTATTAGCTGTCCCACCCAACTTTGTGTCATCATCAAATTTGATAAGCATTCCCTGCACCTCCTCATCCAAGTCATTAATAAAAATGTTGAAGAGCACTGGGCCCAGGACCGAGCCCTGTGGTACCCCGCTCGTTACCTCTCCCCAGTTTGAGAAGGAACCATTGATAAGCACTCTTTGAGTCCGATTCTGTAGCCAATTGTGGATCCACCTGATAGTTGTTCCATCTAGCTCACTTTTAGCTAGCTTGCTAATCAGGATATCATGAGGCACTTTGTCGAAAGCTTTGCTGAAGTCCAGATATACTATGTCCACCGCATTCCCACAGTCCACAAGGGAGGTTACCCGATCAAAAAATGAGATCAGATTAGTCTGGCAGGATTTGTTCTTGACAAATCCATGCTGGCTTCTAGTGAGCACTGCATTGTTTTCAAGGTGCTTGCAGACTGACTTCTTTATAATATTGGTTAGTATGATGTGGCCATTCTCATCCTCATGGTGAGCAGCAGACAGGTATTTTAACATTAAGATGTTATTGTCTGTTTATATAGAACTGACTATGTCAAGTAAGCAAAAATGACAGTGCCTTGCTCAAGGGGCTAATGATTTAAATTTCAGTAGTGGTCAGAAGAAAAGGAGAGACAACAGTAATATCCTCTTTGAGATGTGAGACTTCTCCAAGGAAAGTGAACAACAGTCTAGATGTTAATTTTTGCCATATGGGATTGGTATTTTGATGGTGGGTTTCTCATCCTGTGGCCATATCGTGCTGTGGAATTCACTGCATGAGTTGGTGCCATCACAGTGAATTTTTTTCACAAAATTCACATTAATGGTGACCACCAGTGGGGTAACCCACTGCATGATGGCCCCAAGTTATTAAGTGTTCTTCACAACATGGCCACAAAGTGGGAAACACTGCTGCTACTTTTACGCTGTTTTTTGCAAATTAACCTTTGGACATTGTTGAGTCCCCCCCACCCCCCTCTGCCCAACCAATTAAAATCTGTGGTATATGTCCAAGGAAATGTGGAAAGGATATTTGTCCCAGAGATTTCATAGATCATAGAGTTGGAAGGAGCCTACAAGGCTATCGCGTCCAACCCCCTGCTCAATGCAGGAAACTAGAGGAGGGGTCAACATTTATCTATTTTAATGTGGTGGAAATATCAGAAGGGATCTCTCTCTATAATGGTACTAGCATATTCTTTGTTCTCCTGTTATAAAACACCACCTGTATTACCCTAGCTAAAGCCCTAGCTATTCATAATGCAGAGCCTAAATGCTTTTATATGCTTCTCTTTCAATTTCATCCTAAATGTTTTGTAAAATGTGTTCATTAGCTTATAGTTTAGACACAATTCAACTGACAAAGGGGTCTGAGAAACTTAATATTCAAGAGGGGGGGAATCTGGGTGTATAATTTTTCCCCTTTGTTTTAACTCAAGAGGAACAAATACCCCAAATTAGAAACATTTGAACAGTGATTCTCCAGCACTTCAAGGGAAATACAAAAAACATTTGCAAGTGAAGATTGGGTGGTGGGTTTTTTTGTTTTGGGGTGGGGGTGGGGCAGTTGGCAGCCCGGCTGGATCCATAGTTTAAAACACATACTTGGTGCTCAATTTTCTTCCACGATTGGAATAATTACTGCTTGGCAACCATTTACTCAGTCCAAGAAACGGCTGAATGTCTCAGTTTTCTAAAAATAAGGATAGAAAAAAAGGTTTTGATTGCCCCCCCCCCCTTTGATCTGGAAGGTATATGTGGAATGTAGCACAAGTGATTTTAAAAAGCTATCATTTTAGCTGCTTAGGCGTGTAACATGTGTCTGAAATGGATTCCAGATTGTTGCTGTTAACACCATTCTATTGCAGTTTTATATGGTGCTTAGAATCTAAAGATCCTGTCAAGGATCAAGAGCCAAGTAATAACGATGATGACGACAACAATAATACTGTAACATTTATATAGTGCATCTTAAGTGTTTATAGTGCTTCACACACGTTCGGGCTATTCGCATGACACAGCAGCCCACAGTGGGTTATTTATTTTGAATTTGCAGACCCAGTCAGGGGTTGTTGTGTTATGCGAACCTGTGGCAAGCATGGGTTATGCGAGGGTTAAACACCACTCACATAATCCATGGTCTGTTTTAGGGTTATGAGAGGGTTGTTTAACCCTCGCATAACCCACGCTCGCAGGGTTCGCATGACATGACAACCCCCAAGTGGATGTTGCTTATGCAATCTGGTGTCCACAGGTGCCACAGCTTGTTTTGGGTTAAACAACCCATGATGAGCTGTGGTGTGCCATCCTAACCCAGTCAAAATGTCAGTAATCCTTAACTACCCTATAAGGTAGGCCAGTATTATTATCCCTATATGTAAATGCGGGGTGGAGGGATGAGGCTGTGAAAATAGTGGCTTGTCTAAGGCCACCTGCTAAGTTCATGGCTGAGGTGAACCAGGGACTTCCCAATTGGCAGCTCAGATTCTTAGCTATAGCTCTGCCATCTTGCAGCCCAGACACTGGGCACAGATTTTTAAATTTCCCATTGAACAAAGGAGGCTTCTCCTGCTCATCCCTCCCCCCTCCTCTCCCTCACCTGCTCTGTGGCACTTGAGGGAGTCAGGAAGACATAAGTACTGTGGAGCAAATGAGTGAGGGGATGCTACAGCTGCTTTTTCTCCCCTTTGGCAACCATACCAGCTCCCCTATTTCACTGTGTTTTGTTCTGGCATCACAAGCCGAATATGATGGAGGCAGAATGTCTGCTCAAACCTGCCCCACTCCCATACTAAATCATGGCTTCACAACTTGTGAGCCACCAAGCTGTACGCGGCCCACTCGGCCATGTATTGTGGCCACTAGCTGACTGAATCCCCACAGCTTCTGTAGTCTGAAGGAGTCTACAAAAACAGGGGGTTTATCGAGCCCCTGGTAAGCCCAGATACATGGCTGGAGAGCTGCGTCACGCTTGGTTGGTCACTTGTTGTACAGGCCTGATAAGAATTTTACAAGCCAATGAATTAGAATATTTCTTTAACAGGAAAGCTAAATTGGAAATTGTCTTTCTTTTAGGGAGAAGTACCATGAATGCTCCCAAGACTTCCACAAGGCCTTTTTGCAGCAGGATAAAAACAGAGAAGGATGCATATCAGTGGGCAACCTACGTAAGATGCTGGAAGACTTTCACTGTTGCCTTGGCTATGAACAGTATAGTGAACTTCTGTACAGGTTATTATGATTGTCACAATTTTAATGGATCTATCCTAGTTTAGTACATTTATTAAGTATATGCGCAGTCAATGGACTTACACTGTGATCTTTAACATACTGATAATAACATATGTCCAATTTATTTAAATGCATTATAGAGTTGGGGTAACAATCTTTTTTTCAGCTTGTTCATTTTGGATGAGTGGGACTTGAACTCTCCCCCCCCCCCCGTCAAAAATATTAGATAGCAGATTCCACCAACGTATTTTAATTTAAGATAGCTTTAGTTTTCAAAGCATCTATATTCCCAATGACCCCCCCGCCCCCGGCCCAGGTCTACAAGTAGTATACCTGCAATTTCTGCAAATCCCAGCTTATGGTGTTCATTTGATATGCCTTTAACAAATTAAACAGTCCAAGAAATTAGTAAGATATACATTTAATTTAATTTCATGGTTGGTTTTAGAACAATAGATATTTATTTTTACCTTGCAAATGCTGATGTGGGAGACAGGCCAACAATACTATTGCTCTGCAACAATTTTAGAGATAATGTTTTTGCTAGCTGTGGTTGGTCCAATAAGAAATATGGTTCATTTTGTTTCTCATTTTCTGAGACTGCACAGTAATAATAATCTATACTTAAACTACTGTGCAAATATATGAATTTTGTATATATACAAGATAACATCAGGCTTTTTGTGTGAGCCCAAGGAATAGGCAATAACTTATCAGAGCAGAAAACACAAGGGACCTGTTAGAGGTAAAAATGATCTACCTTTCTATGCACAGGGAATCTTAAAATGCCATTGATTATATGAGAGTGTAGGATTCAGTAGAAATTACACTCCAAAGAAGACTTTCCCCCTTTTTCTTTTGGAAGGAGTGGAAGGAGAAGAGAAACCTAAACAACATATTTTCACTCCACCTATACATTGAGTGATTTAAGCTCCCTTGAATTAAGCCTCTAATAAGAATTTTTGCTGCATGTTCCTTTCCTCAAAGACTTTGATGATAAACACTTCCATTCATTGTAATTTTCTGCAGACTAGTCCTTTCCAGATCAGAAAGAGTCTGTTCTCCTCCCACCCTGCCTTAAATAATAGAGTAGATTAGCATATGCATTTGGTTTTATTACTAAAATTTTAATACCAACTTGGCAATTCATTCCTCCACTGAAATGCGTTGATTATTTCTTTTTCCACTGAGTCTCTAACATCTGAGCCAGCTTGACACAGGCTAACACGTGGATTGGAGTGCTCTGCAGCTGCAAGATGCAAAAACGATGCTCTTGAATGTGCTTGGGGCGCGGGGGGACGGAACGGGACAGGACGGTTAGCAACAGATAGTTGGGTCTGTGCATTATATTTCTTTTTCCAGCCCCTATCAAGGCTCCTTTTTGTTAAAACAGTTTCAAACCCATTTAATTAGTCATTGTTGCCAGT
This sequence comes from Shinisaurus crocodilurus, assembly GCA_021292165.1. Lineage (NCBI taxonomy): Eukaryota > Metazoa > Chordata > Lepidosauria > Squamata > Shinisauridae > Shinisaurus > Shinisaurus crocodilurus. Next base: position 187,335,125 of record CM037879.1, read on the forward strand.
GAATATTCTGGCAATGGGTCATTTTGGAAAGAGTCATCACTGAGTGATTTACAGTGAAAACAGATCACAAGAGGTACTCCAGTGTAATTGTTTGCTGCTACAGATCTACACTATTGGTCTTGGCTAAATTTAAGAGTTTCCTCCATTCCGTGTAATATCCTCTTAGAACTGAGTGAGGAGGAAAGCATGGCCAATCCTACCATTAGGCATAGTAAGGCCTCCACGTGGCTGACAGAAAAGCAGTAAATTGTCAGTTATTTCCTTTATTCTTATATTTTTGCTGTAGTGGGGGCAGGCAGGCACCATTTGGCTTTTCCAGCTCAGGCAACAAAATTCCTTGGCCTAAAGATATCTCTGCCCTAAAGTAAGAATCTAAAAAAGCACTTCTTAGCTTCTGTGATAAGGGTCCAGGGCTAGCAGGGATTGGCATCTTCAAGTAAGTGCTGAGGCAGTGTTCTCCAACCTTGGGGCCCCAGATGTTTTTGGCCTACAACTCCCAGCATGCCCTAGCCAGCATAGCTGGCTGGGGCATGCTGGGAGTTGTAGGCCAAAAACATCTGGGGTCCCAAGGTTGGAGAACACTGTGCTAAGGGCTCAGCATCCCTGAAGGTCCCACAGCTGACTGGCCTCAGCTAAGGAGGACCAGCAGCAGCCACCTACTGCCTGCTCTCCCTCTCTTACGGTGGTGAGGCTTCCCTCTCAAGTGTCTTCCTTGGCACTGCACCACTACTTCGGGTGGTAGCTTATTGCTGTCCACCACATAGAGGTAGAGGACAGTTAGTGGCAGCTGCTCTTTGTTGCTGCTGATTGCTTACCTGCCAACGTGAGTGGCCATGGTGACTAGGATCAGCAACATTCTGCTCTCTGCATAGTGCCCACTGTACTTCACTGCCATTGCCACTCCCCTGCTTGCTCTGGTGTGGGGCGGGGGCGGTGATGGCGTGCAGTTGCGATGACCACTGTGCCTCTTTGTCTGTGTGGTAGATGGGGAGGAGGAGCCACTGCTGCCTGGGGGAGCACTGGGGGCATTTTGCTCAGAGGATCCTCCAAACCAGGAGCTGATCCTGTAAGGGGGAGCAGCTAGAGGCCGGCCAGGTTCCTTGGCAACTGGATTCCCTTGTTGCCAACCTGCAGGCAAAAATCATGTGGAAAAAGGGATGCCTGTAACAACGTAACTTGGCAGGCCATTTTTCAGCTTGCAGGATTACTTGTCAGTATCCTTCACTCACCCTGAGAAAACTAGTTGCTGACTGGGGCTCAATAATGTATCATTTGGGTTTGTTAGCAGTGGCTATAAATAGGATTACTGATTATTGATCCATAGAGCTATAACTAGAGTATGGTCACAGGTGCAGCCACCCAGGGCACAGCTGGGGCTGCAGCAAACCAAGGCCCAAGGAATATGAACATGCAGAATTCTAGAACGTAATTGTCATTTTTGCTCAAAAATTGCATGTGGTTGGCACAGATTTTAGAAGCTTCCCAGAGCACACACATTATTCTTTAGCTCCTGAAAGCAACAGTTTCTAATATCCTTTACAGGGGAAGATCTTGATAACAATTACAAGAGTGCAAATCTTGAATAGTTCCAGTGGAATAAATTGGATTGTTCTAAATCTTGAAGTATAGGGCTCATGGAAATCAAAATGAAGCCTCTTTCTCATGGCCTCAGGCTTTTTCAGGGAATGGGTTCCAAGTAGTATTGGGGCAATGATAATTCAGAGTCTCATCCGAGGCTATGGCCTAGAGAAGATGGGAAAAGGGGTAACAGTGGCCTTTGAACCCTCTGTCTGTCAGGTATTTCCTCAAATGTGCATACCCCCAAACTGAACCAAAAATTGCATGCTCAAATTAACTTCTGTATTTTTCTGGCTTTGCAGAGACCTAAATACAAAGTACAACATAGCAGCCAATTGCTCCACAAAGCAGCTCTTAGAATTCATAGAAGGCCAACTCTTAGAATCCTTTTCAGAACAACTCCCCACATCCCTTTCTGTATCTTGCAGACAAGGGGGAGAGTGACTCTTCCTAGAAGAGTGAGGTTAGAAAATAATACTTATCATACATAACAAATTCCTTTCCTTCTATTTGCCTTCCATACATAACTGCTTCTCCTCCCCTTAATCTCTCTCAAGGCGAGCTCCAGAGGCTGGCAAGGTGGGGCATTTTCTGCCAAGAGCAGCAAAGAGCGCACTCCTCTCACAGAGCCACCATTCTCAGCTCAGAGGCAGTGCTAGAGAATTCTTGGTATACAACGTCCCACCACTTCCAGCTTCAGAGGGACCATGGAGGATGTCTTGGGAAGCTGTCTTATACTAAGTCAAACTATTGGCCCATCTAACTCAGTATTTTCTACACTAGGGGTGAGGAACCTCTGGCTCATAGGCCTAATCTCAAGCCACGGAGGTTCCCAATCTGGCCCACAGAGGCTTGGACACCCTTTGCAGGCCGCTTCCCCTCCCTAAGCCATGCCCCCTGGGAGAGGAGAGGAATCCCCATGTGATTGGAGGTAATACAGGGATTCCCCTGTGTGCTACTTCCGTTCCTTTTGGAGATAACAGATCGGAGATAACATGGGCACGTGAAGGAAGCGAGGGACTTGGCAGGTGCTTGTTGGACTGGCTTCTGCAAGTGGCTGCCGAATCCCTTTGCTTTACGTACCACTCACACCCCAATTGGGACACGAGTGGTGCATGAAGCAGGCAAGGTAGTTGGCAGCCAATTGCAGGACTGGCTCCTGGAAACACCTGCCAAGTCCCTTTCTCCATGCAGAGAGAAGCACGGAGAAAAGAAAAGAAGGGGTAGGTGATGTCACCGGAAGGGAGAGCCTTCAGGGCAGGGCCCCACCCCCATAATGCCATCTGGCCCACCGGCTTGGTCCAAAGGGCAATCTGGGCCCTGGAGCAAAAGAGTTTGCCCACCCCTGGTCTACACTGACTGGCAGCAGCTGTCCAGGGTTGGGCATGAGTCTTTCTCAGCCCAAACTGGAGATGAGAAGAATCTTAAACCTGGGACCTTTTGCATGCAAAGCACTGAACTGTGGCCCTTGCCGCAGGGCTGCTCAGCCTGCACTGTCTCCTTTTATTTCCTCCCTTTTGCCATCACACAATGCTTTCAATGTTTGATAAGCAGGTCAGAAAGGTTTTGGAGACAGGGTTGAATACTGCAGCCCAAAACACCCCTTACATTTCACTGAAAAATAGTGAAAAGTATGAAGAAGCAATGGGGTTGTGTCCTTTTATTTAGTGCAATAAATGTTTTTGGCTAAATGTTCAGAAAGACCTCATCTTCATTCCATTTTACATATCCCTTTTAAATTGAACTCCTAAAAGGGAAATCAACATCACATAAATTCCTTTAATTAGTGTGTAACAGTAACACTAAGCAATGATGAAAGCAAGAGACTGGTTAAGCAGCATGGCTGGGTTCTAAAAATGCCAGACAGTTCTTTGAGTTAGGGCTGGTCCACACTTGCATGATACCACTCAGAGTCCCATCTAGTTGATTACCCAACATTTGGTGACTTGCTGCTGAATGTGTGAACTGCTTTCATTGCATCAGCTGTGATGCAAGATGATAGGAAAGTTCTCTTGTGATGTTTCATCTGCAAAAACTGCTCTGCACACATGCATGTCTACACTTCATAATATCATCAAAATAATGAATGTGCATGTCCTAAACCCTGTCCTTTCCTGGAGACACGAAATATTGTAGAATGTTTAGCACTGATCCTTGCCCTTATCACTCTTTACTATCTGCTTATGCCAGCTCCACTTGAGTAGGTTATGTAAAGAGCCTTCTTCCCCTTGGAGACTCAACAAATTGCTGGACTTCCTGAAAGAGCTTCCTCTTGCGTTCAACTTTTAGTGGCTGAGGTTAAGCAGTAGATACTGACAGCCAGGAGAAGGAGGGATAATTCAACCCTGTCCTTTCCTGGATCCTTTAATTTTTGCTGGGATATTGTAGGGTTGTTGTTTTTAAAATCTCAGTGGGTTTTTGGGTTATTCTCCCAACAAAATCTTTCAGGATATGCAAGATAGAAATCCAAATAACGGAATAATCAGTTTAAATATATGCAAATGGAAAATTGCTTATCGCCTGGTATTGTAGCTGAGCTAAAACATAAAAAAGTAAAAACAAAAGAAAACCCTCAGCTGGCTGGCACAAGAATATACTCATCAATTCAAAACTAGCCATGTAGCAATCCTAGAACTATACAAAGACCTATAATGGAATGATTAGAAGCAGCAGCAGCTTTAGCAGTGATACTTTGGAAATAAGAAATAAATCTTCAGTCTTCTGTTTCTTTTTTCCTTAGCTTAGGAATTAGCATTCAGGACAACAAGATTTCATATTTTGATTTTCTAAGAGCTATTGATGATCGTGGCGCATTCAAACGATGGAGAAGGAGCACTGTGCCACCTGTACCACCCATTAGCTTCGTGCAACTCAGCATAGAGGAAGCCATGACAAAAATAAAACAGATAGTTACCGTTTCATCTGATTTGCTATACAAGGTGGGTATCATGCAAGCATCACAATTAGCTAGCAAAATGCCCATCATTCTGACAAGGAGAGGGAGGGCAATTTCATGGCCCTCACTCAAGCCCTGAGGACACAGATGATGGGGAAGACTGGGGGCAAGAGTCATGCAGTTGTTGGAGTGTTTGGGTGGGGATCGTCTGCTGGAGCCGGCTTGCTGTGGCTCCTCCCCCACCTGTCTGACACCAGCCTGACCAATGACCACTCCTTCCTCCCCAGGTACTAAAGGGCGGGGCTGCCAGAGGCAGCGCCTCTGCGCGCACCTCGGCGTCGCGCAAAGTGCAATGCTAAGTGCGCACTTAGCATCGCACTTGGAGTCGCACAGAAGGATGCACACCTACCCACCTTCCTTCCTGGGGCTTTGTATATGGCAAGCAGCAGCAACTGACAGCAGCAGGTGGCGGCAGCTGGAAGAACAAGAATAAGGAGCAAGGGCGGATTTCCACTTGCTCCTGGTCAGCTGCTGTTCTCTATTTTATACTGTTTTATATTTTATATTTTTATAATTTTAATATGTGCCTGGGAAATGTACTTTGTGACTCAGGGGGAGGAATGGGTGCCCCTATTGCTGTGGTCACGGGTAGGGGGAGGAATGGCGTTAGGGGATTAACGAGCCAGGTGAGGAGAAGGGGGGCTAGACACCTTATGGCTATCCCCTCTTCTGGTTCTTCCCCCAACCAGATGGTTCCTGGTAGCCTTACCAGCTTGCCCTCGGGTCTGGTGGTGCTGCTGTTGAATGCCAGGTCGGTCCAAAATAAAATCTCCCTCATCCTGCACTTCGGCTATTGGGCGGTATAAAAATGGAATAAATAAATAAATAAATCAATCCATGATTTGATTGTGGATGAGGGGGCTGACCTGGTATGTATTACCGAGACCTGGGTGGGGGAACTGGGTGGGGTTACTCTCTCCCAGCTGTGCCCTACTGGGTACTCGGTGCAGCACCAGCATTGACTCAAGGGTCGGGGAGGGGGTGTTGCTGTGGTCTATAGGAATTCTATCTCCCTCTCTAGGCTTCCTGTTCATTCGAGTGCAGGTCTCGAGTGTCTGTATCTTGTATTGGGTACTTGGGACAGACTGGGGATTCTGCTGGTGTACTGCCCACCCCACTGCCCAGCAGACTCCCTGCCTGAGCTGATGGAGGTGGTCTCAGACTTGGTGTTGAGGACCCCTAGGATGATGGTTCTGGGGGACTTCAGCTTCCATGCCGAGACTGCTGTGTCCAGGGCGGCTCAGGACTTCATGGATGCCATGACGATCATGGGGCTGTCCCAACATGTCATCGGCCCAACACATGTAAGAGGACATACACTTGATCTGGTCTTCTCGACTGGACAGGAGGATGGTGATCTGAAAGTGGGGGAATTAACATCTGTCATGGTCAGATCACTTCCTATTGAGGTTTAGACTTTCAGCAGCCTTTCCCCTCCGCAAGGGGGAAGCCTATTAAAATGGTCCGCCCCCGGAGGTTAATGAATTCCGATGAATTCCAGAGGGCTCTGGGGGATTTTCCTGCTGGTATGGCTGGTGGTCCTGTTAAAGCCCAGGTTGCTCTGTGGAATGCAGAGATGACCCGGGCGGTTGACACGATCGCGCCCAAGCACCCTCTCCCTCTGGGCAGAGCCCGGCCAGCTCCCTGGTACACACCAGAGCTGAGGGCAATGAAGCAAGAGGGAAGACGGCTGGAACGCAGGTGGAGGAGAACTCGTGCTGAATTTGACCGAACACAGGTTAGAGCTCATTATTGAGCCTACTCTGTGGTGGTGAGGGTGGCGAAGAGAGAATTCTTTTCCACCATCATTGCATCTTCTCAGTGCCGTCCAGCGGCGCTTTTCCAAGTGGTCCGTGGCCTTTTACACTCTGGGCCAGCGAGAGAAATGAAAGAACCCTCAGTAGCACGCTGTGACGAGTTTGCACGGCACTTTGAAGATCAAGTCGCTCAAATTCGTCATGAATTGAACACCACAGTTAGTGCAGCTCCTTTAGTAGAGGTGTCCAAAGCACAGCCTGGTCTGAATTTATTGGATGAATTTCAGTTATTGAGGCCCGAGGATGCGGACAAGGTGCTTGGCCAAGTCCAGTTGACCACCTGTGCGCTTGACCCTTGCCCGTCATGGCTTATTACATCAAATAAGGATGGAATAGCCGGCTGGGTCCAGGAGGTTGTAAATGCCTCCTTGAGAGAGGGAGTGGTGCCGGCCTCTTTGAAAGAGGCGGTGATTAGGCCACTCCTCAAAAAGCCTAGCCTGGACCCAAATGATGCTAATAACTACAGGCCGGTAGCTAATATCCCATTCCTGGGCAAGGTGCTTGAGCGGGTGGTTGCTGGTCAACTCCAGGCACTCTTGGATGAAACGGACTATCTAGATCCATTTCAATCTGGATTCAGGCCTGGTTTTGGAACAGAAACTGCCTTGGTCACCCTGTGGGATGACCTCTGCCGGGAGAGGGACAGGGGGAGTGTGACCCTGTTGATTCTCTTGGACCTCTCAGTGGCTTTCGATACCATCGACGACCATGGTATCCTTCTGGATAGGTTATCTGGGTTGGGAGTTGGAGGCACTGCGCTCCAGTGGTTCCGATCCTACTTGGGCGGCCGATTCCAGAAGGTGGTGCTTGGGGATTACTGCTCTGTCCCTTGGCAGTTATGCCACGGGGTGCCACAGGGCTCTATTTTATCCCCTATGCCAGGGGTCCTCAAACTTTTTAAACAGTGGGCCAGTTCATTGTCCCTCAGACTGTTGTGGGGCCGGACTATAGTTTGAAAAAAATATGGACGAATGGATCAAGTTAAAAAAAAGGACCGGTGTGGCGTAGTGGTGAGAGTGTTGGACTAGGACTCGGGAGATCTGGGTTCTAGTCCCCGCTTGGCCATGAAACTCACTGGGTGACTTTGGGCCAGTCACTGACTCTCAGCCTAACCTACCTTACAGGGTTGTTGTGAGGATAAAATGGAGAGGAGGACGCTTATGTAAGCCGCCTTGGGTTCCTTGCAGGAAAAAAGGCGGGGTATAAATATAATAAATAAATAAAATAAGATTGCAGCCTTACAGCCTCATCTTATGCATGTCTACTTGGAAGTAAGTTTCACTGAATTCAAGGAGACTTTCTCCCCAGGTAAGTTTACAAAGGATCACAGCCTTAAAAGTACAAACCCATTCCCTGGGGTAGGTCAGGAAGACCTGGTACCCAGAGAACATAGTGAGAGCCAGTGTGGCATAGTGGTTAGTTAGAGTGTTTGACTGGGACTCAGGAGATCCAGGTTCTAGTCCCTACTCAGCCATGAACTCACTGGCTGACTTTGGGCCAGTCACTGACTCTCAGTTTAACCTACCTCACAGGGTTATTGTGAGGATAAAATGGAGAGGAGGAAGATTATGTAAGCCACCTTGGGTTCCTTGCAGGAAAAAAGGTGGGGCATAAATATAATAAACCAACCAAATTGGCATACTCATAGAAGCTAGAAATTCTGATTATATAATTAAAAAGACGCATCACACTTCTCCCCAATTTTGTGAGGTATACTGCCTCAGCAAATGGAGGCTCCATTCCTAACTCTCAAAGCCAGGGGCTGCCTCACTGAAACACAGCAAAAGTTCTCACAGGACAGCATCCTGCTTCTGAGGAGACAACAAGTTTTGTGCCCCACAGAAACTGGCATTCACTCACCGCTTGTGTTCTGCTGAGATTTGCTTTTTTCCTCTTCAGGATTCTTGACACCGCTTTTTAGTTCTCTTTTATTTCCCCCTCCTTTCCCGATTCATATGTTTATTATCAGTCTTCCCCTCCTTCTCCAAAGGACTCCTCTCCAGCTGCCTCTCTCTGCCACCTCAGTGAAGGGATTCAAGCCAAGGCACCCAAGCGAGTGAGCAACTGACTGAGGGACTGAGCCGCACTCGCAGCTACCTTCTTGTCCTCTTTGTTCCTCCTCCCCCCCCCATCCCAGCGTAGTGCAGGGCTCGGCGAGAGCTGGGAAAGACGCTGGACACAGGACTGCCACCCGCCCTGCAGGGCTCCGGGCGGTGAGCGGTTCGCCCCCCGCCAGCGACTCAGCTGCGCCTCCTCCCCTTACTGCGCAAGAAGGAGCCTCTAGATCGGGGCCGGGCTGGATTAAAAGACAGAGCGGGCCGGATGTGTCCCGTGGGCCGTACTTTGAGGACCCCTGCCCTATGCTGTTTAACATCTACATGAAACCACTGGGAGAGGTTATCCGGAGGTGTGGGCTGAGGTGTCATCAATATGCAGATGACACCCAGCTCTATCTCTCCTTTTCATCTAATCCAGGTGAGGCGGTGGCTGTTCTGAATCAGTGCCTGGACACAGTAATGGACTGGATGAGGGCTAATAAACTGAGACTCAATCCAGATAAGACGGAGGTACCACTAAGGGTGGTCCGTCTGCCCGGCTAAGTGATATTCAACCAGTTCTGGATGGGGTTGCACTCCCCCTGAAGGATCAGGTTCGTAGTTTGGGGGTGCTCTTGGATCCACAACTGTCACTCGAGGCACAAGTGAACTCGGTGGCACAGAGCACCTTTTATCAGCTTAGGCTGATATACCAACTACGTCCTTATCTGGACAGAGATAGCCTAGCTACAGTTATCCATGCTCTGGTAACCTCTTGTTTGGATTACTGCAATGCGTTATACGTGGGGCTGCCTTTGAAAACGGTCCAGAAACTTCAGCTGGTCCAAAATAGGGCAGCGAGATTGTTAACGGGGACTGGCCAACAAGAACATATTATGCCAGTGCTTTCTCTTCTGCACTGGCTGCCAGTCTGTTTCCGGGCCCGATTCAAAGTGCTGGTGCTAACATTTAAAGCCCTAAATGGCTTGGGGCCAGGGTATCTGAAGGATCGTCTCCTCCCATATGTACCTGCCCGGACACTAAGATCTGCATCAGCGGTCCTTCTCCGAGAGCCCCTGCCAAAGGAAGTGAGGCAGGTGCCTACCGGGAGGAGGGCCTTTTCTGCTGTGGCACCCCGGTTATGGAATGAGCTCCCCATAGAGGTTCGCCTGGCGCCTACTTTGTATTCTTTCCAGCGCCAGGTGAAGACCTTTATGTTCTCCCAAGCATTTTAATCATTTTGATCATCTTAATCATTTTAATTTTGTAATTGTTTTTAATTCCGTTATTGTAGCTGCTGCTGCTAGCTCTGCTGTTTGTTTTTAATCTGTGGTTTTAAATTTTATATTTTATATTGTATTTTATGATTTTAACTGTTGTAAACCGCCCAGAGAGCTTTGGCGGTATAAAAATGTATTAAATAAATAAATAAATAAATGCACAAAGAGAGCCCAAGAAATACCCACAGGAGGGGAGCCCCAGGAGCCTGGGGGTATCTGTTTTGCTCGAGGAGGTAGCCCTGCCCCCTTCTCTGACTCTGAGGATGACTCCTCAAAACCCTCCACAGTGTGGGAGAGCCCTCCACTGCTACCTGATCACACTGAAGCCAGTGCCTGAGGAATAGGGCATGACCCCTTTAAGTTGCATTAGCTTTCTTGGGGAGGGAACTATGAAAACCCACAGTTGTTTCCAGACAATTGCTGGAACAACATCACTGGCTTGCTGCTCTGCCTCTGATATTTGAGATGCTTCCAGATTAGGCTTTTATTGTACAACTGCCCTGCTCATTCACAGAATTTTACAGGGGGTCCAGACAATGATGTCTTCCATCTGTAACCCTCCGGTGTTTTCCTGCCACTTCTTCCATCTTTTTTCTTACCAATCTTTCTTGATTGTTAGCACTGGGAGGTAACAGTCTGGAAGCACCCTTGCTCCATAGAAAGCTTACCAGGGTCTTGATCTCCTGCTATTGATCTACCCTGCCCTCTTTTCAAGTCCCAGAAATACCGCTGTGGAGTCCTGGCCTGGAATAGGATATGGAGGGACAAAGAGATGTTTTTCAGCCTGAAGTGGGGTTGCTTCTTGTGGAAGCTAAGCCACCCAGTGTCTGGATGGTGGTGACCAGGTGAAACCCCCACTTCAAACGGTGTCCCAAAGAGAAGCTCTGTAATTTTCCACACCATTGGGGTGTCCAGTGTCTGGGGTAAAAAAATTTCTCCCACTCAGCTGTGTCTCGGACTACAGAGCCACTGAGAATTGAACCTATCTGCAAAGGCCAATCCCTTTGCCTTCATAGTCTTGTTCAGAGCTCTATTTCTTTGTCATGATGAAGTCCAATACTAGAGTGTGATGGAACCCAGAAACTGGCTTCTATGTAGGTCCATTGATGAAGGCAGATCCACTGGTCTAACACAATGGCTCACCAGGTGAGGTAGGACTTTCAAGGGTAGCACAAACAGGTTTCAGAGGAAGAGCAAGTTTCTTACATGTCCATATGTGTGTATTGAGACAAAAGAAGCAAGGTGATGGATCAGAACTATTCCTCTCAATCAGTACAGTAAAGGAAGTTGTATGCCATACTCTTATTTTTGCAAATTTTTGCCTCCCTAAAGCAGTGGTTCTCAAAGTGGTCTTCTGTTGTGGCTGCCGGGAGAAACACGAAATGTGTCTGTTTTAAAAGAAGCGGAACAAAAGAGCTACCTTATATCACATCAGAACATTGTTCTGCCTGTCTCAGTACTCTGTACTCTTGACAGGCAGTGGCTCTCCAATGGCTTACTGAGGCAAAAGTCTTTTCCAGCCCTGCTATTTGATAACCTTTTAATTGGAGGTGCCGGAGATTTAACCAGAAACCTTCTGCATGCAGAGCATGGGCTCTACCACTGAGTGACACCCTCTCATTGAGCAGGGGGTTGGACTCGATGGCCTTGTAGGCCCCTTCCAACTCTACTTTTCTATGATTCTATGATTCTGTATCCACTATAACGAAAGCTCTGGATTTGAGAGCTCTCTTAACTAATGGCTGTGCAATTCCATATAGAAACTATGTTTAACTTTATGGTAATGTGCAATTGCACAATTGAGTGCCATATTTTGGTAGAAAGGTGGGGTACAAATCAAATCAATCAATTAATAATAGAATAATAGATTTATGCCTAATCTGAGTATTAGTACACTTGTGATAAATTGCTAAAACTTGCAATGAGTGACGATTTTGTTAACAAAATTTGGCTTAGCAAATCTACCCCAGAGTGGAAGCATTATCATGCTGGGGTGGATTGGTGCTATTTTCATCAGGTTTTTATCAACATGATTTTTGGAATGTCATAAGAGACGTATAACTAGGCAGTTTACACCCAATTGATATTAAAGGGCCCAGGAAATTAATATATTACAGGGTCACATGCTACTATAGTTGGTTGCTAATCTTCCCTTCCCTTCTTAGGGACGGTGCTTTAGTAGGTTGTTGTACAACTCCAGGCACTCTTGGATAAGGCAGAATATATGAATCCATTTCAATCTAGATTCAGACCTGGTTTTGGCACAGAAACTGTCCTGGCTGCCCTGATGAATGACCTATGCTGGGACATGGACAGAGGAAGTGCTCCTCATGGACTCTCAGCAGCCTTCAGTACCATCAGCTGAGGTATCCTTTTGGATAGACTCTCTGGAATAGATATTGGGGACACTGTTTCAGGGGTTCTGTTCCTACTTCAAGTGCCAATTCCAGAAGGTGGTGTAAGGAAGGAGGGTACTACTGCTTCACCCCATGGCATCTATACTGTGGGGTCCCATAGGTTTCCATGAAGTTCTACATGAAGCCACTGAGTGAGGTAATCTGAGAATTTGGAGTGAGGTGTATGTGGATAACACCCAGTTCTGTTTCTCTTTTTCAATTGACTCAGGTGAGCTAGTGGAGATGCTAAATCAGTGTCTGGGAGTGGTACTGGGCTAGATAAGGACCAAAAAACTGAAGCTCAATCCATACAAAATGGAGGTACTGTTGGCAAATGATTCTCCAGGCCAGGGAGGTAGTATTCAGCCTGTGCTGGACAGGGTTGCAATGCATTTCCTTTGAGGGATCAGATGTACAGTCTGGGATGAATCAGTTTATTTCCAGCCCATGTCAGTTTTGCATGTATTCAATCATAAGTCCTTTCTGTCCAATTTCTTCATCAGTCCGTGGTTCTTGTTTTCAGACTGCAATAAAAATTTGCACATAACTTTCCCTAACATACACATTCTACGTGCAGCTTTCCCTAATAGAAACATTTTTGTTAGCAATTTTTGTTATATATATATAAAAAGTGTGATATGTGAATGAGACTTAGCACATGTTTGCAATACCCATCAGAGATCCAAGATTGGCTGCTGCTCCTTGTCATCCTTGATTTGCCACCCCATAATGTTTAGAAAGGGTAGGTTCCACTGCTTTGATAGATGGCAGCTCCTTATATTTTCTCTCATCCTGACTAGGCTCTCAAACCCAATTGTTAAGCACCCAGGGCTCTCTGGTTGCCTTTGGTTGCTATGGAGGTCTATTGTAAACAGCCTTCCCACCTGACACTCTAGATAATAAATCCGGTTAGAGGAGAAGCAGCTCTTGGAACAGCTCAGCTAACAAAATGCTTGAACAAGAATTCACTGGGAAATTCTTAGCACTGTTTCATAATACTTTAGGCAGTAAAGGGATGTGCATTGCCTATACATTTATCTCTATCATTCAGTAATAGCCTTGCTAGAGAGAAATCACTTGCTCAAATACCAGCTATTTAGAGCTAGATTTCTTTTTTTCTCTTTGCAGGCCTTTTCTGCTTTTGACAAGGAGCATATAGGGGCAGTTTCAACCCTGGATTTCCGGCAGGTGCTTCACCACTTCTGTTTTACACTCTCAGAAAAGCAATTCAGTCATCTCCTCAAGCTGCAGCGACTTCGTGGTGAGCACTCCATAGACTGGAAATATTTCCTGCAAAAATTCAACTTCCTCTCAGAGGTAAAAATTGCAATAAGATGCCCTCAAATTGAGTTGAGCTAGGGGGCATCCCCTATCCCCCCGTCAGAAACAGGTTGGTTTGGTGTTTAACGGGGGGGGGGGCAGAGTGTGAGTTGGAAAAGCTAGAAAGCCAGCAACATTGGTCCATTGACTCACATCCCCAGATGCTGATGAATTTGTTTTTATTTTTATTTTGTCCTTCCTGCAACGTGCTCAGGGATGGATGGATGGATGGATGGATATGACTTTTCTCCATTTTCATACTGACACCAATTCCTGTGAAACTGATTAGGCTGAGATAGTGAATTGACCGATGGTCAACTAGCAAGCTTCATACATAAACAGGAACTGAGCCCAGTTCTCCCCAGCTAGTTCAACACTCCATCCACCTCACCACATTGGCTCTTCTAGGCAAAGGGCTCTTTAAACTCATCCTCACTACTGTGAACAGAAGCATTGACAGAGCCCTTCTCACACAGCTCAGCTACTCACTTCCAGACATAGGCAAATGAGAGGGATCTACTTACATACAAAATGGGAGAATCAGCCTCTGTTTCGAGGAGGTTTGACAGTCCTGGGCTTGTGTCTCAAACTGCATGGGGGAAAGTCGCTAAGCTGCATAATGAGAGGAAGGCTTGGGCTTGGAGTTGTGGGTGTGTGGGTGTGTGGGTGTGTGGGGGTGTGATGAGAAGCCTCCAGAAGCCAGGTTGAACTCTTCACACCACCAGTTGCCTATCCCTGTCTATCCCAGTCTCTTTGCTATTTCATGGCCTAATCCTTTCACAAATCAGAATGCTTTCTCAGGCAAACAAAATAGGTAACGCATATTTTGCAAGCCAAAATGAGTATTTTCATGTGACAACAAGATTCTCTGTGCAATACACCATTCCTCACGTTAAGCTATAGCTAACATAACAATTTGCCTGCTGTTTTTGCATTCTAGGATGGTGCAGTTGGGACTGCAACTAATTATTTTTGCAAATGAGCCCATATTCATTTTTTTACCCTTTCTTGCCCATATATACCTTTATTTAGGTCTAGAAGTAAAAATAATAATAATACTCCAGCCAACTTTTGTGAAACATCCTTCCCTGGAGACAGTTGAGTTCTCTCAATTGTCTTATCTAGTTTAGCCCTAGGTCATCAAATAAAAGCCTGTGTCTCAAGACAGGATACCTTGTATTTAAGAGAATCACAGGTGGACACCTACTATTTCAAGACATTACACCTTTAATATTAAGATACGTTCAGTTTCATCAGTTTTGAGCTTCTACTCAATATAAAGCTATCCACCTCTCTGCCCCTGAAAATACCTGCATGTATTTCTTTCCTCCCTAGCTATACTTTTCACAATGCCCTCTTTACCCCTTTTTACAGCAGTGTTTGTGTCTTCTCCCATGTTTGCTCTTATGCCTAGCACAGTATTTCTTCCCCTTTGTGTTTATCATGCAAGTTGTACTCTGCCATCTGGTACCCAGAAGTATACTGCCCATGCACATGGGTGTTCCATTTATTTGTCATTGTTCATAGCTGCTATAGGCCTATGCTTCACAAATGTGTCTAGTCCTTCCTTAAAGCCCTCTAAGTCCCAAGATACGCAATATCATGAATGTGTTGTCACCGCTGATCGGCATCTCCTCCGTGCATTTCCTTGTAATGTTCTATTAAATGTATGGTATAATATCAGATTTCTCCTGCCCTCATTCTGCTTTGTTGGCTGCCACTTGAAGGCTCAGGGAAATACTCAGGGTGCTTCCAGACAAGACTTTTTTGGGCAGCATTACTGTGCCTCATTCATGGAATTTTATGGGGGCTGGGTGTGTGTGTGTCCAGATGTTGTCTTTGAGTTGTAGCTCTCTCATGTTCTCCCACAACTTCTTCCATCTTTTCTCTTACTGCAGATAATCTGTTAAGAAAGAAAAGATGGAATAGCTGTATAATGCCTTCTGATTCTTAGTGCTAGGAACCCTCCATCTGGAAGCACCCTCAGTGCAGTGGCATTGCATCACACATCTGCTTTAACTATATGTTACCAGGAGATGTGAAGCAGGATTAATTTGGTACCAAGCTAGTAGCCATCACCATATCTTGTTTTGTGGTAGTGAGTTCCGTAAGTAAATGTTGTGAAGGAGCATGCCTGTTGTTTGAAGGAGCATTTCTTGTTGGCCATCTTGAACCAAATGCCAGTCAGCTTCTTTGTGTGAACCCACGTTCATGTTATAGTATTATGAGAGACGGAGAAAAATGTCCCTCTCTCCACGGTGCTCATAATTTTATAAGCCATGTGTGTCTAAGCTTTTTTCCCTAAACTAAAATGCTTCAAACATTTTAGACTTTACTTGTGGGGAAGGTGCTTTCCCTTGATCATTATTAATGGTGTGCCTGTCCTTTCCACTGGAGCATGGGCCTGTTTTGAGAACCTCTCTGAAGTAAATCCCACTGAGTCTAGTGGGACTTATTGCCAAAAAGTGTTCATAAGATTGCAGCCTTAACTGCAATATACTAGCACAGCCTTGCAAATAAGCCCACAAAAGTTAATAGTTAGTTAGTAGTAACAGTAGTAGTAGTACAGAACAATTTACTAGCAAACCAAGAGGCTAGCAGCCTGGGTTTCCATGCTAGCTGTGGAGGACGGGAAGTTCCCTCTTCCACAGTCAGCATAGAAATGCAGACTACTAGTGCCTCTTAGCAGGGTAGTAAAAAAAAAGAAAAGGGGAAAAAAAGAGCCTTCTACTAACCCGTCTGGAGACTCCCATCTCCACCAGCCTGCTACATTTCCATACTAGTCGTGGAGGAAGGGACTTGCCTTCATCCACAACTAGTGCAGAAACCTGGCAGGCTAGCAGAGGAGGGATGGAGCAATCTGCCCCTCCTCAACCACCTTGCTTATGTGCCTGCATGGAAATCCTGATCGCCATGGCTACCAGGTGAGTTGTTAATTGCCAGGTTGCACTAGCAGTAGTTTGTCTTCTGGCATTTCAGGTTGCAGAAATAAGCAGAAAAGTGTAATATGTGCTCAGAAACTATTAGGTGAAAAAGAATACTACATTCTTTGTTGTATTTAATAGCGTATGGCCATTTTAGGATTTGCAGTACCAATTCAACATTTTCAGACATGGAGCTAAAAATATAGTATTATAGGTTAACTTCAGGTGACCGGTATATTGTGTGACCCCACAAAATAAAATCTTACATGCAACTGCTGTAGAGAAATGAAAGAAGCCTCTTTACAACAGGCACATCGGTATACAGTGATGACATCCTGCCTAAGGTGATGGACAATAGAAGAAGTATCTTTTATATTGTCCCCGATGCAGAAAATGTTGCATGCAACTGGGTGCACACAGAAATGAGAGAGTGGAGGGAAAGTGTGTTTGTGTTCTACATATATATATGAGGGTCTTGTTGGATACCTGATCTGGATCCAGCAAATGCATCTCCTGTTACTGGTCTGGAACAAGACGAATGTATTTCCAATGTGGGCTGTTATTCAAGATACATTGGCTTGGTTCACACATCACTCCGTATCACTTGATGAGTGGTACCTGAATGGGTGTACTGACACTTGGAAAGCATTGTATTTGGGGTGATCTGAAGCAATATGAAAGTTCTGTCTATGGCAGTGTTCTCCAACCTTGGGTCCCCAGATGTTTTTGGCCTACAACTCCCAGCATGCCCTAGCCACCCATGCTGGGAGTGGTAGGCCAAAAACATCTGGGGATCCGAGGTTGGAGAACACGGGTCTATGGATATGTAATGGCCCATTCATAAATGCAAATCATCACTTGATATTGCAGTGAAGAATATGCATATTTGATCCAGCCCATGTCCACTCCAGATCTGTATGAAGAATAGTGCTTTCCAAGAATTTACCTTATAAATTAGTAAGACTTAAGTGCTGCAACAGGCGGGATATATGCCGTTAAACCTAGCCAATTTCTAACATCTCCTTTAACACAGTGCTTTTTGATTGCAGGTTTGAGCACATTTCATTCCTAATTACATGAAAAATTAACTATTTGCAGGCTAAAATTCAGGCATCCCTTCAGAATTCTTCACCTAAGGGAAGTCTAAGTTTTCCCACCTTGGATACCACTTCTGATTTGACCAGGAGTCTCAAGAGCACTTTCTGTACTGGTTAAAGCAAAAGGAATAAATACTTCTATTGCCTGTTATATTTTTAGCAATCAACTGTTGTTTCATCTGCTAAACATGCTATCTGAGGCAATAATAGGATATTGTGTAAAACAAAAGAATTCAGAAAATTTGAATAATTAAATAGTAATTAGTATAAGTAACCAATTAGAGCTTTATGTCACATTTTTATATGCCACATCAGAGCCAATTCTATAAAACATCTTCCTCCAACATAGGTCCCTCCAGATGTTTTGGACTTCCATCATCCCTGACCATTGGCTATGCAGGATGGGCTAATGGGAATTGAAAGCCAAAAAATCTGGAAGGACCCAGTTAGAGTAGCGCTGCTATAAAGGCTATTGGTCTGCACTACAAACCTGCAGTATAAATCAGTTTTATGCCACTTTAACTGTCCTGGCTTTCCCCAAAGAATTTTGGGAATTGTCATTTGAGAGAGATAACAGGTATTAACAAACTGCAGTTATTAGGAATTGGTTGTGTAGACTTGAGCTGCATATTTTTAGTCTGTGCTGTAGATACGCCCTAAATTTCTGCAGACCTGAGATTTTTGTTAAAGAGAATCTGATTTGTAGTATCCAACCACCTACCAAATTCAAACTGCATCTCCTTTTCTATTATGATTGATATCCATTTATTTCATTTTATTTGTTATATTTATACCCCGCCTTTTTCCCTGAAAGGAACCCAAGGCGGCTTACATAATGCTCCTCCTCCTCCTCTCCATTTTATCCTCACAACAACCCTGTGAGGTAGGTTAGGCTGAGAGTCAGTGACTGGTCCAAAGTCACCCAGTGAGTTTCATGGCCGAGCGGGGATTTGAACCTGGATCTCCTGAGTCCCAGTCCAACACTCTCACCACTATGCCACACTGACTCTCATGAGGAACATTTAAATGTAGAGGATCTTGCCAAACTTTCTGTATGATTTTGTTCATAGATTCAGACAGCCAATTTCTCTTGATCACAAAGTAGTTTTTTCAATCATCCCATTTTGAAAACCCCATACAACTGGATTGTGTGAAGGGTGAAATATACATTTAGTACACTACCAGAGCTTCCACTGCAGGCCAACTTACATAAACAGCAGAAACTGTTAACTGAAGTACAGGCAGTCCCCGGGTTACGAACGAGATCCGTTCGTAACTCTGTCTTTAAGTTGAATGTGTATGTAAGTTGGACCAGAAGCCGCGCAATGTTTGCAAAGTGTCGCAAAGTATAGTGCGTGTGTTTGTAAGTACGAACCATTGCATTTAACTCAGATTTTTACATATATGGTGGTCCGTTCTTAAGTATGAGTTGTCCATAAGTCGGGATGTTCGTAACCCGGGGACTGCCTGTATATCAGTTTAGACTGCAGAGAATTGCATCTTTGAATGCTACCCCCTGAGGGAAAAAATCACCACATGTAGAAAATTAGCACATCCGGGAAAGGCTGTGCTAAAATACTTCTCCCTGGCATGCTAGTTTTCTCTGCAGGGAGATGCAGTTTGTTTTAGTACCATGGTGAGAAGGCTAGAGCACCGATGGCATGAATCCCACTCCGAAGACGATCAAACACAGGTTAGAGCTGCATCCTCAGCCTACCGGGGCCTGCTCGTGTCTGCGCGGGCTCTCTGCCACTCCCGCGGGCTTACCTGCAGGCTCTCCGGCTCTGCAGAGAGCCTGCCTCCCCGCCCGCTGGTCCTGTCGCATCACTTCCGGCGCGGAGGAAGTGACGGGACGGGACCATGCTCCGTCTCTTTGGACCCCCGCGCTCTGTTTTTGGCGGGGGAAACCAGGGCAACAGGGCTGTTTAAGCCCTGTTGCCCTGGTTCCCCCCGCCAAAACAGAGCGCGGGCGGGAGTCCAGCACGCCGGAGCAGTGGTTCCGGTGGCAACGGAGGCGGCGCGCAAGACAAGGTAGGCTGTGGGGGGCTGGCGGGGGGGTCCTGCGGCGGCAGCGGTCCGGCAGCGGCGGCGGGGGGTGGTGGGGTCCTTCGGCGGCGGCAGCAGCAGCTCGACCGGCGCGGAGAATGCTCTGCGCCACTCTGATAGAGCGAGATCGGGCGCCGCGGAGGGCCGAGCCCCGAGCCCGGAGTGAGCTACGAGCCTGCTGAAGGCTCGGTCCCACCACTAGTTCCAGCCTCTTCCTTCTGATGAAGTGGACAAGGTGCTTTTCATCTGTGAGGCCGACCACCTGCTTGCTTGCCTGTCCTGGCTCGTTATGAGCTGCAGGGAGAGACTGGATGAAGGGATCAGGGCGGTGGTGAATGCCTCCCTCGATGAGGGAGTGATCCCATCAGCCCTTAAGGAGGCCACAGTAAGACCACTTTTAAAGAAGCCCTCCTTGGATTCCAAAGATCTGAACAACTTTTGCCCAGTCCCCAATTTGCCATTTCTGGGCAAGGTGATTGAGCGAGTGGTGGGGGCTCAATTGAAGGCACACTTGGATGAAGCCGATTATTTAGATCCATGCCAGTCGGGCTTCAGGCCTGGACATGGGACGGAAACGGCCTTGGTGGATGATATGAGGAGGGCCTTGGATAGGGGCGAATGCTCCTTCCTAGTCCTCCTCGATCTCTCAGCAGCTTTTGATACTGTTGACCACGGTATCCTCCTGGACCGCCTGGAGGGGTTGGGTATGAGAGGCACTGTATTGCACTGGTTTCGGTCCTTCCTCTCTGGAAGGTACCAGAGGGTAGTTCTTGCAGAGGAGGCTTTGGACCCTTGGCTGCTCACTTGTGGGGTGCCATAGGGTTCCATCCTCTCCCCGATGCTATTTAACATCTACCTAAAGCCACTGGGGACTATCATCAGGAGGTTTGGGGTGCGTTGTCATCAATATGCAGATGACACGCAGCTCTACCTCTCTTTCAAGTCCTCACCAAGGTTGGCCGTTGAGACCCTGTCCAAGTGCCTGGAGGCAGTGGGTGGCTGGATGGGAAGGAACATGTTGAAACTGAACCCCGACAAGACCGAGGTACTTCTAGTGGGAGACAAGGGGAGGTTAGGGGAGGTTGATCTGGTGCTGAATGGAGTACATTTGCCCCTGAAGGACCAGGTCCATAGCTTGGGGGTAGCGATGCATCCAAGGCCAGGTGGCGCCCCCGACCCGATTCTCCGCGGGGGCGCCGACCCAATCTTCCGAGCGGCGCTGAGAGGTTCTCCGCGCCGCTCGATTGGGCGTCAGAAATGATGCGACGGGACCCTGCGCAGGTGCAGAACGCGCCACAGGTCCAGCGCGCCTGCACAGGGTTCCGTCGCGTCATTTCCGGTCCCGGAAGTGACGGGACGGGACGGAACGGACTGCGTGGGCAGCTCTCCGTGGAGAGGGCGAGCCGCCCCAAAGAAAAGGTAAGGCCTCGCTGGGCGTGAGTGGGGCCAATTTTAGCCTCGTTCTGCCTGGTGAGGCTCGATTATACAACCCTACTTGGGGGTCATTCTAGACTCCCAGCTGTCCATGGAGGCTCAGGTGTCAGCTGTGAGCTGGGCTGTATCAACTCCATCTGATACAGCAGCTGCACCCCTGCCTTCCTAATCACCTGCTCCCATCAGTGGTTCATGCCTTGGTCTCCTCTCGTCTTGACTACTGTAATGCGCTCTACGTGGGGTTACCCTGGAAGACGGTTCGGAAGCTACAGCTGGTACAGAACGCGGCAGCTTGCCTGGTTAAAGGCAGATCACATCACTCCAGTGCTTAAGGAGTTGCACTGGCTACCAGTTGCTTGCCGAGCTGAATTCAAAGTGTTGGTTTTGACCTTTAAAACCCTACACGGCTTCAGTCCAGTTTATCTCAAGGAGCACCTCCAGCAACATCAAGAAGGCCGCTCAACAAGATCTGCCACAGACAGCCTTCTCCTTGTCCCATCAGCCAGAGCAGCCAGGCTGGTGGGGACTAGGAAGAGGGCCTTCTCTGTGGCGGCCCCCAAGTTATGGAACTCCCTCCCTAGTGACCTTCGCCATGTCCCCTCTGTGATGAGCTTCTGCCGCGCATTAAAAACGTGGCATTTCAGGCGAGAATATGGGATGGGTGAGGATTTTTTTTAAAAAATTCTAGACTGTTTTAATTGTGTATGTTTGTTTTATTATTGTATTGTTTTGAATTGTACATTGCCCAGGGTGGCCAGGTGGCCGGCCCGATGGGCAATTCACAAATGTAATAAATAAATAAATAAATATAAATAAATAAATAAATAAATCTGGGAAAGCATTCAGTGCTATGATTCCTCACCTGCAGTGGTACAGCACAGGAATAGTGCTGTTTGTATAGACTAGTTTTGAGTCTGATTTTCTTTTACTGCAGCTTGAATCTATAATAAAATAAGGTGTACATAGAAATAGGAGCAGGTGCAGGAAAGGTTGGTGCCAGGGCAGACTCTGCTTCTCCCTGCCTTCACTGCTGTATTGACACATGTACCTGGCTCCAGAATGGAAGCTGATTGTTGCCCCTCCCCTGACACTGGGCCCTCCCCCACAGTCTTCAGGCAGGCTGCCCCTTGGGGGTGCTCTTTTTTTGTACTTGAAATCTAGGGAAAGCAGAGATGGCTTCCTGACTGTCACAAGGGCCAGCCAATCAGCTCTATGCAAAACTGGTTTCTTATCGAACAGTTAAGAAAAGGTTCTCCCTGATCCCAAGCCTGGGAAGAGGCTATCAAACCACTGGAAGGATGGGACCTATTTGAATGGTCCACCATCAGAGGCCTGTTGGCCCAGAGAGTTTCCTGATGTCTCTTGGAAATTTTCCTACTGATATGCCTGTTGATGCCCTGGTCAATTTCTGGAATGGAGAGCTAACCCAGGTTATGAACACAATAGCATCTAAATGCCCTCTCCTGTCCTAGATGCCCTATTCTGTCCCATAGAGCCAAGCCATCTCCATGGTTTTCTGATTAGTGGGAGGCAGATGAAAGTTGGTAGGACAACAGCTAGCACACAAGTGGTAGAAAACTCAGTCTGAATCTAACCAAGCACAAGCAAAAGCTCATTGTACTCTGTGGCACTGATGCCGGAGAAGATATCATGCTTCTCTGCCACTATCGTGTCCAAACAGCATTGACCAAGAACTATTCCAAGTGGTAAAAGGGCTGTTGCAACTTGACCTACAGGAATCAATCCTTGGAATAGTAATAATTTGCAAGACATTTTATGGATAAAGGCACTCACATCTTCTCCGGCATGGATACAAAATTGAGAAGGAATCTGCTCCTGTCACTTCTGACACTGTCACTAGTGAGTTTCATATGAAAACTTTTCAGTTTGTGCAATTGGTGGTAGCAAAAAAGCTGCATTTTTTTTCCTTTAAAATAAGACACACGGAGTGCACACCTTGTTTTAAAGCAAAATCTCACTCCCAGAAGTCCTGGGAGAGCATGGTTTTGCTTGAAAACAAGACACATGTTCCCCACATGCCTTATTTTAAAGGGAAAATGCAGCTGCTTGTCACCGCCATGCTGCCAGATTTTGGTGGCAAATTTGGTGGTGCAACAGTAGCAAATTTGGTGGCCGGGGTGCAGCTGCTGGTGGATTTGTGGGTGGGAATGGCCCGCAGACCCCTAGAACTTGCCTGTCCCTGATCTACATGAAACTCTTGGTCAAAAGATCCAGGAGGAGATCTGGGCTATGGTATCATCAGTTTGTAGATGTCACCTACTTTTGTCTCTCATTTCCATTTTCTAATCCCAGGGAGACAGTAGAAGATGGAAACTGGTATCTGCAGCCAGTTTTGGAATAGATGAGGGTAAACAAACAGTCTTTAATCTAGGCAAGATGGAGGCACTGTCTGTTGGGAGTTCTGACTATTTAGAAGTTGGTATTCAGTCTGCTTTGGATTGGATGCCACTTCCTCCTTAAAAAAAACAACAGCTTGGGGTTTTCCTAGATTCATCCCTACTTCTAGATGGTTAGGTAGTAGTTGTGGCTAGAAGTGCCTTTTACCAGCTTTATCAGTTGCACCAGCTGCACCCTTTCCTTGAGAAGGCAAAACTGGCCGCATTCATTCATGCCCTAGTCATTCCCATATTGGATTACTGTAATGTGTTCTACATGGGTTTGCTTTGAAATCAGTTTGGAGATTGGTCCAGAATGCTTACTGTATCTTGCAGATTGGAGCATATAACTGTTACCATATCATTTGCACTGGTTACCAGTTAATTACTGCACTCCACTCAAAGTGCTGGCACAGATCTTTAAAGACCTAAATGGATGGAACTAGAATATCTTAAAATTTCATCCTGAAGATTTCATGAATCTTCCTGACCCCTGAGATCATCTGCTGAGACCCTGTTCCATGTCTGAGGTGCAGCACTGTCTGAGGTGCAGCAGCTGGGCTTGAAAGACAGGGCCTTTTCTGTGGTGGCACCAAGACAGCAGACCGCCCTGCCAAAAGAAGTCTGCCTGGCCCCACCACTGCTCATCTTTCAGCCTACAACCAATGCTTTAGGTACAGCTTTATTGCTCTGATATTTGACTTTTGCTGTTCTCTGCTTTGCAACCTTTGTTATTTTAAAAATTGGTTTAGGTATTGTTTCAATTTTTTTGCTCCTTTTGGCCATCTTGAGTTAAAAAAAGTTTTAGAAAAGCAGGATTTATTTATTTATTTATTATATTTATACCCCGCCTTTTTTCCTGAAAGGAACCCAAGGCAGCTTACATAAACCTCTTCCTCTCCATTTTATCCTCACAACAACCCTGTGAGGTAGGTTAGGCTGAGAGTCAGTGACTGGCCCAAAGTCACCCAGTGAGTTTCATGGCCGATCGGGGACTAGAACCCGGATCTCCCAACTCCCAGTCCAACACTCTCACCACTACGCCATACTGGATATAAATGTTGAAAATAAATAAAGATATATGTGTCACAACTGTTCACTTTACCTAAAAATTCAACTATTTTTGGTTTAACATGTATCACTAAATTAATGAAGTATGCTGCTCATTCAAGCACATTACGAAAACCTTATTATCATACATTACACAAAACCCAATTGCTGAGGTATATGTGGAAACATGTAGCAAAATCTACAGCTCTGATTATTAAAATAAGGAAAATTTACTGAACTAGTAAAGTTGGAGCCTGTGAGGAGATGGGTAATAAATGGCACCTCATAAATAAAAATACAGTTCTCAACTGCAAAAGTATACCCTAGAATTAGTAATTAGTATACCCTAGAACCATGCTAGTTTAAAATCCAGTTTATGCTTGGAAATAGTTGAATTCATTGAAACTGAGAAAACTTGGGAAAGTTTTCTTTTCTCTTCTACATCACTGGAGTCT
The DNA here is from genome assembly GCA_021292165.1 of Shinisaurus crocodilurus. NCBI lineage: Eukaryota > Metazoa > Chordata > Lepidosauria > Squamata > Shinisauridae > Shinisaurus > Shinisaurus crocodilurus. Next base: position 187,359,910 of record CM037879.1, read on the forward strand.
TTTGATGCTGCTAATGTATCCTAGTGACACGTTCTGAATAATTCTGATCTAAGTGAGATGAGCACATTATCAGCTGAATCTCAAATTTTTGTTGTTCTTTATCAAGGTGCATGACTGCACTAGTGTAAGCATTTGATTCTAAGGTTTGCTTATTATTATTAATAAAACTAGGGTCTTTTTTTTCTTTTTAAGTGTTTGAAAATTCTTTTTATTTGGATGTCTGTTTGAATGAGGTTAAGTTGTTAGAGGCCTGTGTGAGAAAGGCAAATTAACATAGCATGTTTTCTCTGTGTTGCTTATGCTACTAGTGCAAAGCCTTCAAGATGGGATTGGCTATAAATTAGAGCTGTGTTGTAACAGTCTTCTTCATTTCAGTTTTGCATTTGTAACTGTTGGGAGTGCTTTTGGTGTGCTCTCAACTGCCCCCCTGAAATGTTGCCTATTTTCTCATCCATGTACACGTTCTGCCTGACTAAATTCAGGGGAGCTCTCTGCCCCAACTGAGCTAAAGGTTAGGCAGAGTCCCTTTTTACACTGCTCTAGGGCTTTTTATACTCTGTGGCAAAGGAAGCTTCCGGAGTTGTGCCCTGTGGGCAATAGCTCAAGCACCTGATAGTTCCCTGGCACCTTCAAAATTAGCTTCTGGGGGATTTTGCAATGTTCTGTCTGAGCTGTCCAGGACTTGGATGGAAATCAGAGAAACATTTTTGATTTTCATATACGGTAGCTTTCTTAGCTGTTCAATTAAAGATTTGCCCACATTCTAAAAACATAAGTTTGCATATTGGGCGGTATAAAAATGAAATTAATTAATTAATTAATTAATATACAACGAAACCTGTATATGCAGGTTTAGTTATACCCATCTGTGGGAAGGGGTTGGTTTATCAACTAGCACCTCCCCACACTCTAAATCCAGCTCCATAACATGTGCTCCCTAAAGCTCCAACCGGTGGATAAACATATCTCTCAATTTTCTCTCCAATAGTCTTGGTCTCCTGTTTTGGGCCCCATGAGTGCTCAAGCATGTAGGTTCTATGCACAGACGGGCACTCACCTGAGTTTTAGACTCACACATTTCCCCACAAGATGTAGAATGTTTAGTGTTAACCAAAACCTATACACTGACATTTGTGTGCTCCATTTACTGCAAAAAGAGGTGGGATACCCCTGTACCCCCATCGCATGTTGAACTAGCGCAAAAAGTCACATCGCAAGGTACAGCTTACAGACATAGAAACACAAGTTGGGAGTGCAAGATTGTGGCTATTCTATTAGCTTTACCACCAACAGCATCCTGCTGTGTGATTGATGCACATATAAAATATGTTGGTTAGTTTAACTTGTGTTTTTGTGCCACTGGTGACTTAAGGAAATACAACAGATTAAAAAAAACATGATTAATTTCATCAATATTTTAATGATTTCTCTGCTAAAACATTGCTGTGACTTCCTATGGAAAATGATAGTAATTGGGAATGTGCCGTCATGAAAGACTAGATATGAGGTCTCTTTCTGCTCCTACTGGAGTATGCTAATTAACTACTACTGCCCGAAATCTACTCTCCCAAACACGAGGCCACTGGTCCTGCATCTCAACCTCCACACTTTCAGTGCCATGCTAATATCTCATTCATTCAGGTGGGAATTTGATTAGCAGGGAACCTCCTGCTAATTAATTACTTCATTTACTGAAAAATAAGTAAATTTCATTATTTTTAAACAGTTAGTATACCTGCAGGAAGGAAACTCTTGTATTGTTTGTCCAGGGTGCACTTACTGCCACAAAAGGTGAAATTGGTACAACAGGACTGTGTTCCTTGGAAGGATTGCATAAAGCCTGCTCCACACCCCTGGTTTTAGGTCAAGGTATGGAGTGCATACAGATTACCATTTTACCACGTGTTCTACCATCATTTACCACAGACTGATATAGATATAGATATAGATCAGGGGTCTTCAAACTACGGCCCGCGGGACACACCCGGCCCGGCGGGTCCTTTCTAGAGGAGAAAAGAATTGCCTTGGGCAAAAGTTGCTGCTGCTTCGCTACAGGAGTAGCGCCTCAGCTTGACGCTCCCACTAGGGGGAAGAGGGAGGAGAATGGGGAGGGGGCATGAGATCAGCAGGAACCCACGTGAGCAACTCGAGGAGGAGGAGCCCCAAGTTGTGGTGGTGGTGGTGGTGGCGGGCAGGCAGCAGCTCTAATTTGAGAAAGTCATTCATTGGTCATTAGCCAGGTAGGCAGAGTTTTCGGAGGAGGAGAGGCAGCCGATCGTGAGGAGAATCTGCTTCCAGAGCCTTGATGTCTGCTTTCTGCCCGCCTCCATTCACGTGCTCCGGCCAGTGGGTTTCAGAGGGGCATTCTTTTTTCTCCCTCACGATTACTTCCCTCTCCTCCTCCCCGACAGCCCCCCCCCGACGTCCCAGGGAGTGGGCGCCAGGCAAGGGAGTCACCTTCCCCGCCAACCAGAGCAAGGCGCGCAGGCAAGGCTTTGGGTTCTCCCCCACCTCCTTCCAAAGGGAAGAAGCAGCTGCCAGTCACTCTCCGCCCCTCTCTCGGCTCGTTCGGGGTCTCGCTCCGCCACTCAGAGAGACCCCTGCATGCTGTTCAAGCAGCTGGTGGTGGCCAGGGCGAGAGCCCCGCTGCTTCCCCTCCCTCTCCTGTCTTCGCCGCGCGCCTCCTTGCCTGCAACCACCTCAGTCTAGACATGCCGCGGAGAGGAGAGGAGAGGCGCAGCAGAGGTGGCTAGCTGCTGTGTGTGTGTGTCCCCTCTGTGGCTTCCCTTCCAGAGTGCCATGGGCTTATTGGGGAGCTTCCGAAAAAGTTTTTGGGGATGGGGAGGAGCAGTTTCGAGCAAAGCAGACTGGTAGATAACGGTGTTGTTGTTTGCTACCCCCTCCCCTGAAATGTATTGATGCTTGGCCCCATCTGCTTTGGGGGCTACAGAGATTGCTTAAACCGAAAGGGGTTTAGAGTGTTCCAAATAGCATCGCTTACGTTGAGTTTCCTAAAAGTTAGCGGGGGAGAGGGGGGCTTCTTGAAGCAAAACACTTGAGTGTTTTTCTGTCTCCGTTGTGATCGTGTGTGTCCCCCCCGAACTTGGTGTCTCCCTGTCAAGGTTCCGCTACCGCAGGGACCCCTTAACCTTCCTTCGGGAGATTTATGCCTCTCCTCAAAGCCCCTCCCGTTCCAGGAGATCAAGTCCTTTTACAGCTTCCAATAGCATGGGTGTAGGCTGTAGACGTGGTGAATAAGTCACTCCAAACTCTCAGGGTAAACAACAACACTTTACTAATAATATTAGGGTATTTACTTAATAGAGTGGTTATAATTCAAAAGCATGTATGATAAAATAAAACAAACAAACAATCCACCGTTCTCTAGTTACTTCAGACTACCTACCGGTATTTCCTATGCAGCCAGTTTCTCTTTCTCTCTCTGCTTCTCTCTCTGCTGGTTCTCTGCTTCTGCTTCTAGCTCCCTCCCAGCACACACTAACTGCTAGCTGACCACACCCCACATATATAGTCTTCCCAGGACTGGAAGGTTATAATCATGTGACCTTGAATAGGATATCTAATTCTTAACTTCTATTGGGTAACTTAAAACTCTCAAACTCCCCCTCCCATCCAAGTGTTTGGGCCTTCAGGCTTCACTACTCGAGGGAAGTGTTTGGGCCTTCAGGCTTCAACAAACTCAAGCCTGAGTAGGCCTCAATCCCTCACACTCCCCCCCTCCCGTGAAACTACTCATGAAAAGCAGCATGCACCTTTAAAGAGCCAGGCGTTCAGATTAATAGATAACGTATCGAGCGCATTCTTTTCCGATGAGTTAAGATGCTGAGAATTTGTACGATAACACGGGTAAATCTTAATTCAGAGCCACCTTTGGGAAAGGTTGTAGCAAAAAAAAAAAAAAGTATGCTAGTCACCAATGACTTTAAGACGTGGCTGCGGTTTACTTTCTTAGTGGTTTGACAGCACAATCCTATGCTTGCCTGCTCTGGAATAAAGACTACTGTGTTCAGTTGGCTTTTCTCCGAGGAAAGTGCATAGGATTGCAACCTAAGTCAGTAATGAAACTATGCAAGACGTTTCCATCTTTCGGTATAACTGCATTGTGTTGTCCACTTTAGTGCAATCCTATACTTGTCTACTCAGAAGTAAGTCCTATTGGTAGGTGGGCATACCAGTAGGTGGGCATAGGATTTTAGCCTTAATCCTGCTGTGATATTTGGGAGTTCATATAACTTTGAGATGTTAGGTAGTGTTTTATGGCTTAAAAAGATTAAAGTTGCATATACTTCCAAACTGCCTAGTGAATTTGATTTCTGCCTCTGTATGTGTGTTTGGGTCCTTTTTTTTTACTTGATCCATTCGTTCATATTTTTTTCAAACTATAGTCCACCCCCCCAACAGTTTGAGGGACAATGAACTGGCCCCCTGTTTAAAAAGTTTGAGGACCCCTGATATAGATGATCAAGTTACCTGAGGGTGAGCTCTTTCATCATAGGGCAGTTTAGTCATCTGTATGGGCTCTTTGTTCTGCCAATTTTAGCTGGAGTGCGCAATCTTTGATCCGCATATCCTCGCTTATCTAAACTAATTTTAGGCTCCCAGCTCTTTAAAACTACTGGCAGAATATTGAGTCGTCAAGGTTCCAGGGCAGTTGAACCAAACAATTGGATAGTTGTTATAAGTCAGAGTGACTAGCCAGAAGGTAAGGTCAGTTTAATGGAAAACCGATTTCAAGAGGCAGGATCCAAAAAATACACATTTTTTCTATGCTCCATCAGATGTCCAACACTGCAGACTGCCATGCCAGCCATGTTAAGAGAGGTCACCAGGGTGTGGCATTGGTTTCTGATCCTGGGGAAAGGCTGGCTGGCTGGTGGAAGGGTCTACTGTAAGATTTGCATAAAATCTTTTGGAAGCCATCTACTTTAAAATGAGTATATAATAGAAAAACCCCTGATAAGGAACAGCAGTCTCAGCTCATCAGGGGACATCCACAAAGAGAGTTTCCCCATGTTTTTGGTTTGCATGTCAGTGTATATTTGGATCATTGAGGCACAGTATTGTTGAAAAAGGTATGTTTTGATATGGGATTATTGTTGCTTCTATCATGTGGATTACACAGCACATGGATACTGTGGCCAGTGGGCCTTGCATGCTTAATGTGTCCAATTCCCAGGAAAAAAACCTCAAAATGTAAGTGCTTTACTTCTAGGTTCTGATAAACACATCAGATATAGGAATAGACTCAAAGGAATTCATATACTACATTTATGGGGATTCATTCTCTGCCTGCCTTTTGGTATGATTGTTTTTGAAATGGGCAGTAGGAATGGCACCGAATGTTGTTCAGGCTTATGCTATCTGCAGTTTCCCAGAGTGTTTCAACAAGAGTGTTTCTGGCATCAATGGGCTATTTATAGTGCAACAGCAAGGATCATGTAGCAAGTGTTTTTACTGTTTCACCTAGACTGAGAGGGAGCATACTAAATTTGCTTGTCGGGATCTCTCCAATCAAGAGGTCTTTGCTCGTATACAAGAAGTAGTAAATGCTCGCTTTCAAGCCATTGAACAGGAGTTTAAAAGCGCAGATCACTCAAAAGCACATGTTGTGTCAAAAGAGGTCTTCAGAGATATTTGCAACCGACGTTTTTTACTTCTGACTGATGAGCAGGTAAGAAAAGGGGGGGGGGGCTTGTTTCCCAGGCTGTAATAGTGCACTTTTGTATATAAAGCATCAGGGGGAGAGATGTCAATAAATTTGCCAGGTTACAGCCTGATGTTAAAGGTTAATGCTGCAGTAGGAGATCATGGCATTGCAATGTCTTCCATGGGTCTGGCGCTCTGGTCATTCTGCTTGCCTTCCTCCTCCTGGGCATGCTGTAGCAAGTGGGATTTGATACTATCCAACAAAAAGCAGGAGGGTTAGCAGAAGGAACAAGTGTGGGTTAGACCATGCATATGTATATTCTTATTCAAACTTTTGATAGCAGAGGCACATTTCCCCCCTCTTAATTAAAGCTGGAGGCACACTTCGCCCTCTTATAAGGAAATACTTGTTTTTCAAATGTGTAAGACTAAGGGGGACCGGTCCTGAGAGGGGCCCACCTCCCATGTGTATCTGCATCAGTCACTTCTATGGGCTTGTTGCCTCCTGATTGGAATGATGCAGAGATGCAAGATGCAGCCTCCTCTGAGTGCAGCTAATTATGGTGTGTATCTGCCTCAGGGATGAGTGAATAATACGGTCACACCTGTTGCTGAGTTGTGGCAGAAATACAGATGTCACCAGTGCAGCATGGGACCTGATCACATGGAGCTAGCTCCCATGTTGCAACTGGTCCTTAAAGGTGCTCTTTGAGTAAGCTTTATATGCCATCAAGGATTTAATAAAACTTAAGTTAATTCAGCAGAGTCTAATCCATTGCTTTCGGCGGGACTTGGTTGCAGCAGCTACCTTGTGCTGTATCACGGATACAATTTTCCGTTTCACCTTCCCTGCTAAACTGTATACCATCCACATTTCCCAAGCTGACAGCCTTCAACTGGTAGTTAAAAATATATCTGCTAACCTAGTGCACACAGCTCTTATAATATTTAATTGATGCTTGTAAAACATTTTGAGATCCTCTGATGTAGTGCAAAGTGTGTTTTGTTTTGTATAATTCATAATATGGTAGCAGCCTGGCCAATGGGGGAAAGTTGAAAGGAAATTCAAAATGTAGTTCTGGCCTTTGATGTTTAACTGCAACTTGCCACATGCAAATCAAAGCCTTAGAGGGTGAGCCTCTTCAATGTCTAATTTTGTGTTTTGTCAGGGCGGTGTTTTTTTTTTTTAAAAAAGAAAACCAAAGCTTACAGGTTGCCTATTTGAAATCTGGAACACATAACCCACTCCTAATTAGAAATAAGAACCATTGATAGTGGCATTTCATTCCCATGTATGCATACCTATAATGATGACACCCTAGCAGCCTGATTCTGGGAGCACTTGCATTAACGCAGCGTCTCACATGTTCAGATGGCAAGATCTCAGAGTCAACACAAAGGGACAACCTGGCCTCTTTGTGCTCCACTGCTGGTACAGCAGCAGCTTATCCCCACAGATTTAAGGGTATTTGTGAAAGTATAAGATCATGGCAGAGCCGTATCATGTGTGGGTCTTAGATACCTCCAGCACTGGATCCTAACAGTCATTTGGAGGCTCCTCTGCACGCACACATGCATCCAGAATATTGATTAGGAAAATGGTAATTCTCTATGGAAGATGAAGCGGCACCAGCAGAATTGACATTCATCCCTAATGAGGTGCTATTATCTCATGGATGTCACATTTTGACAAGACTGATACCTATTTTCTCCCACAATAGCAGCTCCTACTATAGGCAGGGGTGTGTGTATGCTGTGATTTCATGGAAGCACAGACAAAGCAAGAATGTGTTGTTGAGTACAAACTTCAGCTTCCTAGCATTGTTACCTCTCATTTGAAAGCAAGCTTCTAGCCATTATGAATGCAAAAAAAAAAAAAAGTGCATGGGAAATGCCTGTTGTAATCTCAGAAGCCCAAAAGAAGGCTGACTATAAAGTTTTCAGTGTTGGGGGGAGGGGTGCGTTTTATTCCTTGCATAGCTCCTTTCTCCGCTTAATGGTTAGCAAAATCAGAATACATTATGCAAAATAGTTAAGTCAGCATAAATTATGCCAAATAAGAGAAATTATGCATATCTGCTCAGCTTGCTACATGGAGACAGTCACCGCCCAAAGCAATTTAAAGTGGCCTGGATGTGGCAGCCATTTTGTGACAAGGTGTGTACTTAGAATCATAGAATCATAGAATCATAGAAAAGTAGAGTTGGAAGGGGCCTACAAGGCCATCGAGTCCAACCCCCTGCTCAATGCAGGAATCTAGGTCAAAGCATCCCTGACAGATGGCTGTCCAGCTGCACCTTGAATGCCTCCAGAGTGGGAGAGCCCACAACCTCCCTAGGTAGTTGATTCCATTGTCTTATTGCTCTGACAGTCAGGAAATTTTTCCTGATGTTTAGGTGGAATCTAGGTTCCTGTAACTTGAGCCCATTATTCCGTGTCCTGCAAACTGGGATGATCGAGAAGAGATCTTTGCCCTCCTCTGTGTGACATCCCTTCAAATACTGGAAGAGTGCGATCATATCTCCCCTCAGTCTCCTCTTCTGAAGGCTAAACATGCCCAGTTCTTTCAGTCTCTCCTCATAGGGCCTTGTTTCCAGTCCCTTTATCATCTTTGTTGCCCTCCTCTGAACCCTCTCCAGTTTGTCTACATCCTTCTGAAAGTGTGGTGCCCAGAACTGGACGCAGTACTCAAGATGAGGCCTAACCAGTGCCGAGTAAAGGGGAATTATCACTTCCCGCGATTTGGAAGCTATACTTCTATTAATACAGCCCAAAATTGCATTTGCCTTCTTTGCAGCCACATCGCATTGCTGGCTCATATTCAGTTTGTGATCTACCACAATTCCAAGATCCTTCTCACTTGTAGTATTGTTGAGCCAAGTGTCCCCCATTCTGTAACTCTGCATTTGGTTTCCTCTCCCTAGGTGCAGCACTTGGCATTTATCCCTATTAAATTTCATTCTGTTGTTTTCGGCCCAGCGCTCCAGCCTATCGAGGTCACTTTGAATTTTGTTTCTGTCTTCCAGAGTATTAGCTGTTCCACCCAACTTTGTGTCATCTGCAAATTTGATAAGCATTCCCCGTACCTCCTGATCCAAGTCATTAATAAAAATGTTGAAGAGCACCGGGCCCAGGACCGAGCCCTGTGGTACCCCGCTCGTTACCTCTCCCCAGTTTGAGAAGGAACCATTGATAAGCACTCTTTGAGTCCGATTCTGTAGCCAATTGTGGATCCACCTGATAGTTGTTCCATCTAGCCCACTCTTAGCTAGCTTACTAATCAGGATATCATGAGGCACTTTGTCGAAAGCTTTGCTGAAGTCTAGATATATAATGTCCACAGCATTCCCACAGTCCACAAGGGAGGTTACCCGATCAAAAAATGAGATCAGATTAGTCTGACAGGATTTGTTCTTGACAAATCCATGCTGGCTTCTAGTAATCACTGCATTGTTTTCAAGGTGCTTGCAGACTGACTTCTTTATAATCTGCTCAAAAATCTTCCCGGGGATTGATGTCAGACTGACTGGCCTATAGTTCCCAGGTTCCTCCTTCTTGCCCTTTTTGAAGATGGGAACAACATTTGCCCTCCTCCAGTCGTCTGGCACTTCACCTGTCCTCCATGATTTCTCAAAGATAATAGACAGTGGTTCTGAGAGTTCTTCTGCCAGTTCCTTTATTACTCTAGGATGCAGCTCATCAGGCCCTGGAGATTTAAACTCGTTCAGAGTAATCAGGTGCTCCTTGACCATTTGCCTATTAATCTCAAGCTGCAATCCTGCCCCTTCAGTCTGCACTTCAGGTTTGCCAGGGGGGTCATAGACCCTCTTTTGGGAGAAGACCGAGCCGAAGTAGGAATTGAACACTTCTGCCTTTTCTTTGTCTTCTGTTATCAATTTGCCATCCTCATTACGTAGTTGAACCACCAGTTCTTTCTTCTGTCTTTTACTGTGTATGTATCTGAAGAAAGCTTTTTTGTTGCTTTTAGCATTCCTCGCTAACCTTAGCTCATTCTCAGCTTTAGCCTTCCTGACACTATTCCTGCAGTTCTGTGCTACCTGCCTGTACTCTTCACTTGTAGCCTGTCCTTCCTTCCACTTCCTATACGTGTCCTTTTTTGTTTTCAGGTCGTCTTTGAGTTTATTGTGAAGCCACATTAGCAGCACTTTGCAATCCCATTGGATTCAATGGGGAACACAAATCCACCGTTTAACGGCTTATTTTGACCTCTGCATGAAATAAATTACTGACCCAAATTTGCTGCCTGGAAAATCTGCTTGAACTGTTGAGATGCCATTGGCAACTTCATGATTAGCACAGGAATTTCTCCTGAGTCATAAATGGATGAAATACAGGCACAGTTTACCTTTGCTTTTATAGTAATGGGCATTTGTAGAATTAGCTGTTGCAACACAATGTATGCAATCACTGTGGCTGCTTGCAAGGCTTAAGTCTTAAAATGGCTCGCAATAGGTTTGGCTCCATTTGAAAATACCCTGCAGCCATCTTCCTCCCATTCTTCTAACAGCATGAAATGTGTTTCGGAGGGCCCTATCATGGCTGCCATTCTTAGTATCTCTGGCAGGGGTGCAGAACCTATTTCATTCCAGTGGTGGGTGGAGCCAAAGACAAAAGGGGCAAGACCAAAATACCAAAAATATCTGCCTATTTCAGCTTAAAGCTCTTACTGCCAGTAACTTTACCTTACGAGAGGCATTCCAGCTTTTAGAATAGGGTGGAAAACGGCACAAATGCTGGAAACTCATAAACGAACAGTATTTGGGGGAAAGAGTGTGGGGCCAGGGGAAGTGGCAAGACCCTCTAGGGGAGCCTGGGAGGGCTGAACTTGGCCCCTGGGCCTTAGGTTCTGCACTCCTCATCTATGGTAACATCAGGGTGCAGTACCGGGGCTTCACCTCAATATTGATGTAAGAACAGGTGAGTATGTCATAAGAACACAAGAAGAGCCATGCTGAATCAGAACAAAGGTCCATCTAGTCCAGTATTATGTTCAAATAATGGCCAACCAGCTGCTTATGGGAAGCCCACATGTAGGACATGAGGGCAACAGCATCCTCCTGCTGTCCCTGAATAGGTTCAGAGTGCATTTCCTTCATAGCTGTGTAGTGACAGAGAGTCCTCACACATCAGAGGTTTGGGGAAAGGATTTTTCTAGAAATTTAGCTCTGGCTTGTGCATAATATGTTCTTCACAAATGCTAAAAATGGTCCTCTGCTTGAATAGTTTGAGAATCTCTGGAACACAGTACCTCTTGATCTGAATGGGAAATTGAAATACCCAGGGTTTTTGAGGAAGTTCAGCTCTGAAGGAGGAGAAATGCCAAATACTCCCGGCATGAACTACCCAGATGGTCCCAGCAAACCTGCTACACCAGGTGAGCCTGGATCACGGCTAACTTCACGGCCCAAAACAGCATCCTCTCCATCATCTCCAAAGAAAGTAAGTGCTTCATAGCCAAAGCCCTTCCTGTGTCATGGCGTGGTATGGGAAATTCAACCCCAGTTCCTTTATTTTACTTGCGCCATTTGTATCTCACCCTTCCTCCAAGGTGCTCAGGGGATGGACTTCAGGTCTTCCCATTTTGTTCTCTCAACAATCCTCACGGCTGACCCAAGACATTTTGCTGCCTGAAGCTAAGATGGTGCACCAATGCTCCTCATATAGAAGCCAATCACATTCAATGTTATTTTGACACTGGTGATGGGACTGTTGGGGACCATGTGAATTTGTACTCCTGTTCTAATGTTTAGCTAGGCCTGACTAGAGAATCTTGCATTCTTGTTTTCTGCTTTCTGTAAAATTGTTTCTTGCTTTCTTGCTGTTCTGTGAAACTGCTTGCTAAAATTGCAAAGAAATCTGAATTGAAATGTAAGAGAGAGAAAAGTAAAGTTGCAGGCAGCCTTGGTCAAGGCTGCAGTAAATGGGAGGGGGAAGAGGCTGGAGAATTGGCAAAGTGTGTACAGAGGGCAATGATAAGGGAAAAGCAAAATAAAATGTGTGTGTGTATGCAGTAAGTAAAGAGACAGAGAAAGGCGGGGGGAGTGGGGTGTGTGTGCTAGCATCAGACTGATGCGTGTACTTTCCAAAGAACAGGACAAGATAGAATTGAACTGATAGACAAGGAACAGGAGGAAATGTATGTACCAAAGAAGGGCAAAGGAAGTTGTTGAATGTATGTGAAAGAGGTCATGATAAGAATGTTTTTCTACGCAACTGTATGTAAAATGACTGTATGTGATGCAAACCTGTATCTGATTCCATGCTGTATAAAAGATCCAGGAAGAACTTGAAAGGGAGCTCTTGATTTGAGTCACAGACTCCTAGAGCCTATTTAAGGCCTTAAATAAAGTTGGTTTCCCTTCTCCAAATCAGTGTGTTTATTGGGCAGGGCATACACACTGAGGCCCGAATCACTTTGCCGGGAGAGGACACCTTTTTGGTGCCGGCAACAGGACAATGTCCTCCAGCACACCTGAGGGCTGCAGGCTAGCTTAGAATCATAGAATCATAGAAAAGTAGAGTTGGAAGGGGCCTACAAGGCCATCGAGTCCAACCCCCTGCTCAGTGCAGGAATCCAGGTCAAAGCATCCCCGAATGCTTAGGGAGCGCTTAGGGAGCGCAGAGGGGAATGGCCTAGGCTAGGGGGCTGCTTCCATTACCCCTCCACACCACAATATTTGCAGCTGTCTCACCCTGCCTAATGGTAGGGGCAGCCCTGACATTCCTGCAGGGTAGGTTAAGGTGATAGATGGTGACTAGCCCAAGGTCACTCAGAGAATACTGAGGGATTTGAACCCAGGTCTCCCCATTTAAAGTCAAACACCCTATCCCAGGCCTGCACAACTTATGACTCACCAAACTACATGAAGCCCACCAGGGGCTTGACAACCTCCCTGTTTCTGTAGCCTGCCTGAGAAGCTACTACAAGTGGCTGGACTTCTGTCTTTGTCTTAGCAGGTGATACAAGTTGTGCAGGCCTGCTCTATCACCACACTGTATTGATGGTGCTCAGACTAAAATACACAGTGAAGTGAAGCAATATGGCCGTTACCACACACTTTGATTTTCCTAACCAAGTGCAGCATTTATATGGTTATATGCTAGGCTATCTGAGCTGTATGTTTATACAAGCCCATGCGTAATGGGGCAAATTATTTAAGACAATCCATGGACTAGAAAACATTAAAATAGCTGACAATAGATTATTGGGAGGGGAACAAAATAGCTAGTGGTTGATAATCATGGAAAACCTGCTTCAGTTTTATTTATAACTGTATTCTTTACATCACGCTAGCTCAGAAAAGTGAAAGAAACCACAAAATATTTCATCTGCATTCATCATTGTTTTAAGGGCAGGGGAAATAGGTATTATTAAATTAGCCCAAGGTTTGGTTCAGACACACATATGCATCACTTGATTTCTGTACAATAGATTATATATGATGACAGCTGAATGTGAGAACTGACTCCATTGAAAATAATTATGTCTGAGATGATAAGGAAGTTCTGTCTGCTGTGTTATATCTGTTAAGGTCTATTACTATCAGGGATGGGGACTCGGACTCGAGGACTCGACTCGTGAGTCGGACTGAGTCCCCCCTCTGACTCGACTCGGACTCGAGTCCCAATATTTTTAATGGGACTCGAGACTCGACTCGGGACTCTAGACCAAGGACTCTTCAACATCCCTGGGCTGTGCCAGAAGGAGTGGAGAGGAGCGTGATTGCCGTCGAAGAGCGCATGGAAGCGAGGTGTGCCGCTGCTCGGCCACTATGGACGGCTACCAGGAGTGCAGCCCCAACAGTGTGTCAAGATTTATTTTGATTGATGTGTTGCGTACTTGGGAGAGGCAGAAGAAGGACCTGAGATTACTCTGTGTGGCTGCTCTGAGTGTGTTTCTGGTTCCAGCAAGTTCATCACCAGTGGAGCAGGTGTTCAGTGAGGGTGGAATTGTGATGAGATCTCACTGTTCCAGAATGGGGGCCAAACATTTAGAAAAAATCATGTTCCTCAAATGCAACATGGATAAGTTTTAGGAAGTACAGCAAGTTTATTTTTTAAACTCATTTTTCTAAAATGCAACCTTTCAGACATTTTGGGTTTGGCTGCCTCTGCCTGCCTGTCTGGGGTTCCCAGCCTCCTCTGCCTGCCTGCTCTCTTCTTGACCAGTTCAACAGTTGAATTGTCCAAGACAAAGGGCACTGCCTGCCTGCCTGCTTTGGGGTTCCCTGCCTCCTCTGCCTGCCTGGTTATTTTGGGTTTTTCTGCCTGGTCTGTTCTTGCCAAAATCAGTTGCAGAGTTTTGAAATAAAAAGGCACACTTGTGCCTAGAATTTATTTAAACCACACATCTGAAGTAGCCTTATTTTGTTGGGAAAAAACCCAGTTGATTTTAATAGGGACTCGTGGAGTCAGCTTTGGGAGTGACTTGTGACTCGTGACTCGTGAGTCACCATTTTGGACCAAGGACTCGGACTCGGACTCGAGACTCGGGTCCAAAAACTCGTGACTCGACTCGTGACTCGAGACCAAGGACTCTTCAACATCCCTGATTACTATATGCATGTCCATCACAAGATGTTGCAGTCAGGTGAATACAGGCCTGTGGCTTATGCTGGCTCAGCTTGTCTGAGTGCTGAAAGCTAAGCAGGGTCAAGCCTGGTTATTATTTGGATGGGAGACCCCTCCTCTAGTTTCCTGCATTGAGCGGGGGTTGGACTCGATAGCCTTGTAGGCTCCTTCCAACTCTATGATCTATGAAATCTATGATGCAGATGTGTGAACCAACCCTTGATGAATGGCAGCATGCTAGGTGAACTGATGCCATCAAAAAGCATTGTGTTTGAGCTGATATGAAGTGATCTGAAAGTTCTGTGGTGCAAGAGCTGTGATAGCCTATTTACACATGCAGATCATCAAAGGACGTTGCAGCTAAGGTTCAGCCAAAAGTGCCCTATATTTTTGGGCGGCGGCAGGAGGGGGGGATTACCTGATAGACAAAAGGCAGCAGCAGGTTTTAGTTATTCTTTCTTTTAACACAGTGTTCTCCAACCTTGGATCCCCAGATGTTTTTGGTCTACAACTCCCAGCATGCCCCAGCCAGCATAGCTAGCTGGGGCATGCTGGGAGTTATAGGCCAAAAATATCTGGGGACCCAAGGTTGGAGAACACTAGCGTGTAAAAAATGTACTGCTGCCACTGCAAGTGGTGCTGGATCTTCAATAGACAGCAGCCTGGCAGGCTCCCTCACATGTTCCCATTCACAATGAGGAATGGTGCCAGACGGATGCTGCTTATTACAGCTTTGCTGCCACTTGTAGCAGAGGCAAATATTTTTTGTCACAAGTTAAAACTAACTACAATCTTCTGATGCATTGTATCTATTAGATAAGATCCCTCCTCCCCTCCTGTCAAAAAAAAGGGCGGAAGGAGAAATTTCTCCAAGGCCTAAAGATAGCAAAAATCTTTGGTGCTGATTTTTAACCCCCCTAAAATCTCCCCTTGCCCCTACCCAGTTTGGACCAAATAGTTTGGCTGAGCACTCCTTGCAGCTAGTAAATAATGAACATAAAATTATGGGCCAGACATAATAATATAATTTGGGTGGGGGAGGAGTGGTGACCAGAGTTTCCCCCTAATTCATATATGAAGTTGCCTTAATTGTTTTCTACTCTGACTGGTAGCAGTGGTCCAGGGTCTCTCAGGCAAGGATAATTTCCAGCCTTGCTCCTTGAGATCCTTTTAGGTGGAGAGTGCATGGTTGAACCTGTAAATAACAACATCCACTTGATAATATCGCTCAGAAAGCTCACCTCAAATATGGTGCTAAAGATTCTCCTGTGAGTTGGATTTTAATACAGAGTAGATCATAGAATCATAGAAAAGTAGAGTTGGAAGGGGCCTACAAGGCCATCGAGTCCAACCCCCTGCTCAATGCAGGAATCCAGGTCAAAGAATCCCTGACAGATGGCTGTCCAGCTGCACCTTGAATGCCTCCAGATTGGGAGAGCCCACCACCTCCCTAGGTAGTTGAATGTTGGATCATGCTTGTTATTCTTCTAAATTTTGAACGATGAGTAAAAGGTGTTTAGTATTTTGTTTTGTTTTTTAAAAAGGAAACTTCAAGTGAGAATCTTTCATCAAGTATGCTCTACTTACAAATTTAAAAAGCAGTTAAGGGTGCAGTCCTATGCATGTTTAGGCAGAAAAAAAGGTGTACAACTCCCAGCTTTCCCCAGCTAGCCATACTGGTTGAAGAATGCTGGGAGTTATAGGACTTTATTCTGTCTAAATATGTACAGGCAGGAGTCCCCAACATTTTTGGACCCATGGGCACATCAGGGAATTTGAGAAACTGCTGTAGGCATCACCACAATATGGCTCTCATGGAGGATGTGGTTAGTTGCATAATGGTTGTCATGGGGGCCTGGCTAGTCAAAAGAGGTGTGTGTGGGGAGAGAATTAGTGATGTTAGAGGCTGGGTGGGAGGGGGAAATAGCAAGGCAAAGGGCTAGAGGGCAGAGAAAGAGTAAGGTTGGGAGTGGAGAAAAAGAAAAAGGCTAGGGGCTGGGAAGGGAAAGAAATAGCGAGGAAAGGGTTGGATGGAGAGAAATAGCAAGGCTAGAGGCTGGGTGTGGAGAGAGAGAGAGAGAGAGAGAGAGAAGGAGAGAGAGCAAAAGAAAAAGGTCTGTTTGAACAGAAGAAGATGATGCAGGGCCAGGAAACAGCAGCAGGTTCAGGAACAGGAAAGAGAATCTGGCTCCCTAACTTCTCAAATTTTTAAAATTAAAAATAAAGTTTTGAAGAGGGGAGGGAATGGAGAGCTTCACAGGTGCTGCATTGGGGACCCCCGTGTATAGGATTGTGCCCTAAATTAACATTCCTTGGGGTCATTAGGTTACAGGTTGGTTAAAAGCTGTCTCTTATTTTTAGGCCTCAGCAGCCGGCAGGCCACATACAGCAGCAGTTCATACCCCACCTATTCTGAACTGTAAGCCAATTGAAAGTAAAATCCGAAAGAGCGTTCAACACTGTTGGAAAGAAATATTGAAGGAATGCAGAGCAAAGGATGTTGACCGCCTGGGAGAAGTCTCAGTAGAAGATATGTTTGGTTGGTTGTTTATTTACGTCTTCATCAGAAATAGAAGAGATCCTAGCACTTTCCCAGAACTACAGCATCTAGGGTTCCTTGATCGGGTGTTAAGGCAGCTACACAAGTTTAAAACAGGCTTACATTTGGGACATGCTATGTCACAAATCTTTCCTACTCTTGATTTGTTCCTTTAGTGCCCCATATTGCCTTCTTCAAACCCTCACCATTAGTCCTTTCCAGATTTTGTGAAATGCTAGGTAAGACAGTAAACTCATACATGGATGTACGAGCAGAAATGTGAACCTGCCTATACATCCATAGCCAAGAGAGAAATGCCTAGTAACAGCTAATCAGTACTGGTTTACTTCAAGGGGTTATCAGGGATTCTCTGGGATTATGGGTCCCCTTGCATATTACATATTCTCAGCTGTTGTGGGGTGCTAGTACTTTAGGCCCACAATGCTTACAGCCTCAGTCTGCCAGCCTATCTGCACCCTGGTGAGAGCTGCTACTCACTCTGTGATTTCATACACACAGGTCCTCATCCATGTATGATTAGGGGTGTGTGTTGTAATTTGAGAGTGGTCATGCTATTGCCATCCTTTGGGCTAGATCAGGAAGAAAAAGCAGGCATCAGCTTTCATAGTCATGCATCAGACCAGGAGGAGATTCTGGCATATCCTTCCTATACATGTCTGTGTGAATGAAATTGTAATTTGAGAAGCAAACCATATCACCTCAGTGCTGTTAAACTCAAATCCTGTATCATATGGATTTCTAGAAATGGAAATGTGGCCCAGAGATCCAAAGAATCAACACTCTCAATAGACTTGCTGGGCCATACTAATTTAATTTAATGTATTTGTTTATTTTCTTCATTTATAACCTGCCTTTTGGCTCAAAGAGCCTCTACAGTGGTTAACAATATATAATTACTTTAAAAGAGTGCATAGAAATGTCAGAATACATTTTTAAATGCCCATTAAATCATAATGAGAGCAGCAGAAGAAGAGAAGGCATAATCTCTACTTCAGTCTGCGCATGCTTGGTGGAATAAAAAGATTATATGGTCATTTGTAAACTGCCAGTTGGGTCCAACTAAGACAGGGTGCAGAACCTCTTTCAGGCTGAGGGTCAAATTCCACTTCGGAACCACATTCCAGTGGTGGGCGGGGCTGAAGGCAAAAGGGGCAGGGTCAAATATACCAGCATATTTCAGTTTAAAGCTCTTACTGCCTTAGGAGAGGCATTTCAACCTTTTAGAATGGGGGGAAACTTTATGAAAGCCAGGAAACCACCAAATGATTGGTGATTGGGGAAAGGGGCTGGAGCCAGGGGAAGGGGCATGGCCATCTGAGGAGCCTCAGGGAGCTGGATTTGGGCCCTGGGCCTGAGGTTCTGCGCCCCTGAACTAAGACATGTCAGTGGTAGCTATGTTTGTTTGACCATATGTCTGCCCTATTCATGCCTAAAGTAAGGGTGGTCTAATTTTTAAAAGATGTCCACAACTGAGGGGAGATTAACCCTTCCCCACATTAACTTACAGCTGGTAATCCAATTTCCTTTTTCTCCCAACTTGGCTCCCATATTGGAAATAAGCTGTGGGGAGAAAAGTGCTTGAAATTATGGAGTGTGGGGAGGTAAGTCAGGGGAGTCAGAGGGTTCAGCTCCCCTCACCCATGCATTCCTTTTTTTTTTAACCCATGCATTCCTTTTGATGTTAAAGTCAGACCCTCACCCTCCACTTTATCTGTGAATGGGACAGATGTAATTAAACAATTGTGGCTGCCACCATTACATCTGGCTTGACTCTAACCCAAATCTGAGGCCACATCTGGATGCCACATAGAAAGCATGTAACACAAGAGGTGCAAACAGTAGCCCCCATACACCTCTTTTAGCAAATACGTGACATTTTATTTTCTTAGTGGAGTGCAGAGTAATCAAGTGAAACATAGTCTCCCTTGGGCGGAGTTCCATAGCCTGGGAGTGGCAATTGAAAAGGCCCTCTTGGGTCTCCACCAAATGCACCTCTGATGGTGGCAGTCTCGAAAGAAAAGCCCCTCCTGAAGACCTTAAAGGCAGGCTCCTATGGGAGAAGGTGGTCTTTCAGGTAGTCCGGTCCCAAGCCATATAGGACTTTATAGGTCAGAACCAGCACTTTGAATTCTACCCAAAACTGCTGTAACAAGGGAGTTGCATGCTCCCTGTTACCAGCCCTGGTCAACAGTCTGGCTGCAGCATTTTGGACCAGCTGAAGTTTCTGAACAGTTTTCAAAGGCAGCCCCATGTAGAGCGCATTACACTAGTCAAAACAGGATGTAACTAAGGCATGTGTGACAGTGGCCAGATCAGATGTCTCTAAGAATGGGAGTAGTTGGTACATTAGCCTCAGCTGCTCAAATGTACTCCTGGCCATTGCCAAGACCTGGGCATCCAGGTTCAGGGTCGAGTCCAAGAGTATACCCATACTGCAAACCTGAGTCTGGAGGGGAAGTGTATCCCATCCAGCACAGGTTGAATTCTATTCCCTGATCTGCCTTTTGATTAACCAGGAGCACCTTTTTTTTGTTTGGATTAAGCTTCAATTTTTTTGCCCTCATCCAGTCCATTACCGACAGCAGACACCAATTTAGAACTAGAACAGCTTCCTTGCATTAGGATAAAGTTGGGTGTCATCAGCATACTGATGGCACCAAACCCCAAAACTCCAGACAATCTCTCCCAGTGGTTTCATGTGTATATTAAATAGCAGTGCGGGATAAGATGGAACCCTAAGGGGCACCACAGGCCAGTGGCCACTGTGTCAAACAGGAATCCCTGAGTACAGAATGAAATTTAATAGGGATAAATGTCAGGTGCTGCACCTAGGAAGAAGAAGCCAACTGCATAGTTACAGGATGGGGGATTCATAGATCATAGAGTTGGAAGGGGCCTACAAGGCCATTGAGTCCAACCCCCTGCTCAATGCAGGAAACTAGAGGAGGGGTCTCCCATCCAAGTAATAACCAGGCCTGACCCTGCTTAGATTTCCATGCTCAGACAAGCTGAGCCAGCGTGAGCCACAGGCCTGTATGGCTCAACTTGGCTCAACAATAGTACAAATGAGAAGGATCTTGGAATTGTTGTAGAACACAAGCTGAAAAGGAGCCAACAATGTGATGTGGCTGCAAAAAAAGGCAAATGCTGTTTTGGGCTGCATTAATAGTAGTATAGCTTCCAAATCGTGTGAAGTACTAGTTCTCCTCTACTCAGCACTGGTTAGGCCTCATCTTGAGTACTGCGTCCAGTTCTGGGCACCACACTTTAAGAAGGATGTAGACAAACTGGAGAGGGTTCAGAGGAGGGCAACAAGGATGATAAAGGGACTGGAAACAAGACCCTATGAGGAAAGACTGAAAGAACTGGGCATGTTTAGCCTTCAGAAGAAAAGACTGAGGGGAGATATGATAGCGCTCTTCAAGTGCTTGAAAGGATGTCACGCAGGGGAGGGCCAGGATCTCTTCTCGGCCATCCCAGATTGCAGGACATGGAATAATGGGCTCAAGTTACAGGAACCCAGATTCTGCCTGGACATCAGGAAAAATTTCCTGACTGTTAGAGCAATAAGAAAATAGAACCAACTACCTAGGGAGGTGGTGGGCTCTTCCACACTGGAGGCATTCAAGGCAGGGATGGGGACTCGGACTCGACTCATGAGTCGGACTGAGTCCCCCCTCTGACTCGAGTCCCACTCGAGTCCCAATATTTTTAATGGGACTCGAGGCTCGACTTGGGACTCGAGACCAAGGACTCTTCAAGTCAACATCCCTGGGCTGTGCCAGAAGGAGTGGAGAGGAGTGTGATCGCCGGCGAAGAGTGAGGGTGAAATTGTGATGAGACCTCAGCGTTCCAGAATGGGGGCCAAACATTTAGAAAAAATTGTGTTCCTCAAATGCAACATGGATAAGTTTTAGGAAGTACAGCAAGTTTATTTTTTAAAATCATTTTTCTAATATGCAATGCAACCTTTCAGATATTTTGGGTTTGGCTGCCTCTGCCTGCCTGTTTGGGGTTCCCAGCCTCCTCTGCCTGCCTGGTCTCTTCTTGACCAGTTCAACAGTTGAATTGTCCAAGACAAAGGCCTCTGCCTGCCTGCCTGCTTTGGGGTTCCCTGCCTCCTCTGCCTGCCTGGTTATTTTGGGATTGTCTGCCTGGTCTGTTCTTGCCAAAATCAGTTACAGAGTTTTGAAATAAAAAGGCACACTTGTGCCTAGAATTTATTTAAGCCACACATCTGAAGTAGTCTTATTTTGTTGGGGGGGGGGACCCATTGATTTTAATAGGGACTCGTGGAGTCAGCTTTGGGAGTGACTCGTGACTCGTGAGTCACCATTTTGGACCAAGGACTCGGACTCGAGACTCGGGTCCAAAGACTCGTGACTCGAGACCAAGGACTCTTCAACATCCCTGATTCAAGGTGCAGCGGGACAGCCATCTGTCAGGGATGCTTTGACTTGGGTTCCTGCATTGAGCAGGGGGTTGGACTCGATGGCCTTTTAGGCCCCTTCCAACTCTATTATTCTATGGTTTCCAGAGGGGTAGCCGTGTTAAGTCTATTGGATCAAAACTAAGAAAGGGTCTTGTGGCACCTTAAAGGGTATTAAATGTATTCTGGCATAAGCTTCTGTGGACACTGTCCACTTCATCAAATGCATGGAGTATTATGGAGAGTTTCAAGTTTTGTATACAGTACATGGAGCAGGATTTGGAAACCGTGAGGTCAGAAGGAAATTCAATGCAGAAAGTACTGATGGAGACAATAATGTTAATAACTTTACATTAGTAACCCTGTAAAGAATGTGATTGTCACCATCAGTACTTTCTGCGCTGAATTTTCTTCTGACCTCACTGTTTACAATTCTTCCCCCCTGCTCCATATGTAGTGTATAAAAATACTGAAACTCTCCATAATACTCCATGTACCGGATGAAATGCACTGCAATCCAGGGAAATTTATGCCAGAATAAATGTGTTAGTCTTTTAGGTGCCACAAGACGCTTAATTACAAGTGAAGTATGTGCATGTGTGAACCTGCCCTGTGGTTCATTAATGCTCTAATATTCATGTGGCTGTACTAATGAATGTCAATACTTGTATCCTGTGTCATTTGTTCAGCAGAAGCACTGGCCTTCCACCTTGTCCAAAGTTAATTGTCACTTTGATATGTACTTTTGAAGCATACTCATTTGTCATGCCTTTTACTCAGTTTGCCTCTGTTTATTTCAGCTATAATAGAGAAATTTCATTTGGATTTGACCAAAGAAGAAATTAAGCAACTCATAACAAAATATGATTTTAAGAGTGTTGGAAAATTTGCATACTGTGACTTCCTTCAAAGCTGTGTGCTGCGGTTTAAACAACAACAAGTGTCTCCTCTGCAAAGGGTTGTAATCCAAAATCCACAAATACAGGTAGATGTCCCTTGGGTGAATGGAGGAGATTCAGATGCCAAAGGAGTCTGTATCTGCAGGTGGTTTTGAAGGTAGACAGATGTATGTCCAGGGCAATTCTAACCCTGGTAATATGCCCCTGCAACTTTTTCCCAGGTGGTGTTCACATGCACCAGTTTATTGTACAATAATTGGGAATTTCTTTCCTCATTTGTTGTGTGTAGTTCTCATACCCTTATGGCTGTACCTCGTTTGTGGGGAAGTCTCGTTTGTGGGGAATATTTCTCGACAATATTTTATACATGGGGAAATGTGGTATTTGCCCCCAGATTTTTAAAAAAAGTTTATATAAGTTTCCCCACAATTACAAAAAATAAGCATACTGCAACAAAAACAAATTTCAACCAATCCTAATTATAAGATATTCAAAATATCAGCAGAAGAATACAATCCATACCTTTTGTTCTAATATGCCACATTTTTACCAGTTCTCACAAAAAATATTGTGTACAACTGTTACCCTTTTCTCAAGACTGTTCCCTCCATGCCACCTTTGCTAAGTCTACTCCTTGCTGTTTATACTTCAGTCGATTTCTCTTCTCTAGGAGCAGGGTAGACATCAGAGGTTGGCATTGTTGGGCACCTGACGATGCCCACACCCAAACAGAGGTCCCACTCCCGGTCCCTCGAGTCTCCTGGCTCTCCTGTTTCCCTCCTTGCTGTTTCTGCCTGTTTACCTCTCTAAGTGAACAAGTAGCGAGAGGAATGAGGGCAAGAAGCAGTAATGTCTGCAGTACAGATTGGGCCCAAAAGAGGAGACAAGTGAATAGGCAGCAGCAAAATGGGCTGGGGGACAAAATCCAGTACCCCAAGGCAAGAGGGTCCCACATGGGCATGGTCTCTTGGCCCTGAGTCCCAGTTTTCCACAGTGGGAGAACACTCCAAAACAGTTCCTAGCAAAACAGTGGAAATGTTTCTTTGTTTCTCTACTAGGGGGCTGCTTTGAAGAGTCATGTGGGGAATCGGGAAGTAGGAGCGAAGCGCACTCGACCAGCACATGCAGGAGCTCCAGACCAGGGGCAGAGCTTGGGGAGGGCAGTGGCCAGGGCCCAGGGAGGGAGCCCAAGCCTCTGTGGGGTGATGGAGAACTTCTGCAGGCCAGATTAGGCTCACAGGCTGGAAATTCCCCACCGCTGCTTTAGATTCACTGCCTCCATACACAAAGATTCCATACTAAATTGCCATACCGAGTAGTCATTGATAGACAAATGTATGGAAGATAGGCCTACCTTTAAATCTAAGCAAGTGGCCATCATCACATCTTGTGGCTCCGAATACATACATTAATGATGAAGTGCATATAAAGTTGCCAACTTTCTTTTTTGTTTGTTTTACCAGTTTTCTGCCCTTTTCCTTTAAGAGCAGCTTTTAAATCATGGAGATAATGCTTCTCTCCGTGACTTGAAAAATTCTGCCTGCTGATTCCTGAGTAACCAAGCTGCTGTTAAAGGTGCAGGACCAGGCCAGGCCACTTCTTTTGCCCATTCGCAACCTTAATTGTATAAAGAAAAAATTCATTTTGCTTAACTTGAATATATCTGAGTTTCCTCTGACAGCTTCACAGTGGAGTGCATGCAGGTAGCTATCTCTGTGAAGTGCTGTTTATCTGCTCTCCACCCATAGTTTCTGTTCATGGAGAAGGGGCCAGTGGGGGCTCACTCCTGAGGTCATGCATTGAACTAGCACGGCCCCTTGAGATGAGCTCAGATAGCTGCACCAGGAAAGCCTACATGTGAGCCAGCGTGCGGACATCCGGGGGGCTTGGCAGTGCTCACATGATATTGGGGTGGGGCCAGCACTGCGGTCTCACTGCCCCCTTCCCCACACACATAACACCTGAATAGAACTTCACTGTGTATTTAACCAAGAGCGATATCTTTCCCCCATCTTTGGCAGAATCCCCTTGGGCCACAATCACCAACCTTTTTCAATGCAATGATGAGGATTCAGCCCCAGATTCTGCACTGCTGGAGGCCGATGAGGCGAACTTTTAAGTGTTATGATGAAAGTGGGACTGGACTCCTAAGTGTTCAGGATTTCAGGCAGGTAATTGGCTTTTTAACTACTTTAGTTGCATTCATTGTTTTGAGCCAGGGAACGTGAGGGAACTCCTGTTCCTGTATGACCTCCCCATACAGAAAGTGACTTGAAAAAGCATGGCCTTTTCAATGGTGGTCCCCTCAAGGAAAGCCAAACAACCTTGTTTCTGCCTTTTTCGGAGGCATGTACACATATTTTTGCTCCATAAACCCTTCAGTGGGATGACTAATTTTGGTTTGTTAGCTTGATATGTTTGCTCCGTTTGGTTTATTTGTTTAATTCAGGGGTGAGCAAGCTTTTTTCTGTTGAAGCCTGCATTCTCTCTCGGGTAATCTGTTGCAGGCCGTATATGAGCAATGAGTGGGGTGGAGCCTGTGGTGGGTAGTGCCAGAGCCAAACGTGGGTGTGCCACCCCTTCTCTCTTCCACTTTCTGCCACCCCCTTTTCTCTCCATGCAGTGGCCTGCCAGGGAGGCAACAGATCACTCTTGCCAGAGGTCTGAACTGATTGCATGTGGAGGGCTTTTGAAAACAGACTGGGCTGCGAGGGGCTTGCAGGGGGCCTATCCCTCATTTAATTCATGGTTTTAATTTGATGTTTTTATTATTTTCAATGTTATACCGTGTTTTATGTAAGCCACCTTAGGCATCCTTGGATCAAAAGATTGTGTATAAATAAAATAAAACTGTAAGCAAGCAATTGAAGAATCTGTTTAGCCAGGTGACCAAGAAAGACTGGCCTCCTGTAAGTTGAAGTGTTGTACCGCAAAGAGAATTTTAACCGGTGCAGCTTTTCTCAGACCTACGTAGCCAGCTACATCTGCCAGAGTTTCTTTTCTATACAACTGTCTACACCAGTGTTCTCCAACCTTGGGTCCCCAGATGTTTTTGGCCTATAACTCCCAGCATGCTCCAGCCAGTGTAGCTGGCTGAGGCATGCTGGGAGTTGTAGGCCAAAAACATCTGGGGACCCAAGGTTGGAGAACACTGGTCTACACGATTTCGCCTCTGTTTGCCCTATATAGCTGCTCTGTTGCCCCCCCCCCCTATTTTGGACATAGTTTGTGCCTCTTTCTAACGGCAGATGGGTGTTTTAATAGTGCTAAAACAGCTCTTTATTATTAAGTAAATATTGTGAGAACTATATTGAATTACTCCTTCTCACCTACTTAAATGCAATACAGATCCCTCAAGGAAATTGGAAAGGGAGAAGCCACAGCTTAAAAGGATAATGTTGCATCTTTGACTATCTTTGGTGATGGTGGTGGTGGGCCTCCCTGAGGTGGCGCAAGGAATTGCTGTGCGAGGAATCTGACGGGTCTGTGTGTGTGTGTAAAAAATCCAATGGATTTTCTTGACTCAGATTCTGTTCTGTCAACCCTGCGCTGGCGTTGTCTCAATCTGACATGAGTCAAGCCAGCATGTGGACTTCCATTTTTAAAATGGGCCATGATTTGCGCAATTTTTTTTAAAAGCTGGGGAAATTTGCTCAAAATTCAGGCCCCCGCTCCACAAATTTGCACGAATTGTGGAGCGGAGGCCTGAATTTTGCACAAATCCAAAATTAACTCTCAGAAAATTCAAGGTGGCCAAGGTGGAATTATAGAATCATAGAAAAGTAGAGTTGGAAGGGGCCTATAAGGCCATCGAGTCTAACCCCCTGCTCAATGCAGGAATCCAGGTCAAAGCATCCCTGACAGGTGGCTGTCCAGCTTCACCTTGAATGCCTCCAGAGTGGGAGAGCCCACCACCTCCCTAGGTAGTTGGTTCCATTGTCTTATTGCTCTGACAGTCAGGAAATTTTTCCTGCTGTTTAGGTGGAATCTGGGTTCCTGTAACTTGAGCCCATTATTCCGTGTTCTGCAAACTGGGATGATCGAGAAGAGATCCTGGCCCTCCTCTGTGTGACAACCCAGAGTGTGGAGTGTGTGCATATGCAGTGGGAGGAGGTGGCTTCCATACTTCTCGTGTTAAATGCTGCAACAGGAACAACGATGACGACTCGAATCTAACGAGTTGGCCTTGATTTTTACAATTTGTGCTAGAGATACACAGTTGCTGGTTCCAAATTTGCGGAAATATTTCAAGCAGTTTCACAGAAGCCAACTCCACCCCTAGCTTAGCCCACTTTTGGCCACCGGGTCAGGAATGTGTTGAAGGTCCTTCAAGCTCAAACGGAGCGGGTTTTCCAGTGTTGTGCATCCCTAGCAAATCTCTCCTTCGCAGACTCTCAAGCCTAGTTTGTGTTTGCATGTTAACAGGAGCAGGTAGTGGAGATAAATATGTATTGTATTTTACTTTATTTTCAAATGCATATTGTATCTCATAGTCCAAACAGGACTTCAGAGCTCACAAAAAAAGTATTAAGATCATACCTTATTACTTAAACAAAAATTAATTATTTATTTTATAGATTTATTTGCAGCCCTTCAATATAAATATTTCCAAGGAGGTTCACAAAAAGCAAATGCAACAAGGTTCCCCCCCCCCTTTTTAAAGCAGATAAAGTAGCAGTATAAAACCGTCTCATCTGATGTTAAAAAGCTCAGGAATAAAAAGTTCTTTGCCAGTGCTGATAAAAAGGTATTGACCTAGTCAAGCTTCACTGGGGAGAGAATTCCACAGGTAGGGTACTGTGACAGAGAAGGCCCTGTCCTGAGTCATCACTTGCCTGACCTCAGATGGTGGGGGCACCTGGAGGGGTGCTCCTGATGATAATGTTGGCGCTGTGGCAGGTTGACATGGGAGCAGATGTGCCTCCAGGCATCCAGTTCACAAGCCATGTCGGGCTTTAAAGATAAATGGTGCTCAGCAACGGACTGGAAGGAAGGGAAGCAAGATATGTGTCCTGCTACCCTGTTCCAATGAGTATTCCAGTAGATGTGTTTTGGAGTAATTTTCCAAGCAGTCTTCAAAGGTAGTATTGCATGCAATTATTTATTTATTTATTTATTGCATTTATACCCCACTCTTCAGCCAGAAAAGGCTCTCAGAGTGGCTTACAAAGATTAATAATAAGACAGTCCCTGCCCTCAGGCTCACAATCTAAAAGACATGACACAAAAGGAAAAGGGATTGGGAGGGAGGAGGAAGAATGCAAAACTCAGGCACCAGTTCTTGATGTATGCAATCTCCTGAAAGCCGTCAAAAACTAACATATACTTCACCAATAGTTACACAGAAAGAAAGAGAAGCAATAGAATTCATCTAGAACATGCATTAATAAAGGCATTTTTTTTAACCCATCTCCTAAAGACAAAAAGAAAGCCAGCTAGTTCTAATTCTCTGTGGCCTTTATCTTTAAAATCAAAGTTTCGGCTACTCCTAGGAGGCTTCCCAACTTTTAATTTCAAAAATACTGGCCTCCTGGGTGGAACTAGGGGGTGAAGCCAGGGCAGGCAGTGCAACAGTACAACCTGGCACTCTATGACAGCACCTGGAGGAATCCGGCAAGTTACGGGTAGAATCAGGGCACCATCTACAGCAGTGTTCTCCAACCTTGGGTCCTCAGATGTTTTTGGCCTACAACTCCCAGCATGCCCCAGCCAGCTATGCTGGCTGGGAGTTGTAGGCCAAAAACATCTGGGGACCCAAGGTTGGAGAACACTGATCTACAGAGTTGTGGCAGGAGCTGGACAGAACCTAGTGGAATCTGGATTTTATTGACTTTTCAGACTTCAGTACCAGCTATCTTACCAAATGAGGTTTGGTATGTGGTGCTGCAAATTCTCTGTTATACATCCCCAGCCCTGCCCTTTTTTTTTTACTGAACTATAGTTCCAAGGATAGCTAAACCTGTTTTAGTCTGCAGTGGAGACATGCTTTAAGTCAATGTGCTGGCCCAATGTGTTGTATTGTGTAGATCTAATTCACAAATTAGCCCATGTCCTTGATGGGAAGGATACAGGAGCAACAGCTATAGAGCCACGTTGCCATGGGAACTTTGCAGAGAAAATAACTTCAAATATTCTGAAATTTTGAGGAGCTGGATGAGGCAGTTTTACTTAAATGAACTGTGTGAAAGTTTCAATGCCATGTTGGTTGCCTGCTGCTAACTTTCCTGGATGGTTCCTAATTAAAGATAAGCAATGTGTCAGTTTTCTGTGTATTCTGCAGGTGCTCCGAAAGTACAGCATCAACCTGTCTGAAGAGGAGTTCTTTCACATTTTGGAATATTATGACAAAACATTAACTTCCAAAATCTCCTACAATGAATTCCTCAGAGCATTCCTGCAGTAGAAAAAAAAGGAAGGCTACCTCCAGTCTTGAAGAATCATTAGGCAAGAAAGATGTGATTACTGAAATATATTTCTTCATTTTGAACTAATAAAACTATATAAATTCAGCCTCTTGGTTAACAGTTCATCAGGAATCTTATAATGCTGACACAGTGCAAACTGTGGTGGTGTCTGGTGAAGTAAATCTTCAATAGTTGGGGCTATTAATTTTCTCATAATCCATTTAGCTGGGAAAACGGAAAACAATTAAAGTGGTTACAGTGACGGTTTTGAGACTTTTAATTGGCATCTCAAAATGCAATAACTTTATTTTTTCAATTAAAGTATTATTAAGAAAAGGAACTTTTAATTTACATTTTAAAAGACACACTATTCTATTTTATTTGCTGCAATTTCCCAAATGGGTTATATCATTATTCAGAAATTGGTACCTCAGAATTTAATGGCTACAATCTAGCCGAGTTAGGTGTACTGTGCCTAAGCCCGCTGAAATCTCAGGGTGGCAGTCTTGATTTGTAAAGTCCTTAAAGAACTTGAGTTCAGACATAATGCGCTCTAGTTCAATGCAAGCCAGGAATGAAGCATCTAAGCCTGCACACAAGGGGAGGAGAGGAGGGGAAAGAAAGGGGCATACGAGCCTGACACTCATTCAGTTTCATAAACCAGGCTCTGTGAAGCTGGGAAGGAATATCCAAGCACAGCCAATGTAATGGTGGTAAGTGATGCTAACCATAATAATTAATACGGGGTCATTTTGCTCCAGGGAGTTTGCTTTGGGCAGTGCTGCTGCATATGGTTTCACATCATGCCAGTGCTCAAGGAGTTGCACTGGCTACCAGTTGCTTGCCGAGCCGAATTCAAGGTGTTGGTTTTGACCTTTAAAACCCTATATGGCTCCGGTCCAGTTTATCTCAAGGAGCGTCTCCAGCAACACCAAGTAGGCCGCTCAACAAGATCTGCCACAGACGGCCTTCTCCTTGTCCCTTCAGCCAGAGCAGCTAGACTGGTGGGGACGAGGAAGAGGGCCTTTTCTGTGGCGGCCCCCATACTGTGGAACTCTCTCCCGAGTGACCTCCGCCATGCCCCCTCTCTGCTAAGCTTCCACCGCTCATTAAAAACCTGGCTGTTCAGGCGGGGATATGGGGTGGGTTAAGATTTTTAAAAATTTTAATACTGTTTTAAATGTATTTTATCTTGTTTTAAATGTATTTTATCTTGTTAAATGTATTTTATTTTGTACGTCGCCCAGGGTGGCCGGTTGCCGGCCAGATGGGCGATTGATAAATGTAAATAAATAAATAAATAAATAAATAAGATAAATGTTTGTTTCAGCCCATAGAGATATTTGCATTGTGGGTGAATGGCTATTATCAAATTTTGTTCATTTACAGATTCACTCAAGTTTGAGCATCTTCCAGAAAGGCTGTAAGGCCTTAGTCATTTTGTTATCTCATGTGAAATTACTCGATCAGTCTTTTGGAAAACGACTTTGTAAGTCTCTCAAAATCAGAGAAATCTTTTTATGTTAAATTGTTACATTCAGGTCAGCCAAATGTGAAACCTGGCTATAGGATTGCGTCCACACTAGGTTATTAGTGTGTAATGGTCATGCTCTGTTCACTCGCCTTTTGCAGGGGAACATCCACAGGACACAGTAATCAGATTATGGCTGCCTTGTGGATTCCCAGCACCTTCTCTCGGGCTGCAGGGGTGCTTCCAGATGGAGGGCTCCTAGCACTGGCAGCTAGAAGGCATTGTGCAGCCGTTTCATCTTTTCTCCTTAACGGATTTTTTGCATAAAGGGAAAACATGGAAGAAGCAGTGGGAAAACACAGGAAGTCACAAGTAGAAGGTGTTGGTGTCTAGACCCCAAAACTTCAGTGAATGAGACCGGGCACAGGGTGATGCTCCCATAGAAGCCTCACCTGGAAGCCCCACAAGAAGGCCAGCTCTTTTGAAAAGGGCAGAAGAGCAGCACCACCTCCAGCGATGTGGGTGCCCTTCGCGTTACCCAACGTTTGTAAGAGGCTTGTTTTCTATGTGTACAGTGACTTTAAGCCAGTCTTCCCCTATCTGGTGCCCTCCAGATATTTTGAACTTCAACTCCCATCAGCCCCAGTCAGCATTGCCCATGGTCGGGGATTCTGGGAATTGTAGTCCAAAACATCTGGAGGCCACCAGGTTGGGGAAAGCTGCTTTAAGGGCTTGAGCCCCTATCACCATGCCCACTACTGTGGACGGGACATAGCCAGGTGTACACATGAAATACTAAATCCCCAGTAGCTTGGAAAGTCCGCTGCATTTCTGCTTGTAACTTTCAGTGGAAGAGCAATGACTTTGTAGTGCTGGTAGCTCCCTGTCTGGAACCACACAAAGTCTAATGCACTGGGGCAAAAATGCTTCATCTTGAGAAATGGAAGGGAAGAGTGCAAGAATCCACAGATCAGATGAAGTAATATTGTGTTGTTTAAAATATTTATATACAGCCCTTCGTTATCAAATCACAGAGCAATATACAAAACTCATTAAAACAACAAAATAAAATACAAAGATACAAACGAATTTTTTTTTAGTAAGCCAGGTATTAAAATCATCAGATGCCTGAGTAAACAGATGGGTTTTCAAGAGCTGCCGAAAAACCACCAAGGATTTCTGATTAGAATTAGAATTCAGAACATTAATAAAAGCTTTTAAAATCCTTGTAACCTTCTATGTTCCATCCTCATTTGAAAACAGCTCTCAAGTTTTTCCTTTTTATAGCATTTCTAATATTCTTTGGTCTCAGTGAAATGCTGCCCTTTAAGTGCAGTGTGCTCATGCTATGCTCTGGGATTAAACAACAATGATAAAATCATTAATATACCAATCTCAATTATTCATTGCAATCAAGAGCAGATCCATCTTTAATCACTACTACTCCATATTTATAGCCATTGTGTTGAGAATGAAACCCCTTTTTCACATTACTAATAAGGAGAAATACAGCATAGTGATTCCACACACACAAATTCTTCCACTGGGAATGCAATAATTAGATCAGATGAAAGATGATAACAACACCTCCCCACATACACTTCCCCAGTTTCTGCACTCCATTATGCCATGTCTTGCAGCTACTGTAATTCATACACAGTTGTCAGGATAGCAACGCTGGTTCTTCTAGTTGTCTTCAGGATATCGGCTGTCATAAGAAGAAACAACGCTGTGGGAGACGAAAGGCAGGTATCTCAGGATTTCTTAACACATCATGCCAGTGTATTTTTCATCAGTGCTACTGGCAGGAGGACTTGACTCAACAACTCCAAAGGGATTAAAGAACAATCTTTTTGCTGTAAAAACAAATCAAATCATGCAGCTTTAAAAAGAAGAATCCCTTCTTTAAAGGCATGGATGGCAATTGCCAAACCCTTTTTTATCCAGCCTTGGAGGGGGGGGAAACTCACTGAATGTCAAGTGACAACATTTTGAAATATCCTGGATAATGTAGAAAGCACCTACTGTTTACAGGCATAAGTTTCATAAATTGATAGTGATTGTGCATTGTAAAGGGGACTTGAGAAGATGACACTTTCTCAGAATGAAGATGACCTCTTTTGAAAATATGGCAAGTAAATGCAAAATTGGGCAGAAATGCCCTGCAGATCCTTATGTTACAATGTTCCTGTTGGTTGTGTGACAAAGTTTGCACACACAGCAGGTTCTGTCTGTTTAATCTGCTGCTGATAAGGTCTGAAAGGTTGCCAACTTTAAAAAAAATACTCTCTGGGCAGGGCCAGAGGCAAACGGGGCCATCTTAGAACCTGGTGGGTCAAGGCAGTTGTGGGGTGAGGATGTGAGGGCTGGTCCCAGGACAGAATCTGGTGTTTCAGGGTTGGAGCCAAGGGCTCCCTGCTACACGTAGAGCCAGGAAAAAAAGTGTGAGTTTATTGGGCTTTCAGACCTCAGTGCTGGTTACCTGACAGAACTTGGGTTTTCCTAGTAGGAACAGTAAAATACTGGCTAGTTGGCAACCAAAAGAAGTCTGTGGAAATGGAAAGTAGTAATAGAAGAGTGAAATCTGGGAAAGGGGTAGATACGTTCGCCAATATCTTAGAACTATTTTACACATTTGACAGAATGAGGTGGAAGAATTCTAGTCTGTAACACTTCAGACTATAGGTGAGGGACATGTTTAAAAACAAAAACTACCTCCTTGTAGTAAACTAGCACTCATGAGGAAGAAATAGTCCTCTCCCTAATGTGCAGGGAAGCACTCAAAAATATGGCCTCCCTATCTGGAGTAGTACAGTTCAGAATTATATTACTTCATTCTGCATAATGCATAAAAAGGCTCATAGGCATATTTCTCTGGGTGAAATATAAAATGGAATAGATTTCATAGAATAATCTTATGCTGCCCTGAACCGATTGGCTGAAGGGGCAGGATACAAATGTTATAGATAGATAGCTCTAGATGCTTGCATTTTATATATCAGGAGGAGTTACTTAAGATGGACTAAAAAAAGTTAAACTACCTCAAAGGCTGGATTGATTCACAAATGCATCTGTATTTATTGCATTGTTCTATCACATTTGTATCCCACCCTTTCTCCAACGAGCTTCTTCTCATCTCAAATACATGAGATTTGTTTTGTTAACTCTCACACACTGTGAGGTTAGTTAGGCTAAGAGACAGTGACTTGCCCAAGGTCACTCAGTAAGGTTTATGGCTGAATCGGAATTCGAACCCAGGTATTCATCAAAGTTAGACACTGCTAGCTCTCGCCCTGGATTAAGGAATCACAACTGAATGTGCAAACCCATTAATTTTGGAGGTGAATACGCAAGTTATGCCTCTGGTGTTTGATTTGTGCAGTGGTGTGGTCAAAGCAGGACTTTGGGGCAGAAGTGCAGGACCCCACACAGCAGAACGAGCAGAATGCCCCCCCCCCCAGGTCCATGCAACAGAGCTGGTGTACATGTAAATACAAGTTACCATCTTCGGAGGGTAGGGTGGCATAAGACCATTAAGTTCGTAGTCTAAAATTATATAACTGCACCACTGGATCTGAAGTGGCTCATTCATACATGCAAGTCACCTCTTACTCCTATAGAATCATAGAATAGAATCATAGAAAAGTAGAGTTGGAAGGGGCCTACAAGGCCATCAAGTCCAACCCCCTGCTCAATGCAGGAATCCAGGTCAAAGCATCTCTGACAGATGTCTGTCCAGCTGCACCTTGAATGCCTCCAGAGTGGGAGAGCCCACCACCTCCCTAGGTAGTTGATTCCATTATCTTATTGCTCTGACAGTCAGGAAATTTTTCCTGATGTTTAGGTGGAATCTAGGTTCTTCTTCGTGGTCTCTGTGCTTCACACACATATGGGTTCTCTGCGCCTGCGCTGAGATCGATCGGAAACTTCTTTAGCTGAGATGAGCCGGGCGGGAGCCCCTCCCCCTCGCGCGTGCTCCTTAGCGCGGCTCCCGCCCGTCTCCTCAGTTCCTCTTCGACCGCCTCTGCGACTAGTCGATAGGTTCTTCTCTTCCTTCTCTGTAAGCGAAAGCTGAGTTTATTCTTCTATAGTTACCTCTTTTAGAAAACTTTTCTCTCATAAACCTTCTGTTTTTTCATTCTCTTTCGAACTATACCTTCTTTTCTAAAAAAAAAAAAAAAAAAAAATTATTACCAAAAAAATCCTACCTAAAACCTTCTCTCCCCCGTTCTTGTCCTCCTCTATATATTTCTATCTAATCTTTCACTATGCCTCTCAAGGCACCATTTAGGAAATGTCAGCGGTGTGGGACTAAAATCCCCCCCGCTGACAAGCACACGCTCTGCCTCCTATGTCTGGGGCAGGAGCATAAAGTGGAAAGCTGTAAGGATTGTCAGGCCTTTACCAAACAGGCCAGGAAGGCCAGGCAAATGAAACTGAGGGCCCTCCTGTGGGAACAATCCTTATCGGCTAAAGGACCAGCGCCAGAGGAACGACCTGGGGGATCCCAGTCTATAAAAAAAACCGCCAACGGACATAACGAAAAAACTCGCTAAGAAGGCCCGTAAGGATAAGGCGAAACGCCTTAAGGAGAAAATGGCGGTCCCGTCGACTTCGACCACTATGGTGGTCTCGAAGCGTACGGTGGAGATGATAGAGGCTCTGGCTGGTGCTCGGGATCGAGCTTCGGGATCGATTGCCCGCCAGTCCACTCCGGCTTCGACTACGTCTCCTCGAGGCCGAGAGATCCAAAAAGAGCCAGCAGCTGCGTCAGCTTCCCTGTCGGAGGGAGAGCTACGAGCTTCGCCAGCCCAGCTCGAGGAGCAAAAGGCACTGGATAGACCCCGTTCGGGATCGAGGGGTCCCCCGCCGTTACTGTCTCCGTCAGTTGGGCGCGTAGAGGAGCGTCGAGAATACCGCCGCCGATCACGATCCCCCTACTATCGGGCTCGTGAGTCGGTCTCCACGGCCTCGAGTCCTCGATCTCGACTCTCCCGATACCGTGAGAGGTCGAGGTCCCGTTCCTACTACTCGGGATCGAGTTCCAGGAGCCGATACTCGAGGTCGAGACGCTCGCCAAGGCACGAGAGGTCGGAACGCCATTACTATCACCGGCGTTCCATTTCTCCAGACAGACACCGTAGCCGAAGGCACTCCCCAACGCCACACCGAGATACGGCTGTGTCTCGTGCCCCGTCGACAGTGGTGAGGGAGTCAGCTGCGTCGACGTCGACAGCTCAGCCACAGCATCTCGTAAATCTTCCGGTTGCGACTGATGTAGTTGGCCACTCCTCGTCGGGATCGGCGTATCGGTCGGATTCCGACTCGACGGCTTCCTCCTCCCACTCCACCTCCCCGGACGGGCAGGTGGAGTCCAAAGAAGCAGTCTCCCCATCAGAGGACATGGGGAGTTTTGCGGAGCATGTCAGCCGGCTGGTGACTGCTCTTGGAGTTGAGGCGAAATCGTCAAAGGGGAAGGCCAAGGACGACATTTATGCGGTCCTTAAAACGACACAGTCGAACCAGCTGCTTCTTCCATTCTTGCCGACATTGTTGGAGACGGTGCAAGAAACCTGGAAGACTCCGGCCTCATTGAAACCGACGGCCAAACGCCTGGAGTCGATGTACAAGATCCAGGAGGAAGGAGCAAAGTTTCTGTTTTCCCATCCGACCCCGAACTCGCTCATAGTCAAATCAGCGCAGTCTCGTGGGGGAAGACAGCACACCACTCCGGCAGATAAGGAGGGTAAGACGCTAGATTCCTACGGACGTAGGATCTATTCATCGTCTTCCCTCGGACTAAAGATATCTAACTACGAGGCGTTGTTAGCTAGATATCAAATGTACATCACAGAGAAGCTGGGAGACCTCTGTGATTATCTGCCGGACGACAAGAGAGATCTGGCGGCTCAGTACATCAAGGAGGCAACGAGTATCGGTGCACTTCAGATGAACACTGCCCGGCATCAGGTCGACAGTCATGCCAGATCGATGATCGGGTCCGTGGCCTTGAGGAGGCACGCATGGCTTCGCTCTACCGCTCTGACTCCCGACGATAGGGCGAAGATTCAGGACCTTCCGTTCGATGGCGAGGGGTTATTCAACGCCACTACTGATGACTCCCTCGACTCGGCTCAGAAGGCCTTCACAACGGCCAAAAAGATGGGGCTCGTCCGCCAGCAACCATCTCAGCCTTTCAGGCCACGGCGGTGGTCCCGGTTTCCGTTCCCGACCAGGCAGTACCAGCCGGCGGGTCAATACAGGGGCGGGAACCGGAGACCTGGGGCGTCGCAGCCTCCGACCCAACCCCAGCGACAATACCAGCAGCAAAGACCAAGGGGCAGCAGGAAGGGGGGCGACTACAGTCGTCGTCGTCTTTGACTGCCCTACCGGCCCGACCGACACACCATCGACGCTATACCTCGACGACACCTCTGCACCACCTCAGACTACTCTCTTCGGCCACCGACTTTGCAACCACCTCCAAAATTGGAGGACCATCACGACGGACCGATGGGTGTTAAGCATTATAGAGCACGGCTACAGGATCGAGTTCGGAGTCCTCCCCCCATTTCTCGGGATCAAGACCACCCGTCCAACGTGGGTCCTACTGGAGGAAGTTTCGACCCTCCTTCAAAAGGGAGCAATACAGCAAGTTCCCGCAGGAAACTTGGAGGTCGGCCTGTACTCCAGGTACTTCATTGTGAAGAAGAAGGGAGGAGGACTCAGACCGATCCTGGACCTTCGAACTGTGAATCTTTTTATCCCATCAAAAAGATTCCGCATGGTCACGCTCCAATCGATCCTTCCCCTACTCCGAAGGACCGATTGGTTTGCATCCATCGATCTCAAAGATGCCTACTTCCACATCGCCATCCACGGAGACAGCCGGAAATACCTTCGGTTTCGAGTGGGGGAAGACGCTTACCAGTTCGTCGTTCTTCCATTCGGACTTTCCACCGCGCCGAGGGTATTCACAAAATGTGTGGCGGCGGTGTGTGCGAGTTTGAGGACAAGGGGCATCACCATTTTTCCATACCTCGACGATTGGTTGTTGGTGGCATCGTCGAAGCTCGAGCTACGAAACGCACTCGAACAGACCCTTGGCCTCATGCTCGAGCTGGGACTTTGCCTGAATGCAGAGAAGTCGGTCCTCCAGCCCGTAAAAGAGATTCAATACATAGGGGCGAGGTTAAATGCATCCGATGGTCGGGCCTACCTTCCGAACGAACGGGCAATGAAGATAGTCGCCCTATCAAAGAAAGTATACAGTCGGCCAATGTCATCAGCTCGCACACTCCAGCGACTCTTAGGGCACATGGCCTCGACCATAGCAGTCGTACGCTATGCGAGGCTTCGCATGCGACCGCTACAGATCTGGTTTGTCCGAGCTTTCAAGCCAGAAAAGGACAGACCATCCCTTCGTCTATCAGTTCCACGAGCCGTAAGAGAGTCTTTGAGGTGGTGGCAGAAAGAGTCGAACCTGCTCGACGGCGTGACCTTCCGACCATCGATACCGAGCCGAATTCTAACAACGGACGCATCGCTACTAGGATGGGGAGCCCACTCCGACGACCACGTCGTACAGGGCACTTGGAATCCGGCGGAAAGAACCAGACACATCAATTGGCTGGAGCTAATGGCTGTCTGGAAAGCACTACAAGCGCTGGAACATCATCTGACTGCCCATCACGTTCAGATTGTAACAGACAACACCACAGTGGTAGCGTATTTAAACAAGCAGGGGGGCACGAGGTCGATGCGCCTCACGAGACTGACGCTACAGCTGTACGAGTGGGCTCTACCTCGACGAATGTCATTTGTAGCTATTCACATAGCGGGAAAAATCAACGTCCTGGCGGACACACTGAGCAGGGTGTCGCTACAGTCGCACGAGTGGAAGCTGGATCGGCAAATATTGGCATCTCTTTTCCACCTATGGGGCCGGCCGAACGTAGACCTATTCGCAACCAGCGAAAATACGGCCTGTCCACTATTCTGCAGCAGAGCGGCTATGGATCCGAAATCGATGACCGACGCCTTCCTACTGGATTGGAGCAACGACTTTTTCTATCTGTTCCCTCCAATTCCGCTACTGACTCGAGTGCTGGCAAAGATATCGTTGGACAGAACAAACTGTATCCTAATATCCCCATGGTGGCCACGTCAACCCTGGTTTTCCCTCCTTCTGCATCTATCTCAGGGAAATTACCTGCAACTACCTTTTCAGGACAACCTGCTCACCCAGCAGCAGGGCAGGGTGCTTCACCCGAATCTACAATCGTTGAACCTCACGGCTTGGAGGATCAGATAGCAAGGCATACAGACCTCTCTTCGGCAGTAAGGGAAGTCCTGTTAGCGGCACGAAAGCAATCAACAAGGCTTTCTTATGCAAGGAAATGGCAAGCTTTCTCCAACTTTGTGTCGATGTCCGATAAAGACCCTATAACTTGCTCGATATCGACTGTCCTCGACTTCCTTCACTCTCTGATGGCCCGGGGACTTAAACTCTCGTCTATTAAAGTTTATTTAGCGGCAATTACGGCGTACCGAACAACCTCGACCGGTTCGTCTTTATTTGTACACCCACTCGTGAAGCAATTTCTGAAGGGTGTAAAAAACTTATGCCCTCCGACGAGGACTATTATACCGGGATGGGACCTCCAGTTGGTTTTGAAAGTTTTAATGAAACCCCCTTTTGAGCCCATGGCGAAATCAGACTTACGTCTTCTATCATTTAAAACTCTGTTCCTAACAGCAATTACATCCGCGAGGCGTGTCAGCGAACTAGCCGCTCTTAGGGTTGACCCTCCATACACAATTTTCCACAAAGACAAGGTCGTCTTGCGGCCGGACATAGCCTTCTTACCAAAAGTCGTCTCCGATTTTCATCTAGGCCAGGACATTGTGCTTCCGGCTTTTTTCTCAACACCATCATCGGATACCGAGAGACTTTTACACAGCCTCGATGTCCGTAGAGCAATAGCTTTTTACAAAGCGCGTACAGAGTCCATAAGGCACACGCAACAACTTTTCGTATGTTACGGCCCTCCGAAGAAGGGATGTCCGGTATCAAAACAGAGACTATCCAAATGGCTTGTAGACACCATCAAACTGGCATATCAACTCACCGGTCGCGCTTTGCCAAGCTCCGTGAGGGCGCACTCTACTAGGGCCATGTCGACTTCGACGGCATTCGGCAGAGGAGTCTCTTTGACGGACTTGTGCAGGGCGGCAACTTGGTCTTCGCCCTCCACCTTTATCCGGCACTACCGCCTCGATGTTCGAGCCAGGGCGCAGAACGCCTTCGGCAGGGCGGTACTATCATCGATCACCATCTGACTGCCGACACCGACCCACCTCCGGTAAGTCAGCTTGCTAATCTACCCATATGTGTGTGAAGCACAGAGACCACGAAGAAGAAGGACAGGTTGCTTACCTGTAACTGTAGTTCTTCGAGTGGTCATCTGTGCATTCACACAACCCGCCCTCCTTCCCCTCTCGGTGTCTGCATCGAGTTCGATGGATACCCAGGTGGAAATGGGGTGGTCCAATTTCGTGTGTTTTCTTTTTAGTCGATCTCGATTACATCGAGGTTCAGAGTTTTTTCTATCAATCTCGTACCCATCGGGTTCGAGGAGGTGTAGTAAAGTTTTTCTTCCTAAATCAGCCTCGGTCCCGAGGGTCGCAATAGGCGGTCTCAGGGAACTGAGGAGACGGGCGGGAGCCGCGCTAAGGAGCACGCGCGAGGGGGAGGGGCTCCCGCCCGGCTCATCTCAGCTAAAGAAGTTTCCGATCGATCTCAGCGCAGGCGCAGAGAACCCATATGTGTGTGAATGCACAGATGACCACTCGAAGAACTACAGTTACAGGTAAGCAACCTGTCCTTCCTGTAACTTGAGCCATTATTCCGTGTCCTGCAAACTGGGATGATCGAGAAGAGATCCTGGCCCTCCTCTGTGTGACATCCATTCAAATACTGGAAGAGTGCGATCATATCTCCCCTCAGTCTCCTCTTCTGAAGGCTAAACATGCCCAGTTCTTTCAGTCTCTCCTCATAGGGCCTTGTTTCCAGTCCTTTTATCATCCTTGTTGCCCTCCTCTGAACCCTCTCCAGTTTGTCTATGTCCTTCTTAAAGTGTGGTGCCCAGAACTGGACGCAGTACTCAAGATGAGGCCTAACCAGTGCAGAGTAAAGGGGAATTATCACTTCCCGCGATTTGGAAGCTATACTTCTATTAATACAGCCCAAAATTGCATTTGCCTTCTTTGCAGCCACATCGCATTGCTGGCTCATATTCAGTTTGTGATCTACCACAATTCCAAGATCCTTCTCACTTGTAGTATTGTTGAGCCAAGTGTCCCCCATTCTGTAACTCTGCATTTGGTTTCCTCTCCCTAGGTGCAGCACTTGGCATTCATCCCTATTAAATTTCATTCTGTTGTTTTCGGCCCAGCGCTCCAGCCTATCGAGGTCACTTTGAATTTTGTTTCTGTCTTCCAGAGTATTAGCTGTTCCACCCAACTTTGTGTCATCTGCAAATTTGATAAGCATTCCCTATACCTCCTGATCCAGGTCATTAATAAAAATGTTGAAGAGCACCGGGCCCAGGACCGAGCCCTGTGGTACCCCGCTTGTTACCTCTCCCCAGTTTGAGAAGGAACCATTGATAAGCACTCTTTGAGTCCGATTCTGTAGCCAATTGTGGATCCCCCTGATAGTTGTTCCATCTAGCCCACTCTTAGCTAGCTTACTAATCAGGATATCATGAGGCACTTTGTCGAAAGCTTTGCTGAAGTCCAGATATATAATGTCCACAGCATTCCCACAGTCCACAAGGGAGGTTACCCGATCAAAAAATGAGATCAGATTAGTCTGACAGGATTTGTTCTTGACAAATCCATGCTGGCTTCTAGTAATCACTGCATTGCTTTCAAGGTGCTTGCAGACTGACTTCTTTATAATCTGCTCCAAAATCTTCCCGGGGATTGATGTCAGACTGACTGGCCTATAGTTCCCATGTTCCTCCTTGCCCTTTTTGAAGATGGGAACAACATTTGCCCTCCTCCAGTCGTCTGGCACTTCACCTGTCCTCCATGATTTCTCAAAGATAGTAGGCAGTGGTTCTGAGAGTTCTTCTGCCAGTTCCTTTATTACTCTAGGATGCAGCTCATCAGGCCCTGGAGATTTAAACTCGTTCAGAGCAATCAGGTGCTCCTTGACCATTTGCCTATCAATCTCAAGCTGCAATCCTGCCTCTTCAGTCTGCACTTCAGGTTTGCCAGGGGGGTCATAGACCCTCTTTTGGGAGAAGACCGAGCCGAAGTAGGAATTGAACACTTCTGCCTTTTCTTTGTCTTCTGCTATCAATTTGCCGTCCTCATTGCGTAGTTGAACCACCAGTTCTTCTGTCTTTTACTGTGCATGTATCTGAAGAAAGCTTTTTTGTTGCTTTTAGCATTCCTCGCTAACCTTAGCTCATTCTCAGCTTTAGCCTTCCTGACACTATTCCTGCAGTTCTGTGCTACCTGCCTGTACTCTTCCCTTGTAGCCTGTCCTTCCACTTCCTATATGTGTCCTTTTTTTGTTTTCAGGTCATCTTTGAGTTTATTGTGAAGCCACATTGGCTTCTTCTGTTGCCCTCTGCCTTTTTTCCTTGTGGGAATTGTTTGCAATTGTGCCTTTAAAATTTCCTTTTTTAAAAGCTCCCACCCGTCCTGGGCTCCTTTTCTCATTAGAGTCGCTTGCCATGGAATCTTACTTATCATTGTTCTGAGTTTGTTAAAATTGGCTTTCCTAAAATCCAGGGTACGCGTTTGGCTACACTCAGCTTTGGTT
Source organism: Shinisaurus crocodilurus (assembly GCA_021292165.1). NCBI lineage: Eukaryota > Metazoa > Chordata > Lepidosauria > Squamata > Shinisauridae > Shinisaurus > Shinisaurus crocodilurus. Next base: position 187,401,771 of record CM037879.1, read on the forward strand.
CCTTTAGAATCAAGAACTCAAGTATAACATGGTCACTTTCCCCCAGAGTTCCTGAAACTGCCACTTTATCCACTAACTCGTCTCTGTTGGTTAGAATCAGGTCAAGGATAGCCGATCCTCTAGTTCCTTCCTCCACTTTCTGTAGGAGGAAGTTATCAGCAGCACAGCTCAGGAATTTCTTGGAGGGGCCATGTTTGGCTGAATAAGTCTCCCAACAGATATCAGGGAAATTGAAGTCACCCATTACTACCACATCATGCCTCCTTGAAACAATGGCAATTTGCTTTTCAAAAGTTCCATCCTCGTCTTCTCCTTGATTGGGTGGTCGGAGTATGAACCAGCCCACTGAAAGTATGAGCACTGTTACAAAACACTTTGTAAGCTCTCAGCATTAAATGTAAGTCACCCATCAGGCAGAGAGCAAGGATGGAATTATTATGGGAATTATGTTCTAGCCTTAAAACCACTCTCCAGAGTAGTCTCACTGGCTTTAATTGGGATTTGTGGCTTCTGGGTCCTTGTAGCACCAACATATTCAATTACAAGACCCATTTGCAGCAGCCACATCTCTCTTTAGAGTCTAGGCACCACTTAAACCGCAAAGTGAGACACTTAATTGTCTGCTTGGCCTCTAGCATCAAAGAGAGTCACAATTTCAAGTTTAAGTAGTGTGTGTTTGCACCAAAGATTGTTCAGGGGGAAGGCAAGATTCACCTCAAGGTTCAAAGGTCTGCCATTAGATATATACACGAGAGTAGCATATTTTAAGAGCATTTGTTGTAGCTACTTTTTATACCTCATAACAGAGTTAAGGTGCTCTGAGGAATAATTGCATGTAGTCTGAAATGTGAGGGGGTGGAGGAGGCTCCCTTCTGGCCTTCCTAGATGACACCTCTGACAATGAAACCTCAGTAACAGACTTGCCCATTCCTTCAGCACAGTTTTCCCATCATGCCTCTTCTATATTTCCCCTTATCTTAGCTGACAACAGCTATTCAGTTCAGAATCAAACTACAAACTTGCTGGCCATTAGTACTCCCTCAGGTTCACCGAGATTGCTTTGCTCCTTTAAAAACTCTCCCTCTAGAGAGATGGCGAAGACTTTGCAATAGAAACCTTTCTTTAAATGGCTTAGTAATTATTGCCCATGGAAACCTGAAGTCCATTTAAAAAGCCAAGCAAAAGTACAGTAATACCTTGGATTGCAAGTAACTTGGTCTGAGAGTGTTTTGCAAGACAAGCAATTTTTTAAAATAAATTTTGACTTGATAAACAAGCAACGTCTTGCAATACAAGGTAGGGATGTAACTGCTCACCTCGAGTGGGCGTAGTGGGCCGAAATCGGCCCCGCTCACGCCCGCCAGAGACTCGCTTTGATATAAGAGTGTTTTGGATTACAAGCACAGTTCCAGAACGAATTATGCTTGCAATCCAAGGTATTACTGTATGAAGAAATAGGAAGGTATCAGGGCCAAGTAGAGAAGGAAAAGAATGCAAGCAGCTAGAAAAGCCTCTGGGAAGGAAATGCACATAATATATCGCCTACTGCCTCTTGATCTAAGTCAAGCCCTGCTCTTTAGCCTCTGCATCATAGAAGCAGGAAACACATTCTGTTTATAGTAGGGATCCCCAAACCATTTGGACTGGTGGACACTTCTGAACTTTTGAGAGTGTGTCTGTCATGGGTGCTCTCACAAAATGGATACCATAGGAGTAGGGGGATTGTCCATTCATATAATGGCTGCCATGGTTATAATAAAGTACCCGTTTCCCAGAAGGCAAACTGTAAGGCTAAAAGAAAAGCAACTTGCCCAAGAACTGAAGTACAAAGCAGAAGTTGGGTCTGCACTCCAAAACACAAAACTACTCTCAAACCCACAGTTTCACAGATGGCAAACCCAAGAAGCTCAGAGACAAGTAACTTGGCCTAGAAGTTGAGTACAAAGAAGAGGTGACATCAGAGCCTCAAATGTTGAATCACATATTTGTCTCCACAAAGCACAACAAAATCCTCATTTCACAGAAGGCAAACTGCTGATGCCCAGAGAAACATACACACACAAACAGGCAAGAAACCCACACCACACCACACCACACCACACCTCCAGAACAAAATGAAAAGAACCTGAGACAAAGCACACGCGTATGCACACAAAATACCGCACACAACAGAAACCCAGGCAAAATACACACACTCAGGCAAACACATTCTTGCAAAGCATACACCCAGTGCTTTTTTTCTGGAGAAAAGGGTACCGGAACTCTTGGATTACATTTCCTCGGGAATAGATGGCGATTAAATTGAAATGCAATTAATAGAAGAAAAGGTGCTGGAACTCAGTTCCAGTGAGTTCCACCAGAAAAAAAGCCCTGCATACACCACACCAACAAACCAGCTGACACGCCTCAGGCACACTCACACGGCAGGCAAAACACACACACACTCAATCCCTACCACCCCCTAGAAAGCTCCCTACCACCCCCTGTTTACTTTTTCCTTCTTCCTGGCTAGCTGGGCCCATTTCAGAATGAAGTACTGGCCTGCAACCATTCAACACTCATTTCCAAGAATGCCTCGAAATTCTAAATTTACCAGAGGCATTCTTGGAAATAAGGGTGGCATTGGCGTATTGCTGTAACAGTCAGGAAATTTTTCCTGATGTTTAGGTGGAATCTGGCTTCCTGTAACTTGAGCCATTATTCCATGTCCTGCAAACTGGGATGATCTAGAAGAGATCCTGGCCCCCCTCTGTGTGACAACCTTTCAAGTGCTGGAAGAGTGCGATCATATCTCCCCTCAGTCTCCTCTTCTGAAGGCTAAACATACCCAATTCTTTCAGTCTCTCCTCAGAGGGCCTTGTTTCCAGTCCCTTTATCATCCTTGTTGCTCTCCTCTGAACCCTCTCCGGTTTGTCTACATCCTTCTTGAATTCTATGTGGTGCCCAGAACTGGACGCAGTACTCAAGATGAGGCCTAACCAGTGCCGAGTAAAGGGGAATTATCACTTCCCGTGATTTGGAAGCTATACTTCTATTAATGCAGCCCAAAATAGCATTTGCCTTTTTTTGCAGCCACATCACATTGCTGGCTCATATTCAGTTTGTGATCTACAACAATTCCAAGATCCTTCTCACTTGTAGTATTGTTGAGCCAAGTATCCCCCACCCTGTAACTGTGCATTTGGTTTCCTTTCCCTAGGTGCAGCACTTGGCATTTCTCTCTATTAAATTTCATTCTGTTGTTTTCAGCCCAGCGCTCCAGCCTATCGAGATCGCTTTGAATTTTGTTTCTGTCTTCCAGCCAGTTTTGTGTCATCGTCAAATTTGATAAGCATTCCCTGCACCTCCTCATCCAAGTCATTAATAAAAATGTTGAAGAGCACTGGGCCCAGGACTGAGCCTTGTGGTACCCCACTCGTTACCTCTCCCCAGTTTGAGAAGGTTTCCAGCGGCGGCGGCAGCGGCAGCAGCAGCAGCGGCTCGAGCGGCGCAGAGAAGAGTGAGATCGGGCTGCTGCGGAGGGCCAAGCCAGGAGCGAGCCACGAGCCGACTCAAGGCTCGGGCCCACCACTATTCTTTGCCCCATTTATTTTAATCCAGATGCTCTTGATGGGGCTACCAAGCTTATCCTCCTGTATTTCTGTGCAGAGATATGTACAGTAATACCTTCGATTGCAAGTAACTTGGTTTGAGAGCGTTTTGCAAGACAAGCAATTTTTAAAATATTTATTTATTTATTTATTACTTGATATACAAGTGACGTCTTGCAATACAAGTACTGTAGTACGGCTTAAATTAAAAATCTCTGTACAAATTTTTTTGGGGGGATTTTTTTGGGGGGAAATAAGAGTGTTTTGGATTACAAACACGTTTCCGGAACGAATTATGCTCTCAATCCAAGGCATGACTGTATTTTTATCATACAGTGCAACTCCACCTCCCTTTCTGTTGATTCTATTCTTTTTGAACAAGTTATATCTTTCAATTTCTGTATTCCAGTCATGGGAGTCATCCCACCAGGTTTCAGTTATTCCTTTCAAGTCATATTTGCCCTCATGTATCAAGAGTTCAAGTTCGTTCTGTTTGTTGCCCATACTCTGGGCATTAGTATAGAGACATCGAAGACTATGTGCTTTGTAGTCCGACTTTTTTCCTACATTTTGTAGTAGACTATCATTGGGCACCGCTGGAGCTGTTCTCTCCGTTGTGGCACAGAGGCCTTCTTCCCTTTGAAGTGGGAATAAGGTGGGAAGAAAACTAAGGCAGAAAAAGATTTCCACCCCCTCCTGGGAACAGACCGCTTGAAGATAGACCCCCCCCCTTCTGAGAACAGACTGCTTACATGGCAATAAATTACTGTCGCGCCGTATTTTAAGGAACTAGCCAAATATAAGACTGCCCGCGCAGCAAAATGTAAGAATAGCACAGGAAGCACCTTGCACTTGCAGGCTTTCCTATATAGAGAACTAATTGCTTCTATATCGGGGTTCAGTTTGGCGATTCAATCCCCTGAACCGGTTGCTAGCAATAAACTGTTTTCCAAGCCTGAGGTGGTCCGAGTCCTTCCTATTCTCTGGAGAAGGCTGATTTTTCTGCAACATTTCTGGCGACTCTGGTGAGTGCCCTGAGGCTTTCTGGGCCATTCTCCGTGCCCAGCCCCGTGGGTAAGGCCTCGCGGACGTCCCAGCGCGCACAAAGGACTGTTCCCTTTGGGGATCTCCGAACGAGGGGCCCAGCGGAGTGGGTGACCGGACAGCGAGCCTAAGAACCACAAGACTCGGGCTGGAACTCAGCAACAGAGGTTTATCCGGATCTACAGGAAAGGCAAGTATGAAGTATCACCCGGGTGACAGGAAAGGAGCCCAGTCATAATAGACTGGAAGAGGAGGCTTGATCACCCTCCTGACAGGAAATCTCTCTACGAGGCGGAACGTGAGTCCAAACTGAGAGATATCCTTAAGTAAGGAAAGGGAAAAGGGTTGGAAGTTTGTGGAGTGAGTGTGGTGTGTGTGTGCACGTGCTAGCCTGCTGCAGTTCCTACAGGAGACCGTTGGAATGTCCGGCTCCTTAGGTCAGTAGGGCGTGAGTGGTGTGATTCCCTTTTGTCTGAACAAGGAGACCCCTTACTCCTTGTCCGTTCCCCACCCTAATTGTCTGTGTCCAAGGGAAGAAAATGGGAGGTGGCAGCAACGTCCCTCAGACGCCCCTGCAATGTATGTTAAGTAATTTTAAAAGAGGATTCAATAGGGATTTTAGAGAAATGCTAACTAAACAGAAACTCCGAGTCCTATGTGAAGTAGAATGGCCCTCTATGCAGGTAAGGTGGCCAGCTCAGGGAACCTTTGACCCTCAAGTCATCCCAAAGGTCCATCAGAAAGTGACCCAGGCGTCTGGTGGCCACCCCGACCAATACCCATACATAGATCAGTGGCAGCAAAATGTTGAGGAAAATCCGCCCTGGCTCAGAGAATGTAAAGCAGAAGTGGCACATCTAATGCTTCTACGCCGACCCCCCTGCCCAAAGCCCACAGAGAAGGGGGTAGAGATTCTCAGCGAAACGGAGGAAGGGACTCCTCCGCCATACGTCCCGCTGTATCCACCACTGCCAAAGCCACCCGAAGGGAGGCAACCACAGGAAGAAAGGCAACAGGAGATGGCTGATCAGAGCCACCAGAGTACCGGAGTCCTTCCCCAGGAGACACCCACCCCGGCAGACAGAGAGTGGATGAGCTCTCCCCTCGGGCGCCCCCCCCCACAGCTGAAATCTAGGCAAGCCTGCATGTTTGTGGACAGGCACAAGCCCAGTGGCCAGCCATACCCGACAACAGGGACCCTGCCCTGATCGTGGGCCCCCACGAGCCCATGGTGTCCTTAAAAGTAGGGGGCCATAAAGTCAAGTTCTTAGTAGACACAGGAACTACTAGATCTGTTCTTACACAACCATTGGCGTCTTGCTCCAGCGAGACTATTAAAATACAGGGAGCTACCGGAACCCCAAGTAACCGGCCATTGCTCAAGCCCCTGGAATGTGATTTGGCCCACAAAACTGTGACCCATCAGTTTGTGCACATACCAGAATGCCCTGTTCCACTGCTAGGAAGAGATCTCCTGTGCAAAATGCAAGCCCACATCTACTTTGACCAGAACCAAAACATGAAGCTGCACGTGCCCCAAGCAACAGCAGTAAACGTTACAGCTCCAATGAATGAAATGTGGAAGATAATGTTGGCATCTATTCCACTCGAAGCAGACTTACAAGCTACAGCCAAGTAGAAAGAGTTTGATGTCCCCGGCATCTGGGCAGAAGACAACCCACCAGGTTATGCCAAACACCTGCCACCCTTAATAATTGAAGTAAAGCCCCAGGCACGGCCCAGAAGAATAAGGCAAAGGCCTTACCCATGCCCCATCATGCAAGCCATTCAATCATACATCGATTCCTACTTAGAACATGGCATTATAAAACCCATAGTGTCATTCTGGAACACCCCGATCCTACCAATTCCCAAGCCAAACGGAAAGTACAGATCAGTTCAAGATTTAAGAATTGTAAATGAAGCTGTAGTGACCATTCACCCAGTAGCCCCAAACCCATATGTTCTTTTAAGTCTGTTGCCGGCCAGCACCAAATGGTTCACGGTAATAGACTTAAAAGATGCATTTTTCTGCATACCCATCCACAGGCAGAGTCAAGGACTGTTTGCCTTTGAGTGGGAAAACCCCAAAACCAGAAGAAAAACTCAGTACACGTGGACACGGCTCCCACAAGGGTTCAAGAACTCGCCGACCCTCTTTGGGACCGCTCTGGGAGGAGACCTAGAAGAATATAAACCATGTCACAAAAATGAAGTCTTGTTGCAGTATGTTGACGACCTCCTAGTGACAGGGAACACGCAAGATACCTGTTGGAAAAACACCAAGCAACTCCTTGAACTGTTAGATGAAAAAGGATACCGCGGCGCGCGAGAAAAGGCCCAACTAGTGCAGCTGCAAGTGAGATATTTAGGATACAACATCGAACAAGGGCAGAGGACTTTGGGACCTGAACGGAAGCAGCGGTCGAGACTTGAGAGGCTTTCTAGGAGCGGCAGGGTTTTGCCGAATATGGACACCAAACTTCAGTCTAATCGCCAAGCCCCTGTATGAAGCTACCAGGGGGCAAGAGACTGAGGAATTTCAATGGACCAAAGTTCAGAGCCAAGCCTTTAACCAGCTGAAAGAGGCTTTGCTAAAGGCCCCGAGTTTAGGCCTTCCAGATCTGGACAAATCTTTCAACTTATACGTGGACACCAAGAAAAATGTGGCAGTCGGAGTTCTTACCCAGCAGCTAGGATCTTGGCAAAGACCAGTGGCCTACCTATCAAAGCAATTAGACTCAGTGGCCCAGGGATGGCCAAATTGTCTGAAAGCGCTAGCAGGGACAGCTCTGTTAGTCCAAGAGTCCAGCAAACTGACTTTTGGACAGCCACTAACTAACTGTACTAACTCCACATGCATTAAAGGCCATTCTAGAAGCCAAAGGACACCTGTGGCTAACAAACCCGTGTATGTTAAAATACCAGAGCATGATTACGCACAATCCATTAGTAGAACTCCAACAGTCAACAGCCCTCAACCCCGCCACTTTGTTGCCCGAGCCACAAGCAGGAGAGATGAATCATGACTGCGTAGAAGTCATTGACCAGACTCATGCGTCGCGCCCGGATCTCAAAGACACTCCCCTGCCAAATGCTGATTTAGAAGTCTTCACAGATGGCTCAAGTTTCGTAGAAAATGGACTCAGAAAAGCAGGCTATGCAGTAGTGTCTTGTGACCAGGTGCTAGAAAGTGGACCCCTAGCCCCAAGTACAAGTGCACAGTTGGCCGAATTGTATGCAGTGATAAGAGCTCTACACCTGGGAGCAGGCAGACGCATGGCCATTTGGACAGATTCCAGATACGCATTCCTTACAGCTCATGCACATGGAGCCTTGTATAAAGAAAGAGGACTGATAAACTCAGTAGGAAAAGCTATAAAACACGGAGAACAAATCCAAGCTCTCCTAAACGGAGTGTGGAAGCCAACCAAACTGGCCATTGTCCACTGCTGAGGGCATCAGCGAGGAAATGACAAAGTAGCAAGAGGAAATCGAAAAGCAGACCAAGAAGCAAAAAGGGCAGCTCACGAGCCTTGGGGAGAATTTGAAACCAACGGAGGACAGCATGACACGCAAGCCCAATGCCTACTTCTGTGGAACCCAGGGTCTCAGATACAACCAGTGTATACCCAGAAAGAAGTGGCTAAAGCCGAAGGAGAATTACAAGCCACCCTGAGGAATGGATGGTACGTACTGCCTGACAAACGAGTGTGGATTCCTGAGGCCCTTGGGTGGGAAGTAGTCAAGACTGCTCACCAACAAACACACATGTGAAAAACCGCACTCGCCCAGGCCCTGAACAGAGAAGTACTCATAGATAAAATCCACGTTAACCAATTACGCTACACAGAAATGCCTAACATGCGCCCGCAACAATCCTCGCCAAGGGCCCCTGCTTCCGCCAGGCAGGCAACCAGAGGGAGACTTGCCATTTGACTCAGTCACCATCGATTTCACTGACATGCCACAGGCAGGAGGACTGAATGCACTCCTAGTGGTTGTTTGTAATTATACAGGATGGCCTGAATGTTTCCCTACCAGGACAAAGAAAGCCAGAGAAGTGTCACGGGCCCTGTTGAGAGACATTATCCTGAGATACGGAATTCCCTCGAGATTGTCATCTGACAATGGACCAGAATTCACCCAAAAGGTAGTGCAAGATGTGGCAAAAACTTTGAAAATTGAGTGGAAATTGCACTGCAGCTACCACCCTCAGTCAAGCGGACGCGTAGAACGCATGAACCGGACTTTAAAAACAAATCTGTCAAAATATGCCAAGAAACGCACCTAAAATGGCCAGATGCTTTGCCCTGGCCCTGTTGGCGGTCAGGCGCACTCCTCGAAAAAAACTCAATTTGTCTCCTTTTGAGCTCATGTACGGAAGGCCTCCACAATTAGTCAGGCCCCGGTGGGTAGATGAAAGGGAGTTAGGAGTCACGCAAACTCTGCAAACCATACAGGTCCTAAGCCAAGTCGTGGAGGACATACAAGAGTATGTAATAAGCCAAAGAAACCCCCTGCTCACTATAAAAGTGCACAGATTCCACCCAGGAGATTCAGTGTGGGTGAAAGACTGGAAAATTGAGCCTTTAAAAGCCCGCTGGAAAGGACCGTATACTGTTGTCATGTGTTCTCCCCTTGCTGTTAAGGTAGCAGAAATCAAACCCTGGCTCCACTGGACGCGTGTGAAACCCGCTTCTCAATCAAAACCAGTGTGGAAAGTCCAGCCGATCCCAGAAGGTGAAATAGCCTTGAAGCTGAAACTCCGACGAAGGCCTGAACCTAAAGCCCCAGCCGGAGTCGGCCTGTACGTAGACAAAGAATTGTACGGTTAAGAAACCGCGAGGCCACAATAACGCCTCCAGCAATTCAGGGTGCACGTGCTAGAAACCTCTCCCCTGAAAACAAAAAGTTGCGTACCAGACAACTAGCCCTAGCAGGCGTCACACCCGGAAGCTGACGTCCATCGCTCGGGAGAACCCTGAGGATGTCGGCGCCAAACGCTTTAAAATGGGTTGCTCTATATAGTATAGTAGCAATAGGATGGGCATGTACCAATGACTGTACCAGTTGTCAAAAGCAAGTGCTAGAAGGACAGACCCTGACTACCACCTTAGTGTACCACACCCATTACAAGTGCAAAACAGGGCCAGTGAAAAGGTGTTGTTACAAAAATGTATGGTACTCGGTGTGCAAACTAGACACTGCTTTGACCCCAAGGTAGATCCGGCCCAAACATGGTTAATAGCACGGGCACGAGGTTCCGCCCAAGGTCACATAGTAGCTCAAACACAAATAAAGTCGGCAACTAGCTCAGGGTCTTTAATATTTGACCTGTGCAAAATGGCCCACTGGCCAACCACATGTGGTGCAGAGCTCGGTTGGCACAAAGTGTATACCCACAGTGAAATATATATTTGCCCTGAGAAAGCGCCAGGCTATCCAGAGTGTTACAGCCGAAACAACAGGCTGTAGTAGAACTAATATCTAATGAAACTTCGCAAGCGCTTAAAATCTTAGCAAAGCAGCAGACAAAGTTCTGAGATGCAATTTATCAAAACTGCTTAGCTTTAGATTACTTGTTAGCAGCTGAAGGAGGTGTCTGTGGAAAATTCAATTTAAGTAATTGTTGTTTGCAAATTGATGACCAAGGAGAAATAATCGAAAGCATCACGAAACGCATTGAAACGTTGGCCCATGTCCCAGTGCAGACCTGGGATGGGTTCAACTTCGGAGAAGCTTTCGCTGGGTGGTTTCCCAAGTTGCCAGGCTTACAGGCCATAGTTGCCTTGATTGGCCTAGTGGCCGCAGGATGCATAATCCTGCCATGCATCCTTCCAATGCTCATACGCTCCCTCCAAAACAGCTTCAGCTTAATAGCCAAAAGAAAAGCTGCTGCGCGAGTCCTGGCAATGTGGGAATACCGTCCCATCCCAATGAGTGAAACTCAATGTGAAGAGTAAGATAGAGTTTCAAAGGGAGGGAATGAAGTGGGAAGAAGGTGGGAAGAAAACTAAGGCAGAAAACGATCCCCCCCCCCTCCTGGGAACAGACCGCTTGAAGATAGACCCCCCCCTTCTGAGAACAGACTGCTTACATGGCAATAAATTACTGTCGCGCCGTATTTTAAGGAACTAGCCAAATATAAGACTGCCCGCGCAGCAAAATGTAAGAATAGCACAAGAAGCACCTTGCACTTGCAGGCTTTCCTATATAGAGAACTAATTGCTTCTATATCGGGGTTCAGTTTGGCGATTCAATCCCCTGAACCGGTTGCTAGCAATAAACTGTTTTCCAAGCCTGAGGTGGTCCGAGTCCTTCCTATTCTCTGGAGAAGGGTGATTTTTCTGCAACACCTTGTTACCCCCGAGTTTATGTTTTCCTCCCCTGTTGGATTCAGTTTAAAGCCCTCTTGATTAAGTTCCTCATGCTGTGGCCAAACATATTATTCCCAGTCCTTGTGAGGTGCAACCCATCCTTTGACAGCAGTCCATCTTCCAGGAAGTGTAGCCTATGGTCCCAGAATCGAAATCTCTCGCGTTGGCACCATCTTCGTAGCCAGTCATGCACCCGGAGTATTTTTCTTTCCCTTTCTATTCCTCTTCCAAGTACTGGAAGGATGGATGAGGAAACTATCTGGGCCCCATAGTTCTTGAGTTCCCTTCCCAAATCTTCGAAGTCTCGTGTAATTTCTTCGTAGCTCTGCTTGGCAGTATCATTTGTTCTCACATGGATGAGAAGAAAGGGATACGTGTCAGTGGGCTTTATGAGCCTTTGTACTGCACTTTAAGGTGTTGAAAGCATGTCACATACATGTCACATACCCACATCAAGAGTGATCTTTGTCTTCTTGCAACTGAGTTATTGGAGTTTGTGACACAGCTATCAAGCAGGGTAGGAACTGAATAATATTTATTTATTTATTGCATTTTTATGCCACCCAATAGCTGAAGCCATCTGGGTAGTTCACAACAGTGTTGTTTTGCACATTCAAGATATAATACCATAATTTATTTATTTATTTATTATATTTATACCCCGCCTTTCTTCCTGCAAGGAACTCAAGGCAGCTTACAGAATCCTCCTCCACTCCCTTTTATCCTCACAACAACCCTGTGAGGTAGGTTAAGCTGAGAGTCAGTGACTGGCCCAAAGTCACCCAGTGAGTTTCATGGCTGAGTGGGAACTAGAACCCGGATCTCCCGAGTCCCAGTCCAACACTCTAACCACTATGCCACACTGGCTCCCTCAGGATAATATTATCCTGATATGCGCATGCCATCTGAATGTAGGCAGTGAAGGAGCCAGAAAGCTTTGGGTTGGGTGAAATATGGTGCTGCCTGCTAGGTTACATGGCTTTAAAGGGGGATTAGAAAAATTCACAAAGAATAGGTCTATCAGTGGCTATTAGGTATGCTAGCCAAATGGGATCTCCAGAGGCAATCAATATACCTCTGAATATTACATGCTAGATGGGAACAAACAAGAAAAGGAACATACGAAGCTGCCTTATACCGAGCCAGACCCTGGGTCCATCTAGCCCAGTACTGTTGACACTGACTGGCAGCGGCTCTCCAGGGTTTCAGGCAGGAGTTGTTCCAGCGCTACCTAGAGATGCCGGGGATCGAACCTGGGACCTTCTGCATGCCAAGTAGGTGCTCTTCTCACTGAGCTACAGCCCCTCCCACGACATCTTATTCATGCACTGCTTTTGAGCTTTCTGAGGCCTCTGGCTGGCCAGTTTTGGAAATGAGAATGCTGGAGTAGATGTACTTTGGTTTGAGTCAACTAGGCAACCTCTCTGCTCTTATAAAGCTGGGAGGAAGCAGCAGCCTTTCAATGGTTTTGGGAAACTGATGCTGCTTTACAGCTTGTCATTCTCTGTGTATTTCTCTCTCTCTCCTCCTCCTCTCCCCATGCGAATATTTGTAAACAAACAATATAATAAAAGCACCATTAAGTCTTCAATATTCTCTCATCATAAAGAAATGGAGCCTTCCTATTGCTTGGGGAAATGATAAGCATGATGAGACACTAACGCAGGGCTGGGGAGCCTCTTTCAGCCCAAGGGCCGATTTCAATTTCAGGGGCCACATGCCAGTGGTGGGCAGTTCCAAAGGCAAAGGGGGCAGGGCCAAAGGCAAAAGCAGTGGAGCCAAATGTACAAAAAATGCCATCATACTGTTGCTTCAGGCTCTTCCTGCCGGCCACTAAGCCTTAGGAGAGGCACTTCAACTTTTTAGAAGGGGGGGGGGGAGACACACAAAAGCCAGGAAAGCACCAAATTAATGGTGTTGGGAGAGAGGGGCATGGCCCTCTGAGAAACCCTGAAGGGCTGGATTTGAATCCCAGGAAGGTCCCCCACCTCTGCACTAAGGACTGTTTGCTTTAATTTGGAAGATACAGGTGGAGAGGAAGCAAGGCAGAACAGTTCATCTGGATGCTTTGCTATTGTATGCTGCCCTTCTTCCATTGAGTTCAGGGTGGCGGGCATAGATGTTGGCTTCCCCACTTTATCATCACAGCAATCCTATGAGCTAGCTTAGGCTGAGAGTTGGTGACTGTGCCAAAGTCATAGCAGAGTGGAGATTTAAATTCAGACCTCCACAGTCAAAATCTGACACTCTAAGCGCAGCACCACCCAAACTCTTTTGCTGCCTGAAATATATGTTTCAGATGTTTGTTTAGGACACACTGGCTTCCCACCCCACCCCACCCTGAGTCATAGCCAGATGGTCACAAGTTGAAAGGGATGCTAAACATGGTGTCATATCTAGATGTACAAATAGTTAGATATAATGTACAGCTCTCATCATGCATGATTTTTTCTACACAAAAAGCTGTCATCCCATGGAAGGTATATTATTATCTCAAGAAGACATAAAAAGAATTTTGTATTATGTTAATGCTTAAAATATGCTAATTTGATGTCTTTACTATATATCCCTCCAAAGTAAGCTTGGCATGAATTCTCTATAACAATACAAAATATCACCATCTTCAAATAAGCAGATACAACATGCTGTTCAAATTACTGTTTAAAAAAGAAAGCCACATCACTGTTTCTGGAGCATCTCTGATTTTTAACCGAGTTCTAACCGAGTTTATCCTTTGTGTATGAATTTTAAATAAAGTAGTGGTGTGGGTGGACCATGAATATCAATGTATATTGGAATATTCTTTATAGCAAAATTGGTGTATATTTAATTGTCTTTAGAAAGGGCAATGGTATTAGGTAGACAGAGAAATGCACAGTACCCATTTTTATGCATCTGGGGCTGTAAAAACAACAACAGTGTTCGGTTCAATTTGTAAGAGAGACGGTGAGAATCCAAATGCATTTGTTGGTTATCTTTGCAAGTAGGCAGTGAGTTTAGAATATGTGGCTGGGTTAACTGCTAGGATTGTAATGTACTGTAATATCCAGCCCAATCAGGACCTTGTTATGCTTAATTGTTTGAGAGTATCTGTCCTGTTCCTTATAATGTGATTCATGTGCATTACCGAGGACCACACTACATGTGATATGGGAGATCCATGATCAGATCTCCTGAAGTCTTTTCTAAAACTGAAAAGCAGTGGGGGCAATTTGAGGAGGGGATGCTTAACCATTTCCCCCATGCTGCTTCTTCTATCAAAACTGCTCATTCCCAGCTGCTATCATTCCCAGGAGGAGGAGGTGGGGGGGAGGAGGAGGAGGAGGAGAACAGGTACCATGCAGATGTCTTCTTTCCCCGTTGGAGTGAATTTCAGGGGGCTGTTCTAGAGCATGAAAACTGTGTGTGAGGAAAGGGTTAAACACCCCCTCCTCCAGTTTCTCTGTCCTGAGCCCACCTCCATGCCTTCTTCTAAGCTTTAAAAAAGATATCAGGGTATCCATTCATGGTTCTCCCATGTCATGTTGTTTTGCCCTGACTAACAGCTCAATTCAGCAAGAGGGTTGGCTTCTGTGTGCCCCACTATGGTGGATACAAAGCTGGGCCCCACTGGATGTGTTGGATGTGTCTTTTGATGAAGATTGGGATGCTCCCCCCTCCCCTGATCAAGTGCCAGATGTTGTGCATGACTAATTGCATGGATTAGTCTTTTTCTATAAACCTTTCTTCTTGGTTTTTTCTTAATACTTTGTATGCATTGTTGATCCCTCTTGTTGCCTTGACCAGTTCACCCACAGCCACACCAAGGGGCTGAGTCGGTGGGCAGAGATGATGCACTGGGAGTTTCCTGTGTTGGTCAGCTGTGGACTCTGGGAACGGAAGCAAACCTTCTCTGTGCCCCTGGCTGTGACATCATGCAAGGAGGGGAGCCAGTGTGTATTAACATCCAGTTTCAAAGTCATATCAGAATTCTTTTTCAGGATGGAAAGGGGGTTATCTATTAATTATGGTTTGTCTGTCTCAGTGCATGGTGAATTATACAACAAAGTTCTTGAATACCCGTTAGCAACTCTTGTTTTATTCAAGCATATTGTGAAGCACAGCTTTCAAAGGTAAAGTTATAAGATGAAAAAATGCCATTCATAAACAGGAGCAAAAAGCTGTTAATTCAGGGAATGCATGTAGACATGAATCCTAAAGGCCTCCAAATCAGAATGTTGTTAAAAAGGACCCTAATATATTTTAACATTGTGTAATACAAATTATGTCACGGGATGCCCAGCCCAGAGGCTGAAATTTTACCCACAAGCTACTTTGGTTCTAAGCTCACCCTCCTCCCCTCCCAGAAAGAGACCACTTGCAGTAATTTAGAAACAGCCTACCAGGACCGGTGCAGGGCAGTTTGGCGCCCTAGGCCGTGCCGTGGAAATTATATTTAGCACCCCCCACGCAGCCGCCGGACCCCCACCGCCCCCTGCCACCCCCCACCACCTACCTTCCCCCCGCCACCCCCCCGCCACCTACCTTCCCCCCGCCCTGGCCGCCTCCTCCGAGGAGGAAGAAGTGACGCGACGGGACCCCCACGCTCTGTTTTTGGCCAGGGAAACCAGGGCAACAGGGCTGTTTAAGCCCTGTTGACCTGGTTCCTCCCGCCAAAACAACGTGGGCGGGGCTCCGGAAGTGGCGCGGAGAAGGTAGGGAGTGGGGGGCGGGGGCGGCGGCGGCGGGGGGCGTGGCAGCCTGGCCCGGCAGCACCGGCGGGGGGATGGCCCGGCAGCGGGGGCGGCAGCCCGGGGGCGGCGGCAGCGAAGAGCGCAGCGTTTCTGCGCCCTCTTCAGCCACGCGCCCTAGGCAACCACCTAGTTTGCCTAGCGGTAGCGTCGGCCCTGCAGCCTACACCCTTTTTCTATAAAGCTTTCTTCTCAGTTGTTTTCTTAATACTTTGTATGCACTGTCGATCCCTCTTGTTTCTTTGACCAGTTCACCCACAGCCACACCAAGGAGCTGAATCAGTGGGCAGAGAGGATGCAATGGGGGTTTCCCTGTGTTGGTCAGCTGTGGATTCAGGGAACGGGAGCAGGCCTTCTCTGTGCCCCTGGCTGTGACATCATGCAAGGAGGGGAGCTAACAACATTGAGCACTAGGTAGCGATGTTTGTTACATGTATATAGAATGTTATTGCAACTGGATAAAGTGAGAAAACGAACTTGTATATTAAAATGGGGTGGGAGGAGGAATCTTAACAGTACATTTGCTACTGCATTTATTTGGAAATACTTTTGGGATGAGGCGCTCTATGTTCAGCACTTAGAAAAACATGTTATAAAATATTAACGCAGTGGTACTTAACTCCAGGCAAAATATATTTGGCGTATGAAGAGAGTAATCACAAATACTGATGAAGTGGAAAGCTTAAGCCAGAACTGTTAGTCTTTAAGGTGCCACAAGACGCTTTGTTGCAATAGACTAACAGAACTACCCTCTGGAAATTGTAACAAAAACTTGGTGGCACTGAGAGAAAGCTGAAGTCTTTTTGACAAAAATACTACTTAAAATTAATGATATCCCATATGTTAATACAACAACATATGGGATATCATTTTGCCATTTATGTACAATTAAATGAATGATAAATGTACAATTATGTACAATTAAAAGGTGTGATAAAAGTTCATATGCTTGAAATGAGGTGGAAACGATTTAGGACTTCTTGGCATTCAAGACATATTGATATTCAAATTAATTATTTTAGCTACTATGATGTATGGAACTTCTGTTTAAGATTGTACCACTCTTGAAAGGAAACTGGAGCATTCACACATATTTGGTGGGAATGTCCTTGGGTTAAAAAAGGGGGGGGTGGATATTGTAAAACATAGTAGAGAAATAATAGGATACATAATTCATTTAAATAAATAAGTAAATAAATAATAATAATAATAATAATAATAATAATAATAATAATAATAATAGCAGCTGGCAGAAATAGAGGCAAGTAAAAAAAGAACATAGTGATGATTACATAAATGTTAACCACAGCATGAATACTACAGACAAAATCATGGAAATTAGCTTCTCTACCAACTCTTAGCCAATGGAGAAGGAAAATGTGGAGCACGATGATAATTAATATTACAGCTCACAAATATTTATTTATTTATTTGTAATACTTATATACCACTTAATATAATAAAATATCTAAGCGGTTATTTATTTATTTATTAAATATATATCCCGCCTTTCTTCCAAGGCGCCCAAGTGAGCTTCATGGATGAGTGTAGACTAGAACCCAGATCTCCGGAGTCTAGTCCAACATCCTAACCACTACAACACATTGGCTTTCTGTGGGAGGGAAGAAATAACTCAATAGAGACTTTTGAGAAAAAATTGGACTTTATTCATTCAGTTCTAGAATTGGTACAGACCCAATGACTTAGAACCAACGAACATTTTGACAATGTGATGCAACTGATATGTTAATTAACGTTTGTTTTGTTTTCAGCTTTGCTTCATTTCTGAAATATAAGAACTTTAGGGTTGTATATAGGAATTGTATGCTTATGGTTGTATATAGGACCCATTGTTCAAATGCATTACATAATTAATTAGAAGGGGGGAAATGGTACCAAAGCGGATAGGGGAAACAATGGCAACCGATGCGAGAGACAAAGGTGAATATCTGCACACTGCAGTTCTTTAGAGTAGCACTTCACATTGAAAGCATTATTTTCAATGTGAAAATCCAAATGGGAGAATATTAGGCAAATATTCCTTACTTAGTCCTTAGTTTATTGTACTAGCACAAACAACTAAGCACTCTAGAGTTAGGGCCAAACTAGGTGTGACACTAAACATGTCACATCAAGTACCATATTTCTTTTTACCACTAAAAATAATTGGTATGTGGGACCTTGATTTTTGTTGGACTGTCCTGTACTGGATCATTCCTTTTCTTCCCCACAGATATCCCCTCCTAAAGCTGCTATTAGCTGCAGGAGGGAAGCCTTCCCTGCTGCAGCTAATAGCAGCCTTGCGGAGCAGTTTTACTACCCTCTATGCCAGGGGTCCTCAAACTTTTTACACGGGGGGCCAGTTCATTGTCCCTCAGCCTGTTGGGGGGCCGGACTCACTGGGACTCCCCTGTGCCGCCTCCTTCATGCTGCCCCCTCCGCCGCCGCCGCCGCTGGTGCAGGACCCCCCGCCGCAGGACCCCTGCCCCCCGCTGCAAGACCGCCCCACTGCCCCTGCCGCCACCGCAGGTCCCCCCGCCCCCGTAAAACCTCCGCCGCCGCCATAACCCCCCCGCTGCTGCCATAGCCCCCCCCGCCGCTGCCATAACCCCACCCGCCGGCGCCATCCTACCTGGTCCCCTGCGCGCTGCTGCTGCTGCTGCTGCCGGTGCCTCTGTCACAGCCTCCGCTCGAGGCCGCCGCCGCCGCTCCGTCACGTCCATCCTGGACTCCGCCCGCGCTCAGTTTTGAAAAACAGCGCGGGCGGGGTCCAGGATAGACGCGACGGGACCAGCGGGCGGCGAGGCGGATGAGGTAAAGCCCCCCCCGCCGCTGCCCACCCACCCACCGTAACCTGCCGCTTCCCGCCTTCCCGCCCACCCACCGTAACCCGCCGCTTCCCGCTTCCCGCCCATGCACCCACCCACCATAACCCGCCGCTTCCCGCCCGCCCGCCGTAACCTGCCGCTTCCCGCCTTCCTGCCCACCCACCCACCATAACCCGCCGCTTCCCGCCTTCCTGCCCGCCCACCGTAACCCGCCGCTTCCCGCTTCCCGCCCACGCACTCACCCACCGTAACCCGCCGCTTCCCGCCTTCCCGACCCACCGACCGCTTCCCGCCTTCATCCCTGCCACCGTCCTACCTGGCCACCGCCACCGCCCGAGGCCGCCGCAGCCGCCGCTGCTCCGGCGCGTCCATCCTGGACTCCGCCCGCGCTCAGTTTTGAAAAACAGCGCGGGCGGGGTCCAGGATGGACGCGACGGAGCAGGGTCCCGTCGCGTTACTTCCGCCGCGCCGGAAGTGATGTGACGGGACCAGCGGGCGGCGAGGTCGATAAAGTAAAGCCTGCGCCCCGCTACTGGCTAAGCCTTCCCCCCCACACAGGAGATGCAGGGCGGCAGGCAGGCGGCCCGACAGGCGGCCCATGCCCCCCCCCCCGCTGGCTCAGCCACCCCTCTTCCCTCACAACTCTTGATCGGCCGCCGGGCCGGATGAAAAGACCCGGCGGGCCGGATGCGGCCCGCGGGCCGTAGTTTGAAGACCCCTGCTCTATGCAATGGCCCTGATGAAAACTGGGGACTCCTATTTATAGTTGTAAAAAGAGATATGGCATGTGAAGTGATGCCTTCGCATCATATCCACGCTGGTCTTAATGACCTGATTTTCTGCAAAATAAGCAGACCAAGGCAACCTGCAACAGAGCATAAACCCAGGACAGGATGAAGAAGGGCATAATGTCACTGGAAATAATGGAACAACTTCTAGAATGTCTTTCATTTATACTTCTTGGAAAGCACACTCAAAGGCTAATCCTCCTTACAGATTAGGAAAATCTTCATTTAAACACCTTGGGTCCCCAGATGTTGCTGGACTACAGCTCCCAGAATCCCTTGCCATTAGCCATGCTGGCTGGGTATGCTGGGAGTAGTAGGCCAGCAACATCTGGGGACCCAAGGTTGGAAAGCCCTGTTCTAGAGGCAGCAAATATCCAAGTAAAGCAATCCAGACATGTAAACAGGCTTGCTGGCTTGCAAACGGAGGGCTTAAATTCAGTTGCATTGAGATGTGGATTTAATGCACTGCTAAGTGACGATGTGGTCTATCGCCACTGTACTAGATTGATAATGTAGTCTTCACACACTCAGAGGATGACCTCCAAACTATCCTAAATGCTTTTACAGAAGCATATGAAAAACTTGGTCTCTCACTTAATATAAAAAACCCCCAAAAGTGCTTTATCAGCAAGTGCTTCATCAGGAAGTGCAAGTTAACCCTTTGGTGATGCCATCTATCCAGCTTGGCGGGGCAATACTGGAAAGTGTCAGTAATTTTCTCCATCTTGGCAGCTATCTTTCTGTTACAGCTAACATTGACACTGAAATCCAGCATCGTTTGAGCTACGCATTTTCTCAAATGAAATGTAGAGTGTTCGAGGATCAGGATATCTGTAGAGAGACCAAAATGCTGGTTTATAAAGCCATTGTATTACCAACTTTATTGTATGCCTGCGAAACTTGGACTATCTATAAACGTCATTTCCATCTCCTTGAAAGATTTCATCAACATTGCCTCCGGAAAATCCTGCGAATTACTTGGGAAGATAGGTGAACAAATGTCAGTGTACTGGAAATACTACTAGCATTGAAAAAATGATCCTTCAACGCTAACTTCAATGGACCGGTCATGTTGTTCGAATGTCTGACTGCCGTCTCCCAAAGCAGTTACTTTATTCCCAACTCAAGGATGGAAAGTGAAATATCGGTGGTCAGTATAAGAGGTTTAAAGATGTTCTTAAGGCTAATCTAAAAAAATGCAATATAAACATCGAGAACTGGGAAGCTCTGGCCCATGAACGATCTAAATGGAGGTTGGCCTTTCACAAAGGTTCCATGGACTTTGAAGAAGCCTGAGTGCAAGGTGAAAGGGAGAAACGTGCTAAGCGAAAAGCACGTCAAACGAATCCTTTACAGGACCATTTTCTATCTGGTAACCTGTGTCCTCACTGTGGAAAGCTATGTGGATCTAGAATGGGCCTCCACAGTCACTTATGGACCCATCGCTAGAGTCTACACAATTTTTTTACAATTTCCTCTTTATATAATTTTCTTTTGTAATTTTATCCTGGAAGACAATCTTCCTCAGTCACGAGTGATTGCCTACTACTGCTAGATTGAATGGGGTATGTTCACATGTGAATCCCTTCTTTGTGCAGGACTAGAGCTAGACTGAGGCTTTCACTGCAGTATACAGTGGTGCATTTGCTATCATCTGAAAACCAAAATTGCTCTGGAGACAATAAGCTGATGTGATCCATGTTTAAAGGGTTTATCTGGTCTCAGTTCAGCTCTAGTCACATCTAAAAACTTGTGGCCCTGGATGTGCCTCATTCCAGTAGTGTCTAGATCAGTGCTCTCCAACCTTGGGTCCCCAGATGTTTTTGGCCTACAACTCCCAGCATGCCCCAGTCAGCATGCTGGGAGTTGTAGGCCAAAAACATCTGGGGACCCAAGGTTGGAGAACACAGGTCTAGATGATGGCCAGATGTGCATCTGGATGTCAGTTGGCATCCAAATCAGCTAGCCAATCAGCTGATCTCCCTTGTGGGACTGATGACTTTATCTGTTTGAATCTGGACTGCCCTTTGGCTTATTGCAGGAATACCAGCTGTTCTTTTTATAATGCCCAGCAAATCAGATATGTATATAAAATAAGGACAATAGTAGTATTTTGAATCTGAAATGTTCTGCTTCCCATCAAGGCATACACAACACAATTAGTAGCTTTAAAAGATTTTTTATTGGTCTAACATGCTTGACAGAAAATTACAACAACAATCCAGTTTTGCCAAAATGATTCTACACACTTTTAAACTTTCGCTACCTCAAAAACTCCTTAATATTTCCTTTTAAAGGTAACAGTTGCTTTCATATCACTCACATAAAAATACACTATATTTTGAAGGAAGTACCTCAGGAAGAAAAAAAAATATTTTTCAGGGACTATCTCTTGATTGACAGAAATGTTCTTGAGGCAAAAAAAAAAAAAAGGGAAAGGCCTCTTTTTTAATAATATGCTGCACCTCCTTTTTAAAAAGTGTTTCTGAAGGGCCATGAGTAAATGTAAACATTTCAGACTCCTTTATCTGCTTGAGAAAGCCAGTTTTCTTAATTATGTTCTGGTGTTATAAAACTGAAGAAAACCTAGCTTTTAAAAATAGTCACATTAAGGCTGGTTCACAATGTAAAATCCGTCCACATGATTTGTGTATGTGGGTATGTGACTATGTGCAGAGAGGCTGGGTTGTACATGCAGAGAGATGGAAGCCATTTTTGTGATAGAGGATTCACTTTTTGTTGCAGCTGTGAACAGAGTGATAACTGCCATCTTCCAGCACATATAGCCTCGGTTACATGAAGCCTTTCTGCACACTATCATGCATACCTGACAATGTGAAAAAATCTGATCCATAGTAATGGATAATTTTACAGCATACAGGCTTATCATGCAATGATGGTCTTGTTTTTTATTTCCTTTTTTCAGGAAGACCAACAAATAATTCAGTGAGCATTTTCATCCTGGAATTACCAGTTGCTGAACAACATGAAATATGTCTATTTATCATTCTGTATAGCTTTCAGATTCAATCCTTTACCCACATTCCTGATGGTGTGTGTGATAAAAAGCACAGGCAGATACTGTAGATAAAATGCAAATGTATGTTTCCCATGGACTGCTCCTCAGTTTTGAAATATATGTGTGGAGCAGGTGCATGCATATTATTTGCCAGCTTTGGTGAGTGTGGACTTGGCCTGTGAGATCCGTCTTGCATGTGCAAAGACGGTTTCACACATCTGGAGATCTCGCTCTATAACTACCCTAAAACATCCGTGCAGTGCTCTTTATGGAAACAACAGCTGCTTAGATTTCTTTCTTTCTGCATTATCACATTAAAGTGAATTTCAGTGCTTGATTATCAAAGAGCTGTATCTGATATTATGAAAAGGTGGGTTTTTTTGTCTAAGAAAAAGGACAACAAAATGCAACAACAGAACCAACATAATCTATTACAGTATGTTCAATCAGCTATGAGAAGGTGTGGATTCCACACAATTCTAGTGTCATTTCCCATGAAGAATCAAAATACAAGACTTGGTATTATGATGGGTGAGTGAGCCCTAAACATCATTTTACCTGGACCCCTGAACACTGTCTTACCCATAAGGTTACTTACTGTGCATTCCTATACATGTCTACTCAGAAGTAAGACTCATTGAGTTCAATGGGACATACTTCCAGGTTATTATGGAAGTTATTATAGGATTGCACCCTAAATGAAATTTTACAGCAGCAGAATTCTTCAGCTTTTTTTGGAGGGGGGGTAGGGGGAAGGGGCTTTTAGTTCCTTAGTTTACATCTGATTCCTAAATAACCTCTCTTTTGCATTTTTCTGCTGTTTACAGCACTTCAGTAATCTGTACCATATCACTTTTCATTTTTTAATGTCAGGTTTGAAAAGACAATTTTTACCTGCATTGGTTTTAAAAGAGTGGAAGATTGCAGATTTGAAAATAATGTGAATAAGGATATTCTTCCTTTGACCTCTTAAATCCATGGGGATACTATTTTATACCTGCCATAACTGTTCCAAGAATGTGGCACAATTACAACTCCTTCCAATTCCCACCCATGATTTAAATGAAGAAATGCTATTATTTAGCACACATGTAAAGAATCATGTTGCTGAAGAGTCATGTCGTTTTAGTAAATTCAGTATAACGTATGGAATATACGAAATGCACCCATGTCTCGCTCTCTCTGGAAGGCATCCCCTTTTTTGTATTAAAAAGTTCTTTTAAAACAATGAAATGCTAGATCCACTAGTAGTTCTAGAACGTTGTGATACCAAATGCCTTTGCTATCTGTCCATTCTTGTCTCTCCAGTTTGTCCATAAAGAAAGAAGAAATATGTTTCCATAATTTAATGTATGCTCAGTTACCACATTGGCTAGCAGCACAGGTCTGTTCATCTTGTGCGTAGGTTGCAGGCTTCCTATATTGGTGTCCTATAATAATCATGTGCTCCTTGGAGTAGGCAAGTCGATAACTATAGGTGGATTGAGTGGCTGGTAATTCACAGTACACACAGAGGCATTCACATAGGTGGTAGTTCCATCAGCCATAACTCCATAACCTTAAAAAAAAAAAAAATCACCTAGTTGAGTAATTTTTTCTTTGTCTTGCTTCAGATTAACATTCACTGGAGGGTTTTAGGGGAACTGGGAATTTGGAAAGAGTGATCATTTGGCAAGGGCAGCATCACCAGAGACCCTGATTAGTACAACTATCGTGGCTCTATACTTCAGCAAGAAAGAACTTCAGGCGCTTTGGCCAGCCTGCTGCTTCTAGGGATGTGTTATTTCCCAGAGTTCTAAAAGAGGTGGGGCTGTACATAGTGACATCATTCCATTGCAGCCCAGGACAGGACCCACTGGGGGAGACTGGCCCACAAGGAAGCCACAGTGACTGAGCTGGCAGCTGGAGGAGTGCTCCAGCTGCTGGCTTTGCTGAGGACGCTTTTTTCTCACACATCACCTTCCCAATGGGAAGGTCAGCGACTGTAAGACCTAAAGTTTAAGTAGCTTTCTGTAGAAACTGGAGCCTACCCTCAACACATCTTCTCTGGAAATGCTTGTTAGCAATCAGATTCAATTTGGATTGGTCCCCTAGACTCTAATGCACATTAACTATATGCCAGGTGCCAGGGCCTGGAAGCCGGTAAAATTCTGTGGTGTTCAGGATGTGAATGAGGCTAATCCTACCAAAACATCAATCAGCATCTAGGGATAATAGGGAGGTCTCTATCCATAGCTCAAAGGCCACAGCACGTTCTTGGCCCCCATCACTGTACATTGGGACCTGTTGGTCCCTAAGAAGCTCTATTCAGATCTATCTTGAAGACATTCTAAGGTTAAATTCATAGATTCATAGATCATAGAGTTGGAAGGAGACTACGAGACTATGCAGGAAACTAGAGGAGGGGTCTCCCATCCAAGTAATAACCAGGACTGACCCTGCTTAGCTTTCCACGCTCAGACAAGCTGAGCCAGCATCAAAATGGATCCATGGTGAGATCACCGAATTTCCATTTTCACCACCACCCCATTTGGAATTCTCTAACAATGTGGTGAACAGATCCACCTAGGAAGGAAGTAAGTGGGCCCTACTCCTCTAACATTAACATGAGGAAACAACAGAGGCATTGTGTTATTGCTTCTCTTTAGAGAGGAGTTCATACTCCTTCCTCATTACCTCCTCTCAGTGTGAACAGAATATAGCTGTTCAATGGTATTAAGGACTTGAAAGCTTGTTTGTTAAGCTGAAGTAACTGGATGTGAAGTTAGTATCTGCCTCTTTGCAGGCTTTGCTTCACACTGTTAGTCCTCATGTGCAATTCTTTGAAAACAATCCACTGATCATAACTGTTTTCATATTCTTCAGAGCCTGAGAGAGTATAAGTTACAGAGAAGTCTCCTTAGGCAGAAGAGTAACGTAACTGTGTAGATGCATTGTGTTCTGCTTTGCTGATAGAGCAAACTCATGCAAAACACAAAAACATACCTGCAGCAAATTAATTGCATATTTAATGCTTCATCAAGGTCATCAGGTATTGGGGTTTGACCTGAAGTTTCAGGAATTCAGCCTTCTCAAGGTCTCCATGAGCTACAGACCAGGGAGCAAACTATTTTTCACATGGTTCATCACCAAACTTTTCCCCAATTCTAAAGTTTAGCATGTATATGTTCTTCCAGTATTTTTCTCTTTCATACTGTGGCAGAGTGACTGAATACCAGTAAAGGCATAATAAATATACAATGAAAAATCACGGGAAAGATGGCAATAATTCTACACTGAAGGTGAGTTACGAGGAGATGCTTGATTAATTAAGAAATAAATCTGCAAGTGTCGCCAAGGCCCTTACCCCTGCTCCAACAGATTCAGTCCTTAAGCTCCTGGGCTATGCTCCCCCATGCCACAGGAGATGGGCTCCAGGTGATATGTGACACGGCATCCCTATGCTCCTTAGGAAATGGAGTACTTCTGTCTAACACTCTGTGTGTGACTGTGTGTGTGACAGAGAGGTCAGGGGAGAATATACAGGATTTATATTAGGATTTCAGCAACACTCAAGAATTTGAAATGCAGTATGTAACTGAACCCTTGCTGAAGAAAGAGGAGCAGACAACAGCTCTGGAAAAATGGTGATTCTGTCATCATTAGCAACGGACCAGTATAAAATATAATTTCAGGTGGGACATGTTTGGCAGGGGAGATAGTTTTAGAGGAAAGAAAACAATCAGTTTTTTAATTCCTCCCAGACATTCAGTAAATGACTACTGCAGATGTAGTTTTTGGTCAGGGGAAGGTTTTATCTGCTCACAGAATACAACCATTCCATAAAGAGCAACTTGGAGCACTAAGAAAGGCTTTCTATGATAACTTACTTGGGAATGCATCCTTGAGGAACTTGAACATCCCAAAGTAACATCTAGCTTGTGGTTTCCTACTTATTTTCTCTTAAATTATTGTCATTTGCAATAATAAAAAAAAATGTCTCTTTTATTATGCAGTTTGCTTTGTAAGCAATACTGTTACAATACCCTGCTCCAATTTTAGTATATATTTTAGTATATATGTTGCCAAATGCTTGTTACATACTTCCCGGTCTAGCTCTGTGCAGCATTTGTGCTGTTTGTGCAGTAGTGATTAAATAATTGTTCCAACTGGTTTTGCTGACTGTCTCTTAACATTGCAGTTCTATGCATGTCTACTCAGAATTAAGCCCCACTGAGTTCAATGGGACTTACTCTCAGGTAAGTGAGTATAGGATTGCAACCTAAATCTACTCATTGCAAGAGAGAGTCTATCTCTAACAGTTATTTGTGGAAATATAAATTCCTGCCAGTTCTGTTTCAGAAGAGTTACCTACAAACGGCAGAATCCAAACAGCTACTTAGTTATGTTCAGAGCATGCTTGTGCCTGGTAGGACATAAAAGGTTTCTTTGTATAGTCAGCCCACCTCAACCCCGCCATGCTATATCACACACTGGTTCTGAAATTACCTTGAGCTTCAAAAAGCAGTTTCGGATGACACAACAAACCACCATGGGTGATCAGCCATGGTGAGTTGCTGTGTCATCTAAACCTGGCACGGTGGCTTATTTTTCTTGAACAAGCCACCCTGAGAACCCATGGCTTGTTTTAGGGTATTTCAAACCATGGTGGCCTGTTGTGCTATCCAAACCCAGCAGGGCGATTTCATTGTGGATTGTTGAAAATGGCTATAGAGCAGTGTTCTCCAACCTTGGGTCCCCAGATGTTTTTGGCCTACAACTCCCAGCATGCCCCAGCCAGCATTGCTGGGGCATGCTGGCTGGGGCACGCTGGGAGTTGTAGGTGTAATGGGAGTTGCGGAAGATGGCGAGGAGTGCAGTGTTGCACAACAGTCCTGCCTCGATGCTCTGTGTTATGCTCTGTATTACACTATACTCTGTATTATGCTCTGTAATAGTAAGGCATGACCTTGCTTGAGTTGCTAGCATGTGAGTTGGCTGCTAGCCAGGAGTTGTCAGCCGACAGGCTGATGCAATCTCCAGTAACATGTGACCTGGCCAGAAGAATGACACTGCACAATGGCACAGGTGCTATCATTTAAAGAGGTCTGCAGCCCATGGAGTTTGGTGCTAGAGTTGTATATAAGCAGTGCTTTTTTTCTGGAGAAAAGGGTACCGGAACTCTTGGATTACATTTCCTCGAGAGTAGATGGCGATTAAATTGTAATGCAATTAATAGAAGAAAAGGTGCTGGAACTCAGTTCCGGTGAGTTCCACCAGAAAAAAAGCCCTGTATATAAGACTAGCAAATGCAGCCTGAAGTGTTGGTTGGTTGGTTGTGTGTGTAGTGGTGGAGTGCTGAAGAATTGGAAGGAGCAAGGAGGAGCAGAGGAAGCTGTTCAGAAAGACCTGCTGAAGCCCCAACACTGAAAGCTGATACCCAGGCGGAGAGCTGCTGGAACTAGCATTCGGGTTGGTTGGAAATAATACAGTGACTGTGTAGCTAAGGGGTGGGATTTCCACCTGGGAACTTGGAGGAAGGCATAGGCATTGTTGTATTTCATGCTCAGCTTTGCAATAAAGATGTTTGGCTTTAACTTCCTGGAGGAGTATTTATTATGGTCTGAAAATCCTTCAAATAACCTTTGCCAATCCCTTTTGAGGAACCTGTGGCAAAACAGTAGGTCAAAAACATCTGGGGACCCAAGGTTGGAGAACACTGCTATAGAGACACTCAGCAAGAGCGGCCCAAAGACATGGTACTTCTCATGAGCGACCTCACTTCCCGAACTGTGCCTAGCACCAGACTACACTGCTCTAGGCTCCATCCTCCCTTGGCATTCTCCTTCCCCCCTCCAACGGGATTTTGCCCCTTCACTTGTCAGTGATCTTTTTCTTCGTTCTTCCTCTTGTAAACCAACGGTGTGTAATCTTCACAGCGACCATGAAGGAGCCTGCAGTTCTGCCAAGCTGCGTTGTGCCCTGCCTCCACACACCAACAGCAAAGTTTCTGAAAGACTCCGGGAGAAGAAGCCTTTGCTTTTTTTTAACTGAAGCAACATAGGCAGTACTTTGACCCTTCATCTTGTACAATCCATTAAAATGATTTAGTGTGTAAAATCTCATTTCATTTGTGTAATGGATCTGTACCAAGATTAACACCCCCTTTTGTAAAGTCTTCCCACCACTGCTTGCCTATGCCTTCTAATAAATGGAGCCTGACTCTGTCCTCCCTGCTAATGGCCTTGTCTGCATGTGGGAGCCCTTGGACCATCATCTGTCCCCCAGGCTGGGAACAGATGAACCCAGAACCGGTGCAGCACTTGCTCCAGGTACCGTAACAGGCACTTATGCAACCAACAAGTGCTGGTTTGTTTTTGTTTACTTAACTTTTGTGCCACAGTAAAAAAATATTTTGCACTGCCACAGTGTTGAGTATCTTGTGTACATCAAGTGGTAACAATGCCAATTAAATCCATTTCAATTCCAGGTTGTAACACAACAAAATGTGGAAAGTCAAAGGGTGTGTGTGAATGCTTCTGCAAGGCACTGTAAATCTGCATAGGATTAGGCTGTTTGATATATTGAACTCTACAGAGTCAGTCTAATTTATTTACATGTGCAGGTCATGCCAGAGATAAACTTATGGTTCTTTTTATTTAAAGATCTGGGCACATCATAACAATTCAGGAAAGGGAAACCTCTGACTTTAGTAATGTGCGAACAATGTAGATAAGTGGATACATACAACTTTGTATACACCAAACATTAGCCAATTACACATTGAAGCGTATGCATATATGCTCTAAAATGCATTTCTGATTCCTTTGTGGCAGACTTGTTTACTGCAAAAGTAAGACAAAAATATGCAAAGGTGCTGTACAACACTATTTTTATTTTTTTGTCCCGAGTCACATCCTTCATAGACAGAAAGTAAGTGAAAAATACAACCACCTGTCTCTGGAAAGAGTTTTGAAAGGACAATACTTGGGGGGGGGGGAGTTGGGAAGCTTGAAATGTGCTATGCCTTTTTATTTATTTTTAGGTCACCTTTAAGGCTGCAACTCTCCCAAGGCATCAGACACAATAAAAGGAAAAATACAAATAAAAATCAAATCAAAACAGGGATTACAAATAAAAACAGCAGCCCAATAATAAAGAAAAGACCAATGAGAAGGACAGGTTGCTTACTTGTAACTGTGGTTCTTCAAGTTGTCATCTGTGCATTCACACATATGGGCTCTGTGCCTGCGTTGAGACTGCTTCGGGAAAGTTCTATAGCTTAGGAATTCGGGCGGGAGCCCCTCCCCCTCACGCGTGCTCCTTAGTGCGGCTCCCACCCGTCTCCTCAGTTCCTTGAGACCACCTATTGCGATCCCGGGGCCGAATGAAAAGAATGTTCATGTCGACATCAATGCTGGTCCCAACGTTGACATGGACAGTCAGAAAGGTAACCCAGTGGTTGAACCCAGCAGGTAGACCCATCGAAATAGACAGAGACACTGAAGCGGGGATGGCAGGTGTGTTGTGTGAATGCACAGATGCCCGCTTGAAGAACCAGAGTTACAGGTAAGCAACCTGTCATCCTTCTTTGTGGTCTCTGTGCATCACACATATGGGCAGAGTAGCAAGCTGACTTACCAGGAGGTGGGTCGTTGTCGCCTTAGTGGATAACAGAAGAAAGGACCGCCCGGCCAAAGACATTCTTTGCTCGAGCCCGTGCGTTGAGGCTATAATGCTGAACAAATGTCATCGGAGTGGCCCAGGTAGCTGCTTTGCAGAGGTCTGGTAAGGAAACTCCTCAAGCAAACACCACAGATGTGGAAACCACTCTGGTTGAGTGAGCACGGATGGGACCAGGTGGCGGAGTCTTGGTGAGTTAATAGGCGACTTCGATCGAACGATCCATTTGGCAAGACACTGAGAGGAAACTGGTTGGCCAAGGTTCAGTTCCCCGTACCAGAGGAAGAGTCTCAGTAAGCAGTGAAATGACTGTGCGAGCTTTGCAGAATGCAAGCGCTCTGTGGACGTTCAGAGAATGAAGGGAGCACTCTAAAGGAGATGACGGGGCTGGAAAAAATGCCAGGAGGGTGATGTCCTGGTTGACATGGAAGTTGGAGACGACTTTCAGCAAGAATGCCATGTCAGGTTGGAGGACCACCTTGTCCTTGTGAAAAGTCATGTAAGGTGGGTCCACCCGAAGGGCACATAGCTTGCCAGCCCATCTGGCCAATTTGATGGCCACCAGGAATGCAATCTTCCAGGTGAGAAGATGGAGATCTGAAGTTGCCATGGGCTCGAACAACTGGGATTGGAGAGCCCGAAGGATGAGTGGGAGGTCCCAATACGGAACCAAGGCGCAAACTGGTGGAAGGATGTTCCTCAGGCCCTTCAAGAAGCATTTGACGAGGGGATGAGTCAACAGTGTGCCAGATGTGGGGGTCAGGCGGTGGGCAGAAATGGCAGCAAGGTACACTTTGATAGAAGAGTACTTCAGTCCCTGGGACATTAGCAAGTGAAGGAACGCAAGAATGAGCTCTGTCGAGCAACTGATTGGATCAGCCTGGTGGGCGAGGATGGAAGCAGAGAATTTCGCCCATTTCCTGAGGTAGGAAAGGCATGTGGATGGTTTATGAGCTACCATTAGGACCGCTTGAACCCCAGTCGACAGGTCGTTGTTGTGCATAGTCAACGGATATGCCATGCTGTGAGGCGGAGTATCGCTGGGTCTGGGTGGAGAATCTTCCCGTGATCCTTCAACAGAAATGTCGGCTGGCATGGAAGGGCCCAATACTCGCCCCTGGAGAGACGGAGGAGGTGTGAATACCAGTGCTGCCTTAGCCACCATGGGGCTACTAGAATGCAATTGGTACATTCTCGCTGGATTTTGGCAACCACTTTGGTTAGAAGTGGGATTGGTGGGAATAGGTAGAAGAGCATCCCGTGCCATCTGAGGAGAAACGCGTCCATTACGGAGTGAGGGTCCCAACCCACCTGACTGCAGAAGGACTTGCACGCCGTGTTTTCTGCAGTGGCAAAGAGGTTCATGGTTGGGGTGCCCCATTCATGGAAGAGGCAAGATCGAATTCGATGGTCGAGCTGCCACTCGTAGGACTCGAAGGAGATACAACTGAGGTCATCTGCTAAATGCAGATGTCTTTGCCAGCGATGTGGACTGCGACGAGTGTGATATGTCTGGTCAGAGCCCAATTGAATAGGCGGAGGGTAAGGCTCAACAGTCTGGCAGAATGCGCCCTGCCTTGTTTGTTCAAGTAGGCAATGACGGTGTTGTTGTCTGTCACCACTTGGACTTTCTTGCCCGAGAGAGAGTGTTCAAAAGCCTTCAGGGCATTCCAGACGGCCCAGAGTTCAAGGATGTTGATGTGGTTCCTCGGGTCTCGACGCGGCCATAGGCCCTGTATAGTCTTGGCCTCATAGTGTGCGCCCCAGGCTATGAGGGAGGCATCTGTCGTCCAAGTGAGAGTAGCCTTGATCCCAGCAGGGATCGAGAGGCATATACAATTGGAGTCTTTCGAGTGGTCGAATGCTCAGAGAAACCAATTTTGGAGTGGGTGCATCTGTAGGCGGGTGAATGTGACCACTGGGATTGTTGCAGCCATAAGGCCTAGAAGTCTCTGGATTTCCCTGGGGTCCTGGGACGGGCGGAGCGGAAGAGCTTCGTTGCAGAGGTGAGTAAAGTTCGAACCCGGTCTAGAGGTAAGAATGCCCTGCTGGCTCGTGTATCGAGAAGAGACCCAATGAACTGTAGTTGTTGGACTGGTTGCAGGACAGACTTCTTTGGGTTCAGGCAAAGGCTGAGATCCCAAAAGGCTGAGAGGGTTGTCTGTAGGCGGAGACAATCCTTCGGAGAGGCGGAGACAGTCCTTCGTGGAATCCACCAGCAGCCAATCGTCAAGGTAGGGGAAGAGGATGACTTCAAGGGTGCGCAGGTAGGCACAAACGACAGCCACACATTTGGAAAAGCCCCTTGGGGTGGTAGAGAGGCCGAAGGGTGATATAGTGAACTGAAAGGCTTCTGGGCTGATGCAGAACCGGAGGTATTTCTGACTCGCTGGGTGAATGCTGATATGGAAATATGCATCCTGGAGGTCGATGGATGCCATCCAGTCGTTCCTGCATAGCAGCGACAGGACAGACTGGAGGGTGACCATGCGGAATTTCATCGGGGTGATGAAGAAATTGGGCTTGTTTGCACTACACGGGAACCGCGGGGGAGCAGAAGTCCCCCACGGTTCCCGTGTCGTGTGAACGCCAACCGGGGGTGCCCCCGTGGGAGGGCTGCATGTGGGAATTTTGCATCCTCTTCTCACACCTGATACATGGATTCCAGGCATTGTGCGGTAGCTGGTGTTGATGAGGGATTCTTCCAAGCAGAATGTACGGTGTCGAGGAGGGTTGGAAGAAACAGGATCGAAGTTGGAGTAGCAGTTGACGACTGGACGACATTGAAGACCGTATCCTTGAAGGTAGGTTCTTCGAATTGTGAATCCATCCCTAGTGCATGGGCCATCCTCTGAACGTGTTGAACGAAGGAGCCCAAGTCCTCAGATGGTGAGATTGCCACTTTGGACCCGACAAGGGGGTCAGGAGAGGAGGAGTCTGGTGAATTGACTGCAGATGATTCGGAGTCTGAGGTATAGCTTTCCGGAGGGGAAGTGGTTTCCTGGCGAGGGGCCGACAATGGAAGAGTACCCTGTTGAGGTGCTTCCGTAGACTGCTTGGTAAGTTGTGGAGACCTGGAATGTCTTGGCTGTTTTGGTGGCGGTTGGTCCCATTGGGAACCAACAAGGGAGGGGCTTCAGGATCGAGACCAATAATGGCTGGAGTGGTGTCGATACTGATGCCATTGTACGTCGTAGCCTTTCCAGTAGGATTCCTTGCGATAGGGACGATGAAGGTCCCGGTCGGGAAGATAAGTCAAACCATACGAGGCTACAGAGTAGTGGGATTCTAACTCTGAAGGGGAGCACAACTGAGATAGGCGGTCGTGGCCTTTGCGATGGTGTCGACAGGAAGGACTAGCAGTCATAGAACCTGAAAAATCATGGTGTCGAGTCCACTCAGATTTGGTTTAGACCGAGTGACGGGTCGGTATTCCCTGCTGTGAGTCTACGATCTTGCCCTCTGACATAGAAATGGCCTGGGCCCTTGAGCCTGAGGAGCCCTTAGAAGTTGGAGACTTGGATTTGCTACGGGTGGCATTGATAGGGGTCTTTATGTGCCTGACGGTTGGAGGCTCTGCCGTCGATCTTGAGGGAAGGGCGACACTGCTTTCGAGGCTGACGGGGTTGTGATCCCTGCCGTTCTTTCCTCCTTTTTTCTTTGCATTTTTTGGTCTCCTCTAGAATCTTTTTAGCTTTTTTCACGAGTTTCCTCACAATGGTGGTTTCTAGAGACTTGCCCGGTGTGTTGTCGCTTGAGGCAGCAGTGTTCTCTGCTCAAGTGGAGAGGGCCGTTCCTGGAGGGGGGGTTCAGCAACCACTTTGAGAGCCTTGTGCCAGAGGGCAGCTTTTAGTTTATCCACACGGTGTTTACGTGCTTGTTGGGTGAAGGCCTGACAGTGGCTGCGCAAGAGTCGACTTTGTGGCCTTCCCTGAGGCAGATAAGGCAAAGGGGGTGCCCGTCTACTGGGGGCAGCTTGGCACTGCATCTTGTGCACTTCCTGAAGGATGCTTTGAGTGGCATATCAAAGGAGAAGATGGGAGGAGAGGAAAGACGAGAATTGGCGTGTGTTTTTTTAAAAAATAGTAAAAAGAACGAAGAGGAGGAAATATAGTAGAAAAGCAAGAAAAAGAACGATGAATGATCTGCAATCCAAGAGAACTTCCCAGACACGACTAGCTGGTGAGGCGGTCGAAGAGGAACTGAGGAGACGGGCAGGAGCTGTGCGTGAGCGGGAGCGGCTCCCTCCCGAATTCCTAAGCTATAGAACGTTCCCGAAGCAGTCTGTCTCAGCACAGGCGCAGAGCCCATATGTGTGATGCACAGAGACCACAAAGAAGAACAAGTGGCACTTTCCTGAAGACCTGCAAAGAAGGGTCCTGATGAACCCCCAACGGAAGCCACTACCAAAAAAGCCACTACCCTTGTATTCACCAACCTATCCATGCTTGGTGGCAGGCAAGTGAGAAGGGCCTCTGTAGATGACCTCAGAGTGTGGATAGACTAGTACAGGTGAAGGTGGTCCTTGAAATAACTGGGACTTAAGCTCTTTAAAGCTTTAGGGGTTAAAACAAGTACTTTAAATTGAGCTCAGTTATGCTCCAGCAACCAGTACAACTGGCACAGTATTGGTATCACATGAACCGACCATCCAGCCCCCACAAATATCTGGGCAACCACATTCTGCACCAGCAGATGTTTCCAACCCATCTTTAAAGGCAGCCGCATACAAAGGGTATTACAGTAGTCCAGCATGGATCACCAGAGCATGAATAACCAAGGCAAGATCAGCCTTCTCCAGATAAGGTTGCAGATGGTTTACTAACCTAAACTTGCAAAATGTACTGCTGGCCACTGCCATCACCTGAGCTTCCCCAGTTAGCACCATCTAGGAGCACCCCCAAACTGTACACTTTTTAAATTTCCCCACAGCACCTTTGCAAATTTTCCTCTCATTTCCCCCCCAACGATTGGTGCAGCTCTCTTGTTTCTAGAATGTCTTTTGCTACCAGTAAAACAAAAGTTTTCATGAAATAGTCCTTTGTATATAAATCTAGCAGACAGTTGCCCTTCAGGGTTAAAAGTATTATGGCTATTATTTTACAAATTCCAGGTAACTAAAGTGGACAGTGTTCAGTTGAAATAATTATCAATCTATCTGTTATAACCTAGATCATCCACAATAATGATAGTACTTGAACCAAACTATTTGGTGGGTTTCTGCATCTACTGAAGGGGGCTCTAGCCTGTTAAAGCCTAACTTGGAATTTAAGTTACACACACAGGGTGGGCTTGCACATCACACCAAGCCACCCTGCAAATAAGCCAACATGGGCTGGTTGCTCGCTGAACAACCCACAGTACTCCCAACATAGGATCAGATTTGCTGTGGCATGTTCTCCCCCTCATTCACCCTCAGTTCTCCAGCTGGCTCCGACAGAAATCCCAGGCATTTTTGTGCAGAACTCCTCATTGCCTTGGTCCCTATATCAGCACCCTTTCTGCAATTGGTATGCTGGGCTTGCGGGCTACCGAGGGACACCCCCCCCCCGGCCACATCAGCTCGCCAAATGGAATTAATTTTCAGAGCCCTTATGAACACAGTGAAGCAATCGCCAGCTCCCCCCCCCCCCGGACTTTTGCTGTTGCACAAGTGCACAACTCCACCTCTCCAATATTTAGCGAGGCATCCCTGTATTCCCCTCTTCCACTTCGGCACTTACATTGCTAGCTAGCAAACACCTTTTTTTAAAAAAAGGCTGCTTCATGCTACATTAAAGTAAGCACACCTGCTCCCAAAGTAAGGACACATGCTGGCAAAGCACCTTCTGTCTAGCTGCTTTCTACTCCCCCCACCCTTCCTGCTTGCCGCTTTCTTCCATTGCTAGCAGTCACATCTTGATATGGGTTACAGAGCAGTGAGGCAAAGCAGAGGGGGAAATTGCAGAAATTTTAAGGCAGCTGTCATTTGCTCCTGCACACTTGTGCAAGACCAAAAATTAAAGAAAAAAGAGTTGTGAATGTGTTTAGGACACTCTCCGCTGTCCTTTCTGCATGATTTTTAGGGGCACGGGGTGGAGGACACTGAGAAGGGATGAGGAGGATAGTGAGAGCACAAGGAGCAGCATGGGGGGTTTGCTGCCCTGGCCAGGTGGTTCTCTAGCCATTCCTGGTAACCCATGATAAAATCGCCCTACCGGGTTTGGACAACACAACAAGCCACCATGGGTATGAACCACCCTAAAACAAGCCATTGATTCTTGTAAAGAAAGTAAGTAAGGCACCCTGCAGAAAAGTAAAAGCCACCCTGCAGAAAACGCACTGGGTTTGCACGACACAACAACCCACCATGGTGGATCACCCATGATGGGTTGTTGTGTCATGCAAACCAGGTCACACACACACACACACACACACACACACACACACACACACACACACACAGAGTCACAATCAAACAGGCTTTCTGACCTTCATGGATGTGTCCAAAAACATGAAGGCGTGGTTGTATTCGTCTCTGGACTGTATTCAGCAATTCAACACACCCCACTCTTTGCATTTTCTTGGGAACCCAATCTAGGAAACCTTTAAAATAAAGAAATACAATATAAAAGAAGAACAAAGAAACTTATTATCTGAGGAACTTCATACCCTGAATTTTAAAAAATCATATTGTTGAATGCCTCTCCTAACTTTTAAGAGAATATATGCAGAATTATCTTTAAAAGTGTATGTATTCATCGGCCAGTATAAAGAAATGAATAATATTTGAATAAAATGGAATAATCAACTATGCAAACAAAAGAGATTAGAGCTAATCTTGCCACTGACAGCCGTTTAAGGGAAAGTTCTCTTTCTGTGTGCGTGCGTGTGCGTGTGCATGTGCGAGTACTGGGCGGTGCTGGTTTTTCATAAATGTTGATTAAACTATTTCTGTTAATTAATTAAGGGGAAATCTCATTATCTATACCAATTATAGTTTAATAAGCTTAAAAACAGGGATGGGAGGTGAAATTCAGTTGGTTTGCATTTTAATACGAACCAGTCTAATTCGCACATCCTGAACTAAACGACGAACTGGAATACAATTGGCCTTTGGTTTTGTGATGCAGTCCTCTGATCAAAAAAATGCACACATTGCACACACATTGCATAGAAACATGTGTTCAAAATGTGTATATTGGGGGAAATGAGCATGAAAACATGTACAAATTTTCATGTGGACTTAAAAAATGAAAACTGATGCAGAGATGGGATGGAACAAACTTGTGCTTGAAAAAATGCAAATATAGAAAGTGAAATGGACAGATTCAGCCATTCCTACTTAAGATATAGGTTGCTAACCTGCATTCAATTAAGCTCATTTGAGTCCTATTGAAATAAGTGGGGCATCAGCTATAATGTTTAAGCCATGTTACCTGTTGCCAAGTTTTCATATACTACAGGCTATTAAGTGAAGATTCAGAGGCACCAGTGTAAGAAGAAAATCATTTCTAATCTGTTACATTTTTATTTTATTTTATTTATTTATTATATTTATCAATTGCCCATTTGGCCGGTCACCCGGCCACCCTGGGCGATGTACAACCAAAATACAGCAAAACAACACAATAAAATATAATAATTAGAACAATATAAAAAATTCTTATTAAAAACCTAACCCACCCCATATTCCCGCCTGAACAGCCATGTTTTTAATGCACGGCGGAAGCTCATCACGGAGGGGGCATGGCGAAGGTCACTAGGGAGGGAGTTCCATAATGTGGGGGCCGCCACAGAGAAGGCCCTCTTCCTAGTCCCCACCAGCCTGGCTGCTCTGGCTGATGGGATAAGGAGAAGGCCGTCCGTGGCAGACCTTGTTAAGCGGCCTACTTGATGTTGCTGGAGGCGCTCCTTGAGATAAGCTGGGCCGGAGCCATGTAGGGTTTTAAAGGTCAAAACCAACACCTTGAATTCGGCTCGGCAAGCAACTGGTAGCCAGTGCAACTCATTAAGCACTGGCGTGATGTGATCACGCCGGCGGCTGCCCTTAATCAGGCGAGCCGCCACGTTCTGTACCAGCTGAAGCTTCCGGACCGTCTTCAAGGGTAACCCCACGTAGAGCGCATTACAGTAGTCTAGGCGAGAGGAGACCAAGGCATGAACCACTGATGGGAGCAGGTGATTAGGAAGGTAGGGGTGCAGCTGCCGTATCAGATGGAGTTGATACAGCGCCGCCCGGCTCACAGCTGCCACCTGAGCCTCCATGGACAGCTGGGAGTCAGTTCAGTTTATTTAGTTACGGTCATAGACCAAACGTAAAAAACATACATACATACATCATGTTATTTATTTACAAGAGTAAAGATAAAACAAATATATTAAGATAATTTAGTTTTGTCTTTAAGATGGTTTTATCGACTGTTTCCTAATCTTACATGCCTGGGCACAAAATCTTGCCACTCTCTGAGTTATCTCATTTCTTGAACCCGATAGGAGGAGAGAGACGTAAAATGAATCTGATCTGCCTGGAGCATTTCTTAAAATTGAAGCAATGTAAAAGGAACGAATGTCCTTGTAGTAACTGCAGTGTAATAATACATGGGTAATTGTTTCTACCTCGTTCGATTGGCATGGGCAGGTTCGCTGGGGATAGGGTGTTCCTCGGTATCTGCCCTCCAAAAGAGCTGATGGTAAAGAATCAAAGCGCGCCAGTGTAAACGCCCTGCGATGTGTTGGTATTACCAGGTCGTTAAGATAATCCTCAGGGGCGCAATTCTTGGTGTAAATCAGAGGTGGCATGTAACTGGCTGCACAAGCTCTGTCCTCCTGCAAGGCAACGTCCTTAATACGTTCACTAATTATTTCCTTGGCCTTTATATATCCAAATTGTAGGAGCACTGGGGGAGAAAACCCATACTGTTGCAGTTTTTCCTCCACCAATTCTACCCATCCGCCCTTCAATTTATCTATCAATATCAGAGGGGATAGTCCTTGTGGGCTGAGGTTTAATTTCAACCAATAGTTGATTATATTTATCCAGGCTCGTGCTTTGATGGGGATTAGGCCCGCCTCTAATCTAAGTAAGGCGTTAGGGGTTCCATATGGAGTGCCGAATATGGAGCGTAAGAATTTTGTCATAATTACCTCCAAGGGGCGAGGGTCTTTATAAATGCATACTTGGGAGCCATACAATAGTTGGGCTAAGACTTTTCCCTGAAAAACTTTGATAACGGATGGTATGTGGGAGCCACCTTCCGTGAAGAAGAATCTTAGAATGGCTGAAGCTGTTCTTTGGGCGTGCTCGGCAGAATGTGCTATTTGAGCCCTCCACGATCCAGAAACTTGGAAGACTACACCCAAGTATTTAAAGATTTTGACCTGTTCAATAATATGATCGTTTAGCCTCCAGTTATGCTTTGTGAATCTTGCTGAAAAGACCAGAATCTTGGTCTTGTTATAGTTTATAACAAGCTGCTCCTCGGTGCAGTACGCTGAGAGAGCACGTAGGGCTCTCCTAAGGCCTACTTCTGTGTATGATAAAATAACTATATCATCTGCATATAGTAGGGCGGGAACCGGGCGGTTTGCAAGTTTTGGCGGATGGCAGCTAGCATCTGATAAAGTGGTGACCAAGGAATTTATATAAAAATTAAATAACAGGGGGGCCAAGATACAGCCTTGTTTAACCCCTCTGTTTAATGGAATTGGGGATGATAGGTGGCCCTGCGGGTTGCATCTTACTCTGAGAGTGTTTTTTTCATGGAGGATTTGAATAAAGTGTTGTAATTTAATTTGGGGCGGGTTTTGGGTCTCTTAGTAGATTTAATATTTTTTGATTATTTTCTTTGCTGGCTAAGGTTTTCTTTCTATTGGTCCCATTTTTCATCTTGATTGACCCTATGGGTTTCTCATCTGTTTTTTTGCCAGCGTGCTTTTTACTCGTTGAGCCATTGGAAGTTAAAGAAACAGTTGTATGTATCAGCGGAAAATTCTGTTCTTCGTTCTTCGCTGTAGTTTGGATGCTATTAGGATTATGTCTCGCTCTTAGTTTAGACAACACCAGCTCTGTTAGAGTTGTTAAGAGTGCCTTGCATTCTGAAAGGAAGTCTTTAATTTGGGCTAGGTCTCCTGCCCATCGTGTAGTTAGTTCTCGTATCAGGTCGTGTTGAGTGCGTAATAAGTTTGCAGCTAGAAGGTGATCAGAATTATTGTCTTCGTCGTTGCTTTGCTGAATCGAGTTAGTGTTCAGTTGTGAAGGAGAGATATTAGAGTTATTATTGTTGGTGCCGCTAGAAGCGTATGATGGATTGAGTGAATTGGAAATGCCTTGAGACTTAAAGTCAGGGAGAGGTTCGTCCATGGTAGCTAACTCCTCAGCTAACTCCTCAGCTAGGCTGCGTCCGCCTGGGTCCTGTAATGTCCAATCAGGTTTTCCTGACATACAGTATGGTCCCAGAGACCAGTCTAAAATCTCCTCCCCACAAGGAGGGTTTTCCTTTTCCTTTTGTTCCACAGTGGGGCAGAAAAAGTCAGTAATTTTTAGTTGAGCCTTGGCTGCTTTAATGGCCAGAGAGACATCTGTAGTCTCTGGGGCCAGGCCCAGTTGTTTATAGTTCCCTCTAGTGAGGACCATATCAAATGTCAGGTGATAATGACAACAACAAAATGAGCTCACCTTGTTAGTTCAGGGAATTCCAAGACTATAATCTGTGTCAGTAGCTTGTGTTTGTTTAAATTAGAGGAGTTCCCGACGGCTGTGTCCCCGGATAAGGAGTCCGCAATATCTGTTGACCAGTAGATGTTTTCCTTCTACCAGGAGATTGTTTTCTTTCTGCTCTCTTTGCTTCCTATTCTTTTAGTACTAAATAATGGAATGTTGAGGTGTTGAAATGTTGAAATATTAAGAGGAGTTCATTGGTAGATTACCGAAGTTCAACAGCTAACGGCAGCTGGGGACCTTGAAGGGATACTCCGTGGCAGCACGTCCAGGTTGGTGGAATAGGGATAAAAATAGTTTTTATAAAAGAAAGGACGGCGGCACGATAAAAGTAGCAGTAAAATGGTAAGTAAAACTAGATAAGTAAAAAGTAAAATGTAAATATTTAGATGCTTAAAAAGCTACAAGGCTACAGAGCATACAAAACCCTGCACTCCTCACGGCCGCCATCTTTTCCCTTAAACAGCTTGGTCCCCCAGCTGGGAGTCTAGAATGACCCCCAAGCTGCGGACCTGGTCCTTCAGGGGTAGATGTACCCCATTCAGCACCAGGTCAACATCCCCTAACCTTCCCTTGTCCCCCACCAGAAGTACCTCGGTCTTGTCGGGGTTCAGTTTGAGCATGTTCCTTCCCATCCAGCCAGCCACTGACTCCAGGCACTTGGACAGGGTCTCAACGGCCAACCTCGGTGAGGACTTAAAACAGAGGTAGAGCTGCGTGTCATCCGCATACTGATGACACTGCACCCCAAACCTCCTGATGATAGCTCCCAGCGGCTTGAGGTAGATGTTGAATAACATCGGGGAGAGGATGGAACCCTGCGGCACTCCACAAGTGAGCAGCCGAGGGTCCGAAGCCTCCTCCCCGAGAACTACCCTCTGATACCTTCCAGAGAGGAAGGACCGGAACCACTGCAATACAGTGCCTCCCAAGCCCAACCCCTCCAGACGGTCCAGGAGGATACCGTGGTCAACGGTATCAAAAGCCGCTGAGAGATCGAGGAGGACTAGAAAGGAGCATTCGCCCCTATCCAAAGCCCTCCTCATATCATCCACCAAGGCGACCAAGGCCGTCTCCGTCCCATGTCCAGACCTGAAGCCCGACTGGCACGGATCTAAATAATCGGCTTCATCCAAGTGTGCCTTCAACTGAGCACCCACCACCCGCTCGATCACCTTGCCCAGAAATGGTAAATTGGAGACTGGGCGACAAGTTGTTTAAATCCTGGGGATCCAAGGAGGGCTTCTTTAGAAGCGGTCTTATTACTGCCTCCTTGAGGGCTGATGGCATCACTCCCTCCTCGAGGGAGGCATTCACCACCGCCTTGATCCCCTCACCCAGTCTCTCCCTGCAGCTCATGATGAGCCAGGACGGGCAAGGATCAAGCAAGCAGGTGGTCGGCCTCACAGATGAAAGCACCTTGTCCACTTCATCAGAAGGAAGAAGCCGAAACCGATCCCACAATTTAATTGTTACATTTTAAATGGTATTAGTAATAATATATGTGTTGAGGGCTATGCATTTTTATTTGTTCTTTAATTAAAATAGTTTTCACAGAACAGGTGAGAAAAATGAAAGTATTTGGAGAAAATCTTTTGTGGTTACTCTCTTTTAGCATCAGAACAAAAGTACTAAAGTAACGACATACCTGCATGCCATGCCTTAAGAAGAAACTGATTAATTTAATTTGGATTTTGATAGATTCAGAGTTAAAAATCTGATATGGTACGGTGGGGCTTTAGTAGTTTCCAGCTGAGTTCAGAAAAGCATTCCTGTCTTCTATTCCCATTCCATGCAGTCTCTTTTTTTCTTCCCCCCTTTTCTAGATCTAATTAATTATTAACAGAAATAGACCTGCTAGTTGGAGTAGTTTGGATTGTTCCATATCTGGTAATAGCCTGCTGGGCTTTTTTCACACAGTACAACATAAGTATGACAATGAGAAGTTGGGAAGGAACCCCATCTGCCCATTTAAATTAGCTTGTATCCTATTTCTTTTTCAAAGGACCAATAGAAATAATGTGTTCTCCTGCCACTCCCAGCCCCCTCAACCTGTTTTAGCAATCTAGATATACATAGAATCTCATACTTGCTTTGTGGTTTTTGATAGGTATGTGGTCTTCACCTGAAGGCTATGGGCTGGCAAAGTGGTAGAATTAGAGCTTGGACTCCATGCACAGGAATTCAGCTAATTCCCTAGGGTCTTTTCAGCAAATTCTCTCACACTGCACTCAGAATTGCAACAGTGTACATTGAACTGAAAGCTGCTGTTAATCCTCACAGCCAGATCATTGTACTTGTATAAAACTCATGTTTCCAAACATACATTTGTCTCATTCACACATTATATTTTATATCCTAATATACACAGAGGCCCAGTTCACAGAATTGTTGTGAATTCTGACATATTGTTGATGAGCTTGAGTACTGCCCAACCTGCTTGGATTCGCCTTCATTTGTTCAAGCCAAGATTCGTATGCCTAGCTTCA
This sequence comes from Shinisaurus crocodilurus, assembly GCA_021292165.1. Taxonomy (NCBI): domain Eukaryota; kingdom Metazoa; phylum Chordata; class Lepidosauria; order Squamata; family Shinisauridae; genus Shinisaurus; species Shinisaurus crocodilurus. The sequence continues at coordinate 187,445,000 of CM037879.1, forward strand.
GATTATTAGGAGAACAACAAGCCACCATTCCTGGTTTGGATGCAATAATAAACTTTTGCTTGCTGGCGATTTCCTGGTTAGTTTAGCCACTCCCGCTGGCTGGAACAGATAAATGATACGCAAGAATTTACAGCAATTCTGGTTTATCATTATGTGTAATGCGGCCTGATCAGCCCTTTGTTAAGTGTACTTGCATCATGGACGTGGACCTCCCCGCATTATTGGCTTTAATTGAATTCTGATCTTGATGTTATTTTTTTTAAAAATCCAGGTTCTAACATTGTTGCTCTGAACAGATTCTTGTGCAACTTTAATTTCACTTTTCTCATGCAGTGTTTGAGCACAATGTTTAAAACAGCCCTTCTATGTGTAGAAGGCACCTTCCACATATAGAAATACATCTCTGGATCTGAAAAATTAGTACTTTTTCTCTCCATGTGAGTTGTCATGACCTCTGTCAGGTATGCACTTGCTCGGACAAATGTAATATATGAACCACTGTGACAATTCTTCCAGCTATTGCAATAGCAAAAATTACTGCTGGTCAGATCAGCAATCTTCCTCGTTTGTACATTTCATTTGTGCATCTGAATGCTTCCCTGAGGATTATTAAGGCTGTTTCTGTGTAATCACTAGGCACGACTATGTGGGCCATAGAACTATAGCAAGTCAGAGGACACAATTGTTATTAGTACTGTTACCTGACCTCAGCTTCTAGACTATGTGGCACAGATAGATAGATAGATAGATAGAGCGAGCACTAAGAGCTAACATGGCTGCAAGGTGTTAAAAGTCCCAAATATGGAATGTTAATGGCAGTTCAAAGTTGCAGTTTCCTGCACAACTCTTCACCTGAGCTTTTGAAAAGTACATGGTTCAGGGCCATATCCATGGTGTCAGGAGCTTACCTGGACAGTCAGTCCACCTGCCAAATAGCTGGCAGCTAAAGTAGCACTACAGAATCAGACTGCTCGTTCACAACTGCTGAACAGCTTATATTGAACTCTCCTTCCCAAAACTAAGAACAGAAAGGAAAGTGCCCAAGGGAAAAAATATCTGAGCAGCAAACAGATGTGCGACACTGGAAAACTCATTCTGTTTGAGCTCAATGGACACAGCAGACCAAGTCAGAGGGGGGGGGGGTGTTCGGCTTCCACAAAATTGCTTAAAATATTTGCGCAAATTTGGAGCCGAGAACTATGTTTCTCTAGTGCAATTGGACTTGTACAAATTGTGTAAATTAGCACAAACAGCAATTTGCACAAGTCCAATCAGGGTCAACTCGATAGATTCGAGTTGTTGTTGTTCTTGTTGTAGCATTTAACATGAGAAGTATGGAAACCTCCCCCTCTCACTGCATATGCGCACACTCCACTTTAACCACCTTGAATTTTCTGACACTTATTTTTAGATTTGTGCAAAATTTGGGCCTCCACTCTGCAATTTGTGCAAATTTACGCAATTTGTGCAAATTGCATAAATTTGCGCAAATTGCGGAGTGGAAGCCCAAATTTTGTGCAAATTCCCTGGTCTTTAAAATAAAGAAAAAAGCCTGTTTTAAAAATGGAAGCCCGCATGCTGGCTCGACTCATTTATTTATTATTTTTTTTATTTTTTTTTAAATCACCCATCTGGCCAGCCACCTGGCCACCCTGGGCGATGTACAATCAGGATAAAATACAATAAAACACCATTAAAACAATATAAGAGGTTTTTTTTTTAAAAAAAAAACCTAACCCACCCCATATTCCCGCCTGAAATACCATGTTTTTAAAGCCCGGTGGAAGTTCATCAGGGAGGGGGCATGGCGAAGGTCACTGGGGAGGGAGTTCCATTTCATTTCATTTCATTTTTATACCGCCCAATAGCCGAAGCTCTCTGGGCGGTTTACAACAATTAACAAGACAGTCCCTGCCCGCAGGCTTACAATCTAAAAAGACACTTGGGGCCCTCTTCCTAGTCCCCACCAGCCTGGCTGCTGTGGCTGATGGGACAAGGAGAAGGCCATCCGTGGCAGACTTTGTTGAGCGGTCTACTTGATGTTGCTAGAGGTGCTCCTTGAGATAAGCTGGACCGGAGCCGTATCTACTATATAAATGTGAAAGTTTGTCCATCCGTCCATCTGTATGTCCGTTCGGTTTGCGTGCATCGCATAGGCTCCTACACGGTTGGACGGATCCGCCCCAAACTTGGCATGCATACCCAAGGACAAAGACTGGCGGGTTCAAATCTCTGAAAAAGCCCTCACTGCGCCTGTACGGCCGAAAATAGATGAGAGCCAATGGTGTCACTTGGAATGTCCACAGGGGCCATTCAGGAGCAGTTATGCAAATTGCTCCACCGACATATAGAATGTTGGTATGAACTGCCACCACAGGGGCCCAATCAGGAGCGGATATGCAAATCTCTCCTGCATCAAAACAGAATGTTCAAATGAACTACACGGGGGGGGGGGAGCTGGGATTACATTGTTGGGTAGTCCTAGGGGGGGGGAGCTGGGATTTCATTGTATGGTCCCAGGGGGGAGCAGGGATTTCATTGTGTGGTTCGGGGGGGGAACAGGGGTTTCACTGTAAAGTCCCGGGGGGAGGAAACAGGGAATTCATTGTTGTGTAAACCTGGGGGGGGGAGCTGGGATTTCATTGTGTAGTCCGGGGACACACACACAGGGATTTCATTGTACAGCACTGGAGGGGGGAGCAGGGATTTCATTGTGTAGTCCGGGGGGGGGGGGAACTGGGATTTCATTGTTGTGCACTCCCGGTGGGGGACACAGGGATTTCACTGTGTAGTCCCAGGGGAACAGGGATTTCATTGTGTAGACCCGGGAGAGCAGGGATTTCATTGTGCAGTCCCGGGGGAAAGGGAACAGGGATTTCATTGTGTAGTCCAGAGGGGGAAGCAGGGATTTCATTGTGTAGTCCCGGGGGGGGGAGCAGGGATTTCATTGTGCAGTCCTGGGGGAGCTGGTAGTCCTGCGGGAGCTGGGATTTCATTGTGTAGTCCCAGGGGAGCTGGTAGTCCCGGGGGACCTTTCCTATGGAGGGATTCAAAACAGCGGACAGTTACCTTAAGGAATTTCGAACAAATAGTGCCTATAGGGAAATGACCACCCGTGCAACGCCGGGTAAAAAAAGCTAGTAGGGTTTTAAAGGTCAAAACCAACACCTTGAATTCAGCCCGGCAAGCAACTGGTAGCCAGTGCAACTCCTTGAGCACTGGTATGATGTGATCTTGCCAGCGGCTGCCTTTAAACAGGCGAGCCACTGCATTCTGTACCAGCTGTAGCTTCCGAACCGTCTTCCAGGGTAACCCCACGTAGAGCGCATTACAGTAGTCTAGGCAAGAAGAGACCAAGACATGAACCACCGATGGGACCAGATGATTAGGAAGGTAGGGGTGCAGCTGCCGTATCAGATGGAGTTGATACAGCGCTGCCCAGCTCACAGCTGACACTTGAGCCTCCATGGACATCTGGGAGTCTAGAATGACTCCCAAGCTGTGGATTTGGTCTTTCAGGGGTAGATGTACCCCATCCAGCACCAGGTCAACATCCCCTAACCTCCCCTTGTCTCCCACCAGAAGTACCTTGGTCTTGTCGGGGTTCAGCCTCAGCATGTGCCTTCCCATCCCATCTATGACTCATGTCATAGAATCATGGAAATGTAGAGTTGGAAGGCCATCGAGTCCAACCCCCTGCTCAATGCAGGAACCCAAGTCAAAGTATCCCTGACAGATGGCTGTCCAGCTGCACCTTGAATGCCTCCAGTGTGGGAGAGCCCACGACCTCCCTAGGCAGTTGGGTCTATCGGCGTATTGCTCTAACAGTCAGGAATTTTTTCCTGATGTCCAGGCGGAATCTGGCTTCCTGTAACTTGAGCCCATTATTCCGTGATTTGCAATCTTGGATGATCGAGAAGAGATCCTCGATCAGATCAAGTCAGCGCCAGTGCAGGGTTGACAAAACGGAATCTGTGGAGCCGCGTCAAGAAAATCTGTTGGATTTTCACACACCCTGCTGTTGGATTCCTCACACATTCCCTTCTTCTAGGGGAGGCTTTTATAGTGCCCTGCCTCATTCACAGAATTTTATGGGCAGTTCAGAGGACAACATCTTCCACTCTTAAGCCTCAGATGTTTTCCATGGCTTCTTTTGTCTTTTTCCTTACCACAAATAATCTGTTAAGTGGAAAAAGGCAGAATTGCTGCACAATGTCTTCTAATTCATAGTGCTAGCAGCGCTCTGTCTGGAAGCACCCAGAGACTGAAATCCAAGTTGTTGCTGTTCCAGTTGCTGGAAATAGTTAATTGTAAATAACATAAGGCTGTACATAAAAGCGAAAAGTATTTCCACTTCAAAAACTTTGCAAACTAAAATCCATGAAATTAACTTCTCCATTAAATTAAGCATTATTTATGTTGAGCATGTTTTTGTTTGCATGCAATATCAGCCTTCTGAAGCTTTTCCATATGTTTGCAGCTTATTATGTACACCTGACTACACAAACTAAGAATAATTGATTACACCTAGCTAACAATTAGAGATTGCTTTAGATCCTCAACCCCACCCCTACTGTTTGGTTACTTGAAAACAGAAATCTACAACTGGCAGGAAAGTATAAATCTTTGTCACCAACAATCAGACAGACTGGTTCTGAAAAAGACTTTAAAAAGAAATGAAAGCTCGTTTAAAAATATAAAAGACAAAAGTAGTTTCCTCTAGAGGAAACAAGGCATTTTGTATTCAATCTCTGCAGGAGAGAGATAGTTATAGAGATAGTTATATTTAGGGTGCAATCCAGCATGACTGGTTGGGGAAAGCTGGGAATTGTAGGACTTTTCTCTGTCTAAACATGGATAGGATTGCACCCTTATTCATATTGAGTGGGTTCTCTTGATACAACCACTCATTGTGGCTTATAAGCATGTTGTGTGGATCCGCAATGGGTTTGCCAGGGTGGCTTAAGTTTGGGTTATGTCAGCCACTCTGACAATCCATGGCTTGTTGTAGGGTTTGTGTGACCCACAATGGGTTGTCATGTCGTCTGAACCCGGACAACATGACACATTGTGGGTCAACACAAACCGCTAGTGAACCACTTGGCAACAGCGGCAACAAACCCTTGCTGCTCTTGCCAAGTGGCTAGCGGGCAACTGCCATTGCTAGCCGCCTTGTTCACCCCTTTTGCAACAGGATCCTTGGGATTTTGGGGTGGGTGGGGGCTCGTGTGCCCCAAGTGTTCCCTCAGTTTTGCAAGTGTCCCCAAGATGCTAGCATCTTGAGAACATGCAAAACTCCCAGGGATCCTGTTCATGGGGGCAATTCCTCTTCGACAGATCTGCTAGCATCTCGGGGACACTTGCAAAACTGTGGGGACATTTGCGGCACATGACCCCCCCCCAAAAGCCAGAGGATCGTGCTGCAAAAGGGGTGAACAAGGTCTCTGTCATGCCCCTGCCCATGGGCAAAATGTTATAGCAGTGAGTGTGTGAGGGGAGGAGGGAGTGTGAGAGGAGTGTGGAATGTTGAGATGTCTGCTGATTGGCTGAGAGAGTGAGAAGGGGGGGTGAAGCCTGTGATATATAAACAGTGGGTGGTGTTCAAGAGGTGTTTTGGGGGTCTGGGGAAAGAGGGAGGAGAGAGAAAGGGAGAAGGGGAGAGAGTGCGTTTTTGTGAGAAGGTTGAGGAGTCTGAGGGGAGTCAGAAAGAGAGAGAGAGAGAAAGAAAGAGGGTTTTCAATGTTTAGAACAGTGTTCTCCAACCTTGGGTCCCTAGCTGGCTGGGGCATACTGGGAGTTGTAGGCCAAAAACATCTGGGGACCCAAGGAGGACACTGGTTTAGAATCTATTAACATTATTCATTTCATTAAATAAACTTATTTCATTTTTAAAACTTAAAAGGAGTGGTCTGAATAAGTTACCCTGAAGGGGTTGGTGGCAGCGGAGGAGATTAAGAGAGTGTTGATTTTAGAAGCACTGACAGAGGTGGTGGGAAGGAGAAGGTGGAGGCGAGGGGAGGTCTGACAGTCTCCCTTTCACAAGGACAGATTGCGATGGGCTTTGGAAGCATTTGACAAGTTGGATTTTGACAGCTGTCAAATGTTTGCAAAAGGGGGATTTACTTACCTGCACTCTGGTGGGGGGGCACTAGACAGGCTGGCTGGCTGCTGGACTTTGCCAGTGGGCTCCCTCCTGCCCATTACTCACCCCAGGTTCCCCACTGCCATTCCCATGTAACTGCAGTCGTCCTCAGTTGCGCAAGGGTGGCAAGATTTTTTTTAAAAAAATATAATTGTCGCAAATATTTGCAAAAATTATGGGGTCCCAATATATATATATATATTAAAGTTGGCAACCATGAGCAACAACTCCAAGATATCGCTGGAGCACTTTGGAGCACTCATGGCCATCAAAAGGGGGATTGCAAAAGCTGGCTGGACAGCTGGCGTACGTGGTCTGAAGGGGGAAAAAATGTAAAGTGCAAAAAAAAAGCCGTGGTGAGCCCAAAAGGGCTCATGGTGGGGAGGGGGAAAGTCTTGTTCCTCTTGTGGTGTCCCCAGGGATTCACACGGGAGGACTGAGAGGGGAGGAGGGGAAGGGAGGGGGCACCCTACCCATGATGTGCCCAATCGTCTGTCAGGCACATCAGGGGTAGGGTAGCTTATAAGCCTCACTGTGTAGCTTATTGTGTAGTGCAAACCTACCCATTAAGTTCCGACCTGGCCACAGGGCTTAGGATAGTTAACTATATACTTAAAACCAAAATAAAATATCAAGATAAAAATCTACTATATCCCAGGATTACAATATTTCAACCTAACACCCTTGTTACCACTTTAACTGGAAGCCAGTTCTAAAAGGAAATACTTGCAATTAGTGATGGCACAGATAGGACAACGTTTATTTTGTGGGTAGGGAGAGCACTAGGAATCCCTGAGGAATTTGATTTTTCAGGAATTCTGGTACAAACAGACCTGATCCGCACCTCCTCGACTAAAGTGTGGATCAGAACTGAATGATCAACTGGCTTTTGCACTTCCTAAATATTTGAACACAGTTCTCAGCTCAAAAATTTATCAATACATTTAGAAATGCAGATTTTGAGAGAAAATACCTTTAGAAATGAATGTTTTGAGAGAGAGAAATGTGTATTTTGAGAGAAAACTTAGAAACACATTATTTAAATGTGAACTTTCATGTGGATTATTAAAAAAAATTCACAGATATAACGTAGAAATGAGACCAGATGGACCTATGGGCAGGACCGGTGCAAGGCAGTTTGGTGCCCTAGGCAAGATCAGATATTTAGCGCCCCCCTTCCCACTTGAGAGTGCTGTATTTTTTTTCAAGGTGTTTCTGGCGCCCCTTTAGCCCTGCGCCCTAGGCAGCTGCCTAGTTGGCCTAATGGTAGCACCAGCCCTGCCTATGGGCATGTAAGCCCAACATGCAAAAGTGACACGGACCAGAAATATGCTGATCCGTCCATCCCCAGGGAGCACCAAATCAACTTTAGTCTCACAAATGAAACATGCATGTGTGGTAATGACACTGTATGCATCATTAAAACCACAAAATCCATGAAACAAAATGAAATTCCTTGATTAGGATTTGAACATCCCTTATTCCCTATTACAACCAAACACACATTCAAAATCTCAAACACACTCAGAGGCACCCTTAAGTCACAAATTCCATGATCCACCAACATAGGGCTTTTCTACATGAGGCTGTTAATCCACTGCCCTGCATCTACTTTTGGTTTTGTTGCAGAATTGAGATCTGAGCACTACACAAGGAGTGTTTCCTTTCCTGCTTTTCTGCTATATAACATCTAGGTGGCACTGGTATAGTGGAATAGCACAAATACACAAGAGGAAATTGCACTTTCTTTTGCCATCAGACATAATACCCAGTTTCCCCTGCTCTAAAAAAAACTCATGGAAAGTACTGCTTATAAACAGAAGTGAAACTGGAGGGTCATGACAGCATCTAAAAGAACCTGTAAACAACCATGAGAAAGATGGCTGCACAACAGCTGCCGCATGTAGAAAAGCTCACATTCTTAGGGTCAAAATTTCCACCTCATTACACACACTGTATTTAAATATCTCCAATATTGACTGATAATAAAGAAAAGTACTCTGCGTATCAGAAAAGTACCTTTCCTTGAAGTACCCTGTAATGGGAGTTGCGGAAGATGGCGAGGAGTGCAGTGTTGCACAACAGTCCTGCCTCAATGCCCTGTATTATGCTTTGTATGATACTATGCTCTGTATTATGCTCTGTATACCATGTATTTTGCTCTGTAATAGCAAGGAGTGGTGGGGTCTTTATTGAATTGGTGCATAATGGCTGTATAACAGCGGTACCCAGCTGCTATGGACTGGGAAGAGCAATTGCCTTTGTGGCAAACGACTGATGAAGCTATAGCACAGCTGAGAGGTATGGCAATGCAAATGGGAATTTATCAGGCAGGGTTTCAGGGACCTGATAACCAGCGCCTCACGGCAGGAATGAGGGCACAGCTGATGAGAGGAGCCCCCTCTCATATGCGTGGTGCATTGCTGGCATTACTGAGGCCAGCGCAAGGCTCGCCTGTAGGTCAGGTGACAATCTTGCTGGGGCAGTTGGGAGATATTAAAAGAGAAACCAATGTGAAGCCACGGGCTAGGGAAGCTAAGGAGTGGGAGGCATCCCCCAAGCAGGCAAAGCAACAGAGTAATTGGAAACCTCGCTGGCAGATGTTCAGAGAGCTGATAGAGCGGGGTGTGCCAAAGACTGAAATTGATGGCATTCCAACGGCTGATTTGTACAGACTCTGGAAAAAGAAGTGTGCCAGTAAGGAGAAACAGGGGGAAAGTAACTCACAAGTGAGAAGGGCTACCCCCAGTGCTCCGCCAGAGGATCTGTTGTGCTCCCTGCCCTTGGGTAAAGGGGTGGGGGGATGGCAAATGCCCCAACCTCTATTGGGGATGTGGCAAGGCTCCAGAGGCGAGGCTAATAAAGGCAGCCATCCCTGGAGACCAGCGCCCACATGTGCCACTAAATGGACATACTACTGGGACACCAGAAGGGGTGGGCCAAACCCCTTTACAACGGATGGTGGGATTGGTGGCACCCACTCCTGTAGAGCACCTTATGGTGTGGAAAACCAAACCATATGGGACACTGCCCCTCTGGACAACACCTGGCAGTGCAGGAGCAGACCTAGCCACACCAGAAGGGGTGGTGGTGCCTGCCGGAGGGTGGGTCACTGTACCTCTTGGTGTATGAGTGACAGTTCCCTGCGGAACCTATGGGCGAATTGCGCCGCGACCCGGCCTAGCCTTCAAAGGAATACAGGTATTAGGAGGGGTGGTGGATTCAGATTTCCAAGGGGAAATAAAAGTCCTACTGCATAATGTAGGAACTGAAGATGTGGTCCTATCAACTGGACAGCGAATAGCCCAGTTGATTTGTGAAAAGCTAAGTATTCCTGTCATCCAGGAAGTAGCTGGGCCAGGTACCTCCACCCAGAGAGGAAATAGGGGGGTTGGGTCTTCAGACAATAATCTGATGCCTGGCCAGAGGGTATGGGTAGAATACCCTAATCAGCCTAGGCAGGCTGGGGAAGTCCTCAGCAAGGGACCAGGGGCCACATACTGGGTTTTGTTGGCAGATGCCACATCCCCTGTTTGTTTAGACATGGCAAAGTTAAAATGCCGCGCATGAGAAAATATCATGCTGATGTTTTGTTTTCCCTCTCCTGAGTAGATAAAGCACCTTGCGAACAACCGGAAAAGAAATGAAGATGGGTAGATAGTCATTTTATGTTGTAATAGGTGTAAAAGGCATGGAGGAGAGAACTGTGTGCAACAGGGGTGGAGTGGAATGGGAGTTGCAGAAGATGGCGAGGAGTGCAGTGTTGCACAACAGTCCTGCCTCAATGCCCTGTATTATGCTTTGTATGATACTATGCTCTGTATTATGCTCTGTAGGGTATTATACCCTGTATTTTGCTCTGTAATAGCAAGGCATGACCTTGCTTAAATTGTGAGTTGGCTGCTAGCCAGGCTGATGCAATCTTCAGCAACTTGCTGGCGTGTGACCTGGCTACAGGCCAGAGGAATGACACTGCACAACAACCAATTAAGCATGAGGTCTGCAGCCCATGGAGTTTGGTGCTAGAAAAGTAGATAAGACTAGCAAATGCAGACTAAGGTGTGGTGGTGGTTGGTAGTGGTAGGTTGGTTATATTTGTAGTGGTGGAGTGCTGAAGAATTGGAAGGAGCAAGGAGGAGCAGAGGAAGCTGTTCAGAGAGCCCTGCAGAAGCCCCAACGCTGAAAGCTGATACCCAGGCGGAGAGCTGCTGGAACTAGCAGGGTTGGTTGGAAATAATACAGTGACTGTGTAGCTAAGGGGTGGGAGTTCCACCATTGTTGTATTTCATGCTCAGCTTTGCAATAAAGATGTTTGGCTTTAACTTCCTGGAGGAGTATTTATTATGCTCTGAAAATCCTTTAAAGAACCTTTGCCAATCCCTTTTGGGGAACCTGTGGCAAAACATACCCACAGGGGTCCAGCAATGGGGGGGGACTACTTGTCTGGGGGGGCATTTATCCACCAATACCCCCTTCTGGTGCTACCTATGCACCTCTAAAATATGTTCAGAATTAGGCCTGAAAGAATCTCCAGGGAACAAACAGCAGCAGCTCCAGAAATGCTGAAAAGATGCAAGAGTGATTCTCATGTGCTTTTTCCACACTTCCAGATATCTTCTGCAGGAAGAGGTGAGAATTCTAGATGTACAAGTTGCTACTTTGGGCATTACTGAAAGTAATGAAAAAGGATGGACACTCTACTTATGAATCCTCTTTGCGGCACATAAGGCTACCATTGGTCCATTTAGCCTAGTACTGTCTGCCCTGACTGGCAGCATCTTTCCAGGGTATCAGGCAGAATTTATTTTTCAGCTCTCCCACTTGAGGTTATTTTCACTGGAAATGTGAAGGACTGGACCCGAGAAGTTTTTCATGCAAGGCATGTGCTACACCAGTGAGCTATGGCCCCTCCTCTAACCCATGGCATTTTCACATAACACCTGAGGTAGTGCTCGGCCAAATTATTTGGCCTAGATTTTTTTTGTTGGCATTTTGGGGGAGGGTGGGGTGAAATGCCCCCTCCCCAAAGACTGCATTAATCATTTTGGGTGAAATCTAACAATTTTCAGTGGGCTTGTCTTCAAAAATGGGGCGCATCATTCCCATGGGCCACTGTATCCCAAATTATGAAAGGAATGTTGTCATGCTGCTGAGGGAAGCTGAACTGATGTCTGAAGCAGCAGTAAAGCTTGGGGTGTGTGTGAAAAAAAGGGGGAGAACTCTGTCACATTGTCTTTAAATATAAGCCCACCCACAGAAGTTCTTAGAATTCTCCAAAAATCACTAAATATTCCTCTCACTTTTGTGGGAGATGAATGATCCCATGAAAGGGGGCAGTGATATCTAGTCCTTAGTCTGAAGCCACCTTCACTCCATATTTTAGTGTATTTGTGTTGACATGGCATGCAGACAGTGTCTCCTGAACTGCACTATTGGCTGCACTCAATAATCCCACTATGGAAAATTTCAAAAAGACTTACAGTAAAGGAAACTTCCCACAACCGATGCCCCTCCCCCCGATGCTCTGCACTGCAATTCTTTCATTGAGCAGGAATTGCAAACTGACATTTCTACTTTAGCTAGGCTCCAAGAGAATAAGCTGGGCAGGAACACACAGCAATGCTTTCTGGAGCGTCATAGCAGCAGCAGCAGCAGCAGCAAATACCGGTACGTAAGGAGAGGAATAAGCCGTGATGAAGAAAACTTCCTTGGAAGCGTGCAGGACTTCCTCACCTGGAAGCAAGGGTAAACTTTAGGTAATCAAATACTTGTGTTTTTCTTGCATCTCTCAGGTTGTCCTTTGGCTGGGATGAATCAATACACACTCTGTGGACTGTGCATATTGCTCAGAAGGGTGTTTTAAAAAAATAATAAAAAATCAGCAAACTCTGTAGAATCTCAGAATTACTAACACCCTGGGAAAGTACCATCTCTATCGTAGCAGGAATACTGTTTTATTGTGAGGAGATTTTCTTGTCTATAGGCAGGGATGTTGAAGAGTCCTTGGTTTCGAGTCACGAGTCGAGTCATGAGTCTTTGGACCCGAGTCTCGAGTCCGAGGTCCAAAATGGTGACTCATGAGTCATGAGTCACTCCCAAAGCTGACTCCACGAGTCCCTATTAAAATCAATGGGGGGTTTCCCCAACAAAATAAGGCTACTTCAGATGTGTGGCTTAAATAATTTCTAGGCACAAGTGTGCCTTTTTATTTCAAAACTGTGCCACTGATTTTGACAAGAACAGACCAGGCAGACACACCCAAAATAACCACGCAGGCAGAGGAGGCAGGGATTGGGAACCCCAAACAGGCAAGCAGAGGCCTTTGTCTTGGACAATTCAAACTGTGGAACTGGTTAAGAAGAGACCAGGCAGGCAGAGGAGGCTGGGAACCCCAAACAGGCAGGCCGAGGCAGCCAAACCCAAAATGTCTGAAAGGTTGCATTTTAGGATAATGATTTTAAAAAACAAACTTGCTGTACTTCCTAAAACCTATCCATGTTGCATTTGAGGAACACAATTTTGGAACACAAGTCCTTGGTCTTGAGTCCCGAGTCGAGTCTCGAGTCCCATTAAAAATATTGGGACTCGAGTCTGACTCGAGTCAGAGGGGGGACTCAGTCCGACTCACAAGTCGAGTCCTGGAGTCTGTCCCCATCCCTGTCTATAGGTTTGTTTTAGCTAATAAAGATGTTCCTTTAAATCAACCTTCCCCAACCTGGTACCCTCCAGATGTTGGCTGGGACTGATGGGAACTGAAGTCCAAAACATCTGGAAGCCACCAGGTTGGGAAAGAATGCTTTAAATGGACACTGATGGCTAGAAGATGTTTGCTTAAATGAACACCGCTAGCTGGGGAAATGAGGAGCCTAAAACAATATATTAATTCCCCGATTAAGGGGAACAGGGGATCAATGCTTAATATCTATCCCTTGTTCCAGGCCTGCCCAGAGCCAAGGGATAACTGGGCGGGGGTGGCGGCTCCTTCCCCACCCTTGCGTTTGCTGTTGTGTAATGCCAGGTCCGTCACCCAAAAAACATCTGTAATCCATGACATGATCCTGGATGAGGGTGCGGACCTGGCATGTATTACAGAAACCTGGCTGGACGAGGCCGCTGCTCCAACTCTGGCGGCCTTGTGTCCGGCTGGTTTCTCGTATGCCCAGCAGCCAACGGTTGGGGGACGGGGACGGGGAGTGGCTGTTATCTACTGGGAGTCCTTGGTCCTTACCAGACTCCCTCTCTGGGAGACCAAGTTTATTGAGTGCATGTACTGGAGGTTGGGTCCAAAGGGAAGTCTGGGGATTCTGCTCATGTACCGTCCACCCCGCTGCACAACAGACTCCCTGGCCGAGGTGCTGGAGGTGGTCTTTGATGTGCGTGTGTTGTCCCCCAGGCTATTGGTGCTGGGGGACTTCAACGTGCATTCAGGGGCTGCCCTCACGGGGGCACCTCGGGACTTCATGGAGACCATGGCTTCCTGGGAGCTGCACCCTGTATTAACTGGACCTACCCATGTAGCCGGTCATGCACTGGACTTGGTTTTTGTTTCTGGAGAGGGGGGAAATGATCTGGAAATCGGGGGTATATCCACCACCCCCTTGTCATGGTCAGATCACTATCTCGTGGGGTTGGATTTCTCGGTGCCACAACCCCTCTGCAGGGGTGAGGGACCTATTAGGATGGTCCGCCCCAGGCGTCTTATGGATCCGGATGGATTCCTGAACGCGCTTGGGGAATTGGAGCACACAAACGGTAGCTCGGTGGAGACCCTGGTGGACGACTGGAATGCTGCAATCACCAGGGCATTAGACCAAGTTGCCCCGAAGCGCCCTCTTCGCCTAAACAGAGCTCGCGTGGCACCATGGTTCACTCCGTTGCTGCGAGCTCTGAAACAAGAGGTGAGAAGGCTAGAGCGCCGATGGAGTAATTCCCGCTCCGAAGACAATCAAACACAGGTCAGAGCTGCATCTTCAGCCTACCGGGTGGCGGTGGAGGCAGCAAAAAAGAAATTCTATGCTGCCTCCATTGCATCTGCGGAGTGCTGCCCCAGGAGGCTGTTTCAAGTGGTTCGGAGCCTGGTAGGTCCAGTTGCTCCGGATCCGATGGAACAATCCAAAGCCTCCTGTGAGGCTTTAGCGAAGCACTTGGCAGATAAAATTGATCGGATTAGGAGTGGGATTTTGCGCGTCGTGGACACAGGGAGTGAGCGGGAGGAGGCCAATGGCAGACCGGTTTTGTGGGATCGGTTCCAGCCTCTTCCTTCTGATGAAGTGGACAAGGTGCTTTCATCTGTGAAGCCAACCACCTGCTTGCTTGATCCTTGCCCGTCCTGGCTCGTTATGAGCTGCAGGGAGAGACTGGGTGAGGGGATCAGGGCAGTGGTGAATGCCTCCCTCGATGAGGGAGTGGTCCCATCAGCCCTTAAGGAGGCTGCAGTAAGACCACTTTTAAAGAAGCCCTCCTTGGATCCCCAAGACCTGAACAACTTTCGCTCAGTCTCTAATTTGCCATTTCTGGGCAAGGTGATTGAGCGAGTGGTGGGGGCTCAGTTGAAGGCACACTTGGATGAAGCCGATTACTTAGATCCATGCCAGTCGGGCTTCAGGCCTGGACATGGGACGGAAACGGCCTTGGTCGCCTTGGTGGATGATATGAGGAGGGCCTTGGATAGGGGCGAATGCTCCTTCCTAGTCCTCCTCGATCTCTCAGTGGCTTTTGATACCGTGGACCACGGTATCCTCCTGGACCGCCTGGAGGGGTTCGGTATTGGAGGCACTACAGTATTACAGTATTACTGTATTACAGTGGTTCCGGTCCTTCCTCTCTGGAAGGTACCAGAGGGTAGTTCTTGGGGAGGAGGCTTCAGACCCTCGGCTGCTCACTTGTGGGGTGCCGCAGGGTTCCATCCTCTCCCTGATGCTATTCAACATCTACCTAAAGCTGCTGGGGACTATCATCAGGAGGTTTGGGGTGCGGTGTCATCAATATGCGGATGACACACAGCTCCACCTCTCTTTCAAGTCCTCACCGAGGTTGGCCGTTGAGACCCTGTCCAAGTGCCTGGAGGCAGTGGGTGGCTGGATGGGAAACTGAACCCGGACAAGACCGAGGTACTTCTGGTGGGAGACAAGGGAAGGTTAGGGTATCATAGAATCATAGAAAAGTAGAGTTGGAAGGGGCCTACAAGGCCATCGAGTCCAACCCCCTGCTCAATGCAGGAATCCAGGTCAAAGCATCTCTGACAGATGTCTGTCCAGCCGCACCTTGAATGCCTCCAGACTGGGAGAGCCCACCACCTCCCTAGGTAGTTGATTCCATTGTCTTATTGCTCTGACAGTCAGGAAATTTTTCCTGATGTTTAGGTGGAATCTAGGTTCCTGTAACTTGAGCCCATTATTCCGTGTCCTGCAAACTGGGATGAACGAGAAGAGATCTTTGCCCTCCTCTGTGTGACATCCCTTCAAATACTGGAAGAGTGCGATCATATCTCCCCTCAGTCTCCTCTTCTGAAGGCTAAACATGCCCAGTTCTTTCAGTCTCTCCTCATAGGGCCTTGTTTCCAGTCCCTTTATCATCCTTGTTGCCCTCCTCTGAACCCTCTCCAGTTTGTCTATGTCCTTGTTAAAATGAGGTGCCCAGAACTGGACACAGTACTCAAGATGAGGCCTAACCAGTGCCGAGTAAAGGGGAATTATCACTTCCCGCGATTTGGAAGCTATACTTCTATTAATACAGCCCAAAATTGCATTTGCCTTCTTTGCAGCCACGTCGCATTGCTGGCTCATATTCAGTTTGTGATCTACCACAATTCCAAGATCCTTCTCACTTGTAGTATTGTTGAGCCAAGTGTCCCCCATTCTGTAACTCTGCATTTGGTTTCCTCTCCCTAGGTGCAGCACTTGGCATTTATCCCTGTTAAATTTCATTCTGTTGTTTTCGGCCCAGCGCTCCAGCCTATCGAGGTCACTTTGAATTTTGTTTCTGTCTTCCAGAGTATTAGCTGTTCCACCCAACTTTGTGTCATCTGCAAATTTGATAAGCATTCCCTGTACCTCCTCATCCAAGTCATTAATAAAAATGTTGAAGAGCACCGGGCCCAGGACCGAGCCCTGTGGTACCCCGCTCGTTACCTCTCCCCAGTTTGAGAAGGAACCATTGATAAGCACTCTTTGAGTCCGATTCTGTAGCCAATTGTGGATCCACCTGATAGTTGATCCATCTAGCCCACTCTTAGCTAGCTTACTAATCAGGATATCATGAGGCACTTTGTCGAAAGCTTTGCTGAAGTCCAGGTATATAATGTCCACAGCATTCCCACAGTCCACAAGGGAGGTTACCCGATCAAAAAATGAGATCAGATTAGTCTGACAGGATTTGTTCTTGACAAATCCATGCTGGCTTCTAGTAATCACTGCATTGTTTTCAAGGTGCTTGCAGACTGACTTCTTTATAATCTGCTCAAAAATCTTCCCGGGGATTGATGTCAGACTGACTGGCCTATAGTTCCCAGGTTCCTCCTTCTTGCCCTTTTTGAAGATGGGAACAACATTTGCCCTCCTCCAGTCGTCTGGCACTTCACCTGTCCTCCATGATTTCTCAAAGATAATAGACAGTGGTTCTGAGAGTTCTTCTGCCAGTTCCTTTATTACTCTAGGATGCAGCTCATCAGGCCCTGGAGATTTAAACTCGTTCAGAGTAATCAGGTGCTCCTTGACCATTTGCCTATCAATCTCAAGCTGCAATTCTGCCCCTTCAGTCTGCATTTCAGGTTTGCCAGGGGGGTCATAGACCCTCTTTTGGGAGAAGACCGAGCCAAAGTAGGAATTGAACACTTCTGCCTTTTCTTTGTCTTCTGTTATCAATTTGCCATCCTCATTGCGTAGTTGAACCACCAGTTCTTTCTTCTGTCTTTTACTGTGCATGTATCTGAAGAAAGCTTTTTTGTTGCTTTTAGCATTCCTCGCTAACCTTAGCTCATTCTCAGCTTTAGCCTTCCTGACACTATTCCTGCAGTTCTGTGCTACCTGCCTGTACTCTTCCCCTGTAGCCTGTCCTTCCTTCCACTTCCTATACGTGTCCTTTTTTGTTTTCAGGTCATCTTTGAGTTTATTGTGAAGCCACATTGGCTTCTTCTGTTGCCCTCTGCCTTTTTTCCTTGTGGGAATTGTTTGCAATTGTGCCTTTAAAATTTCCTTTTTTAAAAACTCCCACCCCTCCTGGGCTCCCTTTCTCGTGAGAGTCATTTGCCATGGGATCTTACTAATCATTGTTCTGAGTTTGTTAAAATTGGCTTTCCTAAAATCCAGGGTACGTGTTTGGCTACACTCAGCTTTTGCTTCTGTTAGAATCAAGAACTCAAGTATAACATGGTCACTTTCCCCCAGAGTTCCCGAAACTGCCACTTTATCCACTAACTCGTCTCTGTTGGTTAGAATCAGGTCAAGGATAGCCGATCCTCTAGTTCCTTCCTCCACTTTCTGTAGGAGGAAGTTATCAGCAGCTCAGCTCAGGAATTTCTTGGAGGGGCCATGTTTGGCTGAATAAGTCTCCCAACAGATATCAGGGAAATTGAAGTCTCCCATTACTACCACATCGTGCCTCCTTGAAACACTGGCAATTTGTTTTTCAAAAGTTCCATCCTCGTCTTCTCCTTGATTGGGTGGTCGGTAGTAGACTCCAACCGCCATGTTCGCTTTATTCTTTGCCCCCTTTATTTTAACCCAGATGCTCTCAATGGGGCTGCCAAGCTCCTCTTCCTGTATCTCTGTGCAGAGATACGTATTTTTAACATACAGTGCAACTCCACCTCCCTTTCTGTTGCTTCTGTTCCTTTTGAACAAGTTATACCCTTCAATTGCTGTATTCCAGTCATGGGAGTCATCCCACCAGGTTTCAGTTATCCCTATCAAGTCGTACTTGCCCTCATGTATCAAGAGTTCAAGTTCGTCTTGTTTGTTGCCCATACTCTGGGCATTAGTATAGAGACATTGAAGACTATGTGCTTTACAGTCCGACTTTCCCCCTACATTTTGTGGTAGACTATCAATGGGCACCGCTGGAGCTGTTCTCTCCATTGTGGCAAAGAGGCCTTCTTCCATTGGTACCCCCGAGTTTATGTCTCCCTCCCCTGTTGGATTCAGTTTAAAGCCCTCCTGATTAAGTTCCTCATGCTGTGGCCAAACACATTCTTCCCAGTCCTTGTGAGGTGCAACCCATCCTTTGCCAGCAGTCCATCTTCCAGGAAGTGTAGCCCGTGGTCCCAGAATCCAAATCCCTCACGTCGGCTCCACCTTCGTAGCCAGTCATTCACTCGGAGTATTTTTCTTTCCCTTTCTATGCCTCTTCCAAGTACTGGAAGGATGGATGAGAAAACTATCTGGGCCCCGAAGTTCTTGAGTTCCCTTCCCAGCTCTTCAAAGTCTGCCGTGATTTCTTTGTAACTCCGCTTGGCAGTATCATTTGTACCCACGTGGAAGAGAAGAAAGGGGTATGTGTCGGTGGGCTGCATGAGCCTCGGCAGCTGCTCTGTCACATCCTTAATCCGTGCCCCAGGGAGACAGCACACCTGGCGAGTCCATGGGTCTTCGCGACATACTTTGGCTTCGATCCCCCGCAGGAGGGAGTCTCCCACTACGAGTACTCTTCTCTTCCTCTTGCTGTAGGCCTTGGTTTGATTGCCTAGGCCTTGGTTTGATTGCTTGGTATGTTGACCTGGTGCTGAATGGGGTACATCTACCCCTGAAGGACCAGGTCTGCAGCTTGGGGGTCATTCTAGACTCCCAGCTGTCCATGGAGGCTCAGGTGTCAGCTGTGAGCAGGGCAGCGCTGTATCAACTCCATCTGATACGGCAGCTGCGCCCCTACCTTCCTAATCATCTGCTCCCATCAGTGGTTCATGCCTTGGTCTCCTCTCGCCTAGACTACTGATGCACTCTACGTGGGGTTACCCTGAAAGACGGTTCGGAAGCTTCAGCTGGTACAGAACGCGGCGGCTCACCTGATTAAGGGCAGCTGCCGGTGTGATCACATCACGCCAGTGCTTAATGAGTTGCACTGGCTACCAGTTGCTTGCCGAGCCGAATTCAAGGTGTTGGTTTTGACCTTTAAAATCCTACACGGCTCCGGCCCAGTTTTATGTCAAGGAGCGCCTCCAGCAACATCAAGTAGGCCGCTCAACAAGATCTGCCACGGACGGCCTTCTCCTTATCCCATCAGCCAGAGCAGCCAGGCTGATGGGGACAAGGAAGAGGGCCTTCTCTGTGGTGGCCCCCACATTATGGAACTTCCTCCCCAGTGACCTTCGCCATGCCCCCTCCGTGATGAGCTTCCGCCGTGCATTAAAATCATGGCTGTTCAGGCGGGAATATGGGGTGGGTTAGGATTTTAAAAGAATTTTTTTATACTGTTTTAATTATATTTTATTGTATTGTTTTTACTGTATTATTTTAATTGTACATCACCCAGGGTGGCCGCGTGGCCGGCCAGATGGGCGATTAATAAATATAAGAAATAAATAAATAATGTGAAATTCTGCCTTCTCAGTTCTTCAGATCCGCTCCACACCACTCGGGTTCAGCAAAGGCACGCCACTCATGCCAGTTCCTTCCTTCCATAGCATCCCAAGCTCTCATTCCATTCCCCAACTCTCACAATGTATGATCAGTGCATGAGAGGGATTTTGGTTGTGCAATTTAGCGTTCATCTCTGATTTAGCTGGTATCTCCACAGATTCTACTATATTATTTGTGAAAAGTTTTTTTTAAAGTCTTAAAGTTCAGCTATTAAAAAACACAACCCTTTTGTAGTTAACCTCTTTGTCTTAGGCTCACAAGCTGACTGTGATTTAATGCAAGGAACAGGATTCGAACCAGACAGCCCTGTTGCAATACCATCCCTTGGGCCCTATGGAGAAGAGACAAGCTGTCATTGGAGTAATGAAACAGACAGCCACTACCTATTACTGGAGTCTATAATAAATCTAATGTTTTCAGTCACCTGGCTGAAAACTACAAAACTTCCACAAAAGCTGTAATTTGAAAAGAAGACTGGGAGACAGAATATATTTCTCTCTTAACTTCACACAGTAGCATAGTCATCAGCTCACCTAAATTCATCAGCAAATATAGCAGACGTTAATGGTGCGGCTGTTATCATCATTAACATTTTGCAGCTAATACCTGAATGTATTGTGGAATCTTGCAACAGAAAGTCTCAACAAAGAATCAGAATGGAATTGCAAGCCTAGTTTCCACAAGTCTAGTAAGAGTTAGAACCAACATTAAGCACATTTAAATCACACTGCTTTAAATAGGTAAGTTAAGCATGTGGTTAAATCTCTCATATTGACATAAATAGGACTTAAATTGCTTAACTTTGGCTGGATAATTCTCTTGTATTCATATATCACCTATACATTACCTCAATAATCCTTATAAGATAGGATAGTATTATCACCACCTACATATTGCAAATGGAGGAGTCAAGCTGAATGAGAGTGGCTTGCAGTGAGTTTATGGCTGAGATAAGCATTGAACTAGGAACCTCCAGCTCATAACTCATGTTACATGAGCCACTACATTATACCAGTTCTTAAGTAAACAGGTATGGAGTGGGAAGGAAGTCAATTTTGCTTGATAAACCAGTGACTAAACTGCTGACTGCAAAAAGAAAAAAAGAAAAGGGGGGGGGGAAGGCAGTTAGTATATCTTGATATTATCACAAAGTTGTTGCATCTCATTCACTGTGGAACATATGTTGTTGCTTCATGGGAAATCAGTGTGGTGCTCTGATCCAGCAAGGGATCTGTGTGTGAAGCTGAAATGGGTGCAGATGTGCACCCCTATCCACACTGCAATGCTTATTTTGGTCTCAATGAAACAGCTGGGTATGTCTTGTCATGCAAATCTGCATCTCCATCTGAGGCCACATACAGCTACTTGTGCATGACCACAGCTGGATTGAGCCTATAAATACAGAAGAGCAACTTCAAAAGAAAACAAATAAGCAGTTTTCTTTAAAAACAAACAAACCCCGAAACAACTATTAGGTAACTAACAGCACAATCCTCTACATGTCTATAGTAAGCCCCATTGAGTTCAGTGGGATTTATTCTCAGGTTAAGTGAGTATAGGATTGCAGCATAAGAGTATTAGAAATCATATAAAAACCAGAAAACTGTATATTTTATTATTAGTCAAGTTATTTTGATGTTTTAAAATCCTGAAATCTTCAACGTTCAAGCTAATGCCATACCAAGCAGCCATGGTCTGTGCATGCATGAATGAAAACATTCTGCAGAAAACAGATCTTAAGATTGCTTGATATTTCTAAGTGACTGATGAAACAATAATACTGCTATTTAGCAATTATATTCCTTTACAGTGTTCAAAGTACCTCACGTACAGCATTATCTTGTTCTGGCCCTTAAAACAACCATGTAAAGTAGGTCAGCATTATTCTCCCCATGTTGCAATGGAAAACGGAACCCGAGGGAGTGGCTTGTCTGAGAGCCAAAAGAGACATGATGGTAAATGCATGAATGCATTTAGCATGTATTCCCCCCCCCCCTTTAACAATAGCAGCAGCGGGGAGAATGACCTGAGCATTATTGGGACTGTGGTGGATGGGTTAAGCAGCTAATAGCATCTTGGGGGGGAGGGGATTTTTGAGCAGGGGTTGGACTCGATGGCCTTGTAGGCCCCTTCCAACTCTACTTTTCTATGATTCTATGAACTCGGGGATTTTCAGTTCAAAACCCTTGGCCACTATGGAATGTTGCTCAATAAAAGGGTCAAAGGCTATATCTAGAGTACGGTGGAATTCTGGGCATCATCCTGTTGTTTTTCTCCATGTGAAAACTAGATTCACTTTGAATGAATAATCAGGAACTTTAATAACCTTAATGTGCCTTAAGAGTCAGCTGGAGGTGAAGCACTTTATGGTGCAAGGCCTCTCTTTTGTAATTTAGTGCAGGGTTAGCAGATTTGTTGTCCACTGTAGGAGTACCAGTTTGCTTCCAATGAGTTCTACTTGTGTATTTGTAAATTTAGCAAATATATAAAGACATACAAAATAAGTTAAACCTTAACATTGCTCTAAAACTTCTCACAGAGAAGTGGAAGTGCAATACTTTATTGGGCCTATTTCATTCCTGTCATCTGGTTTATGCCAATTATTAAATCAATGAGATTTACTGATGTTAGGACTGTAAGCAGGGGTGGAGGACTATTTCACCGTAAAGAACTGCAGAATCCCACTTACATCCCAAGAACCAAGCAGAAGCGGCAGAGACTAGAAACTATTATCTATCCCAAAGGACACAACACAGATAAATTATCATAAACAAAAACAGATAAGTACTTCCCAGTGTTTTCTTACCAAGAGGTGGTCCGTGTGTTATAAGAATATCTATTCCATCTGGAATTAGGTTCCATTTCTCTAAGAGTGCTTGGCCTCGTGGAAGATTAAAGCCCCAGCCATAAAACCAAGGTTGCCTGCAAAAAGAAGGAGTGATTGTCTTTAGTGCACATGCTTTGGTTAGTTAGTTTGGTCAGTTAAAATCAACCACCTGGGAACTGTTTATATACAACTTTGTAATGCAGATACACAAATATGCTCTCCTTGATGTAAAACAGTGCTACACCTTCATAAAGTCTTCATAATAGATGTACATAATACAATTTTCATAATTTAGCAACTGAAAACAAAGAAACAAGTTCTTACAAACTTCAGTTGGCTGTATCTAGTGCAAACATTCTCCAAGGGGCTTCTAATAAAAGCATAGGGTACCTGCAAACTAGCTAGGGGAATAAGCTGGCTAACATTATCTGGAAAACACTGGAGCAAGGCTGTTGCAAATTGGTCTTCAATTTGGAAGGTATTCCTCTAGCGACAGACTGAATTCACTGTATGATTATTACAGTCAGGTTCAGCAAAGCTGGTTACCACCTGCTTAAATTTAGATCTAATACAAGCAACTGGGAGCAAAGAATGCATTTTATGTACTTTACCAAAATGGGACTATATGTAACAAAGTCAAGGATAACACAAGCACTAATTATTATCATCCCTTTAGTCAGACTAGTATATAAGAAGGCATTTGGGGGTTTTTTTAATCACAGTTTTTAAAAATCCTACACAACTATGATGCCACATGCCAAACATGCCAAACTTGCCTTTTACAGAGTTACTAGTGAATGGACCCAGCTTTGCATAGGTTGGAACAGCCCTTAGTTTGATACAGTGAACCTTCAAGCAAATGTACAGAGGTTTAAGAGCTGGACACAATGTACTTGGTCTGTCGAAGTCCTGCCTGCTGGCACCCCTAGGCAAAGGCCCCTGCCATCGTGTACCCCCAATAGTCCCCTGAGGAAGGGATCTGTCTGTCCACCCTTTTCCCCAGCAGGGGGGGCTGTTTTACAGCAGTGGGAAGGAGGCAGTCATATCACTCTGTCTCCTGGACTCCCTCCTCCCTGGTGTCAAACTAGCGACTACAAAGCTATGTGCTGCTTAGGGAACTCTTCCACTTAGTGACTGAAGGTGGCACTGCAGGCTTCAAACACATGGACACATTTAAATTAATTAAAATTAATTAATGCATTTTAAAACCAAATAACCTCGAGGTGCACACCCTAGGGTTCCCTTAGTAAGTATGCTAAGTTTCAGGTGCCTAGATTTCACCATCTTGGCAATATAGTGCTGACAGACATATAAATATATATCATCTTTTATTATTATAGATTCAAGATGGAGGTACCCTGTCTTCCTATTGCAACTCCTCAAGTAACATGACGCCATAACATGGCTTCATACTTGCCATCCATAATTATATTCGAGAAAGTTTATATTGTTTTTTGAAGGCCTGAACCCATTTTTGTGACATTAAGTACCGGTATTTGGTTATAAATTACACCAAAACCAAGATCTTAGTCTTTTCAAAACATAGAAAAATATATAGCTGGGCTCTCTCAATGGAAATCCAATCCAATACCTATATTTTTATAGGTATCTTGGTATTTATTTTCATCATACGTTAAAAGTCTTCTGTACTCTTGCAGGCACATGAAAGCCTAGTAGCTCTCCAAAGATTCTATTTTTCAAAGGGTGGTCAATTACAGTAATACATATAGCTTTACAGGTGTGCTAAGGTAAGAGCTAATAGCCTAGCTCTTATATGGGGTAGTCATTTGGATACAGGGCACAAATAATGAGGTTGAAAGATTTCAGTCACTTTTCCTCAGAACAATTCTTGGGGTCCCTAGGTATGTGGCTAACACAATGTTGTGCTTGGAAGTTGGACTAAACTCCCTAACACGTATAGTTTGGGTGTCTACTCTATCTAGATCAGTGTAGCTCACTGGGGCATGCTGGGAGTTGTAGGCCAAAAACATCTGGGGACCCAAGGTTGAAGAACACTGATCTAGATGGATTACATTTTGTTTTGACAAACAGGTCTACTGTTCTATGATCTGGCAAGACTCTTATACAAATATCTGGTTGAAGGCTGTACAATGTAAAATAATGGAAAATGGATATTTCTCCATTTGAACTTTTTTCTTTGGGCAAAGGAAAGGCAAAAGAAGTTAAGACTGTATGACACTGAACAGCAACGTTTGCTGCACCTAGGGAGAGGAAACCAAATGCAGAGTTACAGAATGGGGGAAACTTGGCTCAACAATACTACAAGTGAGAAGGATCTTGGAATTGTGAGATCACAAACTGAATATGAGCCAGCAATGTGATGTGGCTGCAAAGAAGGCAAATGCTATTTTGGGCTGCATTAATAGAACTATAGCTTCCAAATCGCGGGAAGTGATAATACCCCTTTACTCAGCACTGGTTAGGCCTCGTCTTGAGTACCACGTCCAGTTCTTCTTTTTTTTTTTATTGTCCAATTTTTATTTCTATATAAAACAAACACATAATATCAAACATATAACAATTAACAAAACAAAATAGACCTCCGATTTTCTTCTACAGCAAATATACGTAACAATAATTTTTCTTACTTGATAATCCAAATGAGAAATCTCTTTCTTCCCATTGTCCCAAATTCACTTATTATTCCATAAATCCACAAACAAACAAATCATTATTTTCCAGTCTCTGCAAAAAGTCAATTAGAGGTTTCCACTCAATAATAAACGCAGATGTTGTCCTTTCTCTAATTAGTGATGTAAGTTTGGCCATTTCTGCCAGCTCCAGCATCTTGACCAACCATTCTTCTATCGTAGGCACTGCTGGACCTTTCCATTTCTGTGCATATAGTAGTCTCGCTGCCGTTGTCATGTATAAAAATAAAGTTCCATATCTTCCTTTTAGCTGACTGTCCATTATTCCCAATAGAAAAGCCTCTGGTTTCAATTGAAAAGTAATCCTTAAAATCTTTTGCATTAATAAATGAATTTCAACCCAAAATCTTTTAGCTTTCTTACATGTCCACCACATATGAAAAAAGGTTCCTTCCTGTTGTTCACATTTCCAACATATATCTGATGCACCGCTATACATTCTAGCCAGTTTCTCCGGCGACAAGTACCAACGATACATCATCTTATAAAAATTCTCTTTAAGACTAGAGCATAAAGTAAATTTCAAACCTTTTAACCACATATTTTCCCATTGTGTCATTAATATATTATAGCCAAAATTTTGAGCCCATTTTATCATACTTCACTTGCTCTTCCTCAGTTTCAAATTTCAACAAAAGCTTATACATTCTTGAAATAAAATGTTCATCATTTAGACATAATTCCCTTTCAAAGTCAGATACACTCTGTTCAAAATCATACAACCTTTTATCAACTTTAAACCTTTCTACCATCTGTAAATAGGAGAACCATTGACATGCATGACCTTCTTTTATCAGTTCTTCTCTTGATTTTATTTTACATTCATCTTGTGAAAAATTCAGCAAATCACGATATGTCAACCAACTGTATTTACTTAACATTTCTCTTCTATGATGAGCTTCTTGTGCTGATAGCCACAATGGTACTCTCTGACAAAACCTAGGTTTATATTTATTCCAAATTTTCAAAATGGCACTTCTAACACAGTGATTATTAAATTCTACATTCACTTTAACTTTATCATACCACATGTACCCATGCCATCCAAATCTCAAATCATATCCCTCTAAATCTAATAATCGACTATTTTTCAACAAAACCCATTCTTTGATCCATACTAAACAACAAGCAGCAAAATATAACTTCAGGTCAGGTAGACCCAACCCCCCCTCTTTCTTTTGCATCCTGTAAAATCTTAAACTTAACCCGTGGTTTTTTCCCTTGCCATACAAATCTGGATATATCCTTCTGCCATTGTTTAAATGATATTTGCGATGTCACAATAGGAATAGTCTGAAACAAAAACAGCATTCTAGGTAATACATTCATCTTAATTGTGGCTATTCTCCCCAAAAGTGACAATTGAGCTTTATCCCATCTTTCTAAATCTTTTTTCATTTCATTCCAAGACTTTACATAATTATTTTGAAACAACATATAATTCTTATTTGTTAATGTGATACCTAAATATTTTACTTTCTTTTCAACCTTAAAACCTGATTTATTTGACAATTTTATTTGATCTTGAATTTTCATATTTTTTGTTAATATCTTTGTCTTTAGTTTATTAACCTTAAAACCAGCTACAGCACCAAACTCCTTCAATTTAACCATTAACGTTTCTATTCCTTTCAGAGGATCTTCCAAAGTTAACACCAAAACATCTGCGAAAGCTCTCAGCTTATAAGACTCTTTTTTAATTTTTATGCCTCCAATTCTATCATCTTGTCTTATATCTCTGTTCAGTATTTCAAGCACAAGAATAAACAACAAAGGTGATAATGGGCAACCTTGTCTTGTTCCTCTATGTATTCCACACGGTTTCGTCATATCGCCATTGACAATTATTTGTGCTGTTTGTGAAGTATAAATTGACTTTATCCATTTTATAAAGTTCTCTCCAAAATCCATTTCCTTCAGTACTTTAAATAGAAACCCCCAATTTAAATTGTCAAACGCTTTCTCTGCATCTAAGAAAATCAATGCAGCATGTTTTTCATTATGCTTTTCCAAGTATTCCAAAATATCTAAGACTGTTCTAACATTATCTCTCAGCTGTCTTTTAGGTAAAAAACCACATTGATCTTCATGAATAAATTCTTGAAGAATTATTTTTAATCTTTCCGCCAATGTCATTGTAAACAGCTTGTAGTCATTATTCAGTAATGATATTGGTCTATAATTTCTTGTTAAGGTTAAGTCTTGTCCCTCTTTAGGTATTAATGTTATATTTGCCTCTTTCCATGTCTCCGGCATCCGGCCTCCTTGCAAAATAGAATTCATCGTTTTTTGTAAAGGTTGTATGAGTTCATCTTCAAATCTCTGATAGTATTTACCAGAAAGTCCATCCGGTCCCGGCGCCTTTCCTGGTTTAATCTTTTGTATAGCACCCACCAATTCACTTATTGTTATAGGACCATTCATAATATGTCTCTGTTCCTCTGTAATCTTAGGTAACTTTTGTTTTTCAATATATTCATCTATTTTTTCTGATGAAACATTATGTCCTTTATATAAATTCGAATAATAATAGTAAAATGATTTTTGTATCTCCTTATTGTCTGTTAATACTTTATCGCCCTCTTGTACTTTTATTATCATTTTCTTTTCTCTTTCTTTTCGCAATCTATAAGCCAACCATCTCCCAGGTTTGTTTGCAAATTCAAAGTTCCTCTGTTTCATATAGTTCAATTTTATTTCCATTTCTCTTCTTGTTACCATAGATAACTGTTGTTGCAACATTTTAATCTGTTGGAAAATATTTGAGTTTCCTGGAGAGATCTTTAATTCTTCCTCCTTCTTTTTTATTTCCTCCAGAATTTTTTGCATTTTCTCTTGTCTCTTGGCCTTAAGTTGAGTATTATACTGTATAAAATAACCTCTAATAAAAGCTTTACTTGCATCCCAAACCATTCTCAAATCTGTACCCTTATCTAAATTAATTTCAAAAAATTCTTTTAGTTTCTTTTTACAGTCTTCCAACACAGCTGTATTTTGTAATAACGTTTCATTTAATCTCCATCTAAAAACAGTGGATTTTCTTTTGCAATCCATAGTCACAGGATTATGATCTGAGAAAGTCTTTGGTAAAATCTCTATTTTAGAAGTTTTAGTAACAAAGTCTTTAGTTGTCAGGAACATATCTAGTCTCGAAAATGATCTGTGTCTCTCAGAAAAATAAGTATATTCCCTTGAATCACCATTCTTTTGCCTCCATAAGTCCACCAGTCTCAGATTGTCCATCAGATCAAAAAGGCTTTTTGGGAGTTTTCCTTGATAACTTGTAATATTTCTTTCTGAAGTTCTGTCCATTTGTGGAAGCATGACCCCATTCCAGTCTCCCATCAAACACCAACTTTCATATGATAAATCCATTAGAATATCCATAAGCTTCTTATAAAACACCGCTTTATCTTGGTTAGGTGCATAAATTCCCACCACCATTGTCTTAGATCCATTTAAGTTGACTTCTACTCCCACAAATCTACCTTGTTCATCAGCAAATACTAATTTTGGTTTTAAATGGGATTTAATATACAAAACAACTCCATTTTTCTTTTTAGCATGTGCCGAGATAAATTCTTCACCTAATGTTTTATAGACCAAATACTTTATATCTTTTTTCTTGATATGAGTCTCTTGTAAACAAATGATGTCTTGCTTTAATTTTTTCAAATAGTAAAATACTTTTTTCCTCTTTTGAGGGGCATTTGCGCCATTAATATTCCATGTTAAACATTTGTAATCCATAATTAGTAAAAATTTAAAATATACATATATATATTAATCTTAATCTGTGCCTGTGGCCAAGGCCATCATTTCTTCTCCCCGTTTCATCTCCTCAAAATCTCTTTTAAATCTTTCTAGGAAATCTCTGGCTTTTTGAACTGAATTCAACTTGAATCTCTGATCTTTGAAGGAAAAAACCACACCTTCTGGAATCTCCCAACGAAAAGCAATCTTTTTCTGTTTCAGCAGTACAGTCAAAAAGGCATAATCTTTCCGTTTACGTAAAAATCTAATAGGTACTTCTTTCAGAACAATTATAGAATTATCCTCCTCCTTCAATCCTGTAGCAAAATGTTTTTGAAGAACCTGATCCCTTGTGTTCTTCCTAACAAAATGAACCATGATGTCTCTTGGTACTCTTTTATTTCTGGCATAGGCAGAGTTAACTCTATAAATCTTGTCAAGCTCTATTTCCATATCTCCTTCATCCAAGGCCAGAAAATCTGCCAAAATTTTAATCATTCTATCTCTAGTATCCTCTTCTTCCTTCTCTGGGATATTTCTAAATCTCAGACAGTGTTCATTTGCTCTCAGTTCCAGTAAGGACATGTGATCTAGCTCCCCTTCAACTTCTCTGGTTATCACTTCAGTTTTATTCTCTAATATTTCAACTTTATCAGCAATCTGTTTAACCTCACCCGAGATTTGCTTTACTGACCCATCCAGTTTTTTAACTGCATCAGTCATATCCATTTTCATTTTCAAGATATTTTCATCCATACTTTGCTCAAAGGCATTAATCCTGTTTTCCATCTTATCCATCCTACTGTCCAGTTTATTTCCCAACTCTTCAAATAAATTCTGAAGTAACTCTGGCGTAACCATCTTATCTGAACCTAGATCCAAAGATGCTTTCCTACTTCCTGAACCTTTTTTCGCAGCCATTGTATAATACAGTCGAAGAGCCAAGTTTAAAAAAAGAAAAAAAAAAGTGAGGAAGAGAAGGGGGGGGAAGGAAAAAAAAAAACCCTCCTCTAGTAAAAGCTCAGATTTCAAGACCTCTTGAATCACGTCTCTAACACAGCAGGCTTAGACTTCTTATCTGCTTGTTATGGAACTCATAAGTCATAACCAAAACATCCAGCAACAATCCCACAGCAGCCAGCTCTTTTCTAGCAACTTTTTCACAGCCAAACTTTCGTCAATAATAAAATTATTAAAAATGCAAATAGTGAGAAAGGATAGTCATAATAGGATACCTCCTTTCTTCTTCTTCTCCTTAATTAACTTTTTGCCTGAATTTTTTTAGCCATTAAAGCCTCCAACGTCTTGTGTTCTTCGGAACCCCCCTTCTTTTTAGTCCCGGAAAAAAGGAATTATCTCACCATAATATAGTCCTTAATTGCTGTAGTAGGAAACTCCCTTCGTCATAGATAGTTTGTAATCCATAAATCATTGGGAAATGAAGATTTTTTGCAGGCTAAGTGTCTTTTAAAGCTCTGATTAGCGGTTTGAGCAAGATGTAGATTCCACCCCCCCTGACCGGTGTAATGTCTCCACTGAACAAGCCTTCGCTTAAACAGTGAATACACAAATACCGATCGCCCGGGGTCTCTGTGGTTAATCTCTTCGTTCTCCCCAATAAACTGGGGTGATTTATGTCAGCTGAAATTGCTTCCAGCTGTTTTTTTACCGCTATCAGCTTCCCGTCTTCAGAGAGCGTCTGCCTGCCGAAAAACCTCACCCGGAAGTCTCAGTACCGCGTCCAGTTCTGGGCACCACACTTTAAGAAGAATGTAGATAAACTGGAGAGGGTTCAGAGGAGGGCAACAAGGATGATAAAGGGACTGGAAACAAGGCCCTATGAGGAGAGACTGAAAGAACTGGGCATGTTTAGCCTTCAGAAGAGGAGACTGAGGGGAGATATGATCACACTCTTCCAGTACTTCAAGGGTTGTCACAAAGAGGAGGGCCAGGATCTCTTCTCGGTCATCCCAGTTTGCAGGGCACGGAATAATGGGTTCAAGTTACAGGAACCCAGATTCCACCTAAACATCAGGAAAAATTTCCTGACTGTTAGAGCAATAAGACAATGGAATCAACTACTTAGGGAGGTGGTGGGCTCTCCCACTCTGGAGGCATTCAAGGTGCAGCTGGACAGCCATCTGTCAGGGATGCTTTGACCTGGATTCCTGCACTGAGCAGGGGGTTGGACTCGATGGCCTTGTAGGCCCCTTCCAACTCTACTTTTCTATGATTCTATGATGGTTCCACTGGATCCAAAGCTGCTCCATTCCCCGAGGGGTGCCTGATCTGCCAGCCTAGAGATGACATAGCTGGTTGCCCCCGTCGCATCCAGTGGAGGGGGGTGTCGAACATAAAAATATATGCCAGTCTGAAACGTGTAAACTGGCAGGCCCCGAGATGAGTTGGTGCAGCTTCAGTCCTTCCCCGTGCCATTCAGGATTGCACTGCTACTCGAAAGACACCAATGTCAGCAGCACTGAACATTCTATTGAAGGGTGATTTTAAAAAGAAACTGATTTTAAAAAAAAACCTCTTCTCTGGTTTACAAAATCTGAAATTAATAACTAATCTTCCCAATTAATCAATTAGCAGTGTATAACTATTTCTTCTGGCATTTGATATGCTAATTATTACTGTTTCAATCTTTCACATTCAAATATTTCACTCTGAAGTTACTATTTTTAAATAGTGTTTATTATATAAGGGGGACTGCAATCTCAACAATTAAAATTCTATCATTACAGTGGCACACAATTGTTTCCTGGCAATACTATAAGTAATGGAGTGTGGGGTTGATACTACTGAATATGTTTGTGGGTATTTGTATCTGCTGACTGGGGCGTTTGCTATATCCCCTACAGAAAGAACAAACAGGCTGCTATGATTTAATAAGGTTTGTGATAATTGCAGCTTTAATGCTTATAAAGATAGGCACATCAACTATGCTTCCTTTACAGATGTTACTTTCGAGGAGGCTTTACACTACTCCCTTGCTGCATCAACAAGAAACAGAGAATTCTTTCAAGAAATCCTCTGAACTATTCTTTGTATACTGTATGGCAAAGACAAAAAGAACTGCCCCTGAAGCAGCAATTTATACTACAAATGCATTACTAGTGCTTTCAGAAAATTAACGTGTTGTCTGCAATCTCTCTGATGCTGTTTTTTTCCTCCATATTTCCTCAATGTGTGTTTGTGTGTATATGGAATGTCTATAAAAACTGCACACCAGGAGCAATTATGAATGCAAACTAGTCTGGAGAGAGAATAAATGGTATTTGGCACAGGAACACTCCCATCACCCTTTTTTAAAATCTCTGTAGTGTTATTCTCCATTTGCAAGTCCTTACTGTTAAAGTTCCATACCCCTTGACTACAAGGCTTGATAGCTGTGAGATGTGCAACTGATCCCACACATTATACCTGCTCCTAGTCTACAAAGGACCGGTCTCTATTTTTACTGCAGACAGAGAACAGGCAGGCAGATGCCATTCATATAGGGTCAATATTGGTGTAGGATCTTCTTTTTCTCTTAGAAGACCAACTTAGTACACTTCCTTTTCTATTGCTAAACATCAATGTGGGGGTGAGGAAAACCAATATGCGCATATGTGCTTATCGCTTCTTCTTTTCCCTATACCTGTTTTTCATCTTTTCTCCTCCACATAAACCCATCTGATATTGGTCCCAAAAATCTCTTTCCCTCACCTATCTCTGGGCCTTCAGCCATGATGCTCTTTGCCAGGCTTGTAAATAACTGCTTTCCATGTAGCCTTGCATTATTTTTTCCCCCCAGGTGGCTAGGTAGAGAAGATTTTATAAATCAGAAGAGAACAAGCTTTGTTTTCTTTGTTTTTTAAGAATAATTTTCAGGTGTCCATCAATAGCGTACAAGGAAGACCTTATGGTAAAGGAAGATCTTTGCCTGCCAATGAAAGCTAAACAGGGAAGTGGCCAGGCAGTACTTTCTTGGAATGAGTTCCCTAAGGTTGGTGCTATAATATAAAAGGCCCTGCTCCTCTCTCATACAGATTTTTTCCCAACAAAAATGGTGCACAGAAGAAGGCCTCTACAACAGGAACAGGTTGCAAGGCAGTTTGGCGCCCAAGGCAACATCAAATATTTAGCGCCCCCCCTTCCCACTTGAGCCCGCCCTCCCGCCCTCCGGGGGGGGGCTCCGGAGCAAAGCAGCCAGGCCTGGGAAACGCCTGCTCGCCCAGCGCCCCCCCCAAAGTTCTCCTTTGGAAAAGTTTTTAGGAGAGGGCGGCGGAGCTGCGGAGAGCACGCTGGGCTCTCGCAGGGGGGAGGCGGGCACGGCCGGGGGCGTCTAGCTTAGCCCACTCCCTGGGGATGCGCTGCCGGCGGGGAGGAGCGGGAGGCCGGCTGCCCGCCACGCTCCTCTTCTGCTGCTGCTGCTGCTGTTCCTGGCGCGGCTGCCTCTGCCCGGCGGAGCTGCGGGTGCACGTCCAGGGGAGGGGAGGAGCGAGGCCTTCCCCGCCGGTCTAAGACACGGCTTTTTGTTGCCCATGGCGTCTCCGCGGCTGCCCCACCCGGCCACCTCGCCGACAGATCCGGGCTCCGCGGCGGCGGCGATGAAGAGTCGGCCGAGCGAGCGAGCTTCCTCCTGCTGCTGCTGCTGCTGCTGCTGCTGCTGCTGGCCTCTGCGGCCCAGGATTGAAGGAAGGCGCAGGAGCAGCGCATTTCTGCGCCCCCTTAGCCATGCGCCCTAGGCAGCCGCCTAGTTGGCCTAGCGGTAGCGCCGGCCCTGGGAACAGGAGCAATGTGTGAAAAGGATTGGAATACTAAACACAACAGCAAGATCTTCCATTCTAAAACATTCCTTACAAAATGGGCCATAGAGCATGACAATGAAATCTATGAATGGTGTGCTTCCAAGAGGCCATGTACAGATGACAGCTCTTTTGAGGCTTATAAAAGCCTTGTAGTATAAATCAGGAGACACTGCTTCTATTTCCCTGGTGTAAACAGTGGCATGTATGATTGTAGCAATGTACAATGTGTGAGACACTACCCAGACAATTGCAAATATAGTGAATTACATTCTTTTCAATGAAATCTTGTCCAGAAGAGACACCATGCAAAAATGGTGAAACCTAGAGAGATGTTGGGCAGAAGCTGCCAATCCAGCAATTTAAATCATGTATTTAAATTTGAAAGATTAAAAAATAATAATCAAAAGATGTAAACAGTCAATGTCCCAGCTTACTTTCTAGGGCAGTGTTCGCCAACCTTGGGTCCCCAGATGTTTTTGACCTACAACTCCCAGCATGCCCCAGCCAGCTGGCTGGGGCATGCTGGGAGTTGTAGGTCAAAAACATCTGGGGACTCAAGGTTGGAGAACACTGTTCTAGGGGCTTTAAAACTTACATATTGTTTTGGTTCTCCGTTTCACATAAGTTGTTTCTCCTTATAGTCTCTCTTATGGATTCTATTTTCTCTTCCTCTCAATTTCAGATTTTCTGTTACCACCTTTCCCCCTAATTTTCTCTTTCTACAGTGCCACCGATAGTAGTACACATAGCCTACAGTATATCTTCAAACTTGATAATTCTGAGCTTTCAATGAAATAATAATCTCCTGTTCTCTTGCTTTCCCTTCTATCAGTTATGAGAACAACATAACATTTCTTATATCAATGAACATCTTTGCATTGAACAAAGAGGTCTTTTAATTATTTCTGGTGGACTTGAATAGAAAGGCAACAGTTTCCAGACTGATCCAGCAGGAGAGATTTATGCATGTCAGAAGCCTTACAAACACATTGGCAAAGGGGGGTGAGCATTTGGATATACTTATGATGCCCATTTGAGCCTCACTGAATTGGCTGGATACATCATTTGATGCAAATGAAGGTGTCTATCTGCTTTCAGGGCCACCAAATGCTATATCTGACTGCTGGATCTCTATAGATATCATTACGATGATACCCAAGTATTGTGTGATTAAAAAAAAACAAAACAGCTCAACTGATACGGGATAAACAAGTGAAATAGCCGGCACTAAATATGTCAGATAGTAAACATCAGAAAACCTACCTTAAGATATAATAAGGGGGGGGGGAACACAACAACAATTCAAGAATTTGCAAGTGTTTTTTCACACCATTGAAATCAAGGGTTTCACCAGTCTTAAGGAATTACATAAATATATACAAAATCACACTGCTATCCTTTCCTCCATTAGTCCTAAAATTCATAACCCACATTTTTTCCTCTTCTTGAAAAATGTGCTTTCCTTTGTGAATAGAAATGATCAGCTTATTAGGGGAAGGGAAATCTCCCCCCTTTCCCTCCCTTATTCTGTAGCTGCAGTATATAAACTCTTGCGTTAAGATCTGCCGAGTTATGTATGCTGAAGCTGCTCTTTAATGCAAAAGCAATGCTACATTTTTGCAAATTGCTATTATGCTGTCTCTCTTACGACCATATTAAGAAAGAAAAAATCCAGCTGAAAAAAAGAAGCCCTAGAAAAGATTTGGTGCATGAGTCTAGTGTTCTTTTCTTGCATTTCCAAAGTCTGTCTACTCATATAGTGCCTAACACAATAAAAAAAGTAAAACCATTGTACCTTCTTGTGAAATTGTGAACAAACTAGTCTTAAAATGTGTGTATGTAGAGAAAGAAAATATCATCCCTGAAACCCTGTGACAACCCTGTGACTCATCACCTGTTCAAAGACAAGATTGTCTAGTATTTAGAGAATTTGATAGAAAGTACAGATTTAACATTTGAAGCTAAGGTTTTCAGTTTTTTCCTAGGATGTTCCATGTGAACCTTTTTTTAAATACGGTGGCTCATGCAACTTTTAGTTTCACTTTCACTTGATTAAGAAAAAGAAGTAAAATTCATTTATTTTCATTCATTCACTGATTACATTTTTATTCCGCCCAGTAGTCAAAGATCTCTGTGTGCTTTACAAAGATTAAAACCCTAAAATACAACAAGATAAAATAATATAAAGTCATTAACATACAAAACTATGAAAACCATTTTTAAAAATGAACAACAATCCCAGGACCTGTTAAAAAACCTTATCATATGCTGTCAAATGCCTGGGAGAAGAGGAAAGTCTTAACCTGGCACCAAAATAATAATAATGTTAATGTCAGGTGGGGAAAGTGTTCCACAACTGGGGGTCCACCACCAAGAAGACCCTCTCCCTTGTTGCCATTCTCCAAACCTTCCTTGGAGGAGGCACTTGGAGGAGGGTCTCAGGTGATTATCATAGTGTATGGACAGGTTCCTACCAGGAGCGGCACTCTGTCAGATATTGCAGTCCTGAGCTGTATGAAGGTTTATAGGTCAAAACCAGCACCTTGAATTAGGCTCAGCATCAGAAAAATACAGGCAGCCAGTGCAAGTGGGCTAGAATCAGTGTTTTATGTTCAGATCTCCTGGTCTCTGCTATCAATCTGGCCACTGCATTTTGCACAAGCTGCAGCTTCTGAACTGTCTTCAAAGACAGCCCCACATAGAGTGCATTTTAGTTATCTAACTTGGAGGTTACTAGAGCATAGACTACAGAAACCAGGTTATCCCTATTCTGATAGGGGCATAGGTGGGCTACCAGCTGAAGCTGGTAGAAGGCACTCCGTGCCACTGAGGCCACCTGAGCCTCAAGTAATAATGCTGGCTCCAGGAGAACATTCAAGCTACAAACTTGCTTCTTCAGGGGGAGTGCAACCCCATCCAGAACAGGTCGAATACCCTTCATCAGATCAGAAGAGCCAGCCACTAACAGCATCTCAGTCTTGTCTGGATTGAGCTTCAGTATTAGCCCTCACTGAATCCATTGTTGCAGCCATGCACTGATCTAGCACGTTCAAAGCCTCATCTGATGAAGATGAAAAGGAGAGATAGAACTGCCTGTCATCAGCATGTGGATGACAACACACTCCAAAACCCCCGATGGTCCCACTCAACAGTTCCATGCAAATGTTAAATAGCATACAGGACAAAACCAACCCCTGGAGAACCCCATACTGGAGCATCCACAGGACTGAGCAATATCCCCCAAGCACCACCTTCCAGAGCTGACCACAGAAGTAGGAGTGAAACCACACTCCCACTCCCAACTCAGACGATTGCCCCAGAAAGGTAATATGGTTGATGGTATCCAAAGCCGCTGAGAGATCAAGGAGAATCAACAGGGTCACACTCCTCCTGTCTCTCTCCCAACATAGCCATCATACAGAGCAACCAAGACTGTTTCCATACCAAAGCCTGGCCAAAAACCTCAACTGAAATTGATCCAGGTAATAGGTCTCATCCAAGAGCACCTGGAGCTGGCTGGCAACCACCCACTCAAGGACCTTGCCCAGAAAAGGAATATTTGCCACCAGCCTAAAGTTGAGATATTCTGGGTCCAGGGATGTGGTATTCAGGAGTGGTCTTACTGCTGCCTCTTCCAAGCAGCCCAGGGCCACTCCCTCTTGAAAAGAAACACTAATCACCTCCCTGGCCTAGCCGACTGTTCCCTCCCTGCCAGTTTTAATAAGCCAAGAGGGGCAAAGATCCAATATGGAAGAGGTTGCATGAACTTGTCCAAACACATTGTCAACATCCTTGAGCTGTACCAACTGAAAACCATCCAACAAAACTAAACAAGACTGTGCTCTGGATACCTCACCTGATTCATCTGCTATAACATTGGAGTCTAAGTCCCAGCAGATGCAAAAGGTTTTTACCTTGGAAGTGCCTTGCAAACATAGAATCATAGAAAAGTAGACTTGGAAGGGGCCTACAAGGCCATCGAGTCCAATCCCCTGCTCAATGCAGGAATCCAGGTCAAAGCATCCCCGACAGATGGCTGTCCAGCCGCACCTTGAATGCCTCCAGAGTGGGAGAGCTCACCACCTCCCTAGCATGAGAGGCCCACATGCTGCAGTGGGCCTCTCATGGATCCACAGCCTCCTTAGGGCCAGTATATAATAAGTCCTGAACAACCCTAAAAAGCTCCACTGGGGGGTGGGCATACAGAGGCTTCAATAGATGTAGAGAGATAAGTATATTCAGCAGCACTAAATACACACCAGTGTTTGATTGCATCCATTAGGAGTTTTCCTCCATCTTCTACACTCAAGTGATCTGCTATTTTGTTGCATTACTCTCCTCCACTTCAGGGTATACCAATTGGAGCCATACAAGCTCTGCTCTGGAGAGTATGCTCAGGAGCAAGCATGTCAACTGCCTGGGTTATTTCTGTACTCCACAGATTGATCAGGTTTTTGTCAGGAGAGCCAGCCATATCAGCCGGAACATAACCCCACTGGAAGACATCTGGATAGTAGGGGGCTGCTCTTATGGTGTTTTGGCAGTGGGAATGCTAAGGGGCTTGTACGTTGTATGATTTAAATTGTGAGTTTAATCATTAAATCATTAAATTGTGATTTTAACAAGGATTTTGCTTAAACTGGGCCCATGTGACCTCTATGACTCTTTCTGTTCATCCCATAGCTTAGACCAGGGCTCTCCAACCTTGGGTCCCCAGATGTTTTTGGCCTACAACTCCCAGCATGCCCCAGCCAGCTATGCTGGCTGGGACATACTGGGAGTTGTAGGCCAAAAACATCTGGGGACCCAAGGTTGGAGAGCCCTGGCTTAGACAGTGGGCCATACTTTTTTTTTAAAAAAAAGCAAGATCTGGTAGTTGCGGGCGGTTTCTTAATTTCTTTTAGCAAGATGTGTTGGTTATGGGGTTATTTTTAAAAAAATCTGGGCAAGATGTGATGGTTGTGGGGCAGCAGCATTTTTTTCTGAGCAAAATATTTGTAGCAGGCTTGGGAATTTTTATCACACCCATTTCTGCTTCCTTTTCCCAAGACCACTGCAGTATCTTGCTCAGAAGATATGCTGGGGCCCATCAAGGTTGGTGCTGGTTGCTACAGCATCCTTTCTTCCTTATTTTTTAAAAAATATTTTAAACTCTTGGAATTGCTGTATGGGCATGCTCATGGTTATAGTTGCTTATCTTTTATTTTTAAAATATTTATTTAAAACTAATTATTTATTTAATTCATTTTAGAATATTTTTTATCCCTGGGAGATAAAAGACAGTTGGGCAGCAGGTTGGAAGGTACACCAACAGAATCCTCAGTCTGCTGACCTAACACTAGATGCAAACACTTCAGACTAGTAGTCAGATGGACAGGGAGCCTGGAGAGTAAGGTGGAATTCCTATAGACCAGTGTTCTCCAACCTTGGGTTCCCAGCTGGCTGGGGCATGCTGGGAGTTGTAGGCCAAAAACATCTGGGAACCCAAGGTTGGAGAACACTGCTGTAGACCACCGCAGCCCATCCCCCACTTGATCATGGCCCTCAAGTCTACCATGATGCCGAACCAAGTACACCAGTGGCCACAGCTGGGTGAGACTCACTCCTCCCTGCTTGCCCAACCAGGTTTTGGTTATACATGCTAGATCGGCAAACTCATCCATGATTAGATCATGAAAGAGGGAGATATTATTTATTTTGAACCAATCTGGCATTTAAAAACAGCATCCGGAACCCCAAGGGCAGGCTGATAGGGCAACCTCCACACCTGCAGGTGGGGGAATGGCTGGAGCCTGGCACAGCCATTTACTCTCTGTGTTCCCCTTATCTGGGTAGCCCTCCTCCCAACACCATACCACCTGTAATCACACTAACCGGGCACCATATCCTCTCTCCTAGGCACATGATCAGGTCCTAAAAAGGGAAACCCCCAGAAAAAAACAAGAGCCAGTCAGCCTGATGTTATAGGTGGGCACTTCCACAAGTCCAGAAACACAGCTGGCTCCACTTGGCCCGGTTAGCAGAAAGACATCACACAAGAGGCAGGGAGAGATGCCATCAGGGTCAGCCTTCTCACCTGGCCCCTGAATGGTGTGGCTGCTGTGGCTGTATCTGCTGCAGGCTCTGCTTCTTTGCTCCATTGCAAAACATGAGCGAATGTCAAATACATTATCTGAGGACCTCCCCCATACACACAACGTATGTGTATCTAATCTAACATATATTAGATACATACTTAACATATCTAAATGCCTGTGTGTTTCATTTAAGAAACAAAGTGCTCATGACAAGGCAACACATCCTGACAGATTTTCTTTCCAAAAGAGAACACATTTCGGTTAATACTCAGTATCCCATATAAACTGAGTGTTAACGTGACAACAGAAAAGAACTTGCTATGTGCAAGGCTCTAGAGAGAAAAAAATGGACGACAAGAAAATTTGTTTACAGCATAATTAACCTTATGTTTAAAATGTATGAACAACTTTTACAGGTCAAATACAAAAGGACTAAATTGGTGCTAGCTCTTGGATGCTGCTTTATGTACTGAATTCCTGCCTTTCTCTTGTAAAGTAACCATTGGAATAATTTTCTTACAGAATGATAGTTGCTATGACAACCATAGCAATTTTTCCTTTTCTGAAACAGATGTCTCATTTAGTTGAAAATTAGAATGTGAAAAACCCATGGGAAAAATTAATTCAAACTTTAACAGAACACTGACTACAGTGTAGTCTCTTATGGGTTAACCCCTTAACATCTCTTTGTACTCCTATGTAACCTTCAAATAAATTCTAATTAAACCAATTTAACCTCCTACAAATGACCTCTTTAGCTATAATTAGCACTTTCATTATCTCTGAAGTATTCATTTCTGCTACCATAATAACAGAAATAAGTGATACTAAAAAAAAAGTGGTCAAATGCATTTCTGACTTAATTATTTATCAGTGTTCCTGGTTTTATTCAACTTCTGCTTTAAAAAAGGAACAGTGTAGTTCAAATGCTGCATTTTAAATAGGGCACAAAATATTTGTACATGTAATTTACTTTACAAGGCCACGGTGCTTTCTGTAGATTTTATCTTTAATTAACATGAAAATTAAAGGTTTTCACTCCTGAAACAGCTCAGCAGTTGCAGAAATGGATAGGGTATGCACACACACAAAAGGGGACTGAATGAATGGGGCATACATCTGGTTGTATTTTCACTTTTTAGAAAATAAAAGTGAATTTCACTATTTTGTTGCCAGAAGTTGGTTAAAGCAAATTATATATACCGTAAGTCTTTCTAGTTTACATATAGGTGTGTAATTAAGAAATTATTCCTGTCTTTGTCATTTAAGAAATGGGTAAGTCACTGACAGTAACATATGAGTGCACCATTACATACACTGGTAAAGAAAGTAAAAAAACAAAAAACAAACGAACACTCATAGCTTTAAAAAAAACACAACACTCATAGCTTCCTACTTTGTTCATAGAATTCAGAGAACCTTTTTGTAATCAGGACAAATGCATTATCTATAGGGCAGGAAAATGTAACTGCTATAAAATTAAGAAATGCCTTTATAAAGGATGATCTGGTGAACTTTGATGTGGCTGCAAAAAAGGTGAATGCTATATTGGGCTGCATTAATAGAAGTATAGCTTCCAAATTGCATGAAGTACTAGTTCCCCTTTACTTAGCACTGGTTAGGCCTCATCTTGAGTACTGCATCCAGTTCTGGGCACCACACTTCAAGAAGGATGTAGACAAACTGGAGAGGGTTCAGAGGAGGGCAACAAGGATGATAAAGGGACTGGAAACAAGGCCCTATGAGGAGAGACTGAAAGAACTGGGCATGTTTAGCCTTCAGAAGAGGAGACTGAGGGGAGATATGATAGCACTCTTCCAGTACTTAAAGGGTTGTCACCAGGACCGGTGCAAGGCAATTTGGTGCCCTAGGCAAGATCAGATATTTAGCGCCCCCCCTTCCCACTTGAGAGCACTGGTTTTTTCCCCAAGGCATTTCTGGCGCCCTCTTTAGCCCCGCGCCCTAGGCAGCTGCCTAGTTGGCCTAATGGTTTCACCGGCCCTGGTTGTCACACAGAGGAGGGCCAGGATCTCTTCTCAGTCATCCCAGTTTGCAGGACATGGAATAATGGGCTCAAGTTACAGGACCCCAGATTCCGCCTAAACATCAGGAAAAATTTCCTGACTGTTAGAGCAATAAGAGAATGGAACCAACTACCCAGGGAGGTGGTGGGCTCTCCCACTCTGGAGGCATTCAAGGTGCAGCTGGACAGCCATCTGTTAGGGATGCTTTGACCTGGATTCCTGCATTCAAGGCCAAAGGTTTATCCTGAAATGTAAAAAGTTAAAGCAGACTAATCTGTGCCACTGCTGGCATAATTTGCACTCACAGCCTGACTTTTTAAAGGGTATGAGTAGCTAGATATGAAAGTTACCCGGACTATATGCCATTGCTTGGAAGGATTCTCAATTCCTCTTGGAATCCAGATTCAGGCCTGGAAAAACTGACGAAAACCAAAGTGTTTGAAAGGACAGTAATTAATCGCACGGTATTAGCACCACTTAAACAAATTGAGTTTAAAACAGCCTGCCTCAACCTGGTGCCCTCCAGATAATTTTGACTACATCTCCCAGAATTCCTGACCATTAGCCATGCTGGCTGAGGATGATGGGAGTTGAAGTCCAAAACATCTGGGGGCACCCGTTTGGGGAAGTCTGGTTTAAAAGATACTGGAGGTTTCTTGTATCTGCCTCTCTGGAACAGGGACAAAAACTTGTTAAACATTTCAGTGACATTAGGGAATCTCCTATTTCAAATTTTGCATTAAGGATCAGTGTCTTGTATAGCTCCCCAATGCATTAGTTATAATGCTGTTTCTTAACTTTGTTGTTTTGAGGACTGCTTTTTTGTTGTTGTTCTTTGTAACCTACCACATTTTAAACTTTATGGCTAGCTGCATGGGGAAATGCTTAGAAGACTTCTAAAATAAAACCCAATTGCTGTATGTGTCCTCCGTAATTGCAAGCCCACAAAGCTATATGTGTACATGGGGAAATTGTACATGGAATATGTAATGGCACGTTTTGAAATTTCCATTGCAGCTGCTCAATGCTAAAGAGACTGCCTATCATTTTAACAACAAATAAATAAATGTATTTATTATTTTACATTGTTTTTTACATTGTATTATATGTATTTTATGTAAATCACTTACAGATCTTAGAATATCACGTGCTCTAGAAGTAGTTTAAATAAATAAAATAAATAAAGGGACAAGCTGCTTCATTATCTACATTTGTGCATTTAAACTGAAAACTGGGCTGCCTCTTCAGCAACTGCTGGAAACTTCGATGAAATCTCTTGCTCTTCAGAATTCCCCCCTATTATTTTCACAGTGGACTTGGTGATGCAGAGCTGGCTACTATTTTAACAACAGTAAGAACCACTGAATTACAAAACTGTTTTCCTTCCATTGCAATCAGTATACAGGGGTTTTCTTTCTGCCAATTTCATGACAAGGACAATCACACCATTTATCAAGATTTTAACCTGCACAAGTCCCATTGAAATTAATGGACTCCTATGTATCGGCATAGTTATGGAGGAATAGAAGATATGCATTCCCTAACTTTGAAAGTCTGTGTGGATGATTATGATTAACTTAATATCCACCATTGTTTTGGAAGCCCACTGTTAAAAAAAGAACAACAGTAAGCTAATTTGGGGGTAAACATGATTTTATTGCTCCAAAATTTCTGCTTGGGATGATGTGGATAGTGATAGCACTCTAGCCCAGTGTATTGCATACACAGGTCAAGGGATGGTGAAATCACCTAGGGATGCTCATAAGTTTCTTACATTTATTTCTGTTAGGTTTTTTGCTGTGCTTCCCAGGACTGGCCCAAAACATTTTCTGCCTGAGGCAGAAAAGCAAATGATGTCTACTCAAGTCAAGGTACATAATACCAGGGTCCAGCCAAATTATTTTGGGACCTGAAGCAAAAAATCCCACTAGTACCTCCTACACTCCCTGGCAGTAAAATGCAATAATAATAAATTAAATAATTAACAATTTGCTACCCTTCCATGACACCCACACTCAGTTGCCTACCCCACCCTGCCTAATGGATGCACAGGAAGTCCATAGAGTTTCTTGGATATCATTGTTTTCCAAACAACTTCTATTCTTTACCCTCTTCCTTGAAAAAGCAGTTTCACAACAACTTGTTCGTGATTGCTGACATTTTATGATTTTCCCTGAACATGCATTTGTACATTCAGCTGTTTTCCCGCTCTCTGCTGAGCTTGCACAATAATTTGCACATCCAGCTACTAACATCACCCCATGTAAGTTAAATTAGAATTGGACATTAGGAAGATTCAGGACAATCATCTGTACCAGTGGAACTGCACTGGAACTCCAACCTAGC
The DNA here is from genome assembly GCA_021292165.1 of Shinisaurus crocodilurus. Taxonomy (NCBI): domain Eukaryota; kingdom Metazoa; phylum Chordata; class Lepidosauria; order Squamata; family Shinisauridae; genus Shinisaurus; species Shinisaurus crocodilurus. The sequence continues at coordinate 187,489,208 of CM037879.1, forward strand.
CAATTACCAGAGCATCCCTTAAAAACACCCTTAACAGTAAACACCCATTTGTTTCAAATTTCTTTGATGCTTCTGGAGGCAGGGTTTCTGCTGAACAGGAGATAGAAGCAGCATTTTCTTCAACTTTGCCACAAGGGATCCATGAGCGCCCCAACCGTTGAGCCCATAAGGTCAAGCCTTTGCAAGTGCCTGATTTGGGTGCTCATGGAAGCTCAAGCCTTCTGTGAGCACTCAGTTCGAGCACTCACAAAAGGCTCACAGGTGTCTGAAAAGTCTGCGGCCACCACCTCCCTCTGCCCCAGCCCAAACAATTTACCTCAGGGCTAGGGGAAGGTGGCAGCCATGGCAGGCACTCCAAAGGCCCTGGTGAGTGTCTTTGCACAATGGGCACTGGAATGGGGCTAGCAGTCCCATCATTCCCAGTGGGAAAATGAGGCTATTTCGTCATTTCCCCACCAAAGATGATGGCTGGCCGTTCATCCCATCTATGGCAGGGAAAGACACTCCACTGGGGCCTCTGGAGTGCCCACTGATGCCTTCCCCTGCCCCAAGGTAAGTAACTAGGCCCTCGGGGCAGGGGAAGAGTGAGGTGGCAGCAGGTGCTCACAGAGGTGGCAGTAGGTGCCTTGTTTGCTCTGCTCACCGAAATCCTGTTTGTATTAGAACAAGGGTACTTGCTTTTTTGAGTGCCCCAAATCAAATACTTGCGACACTCCTAACCGCCACTAGAACAGATCCCAGCTGCAGGCTATGAGGTACTTGGGTTCATACCCTTACATCCCTGACAAAATACTGCTCTTCATCATTGTTATACCAGTTTTAATTATGGATATAAATCTGTGGAGAAGAAACTGGAGAGTTTTCCTCAAAGTAGAAGACCAAAAGTGAATAGCCACATGACATGTCCCTTAGATTTGGCTGAATCTGAGTGATCCTAGGGTTCTTGGGTTTTTTGTTAGGCTCTTTCTTTTTGGTCTTAAAGCTGAATTTATTAGCTCTTTATTCAGAATTTGCCACAGCCACCCATGTATACCCCAAAGGGTATGGCACTGTTCCTATGTTGCATGTTAATTTCAACGAGGCATAGGTGACATTTCCAAGGGATTCTGTCTTAAATTAATTTTCTTAAAAAATGAAGGGAAAATGTCACACAAATAAAAAAAAGCACTGCTGCTATTAACTCCCAGGCCCCACCCACCCAGCTCCTTTTTCAAATTACACATGACATCTTTCACCTTTTATTTAATAAGAGAATTCATGAGTCTCTGACTGGAAAGAAGAAAGACTTGAGCTGTGACTAATATGAAATGATTGTTTCTAAAAATTAATTTGTTATAAAACAATGAAAAACAAAACTGAGTAAGTTTTATCTCCATAACTAGGAGAGGCAAACTATAACAGGTAGTGAATAACATTAATGAAATGCTGAATATATATTAGGACTGGGTTTTTTTCCCCATTCTGAAAAAAAATAACCTTCCAGCTGATATGGAAGAAAGCATTCAAATTCTGAATAAAGAGCTAATAAATTCAGCTTTAAGACCAAAAAGAAAGAGCCTAACAAAAAACCCAAGAACCCTAGGATCACTCAGATTCACCCAAATCTAAGGGACTTGTCATGTGGCTATTCACTTTTGGTCTTCTACTTTGAGGAAAACTCTCCAGTTTCTTCTCCACAGATTTATATCCATAATTAAAACTGGTATAACAATGATGAAGAGCAGTATTTTGTCAGGGATGTAAGGGTATGAACCCAAGCACCTCATAGCCTGCAGCTGGGATCTGTTCTAGTGATTTACCTAGAACACTGACCTAGAACTATGTGTGTTCAGGCCTCATGGCCTTCTTCAAGCACAGGTGGGAACAGGTGTCTGCGACGGACAGCTGGAGTTCTGCCTCTTTCTCCCCGAGAGTGCAGAGCCAATCACAGCTCTCGAAATGTTGGAGAGGGGCAGAGAGCTGTGGCAAGGAGTTTAATGATCATTCTGGGTTGAGGGTGGAAAAGGGAAGACATGTAGAAACGGACTCAGAATTAATAGTGGAGGCTAGTTCAGCCTGGGGGGAAATATTGCAACCGTTGAGCTAAGCCAGCGCCTGAATATATCTTATGTTTCCATCTGTAAGAAAATACATTTGTTTGCTTTACTGTTAATCCTTAGCGTGGGGGTGAGTGACTAAGAAGAGAAAGAACACACACATCTTAGAGAGCAATCTCTGCTGAAAAAAGAAAGGCAGCAGCAGGGAAATAACACAGTATTCAGGTCAGCAGGTAGCTGAGGTGGTTGGGGCCAAAGGCTCGTAAGGAGAGGGGAGTGTCCCGGGCAACTGCTGGTGTGTCTCTGACGTATTGGGAAGGGAGGTCTGAGTGACAGAGTCTGAGCATCTTCCGTAAATCCGGGTGGGAGGCAAGCAGAACTCGATTGGGGGGTGGAAGTCTGGCAAACTCGCTGGGCTCGACCCCCCGAGCTCCACTCACCTTACCTTTTCCCAGGCTCGACTCACGTTCTTGTGAGCCGAGCCGGAGAAAGCGACTTCCAGGTTCCGGCGCTACGTTACCGGCTAACTTCTTTCCAGTAGAAAGTGGCGCTACGTTACCAGCTAACTTCTTTCTACGGTAGAAAGTGGCCTAATTTGGGCAAATTAGGGTGTAATTTGCACAAATTAGGCCATTTTCTACATAAACAACATAGAGCCAGGGACCCAGAAGTCCGGTGAGTGCCTCAGCTGGTGCTTGTGCACCGCAAGTCAAGTGCTGTGTGGGTCGCCCATCCCTAGAACATAGTGACCTGGGTGCAGGGCCTGAGTATAAAGGGCCATAGCTCGAGCAAGGGAGCTGTATAAACTAGGGAGTAAGGTAGCTAAAACACACTACTGAGGACTTCCAAGAGTGTGGGGCAGAGGCGGGTGTGTCACATTGAAAAAGTGGTGGCGGAGGTAAAATAAAAAGGTTGTGGTGGTGTATACCATATAAGAGTGTCTGCAACATTGACCCCTGCAACTGGAAGACAGTGTGTGGAACCTGTGGTTTGCTAAGTATACCAAGAGACTGGTCTTGCCTGATCAACAGATCAGTGTTTGCTGCACCTTAGGCTTTGAAATGGACCCAAAACTGGGTAAGAGAGCACAGCATTCTGGACTAGATTTGGATACAGATGCCTGATCTTGACACTATTCCTACCAAACTTCTATCTTCTGACTGTATCTCTCAACTACTTCTGAGTTTCATCTGCCTCCCAACACTTTATTTTTTTCCCCCTTGCCTGTATCATCTTACATGCTCATAGAATCATAGAATCATAGAAAAGTAGAGTTGGAAGGGGCCTACAAGGCCATCAAGTCCAACCCCCTGCTCAGTGCAGGAATCCAGGTCAAAGCATCCCTGACAGATGATTGTCCAGTTGCACCTTGAATGCCTCCAGACTGGGAGAGCCCACCACCTCCATAGGTAGTTGATTCCATTGTCTTACTGCTCTAACAGTCAGGAATTTTTCCTGATATTTAGGTGGAATCTAGGTTCCTGTAACTTGAGCCCATTATTCCGTGTCCTGCAAACTGGGATGATCGAGAAGAGATCCTGGCCCTCCTCTGTGTGACATCCCTTCAAGTAAAACAGGTGTTCACATCACACAAGAAGGTTGCCCATGGGTTCCAGATGTGCAGTGAGCCAAGTGCTACCATGCTCTTAAACTGCTGTAATAGGTCCTTCACCCCTGCAGAGGGGTTGTGGCACCGAGAAATCCAACCCCACCAGATAGTGATCTGACCATGACAAGGGGGTGGTAGATATACCCCCAATTTCCAGATCATTTCCCCCCTCTCTGGAAACAAAAACCAGGTCTAGTGCCTGACTGGCTACATGGGTAGGTCCAGTTAATACAGGGTGCAGCTCCCAGGAAGCCATGGTCTCCATGAAGTCCCGAGGTGCCCCTATGAGGGCAGCCCCCGAATGCACGTTGAAGTCCCCCAGCACCACTAGCCTGGGGGACTGCACACGCACATCACAGACCACCTCCAGCACCTCGGCCAGGGAGTCTGTCGTGCAGCGGGGTGGATGGTGCACGAGCAGAATCCCCAGACTGCCCTTTGGACTCAACCTCCAGTACATGCACTCAATAAACTTGGTCTTGCGGAGGGAGTTAGTTGTGAGGAACTCAGAAAAAAAGTTAGTATCTCTTTACTAACTTTAAAGTTAGTAAATCTCTTTAATGAGTTGTTTACTTTCCTGCAAAAAAACAAAAACAAAAACCTTGGAAGTGGATACCTAAATAATACCTAAATTATGCCCACTTCTAGGTTTGCTTCTGTGTGTTTTTGGTCTTTTTTTCTGGGACATTGTTTTCTAGGACTTTTTTCTGTCTAAACATGCATAGGATTGTGCCCTTAGTCTGGATCCAACCCAGTTTCTGACATAAGAAATAGACTGGGTTTGCACAACACGACAACCCATCGTGGCTTGCTACCCATGATGGGTTGTCGTGTTGTGCAACCCTGGAACAATTTCTGCAGGGTAGCTTCTTCATGGGCCACAAGCCACCCCTACAACCTATGGGCTGTTGTAGGGGTTGTTGTACCCACGATGGGTTGTTGTGTAATCCAATCCCAGATTACCAACTCCACTGCAGGTACGAGAAATCGAGCCATGGAGACGCTTGGCAAGAATGGCATAACACCCTTGCCGCTCTTCCCATAAGGCTCTTGGGCAACTGCCAGCTGCCCCCAAAGTGCCCAAGAGGCACTTGGGGGCAGCTGGCACTGGTTTCCCCACTCCCTGCTGCTATTGCAAGCCTTTGGGATCTCCGTGGCTTTTTTTTTCTCTCTTTAAACTTTTTCTTTTTCGGAGATCGCGAAAGCCGGCTTTCGCGATCCCTGTTTGGACAGCTATGGGCAGTCCCTTCAAAGTGCCTCAGTGGCACCTTAGCCCATGGTTGCTAAGCCTTTTTTAAAAATTAGAAAATTAGAAGTTTTTTTTCTTAATTTTGTGCAAAAAAATTGCATTAAAAAAATCAGGTGTAGTTGCACATCTGTGCCTAATTTTAAAAAATAAAATAAAATAAAGGTTTGGCAACCATGGGCAGCTCCTCCAAGATGCCACTGGGGCACTTTGAAAGGACTGCCTGTAGCTGTCAAAATGGGGATCATGAAAGCCGGCTTTCACAATCTCCCAGAAAAAAAAGTTTAAAGAGGAAAAGAAGTGGTTTGCGATCATGGCAGGAAGAGTGGGGGAACAATACTATAAGTGAGAAGGATCTTGGAATTGTAGTAGTAGTAGTAGTAGGTAGTGATGTCCTGTCTCGCCTTGTGTGGCATAGCGGGCCGACATTGGCCTGCTCACGCCCACACGAGGCTCGTACGAGCCTACCTGGTTCCGTTGGTGGCTCGCCTCTCCGCGGCGAGCCGCCCGCGCCGGTCCCGTCCCGTCCCTTCCGACACCGGAAATGACGCGACGGGACCCTGCGCAGGCGTGCTGGACCCCTGTGCCACGTACTGCGCCTGCGTAGGCTCCCGTCATGTCATTTCCGGTGCCGGAAGTGACGCGATGGGACCGGCGCGGGCGGCTCGAGCAGCGCGGAGAACTGCTCCATGCTGCTCAGAAGATTGAGGCGGGGGTGAGGCGCCCCCCTGAAAGGTTCATGGACACCACTACATTAGTAGGCGATCACTCATGACCAAGTAAGATTGTCTTCCAGGATAAAATTACAAAAAGAAAATTATAAAAGGAGGAAATTCTAAAAAAAATGTGTAGACTCTAGCGATGGGTCCATAAGTGCCTGTGGAGGCCAATTCTAGATCCACACAGCTTCCCACAGTGAGGACACAGGTTACCAGATGGAAGATGGTCCTGTAAAGGATTCGTTTGAGGTGCTTTTCGCTTAGCACGTTTCTCCCTTTCACCGTGCGTTCAGGCTTCTTCGAAGTCCATGGAACCTTTGTGAAAGGCCAACCTCCATTTAGATCGTTCATGGGCCAGAGCTTCCCAGTTCTCAACGTTTATATTGCATTTTTTTAGATTAGTCTTAAGAACATCTTTAAACATTTTATACTGACCACCGATATTCCGCTTTCCATCCTTGAGTTGTTGTAGATCACAAGCTGAATATGACCCAGTAATGCGATGTGGCTGCAAAGAAGGCAAATGCTATTTTGGGCTGCATTAATAGAAGTATAGCTTCCAAATCCCGTGAAGTGATAATTCCCCTCTACTCAGCACTGGTTAGGCCTCATCTTGAGTCCAGTTCTGGGCACCACACTTCAAGAAGGATTTAGACAAACTGGAGAGGGTTCAGAGGAGGGCAACAAGGATGAGAAAGGGACTGGAAACAAGGCCCTATGAGGAGAGACTGAAAGAACTGGGCATGTTTAGCCTTCAGAAGAGGAGACTGAGGGGAGATATGATAGCACTCTTCCAGTACTTAAAGGGTCGTCACGAAGAGGAGGGCCAGGATCTTTTCTCGATCATCCCAGTTTGCAGGACATGGAATAATGGGCTCAAATTACAGGAACCCAGATTCCACCTAAAAATTTCCTGACTGTCAGAGCAATAAGACAATGGAACAACTACCTAGGGAGATGGTGGGCTCTCCCACTCTGGAGGCATTCAAGGTGCGGCTGGACAGCCATCTGTCAGGGATGCTTTGACCTGGATTCCTGCATTGAGCAGCGGGTTGGACTCGATGGCCTTGTAGGCCCCTTCCAACTCTACTTTTCTATGATTCTATTATTCTCTTGTGGTATCCCTTGGGATACCTATGGGAGAACTGAGGGAGGAGGAGGTGGAGGAGCCAACAACCCATGGTGAGCCCGATCACCTGTCGGTTCACCCTGGGTTGTTTTGCACACAACCCACCCAGCATGGCTTATTGCCAGGGTGGGTTAGCATGACGTGCGAACACACCCATACTGTCTACCTCAGCTTGCTGCTGGAATTGATAGGCCACAATGTCTCCATACAAGTCAACCTAATTAGAAGCTGACTCCCCAGTACTTTGAATGAATACAGCAACAAACATATTATGGTGCAATCCAATGAGGCCCATAACCCTCCGAACCCGGAGGATTACGGGCATCCTGTGCAAGGGGGGGAGGAGCAAGGACAGGAAGGTCGCCTCTGCACTCCTCCCACTCTGGAAAGAAGTTAGCCGGTCTATTTCAGCTGTCTATCTGCGGCACTTCAGAGTGGGAGAGAAGGGGGCTGAAGTGCCACCAGGATATGTTGTATCTTGGCAGCACCTGTCTCCTCCCCCCCCTGCCCCACGGAATGCCCCCTAAACCTCATCTCTAAGATTGCTGTTACAACCTTGGAGAAGCAGCCAGCATGGTTCTGTCTGTGCTGGCTGCAAGGGGGTGGGAGGGCGCCCCGAGTGCGGATCCTCAGCTCCGAGGTCAGAGCTGTTTTCTGACCTCGGAGCTGGAAATCTGAATGACCCTATGGCCCTCTAGATGCTGTCTAGGGGCCATAGGATCGCTCTGTAAGCTGCTAAATGGGGTACCCACAGTAAGGGTTGGCCAAACAGTGGGATATTGTACATCCATATCCTGTTCACTTGCCCATGTCTGTATAATGTTTTGTTTATTCCAGGAGAAACACACTATTATGGGAAGCCAAGCATTGAGAAAGCACATACTGTACATTTCTCCTTTTGTACAAATCCCATGGGATTTTTAAAAACTCTATTGCCTCATTGTTTCTGACTAATTGCACAGAAGAGCTTGATTTAGGAAAGTAGGAAATGATTTATTCTTCCTAGGAAGTGAAAAAGAAAAAAAGGAGGGGACTGTGATCTAAAGTTTGTTTCTTAGTTGTGCCAGAGTGACACTTTATTTCCAGTTGCTTTCATACATCCTTTTGTTATTATTTATACAAAATTCAATTAATTTTTTTTAAAAAAAATACAAATAACTACTCATTTAGTCTAAAATGGACTATTCATTCACTCAGTTTTTAGGGAAAATCCAGATTATGTCACTGACAACCTGGTGTTCTAGCATTTTCCGTATAGCCCTCTTAATTTTGTGGATTTTATTTTAGTTTAAATGCAATTGCAACATCACCCTATCAGGCATGGACAGGTAAAACACTATGGAAGCACCTGGCCAGAGGAGTGGTCCATTGATAATGTGTTTGATGTGTTTGGGCTGCATTAATTGAAGTACAGCTTCCAAATCGTGGGAAGTGATAATTCCTCTTTACTCAGCACTGGTTAGGCCTCATCTTGAGTACTGCGTCCAGTTCTGGGCACCACACTTTAAGAAGGACATAGACAAACTGGAGAGGGTTCAGAGGAGGGCAACAAGGATGATAAAGGGACTGGAAACAAGGCCCTACAAGGAGAGACTGAAAGAACTGGGCATGTTTAGCCTTCAGAAGAGGAGACTGAGGGGAGATATGATAGCACTCTTCCAGTACTTGAAGGGTTGTCACACAGAGGAGGGCCAGGATCTCTTCTCGATCATCCCAGTTTGCAGGACACGGAATAATGGGCTCAAGTTACAAGAACCCAGATTCTACCTGAACATCAGGAAAAAATTCCTGACTGTTAGAGCAATAAGACAATGGAACCAGTTACCTAGGGAGGTGGTGGGCTCTCCCACTCTGGAGGCATTCAAGGTGAAGCTGGATGGCCATCTGTTAGGGATGCTTTGACCTGGATTGCTGCATTGAGCAGGGGGTTGGACTTGATGGGCTTGTAGGCCCCTTCCAACTCTACTTTTCTATGATTCTATGATACCCCATTTCCTGATTGCACTGCCATTACATGTCCTGTAATGTTCCAGTACCCCATTTTCAGTTTACCTTTTTTAACACTTGGAAGGGAGAATGAGGAGCTGCTCTCTGAGCAAGATCACAGCCCCATGCTTAAAGGAGCCAGCTGAGAGGGAGCAAGGGAGAAGGATGGCTGGAGGAGGGGAGCCTGCCAGGAATGAGCCTGGCAGCAAAAGAAGACTCAACCCAGCTACTTAACACTGATACCAACAGTGGCATGAGCGACGGCAAGCGTAATTTCCCGCAGTTGCCTGAGCCAGCCAACTTAGAGGAGCTGACGAGAGGTGCTGCTCGCGGCAAGATGGGTTGCACTGGAGTGCTATTTTTTCAATTCACTTTGCCAATGTGCAAAATTTAAAAAGAATGAAATTGCAGTGCTCTCCCCTTTTCCCAGAATAGGCCAGTGACCAGTAGTTTCTAGGGAAGGCAGTTTTCTCTCAAGCACTACACATTCTTCAGAAGACTCTTCTATATCCTGCAAGTTCATTGGGGAAGGAAGTGGGGGCCTAGGGGAAGAGGAGGAAGAGTAGCATCCTCCTGGATTGGAAGGGGGGGAGGAGAGGGGAAGCCCAGGCCGTAATTTTTCAGCTTTCAGATCTGATCAGCTTGGCAATTGCAGTACTGGCAGTCCCCGAGTTAAGAACATCCGACTTACAGACAACCCATACTTAAGAACAGACTTCTGGGTTCCCCGGTGCTACATCATTTACGTAGAGTACATAGCGTAGTATACTATGCAATTTGTGTAAATGCTGATTTTAACGTATAGAACGCTATGCTGTTCCGACTTACATACAAATTCAACTTACAGATTTCATAGATTAGACATTCTTAAGAAGGGAACTCGTTTGTAACCTGGGGACTGTATTTTTAAAAAAATCTCATTTCCTTATTCCACTGAAGTACAAGTGCTCAAATAAATAAATGAATAATATTAAAATTACAATCAATTAAGAAGAAAAATAAACAGATGAATTAATGAATCAAGCCCTACCCTCCTGAAAGACCATGGAAATCCCCTCCCCATTATCGCCACCTGTACAAGGTGCAGCAAAATCGTGGGAATGAGGGCGCTTCAGCTCAGGCTTTTTTGTGCAGCCTCCACTCTGCCATATCTCTGCATTTGGCGTTACTAGATGATTTATTCCTGATGCAGAAAGACAGTGCAATTAACTGCCCTCAACAGAGGCATCTGTGCATGAATCACTGCTTCTCCAGCAAGGAGATACACATACACTCATGTAGAACACAGGATGGGCTCCTCTAAGAGTGGATAATTCATAGTGTTCTACCCTTTAAAATGTACCGTAAACCTTTTGGATGTGAGAGTGAAATCTGCCTCCAATTTTAATTCAGAAAAAGAGTGTGTCTTAGCTATCAAACGTAAGGGTCTGCTTCCGGGCTGGGCGGAGGGGCCCTGGCACTACCAATCAGAAGGCATTGTGCAGCATTTTCTTCCTTAATGAATTTTCCGCAGTAAGAAAAAAGAGAAAAGAAGTAATGGGAAAACATGGGAGGGTACATGTGGATTACATCATTGTCTGGATCCCACATAAAATTCCATGAATGAGGCATGGCAATGGCACACACACACAAAAAAACCCTCATCTGGAAGCACCCCAGGAATGACTGCCCAATCTGAATCAAACCAAGGAATGTGTGAGACTCATCATTGTTTCTCTTAGCAGAGTGGGAATTTCCCTGCATGAACAGGAATTTTGAAAATTAACCTTTGTGGCTGCACAGCTCAAAGAATTTGACAGATTTCCAGGAATCTGCTGTTGCAGGGACTAAAATTCAGAAGGAACTAAGACAAAAGAATGTATGATATGCATGTAATATACGTACATAAAATTCACAAGGAAAGCCTAAATAGGATCCACTTTTCAATTTAATATCTCACATAAGGATTTCATTTTTTCCCCTTCCAAAATACCAAAGTAATTAGACCATATGGACTAGCTGCCTGCCAACTTCTTTTCTTTTTTTCTAATTCAAAGCTGGTTTGAGTTAAATGAGCAGAAAAAAATACATCTGAAACCATGAAAATTTGTGTGTGTGTGTATCACATACACATATACATATGTCTATAACATTAATGTTATATATGTAATTTAATAACAACTGAAGCTGTCTCAATAAAACAAGAGCTCCTTTTGCTGACTTCTTTTCCAGTTTCTGTCTGAAGTTAACTATAAATAACTTGCATTAATACTTCCCTTGTATGTTCTATTCACCCATAACTACAACAGTACGAACATGTTATTTCAGGAAAAACTCTTGGCATGCAACAAAATCAGACTTGAAAAATTTGTGAGCACCAAGCCGAAGACATTTCAGCTCTGATATAGTGGGCAACTAAGAGAATAATGGTGTGCCTGAGGGCACCTGGTGCGTTTGTGGCTCAGGTGGTATTTGAACCTAGGACTTCCCATCACACACTCCGAGAGCCCTCATTCCATCAGCTCCTTAAAAAAAAATTTTTTTTTTACACAAGAGTCTCCTTTGCAAATGCATATTCTGGGCTTGTATAGTTGCCCAAGAGAGGTTCGATAAGACAGTCTGACCTGGCAAAAAAGAGTAAGCACTACACAGGCCATAATGGTAAGTTAACTGCTTTTGGTTTGATGGGACACATGTTGCACAGGACTGATAAAGATGGTTAGTAGTGCCATTACATGAGGATGTTAACAAGGCCTCTTCAAACATGCTTTTAAAAGATATGTGTGTGTCAAATTTTCACCTGCTGCAAATTATTGGACCTTTTCAGAGCCAAGCAGATGATCCTAACAATCTAACTGACCCCAAAACTACAGTTCTGTAAAAACAGGTAGGGAGACCTCCGATTTTAAATTGAATTCATTACTATATCTCAATGAAAGATTTTAGTCCATAATCATAGGTAACAAACCACACAAAATTCATATTGGGGTGGGTAGGGGTTGTACAAAGACACTGAGTTACCACAGTGATTGCTTGGGTCACTTTTGGCTGAGATCAGTGCTTTTTTTCTGGAGAAAAGGGTACCGGAACTCTTGGATTACATTTCCTCGGGAGTAGATGGCGATTAAATTGTAATGCAATTAATAGAAGAAAAGGTGCTGGAACTCAGTTCCGGTGAGTTCCACCAGAAAAAAAGCCCTGGCTGAGATATTTAACAGTCTACAAATGAATCACTGGCAAATAATGTTTCCAACTGGAGCCGTGTCTTTTGGGCTGCTCTTACAAAGGAAATGTATCCTAAGAGCCTTTCCTTCTACAGAAATCACACTGTATAAGAAGAATGCTCTGAAATACAGTTTGAAGGACGTTATTGTAGTGGAACAACACAAAAATATTGTAGTGGTACAACTTTAAAAATATTACTTGAACAATCTCATTCACTTCCCTAATCACTCCTTGGTGGAGAAAAGGATTTTCCCTAGGAGAGCTTAAGTTCCTAAGAATGGAAAGGATTGTGTAGTAAAATCAAAACCTTACTAATAGAAAAAATAAATTTATTTATTTATTTATTTATTTATTATATTTATAACCCGCCTTTTTTCCTGCAAGGAACCCAAGGCAGCTTATATAATCCTCCTAGCTTGCTTGTACTGATGAATGATAAAAAGACATTTGGAAGTGATGGCCTAAAGTTCTCACCTGGAATTTCAAAACTTATCTTAATATTTTGGGGATGTCTTGAGATTATATTTGTGTTTTATCAATAAAGGACACCATCTTTCTCAAACAATGACCTGGCTCGCATGACATGACAACCCATCGTGGGTAACTAGCCATGGTGGGCTGTTGTGTCATCTGAACCCAGACTGTTTCCTGCAGGGTGGCTTATTTTTCTGCAACAAACAGCCCTGACAACCCATGGCTTGTTCTAAGGGTTGCTCGATCCATGATAGGTTGTTGTGCCATCTGAACCTGGGAGACTAATATCATCCTGTATTGGGGATTGGCTAATGAGCCGCTTGGCAAGAGCATCAAAACCCCCTGCAGTTCTTCATGATCTCACCCTTGCTGCTGTGACAGCCCCTCCACCGATATCCAAGAGGCACTTTGGAGTGACTGTCACTGATTCGCTACCCTTTTTTTTTCACCCCCAGAAAATTGCACAAATGTGTTCGCAATTCTCTTTTTGATTATTTTTAAGGGGCTTTTGCAAGCATGCAAGTGCACTCTTATGGCTGTCTGACATGTGTTGTCTTCCTTCGTCAATTTCCTCATATGTTTCAGGTGTCAGAGGGAGCCGAGAAGTGGAGTAGGTAACATACATGGAAACTGACGAGGCAAGACTGCATATAGGCTAATTTGAGCACAGTCACCAGGGATCAATTGATGGGTTGTCAGTTCAAAAGCACTGAAAAAGGGGAGGAAAGTGGCAAAAGTAGGTGCACCAAAAGGTGCAGGGCAATATCTCCCACTTAGCAATGTAATCCTCTTGATTTTAAGTGTTGAGCTGACACTTCTCAGTGCCCTCCACCATTTCAACACTTGCCTGAGTCTCCAGCTACTCCAGAAAGGGGAAATATTCGCTCTTTGCAGCTCCTTTTCGGAGCACTTACTGCTGCGGTTAACTGCGATTCCCTGACAGTTAAAAAAAACAACCCAAAAACAAAACCCAACCCTGAGAACATGGCTGAATGGGAAGGAGTGAGTGGAGACCCATTGGGGGTGGGGAGGAACAGGTATAAGTACTGCCGGTGCTGGTGCCTCATTTGCTCTGTCCTGTTCTGCCACCTCTAAGGGTTTGGTTTTTTTTAACTGTCCGGAATATTTGTGCAATTTTAGGGACTGGGACATATACACATATTTAATGGCTGGGAAGTAAATGGAGGGGAAATTTGTGCCAATTTAAGGGCTAGGCAGTAAATGGAGGGGAAATCTGCACAGTTACTGCAGGTGTGCTAATTCCCCCCCCCCTTTACATCCCAGCCCTTAAATTGGTGCAAATTTCCCCTGCATTTTGTATATTTCTGCATTTTGTTTTAGAACTGTCAGGGAACCACAGTAACTGCAGCACTAAGTGCTCCAAAAAGGAGCCATGAAAAGGGTGGGAGAGTTAATATTTCCCCTTTCTGGAGTAGCTGGACATTCAGGGAAGAGTTGAAAAAGTGGAGACCTGTCAGTTGAGACCTGTCAGTTCAACACTTAAAAGCCAGTGGATCACATTGCCAAGGGACAGATATCCCCCCCTTTTTGGTGCACTTCTTTTGCAGCTTCCCCCTCCCACTTTACTGGTGCTTTTCAATTGACAACTTGGGAATTGGTCCCTGGCAACTGTGCACAAATTAGCCTATATGCAGTCTCACCTTGTCAGGTTCCATGTATGTTAGATACTCCACTTCACCGCTCCCCTTGACAGCTGAAACAGACAAGAAAATTGACCAAGCAAGACTACACATATCAGACAACCATAACAGCACACTTGCACAAGACTGAAAATAATATTTTTAAAAAATCACAAACACACTTGTGTAATTCTCAGGGGCCCTCCATTTTTTTAAAAAATGACCCCAATTGCACTTTTTAAAGGCTCCACCCCCCACCCCCTGCATCAAACAAAAAAAAGGGGTAGTGATTGGAGCAGGGAGAGGAGACAAGGTGGGAATTGCTGCACTCAGATACCGGCTGGAGGACTGAGGAGGAGAACAAGCCATGGTGAGCCCGGTGAGTTCCATGAACAGCCCACACTACATAGCTTATGTTCAGGGTGGCTTAGCGTGTTGCACGAACCCACCCTGTAAGTTTGGCGCCTAGCAGAAGACTATTTGAAGGTGATGGGAGTTATCCTTAAGGATTTTGCAAGCTTTTATTTTATTTTGGGTTGGAAAGCATTGATTGCAACCTAATCAATGACCATCTCAATCTGTGTCAGCAAAAACAACACAAAGTCCTAAAGCATCTTAAAGACTAGCAAATTTATTGTGGCATGACTTTTCATGAGTAATTTTTATAAATATTCAAGGGTTAAGTGTAGCAAACACATGGACTGTTTCATTTGTTTAGATATTTTAACATGAGCTTTCATGGGTTACAAACCATTTCATCAATATAAATATGTTTGTTTCCTAGAACATGCTTCTCCATTCCCTGAAGGATGGATAGTGCAGCTGAGAAGCCTCCTAGAAAATGAAAAGTTTGGTTTGGTATTCGAAGGAGAATAGTCCATCTAGGCAAGAGGGTTTTTATTAGCTCAGTCTGCTAGCTTGGCTTGGTTTTTAAACAAGGGGTGATGAATAATTATAATTTCCAAGGAACTCAATCCATGTACTATTAATCTTTCTGGGAATTTTCCTTATGCTCAGTCATTCTTGCTGTTCTTTTTTCAGTCCTAAGTCTACAACATTCATTTTGATATAGTAGAATTGTTCATAACCTTGTAGATATGTGCAAATCAATTATTTTCTTAATGTTCTTTCACACTTTTTTCTTTCCATGTGCCAGCTCCATTTTATTTTTCAATATTTTGACTTGCATGACAAAATGGAATAATAGGTTGTATTTTCTAAAAACTCAACACCTGAACTTTACATTTTCATAAAAGAAACCTGTGTGAAAAAGAAGAGTATGCAAATCATGTTTTAAATATATCAGCATGCTTTATCATTAAAAGGGTTATCACTTTATCATTAAAATGCTTATCTTCCACAGAAGTAAAATCAAAATTCTTCCTCATTTTCATTTATCAAGTAGCTCCAATCAAAGGGTTCAACATATATCCCACTTGTCAATGAGAAAACTTAAATTGGGTTGGATCCAGACTTGGGATCCACTGGAATCAATGGAACGAGTTAGTCATGATTTAACTTTTCCCATTGATTTCAATGGGAACCAAGAACACTTGAGTTACAGTGCAATCCTGTGCATGTCTACTTAGAAGTAACCCACACTGAGTTCAACGGGGCTTACTCTCAAGTAAGTATGTATACCTTAGGCTTCAATCCTGTGCACACTTACCTGGGAGTAAGCCCCACTGAATATACTGGGACTTACATCTTAGTAAACATGCAGAGGATTGCACTGAACATCTGGATCCAACCCATTGGTCTTAATGGTTTGGGATTGAAACCTTAGGGTGCAATTCAGTTGAGAATTACATGTGATTCCCACTGAAATCAATGGAATTTAAATTTCCATATCTATGTATTGGATTGTGCCCTAAGACTATGGTCATAGATAAATCCTATCGAAGTAAATGCAATTTATCCATGCATACACAATGACAGGACTACACCCTAAGAATGGAGCCCCTATTAAGAACAATTGGTAGCAGAAGTTCTTACTTTATAGTATAAACAGAAAACAACACCTTTAACTAAAAAAAACACAGATGTCCCTCATAAAATTAAACTTTTAAGGAAATGAGGAAAAATAAAAGTAAAAAAAAAATGCTTTAGGGGATTGCTTTTTCATTCTTGTGCTTTATGAACTGCTTGAAAATGAAGCAATTCCCTATAGTGAAATTATAGGTCTCTAATTCTGTAGTCCTTCAATTAAAAGACAGCTGAATGGAGTAAACTTCTTAACTCACTCTGAAAATTCAATTATTTTCTTTTAAGTAACTGAAAACTGAATTACATTACATTAAATATGCATGTAATAATTAACACCCTCCAAAAATAATTTAATTTTTGTCTGTATTATTACAATGTATTAGAATACCTTTTAAATTAAAATAAGGTTTTAAATCTTTCTGCTGAAATAAGAAAATCCATGCCATAATCATACAAATAGAATCTGATGTACTTTCGAAATTATCTTGCACATAAAATCATCACAAGAAGCAAATAATCAAGCAAAATTAACTGGATATCCAACCAAAGCTGTGTTTGTCCCACTAATTTTTCATGCTACCTGCTGCTGATGTGTGCCTGAAGAGGAGACACACACTATGCCACATTCCATTATCTGTCACTGTTTGCATTCAATTTCTGTGTTTTTTGAACATAAAGCCATATACATCCTTAAAATGGTGTATGTGCTTCATGTGTTTGGTTTGGTCTGATTCACATGTTGACCATTTTCCTCATCACTGTTCCAAACCTTCTTCAATACTGATACCTTTGCATTTTTCTCCAGTAAATTTGTGCCATTGCATCCATGTCCCCATTAACCCACCTACCGGTAAGTTGATCTGTGTCTGCTTAGCAGATGCTAAACACCTGGATATTTTCTGAAACCATACCTGGCTACTTCACATTCCTAGAAACCAGCTGCCTTTTGATCCCATGCACGCATCCTGAGTGAAAGTCCTAAGCATGCAGTTTGGAGAGGGCAAGAAATGTACAGTATGTGCAGGAAACATATTTCTTCTGGGTCAGAAGGAAAGTTGGGGGTGGTTCACATATATGTAATTGTCATTTGATGACTGATGACTTCCATGGGTGTATGGGCTGTCAGTGGTCCATTTCCCAGATAGAGCTTTCAGATCACCTCAGCTCAAAGTGTTTTTCAATGGAATCACATCACACATTCAGTTGCTAGGCAGGAAGTGCAGAGTATGTGTGAAGAAAGTTTTTATATGAAATGAAAGGTGAAAACCATATTGGTACAGCCCTGATAAGATACACCTCAACACATTTTGTTTTCTCTTTCTTTTCCATTTCTAAAACGGCTAATTATGAGATAAATTATTAAAGGTCTACATGATTTGCAAAAAGATGTATACAGTGTACACACATGTTGTATTTACCATTTTATATTGTCTGAAAGTAAGTAGAGGGTGTGAAATTCTAGCAATCACAGCTGAGAAGATTTTAAATGTACCATGCATAAATATAAAGTAACTTCACAGTCTGTGCATTAAATATGAGTCAGGTTGCTTCCACTCTAGCCCTTTTCTTTGGAATTGTAATCCTTTGTTCACTCACTATTTACAGAGAATCCACACAACATTGTTGCTAACTCATTGCATTCCACTTTTCTCTGTATTGTGTTTTCAGACCTAGTTTGTGGTGATTTTTGTTGTAATAAAATGTAATTGTAATACCAATTTGCCCAGTTTGGCAGGCAAAAAACTACTGAAGTTTTAAAGGGCTATTGTGGCTTAAATTGAAAGTTTGCTGTTTGCAAGTTCAGTCTGGAATCTGGCTGCTCTCAGGCTGTGTGGCCCATGAGTGGGGATATGGTTTGCCTTTGGTGTTATGACGGGATGTAGTTATAATCATTTGGTTAGGCTATGGCTCAGAAAGAAGCCCACAACAGGCCCCAATATTAGCGGTGTGTAAGCAAGGATTCGGGAGGAAAAAGAGCAGCCTTTTACAACTGGAGCGGCAGCGCAGGTTATGACCAAAGGTTTCAATGGTGAGTGATTGAGGATTAAAGGAATGGATAGGCAAGGGATGTTGGCTTGCAGTGATCAGATTAAAAATGCACATTGCCCAAAGGCACAGGAGGATTCCCCTGAAAAGAAATGGCTTCTCCCCCTCACTGGGCAGACTCAACCAGAAGCTTCAACTCATCACATAGGCAGCCCAACAAAAGGTTTTCCTTATGACACCCATCAAGGGCCATCAGCAGAGATTTAGGGTATCCCGGGACAGAAACCGCCCCGCTGCTCTCAAGAAGGCAGGAGAAAGGGTAGAAAAACCAAGAGTTTTAGCAATGGAGTGTGTGTCAGGAGCGGGCTGAGAGACATGTCCAAGCTGGACTTGGCACGCAGACCTCTTGAGCGCCTTCCGCCTCCACCGGAGCTACAGCTGAAATTCACTGCAGGAAGCCTCAATGGACAGGTAGTAACTGGAACTTCTTTCTATCCCTCTAGACCAGTGTTCCCCAATCTTTTTTGAGCCGCGACACCCTTATAGCACCTAGTGACCATGAAAGAGATCCTGGGGTTGTGGCAGACAGCTCGATGAAAATGTTGACCCAGTGTATGGCTGCTGTGAAAAAGGCAAACTCCATGTTAGGCATAATTAGGAAAGGAATTGAAAATAAAACTGCCAAGATCATACTGCCCTGATACAAATCTATGGTGCGACCACACTTGGAATACCTTGTACAGTTCTGGTCACTGCGCCTAAAAAAGGACATTGTAGAGTTGGGAAAAGTGCAGAAAAGGGAAACAAAAATGACCAAGGGGCTGGAGCAATACCCCTAGGAGGAAAGGTTACAGAAGCCTTACAGCAGTAAGGGGAGACATGATTGTGTACACATGATAGAGGTGTACAAAATTATGCATGGTGTGGAGAAAGTGGACAAGGAGACATTTTTCTCCCTCTCTCATAATACTAGAACCCAAAGGGGTCATCCCATGAAGCTGATCAGTGGGAGATGCAGGACAGAGAAAAGGAAGTCCTTCTTCACACAGTGCATAGTTAAACTACGGAATTCACTTCCACAAGATGTAGCAATGGCCACCAATTTGGATGGTTTTAAAAGGGGATTGGACAAATACATGGAGAAGGGTATCGATGGCTAGCAGTCCTGATTGGCTCTATCCCACCGCCAGTATCAGAAGCAGGATGCCGGTGTACTCCAGTTGCTGGGGGGCATGGATGGAGGGTGCTGCTGAGCTCCTGTCCTGCCTGTGGGATCCCTGCGGGGATGCCTGCTCCAGCCTAGCCTTTGGCCTGCTCCAGCACCAGGGCCCTGCTGCTGGTGCTCCAGCCGGGGCGCTGAGGCGGGGGCTCCTGCTGTGGCCCGTCTGGGCCCGCCCACGGCGCACTCACCCACGGCGCCTTCTCCCAGACCTGGTTTTGTTGGGCCAGGTGGAACTGCATGGAAGGGGCTGCCTGCTCACCCCCCCGCCACCGCCCTGTTCTCATTGGCTGCCCGTGAGTACTTCCCCGCCGAGGCAAGCGGCAGTGGAGGCAGTGGCAGTAGCGGTGGCAGCAGCATCTTGCCCAGCCGAGGAGAGCAGAGGAGAGGCATGCCCAGTCGCAGGGAGAGGTGGGGACTACACTTCCCAGAGTCTTCCGTGCGCCCGGGGCATCCTAAGAATGGTAGTCCAGAAGGCAGCGTTGGCTCCGGCAAGGCGCCACCATGGGGCTGTGGCCTCCCTCGCGTCCCTATTGGTCATCCCTTTACCTGCGTCAATGTCCTGCCGGATGCAGGGAACTGGCTGAGGCCGGAAGGAGGGAGGGAGCTCCTCCCTCGCCAGCCGCAGAGATAGAAAAATAGAGTTCAGCGGTGCGTCGGCCCCTCCCCCTGGCAGAGGGGGCAGAAGCCCCATGAGCGCCTCGCCTGCCCTGCGCCCCCGCATGTGCTTCCCAAGGTGGACCCCGCCCTGCCCTGCCCTGCCCTGCCCAAGGGGCATTGCAACCCACCAGAAAATACTTTGCGACCCCCTTGGGGGTTGCGACCCACAGGTTGGAGAACACTGCTCTAGATGGAAGCCTTTCTTCCACCCCTTCTTCTATTTAGGCTGTTAGGACCAAAAGGGAGTCTTTTTCCTCTCCGGAATATAGTGTGTGTTTGAACTATAGCATAAGGATATTTTGCTGCCTAAAATCACTGGGTTTGCATTACCAACAAGTAAGACACTGTACCTACTCTATATTTCCTCTTTAATAAAAGAACCCTTTTGTTTCTGGAGTCTCTCTCTCTCTGTATGTTTGTTTAAGTTTAAAAGGGCAAAGCACGGGGCTTCCGGGTGAACATGGCACCTTGAACGTCGCACAGAAATCTGTTGCGGCAGCCGATGCAGCGTTTCCTGGCCAGAGAATGTCTCTGGCTGGGAAATCTACTTCTGATTAAAGAAGCTAAGATTTGATGTTACCCCCAAATTATCTCATAGGGTTATAAATTGCTTTCTGTCTGTCTTTCGACGGATAGATTTGCGGCTTGTGACCTGAGGTGGGGGAAAACGGCGCTGTATTTAGGAGACTGGTTTTTACCTCTTAGAGGTGTACGTGCTCACTTCCAAATGATGGATATTATCTGGACTGGCTGATTTGGAATCTTTCTACAGCATAGTAGGATTTATAATTAACTGTAAGTTGACTATGAGTTTATCTGGGAGGCAAAGAAGATAAGAAGTGATAACTTGAAGGAGGTCTATAAATCTTTTATGTGCAGCAGCAGTTTGGAACATTTACAAGGTAAACATGGCTTCAGCATTTATGAAACTGTGGGGGAAATTGGAAAACAAAATTCTAAATAAATTGGAAAGAAGAATCCAGGGCTGGGATGTAAACTTTAAAGTGGACTTATCACAGGAACAAGGGAAATCGGATATTACTTCAGGACCGGCACAGGAGAAGAAAGAAGTAAATAAGGATTTTGGAAACTTACCAGAAATTCACAGAGGCTTTGAAGTTTTAATTGGACTAAACTTGTTTGAGAAGAAGGTTCAGAGAAAGGCTGTGACGCCCTTTTAAAAATCTAAGATGGCGGAGGCTGGTGTGCAGGATTCCCAGAGCAGGCTGGCTCTGTTCTTCGTTCAAAATCTGGAACTTAATGATTATCCATTTGACAGAGGAAAGTGGTAAGAACTATCTACATGGTTTTGTTTTTATTGGGAAAAGATAAAGGGCTGTTGTTTACTGAATTATTTAGGTAAAGGGATTGCTTATATGATTTATTTGGATTTTAAATATTAATGGTGAGGTAAGAGAAATTAGTATAATCAAGATATAATTATATTTGGTCTGTTATAAAAAAGAGACTATCTAGAGGATTTGACGTATTAAAGGGGAAGGTTTTTTGTTTTTGTTTTGTTTTATAAGTAGAATGATGGCTTATGTGCTTCTGCTGTTTTGCTAGCTGTCACTTATTTCATAATTTTTAAACTTTTTTTAAAAAAAAAAATCTTTAAAATTAAAAGTGAAGGAGTTTATGGATAGATAGAAATAAATAAATGAGTAATTGTAATAATGAGTAAGTTTTTATTATTGTTGTTGTTTATGTTTGTTTACCCTGTTATCTTCCCAAAAGGACTAAGTATTTAACCAGTTCCCTACTCGGGTTTTAAAAGAAAGGGGGGGAATATGTGGCGTAACCCCACAATTGAATTCCCTGGTGTATGTTGCTTTAGTATATTTAGTGTCTAGAATGTTGAACTGAGTGGGTGTGGTTTGTGATGTCTTAGAAAGAGTGGGGGGAGGAGTATATAAGGAGTGTTTGAGTGATGTCAGTTTTAGTTAAGAGAGTGAGAATTAAAATAAACTTATTTTTATTTTGTTTGCTACCCAAATCCTACGTGTCAGCTTGGCGTTATTACCTGCTTTACTTTTAAATCTACACACACACCTTTGTACCAACAGCATCATAAATTTAAGCTAGATCCTTAATAACCAGCATTAATCTTTTCCCTCATTAGTAGGGGAAAGGTTTCATTTGACCCTCCCCTCAGGTTTTCAAGTGTTGATGCTTGGACTGAGAAGGGTTTGTGCGCGTGGTCCTAAAGTGAAAAGGGTCGTGTCGTCGCAGCCACCAATTTGGACAGCTTTAAAAGGGGATTGGACAAATTCATGAAGGAAAAGGCTATCAATGGCTACTAGTCCTGATTGGCTATATGCTCCCTCCAGTATCAGAGGAAGTATGCCTATGTACTCCAGTTGCTGGGGAACATGGGCGGGATGGTGCTGTTGCACTCACATCCTACTTGTGGGATCCCATGGGCAGCTGGTTGGCCACTATGTGAACAGAATGCTGCACTACATGGACCCTTGGTCTGATCCAGCATGGCTCTTACGTTCTTATGTTCCCTATTTACATCTGTGACATGTTGAAGCATATGTCAGAGTTAGAGATAAAAATGCTACATAAAAAAGTTAAGACTGACAAAAAAAGAGAGCACCAAACTACATTGTGTGAGAAATATAGAAAGAAATGTCCTTAAAGATGAAGGAGGATACTGTAGCCCATGTAAGTGAGTTGAGGGTAAATTTACTAGACTCAGATTTCTTTCAGATTTCTTACATTTTAATTTTGCCTTTTAGGGATGGGTGACCCGCCAGGCACTCGACTTGTGGCGCACAAGCCGAGCACTCCCGCCATGCGAGTCGAGTGCAAGCACCAGCTGAGGTGCTCACCGGACTTCCGAATCCCTGGGGCTACGCTGTTTACGTAGAAAATGGCCTAATTTGTACAAATTATGGCCTAATCTTTTAAACAACGTAGCGCCGGGAACCTGGGAGTCATTTCCCTGGCTCGGCTCACGAGAACGCGAGTTGAGCCGGAAAAAGGTAGGGAGAGCGGAGCAGGAATATGGCAACCAGAACCCAACTATCCCTGCACCAATGTAACAACACAAAATGTTTTATGCCAACATTGAAGGTCTACAGGTATCACAGGAGGATATGTTGTCATAAGTGTTTCAGATCAGAATGTAACTCTATTAGTAAAATACTATCAGCCACCCTCACACACCCCCTTGAGGCAAAATCATTTTTTGCTTAATTTGGCTTTTGCTGCTAAAAAACTGCAGATCTGTATGCAATTTAAGCCTTGCTTTGAACACTTTTATTGTTATTTGGTATACATCTGAATATAATAGACCATCTAAAACATTTCTGAAGGGAGAACTATTCTGACCATATCCCATGTTTCAAAGTAACTGGCACTGTTACCGTCTGAAGACTTTAGAAGAAAAATGGTGCTTTCCAAAATGGAGATCCTAATAAATACAAAACTGGATATAAAATGTAAATCCATCACTCCTATAAAAATGAAATGTCTATTCCATGCTGAAATTAATATTTTTGACAAGCTAATCAATTTTTCCTTTTTTAAAAAATACTGAAAGTATATGTCACATTTATCTTTCATTTACTGAACACCTGAAATTAAATATCTTCCCTGAATTCCAAAAAATGCTGCAGCCTCATCAAACTTAAGATGTCAACCTCCTGCCTTAAAATAAAAATGGATGCAATGTGCTTCAATTTTAAATAGTAAGTGGAATGTATTATTCACACTCAGGATTTCCATTTACCTCAAAAACCATGCAAGCCTGAAATACTCATTATAATCCTCATAACTCAAATGGATGGTTAAAACGTAGTTCCAAATCATGGCTTTCCTTCAAGAAAAGTGTGTACAGTGAGGGAGAATCAATGGTGGTTATTGTTTTTAATCCACCTTTGGAAAACCTAACATGTTACAAGAGGAATCTAAATATAAAAAGTCTTACAAATGTATCTCCTCGAAAATCTAATGTACAGTAATACCTCGGATTACGAGTAACTCGGTATACGAGCTTCTCGTAAAACGAGCAAAATTTTATCATTTGTTTCGATTTGGAGGATGAGCGTGTCTCGGAACACGAGCCACACGCTGTGCCCCCGACTAGCACTTAAAGTGCCAGCTCCCCGGCTTTGCCTAGCCGGGAGGGAGCCCCATGGAGGCGAGGCGCAGCCGCTCACTCTGTGGGCGCCTCGCGCTGCTGCGCCGGCTCCCTGCCTGGGAGCCCCATGGAAGTGAGGCCGCTCACTGTGCGGGCGCCTTGCACCCCTGCGGCGGTGCCTTGCACCGCTGCGCTGGCTCCCTGCCCGGGAGCCAGCAAAGCACCTCATGGAGATGAGGCGAGGGAGCCGCGTCGCTCGCTCTCTGTGCGCCTCGCGCTGCTGCTTTGCCTGCTTCCTGCCTGGAAGCCGGCAAAGCGGCAGTGCGAGGCACACACAGAGCGAGAGGCCGCGCCACGCCTCCATTGGGCTCCCTGTCAGGAAGCCCAATGGAGGCGAGTGAGCGGCCGCTCGCTCTGCCTGCGCCTCGCGCTGCCACTTTACTTGCCAGGGAGCTGTGTGGAACTTTGCCAGGGAGCTGCGTGGAGGCGTTCCCGCTGCTCCCTGCCTCTTCCAGCGGGGGCTCGCCTCTCTGCGAGCCGCCCGCGCTGCTATCGCCGGTCCCGTCGCGTCCCTTGCTGCTCTGGAAGTGACGCGACGGGAACTGCAGGGTCCCGTCGCGTCACTTCCGGGGCAGCAAGGGACGCGACGGGACCGGTGATAGCAGCACGGGCGGCTCGCCGAGGAGGCGAACCGCCCCTGGAAGAGGCAGGGAGCAGCGGGAACGCCTCCACGCAGTTCCCTGGCAAAGCTCCATGCAGCTCCCTGGCGAGCAAAGCGGCAGCGCGAGGGTCCCGTCGCGTCACTTCCGGGGCAGCAAGGGACGCGATGGGACCAGCGATGGCAGCGTGGGCGGCTCGCCGAGGAGGCGAACCGCCCCTGGAATAGGTAGGGAGCAGCGGGAATGCCTCCATGCAGCTCCCTGGCAGGGAGCTGGCAAAGTGCTTTGCCGGCTCCCTGGCACAGAGGCGCGGCCACTCGTGCTGCGGGCACCTTGCGCGCTGCCGTGCCGCTTCCCTGCCCGGGAACCGGCATGGCAGCGCGCGAGGCACCTGCAGAGCGAGTGGCTGCGCCGTGCCTGCCCTCCACGCACCATTTAATCACTGCTTTGCAGGCTCCCTCCATGGGGCTCCCTGTCAGGGAACCAGCAAAGCAGTGAGTAAATGGTTGTGGAACAAATCATCTGAGTTCCCATTATTTCTAATGGGAAAACTCGCTTTGATATGCGAGTGTTTTGGATTACAAGCATGGTTCTGGAACGAATTATGCTCGTAATCCAAGGTATTACTGTATGTACAAACAAATCATTATTTTCCAGTCTCTGCAAAAAGTCAATTAGAGGTTTCCACTCAACAATAAATGTGGATGTTGTCCTTTCTCTGATTAATGATGTGAGTTTGGCCATCTCTGCCAGCTCCAGCATCTTGACCAACCATTCTTCTGTCGTAGGCACTGCTGGACCTTTCCATTTCTGTGCATATAGCAGGGATGAGGGACTCGGACTCGAGGACTCGACTCGGACTCGAGTCCCAATATTCTTAATGGGACTCGAGACTTGACTCGGGACTCGAGACCAAGGACTCTTCAACATCCCTGGGCTGTGCCAGAAGGAGTGGAGAGGAGCGTGATTGCCGGCGAAGAGCGCATGGAAGCGAGATGTGCCGCTGCTCGGCCACTATGGACGGCTACCAGGAGTGCAGCCCCAACAGTGTGTCAAGATTTATTTTGATTGATGTGTTGCGTACTTGGGAGAGGCAGAAGAAGGACCTGAGATTACTCTGTGTGGCTGCTCTGAGTGTGTTTCTGGTTCCAGCAAGTTCATCACCAGTGGAGCAGGTGTTCAGTGAGGGTGGAATTGTGATGAGATCTCACCGTTCCAGAATGGGGGCCAAACATTTAGAAAAAATCATGTTCCTCAAATGCAACATGGATAAGTTTTAGGAAGTACAGCAAGTTTATTTTTTAAACTCATTTTTCTAAAATGCAACCTTTCAGACATTTTGGGTTTGGCTGCCTCTGCCTGCCTGTCTGGGGTTCCCAGCCTCCTCTGCCTGCCTGCTCTCTTCTTGACCAGTTCAACAGTTGAATTGTCCAAGACAAAGGGCACTGCCTGCCTGCCTGCTTTGGGGTTCCCTGCCTCCTCTGCCTGCCTGGTTATTTTGGGTTTTTCTGCCTGGTCTGTTCTTGCCAAAATCAGTTGCAGAGTTTTGAAATAAAAAGGCACACTTGTGCCTAGAATTTATTTATACCACACATCTGAAGTAGCCTTATTTTGTTGGGAAAAAACCCCATTGATTTTAATAGGGACTCGTGGAGTCAGCTTTGGGAGTGACTTGTGACTCGTGACTCGTGAGTCACCATTTTGGACCAAGGACTCGGACTCGGACTCGAGACTCGGGTCCAAAGACTCGTGACTCGACTCGTGACTCGAGACCAAGGACTCTTCAACATCCCTGGCATATAGTAATCTCGCTGCTGTTGTCATGTATAAAAATAAAGTTCCATACCTTCCTTCTAGCTGACTGTCCATTATTCCTGATAGAAAAGCCTCTGGTTTCAATTGAAAAGTAATCTTTAAAATCTTTTGCATTAATAAATGAATTTCAACCCAATTTTTTTTTTAGCTTTCTTACATGTCAACCACAAGTAAGGTTCCTTCCTGTTGTTCACATTTCCAACATATATCTGATACACCGCTATACATTCTAGCCAATTTCTCCGGAGACAAATACCAACGATACATCATCTTATAAAAATTATCTTTAAGACTAGAGCATAATGTAAATTTCAAACCTTTTAACCACATATTTTCCCATTGTGTCATTAATATATAATAGCCAAAATTTTGAGCCCATTTTATCATACTTCACTTGCTCTTCCTCAGTTTCAAATTTCAACAAAAGCTTATACATTCTTGAAATAAGATGTTCATAATTTAGACATAATTCTCTTTCAAAGTCAGATACACTCTGTTCAAAATCATACAATCTTTTATCAACTTTAAACCTTTCTACCATCTGTAAATAGGAAAACCATTGACATGTATGGCCTTCTTTTATCAGTTCTCTTGATTTTATTTTACATTCATCTTGGGAGAATTCCAACAAATCACGATATGTCAACCAATTGTATTTACTTAACATTTCTCTTCTATGATGGGCTTCTTGTGCTGATAACCACAATGGTACTCTCTGACAAAACCTAGGTTTATATTTATTCCAAATTTTCAAAATGGCACTTCTAACACAGTGGTTATTAAATTCTGCATTCACTTTAGCTTTATCATGTACCCATGCCATCCAAATCTCAAATCATATCCCTCTAAATCTAATAATAGACTATTTTTCTACAGAATCCATTCTTTGATCCCTACTAACAACAAGCAGCAAAATATAACTTCAGATCAGGTAGACCCAGCCCCCCTCTTTCTTTTGCATCCTGTAAAATCTTAAACTTAACCCGTGGTTTTTTCCCTTGCCATACAAATCTGGATATATCCTTCTGCCATTGTTTAAATGTTTGTGGATTTATAAGAAGTGAATTTGGGACAATGGGAAGAGATTTCTCATTCTGATTATCGAGTAAGAAAAATTATTGTTACCTATATTTGCTGTAGAAGAAAATCAGAGGTCTATTTTGTTTTGTTAATTTTTATATGTTTGATATTATGTGTTTGTTTTATATAGAAATAAAATTTAAAACTTAAAAAAAAGAAAGAAAATCTAATGTATGTACATTTTTGAAATACAATTTGTTTTTGCTAAAATAACCTCCCCTGAAATAATCATATTGTGACTGGGGAGAGGTAACGAGCGGGGTACCACAGGGCTCGGTCCTGGGCCCGGTGCTCTTCAACATTTTTATTAATGACTTGGATGAGGAGGTACAGGGAATGCTTATCAAATTTGCAGATGACACAAAGTTGGGTGGAACAGCTAATACTCTGGAAGACAGAAACAAAATTCAAAGTGACCTCGATAGGCTGGAGCGCTGGGCCGAAAACAACAGAATGAAATTTAATAGGGATAAATGCCAAGTGCTGCACCTAGGGAGAGGAAACCAAATGCAGAGTTACAGAATGGGGGACACTTGGCTCAACAATACTACAAGTGAGAAGGATCTTGGAATTGTGGTAGATCACAAACTGAATATGAGCCAGCAATGCGATGTGGCTGCAAAGAAGGCAAATGCAATTTTGGGCTGTATTAATAGAAGTATAGCTTCCAAATCGCGGGAAGTGATAATTCCCCTTTACTCGGCACTGGTTAGGCCTCATCTTGAGTACTGCGTCCAGTTCTGGGCACCTCACTTTAAGAAGGACATAGACAAACTGGAGAGGGTTCAGAGGAGGGCAACAAGGATGATAAAGGGACTGGAAACAAGGCCCTATGAGGAGAGACTGAAAGAACTGGGCATGTTTAGCCTTCAGAAGAGGAGACTGAGGGGAGATATGATCGCACTCTTCCAGTATTTGAAGGGATGTCACACAGAGGAGGGCAAAGATCTCTTCTCGTTCATCCCAGTTTGCAGGACACGGAATAATGGGCTCAAGTTACAGGAACCTAGATTCCACCTAAACATCAGGAAAAATTTCCCGACTGTCAGAGCAATAAGACAATGGAATCAACTACCTAGGAAGGTTGTGGGCTCTCCCACTCTGGAGGCATTCAAGGTGCAGCAGGACAGACATCTGTCAGAGATGCTTTGACCTAGATTCCTGCATTGAGCAGGGGGTTGGACTCGATGGCCTTGTAGGCCCCTTCCAACTCTACTTTTCTATGATTCTATGATTCTATATTATTGCTGTTAACTCTTACCAGCTGAAGAAGGCAGTCTGATGGAAATTGTAGTATTGCCTGCTTAAATCAACGACGTAATATAAGCACTAGTTAGAGTGGAAGGAAAGGGTTAATTGAACAATTCCCAGGGTGCATGTTTTCTATGCCGAGGCTCATAAAGACCACCGACACATACCCCTTTCTTCTCATCCACGTGGGTACAAATGATACTGCCAAACGGAGTTACAAAGAAATCACGGCAGACTTTGAAGAGTTGGGAAGGGAACTCAAGAACTTTGGGGCACAGATAGTTTTCTTATCCATCCTTCCTTGGAACAGGAATAGAAAGGGAAAGAAAAATGCTCCGAGTGAATGACTGGCTACGAAGGTGGTGCCGACGCGAGAGATTTGGATTCTGGGACCACGGGCTACAGTTCCTGGAAGATGGACTGCTGGCAAAGGATGGGTTGCACCTCACAAGGACTGGGAAGTATGTGTTTGGCCACAGCATGAGGAACTTCATCAGGAGGGCTTTAAACTGAATCCAACGGGGGGAGGGAGACATAAACTCGGGGGTAACGAGGGAAGAGGGCCTCTGTGCCACAATGGAGAGAACAGCTCCAGCGGTGCCCAATGATAGTCTACTACAAAATGTAGGAAGAAAGTCGGGCTATAAAGCACATAGTCTTCGATGTCTCTATACTAATGCCCAGAGCATGGGCAACAAACAGAACGAACTTGAACTCTTGATACATGAGGGCAAATACGACTTGTGGGGATAACTGAAACTTGGTGGGATGACTCCCATGGCTGGAATACAGCAATTGAAGGATATAACTTGTTCAAAAGGAACAGAAGCAACAGAAAGGGAGGTGGAGTTGCGCTGTATGTTAAAGATACTATCCTGCTTAAGGCTGGCCGGCAGCCAGCAGCTGACTTGGCTTCTGGGAGCGTTGCCAAGTCCGACTGATAAGAAAATCACAGGGAGCAGGGAAAAGCGTAGTCAAACAGTCCGGGGATTTTAGCCAGTAAAGTTCTTATGAAAGTCCAAGGATCAAGCAAAGCTGTCGTCAGGGTCAGTCCGAGTAAAGTCCAAGAGTCCAGGGTTCAAGGCAAGGTTCAGGAGCAGGGATCAGGAACAAGAGCCAAGGAAGACGTTGTTTCCCAATACCCAGGCTCTAGTGAGTGCGTGCTTTTCTACTGCCTGCTGCCGGGCATGCCCGTCCCACAGCTGGAGCTCCTCAGCAGCAGGCTGATTATAAAAGCCTCACAAGGCCGACATCCTGGTTTGCAGCCGGACGCTGCGTCGAGGGGCCTGCATCTGTTCCTGCCTTTTCATCGTCCGCCTTTGTCTGGGAGTTGGGGCCTGCGCTATCTCCGGCTCTGATTCTGACTCTTCTCGGGCTGGGGAACTCCCACAGGTCATGCCAGAGGGGCCTGCCAGCTCTTCAACTGCCCGGTCGGCCCCGTCTGGAGCAGCAGTGTCTGAACTCTGCTCCTGAGGAGTGTCCAGGGCCCTGGGTGAGTCACACTCGTCTTCAGAGGAGGATTCCTGGAGGGGGGTCATGACAGATATGTGCACAGAGATACAGGAAGAGGAGCTTGGCAGCCCCATTGAGAGCATCTGTGTTAAATAAATGGGCAAAGAATAAAATGAACATGGCAGTTGAAGTCTACTACCCAATCAAGGAGAAGATGTGGATGAAACTTTTGAAAAGCAAATTGCCAATGTCTCAAGGAGGCATGCTGTAGTAGTGATGGAGGACTTCAATTTCCCCGATATCTGTTGGGAGAGCAATTCTGCCAACCATGGCCCCTCCAAGAAATTCCTGACTTGTGTTGCTGATAACTTCCTCCTACAGAAAGTGGAGGAAGGAACTAGAGGATCGGCTATCCTAGACTTGATTTTAACCAACAGAGATGGCTTAGTGGATAAAGTGGCAGTTACAGGAACTCTGGGGGAAAGTGACCGTGTTATACTTGTGTTCTTGATTCTAATGGAAGCAAAAGCGTACCCTGGATTTTAGGGAAGCCAATTTTAATAAACTCAGAACAATGATAAGTAAGGTTCCATGGCAAGCGACTCTAATGAGAAAAGGAGTCCAGGATGGGTGGGCACAATTACAAACAATTCCCACAAGGAAAAACGGTAGAGGACAACAGAAGAAGCCAATGTGGATCGGCTATCCTTGACCTGATTCTAACCAACAGAGACAAGTTAGTGGATAAACTGGCAGTTTCGGGAACTCTGGGGGAAAGTGACCATGTTATACTTTAGTTCTTGATTCTAAAGGAAGCAAAAGCTGAGTGTAGCCAAACACAAAGTTGGGTGGAACAGCTAATACTCTGGAAGACAGAAACAAAATTCAAACCGATCTCGATAGGCTAGAGCGCTGGGCCAAAAACAACAGAATGAAATTTAATATGGATAAATGCCAAGTGCTGCACCTAGGGAAAGGAAAGCAAATGCAGAGTTACAGAATGGGGGCACTTGGCTCAACAATACCACAAGTGAGAAGGATCTTGGAATTGTGGTAGATCACAAACTGAATATGAGCCAGCAATGCAATGTGGCTGCAAAGAAGGCAAATGCTATTTTGGGCTGCATTAATAGAAGCATAGCTTCCAAATCACATGAAGTGATAATTCCCCTTTACTCTGCACTGGTTAGGCCTCATCTTGAGTATTGCGTCCAGTTCTGGGCACCACACTTTAAGAAGGACGTAGACAAACTGGAGAGGGTTCAGAAGAGGGCAACAAGGATGATAAAGGGACTGGAAACAAGGCCCTATGAGGAGAGACTGAAAGAACTGGGCATGTTTAGCCTTCAGAAGAGGAGACTGAGGGGAGATATGATTGCGCTCTTCCAGTACTTGAAGGGTTGTCACAAAGAGGAGGGCCAGGATCTCTTCTCGGTCATCCCAGTTTGCAGGACACGGAATAATGGGCTCAAGTTACAGGAACCTAAATTCCACCTAAACATCAGGAAAAATTTCCCGACTGTCAGAGCAATAAGACAATGGAACCAACTACCTAGGGAGGTGGTGGGCTCTCCCGATCTGGAGGCATTCAAGGTGCAGCTGGACAGCCATCTGTCAGGGATGCTTTGACCTGGATTCCTGCACTGAGCAGGGGGTTGGACTTGATGGGCTTGTAGGCCCCTTCCAACTCTACTTTCTATGATTCTATATCATTTTTAATAAAATAAACCTTTGATTTTAATTGATGTGCACCTTCAAAACTGAAAATCTGTATAGTGGCTGAGGAATTAAACAAGAGATAAGTAATCAATAGCAGAAGTGAAATCAAGTTTGCAATTAACTTATTAATCTCGATATTTCACATTGACTGGGTTTGGACGACACACCATGGCTCGTCATGGGTTATTTAACTCACAATGAGTCACGGTGCCTACAAGGGCCAGACTGCATATGCAACCCCTGCTCAGAGACTGTCATGCTGTGTGAATCTGGTGATCATGTTATGTGAGGGTTAAACGACCCTCACATAACCCTAAAACAGACCATGTGCTCTGCGAGGGTTCTTTAACCCAAGCTCACCAGGTTCACATGACGCGACAATCCCCGAGTGGGGTTTGCATATTCAACATGAAGGCCACACATGCTCCGCACACACTGCAGCCCCACTATGGGTTAAATAACCCATGGTGGGCTGTCATGTCATGTGAACACACCCATTGTTTTACTTATGGAGACAAAGCTTAGTCTATTAGAAGCCTCCTTAGAAAAAGGAGGAAAGGGAAGAACTACACTTGCTGAGGATTGGTTTGAGCAGATGAAACAAATATGTGCAGTGGTCAGATTATCCTAGTTCAAGTCTGGTTCAAATATTGCCTGGTCATGTGAATCATCCCAGCCAATATGGACTTCAAGTTCACATGAACATCTGTGAATGTGGAGATCACAGTTTCTAGCTGGCAACAACTTCAGTGAGCAGAGGAGCGCTTTTCCACATTCTGAGGTCATGCTGTTGCCCAAGAAATAAGTCCCTGGCCCTGCCATCCACCACCAGAGCTCTTGGCATGTGGGCCAGTAAGGGGGAATCGGGCAGCAGGTGGGCTGGCTGATGACAGGATACACACCCTATGCCACCGCCAAGCCTAACCAAGTGAAATTCAATAAAGTTGTGGCCAATTTATTATCCCAGCTAAGTCTGTGTGTCTAATTTGTTCCCTTCCCTTTGCCACCCAGACCCAACTAAGCGCTGCCTGAACAAATCCAGCTTCCCTCCACAGCACTTCAAATAAGATGATCAGTGTTATTCTCAGTTTTCTAACTGGACTGTCCACACAAACAGCAGTTGGATCAGGGGCAGGGAGGAATCATAGAATCATAGATCGTAGAGTTGGAAGGAGCCTACAAGGCTATCGAGTCCAGCCCCCTGCTAAATGCATGAAACTAGAGGAGGGGGCTCCCATCCAATATATACATACAAATGTTTTCTAGATCGATTGGGGTTCATAATGTCTGAACTGGTCCTCAGTTTATTTGAACCTGACCTGTTTGCCCTTTTCCTCATCAAATACCTTCTTCAGTTAGTAAATGGAGAAGAAATCCCTCATCAGTCATGTTATCAAGAAACAGAATCCTCAAGGTTTCCTCTTAAAACCTTTTATTTGATGAAAGGCACCATGTGTGTTTTTGTTAGGGTTCCCCCACCCCGGCCCACAACATTTTTTTTTTAAAATATTTTATTTATTTTTCAAAACAAATTATAACACAGAAAATATATTTAGCAAAATACAAAATTATCACACAAATATAACATAATCAACATACAATAAATCATAAAGTGCTCCCCCCCACCCTCCAAGGGACCAATTAATATACTTCTATCCTCTTGATCAAATAAAGTCTAAATTCCAAAAATATAACATATCCTGACAAGGCATGTTACCCTTCCCCTTTATTAATACATAGTCTAGTAATTGATTCCATATCTCCACAAAATTATTCTTCTTTAGCAATCCTTTTTTGCATTTGATACTACTAGTTAGTTTATCATTTAGGGCTATGTCCCAAACTTCCTTATACCAGTCTGTTATTAGGAAAACATGTTGTACTTTCCAATTTCTCGCTATCATTAGCCTGGCCGCAGTTAACAAGTTTACAATTAACTCCTTCGTATTTTGATCACAAATAAGCTTCTCAGTTATTGATAACAATGCTAATTTTGGACAGACCTCTAAATTAGTACCAATAATTTTCGATATTTCTGTAAAAACCTCTCGCCAAAACACCAATACATTTTTACAACTCCACCACATATGAGCATATGTCCCTTTTTCCTGACATCCTCTCCAACATAATGCAGAACAATTATTATCTATTCTATTTAATCTTACCGGCCCACAACATTTTAATTCTTATCTGTTGAGGTTTTATGTGGATAAGTAACATCTAGAAACACTTTTGGAAAGCAACAATCAAACAAATTTTTTTATGGGGGGGCAGAACCCTAGTCATTTATATGAAAATCCACAGAGGAGTCATTTGCACAGCCTAAGAACAAGTTAAATGTTATCTTCTGAATATAATCAAGTCTCTGCTGCCAGTATCCACCTCTGAAAGAAGGAAGCAAGCTCCTTCCAGCAGCCGGAGCAGGCAGCAGCTAGAAATTGTCTGTCTAGCACTTTCCAATCTCCTTTCCTTTAAACTCCTGGTGAGGATAAATCAAAGGGGCCAGCTGCGCACAACCACCATGAGTACGTTGGCCTCCTGTCCCTGCCCCCCAAAAGGCTGGGGATTCCTGATGAAGCAATAACTTTCTTATTGTGGAAGTGGCACCTGTACACTGAGCAGAAGCTGTCAGGAAGAGGGGAGTCAGCTCAGCTGCCACCAGAATGAGCAAGGTCCTGCTTCGGCCCTATCGCTCTACAATTTGCAGCTGAAGAGTCTGCTGTTCTGTAATATCGCCTAAAGTTTAGAATATATTCTTTAAGGCTACCCTTCACGGGCCTACTTTAGACACTACTTTTCTTTACTTGCACCTGTATTGCACCTCCTTTCTGCATCTAAATTTCTGTGATCCTATGCTGCAGACTGTGAAGATACCAAGAAAGATACCAGAAATATTCGCAAAGGATCATTACTATGTTTACATTAGATTTACAAATTAGTAATAGGTGCCGAGTGGTAAGCTGCAACAAACAAACAAACAAATTATTTGGAATGATATGTATTCTCTTCATAATTTGGAAGTCAATCTCAGTTTTGTATTGGTCATATATATATATATATATATATATATATGAAACAAAATTAACTTGGAACATGGAACTGAAACACAGCAGGTGGATATGCAGAAAATACAAAAACAATTTGGATATTTGAGATAAATGGATGCATTTCAAGTGCAATGTGGTTTTAAATTTAGATAAATGTACAACAATCAGCAGTTGGGGAGGATTAACACCCTGCACAAGCACAAATTGGTGAATGCTAATTTTCATTATAAAAAAAACAAACACAACCCAGTCATTTCACAGTTTATTCACACTGTGAGAATTCATACTGAGGTATGTGCACTGGGCCTGACAACTTGTTTCCTACATCCCAGGCTGATGTAAAAAAACCCCACAACACAGAACCATAAATACTGAAATTTTAAGAATAGCAACAAATGTTAAAATGTCTCAAGGTTTACTGTATGTTTATTAAATCCTCTCCCTCACTCGCTCAGTCGCTCTCTCTCACGCACGCACACATACACACCTACCTTGATTAGTCATACCCAGCACTTTATGTAGCCTGCACTAAATATATTAAAATTTGCACAAAGAAAAGCTGTATTCTGTGACTTGTATATTTTTTTTTAAATTGCCTAATTTCTCTGGAGCTGTACAAGAAGGCTGGTAAGGCACTAAAGCACTACCCTGAAACCATTGGAAATCTTATTTAACCACAACTCCTCTCTGAAATTTCACCAGCCACTTCATAAATGCTTCCATAAATTTTTAGCAGCCATATAGTTCTGGAAATTGGATTTTTTTTAAAAGAGAGATTTGATAATCTCAAAAAGCTGAATTCTGTATCTGGCAGCAGAATTCTGTATCTTTTATTTTTTGTACTTGCATGTAACAGTGGAATACATGTAAGACAAAGTGGCCCTCTGCGAAGATAAATCTGAAGTTTAGAGAGTCGTATAGTAAAAACTAATATTACATATATACATATATAAAACTAATATATTACATAATATTAATCAAATGAAGAATAACAAAGCTAGTGGACCAGATGGGATTCCTGCTGAAATCTTTAAAGATGGGCCCCCCGAACTTGTACAACATCAAAAAAATCTGGATAAGAGAAGAGATCCCAGAAGACTTCAGGGATGCCATAATTATCACCCTCTTTAAGAAGGGTGATAGAACAGACTGTGGAAACTATCGGGGCATTTCTCTCTTAGCTACCGCAGGTAAAATATTTGCTAGGATTCTCGCAAACCGTCTTCTATCTATTTCAGAAGAGATCCTCCCTGAAACTCAGTATGGTTTCCGCCCCTCTAGAGGGACAGTAGACATGATTTTTACTGCACGCCAGCTCCAAGAAAAATGCCGGGAGCAAAATCAACCCCTTTATATGGCATTTATTGATCTGGCTAAGGCCTTTGATACTGTAGACCGAACAGCTCTCTGGACTATCCTTATGAAAATTGGATGCCCCGATAAATTTGTGAATATCTTGCAACTTCTCCATGACAACATGACGGCAACGGTTTTGGACAACAATGGCTCTCATGGTGCTCCATTTAAAGTGGGATCAGGTGTTAAACAGGGATGTGTTATCGCCCCAACATTATTTGCTATTTTCATCACCATGATTTCACATCTTGTTGAGGGGAAACTTCCCACTGGTGTGGGAATTATATATTGAACAGATGGAAAGCTTTTTAATTTCAGTACGCTGAAAGCAAAAAGTAAGGTAATTACGACCTCTGTTGTGGAACTTCAGTATGCTGATGATAATGTGGTCTCCACACATTCAGAGGATGATCTCCAAACTATCCTAAATGCTTTTGCAGAAGCATATGGAAAACTTGGTCTCTCACTTAATATAAAAAACCCCCCAAAGTGCTTCATCAGCAAGTGCAAGTTAACCCTTTGCTGATGCCATCTATCCAGCTTGGCGGGGCAATACTGGAAAATGTCAATCATTTTCTCTATCTTGGCAGCTATCTTTCTGTTACAGCTAACATCAACAGTGAAATCCAGCATCGTTTGAGCTCCGCAAGTGCCACATTTTATTGAATGAAACAGAGTGTTCGAGGATCGGGATATCTGTAAGGAGACCAAAACGCTGGTTTATGACGCCATTGTATTACCAACTTTATTGTATGCCTGCAAAACATGGACTATCTATAAACGTCATTTCCACCTCCTTGAAAGATTTCATCAACGTTGCCTCTGGAAAATCCTGCGAATTACTTGGGAAGATAGGCAAA
This sequence comes from Shinisaurus crocodilurus, assembly GCA_021292165.1. Classification (NCBI taxonomy): domain Eukaryota; kingdom Metazoa; phylum Chordata; class Lepidosauria; order Squamata; family Shinisauridae; genus Shinisaurus; species Shinisaurus crocodilurus. Next base: position 187,526,431 of record CM037879.1, read on the forward strand.
CAAATGTCAGTGTACTGGAAATACTACTAGCGTTGAAAAAAATGATCCTTCAACGCCAACTTCAATGGACCGGTCATGTTGTTCGAATGTCTGACTGCCGTCTCCCAAAGCAGTTACTTTATTCCCAACTCAAGGATGGAAAGCGGAATATCGGTGGTCAGTATAAAATGTTTAAAGATGTTCTTAAGACTAATCTAAAAAAATGCAATATAAACATCGAAAACTGGGAAGCTCTGGCCCATGAACGATCTAACTGGAGGTTGGCCTTTCACAAAGGTTCTATGGACTTTGAAGAAGCCCGAGTGCAAGGTGAAAGGGAGAAACGTGCTAAGCGAAAAGCACCTCAAACGAATCCTTTACAGGACCATCTTCCATCTGGTAACCTGTGTCCTCACTGTGGGAAGCTGTGTGGATCTAGAATTGGCCTCCACAGTCACTTACGGACCCATCGCTAGAGTCTACACAATTTTTTAAGAATTTCTTCCTTTTATAATTTTCTTTTTGTAATTTTATCCTGTAAGACAATCTTACTCGGTCACGAGTGATCGCCTACTACTACTATTACATAAGCTGAAGTTGGATCTTGACTCAGTTTATCAAAGATGCAACATATTCTGATGTACAAAAGGCACAGTATAAAGCATTATATTCTGTAAGTACAAGTATTTCCCCTCAGTAAATTAAAACAGGTATAAAATGAAATATGTTTAAAATAACTATATTTAGTATAGTACAGTAATACCTTGGATTGTGAGTAACCTGGTGTGTGAGCGTTTTGCAAGACGAGCCAAAACTTTTCAAAAATTTTGACTTGATAAACGAGCGAGGTCCTGCAAAACTCGCTCGGCGCTTCTGCTGTGCCGGCTCCCGGGCGGCTCCACGCTACATGGAGCAACCCAGGAGCCAGTGCGGCAGCTCGAGGTGTCCGCAGAGCGGCCGCGCCATGCCTCCACGCGGCTCCCTGGCAGGGAGCCCCGTGGAGGTGTGGCGTGGCCGCTTGCTTTGCAGGCGCCTCGCGCTGCTGTGCCTGCTCCCGGGAATTCGTTCCACAACCATTTAATCACTGCTTTGCCGGCTCCCTCCATGGGGCTCCCTGCCAGCAGTGATTAAATGGTTGTGGAACGAATAATCTGAGTTTCCATTATTTCTTATGGGGAAACTCGCTTTGATATACGAGTGTTTTGGATTACAAGCATGGTTCCGGAACGAATTATGCTTGTAATCCAAGGTATTACTGTACTATATTGAAATAATGTGTAGCCCAATCCTATCCATATTTACTGAAGCACTGTCCAACTGAGTTCAATGACACTTATTCCCAAGTAAATCTGTATATGATTATAACCCAAATATATTTATACTTTTCTCTGTACTAACAATAAATTGTACCGGGGAACTAGACAGGGTTGTCCCCTTTCCCCAGTATTATTTGTGTTAGTTATGGAATTGTTAGCGAATTCGATAAGACAGGAGAAGAAATTATTGGGGATAGGAATAGAGACCAAATGTAAGATAAACCTTTTTGCAGATGATATCTTGTTAACATTAGAACGGCCTATAGAAAATTGGGATTGGATAGAGAAACATTTAGATGAATTTAGAGAAGTAACAGGGTTAAAAGTTAATTGGGATAAATCGGAGATAATGACATTTAATTATAGTAAACTGGAGGAAAGGGGATTTAAACAAAGGGGAGTGGATATAAAGATAAAAAATATAATTAAATATTTAGGTATTGATATATTAAAAGATTTGGATAAAATAGGGGAATGTAATTTTAAAAAACTAAAAGATGAAGTTAAAAATCAAATAGAGGATTATAAAAAATTGGGATTATCGTGGTTTGGTAGGATAGCTTTGATTAAAATGAAGATTTTACCGAAGTTTAATTTTTTATTTAGAATGATACCATATAAGATATCAGAGAAAGAAATTAAAGAGTGGCAAGTAATGTTAAATAGCTATTGTAATGGGGGGGGGGGAAATCAAGGATTACTAAGAATAGATGGTATAAAGCTCAAAAAATAGGGGGACTTGGTCTCCCTAATTTAAAATGGTATTATATAGCTAATCAACTTAGATATATCATGGATATTATTGTTAGAAAAGATTTTATGTGGTGGGAAATAGAAGCATTTGAATTGGGTAATAGGGTGGATAAATTCTTATTTACAAAACAAGGACATATTATGACAAAAAGATTAGAAAATCCCTTTTTAAAAAATATGTTAGAAATTTGGGGTAGAAATAAGGAAATATTTTTACCAGGTATATCCCCGCTTACTCCAGTGGTGGTTATGGAAGATTTTCCCGAGAATGTTAGACATTTAGAACGAATTTTTAGAGAGAAAAAGGTGATAACTTTAATGGATTGGCTGGAAAAAATGGAGACAAGACAGCAAATAATTGATAGGGTTGGGGCAGGAAGAATTTCTTGGTTAAATTTAATTCAATTAGTACAATGGGGTAAGAAATGGAAGAGGAGACATGAGCATGAAAGGGATTTCACTGCATTTGAGCAGGTGGTTATGTCTAGAGAACTTGTAGAAGGAAATGCATCAGCTAGGGGTCTTACAAAGATGTTATATAAAATGTTGCAGAAATCAGAAGAGCAAGCAGAAAATCTTAAAATAGTTTGGGATACAGAGTTTGAAGAGGAAATATCAAAGGATGAGTGGAATAAGATTTGGGATAGGCGAATATTGAAAAATATGTCTATAAGAATTAAAGAGAATTTTTATAAGCTAATTTGGAGATGGTATTTGACCCCAGTGAGATTAAATAGAATAGATAATAAATGTTCTCCAATGTGTTGGCGAGGATGTCAGGAATTGGGTACATATGCTCATATGTGGTGGAGTTGTAAAAATGTAATGGATTTTTGGAAAATGATTTTTGAGGAAATATCAGAAATTGTTGGAGTTGATTTAGAGGTATGCCCTAAACTAGCTTTGCTAACAATAACGGAAAAGGTGATCGGTTCACAAAATGTTAAAGAATTAATCATAAATTTGTTAACGGCAGGTAGACTAATGATAGCAAGGAAATGGAAAATCCAGCAAGTTTTCACTATTACTGAATGGTATAAGGAAGTATGGGATATGGCTTTGAATGATATGTTGACTTGTAATATTAAATGCAAAAGGGGTCAATTAAAGAAAAATAATTTTAAGGATATTTGGGGTTTATTTTTGGAATATGTGTTTAAAAGGGGGAAAGGGAGTTTACCCTGTCAAGATATATTGTATTTTTGGAATAATGAACAATTATAGAGTTATTGGATTGTTTGGTCCCATGGTGATGGGAGCACAATATTAGTTATGTGTGTATGTTATTTTCTTTGTATTGTTTTAAAATTTAAAGAAAAAAAATTAAAAAAATAAATAAAAAAGAAATATAAAAAAAAAACAAAAAAAAAACAATAAATTAGTTGGGCAGAGCAATCCTATGACCTCTAGACAGTGTTTATGCGGGCACAGGATTTTTCGGATTCCCAGCTTCCAAGTGGGAAAATTGCTCTGACGTCATATCCATGCTCATATCCCCTTCCCTCCCTCGCAGCCAGCACAGAAAGAAGATACAATATATCCTGGCAGCTCCTCAGCCTCCTTCCCTCCCACTGCGAAGCGCTGCACTTAGATGGCCAAAATTTGCTGTCTAAACACTTTGCAGAGTGAGAAGAGTGCCTCTGTGCTCTTCCCACCCTGCATAGGATACCCGTAATCCTCCAAGTTTGCAGGGTTACGGGCATCTCCATTTTCCTCTTAATTGTGAAAAATGTACCGTTTATATTCACAGCATTACAGTATAAGTCTCTAATAGCCCTCTGAAAATGCATGGCTATGCTAGGATACAGCATGGCTCATACTAGAGTTGCTCTGGACATAGCGATGCATCCAAACCTGAGTCGGGGGCTCTCCGCGCCCCCGACTCAATTCTCCGCGGGGGCGCGCCCCCCGACCCGATCTTCTGAGCGGCACGGAGAAGTTCTCCGTGCCACTCGATCCACCTTCTCCAGTCCCGTCGCATCACTTCCGGGGCCGGAAATGATGTGACGGGACCCTGCGCAGGCGCAGAATGCGCCTGTCGCGTCATTTCGCGTCATTTCCAGTCCCGGAAGTGACGCGATGGGACCGGAGTGAGCCGCCCCGAAGAAAAAGGTAAGGCCTCGCCGGGCATGAGCGGGGCCAATTTCGGCCTCCGTTTTGCCTGGCGACGCTCGTTTATACAACTCTATCTGGACAAGACTGTTCTCCTGCACTATCAGAATACGGTAACATGAAAAAAGATTACTACTTCGTATTACACGTGGAAGATTATTCTAAGGTAACTGTCACTACAATGACCAAAATCATTTTAGGTTGCCATGTTGTCCCACACCTACGTTTATCACAGTCCACCGGCCCACCCTACCCTAGTTCTGTACCACACAATAGGTTTGCAAAACACTGTTCTGCTATATTGACTGTCAAGGGCTGTTACCAATGTAGCAGTCATTGCACCCTATCCAGAATGCACAACAGCTCATAGAACTGGGCTATAAAAACACACATGAGCTTTTCTGTTATGTGTATACTTTAAAAAGTTGTGTGTACCTTAAAAATTAACAGATTTATTGAAACATAAGCTTTCATGGAGCAGGATCAACTTTGTCAGATGCATGAAGTGCTATGCTCAGTTGGAAGATTGGAAAGTTGGACTTAACATGAAGGTCTCTTCTTACCTAGAGATGTGAAGGCTTGGGGAAAAAAATATTTCCCCAAAATCCCTGGACAATATTTTGGGGGTAATTTTTCTAGATTTCCCTCCCATTTGCACGTGAACTTGAGATTCAACAAACCAAACTATCATGGGAACAAACATAAAAGAAAGAAAACATAAAAGAAAGACAGGACAGAAGGAAATCCAATGGTATCTTTAACTGGTGTACTTGAAGGACTAAGCAAAATGCAACCCTGTCCCAATCATGCAACAAAGCAGATGAGAGCCAGTGTGGTGTAGTGGTGAGAGTGTTGGACTGGGACCCGGGAGATCTGGGTTCTATTCCCTGCTCGGCCATGAAACTAACTGGATGACTTTGGACCAGTCACTGACTCTCAGCCTAACCTACCTCACAGGGTTGTTGTGAAGATAAAATGGAGATGGAGGAGGAGGATTATGTTAGGGAAGTGTCACGAACCTTTTGGGGGGCTCAGTTCTCCGCGGGCTCAGCTCTCTGCGGTGGTGGGCCCCCCGTGCTCAATCTTCTGAGTGGCACGGAGCGTTCTCCGCGCTGCTCGAGCTGCCGGTGCCGGCTGTCGGCCGAGCCGGTCGGTCCCCCGTCGCATCACTTCTGGAGCGGCCGGTGCGTTGGACCCCCGCGCTATGTTTTTGGCAGGGGGGAACCAGGGCAACAGGGCTTAAACAGCCCTGGTTCCCCCCGCCAAAAACATAGCACGGGGTCCAGTGCGCCGGAGCAGGGTCGCGTCGTGTCACTTCTGTCGCGCCGGAAGTGACGCGACAGGACCAGCGCGGCTGGCACAGCCGGCTCACCGTGGAGAGCAGCCTCAGGTAGGCTCGCACGGGCGGGCCCGAGTTCGGTCCCACTCAGCCTGCACGAGCAAAAGGTAACATCCGTAGATTATTGAAAATAATTATTATTAGAATTCATTGTTGTGCGGTCCCGGGGGGGAGCAGGGAATTCATTGTTGTGTGGTCCCGGGGGGGGGGGAGCAAGGATTTCATTGTGTAGTACCAGGGGGGGAAGCAGGGATTTGATTGCATAGTCCCGGGGGTGGGGGGAAAGCAGGGATTACATTGTGCGGTCCGGGGGGGCAGGGAAAACATTGTTGCATAGTCCTGGGGGGGAGGGAAGCAGAGATTTCATTGTGTAGTACTGGGGGGGGGGAAACAGGTAATTCTTCATTGTGTAGTTCCGGGGGAGCTGGGATGTCATTGTGCAGTCCCGGGGGAGCTGGCAGTCCCGGGGGAGCTGGTATTTCATTGTGTAATCCTGGGGGAGCTGGGATTCCAAGGGATTCCAAACAGCGGACATTACCTTAAGGAATTTCGAACAAATAGTGCCAATAGGAAAATGACGACTCGTGCAACGCCAGGTAAGAAAAGCTAGTAAATAAATAAATAAATAAATAAGGTGGGTCTGCCTTTTTTCTTGCCAGATGATCAAAAGAGATCCTCACAGTAAGTCTAACATCCTGTTCTTGGTCAGCAAGGTAAGAGAGTGGGCAGCAAAGAGATCTCCAAATCTGCTGCCTACATCCATGGGTGGGACAAGAAGCATCATCCCATACTACAGTTCTTACTAGTTGAGAACCTTCCTACAAAAGGAGGCGTTTGCAGAGCCAAATTTACTGATTCTTCTGCAGTGTCACCTGAAGATAGAGAGCGCTACAGATGTCCTCTAAGGGAACACATGTTCTCAAAGCAAAAGAGGCAGCTGCTCTGCACACTGGATGAATCAGGATTCCCTTAGGTGAAGACCATCTATCGGACCTGTATGTTAAGGCAATACATTCAACGACCAACCTGCTGAGAGTAGATCTGGATACCATGTTCTCTTGTGCTCTGGCTTGTATGTCATGAAAAGACTGTCAGAGTGCTTGAACTCCTATGATCATATCATATAGATCTGTAGGGCATGGTGTACATCTAATATGTACCTTCTCCTTTGGAAAGGAAGGATGTTAATCACCCTCCTGGAAGACATTAGGGCCACTAGAAGGACCATTTTTCAAGTAAGTTCCCCACGTGAAATAAACCTGAGGAGTTCAAATGGCCCACAGCATCAGAAACAGATCCCAGCTGGGAAACCTATGTATGATGTGTGTGTGGGGGTGTGTGGGGGTGTGATGTCAAACATTTCCAAAGGGACACCTCTTCCATGAGGGTGACAGGGATTGTCCGTGACTTATGACTCTGGCTTGTCAGAGAAAAGACAAGCCAGAGTTCCTGGTTCGGCCATCAAGCTAAACAAACCAGGGGTGCTTAGAGTCCCTGGGTTGTTTAGCTGCTCCTGCTGGCATGCTGGCTTGCTCATGGTAAGCCAGATTTAAAAACAAAAACGGGCCACTGTTTGATTAAACAGGGGCACCTTTTTTTAATTGATTACAAGTTTTAATTGTTTACAAGTTAATTGATTAATCAAGTTTAATTGATTAAAATTGATTAATCAAGTTTAATTGATTAAAATTGATTAAAAGTTTAAAATCTTCAAATTAAACTTTGAAGCCTTATAAAATATATGGAAGTTAACATTACATTTTCTGTTGTATAACCAGTGAAAAGTGAAAATGGACAGGAAACTTCTGTATTAATCAAAACTATTAATTGTTTAAATGCTTACCAAGGGGAGCCATATATCCTGAAGCCCCTCACTGTCACTTCTGAATCTTGTAGGTATATGCAGTTTGTTAAGAGAGACTGTACATTTTCATAGCTTTCTGGCTTCAGTTTGGATACAGAGGGGAAATAGTAGAAGTCCTGCTTGATTAAGTCCGCCATGAACTCTTGGTCAAAAGTCAGTTCATGATTGCCTGCTATCACAATCTTGTATTCATATGGTAGGCTGCCTAAAAGCGGAGGAGAAAACACAACAAGCCAATTTATTGTTATACTTCTGATAAAAAGGCTAAAATTAATTATGTATAATCATTCAAATTATACACAAAAAAGCAAAGGTAGCCATGTTGACAATAAGAAAAATTCCGAAATCCATATTACTAGGCTAACTTTACTAGACTAACCAAAAGATTACAAAAATGTGCAAGCTTTTGAGACCTCCAGATCTCTTCATTGGGCACAATATTACAAAAAACAGGGTTAAGTGCTGTACTAGGTTAAAAAAAAAAAGTAAACTGGACCCAAATTGGGTAGCTTTACCAATTAGTTGGAGCGGCATCTAAAATGATCTCCAGCTTCGTTAATATAAAGACTGCCTAGTGGTGCACTAGTAAAAGGGGCATGTGTGCTTCACCCAGCATGGAAACACTTCTGAGTAAAAGTTGGATTTTATATTTCCAAAATGGTGGATCCAACATTTTCCCCTTTCTTCATCCCAGCAACCCTAGGTCCAATCTGTGACCGTCATTTGATCAGCAGAACCTAATGTGCATGTCTCAGACCCCTCCTCCCCCACTTCATCTTGGGACTCTGAACATGCAGACACTGTGACTTCACCATCAAATCACATTTTTTTCTTCCCTATTCCCCCAAATCTGCTTTTTGGAACATCTATCCTGATGAAGAGACCTGGAGATCTTGAAAGGTATCACAATGATATGCATCTAATGAAGTGGACAGTGTCCACGAAAGCTTATGCCATAATAAATTTATTAGTCTTTAACTAACTCAAGACTCTTTCTTGTTTGCACTAATATGGACATTCAAATTATGCTGAAGATGTAGCTGGACATTCTAAAGAAAGTCTCAAGATGAAATGCACAACAGTTATAACTAGAGATGCCATACAGATTGCACTCCTGTGACTGCCCAAGTCAAGCAATTTGAAATGGTTTACTCTCCTGCTATTCTTTTATGATTTTATTTTTTCTGCTTTTATGTTTTATATGTTGTTATGATATCTAACTTTAAGTAGTTATAAAAATTACTTGCTAACCTAGCCAGGGAGTGAAAATATGGAAGGGTGGAATATAATTTTTAAATAAATAAAATAAAATAGATTTAAATAGAACCAAAGTAGGCATATCTACACAGAAAGGAAACATCACATTCAGACACTGATGGACAACAATCACACACCATTCTGGAGAGACCCTGAGCTACTTCAGAAACATTACTATTAGTTGTACCATGGGCAAGAAGAGGTTACAATGGCAGCTACGTATGTTCAAATAGTGAACTGATTTATTCACATGGCGGCGGGGGGGGGGGGATTAATAATGGGCCTGATTTTAACAGCAAAAGGGCCAGGAAGTTGAGAAGTGCAGAACTTTCTCCAACACCACCCTTTGCTGCAGCTTCTCCATGATAGGCATGCAAGCATTTTTGTTGTTGTTCTAATAAAGTTCATGAATTATATGTTCATTATTTAACCAATATTTGACTGGACAATTGATCAATTCTTTTTTGACCAGTCAAATACCCAACCCCACTCCCTAAGGACTTTTCTCTTCAGCTGAGTTCTGATACCAGAAGTTATCTCAGCTGGGTGAAAAGCACCTGGGAAGTAAGCAGTGGGTGCAAGGAAGGTTCAGCACCCCTTACTTGTGCATTCCTTTTGCTACTAAAATACCTGCTTCCTGTTCCTATGTGACTGAGGCTGTGAAGGATTGAGGCCTACACAGGCTTGGGTTAGTTTGAAGCCTGTAGGCCCAAACATCTCCTGAGTTTGTGAGTTTCATTTTCCCCTCATGGAGTTAAGTTTCCTTTTCATTGAGAGAAGTTTCATTTCCCCAGTTTGAGGTTACAGGATTGTAACCTTCTATATCTAGGGGGGGGGGAGTGTATATAAAGAGTGGATCTGGAGCTGCAGTGTGTGGCAGAGGGAGAGAGCGACATTGGAGAGAGAGTGAAGCAGACAGAGAAGAGAGTCTGACTATCACTAAAAAACAGCAGAACAGCTAGGAGAAAGGCTGGGGAAAGGAATCTCTACTAAGCTTACAGGTGACAGCGTAGCTAGGTTAGAGAACCTTGCATTATTTTTCCTTTTATTTCCCTTATACTGGATTTTTGTAATCTGACAGCTCTATTTGTGTAATTACCCTAAGTTAATGTGAATCTACTTAATTACCCTAAGTTATGTGAATAACTTAGTTATTCACAGTTATTGTTAAAATTCAGTTGTTGGAGTGTCTTTTGCACCACCCCTAATAATCCCACGTTACTGGGAACGGGAGGTAAAAAGGCAGAGAATTGGCATCCTGATACAGGAGGGGCTCTTAAAGAGGCAGATATCTTTAAGGAGCTGATCAAGGTGTCCTGGTACAGGTGGAACCTTGACAGAGGCAGTTCTGTGTTTAAACATAAAGATTTGCAGCTACCACTTCTAGCTTGGCTGTAACTATAAAAATTAAGGGGGGGAGGAACCCCACCCATATTTCTTTGCATATAATAGCAGTGCTTCAGCTTCGGTAAATAAAAAACCACAGCACGTAAAAGCAGTCCATTGGCAAAGCACCAGTCCTTACCCATTGTCTTTCCTAAGCACCTATTTTTCTACCCAAGCTAAAACACACACACACACCCTCCAAATCCTATCAAAATCACTCATCTACCTGAATTTGAGTATACAGCATTTTGAAATGTTAGCTCACAAATCCATCTATAGGGTAATCTGGACCAGCATAATAAAAACCAATCTCTTTCTTTTCTATTCTTTTCTGCACATTAAGATTTTCTATTTAAAATAAAATTACCGTACATACTCGAGTATAAGCCTCACTGAGTCACGAACAGCAAAATCTTTGCTTGAAGTTGAAGCTCGCTTGAGAGATAGCTGCCAGAAACTCAAGCTTTTGTTTCTTAATTGGTGGTACATCTACATAAACTTTCTTCTTCTAACTCCAACTGAGGAAAACCAAAACCTCTATGCACTTATGCTAATCCTACTAACAAACACCAGGATTTGTAATGCTAATTTAACAGCCTCTCTGCCTCTATCTTTATTTTTTAAATTTACCAGTAGCTGCTGCATTTCCCACCCTAGGCTTATACTCGAGTCAATAAGTTTTCCCAGTTTTTTGTGGTAAAATTAGGTGCCTCGGCTTATATTCGGGTCGGCTTATACTCGAGTATATACGGTAAAGTTATTCAAAATACTTTTTGAAATGTAAGTTGTATTTTCATTTACAATTTTGAAGTGCAATATAGCAAGCCTTAGTCTCCCATAGAGAGAGAGAGAGAGAGAGAAATATAAACTGATAATATAGCTCAAGTGCTATAGTACATTTAGGCATTCAGTTTGGAACTGCTGATCTAGTACCCTTGCCAAATGTAGAAGAAAACTGTATGCTAAACTTAAATTCACTATTCAACTTCCACTGTATTTTCTAAATGTTTCCCAGTTCATCTAAGCTATCCATCTACTAAACAAAACCCTGTAAGAGCTGGTTATAGTTGTTGCTTCAGCTCATATATATATATATATATATTTTAAAAAAATACATTTATTAATCGCCCATCTGGCAGGCAACCGGCCACCCTGGGCGATGTACATAGGCTAAAAACAAGATAAAATACAATTAAAACATAATTAAAAAAAAAAAATCTTAACCCACCCCATATTCCCGCCTGAACAGCCAGGTTTTTAATGAACGGCGGAAGCTCAGCAGAGAGGGGGCATGGTGGAGGTCATTCGGGAGAGAGTTCCACAGTACAGGGGCCGCCACAGAAAAGGCCCTCTTCCTCGTCCCCACCAGTCTAGCTGCTCTGGCTGAAGGGACAAGGAGAAGGCCGTCTGTGGCAGATCTTGTTGAGCGGCCCACTTGGTGTTGTTGGAGACGCTCCTTGAGATAGACTGGACCGGAGCCGTATAGGGTTTTAAAGGTCAAAACCAACACCTTGAATTCGGCTCGGCAAGCAACTGGTAGCCAGTGCAGCTCCTTGAGCACTGGCATGATGTGGTCCCGCCGGCGGCCGGCTGCCTTTAACCAGGCGAGCCGCCGCGTTCTGTACCAGCTGTAGCTTCCGAACCGTCTTCAAGGGTAACCCCACGTAGAGCGCATTACAGTAGTCTAGGCGAGAGGAGACCAAGGCATGAACCACTGATGGGAGCAGATGATTAGGAAGGTAGGGGCGCAGCTGCCGTATCAGATGGAGTTGATACAGCGCCGCCCGGCTCACAACTGATACCTGAGCCTCCATGGACAGCTGGGAGTCTAGAATGACCCCCAAGCTGCGGACCTGGTCCTTCAGGGGTAGATGTACCCCATTCAGCACCAGGTCAACATCCCCTAACCTCCCCTTGTCCCCCACCAGAAGTACCTCAGTCTTGTCGGGGTTCAGTTTCAGCATGTTCCTTCCCATCCAGCCACCCACTGACTCCAGGCACTTAGACAGGGTCTCAACGGCCAACCTCGGTGAGGACTTAAAACAGAGGTAGAGCTGCGTGTCATCCGCATACTGATGACATCGCACCCCAAACCTCCTGATGATAGCTCCCAGCTGATGATAGCTGATGATATTTATGTCATGCCGCTGTCTATGGGTGTGTTACTTAAGCAAATCAGCAAATCATTCTAAACATGCAGTCACATTTATTATAGTGGCGGCTACAAGCACTATTCTGGTTATGAGTCTGTCACCTTTTCAATTAATAACTGTTTTTGATGAGTTTGCAGCTCAACTTTTTTCTAGTCTTTTCATGCTCACCAGTAACTCACAGAATTATCTTACATCATGGAAAAATAACTTATTTCCCAAATATTAGGTCACAATCTTGTAAATATTTATAATTGTGCTGTTTAGTTGTCCTTATCCAGAGAGCTATATACATTCAGATGCACAAATGGATTTTTCACTTGGAGCCCCTGAACCAAGATATTTATCAGTATTTGACCTCCTTTTAGGAGGAACCACAGCTCAGTGGTAGAGCACATGCTTTGTATGCACAAGGTCACACATTTAACACCTGACATCTCACGTTTAAAGGAACATGCAGCAAGTGATATGAATGACCTCTGCTTTAGACCCTGGAGAGCCACTGCCAGTCAGTGTTGACAACACTGGGCTAAATGGACAAATAGTCTCTGACCAAGGATGGAGCAACAGCTTAAGTTCCTAATGAAATGCATGGGGAAGCCTTTCAATGTAAGGGGGCTCATGTGCCTGAAGTAAATCACTGGACTGGAGTGAGCAAAATGGAATCCATCAACCATATAAGACAATGGGATACAGTTGCACTAACATCCCACTGATATATCTAATCCAGTGTTCTCCAACCTTGGGTCCCCATTTGTTTTTGGCCTACAACTCCCAGCATGCCTTAGCCAGACAAATGGGAACCCAAGGTTGGAGAACACTGATCTAATCCAAGGGTACTCCAGTATAAACTGGTTGGTGGAGTGCAGTCATATGACATAAAGTTAAGTCATGCAGAGTGCTTTTGACATTTCAGAGTACTTCAAAGCATTCATTTGCAAAGGAAATTGCTTCTGTGTCGATCATTCTGGATCCTTTTACAAATTAGAAATGCAATTTCCCATCACTTATGCATATGGGCTCACACTGCTAGGAATGGGCAAACAGGGTCCATGCCCCCCATCTCAGCTAGCCTCCAGGTGTGTGATTTATCTTTTTTGGGAGCGCAGGGCTGTGGTGGGGAGTGAGCAGAGCACAGGGAGGCCAGTCAATCTGCTCAAGCAGCAGCAGCAGCCAGTAGAGGGAAGATCCAGAGGAAAAGGAGGACACCCCTCACTTCCCATAGTGTAAATTTTTTGTCTGTGTGTGTCCCTGCAACCAATCTCTCAGCCTTGCTCCCAATTTTGCATCCTAGTCCTCCCTCCTTACTAATTTTCTGACCCAATTTATAATTAATTTATATGATCCACTGCCACAAGATGTTTTGAGGGTGTTGGCCTTTTTAAAAAAGGATCAGACACATCTGTGGAGGAGATGTCTATCAAATGGAATCTCCATTTTCAAAAGCAGTGTCCCTCTGTACCAGTTACTGGGGGACAAACAGTGCAGAAGGGCTGCTGCCTTTATGCCCAGCTCATTGAATTCCCTAAAGCATCTAGCTCCTTAAAAATTGTGCTTTTGTAATTGTCCTCTCATGCTTATTCTCCAGGCATCCTCTTTATCTCATTATCCTATAACTTCTGCCCTTCCCTTGTAACCTGTCAACTGTATACATTTCTATGGAGCTTCTGACTTGGTGCTTCATAGAGACATAATAAGATGGAGGATCCAGGAGTTTTCACAGGACTAGTTAATTTCATACTGTTCATTGACTTAGACATGGTACTTCACAGTGCCACAGAACTCAGAGGTCTCCGGAAGACAATCCAGAACAAATGCTGGCCTGGCATGCTGATGGAGATGAAGCATCATATCAAACAGCAGTTGAAGAGCAATCCTTTTGTGGCTATTGAATCTGACAACACCACAGATGTCTCCACATACTGCCAAACCATACTGATTTTCTGGCACAGCAACAAAGAGGGTTCAGAGTGGAACACTTCTATGGACTCATAGAACTGGAAGACTCTTCGACTGAAACTATTACTACAGTCTTGTTTTATCAGCTGAAAGCAGTGTTCTCAGGGAAGAGTGACAACAAGAAACTTATTGCTCAAAACTAGGGATGTGCAACACTGAAAAACTCGTTCTGTTTGAGCTCGACAGACTTTCAACACATTTCCGACCTGACGGCCAAAAGCGGGCTGAATTGGGGGGGGGGGGGTTGACTTCCACAAAATTGCTCAAAGTAGTTGTGCAAATTTGGAGCTAAGAACTACAGTATTTCTCCATGTATAAGACTATACTTTTTCCTAAAATTTTTAGACTAAAAATTGAGGGTCGTCTTATACACGGAAGTAAGCCAAGGAGAGAACCGCGCGGTTGCGAAACTGCCCAGTGGGGGGCGTCTTATACATGGGGCGTCTTATAGACGGAAAAATACGGTACTAGCATAATTTGTGCAAATTGCATAAATTTGTGTGACTTGGGGCTGACTCATTAGATTTGAGTCGTCGTTCTTGCTGTAGAGTTTAACATGAGACGTATGGAAACATCCTCCTCTCACTGCATATGCACACACCCTGCCTTGAATTTTCTGACAGTTAATTTCAGATTTGTGCAAAATTCGGGCCGCCACTCCACAATTTGTGGAAATTTATGCAATTTGTAGAGTGGAGACCCAAAGATTGCACAAATTTCCTGGCTTTAAAAAAAAAAGCAAATTGTGCCCCATTTTAAAAACAGAAGTCCACATGCTGGCTTGACTCACGTCAGATAGAGTTGGTGCCAATGCAGTGGAATGGAATCCATGGGGCTGAGTCGAGAAAATCCATTGGAACTTCACCCCCTATCACATTCCTCACACACCCCTACACAAAACTACCAGTGTGATGAACACACTGGAATGCAGAATACTAGGACACATTCCCCAATGCCCATTATGTTCACTGCTGCAGGCCATATTCCAGATCAAGGAACTGAGGGTTTTCTTTTGGACCTTTCTAGGTTTGAACATCCAAATGTGGCACTTGAGAAGAAACAGGAAGTAACTGAATGCTTTAAGGAAATCATAGCTTTGCAATTTGAGAACAGTGCAGTCTGTGAAAGCTGGGAATTTCTTCAAATGCTGCAAGAAGATGGTGAGTTCCTACACCTGTTGTTGCTATTCCACAGATATGCTCTACAGTCAACTGATTCTGTAGCAGTGAAGACAGTTGCCTCAGACTTTGTGAATGCCATCAGTTTGGTCAGATCACTGGAAGCTTGTTCTCCAAGTTACCTCAGGAATCTTGGCTGCTCAGAAGCAAAATGAAGGAGAACGTGAATCAAATTTAATTCTGGTCTGAGACATGATCATCGCACATGCCAAGGAATGTTTCACATTCACCTCTCATTTCTTGAGTGTAACACTAGTACAGGAGAGTTTGTTTCTGCCACACAAACAGGGATTCGCACAGCAGGCACTAAATGAAGCTGTAGAGGCCTACAGCATCTCCTATTGTGGAGAAGGACAGGCTAAGGACATAGCTTTCAATCCACAGAATTCAACCCTTGCAGGGAAGCTTCCATGATCCTGTGTCTGCCATTGGGGAACAATCTGGAGGCAACATTAAACAGTGGCATTTCAAAGAATCCTCATCACCCTTCCAATGACAACGGCAGAAGCAGAGTGGACATTCTCAGCTCGGAAGAGGTTAAAAGCTTTCCTTTGGAACACCATGTCAGAAAACAGACTCAACACATTGGGCAATGCTGTCCATCTAGAAATGGTTGCAGCCTAACTGCAGAAAGTTGATTACAAAGGATCTTTTGCAACCCCCAACCAGTCTGCAGAGATCTGGCAATGTTGTAGAAAACTGGAGAAAATTCAGGCAAAGATTTGAACTTTATCTGGCTATCATAGGAGCTGAAGAAAACCTGATTAAGTAAAATCATCCATCTTGTTGCATGTAGTGGGGGAGGAAATATTGGAGATTTATAACAATTTCCAATTTGCAGAAGGAAAAAAGATGTTTAGTGCAAGAACGTCAAAGTTTGAGGAGCGCTGTTTATCTAAAAAGAATGAGACCACTGAAAGACATTGACTTGGTTTGCATAACACTATAACCCATTGTGGGCAGCTAGCCATGATGGGTTGTTGTGCTGTACGACCCTGGACCGCTTTCCACAGAGTGACTTATTTTTCATTAAAAAGCCACCCTGACAACCCATTGCTTGTTCTAGGGGTTGTTCATACCAAGATGGGTTCTCATGACGTCTGAACCTGGGAGAGCAATTTCAATGTGAGATGTCGGGATCAGCTACAGAGCAGCTTGGAAAAAGCAACAAAAGCCCAGCCACTCTTTGCAATATCACCTGTGCCACCATCAGTGACTGCAGCTCCATTGATACCCAAACGGCACTTTGGAGCAACCATCACTTGTTCACCACCCTTTTTTTCCGGTCCCTGAAAGCTCCACAAATATGTATACAATAGAAAGGGAGCTGGAGTCAAACTATATGTTAAAAATACATATCTCTGCACAGAAATACAGGATGAGATTGATAGCCCCATCAAGAGCATCTAGACTAAAATAAAAGGGGCAAAGAATAAAAGTAACATGGCAGTTGGAGCCTGCTACCGACCACCCAATCAATGTGAAGACGAGGAAGAAACTTTTGAAAAGCAAATTGTCAACTTTTCACGGAGGCATGATGTAGTAGTGATGGGGGACTTCAATTTCCCTGTTATCTGTTGGGAGACAAATTCTGCCAAACATGGCCCCTTCAAGAAATTCCTGACTTGTGTTGCTGATAACTTCCTCCCTCAGAAAGTGGAGGAAGGAACTAGAGGATCAGCTATCCTTGACCTGATTCGAACCAACAGAGATGACTTAGTGGATAAAGTGGCAGTTACGGGAACTCTGGGGGAAAGTGACCATGACTTCTTGATTCTAAAGGAAGCAAAAGCTGAGTGTAGCCAAAAACATACCCTGGATTTTAGGAAAGTCAATTTTAATTAACTCAGAACAATGATAAGTAAGGTCCCATGGCTAGCGACTCTAATGAGAAAAGGAGTCCAGGATGGATGGGAGTTTTAAAAAAAAGTAATTCTAAAGGCACAATTGCAAACAATTCCAACAAGGAAAAAAGGTAGAGGACAACAGAAGAAGCCAATGTGGCTTCACAAAAAGCTTAGAGATGACATGAAAACAAAAAAGGACACATATAGGAAATGGAAGGAAGGCTAGGCTACAAAAGAAGAGTACAGGCAGGTGGCACAGAATTGCAGGGATGGTGTCAGGAAGGCTAAAGCTGAGAAGGATCTGAGGTTAGCGAGGGATATGAAAAGCAACAAAAAAGCTTTCTTCAGATACGTGCATAATAAAAGACAGAGGATAGAAACGGTGGTTCAACTACGCAATGAGGATGGCAAATTGATAACAGAAGACAAAGAAAAGGCAGAAGTGTTCAATTCCTACTTCGGCTCAGTCTTCTCCCGAAAAAGGTTCTATGACCCCCCTGGTAAACCTGAAGTACAAGCTGAAGGGGAAGGATTGCAGCTTGAGATTGACAGGCAAATGGTCAGGGAACACCTGATTACTTTGAATGAGTTCAAATCCCCAGGGCCAAACGAACTGCATCCTAGAGTAATAAAGGAACTGGCAGAAGAACTCTCAGAACCACTGCCTATTATCTTTGAGAAATCATGGAGGACAGGTGAAGTGGCAGATGACTGGAGGAGGGCAAATGTTGTTCCTTTCTTCAAAAAGGGCAAGAAGGAGGAACCTGGGAACTACAGACCAGTTAGTCTGACACCAATCCCTGGGAAAATTCTGGAGCAGATTGTAAAGCAGTCAGTCTGCAAGCACCTTGAAAACAATGCAGTGATTACTAGAAGCCAACATGGAGTTGTCAAGAAGAAATCCTGCCAGACTAATCTGATCTCATTTTTTGATCGGGTAACCTCCCTTGTGGACTGTGGGAATGCTGTGGACATTATATATCTGGACTTCAGCAAAGCTTTCAACAAAGTGCCTCATTATATCCTGATTAGCAAGCTAGCTATAAGTGGGTTAGATGGAACAACTATCAGGTGGATTCACAGTTGGCTACACAATCGGACTCAAAGAGTGCTTATCAATGGTTCCTTCTCAAACTGGGGAGAGGTAATGAGCGGGGTTCCACAGGGCTCGGTCCTGGGCCCGGTGCTCTTCAACATTTTTATTAATGACTTAGATGAGGACGTGCAGGGAATGCTTATCAAATTTGCAGATGACACTAAATTGGGAGGAACAGCTAATACTCTGGAAGACAGAAACAAAATTCTAAGTGATCTCGATAGGTTGGAGCGCTGGGCTGAAAGCAACAGAATAAAATTTAATAGGGATAAATGCCAAGTGCTGCACCTAGGAAAAGGAAACCAAATGCACAGTTACAGGATGGGGGATACTTGGCTCAACAATACTACAAGTGAGAAGGATCTTGGATTTGTTGTAGATCACAAGCTGAATATGCGCCAGCAATGTGATGTGGCTGCAAAAAAGGCAAATGCTATTTTGGGCTGAATTAATACAAGTATAGCTTCGAAATTGCAGGAAGTACTTTATGGATGTTCATGTATCTTCAGGGGCCCCATCTCGCTGCCACCTCATCTCTCCGTAGCGGCGCCCCCCCCGTCTCGATTTTCTGAGCAGTGTGGAGCATTTCTCCGCGCCTCTCAAGCCCGCCGTGCCGGCTGTGCTGGTCCCGGAAGTGACGCGAGAGGAACCTGCGCAGGCACGCTGGGCCAAAATACACAGCGTGGGGGCCCAACGCGCCTGCGCAGGGTGCTGTCGCGTCACTTCCGGCCAGCCGGAAGTGACACGACAGGAGCAGCATGGGCGGCTCGCCGCAGAGAGGCAAGCTGCCCCAGGACCTGGTAAGGCCCCGCGAGCTTCTGGCGGGCATGAGCGGGGCCGATTTCGAGCGGCCAAGTGGTACATCAGTACACCCCTAGCTAGTTCCCCTCTACTCAGCACTGGTTAGGCGTCATCTTGAGTACTGCATCCAGTTCTGGGCACCACGCTTTAAGAAGGATGCAGACAAACTGGAAAGGGTTCAGAGGAGGGCAACAAAGATGATCAGGGAACTGGATAGCCTGAGTAGGCTTGAGGCCTTGTTTTCTTTCCGTCGGGAGTCTGTGTAGTAGTTGCTCAGTGAAATTCTGAAGGGGGCGGGAGAGAGACAGTTGCTCTGAATATTGTTAAATGGGGGCTGGAGCAGGTAAATTCAGTTCTGATTTGCTGGGGATTCTAGCGAAGTGGAAAAGAGTGGTTGGGAAATGACAGTTGACAGTTAGGAGTTTAGTCAGAGTTAGTCTATGGAGAGAGAGGGAGGTCTGCTGGTTGGGCTGTAGTGTTTGAGAAGGACTTAGAGTACGCTGAGGAGAAAGGGAATATCTAGTCTTTCTCTGTGGGATAACCTTAGATGGTTGGTAAAGATCAGGAGTAGGGAGCAGCTGGCTGTGTTATACCAAGAGGCTGCCCTAAGATCTTGCCAGAGGAAGGTTATACAAGCAGGCAATAAAAACCCAGATAAACTGTCCAAGCAGCCAGTAATACAATGGTAGTAGCTTTGGATGTCAGAGGAAGACTGTACCCAGAAGCTGGAGCTGGTTGTTCAGGTATTTTGTAATTGTTCTGAAACCTCCGAATTAAATATTAGTAATCCCTTACTCTAATAGAATTGGTGGCAGCAGAAAAGGGTCAGCTTCTGGAACTCTGAGTTATAGTGGCAGAGAGTTCCTTAGGCCCAAGAATTTGCTATAAATAAGAAACCCCATAGGTGGGGTTGCCCAGTGAAGGAGCAGTTTCCCTATACGTGGTAGCAGTAGTGGGACGAGGAAGAAAAAGAAGGAAGGAAGAAGTACTAAAACAGCAACAAAAATCAGTTCAGACAGAACAGGGTGAAACTTTCAGCACAATCGTCATGATCTACATGCACTCCAAAGAAACTTACAAAATGTTTCAGAAAGTGGAAAGAACAGGTTGCTTACCTGTAACTGTTGTTCTTCAAGGGGTCATCTGTGCAGTCACACATATGGGCTCTGCGCCTGCGTGGAGACAATTTGGGAAACTTTCTAAAGCTGAGGAAAATCGGGCGGGAACCCCTCCCTCACCGTCTCACTGCACATGTATGTATGGGTTCCCGCCTGATCCCTCAGTTCCCTGAGACCACTTATTGTGGCCTCAGAGCCAAGAGAACCCTCAGTATGCAAACAGCAATACAAGGGATCGATGTTGATACCAAGAATGAACCGCTTCTGGCATCCCCATCGATATTAATAGTGACACCGAAGCGGGGACAGTAGGTGGGTTGTGTGACTGCACAGATGAACACTCGAAGAACCACAGTTACAGGTAAGCAACCTGTTCTTCGTGGTCTCTGCATCACACATATGGGTGAAATACCAAGCTGACTTACCGGAGGTGGGTTGGTGTTGTCACGGTAAAATAGAAGAGAGGAGAGCCCTGCCAAAGGTGCAGTCCGCTCGAGCTCTAACATCCAGTCAATAATGCTGGATGAAGGTAGACGGAGAAGACCACATCGCAGCTCTGCAGAGGTCTGGCAGGGGCACCGCACACCCAAATGCCACCAAGGTGGATACTCCCCTCGTAAAGTGGGCACATACTGGTCCTGACAGTTGAAGGCCAGCCAGGTCATAAGCTAGCTGGATAGAGTGAACGACCCAGACTGCAAACCTCTCCGTCGAAACCAGAAGTCCAAGGCTTTTCTTCCCATAGCAAATGAACAGCTTCTGGAACCGATGGATGGATTCAGTCTGAGCTTTATAGAAGGCTAGTGCTCTCCTAACATCGAGAGCTTGCATGGTCCATTCAAGTTGAGTCGAAGGCGAAGGAAAAAGACGGGCAGAATGATGTCTTGGTTCTGATGGAAAGAGGTTCTGACCTTGGCCAGAAAGCAATATCTGGTCACAGCACTACCTTGTCCCTATGGAACATTAGATATGGCAGGTCAACCCAGAGGGCACAAAGCTCACTTGATTGCTGAGCCGGGGTAATCACTACCAGGAACACCGTCTTCCAGGTTACGAGCCAGAGATCTGCCATTGCCATTGGTTCAAAGGGCTTGGTAGTAAGATGTGCAGAACAACAGTAATTCCAGCTCTGTACCACATTA
This sequence comes from Shinisaurus crocodilurus, assembly GCA_021292165.1. Taxonomy (NCBI): domain Eukaryota; kingdom Metazoa; phylum Chordata; class Lepidosauria; order Squamata; family Shinisauridae; genus Shinisaurus; species Shinisaurus crocodilurus. Next base: position 187,547,728 of record CM037879.1, read on the forward strand.
TGAACTGGAGGAATGAGACTGCAGAGCCCTTTGAGGAACTGCTTGACCAGAGGATAAGAAAACAGAGTACTGCCCCAGATGGTAGGGCGACAGGTGGAAAGCGCTGCCAGGTAGACCTTGATCAAAGAGAGCTTTAGTCCCTTAGCCATCAAGATATGGAGGAACCGGAGGACATCCTGGAGGGGGCAGGCCACTGGGTCCAATCCCGAGGCAGCTGCAAACTTCAGAGAAGACCAACCACTTCCTAGCATAGGACCAGCGGGTAGCCGGTTTCCTCGCTGCATTCAAGGCAGCCTGGACTTCAGCTGAAAACTGATGAAGCGTAGGAGTCAGTGTATTCTCCACACCATGAGGTGAAGAGTGTTGAGTTCTGGGTGACAGATTCGACTTTGGTCTCTGGTCAACAACGTTGGAAACAGAGGAAGGCAATGATACTCTCCCCTGGTCAGGTGCAAGAATGGTGCAAACCACACTTGCCTCGGCCACCACAGGGCAATGAGAACACAATCCGTGTTTTCTGACTGGATTTTGGCCAGAACTTTTGTCAGGAGCTGCAGTGGAGGTTTAGAGGTATAGTCACCTCCTTTACAGGACCCTCGGTACCAGGGCTGGTTGTAAGAGTGCCTCAGTACCACAGGCTGCTGTGCCTGAGGCTGATGGTCCTGCTGCTATTGACGCTGAGGGAAAGCAGGAGAATAGGAAGATGGTTGTCGGAACCACTGCCTCTGGCGGTATGAACGTGCTGGAGACGGAGGCCCAAGTCCCATCTTCTTAGCAGTGGTCTTCGCCTTTTGACTGTGTCCAGGGACTCATCTGTTGAGGTATTGAAGAACCCTTCGCCGTCAAGCGGAAGATCTTCTATCCTACTCTTAGTCTCCTGGGTGAGAGCAGTGGAACAGAGCCAGGCATGCTGCTGTAGTGCCATGGACCTGATCATGGCACAGCTGTGGCAGTCGGCCTGATGTTGAGCCATATGGAGTTATTGATGGGCAAGCTTGGAGGCCTCCTCCTGGAATACCTGAGCCAGCTCCCTCTTGTCTTCAGGCAGGTAATCACATAAGGAACCAACTTTTTCCCACAGGAAAAGCTGGTATTGAGCCATCGTTGCCTGGTAGTTTGCCACCCGAAGACCGAGAGAGGTGGACGAGTAGATCCTGCAGCCGAAGAGGTCAAGACGGCAGACCTCTTTGTCAACTGGTGCCAAACATTGCTTGCCAGATTTAGTTTGAGCTGATTCAACTATCACTGAGTTCGGCACCGGATGATAAAACAAAAAATTTGCGTTCCTGGACCTTGTACATCTCCTTGAGTATTTTGGCGGTGGATGTGGAGCCTGGTGTAGACCAGGTCTGTTGGGCATCTGCAGCAGGGTGGGGAGAAACGGAATTGAAGCCGGTGTCAAGGACTCTGTAAAGACCACGTCGGACACTGGGTCATGAATCTGTTGCTCCACACACTTGGTCTTGATCCCCAGAGACTGGGCCATTCATTGGACTTGATCCATGAAATGGCCCATATCTTCCGAAGGAGAATCCATTTGCTTGGAACCGACACATGCATCAGGCAAAGGTTCAGTCAGCAGAGTTTGCAGGACCGATTGGATCGGCTCGGCTGGAGGCTTCACCTTCTCAGCCAAAGACTTCGCCTTCTTCTTGTGCTTATGGCGCTCAGTATCCTCTTTCCTGGAGTGAGCCTGCCAGTTTCTTGGCAGAGGAGAAAGATATATTGCGGCCCGGAGTCAACGGGGCCTCCACAGCCTTGGGTTCATGCGGCGGAGTGGCTAGAGGGTCAACTGGAGGTGGCATCACAGTCGACATGGTGGAGGTGTCCACCACCTCCAAGGCCTTGTGACACAGGATCGCTTTTAGACGATCCACTCTATGCCCGCGGGCCTGTCTTGTGAAGGCCTGGCAGTGGGGGCACATGTCCACCACATACCCCTCACCGAGGCAGAGCAAGCAGAAAGAGCAACCATCTGTCAGTGGAAGCTTGGCGCCACACTTCCTGCACTTACGGAAGGGGGCCTTTAGAGGCATCCCCCTCAATATGGCCTCACGGCCAGATAGACAGCTGAAATAACTAACTAACTAAATAAATAAATAAATGTTATAAAATGTAAAGAAGGAAAAAACAATAGAAGAGATTAGAAGGAAGAATAAATAAAAAAAATTGAGAATATATCAATATGAATATCCCTCAGCATGAAAACGCAAGACAAGTCAAGAGAAGTTCCCTCTGTCATCTAGCCACAATGGCGGTCGAAGAGGGATCGGTCGGGAACCCACACAGACATGCGCAGTGAGACAGTGCAGGAGGGGTTCCCGCCCGATTCTCCTCAGCTTTCTGGAGCAATTCCCTCCCCCCCATGAGGAAATCTTACAATGTTTAGGACTTGTTAGAAAAAAAGGCAAATCATGGGGGGCACAATAGAGGTTCATAAAATTATGCATGGTGTGGAGAAAGTGGATAGGGTGAAGTTTCCCCCCCAACTCTCATAATATTAGAACCCAGGGTCTTCCAATGAAGCTGAACACATAGTTGAGTTATGGAATTCACTACCACCAGATTATATAGTGATGGCTACGAACTTGGGATGGCTTTAAAAGGGGATCAGACAAATTCATGGACGATAAGGCAGTCAATGGCTACTACTCATGATGGCTATATATATATCACCTCCAGCATCAGAGGCAGTATGCCTCTCAGTTGCAGTTGCTGGTGGAACATAAGTAGGTGAGTGCTATTGCACTCATATCTTGTTTGTGAGCTTTCCACAGGTATCAGGTTGGCCACTCTGAGAACAGAATGCTGGACCAGATAGGATCCAGCTATTCTTTTGTTCTTATATTCTTAACTTCTTCTTCCATAACTGTGGGGTTTTTTTGTTAGTTGTTTTTTTCATCTGTTTTCGTTAACTTGATTATAGCATTGGCAATCTAATGGATGTGTATCTGTCTATAGTTTATAGCTGATAATTGCTTTATTAACTTTTTTTGACATTTCTTTTATAATTAAAGAATATCAAATGGAATCTCTGTTTGTAGTTTTTATGTGCCAATTACAACACATTGCATTCCAATTTTGAAACTACAGTGCACATACTTTATAGTGAGGACTTCCAACATTATGAGATATTCTGGTCTTCATCTACTGGAGTAACAAAAGTGGAATATTACCTCATTTTTAGAGTTCCATAACTTGCATTCATCTTATTGCTGCTCATGTGTATCAAAAATAAAACATTACAAAGGAACTGAAAGCACATCTACTGCATTTATACCTGAAAATATTTACTTCCAGCTCTGTTCTGTTACACTTAGGCTGGAAAGGTCACCTTGGCACATAGGCCATGTTGCACCCTGACTTGTTTGATCACATCCTCCCAGTGTGCCTACATAAAAAACCAGGAAGAGGCTACTTGCAAGCTGTTTAACAATTGCTGAAGTTCCATATTCCTGCCTGCTCCTTGTTTTGCTAACCTTGGATGCAGGAGTGGGCAGAACATAGTACTGATGAGCAATGAACAAGGGGGAGAAGGCCCTGCGACTCTTACTGGCTAGGAAGCAGCAGACACAGGGGCAGCTGGAGTAGCACAAAGCAGGCACATGGTTGTCAAATGGCCAGCCGTGCCCAATGTGTGCTGATGACATCCTCACAAGAACTACCATTGTTTGGGCTGCTTCTTTAGATTTAAAGTAGAGATGGGTGAGTCTCCCAACCACCCTTCAGATTAACTTAGAAATGATCCAGGTTCTTCCAAAACAGAAGACTTGGGAAATCAACCTCCTCCATCCCCACCAGCTTTCTCCATTCCCAAAAGACCTCACTTGCAGCCCTCCAATACACTCTTGTCCTTCCCTTCTTTGGCAAGTGGTGGTGTCAGGAGCAGCAGTAGTGGCACACAGTGGGAGAAGAGGAGGGGAAGAAGGTTTGTTATTTCCTTCCCTCAGGGCCGGTGCAAGGCAGTTTGGTGCCCTAGGCAAGATCAGATATTTAGCGCCTCCCCCTTCCCACTTGAGCCCTCCCTCCCTCCAGCCCTATGCTCCTGGTGCCCCCTTTAGCCTGGCTCCCTAGGCAGCCGCCTAGTTGGCCTAATGGTAGCACCGGCGCAACCCTATGCACGTTTAGACAGGAAAAAAGTCCTACAACTTCCAGCGTTCTCCAGCCACCTGTTTTTGCTGGCCTTTCCATAGTCTGTGTGGGCTGCAGGTTTTATCGGTGTTATCTGTTTTTATAGTATTTTTTTAGCTAAATATTTTATATATTGCTTTTCTGTTGTATTTGATTGGCATAGTTTTGTATTGTTTTTATCCTGTGCCGCGCCTTGAGAAGCTTCTGCCCTGGAAGGGGGCCTAAATGTAATTTTAAATAAATAAATTCAGGCATGCCAGAAGAACCCCTAGATCGAGTCACCTAAACTGCAAGCCTTTTTCATTGGAGCCCATTCAATGGAGCTCATTCATATGTGCAGCTGAACACACGTGTAGAGAAACCCAACTGGGTTGGTGCATGTGTGAACCATGCCAAAGAGAGGAAGTTATTACCAAATACAGGCATATTAGGTGCATTTCTAAAGATCAGGGGAGGTCTTTCTAAAGATCAGGGGAGGTGCCCCAAAATATCTGGGTCTCAGGCCCACAGGGCAAAAAATAAATAAAAAATGCATGGTATGGCAATTAGTGTGTGTAATGGTTAGTATGTTGGACTGGGACTCGGGAGACCAGGGTTCTAGTCCCCACTCAGCCATGCAGCTCACTGGGTGACTTTAGGCCAGTCACGGATTCTCAGCCTATCCTACCTCACAGGGTTGTTGTGAGGATGAAATGGAGAGGAGGAGGAGGAGGAGGAATATGTAAGCCACCTTGGGTTCCTTGCAGGAGGAAAAAAGGCAAGACATAAAGATAATAAATAAACTAATAAATAAAGTTTAGAGAGGAAAATCAATGTTTTCTACTGGTTTGGGGTGATCTGGGTCAGGGTACAAATTAACTGAGTACTCATTTTATTTGAGATTATTTGGATGAGAAATGAACTGGCCGGCTTTACCTCCCATGAAATATAAAGAAATCTTCATCATTATTTCTAAGCGTGCATATATAAATAAGTTAGCACACGAAGATTTTTACGCAGATTTGTGTCTTACGGGCCTGGCCTCCTAGCAACAGCCCGGCTGTGATCCAATACACACTTCCCCGGGAGTAAGTCTCACTGAACTCCATGGGGACTCCCTTCCCAGTGGGCGTGTATCGATAAGGATCTTCCTCCTCGCTGCTTAATTGTTGCAACGTTCAGAGACCCAGGAGAACTGGCTCGACCGAGTAAACCTAAAAGGCAGTCCCCTTTTTCCCCCGATGCAGGCCTGTTCACATGTGCGGCGAAACACCCGTGTGCGCTGCCAACGCACCCCACCCACAGGCGCAGAAGCCGTTGCTCTTAACAGTTTCCAAACTGAGCAATGTTTTTTTGGGGGGGGTTGCCTTTCACCGCAGGCTCTGCCCACTCGCTCCTGGGGGATGCACTGCTGGCGGGCAGGAGCTAGGGGCCGGCTGCCCGCCGTGCTCTTCTTTTGGCGGCGGCGGCAGCTGCTGCTCCTGGTGCGGCTGCCTCTGCCCAGCAGTCCGTCGCCCAGCAGTCCTGGCGGCGGCGGCAAGAAAGAGTCGGCCGAGCGAGCGAGCTTCCTCCTGCTGCTGCTGCCGCCAGCCTCTGCGGTCGGGGAAGGGAGGGAGGAAGGAAGGAAGGCGCAGGAGCGGAGTGTTTCTGCACCCCGTTTAGCCGTGCGCTCTAGGCAGCCGCCTAGTTCACCTAGCGGTAGCGCCGGCTCTGCCTTCCCTCCATATTCCATCTCCCTGGCATGCTGAGAATCAGTACACCTGGGTGCAAAGCCCAGGGGCCATGGGATATGTGGACTTTGGCTTTGCTGCCCAGCATGCTGCTATTCAGTGCACCATGGGAATGAAGAGGGAAGGAAAGGACAAGCCTCCCTCCTCTATTCTCCCTGTGCCACTTCACTTTGCCAGGAAAAGGAAGGGAAGGGGAGAGGAGAGGGTGTTTTTGGAAGTTGGGGCTAGCAGCAAGGATTTGGTAGGGCAGGGGACAGGAAGGGGTGGCATGGAGTAGGGGAAGCCAAGAATTCCTCTATGGTTTGGAGAAGTATTCGGGGGCTTTAAAAGCTCGCCTTTTGTTTGAAGAAGGCTTTACAGGCCCCTGAAGTGTTTATCTGAGCCTGGCAACTCTACTCTAACATTTTGTCTGGCTTCGTACTTGCACTGTTGTTTCGTCTTTAAGACTTAATGATTTAGACTGGCCTGGCCTGCTAGTGTTGGGTCTTGGCCTACTTAGACCACATCTAGATTCCACAGGGGGCTTTTGTTGGGCTCCAATCTTGCAAAGAGCACTAGTTCCATATCTGGGCCTGAATAATTTTCTATGGATATCTTTTTTGTATCCTTCCGTATTCCATTTAATATTTTAAAAATGATGTGCTAACTTTAGAGAGACATATATGCAGGCTCCTAACAGCAGCTGTGCTTTACTTTTCTCTAGGTATTTTATTGAACATATTTTAGTATTCTGTAAGAGTAATGGCAATCATATAAATGCCCACTTAACGCTTTCTCTTTCTCACTTCAACCTTTTAGAATATTGCAGTGAGTGATACAGTAAAGATAGTATAACTGTCTTAGATTGCATTTTAAGCATCTCGTTGACAGTTCTGTGTTTAAACACTTGGCTGATGTCTGGGAAATTTACATTAGCATTGAAAATGAATACACCTTCTTAAGTCATCTGTAAACTGTTGAAACATAAAAGCTAGCAATTAAATCAAACATTAAAATATCAAATAAATATTCTATACTAAGCACCAACATTAACACAACAGAAAAAGAGCACATATATGCTGGGGAGAGAAATTGCCTTTACTCAGAAATATACTTCCATCCTGACCCTAAACCAATTTACATGAAAAATGGTCCCGCTGATTTCAACAGAACTTCTTTCCAAGTACATGTGATTGGGATAGCAGCTTCCCAGATCTGAAATTACATTTATAGTGGTTAGACAAATAAATTGCTATAAAAACCTTGCCAAGTATCTGCAAATGTACAAATCCTACTTCAAGTCATGGCTGCCTATTCTGTGCCTGCACTGCAGCTGATAGAGGATAGGTAAGCTTTTTCCCCCAACCGAAATTGCTGTTCAATTATAGATGTCTGCTTCAAAAACGCATAAAAGCAAGCCTGTGACTATGTTTGTTCTCTCTGTATTTTCAGTGTGGTATCAGAAATGTAACTCTAGTACAGGCATATATTAGATATTGGGAAGTATGAAGACAGCTGGGTGAAGTAAGTTCGAGTAAAAAATTAGAAAATCAGTTGTCTTGTCATGTTAAGTGAAAAGTCATTGGAAATTTGCTTTTCTTCAGATTTTCAAGAGATTCCAATATGTCCTTTTATTTATTCTATTTATACCCCACCTTTTTTCCTGCAAGGAACCCAAGGCGGCTTACATAATCCTCCTCCTCCTCTCCATTTTATCCTCACAACAACCCTGTGAGGTAGGTTAGTTTCTACACAAAACTATATTATGGGGATTTCCCTCACTAAACTGTAGCGTCCTTTATAGCTGTCAATCTGGTGATCCTTTCTCATTTCTACTTCAATGCACACAACATATAAATATGATTCATATATTTGACATGTTTGTTTTTGCATAACATAGTTATTTACAAGTAATAATGATTACAGCTGTTTAAAATTTGATTTTATTGTCTCTCAACAACAGCTAACTTTTTGTAATGAATGAAGTTAAAATGTTAATAAATTAAATGTTTAGGAAAAAGCTAATTTTATTACATTTACCCATGTAATAAATATTAAATATTTCACTGCTATCTGACAATATTTGACCAATCAGTTGACCCAGCGTTTTGAAGGGGGAGAGAGAGAAGCTGCTAAATTTACAGATGGGTGCAGAGGAATATGCAGAGGTAGGGAAGGGACAGGTTGATGGATGCTACTTTTCTATTGTTTATTTCACTTATTGACTGCTTTTTTACCTTAAAAGTGCCCAAAGTGGTATACATCACACCTTTCTAGTTAAACTCAGTAGGGCTTGCCTCTGAGTAGACCTGTATGATTGCACTGTAAGAAAAAATCTTAACTCCTGGCAGGATGATTATGAGTTTTGAATTACCATTTACCAGTGGTATCTCTGAAGTATCCGGTTAACCCACAGTTAATTTCTATAAAAATAATTTTATTATTATGGTATGGAAGTGAGAGCATAAAGTGATGGTTGTATTTTAAAAGATGTTGAGAAGATGCTTTAGAAACAGGATGAGAACATGGATATTTGTGAAACGCTGTGACATGATATGAAATATAAATATGGACAGACCTTGAAAGAGTGTTTAAAGCAACATATAATTAACATAAGTAATGAAGACAGCAGGGAAAATGTAATTAGCATGAGCAATGAAGCTGGACACAACTATGGAGTGAAAGAAGGACAATTTGACAGGCACAAGAATATGAAAGGAGGATTTCTGAGGCTAGAGAAGATGGTTAGATAAATTTGAATATTGCAGAGAAGAAAAAAGAGCAACAAAACGTAAGAAAGCAGAAAAGAAACATTAAGAGTAGTGAAGGGGGTTAAGGAATGCAGTCTGGGAGAGAGCAAGAAAATGTGGGAGAAGGTGGAAGCTCATGCCATATGGTGTCAATTATTCCTTCAGACAAATTAGCAAGACCACAGGCAAAACGAGCAGGAGAAGATGAGAGAGGGAAGAGGCACATGGACAGTTTATTTGAGACAAGGAATTCTTTCAAGGAATCTGGATCGCTTTTTATTTCTTTTAGTGAAAATAATTAAGATACTAATTCAAACATTAAAGTCTCCTTGTCAGATACATTCCATTAAAATTAGCATATACTGTTCAAAAATGGTGCTACCACTAGCAAGAAGCAAACAGTAAAAGCACAACAAATTATCTATTACAGAACTAATATGAAGGCATCAACATGTTTCTCACAAATAACATTCCAGCTAAAACCACAGAACCCATATATTGTACCAACAACACACAACATTTAGGATGCAATCCCATACACACAAGTCCCATTGAACTTAATGGGTCTTACTTCTGAGTAAGTACAGAATTGCACTTTTACTGTACTCCAGCTTCCAGGGAAATCAATCTGGAATGATCAGAGAATCAGATCAACAGCTTAATAACTTTGATATTAGTATCAGTAACTTCGGTACTAGTATAACAGAAAGTTCGAAGGCTGTTCCAATGTAACTTTTTCCATCAATTGAATCATTCAAATTGTTTTCATACAAGTTAGAACCCACAGGAAACTGGACTGGGGCGAAACAAAGAAATTTCCCCCACCCTTCCCCCTTGCTGCTTCCTGGTCCTCTGCATTTCCCCCATTCATTTCTGTGCCTTTGGTCTACTTTTCACCCCCTACCCACCCACCCACCCACCACAATCTACTGCACCTTCTTCCATTACCTCTCTGATTTTCTAAAACTCACTTCCCTCCCTCTTCTTACTTCCTTCAACCCAATTTCTTCCCACTTCCCTCCCTCTTCTTTCTTCCTTCAACCCAACACACACCACAGATATTCCTTAACAGTATGAACAAAGTGTGCATGTGCAACTATTGGCAATGTCAGTTTGGGAGATGGTAGGGAGGCATTTGGACCCTGATGATTTTTCTGTGAGGACAGAGGATCTGCGTATCTCCTACTCTGCAGAACTCCCCAGGTTTTTTGCCCATATTATCTGCAGTTCTGCACATGGAGAATGAAGGTTACAGACAGATAGGTACAAATAGGGCCTTCAACAAAATGTTACAGCATCAGACACATATTCCATCCATACTCCCCACACCAAGTTCAGGATTATAGTTAATAACTATGTATATTAACTTGTATTTTACATTTTTATATTGTTTGAATTATGGTTTGTTGTTCTTTAGTGTCCCTGGGGAAGGTTTTCCACCAAAATGCATTGACCAAATTTCCTATTTTATTTAAAAGTTCGCTACATTTTTCAGTACCATTTTGAGGCTAGACTACCTTGCCCCACTCCCTGCTTTGGTGTTTGTTATACACATTTGTTTATAAAGTGTCACTTGGATCTTAAGCAAGAAACTTAAGAGCATTTTATGAGGATATCTGACTGCTGTTGATGCAGAAGAGGATGTGTAGTAGAAGAGGTATCTGGAATACATAGGAGCATTCTGACTAATATAGATTTTAACTTCTCATTACAGGGAAATATAGTATCATAGAATAGTGGAGTTGGAAGGGGTCTATAAGGCCATCGAGTCCAACCTCCTGCTCAATGCAGGAATCCAAGTCAAAGCATCCCTGACAGATAGCCGTCCAGCTGCACCTTGAATGCCTCCAGAGTGGGAGAGCCCAGGACCTCCTCGGGTAGTTTGTTCCATTGTCATATTGCTCTAACAGTCTGGGAAGTAAATGGGAGGGGAAATTTGCACACCTGGGGTAAAAGAGCATTTAATGCAGGTGTGCAGTTTTCCCCTCAACTTACTTCCCAGTCATTAAATTGGTGTATATCTCCCAGGCTCAAAAGATTGCACAAATATTCCTGACAGTTTTAAAAAAGCAAAAAACCCTTAGAGGTGGCAAAAAGGGATGGAGCAAAGTGGGGTGCCAGCACCACCAGTACTTACACCTGCCCCCTCAATAGGGCACCATTCAGCTGCCTCCTCAGGGTTTTCTTCTTTAGAACTGTCAGGGAGCTGCACTAACCACAGCAGTAACTGCTCTGAAAAGTAGCTGCGAAAAGCCAGGGGCAGTGAGTCAATATCTCCCCTTCCTGGATTAGCTGCAGACTAGGGGAAGTGTGAAAAGCTGGAGGACACTGAGAACTGCCAGTTCAGCACTTAAAATTGCATTGCTGAGTGGGAGATATAGACCTCCCCCCATTGGGTGCACCCACTTCTCCCACTTTCCCCATTTTTGGTGCTTTTCCACGGCACAAATGGATTCCTCCTCTCCCTTTATATTGTTTTTCCCTTGGTTCTGGTCAGCTGTATGCAAATTAGCCTATCTGTAATCTTGCCATGTGAGTAGGTGCCCTACTCTACCTCGGCACTCCCTTGGACAGCTGAAACATACAATAAAATTGACCAGGCAAGACTACACATATCTGACTCCTGAGCACTTGCAAAAGACTGACAAAAAAACCTAATTTTTTTAGAATCATAGAATTATAAAAGAGTAGAGTTGGAAGGGGCCTACAAGGTAGTGGTGGGGCCGAGCCTGGAGTCGGCTGGAGGCTCGCCCCGGGCTTGGCCCTCCGCAAGCGGCGGCGGACCGATCCCGCTCTTCAGAGCGGCGCAGAGCATTGTCCGCGCCGTTTGAGCTGCTGCTGGAGAAACCCCCCGCCGCCACAGCCGGACCCCCCTGCTGCCTACCTGGTCCTGTGCGCCGCTGCCGCCGCTACCAGAACCACTGCTCCGGCGCGCTGGACCCCCACCCGCGCTCTGTTTTGGTGGGAGGAACCAGGGCAACAGGGCTTAAACAGCCCTGTTGCCCTGGTTTCCCCAGCCAAAAACAGAGCGCGGGGGTCCAGCACGACGGAGCAGGGTCCCGTCGCGTCACTTCCTCCGCACCGGGACCAGCGGACGGGGAGGCAGGCTCTCCACAGAGCCAGAGAGCCTGCAGGTAAGCCCACGCGCGTGGCCGAGCAGCCCATCGGACGAGAGCATGCCCAGTTCAGGCCTTGCTCCTGTCTGACGGGCTGCTCGGCTACATCCCTACAAGGCCATCGAGTCCAACCCCCTGCTCAATGCAGGAATCCAAGTCAAAGCATCCCTGACAAATGGCTGTCCAGCTGCACCTTGAATGCCTCCAGTATGGGAGAGCCCACAACCTCCCGAGGTCATTGGTTCCATTGGCATATTGCTCTAACAGTCAGGAAGTTTTTCCTGATGTTCAGCCGGAATCTGGCTTCCGGTCACTTGATCCCATGATTCCGTGTCCTGCACTCTGGGATGGTCAAGAAGAGATCCTGACCCTCATCTGTGTGACATCCTTTCAAGCACTTGAAGAGCACTATCATATCTCCCCTTCATCTCTTCTGAAGGCTAAACATGCCCCATTCCTTCAGTCTCTCCTCATAGGGCTTTGTTTGCAGTCCCCTGATCATCTTTGTTGCCCTCCTCTGATCCCTTTCCAGTTTGTCTGCATCTTTCTTAAAGTGTGGTGCCCAGAACTGGATGTCAGGTTTCCGTGCCATCTGCAAACAGAATGTCTCCTGATGTCCAAGATGCCTGTGACTCACCACATGGTCTTGTGATTGTTGGGGACAACACATTATGTAATTGTCCTATTTATAGTATGGTTTTTTCCTATAAATAGAGCCAGCATATTGTTGTCTCCACTTCCACTTATCGTCTTCTCCTCCTTCTTTCTCTGCATGATGTAATGAGACAGCGCCATCTCTTCTGTGTAGGAGAAACCTGCATTGCTGATATGCCTTAATCTCTGTAATTGAATCCTAATTAATAAAGCAATAATATCTTCAACTACTGCCTCCCTCTTTCCGTGCGTGGTGCTGAGGATTACAGCTGAAGAAGCTTCCACCCTTGGCCTATCTCACACTGGACACAGTACTCAAGATGACGCCTAAGCAGTGCTGAGTAGAGGGGAACTAGTACTTCTCGTGATTTCGAAGCTATACTTGTATTAATTCAGCCCAAAATAGCATTTGCCTTTTTTTGCAGCCACATCACATTACTGGCGTATATTCAGCTTGTGATCTACAACAAATCCAAGATCCTTCTCACTTGTAGTATTGTTGAGCCAAGTATCCCCCATCCAGTAACTGTGCATTTGGTTTCCTTTTCCTAGGTGCAGCACTTGGCATTTATCCCTATTAAATCTCATTCTGTTGTTCACTTAGAATTTTGTTTCTGTCTTCCAGAGTATTAGCTGTTCCTCCCAATTTAGTGTCATCTGCAAATTTGATAAGCATTCCCTGCACGTCCTCATCTAAGTCATTAATAAAAATGTTGAAGAGCACTGGGCCCAGGATTGAGCCCTGCGGTACCCTGCTTGTTACCTCTCCCCAGTTTGAGAAGGTACCATCGATAACCACTCTGAGTCCGATTGTGTAGCCAACTGTGAATCCACCTGATAGTTGTTCCATCTAACCCACTTATAGCTAGCTTGCTAATCAGGATATAATGAGGCACTTTGTTGAAAGCTTTGCTGAAGTCCAGATATATAATGTCCACAGCATTCCCACAGTCCACAAGGGAGGTTACCCGATCAAAAAATGATATCAGATTAGTCTGGCAGGATTTCTTCTTGACAACTCCATGTTGGCTTCTAGTAATCACTGCATTGTTTTCAAGGTGCTTGCAGACTGACTGCTTTACAATCTGCTCCAGAATTTCCCCAGGGATTGATGTCAGACTAACTGGTCTGTAGTTCCCAGGTTCCTCCTTCTTGCCCTTTTTGAAGAAAGGAACAACATTTGCCCTCCTCCAGTCATCTGGCACTTCACCTGTCCTCCATGATTTCTCAAAGATAATAGACAGTGGTTCTGAGAGTTCTTCTGCCAGTTCCTTTCATAGTTCATAGAGTTGGAAGGAGCCTACAAGGCTATCGAGTCCAACCCCCTGCTCAATGCAGGAAACTAGAGGAGGGGTCTCCCATCCAAGTAATAACCAGGCTTGACCCTGCTTAGCTTTGCACACTCAGACAAGCTGAGCCAGCGTAAGCCACAGGCCTGTATTACTCTAGGATGCAGTTCGTTTGGCCCTGGAGATTTGAACTCGTTCAAAGTAATCAGGTGTTCCCTGACCATTTGCCTATCAATCTCAAGCTGCAATGCTGCCCCTTCAGCCTGTATTTCAGGTTTGTCAAGGGGGCGGTCATAGACACTCTTTCAGGAGAAGATGGAGCCAAAGTAGGAATTGAACACTTCTGCCTTTTCTTCGTCATGTTATCATTTTGCCATCCTCACTGCATAGCTGAACCACCATTTCTTTCCTCTGTCTTTTACTATGCATGAATATGAAGAAAGCTCTTTTGTTGCTTTTAGCATCCCTCGCTAGCCTCAGCTCATTCTCAGCTTTAGCCTTCCTGACACCATCCCTGCAATTCTGTGCCACCTGCCTGTACTCTTCCCTTGTAGCCTGGCCTTCCTTCCACTTCCTATATGTGTCCTTTTTTGTTTTCAGGTCATCTCTAAGCTTTTTGTGAAGCCACATTGGCTTCTTCTGTTGTCCTCTACCGTTTTTCCTTGTGGGAATTGTTTGTAATTGTGCCCACCCATCTTGGACTCCTTTTTTCACTAGAGTCGCTTGCCATGGAACCTTACTTATCATTGTTCTGAGTTAATTAAAATTGACTTCCCTAAAATCCAGGGTACGCTTTTGCTTCCATTAGAATCAAGAACACAAGTATAACATGGTCACTTTCCCCCAGAGTTCCTGTAACTGCCACTTTATCCACTAAGCCATCTCTGTTGGTTAAAATCAAGTCTAGGATAGCCGATCCTCTAGTTCCTTCCTCTACTTTCTGTAGGAGGAAGTTATCAGCAACACAAGTCAGGAATTTCTTGGAGGGGCCATGGTTGGCAGAATTGCTCTCCCAACAGATATCGGGGAAATTGAAGTCCTCCATCACTACTACAGCATGCCTCCTTGAGACATTGGCAATTTGCTTTTCAAAAGTTTCATCCACATCTTCTCCTTGATTGGGTAGTAGACTTCAACTGCCATGTTCATTTTATTCTTTGCCCTATTTATTTAATCCAGATGCTCCTGATGGGGCTACCAAGCTCATCCTCCTGTATTTATCTGTAGAGATATGTATTTTTAACGTATAATGTGACTCCCCCTCCCTTTCTGTTGCTTCTGTTCCTTTTGAACAAGTTATATCCTTCAATTGCTGTATTCCAGTCATAGGAGTCATCTCACCAAGTTTCAGTTACCCCCATCAAGTAATATTTGCCCTCATGTATTAAAAGTTCAAGTTCGTTCTGCATATTGCCCATATTCTGGGCATCAGTATATAGACATCAAAGACCATGTGCTTTATAGTCTTGCTTTCTTCCTACCTTTTGTAGTAGACTATCATTGGGCGCTGTTGGAGCTGTTCTCTCCATTGTGGCACAGAGGCCCTCTTCCCTTGTTACCCCTGAGCTTACGTCTCCTTCCCCCGTTGGATTCAGTTTAAAGCCCTCCTGAATAAGTTCCTCATGCTGTGGCCAAACACTTTCTTCCCAGTCCTTGTGAGGTGCAACCCATCCCCTGCCAGCAGACCATCTTCCAGGAACTGTAGCCCATGGTCCCAGAATCCAAATCTCTCACGTCGGCACCACCTTCATAGCCAGTCATTCACTCAGAGTATTTTTCTTTCCCTTTCTATTCCTCTTCCAAGTACTGTAAGGATGGATAAGAAAACTATCTGGGCCCCAAAGTTCTTGAGTTCACTCCCCAAATCTTCAAAGTCTGGTGTGATTTCTTTGTAATTCTGCTTGGTGGTATCATTTGTCAGTAGGCTTTATGAGCCTTGGCAACTGTTCTGTCACATCTTTAATCCGTCCCTCAGGGAGACAGCACACCTGGCAAGTCCATGGGTCTTCGCGACATACTTCAGTTTCGATCCCCTGCAGGACGGAGTCTCCCAGAACCAGTACCTTCCTGTTGCTGTAGGCCTTGGTTTCTTGCCTCCGCTTGACTGACCTTCAGCCTCTTGCTCATTGTCACTTGGGGTGCCCTGTAATTCTTCCTCTGCAGGCTGTCCTCCGGTCTCGTCCTCAAGTACCTGAAAGTGGTTCCATAGTTCCACTGCTTCAACTGGTGCAGAATGTCTTCTAGTTCTTCTGCTCCTAACAGTCACCCTTTCCAGGGAGTTTCCTCTACTTCATTTTTCTTCACCTCATCATTCTCCGATTCTGCCTAAGCTTGCTGTTGCTCTTCTGGCTCCTGTACTTTGCTTTGCTGTTGTATTTCCACCATTCTGTCTAAGAACTCTTCGCTTTCTCTTATACTCCTGAGGGTTGACACTCGCCTCTCCAGTCCTCTAACTTTTTCTTCTAACAGTACAACCAGCGTGCACTGGTTGCACATGTAGGCCATGTTGATCTCAGGTGCACGTGTAGGCCATGTTGATCTCATGTGGGGGCTGCAGCAAAATATTGCGCTGTCTCCCCATCCACTAGGAGTGCTCTTATTCATGGCTCTAGCTGGTCTGGAACAGAAGTATTACATTCAGATACTTTGAGTTGGGGGAAGATGAGGGGAAGGGGAAATGATTTCCCCCTCTTTCCAGGCCAAGGCCTTCCACTGCTATACTACTAAGAGGGCTCAGGCTTGGAATTGGCTGCCAGACCGGACTATAAACATTTTAATGTTATATAGCAGGAGAGGAATGCTCTGGAGCAGTGTTCTCCAACCTTGGGTCCCCAGATGTTTTTGGCCTACAACTCCCAGCATGGAGTTGTAGGCCAAAAACATCTGGGGACCCAAGGTTGGAGAACACTGCTCTGGAGAGTGAGAAAGTTAAAGATCTCATTTTCCCTTTCTTTCTTCTGAAACATCCCCATATAGCTTAAGGTACCGTATGCATTCTCTACCTTTGTCTCCCAACTCCAGGGTACCCACTAAGTTGTTGAGCAAGCATTCTTCCTTCTTCAGCCCTCCATTTTCCTTTTTTTCTTCCTCAACTGACACCCTAACATTCTGTGTTTCAACTCCTCCTAACCATACACTAAATTTATAGACTTGCATCGATGGGCAAACTTCTGGTTCCTTTATATTCTTTTTCACCCACAGGCAAAAGTGAGAACTTCCCATAGAAAAAAATGAGAAATTCAGGATTTTAGTGTAGTTGTGACTGAGCAGTAGCATGCCTCCCCATGATCACCTAAAGAAAAGGCAGTAGCAAAGACAAGAGTT
This sequence comes from Shinisaurus crocodilurus, assembly GCA_021292165.1. NCBI lineage: Eukaryota > Metazoa > Chordata > Lepidosauria > Squamata > Shinisauridae > Shinisaurus > Shinisaurus crocodilurus. Next base: position 187,564,680 of record CM037879.1, read on the forward strand.
CCTGTCTTTGGTGTTCAATATGAACCAGGAAGTTCCCTCTACACACCCTAAGACCATCACTTTTCTTGCTTTACTTAAAATATGCCATAACTCTTAACATTGCTTCAATCAGTTTATGAGATATTAAAATCCATTCATGCCAAAAAAAATACTATATTCATTCAAAAATAAGATATTCAATACTATGTGAGAAATTTCAGTCTTTGCCTGGTATTTCTTCAGGATTGTCACTCAAAGTGGAAATCCAAATATACTCCCATTCATGGCAATAGTGGTGCAGTCAGTCAGTAATGACATGTAGAATGGACTTTATTTACACTTTATTTTAAAGCATATTCAGAACATTATAGGAGCGCATGAAAATCACTGCTTTTCCCAGTGGAACAGAATTTGTGTGATGAATCCAAGCAGCAACCCACATGCATACGTTTTGCTTTGTTTGGATTTCAGGGCTTCAGTGCAGCTGAGCCCCAGACAGAAAACCTAGCACCCTCCAGGATAAAACAAAAAGAGCCACAACAACTTCCCCCCACCACACCTGCCCTACAAAGGGAGAAACAATGTGTGCAAGAGCTCTTATTTAAATAATTATAAGTTCCACTGTTTAGTTTCAGCTAGAAGTTGCAGAATAGAATACCTTGTCCAGTTCAAACTTCTAAAAGCAAAAACACATGGCTTCACACTGCTGCTTCTTACATCTAGGGAGCACACAGATTTTAAGTGGCAATAATGATCACTGCCTTCAACCAGGGCAAAATTGATATTCATAAGTCCCAAGAGCATAATGTTTTACTCAGAAGCAGAGTTAAAGTGTTATACATTGATTAAATGAAACTAACTTTCAAATTTATTTGTAACATGATACTCACCTAACCACTCATTGAATTTTTTAACTTCACTAGGAAGTCCCAGTTCAGTGAAATCACCAGCATGTATCAAAACATCACCATATGGCATTTGGATTGGATCTGTTCTGGAGTGGGTATCAGATACACAGACAAAACGTGTGTATCCTGGAGGCTTGGGAGCATCATGTGGAACAGGATCCACCCTATGTGAAAAGCATTGAGGCACTGTTACAAAATATAATAGAATGCATCATATTATTTACATATCTAGTTTGCAATTCCAGTCCATGCTATGTTTTCACCATGTATGATACAGCAATTTAGAACACTCAAACAGGTAAGCAATACAGGTTTCAAATTGAAGTGTTTTTAATAATTGTTAGACCGAATAGCAGGTCTAAGAATAAATACTATATGTTTTACTTTATAGTTATTTTTCAAGTGCTTACTAATAAAAAAAAAGCCACTTCTTATTGAATGAGACTTTATACTTGCTGAAGTTCAGTTAAAGGTTCAGTTTACAGAGAACCTTTAAATAAATGTCTAATTTAATATGCACAATTTTTTCAACTGTTTTTTTTTTAAGTAAACATTGTGGCTTACATGTAGCAATACTAGTTGAAGAGAGAACAATTTACATAAACTTGTATGATAACCTTTACATACATTTCTTACCAATTCTGTAAGATTTCCATTAATACTACATTGCACACCACTGAAGCGTCTATATTTCTTTTTTCTCTTTTTTTTAAACCAATCTGATGAAACTCAAAATATTTTTGAGTTTGAGAAAAATATTTATTTAATGACAGATGCAGAATTGTATTAAGATCATTTGAGTGACAGTATAACTGGGTTGGGTCCAGCAGTGACTGGTGTGGTGGTTTGCCAATGGGAATCTTGCTTGCGCTGCCACTACAGTGCAATCAAGGTGGAGGGGCAAATCAGATTCTTACTGGCAATCAGTGGGAGGTAGCAATGGAGGCAATGCATGGCTCAGTCAGCAGTGTTCAAGTGTGCAGCAACTGTTAGCAACCCTTGCTGAACTCAGTAGCCTGCACCTGTGTCAAGGGACTGTTAGAATACTGCTAGCAGCCTTCTGGTTCCCTCTGAATATGTTGGACTACAACTGTTATCATTACCATGCTGGCTTGGAAGGGTACCAGGTTGGAAAAGGCTGCATTAGGAGCTCCCTGGAGGAACATAAGAAGAGCTCTGATGGATCAGACCAAAGGTCCATCTAGTCTAGCATTCTGTTCACACAGTGGCCAACCAACTACCAAACCCACAAGTAGGATGTGAGTGCAACAGCACCCTCCCGGTTATGTTCCCCAGGAACTGGTGTACATAGGCATACTGCCTCTGATACTGGAGGGAGCATATAGCCAATCAGGACTAGTAGCCATTGGTAGCCATATCCTCCATGAATTTGTCCAATCCCCTTTTAAAGTCATCCAGATTGGTGGCCACTGCTACATCTTGTGGAAGTGAATTCCATTAGCTTAACTGTGTGCTGTGTGAAGAAGTACTTCCTTTTATCTGTCCTGAATCTCCAACCAGTCAGCTTCATGGGATGACCCAGTGTTCTAATATTACGAGAGGAGGAAATAATGTCTCCCTATCCACCTTCTCCACACCATGTATAGTTTTGTATGCATCTATCATGTTTCCTTTCACTTGCCTTTTTTCTAAGCTAAACAGTCCCAGATGTTGTAACCTTTCCTCCTAGGAGAGTTGTTCCAGCCCCTTGATCATTTTAGTTGCCCCTTTCTGCACTTTTTCCAAGTCTACAATATCCTTTTTTAGGTGCGATGACCAGAACTGTACACAATATTCTAAGTGTGATCCCACCACAGATTTGTATAAGGGCAGTATATTGGCAATTTTATTTTCAATTCTTTTTCTAATTATACCAAACATGGAATTTGCTGTTTTTACAGCCGTTGCACAACCCCAAGATCTCTTTCTTGGTCGGTCACTGCTAGCTCACCATATATGTGAAATCAGGGCTGGCCCTACCATTACGTGGCATCAGGCGGCAGGTGGGAAGAGGGGTGAATTGTGTCACTCTCTCCTCCCCTGCCCCGCCAGCTTCTCTCCCACTATAGCATTTGCCACAGCAAGAGAGCAACCAGCTGAGTGCACCGCCAGCGACTGTCGCATCTTCTTACTGTGGGCGGTAGCGGCCCTACCTATCTGTCTGGCCAGCTGGCTGACACCCACTCGCTCCCTCCCACCTTGTGTCCCAGCTGCGGGGATCCCTTGAGAGGTCAACCGACCTGATAGTTTGTCCGACCACTTGCAAGAGCCCTGCAGCTGGGACACAAGGCAGAGCGAGTGAACGAGTGACATATGGATGGAATACACAATTCCAGCGCGCCCTATTCTTGGAGAAAGAGCAGCCACAGGGCACATCCTTGCCAAATTCCAAGGATCCTCCAGGACCCATACCTCTCCGGGTCAGCCAGTTCAACACCGGCCGGTTTGCTGGGACTTCTCAAGGGGCAGCTGCAAACGGCCTGGGTGCACATTTCCTTTGTGACAACCAGGCCACTGTTCAAGTTCTTAACTCACTGACCTCCAGAAATAACAACATTATGTGCTTAGTGAGGGCTATTGCTTCGCAGTGCCTGGAATTTAACATTCTGTTCCGAGCCCGCCATGTGCCTGGACTGGACAATGGCATCGCGGATGCATTGTCAAGGAATCAGATGCAAAGATTCCAAGCCAGCAACTTGCTCCATGGACTACGGAACTTCCTATAGTGATGCCAGATTATCTTTGGCAGATTGGAGGTCTACGGCTGAAAGGGCCATCATGAGTTCTTTGGCACCTAGTACATGGGCGGCCTACAACAGGGCAGGTAGGGATTTTCAAGCCTTCAGGATTGAGAACAGTGTGCCCGAGTTATGACCCATACCAGCTGAGCAGCTAATACAATTTTGCGTGCATGCTAGGAATCAAGGGGCATCAGTTCGTACCCTCAGGGCTAGGCTGTCAGGCCTGGCCTTTTTATCTAAAGTCAGGGGTTGGGGTGACAACACAGGCGATTTTAGGTTAAAGAGGATGCTAATGGGGTGGTCTCGTCAAACACCCCTGGTACCTGATGCCAGGTCCCCCATATCTCCAGAGGTTCTTCTGGGCCTGCGTGCGTAATCGTATGCAATTCCGATTACAAGGCAATTTTGTTCCATGCCACTGCATTAACGGCCTTTTTTGGCACATTCTGTGTGTCTGGACTTGTGGTTATGTCCAGGGCGGATACATCACGCCGTGCCCTGCAATTCTCTGATCTTACAATTACCTCAGCAGGGGTGAAGATCCGCTTGCGCAGCTCTAAAACTGACCAGGTAGCCAGGGGGACGGACATAGCCGCAGAGGTAGAATTGTGCCCTGTGATTGCCTTGCGTTCATACATCAATAACAGAGGCCAAACCAGTGGCCCGCTGTTTCAGCATGCAGATGGCTCTCCTCTCACAAAGTTCCAGTTTTGGTATATAGCCAAGCTGGCACTGGGGCTTGGTGACAAGCGGTTTGGAACACACTCCTTCCGTATTGGGACGGCATCCACGGCTGCAGCAATGGGTTTCCCCGCCGACAGAGTCCAGGCTGTGGGGCGTTGGCAATCTCAGGCCTATCGGGCGGGCTTACATACGCAAATTTCTATGAACGATACTGCGGCCTCTATTTCCTTTCGTGCAGAACATTCATTGGCCAGACCGGTGCGTATTTTGATGTGTGGACACAGCTTCGTTTTCTGGGAGGCTTGAAGGGCAGTAACTTCAGGCCAAGGAGCCCAGCTGGGCATCGAACGAATGGCGGACATCCACTGGTTGGGACGCCGCGGCATGTTGTGGCAGAACCTGCTGACCACCTTGTTCTGGCCTGGTTTCAATGAGCAACCCCCGCACCTCCTGGTGCTTCATGTGGGGGGGAATGATCTGGGCTTAATCAAGAGCAAGGCCTTGATCCTGCAAGTGATTGTGGACTTTCGGACCATCAAGGAAAGATGTCCTGCTGTACGGATTGTCTGGTCCCACATCCTGCCACGCTACTGTTGGAGGGGCAGCGCGAGCCCCAGGATAATGAACAGAGCAGCCAGAAGGGTTAACAGGGAAATTGTTAAATGGCTGGGTGGGGAGGGTTATTCTGTACCCCATCCCGAGATTGTGTTGACATGGAGGAAGCTGTACCGCTCAGATGGAGTTCATTCATCTGATGATGGTAACGACATGTTTCTCAAGGACCTGCAAAGGGCCCTGCTGGAACTTGTTCCAGGCAGGTGGGGGAGAGGTGACTGAGCAGGCGCTTGTCCCTCTCTGTGGCGGGTAAGTGCGGGTTAGGGTATTGATAGGGTAAGGTGAGCATCCCTGGCACCATTCAGGTGACAGGCGGTTTCAGGATGCCTCATGTTGCTGGGTCCGTAGGCACGGACAACTGAGGATCAGGAACGCCTGTGATGCCTTTGTTCTCGCCAAGCTTGTTGTCTTGAGACTCCGAGAGGAGGCAACGCAACAAAGGGTCCCAATACTGGAAAGTGGAAAATGGGGCGGTGGCAGCATCATCGCCACCTCCCGGTTTTGGATGCTCCGCCCAATTGCACAACGTATCGGTCTCGGGGGCCGGATTAGAATAACCCGCATTCCATCCCTTTACAGTTCACTGTATGTAAATAAATGTGGCCCAGTTAAACACCAACAAATTGTCTCGACTCTTCATTTTCCTCCTATGTTCACAAAGAGAAAACAGTCTTCTAACCTATTGTACATGTTTTGTTTCCTTAACAAAATGTTTTACAGTAAGTTTTAATACTTCATTTGGTTATTATGGCTAAAGATTCTTTTTTCCCTTCTGGCTCTCAACTTTATTAGTTGCTTTCATTTTGCAATTATGATCCTCCATTAAAAGAAAATCACCCTTCAGAGCATTTAATTTTACAGATGTTTTTATTATGCACAAAAAGTTAACAACAAGCATGTTAATTTAATTACACTTTAAGCACCATGTGTCTTTCACATACTGTCAGTTTTAAAGTAGGATCTGTCAGTTGGGTGCCCACACTATTTCATTAGTTGTTGCTGTTCTTTTGCGAGTGTGGATCTCTTGAATTTCTAGCCAAACAATGGGAATTGTTTTGTTCCAAAACAGGCTTTATATTAAAAGAACTATTCATATAAGGATGTGGGTGGTTCCTGATTAATGGTACAATTCCACCCATACTAAAAACTCCTGCAATTGCCTGTTGCTATTTCACTAAATACCAAGATGCAACAACACAGTGTGTTATACCTTGCATCCACTACTAAAAATACCTTTCATCCAAAAAATCTTTCACCCTAGATTTCCATTTTTGACTAGCCCATCAAATACCACATTGACATAGCAATAACAATTCAGAATTCTGTGGTATAGCAATAACAGAACTATAATACTTACATTTGCACATGTGGGGGCTGGAAACGTCCCTGGTTAATGTTGTAGAACGTGAATGCCTGTGTCGGGTTTGAGCTGTACTCATCAACTTCAATTATGAGTCTACTGTGTTGATGCCTTCTAGCTGACATAATGTGCGATTGGGCAAAAGCCATGCTTTCTCTGTACAGTGATGCTGATTTTTCAGGGAATCATCTCTATTATCTTTCTATATTAGCTGAAAACATCCATGTTCTCTCCCTACCTCATCATGCACAAGCTCCCCTTCTGAAAACCTGAAAGCAGACTGAAAAAATGCAGTTGGTATAAGTGTTTGAAAGTGAATCAGCTTGAGATATGCTTTATTTAATATCAGATAGAGGTTTAGGAGAGGAAGATAAATGCTAACAGCTCAAATATCTCATTACAAATCTCCCCAACTCAGCAATTTTATGAAAATATATGTTGTGTGTGTGTGTGTGTGTGTGTGTGTGTGTGTGTGTGCACGCGCGCGTGCACATGCGCATGTGTATATATATATGGATGGATGGATGGATGAGTAAGGAGGGAACTAAACCTGTCAAAGAACACATGATACAACATGTTCCAAGGGTTAGGACTTTAAATCACAAATCTATTGAACAATGCATTACTGCTTAGAAATTACATGTCACGTTTTAATGTTTTGCAAACACAACTATTTAATTTTACTTCCCCCAGCCTTGGTGTATTAGAGAATGTTTATATTATTGCTCCAATTGACTGCATGCCTGTGCATGAAGGGATTACAAGCATGTGTTTCAAAGAAATCAGTATAAGGTCTGTTTTATCCTATGGTTCAATGGCATTCATAAAACCATGAATTATCCAAAGGAATGTTGTAACAGTTGTAACTGAAAATGCTTTGTTGAATCCACAAAACAGGTATCACAAATGTGCATCCCTTTCATGATTATTTCCTACACAAAGAATGTGTATAAAGTTAATACATTATTCATGACTGGATGTACCAGGTATAAATTATTCCAGTTGCCCCCAAATAATTTGCACTTATTTACAAACTATATCATGTTTAATCTCTCTTCTTTCCTATGAACATTAAAAGCTCAGTTCCTCCATCTTCATAATCCTCCATGGTCTGCTCAGCCAGTCCCAAATTTGTGTGAGAGATTCCATATCTTTTGCACTGGTAATTCCTGGATGATTCAACAAAGAGGTTCATGTCCTCTAGGTCAGCTGTCCCCAACCTGGTGCCCTCCAGATGTGTTGGACTACAACTGGAGGGCACCAGGTTGGGGAAGGCTGCTCGAGGCACACTTTATCTGGCAGATAGCCCATCCAATTATTAAGTTCATATTCACTTACGTTAGATATTTATCACACAACTTCAAAAAAATCTTTCCAGAGATTTTAAATTATATGATACATCCACATAATCACTTTAAAAAACACAATGATGTTTTTTCCAGATCTGTACAAGTAAATTTATTGCTTGCTTTTTTAGTATTTCCCCAGACTTCCATCAAAACATACAATTTCAAATTTTGCCCCCAGTTCTTTTTTTAATCGATTATCCAATTTCTACATATTTAGCAGTTTCGTATTATATAGATTGAGATTGGAGGCAGGGGGCATTCATGCTTAATCATGCTTAATCCTTCAAAGATATTTTTAAAATACGTTTTGGATCTGGTACCTGAGCTTTTCAATGGAAAAATACTGCTTTTCATTTTTGCTCTTCTTCCCAAGTTACCCTTTCAAAAATCACATGATATGCAAATTTGGTAGAATTTTAAAAAGCTGTTTGGAGGTTTTGGAGGGAATCCTCTTTTTGAAAAAAAAAAGAAAAATTAGGCATGAATGCTAAGCATGTGCCCACCCCCATTTGGATTCCAGCCATATTCCTGACATCACTCCCCCCCCCCCGAGTATCGAGATTTTGTCAACTTTCAAGTTTTCTAGTGCCATGACGCGGTTACGTCCAATTGATTTCAATGGGCCTACTCCAAGTATGACTAAGCCTGGTCCAACACAATTAGAATTTCACGAATTACCACATTTTGGGTTCCTTGTATTTGCCTTCTAGCTCTTCTGTGAACTCAAATCCTTTCTAGTGCAATCCTATACATGTTTACTTGAAAGTAAGTTCCATTGTGTTCACTGGGGTTTACTTTCATGTAAATGTGCAGAAGACTACAGCATCTTTCAGGCTTTTCCCTAGAAGTATGAATAGTGGAAACTTACAGTTTCCAAACCACAAAGGTTTTCATCGCATGTTCACATTGCCAAAGCTACAGCTCCTGAAAGACACAAAATATCAACAGAATTAATTTCACTGGAGTGGTCTCTAGATGATGGTTATGCCCCTCCAAAACAGTTCTGACCTCATACAGGGAAATGAGAGGTGACTATTTGCTGCAAAGGAAAATCCAATCTTCTTTTATTTAAAATAAGAAAACACTGAAAACAGTGAGAAATATACTCACTGACTGGGTTTGCATGACACGGCAACAGGGTGACATGTGTGTGGACAACAAGCCACCCCAACAACCCATGGGCTGTTCTAGGAGTTGTTGCACCCATGATGGGTTGTCAAGTCATCTGAACCCGTACGACTGATCCCTTGCTGCTCTTGCCATGGGGCTACTGGGTGAGTGCCAGTGTCAGCCCCCCCCCCCCCAAGTGCCCAAGCGGCACTTGAGAGCATCTGGCACTGGCTTCCCCCCATTCCCATCACCGCCACAAGCCATTTTGGATTGACTTGCCACAGCATTTCTCCCCCTTTAAACTCCCCCCCCAAGATTGCGAAAGCCAGCTGTGAAGCCAGCTTTCATGATCCCCCTTTTGACAGGTATGAGTAACCCCTTCAAAGTGCAGACATATGTCCAATGTCCATATGTCCAAAACCACCCAGTTCTCACTTTAAAAAAAACCCTTTTTAAAGGGACCCAGAATTTTGACAGCTAGCTGTCAAAGCTGTCAAACCCCCCCGTTTCCCTTGAAAAAAAGGAGGGAGTGCACATTTGCACTTTCTCGAGCACCTAGAGAGGTTTGGGACAAAGTGCAAAATGTGCACCTCTATGGGAACTAAAGGGTGGGCGGGAGAAAAAAGATGAGGATCTTGCTGCAAAGGGGGTGTAAATCCCCCCAAACACCCCCAAAGATCTCTCACAACTTTGGTTTCTCTTGACAGCTTACCTTCTGCCCCTTGCCAGCAGGCACCCTCTTGGACATTGCCTCAGCCAAGGCTTCAAATCCCAGCAGTCGCACTACTGTGCAAGATTGCAGTTGTGCACCTGTGCTAATTCTTTTAAAATAAAAAAAAAATTTGGTGCACAATTTTGTGTGCAAATATTTTTTATATGAAGATGCTGGATAGCCACGTGCAGCTGGGGCACTTTGAAGGGACTGCTTGTAGCTGTCAAAACGGGGATCATGAAAGCCAGCTTTCACAATCTCCAGGGGGAAAAATATTTAAAGGGGGGAAAGCTGTGGCGAACCCAAAACAGCTTGTGGGGGGGGGGAGACTTGTTTCTCCCATCAGGGGCCCTGGGATACTCACGGGAGGACTGAGGGGGCCAACAACCCACAGTAAGCCCAATCATCTGTCGGGTTCACTGTGGGTTGTTCGCAGGACCGGTGCAGGGCAGTTTGGCGCCCTAGGCTACATTATATTTAGCGCCCCCCCTCGTGCCGTGGGGGGGGCTCCGGAAAGCAGCCCTGCTCTGCAACCTCCACCGGACACACACCCCCGCACGCTGCCGCTGCCGCCCCCCCAGCTACCTTCCCAGTCCGATGCCTCCTCCGAAAAGGGACCCCCGCGCTCTGTTTTTTGCCGGGGGAAACCAGAGCAACAGGGCTGTTTAAGCCCTGTTGCCCTGGTACTTCCCGCCAAAACAGAGCGCGGGCGGGGCTCCGGAAACAGCACGGAGAAGGTAGGTGTCGGGGGGGGAGGCGGCGCGGAGGAGAGTTGAAGCGAAGCGAGGGGGGGGAGGTGGCGAGGGGGGGAGGCGGTGCGGGGGGGAGGCGGCGCGGGGGGGAGGCGGCGCAGAGGCGAAGCGAGGCGAGGTGGGGGGGAGGTGGCGAGGGGGGGAGGCGGCGCGGGGGGGGAGGCGGCACAGAGGCAAAGCGAGGCGAGGTGGGGGGGAGGTGGCGCAGAGGCGAAGCAAGGCGAGGCGAGGTGGGGGGAGGCGGCGCGGTGGGGGGAGGCGGCGCGAGGCGAGGCGGGGGGAGGCGGCGCAGAGGCGAAGCGAGGTGAGGTGGGAGGCGGGGCGGAGGCGAGGCAAGGTAGGGGGGAGGCGCCCAGGCTCGGCCCCACCACTACTCCGGGCGCACTTACCTGGCTTTCTCGGAGAGGAGGGCGGGCGGGCAGGGCAGGAGCGCGCCGGCAGCGAAGAGGAGCGCAGCGTTCTGCGCCCTCTTCCGCTACGCGCCCTAGGCAACCGCCTAGTTGGCCTAGCGGTAGCGCCGGCCCTGGTTGTTCGCACAACAGCTTATTTCCGGGGTCGGTTAGTGTTATGTATGCACATGCCCATTACACTATTTAGTTAGTTTCTAATAAACTGGGAATGGGCAATTTGTTAGCTATATTGAAAACATTATCTTAAGTCAGAATGCCACACCATTCATCATAAGATATGCTGAAGATGATTATTAATTAAATCAAAATCCATGTTTGCTCATAAAATATATATCTATAAAAGTAAAATACATGTTTTTATTATTATTATTTAATACCTTACTGTTTATACAATAGTTATATCAACAGAAACACAGTTTATTTTCTGCAAAAAGAAGGAAACCTCTAATATAGACTAAAACAGTAAATCATATGCTTACGTAGAAGCTAAGTCAAAAAATGATCCACAATATTCAATGGGTGGGACTGGACATATAGGACATATCTCACCATTCTTAAAACAAGTGAACTGGCTTCCGCTACACTTCTAAGCACAATTCAAACTGCTGGTTTTGACCTTTATGCCTTAGTACCAGTGAAACTCTGGAGCAGACTTCTCCAACCTAGCACCCTTCAGATGGATGGCAATTCCCATAATTCCCAGCTAGCATGGCTAATGGCAGACACCAGGTTGAGGAAAGCTGCTCCGGAGGTTTCTTAAATGATAGCTAACACCTATTGATAGCCCTAGACTCCATGAATCTGACATCCCTTTCTAAGGTTGAGACCCTGTCCAAGTGCCTGGAGTCAGTGGCTGGCTGGATGGGAAGGAACATGCTGAAGCTGAACCCCGACAAGACCGAGGTACTTCTGGTGGGGGACAAGGGAAGGTTAGGGGATGTTGACCTGGTGCTGAATGGGGTACATCTACCCCTGAAGGACCAGGTCCGCAGCTTGGGGGTCATTCTAGACTCCCAGCTGTCCATGGAGGCTCAGGTGGCAGCTGTGAGCCGGGCGGCGCTGTATCAACTCCATCTGATACGGCAGCTGCACCCCTACCTTCCTAATCATCTGCTCCCATCAGTGGTTCATGCCTTGGTCTCCTCTCGCCTAGACTACTGTAATGCGCTCTACGTGGGGTTACCCTTGAAGACGGTCCGGAAGCTTCAGCTGGTACAGAACGCGGCGGCTCACCTGATTAAGGGCAGCCGCCGGCGTGATCACATCACGCCAGTGCTTAATGAGTTGCACTGGCTACCAGTTGCTTGCCGAGCCGAATTCAAGGTGTTGGTTTTGACCTTTAAAATCCTACACGGCTCCGGCCCAGCTTATCTCAAAGAGCGCCTCCAGCAACATCAAGTAGGCCGCTCAACAAGGTCTGCCACGGACGGCCTTCTCCTTATTCCATCAGCCAGAGCAGCCAGGCTGGTGGGGACTAGGAAGAGGGCCTTCTCTGTGGCGGCCCCCACATTATGGAACTCCCTCCCTAGTGACCTTCGCCATGCCCCCTCCGTGATGAGCTTCCGCCGTGCATTAAAAACATGGCTGTTCAGGCGGGAATATGGGGTGGGTTAGGTTTTTAATGAGAATTTTTTATATTGTTTTAATTATTATATTTTATTGTGTTTTACTGTATTTTAATTGTACATCGCCCAGGGTGGCCGGGTGACCGGCCAGATGGGCGATTGATAAATATAATAAATAAATAAATAAATAAATAAATAAGCCAAGAGCCATCACCACATATTGTAGCAGCAAATTCTTTTATTTAGTTAGGGTGCAATCCTATGGCCCTCTGACCTTGCCAGGGGGACCATAGAATTATTCAGCGTCCCATCTCCGGGGTCCTGCAAGCTCAGAGCTGGGACTCCAAACGCGGAGCCCCTCCCCGCCAGCACGGAACCACACCAGCTGCCTCCCAAAGGTCGCAAATTGGCCTGGGAGAGGAGGAAAAGTGTGGGGGGGGAGGCGGGGGCTAATGGCTTACCCCGTATCCAAGTGGCGCCCCAGCCTCCTTCCCTCCCCCTCTGATGGCTTCACCTTCATCTGAAAACAGCCGTCTAGATGAAGTGCGAGGTGCGGCGGTGGCAAAGGTTGCTGCTGCCGCACCTCACATCGGAAGCACGTATGCCTCCAAGTTCAGAGGCTTGCACGGATCAAGGGCAGGGGCAACAGGATCATGCCATTAGTTATTTCAAGCTGAAGCAGCAGAGTGGCTAAGAGACTGAGCTACAAATTAGGAAGCCCTCATTAGGTGGACTTAGGCAAAGCGTTCTCTCTCAGTCCTCCCATCTGCAATATGGGAGATAAGAATATTGACTTACCACAGGAATATAACTAGTGCATGTTGATATGGAGTACTCTGAACACTTGAAAAATTATACCAATGCTTATTTTTTATTATTATGATTATGATTATTAATAATATTCTGCCATTCCTCCCAAGGCCCTCATTTTATGCTCACAGCAACCCTGTGAATTAGGTTAGGTTAGGAGAGAGTGAATGTCCCAAGGTCAACCAATTAGCTTCCCGTCTGTCAGGATCTGCTTCGCCAGCACAGCTCCACAGCTCCACCTGGTGGCTGCTGTCCAGTTAGCAACCTGGCCAGCACCCCTCTTTTCAGGATTTGGCCCTTTACTTCCAGCTGCTCTCAGGCCAGCTAATGCAGACCAGCTGGGAGCTGCTGGGAGGGCTACTTAAGGGCTGCCTTAGCAGTCCAGCTTTTGCCATGGTTCCTCATGCTGTTGCAGCTGGCTCCTAACCCTCTGTGACTAGCTCCAGCTCTTGCCTGATTGTGCTCAACCTTTGCCTGTTCCTGATCTACGCCTCTGGCCCTGCTCTACCTGGTACGTGACTGAATCTAGCTTGACTCTCAACCCTGCCTCTGGTCCTTGTCTGAACCTGGTCTGCTTCTGGATCTGCCTTCTTGCCTCTGGTCCTCGCTTGGACTCTGCTTTAGTTTGTTATAGCCCTCTGGCCAGAGCCCTACTCATGAGGAGCTGCTTTCTCCTGAAGAGTCCTTCTCACGGGAGCCCTACTTGCCTGCCGCTTGAGGCGACTATGGTCCTGGGAGCTAGGGGGTTGCGCAGCCTCTGCCTCAGAGGCACAGTCCCCTCCCAGTGACAGGCATGAACCTGCAGCCATCTCCCCCAAGGGCCCAGGCTCTTCCTGGGCCGCATCCACATGACACTGTATATCATCAAGTTAGCAGAACAGCACTGCTATATTCATGTTCCGCAGTCACTACTCACAGGGCACACTCTCGTTAAATGTACTGCACTCATCCTGGTCTGCCACCCCACACCTAACTCTCTAGAGGTAGAACTGGGTGTTGCCTTGAACAGGTTTTTTATTATTATTTTGCTTTGTCATTTCTGTGCAGGTGCGAATGAGCGCAGGAGCAATCTTTAAATAGAGAAAGGGAAGAGCTCTTCTGGCCCCTCACAAAGGAGGAGGAGGAGGAGGAGGAAGGTGCTATGGCTGCCGCCACCCTCCCACAGGGTAGGGGTGAAGCCAACAGGATCAGTGCGCCCCTCCCCTCCACCCAAATGCAATTTCCCAAAGCAGTGTTCCTCTCATTCTGAGTTTCCCCGAACACAAGGCTCCTGTCAAATCAATGTGATTCACTTGGGAGTAAGGGCATTGGAAAGAATGTGATTTACTTCTGAGCAGACATGCCTTTTGGCTAATTTACAGCTACCTGTTAAAAAAAATGGGGAAGGCCTCCTACAACTGTCCCCTCTCAAACTCCATGGCAGTTATCCTGGGGGTCCTGCCTTTCACATGCATGGGAAATGGCCATTTAACAAGAAGGGTTTATTTTTTTCTGGTCTGCTGTCTATGCGGCAGTGTGCACCTGCACAGGAGTGAAATTGTTATTATTTTTAAAAGCACCAAAATGCAATTGCCCAAAGCAGCCTGCTCAGAGGTGTGGAGGTACACGGGAATGTTTACAAGCAAGCAAACAAAAATTAACAAGTCAAACCGCCACACAACAACAAATGGTGGATACCCACTAGTTTGGGAGACAGACATAACGCCGCATTTCCCCCGCCCCTTGAAAACTGTCAGCTAACTCCAGTGATAAAACTTTCATGGCCACGCCTCGCATGGGCAACAGCCGTGCCAGTTTAGAACACACCAGCCACGCACTGTGACAGCGAACTGCAATAACTGAAAAAAATGTGATAAACCTAATCCAGGAAATTCCAGAAGAAACAATGATTACACAGAGCTAGCGCGCCCAGCACTGGAAAGTGTGTGTGTCGTGTGCCCCGCAAGTCACAGCAGCAATACAGTACTGCAATATACCTTAGGTGTGGATCCAGCCCTGGTCTGGTGACAGTGGCTGATCTGGGGTGCTCTCGG
The DNA here is from genome assembly GCA_021292165.1 of Shinisaurus crocodilurus. Lineage (NCBI taxonomy): Eukaryota > Metazoa > Chordata > Lepidosauria > Squamata > Shinisauridae > Shinisaurus > Shinisaurus crocodilurus. The sequence goes on from CM037879.1 coordinate 187,579,708, forward strand.
TTTCTGGGAGCACTAGTTCTTCCTCTGAGGAGGATTCTTCCAGTGGGGCCCTGACATTTGGGAAGTAAATGGAGGGGAAATTTGTGCTAGTGGTGGATTTCGTACCTTAATTGCCCCCCCCCGAATTGCCTCGGCTCTCTGCACCACAGAGCCCCCTGATCCTTGAATTCTCCATGGCGTGGAGGGGCTCTCCAGCCGCTCTCTGCGCCGCTCGGGCAGCTGTGCCGCTCGCTTGGGCTCCCATTGCGTCACTTCCGGCTGTCTGGAAGGGACGCAACAGGCCCTGACCAACGCAGCTGAACCCTGTTGCTGCGGTTTTGGCATAGAAAACAGGGCTTAAAATGGCCATCGTGGCCATTTTAAGCCTTGTTGCCCTGGTTTCTATGCCAAAACCGCAGCAACAGGGTTCAGCTGCATCGGCGCAGGGCCCGTTGCGTCACAGCTGGAAATGATGTGACGGGAGCCCGCAAGAGCGGCGCAACGCAACAGACCAAGCGGGCAGCAAGGTAGGCCCGTGAGTCGCTGTGAATATCGGGGGTTGCAAGCGGGGCCAATTTCACCCCACTCAAGCCTCCCCGATATTCGTGGTGATATCCCTAATTTGTGCACTTGCAGTCACTGCTCTGAAAAGGTGAGGGAGTCAATATTTCCCCTTTCTGGAGACTCAGGGAAGTGCTGAAAAGGTGGAGGGCACCGAGAACTGTAGTTCAACACTTAAAATTGAGAGGATTACATTGGCACGGGGGTGATAATGTCCCCACCTCTTTTTGGTGCACCTTCTTTCTCTGCTTTTTTGCCCTTTACCAGTGCTTTTCCATTGACAGCTAGGGACTTGGTCCTTTGCAACTGTGCACAAATTAACCTATATGCAATCTTGCCTTGAATCAGATAGCCATAAGTGCACACCTGCGAAAGACCAACAATTTTTTTTTTATGTGCAATTTTCAGGGGCACTGAAGGGGGGGATATTTCCCCCTTAGCAATGTAATCCTCTCAGTTTTAAGTGGTGAACTGTCAGTATCCTCCACCTTTTCAACACTTCCCCAAGTCTCCAGCTACTCCAGAAAGGGAGATATTGGCTCCCCACACTTTTTGCAGCTTCTTTTCAGAGCACGTATTGCTGCAGTTACTGGGGTTCCCTGACAGTTTCTTTTAAAAACTACAGAAATGTACACAAATTTAATGGTTGGGAAGTAAATGGAGGGGAAATTTGCACACCTGCATTAACTGCTCCACTAATTTCCCCTCCCTTTACATTCCAGCCCTTAAATTGGCACAAACTTCCCCTCCTTTTACTTCCCAGCCATTAAATTTGTGTATATTTCTGCATATATATTTTTTAGAACTGTCAGGGAACCACAGTAACTGCAGCAGTAAGTGCTCTGAAATTTGCAGAGTTGTGAAAAGGCAGGGAGGTATCTCCCCTTTCTGGAGTAGCTGAGGACTCAGGGAAGTGTTGGTAAGGTGGAGAACTGTTAGTTCAAGACTTAAAATTGAGAGGATTACATTGCTGGGGGGGGGGGATATTGTCCCCCTCCTCTTTTGGTGCACCTTCTTTTTGCTGCTTTCCTTCCCTTTACTGGTGCTTTTCCATTAACAACTTGGCAATTGGTCACTGGCAACGTGCACAGATTTGCCTATATGCAGTCTCACATTGTCAATCTGTTACCTACTCCTCTTTACCACTCCCTTTGACAGCTGAAACAGACAACAAAATTGACCAGGCCAGACTACACAAATCAGATAGCTGTAAGAGTGCACTTGTGAAAGACTGAAAATAAAAAATAAAAAATTATGAACACAGTTGCACAATTTTCAGGGGTCAATTTTTTTTTTTAAATTGACCCCAGAGAATGAAAAGGGATAGTGATCAAAAGGGGGGGGGGAGACGAGACAAGTTCTGCCACAGGGGACACTGGAATATGGGCCAGAGCCAGATGGAGGACTGAGGGGGCAGGTGGGGGGGGGCGGAGAACAACCAGCCCCCCTTGGCTTATTTGCAGGATGGCTTAGCATGACGTGCAAATGAATCATAGAAAAGTAGAGTTGGAAGGGGCCTACAAGGCCATCGAATCCAACCCCCTGCTCAGCGCAGGAATCCAGGTCAAAGCATCCCTGACAGATGATTGTCCAGTTCACCTTGAATGCCTCCAGACTGGGAGAGCCCACCACCTCCATAGGTAGTTGATTCCATTGTCTTATTGCTCTAACAGTCAGGAATTTTTTCCTGATGTTCAGGTGGAATCTAGGTTCCTGTAACTTGAGCCCATTATTCCGTGTCCTGCAAACTGGGATGATCGAGAAGAGATCCTGGCCCTCCTCTGTGTGACATCCCTTCAAGTACTGGAAGAGTGTGATCATATCTCCCCTCAGTCTCCTCTTCTGAAGGCTAAACATGCCCAGTTCTTTTAGTCTCTCCTCATAGGGCCTTGTTTCCAGTCCCTTTATCATCCTTGTTGCCCTCCTCTGAACCCTCTCCAATTTGTCTATGTCCTTCTTAAAGTGTGGTGCCCAGAACTGGACGCAGTACTCAAGATGAGGCCTAACCAGTGCCGAGTAAAGGGGAATGATCACGTCCCGCGATTTGGAAGCTGTGCTTCTATTAATGCAGTCCAAAATAGCATTTGCTTTCTTTGCAGCCACATCGCATTGCTGGCTCATATTCAGTTTGTGATCTACCACAATTCCAAGATCCTTCTCACTTGTAGTATTGTTGAGCCAAGTGTCCCCCATTCTGTAACTCTGCATTTGGTTTCCTCTCCCTAGGTGCAGCACTTGGCATTTATCCCTATTAAATTTCATTCTGTTGTTTTCGGCCCAGCGCTCCAGCCTGTCGAGGTCACTTTGAATTTTGTTTCTGTCTTCCAGAGTATTAGCTGTTCCACCCAACTTTGTGTCATCTGCAAATTTGATAAGCATTCCCTGTACCTCCTGATCCAAGTCATTAATAAAAATGTTGAAGAGCACTGGGCCCAGGACCGAGCCCTGTGGTACCCCGCTCGTTACCTCTCCCCAGTTTGAGAAGGAACCATTGATAAGCACTCTTTGAGTCCGATTCTGTAGCCAATTGTGGATCCACCTGATAGTTGTTCCATCTAGCCCACTTTTAGCTAGCTTGCTAATCAGGATATCATGAGGCACTTTGTCGAAAGCTTTGCTGAAGTCCAGATATAATGTCCACAGCATTCCCACAGTCCACAAGGGAGGTTACCCGATCAAAAAATGAGATCAGATTAGTCTGGCAGGATTTGTTCTTGACAAATCCATGCTGGCTTCTAGTAATCATTGCATTGTTTTCAAGGTGCTTGCAGACTGACTTCTTTATAATCTGCTCGAAAATTTTCCCCGGGATTGATGTCAGACTGACTGGCCTATAGTTCTTGCCCTTTTTGAAGATGGGAGCAACATTTGCCCTCCTCCAGTCATCTGGCACTTCACCTGTCTTCCATGATTTCTCAAAGATAATAGACAGTGGTTCTGAGAGTTCTTCTGCCAGTTCCTTTATTACTCTAGGATGCAGTTCATCAGGCCCTGGAGATTTAAACTCATTCAGAGTAATCAGGTGCTCCTTGACCATTTGCCTATCAATCTCAAGCTGCAATCCTGCCCCTACAGTCTGCACTTCAGGTTTGCCAGGGGGGTCATAGACCCTTTTTTGGGAGAAGACCGAGCCGAAGTAGGAATTGAACACTTCTGCCTTTTCTTTGTCTTCTGTTATCAATTTGCCATCCTCATTGCGTAGTTGAACCACCATTTCTTTCCTCTGTCTTTTACTGTGCATGTATCTGAAGAAAGCTTTCTTGTTGTGTTTAGCATCCCTCGCTAACCTTAGCTCATTCTCAGCTTTAGCCTTCCTGACACCATTCTTGCAGTTCTGTGCTACCTGCCTGTACTCTTCCCTTGTAGCCTGTCCTTCCTTCCACTTCCTATACGTGTCCTTTTTTGTTTTCAGGTCATCTTTGAGTTTATTGTGAAGCCACATTGGCTTCTTCTGTTGCCCTCTGCTTTTTTTCCTTGTGGGAATTGTTTGCAATTGTGCCTTTAAAATTTCCTTTTTTAAAAACTCCCACCCATCCTCGGCTCCTTTTCTCATTAGAGTCGCTTGCCATGGGATCTTACTTATCATTGTTCTGAGTTTGTTAAAATTGGCTTTCCTAAAATCCAGGGTACGTGTTTGGCTACACTCAGCTTTTGCTCCCCTTAAAATCAAGAACTCAAGTATAGCATGGTCACTTTCTCCCAGAGTTCCCAAAACTGCCACTTTATCCACTAACTCGTCTCTGTTGGTTAGAATCAGGTCAAGGATAGCCGATCCTCTAGTTCCTTCCTCCACTTTCTGTGTATCTTTCCCCAAGGATACCCTGATCTGATGATCTCTTGTAACTTTTCAACCTTACTGAACTACAGTCTTATACTGAAGCCAATCACTGCTTATGTACATTTATAAATAGCTGGAAATACATAAAAAAAGAAAGGTGGAAATTAAAAGGTTAAAATGTGGAGGAGTCAAATGCATTTTCAAATTTGACTTGCAAACACATAAAATGCTGATCATGCTAGGAGAAGCAGAAAAAAATGCAGACTGAAACAAAAAGACATATTGAGGAAGCTCAATTCTTACCAATAAGGAGCTTTTTTTTTCTTTTTTTTGGTTTTAGTCTCTTTGACCGACAACCATGCTAGATATCAACGTTTTAGCCTTCCCACATTAAATTAAAATATTAAACAATAGTTGTCATATATTAACAAACTGGATTAAGAAGCTTTGTAAAATAACATTTTAGTGTATGTTGAGGAAAAACCATTAAGATCCAGTGTAAAAAAAATGGTGCATCTAGATAGTTCAAAGCAAAAAGTGTTTCTCATACTTATTAATCAACTGAGGACCAAACTATACATGACAAGAGATATGAGTGAATGTATCTCTGTCTCTTTACATTTTTTTTTTCAAATTAAAAATCCAGGGGGACCAATCCTATCTACAGCACAGGGTGGTAAACACTTTCCCTCCCATATACCGGTAACTTTACTAATGAAAACTGTCCCCTTCCCAGCTGTTTGAGAAATAATGCATATATTGTTTTCATAGCACAGAAAATAGCAGGTGGGTGGCTGCAAAAAAAATTAGAGACATGGAGACGCATTCACATATCTCAGTAATTTCATCTCTTTTGTCCTGACTCTCTCTTTTGAGTAAAGTGGGCAGGTTTCTACCTTCTGAGACTTACCCACAACCCATCCACATGCTGTGCCGCTTCCCTGCCTAGGAGCCGGCATGGCAGCGCGCAAGGCGCCAGCAGAGCGAGCCGCCGCTGACAAAGGTAGGGAAAAGCGGAGCTGCTCCGGGCAGGGAGGCGGTGCAGCAGCGCGAGGCGCTAGCTGAGCGAGCGGCCGCACCTCGCCTCCATGGGGCTCAAGAAAGCAGTGGGAGGCACTGGCCCAGCGAGCAGCCACACCGCGCAGGGGCTCCCTGGCGTGGGGGTGTTTGGGGGTGGCGTGGGGGTGTTTGGGGGTGGCGTGGGGGTGTCTGGGGAAGCTGCGGCGTGGCGGGCTTCAGCGGGGGAGGGGCTTCGGTGGCAGCGAGGCTTCGGCGGCAGGGAGGCTTTTCCGCGGCAACGGGGCTTCGGTGGCGGGTGCAGGTAGGGTGGCGTGGGGGGGTGTCTGGGGTGGCGTGGGGGTGTCTGGGGGTGGCGTGGGGGTGGCATGGGGGTGTCTGGGGGGGCTTCGGCGCGGCGGGGCTTCGGCAGGGGAGGGGCTTCGGCGGCGGCGGGTGCAGGTACGGGGGTGGGGGTGGGGTGGCTGGGGGTGGCGGCAGGGGTCCTGGGGGTGGAGGGGGGTGCCTGGCGGTGCCTTGCGGTGGCGGCAGGGGTCCTGGGGGGGCGCTGACCCAGGTATAAGTCGAGGGGGCATTTTTCAGCACAAAAAATGTGCTGAAAAACTAGACTTATATTTGAGTATATACGGTAGCTTGTTATGTGTAATTAGTAAATTATATGCCAAGCACCTTTATAACAAGCTAATTGACTGGATAATCGATGAAGCCATTCTGGCTGACGAGCAAGCAGGGTTCAGACAAGGTAGATCTACAATAGATCATTGCTTTGTACTAGCCCATCTAATTGACAAGTATGCCAAGAAACCAGGTGGTGTGTTATATGCAGCTCTCATTGATTTGAAGGCTGCATTTGACTCAATTTCTCGCACAAGACTTTGGGATAAACTAAACTCCTCAACTTTAGATAAAATACTCCTTTTTTGATCAAATGTCTATATACCAATACCTGGCTGAAGGTGCGATGCTCCACAGATGGACAGCTTACTGGGTCTGTACCGGCCACAAAGGGGGTTAAGCAAGGCTGTATTTTGGCTCCTGTGTTGTTCTATCTATATATAAATGATATTGTTGAGAATTTGAGATCTCCAACGTTTCATGCCCCTAAATTGGCTACAAAACACATTTCCATTCTTTTGTACGCAGATGATGCTGACTGTACTTCTCTCCCAAACGAAAGTGGGCCTAAGCAGATTGTTAAGGGTATTCTCTGAATACTGCCAAAAAGAACACCTAGCTGTGAACTATAACAAAACTAAGGTTATGGTGTTCTCTAAAAAACACAGGGTCCATAGATGGTATATAGATAAACAGCCAATTGAACAAGTTAAAGTTTTCAAATCCTCAGTGTGGTCTTTCAATCAACAGGGTCTTGGTTAGCCCACAAGAAATATGTGGTGGATAAGGCGTCCCAGAGTACCAAAATTTTGACATGCTTTTTCTACACAAAAGGGGGCAACCATATACCCTCAGTACTTGAGGTTTTTAGAGCTAAACCTCTAGCACAACTACTCTATGGTGTCCAGATCCAGATGGATCCTTATTTCAGATCTGTGGAAGCTGTTCAGTCTAAGTTCTTAAGACAATTTTTTTCTGTTCCATGTTGTGTTCCAAATGCATCTTTGCGTTTAGAAGCTAATCTCCCCTCAATTATTCTACAGGCCTGGGGCAGGACATTTAATTATTGGCTCCAGTTGAATTTAACTTCTACTGGCTTACTCCCCTTGGTCTTGCAGGATTCCCATGTGAGTGTTTGGATGAAGAGCACTATCTCTAAGCTGCATTCTTTAGGCTTATCACAGCATTTATTAACGTTGGAATTGATCAAAGCAAAAGTCCTAATTAGACAGCGCCTATATGATATTGAGCAACAGAATTGTGGAGAGAAAGCCTGAGCACACTGCTGAACCCTGATATATTGAACCCTGACATGTTTTCCCCTTTTCCGCTGTCACCCCTCTGTCTGCATAATCCCCACCCGGGGCACAGGAGACACAATTCTGGGCAGACCGGTTATACACAAGCCACATCTGCATACCTTCAATGGGGCACATTTACACTTCCCCCAAGGAAGCACATAACATTCCGGAGGTGGGGGGGGGCGCAGTCTCAAAGAGCTGCAAAGTACCCAGGAGATGCCAGCACCCGAAAGGTGCCACCACCCCACTGGGCGGGACCAGCCCACCTGATCATCAAGGGTGGGGAGGGGGTGAGGGAAGGTAGAAAAGATACATGCCAAAGAACAAAGGGTTGTTGGGAACACGGTGCAGGCTTGCACAGGTCAGGTCGCTAGCTCCGGCTAGGGCCAAGCAACTTCCCACCCCGGGCAGGGCGCCCGGCGATCGGCAAAGCAAACCGCTACATTAGAATCTAGAGTCAGAGTCTCTGGTATCAGGTAATATTATGCATTCGAGCAACGCCTACATAGAAAGCAAATTGAATACTTCCGTTTTCCTATCTGTATTGACTGTTCTGTTTATACTGTGAAATTCCTGTAGTCTATTAGTTCCACTCCATTAAACTCTTTTGTAACTGACTAGCTCCTGACTTCCCTGTTTCCAAGGGGATTCCTTGTCAATTTCACTCGTGTCTGAAAGTAAAGGTTTTGACAGCCGCATACATGGCATGACTTCGGTGCCGGTTAACTCTTAACCGGCACCGAAGTTAACCCGCGCAACGGATCAGGTTCGGTCCGCCACAAGAATAATTTGGCCACTACAAGAAAATTTTGCCCCTGGTATGATTATTTTCCATCTAGGCTCTTCGACACATTGCCATCTTATTTGCAAAACTTAACAGTAGTAAAGTACAGACGAGCCTTCACTCAGGCAAGACTGAACATACTGCCATCAGCTGTACTGGAGGGCCTTTTTAAAAGAATTCCATTGCAGAATCGCTTATGCCCATGCGGAGATGGCAGTATTGAAACAATAGATCATGTATTATTATCTTGTGCTTTCTATAAAGATCTAAGGAAAGAGGTGATTTCTCCACTACTGTCATCTATTCCAGGGCGGTCAGTTACTGCTTCTGTGTCTTTTCTCCTCGCAGACCAAAACAAACAGGACACAGTAAAAACCGCCAAATTTTTAGCCGGGGCAATTAAAATAAGATCTACCAGCTTAGAGACCTAATTATTCATAGCTTCTTGACTGAGCAGAAGTTGTTTTATTGATTCTATTTATTTGTTGTTTTATTGATTCTATTTATGTCTGAAGGATTATGTATTTATGTATTAATCATGGCACTTTTGTTCAGTGCAAATTTTAAGAATGCAACTAAGGTAATTTTAGTCAAGTATAATTTTGTTTTCTATTTCTATATATTTTACTTCATGCTAAGGCCGGTGGCTGATGCAAATAAAGAATCCATTCTCTCTCACCACCTATCACTTCCCATTACTACATGACTTAGCCAGGTAAGTTTCCGTGTGCCCATAGACCTCAAGACAAGAGCCCTCTGTGTCCAAGGCAGCCACTGTTGCAAACTGGTGGCTGAAGACAGAAAAATAGTGCTCATGGATTAATTTCTGTTTTTCACTCTCTGGCTGAGGAATTGCTTGTGTATGTTTGGAACTATGACTCTGCTTTTTCTAACAATGGTATATTTTTCTGCTAGAATCTGCCTTGATCCAAACTTTGGCAGCAAGACATTGTGTCCCCTTCCCCCCAGCTCTCATCTCTTGCCTATTCCCTTATCCTCCTATGCCCCAGTGCCTTTCTACAGCACTATCATTTTTTTTTAACTTGTCCTCTTATCTCTGGAAATAATTTTATGAATGCTATCCACACCCTCACTGCCTTCTCACTTCCCATTTCTGATCACTTGTAGCCTGGTTTATTCTTTTTACCTATCAAGCATTCCCTTTCCCTGCTTTTGTCAAGCTTTCTCTCTCTAGCTCCCCAGGAGCCTTCAATTTAACTGCAACATATATGATCACCTGTGACTGTATATAAATTGTTACCCACTAAACCCAAACACTTTTCTAATATATATACTGAGCCTTTAGGATGGGAATCTATCACCATTTTATATCTGTAAAACAAGGGAGGCTCCAATTAAGCCCCTACATAAAACATTGTAGACAAGAAGGATAATATTGTCTTGAGAAATTATAAATCGGAGACTAATTCCATGCAAAATGTAATACAAAAGCAAAGAAACAGGGCTTGCCGAGAGTGATTAATTCTCTGTCAGTGTTCTCCATCAAGATGATACCTGACCATCTATTTATTTCATGACTCCAAATCCAAGCATTAAATGTTTTGCCCCAAGTCACTCTGAACAATTACCAGAATACAAGTAAAAGTGGTCTTCCTTTGACTGAGCTAGACATTTTTGTTTATTTGTTACAGCTCAAAATCTAGCCTAGTTTTGAAGAACAGCCCCTTTGCTTGTTGCTTATGACTACCTGTCAAATTCAAGGCATTTCTTTCAATGCCATTCGTTTTTTGATTAGCTTCTGAAAGTTGCATGGTGGTGGTGGGGAATCTTATGCTACAGTAATTATTTTATTTTAAACCCACGCTGAATCATTTATAAGGTGAAGTTTGAACAGAAAATGAATCTTGCTGCCAGAACTATGCCTTCTGGCTCATTTGTAAGTTTTACAAATGCAACATCGTGGTAGAAGAACTGATATAGTAGTTTTCAGTCATGAATTCCTAGGGTTGGCCCTAGGATTACACAGGCTGAATCATCTGCATCAGGTGGCAGAGTGGGTGGATAGTGAACTGTGCTGCTCTTCCTCCCTCCACTGCCCCTGCCAGGAGGGCCTGCCACTGCCTCCAGTGAGTGTCCTGGAGAGCCTTGCCAGCCGCTCTCCCGTGGTGGCATTAGCCACCACCGCTTCTTACCGGGGGGGGGGGGAGTGAGCAGCTGACCCTGCCAGCGGTGATGCTGGAGGCGGCAAAATGCATTGGGCCAGGGCTGTGAATTCCACAAGGATAGCTATATTAATATATTGTAGCAAAAGGAACAAATAATCCTGGACTGTAGCACCAAACAAACTGGTCTCGAATACACAAAGCCACAATGAATATTTTAGTCTTCCAAGTATTATAGGTCTCTTTGTAGTCTTCAGACAGACAAGAAATGCAGCTAACAAAAATATTCATGTTTTCCTTAATAAGCCAATATAAGCAATAATTCAGAGCATTAGTCACTTATGCTGCAGTACTATACACAGCTACACAGGAGTAGGTTTTATTGAGCTCAATAGGGTTTGCTTCTGAGTAAACATGCATAGAATTGCACTGCAAGGCTGCTATCCTATACACACTCACCTAGGAGTAAATCCCAGTGAATACAGTGGAACTTACTTTAGAGTAAACAGGCATAGGTTTCTGCTGCCAGGTAACTATTACCAAGTTCCATTTTGAATTACCGGTATAACTATAAAAATTACTCCAATTCTTCTGTTTCCACTGTATCCAAAATTATAACTGCTGATTCTTCACTTTATCCTAATGTAATTTTGTTTTTAAAGTATTAAAAGTTCCACCTAACACAAAATGTATTCATAAAGTCCTTTAATTTTGAAATTTTGAAATTAAATGCAGGCACATACTATGGCTTTATTTTCTTTCTGTTCTCAGAACATGATAATTTCACAGTTTAATGATCACCTGATGTATACAGATATAAGATTAATACAATATTTTACTTACACAAATAACACAGTGACAATTATTTACTGAGGAACAAGTAATCTTTTTAGTACCACATTATGTTTTCCCAAAAATGATCTATAATATCACATCAGATTTGTCCTGGAGTCTTACATTGTAATTAGTTCCTTCTTTGGAATCAATTCTATTTTTTAAAAAAAAAATCATTTAAATTTATTTTCGATTTCATTTTAATTCATTTCTATGAAAAATGCAAAATTACAAGTTAAATAAAAGTGTCTGTGTGTGTGCTCCAGAGGTCTTTCATTACTCCTCTGAATCTCTTCAACTAGCAAAAAGGCATCTGATTTCATTAAAGCAACATTATATATATGAGGATATATTAAAGATTTTTAGTTTGAGCTCAGGAAATGGTCTGGGACGCATAATTCCCTAGCACGGGTGAAGAAGTTGTGGATCTGATCAGTGCTTGGATGGGAGACCACTTGGAGCCCCACATAAGCTGCTGAAGTTTATAAAGAAATAACATAACATGAGTAGAATAAATACATAGGCAGTGACCACCCCAGTTGGCTTCTTGTATGCAGCCCTCCCACTCATGAAAGGGCTGCTGATAGGGAAGATGCCACTGGCAGGAAATTCCCATTCATAGAACAGTATACATGACAGAGGGTGGGGAAGGTGCAGTGGTGGGTGACTGGATTGGCACCTTTCAGTTTGTAGACCAGTGTTCTCCAACCTTGGGTCCCCAGATGTTTTCCCCAGCCAGCTGGGAGTTGTAAGCCAAAAACATCTGGGGTCCCAAGGTTGGAGAACACTGTTGTAGACCATCAACTCACTCTAGGGAGGGACATCAAAAACATTTCTTCATGTCAAGTGTCATTTGACAAGTGTCAGTCACCTGCTCAGGGGGGGGGGGGAGAGTCTCATTCCTCCCTTCGGTAATTAGTGCTATAAAAGCTGATAGCACTGACCATCAATTAGATGGGGAATTTGAAGCTAACATGCACATGAGATTCGGGGGCCACATGTATTTTTCTCCTAAAATTTATTTTGTTTTATTGTTATTCAATTTTTATTTATGACTGTAAGCCGCCTTGAGTGCAATTTTTCTTGGTAGAAAGGCGGGGTATAATCAAACAATCAAACAAACAAACTTTGTTTTGTAAGCACTTTAGAGAGGGGCTTTATCATTTATGAGTTTTGTACAATGTCTACTACACTGTCAGCATTAGCTCAAATGTGAAATAGTAGTAGAATTTACATTGATAAAATATAATAATTTCATCTACAGTCTGGCTTGGTACCATTACATGAAAGTAAGACAGTGATTTTGATAAGCAATTAATTTAAATATGTTTAGAAAATTCAGGCAAAAATATTCACCTATGACTAATTTCACAATAAAGTCAATTGCACACACAACAGAGAAGCACTACTTTCAGTCAAAGCTAGTTGGTGGTTTCAAAATACATTATGACACCTAAGACTTTTAGGCTGCATCACCCTACCCTCTATGCAAATCTCATGTGGAGCCCAACATTCATCTCATGTGGAGCCCAACATTCATCAACTTCTAATAAACCCCACCGCCCTCCAATCCCACACCTACACCCCAATCCTGGATCCTGTAGGCCCTACAGCAGAGTTTGGCAGACTTCGGGCTTGCAGAATCAACTCTGTTTTTACTAGAACTCTGAGATCCACCAACTAGAACCAGGTGCAAAAAGTTATACACTTAGAATGAAATAATTCTGAGCCCAGGAATTTGTTTTGGGCACCAGAACTGACTTCATGGCTAGGGCTAGATAGTTTTTACATAAAAATTGGCCATTGTCCTACACCTATTTAGGGCAACAATAATGCGGAAAGGAGCTTAAACTGATCCATGTTTAATATACTGGTCTAATTTACAAACTATTCCACATCCTCAGGCTTTCAAGAACCCACTTTTATTTTAACTTAAACTCCTTCCATGCCCAGACTGTAAATTATGGCATACTGGAAATGTCTTACATGCCAGCATAGCAGGCAATAAAGGAAAGGTAAAATTTCATTAAAGCTATCTTATATATCAATTTTGTTCTGAATTTGGCCTTCCATTACAAGACTGTCAAAACATGATTTGGCAAAAATCAAATGGTACCAGCTGATTTTACATGCTGCATTATCATAAGAAGAAGCAATTATAGATGATTTAAATTATTTATATAATGTGTAAGGTATACAAGACTTGCAAAAGTAAAATCAACAGGTTCCTGTCCAGGCAGCTCACAACCTAAACAAGGTTGGCATTAATAATAAAGTATTCTATAATAAAGTAACTCTCCATTGTGTATAGTAACTTCCCTTGAGATCTGCTGTTGGCTCATCTACTGGAGTCAGTCTGAGATATTATACCCAAAATACCATTAAACAATGCAAATGAGATTTGTGTAGTTATTTCACTGACTACTATCTTGAGTTTAAAAAAAACACCCCAAAACCTATGTGATTATTTACTTATCACAGTTGCAGTCCACCTTTTAAAGAATTCATCAGTGAAGTGCAACACAGTGCTTGTTCAACAAAACCATTATATCCAGGATATGCTACTTCTCACAAGTCACACAGTTGCTTCCATGTCTTTAAAAGGTTATAGTATTACAGTGGGACTACAACTACAGACCGTCACAATGAAACCAATAATTCCTCCAATAAGTATACAGACTTAAACTACAAGGATAAACATTGGCACTACTATAAATGAGCAAGCCGTACTTTTTATCAGTACAGAGTATTTTATCAGTATTTATAGGTCTGGATCTCCTTAATATCTGAACACTGAATTCCTAATTAATAAAAGCTATTTTAGCATAGCAGTATCAACTCTGAGATATATCCCTCAGTCACATTGCAAATAGGACTTTTAACATCTTGTAAGCAGATGGAATCAACTACCTAGGGAGGTGGTGGGCTCTCCCAGTCTGGAGGCATTCAAGGTGCGGCTGGACAGACATCTGTCAGAGATGCTTTGACCTGGATTCCTGCATTGAGCAGGGGGTTGGACTCGATGGCCTTGTAGGCCCCTTCCAACTCTACTTTTCTATGATTCTATGATTCTATGAATTTTTTAACAGACACCACACTTCTTAAACTTTATATGCATTATGTCAATTCATGTAAATATACAGTGTATCTACAATGCATACATTATACATTCCCTGAAGAAAGAAATGTTCAGGTTGCATTTTAATTAAAAAAAAAAAAAAGCCTGTCATATGAGATAATGAAATAAACCTGGAGAGGACAATTTAAACATAACATTTACAACCTGATGTCTAAATTACACTCTAGCATATACCAGCATTCTGCCATACTTAACAGCATATGGCACCATACTTAATAAGATTTCAAGAAAATACGTCTATTGAGGCCAAAGCCTTAAAACTGTATCCATCTATGTGTCCAAAATTTACAATGTTTCTAAAACATTAAATGCTTAGTTTGTTGTTCCAGGGTCAACTATATCCTACTATTCTACTGCAAATTATTGAGATCTACTCTAGTCCCCCTTTTACTTTTCCAAAAAGACTCCACAATGTCATGCATATTATAGAAAAAAGTATTTTTCCAAACATACCAAAAGTACCTTTGTAATTATTTTAGAGCACTTCAAGAGACAGCACTTTCAACATGCAATAATTTCAGCTTGATTGAGTCTTCAAGCAGAAATGCAGTAACAATTGTCTGTTACACCAAGAGTTCGTCTTCTGTTATGTTAAACCTGAAACTGAAATAGCCGTCCGAAGAATGTGGAATACCCTAGTGTGTACTCTTCTTTAGCAGGAAAATATATATTTAAATCACCTGCTGATTCCAAACAGAGATGGTTTGGTCTACTAGACTATTTTCCTTTCTTTTGGCATGACATTCAGTACAAATTCAATAAAGCCACAAACAAACAGTATCCTAATCTCCAAGACCCCAATCCAGCTAAAATTAGTTATGTGTTACTTCCAGGTACGTACACTCCTGAATAAATAGGGCTGGGCTTTAGCTCCCATTGAACACACAATCATTCTCAATTAACTTGTTCCATGAGTTTCAATGGCATTTGAAACCCAATCCCATGCCTGCTTGCTCAGAAGTAACTCTCACTGATTTCCAGGGACATCCCTAAAGTATGCATAGGATTGCAGGCTAAACCAGGTTAAGGCTGATTTCAATCAATTATTTAAACATTTCTAATGTTGTTATAAAAATAAAACAAATACATACTCTGGAACTAAAAAGCACAGGGCTGGGAGGTGTGTGTGGCTGTTTTGGTTTTTTAAAAATACTTCGTAGTATCAGTAAAGTCCTCCAGATTTCACACTCTCGTTTAACCAAAGCAAACTCACAGTTTGACAAGAAATAGCGGATCCAGGGTGGCATTAAATCAAGACAAAAAAGATATATTCTGTGGCCACGCATACGCGCTAATTTGCGGGGTGCTACCAAAAAGAAAAACATCCGTGTCTATCAGCCTGATTGAAAACAAGGGCACACGAATCTAGAGCGGATCTGACTCCAACAGTGGGCATGTAATGCCTCTTTTGCCCTGAGGAGCCTCCACTGGAACTCTGCAAACAAAAGTAACTTCCAAAGGGGATGCATGCATTAGGCAGGACACACTTTAGGAGACCATGTGCAAAGGATTCCTTTTTTGTTTTGTTTGTTTGTTTGTTCTCTCCCCGGCTGCTCACCCATCTTATTTTTGCAAGCCCCAAACTAGCAACTAAGAAAAATCTAGAAACAGAAAGAAATCCGCAGAGAGCGAGCTCTAATAACCAAGAGAAAAATGTGTGACAGTCAACCAGCCCAGGTCCTTCTTACCTTCCAAATATCCCCGCCAAACAAGAAAGCAGGCACCGAGGCTGAGGGCAGGGACCAAGGAGGGCTTAAATATACGTGGGGTTGAAGCAGCGGCAGGTTCAAAAGAATAACCACGATGATGATGATGATGATGATGCAGAAAGCGGAGGGAAGCGGGTTTTCAGTCAGAGCGAGCGGCAGCCTCTCTTCCTCCCGCGTTACTGAAGGCAGTCTCTCATTGCCGCCTCTCACACTCACATTCTAGGTTTGGGGCTCCCCACCCCATTATTATTATTATTATTATTATTATTATTATTATTATTATTTAAGGCGGAAGCGGCGGCGAAGCTGAGAGAAGGCTTGCCTTTCAAGGCGCTGGGGTGGGCTGCGGGCGTCCCAGGCCCTCAGCCGCCCTCTGTTAACCTCGCAGAAACCACCATCCTTGAACCTGGGCTGCTCGCTTTGCCGCCGTTTTCCGCAACAGGGGAAAAGCGACGCCGCCGACGCCAATGACTGACTCGCACTGTCCCCCGCTTTTTTCGCCCTGACAGAAGACTTGGCTCTGAATAAGGGAGACCTTCCTTCCCCGCCCCCCAATACTCACTCTCCTCGCAGAGCTTGCTGTGAAAGGCGAGCATAGATAACATATAGATCTCTCTCTTTCTTCCTCCTTCTTTTAAAGCAGGCAATCATCTCTGGCAACCCAGCTCCGTATCTTCCCTCCCCTTCTCCGCCTTCGCCCCCACCTCCTTGGGGGGGGGCAGCCACTAACACCACCACCCCTTACCCCACCCCCATACACACACACGCACACGCACACGCACACGCACAGACGTTTCGTTCCACAGATACTGGGGAGATGGGAAAGGTTGAAGGGAAGGAGGACGCATCCCTGCTTTCCAGTCAGCTGAGGCGGGGGGCGGGACGGGACGGGACGGGACTCAAAGAGGGCAATAAAGATTCTCCAAAAGTACACGGTCTTCTCCCGCTTTGTGTGCTTGAGGTGCATTGGGACTCCAGTAGACAAAGTAACAATAACTAACCCGAATTGGCTGTCTCCATCCTGGTTTTGTGTACTCTGGTCTGAGTCCCTTCAGCAAGGTTATCTGCTGCACCATGCTGACTTCCAGCTGTTGGTGCCACGTTCTGAGGAAGTTGTGTGAAGACCAAGCATATATTATTTCTTTCTTTGCTATATTTATATATCATCTTGCTGCCAATGTACTCAAGGTGGTTTACCATGTTAAATCAATGGTTTAATATAAACAATACAAAAGGGGAAAGGAGCAGGAAAGAAAGTTATGCACAGCACAGCACTCTCTGCAGGTACTGCCCAAATCACCACAGATTATGAAATTTACTGAGTGGCTTTAGCCAAGTTGCTGTGGATTTAGGGTTTTTATACTGCACAGGGTAATCATGACTTTTAGCATGCTGCTGTGAGTAATCAAAAGCTACAGTGAGAATGGTGCACAAAAGAGTCAATGTTCACAGCATGTTCCATCAACTTACCAGTGGCTGGAACTCCACAATATCTACCAGTACCACACCACAGAGAGGCCTGGAGAGCTGATCCTTAGTCACCCTTCTGTCTTATTTTTCTCTATTAAGCAACTTTCAGACATGACACTAAAAGGACCTACAAGGCTCTTTTGCACTAAATTGTCCATCTACATGTGTGAATGTTCTTAATGTGAGATTGAATATAAGCCATTTTCAAATAAAAAATTCACAATGCACTATTATAGATGTCGTAGGTGCAAAATCAAATTACGTAAACATCCTTGTGCAATGGCTTTGAATCCCCCAAGTTACCAAAACTTGGTAACTGGTGGCTTGGTAACTTGGTAACTTGGTAACAGGTGGCTGTTAAAAACCCACCTTTTTTCAATCTGTGAAATAGTAGGGCAGTCTCAACTTATTTATTTATGTGTAGGGCATGTTTTCTTTCAGTAAAAGTGCATATATGAAAATGCCATAGAAATACAAAATACAAAGCTTAAAAGCTTAACCCTAACGTATAAACTATAAAATTATAGATCAAAAAACCCCAAAATCTCAATGACAATCAAAATATAGTAGTAGGCGATCACTCATGACTGAGTAAAATTGTCTTCCAAGATAAAATTACAAAAAGAAAATTATATAAAGAGGAAATTGTAAAAAATTGTGTAGACTCTAGCGATGGGTCTGTAAGTGACTGCGGAGGCCAATTCTAGATCCACACAGCTTCCCACAGTGAGGACACAGGTTGCCAGATGGAAGATGGTCCTGTAAAGGATTCGTTTGACATGCTTTTCACTTAGCACCTTGCACCCTTTCACCTTGCATTCAGGCTTCTTCAAAGTCCATAGAACCTTTGTGAAAGGCCAACCTCCAGTTAGATCGTTCATGGGCCAGAGCTTCCCAGTTCTCGATGTTTATATTGCATTTTTTTAAGATTAGCCTTAAGAACAACTTTAAACCTCTTATACTGACCACCGATATTCCGCTTTCCATCCTTGAGTTGGGAATATGTTTTTGGCGGGGGAAACCAGGGCAATGCGGCGGCGGCGGCTCCGGCGGCTCCAGCAGCTCCTGCGGCGACAGCTCCTGTGGCGGTGGGTCCTGCGGCGGCGGTTCCTGTGGCGGCTCCTGCGGTGGCGGCGGGGGTCCTGCAGCGCCTTCTGCGGCGCCTTCTGCGGAGACGGCGGCTCAAGCGGCACGGAGAACGCTCCACACCGCTCGCCCCGCCCCTCCTCTCTTCATAGCCCCCCCCCCTGCTGCTCATTTCTCCGCAGCACGGAGCAATCCTCTGCGCCGCTCGAGCAGCCACGCCAGCAGCGACGGGTCCCATCGCATCACTTCCGGCTGGTTGGAAGTGACGCGATGATTTATAGGGATGTATGAGAGCTTCTCGGCGGACACGAGCGAGGCCCGAACCGGGCCTGCTCATGTCCGCGCAGGCTATCAGCCACCTGAGCGGGCTTTACCTGCCTCACCGCCCGCTGGTCCCGTCGCGTCACTTCAGCGCGGAAGTGACGCGACGGGACCCTGCTCCGTCGCGCTGGACCCCCGCGCTCTGTTTTTGGCAGGGGAAACCAGGGCAACTGTTGCCCTGGTTCCCCCCGCCAAAACAGAGAGCGGGCAGGGTCCAGCGTCCAGGCTGGATGCGACGGAGCAGCTCCGCCAGCGGCGGACTCAGGCGACGGCGGCAGAGGAGGCGGGGGGGTCATCCGGCGGCGGCGGCGGCTTGAGCGGCGTGGAGAATGCTCCGCGCCACTCTGAAGATCCCTAGCTGGGACCCTGCGCCAGCGCACTGGGACCCCACGCTGCATCTTTTCTGTAGAAACCATTTTACACCATTTAGAAACGGCCATTTTAAGCCCTGTTGCCCTGGTTTCTATGGAAATGATTCAGCGCGGGTTCCTGGAGCGCCGGTGCAGGGTCCTGTCGCTGCATCGTGTCACTTCCGTCCAGCTGGAAATGGCGTGACTGGACCCTGGCGCGGCGGCTCATCGCGGAGAGGCGAGCATGGCCCCGGTTGCAGTAAGGCCCGCGAGTCTCGGGGGGGCATGAATGGGGCCGATTTCAGCTCGCTACACCCCCCTGAGCTGAGAGGTTACATCCCTACCTCAGTCCCCTCTTCTGAAGTCTAAACATGCCCAGTTCTTTCAGTCTCTCCTCATAGGGCCTTGTTTCCAGTCCCTTTATCATCCTTGTTGCCCTCCTCTGAACCCTCTCCAGTTTGTCTACATCCTTCTTAAAGTGTGGTGCACAGAACTGGACGCAGTACTCAAGATGAGGCCTAACCAGTGCTGAGTAAAGGGGAATTATCACTTCCCGCGATTTGGAAGCTATACTTCTATTAATGCAGTCCCAAATAGCATTTGCCTTCTTTGCAGCCACATCGCATTGCTGGCGCATATTCAGTTTGTGATCTACCACAATTCCAAGATCCTTCTCACTTGTAGTATTGTTGAGCCAAGTGTCCCCCATTCTGTAACTCTGCATTTGGTTTCCTTTCCCTAGGTGAACCACTTGGCATTTATCCCTATTAAATTTCATTCTGTTGTTTTTGGCCCGGCGCTCCAGCCTATCGAGATCGCTTTGAATTTTGTTTCTGTCTTCCAGAGTATTAGTCGTTCCACCCAACTTTGTGTAATCAAAGAGCCAGTGTGGCGTAGTAGTTAAGAGTGTTGGACTGGGACTCGGGAGATCCGGGTTCTAGTCCCCGCTCGGCCATGAAACTCACTGGGTGACTTGCGGCCAGTCACTGACTCTCAGCCTAACCTACCTCACAGGGTTGTTGTGAGAATAAAATGGAGGGGAGGAGGATTATTATATAAGCCGCCTTGGGTTCCTTTCAGGAAAAAAGGCGGGTTATAAATGAAATAAATAAATGAATAAAATAAATAAAAATCAGCAAATTTGATAAGCATTCCCTGCACCTCCTCATCCAAGTCATTAATAAAAATGTTGAAGAGCACTGAGCCCTGAGGGACCCCGCTCGTTACCTCTCCCCAGTTTGAGAAGGAACCATTGATAAGCACTCTTTGAGTCCGATAGTGTAGCCAATTGTGGATCCACCTGATAGTTTTTCCATCTAGCCCACTTTTAGCTAGCTTGCTAATCAGGATATCATGAGGCACTTTGTCGAAAGTTTTGCTGAAGTCCAGATATATGATTTCCACAGCATTCCCACAGTCCACAAGGGAGGTTACCCGATCAAAAAAGGAGATCAGATTAGTCTGGCAGGATTTGTTCTTGACAAATCCATGCTGGCTTCTAGTAATCACTGCATTGTTTTCAAGGTGCTTGCAGACTGACTTCTTTATAATCTGCTCAAAAATTTTATTTATGTGTAGGGCATGTTTTGGAAAAGTATGCCACAATAAAAGGGGGGTCTCTTTATGCGGCTTTTATAGATTTTAAGTCCGCCTTTGATATTATACCCCGAGATAGGCTATGGGAAAAACTAAGTGGAACAAACATAGACAGACACCTCTTGATTCTTATCCGCAGTCTGTATGAAAATACCAGGCTTCGGATTTGATGTGACCGGAAGGGCCACCTAACTAAGGAAATTCAGACTCACAATGGAGTAAAGCAAGGTTGCGTACTTGCTCCTATTTTATTCAATTTTTATATTAACTCCTTAGTAGAGTGTATGGAGAAAGAATGTGCTCATCCACTAAAATTGGCAAATATGTCTGTTCCGGTACTCTTATATGCTGATGATGCAGTTTTACTTTCCTTTTCCTGTGTGGGGTTAAGACGAATGCTAAGATCCCTATCAGTTTATTGCAAAGCCGAACAAGTTTTAATTAATTATACTAAGTCTAAAGTAATGGTGTTTTCCAGGCAAAAACTGAGACATAAATGGCAAATAGACAACCAGTCAATTGAACAAGTGACGTTCTTTAGATATCTGGGCATGATCTTCCAAGAAAATGGTTTGTGGCACATTCAGATTAAAAATGCCTCCGCAAATGCTCAAAGGAACATAAAAGCAATTATAAGATTCTTTTACGGAGAAGGAGGTCAATATATCCCCACAGCTATTCAGGTATTTGTAGCAAAAGTGATATCCCAACTGCTATATGGCTCACAGGTGTGTAATTGTAAAAACATTGCCCCCTTTGAAGTCATACAAAATAAATTTTATCGCACTCTGCTGGGGGTCCCATCCTGTGTGCCGAATACATCATCATCATCATATGTTTATTGCTTTAGCCATAGGCCATTGCAAGTGCAAGCAAAACAACATCCAACAGGAGAAATAAGAAAAATATAATGATAAAGAAAACGTACATGGTGTTTAAACAATACAATTAAAATACACCTTAAAAACATTCCCTTTCATACTAGGCCTGATTTTGCTAAGGATACCCACATAATCAAGCTATAAAATGCTGGTAAAAATACTAATATAAAACTTAAGTAAAATACTCATAGAAGTTAAAATGCTCCGGTATAAAATGGGACTTAAAACTTGTTAGTTCCTAGTATGGTAATCTTATCAGATCTTTGAATCTCCCTTGCAGTCTACTGCCATCTCATTCAGGGTTCTTGCTCTGATTTTCTTTGCTGCAATTGCAAACAAAGCAACTTGGTGTGACACGTACTCCAGCTTATCAGAAAGTAAGTGGATTATTATATGCTGGACTGGCCATCCACTGCATTGTGACACAAAATAGGACAAGAAACGTTCTCTAGGATGAGCATACAATGGGCAGCACAATAAATAATGTACTAGATCCTCCACACAACCATTTCCACAAATACAGAATCTCTGATCTGCAGGAATGTGGGTGTACCTGCCGTCCAGATAAGCTGAAGGCATTTGTTGAAATCTTAGCTCTGTGAAGGCCTTCCTCAAGAGTGGATAAGTAATAGTTTTTAAATACTTTGGAAGCTGACTGTCTTTTTTAATTGCAGCAAACCATAGTGAGGAACGATTGTTATTAATAATCTCCCTATCAAGGTGAAGATGGAATTTTCCTATTTCTTGGTTTATCCTGGACTGAAATCCAGATGTGGCTGCAAAATCTATAGTAATTGAATATGTGATCATTCTTTGTTGACATATCTTCGCCCATCCCCCTTGTCTAAGTTGTTCGTACCAGCATTTCTTGGGGAATCTAGAGTCATCCATTTCGTTCAGTCTGCACCAGTATCGTATCATACTTTTGTTGACTTTAGATTCGATAGAGGGCAGACCAGACTCTGCTCTTAACAGGGCTGCTGGTGTGCCTGGAGATAGACCAAGTATTTTCCTTATAAAACCATTCTGGAGTGTTTCCAGTGAAGCAAAATTCCCTTCACCCCAAATTTCAGCTCCATAGCATATTTGAGCAATTACTTTCCCTGCAAATATTTTTAAGATGGGTTCTACTAATTGGCCACCCTTGGAGAAGAAAAATTTTAGAATCTGTTGTATGGACCTAGATACCATCAATTTAATTGCATCATAATGTGTTTTCCAATTAATTCTTTCATCGAAGTGGATACCCAAATATTTGAATGAGCTACATTGCTCAATAGGATGACCATCCATTGTCCATTTATGCTTTTTACGTCCTTTCCCAAAAACCACTACCTTGGTTTTGGAATAGTTAATACTAAGCTGCTCATTTCTACAAAAAGCACTAAACTTAACTAACATTCGTCTCAAGCCTATTTGGTTAAGTGACAGGAGAACTACATCGTCCGCATACATCAGGATTGGGACCTTACTTGAATCAAGAGTAGGGGGAAAGAAAAGTGGAGATTCCATTTCCTGAACTACATTATTGAGAAAGAAATTAAATAAAAAGGGAGCCAATATACAACCCTGGCGGACTCCCTGGACTACATCTATGACTTCTGTAAGATGGCCATTTAATCCCACTCTTACCTGGGTCACATTTCTATGATGAAGAATTTTAATTAACCACAGTAATCTTGTGTCAATGTTGGAATCAGCAAGCTTCTCCCAAAGACGGGTCCTATTTACTGAATCAAATGCGGAAGACAGGTCAATGAAAGCCGCGTATAATTTTTTGGAGGGTCCTTGTATAGTCTTTTTAATTAGATGGTATAGGACGAAGCACTGATCTATTGTGCTTCGGCCTTTGCGGAAACCTGCTTGTGCTTCATTAAATACGTTATTTGCTTCCTCCCAAGCTATTAATTTACGTAATAGTTGTTTAGAGTATAGTTTTGAAACTACATTCAACAGACTTATTGGTCTATAGTTGTTAGGATCATGGATGTTTCCTTTTTTAAATACAGGAATAATCACACTAGAAGACCACCCTGAGGGTAGGATGCCTGTTGTATTAATATGTGTAAAGAGTTTGGCGAGTATAGGGGCCCACCATTCGGGATTGGTCTTAAATAACTCAGGAGGTAACATATCACCCCCTGGTGCTTTCCCTTTTGGAAGTGCTGCGATATCTTCCAGCACCTCCTCTGATGTCACTGGTTGCCATTGGGGTAGAACCTGGTTCATGGGGAGGGCAGGGGGGGCTGGGTGTTTGTTTGAGGAGCTCCCAAAGATTTTACCAAAATGCATTACCCATTCATTGGGGGGGATTAGAGCCTCCTGTGTAAATCTCCCCTTCTCTTCCCCTACTGCCACCAGTCTCCAAAATTTAGCCTCATTCCTATCTGCCATCGCCTGCCTCAGGGCCAACCATTCCCTCTCATAAAATGCTGCTTTCTTCTGTTTAAGCAGATTTTTATAACTCTGTCGTTGGACTAAAATGGCTTGGTTAACTTCATCTGATCTATCTATCCTAGCTGCCTTAAGCAGCTTGGATAGCCTCTTTTTCCCATTCCGACACTCCTTATCATACCATGTAAATGGTTGGGTGTTCCTTTTTATGGTACAGGCAGCTGTTACATAGGGTCTTAATACAACAGCTATTTCCTGGTAAAGCTCTATAATATTACCATCCCTTTCAAGGCATAAATGTCTAAGGTTACAGAGGTTTTCACTTAGTAAGACTGCATCAATTTCTTCCTCCAACTTAATTGACCATTTAAGTCTTTTTTCGCCAATAAGATTGCCTACCACAGGGTTAGGATGCATTGTAAAATGGCAGACAGGCAGCAACACTGTCAATATCAGGGGCAGGTGGTCGCTTTCAGCTCTGTTTCCTATTGTTAAATGTAAAACTTGATTCCAGAGAGATGTGGAGACTAATATATAGTCCACCACACTAGCACCTCTGTCTGATAAATAAGTGAAATAACCCTTAGAGTTATCCTTAGGGCTCCCATTTACACGAGATAGCTGATATTTAAACATTATATAAAACAATGCTTGTCCAGCCTTATTAACCTTTTGGTCTTGTGATAGCCATTCCTGAGTAAAAAGCGTCTCGATATCCAGTTTCATTCCCTTTCCCTGGGATTGATAGTCTGCACCCATCCGAGCATTAAAGTCCCCACATAGAATGAGTTTTGTCTCTGGGTAATCTTTTGAGATGTTATATAAAGTCTCATCCAGTTTGGACCAGCCATCTGTGGGGAAAAGGGTATGTTGAGGGGGAACATAAATATTTAGGCAGATAAATCTGCCCATATGAGAATTACTAAGGAGCACAACCTGAATGAAATTGTTTGTATACTTCTCCAGATGCACTGTTTCCATGTCTAATTCAATTGAGACTAATAGTAAAAGCCCTCCACTACCCCGGCCAAATTTTTGGCCTTTAGTTGCTGGTATTTCTAATGATTTATAACCCTGTACAAGAACCGAATTATCCTCCAGTAGCCATGTTTCCTGGATGGCGATGATATCAAAGGTTTGGATAAATTGTAAAAATTCAAAGTCCACAAGTTTGTTTCTCCATCCTGCTACATTCCAAGAAAGAATCTGAAGGGTAGAACTTGGAAGGGAGATATCTGAAGAACCTAGTCAGTCATTTAGAGGACTAAGTGGGGTGAAGCGATTTGATAAGAAGATATCCTCATGGATGATTTCTCTGTTCGTTGATGTTAAATTCACAGGGCAATGACTGTCTTCCTTTGTGAGCAAATGCTCAAACGATGCTCTTAATTTTGGTCCATCATGCAGGCTACCTACTCCTTTCCTTTGATTCAGTGTCAATTTACTAATAAGATTTCCTTGCTCATACAAGATGTTTGGAAATCTTGAAGCTATCATACGGGGGTTTCGGATTGGTATGCTATTTGGGAAAGTCAATGGGGAGTTCCTTCTCCCCTCCCTAAGATAGCATAAAGTTATTGTTTTGAAGTCCTCCTTAAATTCCAATAGAGACTTTGGATCTAGGTTTAAAGGCTTCTTTCTGAAGTGGGGAGTGGTTAATAGAGGCTTGGGTTGAATAGGTCCAATTTCCAACAGTAAATTGTGGGATTGAGAATATGACATCATTTCCCAAACTTTCAAACAAACATTAGGGATGGTAAAACCCAATTCAACACTCCCATATGATCCATTTGAGTAATATACATTTAACAACTCAACTTCCTCCCTTTCTAAATGAACTCCCGAAAAACAGTACAAGTCTCTAAGTATTGCATGCTTGCCAATGAAGGAACCCTGTGAATTCTTTACCTTCCAATTATGGAAGGTTAGAATTGAGGGCTTCATTAATATCTCTGGGGAATTTGACTTTAAGCTGTTTTTGGGTGTTGAGATGGGATGAGTAGCAACTAAGTTATCTGGGAGTTTGTTTGGCAGAGATGTATCTTTAAAGCTGTTGGATTCCTTGTCATCTAGGGACCCGTTTGAGTTTTCACTAAGTTCATCCAAAGTCCACATGGACTCCTCCGACAAATTTCTATTTGCGTAGTTAGCCAGGGAACCATCCATGTACGTAAATTCCCCCAGCAGGTCACGATCTACTAGTCTTTCGCTAGGTAAACTAACATCTGTTGGAGATAACACATTGCTAAGGGAGTTCACTGACAGAAACTTAGAGTCAGTCTGAATTGGAGACTTTAAAAGATCTTCACAGCTGACAGGAGACTTTCCATAGTTTGCTCGCTTGCCCATATACTTCTCCATATTTAGAATATTTGTTGGAGGAGCAAACGTCATTATACCGGTTTCTATCAGACCGCATAGAACAGAAATAGTGGCTTCAAGACCAGACACTTTTTGTTTAAGTTGAGTTATTCCACTGAAAATTTGATCAGCAAGTGCAGCAGTCAAGAAGCAGTGGTTCCCTAAAGAAGCTGAGGGATCTATATTGAACTCACTTAAACTGTTAGAATGTTGGTTCTCAATGTCTGTCCTTTCAGGATCAAAAACAGAAGAGCCAATATGTATGTTCCCATCATGGTTTGTAGGAGTTTTAAGACTTGTGTAAGAATCCAGCTGGGGAAGATGCTGCTGTGATATGATGGTTTCCTGGGATTTCACCTCAAATATGGAGAAGTCCTCTGGGTCCCTTTCCTCCAGATCACCTACCCATACCCCTTCTTCTTCTAAACTTTCCTCTGTAGGAACACATTCCGTCAATGGGGAGAAATAATCCTTTATTAATTTTTGAGTTTGAGGCTTGATAGCATTGTCTTGAGAGGCTTTGAAAAGCAAATGTTGTCTCCTTGTCAAAACCATTATTAGAAAACAAAATTCAGATGGTGATAATTATAAGTCCCAACGTTAAAATACTTTGTATCAACGGTTCTTAAATTACACTCCTTACCTTCATTAAAATACTTTGTAAACAAGGTTTCTTAAAATTCGCTCTATAACTTCGTTCTGTTCTCAGCGTTATCTACACCAGCAACCAGCTGTATAGTTCCTAAATATGGGAGGCTATTATCCTGGTTGTGATTTCTTGCAGTTGCAGAGACGTCTCCTTTAAGTATGTAGTTGAACAAAACGATCAAGCAGGAGTTCTAACAGTTATACTTCTTTAAAGTTTAAATCTCTGCATGACTTTTTATTCCAAAGCTCATAGCAGCAGAATGCAAAAGTGCTTCTTGCTGACTATATTCTTAACACACTGGTTCCAGCGTGAGGCAAGGCAAGCTCTTTCCAGAACTCCACAACAGTGCTTCACTATCTTATCAGTGCGTTTCAATTTGGCAGGATCCCAGCGTCCAAGCAGTTAGCTTTGTTTAAGCTTCGTTAAAAGTTTGTTTAGCAGTAGAGTTAATAAAACCCCAAGATAACGCCGGCTCTTGAAGAAGGAGCAAATTAAAACTTTGCCCAATTTGGGAGAGCTTAAAACAGATTAAAACATATTTAAGACTAATTAAAACCTGAAAAAATACCGGAGCACTTTGGGACGTGGCCAACCGTCTTTGAAAACCGGAAGTTAAAACCCCTTCTTTAAATCACTAGTTCAATAAGAAATAAAATCAGGGCCAGTCCTACTGTTAGGCACAGTGAGGCAGCTGCCTCAGGCGTCCGTGTGCCGAATACAGCAGTTCGTTTGGAGGTCGGACAAATTCCAGTTAACGCCCGGATATGGATTTTAAAGATTCATTACTGGCTAAAGTTGATTTTTCTCCCGGTAGGTCTGGCACCCTTGACTTTAACAGATATATGCCAGACAAAATGGAAACTCTCATTACAAGAGAAATTGAGAAACCTAGGGTTTACAACAAAGGCTTTAATAACCCTAGGATATGAGAAAGCCAAATCCACAATCAAGCAACGAATTTGGGATGTCAAGTTGCAAGTCCATGCATGTGGAATGGCCAGGTATACTCAAATTAATGATAATGGGAGGGGATTTACTTTGGCGAGATATTTATCCAAGCTAGATATCCCCAAATTCAGAAAAGCTTTTTCCCTGGCCAGATTCAATGTCCTACCTTCTGCTCTATTGCAGGGTAGATTTGAAGGCAAACCATATTCTGAGCGATTATGCCCATGTGGTCTGAAAGAAGTGGAAACGGTCACTCACGTTTTACTATTCTGCCATTTTTATAGGGATATACGTACTATATTTATTAATCCAATTAAGCAGCAAACCCCAAACAATTCTGACGACCATTACTTAAAACATTTACTAGGGGATCGGGAACCAAAGATCTCCTTAAATGTAGCTAAATTTTGTGCGGCAAAATTGCTCTTAAAAATTTGGATTGGACGGCTTCCAGACCTTATATGTTTTTATTGCTTTTATATTTGTATTGATCTTACTGCTCTGTCTTGTATCTCTGGTCTGTGACCGAAATAAAATTTATCTATTGTTTTCAAGGTGTTTCCAGACTGACTTCTTTATAATCTGCTCCAAAAATTTCCCAGGGATTGATGTCAGACTGACTGGTCTATAGTTCCCAGGTTCCTCCTTCTTGCCCTTTTTGAAGATAGGAACAACATTTGCCCTCCTCCAGTCATCTGGCACTTCACCTGTCCTCCATGATTTCTCAAAGATAATAGAGTTCTGAGAGTTCTTCTGCCAGTTCCTTCATTACTCTAGGATGCAGCTCGTCAGGCCCTGGAGATTTAAACTCGTTCAAAGTAATCAGGGGCTCCTTGACCGTTTGCCTATCAATCTCAAGCTGCAATCCTGCCCCTTCAGTCTGCACTTCAGGTTTGCCAGGGACATAAACTCTCTTTTGGGAGAAGACCGAGCCAAAGTAGGAATTGAACACTTCTGCCTTTTCTTTGTCTTCTGTTATCAATTTGCCATCCTCATTGCGTAGTTGAACCACCATTTCTTTCCTCTGACTTTTACTATGCATGTATCTGAAGAAAGCTTTTTTGTTGTTTTTAGCATCCCTGGCTAACCTTAGCTCATTCTCAGCTTTAGCCTTCCTGACTCTATTCCTGCAGTTCTGTGCTACCTGCCTGTACTCTTCCCTTGTAGCCTGGCCTTCCTTCCACATCCTATATGTGTCCTTTTTTGTTTTCAGGTCATCTCTGAGTTTTTTGCTTCTTCTGTTGCCCTCTGCCATTTTTCCTTATGGGAATTGTTTGCAATTGTGCCTTTAGAATTTCCTTTTTTAAAAACTCCCACGAGTCCCACCCTTCCTGAGCTCCTTTTCTCATTGGAGTTGCTTGCAATGGGACCTTACTTATCATTGTTCTGAGTTTGTTAAAATTGGCTTTCCTAAAATCCAGGGTACGTGTTTGGCTACACTCAACTTTTGCTTCCTTTAGAATCAAGAACTCAAGTATAATATGGATGGTCACTTTCCCCCAGAGTTCCCGAAACTGCCACTTTATCCATTAACTCGTCTCTGTTGGTTAGAATCAGGTTGAGGATAGCCAATCCTCTAGTTCCTTCCTTTACTTTCTGTAGGAGGAAGTTATTAGCAACACAAGTCAGGAATTTCTTGGAGGGGCCATGTTTGGCAGAGTTAGTCTCCCAACAGATATCAGGGAAATTGAAGTCCCCCATCACTAGTACAGCATGCCTCCTTGAAACAAAGGCAATTTGCTTTTCAAAAGTTTCATCTTTGTCTTCTCCTTGATTGGGTGGTCGGTAGTAGACTCCAACCGCCATGTTCGTTTTATTCTTTGCCCCATTTATTTTAATCCAGATGCTCTCAATGGGGCTGCCAAGCTCCTCTTCCTGTATCTCTGTGCATAGATACGTATTTTTAACATACAGCGCAACTCCACCTCCTTTTCTGTTGCTTCTGTTCTTTTTGAACAAGTTATATCCTTCAATTGCTGTATTCCAGCCACGGGAGTCATCCCACCAGATTTCAGTTATCCCTATCAAGTCGTATTTACCCTCATGTATCAAGAGTTCAAGTTTGTTCTGTTTGTAGCCCATACTCTGGGCATTAGTATGGAGACATCGAAGACGATGTGCTTCTTAGTCCGACTTTCTTCCTACATTTTGTGGTAGACTGTCATTGGGCACCGCTGGAGCTGTTCTCTCCATTGTGGCACAGAGGCCCTCTTCCCTCGTTACCCCCGAGTTTATGTCTCCCTCCCCCTGTTGGATTCAGTTTAAAGCCCTCCTGATTAAGTTCCTCATGCTGTGGCCAAACACATACTTCCCAGTCCTTGTGAGGTGCAACCCATTCTTTGCCAGCAGTCCATCTTCCAGGAAGTGTAGCCCGTGGTCCCAGAATCCAAATCTCTCGCGTTGGCACCACCTTCGTAGCCAGTCATTCAGTCGGAGCATTTTTCTTTCCCTTTCTATTCCTGTTCCAAGTACTGGAAGGATGGATAAGAAAACTATCTGTGCCCCAAAGTTCTTGAGTTCCCTTCCCAACTCTTCAAAGTCTGCCGTGATTTCTTTGTAACTCCGTTTGGCAGTATCATGTACCCACGTGGATGAGAAGAAAGGGGTATGTGTCGGTGGGCTGTATGAGCCTTGGCAGCTGCTCTGTCACATCTTTAATCTGTGCCCTGGGGAGATAGCACACCTGGCGAGTCCATGGTTCTTCGCGACATACTTTGACTTCAATCCCCCGCAGGAGGGAATCTCCCACTACGAGTACTCTTCTCTTCCTCTTGCTGTAGGCCTTGGTTTGATTGCCTCCACTTGACTGACCTTCAGCATCTTGCTCACTGCCATGTTGGGTGCCCGGTAATTCATCCTCTGCAGGCTGCCCTCCGCTCTCATCCTCAAGTCCTGAAAATGTTTCCATAGCTCCACTGCTTCAACAGGCACAGACTCTCTTCTAGTTCTGCTCCTAACCGTCCCCCTTTTCCAGGGAGTTCCCCCTACGTTATTTTCCCTTGCTTCAGCATTCTCCGACTCTGCCTCATCCTGCCATTGCCCTTCTGACTCCTGTACTACGCTTTGCTGCCTGTTGTAGATCCACCGTTCTAAGAACTCTTCAATTTCTCTTATACTCCTGAGGGTTAACACTTGCTGCTCAGGTCCTCTGACTTTTTCTTCCAACAGCGTGACCAGCTTGCACTTGTTGCACGTTTAGGCCATGTTGTTTTCAGGCAGGAAAACAAACATTGCATGCACATTGCAGGTCACCACCACTGAAGAGTCCTTTCCGTCCATAGTTCTCTGTTTCCTTTATGTTTCTGCCTTTCTTTTCGTACTGGAATGGCCGGTGCCTTGTCCTGCCTTCCCTGAATGTTAACAACAGAGTCCCCCTGGTCTATAAGTGTGTGTTACTAGAACAAAACAAGAAATCTAGAAAATTTCTTAGGGACCTCCCCTGCCAAACTCTGCTGCCAAACTCCTGTTAGCTTTCCCTGTTCGCTTGCTCTCTGGGAGCCTGCTTGCCTTTACAGCCTCAAAAACAGCTGCAGCCTCTCCTGTGCTTCTGCTCAGCTGGGGGTCAGGAACAGAATGAGATCCCAGGCCTCGCCCTTCCTTTTAAGCTCTCAGGCCACGCCCTGCAATCAGCTGCAATCAGCCCCAGCTACCTGCAATCAGCAGGTAGCCTCTCCTGTGCTTCTGCTCAACAGAATGAGCTCTCAGGCCACGCCCTTCCCTTGCAGCTCTTCCTCTACAACTCCGCTGCCAAACTCCTGTTTGCTCTCCCTGTTCACTCACTCTGTTCGCTCGCTCTCTGGGAGCCTGCTTGCCTTTACAGCACCCAAAACAGCTGGAGCCCCTCCTGTGCTTCTGCTCAGCTGGGAGTCAGGAACAGAAATCAGCTCTGCGAAGCTACAGAGGTGCAAATGTGTGAAGCAGCGAGATTTTAAAAAGGGGGGCGAAGCTTTTCCTGTCCCATGCCCCACAACAAAAAATGGTGGACACCTCTCTTCCCCACCAGTTTGTGAGACACACATCACGCCACATTTCCCCTGCCCCTCAAAAACTACTGGCTAACTCCAGTGACAACACTTTTGTGGCCACAGCTCAGGCGGGCAACGACAGCGTAACTTTAGCACACAGTAGCTGCGTACTGCGGTAGCGAACCTCAATGACGGAAAAACCCATTATATAAACCTTTTCCGGGAAATTCTGGAAGAAACAAGGAATGATTACGCAGGACTAGAGCGACTGGCACTGAAAGCTGTGTGCGTCATGTGCCCCGCAAGTCCTGGCAGCGGTACAGTTCTGCAATAATCCTTAGGTGTGGATCCGGCCCCTCAGAATAATGCTATATCATGACATAGTGTGCTTCCAGATGGAGGGGTCCTATCATCACCAATCAAAAGTCATTGTGCAACTATTTCATCTTTTATTTCTTAATGGATTTTCTGTGGCCAGAAAAAAGACAAAAGAAACACGTGAAGCACCCTATATGGGAAATCATGGGAGGATTACAAGTGGATGACCATGATGATTACTCTGAGCCCCCAGTAAAATTCCACGAATGAGGCAGGTTGATTGCACATAAAAAGCCTCACCTGGAAGCACCCATAGTGTCATTCTCAGGCATACAGCAGGAGTGGTGGGTACAGCAGCTGCTGGGACCTCTGCCTGTTTTGCCAGTGGCTACAGCAACAAAAACATATGATTCTTTTTCCACTGAAGAATCTGCTGCCGCCGCCGCCAATTAATTAGTACACCAACCCTGAAATATTGACCACCAGGAAAAAATAATGCAGAAATGGCATCCAAATTTGCAAGCTGTCAATGAGGTGGTGAATTCATTCTTACACATACCACTTAAGAGTGCTTATTCCTCCATCTATAACTGAGACTTTTTCTGAAGTAGCGTTATCTTCTGGCTCTTTAGAATCTGATCCATAAATGTAGATGGCAGAATGAGCACTTCTGCATCTTTCCAAGAACTAGATATGGGGGGGGGGGGGAGTCTGGATATATGCCTGAAATTCACCTGCACATAGGAGTATTCATATGCTCCAAAGTTTCCATAAGAAATAAATCCTTCAGGGCAAATGGAGATATCTGAGTTTAAAAAAAACAAAAAACTTATGGTACCAAAGCATGTTAGTCTCATCTTGCAGGTGCTGATGTATAGATCCCTTTTGTGCTCCAAAAGACGTCTTGAGCAAAGTGTAGACTCATGACATTGTATCTACGAATTTCTAAACACACGAAAACAAAACAAAAAGATCACAAAAGAAGAATTCATTAGGGTATATCTACACTAGCATCTGTTCTAGTAAATCCAGATACTGTAACAGCTTGTACACAAAATATTCTGTTATCATGACTTCCACTCCATTACAGGTATTCTGGCACTAGCAATAGTTACTGACCGGATGTGCTTATTCTGACACATACTCCCCGCACGCTTATTTCCCTGTGTGCTGGTTGCATGCCTGGGGGATTAGCATAATTACCCTTGGCAGCGCAGCTCTCCAGATGTTGGATGTTGTGTCTTGCAAACGCGGCCATGGTGGCTTGTTGTTGCAGATAACAAGCCACCCAGAACCCATGGGCTGTTGTAGGGTAACAACCCATGGCTTGTTACCCATGGCAACAAGCCACCCTGACTTGTTAACCCATTAACTCTATGGGAAACCCCAGATTTAAAATAGGTAAGAAAATGTTTGTCTGGCAGACTTGGAAAGATAAGCTGATTTTTACTTTGGATCAGTTAGTGGGTGCCAATGGCAACTTTTTGCCATTTTCTGCTCTGTGTGCCAAATATGATTTGCCAGCTGCAGCTGAATGGCAATACATGCAATTGAAACAGCCGGTAGAACAGTATTCTCCAACCTTGGGGTGGGTCCCCAGATGTTTTTGGCCTACAACTCCCAGCATGCCCCACCCAGCACCCACTGTGCTAGAATCTAGGTTTGGCCCTGCTGCTTTTGCAGCTTCAGAGTCGCCTTCCTTATTAGAATATGTGGCTCCCCTGTCTGGTTGTTGTCTCGTGGGAACTTGGGAGGGGTTTGTCAGGATGGTTTATGAGCCACCCTGACAAGTCATGGCTTGTAGTTGGGGTTGTTTGACCCATGATGGGTTCCCATGTCGCCCGAATCCAGATGACACGGCCCACCATGGGTCAAGCCCAGCAATGAGCAAGTGGCTTGGCAGGAGCGGAAATAAAGCCCTGCCACTCTTGCCAAGCAGCTGCCAGGCAAGCGCCATTGACTGCCGCCCCCCCAAAGTGCCCAATGGCACTTTCTCCCTATACAATTTTGCACAAGGAGCCAATGGTAAGAGAGTTGAGGAGCCGAGGTCCCCTTTTGTTCTCTCTATTCTGGGCAAACCCCTTTCCCAAACCCCAAAGTTTCAAAAAGTGCTACCCACCTGGAAGTGAGGGAGTTTCTCTTTAGTTTGCTGCTGTTCAGTTTCAGTTCACTTCAAGTCCATCTCAACAATACTACAAGTGAGAAGGATCTTGGAATTGTTGTAGATCACAAACTGAATATAAGCCAGCAATGCGATGTGGCTGCAAAGAAGGAAAATGCTATTTTGGGCTGCATTAATAGAAGTATAGCTTCCAAATCGCGTGAAGTGATAATTCCCCTTTACTTTTTCTATGATTCTATGATTCTACTTCTCTTTACTGCAGGGTGGGCAACTTGTGACTCTCCAGGTGTTGGATTTTGGACTACAACTCCAATCAGTCCCAGCCAGCATAACTAATGCTGAGAGATGTTGGGAGTTGCAGTATAACAGTATCGGGGGGGGGCACCCCTGCTTTACTGAGTAGGAGGGCTCAAGGAGAACCCAGTTTGTTTTGCTTTCACTGCTGCACCATTCAAGACTCAGGAGGACCTAAAAAGCCTTGCCTAACTGATCCTGCACCACCATTGCCTTTCCTGCATGTGAATGAAAAGAGCTTGCAGGCAGCTTATTTTTGTAGAGGCAAGGTGAAACACCCACCCATAATCTGAGTGAAGCAAGATCCCTATAATCCTGGTATCCCATTTACCTGATCAACTTCTGGACTACTGAGACCCCTAAGAAACACCGCATAACCTTTATCCTCTGAAATAGGTAAAAGTCTGAGTTTCAATCTCTAATTTTCATCATCTCATTTTACTAATTCTGTGTTCTACCTCTTGCGTTGTCCAAACCCTGTGTCATTTACATCTCAAGTAAGCTTGCCTCATTGTGACTGGGCTTCATGCACGCTTCCCAGATCCCCAATGCCCTCACATTTCCTTATTTGTCATTGGTAATATTTATAACATTCAAATGTTTCATATTATTGTGTGGTGGGTGCGGGTGGAAGTAATCAATACAAAGAAGGAAAGAAGGAAGGATTGCAAAGGAAGATGTTGCAGTGCAGACAGAACACTAATTCCCTATAAATAATGATTCAAAAAGCAGAACAGCAAAAGGATCATCTTAAGACAGTTTGGGATATTGAATTTGAGGAGGAGATTTCGAAGGAGGGTTGGAAGAGTATTTGGGATAGACATATTCTGAGAGTTATGTCAATAAGGATAAAGGAAAACTTTTATAAATTGATTTGGAGATAGTATTTAATTCCAGTAAGATTAAACTGAATAGACAAGAATTGCTCCGTATTGTGTTGGAGAGGATGTCAAGAAATAGGTACATATGCTCATATGTGGTGGAGTTGTAAAAACGTACTGGAATTGTGACAAAAGGTGTTTTTTTTAAATCTCGGAAATTATTGGTATTAATTTGGAGGTCTGTCCAAATTAACTGTTATCAATTAACTGTTATCAGCACTGTTATCAATAACGGATAACATTTTGTGTTCTCAAAATACGAAGGAATTAATTGTAAATTTGTTAACAGTGGCTAGGTTAATGATTGCGAGGAAATGGAAGGTTCAGCATAAATGTCTAATTACTGACTGGTATAAGGAGATATGGGATATAGCTCTTAATGATAAATTGACTTGTAGTATTACATGTAAAAAGGGACAGCTAAAGATAAATAATTTTAAGGATACTTGGGGTCAGTTTCTAGATTATGTGTTAATAAAGGGGAAAGGGAGTATGCCTTGTCAGGATATGTTATATTTTTGGAATACGGAATAGTAATTATTTAATGGGATGGAAGCATATCAATTGGTCCCTAGGAGGGTGGGGGGGTGCACTGTATGATTTATTGTATGCAGTTTTAGTTTAAATTTTGTGTTATGGTTGTTTTTTTGTTATATTTTGTCATGTTTTGTTTTGGAAAAATTAAATAAAATAAAAAAGAACACTAATTCCACCTCAATTTAAAAAGTGCCGATCACAATATTTATTCGCTTATTTTAACATTTGATATTTAGCCTTTCCATCAGAACTGATGCTCCAGGTATTACAGTTTTTTAAAATATTCAGTAAAATACATATGCTTTGTAAATGTTTCAGGCTTAATTTAAATAGTTTTGGTTTTTTTTAGAAATTAAAAAAGTGAGTTGCATATTAATAAGCTTTAAAATGTATTTTCAAATGTATTTTTTAAAATCAATTTACAATTTTCTTATCATCCTTCCATTTAGACCAATGGCAAAGTTCTGTGATACCCCAGCCAACTGGGCAAATCTCAATTTGAGCCCAGCTATAACTCTCAAAATTGTTTTTAGAGTAGAAGCTCAGACATAGCATGTGTAAAATTATCATGAATTTGCTATTTTGTACCTGCCTATGAGGATATTTACAATAACAATCAGTGGCCTGGTTGAAGAATGCAATAACAGGTAAGAGGACTTTGGTCACTGATACGCTACATCATTAGTCACCATTTCACCAACAGTGTTATGCCTGGTTTATGAAGAATAGGTTATTAGTCAGGTAACACTGTTCCAGCCAGGCTGAGAGCCCAGATGGGGCTGAGCAAGTTCTGCAGAGAATTGACCTAGGGCAGAGGACAATCAGCAGCTGGCCATTTGATATAGCAGTGAGGAACAGGGAGACTTAGCAGCTCACACTTAGTTCCCAAGCATAGACCCTACAAAGTCCAAAATAGAATTTAGTCTTTATATTGTTAGTGTATAGAGAAAAAAAGGCTTTGTGTAATGTTAATGTTCTGATATGTTTTGATATGTTTTACAGCGGCTTCTGTGCTGCTTATCTGGGAACTTTCCAGACAGTGTGAGACATGGCTGTCTATGTTTATGGGACTATTCTTGTCTGCTGCATTGCCAGGATGAGAAGCTAACTGTGGGACAAAGAGGTCATGTGGTGTACATAGGCCAATGACGTGTAGTGGCAAGGTTTTGGCCATATGTATCATGCTTGTATGATTCTGAGCTGCACTTGCT
Organism: Shinisaurus crocodilurus; assembly: GCA_021292165.1. Lineage (NCBI taxonomy): Eukaryota > Metazoa > Chordata > Lepidosauria > Squamata > Shinisauridae > Shinisaurus > Shinisaurus crocodilurus. The sequence continues at coordinate 187,616,932 of CM037879.1, forward strand.
TGCACTTGCTTTTTGCTGAGCTGGATGTACCTTCAAGGCTTTGTACTTTGCATATGGACTGTATATGGAATGGAAAGTAACCTGTAGTGATACTTTGTAATAAGTTAATAAAACAATTAGAATAGAACTGTTTTGGCTACAGAGTGATTCCTGAGTCCTGGATGGACTGTTGTAAACCGCCCAGAGAGCTTTGGCTATTGGGCGGTATAAAAATGTATTTATTAAATAAATAAATAAATAAATAATGCTGGATAGAAGAATGCTGGAAAGGCTGATGCTGACTGCTGCGTGGGGAGAATACTCTGCTGCTGTGTGTGGACAGCCGGGGCTTCATTTAGCTTGCTAGCACACAGACCATTTTTCCACTCCAACCCCAACATATATTTCCAAACCTGGAACCATTAAACAGTCTTAAATTCTGCCTTCTGCCTTTTCTAGTACGGACCTTGAGTAGAGTGAGGTGAGGAGGCACAATCCTCTCTCAAAATATATCTGCTGCTGACCTCAAGTTTGGAATCTGCTAGCTCACTGCCTGCATAACCTCCTGTTTGTCCTTCTGCTGAAAGAGACCTACTGAGAATTCCTTGGTTACATGAGGAGTATACCTTACATTGAATATTCAGTTCGTGCTGTATGTACACTAGTTCAGATGGCTGGAAGACTCTAGCCCTATTCAGGTGTTAGGAAAATGATTGACCTGAGCACATGCGTGGGATGGGGGCTGTGCGAAGTAGCTATGCCCCTGACTCCATGTGCACCGTTTAGCTCCTCCCCCAAGCATCCACATGCTGAGCAGGAACATCTGCAGGGATGAGTGGCTTTTGAGTGGACAGCCGCATGTGGGAAACCCCAATACCACAGGGAGGGTGGGGCTTTTTTGCATGATTATAGCCATGTTCATTCACCATCATTATTTGCACTGTATGCTGCACAGCCGACAGCGTTAGTTTTCAAGGCAAATAATTTTTTTTACTGTAATCTACTGTCTTTACCTTCCCCACTCCAAGAGTGACTGTAGAGCTATGTATTACAGTTTTGTGTTGGCTCCAGAGTCAGTTATGCTCCTGATCCCCTTTTATTCCTTTTTATGTATTCCCTGTACCGATTTTTAATCATTCATTGCAAAACCACCATGATATGCTTGAGTGAAGGAATGTATTTCTCAGTCACTGTAAAATCCCTTTTCCCCCTTTGTAAATTCATTGAAGCATTTTATTTATTATCCATTTATTATTTATGTCATGAACAGGCATCCAAACTAGTGGGGAGGGCTAATGTTTCCCCCCCTCTCTGACAGGGCTCCTGTGCCTTTAACAGCTTCATGATAACACAGCAAAACAGCTTTGCTTTTTTTCTGCTCTGATGTGGGGGGCAGTAGAGTGAGATCATAGAATCATAGGTAGAGTTGGAAGGGGCCTACAAGGCCATCGAGTCCAACCCCTTGCTCAATGCAGGAATCCAGGTCAAAGCATCCCTGACAGATGGCTTTCCAGCTGCACCTTGAATGCCTCCAGAGTGGGAGAGCTCACCACCTCCCTAGGTAGTTGGTTCCATTGTTTTATTGCTCTGACAGTCAGGAAATGTTTCCTGCTGTTTAGGTGGAATCTGGGTTCCTGTAACTTGAACCCATTATTCCGTTTCCTGCAAACTGGGATGATGAGAAGAGATCCTTGGCTGGCCCTCCTCTGTGTGACTGGAAGAGTGCGATCATATCTCCCCTCAGTCTCCTCCTCTGAAGGCTAAACATAGAATCATAGAATCATAGAATCATAGAAAAGTAGAGTTGGAAGGGGCCTACAAGGCCATCGAGTCCAACCCCCTGCTCAATGCAGGAATCTAGGTCAAAGCATCTCTGACAGATGTCTGTCCAGCTGCACCTTGAATGCCTCCAGAGTGGGAGAGCCCACGACCTCCCTAGGTAGTTGATTCCATTGTCTTATTGCTCTGACAGTCAGGAAATTTTTCCTGATGTTTAGGTGGAATCTAGGTTCCTGTAACTTGAGCCCATTATTCCGTGTCCTGCAAACTGGGATGACCGAGAAGAGATCTTTGCCCTCCTCTGTGTGACATCCCTTCAAATACTGGAAGAGTGCGATCATATCTCCCCTCAGTCTCCTCTTCTGAAGGCTAAACATGCCCAGTTCTTTCAGTCTCTCCTCATAGGGCCTTTCACAGATTTCACAGATCATAGAGTTGGAAGGGGCCTACAAGGCCATCGAGTCCAACCCCCTGCTCAGTGCAGGAAACTAGAGGAGGGGTCTCCCATCCAAGTCACGACCAGGCTTAGCTTTCCACGCTCAGAGCCAGCATAAGCCACAGGCTAGATCGCCAAGCGAGAAGGAGAAGGCTCTGCTCGTTCTTCTGTCAACTGCCCTTCTGGGGTTCCGCCAGAGTGGCTGGTATAATACGAAATATCCATCACCCAGCTACATAAAAAATACATAAAACAATAACAACGCCAAAGGCAACGGCCCCAGACTGTACTGTTCGGACCGGTGAGGCCGCCATCGCGCCAAGCACAAAGGGAGAGAGAGAGCTGTCCTCCATGTTGAGGGGGAAGAGAGAGAGAGAAGGGAGCAATAAAACGTACTGGAGGATCAATTAAAGATGAAAAACACACACTTGCGACTTTCGGATGGCAAGACCAAGCGATGGGCCCCGATAAGGGAAGGCGCCACTTGAGCCATATCTCCGAGCAACAGGCAATCAAAGGGCCAGATAAGCATCTTCAGAGGAGAGCAAGAGGCTCAGAACGCACAGGCCACAGGAGGAGAATCACCTTGTTGCCCTCCTCTGAACCCTCTCCAGTTTGTCTACGTCCTTCTTAAAGTGAGGTGCCCAGAACTGGACGCAGTACTCAAGATGAGGCCTAACCAGTGCCGAGTAAAGGGGAATTATCACTTCCCGCGATTTGGAAGCTATACTTCTATTAATGCAGCCCAAAATGGCATTTGCCTTCTTTGCAGCCACATCGCATTGCTGGCTCATATTCAGTTTGTGATCTACCACAATTCCAAGATCCTTCTCACTTGTAGTATTGTTGAGCCAAGTGTCCCCCATTCTGTAACTCTGCATTTGGTTTCCTCTCCCTAGGTGCAGCACTTGGCATTTATCCCTATTAAATTTCATTCTGTTGTTTTCGTCCCAGCGCTCCAGCCTATCGAGGTCACTTTGAATTTTGTTTCTGTCTTCCAGAGTATTAGCTGTTCCACCCAACTTTGTGTCATCTGCAAATTTGATAAGCATTCCCTGTACCTCCTCATCCAAGTCATTAATAAAAATGTTGAAGAGCATCGGGCCCAGGACCGAGCCCTGTGGTACCCCGCTCGTTACCTCTCCCCAGTTTGAGAAGGAACCATTGATAAGCACTCTTTGAGTCCTATTCTTTCATGCCCAGTTCTTTCAGTCTCTCCTCATAGGGCCTTGTTTCCAGTCCCTTAATCATCCTTGTTGCCCTCCTCTGAACCCTCTCCAGTTTGTCTACGTCCTTCTTAAAGTGTGGTGCCCAGAACTGGATGCAGTACTCAAGATGAGGCCTAACCAGTGCTGAGTAAAGGGGAATTATCACTTCCCGCGATTTGGAAGCTATACTTCTATTAATGCAGCCCAAAATAGCATTTGCCTTCTTTGCAGTCACATCGCATTGCTGGCTCATATTCAGTTTGTGATCTACCACAATTCCAAGATCCTTCTCACTTGTAGTATTGTTGAGCCAAGTGTCCCCCATTCTGTAACTCTGCATTTGGTTTCTTTTCCCTAGGTGCAGCACTTGGCATTATCCCTATTAAATTTCATGATGAAGTCAGAACTGCTGCCACTGCCACTGGAACAAGAGCTGGAGGAGTACCTCTATTGTAATTCCCAGACAAAAACCTGGTTCAAACAACATGATAACCCACACTCAAGGTTGAATATGGGTTGAATGTGGGTTGTTGTTGAACCATGAGTTGTTGTGTTGTCTGAATCCAGCAGCGATAAAAAAACGTAGTTTGTTAACCACAAACAACCCATGAAGAAAACCCAGGGTTTGTTGTTGGGTTGTGAACTGTGGGTTGTTCATGGTTAACAAACCATGGTTTCTTATTGCGGCTGGGTTCAGACAACGTGACAACCCATGGTCCAGCAACAACCCACAGTTCAACAACAACCCATACACAACTTTGAGTGTCGGTTATATGTTGTATGAACCCTGTCATCATCATAGCCACAGATATGAACTCAAAATGCAGGGGTGGGCAGTTTGCTGCGCTCCAGATATTTTGGCCTACAACTCCCACCTTGCAGGAAAAAAGGCAGGATATAAATGTAATTTTTTTTAAAAAAACAACACCCTTCATCTTTGGCTATGCTGGCTATGGCTGATGGGAGTTTTAGGCCAAAACATCTGGAGGGGCCACAAGTTGCCCACCCCTGCCATAATGCAAAGCAAAGGAAAAGCTTACACAGCGTCCAGCTTAAGGCTGGCCAACAGCCAGCAGCTGGCCTTGCTTCTGGGAGCACTGCCAAAAGTCCAGCTAAGATTAGATTAAGGGAACTGGGTTGCCTGCTTGCAGAGGGAAGAGTAGAACAAGCGTAGTCTTACAATCGTAGGAATCAAGCCAAGAGTGTCATACAAAAGTCCAAGGGTCAAGCAGAGGCATCATCAGGGTCAGTCCAAAGTCAGGTCCAGGAATCAAGGCAGGGTTCAGGAGCAAGGTCAGGAATCAGGAACAAGAGTCAAGGAAGACATTGTTTCCCGATACCCAGGCTTCAGTGAGTGAGGGTTTTTATACTGCCTGCTGCCTGGGCACGCCCGTCCCGCAGCTGGAGCTCCTCAGCAGCAGGCTGATTATAAAAGCCTCAGGAGGCCGACATCCTGGTTTGCAGCCGGACGCTGTGTCGAGGGGCCTGCATCTGTTCCTGCCTTCTCATCCTCATCCTCTGTCTGGGACTCGGGACCTGTACCATCTCCACCTCTGATTCTGACTCCTCCCGGGCTGGGGAACTCCCACGGGTCATGCCAGAGGGGCCTGCCAGCTCTTCAGCTGCCCGGTCCATCGGCCCTGTCTGGAGCAACAGTGTCTGAACTCTGCTCCTGAGGAGTGTCCAGGGCCCTGGGTGAATCACACTTGTCCTCAGTTGGAGGATTCCTGGAGGGGGGTCGTGACACACAGAGATATACCACAATCAGACTATATTTCCCACTATGCAATGTAAAAGAAGAGAAAACACAATGCAGTGCAGATTATTATGGGGGCACTGCTAGCTGTGTGCATGTACAGGGTTCTGGGATAGATTTTGGAATGGGAAGTGGAGGAAGTGGAGTTGAGCTAGAAAAAACAATTGAACAAGTGGAGTAAATATGGAGTGGTCACAGTGGTTTTCAGACAAAAATCTAAATCTAAATGAAAAAGAAGAAATCGATCCTCTTATGTTTCAAAATCTATATGCAAATTCTCTTTAGCGTCTTGTAAGACAATCTGGAGAGGGACCAAAGCATGAAGCAAATTCATCACAATGGGTTGAAGATGACTCAGCGTTCAGATGGTGACAGCCTGGGTTCAGAAAGCCATTAATCACTCAAAAAGGCACCAGCAGAATGCACTTTGCAGATGCTAAGGCAGCTAAGAAATATGTTGCTAGCACTACAGCATAGTCCTTAGAAATTATCCACATGCCAATTGGTCATCACTTTTGGTGAAAGATTAATGTTGTAACCCATACCCAGTAACAAGTTACATGCAAATGTGCGCAATGAATCCCCAACAAATGTGTGGTGGCTGTGTTTTTTGTTTTTATGAAACATGCATCTCCAGCTGTGTTGGGGGTTGGAAAATGCTGGCTCAGCTTGTCTGAGCGTGGAAAGCTAAGCAGGGTGAAGCCTGGTTATTACTTGGATGGGAGACCCCTCCCCTAGTTTCCTGCATTGAGCAGGGGGTTGGACTTGATAGCCTTGTAGGCTCCTTCCGACTCTATGATCTATGAAATCTATGTTCAGTGGAGAAAAGGTTAAGTACCTTGTCCTCCCTGTCCCAAACCTGCAACCTCCTGTGAGGTACATAGGAGCAGGGTGCTTGGTATATTATATATGCTGGGGGCTGGGGGCAGATGGGAAATCCCAGGGATCAGATTGAGTTTCTGGGCCAGCAGTTGTCTATCCCTAATATAAATGTTTGCATTCAGATGAGGTATACCAACAGCTACTCTGGTGATGTTTGTATCTGTTCTGCATTCTGACAGCTCTAGCATTTACTAGTGCAAATCTTTAGGTTCAGTGTACTGATCCTGCTGTTAAACTCAAATGCAGTGGTGTATGAATGGTATCAATTGCAGTAAATATATAGCACCCTTTCCACGCTAATTTTAAAAAAGCAAACCATGTAAACCAAATATTAACTGAACATAGGAAAACCCGAGGACAAACTGCTATAATGAATCATAACTAAACGTTATAGCCCTATTAGGCTAATGAGAGCAATGCATCTATACCACATTTATTTGTAGCACCCTTCCTCCAACAAGTAAAGGATACAATAGATGGTTCCTCTTTTTATCAAGTTTGGCTGAGATGCAGTGACAGGCCCAAGGCAGCCTAGAGAGCCTCATGCCTGAGTGTCCCCAGTCTAACACCATAACTCTATACAGTATGCTATAGATGAAACAGCACTCCACATCAATTCAGTGTGTTTTTAAATTAGAGAAAAAATATTTTTCCAGATCACTACTGGAGGAATATGGTGTTTTTTAGGCTTGCTGATTATTATTATTATTATTATTATTATTATTATTATTATTATTATTATTAGAAACTTTTTTAATTGAAAAAACCAGCTATTTTAAGCGTCTTTCCTGTTTTGATCAGGCCCTGTTTGGGGTTCCTTCATGCCCTTTGTTCTTGTTTAATTTTCTCTTGAAGAATGATTTTCCCTCTTTCTTTCTTCCCCTGTTTGTATATTTCATATAATCTTTTCCATTCCTCATCAGCCAGGTTGCTGTTTACAAGCTTTCAACTCCTTGTCATCAATAGGCTGCTGTGGATGACAGACAGCATGAATGTTGGCACACTCCCATTCTCCTCTTTGCCTTTCCCAAATGGTAATTAAAACACACTCATACTGCAGAAGAAAACCTACAGATTTGCTTTACTTTACCCTAATAAGAGAGCAATTAAGGCACAGAAGCGCATGAGACACAGCAGCAACCTTAACCCATTGTGAGAAGGAGATTTCTCCTTCTCCCATTGTCTTCTCCCTGTCTTCTCCCTAATGTCTGCTGTCAGCAGACATTAGGGAGAAGACAGGTGCTCCAAAAGGAGCACCTATCTTCTATCTTCACCCCATCTCCAATCTATTTCCTATCTCTAATCTTAGGGCTCAATCCTATGCATGTTTAGACAGGAAAAAGTCCTATAACTATCAGCATTCCCCAGCTAGCGTGGCTGGCTGGGGATGCTGGGACTTGTAGGGCTTTTTCTCTGGCTGCCCATAGCCCCCCAAACTCGGAGGCTTACGGGCATCCTATGGAGGGTGGGAGCAGTGCAGAGGCAGTTTGCCTCCATGCTCCCCCCACCCTGCAACTCAGGCAGCGTTAAAGAAACCCCCTCAAGAAGGGATGAGAGGCACAACGGGCAGTTCACGGGAAGCCATCTTTATTCAGAACGACACGCGTCAGAGGGTGAGCGAGCGAGGCAGGTCAGCTCTGCCACACAAAGGCAGCGGTTCACCTTATGTACACTCACAAAGTGCGAGTCTGAGCATGCTCAGTACTACAGCTCACTTCTTCCGGCTCGGTGCCAGTAGTCAGTACACCAGTGAGTTGTTCTTTACATTCCTTGATCATGCCCTTTTTATTCTGCTCATGTGCTAATCTCCAATCAGTTGGCTGTTAGGCAACCAATTACAGCAGGAAATCTCTTCAGTGCCTGCAAATGCACCTAAGTCAGTATGTTTTTCGTCATTATTATTATTATTATTATTAATAATAATAATAATAATAATAATATTTATTTATCGCCCATCTGGCCGGCCACCGGCCACCCTGGGTGATGTACATAGAATAAAAACAATAAAATACATTTAAAACAATATAAAAATTTTAAAATTTTAACCCACCCCATATTCCCGCCTGAACAACCAGGTTTTTAATGAGCGACGGAAGCTCAGCAGAGAGGGGGTATCTTGATTGCAACCCTGTGTCTGCTATGCACCTCTCAGTGAATTATTGGAAAGATGATTAACTAATCCCATCATTCATATGTTTGCCTTATCTCATCATTAGACAGCCAATTTCGGCCATCTAACTGAGGCGCCTTGGAGCGGGTGGGAAGGAGGCTTAGGCACCACGAAGATATTTCGTATCATGGAAGTGCCAGTCTCCTCCCCCACCCCTCGGAACACCCCATAAATCTGTCTCCAAGGTTGTATTTGCAGCTTTGGAGCCACAGCCGGGACAGTTCTTTCCACACCAGCTGCGGGGGAGGGGGGCGCTCTGAGTTTGGAGTCCCAGCTCTGACCTTGGAGTGACTTTCTGAGGTCAGAGCTGGGGGACTCCTATCCTGGGGGACTCCTATCTCCTGTCTAGCGGCCATAGGATTGCGCTGCCTGTCTCTTAAAAATGAGTTCCAGTCAGTGGTGGCTCATGGACAATCTTACTGGTGGGGCAGACAGTAGGTCAGCAGAGGCAGAGCCAAGGGGGTCACAGGGGTGGAGCCAACTATACCTAGTTTGTAACACAGCGTTCTCTCTTGCAAACCCCAGGATTGCAGCCCAAAAAAATTCCTCATCCCTCCCTATTCCTTTTTCCTTGCGTGTCGTGTCTTTTTGGATTGTCAGCCTGTGGGCAGGGATTGCCTTCTTTACTGATTATTTGTAAGCTGCTGCAGGAGCCTTTTGGGCTGAGGAGTGGGATAATACTCTAAACTAAGTAAATATATAAATACGTAGTTTTAAATAAATATTTTAAAAATAAAAAAGATGAGCATCTGTAATCTATGTGCCCAGCTGGCTGCTCCCAGACTATATTAAAAAGAAGAAGAAGTGGGAAAGGATGCTACAGCAACCAGCAGCAACCTTGATAGGCCCCAGCATGTCCATATCAGAGAATAATAGAATCATAGAAAGGTAGAGTTGGAAGGGGCCTACAAGGCCATCGAGTCTAACCCCTTGCTCAATGCAGGAATCCAGGTCAAAGCAGCCCTGACAGATGGCTGTCCAGCTGCACCTTGAATGCGTCCAGATTGGGAGAGCCCACCACCTCCCTAGGTAGTTGATTCCACTGTCTTATTGCTCTGACAGTCAGGAAATTTTTCCTGATGTTTAGGTGGAATCTAGGTTCCTGTAACTTGAGCCCATTATTCCGTGTCCTGCAAACTGGGATGATCGAGAAGAGATCCTGGCCCTCCTCTGTGTGACATCCCTTCAAGTACTGGAAGAGTGCAATCATATCTCCCCTCAGTCTCCTCCTCTGAAGGCTAAACATGCCCAGTTCTTTCAGTCTCTCCTCATAGGGCCTTGTTTCCAGTCCCTTTATCATCCTTGTTGCCCTCCTCTGAACCCTCTCCAGTTTGTCTACGTCCTTCTGAAAGTGTGGTGCCCAGAACTGGACGCAGTACTCAAGATGAGGCCTAACCAGTGCCGAGTAAAGGGGAATTATCACTTCCCGCGATTTGGAAGCAATACTTCTATTAATGCAGCCCAAAATAGCATTTGCCTTCTTTGCAGCCGCATCGCTTTGCTGGCTCATATTCAGTTTGTGATCTACAACAATTCCAAGATCCTTCTCACTTGTGGTATTGTTGAGCCAAGTGTCCCCCCAGCATGTACTTAAGAACTGAGAATGATGAAATTAAAAGTGTGTTACTTTAGCGTAATCATGTCACTTGGTGGTGGGGTGGGCCCAGCACTCAACTCGCAGCGCATGAGCCGAGGCTAACGTGAGCACCAGCTGAGGTGCTCGCTGGACTTCTGGGTCCCCGGCTCTATGTTGTTTACATAGAAAATGGTGTAAGATATGTTAAAAAATGACCGTGATTTGCGCAAGTTATGCAAATCGCGACCGTATTTATTTATTTATTAATTACATTTATACCCCGCCTTTTCTCCTGCAAGGAACTCAAGGCGGCTTACATAATCATCCTCCTCCTCTCCATTTTATCCTCACAACAACCCTGTGAGGTAGGTTAGGCTGAGAGTCAGTGACTGGCCCAAAGTCACCCAGTGAGTTTCATGACCGAGCGGGGACTAGAACCTGGATCTCCCGAGTCCCAGTCCAGCACTCTAACCACTACGCCACACTGGCTCGTATCTTATGCAATTTTCTACATAAACAACGTAGCGCCAGAACCTGGAAGTTGCTTCCCCAGCTCAGCTCGTGAGAACTTGAGTTGAGCGGGGGGAAACGTAGGGCGAGCTGAGCTCGGGGGGGGGGGGGTTGAGCCCGGTGAGTTTGCCGGACTTCCACCCCCCGCAATCAAGCTACGCTCACAGCGCAACTTGGTGGGTGATCTCACTTGGTCATATTAGCCTTCTGTGGTTTAAGGCATCTTTGGCAAATTCTATACATGTCTACTCAGAAGCATATTCCCAGGCAAGTGGGTACCGTATATGCTTGCAGCCTCAATTGTAATAGCCACTGCCACCCCCCAAGAAAGAAGGAAAGAAAGGGGGGGAAGAGGAAGGATTGATAATTACAATGCAATTATCTCCTGGTGAGAGTACATGGGATTGCAGCCTAAATTTAAAAAAATAGTAAACTTCTTACATGTAATGGAAACATGACCCATAAATATAATATCTAGCCACTCCCCCACCCACATTCTGTCTTCATAGACTGCTTTACCCACCAGCAGGAAATGTCATAAGAGATCTTTTGATCAAAATATCACCTCATGATACAGTTGAAATGTAAATATCACATCCAGACAGACAGCCCCCCCTCCCCCAAACTCTGTCTTTACTCACCAGCAGGAAAAGATCAACAGAGCATGCATACACTCACCCAATTACATACCACGTCAAACATACCAGTTAAAAACATTAATTTACGTTGCCCAGTGTTTTTAAATGCAGAAAAAATGTACAAGCATTACAAGCCTGACCTACAACTGATTTTAACTTCCAACCAGTACAGAATGTAAGGCTGCAATCCTATACACACTTACCTGGGAGTAAGTCCCATTGAACTCAATGGAGCTTACTTCTGAGTAGACATGTATAGGATTGCACTGTAAAAATAGCAGCAGTAGCAAAAGAAAAAGAATGAAAGTAAATGACTTATAAACCCCATTTTGGGGGATGCTTGAATCTGAGGTGAGCTGAGGTGGCGTCCGTGTCTGGCCACTGCCCAGCAAGCACAGCACACACAGTCTCACACAAACAGTATTTTATAAAAGATTATGATTGTGATCTCGTTGCAGTTACTTGCTCTCCTCTCTCTGCTAAGCTCAAGAAGAAAAGAGCCTCTTCCTTCAGAGCAGGATGCTCAACCCAACAATAATACAATAGCATTGTGCAGCAGCACTTTTTCACTTCCAGACAACAGAATTGGCTGGTGAGTAAGTTTGAAGACAGACACGTAAAGAGCCCCAATGGAAGCAGCAGTCACAGCACTCCCCCCTTCCCCTCAGTGGCCATGGGGATTGGGTTAAGCTATACATGCTTCATGGATTTAGAAGCTACATAAATAATCACCCCAAATACATATCATTCAACGAGTGTGTCTTTCTCTGTTTCTCACCCTTCTCTTCTTCTCCTTCTCAAACAATTAGTCTGTCCAGACACATTATATATACAGTGGAACAAAGAGAAACTGAGGCTGCTCCTGTTCTCTGTGACTGTCTCTGATCTCCCTCCCTGGATCCTTGCATTGCGCAGGATCCAGTCATGTGGTATGGTGTAAGTAAGATGCGGTGATTTTGCAGATGTTTGATTGGCTGAGGGCTGACTCCCCTTTGCCCTTATAGCCATGAGAGAGATGAAAGGAGGGAGAACAACCAATCAGTTTTCGCTCTCCAGCTCACAGCCAGAGGGCACTCTTGAGTAATCCAGGCTTTTGGCAGGCAAAGGAACAGGCAGCCCTGGCCCCTCCCTGAAAGGCATACTCTTCCCCTACAGGCATTTGCAAAGAAAAAAAGTAGTTCCTGGGGGAATGTTCTGAGGATGTGCAACTTATGGCACATGCCCAGTGTTCCCCCTAACCAAAGCAGGAAGTAAGGAAGAACAGTGTTGCACTGCTGCTGCTTGCCACTTTACATTGCATCCTATGGAGGGAAACCAGGTCTGGGACACAAGCAATGAGAAGCAGGTTAGGCAGGATGGGTTAGGTGGGGCTCCGCCCCTTTGCCCTGTATGATGAGCCTCCACTGGTTCCAGTCAGGAGCAAGATGGTGCCATTTTTATTTTTTTGCTTCAGGTGCAAAAATGCCTCAGTTTGACACTCAAATAAAGGACTGAAGGTGTGTGTGTGTAACAAAAAGACCTGCCAAATTTGTGACTGTTGCTGCTGCTGCTGTTATTATTATCATTATTATTATTGACTAAGTGCCCATAATTATGATGGATGGGATTATATATGGAGACAGAGCCTACATATTGCAGGGGCAATTTGTGGGGTGGAGGGATCACAATGCATGGTCACTTTTGGTGAATGCTGGGTCACCTGTTCTCAGAACTGGTAGGCAGATATCCCCCACACACAATTCAGTCCCTCTCCCTAGTGTAGTTTTCCCCCTCATGTATGGCAGCAACTCACTTACACTGGAGAAAGTAAAGCAAACATTTGGGGACATCCCTGGAATGGATGCTTAATCTGCCCATAATGAGCTCAGTGTCTGGAGCTGAGGGTCACGTCTGGCCCTATCACTACTGTGTTTCAGATTGCAGTCCAATTACTTTATTCCATAGAACTCAACATAGACTAGCTTGGTTCTCAAAGGCATCTTTTCTGCATTGCTCCACACTGAACTTCAACCTACATGTTAAGCAGAGTTTGATGATTCTTTCCTCCACTCTCTCTTAACCCAAAGCAGCCAGCGAATAAAAGATGGGCAATCAGGAAGAGGGTACTTATCCCTTTCCCTTCTGGCCCTTTTAAAATCCAAAATCTGCTCCCCACAGAGATGTAATTGTTAGAGATCAACAGGAGAGGACAGAAACCTGAAGAAGCAAGTCACAATAACATTAAAAAAAAAAAAAAAAGACACCTACAAAATTTCCCCAGCACACATTGAGCAATTTAAAACATGATGGTGACTAAGGTGATGGGGTGGGGGGAACTGGCCACATTCATTACTTATTCTTAACCATCCTTAACTGTGCAACTCAGTTGTTGACACACATCTTATTCTGCTTATTCCAATACAGAAAAGGTAATTCAATACATTGCATTTCTCCTGCATTCCTGCCTTCTCTAATGTACATCAAGTTTGGATTTGGATTCTGTTGTGATATGTATCACCAGCTGAAGCACATTGTTTACACATGGAAAGGAACAGAATGGCTGTAAACAAGTTTGTTATGTCTTTCTAGGTTCCCGTGTTTTTCACATGGGAAGCTAGACCGTGGGAGCAATATGAGCTAGTCACATGGTTTGTATGTTCTGATGACGTGCTAACTTGTTTTTCTGTCTGAAGCCATCTTCGAGAGAAGCTGGACTGCTTTCTCTCTTCTCCTTTGTTCTTCTTGCTGGACTTTGTTACTGCAACAATGTAACGTCTTTGCTGAGGTGGAGTGAAGCTCAACTTACTCCACTGGATGTAATGCTTGCTATGCATTTATACTCTGCAGATGGACTGTAACTAGGAAATGTATACTCTGTAGAACTTTACTTGCTAAGTGAATAAACAGGTAGAATTAGACCTGTGGTGTTCCAGAGTGTTTCCTGACTCCATGGATTAATCTGCAACGGGGAAGCTGGAAGCAGTCTAACAACAAGGCTGACTGGGCTGGAGAAACTGGCACAACACACTGCACGCTGCGCAAGGGGGGAGGTGAGATCTGGAAGATCTGTGTGTGGAATTTCAGGCTCTGCTAGCACACAGAGACAGGATTTTAATTCTCCCAACTCGCACACACTCTGCTCAAAGATTTAACCTCTTCAGATTCTGGAACCATGGGCTACACTTCCTGGAAGATGGACTGCTGGCAAAGGATGGGTTGCACCTCACAAGGACTGGGAAGAATGTGTTTGGCCACAGTATGAGGAACTTAATCAGGAGGGCTTAACTGAATCCAACAGGGGAGGGAGACATAAACTTGGGGTACCATTAGAAGAAGGCCTCTGTGCCGCAACGGAGAGAACAGCTCCAGCAGTGCCCAATGATAGTCTACCACAAAATGTAGGGAAAAAGTCGGACTATAAAGCACATAGTCTTCTATGTCTCTATACTAATGCCCAGAGTATGGGCAACAAACAGGACGAATTTGAACTCTTGATACATGAGGGCAAATACGACTTGATAGGGATAACTGAAACCTGGTGGGATGACTCCCATGGCTGGAATACAGAAATTGAAGGGTATAACTTGTTCAAAAGGAACAGAAGCAACAGAAAGGGAGGTGGAGTTGCGCTGTATGTTAAAGATAGGTTTCTCTGCACAGAGATACAGGAAGAGGAGCTTGGCAGCCCCATTGAGAGCATCTGGGTTAAAATAAAGGGGGCAAAGGATAAGACGAACATGGCGGTTGGAGTCTACTACCGACCAACCAATCAAGGAGAAGACGAGGATGAAACTTTTGAAAAGCAAATTGCAAATGTTTCAAGGAGGCATGATGTGGTAGTAATGGGGGACTTCAATTTCCCTGATATCTGTTGGGAGACTTATTCAGCCAAACATGGCCCCTCCAAGAAATTCCTGAGTTGTGCTGCTGATAACTTCCTCCTACAGAAAGTGGAGGAAGGAACTAGAGGAGCGGCTATCCTTGACCTGATTCTAACCAACAGAGACGAGTTAGTGGATAAAGTGGCAGTTTCGGGAACTCTGGGGGAAAGTGACCATGCTATACTTGAGTTCTTGATTCTAAGGGGAGCAAAAGCTGAGTGTAGCCAAACACGTACCCTGGATTTTAGGAAAGCCTAAAATCCAGGGTAAAATCCAGGCTAAAATCCATTGTTCTGAGTTTTAACAAACTCAGAACAATGATAAGTAAGGTCCCATGGCAAGCGACTCTAATGAGAAAAGGAGCCCAGGATGGGTGGGAGTTTTTAAAAAGGGAATTTTAAAGGCACAATTGCAAACAATTCCCACAAGGAAAAAAAGCAGAGGGCAACAGAAGAAGCCAATGTGGCTTCACAATAAACTCAAAGATGACCTGAAAACAAAAAAGGACACGTATAGGAAGTGGAAGGAAGGCCAGGATACAAGGGAAGAGTACAGGCAGGTAGCACAGAACTGCAGGAATAGTGTCAGGAAGGCTAAAGCTGAGAATGAGCTAAGGTTAGCGAGGGATGCTAAACACAACAAGCTTTCTTCAGATACATGCATAGTAAAAGACAGAGGAAAGAACTGGTGGTTCAACTATGCAATGAGGATGGCAAATTGATAACAGAAGACAAAGAAAAGGCAGAAGTGTTCAATTCTTACTTCGGCTCGGTCTTCTCCCAAAAGAGGGTCTATGACCCCCCTGGCAAACCTGAAGTGCAGACTGTAGGGGCAGGATTGCAGCTTGAGATTGATAGGCAAATGGTCAAGGAGCACCTGATTACTCTGAATGAGTTTAAATCTCCAGGGCCTGATGAACTGCATCCTAGAGTAATAAAGGAACTGGCAGAAGAACTCTCAGAACCACTGTCTATTATCTTTGAGAAATCATGGAGGACAGCTGAAGTGCCAGATGACTGGAGGAGGGCAAATGTTGTTCCCATCTTCAAAAAGGGCAAGAAGGAAGAACCTGGGAACTATAGGCCAGTCAGTCTGACATCAATCCCTGGGAAAATTTTGGAGCAGATTATAAAGAAGTCAGTCTGCAAGTACCTTGAAAACAATGCTGTGATTACTAGAAGCCAGCATGGATTTGTCAAGAACAAATCCTGCCAGACTAATCTGATCTCATTTTTTGATCGGGTAACCTCCCTTGTGGACTGTGGGAATAATGTGGACATCATATATCTGGACTTCAGCAAAGCTTTCGACAAAGTGCCTCATGATATCCTGATTAGCAAGCTAGCTAAAAGTGGGGCTAGATGGAACAACTATCAGGTGGATCCACAATTGGCTACAGAATCGGATTCAAAGAGTGCTTATCAATGGTTCCTTCTCAAACTGGGGAGAGGTAACGAGCGGGGTCCCGCAGGGCTCGGTCCTGGGCCCAGTGCTCTTCAACATTTTTATTAATGACTTGGATGAGGAGGTACAGGGAATGCTTATCAAATTTGCAGATGACACAAAGTTGGGTGGAACAGCTAATACTCTGGAAGACAGAAACAAAATTCAAAGTGACCTCGATAGGCTGGAGCGCTGGGCCGAAAACAACAGAATGAAATTTAACAGGGATAAATGTCAAGTGCTGCACCTAGGGAGAGGAAACCAAATGCAGAGTTACAGAATGGGGGACACTTGGCTCAACAATACTACAAGTGAGAAGGATCTTGGAATTGTGGTAGATCACAAACTGAATATGAGCCAGCAATGCGATGTGGCTGCAAAGAAGGCAAATGCTGTTTTGGGCTGCATTAATAGAAGTATAGCTTCCAAATCGCGGGAAGTGATAATTCCCCTTTACTCGGCACTGGTTAGGCCTCATCTTGAGTACTGCATCCAGTTCTGGGCACCACACTTTAAGAAGGACATAGACAAACTGGAGAGGGTTCAGAGGAGGGCGACAAGGATGATAAAGGGACTGGAAACAAGGCCCTATGAGGAGATACTAAAAGAACTGGGCATGTTTAGCCTTCAGAAGAGGAGACTGAGGGGAGATATGATCGCACTCTTCCAGTACTTGAAGGGATTTCACACAGAGGAGGGCCAGGATCTCTTCTCGATCATCCCAGTTTGCAGGACACAGAATAATGGGCTCAAGTTACAGGAATCTAGATTCCACCTAAACATCAGGAAAAA
This sequence comes from Shinisaurus crocodilurus, assembly GCA_021292165.1. NCBI lineage: Eukaryota > Metazoa > Chordata > Lepidosauria > Squamata > Shinisauridae > Shinisaurus > Shinisaurus crocodilurus. The sequence continues at coordinate 187,633,961 of CM037879.1, forward strand.
ATTCCTGACTGTCAGAGCAATAAGACAATGGAATCAACTACCTAGGGAGGTGGTGGGCTCTCCCAATCTGGACGCATTCAAGGTGCAGCTGGACGGCCATCTGTCAGGGCTGCTTTGACCTGGATTCCTGCATTGAGCAGGGGGTTGGACTCGATGACCTTGTAGGCCCCTTCCAACTCTACTTTTCTATGATTCTATGATTCTAAGTTTTACTACATTACTTTAAAACAATGTCTGCTTTGGCCCTTAAACAAAGAGGTTTGAGAAAAGAAACAGGCTTTGACTGGGTTCGCACAACATGACAACCCATTGTGGGTAACTAGCAAAAGAACAGCAAGAGGGAACTCCTGACTCCACCCAGATACAATAAGTCCGGTGCCACCTAGTGACTAAACTAGAAAATGACACTATCCACACATCTTCCCCCTTTTGGTTAAAGCAGGGGTGGGCAACTTCAGGGGGGTCTAGCAGCCATTTTGCTCCCCACCCCACCCCTCCACAGGCCACATTTTGGCCACTGCTGCCAAATTTGGCAGCAACAAAATAATTGGTTGGCTTCATCGAATTTTGGTGGCAAACCACTATGGACGGCAAAAATGGACACATTTAGCTTGTTTTCAATCTAAATTTGCCTGTTTTAACCTTCTATAACAGATTGCTGCTGAAATTCAATGGCAAACTGCCATTTTTTTGCCACTGCAAATTTCAGCAAGGCACTGGGGGAGGTGGGAGACATGTTTTGCCCACCCCTGGTTTAAAGAAACAGCAATTAAATAAATCAACACTGTTGAAATGTTTGGTAGTTCAGATAAACAGTCATCTCTAAATCTTCCAAATATTTCAACCAGAGCAACTGATGATCTCTGAGTAGTAACATCACTGTCGGCCTTACAAGATTGCTCAGTGTCTCATAAGATGAACTTGGGTTTTCAGGTACTACTTGTATATTTGGTGATTGTACCCTCTCAGGAATGGGAAGAAAATGTCACTTTTCTGTTAAGCATTCCACATTCACTCTCAACAGAATATAAACTAGGTGTTCCATTTTTTTCTTTGTAAAGTAACTGGCTCTGCCATGCTTTTTCTCCATTAAGTTTGATATAAACTCTCTCCAGACTCTAAACATGGTGGTTGTCTTCTCACACTGAATTGTTCCAATTATAAAAATGCCCATAGCCTCTCTTAGCTTTGTAATCTGAAGCAGCAAGCTTTCCAGGTAAATCCAGTTTGGACTGAGATTATTCTCTAGAGTTCAAATGGGTGTTCTCATTTGTCTTCCCATTGTCTTCCAAATTCTGCTGGGCTATATCCAGTAGATATCAGTGTTGCTGACCTGTAGCTTAATGGAGCAATATGCAGGTCATTCTGTATGAAAATTTTCTTTGCAGTCTGTATTGCTCTCTGCCCTCCCATTTGTTTGAGGATAGTGAAAGCTAGTGGTAATATGGCAAAAGTTGTAAGAAAAGGACTTCATGACTGGAATTCTGCTGCCATAAATTGGGTTGCACTTTCAGTTACAAGTTAATCTGGAATGCCAAACAACCAAAGCAAACAAATGTATTTTTTAAAAAACCAATTAACTGAGCAACAACACTGTAGCAAAGAATGTCAAACAAGGGAGGTATACCTGTATAGCAACCAAATAGTGTTGAGTTTCCAATACGCACACATCAGCTGCTAGCCTTTTCTAAGGTCTATTACAGGGGTGGGCAACTAGTGACCCTCCAGAAGTTTAGGGCCATTTATTTATCTAATATCCCACCTTTCCACCGAAAATAGCACTCAAGATGATTAAAAATGGCAACTAAAAATGACACTCAAGGTGGTTTACAATTCCCATAATCTCTCACCATTGGCTATGCTGACTAAAACTGATGGGAGTTATAGGCCAAAACATCCGGAGGGCCACAAGTTGCCATCCCTGGTCTACTGTATAAGGGTGTAGTCATTAAGAGAGCAATCCTATGGTCCCTGGCCAAGTGTTTCAGGGACCATAAGATTGTTTGGATTCCCCCTTCCAAGGTCAGAGATAGCGCTACAACCTTGAAAGGGGGAGTCAGAGAACCAACCCTCTTCCCCTGTCCCCCACACAGCTGGTTCAGAAAGAGGAGGGAAGGGGGCGTTCCAGTGGACAGAGTGAGGAGGAGATCAGAAAGGCCAGGATGTGAGTTCTCCTGAGCCTCTTCCAGCCTCCTCTCCTCCTCCTCCAAAGCACCTTCTCTAGAAAGGCTAAAAAGCCCATCTAGCAAAATCTGCAGGGTGGGAGGATGGGGGGGGTGTAGATTGCCCCCACCGTTCCTCCTGCCCTGCACTGGATGATTGGAGTTCAGGGGCTCCGAGTTCAGGGGTTTCTGATCATTGAGGGCACAATTCCATTGTGTTGGACAATGCTGCACAGTTCCATTGTTGAAGAAGTTTCTTCTACGGTTGTCACAGGATAAGAACATACTCTTTATGTTATTTCCAGTACCACGCCACCATACTGGGAGGGTTCGCACAACACAATATGCCACACTGCATGAAAGCTACGCAGTGTGGCATATAAGGCATCCTCCCCCCATAGTCCTCCCATGGGTATCCCAGGGGGCACCGCAGGAACACCGAGGTTTCCCCCCTCCCTGCTGCTGCTTGTAAGTGGTGGCGGGGAGGTGGGGAATGGGGGAACGGCCATCGCTTCAATCTATGAGTAGCCTGAAGTGATATCCGCTGCTGCACCCAGCTGAAAGGGCTGGCCCCCATGGTGTGCAATGGTGGGAGCCTCTTCTACACCAGCACCAGCGCCCCAAAATGGCTGGCAGGAGCGGCAGGGAAGAGAAGGTAGCTCCAGCCAGCTCCTCTTCCCCACCACCCTTGCCAGTCTGAAACAGCAGGCGGGGATTGCGGGGACACTGCCTGCTGCTGATCCCAGCAAAGTGGGCTTGCTCGCAAGCAAGCCTGCTTTTCCAGGATTGCAAGTGGCAGCCCTGTGCTATTGCCAATCTGAGCAGAGTGGAATTCCACACGAGCATGCCTGCTGTGTCAGGACTGGCAGCTGTGGCGCCAGATGTGGGGGGAGCCGAGCCACACTGTGCCGTGCTTGGCCAACTCACAAGTTGGCCAAGCACAGTGCAGCTTCCGACAGCCACCCCAAGTGATACTTGGGCACTTCGGGGGAGGCTGTCGGTGGCGCTCACCCAGCAGCCACTTGGCAAAAGTCACAAGGATTTCTTGCTGCTCTTGCCAAATGGCTCTGCAGCCATTTGGGTTACCCTGGGGCAGGGCTCTCCAACCTTGGATCCCCAGATGTTGCTGGACTACAGCTCCCAGAATCCCTTGCCATTAGCCATGCTGGCTGGGTATGCTGGGAACTGTAGGCCAGCAACATCTGGGGACCCAAGGTGGGAGAGCCCTGCCCTAGGGGTTGTCATGTGTTTGGCATGCTCACAGCATTTGGTTAGACCTTAATATCCTTCGTGGATGAGGTCTAGGATTTCTTTCCTCATTGACTGTGGTATTATACAACTCCCTTTTGTTATGAAGCCTTCTAATTAAGTGCCTTGTCTTCAGTAATCAAAGTACTGTCTAGTAATCCCTGAAGCATTGCTAAGATATTTAAGTTATCCTGATTTCAGCAATTATTCATAGATATAGAGTTGGAAGGGGCCTACAAGGCCATTAACTCCAACCCCCTGCTCAATGCAGGAAACTAGAGGAGGGGTCTCCCATCTAAGTAATAACCAGGCCTGACCCTGCTTAGCTTTCCATGCTCAGACAAGCTGAGCCAGCATGAGCTACATGGTAACCTAACTGATATAGTGTAAGATCTGATGATGCCTATTTTCAGATGCTGCTAGAGAAGCATGCAATATTTTGTGGCTATTGATTTGAGTATACTCAGTCCTTGTTGGACTCTTTGGGAGGGGTACCCACTTCGGTTATATATTATATATATATATATATATATATATATATATATTTGTACTTTTGCAAACCTTGGAGTTTCCCCAAGCATGTTAATACCTCCATCAGGATTCTCAGTGACCCATTTTGATTCTAGTCCTGTTGGCACTTACCTCTTGAGTTTGTTATTAGAGTGAGTGATAGTGATAAATCAGTACCTGATCAATGCCTGGGTCAATGGGCAGTTTCGGCTTTTATTGTGAGAGATTCCTACCAAGGTATCTCTCACCAGAAATACCTACTAAGTTAAAATACTAAGGCTTACTTTTCACTCAAGTGATAAATCTGTGTCTGAGCTATATTCCATTCACACAGAAAACTAGATTTAAGAGAGAAAGGTTCTAGCCTAACTTTGAGTGGGTTCTACCCTTAAAGGTGGCCTAAAAGTAATTTTAAATAAATAGTAATACCCCACAGCCCCAGTGCTAGTTTCCTATGCGGACAGTTTTTGTGTGTGTGGAGGAAAGTTCTATTATGTGAGACCAGATTTCTTGTGTGCATGGAGGAATGTTCAATTATGTGAGCCCCCAGCTGCATTGTGCAATTTAACAGCCCAAACACAGGTTTACATCCTCAGTAGTGCTCAACCTCACTGGGTGGCCTGGTCCCTTCGATGTCTCAGCCTACTCTACCTTATGAGATCATTGTGAAGAACATTGAGATGAGTGCTACAGAAATGTACAAGTAGAAATGTGACCTGGCTGGTGAAATCAAAGATTGCCAGGTATGCTGCTGGTCACAAAATGTACCTGTGTTTGGTATACGCTAGGATAGGATAGAGATCAGCAACTGGAGCCCAAGGCCAAGGGCCACACACAGAAACTGGTTGCCAAACAAATAATTGAAAGGGTTGGACCAGAAAGAATTTTGTGGCGAAATTTAATCCAATTAGTTCAATGGGGAAAGAAATGGAAGAGGAGACATGAGCATGAAAGAGAATTCACTGCATTTGAGCAGTTGGTCATGTCTAGAGAACGTATAGAAGGGAATGCATCAGCTAGAGGAATTACAAAGATGATATATAAAATGATCCAGAAATCAGAAGAGCAAGCGGAAAATCTTAAGTTAGTTTGGGATATAGATTTTGAAGAAGAAATAGCAAAAGAAGAGTGGAATAAGATATGGGATAGGCGAATATTGAAAAATATGTCAATAAGGATAAAAGAGAATTTCTATAAATTAATTTGGAGATGGCAGGGATGGGGACTCAGACTCGAGGACTCGACTCGTGAGTCGGACTGAGTCCCCCCTCTGACTCGACTCGGACTCGAGTCCCAATATTTTTAATGGGACTCGAGACTCGACTCGGGACTTGAGACCAAGGACTCTTCAACATCCCTGGGCTGTGCCAGAAGGAGTGGAGAGGAGCGTGATTGCCGGCAAAGAGCGCATGGAAGCAAGGTGTGCCGCTGCTCAGCCACTATGGACGGCTACCAGGAGTGCAGCCCCAACAGTGTGTCAAGATTTATTTTGATTGATGTGTTGCGTACTTGGGAGAGGCAGAAGAAGGACCTGAGATTACTCTGTGTGGCTGCTCTGAGTGTGGTTCCAGCAAGTTCATCACCAGTGGAGCGGGTGTTCAGTGAGGGTGGAATTGTGATGAGATCTCACCGTTCCAGAATGGGGACCAAACATTTAGAAAAAATCATGTTCCTCAAATGCAACATGGATAAGTTTTAGGAAGTACAGCAAGTTTATTTTTTAAAATCATTTTTCTAAAATGCAACCTTTCAGACATTTTGGGTTTGGCTGCCTCTGCCTGCCTGTCTGGGGTTCCCTGCCTCCTGTGCCTACCTGGTCTCTTCTTGACCAGTTCAACAGTTGAATTGTCCAAGACAAAGGCCTCTGCCTGCCTGTTTTGGGGTTCCCTGCCTCCTCTGCCTGTCTGGTTATTTTGAATTTTTCTGCCTGGTCTGTTCTTGCCAAAATCAGTTGCAGAGTTTTGAAATAAAAAGGCACACTTGTGCCTAGAATTTATTTAAACCACACATCTAAAGTAGCCTTATTTTGTTGGGAAAAAACCCCATTGATTTTAATAGGGACTCGTGGAGTCAGCTTTGGGAGTGACTCGTGACTCGTGACTCGTGAGTCATCATTTTGGACCAAGGACTCGGACTCGGACTCGAGACTCGGGTTCAAAAACTCGTGACTCGACTCATGGCTCGAGACCAAGGACTCTTCAACATCCCTGGGAGATGGTACCTGACTCCGGTGAGATTAAACAAAATAGATAACAAATGTTTTCCAATGTGTTGGAGAGTCTGTCAGGAGCTGAGTATGTATGCTCATATGTGGTGGAGTTGTAAAAATGTATTGGATTTTTGGAAAAAGATTTTTGAAGAAACATTGGAAATTATTGGTATCGATTTAGAGGTTTGTCCTAAATTAGCATTGTTATCAATAACTGAAAAGGTGGCTGGTCCTCAAAATGTTAAATAATTAATTGTAAATTTGTTAACGGCGGGTAGATTAATGATAACAAGAAAATGGAAAGTTCATCAAGTTTTCTCTATTACTGACTGGTATAAGGAAGTGTGTGGGATATGGCTTTAAATGATATGTTAACTTGTAATATCAAATGCAAAAGGGGGCAACTTAAGAAAAATAATATTAAGGATATTTGGGGATTATTTTTGGATTTTGTGTTAAATAAGGGGAAAGGGAGCATTCCAGGTCAAGATATGTTGTATTTTTGGAATAATGAATAACAATTGATTATAGAGATAGAATGTATCATTTGGTCCCGTGGTGATGGGAGCACTGTATAAGTTGTATGTATGTTATTTTAGTTGTTTTATATATTGTTTGAAAAACTTTTAAAAAATAATAAAATAAGAAAAAAGAAACTGGTTGCCAAAACAAATTCAAAAACACTGTGTGGAGGGACTAGTAGTCATGGCAACTGGGCTCGCTGGCAATTCATTTTGAGGCTGGGCTGTCTGTCTGGACTGTCACTACACAGCTCCTCCTCAAAGTGATCCTCCCATACATCTAATTGCCCACCAGGTGTCTAATAACTGGAGGTCAGCTACAGAATGTGGTTTGAGGTCAACATTTGCAGGGATATGTGGATGAGTTCATTTTTATATGGCAAAAAAATCTAATTAGAAATGGTCCAAACAGAAAGATCTTTGTTATTTTCCCGTTTGCACCATGATAGGTGTGTTGTGAACATATTTAAAGATAATTCTCCAGAACATGGCCCAGCATGAATATAATTTTAAATAGGCAGTGTCTGTGCCAAATGAGACAATCTGATTTTTATATTCTTTACATTTCTAGATGAAACTGGGTATAACAAGTCTAGCCTTATCTCATGGGATGGGTGGGTTAAACAACAAATAAATACAGCTTTTTGTGATCTATTGTTCTTAAAGCAGTTTTGTTCCGTTTCCTTCTTTCCCCCAGCCCTCCAGCTAATTTTTAGTTTTCTTTAGTAGATTGAGAAGTGCATTCCTTTAGCTTGGGTAGACATCAAAGCAATGTTAGATATATTAGCATGGCTGTTGCATTCACCTATCAGCTCAATCCAGTAAACTGATAATAAATTCAGGAGAGTTTCTGAATTGGGAAGCCTTTTAAATTGGTATTGTGTAATAGTAATTTGAGCCATGGGTCTTTCTTTATCATAATGTTCTGACCCTGTCCAATTGGCTTCTGTATGTAGAAGGGGGGGCACCTTCACCTCAGGCAGCAGAACGAGTTGGGCCAGGCCTCTTCAGTAGTGACTTCTCTGATAAAGACCTTGAGCCAATACCATCTGCCGTGCAGGTGAACAATGGTGGTACTGGTAGGGAAAACAGAGTTACAAACAGATAATTCTTACAGTGCAATCCTATGCATGTTTACTCAGAAGTAAGTCCCATTGAGTTCAATGTGGCTTACTCCCAGGCAAATTAGTTTAGGATTGCAGCCTTAATTTACATGTGATTTATTATTAATATGTTGGCTCTAACATTGTCTTTGCAATTGTTACTCTTTGCAAAAATTACTCTTTGCAATTGTTAGATGGAAGTGTAAAATAATCAAACATTGAACATGAAGTGGTATTTTGATAATACACTAAAATTAAAGATAATTAAAATTGGGGAAGGGGAGATTTAATATAGGATACGTATTCAGAATTTTGTTGTCTGGTTCCTTACTCTAATTTGTGTTTATAAATACACAATGGCAGTGAAAGATAAGTACATTGAAAGCTACTATTTCCAGATGCAACTCATTCTTTGAAGTCATTCTTCTCTGTAGATCTACGGTAGCTTTTTTATTATTATGGTGAATTTTGCCATCTGGTGACAAAACATAGAAAGTGCAGGCTTACTATGAAACAAAGGGTATATTCACAAGTGAACCAATCATGCAGGGCTCCTGACACTGGTTTAATTATCTGTGAAATTCACACACAAGGCAAGATGGATTGAGACCTACCTTGACACTGACACTTGGGTTCTCGCACTTTCTCACAGTGAGCTTCCTGAGTGAAGACAAACAAAGACAATTCAGGGGTGCCAATTCGGGGAAGGGACAAGACACAGCAAGGTCCAAAGGCCTCCTTTTGGATACATTCATTGGGTAATTAAAGGCTGTAAAAAAGCAGTACATTTTAAGAAAATTTGCTGTCATCATATTCTTTATGATATTGATAACTATATCGTATGATATGATAATGTTATAAAAACAAAATAACTCTCTCTCTCTTTAAGCAAAACCTTGTTTGAAGCAAAGGGATTTGTGCCGTTGGCATTTATTTATTTATTACATTTATACCCTGCCTTTTTTCCTGCAAGGAACCCAAGGCGGCTTACATAATCCTCCTCCTCCTCTCCACCTTATCCTCACAACAACCCTGTGAGGTAGGTTAGGCTGAGAGTCAGTGACTGGCCCAAAGTCACCCAGTGAGTTTCATGGCCAAGCGGCAACTGGAACCCGGATCTCCCAAGTCTCAGTTGAACACTCTCACCACTACGCCATACTGGTTTAACTGTATATTACACAGGACCGGTGCAAGGCAGTTTGGTGCCCTAGGCAAGATCAGATATTTAGCGCCCCCCCTTCCCACTTGAGAGTGCTGTATTTTCCCCCAAGGCGTTTCTGGCACCCCCTTTAGCCCTGCGCCCTAGGCAGCTGCCTAGTTGGCCTAATGGTAGCACCGGCCCTGATATTACAGTTGCAAACTTTCCACATCAAGGAAACCTTTTCCACTTTGGCTTGTCATTTGAGGAATACCTGCAGCATTGAAAAAATGATCCTTCAACGCCAACTTCAGTGGACCGGTCATGTTGTTCGAATGCCTGACTGCCGTCTCCCAAAGCAGTTACTTTACTCCCAACTCAAGGATGGAAAGCGGAATATCGGTGGTCAATATAAGAGGTTTAAAGATGTTCATAAGGCTAATCTAAAAAAATGCAATATAAACATCGAAAACTGGGAAGCTCTGGCCCATGAACGATCTAAATGGAGGTTGGCCTTTCACAAAGGTTCCATGGACTTTGAAGAAGCCCGAGTGCAAGGTGAAAGGGAGAAACGTGCTAAGCGAAAAGCACGTCAAATGAACCCTTTACAGGACCATCTTCTATCCGGTAACCTGTGTCCTCACTGTGGGAAGCTGTGTGGATCTAGAATTGGCCTCCACAGTCACTTACGGACCCATCGCTAGAGTCTACACAATCTTCTTTAGAATTTCCTCCTTTGATCCCGGAAGACAATCTTACTCGGTCACGAGTGATCGCCTGATGATGATGACCTGCAGCTCTACCACGAAACCGTTATGGATTGCAGAAGATTCTGAGGCATGTTTTAGTTTGCGTGGGGCATTGGCCAGGCCTGTTGTGCGTAACCATCTCCTCCTTTGTATGGAGCATGCTCTATGTACCCAACATTACCCTATGGTTGCAGGGAGGTTTGATAGTGTGTTGGCAAGTTGTCCTTCAGGGAATCTTACTACCACTGATATTTTAATTGAAGTAACCCTGATAACCTTCGGAGGAATTTCAGGGCTCCCAAAACATAGTTTGAAAACCATTGGTTTCAGGGTTAACTCTAAGCATTTTTTTTAACTGCACAAGAAGCCGGTGCAGTCCCCTACCCCCAATGCGTGAGCACCTCCCAAAAATGTTCTAATGGGGAAAAAAATAAAAATATGAAAGAGGAAAGTATAAATGAGAATGATTGGAGAAATTTAGAGAAAGAGAGACAGGAAGGAAAGAAGGAAGAAGGATAGGAAAACAAGAGAAGGGAAAATGAAGATGCCTCACAAAGATTGGGTGAGATTATCTTCCCTCCCTAAACTATAGTTGAGGACTGAGACTTCCTCCCCATAAAAGGTATAACTGAGTGGCTGAGAACCCCCTCCTCTGATTAGAACTCTGGTAGCTACAATTTATCCTTTCACAGGATGGTTGTTGTCCTGAAAAGTATGTTGAAGGTTCTGTATTGTATACTAGGGATAATAGGTTCTAAAGCTGCCACAGAATAGAGGCTCCTCACAAAATGGCAGCTCAAAAACTGCATAGCTGCATTGTTACCCTTACCGTGCAAATCTGTTGTAAGGGCTTGGGAGCAATTGGTGCAACAGGAAGATCAGGCCTGGCTTTAACAAAAAGAGATCTAATTTTCATGTTACATGGTAAAACATTTGGGAATAAATACACCAGGAATTGGTGGAGAACCTTTTAGAAGCCAGGCACTTAATAAACTAGCCATAATTGTGTCTGGTTGTCTTGTGCTCTTTGGCCAAGCTCAGCCTGGAAGACCTGGCAGTCTGCTGGGCTGGGCTGAGGCCTTGTCTCAGTCTACGAGTTTCTCTGAAAGATGTTGACTCTTGAAGAGTCTGTGCTGAACTGAACCTTCTGGAAGTCCAGTCATGTGATGTGATTCTACAGTTGTCTGGAAAGGCAAAGGACTAATACTGACAAACAGGAATAACAAGACCCCATGGACCCTGTGGATTGGAATATGACACAATAGAAATATGTGTCCTGTACTGTAGCTGCTGTTGTAATTGAGGGAAGATAGAAGAGTAGGAGTTGGAAGAAGGGGACAAGACGCCTACACAAAGAGTTGCAAGTAAACTTGGCCTGTCCTGTGTCGAGCTGTCTGTTCAAAGGGACTAGAGGGAACTCTGTTACACCAGGCTACATTTTGCTGAAAGGCTGAGAAGGAAGAAGTCAGTTCAAAGGCTGCTGAGGAGAACTGCAGCTGCTGGAGACAGTAGTTGGAGTACAGGTTGCCTTGCGAGAGTGGATCCCAGCCTTCACTAAATCACTTTGCCTTTGGAAAGAGTTTCTTGCTGGCTAAGACAAGCACAAGGTCTGTGTCTATATGGATACATTTAGACAGAAGGGGGGGGGGGAAGCAGTTATTTGGCTTTCTTTTAGCCCATATTGTTGTTGTTAATCCCTTGTATATCCTTCTTACCTAAAAATTCATTTTGGTAAATCAGTTTTAGTAAATCAGTTATACTAGAAAGAAAAATATATCACTGCAAGACTGCAAAACCAAGCTCTCTGCAATGCTGGCTTGTACCATCCAACAATGCACCACCACCACCACCACCACCACCACCTACAGCTGCTTTGCTAGCTGACATACCTCATGCACCACCTGCTGACATATACACAACTAAGCTCTCATCTCATCTGCACCTGCTAATGAACCTCTAGTGTTTGCTGAAACCAATACAATATCTCCTGCTGCACTAGCAATACTCTGAAATGCCCGACTCTGACAACAATCAGGAGAAAACTGAGGAAGCTCACAATGCTGTTGGAGATGCAGAAAGCACTACGTTTAAGCCAACCATGTCTTGGGAAGTGTCAAGTCATAAGGGTATTATGAAACCAGCTTCCAAATTAATCAAACACAGTCCAAAAGGCAACATCTTTGAATATTTTCATCAAAATTGTTTTCAAAGAGTACTCAAATGCCCCCCTGTTGCAAAAGAATGTGGGAGTATTTACAGGTATGAGACAATTCACAAGTATCTGGAACAATCCTGTCACAGTGAAAACATTAAAGCACTCCAGCTGTCAACCTTGACAGACACCTGTGGAAACCACACAGGTTTCCTTTATAGGAAAAGCAACATCCAAGGCCAAGGAAAAACTAGCAGACAAAGTTGGCAATTGGCATCCTCCTCCTGCACACTTATGGAGATGCAAAGAAACTGACTCATTTCCTGCAAGAGTATTTGTGAATAAGTTAGCATCTATTTTTTTCATATACAGTAATATCTTGGATTGCAACCATAATTCGTTCCGGAACTGTGCTTGTAATCCAAAACACTCTTATATCAAAGCGAGTCTCTGGCAGGCATGAGCGGGGCCGATTTTGGCCTGCTATGCCCGCTCGAGGCGAGCGGTTACATCCCTACACTACTTGTATTGCAAGATGTCGTTTGTTTATCAAGTCAAAATTTATTTTAAAAATTTGCTTGTCTTGCAAAACACTCTCAGACCAAGTTACTTGCAATCCAAGGTATTACTGTATTAGTGCAGAATTGGTACATAGGACTGAGATGGGCTTTCAGTACTTGACTCCAAATGCCCACAAAGAATTTATGCAATGCATTGTAGAAAGTGACAGAGACAGTCTCTGTCAAGAAATTGACAGAAGATATATTGGCACTGTCCCTGAGGTCTGATGGCACTGTGGACTGACCCAGAACTGACAAAATTTATGTAATGGTGAAAGTCATTACACAATCTGGGGATGAAAAGCAGTACTTTCTAGGTGCCAGTGAACCCTGCAGCCTCAGCACAGAAGGCATGCTGGATGCAGTTGAAGATACCTGCAGCAAGACAGTTGGACCTGCAGCAGCCAGGCACATCTTCATGCATGTATCATCCTTGGTCACAGATGGAGCATCTGTCAATAGAGATGAGAAGTCTTGGTCTGTGGACTCTCTTCCAATCCACAATGAGGAATAATGATCAAGAATTGTCTGTCCCTCTGCTGAAGTTCTGATGTGGAGTCCACTGGTCAAATCTTGCATGAATATCTACAAATAACTTAGTCAGTGAAGTTGGACACATGTTCCAGCAGCTTGTAGGGCTGAGCACATATATCCACACATCAGGACTCAGTTTCAGAGAACTTCAGGACATGAAGAAGCCAACCACAGCTGTATCCTTGCACTCCCCAAGCTTTTTGAGGCCAGGTGGAGAGTGTTTTCCTTCTCACTACTGCATTCAGTCTCAGTGTCTTGGCATTCCCTAGTCCTCTTCATGAAGAAATCTGAAGAGAAGGCAGCACATGAGTTTCTTGCTTTCCTCCTTGATGAAGATAAGCTCTTACTTCTGTCCTTTCTGACTGATGTACTTAGAGTCTTCAGTAGATACCAGAAGCAACTGCAAGGAGATGAGGTCACCATCCTCGATAGAGAAGTTGACAATGTTGGTAAAATCAAAGCTATTGACATTGAAAGAACCGGATTTACTTGGTGGGCAGGTCAGGACTTTCAAGCTGTTACACAGGCAGATGGAACAGTGATGCTCAAAGGTAACAAAGCACAAGAAGAGATGCAAGGAACACTGCCAGTATGTATCTGACAGGAGAGATGTTGTCTGTAATGAAGTAGTTGACTGTCTTGTTGAATTCTTGAATCAACGCTTTGACATTGATGCTGATCTGTTGCTGGTGATGAAGCATTTTGTCACCTTACAACCTTCAGTAAACCTGGAAACAGTTCACAAGGTGCTAGGTTCAGACCTCGATCTGGAAGAATTCTCACTGGAATATGAGGAGATAATTCAACTTGACAGCATCATTGATGTTCACAAGCGACATTGTCCCATTTGTTCCATTTTCTTGCATTATCCAAAGAATACCGAAATGTGACAACACTCATGACACATCTTTTAGTGGCTAAACCTCATAGTGCTGATGTTGAAGTCTCAGACTCTCAGCTGAGCCAGAAAATGAAAACCTCTACATCTATCACAATATGCCACCTCTCATGGAATGGGATCCTAGGGCACCAGTGCTCCTATAGACGACTAAACGAACCAAAGCACACAGAACCAAAGACGCAGCTAAAGCAAGAGAGCAGATGTGGTTTAAAGGAATTTTCTCAGAGGCCTCTGAGCAACACTGCTCATCCCACCCAGTCCCAGATGGTGATTTTTTTTAAAAGAGGAAATTTTGATGTGATAGGTATAGTGTGAGAGAAGGTATGGCACATGGCACAATTATGTAGTCTTCGTCTTTGCATTTGCACTGCTATGTGCCACTGCTGTATACCTACATATACTGTTGATACATACAGGAGTTAATAATTGCTTTTGACTGGTCAAGCAGTTGGTCCCAATAACATATGGTTAGTATAAGCTTATGAAGATTGAAAGGAAACAGTTGGACTGGGACTCTGGAGATCCAGGTTCTAGTCCCCGCTCAGCCATGAAGCTCACTGGGTGACTTTGGGCCAGTCACTGACTCTCAGCCTAACCTACCTCACAGGGTTGTTGTGAGGATAAAATGGAGAGGAGCAGGAGGATTATGTAAGCCGCCTTGGGTTCCTTGCAGGAAAAAAGGCGGGGTATAAATATAATAAATAAATAAATAAATAAATCTATTTCTTTTAAGAAACAACCTTGTTCCTTATTAAAGCCCATATCCCGAACTGCACAAAAACTTAGTTACAACTGCACACTTCTTTCCCCAACTGCACAAAATGTGTCCAGCTGCACATTAGAATTAACCCTGACTGGTTTATGACAAAAGCATGTAAAATCCGTGAGCTGGCCAGAGATATTGTTGGTCCTCCCAAGAACAATCAGATGTAGTCTGATATGTGACGAATGCCTCCCTTTTCTAGATGGCAACTCCATATTTTGCCATTGTCTTAGATTAATTAGAAAGGGGAAAGCAGGGTCACAGGGATTCAAGATATGTTTGAAGACAGTGATGGACAACTGGTGGCTCAGTCTCACTTGTAAGATTGTTTTCAAGTTGTAGCAAAAAGAGATATTCCACACTTTAAGGTAACATGTCACTTTGTGTATATTATGTAATGCTCAGCTATCTCCAAATACATATGCTCCATCACTGTGTGTCGCTTGAATACTCAGAAGAACCAACTTTATTATGGAGCCTGACTACACAGAAAGTGATCAGGTTGTACAACAAAATAGACTTCCAGCCCCTGGGACCTTGCTCTAAAGAGGACAGGTGGCAGCAAGAATGCAGGAAACTGACCCACAGGCAGCTGGTTGGTCACTGTGTGAGCAGAATGCTGGACTAGATGGTTCATTGGTCTGATCCATCTTGGCTCTTCTTATGGTCTTATAATGTTTTCACATTATGGCCACCATGCAGAAGTCACATAAAATCATTCCACATGGCAGCTCTTACTACAGTGTTCTCCAACCTTGGGTCCCCAGATGTTTTTGGCCTACAACTTCCAGCATGCCCCAGCCCATGCTGGGAGTTGTAGGCCAAAAACATCTGGGGACCCAAGGTTGGAGAACACTGTCTTACTACATCAGCTTTCCCCAAGCTGGGACACTATCCAAAGGGGCCACTGCACATATGCAAATGACATAGAGCTAGCATAAGTGACCTCTAGCGCAATACTCACAGCGTAAACTGGCGCAAAAGGGAAACCCGTCATGCCAGCTTATGTTATTGGTATTACACTAGAGGTCATTTGCATTCATGCTACATCAATTGCATAAGCACAATGACCTCATTGGTTAACACGCCTAGCACCCTCCAGATGTGTTGGATTGCAACTCCCATAATTCCCAGCCAACATAGCCAATGGTCATTTAAATGTTTGTGCCTCCCACCCTTACATAGTGTTACAAGTAACGCATTTATGTTAAGCAGTTTAAAATATGTAGCCAATAATACCCCCCCCCCCCAATGACCAGAGACACTTAAGGATTACTAGATTCACTGATGAAAACTTTGCCTGTTATATTATGGGGGCCACCTCTGTAACCAGGAAGCCCGAGACAGCCACCCAGACAGGTCTCCTGTATGGTTGGGCCTTGTAGCTCTCCACATGTAGTGTGCAATTGTCTCAACTGCTACAACTATCTAGAAAGAAAAGTGACAGCTGCCACAGAGAGCTATTTAAAATGGCCTTCATGTGGCAACTATGATGTAGAAATTGGCTCAGAAGCAGGGTCATAGAGACTCACAGGGATGGGGACTCAGACTCGAGGACTCGACTCGTGAGTCGGACTGAGTCCCCCTTCTGACTCGACTCGGACTCGAGTCCCAATATTTTTAATGGGACTCGAGACTCGACTCGGGACTCGAGACCAAGGACTCTTCAACATCCCTGGGCTGTGCCAGAAGGAGTGGAGAGGAGCGTGATTGCCGGCGAAGAGCGCATGGAAGCGAGGTGCGCCGCTGCTCGGCCACTATAGACGGCTACCAGGAGTGCAGCCCCAACAGTGTGTCAAGATTTATTTTGATTGATGTGTTGCATACTTGAGAGAGGCAGAAGAAGGACCTGGGATTACTCTGTGTGGCTGCTCTGAGTGTGTTTCTGGTTCCAGCAAGTTCATCACCAGTGGAGCGGGTGTTCAGTGAAGGTGGAATTGTGATGAGATCTCACCGTTCCAGAATGGGGGCCAAACATTTAGAAAAAATCATGTTCCTCAAATGCAACATGGATAAGTTTTAGGAAGTACAGCAAGTTTATTTTTTTAAATCATTTTTCTAAAATGCAACCTTTCAGACATTTTGGGTTTGGCTGCCTCTGCCTGCCTGTCAGGGGTTCCCAGCCTCCTCTGCCTGCCTGGTCTCTTCTTGACCAGTTCAACAGTTGAATTGTCCAAGACAAAGACCTCTGCCTGCCTGCTTTGGGGTTCCTCTGCCTGCCTGGTTATTTTGGATTTTTCTGCCTGGTCTGTTCTTGCCAAAATCAGTTGCAGAGTTTTGAAATAAAAAGGCACACTTGTGCCTAGAATTTATTTATACCACACATCTGAAGTAGCCTTATTTTGTTGGGAAAAAACCCCATTGATTTTAATAGGGACTCGTGGAGTCAGCTGTGGGAGTGACTCGGGACTCGGGACTCGTGAGTCACCATTTTGGACCAAGGACTCGGACTCGGACTCGAGACTCGGGTCCAAAGACTCGTGACTCGACTCGTGACTCGAGACCAAGGACTCTTCAACATCCCTGGAGACTCAGAAGGCAAGAACCTAAAGCAAAAATCAGAGAAAGACCCTGTTGACCTTAAATACCATTAGTCAGTACAGATTAGGAGCCATATAATACTGTAGTTCCTGGTCCACTCCAACACTGGGCTGTGAGGGTGTAATAATGTTCTGTCCTCCTTGATAATGCCAGACAATGCAGCTGCAAACAGATTCTTTATTGCTACAAGCAATAATGAAAAGTCCATACACCAAACACCAGTCCAAGAAACAAGCTGAAGCCAAGACAACCTAAGGTTCAGAGGGTAGGAGATAAGGGTTCAAGAGTCCAAAGTCCAAGTCCAGAATTGTAGCAGCCCGGAGTTCAGATCAAGGGAATCAAGGAGCGTAGAAACTTTGCCAGGTAACAGCATTGTTGCTTTCTACACTGAGCGTGGGTCAGCAGCTGCAATATCATAGAATCATAGAATCATAGAAAAGTAGAGTTGGAAGGGGCCTACAAGGCCATCGAGTCCAACCCCCTGCTCAATGCAGGAATCTAGGTCAAAGCATCTCTGACAGATGTCTGTCCAGCTGCACCTTGAATGCCTCCAGAGTGGGAGAGCCCACAACCTCCCTAGGTAGTTGATTCCATTGTCTTATTGCTCTGACAGTCAGGAAATTTTTCCTGATGTTTAGGTGGAATCTAGGTTCCTGTAACTTGAGCCCATTATTCCGTGTCCTGCAAACTGGGATGAACGAGAAGAGATCTTTGCCCTCCTCTGTGTGACATCCCTTCAAATACTGGAAGAGTGCGATCATATCTCCCCTCAGTCTCCTCTTCTGAAGGCTAAACATGCCCAGTTCTTTCAGTCTCTCCTCATAGGGCCTTGTTTCCAGTCCCTTTATCATCCTTGTTGCCCTCCTCTGAACCCTCTCCAGTTTGTCTATGTCCTTCTTAAAGTGAGGTGCCCAGAACTGGACGCAGTACTCAAGATGAGGCCTAACCAGTGCCGAGTAAAGGGGAATTATCACTTCCCGCGATTTGGAAGCTATACTTCTATTAATACAGCCCAAAATTGCATTTGCCTTCTTTGCAGCCACATCGCATTGCTGGCTCATATTCAGTTTGTGATCTACCACAATTCCAAGATCCTTCTCACTTGTAGTATTGTTGAGCCAAGTGTCCCCCATTCTGTAACTCTGCATTTGGTTTCCTCTCCCTAGGTGCAGCACTTGGCATTTATCCCTATTAAATTTCATTCTGTTGTTTTCGGCCCAGCACTCCAGCCTGTCGAGGTCACTTTGAATTTTGTTTCTGTCTTCCAGAGTATTAGCTGTTCCACCCAACTTTGTGTCATCTGCAAATTTGATAAGCATTCCCTGTACCTCCTGATCCAAGTCATTAATAAAAATGTTGAAGAGCACCGGGCCCAGGACCGAGCCCTGTGGTACCCCGCTCGTTACCTCTCCCCAGTTTGAGAAGGAACCATTGATAAGCACTCTTTGAGTCCGATTCTGTAGCCAATTGTGGATCCACCTGATAGTTGTTCCATCTAGCCCACTCTTAGCTAGCTTACTAATCAGGATATCATGAGGCACTTTGTCGAAAGCTTTGCTGAAGTCCAGGTATATAATGTCCACAGCATTCCCACAGTCCACAAGGGAGGTTACCCGATCAAAAAATGAGATCAGATTAGTCTGACAGGATTTGTTCTTGACAAATCCATGCTGGCTTCTAGTAATCACTGCATTGTTTTCAAGGTGCTTGCAGACTGACTTCTTTATAATCTGCTCCAAAATCTTCCCGGGGATTGATGTCAGACTGACTGGCCTATAGTTCCCAGGTTCCTCCTTCTTGCCCTTTTTGAAGATGGGAACAACATTTGCCCTCCTCCAGTCATCTGGCACTTCACCTGTCCTCCATGATTTCTCAAAGATAATAGACAGTGGTTCTGAGAGTTCTTCTGCCAGTTCCTTTATTACTCTAGGATGCAGCTCATCAGGCCCTGGAGATTTAAACTCGTTCAGAGTAATCAGGTGCTCCTTGACCATTTGCCTATCAATCTCAAGCTGCAATTCTGCCCCTTCAGTCTGCACTTCAGGTTTGCCAGGGGGGTCATAGACCCTCTTTTGGGAGAAGACCGAGCCGAAGTAGGAATTGAACACTTCTGCCTT
The DNA here is from genome assembly GCA_021292165.1 of Shinisaurus crocodilurus. NCBI lineage: Eukaryota > Metazoa > Chordata > Lepidosauria > Squamata > Shinisauridae > Shinisaurus > Shinisaurus crocodilurus. The sequence goes on from CM037879.1 coordinate 187,653,169, forward strand.
TTCTTTGTCTCCTGTTATCAATTTGCCATCCTCATTGCATAGTTGAACCACCAATATAAACCCTGACCCAGCCTCGATATCAGTCTGAGCCCGATTCTGGTTCTTGGCACGGGTACTGAGCCAGGAGACGCCTGCCACACCTCCTTCTGCTCACGTGCCTCTCAGCCAGGCGTTTCTCCTGGAGTCTTTGGGCCGGCCGCAACCCCGAGGGGCCCTCCTCCCCTGAGCCTTCATGACAGCCCAAGGCCAGCGGCGCCTGCAGCTGAGAATCCTGCATTGGCTCTCCCTGCTCCTGTTCCCCGGGGGAGGGGGGACTGTCCAAGGTCGACTGGCCTTGGCTGCAGTCAGCCACAGGTGTGAGCCCTTCACCCTGTACCAGCTCCTCTTCTGTGTTAGAGCTGGCGATGAAGCAAGACCCCACAAATAATGAGAATAGAGTGACATGAATATAGAACTAGCCATCCCAATAGGGACAGGAATCCTGTATCTGTAAGAGTTGTGCAGAAGAAGGAATATTAGCAGAAGAAATTTTTCACACTTCTGCAGTTCCCATGTGTCTGCAGCTCCCATGTGTTCAAGCCATGGGCTTGAACAGAAGAAAGTCCAGGAGGATTGTGCTCAAAGACTTCTGCTTTATGGGGGGTTTTCAACAACATTCTCAAAGTCTACTGTAAAATGGAGCAATCATTCAAAAGTTAGGCCATATAATATTCCAAAATTAGGCCATCCGTTTCAGTGGGAGGAATTTAAGCAATGAAATGTATTTGACTTTGGATGAATTGTGCTCAGTGTTTAGGCATATCATTTTATCTCATAGATAGAAGACATTTTTGGGTTTTGCCTGAGAGACTAATATTGGCTTTGAAGCAGACATATTTGCGAGCAACAACAGACCTGCATGACGAGCCATTGGTCAAGAGAATCTTCCTGTTTGGTAGACAGAAGGTCTTGTTAGCCTTGACAAGGGCTATGCACCAGATAGTTGGAAGGAAGACCTGAGATTTGAACCAGGAATGCCCAAGTTGGTAGGCTAGTAGTTGCAGAGCACGGGAATAAGGGGTGATGTTGACTTTTCAGACCCTTGCATGAATCAGCTTACTCACCCACCCTCACCTGATAGTCCATTGGTTCCTTCTGACTTGGCCCAGTCAAACCTGGCTAGAAATGCTTCTGGAACAGGATTGAGTACAAGCTAAACTCTGGCATTGTTTGTGTTGTGCCCTCATTTTGCTTCAAGTGTGTCTGCCTGTTTCTTTTCTAACTCCAAGCCTACCTGCTTCCCTCCTAGTCAGCCAGCTTCCCTATATATTTGCTTGCCTACATCCTCTCCTCAGCACCCCTTCGTTTTCAGAAGGACTTCTCAGCTCAGGCTCTGGTCTGCAACAGTAGACCCATGCCTCCAAATTGACTCTTTTGTGGAGCCCCAGCAATGCTCCATCCATCCTGAATTTGAGTCCCACTTCAGTTCACTGTGTGCTTGGCTGCTTACAAGGGAAGAGAGTGCCTGGAATCAATCTTTTTCTCGCTCCCCCCAAAGGATGATGTTTCATACTGTCAGGTCATTGGGGGATGCACACACATAACCCTGCTCCAGATGGAAGCTCCATAAGCACAGTCCCAAGTGCCAGATGTGGGATTCTTTTGACTCACACATTGCCCCCATTAAAATACTGAAGTTATCTTAACAATATCGGGGCAAAATCAAGATTTTAAATAAAATGCACAAAAAGTGAAATAAGTTTGAAGGTGTTTATATATGAAATACCACAAGGAGGCAGCAGTGCCCTTATCAATTACCTCAGAGGGCAGTTAACACGTTTTTTAAAAAAGTTCAATACTTTTGAGCAATTAAAGTGATCACACAAGTGAGGAGATGGACAGCAGAATGTTCTAGTGGAATGAGTTGTGCCACAGAGCAGGAGCTCTGGTTAATGCTAGCTGTGTACAATATATGACACAACATAAAGAAGGCCTGTGGCTCATGCTGGCTCAGCTTGTCTGAGTGTGGAAAGCTAAGCAGGGTCAGGCCTGGTTATTACTTGGATGGGAGACCCCTCCTCTAGTTTCCTGCACTGAGCAGGGGGTTGGACTCGATGGCCTTGTAGGCCCCTTCCAACTCTATGATCCTATGAATCTATGACCAGAGTTTATAAAATTCCAAGTCATCAGCATCCGAGTCAGGAGTCTTACAATGGCAAAGAAGCTCACTTTGTGTATTTTTGTTTTGTTTCTTTGTACTAATTAATCTAATTAGCATCCATTTCATCCATTGGTTTTTGATCTTATGAGCCACCTGGATGAGGTTTACTAAACTTGTACTACTAGAACTTGTAGTACTACTAGAACTTTAATGCAAGAGCTGGGCGTGAATTTGATTTATGGCCAGAAACTATTGAAAAAGACGGAGTTGGTAATAGCAACTAAAACGGAATCTTACTTTTGTCTATATGTGCAGAGCATAATCTCACTATTACAAACACACTCTTTCGACAAAAGAATAAGTTTAAAACATCATGGCAGCACCCACGGTCAAAGCACTAGCATCTTCTGGATTATGTAATTGTCCGTGTTAGAGATCGCCACGATGTACTTCTTACTAGGGCCATGGTGAGTGCCGACGACTGCTGGACAGACCACCGACTAATCCAGTCCACTATGGTTATCAACATTGCTCCCCAACGTAGGCTTCAAGGAAGGAAACCAAGGCATAAAATGAACATCCACGCCCTTCAAGATCCTATTAAGCAAACTCATCTTCAATCACTTCTTAAGGAACATCTACCTACGGAACCTCCTCAACATTGAGGACCATTGGTCTAAGCTGAAAACCTCCATTACTGCAGCTTGTGAACAAACTATTGGATATGAAACTAAGAAACATCAGGATTGGTTTGATGAAAATGATAATGAGATTAAATATATAATTGACCAAAAAAGGAAAGCCTTCCAAATATGGCAAAATGATATTAACTGCGCTGCCAAGAAAAAAATCTACACTAGTGCAAAGGCTGAGGTCCAAAGAAGAACAAGAGAACTTAAGAACGCTTGGTGGAAAAAGAAAGCTGAAGAAATTCAACAACTTGCAGAATCTCATGATGCACGGGGCTTTTTAAGGCCACAAGGAGGGCCATTTATGGACCAAAAACCTATGGTACAAACCCTTTACAATCAAAAGATGGCACCAAACTCTTAAAAGACAAAGAGTCTATTGCACTGTGTTGGAAAGAGCATTATTATGACCTTTTAAATCGTAAATCTAAGGTGGATAATGAAATTTTTTCGCAAATCCCGCAAAAACAAATTAGAGAGGAACTTGCAATACTCCCCACTTTGGATGAAGTAAAAAAAGCCATTAATCAAATGAAGAATAACAAAGCTAGTGGACCAGATGGGATTCCTGCTGAAATCTTTAAAGAAGGGGGCCCCAAACTTGTACAACATCTTCATAAACTCATCAAAAAAATCTGGATAAGAGAAGAGATCCCAGAAGACTTCAGGGATGCCATAATTATCACCCTCTTTAAGAAGGGTGATAGAACAGACTGTGGAAACTATCGGGGTATTTCTCTCTTAGCTACTGCAGGTAAAATATTTGCTAGGATTCTCGCAAACCGTCTTCTATCTATTTCAGAAGAGATCCTCCCTGAAACTCAATATGGTTTCTGCCCCTCTAGAGGGACAGTAGACATGATTTTTACTGCACGCCAGCTCCAAGAAAAATGCCGGGAGCAAAATCAACCCCTTTATATGGCATTTATTGATCTGGCTAAGGCCTTTGATACTGTAGACCGAACAGCTCTCTGGACTATCCTTATGAAAATTGGATGCCCCAATAAATTTGTGAATATCTTGCGACTTCTCCATGACAACATGACGGCAATGGTTTTGGACAACAACGGCTCTCATGGTGCTCCATTTAAAGTGGGATCAGGTGTTCAACAGGGATGTGTTATCGCCCCAACATTATTTGCCATTTTCATCGCCATGATTTTACATCTTGTCGAGGGGAAACTTCCCACTGGTGTGGGAATCATATATCGAACAGATGGAAAGCTTTTTCATCTCAGCAGGCTGAAAGCAAAAAGTAAGGTAATTACAACCTCCGTTCTGGAACTTCAGTATGCTGATGATAATGTGATCTCCGCACATTCAGAGGATGATCTCCAAACTATCCTAAATGCTTTTGCAGAAGCATACGAAAAACTTGGTCTCTCACTTAACATCAAAAAACCCAAAGTGCTTCATCAGCAAGTGCAAGCTAACCCTTTGGTGATGCCATCTATCTAGCTTGGCGGGACAATACTGGAAAATGTCGATCATCTTCTCTATCTTGGCAGCTATCTTTCTGTTACAGCTAACATCAACAGTGAAATCCAGCATCGTTTGAGCTCCGCAAGTGCTGCGTTTTCTCGAATGAAACATAGAGTGTTCGAGGATCGGGATATTTGTAAGAAGACCAAAACACTGGTTTATGAAGCCATTGTATTACCAACTTTATTGTACGCCTGCGAAACATGGACTATCTATAAACGTCACTTCCACCTCCTTGAAAGATTTCATCAATGTTGCCTCTGGAAAATCCTACGAATTACTTGGGAAGATAGGAGAACAAATGTCAGTGTACTGGATGAAGCAAAGACTACTAGCGTTGAAAAAATGATCCTTCAACGCCAACTTCAGTGGACCGGACATGTTGTTCGAATGCCTGACTGCCGTCTCCCAAAGCAGTTACTTTATTCCCAACTCAAGGATGGAAAGCGGAATATCGGTGGTCAATATCGGTTTAAAGATGTTTAAGAAGGCTAATCTTTAAAAAATGCAATATAAACATCGAAAACTGGGAAGCTCTGGCCCATGAACGATCTAACTGGAAGTTGGCCTTTCACAAAGGTTCTATGGACTTTGAAGAAGCCCGAGTGCAAGGTGAAAGGGAGAAATGTGCTAAGCGAAAAGCACGTCAAATGAATCCTTTACAGGACCATCTTTCATCTGGTAACCTGTGTCCTCACTGTGGGAAGCTGTGTGGATCTAGAATTGGCCTCCACAGTCACTTACGGACCCATCACTAGAGTCTACACAATTTTTCTTTAGATTTTCCTCCTTTTAAAATCTCCTTTTTGTAAATTTTGATCCTGGAAGACAATCTTACTCGGTCACGAGTGATCGCCTGATGATGATGACTAGAACTTGTAGCGCGCCTTGCTTTTATCCCTGGTCTCTCTTGTGCCATACAGTGTGTGTGTGTGTGCGCACGTGTGTGTGTGTGTGTGTGTGTGTGTGTGTGTATGGCTGTGGCAAAATCATCTAATGACTTTTGTTTCATGCTCACCTACATCCATATAATACCTCTATTATATATTAATTTTTAGAAACCCTCTTGACCACTATTATTAATTTTCACCTGCACTGGGTCTACGAGTCCTCAAGTAAGCCCTAAAGCAGTGTTCTCCAACCTTGGGTCCCCAGATATTTTAGGCCTACAACTCCCAGCATGCCCCAGCCAGCTGCTGGCTGGGGCATGCTGGGAGTTGTAGGCCAAAAACATCTGGGGACCCAAGGTTGGAGAACACTGCCCGAAAGGAACATGTTGCCCAACCTCAATGCCATGCAGCCCTCAAGTAGGCCTACAGGGGACAAACCCTGCAGAGGGTTATAGGATAGCTGCAATATTATGCCAGATGTGGGAAACATTTTCAGCCTGTGGACCACATTGCCTCAGTGGAAAACCTGCCAGGGGCCATATGCTACAGGTATGGCTCTTACCTTTGTTCGGTATGCTGGACCTTCATTATCAACTTCATTTCTCATTTATGGGGGGATACCATTGTGAGTGCTCTATCAAAAAAGAAGCATATGAACAAACGGATGACAGTTCTTGTAAGCAACAGCAGTGGTGTGTGCAGCTCGGGCTAGTCCTTGGGGCCAAAGTCCAGGGTGCTGCAGCCCAGCACACACACCCTGACCACTGAAAGAGTGACAGGTGATGTAGACAGTGGTAAATAGACCCAGCATCGGCACCAGGGCCAACATGGGCATGCCACGGCTCCTGGGGTCTGGTACTGGTATTGGTCACTGCAGCATCTTTCCTTTCTTCTTCTTTTTTAAAAAAACATTTTATAGTTTTTTACAGGGGCCAGCCAGGGATGTACATGGTTACTGATGCTCTTTTTATTCATTATACTTTAAATATATATTTTCCTTTTCTATAGCAAAATGGTGCTTCTTACCAAGTAAATGTGTTTACCATCAGGGCAATAGAACCCAACTCAATTTTATTCCTGCAGTCATGATGGTGCCATGATTTAAGTGAGTTTAATGTGTAAAACTGCACATGCTCAGAGTTTTTATTTTTAAATCAGAGTAGAAGAACAGGGTTTTGTATTTAATGTTTGTTTTTGGTCTAGCATATCAGGAATATAGAAGCAGTGTTAACAGCAGGGGTTGGGGCAGAAGAGGAATATTACTTGTGTGCCCCCACAACTGAAGTTGTGGCTGTTTGAAGGGCTCCCCTCATAAGACTATTTAGTCCATGGTCTAAAATTATCGAGCTGCACCACTGAGCAAGAGATGTTATCCCAGCAAAGCAAAAGCACGATTTCCCCCCTCAGCACTTCTCCTACACCTCTGCCCTGCACATTCTCCACCAAGGCTTTCCTCCCACCTCTTTTGGCATCTCTCCATTTTCCATCCAGGCATTTTCACAGTCCAAGGACACACTGGAGTCAGGAAAAGGCAAGAAGTTTTTGTTTCATTTTTAACTTCCAATCAGGGATTTATTCATTTATTTGCACTTCTGTCGTCCCCCCCCCCCCACTGTAATCAACCTCAGCATGTAAATACTGATCTCCTGCTGATTTACCAACACCACTACCACCCCGAGACCACAATGGGGAAAAAACAGTTTTCATGAGCTTTTAAAGCAGTTTCTTGTGCAGGCGCTTGTCCCTCTCTGTGGCGGGTAAGTGCGGGTTAGGGTATTGACAGGGTAAGGTGAGCATCCCTGGCACCATTCAGGTGACAGGCGGTTTCAGGATGCCTCATGTTGCTGGGTCCATAGGCTCAGACAGCTGAGGATCAGGAACGCCTGTGATGCCTTTGTTCTCGCCAAGCTTGTTGTCTTGGGACTCCGAGAGGAGGCAACGCAACAAAGGGTCCCAACACTGGAAAGTGGAAAATGGGGCGGGGGTGGCATCATCGCCACCTCCCGGTTTTGGATGCTCCGCCCAATTGCACAACTTATCGGTCTGGGCCCCCGGATTAGAATAACCTGCACTCCATCCCTTTGCAGTTCATTGTATGTAAATAAATGTGGCCCAGTTAAACACCAACAAATTGTCTCGACTCTTCATTTTCCTCCTACATTCGCAAATACTGATCTCCTGCTGATTTACCAACACTACCACCCCGAGACCACAATGGGGGGGGGGGAAACAGTTTTCATGAGCTTTTAAAGCAGTTCCTTGCACTGCACACATATACAATGGAACAGAAAAACCACAACAGAAAAAAGAAATCTCCTTCCCCTACTTGTGCAGGTTTCACTCACAATGCTAGATGCATCTTTGCTTCTTGCCCCCCAGCGTCCTCACTTTTAGCTTTTTTATACTTTAAAAGTTCATTTTAGACATGACCCAATAGGACTTCTTCCAGGCTTGCTTTGGCAGAAGAGCTGTCAGCCTTTTCCAACCTGGCACCAGTGAGAAATTTTGGACTACAACTCCCAGCATTCCTGACCATTGCTGGCAGGGGCTGAGTAGGGTTGAAGTCCAAAACATCTGGAGGGCGTCAAGTTGGGGAAGGGTGTTTGGAATGCTTGCTGGAGCACTTCCAAAAATTCCCAAGTGTAGTCTATGACAACACTTCCGGAAACAAACAAACTCTGAATAGCGTATCAGAGGACATTGGAGCTGCACAAGTACACCAGGAGTGTTGATTGCCTTGGACCACAGTACAACTGTCAAGGATGGAGCAGTGCAGTCAATGAGGGGCCGAGCCGAGCAAAGGGCCTAGTCTGAGGAAAGCTAGCAGATCGGACTGAGAGGCTCTGTGGGCCGCAACTGGCCCTTGAACCGTATGCCATATTGGGCTCTGTTGGGAGTCAGCTGGGAGTCTGCAAGACTCTCTTTTGTAACAGTATGAAAGAACTGCTAGATTCAGCCTGAGTGGGTTGTGCTTCCTGGGAGGAACCAGGAAATAGTGTAAGGCAACACCCACAGCTTCTGGCCTGAGGAGAGAGTGGCCACAGCCTGAAAGAGCTCTGTAGAGGAGTCTTTGTTTAAATAAAACTTGTAAGTTTGTTTGGAAGCAGAATCTGTTTGAATCTGTGGGGTGCAATCCATTAACTCTGAAACATCTTTGAGCTCTTCTTTCTGACACTTTGAAAATTCAGGGAAGGGACTAGTATCACAGTGGCAGAGGATATGTTTTACAAACAGCAGGTCCTAGATTCAAACCACTCCATCTCCACATAAAAGGTGTACCCTGTTACTTGAGATCCTTTTATGTTATCTGTTAGCTCCCCTGTTATGAAACCCTGCAGGGCTCCTGCCAATCCACATAGACAAAACTGGGCTAGATATACCAATGTTCTGACTTCAGTTTCATATGTTCTGGGGAAGAGAAGCAAAATTATGCGAGGTAGTAATGCATACATCTCAAGTACAGCAAGTTAAGGAAAGGACAGTTCACACATTATGTTGGAGGAAGTGTTTTCTCCTCTAGGTATGCAAGCTGTAGATTCACTCATGGGATGGGAGCAACATAATGAGTTTCCATTGCAATGGTTTAAGTGCATAATTTTGGGAGAACCATGGCTTAGTAGCAGACCACTTGCATAATTCCTAGCTTCAATCCCTGGTAATTTAAATTAGACAATCCCAGGGGTCAGAAGTGAAGCCCTCGAGAGCTACTACCAGTTAGGATGTACGATATAGGGCTGAATGGTCTATAGGTCTGACTCAGTTCAAGATGCTCCTTATTACCAGAAACTCACAATCTACTTTGGTTCCATTAATGTAGATATGGAAATTAATTCTGTGTCTGTAAAAACTTGTCCTTATGTGACATAACTTGAAATTAGGTGTAAGACGTTGGGTAGGAATGGTTATTGTCACCTTTTCAAGGGATTAATCAAATTTGGCTACCCAGGACTCAGGTATTCTTAATTAAAATTGGTGTACACCTAAAAAATGTGATGTGTGAAGTGGCCCCCTGGTGTATGTGCTGCTGGATTGTAAACTCTCAATTCAGTTTTGTTTTATTTTAATTCCTTTATTGCTTTATTTAGCACTAACAATCTACATCATGCTTAACAAATCAAGATAAACAACAACGAAAGTTAAATCTAGCAGTTCATTTCAGAGGCACCAATCAACAAAATTCTAAATTAGAATGTTGCAGGCAAATCTTTCATAAAATTTAAAAGAGCCATACAAGTTTATGCCATCACCTTATGTCATCTGTTTTCTTTCTTCCTCCCTTCCCGAAACTGAAATATCCATTGGCTTAAGCACAGCATAGAAGACAAATGTATTCAAGGGCTTTGTAATTATCTTTGAAAGTTAAGAAGTCTTTGGGATTCTTTTTTTTCCAAGCTCCTAAATCACAGTCATATGTCTTTATATCTTGGAGCGGCTTCTTGACATCTTACTAAGAATGGAGTTACTTGAAATTTGTTTGATAGTCTTGCTGCATTTATCTCCAAAGAGACCTGAAGCTGTGGAAACATTTAGTAAAGCAAGCAACTGGAACAGCTAGTAACTCATTTCACATGTTTCTTGCCCATATTTGTCATATTCTTTGAGAACAATTGAAAAGGAAGCGATCTGCTCTAAAAACAGTTTGCATTAAAGACTGGCGGCAGAAATGTATTTGATAAAGCAATACTTTATGTATTTATTTCCAAGTACTTGAAGAGAAGGGGGAAAGGAATTGCTCTTGAGGAACTCCTGAGGACTAAACTAGATGCTACATTAAATGTGTAGCATTTTAATTATCCTAACTTTTTTTTTCACTTGTGTAAACTCGTGGAGCAAGATGATCTGGAGTGGGACCATCATATGTGATATGGGGGGGGGGGCTTATACCTTCCCAACCAGCTACTTTCCCCCTAAGAAATTTAAAAAAACACCTCCATCTGCATAACTCACTAGTTCTACACACCAACACATTATTATGAGAAACAATTGAATAGGCCAATGTACTAAATATGAGCTTCATGTGGACTGTACAAATCGTTTAGTCAGAATTTCTTTCCTTTACAAGAAACTTTTTTTTTTCTTCTGTCACTGATCATCATGGAAGGAGTGAGGTGCCAAGAATGAAATGTTTTTTGGGAGAAGAAATCTAAAATGGCTGTCACTGACTAGGCACTTGTGCATCAGCAGGCAGTGTGAAAATCCTGGCTCGGAGTGTCAATGTTTCTACCTTTTTATGTGATTTTAACAGCAGCTCGATTAGCAAGCAATAATGCTTATTAACTCCAAGCCATGACAAGCTTCACCTGTTGATCAAGCTGCTGTTAAATGTCCAAGAACACGATAGGCCAGTGTTCTTCACTGCAAGGTCCAAGAGCCACTAACAGCTCCCACTTGCCTCAAGTGCGGCTCTCCACCTCCTCTTTCTCTCATTGACTGGGTTCAGACAACACATCACAGCTCGTCTTTTTAACCCACAACGAGCCATGGTGCCCATGGGCACCAGATTGCATATCCAATCTCAGGGGTTGTCGTGTTGTGTGAACCTGGCAAGCAACCTTTGCATAACCCTAAAACAGGCCATGGGTTATGCAAGGGTTGTATAATCCTCAAGCAGTGATTACATATTCAAAATGGTGGCCACATGTGCCCCCACATGTGCCGCAGCTGCACCGTGGGTTAATTAACCCCCACTGGGCTGTTGTGTCATGCGAGCAGCCCCAATCTCTTTGTCTCTGCAGTAGTCACTCATTCTCAGCGGAGACTGTCTAGCTTTACATTGCTTTAGACCTGTGCTGGGAGATTTTGCAGCACTGAGTGGAGCACAGCACTCTCTGAGTGACAAGAAAATGATTCATCCCAATCAAAGGGCCAAGTAAGCCTGTCAGAATTTTCCTGCCTAGTGACTGTTTCAAAGTCGGTGGATTGCACCTTATAGAATCAGACACTCTGTTTTATAAACAAACTTTTAACTTTGTTTAAACAAGAGGCTTTTCTACAGAGCTTTCTCAGGCTGTGGCCTCTTAACTGCTTCCCATGAGGAAAGTACTGGCAGTACAGCTTCTGAAAGGAAAGTTGCAAAGTCTACAACAGCGGGGAATTATTCAGCCAGTAGAGAAAAGTACAGACTAGATAAGCAGTCTGGCGGTGATCCGAAAACCATCAGGGAAATTCAAAACATACATTGATCCAAATCTCTTAAATAAAGCACTGAGAAAAAGCCATTTTCTGTTGCCCACTATTGAAGATATATTGCCAGATCTGTCAAAAGTAAAACTCTTCTCTATCTGTGATGTCAAAAATGGATTCTGGCATATTGAGCTGGATGAAGAATCCAGTTATTCGACAACATTTGCCACACCCCTTGGGAGATATTGTTGGCTAAGAATGTCAATGGGCATTGGTCCTGCCCCCAAAGTATGGTTATGTACTGACAGTGGGAGAGGGTGATGAGTTACAGCGAGTACAGCAGGACCACGACTGTAAAATAATAGCAATTCTGAAAAGATGCAGAGAAAGGAATATCAAATTGAATAGGGACAGACGCAGACTGAGAGTCACAGAAATACTGTATATTGGACATTTACTGACCTCAGTGGGCCTGAAGGTAGTTCCAGAAAAAGTAAGAGCTATTTGAGACATGCCAAGACCCCAAGATGTCAAGGGAAACCAAACATTTCTGGGAAAGACCAACTATTTAGCTAAGTTTTGTAAACACCTCTCAGAGAACTGTGAGATCCTGAGAGGCAGTTGACACATTGAGAAACACTGGGAGTGGATGGAGCAACATGAAGATGCTTTGCAAAAGGTAAAGGAGATGATTGCAACAGCCCCCAACTAGGAGTATTACAACCCAGAAGAGCCATTAATGCTTCAGTGCGATGCATCAGAAACAGATCTAGGGACTACCATGCTGCAAGGACAGCCAGTTGCATTTGTGAGAAGAGCCTTTTCAGAAACAGAAAAGGGTTATGCCGAAAATGAAAAGGAACTACTTGCAATACTTTTTGGAACAGAGAAATTTCACTAGTACACATATAGATGCACAGTAGATGTCCAGACTGACCATAAACCTCTGGAAAATATATGGAGAAAAACCTTACGAGTCAGTGCACCAAAGCATCTACAATGCATGATGATGCATCTGCAGAAGTATGATATACAAATCAACTACTACCCTAGCAGAGACCTAGTGTTAGTAGATGCCCTGAGCTGGGCATATCTACCAGAAGCTGCCATGGAGGAATCTGTAGAAGCTGAAGGAGAAACCATCAATATGGTACAGCACTTACCCATATCTGAGGAAAGACTGAGAGAGATTCAGTGAAAAACAGAGGAAGACAATATCCTCCAGAGACTAAAATTCATGATATTACAGAGTTGGCCAGAAACAAAAGTTCATGTATCACGAGAGATAACACCATTCTTCCAGATACAGGATGAACTTTGAGTACAGAATGGCATCATTGTCTGTGGAGAAAGAGCAGTTATACCAGAAGCCCTTCAGACCAAAATCATGCACAAAGTGCATTCATTACATCTGGGAATTGGAGGATGTCTATGATGGGCCATACCATGCTATGTAGGCTGGAATCCAAGGCGCTACTTCAGGTGTACCCAAGGGTTTGGGTAGGATATTTGGCTTCTCCCTTCCCCCATCAAATAACTGGCTTTAACAGATTCCCATGCTATAAGACAAACTGCTACTGAAACTGTCCCCAATTTCACAAGATGTTTGCCTCCATTGCATCTTCAAGTAGCAATCCAGCTGAGCTTTTCCGAGTGGTTCAGCGGTTGCTTTCATCTAACCCAGTGAATCCAATACTGGAACCCTTGGACACCCACTGTAATGAGTTTGCAAGACACTTCAAGGATAAAATCGCTCACCTTCACGCTGACTTGAACACCGCTATTGATGCAGTGTCTGTTGAGGTGCCCAGTGCATCGTCTTATCCTGTTTTGTTGGATCAATTTTGGTTTTTGGAGCCTGAGGATGTGGACAAGACGCTGCCATCTGTACGACCCACCACATGCTCTCTCGAGCCTTGCCCTTCATGGCTTATTTGAGCTAGTCACGGGGGAGTGACCTGATGGAGTGGGGGAGTGGTGAATGCATCATTGCATGATAGTGTGGTCCCTACTGCCTTGAAGTGTGACCACTCCTGAAAAAATCCTCCCCGGATCCAGATATCTATAACAACTATCATCTGATCACTAACACAAACACCCCATTCCTGAGTGAGGTGCTCGAGAGAGTGGTGGCATCTCAGCTGTAGATGCTCCTGAATGAAACTGATTTTCTGGATCTATTCCAGTCTGGGTTCAGGCATCATGCTTCCTTGAAACATTGGCAATTTGCTTTTCAAAAGTTTCATCCTTTATTTTAACCCAGATACTCTCAATGGGGCTGCCAAGCTCATCTTCCTGTATCTCTCTATCTTTAACATACAGCGCAACTCCACCTCCCTTTCTGTTTTTTTCTGCTCCTTTGGAACAAGGTATATCCTTCAATTGCTGTATTCCAGCCATGGGAGTCATCCCACCAGGTTTCAGTTATCCCTATCAACTCGTTTTTGCCCTCATGTATCAAGAGTTCAAGTTTGTTCTGTTTGTTGCCCATACTCTGGGCATTAGTATAGAGACATCAAAGACCATGTGCTTTATAGTCCGACTTTCTTCCTACATTTTGTGGTAGATTATCATTGGGCACCGCTGGAGCTGTTCTCTCCATTGTGGCACAGAGGCCTTCTTCCATTGTTACCCCCAAGTTTATGTCTCCCTCCCCTGCTGGGTTCAGTTGAAAGCCCTCCTGATGAAGTTCCTCATGCTGTGGCCAAACACATACTTCCCTGTCCTTGTGAGGTGCAACCCATCCTTTGCCAGCAATCCATCTTCCAGGCAGTGTAGCCCACCGTGGTCCCAGAATCCAAATCTCTCGTGTCGGCACCACCTTCGTAGTCAGTCATTCACTCGGAATATTTTTCTTTCCCTTTCTATTCCTCTTCCAAGTACTGGAAGGATGGATGAGAAAACTATCTGGGCCCCAAAGTTCTTGAGTTCCCTTCCCAACTCTTCAAAGTCTGCCGTGATTTCTTCGTAACTCCGCTTGGCAGTATCATTTGTACCCACGTGGAAGAGACGAAAGGGGTATGTGTCCGTGGGCTGTATGAGCCTCGGCAGCTGTTCTGTCACATCTTTAATCCGTGCCCCGGGGAGACAGCACACCTGGCGAGTCCATGGGTCTTCACGACATACTTTGGCTTCGATCCCACGCAGGAGGGAGTCTCCCACAACTACTAGTACTCTTCTTTTTCTCTTGTTGTAGGCCTTGGTTTGATTGCCTCCATTTGACTGACCTTCAGCCTCTTGTTTGCTGTCACGTTGGGTGCCCGGTAGTTCATCCTCTGCAGGCTGTCCTCTGGTCTCGGACTCAAGTACCTGAAAGCTGTTCCATAGCTCCACTGCTTCCACAGGCGCAGAATGTCTTCTAGTTCTTCTGCTCCTAACAGTCACCCTTTTCCAGGGAGTTCCCCCTACGCTATTTTCCCTTGCTTCAGCATTCTCTGACTCTGACTCATCCTGCCGTTGCCCTTCTGGCTCCTGTACTACGCTTTAGGCATGTGTGGTATAGGCATGTGTGCAGACAATTGTGTGTTGGGGGGTTACTATCAATTCATATTGTTTTGTTAGAATGAATTGCTTCAGCATGTAATCCATGTGCTATTTAACCTTGCAATTAATATCCATAGCAAAGCTTTGGCTTTTTAATACAGAAATATTACTGTTTTGTTTGTGTCTGTACTTCAGAGCTGTTAAGATCTCCTTCACTGGACAGTTGAAGAAAAGGGAAGTGAAACTTGACATCAGTTTCAGTGGAATCAGGACAGGAAAACTCATATCTATGCCCTTTTTACAATTCTGAGAGGCCTCAGGCTGAATGATCATTTCTGATGTGCCATCCCTCTCTCAGAGCTTTATGTTAGTAGCATTTTTGCCAACCCAGTGGTTTTTTCACTCATTTCTGTGGGGTAAACTCTTAGCTAGCGGTCTATGGGAAATGTGCTTGTTTTTCTAAGAGTGATTTCAGGGGGATTTCTGAATTTGTTTGGAACCTAGGTAAGCAGTGTGTGTGTGTATGCATGTGCAGGTGTGTGGCCCCTGGCTGCCCACCCAATACCACATGTGACCCTTGACTCAGTGCCCACCCCTGGCTTATTCAGAGGCTAAATTCACAGGTAGAGGTCAAAGTTGACTGACCAATAAGAACTGAAAAGTCCATCAGAAGCAATTGATTATACAATTCTATATAAGATCTCTGACATGGGCACTCGACTCTTCCCAGCAGAGGAGATTGGAGAGAGACAGAGAGAGAGAGAGACAGAGAGAGAGGGAGGGAGGGAGGGAGAGAGGAACAATTACTATTTTTATTGCTAAGGTGTGGGTGTAGCTGATTCTATCCACTTTAAAATATTAAGTGTAATTGGTTGGTGACGCACAGAAATCAACTACAATTTGGGTTTCTAAATTAATGTATTCATAGTGAAAGAGCATTGTTACCTGAAAGTACAGAGTGGTGATTTTTCCTGGTTAGTGGTTTTAATTTTCGATGTGATTAGTGAGATTCTAGGGGAAAATCTGATACATGTCTACCCAGAAATAAGACCTGTTAAGTTCAATGGGGCTTACTCCCAGATAAGTGAGCATACAATTGCAACTGTCACTCCATTGTCTACACACTTCAAAGTCACTTACTCTCAAATAATCCTATTGGCTTTCTTGGGTTCTCTGCGACATATAGACACAGAATCTATACATTTTTAAAGGGGGGGTGAATTACAAATCTGAATTCACATTTCTTGACTGTGATGATTAAAAATAACAATGCTTTAAAAAAATATGGCCTGCCAATTTTCTTTACAGTGAGTGGTCGGAATATTTTCCAGTCAATGCATCTGATATGAGCATTAGTGAACCATATCAGCCCTGGAAGTTTCAGTAAGAGCTATTGCTAACACTTTTCATAAGGTTCAAACTTCAGCGTTTGCACAGCTATAAACTGATCTAGGAGACAATTTATTTAAACACAGAAGACATTAAGAGTTAATAAAAGACAAATGCTAAAGCTTTGATCAGTGCAGATAGTGGGTGGAGTGGTTTCTCCAAAACATGAATAATAATTTAAAAGTATTTTGTTGAAGGAAATGAATGGTTTTACATTATAACAGAATTGCTGCAGAATATATAGATCTATATTGAAATAAACTCCCCTCCCCCCCATTTTTGAGTCTAACATGTCAACCGGTCTGTAATTTTTTCTCAACAAAACTCTTAAAAATAAGCAAAAAAAATTAGAGGTTTAAATCATGCCTGAACACATTACTAAATTTGATGCATCTCCAGAGAAAAGTGTGTAAATAAATACACAATTTTCATTTGTCAAGGAGCATTTAACACTAGCAGAAGATTATAGTCTCAATTCTCATTTTCTGACTGGCCTAGGCCTCTCTAGGGAAACATTGTGGCTGCTTGTAGGCTTTTTTCCTCCTTGAATCAGCAGTATAAGGAAAGACTTATGTTACTAAAATATATAATGTAAAAATTAAAAAGAAAAAGGGACAAAATTTAGAAACTTGCAGGGGATGGAAAAAGGGAAGTAGGATAAAGAGAAAGGCATATATAAAGACAGAGGGAGCTAAGCCTTTTACAATAGGGGCAGTCTGAAATAACCATGGTTTCTTCTTTGAGTCGTGAGAATAGCTATTTTCTTGTTTAAAAGCTTAAAGAGCTATTAAGATGGGCAAATCACTGGTAAAACAGCTGGAAATGTAAATAGCAATTTAAACAGTCCATTGCCCCTCAATCCAAATGTGGAATGCGCAGATCTACTTCAAAAAAGTCCCTCCGGTTTTATTATATTGTCAACGGTAAGAGGATTGAGTGGGAGACCCTTTTCTCAGTGGACTTGAATGGAGATGGTGTGCTTTATTTAGCAAATCCACATTTTTTTATTTTTTTTTTTGCAAGTGAGCAGACGGATCTCTAATTTTCACGCCATTCTCCCTTAGAGACCTCCTTCAATTGCACCATTCTTTCATTATGTGGAACTAATGAAGTGCTCAGCCGCCTTTAGCTCTCCAAAGAATCCATTGCTCCAGGAATATAGTACTTAAATAAAACATGTTTCGTTGGCCGACTTCAAAACAATATTCTTCTAAAGAAGAAGGAAAGAGAGAGAAGGGAGGGGACAAGGTGTAGAAGAGACCCAAAAATCATTGGCTGAAAATGAGTGGATGTTAGTAGATGCTGTACAGAAAGACACCTTTTAAAAGATGGAATTGTTCTACAAAGATATTGCCAGTTTTGGCAATCAGTAAATTCAGTAAAGCTCAGTAAAGTCTCATAAATATTGACTTTGTAAAATCATATTAGCTTCCAAGGATATATGCTATGGCTTGTTAAAATAAAGTAGTTGAAGATCAAACCAAGCTACAGCATTATTCATTTAGTGGAATGGCTGGCAAGCTTTTTAAAAGGTATATTAACCATAATATCTTCCATGTTACATAATGCCTTTCATCTTTAAGTCCTTTCATACAAATACTTGCTTTATTTCACAAGTGAGCGTATTATTCATGGTTGCCTGAAGGTCCCCTTTTCCCATGGACAGGTCTCCCCATTAATACACAACATCCCCCCCATCTATCACTTCAGATCTGATAGAAAATTAGCTCAGTATTATTTGTATTTGTCAAATACAAAAACAATAGTGATTTCCCATCACAACTGAAGTGATAGACAGGAATAAATAGTTGTATATTGTTTATCAAACTTGTACTCCCTTTTTTTCTTGCTCTCTCCCCAAGAAGCAATCACTACCCCCTTCCTCCCCACCCCCATTTTACTGTTTTTCCTTTAATTATTCTGCACTACATTTTCTTCCCCAGAACCCTCAGGGTCTATGCATCAAAAAGCAATATTCCTGCATGACCTTTATTTGAATATAGATTAGATAGATAGATAGTTTATTTATTTTATTTATTTATTATATTTATCAATCACCCATCTGGCCGGTCACCCGGCCACCCTGGGCAATGTACAATTAAAATACAGCAAAACAGCACAATAAAATATAATAATTAAAACAATATAAAAAATTCTCATTAAAAACCTAACCCACCCCATATTCCCGCCTGAACAGCCATGTTTTTAATGCACGGCGGAAGCTCATCATGGAGGGGGCATGGCGAAGGTCACTAGTTTCACATTATGAGTGCTTACTGTAAGACATGCCCAAATTCTGGGAATCAAGATCCAAGCTTGGATCGGGCTTGGAACCATGGGGGGGAAATGTAAACCTTTAATTTTTTATTACCCTTCATCTTCTCTTGTACTGCTTATCTTTCTTTTATTTAGTGCTCAGTTCTAATTTGTAGCACATTGTATCTTGGCTTCAGCAACTGAAATAATACTATCATCTTGATTACCATAGTGTTGGCAATGAGATGTCAGTTGGCTCAATCTCAGTAAAAACTAGAACAAGCTATAATGTCTCTGACTTTGTAAAACAACTGATATTTTTAGAAACTGCTGTAATTGTGTTTTCAGCTCAAGGATTTTTTAGAACATACCATTTATTTTGTCAAAAATCCCCACAATTCTGCCAAATTTGCGTCTGTGAAAAAATGACTATAATTGTCACTACATCGATGAAAGGTAAACCACGTTTCAAGAGACAGCAAGTTTGAATTTCTTCCTTTGTTAAGAATGTAGAACAGCCCTAATTAGTGGTCACTGCACCTTGATAATCAGCACATAATTTGAACAATGCCAGACCAACAAAGGCCTGGAAACTGGGAGAGCTGATTCAACTTTTTAAAACATATACATTTAGTCTAGGTCTCAGGTTTGTGTTTTGAACTCAGTCCAATACCTTTTTCGAATTCTGTTTCTAACTTTAACAGAAACTACATGACAACACAATAAAGTTGTGGCCAAGTTAAAACCCAGCACTGGCTCTGTGTATTGTATAGTTGACTTTCCTTGAACGGCTACCCAGTTAGGTGCTCCGGGTGCAAACATTTAGTCCATAATAGTCCTTTTACTATGGTAGAGTTGTGTAGGCTTCTTTGGGGGTTGTTTTCCTAGTTCTGGGAGTTGTTCTTTGGGGGTTGTTATCCTGATTTCAGAAGTGGTCACCAACAGAAGCACCCTATAGGTAAAAGCATCCTATAGAAGCACCACCATTGGGTGGCAATGTGTGTGATGGATTTGTATGTTGCATAGTGAGATGATAGCGGAACTTCTCAGGATCTACACTTCCTCAGAAATAAATGACCTTTATTAACCCTGTTTTTGGTCATGCATATATTTAACTAATCAGAAAAAGAAAAGATTCCAAAATGCAAAATTTCCACACATCTCAGAACAGACTGGCACCTCTAGCATGAGCTGAAAGGACCTCAGTCTCTGGCGTTCAGTCTTCTGTGGAATGGTGAGGTGGAGATGGCTGTTGACCTGATCGTGCCTAAGCACCTTCTCCTGCGATGTTGAACTCGACCAGCTCCCTTGTTCACCAAGGTGCTACCAGCTATGAAACAGACAGGTGCTATCACCAGCTATGAAACAGCTCGATCTTCTGAGCGGCATGGAGCAGTTCTCCAAGCCACTCGAGCCGCCCATGCCAGTCCTGTCGCGTCACTTCTGGCACCGGAAATGATGCAACGGGACCCTGTGCAGGTGCAGTACGTGGCACGGGGGTCTAGCGCGCCTGTGCAGGGTCCCATCATGTCATTTCCGGTGTTAGAAGTGACGCAACGGGACCAGCAGCGGGCGGCGCGGGCGGCTTGCCGCGGAGAGGCGAGCCAGCGACGGAACCAGGTAGGCTCGACCGAGCCTCGTGTGGCCATGAGCGGGCCTATTTGAAAGCCACAAACACATCTGTCTCCAGTTTTTGTGGGTTCTATCACAACATCTCTCCTCCACCCATACATATAGACATTTGCATAGTCCTTCACAGTGGTGCAAGTGACAGCAGCAGCACAGGGCTAAAGAAGCAAAAGTTGTGTTTGGTAGTTCTCATTTCAGCCCTGCCCTGTTTTGTGTCTGTCCTTTCCACCATAAGGAAGAAATTCCAGTATTTCCCAAAGAACACTTTACTGATTACCTCCAGCTTCATTCCCAGGCCATAACTGCAGTTACCTTCTCCTTCTACCGTGCTTCCCCTCTTTTGCCTACCAGCCAGGACGAACTCCTCAAAACTCAAACTAATAGTTAACTGAATACAGCATCCTGCTCTTCAGAAAGGCAGTCCAAACCTCTACCCCCCCTCAATTACATAAGCCCTGTGTAGGCATTACACAATGTGTTGGAGGATATGGAAAGGAGTTGGTCCTATACTGGTTAGGACGAAGCAGAGTTTTCCCCCTTATGCACAGCCTGGTTATTGAAACTGGTTATCACCACATGGGTTATTAAACCCTGTTAAAAGGCTCCTCTTAAAAGGAACAGATTGTCCATACAAGGTTTAAATAAAAACATTGATTAATTTTACTTATAGTCGATTTATTATGCAGGATGCATATAGTCAGGTTAGAGTCTTTGGTGTCAAGAGTCTGCTTCACTGGAGATCACTTGCTGGAAGCCAGCTCAGACCGTGTGTCCAACAGAGTGGAGAGGGGGGGGGGGGAGAGAGAGAGAGAGAGGCCAGAAGTAGAGAGGAGAGGTTACAAAACATGCACCCTGCAGATTGTTCAATTAACCCTTTCCTCCCACTGTAACTAGTGGTTACACTACCTGGTTGATTTAAGCAGGCAATACAGGCAGTCCCCTAGTTAAGAACATCCGACTTACAGACAACCCATACTTAAGAACGGACTTCTGGGTTCCCTGGCGCTACGTTATTTACGTAGAGTACATAGCGTAGTATACTATGCAATTTGCGTAATTTACGCAATTTGCGTAAATGCCAATTTTAACGTATAGAACACCATGCTGTTCCGACTTACATACAAATTCACCCTAAATACATTCTTAAGAATGGAACTCGTTTGTAACCTGGGGACTGCCTGTATTACAATTTCCAACACAATGATCCATTAAATACATAGGGGCTGCAGGGCTGTGTGTTTAGCCCCACCTGCAATGTCACATGGCTCCTCCCAGCCCCTCACATGTTGAGGGATAACATCTGGAACATATTTTTTATCTGTGTATGCTCATCATGCAACTTAGGTCACTGGCCTTCCAAAACATTTTCAAAATAATCTGGAACACTACAGTTCTGTAACCCATGTTTTTGTTGTTGTTTTTTTTACTATAAAACAATTGAAGTTGAAATTAGAAAATCAGGAGGAGATAAAGAACTAGAGCTATGAGTTATCAGTCTCCTTTTTATTTTATTTGTTTCATGTTACTTTATGCATAGCATGTAGATGTCGTGTCTCTCTCTCACGCTCTTACTCCCCTCTCTCCAGCCAGAGCGTCAAGCACAGCTCATGGGTTTCTTTGTAAAGGTTTATTAAGCAAAAGCAGGGCAACTCAGGTGGTTGCAGAAAAGTGTTACACAAAAGTAAAGAAAGTAAGTCAAGACCCTCTATCCATCAATGGGAGGTCAGGAATGTTCAAACAGTTGCTTCTGCACTGAGGCATTTTGCACGTTCCCAGCCTCAAACCAGAGTACCCACTCCGCCCCTGAGGCAGGTCAAAAGTCTTGTTAGCCAACCGAGCCGAGCGACAAAGAGATGTCAGCTGTTCCTGCCTACGTAATCGATGCAGCTCTTGAGGATCAGTCACAGAGGCTGGCTTCCCACCCTGTTCCCTCAGTAGCTCTTCCTCCCCTCTCCCTGGCTCTGCCACCTCCCCTGTGCCCAGAGATTCTTCCCCCACTCCCCTCCCCCGCCTCTGGCTGCAACCTTGATGGCGCAGCTGGGTCCTGGTTATCTTCAGAGAGTGGCACTGCTCCGTCCTGCCTCCTCTTCCCCCTCCCCCTCCCATTCTGTTTCAGAGTCGATTCCCACGGAATCTGCCCAGTGCTGTTTTAGATTTAGGGCTAGGAGAGCTAACCCCGACAGTAGAGCTGAGACAAATCTTTGAGGGGATTTGTTTTTTGGGTTGGGGTTGTTTTGTTTTTTTTTTGCATTTTTCTTCCCCAAAACAGTGCTCCCCTACTGGAAAAAAACACATACACACATTTCACTCTGAAATCAAGATCCATCCCCCTTCTTGTACAGTGGCCATGTGTCCTACTTTACAGAGGACAGTCCTCCATTTGAAGGGCTGTCTGGCACAAGTTTGGTTTAAAGATAAAGAACCGTGAGAAGTTGATGTATTGTATTTCTCTTTAAATTAAACGACTAGATTTAATTTAATTGTTGAGCAGCAGACGCTGGCAAAGCGCTAGGGGCAGGCCACGCCGATTAAGGGGAACAGGGGATCGATGCTTAATATCTATCCCTTGTTCCAGGCCTGCCCAGAGCCAAGGGATAACTGGGGGGGTGTGGCTCCTTCCCCAACCTTGCGTTTGCTGCTGTGTAATGCCAGGTCCGTCACCCAAAAAACATTTGCAATCCATGACATGATCCTGGATGAGGGTGTGGACCTAGCATGTATTACGGAAACCTGGCTGGACGAGGCTGCTGCTCCAACTCTGGCGGCCTTGTGTCTGGCTGGGTTTTCGTATGCCCAGCAACCAAGGGTTGGGGGACGGGGAGGGGGAGTGGCTGTTATCTACCAGGAGTCCTTGGTCCTTACCAGACTCCCCCTCCGGGAGACCAAGTTTATTGAGTGCATGTACTGGAGGTTGGGTCCAAAGGGCAGCCTGGGGATTCTGCTCATGTACCGTCCACCCCGCTGCACGACAGACTCCCTGGCCGAGGTGCTGGAGGTAGTCTCTGATGTGCGTGTGCAGTCCCCCAGGCTAGTGGTGCTGGGGGACTTCAACGTGCATTTGGGGGCTGCCCTCAATGGGGCTCCTCGGGACTTCATGGAGACCATGGCTTCCTGGGAGCTGCACCCTATAGTAACTGGACCTACCCATGTAGCCGGTCAGGCACTAGACTTGGTTTTTGTTTCTGGAGAGGGGGGTAATGATCTAGAAATCGGGGGACACACATCCTTTTCATGATCAGATCACTATCTAGTAGGGCTGGATTTCTCAGTACCACAACCCCTCTGCAGGGGTGAAGGACCTATTAGGATGGTCCGCCCCAGGCGTCTTATGGATCCAGATGGATTCCTGAACGCGCTTGGGGAACTAGAGCATGCAAATGGTGGCTCGGTCGAGACCCTGGTGGATGATTGGAATGCTGCAATCACCAGGGCATTAGACCGAGTTGCCCTGAAGCGCCCTCTTCACCTGAACAGAGCTCACACGGCACCTTGGTTTACTCCATTGCTGCGATCTCTGAAGCGGGAGGTGAGAAGGCTAGAGCGCCGATGGCGTAAATCCCGCTCCGAAGACGATCGAACATAGGTTAGAGCTGCATCTTCAGCCTACCGGCTGGCGGTGATTACAGCAAAAAAGAATCTCTATGCTGCCTCCATTGCCTCTGCAGAGTGCTGCCCCAGGAGGCTGTTCCAAGTGGTTCAGAGCCTGGTCGGTCCAGTTGCTCCGGATCCGATGGAACAATCCAAAGCCTCCTGTGAGGCTTTAGCGAAGCACTTTGCAGATAAAATTGATCGGATTAGGAGTGGGATTTTACGCGTCGTGGATACAGGAAGTGAGCGGGAGGAGACCAATGGTAGACCAGTCTTGTGGGATCGATTCCAGCCTCTTCCTTCTGATGAAGTGGACAAGGTGCTTTCATCTGTGAAGCCAACCACCTGCTTGTTTGATCCTTGCCTGTCCTGGCTCATCATGAGCTGCAGGGAGAGACTGGGTGAAGGGATCAGGGTGGTGGTGAATGAGGGAGTGGTCCCATCAGCCCTTAAGGAGGCTGCAGTAAGACCACTTTTAAAGAAGCCCTCCTTGGATCCCCAAGATCTGAACAACTTTCGCCCAGTCTCCAATTTGCCATTTCTGGGCAAGGTGATTGAGTGAGTGGGGGGGCACACTTGAGTTGAAGGCACACTTGGATGAAGCCGATTATTTAGATCCATGCCAGTCGGGCTTCAGGCCTGGACATGGGACGGAAATGGCCTTGGTGGCCTTGGTGGATGATATGAGGAGGGCCTTGGATAGGGGTGAATGCTCCTTCCTAGTCCTCCTCAATCTCTCAGCGGCTTTTGATACCGTGGACCACGGTATCCTCCTGGACTGCCTGGAGGGGTTGGGTATCAGAGGCACTGTATTACAGTGGTTCCGGTCCTTCCTCTCTGGAAGGTACCAGAGGGTAGTTCTTGGGGAGGAGGTTTCGGACCCTCGGCTGCTCACTTGTGGGGTTCCGCAGGGTTCCATCCTCTCCCCAATGCTATTCAACATCTACCTAAACCCGCTGGGGGCTATCATCAGGAGGTTTGGGGTGCAATGTCATCAATATGCGGATGACACGCAGCTCTACCTCTCCTTCAAGTCCTCACCAAGGTTGGCCGTTGAGACCCTGTCCAAGTGCCTGGAGGCAGTGGGTGGCTGGATGGGAAGGAACATGATGAAACTGAACCCTGACAAGACTGAGGTACTTTTGGTGGGAGACAAGGGGAGGTTAGGGGATGTTGACCTGGTGCTGAATGGGGTACATCTTCCCCTGAAGGACCAGGTCCGCAGCTTGGGGGTCATTCTAGACTCCCAGTTGTCCATGGAGGCTCAGGTGTCAGCTGAGAGTCGGGCGGCGCTGTATCAACTCCATCTGATACGGCAGCTGCACCCCTACCTTCCTAATCACATGCTCCCATCAGTGGTTCATGCCTTGGTCTCCTCACACCTAGACTACTGTAATGCGCTCTACGTGGGGTTACCCTGGAAGACAGTTCGGAAGCTTCAGCTGGTACAGAACACGGAGGCATGCCTGATTAAGGGCACCTGCCAACGTGATAACATCACACCAGTGCTTAAGGAGTTGCACTGGCTACCAGTTGCTTGCCGAGCCGAATTCAAGGTGTTGGTTTTGACCTTTAAAACCCTACATGGCTCCAGCCCAGTTTATCTCAAGGAGCACCTCCAGCAGCATCAAGTAGGCCGCTGAACAAGATCTGCCACGGACAGCCTTCTCCTTATCCCATCAGCCAGAGCAGCCAGGCTGGTGGGGACTAGGAAGAGGGCCTTCTCTGTGGTGGCCCCCAAGTTATGGAATTCCCTCCCTAGTGACCTTCGCCATGCCCCCTCCATGATGAGCTTCCATCGCACATTAAAAACATGGTATTTCAGGCGGGAATATGGGGTGGGTTAGGATTTTAAAATAATTTTTTATACTGTTTTACTATCATGTTGTGTTGTGTTGTTTTGATTGTACATCGCCCAGGGTGTCCGGGTGACCGGCCAGATGGGCGATTAACAAATATAATAAATAAATGAATGAATGAATGGAAAGATAGATAGATAGATTTGTATCTATACCTATTAATTACCATATGCAAACTTTATGCAATCAGTGTCCTCTTTTGTCCCCATTTGGTGATGCATTTCCTCTTTTTTTGGAGATGTGTAAGTGGCCACCCTACCCTCATGGCAAAGCACTTGCCAAAATGAGGGGGAGAGGAGGGGGAGGATTGCAATTGCTGTTGCATGGCGGGGCCATATATATAGTATTCTTCTAAGTCAATACTATGCAAGCTTCACACACAAATAAACAATAAGCATGAAACAAGCTTAAGAAACAGGCACCAGGTTACTGTCAGGTTCTGCTCCCCTCTTTGTGGATGTGTGTAGGCATGTCCACACCACTGCAAGCAATTTTGCATTGTGGTTTTATCTCAGTGACAAGACTACACATTTCTTATTTCCCACCCTTTAAAGGTTGAAGCAGTGTTTGAACTCAGGTCCTCATGCAGTTGGGTTATTCTTGGGTAGTTTCCCTAGTAATGCCTATGGGCTTTTCTACACTAGGCATTTATTGTGTACTCATTATTCCTTGCTCATGGTTTTTACAGGTTCTTTAGATGATGTTGTGACCCTCCAGTTTCGCTTCTATGTCTAAAGAGCACTTTCAGTGAGAATTCTTAGAGCAGGGGAGATGTGGTATTTATTTATTTTTTATTATTATATTTATATCCCACCTTCCTTCCTCTTGCAAAGAACCCAAGGTGGTTTTCATGGTACTCCTCCTCTCCATATTATCCCCACAACAACTTTGTGAGGTAGGTTAGGCTGAGAGTCAGTGGCAGGCCCAAAGTCACCCAGTGAGCCTCATGGCCAAGTGGGAACTAGAATCTGGATCTCTGAAGTCCCAGTCCAACACTCTAACCAATATACCACACTGGCTCTCACAAATTTAATTGAAAAAGCGAAAGAAATCGCTATTTTCAATTGTGTGTCTGTGCTATCCTGCTATACCACAGTGCCACCTAGAGGTTATGTAGCAGGTAAAATATTTGCTAGGATTCTCGCAAACCGTCTTCTATCTATTTCAGAAGAGATCCTCCCTGAATATGGCTTCCGCCCCTCTAGAGGGACAGTGGACATGTTTTTTACTGCACGTCAGCTCCAAGAAAAATGCCAGGAGCAAAATCAACCCCTTTATATGGCATCTATTGATTTGGATAAGGCCTTTGATACTAGACCGAATGGCTCTCTGGACCATCCTTATGAAAATTGGATGCCCCAATAAATTTGTGGATATCTTGCAACTTCTCCATGACACGACGGCAACGGTTTTGGACAACAACGGCTCTCATGGTGCTCCATTTAAAGTGGGATCAGGTGTTCAACAGGGATGTGTTATCGCCCCAACATTATTTGCTATTTTCATCGCTATGATTTTACATCTTGTCGAGGGGAAACTTCCCACTGGTGTGGGAATTATATATCGAACAGATGGAAAGCTTTTTAATTTCAGTACGCTGAAAGCAAAAAGTAAGGTAATTACAACCTCCGTTGTGGAACTTCAGTATGCTGATGATAATGTAGCCTTCGCACACTCAGAGGATGATCTCCAAATTATCCTAAAAGCTTTTGCAGAAGCATATGAAAAACTTGGTCTCTCACTTGTTTCAAGGAGGCATGATGTAGTAGTGATGGGTGACTTCAATTTCCCCAACATCTGCTGGGAGACAAATTCTGCCAAACATGCCCCCTCCAGGAAATTCCTGACCTGTGTTGCTGATAACTTCCTCCTACAGAAAGTAGAGGAAGGAACTAGAGGATCGGTTATCATGGACCTGATTCTAACCAACAGAGACGAGTTAGTGGATAAAGTGGCAGTTTTGGGAACTCTGGGGGAAAGTGACCATGTTATACTTGAGTTCTTGATTCTAAAGGAAGCAAAAACTGAGTGTTGCCAAACATGTACCACCCTGGATTTTAGGAAAGCCAATTTTAATAAACTCAGAACAATGATAAGGGATGTGACCCTTATCCCATGGCAAGCAACTCTAATGAGAAAAGGAGCAGAGGATGGGTGGGAGTTTTAAAAAGAGGCACAATGGCAAACAATTCCCACAAGGAAAAATGGCAGAGGACAACAGAAGAAGTCAGGGTGGCTTCACAAAAAACTCAGAGATGACCTGAAAACAAAAAAGGACACATATAGGATGTGGAAGGAAGGCCAGGCTACAAGGGAAGAGTACAGGCAGGTAGCACAGAACTGCAGGAATAGTGTCAGGAAGGCTAAAGCTGAGAATGAGCTGAGGTTAGCCAGGGATGCTAAAAACAACAAAAAAGCTTTCTTCAGATACATGCATAGTAAAAGTCAGAGGAAAGAAATGGTGGTTCAACTACGCAATGAGGATGGCAAATTGATAGCAGAAGACAAAGAAAAGGCAGAAGTGTTCAATTCCTACTTCGGCTCGGTCTTCTCCCAAAAGAGAGTTTATGTCCCTGGCAAACCTGAAGTGCAGACTGAAGGGGCAGGATTGCAGCTTGAGATTGATAGGCAAAAGGTCAAGGAACACCTGATTACTTTGAACGAGTTTAAATCTCCAGGGCCTGACAAACTGCATCCTAGGGTAATAAAGGAACTGGCAGAAGAACTCTCAGAACCACTGTCTATTATTTTTGAGAAATCATGGAGGACAGGTGAAGTGCCAGATGGCTGAAGGAGGGCAAATTTTGTTCCTATCTTCAAAAAATCTTCAAAAAAGGGCAAGAAGGAGGAACCTGGGAAATACAGACCAGTCAGTCTAACATCAATCCCTGGGAAAATTCTGGAGTAGATTATAAAGAAGTCAGTCTGGAAACACCTTGAAAACAATGCAGTGATTACTAGAAGCCAGCATGGATTTGTCAAGAACAAATCCTGCCAGACTAATCTGATCTCATTTTTTGGTAAGGACTCAAAGAGTGCTTATCAATGGTTCCTTCTCAAACTGGGGATTGGTAACGAGCGGGGTACCACAGGGCTCGGTCCTGGGCCCAGTGCTCTTCAACATTTTTATTAATGACTTGGATGAGCAGGTGCAGGGAATGCTTATCAAATTTGCAGATTACTCAAAGTTGGGTGGAACAGCTAATACTCTGGAAGACAGAAACAAAATTCAAAGTGATCTCGATAGGCTGGAGTGCTGGGCCGAAAACAACAGAATGAAATTTAAGAGGGATGAATGCCAAGTGCTGCACCTAGGGAAAGGAAACCAAATGCAGAGTTACAGAATGGGGGACACTTGGCTCAACAATACTACAAGTGAGAAGGATCTTGGAATTGTGGTAGATCACAAACTGAATATGAGCCAGCAATGCGATGTGGCTGCAAAGAAGGCAAATGCTATTTTGGGCTGCATTAATAGAAGTATAGCTTCCAAATTGCGTGAAGTGATAATTCCCCTTTACTCGGCACTGGTTAGGCCTCATCTTGAGTACTGCATCCAGTTCTGGGCACCACACTTTAAGAAGGACGTAGACAAACTGAAGAGGGTTCAGAGGAGGGCAACAAGGATGATAAAGGGACTGGAAACAGGGCCCTATGAGGAGAGACTGAAAGAGCTGGGCATGTTTGGCATTCAGGGGAGGAGATTGAGGGGAGATATGATCGCATTCTTCCATACTTGAAGGGATGTCACACAGAGGAGGGCCAGGATCTCTTCTCGATTTCCTGACTGCCAGAGCAATAAGACAATGGAACCAATTACCAAGGGAGGTGGTGAGCTCTCCCACTCTGGAGGCATTCAAGGTGAAGCTGGACGGCCATCTGTCAGGGATGCTTTGACTTGGATTCCTGCATTAAGTAGGGGGTTGGACTCGATGGCCTTGTAGGCCCCTTCCAACTCTACTTTTCTATGATTCTATGATAAAATCAAAAGCAGAGACAGCAGATTAACAGGCAATTAACAATCTTATGTAGAAAAGCTCTGGATTTCATTGTCAACTTTAAAAACCTGTTATTTTTCTTTAAATTTGGTGTGAGAATTAAACATACCTCCTGCTTTTTAATTTTTTTAATTCGCACCAATAACAAGACACAAAAAACCAAGTGCCTGCAAAAGATTCTTGGATGCTTCTATGGTATTTTTATATGACTTATCATGGTGACTACCTGGGCTGAATGTAAGTACAGTCATACCTTGGATTGAGAGCATAATTAATTCCGGGAACGTGCTTGTAATCCAAAACACTCTTATATCTCCTCTTGCCTAGACTACTGTAATGCGCTCTACGTGGGGTTACCCTTGAAAACGGTTCGGAAGCTACAGCTGGTACAGAACGCGGCGGCTCGCCTGGCTAAAGACAGCTGCCAGCGGGATCAAATCACGCCAGTGCTGAAGGATTTGCACTGGCTACCAGTTGCTTGCCGAGCCGAAACCCTATACGGCTCCGGTCCAGTCTATCTCAAGGAGCGTCTCCAGCAACACCAAGTGGGCTGCTCCACAAGATCTGCCACGGATGGCCTTCTCCTTGTCCCTTCAGCCAGAGCAGCTAGACTGGTGGGGACGAGGAAGATGGCCTTTTCTGTGGTGGCCCCTGTACTGTGGAACTCTCTCCCGAGTGACCTCCCCCATGCCCCCTCTCTGCTGAGCTTCGTCACGCATTAAAACCTGGCTGTTTAGGTGGGAATATGGGGTGGGTTAAGATTTTAAAATTTTTATATTGTTTTAAATGTATTTTATTGCTTTTATTCTGTGTACATAAATATAAATATAAATATAAATATAAATATAAATATAAATATAAATATAAATCAAAATGAAATCCCCAAAAAAAATTTGTACAGAGATTTTTAATTTAAGCTGTACTACAGTACTTGCATTGCAAGATGTCGCTTGTATATCAAGTAAAATATATATATTAATAAATATTTAAAAATTTGATTGTCTTGCAAAATGCTCTCAAACCAAGTTACTTGTAATCCAAGGTATTACTGTATAACTTTTTTTTTTTTTTTAAGCTGAAATAAAGGAAACAGAAAAAGAAAAAAGTATCAAAAAAGGCCCTCCTCCAGGTGCCTCCTCTGAGGTGGCAACAAGGGAGGTGGCCTTCTTGGTGATGCCCCCCCAATTACGGAATGAACTCCTCAGCAAGGCTCACCTGGTGCCAACATTATCATTTCAGTGCCAGATTAAGACCTACTGCCAGGCATTTGGCAGCATATGACAGGATTTTAATCAGGTCATGGGATATTGTTTGGATACGTGTACATGTGTATCTGCTGTCTGTTTATATGTTTGTAGCTAAAACTGTTTTTATATTATGCACAATATTGTATTTTTAAAGGTTTTTAATCTTTGTAAACCACCCAGAAGGCTTTGGCTTTGGGCGATATAGAAATGTAATAAATGAATGAAATGAAAAAAGTATAGTTATTGGAAAGAACTTTCTTCAGCGTGATACAACTTACAGTGCAGTAACATTGTCAGGTTGATCCTAAACCTGTTTACTCAGAAGTGAGCCTTACTGAGTTCAGAGGGACATGTGCTATGGCAAGTATATTTAGGAGCCTTTATTCCACTACAACAGGAATCCCCAACCTTTTTGGACCTGTGTGCATATTTGGGAATTTGAGAAACTGCTGTGGGCACCACCACAAAATGCCTAATCAGTGGATTGCTGCTTCGGCGTCTACCTGTCACCTCTATGCATCTTAGGCTGCGTCTTATTCAGAAAAATGTTTGTTTCATGTCTATTCGACACTGCAATGTCTCTTTAACAAGGGGTTGTCTAATTCCGCTAATTGCTGGTGGTGCAATACAACTAATGCTTCTTTTAAACATCTTTTTTGGCAATGTCCAGTAGTTGCTTCTTTTGTGGGGAGGTTATTACACAGATAAATTTTGTACTGGAACAGTCTTTAATATCCACGCTCTTTAAAATTATTTACCTGTTTCATGGAAATTAACAAATGGAAGGGAAAATGGATTCTCTGCACCTTTTTGACCGCTAAAAGACTGATATTACAATGTTGGAAGGATAAACACTCACCTCCTATAATGCAATGGATAGAGGACCTTACAGTGCTTTCACTATTCAAACAGGTGGCATATATAGACACCACCTTCAAAGGGATACTTATTTAGATATTTGGTCCACTTTTGTTGAAGCCTATGTATCAGTAGGCAATCACTCCTGACTGAGTAAGATTGTCTTCCAGGATAAAATTACAAAAATAAAATTATATAAAGAGGAAATTGTAAAAAAATTGTGTAGACTCTAGCGATGGGTCTGTAAGTGACTGTGGAGGCCAATTCTAGATCCACACAGCTTCCCACAGTGAGGACACAGGTTACCAGATGGAAGATGGTCCTGTAAAGGATTCGTTTGACGTGCTTTTCGCTTAGCATGTTTCTCCCTTTCACCTTGCACTCGGGCTTCTTCAAAGTCCATGGAACCTTTGTGAAAGGCCAACTTCCAGTTAGATAGTTCATGGGCCAGAGTTTCCCAGTTCTCGATGTTTATATTGCATTTTTTTAGATTAGCCTTAAGAACACCTTTAAACCTCTTATACTGACCACCGATACTCCACTTTCCATCCTTGAGTTGGGAATAAAGTAACTGCTTTGGGAGACGGCAGTCAGACATTTGAGCAACATGACCAGTCCATTGAAGTTCTTACTATGGCCAGCTTGAATTGAAACAGTTGAGGACAAGAAGGAGCCTGATGGGGCTGGCCTCACAGCAGAGCTGATGGAGTGGACCTTGCTTTCCAACTCTCCCTCCTGGCAGGGTCTCCATACTCCCTTCCAAAAGACAATCTTGCCACTCCACAGACTAGTCTTGGGGCAATTCTAGGGAAGGCTATGATGATAAGAGGAGGAAAATGTAGCAATTTCTTGGCAATTGTCATATGGTTCCCACCCCTGTCCCCTCCTGCTTCTCCTGCAAAGCCCCAGGATTGGCTTTGATCAGCTGGAGATGTGGGTGGGTTGCAGCAACATCTGCCTGTGGCTTCTCAAATGAGGTACACCTGCATAATTCTCTAACTTGATTCCTGATTATTTTAAAAATGGTTTGGAAACTTCAATTGATCCAAATTTCAGCAGACACATTTTTGTTGAGTGGTCACAGATCAGAGCATATAACTTCAATCCTATCATCATCATCATCATCATCATCATCATCATCATCATCATCATCATCATCATCATATTCATTTGTATCCCACCTTTTTCTCAATCCTATATCAACTTCATTAGTTGCCTGCTTGTTTCTGGGCTCAATTTAACGTACTGATACTGACTTTTAAAACTGCAAATAGCCTAGGAACAGATTACCTCACAGATTGCTCGCTCCCATATAAGACCCAGCCAGGCTCTGAGATCAGCATCGGAAGTCCTGCTCCCAGTGCCATCACAAGGTAGGGATATATGAGAATTTCCCGTGGGCACGAGTGAGGCCCGAACTCGGCCTGCTCGTGCCCGCGCGGGCTCTCCACAGCAAGCTCTCTGCAGTGAGCGCAGGCCTACCTGGATCTTCACTCTCTGCAAAGAGCCAGCCGCGCCTCCCGCACTGGTCCCGTCACATCACTTCCGGTGCAGTGGAAGTGATGCGACGGGACCCTGCTCCGGCGCACTGGACCCCCACGCTATGTTTTTGGAGGGGGAAACCAGGGCAACAGGGCTGTTTAAGCCCTGTTGCCCAGGTTCCCCCTGCCAAAAGCAAAGCGCGGGGGTCCAGTGCGCCGGAGCAGCAGGATATGACGTGGTGGCGGCGGCGGTGGCTCGATTGGCGGTGGCGGCTCGAGCGGCACGGAGAACGCTCCACGCCGCTCACAAGATTGAGATCGGGCCGCCGCCACCGCGTAAGGACGAGCCGTGGAGAGCCACGAGCTCAGGTAAGGCTCGATTGACATCCCTAGAGTTGGGAAGGGAACTCAAGAACTTAGGTGCCCAGATAGTTTTCTCATCCATCCTTCCAGTACTTGGAAGAGGAATAGAAAGGGAAAGAAAAATACTCCGAGTGAATGACTGGCTACGAATATGGTGCTGACGCGAGAGATTTGGATTCTGGGACCACGGGCTACACTTCCTGGAAGATGGACTGCTGGCAAAGAATGGGTTGCACCTCACAAGGACTGGGAAGTATGTGTTTGGCCATAGCACGAGGAACTTCATCAGGAGGGCTTTAAACTGAACCCAACAGGGGAGGGAGACATAAACTCGGGGGTAACAATAGAAGAAGGCCTCTGTGCCACAACGGAGAGAACAGCTCCAGCGGTGCCCAATGATAGTCTACCACAAAATGTAGGAAGAAAGTCAGAATATAAAGCACATGGTCTTCGATGTCTCTATACTAATGCCCAGAGTATGGGCAACAAACAGAATGAACTTGAACTCTTGATACATGAGGGCAAATAAGACTTGATAACTGAAACCTGGTGGGATGACTCCCATGGCTGGAATACAGCAATTGAAGGATATAACTTGTTCCAAAGGAACAGAAAGAACAGAAAGGGAGGTGGAGTTGCGCTGTATGTTAAAGATAGGTTTCTCTGCACAGAGATACAGGAAGAGGAGCTTGGCAGCCCCATTGAGAGCATCTGGGTTAAAATAAAGGGGGCAAAGGATAAGACGAACATGGCGGTTGGAGTCTACTACCGACCACCCAATCAATGAGAAGACGAGGATGAAACTTTTGAAAAGCAAATTGCCAATGTTTCAAGGAGGCATGATGTAGTAGTGATGGGTGACTTCAATTTTCCCGATATCTGTTGGGAGACAAATTCTGCCAAACATGGCCCCTCCAAGAAATTCCTGACCTGTGTTGCTGATAACTTCCTGCTACAGAAAGTGGAGGGAGGAACTAGAGGATCAGCTATCCTTGAGCTGGTGGATCAGGTGGATCCACAATTGGCTACAGAATTGGACTCAAAGAGTGCTTATCAATGGTTCCTTCTCAAACTGGGGAAAGGTAACGAGCGGGGTACCACAGGGCTCGGTCCTGGGCCCGGTGCTCTTCAACATTTTTATTAATGACTTGGATCAGGAGGTGCAGGGAATGCTTATCAAATTTGCAGATGACACAAAGTTGGGTGGAACAGCTAATACTCTGGAAGACAGAAACAAAATTCAAAGTGACCTCGATAGGCTGGAGCGCTGGGCCGAAAACAACAGAATGAAATTTAATAGGGATAAATGCCAAGTGCTGCACCTAGGGAGAGGAAACCAAATGCAGAGTTACAGAATGGGGGACACTTGGCTCAACAATACTACAAGTGAGAAGGATCTTGGAATTGTGGTAGATCACAAACTGAATATGAGCCAGCAATGCGATGTGGCTGCAAAGAAGGCAAATGCTTTTTTGGGGTGTATTAATAGAAGCATAGCTTCCAAATCGCGGGAAGTGATAATTCCCCTTTACTCGGCACTGGTTAGGCCTCATCTTGAGTACTGCGTCCAGTTCTGGGCACCTCACTTTAAGAAGGACATAGACAAACTGGAGAGGGTTCAGAGGAGGGCAACAAGGATGATAAAGGGACTGGAAACAAGGCCCTATGAGGAGAGACTGAAAACTGGGCATGTTTAGCCTTCAGAAGAGGAGACTGAGGGGAGATATGATCGCACTCTTCCAGTACTTGAAGGGATGTCACACAGAGGAGGGCAAGGATCTCTTCTCGATCATCCCAGTTTGCAGGACACGGAATAATGGGCTCAAGTTACAGGAACCTAGATTCCACCTAAACATCAGGAAAAATTTCCTGACTGTCAGAGCAATAAGACAATGGAATCAACTACCTAGGGAGGTCGTGGGCTCTCCCACTCTGGAGGCATTCAAGGTGCAGCTGGACAGACATCTGTCAGAGATGCTTTGACCTGGATTCCTGCATTGAGCAGGGGGTTGGACTCGATGGCCTTGTAGGCCCCTTCCAACTCTACTTTTCTATGATTCTATGATTCTATGATTCTAACCAACAGAGACGAGTTAGTGGATAAAGTGGCAGTTTGGGGAACCCTGGGAGAAAGTGACCATGTTATACTTGAGTTCTTGAGTCCCTTTATCATCCTTGTTGCCCTCCTCTGAACCCTCTCCAGTTTGTCTACGTCCTTCTTAAAGTGTGGTGCCCAGAACTGGACGCAGTACTCAAGATGAGGCCTAACCAGTGCCGAGTAAAGGGGAATTATCTCTTCCCGCGATTTGGAAGCTAT
The DNA here is from genome assembly GCA_021292165.1 of Shinisaurus crocodilurus. Classification (NCBI taxonomy): domain Eukaryota; kingdom Metazoa; phylum Chordata; class Lepidosauria; order Squamata; family Shinisauridae; genus Shinisaurus; species Shinisaurus crocodilurus. The sequence goes on from CM037879.1 coordinate 187,688,961, forward strand.
ACCTCTATTAATGCAGCCCAAAATAGCATTTGCCTTCTTTGCAGCCACATCGCATTGCTGGCTCATACTTTGGCTCGGTCTTCTACCAAAAGAGAGTTTATGTCCCTGGCAAACCTGAAGTGCAGACTGAAGGGGCAGGATTGCAGCTTGAGATTGATAGGCAAAAGGTCAAGGAACACCTGATTACCTAGAACGAGTTTAAATCTCCAGGACCTGACGAACTGCATCCTAGAGTAATAAAGGAACTGGCAGAAGAACTCTCAGAACCACTGTCCATTATTTTTGAGAAATCATGGAGGACAGGTGAAGTGCCAGATGACTGAAGGAGGGCAAATGTTGTTCCTATCTTCAAAAAGGGCAAGAAGGAGGAACCTGGGAACTACAGACCAGTCAGTCTAACATCAATCTCTGGGAAAATTCTGGAGCAGATTATAAAGAAGTCAGTCTGCAAGCACCTTGAAAACAATGCAGTGGTTACTAGAAGCCAGCATGGATTTGTCAAGAACAAATCCTGCCAGACTAATCTGATCTCATTTTTTGATCGGGTAACCTCCCTTGTGGACTGTGGGAATGCTGTGGACATCATATATCTGGACTTCAGCAAAGCTTTCGACAAAGTGCCTCATGATATCCTGATTAGCAAGCTAGCTAAAAGTGGGCTGGATGGAACAACTATCAGGTGGATCCACAATTGGCTACAGAATCGGACTCAAAGAGTGCTTATCAATGGTTCCTTCTCAAACTGGGGATTGGTAACGAGTGGGGTACCACAGGGCTCGGTCCTGGGCCCGGTGCTCTTCAACATTTTTATTAATGACTTAGATGAGGAGGTGCAGGGAATGCTTATCAAATTTGACGATGACACAAAGTTGGGTGGAACAGCTAATACTCTGGAAGACAGAAACAAAATTCAAAGTGATCTCGATAGGCTGGAGTGCTGGGCCGAAAACAACAGAATGAAATGTAATAGGGATAAATGCCAAGTGCTGCACCTAGGGAGAGGAAACCAAATGCAGAGTTACAGAATGGGGGACACTTGGCTCAACAATACTACAAGTGAGAAGGATCTTGGAATTGTGGTAGATCACAAACTGAATATGAGCCAGCAATGTGATGTGGCTGCAAAGAAGGCAAATGCTATTTTGGGCTGCATTAATAGAAGTATAGCTTCCAAATCACGGGAAGTGATAATTCCCCTTTACTTGGCACTGGTTAGGCCTCATCTTGAGTACTACATCCAGTTCTGGGCACCACATTTTAAGAAGGATGTAGACAAACTGGAGAGGGTTCAGAGGAGGGCAACAAAGATGATAAAGGGACTGGAAACAAGGCCCTATGAGGAGAGAGTGAAAGAACTGGGCATGTTTAGCCTTCAGAAGATATGAGGGGAGATATGATAACACTCTTCCAGTACTTGAAGGGTTGTCAGAAAGAGGAGGGCCAGGATCTCTTCTCGATCATCCCAGTTTGCAGGACACGGAATAATGGGTTCAAGTTACAGGAACCCAGATTCCACCTGGACATCAGGAAAAATTTCCTGACTGTTAGAGCAAGACAATGGAACCAATTACTTAGGGAGGTGGTGAGCTCTCCCACGCTGGAGGCATTCAAGGTGAAGCTGGACGGCCATCTGTCAGGGCTGCTTTGACCTGGATTCCTGCATTGAGCAGGGGGTTGGACTCGATGGCCTTGTAGGCTCCTTCCAACTCTACTTTTCTATGATTTTAAGATCCAATGTTAGCCTAACCTAAGTCCTATTCATTTCGATGGGTCTACTCTAACATTGGATAAAGCCCTATATATATTAGCAAACTCATATCCAGCATGTTTGCTCTGCTGCAGCTATTTGTTAAGTAGTAGTTTAGATGTGTATGCTTCTTTAAAGCATGAAATTTCTGCTGGACATGAATTGCAATTCACTAGATGGAGCTCTAAGGTACAAGGTAACCTTCCCTGGGGACGTAAACAGAAGCTGTGCTGGACATGTACAGAGAGATACCTCAGCAGTAAACTCACCATCTCTTCTTTCTGCATTTTTGCACAAATGTATAGGATAATGGAGAAAGAAAAGCCTTAAAGAAAAACCCTATTAAACCTTTATTAAAAAACCTTATTAAAATAAAAATAAAAATCCACATTCAAATGAGAGGTGCAGGAAATTGAGAAATGAGTCTTGAGTTAATGAATGTAATGTAAATGGACAAAAGAGATGGAGAATTAAAATTCTGTTGATTTATTTTATAATTAAAACTTAATGAGAACTTTAAAAACACCAAATCATTTTTCCCCTGAAACACCCATATATTGAGCTAATAATGCATTATGCATGATTTCTTGGAGTGGAATTTAATATTATCTTCAATTACTGTTTATATGTAATAATATAATTTATTTTACCTTTCACAGGTTCTGTCTCCTAATTATTTCAACTGGCCATTTACTACTGCAAGAAGTATTTTCAATAAAGGAGCTAATATAAATGCAGGTTGAACTATAGTGCATTAATGCAATGATAATCTTTTAAAACTAAAGTATAGTAATGTTGGAAGAAGGCTTGACCACACACATTCTGTTCTTCTCAGACAATATTACTCATCATATCTAACAAAAATGAACTTAGGAAAGGATTATGGAAAGAACAAGATTTTATTTTATTTTTTTACTCTTGGAAAATTGTGAGAAGAAAGGAATCAAGGAAAGTAAATGTAAGATCTACAAGTATTTAGACATAATCAACTTTGACATTATTGTTAGTTTTGTTACCTACATTTAAAGAGAAGTGACAGATTGAATCATCTCCCTTTTGTCTTTGAAACAGAACTGCATCTTATCAATCAATAGTTGAGCAATCTTGACAATTTGATATTTCCTTGTTAAAATCAACAAGAACTTCGTCACTTGACATTGCAGGAAACTAAAATACACAAGGGGAGGGGTCCTTTTTAGCTCTGTTCAAACGTTATGGAAATCTAGTGGCTGGTATTAATGGTAATGACCTGAAGCAAGTGGAAAAGGCAGCACTAAGGGTTAGATGAGCCTGAAGGGAAGAAAAAAGAAAAAGGAAAAAAAAGACGCATACAAAAAAGTTTTCTTTTAGTCTGTGCCCAGGAAGGGGGGGGGGGCTCTTACTGGTTGTCAAGGAGATCTGCTGTTGGGTTTGCTGGACTGTGGGGCTTCAAAGCCTCCTGCCTTTAGCTTGAGAGGAGCCATTTCTTTGCAAATCAGGCAGTCACTGAAACCTTTGAGGGGGGGGGGGAGAACAGAGAGGCTCAGGAGCTCTGAAAATGTTGAAGGCTGCAATCCTAAGGACAGTTATTAGGAAGTGAGTCCCACTGAACACAGTAAACATGCATAGGTCAGGCTATAAGGCCTATGAAAAGATATCAGCTATACCTGGGGTGGGAGGGAGTGAAGGAGGCAGCAGATTTCGTCAAGCTTTTAGCTTGAAAAAGCAAGAAAAATAAAATGGTGTTGTTAGAAATGGTAGTCATTCTCTCGCAAGGCAAGCTGTACAGGGGATCATTTAAGGCAGTAATCCTAAACAAGCATCTGAGTAAGGCTGGGATGGACCTGCAAGGGGTCCACGAGCCTTCAATTGCTCTCCCTGCCAGATCATGAATGGAACAATATTATGCAAGTTCTCACAATGCTAATATAATGTCCTTATATAGCACTTTTCAGATATCTGAAGCACTTCATATAAGGTTGCCAACTTTTTTTTTTTTACTGCTCCTGTGGCTTTAGTAGCAGTCAACATACAGAAATTTAGCATTTGAAGTTTTCCCCACTGCATTGCTCCATGCCAGGAAAAAGCAACTATCAACTGGCAACCTAATTTATGTACGTTATCTCAGCAAACTATAATATTCCGCCAAGGTAGACTTCTATTATTATCCTCAGATTACAGGTCAAGGGGCAGAAAAGTGAAAGAAAAGTGTTTGTTTTAAGGGCATCTGTCTAGTGAGTGTCTGTGCCTGTGCCAAGCTTCAGCCAGGCCGTCTTCCCAGCTCCATCACAGCCCATATTCTTAACTGCTACCCCACACTTCACTTTAATAAAGAGTTTACATTAACAAATGGGGCGGGGGAACCTTATTCCTAATGATGAAATAATTTCTCTCTAGGCTTCCTGCCCTGCTCTGTGTAAGAAAGAAAGGGAGAAGGGTAACATTAGAAGTCGGTGGAAATATTTGCCTCTTTTTATTATATGTGTGCAAATAGTATCTGGCTAACTCACTCATCTGTCCCTCCGCCCTGGAAAGAGCTGCGCGGAGTCCGATATACTGAACTGCCGGCCCCTCCCCCTTTCCCCTCTCCCTCCCCCCCCGCAGCCCGATGAGCGATTGGCATTCCTCCTCGTCTGTCCCGCCCACCCTGCTGGTCCCTCTGCGAATCAGCGGGATGCTGTCAGCGCGTCGGTGTCTGTGGCTGCCCTCTGCCAGTCCCGAGCGCGTCTCCTTATCAAAGAAAGACACTAACTTGCGTCGAATCATATCATTATCATGGGGACTGTTTGTTTTGCATGGCACTTGTGTTTGGCTCTCGCTTTCTTCCACCCTGCCAGGTTTGCAGGAGGCAATGGGGTCCCAGGTAAGACAAGACAGAGATCTTTCTTTCTTTCCTTCCTTCCTTCCCTCTTCTCCTTCTCTTTCTGCGCACTAATCTTTTTTTGGAAAAAGCCTACCTCAGATGACGGGACTGCCTCTGTACCTCTTAGAGGTACTAGGCAATGGGGAAGGGTGTGTGTGTCTTTTTTGTAGGCTTCTTGAAAAGTTGCGCTGAGAATTTCTGGTGTAGCCCGATATGGCTTTGTCTAATGTGCCTCCGTCTTCCTCTCCCAAAATATCTTGAAGTTATTTTCTATTAGTACTTCCCCACAAGGGTGAGATGCAGTATGACCATTCAGTGGAATACAGGTCAACCTGTCTAGGCAGATAAATAAATTGGTTACGATGCATCAGTGCAAAACGTTAATTAGAGTATTTATTAACTTCAACTCGTTTTCTCTCCTCTCTCCTGGCAAACCTCATGTTCCAGCCAGATTTTCACAGAACTAGTCCATTATGCTTAAGATATTGTATTTTAAAGATGCCTGATACCTCTTTGACTTGGATTCTGTGCATAGAAGGTAACTATAAAGTGGGATGTGGGAAGCAAAGTTATGTAGAATTTATTCTCTGCCCCCGTATAGAGTTCCAGATAGTATCAACAGTGTGGTTAACCTGCAGTTGATGGTGTTAGTAGACAAGGAAAATATGTTCTCCCTTTCTAAGCAAAACATTCGGGTATCTTGATGGATCTATCCATATAAGGTTTATATGGATAGATTATATCAATCTATCCATATATCAATCTATCCATAAAGGACAGGATTATATCAATCTAGGATGGAGTATGAAGTGATCTGTAGAGATGAGCTATATGTTTATCCCATCCCTTATAAGTGAATGCTTCCCCTAGTACAGCCTTCCCCCACCTGGTGCCCTCCAGATGTGTTGGACTACAACTCCCATACTGTGAGTCCAACACACATCTGGAGGGCACCAGGTCAGGGATGGATGCCCTAGAATGGTAATTTCCAAACTGTGGTCAGGTACATGCTAGCTAGTGTGCTGAGAGAAATAACATAATTTGAAGCTCTTGTGAGTACTCAAAGCCCCCACCCATGCAGGAGGCTGCCCATTGTGTCTCTGCATGATCCACAGCTCTGATCCTTGCCTCTTTTCAGTCAGCCTCTCAGGAGGCAGGTAATTCTGCCTCATATCTGGATCATGTATGACAAGCATTCAATGACTCCAATCCAGAGATGCAGCAGAATTACCTGACCTCAGAGGTGGTGGAGCCAGAACAGTGACCTCACAAAGAAATACAGGGGTTCGGTTCCTGTCGTAGCAGGTAATTTTTACTTTTACACATTCTGAAAAGTAATCCTTTTTGGGGTGCAAGAGTGAAGTACCTCAGAATAAAAGTGCCTCAGTTATCAGAAGTTTGGGGACAACTAGTATAGATCTAAAAATCTAGTTATAGGTATCTATTTCCTTATAAGGAGATGATGCCCCTAGAAATGTGGAGGGGTCAGGGATTAAAAATATAATGTCTAAGCAGCCTAGCAGGAGCCCTGCAATGGAGGAAGTTTTCGCCGTTGGATTTGCCCTTTCCATTTGACTCATTGGCATTCACACGCCTGACTCTCAGGCATCCTCTGACTGCTGTGAAATGTCCCCCGGCATCAGAAAGGAGCCCAGCTGTCACTTCCACTGAGCTTGATGGGAGAGCTAGTTGCCCCTTTTAATGAGTGAAAAGTATGAATGTAGGCATTTGAAACAAAAGTGCCGCCTCCTGCTTTATCCCCTGCCTGATTGAATATATAGTGACATGTGTATGTGATCTGAACTGTGCCCTCAAAACCCCTAAACGAATTTACCCCATTTTTTCCCTAAAAAAAAATCACAGCTAGTTCTGAACTGGCTGAGCAGTTAAAATAAATCACAAGAAAGAAACCAATTAAAGCCACTCTTTTCTCTCTCCCCCACCCACCCCTTCCCTCCCCATTTCGGTGGTGGAGAGGAGGGCAAACTTCTTTCCCTTTCACTATAGCTTTGTGAAAAGCAAGGTTACTTCAGTGTTGTATGTGTTTATTAAACATTTTACTTCTAAGATTCTTAGAAGAAGGTTCACCCAAAATAACAATCCTGCCCCCTCCATTTGTTTTATATTCCTTCCTTTCCTTTGCGAAGTTCTCTGATGTGTGCCTGGCCACAATATCTGATTATTCCTGCTGCCTCCTTGCAGCCGCTGCATCTCCCCTCCTTGGTGACTTTGAAGAATCCTTGTTTTATCGCTGGAGATGGCTGAGTGAGCATTTCTGAAACAATTAGCGTTAGGATTTCAGGCTAACAATCAAAGTGTTTTTCACTTTGGTGCACCTTTTCTTAGGATCTGTTAATCTAATTGGCATGAAACATACAACACATGGATGGCAGGGGAGTCTCTTCCCCTCTTCCCGCCAATCCATCTATATTATACATTTAAATCTTTGCATTGGATCCTAGTTTTAGGGAGTTAATTGTTAGCCATATTATTATTTGTGATGGATATGTATCCAATAAGCTGAAGAGCCCCAGATGGGCCTCTGGCACTACGGTAAATTATGAGGAAATCCATTTAAAGGCTGTTCTCTCTATAAGGCGGATTTGCCTGATTGACATTTAGGCAGTAATCAATAGCCTTGGGCCACTTTCTTCCATGAACACCAAGGTCTCCCAAGGCCTGGCTCTAATGGACAAATGTTCTTCCAAAGGGTCAGCTGATTCCCACTCTCTTCCCCTTATGCAATGACTGCTGTTTCTGGTGACAATATTTTTTCACCAAATTAGCTCTATAAAACAAGATAGAATGAGGATTGATGAGTTTCCCCTTGGTTCTTTATGTGCCTATTTCATTATGTTTATAGTTATTTCCTTCATTAATTTTGTCAACTGAAACAGTGCAGCATTTCTTCTTCCTTTTCACTTTCAAAAAAAGTGGGGGAAATTAGTGCTTTCCCCCATTGAAATATCTGTAGGAGTGTTTACCCTTCTCACTTCACAGTCAAAAATGTTTAGAATGGCCGCTCAGTTGAAATGCACTTGGCAATAGAAATATGCTTTTTGCACCTGTCACTTTAAACATTTTTCCACCCATTCTTTTTGCCCCTTAATATGGGAAATCATCATATCTCCTTCAGCTTCATAGAGAGCAGGTTATTCAACTTGATTACACTTTTATGCTTCAGTTCATGGGTAACTGCCACTAGGTATCTTCAGGGCCAGATTAAAGTCTTTGTAGGCACTGTCATAATTGTAGGCCCCCAAGATAGATCTACAGTTAATATTTACATTGTATAAGTCCCATAATCATAGATCTATACATGGGGGCAGTGTGTGTGCAACCTTGGGCTAGTGGGGCACAACCCTGGGAAGATTCTAGCCTCTAAAATATCCACAGGGAACCTAAAAACAATAGTCCAGTGTCCCCAGATACTTCCTCACATTCATATTTTTCCATTAAAACATGGACTTTCTCTTCTTCTCCTGACTTGTGCTGTTGCCACCAATTACTCTTACATAGCAGAGCTAATCAGAAACATCATCATCATCATCATCATCATCATCATCATCATCATCACCATCACATTATATTATATTTATGAATCATCCATCTGGCCGGTCATTGCTATGGTGGCTCAGAGAGATCCTATCTCTTTTCTCCAGGAGGGAAAAATTATTTGCCAGGTAGTTTTCCTCCCCCCCCTTCTTTTCCTTTACTATCAGTTTTCAAAAAGTTTGGAACACTCACCAATTAGGACAGGACATATTGCTACACCTACCCTTAACATTTGGCAAGGCTAAACTCTGGAAAATCTTGCTTTGCCATTAGCCAATGAGAAGTTGCTGCAAAGAACTCCCACTGTCCAACTGCAAGGAGACGACACAGTGCAAACGACTGAGAACCTGTTTTGTTTTTTGTTTTATGAAGTTGGCATGGATAATACTGACTTGGGTTTGAGTGCTAGTGACAAATTCCGCACACAGTTCTTTGATCCTAGAATGGATAAACTTACAGTAATACCTTGGATTACAAGTAACTTGGTTTGAGAGCGTTTTGCAAGACAGGCAAATTTTTAAATATTTATTTGATTTTTTTTTACTTGATATACAAGCAACGTCTTGCAATACAAGTGTTGTAGTATGGCTTAAATTAAAAATCTCTACAAATTTTTTTGGGGGGATTTCGTTTTGATATAAGAGTGTTTTGGATTACAAGCACTTTTCCGGAACGAATTATGCTCTCAATCCAAGGCATGGCTGTACATTGAAATGGGCAGATAACAAGCAGCATACGCCACACTCAGTGAAAGGTTTAGTTTTCTAGTGGATAGGTCTATGTCCTGTAATGAAGTGGCCTCTGAAGCAGTTCTCCAACCTTGGGTCCCCAGATGTTTTTGGCCTACAACTCCCAGCATGCCCCAGCCAGTGTAGCTGGGGACCCAAGGTTGGAGAACACTGCTCTAAAGCAAGGGCATTAATAGACACCTGTCCATCAGATCCTGAACATACATTCACGGATGAATTTCTATTGTTCTCACAGATGGAGACAGGAAATCTATGGTAGAAATGATAATTGCACAAATTGAGGACAAATGTTGGCAAGTTTTCCAAATGTCAGCATTGCTTTTAGAATGCATCTTGCCATTTTTAGAACACGTTGTGAAGGGGAGTGCTCCTTTTAAGAGCTGAAATGTATAAACAACTGTCTTAGGTCAACCATGGGACAGAAATGACTGTCGTCACTTGCACTACTCCCGATTGAGAATGAGCTTTTGCAAAAAATGGAATTTGAAGATGTAACCTGTGATTTTCCTAACAAAAAGAGCTGCAAAGTGAATATTTAATTTACATTTACTGAAGACATATTATACGTCTATGAGTAAACTGCTAAATGAAATAATAATTTGCTTTAATTGAACTGAGGTTTGTCATGGTCAGATCACTTCCTGATGAGGTTTAGACTTACTGCAGAATCATATAATAGTAGAGTTGGAAGGGCCATCGAGTCCAGCCCCCTGCTCATTGTAGGAATCCAAGTCAAAGCATCCCTGACCGATGGCTGTCCAACTGCATCCTGAATGCCTCCAGTGTGGGAGATCCCACGACCTCCCTAGGTAGTTGGTTCCATTGGCATATTGCTCTAACGATGTCCAGGCAGAATCTGGCTTCCTGTAACTTGAGCCCATTATTCCATGTCCTGCAATCTGGGATGGCCGAGAAGAGATCCTGGCCCTCCTCTGTGTGACCACCTTTCAAGTACTTGAAGAGTGCTATCATATCTCCCCTCAGTCTTCTCTCTGAAGGCTGATCATGCCCAGTTCCTTCAGTCTCTCCTCATAGGGCTTTGTTTCCAGTCCCCTGATCATCTTTGTTGCCCTCCTCTGAACCCTTTCCAGTTTGTCTACATCCTTCTTAAAGTGTGGTGCCCAGAACTGGACGCAGTATTCAAGATGAGCCCTAACCAGTGCTGAGTAGAGGGGAACTGGTACTTCCCACGATTTGGAAGCTATATTTCTATTAATGCAGCCCAAAATAGCATTTGCTTTTTTTGCAGCCACATCACATTGCTGGCTCATATTCAGCTTCTGATCTACAACAATTCCAAGATCCTTCTCATTTGTAGCATTGTTGAGGCAAGTATCCCCCATTCTGTAATTGTGCATTTTGGTTTCCTTTCCCTAGGTGCAGCACTTGGCATTTATCCCTATTAAATTTCATTCTGTTGTTTTCACCCCAGCACTCCAGCCTATCGAGATCACTTTGAATTTTGTTTCTGTCTTCCAGAGTATTAGCTGTTCCACCCAATCTAGTGTCATCTGCATATTTGATAAGCATTCCCTGCACCCCCTCATCCAAGTAATTAATAAAAATGTTGAACAGCACTGCTTTTCCCCTCTGCAAATGTGGGGGACTCCAGCATTACAGCAGGTGAATCAGGTTAGGTATCCAGAGTGCAGCCGTCTCCTGTTTTGTTGGATGAGTTTCAGCTGGTACAGCTCGAAGACATTGATATGGTGCTTGGACTGGTTCGTGTGACCACTTCCATATTGGATCCTTGTCTCTCGTGGCTTATTAAATCTGGCAGGCTGCAAACTTTTTCATGGGCCCTTGGGAGTTTCGTAGGCCCTAGGCATTGTGGTCAATGGGTAATCCAGCCCTGGGTATATTCCACATGCTTATTGCCTGTAGTGTTCACCTGTTTAAAAAGCCAGTGGTTTGTTTATTTGCGTCCTTTCCCTCCTTGGAGCACAGGACAGTGTATCTGCAGATATCTTGTTTTGTCTTTACAACATCCCCGTGACGTACCATGTTAAACTGAGACGTGGTGACTGGACCAAACTTCCTGGCTGGTTTTCCTAGTCCATATCTAACACACTATCCATTGTACCACATAGGGTCAATTATGTAGTTTAAAACTGTGATCAATCTTGAATTGCTATAATCCTTCAAGCCCATAAACTATCATGAATGTAGTGCCCAAGAATTGCATCATTAACTACTTCTTAACTTTATTTATATATAAAATTTATTCCCTGCATTTTAATCTGGCAAATCCACAAGATGATTTACAATACATAAAATAAAATATGATCCTAAAACAACGTTTAAAATACAAGATGCAATAGATTCATTACAGCAGTTGAACAGTTAAAAAAAAGGTCATTCTCCAAATGCTTTGCTAAAAAATGATACATTTTGGCTACCTGCTGAAATGCGAGCAGTGATGGAGCTTCCCCATGGAGGAGGGAGTTCCAAAGAAAGGGTGCGTCAACTGAGAAAGCCCTGCTCCTTGTGACCACCTCCTCACTTCTGATTTAGATATGCCTGCATGGTCCATTCTTACTAAACATGTTGCTGAAAAAGGCACAAGGAAGTGATGGAATCTGTACATTATTATTTTCTGTCGCTAAGTGGCACCCTTCCCCCCCCACACACAACACACACACTCCCCCAACCCATGTGTAATGAACGTTCAGTTTCTTGGGGGGTTTTCCATGAAGTTTAAGGGAAGGGGCTGTAGCTGAGGTGTAGAGCATATGCTTTGCATGCAGAAGGTCCAAGGTTCAACCGCTGGCATCTTCACCTAAAGGAACCTCAGGTAGCAGAACTGCGAAAACCTCCACTACTCTGCTTCCAGAGTAGACAGTACTGGGTTAGATGGACCAGTGGCGTAGCGTGGGTTGTCAGCACCCGGGGCAAGGCAAGTAATTTGCGCCCCCTAACCCGTGGATTTTAGCACTCGAGTCTCTTCCACTAGATTAGTTAAAGAAACCCTTACCCCCTAAGCACATGTATTGTTTGTTATGAAAATACTGATGTAATTAAAGTAAAATGCATCTAAATACAAGTTTATTTTCAAACACTTTATTGAGTGCGAACATGCATTACACATTCTCCACATTTTCAACCATCGCTGAGCCGGCTACGGAGGGGACGCTCTTCTGCGTGTCAAGAGGCGAGAGCAGCCCCAGCGCTGTCCCTCCAGCCCAGTGTCTTGCTCTCAAGAGGATCCCCAGGAAGAGCTACGGGGCGGGGGGGGAGGCATGGCCTCCCCCTCCGGCTGGGGGTAAAGCCGAGAAGGTGTAAAAGCCCACCTCCCCCGCTGGACACTGACAGCCCGCCCCTCCCGGCCAAAAGTTTGGGATCTCGGTAGCAGGATAAGAGCCTGTTGCAGTGGGGCGGGGGCAGGCAGCTTCCCCCTTCGGGCGGCTGCCTCCCCTCCTCCGCTCCCATCTTGATGACCACCTCACTGGCCGGAAGATATTCTCCGCCTGGCGGGGGTCCATGCTCCAGGGGAGATGGATGCCGGAGCGGGGGGGGGGCGTTCTTTACCTCCAGGGCACTTTGGCCGACTCACGGGGCGGGGGGGCAACACAAGCCCCTCCGCAGCCCCCTGCCCCCTCCGTCCGTTCGGCGCTTGGGATCGCGGACGGCTCCTCCGGGCCCCTTCCCGGGCGCAAAGGGCAGCCTGGGGAACGGCGACCCTCACCCAGCTTCTGGACGGCGGCGGCGAGGAACCTCTGCCCAGAGGATCTGGCGGCTTCCCGCAGGGGTCCGGGGATGCCGGCCGGCTGGCTGGCCGGCCGGGCCGAGGGGAGGGCGACGCGGGCGGCTCGCTCGGAGCTTGGCGGCATCGCGGGCGGCTCGCAGCCCCAGGCGCGCAAGCCTTCCCCGGGCGGCGGCGGCGGCTCCTCCCTTCTCTCCTTCCCTCCCGGCAAAGCCCCTGACCGAGGGCGCGGGGTCCCCCTGCGGCCCCAGCAGCGGCAGCCGCGCTCGCGGGTCGGGAGCTTCCGACGCGCCGCGGCTGACACGTGTCCTCCCGTGAGCCCTCCCTGCTCACCTGGCCCGCGAGCGCGCCCCCCCAGATGTTGCGCCCGGTGCGGCCGGCCCCCCCTGCACCCCCCACGCTACGCCTCTGAGATGGACCACTGGTCTGACTCAGTATATGGTAGCTTCATATATCAGTTGCTCGTTAAGGAAGTACCGATCTTCTGTTGCTTAGTTTACTTTGGACAATTGCCTTGTGATGTCCTTCATCCTAGCCTTTCTTCTGCCTCTGCCTTCATTATAGAAGCACCAACACCAAACACCCTTTTTGTATAGCACATCAACTTTACAGGTGCACAGTTTAATTGTGCATAATATATATATTTTTTAACCTGGTTTTTCATTCCTTAAAGGAGCAAGTAAGTATGTACAGTAGGTTCCTGTGCTAAATCTGGCTCTCTCGGGCGTGCTGCTTGGCCACCAGTTGCTTAAGTAGAGACAAAAGAGATGCAGAAGAAGCAGTATTTGTGGTAACAAACCCTACTAGTGGGCTACTGTATGGGGGGGTAGATCAAAATGTCTGGCCCACTATGTCTCCTTCCCCCCCTTTTTTGGGGGGGGAGTGGCCTTCGAGGGAAAGGTAGTTACTGATCAGGGTTATATGGGGAATACCTGCCCCCAAAGGGAAAAAAAGTATTGCATTAAACTGAAATGAAATGTGACAAAGGACAGTGGGCATGCACGCATGCATATTATAGTTACAGTATGGGGTGGCTACAATTAACAATTATGCTGTAGTTGCTGCTTGTAAAAATGCTGCAGTGCAATGGTAACCATGCGGAAAGTTGGTCTTTTGTAGCATCGGCATGCATTTGGGTGATTTTTCCACACATTTGCACACAATTAGAAACCTGTGGAAGCTTGGCTTAGTGGGTTTTTTTTTTTAATTAACCATGCATGTGGCTGAAAGCTATAGGCCAGTGTTCTCCAACCTTGGGTCCCCAGATGTTTTTGGCCTACAACTCCCAGCATGGGGCATGCTGGGAGTTGTAGGCCAAAAACATCTGGGAACCCAAGGTTGGAGAACACTGCTATGGGGACATACTGCTGTGTTTACAGGTGACGGCACTGCATTAAGTCTGAAGTACAGGATATACAGGATCTAGCGGTGCTCCTAGGAATTTGCATCTTCTACAAGGCATGGATCTACTACAAGATGATTATTTATATAACACTGTCATGTATTAATAAAGGGGAAGGGGAGTATGCCTTGTCAGGATATGTTATATTTTTTGAATGTGTATGCCTTGTCAGGATATGTTATATTTTTTGAATGTGTATATAATTAGTTGGTCTCCAGACAGGGGGGGGGGGGGGCTTATGATTTATTTTAGTTGTATGTTTGCATTTTATAGTTTTATATGTAGTTTATAATAACTAAATAAAATTTATTAAAACAACAACAACACTGTCAATAGACATGGCGCTGTACAGAGTAACATAAACAAACATTAAGTCCCTGCTAGATAATGATTATCGGTAACATGAATATAATGTGTGGACAAATTTTGCTTGAGGTAACCTGGGAACAGGATTTTATTTTTTACTTTAGTGCTGAAGTGTTTTTAAATGATCTTGTTCTCTGATCATCAGAGTATTTCTGCAGGTGAATGGCACACTGAATAGGTGTCCTGAGCAACCATCAGCCAGATTTACATTGAGCCATTCTCCATGCGTATTGTTGCTAGTCAAGTGTACTATAGTCATCAGATTGGGAAAACAACCTTCACTCTAAACCCAACGATGGAGGCTATTTCACTTCCAGGTCTGGTGATCCTGCTGCTAGGACAGTTGACGTCTGGAAAGTCCCCTTAAGGGTACTTCTCACACCACGTCTTGTGTTTGGCTACTCACATACCTGATTACAAAATGCATGATCTCCGAGTGAGAAGTACACGGGTACATGTTTTTCAGTGCTTGTGTCTCTTTTAAAATATATGAAAGCAGCACTCAGGAAATAATCAGGTTCCCACTTGCATCTCTTTTAAAGAGACACAACCACTAAAGCCAATAACATGCACGCATCTCACTTGATGGAATATGCATGTATTCTGCACTTGCCTAGGCGCACTTGATTTGCTGAAGATATTGCATAAAATGGCCCCAGTTTCATGTGATGAATATGACTGATATTATAGTGTTTGAATACATGTTTCTAAGGCATAAACCTATCCAGGACATTTATTTATTTATTTATTTATTATTATTAATATTTATTTATCGCCCATCTGGCCGGCAACCGGCCACCCTGGGCGATGTACACAGAATAAAATACATAAATGCAATAAAATACATTAAAACAATATAAAAATTTTAAAATCTTAACCCACCCCATATTCCCGCCTGAACAACCAGGTTTTTAATGAGCGACGGAAGCTCATCAGAGAGGGGGCATGGCGGAGGTCACTCAGGAGAGAGTTCCACAGTACGGGGGCCGCCACAGAAAAGGCCCTCTTCCTCGTCCCCACCAGTCTAGCTGCTCTGGCTGAAGGGACAAGGAGAAGGCCATCCGTGGCAGATTTGTTGAGCGGCCCACTTGGTGTTGCTGGAGACGCTCCTTGAGATAAACTGGACCAGAGCCGTATAGGGTTTTAAAGGTCAAAACCAACACCTTGAATTCGGCTCGGCAAGCAACTGGTAGCCAGTGCAAATCCTTCAGCACCGGCGTGATGTGATCCCGCCGGCGGCTGCCTTTAACCAGGCGAGCCGCCGCGTTCTGTACCAGCTGCAGCTTCCGAACCGTCTTCAAGGGTAACCCCACGTAGAGTGCATTACAGTAGTCTAGGCGAGAGGAGACCAAGGCATGAACCACTGATGGGAGCAGGTGATTAGGAAGGTAGGGGCGCAGCTGCCGTATCAGATGGAGTTGATACAGCGCTGCCCGGCTCACAGCTGCCACCTGAGCCTCCATGGACAGCTGGGAGTCTAGAATAACTCCCAAGCTGCGGACCTGGTCCTTCAGGGGTAGATGTACCCCATTCAGCACCAGGTCAACATCCCCTAACCTCCCCTTGTCCCCCACCAGCAGTACCTCGGTCTTGTCGGGGTTCAGCTTCAGCATGTTCCTTCCAATCCAGCCAGCCACTGCCTCCAGGCACTTGGACAGGTTGATTCCATTGTCTTATTGCTCTGACAGTCAGGAAATTTTTCCTGATGTTTAGGTGGAATCTAGGTTCCTGTAACTTGAGCCCATTATTCCGTGTCCTGCAAACTGGGATGAACGAGAAGAGATCTTTGCCCTCCTCTGTGTGACATCCCTTCAAATACTGGAAGAGTGCGATCATATCTCCCCTCAGTCTCCTCTTCTGAAGGCTAAACATGTCCAGTTCTTTCAGTCTCTCCTCATAGGGCCTTGTTTCCAGTCCCTTTATCATCCTTGTTGCCCTCCTCTGAACCCTCTCCAGTTTGTCTATGTCCTTGTTAAAATGAGGTGCCCAGAACTGGACACAGTACTCAAGATGAGGCCTAACCAGTGCCGAGTAAAGGGGAATTATCACTTCCCGCGATTTGGAAGCTATACTTCTATTAATACAGCCCAAAATTGCATTTGCCTTCTTTGCAGCCACGTCGCATTGCTGGCTCATATTCAGTTTGTGATCTACCACAATTTTCAACGGCCAACCTCGGTGAGGACTTGAAACCGAGGTTAGAGCTGCGTGTCATCCGACATACTGATGACACCGCACCCCAAACCTCCTGATGATAGCTCCCAGCGGCTTGAGGTAGATGTTGAATAACATCGGGGAGAGGATGGAACCCTGCGGCACTCCACAAGTGAGCAGCCGAGGGTCCGAAGCCTCCTCCCCGAGAACTACCCTCTGGTACCTTCCAGAGAGGAAGGACCGGAACCACTGCAATACAGTGCCTCCCAAGCCCAACCCCTCCAGGCGGTCCAGGAGGATACCGTGGTCAACGGTATCAAAAGCCGCCGAGAGATCGAGGAGGACTAGAAAGGAGCATTCGCCCCTATCCAAAGCCCTCCTCATATCATCCACCAAGGCGACCAAGGCCGTCTCCGTCCCATGTCCAGACCTGAAGCCCGACTGGCACGGATCCAAATAATCGGCTTCATCCAAGTGTGCCTTCAACTGAGCACCCACCACCCGCTCGATCACCTTGCCCAGAAATGGTAAATTGGAGACTGGGCGAAAGTTGTTTAAATCCTGGGGATCCAAGGAGGGCTTCTTTAGAAGCGGTCTTATTACTGCCTCCTTGAGGGCTGATGGCATCACTGCCTCCTCGAGGGAGGCATTCACCACCGCCTTGATCCCCTCACCCAGTCTCTCCCTGCAGCTCATGATGAGCCAGGACGGGCAAGGATCAAGCAAGCAGGTGGTCGGCCTCACAGATGAAAGCACCTTGTCCACTTCATCAGAAGGAAGAAGCCGAAACCGATCCCACAAAACCGGTCTGCCATTGGCCTCCTCCCGCTCACTCCCTGTGTCCACGACGCACGATATCCCACTCCTAATCCGATCGATTTTATCTGCGAAGTGCTTCGCTAAAGCCTCACAGGAGGCTTTAGACTGTTCCAATGGGTCCGGAGCGACTGGACCGACCAGACTCCGGACCACTTGGAACAGCCTCCTGGGGCAGCACTCCGCAGACGCAATGGAGGCAGCATAGAAATTCTTTTTTGCTGCCTTCACCGCCACCCGGTAGGCTGAAGATGCAGCTCTAACCAGTGTTCGATTGTCTTCGGAGCGGGAATTACGCCATCGGCGCTCTAGCCTTCTCACCTCTTGTTTCAGAGCTCGCAGCGACGGAGTGAACCATGGCGCCGCGCGAGCTCTGTTTAGGCGAAGAGGGCGCTTCAGAGCAACTCGGTCTAATGCCCTGATGATTGCAGCATTCCAGTCGTCCACCAGGGTCTTGACCGAGCTACCGTTTGTGTGCTCCAATTCCCCAAGCGCGTTCAGGAATCCATCCGGATCCATAAGACGCCTGGGGCGGACCATCCTAATAGGTCCCTCACCCCTGCAGAGGGGTTGTGGCATCGAGAAATCCAACCCCACCAGATAGTGATCTGACCATGACAAGGGGGTGGTGGATATACCCCCGATTTCCAGATCATTTCCCCCCTCTCCAGAAACAAAAACCAAGTCCAGTGCATGACATGGGTAGGTCCAGTTAATACAGGGTGCAGCTCCTAGGAAGCCATGGTCTCCATGAAGTCCCAAGGTGCCCCCGTGAGGACAGCCCCCGAATGCACATTGAAGTCCCCCAGCACCAATAGCCTGGGGGACAACACACGCACATCAGAGACCACCTCCAGCACCTCGGCCAGGGAGTCTGTCGTGCAGCGGGGTGGACGGTACACGAGCAGAATTCCCAGACTGCCCTTGGGACCCAACCTCCAGTACATGCACTCAATAAACTTGGTCTCCCGGAGAGGGAGTCTGGTAAGGACCAAGGACTCCCGATAGATAACAGCCACTCCCCCTCCCCATCCCCCAACCCTTGGCTGCTGGGCGTACGAGAAACCAGCCGGACACAAGGCCGCCAGAGTTGGAGCAGCGGCCTCGTCCAGCCAGGTTTCTGTAATACATGCCAGGTCCGCACCCTCATCCAGGATCAAGTCATGGATGAGAGATGTTTTCTGGGTAACGGACCTGGCATTGCACAACAGCAAACGCAAGGTATGGGGAGGAGCCACACATCCCCCAGTTATCCATTGGCATGGATCCAGCTCTAGTAGCAGGAACCTAGTCATATGTTACAGCTCCTGGTGCTGAATGGAGATACATGTTCCATGGGCATCAAAAGAAGCCCAGCTAGTTCAATAGTGTCCAGGTTACCTTTCTTTTATCACCACCACATGCATGTAAGTCTGCTTTTACACACAGATTTTCTTGCTAAATTGAGTAATCTGTGCCTGTGTATGGAGCATATATTGCGGCTGCGACATCTGGATAATTTTTGTTTTTGCCAATATTGTGGTGATACCTGGAACAAACTTGGTGAAAGAGCTCCTTTAGGTGGAATCTTTCAAAGGTTTTCATGAGATCTCTTGTTGTTTTTTCTTTCATTAAAATGTTGTATGACACAGATGCTGATGAATGTACAGAAGGGACAGATGACTGCCACATTGATGCAATTTGTCAGAACACACCTAAGTCATACAAATGCATTTGCAAACCAGGTTATAAAGGAGAAGGAAAACAATGTGAAGGTAAGGTTAGCTGCTGTCTTATTTCTGTCAACCCCTCTGCCCCGCCATTTTATTTACTCTGCAAGTGCTTCTGTAAATAGCAAAATTCCTGAAATGATTAATACAGATTTACAGCTGCTTATCCTCAGATCCTCCTGTTTATTGGAAAGAAGCCCCTGCTGCTTCTGCTAATGGTTCTGTATCTACACTGCAGTGTTCTACATTCTGTGAGCTAATTCTGGGAAATGAAGTGTGGCTTTAGTTTAAAATGTAGTGTGGGAAGCTACGGTTTCTGTTTGTGTGCGTGTGTGTAGTATGAAAGTTCTGTATGTATCCTGTGCAGGACCGGTGCAAGGCAGTTTGGTGCCCTAGGCAAGTTCAAATATTTAGCGCCCCCCCTTCCCACTTGAGAGCGCTGTGTTTTTTTTCAAGACGTTTCTGGCACCCCCTTTAGCCCTGCGCCCTAGGCAGCTGCCTAGTTGGCCTAATGGTAGCACCGGCCCTGATCCTGTGGCTGTATCTTTGCCATAGGTTTGGCTCCTCTTTGGGGTCAGCTGAGCCTCTGAGAAATAGTGACCAGTTAATGAAGATAAAAGTCTACATGAAGACCAGGGTATGTGCTGTTTTTCTATGTTTGTCTCTGTGTCAGCCCTAAATCCATGAGCTCAGAGTGAGCTCTGCATTGTCTCGTGACATATGGGTTTGTCTGTGATAGCAAGGGCTCCGTGTATGCCTTTTCTGCACTCTGGAATTGAGGCACAGAATGTGGCATTGGGCACAGAATCCAGTTTCCAAAGAAACACAATTGCTTTTCTTTTAAAAAGAAAAGAAAGTTCTAGCCTTTCTGGCTGTGAAGTTCTGCTTGGAGGTGCATAGCCTATGCTTGTTATAATCTCAGAAGCCAGGTAGGTGGCTTCTGTAAGATCTCTGGTCCTAATCACTGAGGCTTAAGTACCCTCTCTCTGCCTCTCCCCATGACGAGCCAAACTAGAATATACTGTAAATATTTTGCAAAATAAAAGAAATTCTGCAAACTTGCTTAACCTGCATAATTTGTATGGTCACAGAATGTGTCTTCTTGGTGTAAAATGTTTGTTTCATTTTATTAGTGCAGCAGAGCACACACTGCTTTATTGATAGAATAGGATAAAACCAGTTTTTAAAAAATCTAACTCCTTCATAGGGAAAACTGGTGTTAACATAATGCTGACTCCATCGCTGAGTGCTTTATTCAGAGCCAATACAGACAAATAGTCAACACCAGTGTTATCCATTTTTATATCTGAAACAAAAAGTGAAAACTGCACCTTCTTGATCAGGACCAAAACCCATTCTCTTAATTAATGACACACTAAAATGAAGTCTGGGAGCAGGAAAATAGTGCCCTATGAAAATCTACTTCCTGAAACAATAACTTTACATTGCTTCTGTGACGAGGTTGCTTTTTTCCTCCTTTTTTTGTGACCACACATAACCCCCTTGACCACACATATGGTTACCTCTAGACTTTTCCTTTGGATATGCAAACAGGAGTTTGCAAAATTGAAATAAATGGAGAGTTCTCTACAGAGACACTCTTCACACAGCTGCCAGAGGGGTTACTTCCCTGTATTGGATCCTGAGACATATCTGCTATTTTCTGAAAACCAGAGCTGGATTAAGCATCTTTATAATGCTTTAATGGATGCTTGGATCTTTATAATGACATCCTTTCTGTTCTACTTGATGTGCACCTCCTTAGCACAAAAACAAGACTGAGTGAACTGGGATAAGGTAGGTACACTTTGCACTATGATGAAAGTGTTAATGCTGTCAGGGTTGCATTAACCCTGGTGTCTCCACCCTGTAAGTACATTTATTTGTGTAGACATAATAAAATTACAATTCAGAAAGTGACAGGCAGTATCCTATGCAAATTACATTGCACTAGCATAAGGGACCTCTAGTGCAACGCCAATGGCAACCTCAAGACTGGATTACTGCAATGCACTCTATGTGGGGCTGCCCTTAAGGCTGCTCCGGAAGCTGGAATGCAGCAGCTCGGCTGTTGTTGGGAGCCGCCCCTTTTCAGCATGCGACTCCTCCGCTGAAGGAACTGCACTGACTACCTATTCACTACCGGGCCAGCTTTAAGGTCCTGGTACTTGTGTACAAAGCCCAAAACAACTTGGAACCAGGATACCTGAGAGAGCACCTTCTCCCTTATCAACCTGTCTGGTCACTGAGGTAATCAGAGAGCATTCTCCTGGTGGTTCCTCATGGACCTTTGGCCCAATTGGAGTCCACCAGGAGAAGAGCCTTCAGTGTGGCAACTCCATTTCTGTGAAACTCCCTGCCTCTGGAGGTCAGGCAGGCTCTGACATTGTGTTGCTTTTGGTGCCTGCTGAAGTCCTCCTTGTTCTGGGAAGCCTTCTCTGCTGCCCAACCACCAATGTAATTTTAGTTTGTTTTCAATGTATTGTTTTGTTTCTTTTATGTTTTTATCTTTTTATTGTTCATCTCTTCGGAATCTGTTTAGATATGGAGTGGTCTCGATCATCCCAGTTTGCAGGACATGGAATAATGGGCTCAATTTACAGGAACCCAGATTCCATCTAAACATCAGGAAAAATTTCCTGACTGTCAGAGCAATAAGACAATGGAATAAACTACCTATGGAGGTGGTGGGCTCTCCCAATCTGGAGGCATTGAAGGTGCAGCTGGACAGCCATCTGTCAGGGATGCTTTGACCTGGATTCCTGCATTGAGCAGGGGGTTGGACTCGATGGCCTTGTAGGCCCCTTCCCACTCTACCTTTCTATGATTCTATGGTATACAAATACTGTAAATCAGTGTTCTCCAACCTTGGGTCCCCAGATGTTTTTGGCCTACAACTCCCAGCTTGCCCCAGCCAGTGACCAAAAACTTCTGGGGACCCAAGGTTGGAGAACACTGCTGTAAATAATAAATATTTCTGCTGTACACGTGCTGACACTAAAGCAGAAGTCACTTTTTCAATTAAATCACCACATCCGATTTCCTTCAAAACCCCAACTCTTCTTCTTCTCACCTATACTTCAACAGCTCATCACAGTTGTTATACCCTGATATAGATCAGGAATTTTAATAATCTGATGTTCTCCTAAATATAATGAGAATAAATACATTCATGCAATTAACGTTTCCCTATTTTAAGGCTGACCCTGTAGATTTAAATATATTTTAGAATTATCGTCCTAATTGATTTGTAGCTGGCCTCTGGCAATCTTGCAGAGAAGCAGAGCTCTTATAAAGAGTGCTCCTTGGATCTAGCAGCTCAGTTCTTGAAAATTCTATTTATCTTTATTTTGAACAATATTGCTTAAGAAACAAAAGTGAAGAAATAAACACTTTTTAGAATTATACATTAAACTTACTACAACCAAAGCTATAATTTGAGGTGCCGAATGAAATCCCAAAGTGGTAAGGGATTAAAATCAGTTGTAATACAGTCTACCACATACCCTCCAACATTTCACAGATGAAAATAGGGACACACATGTGAATTTGTAAGAGGTATGGTTAAGCAACATGAAGGTGTAATCAAGAGGGTGTGGCCAGGCAGCATGAGAGTGTGGCCAAGGGGATGGCCAGGCAACCAATGGGCATGGTCAAGTACAAAAGTTATTAGAGGAAACACACAAAATCTTATATATTATAATTATTACATTATTATATATCATTTTATCATATTTTATTAGTGGCTTTTGTAACAAACTTTTTTACCTTACTTAAACCCTTAATTGTTGGTATCTGGTGTTTTTCGGGGTGGGGGGCTGTCAGTGCTTGCAGGGCAATCTCTTTCTTTTTGTTCTAAAATTGTCAGGATTGGTCCTGGCATTTTCAGGGCAGTTGGAGAGAAGAATTATTACTTGGATGGGAGACCCCTCCTCTAGTTTCCTGCATTGAGCAGGGGGTTGGACTCGATAGCCTTGTAAGCTCCTTCCAACTCTATGATCTATGAAATCTATGAAAAGAAGATGCGGAGGAGGGGGAGCTTTGGGGGGGGGGATTACAAAAAGACACATTGGGGTTTTGAGCCCCTTCAGCGTTTTGCTCCAAGTTCCTCCAACACCTCTACAGCTCTGGTTTTTATTTTAAGCACAAGGAGTAACTTTGAGGGGCTGGACAGCTTTGTTGTTGTTTGTTATTGTGGAAAGCCCCCAGTTTAAAGCACTTTTTGTGCTCTATTCACACAATTTAGATTTAAAGAAACACTTAAACTAGAATAATCTTACAAAATTTAACTAACTTGAATTGAGTTAAAACAAACAGTGCAATCCTACGCACAGTTACTCTGGAGTAAGTACAAATGTCTTCAATGGGTCTTACATACTTACCAGGAGGCCTGGTCAGAGGCAGCGGGTAGAACACACACACACACACACACACACACACACACACTCATTGTGTTCCCTTCCTGCTTAAAGGGCCCATGGGCAAAATCGCAGCTAACCTAAATAGCTTGCAGGAGGCAGCAGGGGAATTCCTGGCTCTGCATAACAAATCGGGACTCTGCATAACAAAGTAAGAAGCCGTGATGGCGTAAGTGTTTGCAGGGCTGTCCTGGCAAATTCGGGGCAATTGGAGAGTATGCTACTGTCTAATAATATAATCTACTGTATTATTTGGGCAGTCTACTGCCCAAAGAGGAAGTTTATGTTACATAGTTCTAGCTTCAGCTGGGGTATAGAGAAATATATTTCCTTCTAACTGAGATGGTGCAAACTGCTACCGGTGGCTCGCGTGGGCGCGAGTGGGACCAAACTCAGCCCCGCTCGCGCCTGCGCGAGGCTTGCGGACCTACCTGCGGGCGTCCCAGCGGCTCCTCCGCTCGGCTCTGTGTGGAGAGCCGCCCGCGTCGCCTGCGCTGGTTCCGTCGCGCTGGACCCCCGCGCTATGTTTTTGGCGGGGGAAACCAGGGCAACAGGGCTGTTTAAGACCTGTTGCCCTGGTTCCCCCCGCCAAAAACATAGCACGGGGGTCCAGTGTGCCAGAGCAGCCGGAAGAGACGTGACGGGGGACAGAGGCTCGACCGGTGATGGCGGCTCGAGCGGCGCGGAGAACGCTCCGTGCCGCTCAGAAGACCGAGATCGGGCTGGCGGCGGCGCAGAGGGGCGAGCCGCTGCGGAGAACCACGAGCCGGCTACAGGTTCGTGTAGCTCCCATCGATTTCATCCACTTCATACATTATTTTTAGGTGTACACCTGACAAATGTGTTTGCAATCCCATGGATCGTACAGATTTGCTCAAGGAGCTGGTATTGGCTGTGGTTTCCTGTTGAGTGTGCACTTGGTGGCAAATCCAGGCTTGTTACTGCAAAATGTGTGAAAAACTCTTAAGCGTGATGTAGAAATTAGCTCTTATCCTACAGGGTTGTTCTGTAAAAGTTTGTGTGAAGGACTGCGATCAGTCCTTTGATTACAGACGAGAGATCAAAGGTGACAAATCTCCATCCTTGATTCTGTTGTCTCAAAATCAACTCGCCCTGAACCTGGCTTCTGGTCTCAGACACTGGAGTTAGCACTGAACCGACAGAGAAGAAACTACACACACCATGTAGGGGAAAGTAAAAGAAAGTTTATTTGGGGTAATCAGTTACAATTTAGGTGGGAGATAAGGGAAGTGAAATTGACGGAATGAAATACCTTTGTTACACACAGTCATAGCTACAAAATAACAAAACTAATTCTCACGCTAGAATACCCAGGCACTTACATAGAAAAGTAGAGTTGGAAGGGGCCTACAAGGCCATCGAGTCCAACCCCCTGCTCAGTGCAGGAATCCAGGTCAAAGCATCCCTGACAGATGATTGTCCAGTTGCACCTTGAATGCCTCCAGACTGGGAGAGCCCACCACCTCCATAGGTAGTTGATTCCATTGTCTTATTGCTCTAACAGTCAGGAATTTTTTCCTGATGTTTAGGTGGAATCTAGGTTCCTGTAACTTGAGCCCATTATTCCATGTCCTGCAAACTGGGATGATCGAGAAGAGATCCTGGCCCTCCTCTGTGTGACAACCCTTCAAGTACTGGAAGAGTGCTATCAGTCTCCTCTTCTGAAGGCTAAACATGCCCAGTTCTTTTAGTCTCTCCTCATAGGGCCTTGTTTCCAGTCCCTTTATCATCCTTGTTGCCCTCCTCTGAACCCTCTCCAGTTTGTCTATGTCCTTCTTAAAGTGTGGTGCCCAGAACTGGACGCAGTACTCAAGATGAGGCCTAACCAGTGCCGAGTAAAGGGGAATTATCACTTCCCGCGATTTGGAAGTTATACTTCTATTAATGCAGCCCAAAATAGCATTTGCCTTCTTTGCAGCCACATCGCATTGCTGGATCATATTCAGTTTGTGATCTACCACAATTCCAAGATCCTTCTCACTTGTAGTATTGTTGAGCCAAGTGTCCCCCATTCTGTAGCTCTGCATTTGGTTTCCTTTCCCTAGGTGCAGCACTTGGCATTTATCCCTATTAAATCTCATTCTGTTGTTTACAGCCCAGCGCTCCAGCCTATCGAGATCACTTTGAATTTGTTTCTGTCTTCCAGAGTATTAGCTGTTCCACCCAACTTTGTGTCATCTGCAAATTTGATAATTTATTTATTTATTTATTTATCATTTACATTTATTAATCGCCCATCTGGCCGGCAACTGGCCACCCTGTACCTCCTCATCCAAGCATTCCCTGTACCTCCTCATCCAAGTCATTAATAAAAATGTTGAAGAGCACCGGGCCCAGGACCGAGCCCTGTGGTACCCCGCTCGTTACCTCTCCCCAGTTTGAGAAGGAACCATTGATAAGCACTCTTTGAGTCCGATTCTGTAGCCAAGTGTGGATCCACCTGATAGTTGTTCCATCTAGCGCACTTTTAGCTAGTTTGCTAATCAGGATATCATGAGGCACTTTGTCGAAAGCTTTGCTGAAGTCCAGATATATGATGTCCACAGCATTCCCACAGTCCACAAGGGGGGTTACCCGATCAAAAAATGAGATCAGATTACGGTAGTCTGGCAGGATTTGTTCTTGACAAATCCATGCGGGCTTCTAGTAATCCCTGCATTGTTTTCAAGGTGCTTGCAGACTGACTTCTTTATAATCTGCTCCAAAATTTTCCCAGGGATTGATGTCAGACTGACTGGCCTATAGTTCCCAGGTTCTTGCCCTTTTTGAAGATGGGAGCAACATTTGCCCTCCTCCAGTCATCTGGCACTTCACCTGTCCTCCATGACTTCCCAAAGATAATGTTGACTTGGGGATTGCTCTTCTTAGGGCTTGCCTCAGCAACAGCCCCGCTCCACGCTCCTTCGCGTCCACAACAACAACAAAGCCCAGAAGCCATGGCTGATCATATAGCGATTTGCTCCCGCCCCTCCCTTCGATAGCCTGACTCTTGGCCAATCATGATTAATTCGTCCAGGCTAGGTATGAGGGGTGTGTGGCTCTGAGGTGTCAGAAGGGTGACTTCCTGACCATACCTAGAGTGCTTGGTTGACATTTGCATACGAATGCGCCGCAGACTCTGAGGCGACACAGGGCCCCCAGGAGAAACTATGTATATTTACAGGAGATTCTCAGCCTCTAGCTGAGATTATCCTTATTTACATGTGTTTGGTGAGGAAGGGCACAGGTTACAAACTTTTCTTCACAGTTTGGTTTATTCCCCCCACCCCCATCTTTAGCCCCAAACCGAATCTTCCTGATCTTCAAGAAATGGTGGTTGATTGAAGCTTTGGAAATGAGACAGCATATTCTTTCCAAAACTCTTTATAGTATCTACTTTCAAAATTATGACTATTCTTGGGAGAAAGAGGGGGGGATTTTTCCTGTTCAACTGTGAATTGTAATAATGAAAGAGTACAGTTCAGTTGTCTATCTTTGCTTAAACTTGGTTTGTTGATGCTGTCAAGAGACTCCATGGATTCCTGAGTTTGGCACCATTTCATCCTTTGGATTTCATCCAATAACTATAGACCTCCGTGGAATTTTGCCTCCATTGTCTGTAGGAGTGGACAGGGCAACAACTCCTACGTTGTCTGTAGAAGAGAACATATGAACAAGCTTGTTTAAAATTCTGTGTGTATGTGTTTGTCAGGGATGTTGAGTCCTTGGTCTCAAGTCCCGAGTCTTTGGACCCGAGTCCCGAGTCCGAGTCCTTGGTCCAAAATGGTGACTCCCGAGTCCCGAGTCACTCCCAAAGCTGACTCCACAAGTCCCTATTAAAATCAATGGGGTTTTCCCCCAGCAAAATAAGGCTACTTCAGATGTGTGGCTTAAATAAAAAATCTAGGCACAAGTGTGCCTTTTTATTTCAAAACTCTGCAATGGATTTTGACAAGAACAGACCAGGCAGACAAACCCAAAATAACCAAGCAGGCAGAGGAGGCAGGGAACCCCAAAGCAGGCAGGCAGAGGCAGTTGTCTTGGACAATTCAAACAGTGGAACTGGTTAAGAAGAGACCAGGCAGGCAGAGGAGGCAGGGAACCCCAAACAGGCAGGCAGAGGCAGCCAAACCGAAAATGTCTGAAAGGTTGCATTTTAGGAAAATGATTTTAAAAAATAAAATCTTCGCCGGCGATCGCACTTCTCTCCACTCCTTCTGGCACAGCCCAGGGATGTTGAAGAGTCTTTGGTCTCGAGTCCCAAGTCGAGTCTCGAGTCCCATTAAAAATATTGGGACTTGAGTGGGATTCGAGTCAGAGGGGGGACTCAGTCCAACTCACAAGTCAAGTCCTGGAGTCCGAGTCCCCATCCCTGGTGTTTGTATAGAAGATGTGTACAGCACACCGGTACTGTGCTGCATGGTAGCATTTGTTTGAATGCTCAGTGAGTAGGCGCCACGCCAGACAGAGTGGTGAGCAAATGGCAGTGAGGTGTTGGAGGATAGAGCTGTGTGTGCTATGTGGGCTATTCCCTGAATCCCCTAAGTTAGCCTGCTTCCTTCAGGTGCAGTGGAAGAGGCTGTCCCATTGCCAGTGTTGAAGTAAGATACGTGAAATTTTAATCAGGATATTCTGACTTGCTTTATTTTATTTTTTTCAACATTTGCTGATTTTACTTGTATTTTGTTTTATTATCTTGTGATTTTATTTTTTATGCTTTTGTAAGCTGACTTGTGATGAGTTTTCCTAAAAGATGGAGTAAAAAAACTATAATATAAATAGATTAACAACAACAGTCAGGGAGTGATTATCTTGTTCTTCACCTCAGGCAGCAGAATGTCTTGGGCTGTTTCTAAGACTGGGAGTCAACCATAGGGTCATGTGATCCTTCCCCTCTCCAGGACAAGTTCTCTTTTCTGGCCTTAACCACAGTTAAGGGATATGTCAGCACAGATTTAACTGTGATTAAAACCCCATTTGTGATTAAAGCCCAAAAGCCCATTGGCTTGTATAAGGGAGGGCTAAAACTGTGCAAAGGGCAGGAGCATACATGCAAGCCTTGCTCCTAACATCCCCAAGCATGCTTCAGACCTTTGCATATTCAGTGCAAAAGTGTGAGAAGGGTTTCTAAGTGTGTTTTCTTGAATGTGCTTAGAAGCCTCCGCCTGCCGGAGTAGATCCGTCAACTTAGCAGTCTTTGGGAATTCAAGAAAGCCATAAAGACTGATCTCTTCCGGCAGGCCTATCCGGTGGAATTTTAGGATGCTTTTAAGATGTTTTTAAGATGTTTTAATACTGTATATTATGTTTTTAAATTAGTTTATATATCTTATGTTTCTTGTTCTCCGCCTCGATCCAAACGGAGAGGCGGGTAAGAAATAAATTGATGCTGCTGCTGCTGCTGCTGCTGCTGCTGCTGCTGCTGCTGCTGCTGCTGCTGCTTATGCAGTCTGACGTTGTTTGCCTGTGCGCCTGAGGATGCTGTGGGTGGGGCTTGTGTGCGCGCCTCTGCCCTTTACACAGTTTTAGCCCTCTGGTGTTCAGGCAAACACCGGAATAGGGCTGAAGGCTTACCAGGGGTCCTGTTTAACCAGGACTTGGTGCCCCAGAATTTAATGGTGAATTCAAGTTTTGGTTAAATGGGCACCCTGGCTGACCTCACTGCAGCTGTCGTTGATGCCAACATGCTCCTTAATAACCGCTACGGTGGGAGTGGGAAATTCCCTCTGGAGAAGGGAAGGAACAGGTGCTCCTGATCTCTTACTGGCAGCTATGGAGCCAGGGTGATATATGCACTGGCCCAGGTAGGCCATGTTGGTTGACAGTAATGCTTACAGTTATTGTTCCTTTATTTCAGTGTTCTCCAGCCTTGGGCCCCCAGATGTTTTTGGCCTACAACTCCCAGCATGCTACAACTCCCAGTTGTAGGCCAAAAACATCTGGGGACCTAAGGTTGGAGAACACTGCTTTATTTTATATTGTAACTAAATTATGTTTAGGATTAGGGCTTCAGCAGTTATTATATAATAACCTTTCACTGAATTTGACATGAAGAATCTGATTTCTGGTTGGCCAATTCAAATAGAAAGCCAGGTCTTTGGATACCAGGTCTTCCTGCTCTCTGGACAACTAGGTGATTTGTCTTACCACCTGAGTTACCCCTGTGTAGCCAGGTTGTTTTTTTTTTAATGGCCTGTCCAAATCACTAGACTAGAGTTCAGTGGCAGTGTTGAACTCTAGTCTAGTGTTTAGCAATTGGCTTATCAGTAGAAATTTGTCACAGTGGTGGGAAGATGGACAAAATGGACTGTGGGCGGGGCAGTGGATTTCGACCTTTAGCCCGGTGTCCCCCCCCCCCCCCCGTCTAGGGCTTGTGTTGTTTCTGGAATTAGCACGCCAATTAAATTTGGCAAATTTAAAGATAAACCAAACCAAAAGCCAAATTGGGAATCCAAGATTTATCCCAATCACAGTTAAAAAAACGTTCATGTATAGACACTATGTAAATTACTAATCAGATTGTATTTAGATTACTTGAATTTGCACATACATTTTTACTCAGATGTCTCTGCATTTTGGCAAATGTTAATACTGAAGTCAGCACAGTGCCCTGTAAATAAGACATGTGGCTTTTCTTAACTTGTAAATGTAGTTAGCGTTTCTATAAATGCCTCCCCAATCACAGGCTAAAATGGTATTTGAAGTGATTAGTGCAATATAAGGTCAATCCATTAAAAAGATTAAAGACCTGAATATTGCTTTATTGAAGTCTACAATTTAAAAAAATAGAACTTTATATTCTCCAAAGGCACTGAAAATGTTTGGTCAAGTGCCCCCATAAAACATTTTTGTGGTCACTGTATTATTTCTGTCTTGGACTCCAATTCGACAGATAATTTTTTCAATATACTGTTCTCAGTGTTCTAGTGTCTTGGAACTTCTGTGCTTTGGAAGTCAGCTTTCCCCTCTTGTAAACAGAGAGACAAAGAGAGAATATTTATGTAGTCTTGCTTTCCTTCTTTTCTTCCCCCACCCATGCCTTCCAAGGAATTAATTCTGCACTCCGGGAAAACCTATTTGAGGTGGTGTCCTCGGTGTTGATCCTTGCAGCTGGGCCAGCTAGCCACATCAAAAGTTTCCCTGTGTCTTAAAACTACCCATATTTTAGCAGCTGATTTCTGTTTAATGGTAGACCTGGCTGCAATCCATGCTTATTTAATGC
This sequence comes from Shinisaurus crocodilurus, assembly GCA_021292165.1. Classification (NCBI taxonomy): domain Eukaryota; kingdom Metazoa; phylum Chordata; class Lepidosauria; order Squamata; family Shinisauridae; genus Shinisaurus; species Shinisaurus crocodilurus. The sequence continues at coordinate 187,719,644 of CM037879.1, forward strand.
ATAACTTTCTTTCTGTCCCAACATACCTTGGCTCACTCAAAATAAGGGCTGTGTGAGGAATTAAAGCAAGAGATTACCCGCAGAAGTCCATATATGAAATGGAATTTGCATGACTGATTTCAAACTTTCATATGTGATGGTATTTAGCATCTGACAGTGAATAGGTAAGAGAAGTAGGGCAAACTTGGAAACTTCTATATCTGAGATCTTAATTTTAATAGCCTACCAGGGATTATGATGTGCATGTGTGTGAGGTATGTTTGGTTTGTGTTAATTATTAAAGGGCAGTTACGTTCTCAACTGTATTATATGAGGTTTATAGGAGAACCATCTTGATTCCAGTCCAGTAGCTCCAATGTGGTTCATGGTAGCAGGGAGTGTCCCATTCATTCCAATTTTGGGGACCGTTTTCTGCAATCATGTTGTGCTGTTTCTGAGTTCTTGAATCTTCCAGAAGTGGGAGCTCCTTGTTGACCTAACCAGGTGGGGAGTAGGGGGGGGGCAGGAGGAGGAGATACCAGGCTATGAATCTGGGGCTTGCAATTCAGACCTTACAGGTGAGAAATGCAACTTTGATCAGCCCACCCACCAGCCAAAGCTGCTTTTTCTCTTAGATGTCGTTATTGGAGAAGGAAGAAGACATAGTCTGAGGACATTTCACAGCAGCACAAGGCACAGGTCAAACCAGAGGTCTGTCCCTTTAAATTCCCAGCAGCTGCCTCCGGGCCAGAGCTCTGGCAGTCATCAGGCCCTGTTTGGGGGGGGGGGGCGTACAGGCTCAGCTGAGTTCTGAACTTCATTTGGCCAACTCCCACAGTTCCTTAGAGCTACCTTGGTTCCTGCAGGACATGTTTTTGAGTCTTTGACCAAACTACTTGAAATTGGGTCTCTGAGGCTTATCCTATCCTTTTGCTACCTCATTCTATACTGGTCTCTTGCAAGTCAATTCCCTTCTCCTGGTCAGTTCTTGTCTAGTACTTTTCAGCCTGAACATGGCATGTAGAGCCAAGGACTGAGCAGCTTGTGTCTAGACTTGTTAATCAATATTCTTTATTCGGAACAATGCTTTATATTTTATATCACCAATTGACTGGCCCCATCATGAAACACTATTTTTTATGTTTTTCTGTGGGAGACCTCATGCAATGTGGAAGAGGGTTTTGGAGTGTCTATCATGACTCCCATGGCAAACACTGTAACATTTGAAGGGAAAACATATTTTTGTGGACACTTGCTACCCAAGAGACTTGGTCCGTCAGTTCTCATGCTGAGAGACCTAGTTAGTCATGGTTCCAAGCCGAAGTCCTTTTCCTCGTTGGGAATAATGTACTCCAGCCCCTTGATCATTTTAATTGCCCTTTTCTACATCTTCTCCTACTTTGTGATATATTTCTTTTGAGATGCAATATGACAATGCAGAGGTAGGCAACCTGGTGCCCTCCAGTTGTTTTGGACTACAAGTCCCCTCAGCCATCATGGCCAATGGTCAGGAATGATGGGAGTTGTAGTCCAAAACATCTGGAGGGTACCAGATTGCCTAACCCTGTAACAAGAATTATACACATTATTCCAAATGCAGTTGCACCATAGATTTACAAAAAGGTATTGCAATTCTAGCCATTTTTCCCCCCAAATCTTTTCTTAATGATCTTTAAGATGGATTTTTCATTTTTCACTGCTGCCACACACTGAGCTGGTGTTTTCAGTGTGCTATTCCACAGTAATAAATATGCCCCCTCCTTGATGAGCTTCCGCCGTTCATTAAAAACATGGCTTTTCAGGCAGGAATATGGGGTGGGTTAGGATTTTAACATTTTATACTGTTTTAAGTGGATTTTATTCTGTTTCGTTTCATTGTATGCTGTACATCGCCTAGAGTGGCTGGGTACCGGCTAGATGGGCGATCTAGAAATACAATAAATAAATAAATAAATAAATGATCCCAAATTCCCCTTTCTAGTGAGTAAGCACCAATTCCGACCTCCCTTCATTGTATATGTGAAGTTCCTGCAATGTGTGCCCTCTGTAGTTATTTACACTGAATCTCATGTGTCAGTTTGTTACCCATCCTCAATAATTTGGTGTCCTGTAAAAACATAGCTACCCCAGAAGGTTTTTGCTCCAGAGCATTTTTGAAACATTAAATATCAATGATTTCTGTATAGATTCTCCACATCAAATGATATGGTGCTCGCCGTGGGCTGCTGTGGTAGATTGCTTCCAAACACTGGTTCTCCTTGTCTTCTGAGGCAGCCCTGTACCACAGACACAGACACTGTTCCTAAATTCTGGAGTTTGGATATAGTATTTCAGCTTTAATATAAAACATGAGTTCTTTATGAATCATGTAAAATGGTCATCCAGAGAGTTGGTGTAGCATACTACAGTAGCTAACAGTTTGAGCTGTGGTGTCATGGTTCAAATGTTGTCTCAATGCAAACTCACTGGATAGCCTTAGGCAAGCCACTATCCCTCAGCCTCACTCCTGCGTTGACGATATAGGTATACAAGTGGGACCCTGCAACAAAATGGCTGGGTTCAGAGAACACAGTAACCCACACTCAAGAGTTAAGTGTGGGTTGCCATTGAACGGTGGGTTGTTGTTGAAATTGTTGGAAATTGTAATATTGCCTGCTTAAAATCAACAAAGTGATGTAACCACTGATTAGAATGGGAGGAATGGGTTAACTAAAGAATCCCACAGTGCATGTCTTTGTAACCTCTCCTCCCTACTTTCGGCCTCTCTGGCCAGAGCTCTCTGCTGCTCTCTCCCTACTTCCTGCTTCTTTGTGGAAGTTGGTTGCTCTCTGCTCTCCCCTCTCCCAACATGGAGGACGCAAATCCGGCTGGCTTGTATATAAATGTGAATGAACTGTAAGTAAAACTAATAAATGTCTTTATTAGTTTTAAACCTTCTGTGGACATTCCGTTCCTTTTAATACCCCTAAGAGACAAGAGTTTAGCAACTCACATGGTGAAACCAGTTTCAATAAAGCAGGCTGTGCTTAAGGAGGAAACTCTGCTTTGTCCTAATCAGTTTAGGACTGACTCCTTTTAACCATATCCTCCAACAGAAATGTGGGTTATTCTGTTGTCTGAACCCAGCTGCGCTAACAAACCTTGGCTCATTAACCACAAAAAACCCATGAAGAGAACCCATGGTTTGTTGTTGGGTTGTGAACTGTGGGTTGTTCCTGGTTAACAAACCATGGTAACCCACATTTCAAACCATGGTAACCCACAACACGATAACCCACATTTCAACAACAACCCACACTCAACCCTTGAGTGTGGGTTATCATGTCTGAACCCAGCCAATATTGCAGCGACACGTGGAGTACTTCTGTGCATGGTTCCATCCACTTCATTCCCATTTCCTCTTACTTCCCCAGATTTTCTCCAGTCAGTCAGTATCCTGTGCCCGCTGGGCATGCCCAGTTCTCATTGGCTTGTTTTGGATTCCCCCCTCCGACACGCATTTTTGGGGGTTTTTTCCATTTGGTTTTTTTGGGAGGGGGGTTGCAGTGGACATGCTTGTGGCCTGTCCCAGCTGCATTAAAATTGTTGGTTTCTCTGTTGGACAGCCTCACTTTCTTCCTTGGGGACATTTTAAAATAACCTCAGTATGAACCTAGAAGTGATCTATCCAGACAGTGAGATTATTCTTTCTATACTTTTTGTATATCTGTGTGTCTCCTCCTCTCTTTTCAGCCATTCCATTCTTTTTCTCGTGACCCCCTGATTGTCAGTTTCCCCCCACATACACAACTCACTCAGCAAACATTCTGGGCCACTAAGTTATTATGGAGCTGTTTTGGTTTTTTTCATGCTATTAGGCTTTCCTCCCCACATAGACTTTTGCATATCTGCAATGCTCAGGGTTACCCTGAGTTTGCTGATACCTCTGTCCTGAGTGTGAGTGGTGCAGTTTTGGCTGCAACTCCACACACAGAGGAAGACTTGATTGAATTGGTATTACAAAGAATGTTGATACTAGCCTACCTTACAGAGCTGTTGTAAAGCTTATTGAATGTGAAATGCACTACATAGCTCATAATGATTATGATAAGAATGCAAGGAAAAAAAGCAGCTTCTTTAAAAAAAACAATTAAAAGCAGCTTCTTTTTAAATATTAAATCATGTGCAGCCCAATCCTATGCTTCATTACTTGGACGCAATTCCCCTTGAGTTTGGTGGGACTTACCTGCAAGGATTTCAGCCACATATTAAAACCATCTTAAATCAGGCTCTCTCAGAGTATATTTCAATCTATTATATTCGCAAATTCTCTTGTGAATGCTCTTGGGGAGCATTGCTTCACGTTTTTTTAATGAATACGTATGTTGAGGAACAAGGAGACAAGGTCATGAGGCAAGTTGGTGGCAGGGTGAAGGCCTCCTCTGCTCAACAAGAGAAGACTAAACTTGTAGCTAGGAGGGCGAATTTACAAAACCACAGACACAAGTAACACAACAGTATTGATTTCCACTTAATACCATACTTTAAAACAGACTCTTAAGAACTATTTTGTAAGTTGTGGTTCTGTCCCTGAAAGCAAAGAGGAATTCATTTGGCAAGCTATACCAAATAGGTATCTATGTGCCTGTAAGCCAGAGCTTTTGTAAATTATTTATTCCATCTGCTCAAAGCAGGATTGTTCCAAATGGCTTTTTGATTTGTTGCCCGTTTCCTATCTAACCTATGAAAATACATAATACTATAACTGGCCAAAGGGCCCAGTGAGATCTGCTCCAAATCCTGTGCAATATTTAAAGAGCCCATATACCGTAATACCTTCGATTGCAAGTAACTTGGTTTGAGAGCGTTTTGCAAGACAAGCAAATTTTTAAATTTATTTATTTATTTAATAAATTTTTTAATTTTTTTTAAACTTGATATACAAGCGACGTCTTGCAATACAAGTACTGTAGTACGGCTTAAATTAAAAATCTCTGTACAAATTTTTTGGGGGGGATTTCGCTTTGATATAAGAGTGTTTTGGATTACAAGCACGTTTCCAGAACGAATTATGCTCTCAATCCAAGGCATGACTGTAGTTGTATCAACTTTCTGGAGGGAGAATCTTCTGACCACAAAACAAGTATTCAAAAAATGTATGGTAGCCGCCCCACCCCCGCCCTTAACACACACACCTTTCGGCTTGTAAGTGAATATATTTTGATGAGCTGCAAGGATTGTTTATCCAGAAATGATGTTTCCACTGAATTTGGGCTAAAAATACTACTATGTATCTATTTAAAACACACACACACACACACACACAATAACATTTCCTTGGGCTCTCTTATATAGTTTTGTTTTCAAGATAGCATGTTACATTTGTAGTGAAAGGGGTAGAACAAATCTAGCTGATGAACTTGGAAGAAAACTTTAATAAAATCTATATCAGTGTTCTCCAACCTTGGGTCCCCAGATGTTTTTGGCCTACAACTCCCAGCATGACTGGCTGGGGCATGCTGGGAGTTGTAGGCCAAAAACATCTGGGGACCCAAGGTTGGAGAACACTGATCTATATTGTAGTGAGCTAAGATGTTTTGTGGTTCTGGTGATGAAACCTAAGCCAGTGATTGTCTCAGCTGCCTGCTGGTCTCATAGGAGCTGTTGCAAAGCAGGGCAGAGCCTCAGCCGGTGAAATCCGCAACAGATTCAGATGAGATTGGATTTATGTGAATCCGACCTGCAGATTCCACAGCAGACTGGCTTTTTCCAAGTCATGCAGACTTGTGGATATGTTTTTAAAAAAACTTTTGGGGTGTGTGTGCGCATTAGCACAAGTGCGCATTTGAAATGAACAAAATTCTCATACAAAAAAATCTGATTCTGTCAATGAGTGGATGATGGAATTGAATGAAAGCTGCCTGACAATCCACAAAACACAGAGAGGATGGATTTAACAAAATCTGTACATCCTTACTTGAGCTGCTCAAATCTTTGGGTTACTGGTTGCCATTGGCTCGGCTACTCTCCTAGACAGGCACAAGACATGCATAAGATCCTTCCCCATTCCCTATCTTAATTGTCAGTATGGCTAACTAACCAGGGGTCCTCCCGCTTAGCCAAGTTAAGGTTAGCTTTAATTAAGGCAAGGGAAGAGATTGTGCTCTGGGGAGGAATGGGGCTCTTAGGCATGGAGTGTACAGTTTCATGGTCCATTATGGGTCTCTTAACTTTATTAAAGAGTTGCAATATAGTGAATGCACCCAGGTTTAGCTATTGTACTGTCAACAGTTCCCCTGTTCCAGTGTTGTTTTTTCTAAGAGAGGTGCTTTCAGTGATATCAACTCTTCCTTACTGATTTTGTCCTGCATACTTGATCTAGATAGTGCCATAGATATTATAGGATTCTTACTTGGATGGAGCCTACATCTTGGGTTAAAAGCATGCTTCATGTATCAATAAACTTTGTTCTGTTGCTGGAATTTTGTTTCTATAGAAAATTCCTAGACTCCCTTCGGATGTTCTTATGTAGCTGGTTTGAGTTACCTCTTCCTGTACAAGGTCAACAATTTTTAACTGTAGACCGATGATAGACTTATGACACCTTTTGACACAAGCTGTACTGAGAACATTTCCATGTATGTTGGAGTCAATGTAGGATTTTTCAAATGACTATCCCTCTCCCAAGAGGGAATTATGCAGAAGTTATAAGATGTGATTGAGTGTCATATATACATATGTGAGTTTTGTTAATGTCAAGACTCATAATTCCCTCTCCCATCACAAAAGAGACCATGGGTCTGCTTTAGTTATTTAAAGTGAAGACAGATTCAAAGCACTCTGACTGCCCTCAATACTCACACACACACACACACACACACACTTTTCAATCACAGGGTGAGCTCTGAAGCAGCAACTAGTTTTGCAGGTCTTTCGTGTGGTTTTGAAAAGGCTGTGTGTTGCAGCAGTGATGGGCACCTCAGATCAGTAACACACATTGCCTGTCCCCCAATCTTTGGAGTGGTTAAACGTTTTTTCCCTGCAACATGAGAGATGAACATGTGCATTGCTCCTCTGAACGAATAGACCTTTGTGCCTCTTCAATTAAAAAAATGAAAGTAAAGGTCAGATAGGCCTCCTGACATATGAGGGAAGGGGCAAGACTGATGGTAATCTCACGCACAAATCCAGTGTTTAACTGGCTGGCATGCATGTTTGTACCACTGTTGCAAAGCTGGAATCACTATTGCGGCGCAAAAATACTACATCTGCATTCAGCCATAATCCCATAACAAGTTGGATTCCCTTGTACATATTGCTAATCCGAAATCTTAATGCTTTCATGTAGAATTCTACACATTAATTCTGAATATTAGTGATTTATTTTTGTGTGTGCAAAATCTTAAATACTGGGGGCTTTTAGAACAGAATTCCTGGCATCCCCCCAATCCATTTAGGATTGAGCCATTTTGGAGTCTGGGTCCATCCTAACTGGATTAGTTTCAACTGCTCCCCAACACAGCACCTCATATCAGCCCTATCTGTTGCACTCCTTTTCTTTAAATTACTGAGGAGAGTGGCAGGAAAGGGTCTTGGGGGATGCTGCTGTAAGAACTCCATTGGGCCCTGGCTGGACACTACTGCTACTATGTCTGACAGTATTCAGAGACACTGGGAACTATGGAAAAAGGAGTTGGACACCATGTTTAATGCCACATGAAGTAGGCGCTGCAACATATGTGGCGCTTCACATTGTTCTCAGCATATTCTGTTATTGCAGGATGTGCTAGTAGCGCAATCCAGGATCTTATGGAGACCCTACCACAGTGTTTGACATCAGGCCTTCCCACTACTCCTTCACATAAGCTCACAGCAAGTTCTGTGCTAGAGACCTGGTCTACTTTGGATCCAATTCATAGGTTGATGATCTTGATGAATGTCTAGAAGAGGGCTCTCCAACCTTGGGTCCCCAGATGTTGCTGGACTACAGTTCCCAGAATTCCTTGCCATTAGCCACGCTGGTTGGGTATGCTGGGAGCTGTAGGCCAGCAACATCTGGGGGCCCAAGGTTGGAGAGCCCTGGTCTAGAGAATGTTTGGCCAAAAATTACCCTGGTTTCCAAAGATATTTCCAGAGCAGACTTGGGGGCAACCCCAGCCATTGCCAATAAATATGTCCCATTGTTTTACCAATAGCTGAACAAAGTACCTCTCAAATGCAGATTCAATAAAAATTGAATCACAACACTCTGAATAAGAGTGTTTGATATCAGTCTGGCCACAGCATTCTGCACCGGCTGCAGTTTCCCGATAACATTTAAAAGGCAGCTCCACGTAGAGTACATTGTAGCACTCTAAACAGGAATGTATACGTATTGATTTGTAACAGTATTTACCGGTATATGCTACTTTTCAGCCCTAAAAAGAGCCCACAAATAGCTCACATAAAATGGTGGGGGGAAATACAATAAAATCCAGTTAAAATGCAATAGGATGTGACCAGAGCATGTGTGGCGCAAGTTTTCTTTGAATTTTCTGTTCTTTACTATACTATCGTATTTTAATTGTATTACTCTAGACTGCTTTAGGGACATCTGCCCAAATAAGCAAACAAACCTGTCAGTGTCAGTTAAACAAGAAACTGTTTTAAAAATCCAAGGATTCTGACTCATATTGTAACTCTAACTGCAATGCAGATAGAAAAATGGAAGTCAAGAGGCACTGTTTGGTATGAATGGAGGCACTGCAGGATCAGATCCCTTGTGCCCAAATACACATTATAATGCAGACGTGCTTTTGCACCCAGTGTGCATGTGTGTCTGCAGACCAAACAAGGGTTGGATAATGCAATATTTAAACTCCTGATAGTCAAAATCCGTGGTATGAATTTTACCTCATAGTAGAGGCCAGAATTACAGAGCAGAGCAAGCCAAGCTGCATTTAGGATATAATGTTGGACTGTGGGAGTTCTGTTGCCTCCTCAGATCTGTATTTGCGGGAGGAGACCAAAACCTCTGAAAAGACCTAGGTTGTGGCAGGCTTTTTAAAACACATATACCACTGTGAACTACAAATGCTGAAAGCAAAGTGAGTCTCGATAAAACTGTCATCATCATCAGGCGATCACTCGTGACCGAGTAAGATTGTCTTCCGGGATAAAAGGAGGAAATTCTAAAGAAGATTGTGTAGACTCTAGCGATGGGTCCGTAAGTGACTGTGGAGGCCAATTCTAGATCCACACAGCTTCCCACAGTGAGGACACAGGTTACCAGATGGAAGATGGTCCTGTAAAGGATTCGTTTGACGTGCTTTTCGCTTAGCACGTTTCTCCCTTTCACCTTGCACTCAGGCTTCTTCAAAGTCCATGGAACCTTTGTGAAAGGCCAACCTCCATTTAGATCGTTCATGGGCCAGAGCTTCCCAGTTTTCGATGTTTATATTGCATTTTTTTAGATTTGCCTTATGAACATCTTTAAACCTCTTATATTGACCACCGATATTCCGCTTTCCATCCTTGAGTTGGGAGTAGAGTAACTGCTTTGGGAGACGGCAGTCAGGCATTCGAACAACATGACCGGTCCACTGAAGTTGGCGTTGAAGGATCATTTTTTCAATGCTAGTAGTCTTTGCTTCTTCCAGTACACTGACATTTGTTCGCCTGTCTTCCCAAGTAATTTGCAGGATTTTCCGGAGGCAACGTTGATGAAACCTTTCAAGGAGGTGGAAGTGACGTTTATAGATAGTCCATGTTTCGCAGGCATACAATAAAGTTGGTAATACAATGGCTTCGTAAACCAGTGTTTTGGTCTTCTTACAAATATCCCGATCCTCGAACACTCTATGTTTCATTCGAGAAAATGCGGCACTTGCGGAGCTCAGACGATGCTGGATTTCACTGTCGATGTTAGCTGTAATAGAAAGATAGCTGCCAAGATAGAGAAAATGATCGACATTTTCCAGTATTGTCCCGCCAAGCTGGATAGATGGCATCACCAAAGGGTTAGCTTGCACTTGCTGATGAAGCACTTTGGTGTTTTTTATGTTAAGTGAGAGACCAAGTTTTTCGTATGCTTCTGCAAAACATAAAGTCCTCAACGGCAATAAATAAAACTGTAATAAATACAGTATTACGGCATAATTTTAAATCTTTCTTGTTCACACCCTTAAAGGTTATGATGTGATAGAGGACAGGATGTCGTCTTTTTAGGTACTGTGGTAAATGCATGAACAATTGTGTTTCTCTCAGTTTGGATTACAAATGAAGGATCTTTGCTAGGTTTAGATCCTTCTACAGCAGTGTTCTCCAACCTTGGGTCCCCAGATGTTTTTGGCCTACAACTCCCAGCATGCCCCAGCCAGCTACGCTTGTAGGTCAAAAATTTCTGGGGACCCAAGGTTGGAGAACACTGTTCTACAGATTAGGAGATGGGGACTATCAATTTTTTCTAAGGTCAGTTGACCCCGTGTGAGCCTGCTATAAAAAAGGCAAAATCCATGTTGGGGATTGTTAGGAAAGGAATAAAAAATACAACTTTATACAAATCTGTTGTGCAACCACACTACTCTGTATGTTTCAGTCACAGGGTGAGCTCTCCCACTCTGGAGGCATTCATAGATTTCATAGATCATAGAGTTGGAAGGAGCCTACAAGGCCATCGAGTCCAACCCCCTGCTCAATGCAGGAAACTAGAGGAGGGGTCTCCCATCCAAGTAATAACCAGGCCTGACCCTGCTTAGCTTTCCACACTCAGACAAGCTGAGCCAGCGTGAGCCACAGCTGGACAGCCATCTGTCAGGGATGCTTTGACCTGGATTCCTGCATTGAGCAGGGGGTTGGACTCGATGGCCTTATAGGCCCCTTCCAACTCTACTTTTCTATGATTCTATGATTCTACCTCAAAAAGGATATTGTAGTGCTAGAAAAGATGCACTGATCAAGGGGCTGGAGTCATTTCCCTGTGAGGAAAAGTTACAATGTTTGGGGCTTTTTAGCTTACAAAAAAGGTGAGTAAGGGGGGACAAGATAGAGATGTATACAATTTATTTATTTATTTATTTATTTATTTATTATATTTATACCCCACCTTTTTTCCTGCAAGGAACTCTGTATACAATACAATGTATACAAATAAAATAAATTGTGCTTGATGTGTAGAAAATGGATATTAGTACTAGAACCTGGGGTCATCCAATGAAGCTGAATGGTGGAAGATTCAGGACAGATGACACGAAGTACTTCTTCACACAGAACATGGTTAAACTATTGAATTTGCTACCACAAGATGTAGTGATGGCCACCAACTTGGATCACTTTTAAAGGGTATTAGACAAAGTCATGGAGGATAAAACTATCAATGGCTATTAATCATGATGGCTATATATTACCTCTATTATTGGAAGTGGTATATCTCTGTTTGCTGGGGAACACAAGCGGGCGGGTGCTGTTGCACACATGTTCTGCTTGTGGCCTTCCCAGGGGCATCTGGTTGGCCACTGTGGGGACAGAATGTTGGACTAGATAGGCCTTTGGTCCGATCCAGCAGGGCTCTTTCTCTTTTTATGTTCATATGACAGATGGGGACACTATCCAAGAGAGGCGTAATAATTATATTTTGAATAATAATAATAATAATAATAAACGTTTATTTATAACGCCCCTTATACCAAAGGGCGGGACAAATAACATATACAGTAAACATAACAATACAATACAATAAAATTACCAACCCCAACCACTTACTATGCAGTATCAAATCCCAGCAACCACCACATTAGCCCAACCACTCATTCTGGCTGACTAAAAAGATAAGTCTTTAATCCCGTTCGAAAGCGGGAAAGATCCTCCTCCAATCGGAGGTCCATGGGAAGCCTGTTCCACAAAAGTGGAACCAGGTCCTGAAAGGTTCGCAGCCTTGACAAGGCAGAGCGTGTCGGTGGGACCGCTAATAATCCCTGGCCCACTGATCTTAAATTCCTACCAGGAACATACCCCGAAAGCCTAGATGATAAGTAATGAGGGACATTAGAGCGCAAAGCCGTGAAGGCAAGAACCAATAATTTAAATTGGGCCCTAGTCCGAATGGGTAGCCAATGAAGATTCCTACGGGCCATAGTAATATGGGAGTATCGGGGCAAGTTCAGAACAACACGAACAGCGCTGTTCTGAACCAGAACCAGTGGAAGAAGCACAGAAGAGGGCAAGCCAGCTATTAAGCTATTACAATAGTCCAAGCGGGATACCACCAAAGCCTGAACAAGCAGATGGGCTGTTTCAGGAGACAAAAACTTGCGAATCCTGCGAATGTTCAAAAGGTGAAAATTACATGCCTTAGTAGTCCTATTAATAAAAGGACGCAAGGACAAACGATCATCCAGCAAAACACCAAGGCTCTTGGCAGCTGAAACCGGGGCCACCACTGAGCCCCGGATATGCAAAGAAGGACATAATAAGGGAGCTGACACACGATCAGGTTGAAATACCAGAATTTCAGTCTTATCCATGTTCAATTTCAGATGATGTGCGGTCATCCATGAGGAAACGCCTGACAGGCATTCCGTCACGGACTGCCACACTGCAGTATCAATGGATGCAAAGCTTCGATATATCTGTGTATCATCTGCATAGGTGTGATACTGAAAACCCCGATCAGAAACCAAACGTCCAAGAGGACAAGTATACAATGAAAAAAGAAGAGGACCCAAGACTGAACCCTGTGGAACTCCCACTAATAACGGGAAAACATCTGAAACTGAACCCTGAAACAAAACAGAACAAGAGCGATTAGAAAGGAAGGAACCAAACCAAGATAAAGCATTGCCCTTGATTCCCAGTGATGCCAACCTTGAAAGCAGAATATGGTGGTCGAGTGTGTCAAAAGCTGCTGTAAGATCCAGCAGAATCAACACAGATGTTTGACGCTGAGCTTTCGCCACTAAGATATCATTCATCACATAAGTTAAGGCTGTTTCTGTGGAGTGGCCTGAACGAAACCCTGATTGAAAAGAAAACCCTGATTGAAAACATGGGAAAGAGAGTGATAATGCTTTACTGGGGATCAGTTAACAGGAAACGGTTGAGATCTCTCCTATGGGAAAATCACCAAGTGCCACCATGATCTAATCACCAGTGATGATGGCACTGATCTAATGGTGCCATCTTAAGATCCCAGGCTCTACTCCCTTACACTTAGGCAATTCATGTACTCAAGACATTTTTACCAGCAAGATAAGATGAAAAGTGAAGTGAAAATTTAATCATTTAAATTTTGTCTATATATGTTTATAGAATCATAGAATAGTAGAGTTGGAAGGGGCCTATAAGGCCATCAAGTCCAACCCCCTGCTCGATGCAGGAATCCAAGTCAAAGTATCCCTGACAGATGGCTGTCCAGCTGGCCTGAAGTGACACGGTGGGACCCTGCGCAGGCACGCTGGGCCCCCACGCTGTGTATTTTGGCCCAGCGCACCTGCGCACCAGCCGGAAGTGACGCGACGGGACCAGCGCGGCCAGTGCGGCGGGCTCGACACGGAGAGCCGAGGGAGCCCCGGGACCCGGTAAGGCCCGCGAGTCTCTGGCGGGTGTGAGCGGGGCCGATTTCGGCCCGCTTAGAGGCCGAGCACCACATCTCTACTTCCAATCTGAATTCAAGGTGCTGGTTCTAACCTGTAAAGCCCTACACGGCTTAAGACCACAATACCTGATGGAACACCTCTCCCAACTACAATCTACCTGGACACTGTGCTCAACATCTGGGACCCTCCTCTCACTGCCACCTCCAAGGAAGGCTTGGTTGGTGGCAACAAGGAGGTGGGCCTTTTCAGTGGTAGCCCCCCAATTTTGGAATAAGCTCGCCACTGAGGCCCGCCTGGCGCCAACCTTACTATCTTTTCAGCACCAGGTTAAGCACCAGCACCAGGTTAAGACTTCCCTCTATGCCAAGGCATTCAATATTTAATTGTTCAAAATGGCACATGGGGGGCGCGGGGGGGTTTGTCACCTGTAGGCTTAGTTTTATTAACTTTTAGTATGGTTATTTTAAACTGTGTTTTTAAATTTGGTTTTAAACTTTTTAATTACATTGTTGTTTTTATAGTTGTTTTTAATGTAGATTTTATTGTATGAATTGTTGTGAACTGCCCAGAGAGCTTTGGCTGTGGGGCAGTGTAGAAATGGAGATGATGATGATGATGATGATGATGATGATGATGATGATGATGATGATGATGATGAGCCTTGGGAACCCTTCAGTCACATCTTTAATCCATCCTCAGGGAGACAGCATACCTGGCGAGTCCATGGGTCTTCGCAACATACTTCGGTTTGGATCCTCCGCAGGACGAAGTCTCCCACAACTACTACTACTCTTTTGCTCTTGTTGTAGGCCTCAGTTCCATTGCCTCCACTTGACTGATCTTCAGCCTCTTGCTCACTGTCACATGGGGTGCACTGTAATTCTTCCTCTGCAGGCTGTCCTCTGGTCTCGTCTTCAAGTACCATAGTTCCACTGGTTCCACTGGTGCAGAATGTCTTCTAGTTCTTCTGCTCCTAACTAGGGGTGATACACAAACCTTGGGGGGGCTTGCGGCTCTCCGCGGCTCACCTCTCTGCGGGGGCAGCCCCCCGCCTCGATCTTCTGAGCGGCGTGGAGCAGTTCTCCGTGCTTCTCGAGCCGCCGGTGCTGGTCCCGTTGCGTCACATCCGGCCCCGGGGACCCTGCGCAGGCACAATACGGCACGCGGGGGTCCAGCACGCCTGCGCAGGGTCCCATCGCGTCACTTCCGGGGCCAGATGTGACGCGACGGGACCGGTGCGGGCGACTCGCCGTGGAGAGGCGAGCCGCCACAGGAAAAGGTAGGCCCATAGGCCCGCATGAGCCTCACGCGGGCGCGGGCCGGACCTAGTTTGGTCCTACTCACGCCCGCGCGAGCGAAAGGTAACATCCCTACTTCTAACAGTCACCCTTTTCCAGGAAGTTGCCTTTACTTCATTGTTCCTTGCCTCAGCATTCTCCGATACAACCTCAGCTTGCTGTTGCTCTTCTGGCTACTGTACTTCCTTTACTTCGCTTTGCTGTTGCAGTTCCACCGTTCTGTCTAGGAACTCTTCATCTTTTTTTATTCCCTTGTGGCTTGACACTCGTCGCTCCAGTCCAATCACTTTTTCTTCCAACGGCACAACCAGCTTGCATTTGTTGCACATGCAGGCCATGTTGATCTCAGGCAGGAAAGCAAACATTGCATTCACCACCACTGGAGAGTCTTTTCCATCCATAATCTCTATTCCCTTTTTGTTTCTACCTTTCTGATTGTATTGGAATGGCCTGTGCTTTGTCCTGCCTTCCCTGAGGATAACAAAAGAGTCCCCTGGTGTATAAGTGTGTGTTACAAGAAAAGAAGAAGAAAAAAGAAAAAAATTGTTAGATCAACCTCCCCCTTGACCTCCCCTGCTGAGCTCCGCTGCCAAACTCCTGTTTGCTCTCTCTGATTGCTTGCTCTCTGGTAGCCTGCTTGCCTATATACAGTAGCCCCCAAAACAGCTGGAGCCCCTCCCGTGCTTCTGCCCATCTGGGAGTCAGGAAACCGAATGAGCTCTCAGGCCACGCCTCCTTCAGCCCCTGCTCTCAGGCCACGTCTCCTTCAGCCCCTGCTCTCAGGACACGCCTCCTTCAGCCCCTGCTCTCAGGACACGCCTCCTTCAGGCCCTGCTCTCAGGACACGCCTCCTGAGAGCACATTGCCATTATAAAGGACATTAGCCATTATATAGCAATGATGAGCACTATCTTTAAACCAAAACATATTATTTGCATTACTGCCCCTCTCTTCACACACTCTACCTCTTGTCTTTATATTGGGGCTTGTTTCTGGCATTTCTATCCCGCTTTTCTATGTCACAATATCATTGTACAATAAAGGGATGTCATAGTTCAGTCCCAGAAATTTGGGTGGTGGACCTTGAGTATTATGCAGATTGTACATGCTACACTAGAAGTCAGTGTTATAATGGGTAAGGATATGAGCCAGGAAGCCCTTTGTGAGCTCATGCCCTTAGGAGTCAGTGTTTCTGACCTTTTTGCCTGAGGATGAGATGGAGATGAAAACACTTAACTACCTTGCAGGATTTTTGTAATGATTTACTGAATAATTTACGAGAAGCACTTTGAACACTTTTAAAGCACTATATTATTGCTAAGCATGATTACATGAGCATGCCATATAGTTCTTTATAATACATATGGGGCAGTATCCAGTGGTGTCGTTCCACAAACTCAAATAGCGCTAGCAGAGCTCCACTGAATCTTTACGTTGTACAAGCAGTCGTGCAACAGGTTGTGCAAGCATAATACACAACCTCTTGCACAACTGTGCTTGCGCAAACGTAACTTTAGTTGGATTCTCCTCTTGCATATAGTTTGGAACATGGTTTCCACTAGCGCAATGTCATTCGCATTAATGGAATGATGCAGTTGAATATTGCCCATGGTGCCATTCATGTATCTGGTGATTCACTGAGTAACATAAGCAAAGACAGGTCCCTTTCCCCAAGGAGTTGACAGGGGGAGGGAAGAAAAGGCAAGGCAGAGGCAAGGATAGTGAGAAGAATATGCATAAATGCTGATAAGCCTACATAGCCTTAGTTTCTGTTAGGACTAAAGTGCTAAGTCAATGGGATGTGAGGAGAGATTTGAAGATTTCCACTAGGCCGCTTGTACAGCAAGAAGAGGCAAGCCACATTTTAGATTAAGTTCTAAACTTGACACTGAAAAACATTTTCAGTGTCTAATAGAAACTTCAAAGAACACTTTTGTTCCTCAGTATTTTCCTCTGTTTTAATTATGATCTTGGGGCCACCTGTAAGTGCAGTGTTTAAGAACCAGTGCGATGAAGGATATCAAAAGCTGAATAGCTTAATCACTTCATAAAGCTAATGTTATTTCTTTGCTCTTAAACTAACCATTTGCATTAAGTTATAAAACTGTGGGTATTGGTTTCAGGGAGGAAGGCACAAACACAATGAAAGGGTTGAGTAATAGCTCTCTTTTCTATGATTATATCTTTCCCCAAATTGATGTTCTGTTGAACATCTAGTTTACAAATGTGCTAGTCTTTGGTGAAACTTTAAATGCAACCCTGTTATTAACAGGGAAACACAAACTTGTTTGAAACATGTGTTTTCTGGTCTGAATTAGTCCCTGACATAGTCCCCTACTATTATGTTATTTGAGGTGGGAGAGAACTTTAAGTGCCTCAACCCATTTAACCTTAATTGCTTTGTTTTTAATAGAGGCTTACTAACTAAAAGAACCAAATTATTGCTTGAATTAGGCTGTTCTAATCTTAATTAAAAGCTTTCCTTTATAATCAGAAACAGCCTACATTAAAAAAAACAACAACCCACCAGTAAGCCTTTTGTAAATGGCTTGTTTGAAAGCTCAAATACATTTACCAGTAGATAATAATTTAGTCTCCATACGGCTACTCATTACTATAGATGTATTGCAGTTAATTAAAAAATGTAAAAGCCTTCTCCATGTGGTTTTGACCTACGTTTTGGCTATGGAGCTGCTTGTTTAGAGTGACTGTGGGCAATGGATTTTGCAAATGGATTGTTGTTTGCTTTCCTTACCATTTTGGGCTGTTACAAATTCCTAAATCAGCATGTGAAATTAACATGTGTTAACTTTGTGCATTTTTTAAATACTCCAAGACTGTTCAATCTGTTACAATCTGTTACAAAATAAGTTAAATGGGAATGTTCAGGTGAATTTACAGGATTTCTACAGAGGTCCTTATCAAAAGAGTTTTGCTTCAAACCCAAATTTCAGGTGTTTAGAAAAACAGAAAATAATATGTTTCTGTTTTGGCAAGTCTTTGAATAGCCTGCAGATCATTTGTTTCACATTAGTCGTTATATAGTGAATTCAGTCACTGAGAATTAAGTAGGTCTTGATTAGTTTTTGATTTAATTCTATATAATCCATTTGGTTTCTAGGATATTTATTGGATTTTTTAACTGGATATTGGAATTGCAGCAGACTCCCTCCCTTTAGCCCCTTCCCTCTTCAGAGTGAGGTATGAGTTTGCACGTCATGCTAAGCCACCCTGAGAATAAGCTACATTGGGTGGGTGCAGGACCGGTGCAAGGCAGTTTGGTGCCCTAGGCAAGATCAGATATTTAGCGCACCCCCCTTCCCACTCGAGAGCGCTGCATTTTTTTTCAAGGCGTTTCTGGTGCCTTCTTTAGCCCTGCGCCCTAGGCAGCTGCCTAGTTGGCCTAATGGTAGCACCGGCCCTGGGTGGGTGGCTTGTCCTATTCCCGACAGATGGTCACCCACTCGGCAGCTTCCCATGGCTTGTTTCTCCCTCAGTCCCTCTTAGTCTGCCCTGCTGCTGCTGCTGCTGCAAGAGGGGCCTTTTGCAGCAGAAATCCTTGTTTCCTTGTTCCCTACATCAGCACCACTTCTGTAATTGGTCCTCTGGGGTTGCCAGCTCTTGAGGGAAACTCCCCCTCCCATGCATCAGATTGTCAAAGGAATTTAAGTTTCTGAGCCTTTATGAATGCAGGATGAGTTCACAAACTTTTTTTAATTTTAGGGGTCTTGTGCAAGTGCACAGGACTGCAAGATCGCCTCTCTACTACTGAGCCCAGCATAGTCATATCCACCCTCTTTTCAATGTCCTGGTCAATTTCATCCTCCCACTTCCCTTGCTAGCAAACACCTTTAAAAAAAAAAAAAAAAAGGCTGCCTCATGTTTTACTGAAGTAATAACACCCACCCCTAAAGCTACTTCTCTCCTGCAGCTGCTGGCTGCTTTCGGCTCCCACACACACTTCCCTCCACTGGTCTCCATTGTGAGTTGTCAGATATACATATGCATAACAGAGCAGTGAGTGGGATCGCTAAACATATGCAAATTTCAAGGCAGAGCGTGGACTGTGGGTAAAGATATGCAAATTTCAAGGCAGACTAGTGAGGTGGATGGCAAAAAATATGCAAAGCTCATGGCAGAGCAGTAAAACTGAGGGGAAAATTACACAAACTTCCTAGCAGCGGGCAGTCACTCTTGTGCACTTGCGTAGGACCAGGGGGAAAAAAATTGCAAACACGTTCAGGACACTCTCTGGTGTCCTTTCTTTAAGATTTCTATGGGGGGGAAATAAAAATCCATCCTGAGGGAGAGGGTGCTGAGATGGGCTATGGGAAAATGTCACCAGCACTAGTGAAATCACAAGGAGCAGCAGAGGTTTTCATTGCTCTTGCTGGGTGGCTCTCTAGCCATTCCTGAAAACCCATGATGAAATCGCCCTGCTGGGTTCGGACGTCACAACAAGCCTCACTGAGAACAAGCCACCCTAAACAACCCTACTACAAGCCATGGGTTCTCAGAGTGACTTATTTGCAAAAAAAACACCAACCCATGATGGAAAAACTGCTCTGGGTTTGGACGTCATTCTAAACCATCCTTCAACCACTCACCATAACAACCTACTGTGGCTTAGCATGATGTGTGAACCAGGTCAGTGAGTTATCCCCTTAATTGTGGTCCAGAGACAAAACAGCCCCAGTGTTAATGAAACTAGCTGGGCTTCTTATTCAGCTTGAGTGAAATCCATCATTGCACCCCCTGCAGCAGCCCCCCCCAATCCTCACCAATCATTGGTGGCGGGGGGACCTAGTGAAAATTGTGGGATGTACCTTATGGGGCTGCAGTGGGAGGGAAGAGATCACGTGAAATCAGACAGAGGAATCTTGCACTGCCTGCACAAGGTTTCCAGTCTCAGTGATTCCACCCTCCCCATAAAACACTGCCCAATAATACACAGCTCACAATTTATTTATTTATTTATTTATTTATTTAATAAATTTTTATACCGCCCAATAGCTGAAGCTCTCTGGGCAGTTTACAACAGTTAAAACCATAAAATACAATATAATATAAATATAAAATTTAAAACCACAGATTAAAAACAAACAGCAGAGCTAGCAGCAGCAGTTACAATAACAGAGTTAAAAACAACTACAAGATTAAAATGATTAAGATGATTTAAATTATTAAAATGCCTGGGAGAATAGAAAGGTCTTCACCTGGCGCCGGAAAGAGTACAATGTGGGCGCCAGGCGAACCTCTTTGGGGAGCTCATTCCACAACCGGGGTGCCACAGCAGAAAAGGCCCTCCTCCTGGTAGCCACCTGCCTCACTTCCTTTGGCAGGGGCTCTCGGAGAAGGACCGCTGAAGAAGATCTTAGTGTCCGGGCAGGTACAATGTTCAGTAAGTCTCCCCACACCTCTGGCAAGGCTTTCCAAGGGATATGGGGGTTATCGGGAGGAGGAGGGGGAGGGAATGATCCATTGTGTGAGTTTGCCTTCTGCTTGTGCAACATTGGATTTCACCCTGGTTAATCATCATCATTATCGTATACACAGAATGTCCAAGTGGTCAAAACACTCCATATACGTTGTATTTCTGTAATCCTTACAGCAACCTGTGAAACAGGGACAGTCAGTATTATCATTGACATACTGAAGATGGCAGAGTGGGGTGGGGGGTGGGGGTCCAGGCTGAGAAAGAAGTGTAGATTTAAGGTCACCTACTGAATTCATGGCAGAGGCAAAGAACGTCCTGCTCTTAGCCACTACATTTCATTAGCTCAGAAAATTATTATTATTATTATTATTATTATTATTATTATTATTATTATTATTATTATTGCTCTACACTGCCCCTGCAGTTAGTATTCCCAAGGGGGTCTCCATGATCCTTAATCTGGCCCTAGCCGTAGTCAAGGTAAACCAGTTGTCTGGCTGGATTATGTTGTCTGGTTTGTATCCTAATTGTGTATGGATTTCTTACATTTTCTTTTTAAACCATTGGCTTAAATTGGAGCTACTGATAAACCTGCCCTTCTTGGGTAGAATGCCTAGTTGGGAGTTAACCTAGTTTAAGAGGAATTAGTGATTAAGGCAGCAATATTATATACGGTACACACTTAATGGGGAGTAAGCTTCATTGAACTCACAGTGACTTGCATTTGAGTAGACATGCATGGATTGCACTGTAAGGAATCAGGCCTGCAGTGTCTGTGCTGGTCTCCAACTGGAGGAAATGGGTTATAAATATATAAATTCTCAGCTTTATACATTTTTTAAAATCCCCGGTGGTCTTTGATCATTAAAAAAACCCCAGTGGAGCTTAGTTTTAATAAGCTTTAATTAGATAGTGATTGGTTTAATGCCAGAATTGTCTCTAAGCACTTGTCAATTATATGTTTGCTCGTATCGAAGTGCAATCTAATCAGACTTTGCTTCTGTGCAAGACCCATTCATTCATAAATGGGGCTTGCCCAGGAGCCATGCTTGGAGAATGTTGCTTTTATCTGATCTTCACTCATGGAAGAGGAAAGAACAATCTGTGTTCTTTCGGGCTTAATGCCCCGTAATAGAACGTAAGGATGAGGTCCACATATGTTTGTGATGGAGTGTTTTTTGTCTTTAAAATGTTAACACTATTTAAATAACTGAAATACTCTGGTATTTTATTAAACCAGCACCTGCACCTTATTTTTGCCTCAATTTTTAATAAACATTCCTTCATGACCATTTGGATAATTAAGTGATCAAGATAACACCATGGAAAATGGGTACTCATAGGTTAGAGAGCTAGTTAAATTAATAGGATGTACTTGGAGAACTGTTGATCCCTTCCATTTCATATTTCTGCACCAGAACTGCTGTGTGTGTGTTGAATACTTTAACCCAGTGTTCCCAACCTGGCACCCTCTGTACGTGGCAGACTACAGTTCCCATCATCCCCAGCCAGCACAACAAACTATGCTGACTGGAGATTATGGGAGTTGTGGTCCCAATACTTCTGGAGGTGCCAGTTGGGGAGTCTGCTTTAACCAATAAAATACTCACCCTATGTGGTGATTCCTAAATAACCTCACTGGATTCTTGAATGCATTTCAGTGGAGCACAGCTAATTCTAATGCACTTTGATTAAAGCCAAGGAATTACCGGTAATGTGTCAGTTACAAATCTGGAGAAGCCAATAATTTTCTTTAAACCAGGTTGAGCATTAGATTATCTATTTCTGTAACATAAAGAAAGGAAATAGGAAATCCTGCTTTTGAACGGGATTAAAGACTTACCGTATCTTTTTAGTCAGCCAGAATGAGTGGTTGGGCTAAGGTGGTGGTTGCTGGGATTCATTTTTACTGTGTTTGGCGTTTGGTTATTTTATTGTATTGTTATGTTTATTGTATATGTTTTACATGTCCCACCCTTTGGTATAAGGGGCATTAGAAAATTATTATTATTATTATTATTATTATTATTATTATTATTATTATTATTATTATTGCTCTACACTGCCCCTGCAGTTAGTATTCCCAAGGGGGTCTCCATGATCCTTAATCTGGCCCTAGCCGTAGTCAAGGTAAACCAGTTGTCTGGCTGGATTATGTTGTCTGGTTTGTATCCTAATTGTGTATGGATTTCTTATATTTTCTTCTTAAACCATTGGCTTAAATTGGAGCTACTGATAAACCTGCCCTTCTTGGGTAGAATGCCTAGTTGGGAGTTAACCTAGTAGGGTGCCTAGAGTGATATTAAATTACTGCTGGATGATCTAGCTCCTCTTCACTGCTTCTTCCCCTAGGACAGTATTTTTTAAAATTTCTACCTTCAGGAAATCATTTCCAGACTGATTTGCCTGCTGAGGAACCTTTTTGTATCTGCTACAGAACTGTAAAAGATCCTGAGGCATGTTCTAGGTGATGTACCACATTATTTCCTGCAGAATGTGGGCTAGCTTATTGAGCCTCTTAAATGTCTTGCCTGAACTGGGAGTGCACCACTAAAACACAGACAACACTCTTAGTGCTGGCCCAAGATGCTTCGCTGCACGTGTTCATGCATCTTGATGCTCATGGTTAAGGAAATTAGCACACCCTCTCAGAGAAGGGAGAGCAGGACATGCTGCTGCAGAATAAAGAAACACAGACTACTGCACACGTGGAAGAGCTTGCAGCAATGTGTAATAGTGAGAGAATGGAAGCTCTGGTGTAGTTTGCCTTGTTTTCTTTTCTTTCATTAATTACAGTTATTTAGTTAGATAAAACATGTCATGCTGCTTTTCTAAAGTGGCTTACAAAATAGATAAAATGTAAAGATAATAGCTGTCAAGGTTCCGCTACTGCAGGGACCCCTTAACCTGCCTTTGGGAGATCTCTGCCTCTCCTCAAAGCCCCTCCCGTTCCAGGAGACCAAGTCCTTTTACAGCTTCCAATAGCGTGGGTGTAGGCTGTAGATGTGGTGAATAAGTCACTCCAAACTCTCAGGGTAAACAACAACAGTTTACTTATAATATTAGGGTATTTACTTAATAGAGTGGTTATAATCCAAAAGCAAGTATGAAAACAAACAAACAAACAAACAGTCCAACGTTCTCTAGGTTAACCTCAGACTACCTATCTCCTATGCAGCCAGTCTCTCCCTCTCTGCTTCTCTCTCTGCTCTTTCTGCTTCTGCAGTCAGGCTCCCACTGCTGCTAACTGACCACACCCCACACATATATATAGTCTTCCCAGGAATGGAAGGTTATAACCATGTGACCTTGCACAGGGGAACTAATTCTTAACTTCTATTGGGTAACTTAAATTCTCAAACTCCCCCTCCCATCCAAGTGTTTGGGCCTTCAGGCTTCAACAAACTGAAGCCTGTGTAGGCCTCAATCCTTTACATCTTCCCCCCCTTCTTCTCAAGTGGAACAATTTCTCTTTTACAGAAGAGAATTGTGAAACGTTAACCTACACAAAAAGGCAACTGTTTTTTTGGTTATTTCCTAGACAAAGCATCGGCTATCACATTCTCCTTCCCAGGCACATGTTCAATATTCATTTGAAATTCCTGCAATTTCCAAGACCATCTCTGAAGCTTGGAGTTGGTATTTTGCATTGTTTGTATCTATTGCAAGGCATGATGATCAGTCCATAAAGTAAATTCTTGTCCAAAAACATAAGGCTTGAGCTTGTCTAGAGCCCACACTACTGCCAGACATTCCTTTTGGATCGTAGACAGGTTTCTCTCCCTGGGTAAGAGCTTCCTACTCAGGTAGGCTACTGGATGCTTAACAGAGTCATAGTCTTGTAACAATACTGCACCTATGCCAGTCTCAGAGGCATCAGTAGCTACAATAAAGGGTTTTTCAAAGTCAGGTGCTCTTAACACAGGCTTTGAGCTTAAAATGTCCTTTAGTCTATCAAAAGCTCTTTGACATTCATCAGTCCACACAATTTTGTCAGGTTTACATTTCTTGGTTAGATCAGTCAAAGGTCCAGCGATTTCACCAAAATGGGGAACAAATCTCCTGTAATACCCAGCAAATCCCAAGAATGACCTGACCTGTTTCTTGGTTGTAGGTATGTCCCAGGTTCTGATAGCTTCAACCTTGTCCCATAAATATACTACCTCTGGCACCTTCTGCACCTGTAAAACTACTCTACTCCTCTCATAGTGTGGCTTCACCATATTTACATGTACTACCTTTGGTCTTTTTTCAGATTTTTCTTTAACCACCACATAGGTTAAATCATCCATTTTCTCTCTGACTGTGTAGGGGCCTTCCCAAGCAGCCTTAAGCTTGTCTTTGCGCAGAGGAAGAAATATCATTACCTGATCCCCTACCTCAAATACTCTAGAGCGTGCCTTTTGATCATACCAGAACTTTTGCACCTCTTGGGCTTTGGTTACATTGGCTTGAACTAGTTTACAGAGTGTATCTAGGGTTTGTCTAAGTTTTAACACATAATCTATCACAGAGGTTTTGTTTTCTACGAGTTTACCTTCCCAGTTTTCCCTCAGGAGATCAAGAGGGCCTCTCACTCTTCTGCCATACAACAGCTCGAAAGGTGAGAATCCGGTTGATTCCTGTGGAACTTCCCTGTAGGCAAAAAGTAGGTGTTGCAGTTTGTCATCCCAGTCATTTGGGTGTGTGTTTACGTAAGCTCTAATCATTCCTTTGAGTGTGGCATTAAATCTTTCCACCATTCCATTGCATTGAGGGTGATAAGGAGTGGTTTTCAAGTGTTTTACCCTGCAACACTTCCACAGACATTCCATTATCTCGGAGAGGAAATTTGACCCACAATCTGTTAAGATTTCAGAGGGAAATCCAGTTCTGCAAAATATAGTTAGCAAAGCCTCAGCTACAGATGGAGCATCTATAGAGGCTAGTGCTACAGCTTCCGGGTATCTTGTGGCAAAATCCACCACTGTGAGGATGTACTTTTTTCCCTTGCGGGTGGGTTTAGTGAAAGGCCCTACAATATCCATGCCCAACCTAAAGAAAGCTTCTCCTATAATAGGCAGAGGCTGCAAAGGGGCTTTACTGTGATGCCCTGCCTTCCCCACACGCTGACAGGTTTCACAAGACCTGCAGTACTCTGCTACTTGCTTAGCAATTCCAGGCCAAAAGAAGTTTGCCATGAGTCTTTGTTTAGTCTTGTTTTTCCCCAAGTGCCCTGCGCATGGCACATCATGGGCTAGTTCTAGCAACCTTAGCTGGAATTGGTTAGGTACTACCAGTTGCTTTAGTGGTTCCCAGGGTAACTCTTGGGTTTTTGGTAACCACAGCCTATACAGCAATCCTTTCTCCCAAATAATCTGCTCCCTTCTTTCCTCAGAGAAGGGCCTCTCTTGAGGGAGAGCAACTCTTTTCAGAGGCTCCAAACTAGGATCACTGAGGACTTCCTGCTTGAATTCCTCTACTCCTCTTAAATCAGGAAAAGGGGTCTCTAGTGCCTTCTCCTCTACAGAACCACCTGCCTCGGTTGTTTCACTGGCTTTCAGGTCTACAGGTTGCATGGAGGCTTGTTCTGTTGTTTCGGTTTGGGGAGGGTCTGGGGTTGGTTTTGGACCTTCCGGAATCACTGTGGGTTGTACCTGTAGTACCTTTTCTTTTACCCCATCAGCTTTTACCTGGTCCTGTCTTGAAAGTTCCTCCCTTTCCTTTTGCTTGCGGGTTACCACACATATTTGAGCTTCTGGTCCCATTATATCCCTTCCCACAATGATAGGGGCAAATTGAGTTGGAGGTTCCATCACCCCAACTTCATACAGACCCCTCCATCCCCTCCATTCTATGGATAACCTTGCTACTGGGACTTCAAAGGAGGGACCATTCACTCCCTGGATCTCAATAGACATTCCTGGTACCAAATCTTCAGGTGTCACCAAATCTGCTCGGATCAGAGAAACATCAGCTCCAGAATCCAACATTGCCATAATGGTCTTATCCTTTACATAAACAGGTTCTTTAAACTGATTATTAACCTCTTCCCTGTTGGTGATCACAAATCCACAATTATAAGGTTTTTTTATACTTGCTACACCTTGTGGCTTGGTTTGTTCGGGTTTAGGACTACCTGGGTTAGCTGGTGTTATTGCTTGTAACTTGGGACAGCTACTCTTGATGTGGCCTGTCTGACCACACGAATAACAGGCACGATCTCTGGGGTGAGAAGGATCAAAAGGAGGTTTTTTGATCTCCTTTTTACTTGGGGCTTCCCATTTCCCCCCCTTCTTCTCAGACTCAATCCTGGGGCCTAACCCTTCCCGGTTTTCAATCAATTTGTCAGCCATTTCTGCAGCTTGGTTTACAGTTTCAGGATCTTTATCCTTAACCTTCAGTTTTATTTCTCTGGGCAACCGAAAATAAAACTGATCCAGGGCCATAAGCTCTAGCACCTTTTCCCTGTTGTCAGCTTTTGCTCCATCCACCCATTTTAATAGCAAGTTTTTTATTTTTGTTGCAAACTCTACCATAGATTTACCAGGTTGAGGTGTTAACCCTCTGAACTTTTTCCTAAAGTGCTCAGGGCCTAACCTGAACCTTTTAAACACCGTTTCTTTGAATTGAGCATAGGAAACAGCCTCCCCCTCTGGCATGCTATTATAAATCTCTGCCAGCTCTCCTTTGATTAAATTAGGCACAAACTTCATGTAATCACCCTCCTGCAGTCCCCACTTCTGTGCTGCCCTTTCAAAAGTGGTCAGGAACACTTGTGGGTCTTCTCCTGGGGTGTATGCTGTGAAGTCCTTCGGGGTAACTCTGACAGGCTGCTCCTGTTTCAATTGCATCATCCTTTCCTCGTGTCTGCGTTGTTCCTCTTGGGCTTGCAGTTGCTCTTTCTGGGCTTGCAGTTGCTCTTTCTGGGCTTGCAGTTTCTCCTGGTGCACCTTTTCCTCATGTCTGCGTTGTTCTTCCTGGGCCTTAAGCTGCTCCTGCCGCGCCTTTTCCTCATGTCTGCGTTGTTCCTCTTGGGCTTGCAGTTGCTCTTTCTGGGCTTTCAGCTGTTCCTGCTGCAGACGAAGTCTTTCCCACTCTAACCTGGTCTCTTCTTCCTTCTGCTTTGCCACTAGCCACAGTTCCTGTTCACGGAGCTCCCATTCTTTTGTTTGGGGTCCTGCTACACTAGGGCAAGAGGGTGCAGCTCCTCCTATTGCCACCTGGGAGATCAGCATAACTTTCAGTTCTTCTGCTGTTTTCACCTCCCATGGCAAATTGTCCTTTTTACACTGCTCAATCAGGGCAGTTTTATTCATGGAAAGATACTGGCTCATTTTACTAGCCTCACTGGGTCCCTATTTCTCAGTCCTGAAGTTAACACATATACTGCTTTTGCCAGCTCTATTAGTAAAAAAAACCCCCTATTTCTGTTTGGAGTGCTTAATCTCACTGTTCAGGATCGCTCCGCTGCCACCATCTGTCAAGGTTCCGCTACTGCAGGGACCCCTTAACCTGCTTTTGGGAGATTTCTGCCTCTCCTCAAAGCCCCTCCCGTTCCAGGAGACCAAGTCCTTTTACAGCTTCCAATAGCGTGGGTGTAGGCTGTAGACGTGGTGAATAAGTCACTCCAAACTCTCAGGGTAAACAACAACAGTTTACTTATAATATTAGGGTATTTACTTAATAGAGTGGTTATAATCCAAAAGCAAGTATGAAAACAAACAAACAAACAAACAGTCCAACGTTCTCTAGGTTAACCTCAGACTACCTATCTCCTATGCAGCCAGTCTCTCCCTCTCTGCTTCTCTCTCTGCTCTTTCTGCTTCTGCAGTCAGGCTCCCACTGCTGCTAGCTGACCACACCCCACACATATATATAGTCTTCCCAGGAATGGAAGGTTATAACCATGTGACCTTGCACAGGGGAACTAATTCTTAACTTCTATTGGGTAACTTAAATTCTCAAACTCCCCCTCCCATCCAAGTGTTTGGGCCTTCAGGCTTCAACTACTCGAGGGAAGTGTTTGGGCCTTCAGGCTTCAACAAACTGAAGCCTGTGTAGGCCTCAATCCTTTACAATAGCATGCATAAACTTCCACTGTGACCTTCCAAGGAAACCTAGTTTTCCCTGGAATGAAGTGTAAAGAACCCTACTCTAGGAAGCTTGACAGAGGTGGTGCAATTGATTAGAATGCTGACTACTTCTCTCATCATGGGCAAAAATAATTGAGTACAATGTTCTATAAGAGTACAGTTTCTTTTTTCCTTTAGGAGGGTTGGGGGCATATAGGCAGCACCATCCACACGCAGTCCCTCAGTGCAAGGGAGTGGGCTCTCCCAGTCTGGAGGCATTCAAGGTGCAGCTGAACGGCCATCTGTCAGGGATGCTTTGACTTGGATTCCTGCGTTGCGCAGGGGGTTGGACTCGATGGCCTTGTGGGTCCCTTCCAACTCTACTTTTCTATGGTTCTATGATTCTATGAATATGAGATAGCCAGTATTTTTCTTTTCAACATGGGGCAAAGCTAAAAGGACCGGCAGTATAGTTTAATCCCCTCTGAAGTGGCAGTGCAAACAGCACAAAATAATTTGGTGCAAAAATTAGTGCTGTGAGACTGCTCTCCCTATATATGTGGCTAGGATACCAATCAGTACAGAAGCAACAAGAAAATACAGCTGTCAGTTATATTAAAAATGTTAAAGACAGAGCAAAAATCTGGCTTCCAAAGCTACAAATACTGGAGCATTTGACTCGGATCCTTCATATGCATAATACTCAAAGGGCTATGCTGTTCTGTTTTGTAGAGTGAAGAGATTACCACTTCTCTTGGCTTCCATATAACTTCATAGTTTAAGATGCTTCCTTAATGAGAACTGGTTAGTTGAGGTTCCTGGAACCTGGGATGCTAGTCACATGCAAGTGTGAGGGCTGAGACCAGTGTTCTTTGAATGGCATATGCCACTACTAGGAGGAGGTTGAGAGGAAGGCAAATTTTAATCTGTCCAAGTTTGAGATTTGGAGCTGGCTGGCAGGAGGCAGCCTTAACCAGCTGAAAGAGTATGCTGTAGCTCAGCCTTATTCACTCTGGTGCCTACCAAATGTGTTTGACTACAAATCCTGTTACCTCCAGTCAGCAGAGTTGCTGGCTGAGGATGATGGGAGTTGTGGTCAAACACAGCCGGAGGGCACCTGCTAGGGGAAGGCTGCATAGTTTTTTGGGGGGTGACTGATACTATCTGAAGACTTGCATTGTGCAACAGTGTGTGCCCTACCCAGCCCTCATACCCAGCTCAACTGGTTTATTTGCAAAAAGTAAACATATATTAAAAACAAACATCACATATCTCCAGTACTTTCTCTCTCTCTTTTTTAGGTACTTTAAATTTTTTATTAAGGATAAAATCAAACAACAAAACAAACACTACAAAAACAATACATCAATTGACAAAAACTACAATCTAAAATGGACTTCCTATTTTCTCTACAACAAATATAAGTACCAATACTTTCTCTTACTCCATTTTTACAGAAAGAAATCACTTTTTTCTATTGTCCCAAATTATTCTTCGTATTCATCCAACCCACAAATAAACAAATCATTTCTTATTTATCAAACCCACAAATACACAGATCATTTTTTCTGATTTCTGCAAAAGATCTATTAGAAATTTCAGCTCAGCCATCATCATAAATGTTAACTTTTCTCTAAAATAGTGACGAGAGTTTAGCCATCTCTGCAGTCCCACGTCTTCACAGACAATTCTTCCATTATAAACAATATTGGGCATTTTCATTCAAGTACACTAATAGAATTCAATGGCAACTTTCCAAGTGAATGTCCATTAGTTACAAAAGAGAAGATTCTAATTTCAATCAAAATGCAATGTGGCTTCTTATTACAGATTTCCCACAGGCACCTGAGGTGCATTTATACCTTTTTACCAATTTTCCCAGTAACATATATCAAACAATACATCATCTTATAAACCTTCTCTATAAAGCTGGATCTTACCAGGCTTGACCCTGCTTAGCTTTCCACGCTCAGACAAGCTGAGTCAGCATGAGCCACAGGCCTGTATATCATTAACATATAAGACATATAACCTTGTTTGATCCATTGGTATATTAAAACCCAAGTTTTAAACCCATTTTATCATACGTTCATTCACTTATTCTACCTCTAAAGACAACAGTCTTTTCACATCTCCTTCAAAACAATCATATCAATATCATTTTCTAATCCCAGCAAAAACAACAACACACCAATTAAAGATTTCAATTCTACAATAAACATAGATATTGTCTTTCTTTAATTAGTAACTTGAATTTACCTCTCTGTCTCTGCCAACTCCCCCCTCCTCAGTAACTATTCCTCTTGTTAAAGTCTTTCACTTACTCTTCCTCTGTCAAAAACAATCTTTTTCTGTTTCAACTTTAGAATAAAGGGGGCACAAACTCTTCTCTTGCAAAGCCCAGAATGCATCTCTTTCCAAAGAGCTGTATCTATGTCATCCAGCTCTATTCCAGTAAAAAAACATTGCTGCAGAACTTGATCCATTGTTTTCTTTCTAAAATATGCAGAATTTATTTTGTGAGCTTTATCCTTTTCTATTTCTCTCCAGTCCAAAAGGTTTACCATATCAAACTCTCTATTTGACACTTCAGCTTTTTGCTTTGTGTTGGGGATTGATAAAAGAGCTGGGAGAGGATATTAGGAGATATTATCTCTCCCTTCTTGCAATTGCAAGCACAGCAGAGCAGACCCCAACTACAGTGGAAAAACGTGAGTGTGTGGAGCTGCTGGTTAGAGCAGGATCAGCGATTAGTGGGTCTGGGCTGCCCTTTTGGCAGACTGGATCTTTACCTGGCTTCTCCCTTATACTACCAATAAGACAATCAGTCTTTTGGAGGTTAAAAACAGAGTTTACTCACTCAGATCTTGCAGATTGGATACAGGCAGACTTAGGAATGTATTTACAGTTGTGCAGGAATCATTTGGTAGTCAACGTGTTCTGAACTTGGGAAAAGTTCAGACATACTACTCTTGGCTACATCTTTAGACATGCTGCAGTTACAAGTTCATGGTTCAGACTAAATTCCCGGGCAGGAAGAGAAGGCATTGGCTATGCCCACATCCTGCCCTGGAGGACATCTGGGTAATTTCCTCAGAGTGGCTACTTCAGCCAACTGGAGGAGGCACAACTCTGTGGTCCCAATTACATCATGCACCTATACATGGCGTGTGAGGTTTTGGCTGCACATCCCCTACACTTTGTAATTTCCACGTTCTCATTAATCTGTTCCACCTCTCCAGATATTTGCTTTATAAAACTGTCCAACTTCTTATCTTCTTCCATCACTTCCACATTTATTTTTAGTTTAGAAAGCCTCTCCTCCACACTTTTCTCAAAAAGATCCATTTTGTTTCCAAAATCTTCAAATAATTTCTGGAGCAAATCAGTTGTAACCATTTTTTTCTTTACATAAATCACAAACTGTACTTCACTTTATCTGTTGCTGTACAAAGTCTTCCAGGCACCAGCAGGCTGATAACATAAGCAAAAAAAGAATCCCACGACGAGCTGATCCCTTGTAATGGCTTTCTCTTATAAGCACATTCGTCAACACAAAAATAATTCCAATAAACAAATTAGAAAACCTCTTTTACAATGTATAACTTAAAAAAATATATATAATTTTTTTGCCCAGAGTCTTATAGCATAAATCCATCCAGTATCTCTTTTTATGTATGTATGTATGTATGTATGTATTTACCTCTCTCTTTCACTTTTCACTCGTTTCAAGAAAAAAGGATTTTCACCGTAAGGAATGTCAGCTTCGCTGTAGAGAAAACCTCTCAAGATAGTTATAGTCCATAAATCAGTCGAGAAACGGATTTAGTGTCCTTTAGAAGGCTCCGAACGACAGCTGCGAGCAGGTTGTAATTTCCAGAAGACCCAGGTCAGCCTCCGCGAGCTATCTGCTGAGAGCTTTGGCAGAAAGATCACAAGAATTAACCCTTGGGATTTGACTGGCATATCTCTCAATCTCCCTTTGATCCAGGGCGATTTAGCCAGCTGGAACGACTCCTAGCTGGTTTTACAAGCCACATCGTATCTCCACTTCTTCATGGAGCTTCAATCCGCCATATTTCCCCACCGGAAGCCACCAGTACTTTCTCCACACGAAGAGATTTCTCCTGGAGCTTCCTGCTATAATTTTTGAGAGAATACTTCCTCCCATATCAATGCCCCTGCATGTTTAGATCTTCAGAGGGGGGCTCAACACTGGTTGTTTTCTGAATACCAGCTTCAGAACAGGGATTTTCTTCAGGACCACAGCAGCGGAGGAAAGGGTTAAATCACACACACACACACACACGCATGCACGCACGCACACATGCACACACGCCATGCCTTATAGGATCCTGATAATGATCAGCTCTTTTGCTGACGCTATTTGCCTTTGAAAAAACTGTACAATAGGAGCCTTCTTTGCTCTGACAGCTGGCCTGTGGAATCCTCTATCTCAGCAAATCTGCAGGACTCCTTCCCTTCTGCTTATCAGGGAGCAGCCCAAAGCATTTCCATTTTCACCAGGCTTTTGGAACGTAGTGCACTTTCTTTTCTAAAGTTTTGATTCTGTTTATATTGACTTTTTCAAAATTAATGCTGTTTGTACCTGTTTTTAATTATTGTAATGTTTCTTTGTTATTGTAAGCTGTCTTGAAGGCTTGTGTAGTTGGGGACTGGCTGGCTTGATGGCTGCGGTCACCCAATGGTGTTCTTGGATGTAATTTCTTATTTTCTCCAGTCTAAGTGAATGATTGACATGAATTCCTATTGAGAAAGTTAAACTGTTGCTCTTTAGGGTGTTGTTATTGTGATGGCAAAATCTGTTTTCCATCTCTGATTACTGGATAGTATGGCCTTCTTTTACCAGGATCCCTGGTGGTGACCCTCAACACCTCCCTAAACATCATCATAGATGAGCATTTTGCTAGTTTGTAATATTGGGGAGTTGAGCTTAGAAGGTCTTCTTTCTTGCTGGCCACAGAAATAGGAAGAATGTGGAGAGAAATTACCACTAGTAGGAAATCAGCAGAGTCTTGTGGCACCTTAAATATGAAGAAATTATTGTGGCCCAAGCTTTCACAGACTAGAGCCCAGTTCATTAGTATAAATGTATTGCTATGTTAATTAAAAGGCCTTCTTCCTCTTTTTCCTTCTAAAATCTGCTTTTACCAAAGCAATTCAAGCCCCGGGAAGCTGTTGCACTTGTACCTTTCCTCTTGTCCTAATGAATGTCAAGGTTTTTTTTCCCTTTGGCTCTTCCATTCCCATTGCTCACCCTTGACCTTGTCTCCACAAACAGTCCTCAGGCCTTTTAAAATTTTACAGTTTCCTCAGGCACTAACATCTTGAAAATATCATGACAACTGGAAAGCACTAAAAACAAAGGGGCATGTGGCGTGTGTTTAATTGATTTTCTTTAAAAAAACAAAAAAAAAACACCCCAAAACACACAAAACAACCCCCCCCCATCAATTGCAAGAACATAATGTTTAGAGACAAAATGCATTCGTCTCAACAAAGGCAGTGTTTTATATATGTGCCTCTTGCTTTAGCACTAGGAGGAAGGGGAGCTAATGGGTTCAAGCCTGGGTTTCTTTGTTTCATGGAAATCAAATTAACCACACTATCAAGCACATAACGAAGGGGAGGGAATCTTGCATTGCATGTAATGCATCATTAAATAAAATGCAATTATAAACTTCGTCCAGTTCAGACTGCAATTCAAAGTGAATACTCAGCACTGTTAAAATGCACTGTTGTGGATGATCAGGAAATCTAAATACAGTCAAGTTCTGGCAGTGGGAGGGTTCGTGTGACATGCTAGTTCCTCTGGGAATTTTAGTCACACACTCTGGCTAAAATTTCCCTGTGCCCAACAGACGATCAGGAACAAAGTGGGTTAGGGTGCCTCCCTCTCTCCCTTTGGTCCCACTGCAGTATCCCAGGGGACACCGTGGGAATGCCGAGATGTCCCCTGAGCTGCGCAAGCCATTTAGCACTTGCTGCAGCTTGGCTTATATATATATATATATATATATATGGTTGAGAAAGCTGTTGTTAAGGGTGGCTTTTGCAATCCTGTTTTGGGGCACCCACAAGGTCCCACCCAAGGATGCCCAGCATTACCTTGTGGGGGCTGCCTGTGATCACCCACTATTTAAAGAAAAAATTAAACTCCAATATTGAGCGTGACGCAGTGTCCATGCCAAACTGGAACTTTGTAGCCCCCTGCGAAAACTTTTTTTTCAGATTGTTTTTTTAAAAGGCGGGTAATGAAAAGCACCCCTTGCAGCAGAAACCCCTTGCAGTGTTTTCTGGGGGGCATTCATGTGCCCCTGGGCTGCCCTCACTTTCCCAAGTGTGGATAACCCAGAGGCATAAGCACCCCCCCAAAAAATCAAAGATCCTGCAAAAAAGGATCTCAATACCCCCTCAATTCCCCCCTTCCAAGCAGGATCCCCAGGGTTTTGGGGATCCAGGTTTTTGGGGATCCAGGGTTTTCCAAGCAGGATCCCCGGGGTTGCTGGGCAAGGTACTGCTGGGCAACTCCTAGATGCCCCAAAACAGGATCCTGAAAGCCACCTTTAGTGGCAGCTTTCACAGTCTTAAATAAATATATACACTTTTGGCTGGCTAGGAAAGGCGGTCACCTGTTAGCCCCTTGGCCAGAGTGAGAAGCCTTTCTGCTGCTCTTGCCAAGGAGTTCTCTTATTTTCCGGCTTGACCATGGCTTGTTGTGTTGTCCGAACCTGGATAACACAGCAAGCCACTTAGGGTTAAGGAAACCCTAGAACAAGCCATGGCTTCTTGAGCTGGCTTCATAGCCACTCCTAAGCCACCCTGCGCTTCCTGCGCTGGGTTCAAACAACATGCTAAGCCACTGTGGCTTCAAAGCCACAGTGGCTTAGCGTGTCATGTGAACCCAGTCAGTATTTTGTTCATGTTTGTAGTTAAGGAAATATCTACTTAAAATGCTCCTTGACTTTAGCTGATGGACGTGAGGTGCACATGTTTATATTGCAGAGCATCTAATGGAAGAAAATTAAGTTCTAATCACCCCATCTCCAAAATGGACAGCAAAGGACAACTCAGGTGAACCTGGCATTGGAAAACCCAGTAAGGAAAGGCTAAAGCGTTTGTGTCTCCCCACCACCACCACCGCATCCCATTTAGACTTGGATCCACTACTTTTGGCTGAATTTGTTAGACAGCCATTATTTGTGGTTACCACTGACTCTCCTCCTGTGCCCTCTAACACATGCAGAGAGCTCAAGAGAGAGGGTGAGGCTGGTCTCTTATGTTGCAGCTGTTTGGAGAAGTCCAGGAGCAATGCAGGTCCCTCTAAATGTGAATTACCTTTCTAACTTGACTCACATCTTAAGATATAGGTACAGTAATACCTTGGATTGCAAGTAACTTGGTTTGAGAGCGTTTTGCAAGACAAGCAATTTTATATATATATATATATATATATATATATATATATTACTTGATATACAAGCGACGTCTTGCAATACAAGTACTGTAGTACAGCTTAAATTAAAAATCTCTGTACAAATTTTTTTTGGGGGGATTTCGTTTTGATATAAGAGTGTTTTGGATTACAAGCACGTTTCCGGAACGAATTATGCTCTCAATCCAAGGCATGACTGTATAAGCACATGTGCCTTAAACAGTTAGCATAGGAAATAATACTGAAAGAGCAATCCTATGCATGTCTACTCAGCAGGGCCGGTGCTACCATTAGGCCAACTAGGCAGCTGCCTAGGGCGCAGGGCTAAAGGGGGCGCCAGAAACGCCTTGAAAAAAAAAATGCAGCGCTCTCAAGTGGGAAGGGGGGCGCTAAATATCTGATCTTGCCTAGGGCACCAAATTGCCTTGCACCGGTCCTGCTACTCAGGAGTAAATTCCATTGAGTTCAGTGGGACTTACTTCCAGGTAAGTGTGCGTAGGATCATAGCCCTAATTTCTGAAAATCTTGCTGAAGTGTGGACATCAGGCCTTGATGACATTGATGGAGACTTGGAAAACTGAGTTGTGCTCTGCTATGTGGCAATGTTATAAATCGGGCTGCAGTTTCGATTGGTTTGTTTGTTTTTTGTGTCAAGAGCACCACAGAAAAATTAAAATTACAAATAAAATTAGGCAACAGCCTATATATAAAAATATGTATGAAATACAGGCTAGACAGGCTCATAAAACTTAAATAAATATATCAAATAATTTTTGCCCAGTAATGAGCAACATTAAGGGCATTTGGAGCAGCCAGCATCAATTTCTCCATAGTGCTTGTTGAAGGACATAGAGCACACTGGCATAGATGTGAAGTTGTCTGTTCTTCTCCACACTCTCAGAGAACTGTGTCGGTTTGAAAGCCCCATTTTCTTAAATTTGCCTTAGATCTGCTGACTCTAGTCCTTAGCCTATTAAGTGACTTCCAGGTTACCCAGTTCTCCATGTAACCAGGGACTAGACTCTCCTGGGGTCCAGCCATTCTAAGAGGTAGATGGTTCTTTCCTTCCACATTCTAATCCTAGCATCTTCCACTGTTTCTTCACTATTTACAGATGTTCTGAAGAAACTTTTTCTTGATTTTAATCTAGGAGGTGCAGGATGGTAACCAAAAAGTGGATGCACATTTGATGTAGAAGCCTTGAATCTTTCACTGTTAGTTCCTACCTCTCCCCTTATACTACTAGGAGCTATGCTTGCTTATACTACTAGGAGCGATACCTCTTTCCTTATACTACTAGGAGCGATAATTGACTTTATTGACAGGAGTCAGCTTTAGGCATCCAGTAATGATGATTCTGCAGCTTTTGTTAAGTGCCATGTCCATCTGTTTTGTGTGGGCTGACTCGCTATACCACACCGTACTGGCATATTCGCCTGCAGAATAACATAAAGCCAAAGCGGTGGTTCTTAGTGTTTGCGGTTGCATGCCCCAGCTGGTTTCTGATAGCTTTTGGAGGATATTGTTCCTTGCAGAGACCTTTTGCTTTATATTTTGGCAGTGTTTCTTATAGGTCAGTGTGTGATCCAAAGTAATGCCCAGATATTTAAGGGTGAAACAATGTTCCAGTTGAGCACCCTTCCAGAAAATCTGGAGTTTTGGGGATGCTTGTTTATTTATCAGATGGAAAGCACATATTTGAGTCTTGGTAGGATTAGGTTTAAGTTGATTTCTGTCATAGTATGTGCCAAGGTCTTCTAATGCATCTGTTAAGACGTGTTCCGCTGTCTCAGAACTGTCTGATTGGGTAGCAAGTGCAAGATCATCAGCGTAGATGAAACTTTGGGTGCCTTGAGGAAGTGGTTGATCATTAGTATAGATGTTAAATAAGGTAGGGGCCAGCACACTACCCTGGGGTAAGCCGTTCTTTTGAGTGCTCCATCAACTGCGCTGGCCTTGAAAATTAACAAAAAATCTCCGATTCTGCAGAAAGGTTGCTAGTAGCTTGGCTAGCTTATAGTCCTTGGTTAGATTACGGTATATGATTTTTGCAGTAGCACTGGATGGTGGACAGTGTCATCGGCAGCCAAGAGATCAACAAAGGCTACCCTGGTAATCTTCCTAGTTTCAAAGCCATCCTCAATATATTAAATGTGGAATTTGTGCTGTACAGTTCTTTCCAGGTCTGAAACCAGCCTGCTGTGGGATGAGAGATGGTTCCACTGCCTCTGTCAGACGGCTGAGCCTGAGAATCATTCTTTCCAAGATTTTGTCAGGGTGGCAGAGTAGTGAAATTGGCCTGCAGTTCTTTGGGTCTCTGGGTTCTTTACCAGGTTTCAGTATCGCAACCACGTGTGACTTTCTCCAAATTTTTGGAATTCTGAGAGAGTCAAGACAGTTATTATAAAGATTAAGGAGCCATGTTTTTGTTGCTGTACCAAAATCTGTTCCACTCGGATATCATCCAGTCCTGCTGCCTTGCCATTTTTACATCTACAAATAGCTTCTTCCAATTCACTTATATTAAATGGTCCTGTAAGGTCATTGGTCTCCAAATACTCATTCCTTTCAAGCTTAAGCTCTGATTTCCTATAAGTATGTCCAGATCTGCTGTTAATAAGGAATTGGTGAGCAATTTTATTTGCTGATATGTTAGCGTGAATAGGGCGTTTAGTTGGATCGTTGTTAAGCTGCTTTAGTAATCTCCAGGCCTTCTGACCACTTCTTGACATTATCTATTTCTTCCATAAGTTTTATCCAGTTGTCTTTCCTTGTTTCTGAAACTGAAGAAATTATTTGCTGCCCAACCAAGATAGTTTCCTCACTCAAAGGATTTTGTTCAAATAATAAAAAGTAGTTATTCATTACAGCAGCTGTTTCCAATGTTAAGCCTTGGAGATAGCGGGTCCTGCATCCACAAGATATAAAAAATTGGGATGATCTTTCTACCACCTCAACGAACTGGTGGCCTCAGGGACTGGACAGATATCTGATACAATAGCATCCAAAATTGCACTGAACTTCTGTGCCAGTTAGCTTTTTTAAAGTTATATCTCCTGCGAAATGGTACTGTTGCTGGTAGAATCGCTGCCATAAGTTGATACATTATAAGTCGGTGCTGTGCTTTCAGAATTGGTGTGCAGACTGACTTCATACGTTGTTGGGCTATAGACTGAGTAACAAATATCAGGTCTGGATTATAGCTGTGTCACCATCTTCCACTGTTAAAGGATGGTGGAAGTTTACTATCATGAATAAGGGCTAGTTGAAAAGTTTCTGCCCATTTAAGCACTGCTTCTCCATTGTTTTCATCATCTGTGTATCCCCAAACACTACTGTGGCTATTAAAATCTCCAACTACAAAGTTAATTTTTTTATTATAAAAGTTGTCAGTAGTTTTAAAAGAAAAGGATGCATTGGGTGGTTTGTACCAAAGATACTATACAGTTGCTGAGCTCCACTGATATTATCTCTATGTCCTCCTGTTTAGTAACAGCAGTGGACAATATTTGCAAGTCAGGCTTAACTAATATAGTGCTTCTATATTGTCTGTAGGGTTTTTCCACTACAAGTCTCATGCCAAGTACTCTGGGGCATCGTTGATCACTATCTCTGTGTGTTTCTTGAATTCAGAGTATGTCACAGTCATACACCTGACAGAGCTGGTGCAACAGTTGTTCCTTAGGTGTTGACAAGCCCTCTATATTGATAGAAATAAATTATAATAATTGATAGATTTGGTCCTGACAAGGGCCCTTTTGTCATGTTGGTGCTCCTGGTGTGGAAGGATTAGCCGGCAAACACTGCTGTTGCCCAGGGGACACCCGAATGCAATCCCATTCTACGAGGAGGCTCCTTCCGTGCCCCTCCCCGTTTTCATTGGTTTAATCACTAGATGAATTAACTAAGGCTGCAATCTTCAGCATACCTACCTGGGAGTCCCATTGAACTTAATAACTTTATTAAGTTATTAAGCCAGTGTGGCATAGTGGTGAGAGTGTTGGACTGGGACCCCGGAGATCCGGGTTCTAGTCTCCACTCGATCATGAAACTCACTGGGTGACTTTGGGCCAGTCACTGACTCTCAGCCTAACCTATTTCACAGGGTTGTTGTGAGGATAAAATGGAGAGGAGGAGGAGGATTATGTAAGCCATCTTGGGTTCCTTGTAGGAAAAAAGGCGGGGTATAAATGTAATAAATAAATAAACAATATGGACTTTTCTTCTAACAGTTTGTAGTAACATTGGTTTCTTAAAGAGTAAGTACATCATGCACCTCTTCCAGTGTCTCAAAAAAGCACCCATATTGATGATCTCATACTAAACATCATACTAATTTAAATTTAATCAATTACTCACTGATGGTTTAAGCACTAATGGTTGGTCATATTAAAGCTCCTTAGTTGGTTGACTACTATGTAATAAATAAATCAAATAATGGGGAATTGCCTATTTAAAGGTTCTTCTGATTTCTGAAATACACATGAATTGTGAAAAGGAAAGCCACAGTTCATATATTCTCATGTACTTTTTACAATTAATGTGAATTACAGTGCAACCTTATACATCTCTACTGAGAAGTAAGCTGCATTGAGTTTAATGAGACTTATTCCCAGGGAAGTATGTACGGTAACTGCTTTAAGGTCAGGTATCACTTACCTGGATATCTTATTTCTCAAATATCGTAACTGCTCAGAATGTTGTGGTCAGTAAGTACACCCCTTTATCGTCAGACCTGTAGGACACTTGCTTCTGTCTTCTGAGTAAACAAGTATAATATTGCATTGCACATCAGTTAAAACATGTAAAGCGTTTTTTACACTTGAAGAAGATTAGATAAGTTATGACTATGATTATTTCAGTATAGGTGAGTAACCTATTCTGCTAATACTAGGTCACCAATGTTTAGCTGAATAATTAGTTTAATTAATTGGTTAAAAGACTTTCGATTTGATAAAATGGGATCCAATTAATTGGGCAGCAGGTTTTTAAAACAATTTTGCTTACTTTTAATTATTGTACCTGTATATTTTTTGATGTTTACAAAAAATATACAGGTACAATCTTGGAAGAGGCATTCCCCTTTCTTTCCCACACAGGACAAAATGCCTCTTGTTAAGATTGTACTTATTCTGACACATGTATGGATCATCTTAAAGACAAAGCAAGTGTCCCCCCCCCCTTTGGAATGATTGATTGTATTCTTCATGTGAAAATATATGCAGATTTAATAAATTAATCAGATAAAGCAGGCGTTTAATTGACTAAGATTTCTTGAACAGAATGACAGACCTAAATAATTCTCAAAAAGTAAAACCATTCAAATGTATTCTGTGATGAGGATTAGAAGTGTAGGTTATGGATCACCACATGTGTAACTTGTTCATTACATTTCCATGTCTTTAAGCAAAGCCAGTTTTATTTCCTCTCCAGTGCTTCTTTACTGACACATCATATATTTCAAGTTGTGTTCTTTCAGCATTGTATGGGCGTATATATTCCCTTCAGATGTCTGAATAAATACTTCCATATAGCCAACTGCTGACATATCAGCAATGAAAACATTACATTTCAAGTCATTTTAGTACCCAAACTCTGCTGCATATGATTTCCCCAAGTGCTATGTTTTGCAATTGGATAGCTGATTTAGATGAAAAGATGTTTAAGATTTATGCAGGCAGAAAGCTTCCTGATGGCTTTTTTTCTGCAGAGGTTCAAGAACATAAATTATTGAAAGTCAATTGCAATTTATGCTTCCCAAATTAGTTCCAGATCCAATTGTAAAAGAGCATGGTATGAAAGAAAAACATACATTCTGACCAAATATGACTCAAGTTTGAATGTCTGTCATCAGGCAAGCTCAGAGACAATGCTTAGGGTAAGGGAGTCTAGACTGTAGTTTAAGATTATTGTTGTTCATTATTCTTCTGGTGGATGATTTCGTCTGTTACCATAAAAGCATCCTTTATTGGTATAAAGTTAAAAAAAGAAGAAGAAAGAAAGAAAGAAAGAAAAATCAAACAATTTTAAACTTCAGTTCATGTCTCTGCATGGCATATTGATTAATCTGAATAGTGACATGTTACAATGTATGTATCTTGGTCAATTCCATCCATCTTGCTTTCTTTTACACTGCCCATCTTAGAGTTTTATCTTCTGCAGCTTCTTAGATTAGGGAAATCTCGCATTATTTCTCTGAAATTGTTAATATAGTAGTTTCAAAGAAAGAAAAAAGAATGGCTGCAACTTAGGGCTGTTCACATGACATGCATAGATACATAGCTAACCAAACTTATTGTTTATATATATTATATATATATGCATGCCACTTGACGAAATGTAAGATGGGTTCCTGCCTGCCCTGTGGACCTTACAGTCTAAAACCTAAGGTATGTCTTTTGTTCATGAATGTGCTCCAGCAAGTGAAACCAGTGAGCAAAGGATTTCTAACTTTGTCCACTGGTGATCTGACCCTGGCTTGCAATTTGTAGAGAGCACTTAATTAACAGTTTCCTGGTTCTGACATCATGGACAAGCTGTACATGTAAAGGGAGGGGGAAAGTGTTCCAGGTCACCAACTTCAACACCAATAAGATATCCAACTTCCAACAAGCAATGTTTTGGAATGTTACGGTATATCTGAACTTGGCTGATGGCACACATGCCAACCCACCTCAGAAATATTTAATGTACTCATGTCTGTTTCTCAAGTAGCCAAAAGTAGATAACATTTCGATTTAAATTTTCAGGATGGAAATGGCTTTGGTGCACTCTAATAAATGGACATTATGGTATTAGGGGTAATCCATTACTGCAAAATATTTTATGGGTTTTTTAAAAAATAAAACAATGTTGTTCCTAGTGCATTATGTACAATATACCTGGTACTGCTTTTTGCTAATCAAAATAGTGGGTTTTTCTCCTCCCCTTAGACATTGATGAGTGTGAAAATGACTTCTACAATGGAGGCTGTGTACACGAATGCATCAACATTCCAGGCAACTACAGGTGTACGTGTTATGATGGGTTCATGTTGGCTCATGATGGACACAACTGCCTTGGTGAGTCATTATTGTGGAGAACTTGCTAGGTCATTTTATGTAATACCTCACCTGTTATGTAGCAAAGAAACAAAGCCCGCTATTACCTAGTTATAAGTTTGGTAATTTTATGCCAGACATTGAGCTGAGGACATGTTTACAGTCTCCCAAGCATCTTGCTCATGCCATTCAGATTATAAGGTGCTTCAAGCAGAGAGAAGGCACTAGAACAGTGTTCCAAACCAGCCTCTGTATGTGTGCAAGTGTGTGTGTGTTTACTGAATGGAATAGCTGACAAAACAGTAGTATTGAATGGTAATTTAGCTTATTATGACAAATATTATGTTAATATTTTCTGTTGTTTAGTTCTGTGGCTTCTATTTGTGCATAAGAACAGAGAATTCTGTTCTTACAACAAAATAAAGTCAAGTCATGTAGATGTTCTAGCAATAAGTGATTCATGATGCTGAAACTTGGTTGTGCAATTGTGGGATGTGTAGAACTCAGCTATTGATTTCTAGCTGGATATAGCTCTCATCCAGCAATATCTAGCTGCATATTGCCCTTATCTCATGATTAATGATTGAGAATTTATGTTACATTAAATTCACTTATCATAAGTATCATACAAAACATCTTGGTTTGGATCCAAAATATTGCTGTCCAGGGTATATGTGTCTCACTGTTTCCTCTGCACTCAGTCCCCAAAAGTTCCTGTGGAGGGTGCAATGGGATCTTTGGATCCAA
The DNA here is from genome assembly GCA_021292165.1 of Shinisaurus crocodilurus. Taxonomy (NCBI): domain Eukaryota; kingdom Metazoa; phylum Chordata; class Lepidosauria; order Squamata; family Shinisauridae; genus Shinisaurus; species Shinisaurus crocodilurus. The sequence continues at coordinate 187,763,205 of CM037879.1, forward strand.
TCCAAAAATTCCCTTACAAATATGAATGAAAGAAATAATGCAAAGCTGAAGAATTGTGCAAAATTCCACTGATGTCAATTTGTACTCACTGTGACTGGAGGCAAAGGAGGAATTTCAGGAATAGATTTTATATAATTCTTCAGCTTTGCATTGTCTCCTTCATTCATATTTGTAAGGGAATGTTTATTTAGATGGATTGCAGAATCTATCCATTTGCCATTTTTGATATGTGCTTTTACATTTCATTTATCATAGAAACAAGTAGAACTATTACTCGAAAAGCTGACGCTATTCTTTTAAATACAGTGTTAGTCATTCATTCCCTGAAACAAGCAGAATCATAATTATAAGTAATAATTAGGAAAAATAAAATTGGTGGTTCAGTAGCCTTGAGTAATATTGAGTTGCTATGTTTCCCAGAGGAAGAAAAATCCTTGTTGCTTCTTATTTGCATACTTTTAGTCATTTAGATTTATGCAGGTTTTAAAATGGCCTTATATTGAAGCTGGGACATTATAATTCAGCTACATTGCAATAGTAAGAGCAAATGGATAGATTTCTGCAACTCCACTGAAGCATATTCAATTATTCATGTAGTGAGTAGGTGGCTATATCTTCTACAAGATGATATTAGGGTGGAATCCTGTGTTCCTCCGACCTCATCTGGGGGGACATAGGAATGAGGCTGGAAGGCGCTGCAGCCTTGGAAATCTTTTCTGAGGTCACAGCACTGTGTGGACGACAGCGCGCGGACGGTGCCGGCGGGCCGCCCGGGGTCCCGCCGCGCCCAAGTGGCCGCCCGAGGCCCGGTCTACCGGCGCCGCCGGGCGCCCCGGCGCGCCCAAGTGGCCGCCGGAGGCCCGGTCTCCCGGCACCGAGGCGCCGCCGCCGCCGGACGCCCCTCCCGCGAGGGACGCCTCCCGGGCGGGCGGACAAAAGCTTGTGTCGAGGGCTGACTTTCAATAGATCGCAGCGAGGGAGCTGCTCTGCTACGTACGAAACCCTGACCCAGAATCAGGTCGTCTACGAATGATTTAGCACCGGGTTCCCCACGAACATGCGGTGCGCTACGGGCGAGAAGTGCCTGCCCCCCCACCTTGTAGCTGGTGCAGTTCTTTCCATGCCAGCAGGGAACCAAAGATGGTCTTCCATCTCCAGTTCCTCCATGGGGGGTGTTCCTAGGGGCGGGGAGGGGAGGGGTGAGGCTCCACCGGATTCTGAAGAATCCAGGTAGTGCCTCAGTATCTCATCCTCGTGTGGAGTGGAAAAACATCTAGACAGCCGACATTGACTGGCTAGATGTTTTTGAGGGTGAGTGGAGCACGGAGGATATCCTATGTGCTCCTCCCGCCTTGCATAGAATGCCCACAATCCTCCAGGTTCGGAGGGTTGCAGGCAGCCTCATAGGATCTCAATTGGGGGGTGGAAGTCCGGCTAACTCGCCGGGCTCAAACCCCCCCGAGCTCCGCTCGACCTACCTCTTCCCCGGCTCAACTCATGTTCTCGCTAGCTGAGCCGTGGGAAGTGACTTCCTGTTTCCAGTGTTACGTTGTTTACATAGAAAATGATGTAAGATACATTAAAAATGGCAGCGATTTGTGTAATTTGTGCAAATCGCTACCTAATTTGTGCAAATCACTGCCGTTTTTAACATATTTTACACTATTTTTTAACGTAAACAACGTAGAGCCGGGGACCGGGAAGTCCGGCGAGTGCTTCAGCTGGCGTTTGCGGGAGCACTCGGCTCGCATGCTGCAAGTCGAGTGCTGAGCGGCTCTCCCACCCCTAATTAAAATATTCATGAAAATGGTTTAAAAGCATGGTTAAAACTAATGAGTGCAAGTCTTTTTTTTATATAATGTGGGATTCAGTCAGGTATATTTAATTTCATTAGTCATGGTTAAGGATGTGCAAAAGCCACCTGAGAAATGTTGCTGGTCTTACGAAAATTATTTTGGATACTCTCACAAATCCCTTAGGAGGAACCTCTTTGAAATTTGCTTTAGACAGAATCCAGTGTCTGCCTAGAGATGTACCCCTCCCCCATTCTCTCACACCACTTTTTACTACAGCTCCCTCAAAATACCTCAGATGTTTCATATAAAGCAATCCCAAATTTGGTTTTAATTCCAGTGGCAATTCCATTCATTATTATCTCCTTTATGGATGGGGCCTGGGTTTAGTTTGATAGCAAATGTGGCCTGTGAATTGATAAATATATGTAGTGACTTTATGCAGTGTATTCATGCAGCTTCTTCCCCAATATTATTTATGTATGTATTTCACTTGTCCCTACTCTTCCTCTGAATAGCTCAGGGTGGCTTACATGTGCTTATCAATGGTTTGTTCTCAAACTGGGGAGAGGTAACGAGCAGGGTACCACAGGGCTCGGTCCTGGGCCCAGTGCTCTTCAACATTTTTATTAATGACTTGGATGAGGAGGTGCAGGGAATCCTTATCAAATTTGCAGATGACACAAAGTTGGGTGGAACAGCTAATACTCTGGAAGACAGAAACAAAATTCAAAGTGATCTCGATAGGCCGGAGCGCTGGGCCGAAAACAACAGAATGAAATTTAACAGGGATAAATGCCAAGTGCTGCACCTAGGGAAAGGAAATCAAATGCAGAGTTACAGAATGGGGGACACTTGGCTCAACAATACTACAAGTGAGAAGGATCTTGGAATTGTAGTAGATCACAAACTGAATATGAGCCAGCAATGCGATGTGGCTGCAAAGAAGGCAAACGCTATTTTGGGCTGCATTAACAGAAGTATAGCTTTCAAATCGCGGGAAGTGATAATTCCCCTTTACTCTGCACTGGTTAGGCTTCATCTTGAGTACTGCATCCAGTTCTGGGCACCACGCTTCAAGAAGGGCGTGGGGGCGAGCCTTGCGGCGGCTGGCAGCTCATTCCGGGTTCAGCCCTCCGCGGCGGCGGCGGCCCAAGCTCGCTCTTCAGAGCGGCACGGAGTGTTCTCCGTGCCACTCGAGCCGCCGCCAGAGAAATCCCTGCGCATGCCCCCCCGTCGCCGCTGCCACCGCCGGGCCCGCCCCCTGCCGCTGCCGCCGCCACAGAACCCCTACCTGGTCTTGTGCGCCACCTCCGCCACCTCCGCCGCTGCCGGAGCCACTGCTCCATCGCGCTGGACCCCCACCCGCGCTCTGTTTTGGCGGGAGGAACCAGGGCAACAGGGCTTAAACAGCCCTGTTGCCCTGGCTCCTCCCGCCAAAAACAGAGCACGGCGGTCCAGCGCGACGGAGCAGGGTCCCGTCGCGTCACTTCCTCTGCGCCGGAAATGACGCGCCGGGACCTATCGGACAGAAGAGAACGGCTCTCCGCTCCACGGAGAGCCCGGGTAAAGCCCGTGCGGGTGGCTGAGAGCCCGCGCGGACACGAGCAGGCCCAGTTCGGGCCTCACTCGTGTCCGTCGGGCTGCTTGGCTACACCGCTAAATTGTCTGTCGACAAACTGGAGAGGGTTCAGAGGAGGGCAACAAGGATGATAAAGGGACTGGAAACAAGGCCCTATGAGGAGAGACTGAAAGAACTGGGCATGTTCTTGCCTTCAGAAGAGGATACTGAGGGGAGATATGACAGCACTCTTCCATGTACTTAAAGGGTTGTCACACAGAGGAGGGCCAGGATCTCTTCTCGATCATCCCAGTTTGCAGGACACGGAATAATGGGCTCAAGTTACAGGAACCCAGATTCCACCTAAACATCAGGAAAAATTTCCTGACTGTCAGAGCAATAAAACAATGGAACCAACTACCTAGGGAGGTGGTGGGCTCTCCCACTCTGGAGGCATTCAAGGTGCAGCTGGACGGCCATCTGTCAGGGATGCTTTGACCTGGATTCCTGCATTGAGCAGGGGGTTGGGCTCGATGTCCTGGTAGGCTCCTTCCATGATTCTATGATTCTATGATTCTATGTGATCTCCCAGCAGTCTTCTGTCCAGGCATCTTATACAGGCTGACCTGCTTTCCTTCTGCAGTAAAAAAATTGCATTAAGAAAATGTATTCTGTGGGCTTAGCTGTCTCCTATACCCTTTGTTCCTTGTCTCTGCCTAGGCTAAACTACTTATGTGAGGGAACCGTCAGTAGGGCAGGGGTCTTCAACCTTCTCTGGGCCTGTGAGCACATTTGGAAATCTCAGAAACTGTCATGGGCACCACCACAAAATGGTTGCCAGGGGAGCCTGCCTTATCACAAAATGACTGCTGTGGGGGGACCTTCCTAATCATGAAGGACAAGTTATTTCCCCAAGAAATAGAGTGTAAGGCAGGCAAAATCTCCCCCCCCCCAAACACTTAAAAAACATACAAAAATACTTTAAAAATTGGGAGGGACAGGCGGGTTTCATAGATTTCATAGATCATAGAGTTGGAAGGCTATCCAAGGCTATCGAGTCCAACCCCCCGCTCAATGCAGGAAACTAGAGGAGGGGTCTCCCATCCAAGTAATAACCAGGCTTGACCCTGCTTAGCTTTCCATGCTCAGACAAGCTGAGCCAGCGTGAGCCACAGGCCTGTATGTGGGTACCTAGGGGCACTCTTGTACTCACAAGTGCTGCGGTGCCAACCCCAGCCTTAAGGTCATACTGTGAGGTTTTGTTTGGATGTATCAATTTTGTAATAGGATTCCTCACTTACTTCTTGCCTTCCACACATTTGTGAACTAAATTCAATTCACCACTCCAGTGATATGGAGCTTTGTCATGAAAATCATGCTCTGTCTGGCAAACAGATCCAGATGTCACCTAGATTTCATAGATTTCATAGATCATAGAGTTGGAAGGAGCCTGCAAGGCTATCGAGTCCAACCCCCTGCTCAATGCAGGAAACTAGAGGAGGGGTCTCCCATCCAAGTAATAATCAGGCCTGACCCTGCTTAGCTTTCCACACTCAGACAAGCTGAGTCAGCATAAGCCAGAGACCTGAAAGCTTTGTTGCTGTGTTGCTTCTAGATAACATGGGGCAAAATATCCAGTCAGATAACAATACTGCACCCATTTTTGTTGTGCTATGTGACAGGCCTAGTTTAATCTAGGAATGCTGAAATAACCCACCAGTTTAGATTTCCAATGAAGATTTTGTAGTTCTGCTGATGTGGCCAAGTGTCTTGAATCTTGGATCTTCCTTATGTCCAGTTCCATCTAATAAAATTTCTGCTGGAGAAAACAATTTATCAGCAGCTGGAAAACAACCCCATGCATATACTGCTGAGAGAAAATAATTAGAGGTCAGTGGATTTGCAGCATTTTCCACATAGTACCGGTACTTGGATTTGGCTGTGAAGAGCAGCAGTGAAATTTACCACCTTCCTCCACTCTTCAACAAGGCAGCTCCTCTTCACTGTAAAGGTGAAATTGACAAGTCATTTAAAACCTATTGTCAGTTTCACTCAAGGGTGGAGGCACTTGGATTTGCTGTAGAGGTGAGTCTGGGTCCACAGCTGCTCAGTTTCACAGCTGCTACTTTGCAGCCTTGCCATGGGAATTAGGTAGTGTGCAGTTAATTCTGCATCTTTTGTGGGGTAGTGGGGAGGGAAATGCATGCATGTGCAGAAATTCTTTTGAAATAACAATCTGAGACTCTGTGGAGTTTCTCTGGATATCTGACACCATGGGGTGGTACGTCAGAAAACTCTATGGCAGTGTTCTCCAACCTTGGGTCCCCAGATGTTTTTGGCCTACAACTCCCAGCATGCCCCAGCTGGGGGACCCAAGGTTGGAGAACACTGCTCTATGGAAATAGAAGGATAGGTTATTCACATTCCATGTTTAATTTTGACACCAAATTATTTAGGGTGGTTAAAAAAAGGGGGATCGCAAGGAGCTCCAAAAGTATCTCTCCAAACTGGGATAATGCACATCAAAATGGCAAATGCAGTTCAATCTAAGCAAGTGTAAAGTGATACACACTGGGGCAAAAAATCCAGACCAAGTATAAGCGAATAAGATCTGAACTAGCAGTGACTGACCAAGAAAGAGATCTTGGGGTTGTTGTGGTGGACAGCTCGATGAAAATGTTGACGCAGTGCATGGCTGCTGTGAAAAAGGCAAACTCCATGTTAGGCATAATTAGGAAAGGAATTGAAAATAGAGGTGCAAAGATCATACTGCCCTGATACAAATCTATGGTGCGACCACACTTGGAATACTGTGTACAGTTCTGGTCACCGCAACTAAAAAAGGATATTGTAGAGCTGGAAAAATTGCAGAGAAGGGCAACTAAAATGATCAAGGGGCTGGAGCAACTTCCTTTTGAGGAAAGGACGGTTACAGCAGCTGGGATTGTTTAGCTTAGAAAAAAGGTGAGTAAGGGGAGACATGACAGAGGTGTACAAAATTATGCATGGTGTGGAGAAAGTGGATAGAGAGACATTTTCCTCCATCTCTCATAGTACTAGAAGCCGGGGTCATCCCATGAAGCTGATCGGTGGGAGAGTCAGGGCCGGTGCAAGGCAGTTTGGTGCCCTAAGCAAGATCAGATATTTAGCGCCCCCCCTTCCCACTTGAGCCCTCCCTCCTATGCCCATTATGAAATAAATTTCCCTCCCTGGGAACTGCGGAGCCCCATAGAAAAACTTTGTGGACTTTGAGACTTTTCCTTTGTGTTCATGCGGAAAGCAAAGAGGCAACATCAGCCCATCTATGCCAGGAACTCCCAAGGGCCTTCTCCTACTCCATATATATGTAAAAGCCTGTCTCCTCCTGCAGGCAGCACAAGGGATATGAAAAAAGGATGTGAGAGAGGTGTGGTGGCGCTACCTGTGAGGAATAAAGACAAAAGGGCGTCTTGCAACCTGTCCTACCTCGCAGGGTGGAGGTGCAGAGACACCGGTTTGACTCATACACCTTCTGGGTTGTGGGGAGGGGGATGCATGTAGTAGAAACAAAGCAAAGAGAGAGCCCGTGGATCATCTGGTTCAAATTTAAGTGGGGCTTTATGAAACTTGCTGCTTCCTCTCCTCTCTCTATCACTTTGTTGCAATATTTCTTTATCAGAATAATGAATATTATCCTGTCTTTCCCTTTACCAGCCTAGTGCTCAAGGCAGACAACAATATTCAAAGTACAGTAAAGCAAACATCAACAGCTCAGGACACAATCCTAAACACGTTGTGGCAGAAAAAAGCCCCACAACTCCCAGCATTCCCCAGCCAGCATGGCTGGCTGTTGGAATGCTGGGAGTTGCTGGGAGTTGTAGGACTCCCCCATCCAAACACGCCCAAACACGCGCAGGATTGCATCCTAAAAGCATTTAAAACCTAAACACAGAAACAGAATGGTAAATAATTAAAACATTGGAGCCCCAGTTAGCTTAAAATACCTTTCCCTCCCTCCCTGGTTGCCTGAAATAACTGCTTTCAGGGGACGTTGAGCTGAGGAACCTGAGGCGTGAGCCGGAGGGAGGGAAGGCGAAGGAGGTGTTTGCAGGTGCATCCTTCGGGGAAGGCGGTGTTTGTAGGTGCATCCCCCCCAAGCCCACCAGCATCCCATCATTGGCCCCTGCCCGCCTCCCCCAACCTGTCGCCTTCCCTGCCTCTTTTGATGCTGGTTGTGAGGAGGAACCTGCCTGAAGCTTCAGCGGTGCCAGCAGCAGCTGCTGCTCCTGGTAACGGCGGTGAGGCTTGAACCCTGAGGTGGAGGAGAGGGGTGGGCGGGCAGGTAAAATTCACATTTTAATACAGCAGCGCTGTATTTTTTTTTCAAGGTGTTTCTGGCGCCCCCTAGAGCCCGGCGCTCTAGACAGTCGCCTAGTTCGCCTAATGGAAACACCGGCCCTGGGGAGAGTCAGGACAGATAAAAGGAAGTACTTTTTCCACACAGTACATAGTTAAACTATGGAATTCACTTCCACAAGATGTAGTGATGGCCACCAATTTGGAGGGCTTTAAAAGGGGATTGGACAAATACATGGGGGAGAAGGCTATCAATGGCTACTAGGCTATATGCTACCTCCAGTATCAGAGGCAGTATGTCTATGTACACCACTTGCTGGTGAACATGGGCAGGAGAGTGCTGTTGCATTCATGTCCTACTCGTGGGCTTCCCACAGGCAGCTGGTTGGCCACTGTGTGAACAGAATGCTGATCTAGATTGACCCTTGGTCTGAGCCAGCATGGCTCTTCTTATATTATGTTCTTATGTTCTTAAGTTCAGAGATCTTTAATTTGGCACTCAACATCAGCATCTTGTGTTACTTTAGGTTTTATTCTAGCTACCACATATTAGCCTGAAGATGAGCTCTGTGAAGCTTGAGAGGTTGTTTTTATTGAATTGACATTTCTCAATATTACTGGGCCCCTTGGATGGGGAGGCGGCATCTCTTGAAGTCATGTCTACCTACACTGGCTGCTGTCTGGTTTGTTCCCATTCTTGCCTCCTCATGCACCTCACTGATGACTCTGGAAAGGCTCCCTCTTGCTAAGGAGGATGAAGAGGAACAGCTGTGGTGGTCAGTGTGATGAGTTCAGTTCAGTTGCTGCATGTGCGCTGCTGGCAAGGACTGGTTAAAATAGTGTCTATGCATGTCTACTCAGAAGTAAGTTCCACTGAATTCAATGGGACTTACTCTCAGGTAAGTTTATAGAAGATTGCAGCCTAAGCTTTCTTTGGGAACAATCTTAAGCTCTCCCCACGGCCAGCTGAGGGGGCCACAAGATGTGGTGGAAGTGCTGTTCTGCCAGTTGGTTAGCAGTTGCGCCCCCTAGAGGCACTCTGGTATGCCCAAGGAAAACTCTGTAGGTGTAGATGTACCAGTCATGGTGTTACTTTCCACCAGTGGTAGGAACTGAAATGCAGTGTTCTGTGGGCATGCTAGGGGTGGGGCTGGGCTGGGCTGGGATCTGCAGAGTCCAAATCCCCCTTGTTTCCCTGACATGCCTTTGAATTTGGGCCCCAAACTGCACCAGCCCTGGTTGTGGCATAGTTAATTTCCTTCCTGTTGCAGTCAGTGGAGGAAAAACACACACAACAGAACACCAGTGGGAAAAAGAAGATGATGAAGCTGCTGAAAATGGTTTCACGCTGGGGTCCCATGAGCCAACCTTCAGGACCTGTTTTGTACTAATGTTGCCGTTGCAGAATGATAATAATCTTCCAACAAACAAAGAAAAGAAAGGTCTTCTCCATTTCAATTAGAGGAGATGGAGTTGATGGGTTATTTGCCCCCCTTCTTTCCTATTAAATTTTCTCTCTTTCTACTCTAATCGAATGAGCTTTATTCCCTGCCTCCCCCCCCCCCCCGCTGTATTTGGTTGAGATTCCTTGGCTACACATTTATATTGGAAATGTTCCAAGTCTGTCTTTGGTGGAACTCAACTCATTCTCTATTTGACATTTTTATTGAGGAATTTCTCAAATATAACATGAAATCACACTATGGGGAATTTAAACTATGGTGAGATCCTCATCTGGTTAAATATAATTGCTTTTAGCATTATAATGATTTGAAATTGCAGTAGTTCTTTGTGAAGATTATTATTTTAAGTTCAGTTCAGTGGACACAAGATTAATATTTAGCCTCATGAAATGAAGGTTTCTTTAAGCCTTAATTTGAAACCGGTGGTGAAATAAACTTTCTGTTCCTTGGCATGAGGGAAATACTTTGTTTTCTTACAAGCAAGTAGCATATTTGTCCAGATGTTCTCTTCTGTTTGATTTTCTTTCCTATTGACTTATTGATTAATTGATTCCCCCCTCCACCCACGCTTTGGGATATATATATATATATATATATATATATATATATATGTCATTTTCCATCATAATTTTCCTTTCATGAGGTCAAATATCAGGTGAGCATTGGGGATTTCAGTGCAAAATATGTTAAGCCATCTTATGTTGCATGTAAATAGAAATGCCAAAACTGTTTTTATAAAATCTGTTGGAATAGGGGAAACATTATCTCTTCAATACTGGCTACTCAGATTATTCTAAAACTGCAATCCTGTGCATACTTACTTGGAAGTAAGTTTGATTGGTATCAGTGAGCCTTTGTTCCAAGTAAGCATGCATAGGGGATTAGACTGCATGGCTGCAATCCTATGCATATTAATTTAGGAGAAAGCTCCACTGAAACTTACTTCTGACTGAGTAAACATGCATAGGATCAGGGTATTAGTCCCAAATCAGCAGTGTATTTCAGGTCTGGTCAGAACTTAATGTGGTAGAGCAAACTCATTCTTTAAAAAGCACTATTTATAAAATGGAGCAGTATATTACAGAATAAAATTTGAGGCAAACTCTTTTATAGATTTTTATTACTTATTCAGCACCACCAATGTGCATGGTGCATTAGAGCATAATCACACATAAAAAAGATAATTGTCCAAGGAGCTTACAGTAAGTAATGTTTATAGAACAGTGTTCTCCAACCTTGGGTCCCCAGATGTTTTTGGCCTATAACTCCCAGCATGCCCCAGCCTGCGTAGCTGGGAGTTGTAGGACAAACACATCTGTAGACCCAAGGTTGGAGAACACTGCCGTAGAATGTTTAAACAGGTAGGTATGCTGCATACAAGCAATTACTTTATTTGTTATATGTGGTTCCCATCCTTCAGGAGCTCAGGGCCAGCAGAGTCATCTCAGTGTTTTGGTGCTCTAGGCAAGATACAGTCCCGTCCCCGTCCCCCCCGCCGCCCTGCTGTTATTTCCTGAACAGCATAAAAGGGGGGGGCATGAGTTCTCTGGGATCATGATGATGATGATGATGATGATGATGATGATGATGATGATGATTAAAATTTATGCATCACTTTCCACTGCAAAAAGCAATCTCAAAATGACTTACACCCACACATACAAAAATCCATGATTAATATAACAGAAAAAAACCAAAATCAATATAAATCATAATCTGCACAATAACACAAATAAAAATAAACACCGTAAAAAGATAATCTAAAAACAACGCAATACGAAAAGTATTCACAGTACGCAAAGTCTTCTCCCCAGCCTAGAATGAAGACCACAAAAGCAGCCCACAACAATTGGGCCATAACTAATGTCCAAATGCCTGGAAAAATAAGTATGCCTCTGCCTGGCATTGAAAATATGATGGTGTTGGCACCAGGCAAGCTTCCTTGTAGAGCACGAGCAGTGTTCTCCAGCCTTGGGTCCCCAGGTGTTTTTGGCCTACAACTTCCAGCATGCCCCAGCCAGCTATGCTGGCTGGCCAAAAACAGCTGGGGACCCAAGGTTGGAGAGCCCTGTTGTAGAGTGTGCTCCATAAATACGGAACCATCGCAGAAAACGTCATCCTCAAACTGCCATCCTTTGAGTTTCTCTTGGAGGGGCCCCACAGAAACCTGGTTTGGACTGCCATTGTCAGCTCAACAAGCCACAGTGGCTTGTTTAAGCAATGGTGTGTGCTGGTGCATGCTGGGAGGAATTTGCATAATCACCCACCAGGTGCAGCTTGACATGCCATCCAAACCCAGTGGCATGACTTATTTGCGGGGGTAACAACCCTCAAATAGCCCATGGGTTATTTGAGGGTTGTTTTCCCCTCACACAAGCCATTCTGCCTGTGTTCAGATGACACAACAAGCCGTGGCCAAGCAGATGATTATGCAAATTGTGCCCAGCATGCACCGTGGCCTGTTTAGCTGACAATGATTGTGCAAACTGGCCCATAGAAGTAGTGATGAATCATGTACCTGGGGGGGGCGTCTCGCATCCCCTCTCTGCACTGCCCCCCCACCGCTCGATTCTCAGTGGCGCGGAGCGATTCTCTGCGCTGCTCGAGCCGCCCGCACCCACCGTGACGGTCCTGTCATGTCTCTTCCGACTGGCCGGAAGTGATGCGCTGGTCCCTGCGCCGGCGCGCCGGGACCCCGTGCTGCGTCTTTTCCATAGAAACCAGGGCAACAGGGCTTTCGCTGTCCATTCTTGTCCTCCACTTCTTTAACCACAGTTCCAATTGCATTGAATTTAACCATGATATTCTCTCTCTTCCTACTATTTCTATTATATGTTCTCTAGTCTTCAATTTTTCCACCCAATCCATTAATTTAATCACCTTTTTTCTCCTTAATATAGCTTCTATATGTCTTACATTTTCTGGAAAGTCCTCCATGACCACTACCGGAGTTAACGGGGATACCTCTGGTGTAAAAATTTTCCTCGTGCTATTCCAACTCTCTAACATACTCCTCAAAAAGGGATTTTCTAGTCCTTTTATAATATTATTTATATTTTTCTTAAATAATATATTCACCATCATGTATCCTAATTCTCGTGATTCTAATTCCAACCACATTTTGTCTTTCCCTGCTATAATGTCCAAAATATGTCTTACTTGGTTGGCTAAATAATACCACTTTATATTAGGAAGACCTAAACCACCTATTTTTTGCGCTTTATACCAACTATATTTATTAATCCTTGATCTTTTCCTTCCATTGCAATATTCATTAATAATTGATTGCCAATCTTTAATTTCTTTTTCTGTAATCTTTACTGGTAACATCCTAAACAAAAAGTTTATTTTAGGCAATATCTTCATTTTTACCAACGCAATTCTACCAAACCAAGAAAGTCCAATTTTTTTATACTCCTCTATTTTATTTTTAACCTCTATCTTTAACTTTCTAAAATTTTGTTCTCCTACTTTATCAATATCTTGTGTAATTTCTATTCCTAAATATTTAATTACATTTGTAATTTTAATGTTATATTTTTTCTTTAACATTTCACTCTCCTCTTTTTTACTATAATTAAACACCAGTTATTTCTCCAAATTCTTTCAAGTGGTTCTCCAACCTATCCATTGTTTCAATTGGATTTTTAATTGTTAATAAAGTATCATCTGCAAATAGATTTATTTTAATTTGATCTCCAACCCCCATCCCTATATATTTCTATCTTCTCTTACTACATTTGCTAGTATTTCCATCACTAATGCAAACAAAATAGGGGAAAGGGGACATCCTTGTCTAGTTCCTCGGTCTAAGGAAATTTGTTCCGTAATACCATCATTTACCACTACATTTGTAATATTATGGGCATATAATTGATTAATTACTCCTTTAAATCTTGCTCCAAACCCCATATTTTTTATTATCATTTTTAACGTAGGCCATTCCACGCAATCAAAAGCCTTGAAAATATCTAATGCTAATACACCCGCTTTAACATTATTTTTCTTTATACTATATATTATATTTAATACTCTTCTAGTTAAGTCGGCCATTTGTCGACCTGCAATAAATCCGCATTGGTCCACCCCTATATATTAACTCATAAACCTATTCATTCGTCTCGCTAGTATTGCAGTAAATAATTTTGCATCTTGATTTATTAACGAAATGGGTTAATAAATGGGTTAATAACGAAATGAATCTGGTTCTGTTAAATCCTTTCCTGGTTTTGGAATTACTATAATCATAGATTGTTTCCATGAGGGGGGAATTTCTCCCCCTTCCATTATATTATTATATAATAACTTCAACCTTGGAATTAACATATGTTTAAAAACCTTGTAATATTCCACCCCTAGTCCATCTACTCCTGGGGTCTTGCCCTCTTTTAATTTATTTATAGCAAAATCTATCTCCAAATCTGAGAATGGTTGCTCCATCGTCTCTCTATCTTCTTCTTGTATTCTTATTTTCATATGTTTTTCAATATATTCTTTAATCCTATCTTCCTCACCTTTTCCTGCTTTATATAATTCTGAATAAAATTCTTGAAAATTTTTTAATTTTTCCTTCATCAAATTATGTCCTTTCCCTTTTTTATCCTTTATTATTCCAACTATATTTTTCCCCCGTTTTTTTTGTGTGGATCTAGCTAACATTTTAGAACTCTTGTTACTATTTTCAAAGTAAGCTCTTTTCATATAAATCAAATTTCTCTGTGTCCTTTCAATATCCTTGTTTTCTAACTCTTTCCTCTTAGCTTGTAGTTCTGCATAAATCTGCTTTCCCCTTTCCTTTAAAAATTTAGCTTCTAAGTCCCTTATCTCCTCTTCAAGCTTTTTATTAAATGCCTCCTGTTGTTTCCTTAATATACATGCTTCTCTTATACTAATGCCCCTCATAACAGCATTCATTGTGTCCCAAACTACTGCATCGCTACAAACTCCTGTATCATTAATCTCCCAAATCTCTCTTAATTCCTTCTCTATCTTATCTCTTATATGTTTGTACTGAAAAATATTACCGCTCAGCCTCCATCTTTTAGCTTTTTTATAATCCTTATTTATCTTAACATCCATATTATGTATTGCATGATCCGACACTTTTATAATACCAATTTCCGTGTTCATTACTCTTGAAATCAGATTTTTAGAAACAAATATATAGTCAATCCTAGAAAAATTCTTTGTGACAGGTGAATAATATGTATAACTTCTTTCATCTCCTTTTACACCCCTCCATACATCTACCATTCCCTCTTTGTTAATTACTGTATTTAATGCCGTTATATTATTTTTCCTCTCTTCTACCGTGGGATTAGATCTATCTATCTTTTTGTCCATCACCATGTTGAAATCACCAGCTATAATAACTAACTCATTTTGTTTTGAACCCATTTCCTTTAATACTTCTTGGTAAAATTCTGCTTGATTTACATTTGGGGCATATACATTAACTAATATATATTCTTCCCCTCCTAATGCCCCATATACCATTATATATCTCCCTCTAGTATCCTTTTTAACTTTACTCACAATAAAACCACATTTTTTAGAAATAATAATTGCCACACCTCTTGACTTGGTGGAACCATATGCTTTCTCGTATATCATAGACCATCTTAGTTTAAGTTCGTTTACTCCCTCTTTTGATTGATGTGTTTCTTGTAGAAATATTATGTCCGCCTTATCTTTATTTAGAAGTGCTTCAATCCGTCTTCTTTTCAGAATAGATCCCAGACCTTTGACATTCAACGTTGAAACTCTTAACTTAGGGTCCATCTTATTTTATTGTTGCTCAACCAACTTTGGTCCCTGTGCATAAACATAAATGTCACCACAACCCCCCACCCCCCACCCATTTAATTCCATTCCCCCCTCTCTTATCCCAGGGATAATCACCCCGCACACAGCTTCTGGAGCCTTTGAAGGGGGGGGGGAGGTTGAGACTTCCGCCTACAAACTCCAATCATTTACTTCCTTCCGGTCTCTTTTTACCAAAACAAAAAAAAAACAAAAAAAAAAACAGAAAAACAACAACAACAACAAAAACAAAAAACCACTGTCTCCCCTTTTCTTCAGCCGAGCAGGAAATAAAAAACAAACAAACAAACAAAAACAACATAAAATAAAATAGAATAGAATTAAAAAGGGGGGGAAGTAATAATTAAAGAGAGAGAAACAGAAAGAGAAAGTTTTAATAAAAGAATAAGAGACAAAAGAAAAGAGTTATTTGTCCTTTCCTCCAACTGCACCAAGGGTTTCTTGTATATCTGTGAATCTGACCGTCCCGGGCATTCCTTGTCCAACTGCTCCATCTTCTCCCTGTAAGCCCATTTCTTGCAGCAACTGCATGCCTTGCTCCAAAGATGTTATCTTGTAGAATTTTTTTCCAATAAAAAATCTTTAAAAAACTGGGTAACCCCAAGTGTAAGAAATCCCATTTTTCTTCAAAATTTCACACTCCGCCGCCAATTTATCGTTTGAGCACACAAATCATTGAAAACTTGGACTGGTGTTGAAAAAAACATCAATTGTCCCAGAATTTGCCTAATTGCACCCATAAAAAACTCCTTCTTATTGTAGTATGTAAATTTTATAACAATGTCTCTGGGACTCATTCCTCCTCTTTTGAAAGTGACTCTATGGATCCTTTCAATATCCTCTTGCTCCCATGTAATACCAGGAACAAGGCTCTTTAGCCATTCAAGGCTCTATCTTTCAAACTTTTAGAAGTTTCACCACTCTGTTCTGGAAACCCGTGAAGGCGTATGTTAGATCTGCGTTCTCGATCTTGCAAGTCAATCAATTTCAGTTCAATCTGATCAAACCTAATATTGTGATCTTGTATTACAGACTTATTTGCCATTATCCCTTTTTCCATCTCAGACATTTTCAAATTCACAGATTTTAATTCTGTTTTTATTTCAGCAATTGATTTTTGTAGCTCCACAACCACATCCGCTACAATTTGTTTATTGTTTGCTTTCATCTCGGTCTTCATCTGGTTTGTTATCTCTTCGTTATTTTCTTTTAGAAGCTTCTGGATCTGTGCCATCATTTCACTCGACATGCTTTCTTTTGGTTTTTTTGGTATCACTATAGAAACAGCAGATCCCACCTTCTGCTGAGATGGAATTTCCGGGATTGTACGAGCACTTCCTGCTCTAAGTGATTCAGCACTACGGCTGATCTTATCTTTTTTGATCTCCGTGTTGTTTTTAGAATTAATTTCTTCTTCAAGCTGTACCCTATCCAGCCGTGACACTCTGATATCACTAGGATGGGTTTTCTTTCTCTCCCAGACCGATGGAATTTTATATTTACGATCTCTGGACATTTGGCAACCAGCCCAGAAATACGAAAGAAAGTTTAGAAAACAATTCCGAAAAACACAGCCCTTTGCCTTATTCAAGTTTGAATGAAGAATGTTACTCACAGGATCCTTATTATTTCAGGGGAGATTTATTCTTTCATATCTTTTCCGACCGGAGCTCTCTCAGTATCCGTCCTACTCCATTCGGCTAGAAGTCCCGCCCCTCAGTCACCCAATCTTACTCTCTGAAATTGACCCCGCAGGTAGGACCGGAACCACTGTAACACAGTGCCTACAATGCCCAACCTGCGGAGTTGTTCCAGGAGGATACCATGGCGGATGGTATTGAAAGCCACTGAGAGATCGAGTAGAATTAACAGGGTCGCACTCCCACTATCCTTCACCTGATAAAGGTCATCCTAGCTTCCAATCATCCTGTTGCAAATAATTCTGTTTTAAAGATATTATAGAAGTAAGTAATTAACACTAGCACTTCAGGTTAACTGGGTGTAGATTGGACTGATTGTCTGTATTAAGGGGCTTAATTTTAGAAGTGGTTGTTCCATGTATGATTATTTCTTAGGACCATCTATATTTCTGGCCAGCTCACTGTTTACTACATAACACTGGTTCTACACACCAAGTAACTATTGCTAAAACCATCAAATAGGTCAAAGTAGTGGGCATAGATGCCCAAGGAACAAATCACTAGCTGAAAAGAAAAGAAAAGAAAAGAAAAGAAAAGAAAAGAAAGAAGAGAGGTGTGTGTGGGAGGTCTGCCCTGTGTGGATGACATTACCATAAGTTATTTTATGAGGCATTTTAAAGTAATGCCAGCAAACCCTCTTAAAGGGCTTTGGCTGCAATGCTGTGCTAACATACCTGGGAGTAAACACCACTGAATGTAGTGGGAGGGACTTTCTTCTGAGTAAACATGCAGAGGATTGTACTGACACACCCATTATTGTTAATCTGGAATTTTAAAAAATAGCCAGAATGTACTCAAGAGATCAACTATTATGGTTTAGAATGCAATGCAGTCTAAGCCATATTACCTAGAAGTAGACCCCACTGAGAAGTTGTCATCTGCAGTTCAATGGTTCACCACACAGGGCAGCTGCACACCCTACCACCATTACACTACACCTGCTTTCATTTTAATATATTTTTTAAAAAAATACAATTTAGGTACAACAACTTTTTTTCACCCCACTGCTTTGACAGAATATATTTAGTGGAGCCCAATGCATCGGCCACACTCTTCTTCCTTCACTGTGTTGCTGACTGTCTACTGTTAAACACGTCACTCTGCCATAGAATCATAGAGTTGGTGGGGGTCTTGTAGGCCATCTAGTCCAACCCCCTGCTTGATGCAGGAACTCCAGAGCTAGAACATCCCCAAGAGATGGTAGTCCAGCCTTTGCCTGAAGACTTCCAGTGAGGGACAGCCCACCACTCCTCTAGGCAGTTGGTTCTATTGTCAAACTGCTCTTACTGTCAAGATGTTTCTCCTAAGGTTCAGCTGAAATCTACCCTCCTGCAACTTAAGCACATTAGATCTAGCCTGGTCCTCTGGGGCAGCAGAGAATGGGTCTTTGTCCTCTTCTGTGTAACAGCCCGTCCCTTCAAGTATTTGAAGAGTGCTGCTGTCATTCCATAGAGTAGCAGTTTCTATACTGTGATCTGAGGAACACCAGACGTTCCTTGGAAGCTCATCAGGGTTTCCTCAATGAGGATCTCAGTAATGGTGGAAAAGGTTCCCTGAATATATTGATCTTTCCTTGCAGTGTCAGTGAGGCCCATCAGACCTGGCTGGTGGCTGCCATGTATTCAGTGTGCATTTTAGAATATTGCCAGGATCCTCTGTAGTGTCCTGGAGTAAATGTAGTAAGTGTTCCCTAGCAGTAGAAAGTTTGAGAAAGGGCATCCTAAAAACATGGGGGTTTGCTCAAGATGTTTTCTGCTGGTTAGACACCAGGAGTGTGGAGAACTGTTTGGGACAATTTTAGTATCTGTTAAGCGGCCTATCAGCTGCTGATAGATTTATCTTCAGTAAATGATACTGTGGAGGACCAGCACCCGGGTCCTCTGAGTGAGTTCGGCACTTAACGGGTTAACCGGCACTGAGCTACAGCCCGTACAAGCGATTGAAATTGACTAGGAGGTTTGCGCAGCAGAAGGAAACTCCAGAGCCTTTGTATACCAAATAAGGCGTTTATTTACTACAAGTTAGATGTAGCGGAACTAATAGTTTTCTAGGAATACTACCACGTTAACATGCCCTGACGTGACCTCAGGGTTTTATCAATGAAAATGGTTCCCAGGCTAGCGTATTGCGGAAACAGTTACCTGACCTCAGAGACTCTACGCTGGTTAGTTTTCTGCCTGGCTCCGAGTCCTTCCTGATCCGGGGTGGAGAGCAGCTTACCCCAGCCACAGCTGGGTGACGTGACTGGTGTCTTGCCCCGTGTCTCCGACAACTCCCAGAAGATGTGCAAGGGGGTTTTCTACCTCACCTTTTCCCGCTCTCCCGCCCCCTGCCTGTCAGGTGGGCTTATCCCTGCCCCCTGTGTGGCAGGTGGGCTTATGCCTGCCCGGGAAAAGATGACGTATCCTAGTCTGAGGTGTACTTTACAGCTCATATTGGCTGCCCTGCCTTCTTGATGGTCCGCAATTCTCCTTTGTGGATTCCAACCAAGAACTTCCTTGTCGGTCTGCAGGTTTCGTCTGGCGGAGCCAGCACCTCCAGTTCCCCTCCCACCCCCTGTGGAGAGGTTTATGCAGACAGAGCTTGGCAGGGAAATGTGTGCGTGCATTGTGTGTGTTCATGTTCCTTTTACAGTTGGGCTTTCTCCACACCCCTCCTATTGGAGAAAGATGGCTTTGGGGTCCACCACCCCAATTTCTATCTAATCTTCTCCTACTGAGAAAGCCCTGGATAACCCATCCGCCAAAATGTTGTCCTTGCCCTTAATGTGTTCCACTGAAAAATCAAAGTCCTGCAAGGCTAGGCTCCACCGTAACAGCTTCTGGTTGGACCCATTCACCCGGTCCAGCCAGCACAAGGGGGAATGGTCGGTTTGCAACAGAAACCAGTGTCCCCAGAGGTAGGGGCGAAGCTTGGTCACTGCCCATACTACTGCCAAGCATTCCTTCTCGACAAGTTTCGCTCCCGGGGCAGAAGTTTTTTACTCAAATAGGCGGCAGGACATAACCCTTGCCCCGGCCTTTCTTGCAGCAAAACAGCCCCCATTCCCGCCTCCGAGGCATCTGTCTGTAGCACAAAGGGAGCTTCGAAGTCCGGCGCTTGCAGAATGGGAGCTGCCATGAGGCAGGCTTTTAACCCGTCAAAAGCTGCTTGACAAGCGGCCGACCACTGGACTTTAATCAGCTGCCGCTGAAATACCTGGCGGACATGCTGTAAATGTTGTTCCCAGGTGGAGCTAAAAATGGCGATGTCGTCCAGGTACGCGCACGCGAACTCCCCTAACCCATTTAGCATCCCATTCACCAGCCTTTGGAAGGTAGCTGGACCGTTCCGGACTCCGAATGGCAAGGCGGTGAATTGGAATAGTCCCAGATGGGTCACAAATGCAGATTTCAACGTGGCATCCTGATCTAATGGAACTTGCCAGTAACCCTTAGTTAAGTCTAGTGTCGTGATGTATTTCGCTCCCCCCAACCGCTCTAGCAGTACGTCCATGTTCAGGATGGGGTAGCGGTCAGGGACAGTCACTTTGTTAACCTTCTGGTAGTCCACACAGAACTGGACCCCCCCCATCCTTTTTGGCCACTAGCACTATCGGGGAGGACCAGGGACTAGAGCTGGGCACAATGACTCCAAGGTCCAGCATGGCTTGGACCTCGTCTGCAATTACTTGGGCATGGGAGCCCACCACTCGATATGGGAGGGACTGCAGAGGGGGGCTATCCCCCGTCGCAATGGTATGTTGCACGAGGGTAGTGCGTCCGGGGCGGTCGGAAAACATTGGGTGAAAGTCTTCTAGGATCTGGGTCATTTGCTGCTGCTGCTGCTCCGACAGGGAGGGGGACAACTCGATCTCATCGAGCCCACCCCCCTTCCCCCATTCCGCCAACAGGTCCCCCTCGGAAAACTCGGGGTCCGTACATTCCTTTTACACACCCCACATTTGCAGCCCGTTCCACATACAGTTTCATCATATTTACATGAAATACTTTTGGTTTCCCCGGCTGCCCCGGAAAAGCCACCTGGTAGTTCACTTCCCCCGCCTTCCCGATCACCGTCCCGGGGCCCTCCCATTTTAAACATAGTTTATCAGTCTCGGTTATACCACTTGCTCTGCCGTTGTTGCGCTGCTCCGAGATGCTGCTGCTGTGCCGTCTCCCGCACCTCCCGGAGAACAGTTTGTAGGTGCTGCATGAATGCCTGAACCGGCATTGGAGACTCTGCCACAACTCCTTCCCATTCCGCCCACAGTAAAGCCAAGGGTCCCCTCAGCTCCCTCCCAAACATCAACTCATTTGGGGAGAATCCCAGGCTCTCTTGGGGGGAGTCTCGGTATGCGAACAAGAGGTAGGGAAGAGCTTGATCCCAAGTCCCGGGATGTTTAGCCGCATAGGCGCGGATCATTTTTTCCAAAGTCTGATTGAACCGCTCCACCAGCCCATTTGTCTCATGGTGATATGGCACTGAAGTCAGGTGTTCCACACCACCCAACTCCCACATCTTTTTGGACACGAATCCACAATTTGGACACGAATCCC
Organism: Shinisaurus crocodilurus; assembly: GCA_021292165.1. Taxonomy (NCBI): domain Eukaryota; kingdom Metazoa; phylum Chordata; class Lepidosauria; order Squamata; family Shinisauridae; genus Shinisaurus; species Shinisaurus crocodilurus. The sequence continues at coordinate 187,784,418 of CM037879.1, forward strand.
GTGCCACAGTCCGACACCACCGTGTGGGGCATTCCTAGGCGGGCGAAAAGAGAGAGGAGAGTCTTAGCCAGGCTGGTAGCAGAGATAGAGGCCAGGGCGAAAGCCTCGGCATAACGAGTGGCAAAGTCAACGACAGTCAGTATGAACTTCTTCCCCGTCTTGGTGGGAGGATTCAAGGGTCCCACAATGTCCAACCCTATCCTCTCAAAGGGGGTGCCCACTATGGGTAGGGGCTGCAGGGGGGCTTTCGGGTGGTCCCGGTTATGTCCTACCCGCTGGCAGACATCGCATGACCGACAGTATTCCCAGACCTCGTTCGCTACCATAGGCCAGTAGAAACCTTCTGTCACTCTGGCTAGTGTCCGCTTCTGCCCTAAGTGGCCCCCCCAAGCTACATCTTGGGCCAGCTGTAGTACAGCTTGGCGGTACCTCGCGGGCACAACTAATTGTCTCTTCCGTTGCTGGAGACTGAGCTCGGTTTTCTCCACAGATACATGACCACATCAGCTTCTGCGCATTAAAAGGATATTTTCTTCTTCAGAATTAGTCAGAAAATGGGGCCTACCTAACTTTCCCCCCTTTTAAAGAGGAGCATTACAATCATTCTCCAAACATCAAGTGAAAGAAGATTTACAGTTGTGTAGGAAATTATTTCATAAACTGCCAGATGTGAAATGTCAACAAGTTGTAGCATTAATTGATTTAAGATTGCATAATCATTGCTGTGATTAAAGAGAGCAACACTTTCTTTTCTTTCATTTTGATTTTTTAGCTTTGTTTTTCTTCTCTCTTTGGACAGCTGCATGCAACGTGTGGGTCATAGGAACCCCAAGTGAATGTTTCTGTTGCTGATGTTTGTTTGTCTTTACATTATCCAACAGCTCAACTAGGTTTTTTTCCTCTCTGTTAAAACACTGAACATTGTTAACAGAAACTAAACAACTTTTGGAAGGCTTTGTGTGTTGTATAAACACAAAATATTTGTGAGAGGAAATGCAAAAATTGGCCTCTTGCTTAGTCCTCCTGTATAATACGTTGTTCCTGATTGGTGGGTATTCTGCATCACAATCTTGAGTGAGAGCAACTCCACAGTTTATGCAGTAATCATGGCTGCCGCAGGCGCACTGGTGTTCTTCCTCATGGCACATGTGTAAAGTGTGAATCATAGAATCATAGAATCATAGAAAAGTAGAGTTGGAAGGGGCCTACAAGGCCATCTAGTCCAACCCCCTGCTCAATGCAGGAATCCAGGTCAAAGCATCTCTGACAGATGTCTGTCCAGCTGCACCTTGAATGCCTCCAGACTGGGAGAGCCCACCACCTCCCTAGGTAGTTGATTCCATTGTCTTATTGCTCTGACAGTCAGGAAATTTTTCCTGATGTTTAGGTGGAATCTAGGTTCCTGTAACTTGAGCCCATTATTCCGTGTCCTGCAAACTGGGATGAACGAGAAGAGATCTTTGCCCTCCTCTGTGTGACATCCCTTCAAATACTGGAAGAGTGCGATCATATCTCCCCTCAGTCTCCTCTTCTGAAGGCTAAACATGCCCAGTTCTTTCAGTCTCTCCTCATAGGGCCTTGTTTCCAGTCCCTTTATCATCCTTGTTGCCCTCCTCTGAACCCTCTCCAGTTTGTCTATGTCCTTCTTGTCAGACTAATCTGATCTCATTTTTTGATCGGGTAACCTCCCTTGTGGACTGTGGGAATGCTGTGGACATTATATATCTGGACTTCAGCAAAGCTTTCGACAAAGTGCCTCATGATATCCTGATTAGTAAGCTAGCTAAGAGTGGGCTAGATGGAACAACTATCAGGTGGATCCACAATTGGCTAAAGAATCGGACTCAAAGAGTGCTTATCAATGGTTCCTTCTCAAACTGGGGAGAGGTAACGAGCGGGGTACCACAGGGCTCGGTCCTGGGCCCGGTGCTCTTCAACATTTTTATTAATGACTTGGATGAGGAGGTACAGGGAATGCTTATCAAATTTGCAGATGACACAAAGTTGGGTGGAACAGCTAATACTCTGGAAGACAGAAACAAAATTCAAAGTGACCTCGATAGGCTGGAGCGCTGGGCCGAAAACAACAGAATGAAATTTAATAGGGATAAATGCCAAGTGCTGCACCTAGGGAGAGGAAACCAAATGCAGAGTTACAGAATGGGGGACACTTGGCTCAACAATACTACAAGTGAGAAGGATCTTGGAATTGTGGTAGATCACAAACTGAATATGAGCCAGCAATGTGATGTGGCTGCAAAGAAGGCAAATGCTATTTTGGGCTGTATTAATAGAAGTATAGCTTCCAAATCGCGGGAAGTGATAATTCCCCTTTACTCGGCACTGGTTAGGCCTCATCTTGAGTACTGCGTGTATTGCGTGCCTGGAAGTTGCAGCTTAATTGGGGCTCCCTGGCTTATGCTTTTGTGTTTGAAGATGTGTCTGTCATTGGTACTTTATTCACTTGCCACGGATACTGCAACAAATCCATTTGCCATGAAAAATGTGGAGCTGCTTTTTCAGAAATATTTCTGATCATGTTGATGACCTTTCTGACAACGTCATGTGGGATGGATAAGTGCATTAGGAGTGCTGAACTGCTCCTGTAAGTATCTTTGTCTTCCTTAATCAAGTTATTAGTATTCTCTCTTTTCAAACTACAGTTTTAGATGTATGAGTGAATTCTAACAGTCATCATATCACTATGACCCACTTCACACAATCAAACACCCATGGTTTGTTAATCATGGATTGTTTGTGAGTGCATTGTGAGAGCCAGTGTGGCGTAGTACTTAGAGTGTTGGACTGGGACTCGGGAGATCTGGGTTCTAGTCCCCGCTTGGCCATGAAACTCACTGGGTGACTTTGGGCCAGTCACTGACTCTCAGCCTAACCTACCTCACAGGGTTGTTGTGAGGATAAAAAATTGAGAGGAGGAGCTCTATGTAAGCTGCCTTGGGTTCCTTGCAGGAAAAAAGGCGGGGTATAAATATAATAAATAAAATAAATTCCTGCCTGTGAAGAAGAGGCATGGCGGCGGTTGGGCTACTTTGGGCCGTCTGGTTTTCTTCTTCCCTTCCCCCTCCCTCTCTTGATTCTATCTTTCTCTTCACCCTCTTGTTTTCTTACCCTTCCTTGGAATGTGCCAACGTCCTTGGAGCTAGAATGGGGAGTATCTGGTAGATTAATGGCAGCTGAGAGACAACAGGTTATCTGCAGAGCTGTAGCACCAAGGCCAGAGCTAATTGGGATGAAGTCATAGGAAAGTACCCGCAGCTGAGAAGGGGTGGGGGGTCCTCCTTCATGAATCAGGCGAGAAAGTTCTGCCTAGCAGGATGATGGGATTGGTGGAGATTGGGCGGGAAAGGAGCCCTAGTTTTCGATAAAAGAGTTTGGTCAGGAGGGTTCTTTGTTCTTCGGGCCTGGATGCTGCGGGAGTTCCATCATGGGCAAGTTTGCCAAGACTTCAGGATAGCTCGGGGAGCTAGGCCTGGTTTGGCTCAAGCGGTTCTTTGCAGACTTTTGGGTTTGTTTTAGATAATCTTTTAGAGACCCTTTTTAGTCCCATTTCCCTTTCCTCACAACAACCTACCTCAACCCCTTCCCCCTACCTCCCTTTTAGCCCTTTCTTACAAGGGAATATTTTTATATGTATTGGACCATTGGAGACCTTACACTGCTTAACTTTTAATTTTTATTTTAATAAAGTCTCCATCTTAATCATTGTGTGTTCCTTTTTTGTTTGCAAGGCTGGGCTGCTACACCAATTTGGTGTGTAAAGGGAACTGGGCAGGTGGGTGACAGTCCCTGGGTTAATTGTTACTGCGGCCTACCTGGCAGGGCTCGCAAGCAGCAGTCCTTCACACTGCCCACTTCCCTTTTCATTTAACAACCCAGGAACAATTCTTGGATTGTTTCATGATGTGCAAATCCAGAAATTCTGGGTTGTTTAGGGGTTAAACACTCCAGAGTTAACCCATGGTTGGTTGTTGGGTTTACTTTGGGTTGTTTAACAACCCAGGAAATTGGTGTGACATGTGAACTGGGTCTATGCGGAACAGGGCTTAATTTCTAAGCAGAACAGTTTCAAGGCTCAAGCTTGCCTGAAATCTGTACCCTCTTATCCAGGAAGCAGGGGTGAGGGGGGCGCGGGAAGAGATGGACAGTCTACGTGCTATGGAGAAGCGCCTGAAGCCTCTAAATGCTTGCATAAAAAGATGTCCTCATTGGCAGTTACTGGTGCCACTTAAACGTTCCGATGCAGGATGTGACCTGAGCAGGGAGGATTTTGGCCTCCCAGCATCTGCCACATTTGTGCCATGCTGTCAGCAGCTTGTACAGACACTGGGAATGCTCCTGCATATATGAACTCCAATTCCCATAGCATAGTGGGTGACTGACCTACTGGATGCTTTCACATATGCATGTTCAAGTCACACTCTGTGCTGCATCATGGGAACTATCCAGGCCTTCTGCACAGACTGTCCTGCATTGCCCTTCCTATCCTATGGAGTTATCCAGCAGTAGAGAAGGCCTAGACTATGTTTCACAAGCCAAAGCCTGGCAGAATCCTCTAGCCAAAAGCAAAGGGGTAGACAAAAGCGATGTTTTATTCAACAAAAGAAAAAGGGCATAGCATAGGATAGGCATTTAAAGAGTAAATAATGCATGTTGCATTATACTAAATTTTCCTGAAGGACCTGTATGTGGTCTGAAACATGTAGGAACCTTTTTCTTTTGTTGAATAAAACATCCTTTTTGTCTATCACTCTATCCCTTTGCTTTTGGCTTTTTGGCATTCCTTGTGGGGTTCCTCTTTTTGTTGGCTTTAGAATCCTCTAGCCACTAGTATTGGCCAGTGGCAGCCAGGACCGGTGCAAGGCAGTTTGGTGCCTTAGGCAAGATCAGATATTTAGCGCCCCCACTTCCCACTTGAGCCCTCCCTCCCTCCAGCCCTATGCTCCTGGCGCCCCCTTTAGCCCGGTGCCCTAGGCAGCCGCCTAGTTGGCCTAATGGTAGCACCGGCCCTGGTGGCAGCATAGGTTCACACCAGTATTAGGTGTTTCTGCAGTCAGTCAGTCAGGCGATCACTCGTGACCGAGTAAGATTGTCTTCCAGGATAATTTTTTTTTTTTTTTTTTACAAAAAGGAGATTTTAAAAGGAGGAAAATTCTAAAGAAAATTGTGTAGACTCTAGCGATGGGTCCGTAAGTGATTGTGGATGCCAATTCTAGATCCACACAGCTTCCCACAGTGAGGACACAGGTTACCAGATGGAAGATGGTCCTGTAAAGGATTCATTTGACGTGCTTTTTGCTTTGCACGTTTCTCCCTTTCACCTTGCACTCGGGCTTCTTCAAAGTCCATAGAACCTTTGTGAAAGGCCAACCTCCAGTTAGATCGTTCATGGGCCAGAGCTTCCCAGTTTTCGATGTTTATATTGCATTTTTTTAGATTAGCCTTAAGAACATCTTTAAACCTCTTATATTGACCACCGATATTCCGCTTTCCATCCTTGAGTTGGGAATAAAGTAACTGCTTTGGGAGACAGCAGTCAGGCATTCGAACAACATGACCGGTCCACTGAAGTTGGCGTTGAAGGATCATTTTTTCAACGCTAGTAGTCTTTGCTTCTTCCAGTACACTGACATTTGTTCGCCTATCTTCCCAAGTAATTCGCAGGATTTTCCAGAGGCAACGTTGATGAAATCTTTCAAGGAGTTGGAGGTGACGTTTATAGATAGTCCATGTTTCGCAGGCATACAATAAAGTTGGTAATACAATGGCTTCATAAACCAGTGTTTTGGTCTTCTTACAAATATCCCAATCCTCGAACACTCTATGTTTCATTCGAGAAAACGCAGCACTTGCGGAGCTCAGACGATGCTGGATTTCACTGTCGATGTTAGCTGTAACAGAAAGATAGCTGCCAAGATAGAGAAAATGATCGATATTTTCCAGTATTGTCCCGCCAAACAAAAAGTCCTCAACGGCAGAACAGGCAGAAGATAATTTAAACCTAAATTACAACGGCTGTGAAGGCGGATGAAGGCTGCAGCAGAGGTGTTTCTGCACAACCCCAATCATTATCCATCTGACCATTTCCAGTGCAAAGAAGGACCCACTGGAATTTTAGTATGTCCCCCAGCCCACCACTGAATTCTGGTTTGGAATGAATTCAGCATCTACACTACTACTAGTTTTGCATGTCAGTACTTTTTCTTTATTTGGCAAATATTTATAGTATGAGGAGTCAACATTTGTTTGCAACAAACTGCACTACAGTAGCTACATGGAAAGATATACAAATAGAAATGATGTACTGTCTTATTTGCCTATGAAAATATCTGATACTTCTGAGACAGTTCAAGTTTATTTATGCAGATCATAGGTTATGACAGTTGTGCTTTCAATAAAATATATGCAAACATAAAGAAGAGACATGAAGCTGTGTATTTAGATAAAATCAATAATCATAAAAGCAATCTATCACACAGGCACTAGAATTCCGATCCATCTTTGCAGCCACAAAAGCAGAGGAAGCAGCCTTGTCCAAAACTTCATTGTCTTTGCTGTTTAAGCAAAAGTTTGAATGTTGGTGGGTTAGACTGGTGGTCCTTTCCTGAGAAACTATTTAAGCTCTTACAGTACAATCCTCAGTGGGGTTGTGGGGGAGCAAAGTGCAGCCATGCTCCTGTCAAGGCAGGAGGTGTGTGTGTGTGTGTGTGAGAGAGAGAGAGAGAGAGAGAGGAGGGGGGTTGTATTTCCCCTGTTTCATACAGTTCCTTGTTTTTTTTATTCCCCTCCCCCTTGGGGGGGAATTAGTAATATCAACTCCAGGCTAACATTGTGCAGGGACCCTAGTACTAATTTAGTACAAGGAACATGCTATCATCTCCTAGACCAGAATGCACAGGGTGATCTTGAGATAGAAAATGAAATCAGGGAGGCCTCCAAAGGAGGAAGTGTTGTAATAATGGGTGAGTTCAATTACCCTTCACATTGACTGGATAAATGCATGTTCCAGTCATGACAAAGAGGTTAAATTTCTCAATGTCCTAAATGACTGTGCCCTAGAACAGCTGGTCATGGACGCAACCCTGGATTTAATCCTAAATGGTGTTGCCCAGGACCTAGTACAAGATGTAAATTTTTATTTATTTATTTATTTAATTTATTTATTTACTGAACCAATTGGAAATCATCATCATCAGGCGATCACTCGTGACCGAGTAAGATTGTCTTCCGGGATAAAAGGAGGAAATTCTAAAGAAGATTGTGTAGACTCTAGCGATGGGTCCGTAAGTGACTGTGGAGGCCAATTCTAGATCCACACAGCTTCCCACAGTGAGGACACAGGTTACCAGATAGAAGATGGTCCTGTAAAGGATTCATTTGACGTGCTTTTCGCTTAGCACGTTTCTCCCTTTCACCTTGCACTCGGGCTTCTTCAAAGTCCATGGAACCTTTGTGAAAGGCCAACCTCCATTTAGATCGTTCATGGGCCAGAGCTTCCCAGTTTTCGATGTTTATATTGCATTTTTTTAGATTAGCCTTATGAACATCTTTAAACCTCTTATATTGACCACCGATATTCCGCTTTCCATCCTTTAGTTGGGAGTAAAGTAACTGCTTTGGGAGACGGCAGTCAGGCATTCGAACAACATGACCGGTCCACTGAAGTTGGCGTTGAAGGATCATTTTTTCAATGCTAGTAGTCTTTGCTTCTTCCAGTACACTGACATTTGTTCGCCTATCTTCCCAAGTAATTTGCAGGATTTTCCGGAGGCAACGTTGATGAAACCTTTCAAGGAGTTGGAGGTGACGTTTAAAGATAGTCCATGTTTCGCAGGCATACAATAAAGTTGGTAATACAATGGCTTCATAAACCAGTGTTTTGGTCTTCTTACAAATATCCCGATCCTCGAACACTCTATGTTTCATTCGAGAAAATGCGGCACTTGCGGAGCTCAGACGATGCTGGATTTCACTGTCGATGTTAGCTGTAACAGAAAGATAGCTGCCAAGATAGAGAAAATGATCGACATTTTCCAGTATTGTCCCGCCAAGCTGGATAGATGGCATCACCAAAGGATTGGCTTGCACTTGCTGATGAAGCACTTTGGTTTTTTTGATGTTAAGTGAGAGACCAAGTTTTTCGTATGCTTCTGCAAAAGCATTTAGGATAGTTTGGAGATCATCCTCTGAATGTGTGGAGACCACATTATCATCAGCATACTGAAGTTCCACAACGGAGGTTGTAATTACCTTACTTTTTGCTTTCAGCCTGCTGAGATTAAAAAGCTTTCCATCTGTTCGATATATAATTCCCACACCGGTGGGAAGTTTCCCCTTGACAAGATGTAAAACCATGGCGATGAAAATGGCAAATAATGTTGGGGCGATAACACATCCCTGTTTAACACCTGATCCCACTTTAAATGGAGCACCATGAGAGCCGTTGTTGTCCAAAACCGTTGCCGTCATGTTGTCATGGAGAAGTCGCAAGATATTCACAAATTTATTGGGGCATCCAATTTTCATAAGGATAGTCCAGAGAGCTGTACGGTCTACAGTATCAAATAGTGACCACAATGCTGTCAGATTTAATATGTTTAAATGGAAGATTGCCAAAGAAGTCTAACAGTCATATTCGACTTCAAATGAGGAAATTTCTCCAAAATGAGGGAACTGGCAAAAAGAAAGTTGAAAGGGGGGGGTCACGAGGGTTAAATCCCTTCAAAATATTTGGAGATTACTCAAAACCACAATAAAAGAAGCTCAGCTAGAATGTATACCACAGATTAGGAAAGGTAGCACCAAGTCCAAGAGGTCACCAGCATGGTTAAGGAGCATTGTCAAGGAAGCTATTAGAGATAAGAAGGCTAAATGGAACTCTTGCCTAAGTGAGGAAAACAAAAGGGAGCACAAGCTTGTACAAGGGAGATGCAAGCAGGCAAGAAGAGATGCAAACAAGCATTTTGAGGAGCACATTGCTGACAACATCAAGGCCAACAATAAAGAATTATTTAAATATATCAGACCTGGGAAACCAGTTAAACAAACCTACACACACTCTAGAAACAAAAGGGTGGTTTTATTGAATAAGAAATACAGAGAAGGTACAGCGTCTGTCTTGTTGGTAAAGCAAACCTAGTGATGTCGGGCAGCAAATATATTTACACTATGGTTAGAACACACCCTGCATTCTGGAGAGGAGAAAGAGTCCCTTTTGCCCTGACAAGCCTGAATAGAAAAAAGGGGTGGTGGTGAGAGAGATTTCCGTCTAGAAGGATAGAAAATGAGAGCAGTGGGGGGTGGTCTTTGCCCCACAGATGTCTTCAAACTCTGCGAATGACCTTACTCTTTATGTTTTGATAACTCCTAATGTAATTAGGAAAGCAAAGGTTTGGGTCTACCTGTTGATGGGACTGTTTTTGGAGGAAGCTTCTGGTGGTGTTCGCGGGGATGGGGGGACAGGGACGGGGACGACGACGACAAGTCATTTCTTTTCAGGAGAAATCCTCCTGTGCTTTAGGCGATGTGCAATATTCAGGTCTTAATCAATGCAAGCCTGCCACCCATTTGCCTATGCATGCCTCTAAGCTTCACTCACTCTTCCATTCAAACCTTCATTCATGACCTATTGCCTTTGGCCCTGCTGGGGAGGTGGGCAGGCTGCTTCTTTCTCTCCCGAACCCTTGCTTACCCAACGCTTCTTACGAGGGCTGTGGACTTCCTTTTGGAGGTATAGCCATAACCAAATGATCAGAACTTGGTACCATCCTAACAGATGGTGCTGTTCAGGGATGGGGACTCGGACTCGAGGACTCGACTCGTGAGTCGGACTGAGTCCCCCCTCTGACTCGACTCGGACTCGAGTCCCAATATTTTTAATGAGACTCGAGACTCGACTCAGGACTCGAGACCAAGGACTCTTCAACATCCCTGGGCTGTGCCAGAAGGAGTGGAGAGGAGCATGATTGCCGGCGAAGAGCGCATGGAAGCGAGGTGTGCCACTGCTCGGCCACTATGGATGGCTACCAGGAGTGCAGCCCCAACAGTGTGTCAAGATTTATTTTGATTGATGTGTTGCGTACTTGGGAGAGGCAGAAGAAGGACCTGAGATTACTCTGTGTGGCTGCTCTGAGTGTGTTTCTGGTTCCAGCAAGTTCATCACCAGTGGAGCGGGTGTTCAGTGAGGGTGAAATTGTGATGAGACCTCACCGTTCCAGAATGGGGGCCAAACATTTAGAAAAAATCATGTTCCTCAAATGCAACATGGATAAGTTTTAGGAAGTACAGAAAGTTTATTTTTTAAAATCATTTTTCTAAAATGCAACATGAAATCAGGGATAATATTGTTTCAGACATTTTGGGTTTGGCTGCCTCTGCCTGCCTGCCTGGGTTCCCAGCCTCCTCTGCCTGCCTGGTCTCTTCTTGACCAGTTCAACAGTTGAATTGTCCAAGACAAAGGCCTCTGCCTGCCTGCTTTGGGGTTCCCTGCCTCCTCTGCCTGCCTGGTTATTTTGGGTTTGTCTGCCTGGTCTGTTCTTGCCAAAATCAGTTGCAGAGTTTTGAAATAAAAAGGCACACTTGTGCCTATAATTTATTTAAACCACACATCTGAAGTAGCCTTATTTTGTTGGGAACCCCCCCCCCCCATTGATTTTAATAGGGACTCGTGGAGTCAGCTTTGGGAGTGACTCGTGACTTGTGACTCGTGAGTCACCATTTTGGACCAAGGACTCGGACTCGAGACTCGGGTCCAAAGACTTGTGACTCGACTCGTGACTCGAGACCAAGGACTCTTCAACATCCCTGGTGCTGTTGCACTCATGTCCTGCTTGTGGGATCTTGTGGGCAGCCGGTTGGCTACTGTGTGAACAGAATGCTGCACTACATGGACCCTTGGTCTGATCCAGCATGGTTCTTCTTATGTTCTTATGGCCCACTCTTTGGATTCAGCATATCCAAGGCTGCCTCCAGCCTGCCCCATTTCAGGGACTACCACCAATTGCTGCCCATGGAATCACAGCTTGTGGTAGATTTCTGCCTGCAGAGGGTGACACAGACATACTGGACACCTCCGCCCCATCCTAACCCCCTCTAATCAGCAGATCTGGCAGTTACGTTTTCTCTAATAATTAATTCTCTATGAAGTGAGCACTGCAACATGTAGTGCCCTAAGCCACAAATGTACGTAAAATGTCAGGTCATAATATTGTTCTTTTCTATAATGACAATTCAAAACCACAGTTGGCATCTTCTGTAGCCACAGCAGAGCCAGAGCTCTCTTAAGTATAATATATATTTGAGTGGATTTGGACACTGTACTTTTGGGGGACAACTTTTCTTGAGATTTTTTTCTAGATCTAATCCTTGTCATACTTCTCAACGTTTATAACTGCTTAGAGATCTGAGAAAATCAAGCAGTATATAAGTAATGTAAATAAATAAATCTCTAAATAATGCTTATACTATATTGTATTTACCTTACAAATGTCTGTTTAGTCTACATATTACAATAATTATGCCAAAATAAAGTAATGTTAAAATGATATGTAGAGGTAATTGATTATAATGATGGTGGTCAATTCCAGAAAGCTTTCTGTGAAGGAATGGGAAAATACAACAGCATTAAGACTAATTGGAATGAGTCAGTGAGAGTGGGGTGATACTGAAGATATTTCACAATAAAAAACATGCGTATTTAACCTAACGAAAGATCTTGATTTATGGAGTTGCCCTTTGACTTAGTGTGAGAGTTGGTGGAATTTTTGGTGACTCAGATAAACTTTATTTATTTGATTTGATTTTTGTCCCATCTTTCAAACTAGATAGATCTCCAAGGCAGCTTACATAACATTACATTGACACGAATCCTTTTACTGTTCACCCTATGTCAGCAAATGCAGACTTCAGCTGTGGCTTTGCCAATACCTTTCAAGCTGATACTTCTTTAAGAGAGGGCTGCACAACCTGCCCCCCAGACGAGTGCTGTGTGGCGCCCGTGCCCCATCCCCCACTGATTGGCACCGCTGCTTCTGCAGTGCTGATGGCTAATGCAGTGTTCTCCAACCTTGGGTCCCCAGATGTTTTTGGCCTACAACTCCCAGCATGCCCCAGCCAGCATAGCTGGCTGGGGCATGCTGGGAGTTGTAGGCCAAAAACATCTGGGGACCCAAGGTTGGAGAACACTGGGCTAATGGCAGCATGGAGGCAGCGATGCCTGTCAGTGGAGGTAGTGGAGCAGCAGCCCTTCCCCTCCCTCGGTGGCCCCTGAGGCAGCCTCCCCATCCGCCCCAACAATCTTGTGTGTGTGTGTGCATGTGTATGTGTGCACATGTGCCCCTATGCCCACTGCTGATGCCTAATGTGGCCCTTGAGGGCGAAGAAAGTTGTGCCTTAAGGCATTCACTAAAAATAAAATTAAAACATATTGCTGAATTACAGTATATAATCCATTGAGTAACTATCGTATATGTTATGCATAAAAGTTATGCACAAGGGATCGATGCTTAATATCTATCCCTTGTTCCGGGCCTGCCCAGAGCCAAGGGATAACTGGGGGATGTGTTGCTCCTCCCCCCACCCTGCGTTTGCTGTTGTGCAATGCCAGGTCCGTTACCCAAAAAACATCTCTCATCCATGACTTGATCATGGATGAGGGTGCGGACCTGGCATGTGTTACGGAAACCTGGCTGGACGAGGCTGCTGCTCCAACTCTGGCGGCCTTGTGTCCGGCCGGTTTCTCGTATGCCCAGCAGCCAAGGGTTGGGGGACGGGGACGGGGAGTGGCTGTTATCTACCGGGAGTCCTTGGTCCTCACCAGACTCCCTCTCCGGGAGACCAAGTTTATTGAGTGCATGTACTGGAGGTTGGGTCCAAAGGGCAGCCTGGGGATTCTGCTCGTGTACCGTCCACCCCGCTGCACGACAGACTCCCTGGCCGAGGTGCTGGAGGTGGTCTCCGATGTGCGTGTGTTGTCCCCCAGGCTAGTGGTGCTGGGGGACTTCAACGTGCATTCGGGGGCTGCCCTCACGGGGGCACCTCGGGACTTTATGGAGACCATGGCTTCCTGGGAGCTGCACCCTGTATTAACTGGACCTACCCATGTAGCCGGTCATGCACTGGACTTGGTTTTTGTTTCCGGAGAGGGGGGAAATGATCTGGAGATCGGGGGTATATCCACCACCCCCTTGTCATGGTCAGATCACTATCTGGTGGGGTTGGATTTCTCGGTGCCACAACCCCTCTGCAGGGGTGAGGGACCTATTAGAATGGTCCGCCCCAGGCGTCTTATGGATCCGGATGGATTCCTGAACGCGCTTGGGGAATTGGAGCACACAAACGGTAGCTCGGTCGAGACCCTGGTGAATGACTGGAATGCTGCAATCACCAGGGCATTAGACCGAGTTGCCCCGAAGCGCCCTCTTCGCCTAAACAGAGCTCGCGCGGCGCCATGGTTCACTCCGTCGCTGCGAGCTCTGAAACAAGAGGTGAGAAGGCTAGAGCGCCGATGGCGAAATTCCCGCTCCGAAGACGATCGAACACGGGTTAGAGCTGCATCTTCAGCCTACCGGGTGGCGGTGAAGGCAGCAAAAAAGAATTTCTATGCTGCCTCCATTGCGTCTGCGGAGTGCTGCCCCAGGAGGCTGTTCCAAGTGGTCCGGAGTCTGGTCGGTCCAGTTGCTCCGGACCCACTGGAAAAGTCAAAAGCCTCCTGTGAGGCTTTAGCGAAGCACTTCGCAGATAAAATCGATCAGATTAGGAGTGGGATATCGTACATCGTGGACACAGGGAGTGAGCGAGAGGAGGCCAATGGCAGACCGGTTTTGTGGGATCGGTTTCGGCTTCTTCCTTCTGATGAAGTGGACAAGGTGCTTTCATCTGTGAGGCCGACCACCTGCTTGTTTGACCCTTGCCCATCCTGGCTCATCATGAGCTGCAGGGAGAGACTGGGTGAGGGGATCAAGGCGGTGGTGAATGCCTCCCTCGAGGAGGGAGTGATGCCATCAGCCCTCAAGGAGGCAGTAATAAGACCGCTTCTGAAGAAGCCCTCCTTGGATCCCCAGGATTTAAACAACTTTCGCCCAGTCTCCAATTTACCATTTCTGGGCAAGGTGATCGAGCGGGTGGTGGGTGCTCAGTTGAAGGCACACTTGGATGAAGCCGATTATTTGGATCCGTGCCAGTCGGGCTTCAGGTCTGGACATGGGACGGAGACGGCCTTGGTCACCTTGGTGGATGATATGAGGAGGGCTTTGGATAGGGGCGAATGCTCCTTTCTAGTCCTCCTCGATCTCTCAGCGGCTTTTGATACCGTTGACCACGGTATCCTCCTGGACCGTCTGGAGGGGTTGGGCTTGGGAGGCACTGTATTGCAGTGGTTCCGGTCCTTCCTCTCTGGAAGGTATCAGAGGGTAGTTCTCGGGGAGGAGGCTTCGGACCCTCGGCTGCTCACTTGTGGAGTGCCGCAGGGTTCCATCCTCTCCCCGATGTTATTCAACATCTACCTCAAGCCGCTGGGAGCTATCATCAGGAGGTTTGGGGTGCAGTGTCATCAGTATGCGGATGACACGCAGCTCTACCTCTGTTTCAAGTCCTCACCGAGGTTGGCCGTTGAGACCCTGTCCAAGTGCCTGGAGTCAGTGGCTGGCTGGATGGGAAGGAACATGCTGAAACTGAACCCGGACAAGACCGAGGTACTTCTGGTGGGGGACAAGGGAAGGTTAGGGGATGTTGACCTGGTGCTGAATGGGGTACATCTACCCCTGAAGGACCAGGTCCGCAGCTTGGGGGTCATTCTAGACTCCCAGCTGTCCATGGAGGCTCAGGTGGCAGCTGTGAGCCGGGCGGCGCTGTATCAACTCCATCTGATACGGCAGCTGCGCCCCTACCTTCCTAATCATCTGCTCCCATTAGTGGTTCATGCCTTGGTCTCCTCTCGCCTAGACTACTGTAATGCGCTCTACGTGGGGTTACCCTTGAAGACGGTCCGGAAGCTTCAGCTGTTACAGAACGCGGCGGCTCGCCTGATTAAGGGCAGCCGCCGGCGTGATCACATCACGCCAGTGCTTAATGAGTTGCACTGGCTACCAGTTGCTTGCCGAGCCGAATTCAAGGTGTTGGTTTTGACCTTTAAAACCCTACACGGCTCCGGCCCAGTTTATCTCAAGGAGCGCCTCCAGCAACATCAAGTAGGCCGCTCAACAAGGTCTGCCACGGGCGGCCTTCTCCTTATCCCATCAGCCAGAGCAGCCAGGCTGGTGGGGACTAGGAAGAGGGCCTTCTCTGTGGCGGCCCCCACATTATGGAACTCCCTCCCTAGTGACCTTCGCCATGCCCCCTCCGTGATGAGCTTCCGCCGTGCATTAAAAACATGGCTGTTCAGGCGGGAATATGGGGTGGGTTAGGTTTTTAATGAGAATTTTTTTATTGTTTTAATTATTATGTTTTATTGTGTTTTATTGTATTTTAATTGTACATCGCCCAGGGTGGCCGGGTGACCGGCCAGATGGGCGATTGATAAATATAATTAATAAATAAATAAATAAATAAAAGTAAACCTCCATAACGCTTTTAAATAAACAAACTATTTTTTAGGTGTATTTAATAAAGGACTAAAAATCTGGGCATCTGACATTTTTCTCATCAAGCATAGGGGAATCCCTCCCCACTTCATATAAATATTTTTGTAATGTTTTCCATTATAACAGCACAAATCCCCACTGAATTCAGTGCTGCTCATTTATTAACTGTGTTGCTTTTTCTTTAGCTAAATAATTTTCCTGTATATATTCTACTAAATTCTTTGTCTTAGAATTTAGGACGAAAAAATCTGGTGAATGAATTTATCGTTATTTTATTGATATAGTGCAATCACTCTGCATGGCACTTTACTGAGTAACAATTGAGAAGATGGGCCTGAGCCTAGACTGGGTTTACAATCTAATATTTGACAGAGGGGAGGCAATAGAGCAGTGTTCTCCAACCTTGGGTCTCCAGATGTTTTTGGCCTACAACTCTCAGCATAGCTGGCTGGGGCATGCTGGGTGTTGTAGGCCAAAAACATCTGGGGACCCAAGGTTGGAGAACACTGCAGTAGAGGGAGGAAAGGAAGATGGAGGGGGCAGAAACAGGGAAATCATGTTTTCTGTTCAGGTTCACATACTGAGATTTCAAGGGGGGGTGAGGATTGAGGGGTTAAGTGGCTAAAAGCTTCACAGGGAAGGCAGGTTTTTCAGGAAGGATTTGGAGGAAGTGATAGCAGCGTAGTCTGGGAGGCAGTTCCAGGCCTCCTAAGGGGCAGCAAGAGAGATGGGGTGGAGTCATTTGAGGGGGCAGGAGCAGGACACCGCAAGACAGCCGACAGTGGTATTGCTGAAGGATTACATGTCTGGGTAAAGACAGACTGGCATATGTGGGCAAGACCACAGAGAGCTTTGAAGACGAGGAATTAATCTTTACAACTTTAACATTTAACCTTTTAAACTTGGTACATGCTCAGTTATGAAAGCCATCCAAAATCTTTTGAGGTCATTTAGGGAGGATGCTGTGGCGTAACCCCACAATTCAGTTCCCTGGTGTATGTCTGCATTAGTATGTTTAGTGAGTATAGAATGCTGAACTGAGTGGGTGTGGTTTGTGATGTATTAGAAAGGGTGGGGGGAGGAGTATATAAGGTGTGAGTGATGTCAGAGTTAGTCTAGTTAAGGCAGTTAGTGTGTTATGGGAGAGTGTTTGGAGTGTGGGGAGAGTTGGGGAGTTAGGTTAGTTGGATTATTCGTGTCTTGTCAGGAGTTTTGAGAGAAATCAGTGCTTGTATGTGGAGTGAAAGTATTTAGAGTTATAGGGACTTAGGTTAATTATAAAGTGTTTGGTGTAGGCAGGTTTAAAGTTATTTTCTGGAACTAAGATTTTGAGAATTAAAATTAACTTTTTTGTTGTTGTTGTTTGCTACCCAAATCCTACGTGTCAGCTTGGCGTTATTAACCCGCATTACTGTTAAATCTACACACACACCCCTTTGAACCCACAGTATCATAAATTTAAAATCGATCCTTATTGACCTGTATTAATCTTTTCCCTCATTGGTAGGGGAAAGGTTTCATTTGACCCTCCCCTCAGGTTTTTAAGTGTTGGTGCTTAGCATGAGAAGGGTTTATGCGTCGGGTCCTAAAGTGTGTCGTCGCAGATGCCCATTATTAACAACTTAGTTTTTAAATCTATAAAGAAGTTCTTCATTGTCCTTGGGCAGGTTCGCATGACATGGTAAGCCAGCAATCTGGCTTACACGCCACCCTACCCGCAATGAGTGTGACAGATGATTGGGAGCATCGCAGGGAGGGCGCACCCTGCCTCCCCCCCTCCCCCCTCGGTTCTCTCGCAGGTATACCATGGGAGCACCAAGGTTCCCCTCTCCATGTCCCCGCTTCTCAGCGGGGG
The DNA here is from genome assembly GCA_021292165.1 of Shinisaurus crocodilurus. NCBI lineage: Eukaryota > Metazoa > Chordata > Lepidosauria > Squamata > Shinisauridae > Shinisaurus > Shinisaurus crocodilurus. The sequence goes on from CM037879.1 coordinate 187,801,869, forward strand.
AGGAAAGGGGGCAGCAGGGATTGCTGACAGCCCTCACCCCAACTCCTGAGTAGACCTCATGGGCCATGGTGAAGGCTTTCCACACTGCTGCTGATCTCCGGAGAGGTGGCTTGCTCATGTGCCATCCCGCCGTGCAGAGTGTGGCTGCAACTGCTTGGCTGCAGCACCAGATGGGGGGGGGTTCGAGCTGCGCTCTGTTCAGCCTACTCTGGAGTAGGCCATGCAGAGTGTGTGTCCCCGTTTAACAGCGGCACCAGACGGGGGCGAGCCTCTCTCTGCTTGGTCTACTCTGGAGTAGGCTGAGCAGAGTGAGATCCCCCCATCTGGCATCACCGCTACTTGGCAGCAGCACCGGACTGAGGGGGGAGCAAGCAGAGTGGTGAAGAGTGGTGCCATCCGAAGAGTGGCGCTGCTCCTTCTAGTCATTGCTGCGTGCATGTTGCGATGACTAGCATGAGCGGCCCCACTCCTGCTTGTGAGGAGTCCTCACGAGCAGGAGTAATGGCTGGCGACACTGTGGTCTCTGCAGCATGCCGTCGCTCTGAGCCCCAAATGGGGCTTGAGGCGGCAGTGCGCAGCGGAGATCAGGGAAGCTGATGACAGCTGCCCCCAAGTGCTGCTTGGGCCCCCAAGTGCTGCTTGGGCCCCCAAGTGCTGCTTGGGCCCCCAAGTGCTGCTTGGGCCCCCAAGTGCTGCTTGGGGTGGCTATCATCAGCACTCGCCCGGAGCCACTTGGCAAGAGCAGCAAGGGGATTTTGCTGCTCTTGCTAAGCGGCTCTGTAACGGTTTGGGTTACCCCTGGGCTTGTTGTGTCATCCGGGTTCAGACAACACGGCAAGCCACCCCGAATAAGCAATGGCGGGTTCAAATGACACGGCAGGCTCCCCTGGCTTATAAGCCAGGGGGCTTGCGGTGTTGCATGAACCCAGTCAATGTCTCAGGGCCAAACTAAATGTTGTCTTTAGCATGTATTGAGGAGCTATGCCGGCTAGATCTCTTTACTTCTGTGTAAGTTCATGTGGCCCCGATTCAGATTGGCCCCGATTCACTCCGGGAGAGGGGGGTTAAACTTTCCCACTTCACCTAGGGTGTTTTGTGAAATTCCATGCCACCTAGGGGGATTAATTTTTTTAAAGCCTCCATTCAGTGGGATTTCACACAAAACCCAGGTGAGGTGGAAAGGTTTAACGCCCCCACCATATGCTGTGGTCCCGATCCAAATTGGGGCCACACACACACTTACACGGAGGTAAAGGGATCTAGCATAACTTGACAATATGTGCTAGAGCAGTGTTCTCCAACCGTGGGTCCCCAGATGTTTTTGGCCTACAACTCCCAGCATGCCCCATAACTCCAAGCTATGCTGGCTGGGGCATGCTGGGAGTTGTAGGCCAAAAACATCTGGGGACCCACGGTTGGAGAACACTGTGCTAGAGAGAACATTTAGTTTGGCCCTCATTTGATATTATTAATATTATTACTCAGTTGAACCCACTGTGGCTGCACACATACAGCCCTAGGAAGCAGAATTTAGTCCTCCCATTCCCCCACTCCTTGTTGAACAAAGTTGGTGTGATTTTTGTGAAGAGGCTGTGCACGTGCAATCTGAGCTGCTACGTGCACACACAGTTAAATAATAGGCCTATGCGTATTATGGGAGGAATAATGCCTGGTCTGCACTTGCAGTGCAGCGAAGTAGAAATGAGATGGTGTAGACTCCTGTGGTGGCAGAATTAACTTGCCTATTTCAGATAGGAGATGTGAAATTAAACCCCTTCAAGTAGAGATCTAACATAGCAAGGAGAGGTTGTGCTAGTTTTTGTAACTGTAGGACGGTGTTTGGGTTTTTTTACATGGGAGAACATTAACAGTTGGTGGTCCCCCATCTGCATTCTGAAGTGGTACTTTCCAGGCTTCTGCCACCTGTTATAGACCAGGCCATAGAGCAAAGGTTGAAATTGGCATTGCAAGAAATATGGAGCTGTTCGCTGTGACCTGGTTCAAACGACATGACAACCCATCATGGGTTGTCGTGTTGTCCGAACCCAGACCGCTTCCTGCATGGTGGCATGTTTGTTGCAAACAAGCCACCCTGAGAACCCACGGCTTGTTCTACGTATGGTTTGCCCCACAATGGGTTCTCGTGTCATCCAAAACCGGCAGACCAATTTCATTCTGGGTTGTTGAAAAGGGCTACAGAGTTGCTTGACAAGAGCAGAAAAGAACCTTTCTGCTGCTCGCGAATGATCTCGATTCCCGAACTCTGCCCAGCAACAGACTGCGCTGCTGTGGCCTTCATGCTCCCTGGCTTCCTCCTCCTCCTCCCCCGCCACGTGGTTTTGCCATTTCACTTCTCAGCTATTTCCCCCCTTTATTTTCCTTGCGAGCCAGCTGTGTGTAATCTCGACAGCGACCTTGAAGGAGCCTGAACTTCTGCCAAGTTTTATTTTTTGTCTCTTTGCTGCTGTCTGCCTCCACATACTGACATCAAGGTTTCTGACAGGCTCCAAGGAAAAAAAGCTTTTAATTTCTTAACTGAAGTCACTTCAGACTTCAGACTGCACAAGAAATTGTGCAACCCATTAAAATGATCCAGTGCATAAAAAATATTTCATTTGTACAACTGATCTGTCCTGGGATCCCTCCATCCTTCTGTGAAGCTTCCCACCATCACTTACCAATTCCGTCTAGTAAATGGAGCATCACTCTAACCTGCCCCCCAAAAGCCTTGTCTCTGCATGGGAATCCGTGGCCCGTCATCTGTCCCAAAGACTGGGTGAAAGATAAACCCAGAACCGGTATCTGAAGAAAATGTTTAAGCGGGTCGTAACTCACAACAAGCACCCTGGGGTCTCACCGTGCGCCATGCCATTGTTTGACAAGCTGGCAACTATCCTGGTAGATCGGTGGGATGTGATGCCCGGTCACATCGCTGGTGGTGGGATTGCCTTGCCACAACCTTGGAGAGTCAGGTATCATCCCTTGAACACCTTCTACTCTCCAACAAGGGATTCCTCCTCCCCGACTCTAGGCACGTCAACACAGGTGGAGCCGTATCCTGGATGGCACCTGCATCCAGCATGCCCAAACTGCACAGCGTCCCATCTGCAACTATTTCCAGACCCTCAGATGCTGGTTTGCCCCCCAAATAATTCCATAGTACAATACTCCCCACAAGTCCTTCCGTGCTGCCGTGGAAGCTGCCTGCTCCGCTTTTGGGACAAGTTGACGAGCTACATTCTCCTTGAGCACAAGCAGCTTCATGTATTTTCCTCCCGCTGCAAGGAAAGCTACCTGGCCTGCTGACGTGCTACATGGAGCCAGGGGTGGTCCGACTAAAACAAAGAGCGTGGGCAGTGCCATTCGGGAAGCGGTCTGGAGGACTTTTGCAAGGGAAATGCAGTCGGAACTGGACCTCGCCACAGAAGGTATGGATATTGGCCCTCAAGAGAGTAGCTTTCTCCCACCTGTTCCACCCAGGCAACTGTCTCCAGAGGAGCAGCAGTGGTGGGTGCATCACCATAGAACTGACCTAGACCAGATGGTGATGCAGACCCTTACTTGCACCAGTGAACCCCCTGAACCCCCTGTGGGTGGTGAGCTTGACAGGAGCCTTCTTCTCGATCTGTCTCAGGCGAGGGGTGGGGAGGGTCACCCCCACTAGACTTGGACTTGGGACACCTCTTTGCAGGTCCTAGTGACCCATCCTTCACTGGCTTTCCCGAAGAAGAAGGTGGTAGGGAAGGCCCTGAAGGACAGGAGGAAGCCAGAGAAGAGGGGCCTGAACTGTCAGCACAGTAGCCTATTCTGGCAGCCGTACCATCTGCACAGCCAAGGGAAGGAGCCCTGGAGGAAGAGCCGCCACCAACCAGCACTCAACACCTGGCGCGTGTCTGAAACAAGTGGAAAACCGACCGGGTGCAGCTTGCAAGGGACTTGGTTAATAGCCAGGACTCTTCTCACAGTGTCAATCACTGTCTGCATAACTTGATAGTAATCCTGTTTTCATAATAAAGATTTTTTTAAGAGTAGCGCAGCTGTATCTGCTTATAAGAAACATCAGATATAAAAACAAGGTAACCACTTCACAGTCGAGATGGAGGGAGGTGTGTGTGGGGAACCAAGCTGACAGTGTAGTGGGGGTGGCATGCCAGGTGAGGCAGAAGGCTGAGGTAGAAACGGTGACCATGCTCTCGGGACGTGGGGAGTTGGCAGCATGAGTGAAGTACTGGCTAAAGCTGTGTTCTCCAACCTTGGGTCCCCAGATGTTTTTGGCCTACAACTCCCAGCATGCCCCAGCCAGCATAGCTGGGAGTTGTAGGCCAAAAACATCTGGGGACCCAAGGTTGGAGAACACTGGGCTTAAGGAAAGTGTCAGGGGGAAGCAGGTGAAGAGGGGGTGAGAACTCAATCTGCTTCTCGGTTTGTCAGAGACCAGTACAGGGAGGAATAATCGCTTCTCCAACTGCCAGAGAGCAGATGTGGGCACAAAGGCAGGAGGGGGAGTGGAAGAGAAAGCGGCTTCTTTGTCAGGTGGCCATGAGGAGGGCAGGTGAAGAGGGAGCCAGAACTCAAGCTGCTTCTCGGTTAGCTGCAGTGCAAAGGCGGACGCGGGGGGGGGGAGGCTTAGTGAGCAATAGCCACTTCTACAGGGCAGGGGGGTGAGCAGGTGAAGAGGGATCCAGAACTCAAACTGCTTCTTGGGTAGTCAGATTGCAGAGGGGGAAGTTTGCAGGGAAAGGAATAGTGGGCGATAGCTGTCTATGGCTATCAGAGAGCGGAGGGGTGTCTGACAGAGGGACAGTAAGCAAAATCCACTTCTTGAGCAGGGAAAGCAAGAATCCCGCTTTCCGTGGATGAAGCACAAGACAGGAAAACCACCAGAAGTAGTTCATTAGAAAAACAAGTACAGTATAATAGGCAGGTATTGATCTGCCAAGGGGCATGGGAGGGGTTGAACAACTTTCTGTCGGGAGCTGGCAAAGATGAGTCACGCCCAGAGCACTCAGCAGACCAACAGTAAAATGGTTTCTAACATAGCGAGCAAGCAAAGGATCTCAGGATGAGAATTTCCCCACAAAGGCCCCTTGGATATGTGCCTGGAGCGGGTGGGAGAAGTGAGTCTGAAACAAGCCATGACAAACCTCAGGGAGGCTGATAGTCTCTTGGCACCATCATGGGTTGTTCAGTGAACAACAACCTGCTGTGGCTTTTTTGCAAGATGGCTTAGCATGACGTGCAAACTAGCGCTGTGTCTCTTCCTCCCTTCCTGGTGTGATGGCATCGTGTGGTGTATTTCCCTTCCCCAGATTCACATTACTGGGTACGGAGAGCAGGGACAGAGAAATGCAGTGTGATAATGTCATGTCATACGTTGTGATGTTAGGCATCACCAGGAAGATCAGAGGGGGGGAAACACAAGGATACAGAACTGCCATTGCTCTATATTGTCTAGTTCCGCTGTACCTGATTTCCATCTTACAGTTTTTTTAATTTTTAATTTTTATATTTTAAGATGGAGAGAGGCAAATATTGTTTTAACAGACTGGAAATAATTCAAGGGGGAAAATAGGTTATCTTTATCTTGAACGCTAAGTAGATGGACTGGACTGCCCTTGCAGTCTGCAAAATAGCAGGAACAGGGATTTTATTATTACTTTGGGTTGTGTTAATGCCTTTAAAAATATTCTTCCATTTATGTATTGATTTTTAAAGTGCTACAGCCATACCTATTGCTTTTTAGCCAGTGTTTGAATGATCCAGAAAACAATCTACTTCAATAAATAGCCCCATTAAGTGAACTTAAATTGCCCAAAATTGAAATGTTTGGAGCTAGGATTGTGGAAGGAGATGAGTACCAAATTACATTATAAAAGTGATGACAGATGATTGCAGGCTAGTCAATGCAATACACTTGACATTTGATAAGCAGTTGGCTAGTGTTTTTAATGTACCATGGTACTTTGCTTTCGGAAGGATGTTCCAGGGCTTACGTGAAATACCGTACATCTCACTGAAGAGCAGCTCACGCCTTATCCGACCTGGTTTAAGCAGTGTTTGACAAGGAGAAGTCACTTAATGAATTCTTAATGTAAAGGCCACTTTGACATAGTTAATTAAAACACTGCGATCTTCTTTTGATTTCTATTTTTAATTAAAATACTTATTATGCTTAGGAAAAATAAAGACATCACCTGGGTGACTCTTCCTTCCTTCTCCATTAGAATTGGTCATACAGATCTATGTATTTGTACTATACACCCTGTCAGCACCTTTAGGGACCAGGAATGTTTTAATGAAGAGGGACCCTTTGGGTTGTCTTCTCTGTCTCACCAAGCCACTGCTAAACCAAATATAGAAGCAGTAAAACATATTTTATGAAAGAACTGGTTTGATTCAGGAGGAGGCACACTGTGCTTACACTGAGAGACATGGGCCAAAATAATGCACACTGCTAGCCTCAGTTTCCCATTTCTAAAATGGAAACTGTAAATGTGACTTTTCTCACAAATTTAAAAAAAAAACATGTTGCTGGATCAGGCCACAATTCCACCTAGTTCTCTATTAAGTTTTCAGCAGTGTTCGGTGAATTGCTTCTTGGTGTTCACATGAAGGTGGTGACCTTTCTCTCTTGTTTACCCCAGTATCTGGTACTCATAGGAATACTACCTCTGAAAGTGAAGGTTCCATATTATTATAATGGCTATTAGCCATTGATAGACTTCTCTTCCATAAAGTTGTTTAATCCGTTTTCAAAGCCATCTAACTTAATGGTCACCATATCCTCTTGTGAATTCTACAATGGGGTTTAATAAGTTTTTTTGGGAAGTGCTGTGTTCATAATTAAAAAATGCATAGCAGATAATATAAAACAGTGGTCTTAAACCAGTGGGCCATGGTCCACATGTATGGTCATCTCTATCTAAGGTATGTTATACTGCCACCTTTTCCTTTATTGATTTCTTCTTTTTTGTAACACACACAATGCTTTTTATAAGATACACAATGCCCACTTCCTCCCTCCTTTGATTCCTCTGTGCTTTAAGGCACTTATCTATCAGCATCCAAAAGTCACAGATGTGTTACTGGATACAGTATTGGCATATAAGTCATGACATTTGGGATATACATGGACATGTTAAAACCCATCTACCCACACTGCATCCCCTCCTGGACATTTATAGCAATAATGCAACAACAAAACAGTAAATCAACACTAAGCAAAACAAAGAAAAGGGAAGGGGGTGAAATAAATTAACACTAATACAGACCCAATTCCATATATTTGGTAGTAGTGTCATACATCTGAGTTAACGATGGAAGATTTCTGGGAGAGACAAAAGAACAATTACTTGTGTATAACTTTAGGAAGTCCCTCTAATACTTTCAGGTTTATCAGAATCTCCCCATCTCTTACTGCTCATGAGTGAGTGCGTTTTTGGTTTTGCATGATAGCATGATTAAGAATTTTGTCACCAGAAATGCGCTAAGAAGCCATGGTTTGATCTGATCCTGACTTCATGTTCAAGATTAAACCACAGTTTAATCTCTGGTTTAACAAACACTGAAAGTTGTGCATTATGGCACATGAGAAAAGGGAAAGGAACTCATGGACACAACACTCATTCTTAATCCAATAAACCAAGATTTATTAGACCAGGATTGTTATGTCTGAATCAGGCCAGAATGATGACTTGGTGGGTTCTTACTTAGACATGCTTTCTCCCCATGTGTATTAATAGTTCTTATTGCTTCTCTAGATGTTGACGAATGTCTGGATAACAATGGCGGCTGCCAGCAAATTTGTGTCAATACTATGGGAAGCTATGAATGCCTGTGCAAGGAAGGCTTTTTCCTGAGCGATAACCAGCACACCTGTATTCACCGCTCCAATGGTAAGTTTCCAGTCAGTGATGGAGTCAATGAGCCTGCCAATCAAAATTCAGACATGATTGTTCCTCATGCTAAAATAACTCTGTTGGGCTGTTATAAGGTTGGTGCCATCTTTAGTGAGAATTACTTTTTTTGTACTCTTCAGGTCAGGTCCTTTAGGCAGTGGGATGTTCACATGCAGGGCCTGCCTACTTTCTATGATGATGCCATGTGAAGAAATGTGTGGGTCTGTTATTTAGCCACAAGAAGGCATACTAGAAACTACCAACTACTTTATATGATTTGATTGTTTTGTAATGAGAATGAAGCTTTCTATAATGAATAGCAGGAACCTAACTGAGGCAGAAGGATATGAGGGCACAAAAATTACATGGAATTCATGTTGCCTGTGTGGTGTTGGTTGCTTAACCTTGGTGTATCATAGCACTATATCCATTGATTTGAGGCGATATCTTATGTTGATTTTGATTTTCCTCTCTTTTGAGAGAGTGTGATATATATTGGTTTGATCATACTGCCATGGAAACTTGAAGAAATTAATTTTTAAAAAATGATATGGTGGAGTTTGTTCTTTAGTTGGTTTCTTTTGCCTTGCCCTTCTCAGATCAAGAGTTTCATGACATCTTTAAGATGGATAATGTAGATAAAATGTTTCATGTCTTAGGGAGCCTGGTAGCCCTGGTCCCCCACACCATCCAAAGATGAAGGCCACCTCCCACAGACCTTCCTTGCTGGGCCTACATCTAGCCTGGCTGGGTAATATCCATCCAAATTGTGGGCTTGGTTTTGGAACTGAATTATGAGCTTGGTTTCTGAGAGACCCCTCTGCTATGTGCTAACTGGATGATTTCACAGATGAGAAGGGAGAGTTAGTTTTTTGGGGGTGGGGGTTGGCTCTTGAACTGCTGAAAAGGGAACATCCAGGAAGATTTCTATGTGTACGTGCCCCTCACAGGATCACGATGGTAGAATGCAGTTTTTCTGCAGCCTCTGGCAGGGACTTTTGCCGGCTTCATTATCTCAAAACCTTTAGCTAGAGTGCTGCGGTCTGAGATTGGGACTTTATGCATGAAAACTGTGAGATCTAGCACAGAATTTTTACACATCCCACTAAGTCTTGATAAGTTATCCGTCAAAATTTATAGATACCTCATGTAAATCTTTCCCTAACATATACAAATATTTTCTAACTCAAAGACTTACCAAGCTGTCAATGAGAGGGAAATAATTTTTCTGTCATGTATTGAAGTAAGTTGTATAATACCAGAGTTTACATCTGGAAAAATTTACTTCCCTTCCCCCCCCCCAAATAATTATATTTCTTCAGTAGCTGGTTTGTGAAATGTTTCAAGAACCAAGGACTCCAAGCTGTAACTCCAGGAGACCCATGCTGCTTAACACAAATAGTCACTTCAGCAGTGGGAAATGCTTGGCAAATTGAAGATTTCCCAGACTTGAAGTGAATAAGGAAGCCTTGCATGTGAATTGGGACCTTTGCCTGCAAACTAGTGGTCCTGTGTGAACACTGGTATTCACTGTGGAGCCACTGGTTCCGAGCTATGATACTCTTGGTACAATAGTGAGCAGATGACGGGCTACGTTTGAGAAAGTGGGGACAGCTGAAGGAAATCTTGCTGGTGAAAGCTTCTCTCAACTCTTATAGATTATAAACATAGAAGAGGAAAAATTGGCATAATGTTTGTTTGTTTATTTATTAAATTGATATACCACCCAACTGGTGAATACCCTCAGAGCTCTTTACAATCATAACCCCCCCAAAACAATAAAATACAACTAAGACAATAAATACATCAATTAAAATATCAACATAATAAAATATTAAAACATTAAAGACATTAAAAATATTAAAGAGCAAGCTGTAAAATTAATAATCAACGCAACACTAGGTGACTTTGGGCCAGTCACTGACTCTCAGCCTAACCTACCTCACAGGGTTGTTGTAAGGATAAAATGGAGAGGAGGAGGAGGAGGGTTATGTAAGCCGCCTTGGGTTCCTTGCAGGAAAAAAGGCGGGGTATAAATAAACAGATTGAAGATTAAATGCCTGCTGGAAGAGGGAGGTCTTAACCTGGCATCTAAATGTATACAGCAAAGATGCTTATAATTTATTAAACTGATTCTAAAGTGGGTAGCCCTTTTTGTCTGTTTTGCAAAAGCAACAAAGAATCCCTCTGGCATGTAAAATTTTATCAGACTAATAATTTTATTGTGGCATAATTTGAGCCCACTGAATGCATTAGATCTCACTGGATGCATTTAACAAAGTGAATTTTAGTCCACAGAAGTTTATGCCACAATAAAATCGATGGTATTTAAAATGCTGCAGGTCTTAGAATGTAATCCTATGCATTTTTAGACAGAAAAAAAAGTCCTACAGCTCCCAGCGTGGCTGGCTGGGGAATGCTTGGAGCCAGGGCCGGTGCTACCATTAGGCCAACTAGGCGGCTGCCTAGGGCGCCGGGCTAAAGGGGGCGCCAGGAGCATAGGGCTGGAGGGAGGGAGGGCTCAAGTGGGAAGAGGGGGGCGCTAAATATCTGATCTTGCCTAGGGCACCAAACTGCCTTGCACCGACCCTGCTTGGAGCTGTAGGACTTTTTTCTGTCTAAACATGCATAGGATTGTGCCATCAATTGGGTCATTGCCAGTCTCACCTTTGACCTCCTATAATATGTAGGAAAATTGACAAGATTCTTCACCTACTGGACTGGAAAAAAAACAACAACACCTGGAGTTTGCACCTAGAGTTAGTGCAATCTGCTCTGTCTCAACAGTTGGGTTGCAGCTCTAAGTGCGCAGATAAATCTTATTTTAATAGTACCTCACACCTTCACTCTTCAAGAGCTTCACTCTTAAGGCAGCAGCTTGGGTCTCTTGGGGTTCTGCATGGTAAACACATCAAATGTGCAGGGCAGATGAGGATCTCCAGAGTCACACAGTGGACATGCGAGAGGGTTATGTGGGTAATCATGGATCTCTCAAGTGCTTGTCCCCAAGTGTTTGTGAACATTTGCCTCTCGCCGTCACACTTTTGGCATTTGTTGTAGCAAAGAACAATGGAATATGATGTAAAGCAGTGTTCTCCAACCTTGGGTCCCCAGTTGTTTTTGGCCTACAACCCCCAGCATGCCCCAGCCAGCGTAGGGAGTTGTAGGCCAAAAACATCTTGGGACCCAAGGTTGGAGAACACGGATGTAAAGTGTGAGGCAGCTCCAGGTATCTTCAGGATTACACTCTGGTTATGCAGACATGAAATTAGCCTGCAAGGACTGGCTTATATATTATATAGGAAAACTGGAGTGGTGGACCTAGTGAATGTTAACAACATAGAAACGTTTGAATGTGGGAGGTCCAGATAACTAAGGTTTCTTTCTGCCTCCAGGCCTTTGAAAGGTACCAATTAGCAAATAACAAAATGATGGTAATGAAATAATGAGGGCTGGTAAAACTGAATACAGCTTGCATTCATACTGTACCAGAGAAAATGTATACTGAATATAATAATCATTTAAATTGAGGCCATAATTATGATAAAATGAAAAGGTGATGATCAACACTATGCCCACACTGTAAATTTCTACTGGACTTGCAAATACTTTAATTGTAAGTCACAAAATTTAATTAGTGTATTTTGTTGAGTGTATATATTGCTGTAGCTGCCAGTCATCATACTGACTAAAAAAACTAGATGTTCCTGGTAACCACTCTCTCCAGTTTGTATTGTGGGAACTCTGTATTTAACCAGAACATAAAAATAAATCATGCTTTTTATTTCAAAAGATGGATAAGGTTCTTGCTCATGATTAAATATTTGAAACAAATATTGTAAAGTTAAAGAGTGGCTGATATCTGTGCTTTGGATTCCTAACTCATCAAGCTGAGGGATTTTAATAATTTTTATTAACAGTGTTTTAAAAAATGGAACAGCACTAGGTAGGCACAATGGTGACCAAAAACAAAAAGGATATTTTGCCACCATTACCAGTTGAAACAGACCTTTAGATGGCTCAGATTCTTTACCAGCCTTCTACCACAAGCACTCAGATTGTCTCCTGTGTCAGCACAGTGCCCCCAACTCCTCAGGGATTAGGATGCTGATTGTGTGTGTGTGTGTGTGTGTGTGTGTGTGTGTATACTTTCTGGCCAAAATCACCCTCCTATTCTGATGGCTGACCAGGCCATCAACAGAGCCATCATCAATATACTTTAATAGATCTCAAAGCGTTTCTGGAATTCAGTGTGTTCCCTCAATACTTCAGGGTGACTGTAATCTGTTGCCCTCACAGATAGATTGCAAAAAACTGGGCCTTCACTAGATCATAGATTCATGGAATAGTAGAGTTGGAAGGGGCCGATAAGGCCATCGAGTCCAACCCCTGCTCAATGCAGGAATCCAAGTCAAAGCATCCTTGTCAGATCGCTGTCCAGCTGCACCTTGAATGCCTCCAGTGTGGGAGAGCCCACTACCTCCTTAGGTAGTTGGTTCCACTGTCCTATTGCTCTAACAGTCAAGAAATTTTTCCTGATGTCCAGGTGGAATTATGCTTCCTGTAATTTGAGCCCATTATTCTGTGTTCTGCATTCTTGGATGGTCGAGAGAAGACCACTCTGGCCCCTCTGTGTGACAACCTTTCAAGTACTTGAAGAGTGTTATCATATCTCCCCTCAGTCTTCTTCTCTGAAAGCTAAACATGCCCAGTTCTTTCAGTCTCTCCTAGGGATGTACCGAAAGCTCGATCAGGGTAGCGGGGGTGAACTCGCCCCCGCTCAACCCCCCCGAGCCCTGCAGGACTTACCTTCTCCCCGGCTCGGGACGTCTCCCCGGAGAGGAGCCGGGAAGAGGAACTTCTGGGTCCCTGGCACTGCAGTTTTAGCGTAAATACCATAGAAAACCACCTTAAAACGGCCGTTTTAAGGTGGTTTTCTATTATATTTACGCTAAAACCGCAGCACAGGGAACCCAGAAGTAACGAGACGGATCCTGGCGCTGTTCCAGGAACTGACGCGATGGGACCCTGGCACTGCTTTTTCCACATAAATATCATAGAAAACCACCTTAAAACGGCCGTGCGGTACCTCAATAGTTAGTCTGAGATCACCTCCACAAACTTAGCGAGGAAACTTGGGATAGTTTGTACACTACCAGAATACCCAGTCTATCTGTGGAATGTGGAGGATTGTATCTAATAGATTTGGGGTTATTTGTTCAGCATAAATTGTTCAAATTTCTGTCCAGAGTATTAATAGAAAGATATCCAACAGAGCAAGGTATAGCAGATTAATGAAAACCGCTTGCTCAAAACTTTGATAGAATAACTATTTCAATTTGCGCATTATAAGGATTGCAGCTGTAATGGGCGGAAACTTGGCTACGTAAGATAGAAGCTAATGAAATAAATGAAAAGTGGAACTTCAAGGGCATTTAAAAATGCATATTGCATGTGTTTATGGTGAGAGAGACTTGTTTGTTTACAAAGAAAATTGGGGTAGAGATGATTTAAGGGTTCACTACTGTAGAACAAGTAATGAAGATGTCTGTGGTGATGTTTACTTGTTGTGAGCTTATTTTATATAAAGAATACCTTACTTGTGGAGCAAATTGACTCCTTGATTAAAGGAATACATCCTGGTTATTTAAACTTTCTTTAAAAGTATGTGTAGACAGAATAGCAAAAGGCTTTGTGACTCTTTCAAAACTAAAATATTAGCTTATTTTGTGTTTAACATGAAAACATCATATTGTACTAATTTTGTGCTCATTGGAATTTTACAAGCGAGGTAGCCTATAGCTATTAATTAAAGGCTTCTCCAAAGCTGGTTAGGTAGGTGCAGGGTTAAAACGTGTGCACTTAGCTGAGCTGAGCAGCTGCCTGGAGTTAGCAATTGATGGGGCGGCTGATCTTTTGAAGACTACTCAGAATCAACATTTGGATTATCTTGTGGAATTTGTCCAAAATTTGCTTCAGCAGATTTGAATGTACTACTAAAACAAGTACATTAGTTTTATTCTCTTTACTTTTATTTGATATCAAAGCTCTGTTCAGTGGTGTTTTGCCTGTGAAAGGCTGTTTCGCACATGGAAGTCACCACTTTCAGTCATGAACTGAATTGGCCTATAATCCTTTCCTCATAGTTGACATATCATATTAAATCATTTCTGAAACACAATAGCTGTATTCTCAACTTCCCTGGAGTGGGGAGTGAGATGACGCTTTTGACTCTGCTCCAGCCACTGCACATCCACTGACCTTACTCCTATCTTCTTCACATTTCTTCACTCCTGAAGAAACCCTCCCTGGACCCGGAAGATCTTAATAACTTTAGGCAGGTGGCGAATGTTCCTCTCCTGGGCAAGGTCCTTGAGCGGGTGGTGGCCAACCAGCTCCAGGCTCTCTTAGATGAAACTGATTATCTGGATCCATTTCAGTCGGGGTTCAGGCCCGGTTTTGGCACAGAAACAGCTTTGGTCGCCCTGTATGATGACCTATGTCGGAAGAGAGACGGGGAGTGCAACCCTGTTGATACTCCTGGATCTCTCAGTGGCTTTCGATACCATTGACCATGGATGGTATCCTTCTGGGGCGGCTGTCTGAGTTGGGAGTGGGGGCACTGCATTGCAGTGGTTCTGCTCCTACTTGGATGGCTGGCTCCAGAGGGTGGTGCTTGGGGAATACTGCTCAGCCCCGTGGACTCTCCAGTATGAGGTTCCTCAGTGGTCAGTCTTATCCCCCATGCTATTTAATATCTACATGAAACCACTGAGTGGGGTCATCTGAAGTTTAGGAATGTGTTGCCATCAGTATGCAGATGACACGCAGCTCTATTTCTCTTTTTCATCTTCAGTAGGTGAGGCTGTGGATGTGCTAAACCAGTGCCTAGCCGTGACAATGGACTAACAAACTGAGGCTCAGTCCAGACAAGACTGAGATACTGTTAGTGGGTGGTTCCTCTGACCAGATGGAGGGTGTTCAACCTGTTCTGGACGGGGTTGCACTCCCCTTGAAGGAGAAGGTTCATAGCTTGGGGGTGCTTCTGGACCCATCTTTGTCACTTGAGCCTCAAGTGGCCTCGGTGGCAAGGAGTGCCTTCTACCAGCTTCGGCTGGTGGCCCAACTACGCCCCTATCTGGACAGGGATAGCCTGGTCTCAGTAATCTACGATCTGGTAATCTCTAAACTAGACTACTGCAATGCGCTCTACTTGGGGCTGCCCTTGAAGACTATTAGGAAGCTGCAGCTTGTGCAAAATGCGGCTGTCAGACGTGTTACGGGGACTGGAAGGTCCAAGCATATTACACCAGTTCTGGCCCATTTGCACTGGCTGCCAATATGCTTCCAAGCCAAATTCAAGGTGCTGGCTCTAACCTATAAAGCCCTACACGGCTTAGGACCTCAATACCTGACGGAACGCGTCTCCCAACTGCAATCTACCCGGACACTGCGCTCAGCATCTGGGGCTCTCCTCTCCTCTGACTGCCACCTCCAAGTGAGGCTCGGTTGGTGGCAACAAGGAGGAGGGCCTTTTCAGTGGTAGCCTCCCAATTTTGGAATAAGCTCCCCGCTGAGGCCCGCCTGGCGCCAACCTTACTATCTTTTCAGCGCCAGGTTAAGACTTCCCTCTATGCCAAGGCATTCGCTATTTAATCTGTTCAAAATAGCACATGGGAGGGGGCGGGATGTGCAATCAGGGATCCTGGATGCCTGACTGGAAGTACATATAGCCCTGTTCTCAACTTCTGCTGAACGCATGGAGATTGGAGTAGGGCCAAGAAATATGATCTCGCTTTCCCACCATGCATTTGATCTATGCGTGGAGAGAAGGTGAGAATAGGGCTAAGGTGTTCTAGAGGAGGCAATTTACACATTCAGCTATCAATCACTGAGTAATGATTTCGTCTCTGAAACTGTTCTGAGGAACAATTTCTTGGAAACTGGTAATAGTGGACAGACTTCTCTCGAAGACAGTCTGACTGCCATTTCTGACAGCCCCCTACAATGTGTATCTACCGGGAGTATTGGAGATATTCTTTAGGGCAGCGTTCCCCAACCTGATTGCCTCTGTAAGTTTTGGACTACAACCCCCATAATACCTAACTAGTGGCCATGCTGGCTGGGGCTGATGGGAATTGTAGTCCAAACATCAGGGGCACCAGGTTGGAGAAAGCTGCTCTGGGTATTTGGACATTCCTTTATTTCATGTAGCACAATGGCCAAACCCCACGGGCACGGTTGGCACCTCATAGGATCAGAGAGTTTGCCCTGTCGTGAACCCCAGAATCCTCTGCAATGTGCAGGAGGTCTGTAGCAGACACAGAAGACTTCCTCAATGGATAAATCAGCATGGAAAGCATACCTTGGGGGTAGCAAGTTTTAAAAACCACTGCTTTAAAACCACTGGGTGGGTTTGCATGTCACACTAAGCCACCCTGCCATTAAGCCACGGCGGGTGGGTTGTTCACTGATTAACCCACTATGGTGCCGACTGACGATCAGCTTCTCCCAGGTTTGTCACGGCTTGTTTCAGACTCACTCCTCCCATCTGCTTCAGGCACATATCCCAGGGGTCTTTGCAGGAGAATTCCCATCCCATGATCCTTTGTTCCCTTGCTGTGTCAGCAGCCTTTTTGCTATTGGTCTGCTGAGTGCTCTGGGCATGTCTTGCCTTTACTAGCTCCCAATGGAAAGTTTTCCCATCCCTCTTCTGCCCCTTTGCAGATCGATACTTGCCTATACTTACTTTTCCAATAAATATTGTAAATCTGTCCCACGTTTTGTCTGTGGAAGGCGCGATTATTGCTTCACCTGAATGAAATACGAGTTTCGCTTACCTTCCCTCCATCACACCCCCTCCGCTCTTTTACAGCTGTAGAACTGGCTCTCGCTTACTGTTCTTCCTCCCTCCCTACCCTCCACCTCTGCGCTCTGTCTACCGGAGAAGCAGTTTGAGTTCCGCTGCCCCCACGCCACCCGACACAAAAGCCACTTTCGCTCCCCCTCCTCCTCCTGTCCTTGCTCCCACCTCTTCTCTCTGTCAGTTGGAGAAGCGATTATTCCCCACCCATCCCCTGCTGGTCTCTTGAGATACAAGATGAGTACTCGCTCCCGCTTCACCTGCTCCCCCAGCCCACACTTTCCTTTAGCCAGTACTTTGCTCATGCTGCCAACTGCTCACCCCCACCTGGTCTCCAAGAGCATGACGCGCGTTTGTACCTCAGCCTCCCACCTCATCTGGCACAGCACCCCCACTACGCCGTTAGCCTGCCTTCCCCACACACACTGCCCTCCATCTCCACCATGGAATGGTGGCCTAGCTTTTCAATCTGCTATTTCTTATAAGTAGGTACAGCTGTGCCACTCTTTAAAAATCTTTATTGTGTAAACAGGATTACTAGCAAGTTATGCAGAAAGTTATTTGCACTGTGAGAACAGTCCTGGCTACTAATCAAAGTTTGCTAAGTGAGACACTTTGGGGAGTCTGAACTTTAATAGCTATAGCAGTGTTCTCCAACCTTGAGTGCCCAGATGTTTTTGGCCTACAACTCCCAGCATGCTGGGAGTTGTAGGCCAGAAACATATGGGGACCCAAGGTTGGAGAACACTGGGCTATAGGTTTGGCTCATATGGGGAATGTGATTGTGGAGGAAGGGGGGGATGGCTGGCCCACCAGACCCCCACCCTTTCCTACTTCAAAGGAACCAAGACCCCCTGAGATCTCAAGATACCAGATTGCCAGCCTCAGCTGTCCGCAGTCCTACTTGGATCTCTGTTTAGGGACTCGCCTTCAATTATGTAACCTGGATCTAGATACTGAACCAAAAGAGTACTACAAAACCCATGTGGGGTAAAACCAAACAGGTTTATTCTGGTAGCATCTTACAACAAGATTAGGGAAATGAGAGAAGCACACAAATAAAGAGAGAGACACTTTAGTACACAGAAATAGAGCTAAAACACAATAAAACCTGATTCCTTAATAACTCTCAGGCACACACCAGTTACCTGAGGGTGTTCTCTTCAAGGGTTAAATCCAGCACAGCCTTGTTGCCCGAGGAGAACCACTCCATCTACCCGCAGGTCTGAGATGGGTGAAACTCCTACAAGGCTTGCCTTTACTAGAGCCCTCAATCCAGCTAATTTTACCAGGAGCTGCCTGGGGTCGGTTCCGGAGGGCCCCCCCCTAAAGGCTTGGGCCCTTTGCTGGCGCGCTGCCATGGCTCCAACCAGGCACGCTACCAAAAAGACTAAGACAAAGACACAAAGGCTACACGTGGGGAAATATACCTTTCCCCCCCTCCCCTCCTCTGCTGCCTCTTAGCCAATCACCATGCACCTCACCTGGCCAGGCAGGGGGAAGGGAACTCATGACTCATGGCTTGAACATATGAAAAGCCTAGGCCAGCTTCTCTAGGCATCTAGGCGCCACTCATTCCATCCGAGGCTTTCGTTTCCTCCCAGCCCCCACTTGGTTTACACATGAGGAGGTGTGTGTGTGTGTGTGTGTGTGTGTGTGTGTGTGTGTGTGTTCCTGCATGCATGCAGGAACCCCCCAAAAGCTCCACACGTTCCCTTTAAAAAAAAAATGAACCTGAGAGGTTAACCCTCTCATTTCATTTTAAACTAACTAAAAGAAAAGAAAAGAAAAAGCCTTTGCTAGCCTTCTACCACTAGTGCACTTTTCTTCACTTTTACATACACGCAAAAACAGAACAACACAAAAAAGCATCAAGACATCAAACACCTTAACTATAGTCTTAACACAGCTTTAACATCTTAATTCTTAAAATCTTTAAACATCAAAACAGCAAAACACAATCAATAACCATCAATCAGAAGTTTACAGGTTTGCATTACATCCGTTTTGCATACACAAGAAACCTCATGCACTTCAAGAAACTTTTTAGCGTTGCTGTTTCTTCCACAGCCTGTAGGGGCAGACTGCTGACTGAAATGTGACTCTTCAATTAAAAAAAAAACTTTTTAGGGTTGCTGTTTCTCCCACAGCCTGTAGGGGCAGACTGCTGACTGAAATGTGACTCTTCAATTAAAAAACTTTTTAGGGTTGCTGTTTCTCCCACAGCCTGTAGGGGGCAGATTATGGACTGAAATGTGACTCTTCAATTCGCCTTTTTTTGCTTTTAAAGGCTTGCCTCTGCTACTCTGTACTCAACGACCTGAGTACCATCACCCTCCAAAGACCCGCCGGGATGGCTTCCCACCACCCAACGACATGAATGTACCACTCCCTTTTCCCAAAGGTTTGCATTTGGCACTTTCTACACAATGACTTGAATGGGATGGCTTCCCACCCCCACCCCCTCCAAAGTCCCGCCGGGATGGCTTCCCACCACCCAACGACATGAATGCCTACTCCCTTTTCCCAAGGTTTGCATTTGGCACTTGCTACACAATGACTTGAATGGGATGGCTTCCCCCCACCCCTCTTTTCCTAAAGGCACCTTTTAGAACACACAGCCTGGCAATCTTCCAGCCTCTTGGGCTTGGCTCTTTTAGCCCACCACCCAAACTTGCACGGGATGACTTTCCCTCAGCATTGAATGCTTAGCTTTGGAGGCTCTACTCAGTTTCCAAAGCCCCCGTCCAGAACACACAGCCTGGCAATCTTGCTTTCGGCCACTAGAGGGCTTCCCTGCCCCTAACTTCCTTGTTCCCTGGCCTCTTGAGCCCCTTTGAAAACTTACAGGTTTCTGGCTTTATGTTAGAATTACATTCAAATTTTTAAATTGACCTGATCTAGTCTGGACTAATTTTTTCATTTGGGGACAAAACAACAATGGTTCAACTTCTTACCTGGGATCACCCGTCCCCCGGGGGCCCCCCAGCAACAATCCAGATAACTCAATTAGTTCAGTTGTTTACACTGGGAGCACTGGTCCCCGGTCCCCCAACAACCCAGCAACAAGACAACACAAAGACAACACAAATAGTTCAGTTGTTTACACTGGGATCACCCATCCCATCTCTTCGAGGAACAATTTAAACAGTTTTCATTTGCTTTAATCAACCCCCAATCTCAGTCCTCTGTCTTCAGGTGGCAGCAGAAAATGCCTGGGGGGAAATTCCTTTTTCTTCTGCTGATTCTCCGCCCGCTTCTCGCAGCACAGGACAAAGTCTCTCTTTTCTGGGGGGGGGGGGTTTCCTGATGTCCGCCCCCCCTCTGCTTGCTGCTGCCCAGCCTAACCATTCACCATGCCCCCCCCCAAGAGCAAATGGACAGTCTTTCAAAAGTCTCGATAATTTCTCTGGGGCACACAGCACAACTAAAATTACTGATCAAACGCTGTCCCAAAACTCAACGTTTTGCTCACCATTCTCTTATGAGAGGTTTTCTGGTCTTCTCCCTCCTCCTGGAACACATGTGCGCGCACACACACTATTTCTTCTTCTCTTCCCGGGCTCTTCCAGCCCCCAAACTTTGGGATCACACAGCCGCCATCTGCTCACCCGCTTTTTGCACTGGATGGGTAGGATCCTCTTCCGCTTACTCCTGGCAACTGCTGCTCCCAGCCTCTGCTCCCAGCCTCTGTTGTACACGATGGGGATGGTAGGATCCTTGCTTCTAGCTAGGGCTCCGCCAGCTCTGGTTCTCTTGGATCACAGCCGCCTTCCCCCAGCCAACGCTCTCTGCTAGGCTCCTAGGCTCCCCAAACTGGGGCAGCCTCTTTCAGCAATCTGAACACTTTCTTTGAGGCTGAATCTCACACTTAAATCTCTAAAAAATAACAAACTCTTTACTGATGCACCAAAGCCTCTCAAATTTCTCTCATTTGCCCACGTGCACACACTCTATGGTTCAGCTTCGAATCCCACCGCTGCAACCATGTGGAGGAAGGGGGGGCTGGCTGGCCCGCCAGACCCCCACCCTTTCCTACTTCAAAGGAACCAAGACCCCCTGAGATCTCAAGATACCAGATTGCCAGCCTCAGCTGTCCGCAGTCCTACTTGGATCTCTGTTTAGGGACTCGCCTTCAATTCTGTAACCTGGATCTAGATACTGAACCAACAGAGTACTACAAAACCCATGTGGGGTAAAACCAAACAGGTTTATTCTGGTAGCATCTTACAACAAGATTAGGGAAATGAGAGAAGCACACAAATAAAGAGAGAGACACTTTAGTACACAGAAATAGAGCTAAAACACAATAAAACCTGATTCCTTAATAACTCTCAGGCACACACCAGTTACCTGAGGGTGTTCTCTTCAAGGGTTAAATCCAGCACAGCCTTGTTGCCCGAGGAGAACCACTCCATCTACCTGCAGGTCTGAGATGGGTGAAACTCCTACAAGGCTTGCCTTTACTAGAGCCCTCAATCCAGCTAATTTTACCAGGAGCTGCCTGGGGTCGGTTCCGGAGGGGCCCCTCCTAAAGGCTTGGGCCCTTTGCTGGCGCGCTGCCATGGCTCCAACCAGGCACGCTACCAAAAAGACTAAGACAAAGGCTACACGTGGGGAAATATACCTTTCCCCCCCTCCCCTTCTCTGCTGCCTCTTAGCCAATCACCATGCACCTCACCTGGCCAGGCAGGGGGAAGGGAACTCATGACTCATGGCTTGAACTATTTACATATGAAAAGCCTAGGCCAGCTTCTCTAGGCATCTAGGCGCCACCCATTCCATCCGAGGCTTTCGTTTCCTCCCAGCCCCCACTTGGTTTACACATGAGGAGGCGTGTGTGTGTGTGTGTGTGTGTGTGTGTGTGTGTGTTCCTGCATGCATCCCCAAAAGCTCCACAGTGATATACAGTGATAGTGATGGGGTGTGTGATGCATAAATGGGATATCCTACAAAGTAAATGGAATGGGGTGCGATTGCATGTGATAAGTGAGGTATTGCTAGAATAATGAGGTGGGGCAATTTCGGAGGGGAATGCTATCCTAGGGATGATTGGAGAGGGGGAAAAGCTTAAACAGCTTGGGCTTGGTAGAGGTATACTTATGGGGAAATGATGTTTACATGGGATTTAACTACCGTTGCATCAATGGTGGTGGGGAGGGTGTCCTAGTGCACTCCACCTATTCTTATAAGTTATAGTTGCAGGCAGATTTGTGAATTCTGCTACTCATAGTCTTTTACAAGTGCTGGATAGTCCCTATGCACTTTACACACATGGGTAACAGTCCCAGATCCACTGAGCAATATCTGTGTGGATACTGTGCGCCTCACACCATATCAGCTGTTTTGGATGGTGGCTACAGTGAGTGCAGTGGGGAGCTGATTTGGGCAATTATCGATGGCCATGGCATCATTTTCAGTCCTGGAAGCTGGGGGTTGCCCTGAAGGAGCATGTGATGCTTGTATACACAGACCTTCCCAAAGTAGAGTATTGGAGGAGCAGCAGTGCAGTCACATATCACGACAGTTCAACTGCGGGGATAGGAGGATGTATGGGTGGTACACGAACCTGGGGGGCGGGGCTCGCGGCTCTCCAAGGCTTGCCTCTCCGTGGTGGCAGCCCCCCCCCCCGTGCTCGATCTTCTGAGTGGTGCGGAGCGTTCTCCGCGCCACTCGAGCTGCCAGCGCCGGTTAAACAGCCCTGTTGCCCTGGTTCCCCCCGCCAAAAACATAGCGCGGGGGGTCCAGCGCGCCGGAGCAGGGTCCCGTCGCGTCAATTCTGCCGTGACGGGACCAGCGTGCGCGGCTCGCCGCAGAGAGCCGAGCTGGCAAGCCGTGGCCCGGCCTCAGGTAGGCTCGCGCAGGCCTTGTGCCCGTGCGAGCCAACGGTAACATCCCTAGCGAGGATGTGAAGAAGAAAAGGGGGCAGAGGCAGTTGGGTGTGAGTTTAGGAATGCCTAGCCCAGTTAGTGGTGGGGGTGGGGAAGAAGTTGCTACTCATGGAGGTGTTGATTTATGCGTTATGGAAACACCTTACCAGAGAAGAAGGAATGACCACAGAGCCAGGCTTTATACTGTAAAACTAAATTAAGCAACAGGGAACTTGGGGGTGGGGAGAACACTGATATGCAAAGGAATTAACTGGAGGGCTCCTCTCACTGCCACAGCCAGAAAACTTTTCTCTCCAGCAGCAGCAAACAGGTCTTAGTTCACAGACCAAGATCTTTGTTTGTTTTGCTGCAGATACCTGCAGGGCATGAGGTAACACCTCTTAAATAGGCAGAGGGCTAGGGGTGTGTTAATTAATTGCATAAGGGGAGTGGTGAATGAATAAAGGCAGAAGCAACAGAAAAAATTGTAGAGTGTGTGCTGATCATAATCAAAGCCCCCCGAAATTTTACAACATCCCACTGCCAACATCAGGCAACGATTTTCCCTTCGCATAAAGGTGATTCTAAGCTTTGAATGAGAAACTACAGTTCCCCTGGCATTATTGGCCTCCATGGTTCCAGAAATGAAAATGAAGCATCCCCAGCACTCCCTGATGTTTCTGGCCTACAACTCCCAGCATTCCCCAGCTATGCTGGCTGGGGCATGCTGGGAGTTGTAGGCCAAAAACATCTGGGGACCCAAGGTTGGAGAACACTGCTCTAGTTAAACGCCTAGCCTAACCGCAGGGTGAAAGTGTCCTTGAAAGCACACAGGGACAATGTTCTCATTATGAACTTAATTTTGCTGCAAGACTGATGGCATAGGAACAGAACAGCAAAGTATGTAGCCAGAGGAGGGATTAGATAAGTGGTTGCTGAGCGTGAAGAAGGAATTTAAACTATGGAGCACCTGCACCTTTCCCCTGCTGTCGCTCCTCTTCCTTGTCCAGTGGTGCAGGAAGGCATTGCCCAGGGAGCCTCAACCCAGGGCTGCTTTGCTGCAATAGAGGGGACACGTTTTGTTCGTTTCAGAGGCAAATAGGTCGATCTCTGGAGTGCACCAGCGATCAAAGATTCTGTCTCTTATAGTCAGATTGAGTTCCTACTCGTGCGACTGAAGAGCTGTCCGACTGAGGGCTTCTGCCAAAATGTTGTCCTTACCTGCAATATTGATGGCAGACAGAACGATGCCTCTACATAGAGTCCAGTGGAAGAGACAGAGAGGGCCGGTTCACACGACACGGGAACCGCGGGGGAGCGCTGCTCCCCCGCGGTTCCTGTGTCGTGTGCACGCCGACCGGAGGTGCCCCCGTGGGACAGCCGCGGGCAGGACCCACGGAAAGTGACCACGGTCGGTAGCGGGGTAAGCCCCTACCGCGCGTGGTCACCGTGCCGTCGGAACAGCGGGCGGCCGTCTCGCGGGGTCCCCACAGAGATGGCAGCCCAGAGCGGCCGGAGCCGCCGCCGCTCCAGCCTGTAGGGGCAAACGGCCCCTCTGGGCATCCCGGGCCTCACCCCCTACCGCCGGGAGGCCCGCACTGCGGTGCGGGGACTACGGGGTCTGCCCACGCGCGCGGGGCGCCGGTCGTGTGTGGCGCCCCGCTGGACCCCGCGGACGGCCCCGCGGTTCCTCCCCTGCCGGCAGCCTGGGTCGTGTGAACCGGCCCAGAGTCAAGGTGGTTAGCTCTGATGATCTCATCCCACCTTGCTTGTTGATATAAGCCACGGCAGTGGTATTGTCCATCACCACTTGAATGTTTTGTCCAATGACGTCTCTCTCTCCAGCGCTTGCAGTATGCTGAAAATGGCTAAGAGCTCCAAGGAGTTTATGTGGAGGGAGCTCTTGTGACGAGTCCATCGGCCCTGTACCATCGCACCTTGGCAGTGCACTCCCCAGCCTAGGAGAGACACGTCTGTCATTAGAATCCTCATATGAGGGGGTTCCAAGAAAGGCAGTCCATTCTCCAGAAGAGATCTCACCCTCCACCAATGTAGAAAATGTTGGATGTCGGAATGGAGAGCAGGTGAGTACGGTGAGCATCCTGTTCAGGAATGAAGCGTGAGATGAGCCAGTTTTGCAAGATCCTCATCCGAGGGCACGTTAAGGCTACCACCGACACCGTGGATGCCATGAGACTGAGGAGCCAGTGGATGGTGTGCACTGTTGATCTCTGTTCCCCGCACAGCCTTGTCGCCAAGTTGGTGATGGAAAGAACCCATTCTGGAGGGTGGAAAGCCCAACTGCAGCGAGCATTGAGAATCGCTCTGATGAATTTGATAGTCTGCGTAGGGTGAAGAACTGATTTCTTGCGGTTGATGTAAAGCATTCAGGAGAGTCAGCATCTTCTCCAATGCTTTGTGGAGGGTGGATTCAGTGGAGTCTACAAGCAACCAGTCATCCAGGTACAGAAAGATCTGTACGCCCTGAGTACAGAGGTGGGAGAAGATGACAGCAACACACTTGGTAAAAACTCTCGGTGCGGTGGAGATCCCAAAGGGAAGGACTTGTAACTGGTAGCTGCAGTCCCCACACAGAAGCGGAGGAAGAGCTGATTGTCCTGATGGATCACCATGTGGAAGTGGGCATCCTTGAGGTTGACGGACGCAAACCAGTTCCCTGTCGTAAATCAGTCCGGTCCACAGATAAGCCGTTGTCGCAGTCCAAGGTTGGAAGCCAAGAGATATGTCCGAAACCAAGATAAGACAAAGCAGTGTAGGAGCAGGCTGAAGCGTGGTCAGGGTTGTTCCTCCGAAGTCAAGAAAGCACGAGTCTCAGTCCGGGGACTGGCAGGAGTGTCTGGCTACAGTCGAGTTGCAATGACAATTGCTTCCAGAGTCCGAAGTGTGTTTGGGGCCTGTCTTTTAAACAGGCACTGATTGGCAAAGCAGCACGGCTGGGCCAGGCTGCAGATGACACGTGCCTGGCCCCTCCCCAAACACACTCTGGCTTGGTTGCCCTGTGTCCTCCTTCTCTATCTCAAACAGAGGCACAACATTCCCCTTGTGCAGGAGGAGCAAGATTGACTGGAGTGTGGTCATCCTGAATTTCCTTGGTGTGATGAGACCTCCTGCAGGTCCAGGATCGGGCAAAGCCCTCCATCCTTCTTCGGTACCATAAAGTACCTGGAGTACAGACCCTTTTGCAAGTCATGCAGTGGTATCGGTCAAATGGCCCCTGTTTGGAAAAGGGACACCACTTCTTCCTGCAGGGTCGGCAAAGGCTTGGGAAGACGGACACTGAAGAAGGGAGGCAGGGCATCAAACCTGATCCTATAACCACGCTGGATGATCTTCAGGACCCAGGATTCAGATGTTATCAACTTCCACATCGGTAGGTATGGTCTCAAACGGTTGCTGAACTGGAGACGACAAAATGGAATCAGAGCCACATGGTCGGGAGATGGTACAGGAACCGAGGGAAGTGGAAGAGAGACCAGAAGCAAGTCAAAGGCATCGCTTGCCCAAATAATCCCTTCTCTTTCAGGAGCCTTGGTACTGAGACTAGGTGTATGGATGTCTCAGGGTCGGAGGCTGCAGAGTGCGAGAATGACGGTCGCTTTGATGGAGAGGAGGAAATGAAGGCTGCTGCCGGTACCACTTCGAACCTGGTACAGGAGGGTACTGGGTAAGACCCCATCTTCTTGGCTGTGGTCCTAGCTTTTTGCACTGAGTCCATAGCCTCATCAGTTTTTGTGCTGAAGAGGCCTCCACCATCAAAGGGGAGCTCTTTTATATGGGAGCACACCTCCTGGTTTAAGCCAGCTGAGCGGAGCCAAGTGTGTCTCCGCAATGCAATGGAACCTACCATTGCCTTAGCATGGCAGTTGGCTTGGTGTTGATCTGTTGCCTGGCCAGCTTCATAGTCTCCACTTGAAAGATGTGGGCCAGCTCTCTGCGGTCCTTGGGGAGGTAATCACACATGCCCCCTATCTTTTCCCAAAGAAAAAGTTGGTAGTGGGCCATGGTGGCCTGATAGTTGGCAACCTTCAACCCGAGAGTAGCGGGGGAGTAGGCTCTGTGGCCCATGAGGTTCAAGAAGCATCCCTCTTTGTCGACAGGAGTGGAATGCTGTTGTCGGGAGCGGCCCCGCACTGATTCCATGATGACGGAGTTCAGTTTCGGGTGCAAGAATGGAAAGGTGATGTCTTGGTCCTGCACCTGATACATCTGCTTGAGCCGCTTCAAAGTTGCAGGCATTGAAAAGGGTTTTTCCAGGCCACCTTGACTGTCTGGAGTAAGGTAGGGAGGACGGGGATTGTGCGGAGCTGAGGAAGCTCAAGGAGGAGCCGAAGTAGACAGTACTTTATGACTCAGTACCGAAGGAGATGCTACTGAGGGTTTCGGTACTGAAGGTCTTGGCTTCTGGTGATGTGGTCTCGACTCCCACGGAGGAGGGAAAGGAGGCAGCTGGAATTGATGTGAGCTAGGTGGTCTGCCCAGGGAAGCAGAAGGCTCCTGTCTGAAAAGCAGCGGCTTGAAAAATCGAGGGTTGTAGTACGGATCCTGAGGTCGACGCCACTGCCAGTCGTCCCAATAGTACCAAGGTCGAGGTGGAAACAACCAATCCGATCTGCCCTGCCAGTCAGACACTGGGGAGCAAGAGCAATATCTGGAACCATGGAGGGAGCAGAGGCTTCTCTCTGTGTGATGTGCCTCCATCTGGTGAGCCTGAGGGGAGAGAGGTTGTTCCCACTGGGGCAAAGCTCGGTACTGAGGCAGAGTTTGGGCTCAGTCTCAAGGCTGATCCGGAGGGGGAGAAGGATCTCAAATCTCCCCTTCAGAGATTGACGAGATCAGTACCGATATGGTTGGTACCGACGGGCTCGCACTTCTGGGGTCAGCAGCGAGGCAGTTGGTGTCAGGGACTTTTACTGCAGAGAGGAAGAAGCAGTCTTTGCTTTTGCAGATGGCGACCTCCTGAACTCCTTTTTCTTCTTCTTCCACTCTGAGTCAGATTTAGATGAGCGGCATTCTTAGCCAGTTTTTCAGCTGTCTGAACAGACAGTGAATGACCCGGAGTCGGAGGGTCTCTCCCTGTGACCAGGAGGAGATGCAGAGATGATCTGGAGAGTCAAAGAAGATGATGCCAACATAGGGACAGGACAGCGACTCTTAGCTGATCGATGGCCTCCAATGCTTTCCTCCACAAATCCACTCGAAGGCGATCAGAGCAGTTTTTCCTAGCCTGTTTTGTAAAGGCTTGGCAGTGGCACCCAAAAAAACTGTTTTGTAAAGGCTTGGCAGTGGCACCCAAACAAAACAGGCAGAAGGAGGAGCCGTCCATAGGCAGCAATTTACTACCACAGTGGATGCACTTGCAAAACGGGGCCTGCAAGGCCATCTGCTTTGCAAGAGTCCCTCACAAAGAAGTCATGAAGAGAAGATGGGGGGGGGGGATAAAGAAAAAGGAGGAAGACAGAAGGAGAAAAGAAGATAGAAGGAGAGGAATAAAAGGACAAATTAGACCTCAGCATTGCACTCAGACGCAGAGAAAGCTCCCCTGAGGCATCAACAAAGGCGGTCGAAGAGGAACTGAGGGAATTAGGTGGGGACCGCTAGGGGCATGCGTGGCAGGACTGGTGGGAGATGGGTTCCCGCCTAAAATCCTCAGCTATGGAAGCTTCCCAAAACAGGCGCTGCGCAGCCAACTGAACAACCACTTGCAGCACCACTTGAGCAGGAGGAAGCAGAGCAGCCAGGTCAAAGATGAGATGCAAACCACATTCTTCCATGCAGACAGGCAAATGGCCGTTTAAAACAATGGCCGTTTTAAGCCCTGTTGCCCTGGTTTCTATGCCAAAACCGCAGCAACAGGGTTCAGCCATGTCGGTGCAGGGCCTGTCTCATCACAGCCGGAAATGACACGACGGAGCCCAAGCGGGCGGCGTGGCAAACTGAGCGGCACGTAGAGCGGTCGGAGAGCCCCCCCGTGTCGCAGAGAATTCGAGGATCGGGGGGGCGCGGTGCGGAGAGCCAAGACAAAATGCCCCCCCCCCCAAGGTACGAAATCCACCACTAGGAACTACAGACCAATCAGTCTGACATCAATCCCGGGGAAAATTCTGGAGCAGATTATAAAGCAGTCACTCTGCAAGCACCTTGAAAACAATGCAGTGATTACTAGAAGCCAGCATGGATTTGTCAAGAACAAATCCTACCAGACCAATCTGATCTCATTTTTTGATCGGGTAACCTCCCTTGTGGACTATGGGCATGCTGTGGACATAGTATTTCTTGACTTCAGCAAAGCTTTTGACAAAGTGCCTCATGATATCCTGATTAGCAAATTAACTAAAAGTGGGCTAGATGGAACAACTATCCAGTGGATCCACAGCTGACTACAGAACTGGACTCCAGGAGTGCTTATCAATGGTACTTTCTCAAAGTGGGGAGAGGTAACAAGCGGAGTACTGCAGGGCTCAATCCAGGGCCCAGTGCTCTTCAACATTTTTATTAATGACTTGGATGAGGAGGTGCAGGGAGTGCTTATCAGATTTGCAAATAACACTGAATTGGGTGGGATACCTAATACCCTGGAACAGTGTTCTCCAACCTTGGGTCCCCAGATGTTTTTGGCCTACAACTCCCAGCATGCCCCAGCCAGCTGGGAGTTGTAGGCCAAAAACATCTGGGGACCCAAGGTTGGAGAACACTGCCCTGGAAGACAGAAACAAAATTCAAAGTGATCTCGATAGGCTGGAGTGCTGGGCTGAAAACAATCAGAATGAAAGCTGAATATGTGCCAGCAATGTGATGCGGCTGAAAAGAAGGCAAACGCTATTTTGGGCTGCATTCATAGAAGTATAGCTTCCAAATCACGTGAAGTACTAGTTCCCCTCTACTCAGCACTAGTTAGGCCTCATCTTGAGTACTGCGTCTAGTTCTGGGCACCACACTTTAAGAAGGATGTAGAGAAACCGCGTGGGGGGCGAGGGTGTTATGTTAATTTCTTGTTACAATCAGGGCAGATCTATTTTTTTAATTAAAAATTGTCTGTGAAATTATGGTTGCAACAGCTGATTTCTCCATAATAAGTTCTTAAGCATATGCATGACTTGCTTGAAGAATAGCAGAGGTAGCATCTCAGCCTTATTTATTTATTTATTTATTTAATACTTTTTTATACCGCCCAATAGCCGAAGCTCTCTTGGCGGTTTACAACAGTTAAAATCATAAAATAAAATATAAAATTTAAAACCACAGATTAAAAACAAACAGCAGAGCTAGCAGCAACAGTTACAATAACGGAATTAAAAACAATTACAAGATTAAAATGATTAAGATGATTAAAATGATAAAAATGCCTGGGAGAACAGAAAGGTCTTCACCTGGCGTCGGAAAGAATACAAAGACTTGGATTGGCCCAACCTTAGAGCTTTTGACAATTTTCTACTTTTTATATTAAAACTTAGATATTTCTTTTCTTCTTTTTTCTTTTTTATTTTTTTTATTAAAATTTTTCAAACAATACATAAAACAACTAAATAACAAACACACAGCTTATATAGTGCTCCCGTCACCACGGGACCATATAATACATTCTATCTCTATAATCTATAATTATTCATTATTCCAAAAATACAACATATCTTGACACGGCATACTCCCTTTCCCCTTATTTAACACAAAATCCAAAAATAAACCCCAAATATCCTTAAAATTATTTTCCTTTAATTGTCCCCTTTTGCATTTGATATTTCAAGTTAACATATCATTTAAAGCCATATCCCACACTTCTTTATACCAGTCAGTGATAGAGAAAACTTGCTGAACTTTCCATTTTCTTGCTATCATTAATCTACCTGCCAATAACAAATTTACAATTAATTCTTTAACATTTTGAGGACCAGCCACCTTTTCAGTTATTGATAACAATGCTAATTTAGGACAAACTTCTAAATCAACACCAACAATTTCTGATATTTCTTCAAAAATCATTTTCCAAAAATCCATTACATTTTTACAACTGCACCACATATGAGCATACGTACCCAGCTCCTGACAGCCTCTCCAACACATTGGAGAACATTTATTATCTATTTTATTTATTCTCACCGGAGTCAGGTACCATCTCCAAATTAACTTTTAGAAATTCTCTTTTATCCTTATTGACATATTTTTCAATATTCGCCTATCCCTTATCTTATTCCACTCTTCCAAACTTAGATATTTCTGTCTTCACATTAATTATTTCAAAATTAGCTTTGAACCACATGTCATTACTGTAGCATTAAAATCATTTGACTTTGTGGGTTTTGCTGTCAGTTCTGTCAAAAATATTTCATTTGGTTAAATTATCAGATGTATCTCTGCCTAGAGGGCATACAAACAGAGTCAAAATACATCACTCCTTGGGTTTAATGTGGCCTAAAGCTATACTTTGTGCACCCTGGGCCATAGTTCCTTGAAGTATATCAACCTAAATGGTTTAGAAGAATTTTAGCCTCTGTTAGAAAGCCTGACAAAAATATATTGGATATTTAAATTCAAGCATTAAGTTTGAAATTGTGGAGAGAAAGCCTGATTGCTCATCACCCCTGAACTCTGGCATACCTTTGTTCCTCCCTGTTTCCCCATTTCTACTTCCTCTGCATAAGCCCCACCCTGCATAATCCTCACCCGGGCAAGGGAGACACTGTCAACAGTTCACATCTGCATTTCACACAAAGGGCACATTTACAGTTTACCCTGAGGAGGTGCAAAACATCTTGCAGTCTCAAAGAGCTGCCAGATGCCCCCTAGGAACACCCACCCTGTACCACCCCTCCACAGGGCAGGATCCACCTGACGAATCACCAGAGACAGGGAGGGGTCTGGAGAAGGGGTCTGGGCAAACATCTGACCATCAAGGTTGTTGGAAGCCAGTGTGCGCACTGCACGGATCAAGTCCCTGACTTCAGTCAGCAAGCAGCCATCCAGCCCCGGGCGCGGCACCGGTGATTGCCCGCAGGAGAGGACAAAACTAGTGAGTTAGGTTCTCTGGTGTTCTGTTACTCTGTGTCTAACAAGCCTGTCATCTAGTTTACCCTGGGAAGCATATGTGTATTGCAGGCGCTATGCTCAGTTGGTTTTTTATTACTCTTTCTGTTTATACTGTGAAATTCCTGTAGTCTATTAGTTCCGCTCCATTAAAGGTGTTGTAAACAAGCGCAGATTTGCTGTTTAGTCTATTTCCCGTGTCAATTCAGGTCGCAGCTGGGGTTAGCTTCGGCTAGAGCCACAGGGGAAGGGTTTCCTCCGTGCCGGTTAACCCTTTCCGTCCCGAACTCGCGCAAAGGACCTGCGGAGGTCCTTCACAGAAATTTTATTCAGTGCATAGGGGAAATTTTAATGTTTCTGATCAACGTTTGTCAATGACGATATTACACTGAGATTTTAAAACTTCACATGAGGTCTACAGTCACAAACATTACCTGATATTAACATCTCTTCTAAAGGCTAATTCACATGTTGGGCTGTTAATGAGGTACTATTAAGAGGCCGACATGTGAATTCACTTTTCCTAACCTGGTGCCCTCCAAATTTGCTGGACTACAAGCCCTATTATCTCCAGCCAACATTTTTGTCATGCTGGCTGGGGATGATAGGAGTTCTAGTCAATACATCTGGAGGGCCCCAGGTTGGAGAACACTGGTTGAAACAGCGACTGCAGGCAGACACTACTAGTGAAAGTCCTCCTTACCCTTGTATCCCATTATCTCCTTGGCAAAAAACAAACCAAGAGCCACAGTCAGTACATTTTATCAAATTATACTGTCATTGGATTCAAACGTTGTGCATGGTGGGTCTCTTGTAATCTTAAGGCTTGGGTCCTTCCGCATCCTGAACAAAAGGCCTACTCTGTTCCCCCTTCTACACCCTTAATTTTGGACTTGCTCTGAACGGGTCTGTATGTTAATTTTGTCACAAGGATCAACATCCCTGATGCAAATTTATCTCCCCTTGCTCCTTATTGTGAAGCAGCACCATCTGAGTGAATCGGGTCTATCATATTTCTATGCTTTTGGGCTGTCTGATTACTGTGAATGGGTCTATCACTATGGTTTTGCCTAAAGTATCGACTGATGGGACATTAATGTACCTGAATAGGCCATCTATCTGCATGGCCCATCACTACCCACCTGCAGTGGTTGTGGTACAAGAGGAATGCTTTGCAGGCTGTGTCTGTATATTAAAAACCTGGAAGTTTGAGTTTAGACAGAGGAAGCAGAAAGAGACCTGATTTAATTGGAATTGCTTACGCTGGGTGCAACAGCTGATCTCAGGGATTCTGAAGCAGGGCTCAGCAGATTTGCTACCTGCTATAGGAGTGCCTGTTTGCTTCCACTGTGCTCCGCTGGTATATTCACAAATAAAGCAAATATTCCAAAGACACCATAATTTCCAGTGGAAGAAAAGCCAACTTCAAGCAAAGCCAAACTGTCGGGGCTAGCTCTCCTAGCCTCTCCAGTTCTGATTCCCTAACTCCAAAACAGCACTGGTCAGATTCCATGGGAATGGACTCTGGAACAGACGGGGGGGGGGTGGGGGAGGCCGCAGGGATGCCTCTCTGTGAAGATAACCAGGACCCAGCTGCGCCGTCAAGGTTAGAGCTAGAGGCTGTGGAAGAGGGGGGAGAAGAATCTCTGGGAACAGGGGAGGCAGAGGCGGGGGAAGGGGGGACAAACCAGCCTCGGTAACTGATGCTCGAGAGCGGCGTAAATTACGTAGGCAAGAACAGCTGACGTCTCTTCGTCGATCAGCTCGGTTGGCTAACAAGACTTTTGATCCGCCTTAGGGGCGGTGTTGGTTCTCTAGCTTGAAGTTGAGGGAGCGCAAAACACCTCTGTGCAGAATCAACTGTTTAATCTTCCTGACCTCCCATTGAGGGGATACAGGGTCTTGAATCACTTTCTTTACTTTTGTGTAACACTTTTCTGCAATCACCTGAGTTGCCCTGCTTTTGCTTAATAAAACTCTACAAAGAAACCCGTGAGCTGCGCTTGACATTCTGGCTGGAGAGAGGGGGAGTAGGAGAGAGAGACACACACACAACAAACTCTGTAACAAGTCACTTGGGGAAAATGGGAGTACATAACAATGCACTGAGCCTCTCCTTCGCTGGTGGAAACTCTGATCCTGGGTAGGATAACTCACTAAATAGAAATCTAGAACTGTGACCTTTAAACTGTTTTTGAGGAATCTTGAGGCACTTCAGAAGCTTATCAGGGGCTCCTCTGTGAGAAGATCAGGAATGGTGGATGAACCTCTCCTAGAACGTGCAGGCACAGGGAAGTGTTGGGTATGTGAAGGGGCAGGATTGCAGCTTGAGATTGATAGGCAAATGGTCAAGGAACACCTGATTACTTTGAATGAGTTTAAATCTCCAGGACCGAAAACAACAGAATGAAATTT
This sequence comes from Shinisaurus crocodilurus, assembly GCA_021292165.1. NCBI lineage: Eukaryota > Metazoa > Chordata > Lepidosauria > Squamata > Shinisauridae > Shinisaurus > Shinisaurus crocodilurus. Next base: position 187,835,954 of record CM037879.1, read on the forward strand.
AATAGGGATAAATGCCAAGTGCTGCACCTAGGGAGAGGAAACCAAATGCAGAGTTACAGAATGGGGGACACTTGGCTCAACAATACTACAAGTGAGAAGGATCTTGGAATTGTGGTAGATCACAATATGAGCCAGCAATGCGATGTGGCTGCAAAGAAGGCAAATGCTATTTTGGGCTGCATTAATAGCTTCCAAATCGCGGGAAGTGATAATTCCCCTTTACTCAGCACTGGTTAGGCCTCATCTTGAGTACTGTGTCCACTTCTGGGCACCACACTTTAAGAAGGTTGTGGACAAACTGGAGAGGGTTCAGAGGAGGGCAACAAAGATGATAAAGGGACTGGAAACAAGGCCCTTATGAGGAGAGACTGAAAGAACTGGGCATGTTTAGCCTTCTGAAGAGGAGGCTGAGGGGAGATATGATCGCACTCTTCCAGTACTTGCAGGGTTGTCACACAGAGGAGGGCCAGGACCTCTTCTCGGTCATCCCAGTTTGCAGGACACGGAATAATGGGCTCAAGTTACAGGAACCCAGATTCCACCTAAACATCAGGAAAAACTTCCTGACTGTCAGATCATTTAAGACAATGGAACCAACTACCTAGGGAGGTGGTGGGCTCTCCCACTCTGGAGACATTCAAGGTGCAGCTGGAGAGCCATCTGTCAGGGATACTTTGACCTGGATTCCTGCATTGAGCAGGGGGTTGGACTCGATGGCCTTATAGGCCCCTTCCAACTCTACTTTTCTACTATTCTATGATTCTGTGATTCTATGTTCTAGGGCACAGTCTTACTGTACTAGATCTACAAGTGAGACTATGGGAACTGAGAGTGTGCCTTAGAATCTATCCAGAATCCTTTGCCTTAGAATCTACCCAGCATGCTCTGTAACATATAAAGAGGTGCACAACCCATGGGCTACATGCAGCTCTTGGCTGCTTCCAGTGCGGCTCACAGAGCGCCGTGGGGACCCTGGGCAGAGTCTCCCTTGTTAGCAGTAGCTAGGGAAAGCCTGGGATTTTCCCTACCCATGATAGTGCCAGAGCTAGCAAAGGGAACCCTTCCCGTATCTCTGATCTCTCCTGAGAGACTGGAGATAAAGGTACTATTTCCCTTGCCAGCACCAGCAAGAGAAAACTCCGTCTGCAGGGAGCGGGAGGAGAAAGAATGCCTGCATGTGTATTAGGCCATGTGTGTGGTATATGTCTGTGTGGGAATGTGTGTATGTATCTGTGTGCATGAGTGTGAGTGTAAATGTATGTGAATGTCTGAGTATGTGAATGAGTGCGTGTACATGTATGCACATATGCAGCTTCTGGTACCCCAGCAGACACTTGGTGTATCCCTCGGGCCGAAAAGGCTTCTGCATAGGAGATACTTGGAAGGTAAATTGATATGGAGAAGCACCCCTGTAGGTAGGAAGTCTAAAAACCACTGATCTGGAGGAAAGGACATGGGGCTTTCCCCTCCTCGATCAGTTAAAAGTGGTGGTAGATGAATGACATGGGCATTACCTCTACAAGGTTTCAGTGTAAAGTGCTTTTTGTGGAGGAACTGAAAGGAAAATGTGTCGGAATTCGTGCCACTAAAGATATTAAGAAGCATCTTAATATAATGAGACACTGTTTAAAACTGACATCGGCAACTTGACAGGCAGACTGATAGGGAGAGAGAGAAAGAAGAGAAGTAAAATTTAAAAAAACCCTCTCCATACCTGTGTGAAAATAAAAATAGTTGAACAGTCTGCAGGCCAACTCCAGACTGACTGGCAGCAGTGATGAGAATAGAAAGCTGTACGCACGGGTGGGAAAATACACTGGAAAGCAGTATTTTCGAACAAGGGAAAATATGTAAAATGCTGTGGGAAGGGGGCTTCACAAATCACTCAGTACTGGAAGTCTACCAATAATTCTTGTCATAATGCTTGCTCAGGATTATTGTAAAGCATGTGACATAAAATTTAGAAAGCAGCTTCTAGAAGCCAGCGCATTCCAACGTTGGATGGAAAAAAAAAAATCAACATAAGAAACAATATTCTGGCCCCACCAGAAAAACCTATGATGAATTAATCATTTTCATTTACGTAAAAACAATGAAGTGTCTTTGGCACCTTAGACTCACAATGTTATGTATTGTGGAGAAAGCCAACCTAAAACCCCTTTCTGACACACACACACTCACCAAGGAGGGGGGAAGGAGACCCAGGGGGGGGGAGACAGCCAGTCTCCACAGAGACCAAAGGGGACAAACAACATCTGCATAGAATCACCCCAGGGGGGAAGGCAGGAAGCATCCCCAGGTTCGTCAATGCTCTCGTATATCAGCCCCATCTACATAAGACTTGAATACCTTGCCAGAGCAGACACTTCGGCACCCATAAGAAAGGGCCATTCAACACCACAGGATGGGACCATTAAGCAAGTGGCTTCAAAGGGACCCCACCCCACAGGGGGAAGGTGGTAACCCACCTGATTGGCCGCCCACCTGAGGAGGGTGGCAACCCACCTGATTGGCCACCCACCTGAGGAGGGTGGCAACCCACCTGATTGGCCGCCCACCTGAGGAGGGTGGCCACCCACCTGATTGGCCACCCACCTGATTGCAGAGGGAGGGGCTACCTGAAACCCAAGGTATAAAACACCCTGCGCAAAGGAACTGAGTTGTTGGACCTGATCAGCAATCTTGCCCCATGCTTGGGGTAAAGGGCGAAGGGATCGGCAACCCCGGGTAGCAGCACCCGGCGTGCTCCACCAAGCTGAAATCACTGGCCGCTTGGGTTGACCGGACCCCCGGGAAACCAAGCTGAAATCACTCACGAGCCGCTTGGGTAGACCGGACCTCCGCCGGGAACCCAGCTAGCCACTTGGGTAGACCGGACCTCCGCCGGGAACCCAGCTAGCAGCATGCGGTTGACCGGGCCTCTGCTGGAGCCCGAGCTGAACTAACTAGCTGAGAGCCCTGAAATCACGGTGTCCTTGAGACCTCTTGCTTGCTACTTTGTACCGTACTGATAAGCTGTATTGCTGGCGTGTGTCTGGGTTGGTGAAGGTAATTTTGTAAATAAACTTGTTTTATAAAAGATACTTTTGTGGCTATAAGTTATCCCTTCATTCTGGGCTAAGGGTGATAGTCGCTGGGGGACCTCGGAGAAGGCCTGCCCCCAGGACTCGCTACCCCCTTAGTATTGAACCCGCGCAGAAGACCAGGTTGTCGGTCTTCCACTTGGTGGCAGCGGTGGGATAACTTATTAGCTCAGAATATCTCCCAGACCCAAAGTAGCAAGAGCCTAAGGATCACCATGGGCAACCCAGAGCCTGACGGAGCGACTGGGGGAGCCGAGCCACGGCGGCCCCTGCCCGCAACCCCCATCACCCCGGGGTTGGCGGCGCTGATCCGGCAGACGGAGCTGCAGAGGGAGCTGCTGGCAAGTCTGGGCCCGGGTGCCCGACCCAGGGGCCGCCCTATCCCAGTTCCGACAGATGGGAGAGAGGATGTGGTGACCGAGGACCCCGCTCCCCTGGAGCCCCTGGAGCCCCTCGAGCTTCCCTCGGAATGGATGGCACACGAGCGGGAGAGGATGGCCCACGAGCGCGAAATGATCCGGATGCAGATGGAGCTGGCCAAGATGCAGCTTGAGGCGGGGAAAACTCCCCCGACTGTCCCCTCCGCTCCTCCCCCTCCGTCGTGGGACCGCAAGGCGTTCCCCTACTACAAGCCAGGGCAGGATGTCCTGATGTTTTTCTACATTTTTGAAATGGCGTGCCAGGAGCAGCGGGTCCCCGACCACTTGCGGTTGTCCGCCCTGCGAACCCAGGTCAGTGGGGACCTGGCTGACCTCCTCGGGGCTCATCTGCGGAAGACCCCGGCAAGCTACGAGGCGTTCAAGGCAGCGGTCAGGCAACACTTCGCCCTCTCCGCTGAACATTGCCGGCGAAGATTTCGAGAGGGTAGACCTTCCCCTGGGACCACCCACGTGGCATGGGCAGCCCAGGTGATGCACGTCTGCGAGTCCTGGGTGGAGGCTTCCCGGGCCTCCACCCTGAAGGAAGTTGTCGAGCTGTTCGCCATGGAGCAGTTCTTCACCACCATCCCGAAGGAGCTGGCCGCTGTCGTGAGGGATCAGAAGCCCCGTACCTGTGAGGCGGCGGGGATCATGGCCGACGAGATGGGGCTATACCGGACGGCCCCATCCACCAAGGGAAGTTCCGCGGCCGTGGCCGAGAAGAACCCGGAGCCGGAAAAGGGCCTGCCCCGACGGCGCGGGGAGGCCCCTCGGATCAAGGGGAACCAAAACCCTCGGTCTGGGGCCTGCTTCCACTGTAGCGAAGTGGGACACCTGCGGCGGGATTGCCCCAAGCTCCAACCCAAGAACCGGGATGCCCGTCCCTCGCCGAAGAAAGTAGGACGCGTCGCGGGTGCTGCAGCCGCTCAGGACGACGACAGCGACGACGAGCGACGGTCGGTCCTCTCCCTCCATGCAAGCATCCCCGAGGACCGCGGTGCCAAGGAGGAACTCCAGGAGTGGAATTCCTACCATCCTGAACCCCGTGCATCGCTGTATCGCATCGCCTCCCCGGACCAGCTGAGATGGAGCCGCAAGCAATTCTGAATGCCCCGCACGGTCGTGTCGGACTGCGGCACCGGGTTCATGTCTAAACTATTCCAGAAGATGTGGGACCTGGGCGGGGGTTGACCATGTAACTTCGGTGCCTTACCACCACGAGACCAACGGACTGGTTGAACGCTTCAACCAGACTTTGGGGAAAATGATCCGGGCGTACGCTAGCCGTCACCCGGGAACTTGGGACCAAGCCCTACCCTACCTCCTCTTTGCCTACCGAGATGCTCCGCAGGAAAGCCTCGGGTTTTCCCCGAATGAACTGATGTTTGGCAGAGAACTACGGGGGCCCTTGGCTTTGTTGCGGGAGGAATGGGAGGGGGCTGCCGGCAGTTCGCCCGTGCCGGTTCACACTTTTCTGCGGCGACTACGGGACACCCTCCACAGCGTTCGAGAAGCCGCCCAACAGCATCTGAAAGCAGCCCAGCAGCGGCAAAAGGAGCTGTATGATAAAACCGCAGTAGCCCGGACTTTTGAGGTGGGTGATAAAGTGCTGGTTCTGCGTACCCTCAAAACGGACAAGCTGTGTCTTAAGTGGGAGGGTCCGGGGACTGTAGTTGAGAAACTTGGACCAGTCAACTACAAAATACTCTTTGCTGGGACTCCTGGAAAATGTAAAGTGTTTCATGTGAATATGTTGAAATTGTATGTGGACCGGGGTGCGGGACTGGGCTGTGTGAAGGAACATAATGATAAGGATTTCGCTGATGGGGATCTGTTGGGAGAATGGGGTGGTGGTGGGGGAATGGAAGAAATCTCACTGTCACCCGCCCTGTCCGAGGCTCAGCGGGAGCAAATGAAGCGGGTGCTGGATGAATTTGGGACCATGTTCTCAGACCTCCCCGGGCGGACCCCACTCATCCAGCACACCATTCAAACGGGTGACAGCCCCCCTCTGCAATCTCTGCCATACCGGGCGGTGGGACCCCATGCTCAAGTCATTGCTGAGGAGGTCAAAGCCATGCTAGACCTAGGGGTGATCGTCCCTAGTTCTAGCCCATGGTCCTCCCCAATTGTCCTGGTGGCCAAAAAGGATGGGGGGGTGCGGTTCTGTGTGGACTATCGGAAAATCAACAAGGTGACCGTCCCTGACCCCTACGCCATCCCCAACATGGATGTCTTGCTGGAGAAACTAGGGAGGGCCAAGTACATTACCACCCTAGACCTCACCAAGGGCTACTGGCAAGTTCCGCTGGACGCGGATGCTGCTCTCAAGTCTGCCTTTGTCACACACCTGGGTTTATTCCAGTTCACCACTCTTCCCTTCGGAGTCCGGAATGGTCCGGCAACCTTTCAGAGGCTGGTGAATGGAATGCTGAACGGGTTGGGAGAATTTGCCTGTGCCTATCTGGACGACATAGCTATCTTTAGCTCCACTTGGGAGCAGCATCTGCAGCATGTCCGGCAGGTCTTCCAGCGGATCCGGGATGCTGGGTTGACAGTGAAAGCAAAGAAGTGCCAGGTGGGGCTAGGGGAGGTTGAGTACCTTGGACATCGCGTCGGAGGGGGGAGCATCAAACCCATGGAAGCTAAGATCGAGTCGGTTCAGAAATGGCCCCAACCCGCAACCAAAAAACAGGTGCAGGCTTTTCTGGGACTTGCAGGGTACTATCGGAAGTTTGTGCCACACTTCAGTCAGCTAGCAGCTCCTCTGACTGATCTTTGTAAGAAGCGCCAACCGAACAGGGTCCAGTGGACCACGGCTTGCCAGACCGCTTTCGACGGGTTAAAAGCCTGCCTCACGGCAGCTCCCATTCTGCAAGCCCCAGACTTCGAATCCCCCTTCGTTCTACAGACGGATGCCTCTGAGGCCGGGATGGGGGCGGTGTTGTTACAGGAGAAAGTGGGAGAAGGGCTGCGCCCCATTGCATACCTGAGCAAGAAGCTCCTGCCCAGAGAACGTAGTCTTGCCACCATTGAGAAGGAGTGCCTGGCCGTGGTGTGGGCCATCACCAAGTTGCGCCCCTACCTCTGGGGGAGACGGTTCCGCCTGCAGACTGACCATTCCCCCCTGTGCTGGTTAGATAGAGTCAAGGGCAACAACCAAAAACTCCTACGGTGGAGTCTGGCGTTGCAAGACTTTGACTTCGAAATTGAGCACATCAAGGGTAAGGACAATGTCTTGGCTGATGCACTCTCCCGGGCTTTCTCAGGTGATGGGCAAGTCGATGGGAAATTGGGGTGTGGGACCCCAATGCCATCTTTTCCCCGGGGGGGAGATGTGGAGAAAGCCAACCTAAAACCCCTTTCTGACACACACACACTCACCAAGGAGGGGGAAAGGAGACCCAGGGGGGGGGAGACAGCCAGTCTCCACAGAGACCAAAGGGGACAAACAACATCTGCATAGAATCACCCCAGGGGGGAAGGCAGGAAGCATCCCCAGGTTCCTCAATGCTCTCGTATATCAGCCCCATCTACATAAGACTTGAATACCTTGCCAGAGCAGACACTTCGGCACCCATAAGAAAGGGCCATTCAACACCACAGGATGGGACCATTAAGCAAGTGGCTTCAAAGGGACCCCACCCCACAGGGGGAAGGTGGTAACCCACCTGATTGGCCGCCCACCTGAGGAGGGTGGCAACCCACCTGATTGGCCACCCACCTGAGGAGGGTGGCAACCCACCTGATTGGCCGCCCATCTGAGGAGGGTGGCCACCCACCTGATTGGCCACCCACCTGATTGCAGAGGGAGAGGGCTACCTGAAACCCAAGGTATAAAACACCCTGCGCAAGGGAACTGAGTTGTTGGACCTGATCAGCAATCTTGCCCCATGCTTGGGGTAAGGGACGAAGGGATCGGCAACCCCGGGTAGCAGCACCCGGCGTGCTCCACCAAGCTGAAATCACTGGCCGCTTGGGTTGACCGGACCCCCGGGAAACCAAGATGAAATCACTCACGAGCCGCTTGGGTAGACCGGACCTCCGCCGGGAACCCAGCTAGCCGCTTGGGTAGACCGGACCTCCACCGGGAACCCAGCTAGCAGCATGCAGTTGACCGGGCCTCTGCTGGAGCCCGAGCTGAACTAACTAGCTGAGAGCCCTGAAATCACGGTGTCCTTGAGACCTCTTGCTTGCTACTTTGTACCGTACTGATAAGCTGTATTGCTGGCGTGTGTCTGGGTTGGTGAAGGTAATTTTGTAAATAAACTTGTTTTATAAAAGATACTTTTGTGGCTATAAGTTATCCCTTCGTTCTGGGCTAAGGGTGATAGTCGCTGGGGGACCTCGGAGAAGGCCCGCCCCCAGGACTCGCTACCCCCTTAGTATTGAACCCGCGCAGAAGACCAGGTTGTCGGTCTTCCACTTGTATGTATTGATAATTGTATCCTGCGTCTCCTCTCTTGCAGTTTGAGGTGGCTTTTATTTGAAACAATAAAATCATTAGCAAACTAAATATCCAAAAGAGATAGCAGAAAGTGGCAGATCTGCAAATTTTACACATTTGGATCAAAAGTGGAATTCCACAATTTTCATACATATGAGTGAATTAAAGTATTGTGGAGGGTTTTGAACCCTCATTCGTGAGTTTTGTTCCAGGGGCTCTTCCAAGTTTGGGGAAGAGGTTTGGGAAGAGGTTTGGGGAAGAAGTTTCATATCAAGGTTCAGGGGCCTGCCTGTCGGCATATTCACGCAAGTACGTGCACGCGTGTGCACACATGCATATCCCTATTGTGGTTAATTTTTTCATAAATCATAAGAACTAGAGAATATAGGTGGTCCTGAGGGCCACTCGCATATAGTGTGAAACAGAAGTGGGGAGAGATTGATTTCCCCCATGTCGCTCTCCCTTTATGGCAGCACTGCTATGTTGAGAACATAAGAAGAGCTCTTCTGAATCAGGCTGAGGGTCCATTTGGTTCAGTCTCCTGTTTCTGACAGGGGCCTGCCAGATGTCTCCAGGAAGTCTATTGTTTATTATTTAATTATTTAAAAGATGTACACCCCACTTTTTCTTTTTTCAATGCTCATGGTGGCTTATGGCCTATTTAAAAACAAGCGACAATGGGTCCATCAGCAGCAGCCCTCCTACATGACATGTTCCCAGCATCTGATACCCAGAGGTATACCCGCTTCTGAATATGAAGGCTCAGTTTAGTTGCCAAAGCTAAAAGCTGTTGTAAGAACCATCTTCCATGAATCTGTCTAAGCCAGTGTTCTGCAACCTTGGGTCCCCAGATGTTTTTGGCCTTCAACTCCCAGCATGCCCCAGCCAGCATAGCTGCCTGAGGCATGCTGGGAGTTGTAGGCCAAAAACATCTGGGGACCCAAGGTTGCAGAACACTGGTCTAAGCCTTTTAAAAATACATTTAAGCTAGTAGTAACCACCACTTCTTGTGGCAATGAATTCCCTAAGTCAACTATGCATTGTGTGAAATAGGACTTCTTTTTGTCTGTTCTGTACCTACATTTCCATTGATTTTTTTTTTTAATAGATGACCCTAAATTCTAATATGATGAGAGAGGGAGAAAAATCTCTCTATCCATCCTCTCCATAGCAATGGGGACAGAGGTGATTTTTTTGGTGTGTGATTTCCCTTCCCCACTGGAGCCCCCTATGCCACATCCCATGCTGTTCTGGAGGGTCCCTCAACCCTCTAGAGGAGCAGATTTTTGAGGGTGTGGGGGACAGTTTGCAAGGGAGAGAGAGAATCACAGAAAATTGCCTCCCTCGCTATTCCTCTGATCGAAGCCTTTAGTGGATCAAAGAGCCTTCTATTAGTGGAGGGACATGAGTTGGATGCAACCCATCAACTAGTTTTGGTTTTTTTTGCCCTGTTGCACAACACTTTACATTTGCTTACATTGAATCTCATTTTGTTGCCTGTTCTTGGATGCCTCGGGGGAGTCCTTTACGGTCCACTTTGGATTTCATCATCCTGAACGATTTGACTTCTCTCCCCCCCCAAATTTGGCTGTCTCACTCAGTGGTGCAGCTCGGCCTGGACCTTGGGGTTGAAGTCCAAGGCCCCACAGTCTCAGGGGCCCCCAAATGATCACCCAAAGAGCAGCAGTTGATGGGAGGTATATTTACTTTAGAAATATATTATCCCTTTCTACAACACAATGATGCTTATTCGCAAATAAATGTGTTTGGCATCAGGGCAGCAGAAGCAAACTCCATCTTATTCCTGTAGTCATGATGGTGCTATGATTTAAGTGAGTTTAAAATGTGAAACTGCACATACTCAAAGTATTTATTCTTGTTGTTCTTCTCAAGGTGGCAAACAGTTTTTGTTTGTTCATTTGCTCTAACACAGTGTTCTCCAAACTTGGGTCCCCACTCCCCAGATGTTTTTGGCCTACAACTCCCAGCATGCCCCAGCCAGCGTAGGCCAAAAACATCTGGGGACCCAAGGTTGGAGAACACTGCTCTAACATATCAGGAAATGTAGAAGCTGTTGTAAAGCTTGGAATGGCAGGGAAGGGGGTTGGGTGGAAAAGAAGTGTTAGTTGTGTGCTTCACTGAAGTAATACAGATGGGCATCTAAAACGGACCTCCAGTAAGACCATTCAGTCCAGAGTTTAACATTACCTAGCCGATGCAATGATCCCGCTCCTCACCGCAGTTTTCAGTTCATTTCTGAATGGCAACAAAGCAAACCCTAAGAGAACCTCTTACATACTGTGTTATTACTTTTTATTGTGTATATAGCACCATCAATGTACATATAGCTCTTTGCAGAATTTCATCGGGGAGGGGGGGAGGTCCCTGCTCTAAGGAATTTATAAGCTAAATTCTAACAGCAGTGAAGAGAACAAAAGGAGGGGAAGAGATTGGTTTACTTCCATGATTGCAAGAATATTTTATGCTCACTCTTGAAGTCTGATGCAAGTTAGAAGGTGCTGACGGTGAGAAAAGACAAATAATAATCCTTGAATCAATAATGACAGCTCTTTCCAAGCTGTCATTCAACCCATCTATGAGCTTCAACATAATTACATGGTCTGCCAACCTTTTTCAGCTCCTAAAGCTTACAGAGTTTGTCTGGACAGTAAAACTGTCATTTCCCTCCTAAATGCTTAAAAATTGGGCAGTGTCTCAGAAGAATGGAATTTTTTATGACATTGTATTAATAATATTCTGTTAAGGCCAAAAAAGAAAAAAGAGCCAACTGAAATAACTTGTGTTTGGGATCCGGTCATTGTAGAGGAGCATGAGTGCAGTTGAAATGGTGTGTGTGTGCGTGCGCGGTTGTGCTATGCTGGTTCAATAGCCAGCTACCCCCTCAGGCAGCCTAGCTCAGCAAAACCCAGACGTACCTGGAATCCAGTGTATTAAACGGCTCTGTTGCTATGCAAAATCTTCTGAGAAGACTCTCATAAATGAAAAGGAAACTTGCTGTTTTTAAGCATATTCAGTGGTGTGGTGGAGCCAGGGCTCACAGGGATGCAGCATAGGTACCGGTACGTTTTTATTAGCAGAGACGCTGTCATCATCTGCCACCCCCATCAGAATTCCTTGTTCCCCCTCAGTTTAGCTGTAAATCCTCACAGTAGCTGTGTGTGTGTGTGTGTGTGTGTGAGTGATTTTTCCCAGCAACACTATATTGTTCCCTGTTGTAATGCGAAATATTTTGAGGTGCCTTGGTCTTGAATGGGCAATTAAGGCCTATTAGCTTTACAGAAGAACTGCTCCTGGTGGAGATGAAAACTGCTAGATTTGGACCAACACTTCTGCCTGAATGTTTGGACTCGCCTTGGGGACGGTCATTGTGAGCACCTGCACTTCAAAATTCACCACTACACCATGAGCATATGTGTAGATGAAATACAGGAACATAGAAAGCTGCCTTGCACTGAGTCAGACCATCTAGCCCAGTATTGTCAACACTGAGTGGCAGCGGCTGTCTGGGGTTTCAAGAGCAGGGATTTTTCCAGCCCTATCTGGAGAAGCCAGGGATCGAACCTTGGGAACTTCTGCATGCAAAGCAGGGGCTCTACCACTGAGCTATGCCCTTTCCTAATATGTTGATGGTTAGGCAAGCTTCACAATGTACCCTGAATGCACTAATTCTTTCTTATCTACTACTGTCTAAGAAACAAGGAATGGGCTAGTGCAGTGTTCTCCAACGTTGGGCCCCCAGATGTTTTTTGGCCTACAACTCCCAGCATGCCCCATACGCTTGCTGGGGCATGCTGGGAGTTGTAGGCCAAAAACATCTGGGGGCCCAACGTTGGAGAACACTGGGCTAGTGTTTATTTGCCATTATTATATATCCTGTCAATATCACTGGCTTTTGCATGGAAACCCTTGCTGCCCCACCACATGGATTAGAGTCACAGCAGATGTGGGCTGGTAAGAAGGCACCACTGCTCTGCAAGGCTGGAAATGGTGGAGTGAATGATTGGCTGAAGTACTGGGGAAGGTTCTTCTGTCACCCATGCATCTCAGTGCTTTAAGTGAGCAGCTACAGTGGCTCTGGGAACTGGCTTCCTAGGATTACCACCCTGCATACAGAAAGGGAACTCTGGGGTACAAATAGACAGAGGGAAGCACTGCAGTTCCTCCATCTGCCTGCCCATGTCATCTGAGCGTGGGCCAGTGCAGCTACATACTCAGAGTTCAGTGTGATTAAAGGGCCAGGCTAGATATTATGCGGCAGATGCATGTAACAGCCACCCTTTCATTTATGTTATAATGAAAAGCTGCTGCGGGAGATTGTAAATTTGATTAAAGGAAGGAGAGGGACTTCTGAACCTTTTCTTTGTGGGCTATTTTCTCAATGAAAATAGACTTCCCAGAGCTGTGTGAGGAGACTGTTACACATGTCTGGTATGTAAGATATAGTTTGGCTTGAAGATACAGGCGTGTCACATTACTAAATTACAAAATTAATATAGAATACAGTTATGGAATACAGTCATTACAATCATGTAATATGAATATGATGATGATGATGATGATGATGATGATCATGATGATGATCATGATGATGATCATGATGATACACTCCTAGATTTTTAAAAATAGTTGTAGGGCACATAGATTTTTGAAACATGCAATGAGAGGTACGCAGTTTAATAAATATTGTTCCATCTGTTCAGCACTTCTGATGTGTTTCCTGTCTGCTTTTTAGTGCTTCTGCTTCATTCTGCTGTGCTTTCTAATGTTTTGCATCTAGTGAAGTCTCAATGCATACAAGATAACCCAGTATGAATGTTCTTAGGCTGATAATTTCAGAATTTGGCAGTTTGCTTTCTACCCTTCAGGTGAAAAAGGGCATAGAATAATAACTGTGATTCCTGATCCATATAAAATTGTGAAGTATTACACAAGCCATGACTAAGCAAACATACACTCCTTTCTTTGCAAGTGCTAATTTTTGTCAGAGGTCCACATAATAAGTGAAAATGGAGTTATTCATTTGAACTGACATTTGTTTGGAAGCTGAAAACTTTTTTTTAAAAGTAAAAACAAGGAAACGAGGGTAAAAGCAGCTATAAAAATGAACTATGTAACTTAGGACACATGATAACCGCAAATGCATGTAACTAAACCCCAGTCACCATTTCCTGTATGGGAAAACAGCTTTAGGAAGAGGCAATCTGGGGTGGAGAAGCTGGGGGAGGGGAGATGTTTAACCATTCTTTCCACTTGTCCCTTTTCAACTGAATATCCGCTGCTTTTCGTTCTGTTCATTAACATGTTTGCACATGTTTTTGATGGTAAATGTGTCTGGAATCTTGGGAAGGGAGTGGTTTGAAGGAGAGTTGCCACTTCTCCCCTTCAAAAGCCCCTTCCCAAAGATGCTTTTTTCTACAAGAATTAGCTTCATGAGCTGCCAGATTCTGCCCTCTCTCTCCCATTCCAAAACCAATAGCTGGCAAACTTACATATTGCTGCGACCACTAAATATTGTTATCCTTGGTGTCAGCGATATTTGGTTCCCTCAAGCACACACGAATCCTTTGTTATTCCTTATATTTCTTATATTATTGATGTATCCCTTATCTGGGAAAACTGTTTCTCCCTGCTGATTCTTTGGGCTTTCCCTGGGTGCTTGACAGTACTTGGCAGCTCTTTGAGACTACCAGGTATCTTGGTGCCCCTCTTGGTGCTCGAGGGTGCTTCACGGCTCATTGTGGCTGACCGGGGGAAGTCGCCGTGGGGGTATGCAGATGGATCCCATTGAGGTAAATGTAAATGAAGGTTGATGCAAATGACTGCTCAGAGCTGAGCTGCTTTTGCCCTAGGCAGAAGCCTTGATGGCCATGCAGGGTGGGGGTGGGTGGGGGTGTACTTGGCTGGGCTTTCTTGCCATAATTTTTAATAACATCCTTCCTCCTTGGATGATATTTACAAGTACCCCCTTTCATCCTCACAATAACCCTGTGTGGTGGGCTGGAGAGAGGGATTGGTCCAAGGTCACTCAATGAACTTTGCCTCTGTGAGCTAACACTCAAGCCCAGGGGTGGGCAATATGTGGCCCTCCAGATGTTTTGGCCTACAACTCCCATTGGCCCTGGCCAGCATAGCCAATGGTGAGGGATGATGGAAGTCGTAAGCCAAAATATCTGGAGGGCCACAATTTGCCTGCCCCTGCTCTGCCCAGTACACTGCATTAGCTGACTTCACACTGTCTTGTCACACTGGATCCAAAGCTAAACTCAGATCTTTTTACTGTTTGCTCCCCAAATCCTTTAATTTTGGCCCCATCATCTTCCATAATTGAGAGAGAGAGAGAGAGAGAGAGAGAGAGAGAGAGATACTTTATTTAAAATTAGTCCACAAATCATTTACAACACACAAAAATTAACATTAAATGGCTGTAATAAAAGATCGGCATTTACAAGCATCTTTGGTCTCATTTTTAGGGCTCTATTTAAAAACAATATAACCTTTGGGGTAATATTAACATTACACCTCTCAAAACATATTAACAGTAATGACACATCTGAGTGACTGGGGTAGGACATCAGGATTTTGCTCTAGCCCCCTGTTAAAAATTACAATAAAATACCACACATACCAGTGTTTCAGTATCCCTAGAATCGCACAGGCAGAGTCTTAAAGCAATGGGTTCCTCCATATCGGCCTTCCAACAGCCGAGGCTGCATCCCATTAAACCTCACTAATGTGGAAGCCATACAATATTGTGGGATCATCAAATTCTCTAAATCACTGTTCTCCAACCTTGGGTCCCCAGATGTTTTTGGCCTACAACTCCCAGCATGCCCCAGCCAGCGTAGCTGGGAGTTGTAGGCCAAAAACATTTGGGGACCCAAGGTTGGAGAACACTGCAGTAGAAGCAATGCAGTCAGTCCTTGTTACACTGCCCTTCCACACACTAATAACCAGGGCCTCCAATAAGATGTCAAATATATTGATGGTGTTAAGAGATTCTCGATCTTCATTGTGAAGTATAGAGACCTACATTCAAAAGTATTCACAAGTACCTGGAAAAGGGGTTTTCAGTTTTGGCTCTTCATCTTATCCGCTTGCTGCTACAATTTTACATTCTTTTCTCCCGGCACCAGTATCACAGGTTCAGAAGACACTCATACATAACCCTAATGATAACAGAAGAGGAAGATGGTCACTAATCAATCTATCACTGATTCTAAAATTATCTACGTGTTTAGATTTAACTGAGATTTTGAGAGTCCTGTGAATAACTATATGCAAATGAATACCTTTCAAGCTCTGATAGATTACATTGCACACCAAATATATTTACCCGCCATAAATATGACAGGAGGCATTTGGTATTTATATATGTCAGCAAGTCCTTTTTATTTATTTACTTACTTGTTACATTCACACCCTGCCTTTTCATTAAAAATGCCCAAGGCGGCATTTCTTGGCATTGGACATATTTCAGCATAAACTGGCTTGCACTATGGTACTTAATGGAATCTGCTTAGACTTAGAGATAATCTGTCATTCAAGGAGCTGGGTATTTATCTAGTTAGTACATTTCCAAATAGATGTGAAAATTTTGGAACATGGTAGGCATGCCTTGTGGAAACATCCTCAATCGAGCAGAACCCAAAGAGCAGCAACAGAGAATAAGAGTTATTCTTCTGAGACCATATGTTAAAATTTAAAAGTAAAGCCTTGCTTGATTAGTGGAAACAGAACATCTAGTTTCCGTTGTATTTGCTTCATAATAGAAGGACCCCCAAATGTGCCATTTGTACATTAGCAAAATAATGTACATGCTGGAGACAGGAATCAACCCATACACCTGCTTCCCTGTGCCACGTTTCAGTGAACAAGTGCTTTGGGGCATCTGCAGAGTGTATTTTCTCCCCACTGAGTAATCATACCAAACCTGAGGGCTTTCTGACAGTGCTGCCTCCAAGATTTTGGGGTTCTCCAGCAAGGCCCCCTTAATCTGGAAGGGGAGGTGCATGCAAAACTTTGATTTTTCTGAGTGTCCCAGGAAGAGCAAGAGTGGCAGCACTGTTAGGGCAGTGGAGCCCTGCCTTGTCATGGGACTGCATCAGATGCCCAACATCATCACCTAATTCGAGAGCCAGCCCTACTTCCTGATCATAAGGCATGGTTTCAAGGTAGCATGGAAAGTAGAAACTAGCCATGTTTTTTCTAAATGCCACTAGGTTGGGCATTAATGGCAAACTATGGTAGTAGGGACACGGATGGATGTTTTAGCCAGTTGTCTGTGTATAGCTGCAACACTATGGAAAAATGGTATGCATTATACAGCATTTAAGGTCCTGTGGGCAGTGCTCTATTTCCAGGGAAAAGAAAAGAAAAGAAAAAAATGGAGAATGGAGAGGAGGAGGAGGAGGAGGAGGAGGAGGAGGATTATGTAAGCTGCTTTGGGTTCCTTGCAGGAATACATATAGGGCTTCTGGTCGGATCAAAGGGCCTGTCACCCTATACTTGAGGCCTGTCACCCTTTCATTCATTCTCTCATATATATATATATATATATATATATATATATATTCTCTCATATATATATATGAGAGAATGAATGAAAGGGTGACAGGCCTCAAGTATAATTGCCCTTTGATCCAGAAGCCCTTCCTTCCCCCTAATTCCTGATGTGTGGGGACTTTCTGTAGCTACTCAGTGGTGCAAGGAATGCTCAAAGATAGTTCCATTTATTCTATATCTGCTCCAGGTTTCAGGCCTGACACTGAAAAAGCACAACAGAGATGAGCTATGGAGGGGCCCTGGCACAGATTATACCTGTATGGGCACACCCAAATTGTCTGATATATGGACATTCGTATGAAAATCTGTTTACATAGTTACATTGACATGGGAAGCAGGAGATTCAAATAATCACAAAATTCAAGATAATTGTGGTTCAAATAATAATTTGCTTTCATTTCTGTGTTCTGGTTAGCTGTTGATAATAACCCTTAACTTTTGGCATAAACTAACACTGGGCACTTGTACTCTTTCTCCAGCTCTGCTCCCCTAACCCTTCATTTTGACAAGTCAGTTTAGCAACTCTGAAGTTGCCAAGTAGCTGCCAAGTATTATCTATCTGGCATAGACCCTAAACATTGATTTGTGACTTCAACTTCTACCTGTCTCCAGCTGGCATTTTTTTAAATAACCCATTTCACAAGTACATAAAAAGATCACATCTTATTTTCCAAGCATGTTTAAGTATTTTAATCATAAGCACATTGCAGCCATGAAGTTAGGGATTGGAAACTAGAGGCCTCGGGGTCAAACCTGCTCTCCCAGCCAAACACCAGCCGGTCTCACAGTAGCTAATGCAGAATCAAGAAAGGGTGGAATGACTGAACCAACATGAGATGCTAGCAGTTCACTTTGGGGGATGGGGAGAGAAGCCTTGTCCTGCAAACCTCTCTCCCTCCCTGAAAGTGGCTCTTCTGTAAAATTAGTTGCTAACCAGAGCACGAAGAGCAGATCAGAGGATGTAAATGAGAGGCTGAAAGTTTCATTTGCAATTCATAAATATATTGGAAATCATCTCTATACTTTTCAGTGATACATACCAGGGATGGGGACTCGGACTCGAGGACTCGACTCGTGAGTCGGACTGAGTCCCCCCTCTGACTCGACTCGGACTCGAGTCCCAATATTTTTAATGGGACTCAAGACTCGACTCGGGACTCGAGACCAAGGACTCATCAACATCCCTGCTTGATGCCACCTGCAGGTGCTGTCTGGACCTAGTTGCAGTAACAATCCAAGTTTATTTTTTTAAATCATTTTACTAATGTAACCTTTCAGGCATTTTGGGTTTGGCTGCCTCTGCCTGCCTGTTTGGGGTTCCCTGCCTCCTCTGCCTGCCTGGTCTCTTCTTAACCAGTTCCACAGTTTGAATTGTCCAAGACAAAGGCCTCTGCCTGCCTGTTTTGGGGTTCCCTGCCTGGTTATTTTGGGTTTGTCTGCCTGGTCTGTTCTTGTCAAAATCAGTGGCAGAGTTTTGAGATAAAAAGGCACACTTGTGCCTAGAATTTATTTAAGCCACACATCTGAAGTAGCCTTATTTTGTTGGGGAAAAACCCCATTGATTTTAATAGGGACTCGTGGAGTCAGCTTTGGGAGTGACTCGGGACTCGGGACTCGTGAGTCACCATTTTGGACCAAGGACTTGGACTCGGACTCGAGACTCGGGTCCAAAGACTCGTGACTCGACTCGACTCGTGACTCGAGACCAAGGACTCTTCAACATCCCTGATACATACATGTCTTTCTGTGCGGTTGTACAGCTGAGCACTTGTTTGGTCAGTACAGTAAGGCTTCAGTTCCAAATGGTTAACAAAGCTGAGGGATTTTGCACTATTTGATAACCCCTAATACTGTGATAGTGCCAGAGCAAGAGATTACTTACTCCAGGTTTTGGAGAGCCCTTGGACACAACACCCTCAGAGGGCCCCTCCCTCAGCGAGTCTACCTTCTTACCAGTATTGTCACCAAGTCCTCCTGCTGCTGCTGCTTGCTTGCCAGACAGACAGGGCACCAGTGGCAGGAGCATCTTCTGCACCACCACTATTGTCCGGGCCAGAATGAGAGGAGGGTGAACAAGCAGGTTGCAGTGGTGAAGAAGAGAATCAGGTCCAGGGAGCTCTTGTCAGAAGGCCCCCTGCTGGGGTGTGGGCCCTCGGCAAGTGTCCAGCCATGCCTACCCTTGACGCTGGCCTGTCTTGGGACCAGTTCAGTCATGGCATTTTTGTGGTAGATGGATCATGTGAGCAGGGCTTATTTGCATAGGCATCTATGCCCATAGTCTGTCGTTCACCTTCTAGATCTAAATGCAGGGGCAGTAATGGAGACAGGTGCTCATATGTGTTCAACCTGTATGCTGGGACTTTGAGCAATGTCTGGTAAATTAAACCCCTTTCAGAATGGCAGCACACTGTGTGTTTTTGGGTGGCACATTAGTGCAACTCGTAAATCTGTTGAACGCTTGAGTGGTTTCAAAACATCTTGGCAGAAATGCACAGACATACATCAGTTGCTGCTTATGTATGTGATGGTTCTGATTCAATTGTGATCAGAGAGCCAGTGTGGCGTAGTGGTGAGAGTGTTGGACTGGGACTCGGGAGATCTGGGTTCTAGTCCCCGCTCGGCCATGAAACTCACTGGGTGACTTTGGGCCAGTCACTGACTCTCAGCCTAACCTACCTTGCAGGGTTGTTGTGAGTATAAAATGGAGAGGAGGAGGAAGATTATGTAAGCCACATCGGGTTCCTTGCAGGAAAAAAGGCGGGGTATAAATATAATAAATAAATAAACAAACAAATAGTTTCTAGAGGCATGAAGAAGTTTCAGACCTTCTGTAGCCAAAGATGTTACTCCCCAGATTCCTATCTCTGACCAGTGTAATGCTGCTGAATTCTTCATATACTGTTTGAGATAACTCATTGGGCTGGCAAGTGTCTCTGCTCATCATGCTGTCTCCCACACTTGGACACATCAGCTTAGAATTATTTTGCTAGCTAGTAGACTGTGTAGATGAGGTTATTGCTATGTCTTGTCTGCTTACTATGGTGCAAATAGCTTTCATCCTAAAGGATCCCAGAACTCTTCACAGTGATTCTGATCCTAAATGATACAGGGTATTTATGCCTTTGAGATAAATGGGCATAGAAGCCTGCTAGCAACTCCTAAGCAACTTTGTATGAATCATATGTGCAGAACGTGTTCCATCATTAAAGCAGAGCTCTCTCCTAAGGCAAAATATCCCAACCTCCAGCCAAATATATCTTGGCAAAATGCGATCAACCAAAGCACTGGATTATACATCTCTAAGAAGTGCACTTCACTTGCATACTTACTACAGACAGTTACTTGTAAGCAGAAGAAATGGGCAAGCAGGCCCGTGCTATGATTGAGAGCACGGTTGTAAGGCAAACTTGAGATCAAGTCTGTGGGAGATCTGTGATTAGGATCTCTTGTGATGTTTAAAAAGGTTAATAATAGCCGGGGGGGGGGCGGGGTTGGCAGGGGGAATCTAACCCTTCCATCCCGCACGATTTCTCCTTTCCCTCCCAGCTGTGATTTGCATGCGGAGGGGAGGGGGAGAGGGGAACATATAGGTCTCATTACGGGTTTGCACTGTGGTGAAAAATCTACAGATATTGGGAACCTGTAAGTTTTCCCCTGTGAAGCAAATAGCAGCTCCAGGGAGATTTTTATTGGGAAAATGGTGCATAGGAAAGGGGGTTAGCCTTCCCTCCCTCATTGCCACAGTCTAGACTTGATTCCACCCCCCAGCTGCTATTATTTTTTTTTTAAACCACAGAAGATCTTAATTACAGAACTCCTGTGTCATGTTTAGTTGTGCCCAAACATCACTCACTGCCTATAGAATAGGCCAAATGAGTTTTCCTGGTAAACTGTATTAGTAAATCTAATTAAGGCATTATCTTTTCTGCCTTCTGATACCTTTCTCTGGAAGCATTTGTTCTGTAATAATGGCAAAGAAAGAACAGTGCACTGATTGGAGTCCAGTTCCAATTGATACAGGATTATAGAGCCGTGGGAGCAAATCTATAGTGTCTGGCTTTTTTCTGCATTCTATCATAAAGCCTGGAAATCATAAAATCAAGATAATGTGTCCCATTGGTATGATATTTGGCAGGGTGGCCAGATGGCCGGCCAGGTGGGCGATTAATAAATATAATAAATAAATAAATAAATTGAGAATCTACCTGTTAAGGGATATAATGTCATAAAATTCTGATGAAGAATGGATGAGCTTTAGCAGTTTAAGAAGTTTACACTGAAAGGCAGGCTATTTTTGTAGCCATCTTTTTGTTCATCCAAAACATGCCTTAAACTTCTCCTTTGTGCACTTTAGATACGGTAATCAAGGATATTGCAAGGGTATGCCAGTATGTTGCCAATAGCCCCATTCTCCATCAACTCACATTTTATTAATCACAAGTATCTTGCTTGCAACTTAAATGGTCAAATATGTGTTTGTTGGACATGTTTCAATCTTGTGGGCTTCAGCAACCATAATTCTTGTTGGTAATGAAAGATCCATCAGCCATACAGCAGGTGCTATTTTTATAGCACATTTGTGCCAGGTCTTAGAGTCCCTCAGTAGTTGGCAGTGCTATTGCATTGCAAGGGGAACTGGGAAAGTAGCAAGTTTCTGACTGGTAGAATGTATTGTCACTAGAAGAATTCAGAGACATCCCCATTCAGAGACATTATGTCTCCCAACTCACACATTTCTAAAGAAATACTTACACTATTTTCATCACTTATATGGCAGCTTTCATTTCAGCACTTTCAACAAATCTTCTTTTCCAGCTTACAGATATATAACGTACAGAGCACATTATCCTAGAAGCGGGGGCAGGTGGGGAGGTCTTTTACAGCAATGCTCTTAAGGTGAAGACAGACAGACATTCTAAAATGTGATGGTAGCAATCTGAACACACACTTGATGCATTCCAAGACATTTGTTTTCAGGGCAGCAGTTGTGTGTTCAAATCGTTTCCACCACACTTAAAATATTACATCTCTCTTCACCTCTACACCATGTATACAAGATCACATATAGTTTTATGTTTCATGCTAATTAAGACCAAGTATCCACTACCTTCAGGTTTCACAGTCACTAACAAATCCTCACAGAGCACAGAAATCTACACCTTTGCCACTCTATAGTTACCTTGATTGTGAAAATGATAAAATGATTAAAAGATGCTTGCAAATAACTTTTGAACACAGCATATCACTTATGCTCAACACACTGTAAGGAACTGGACTAAAAAGCCTCTTGTAATTCTGGTCAAGATAATAAATAAATCTTCAAAAGAAGCCAAATTTATTAGTCTACGATGCAACCAAAGGCAGTTTTCTCCACTATTATCCTTCTCCTATTGGTTTTGATCTTTGTTCATCCTCTAAATGTCAAGCCACAAATGGCTAGAGCACCTTTTTTGGTTGACAAATGGAATACAATATAAAAACCAGACTGAATATTTACCAATGGAGATTATTTGCAAATATAGCACAGCTGAAAAATCTGTTTGAACATCATTGTTTATATAGTATTCCTCTTACCCACTCCCCTCCAAGTTCCTCTGTTCATATGCAATATCTCTGATTAAGTGGTGGAAGAAGGTTTTTGCATGTATAGTATTCAGATATAAATTTGCCTAGCTGTTCAAGTAGAAAAAAATCAATATAAAAAACAATGCTGTCCAGATCCATCTAAGTAAACACTTTTGTAGCATGTAAATGGTCAATCCAAACAGTTCAGATTAGGATTCTGGCTCAGCTTCAGAATTAAATGAACCCTGGTTTATTTTCCATAAACTGGGCTCAGCATAGCATCCACTGACTTCCAGTCCATTTGGATGCCATTGTTTTGACAGAGTCCGAAATGGATGGAGCTAGTGCACCATCTAGTCATGTCATGAATACCTTTCAGCTTGTACAACCTGAGGACATGGACAAACTACTTGGAGGCCTGAGGCCTGCTACTTGCTCTTTAGATCCTTGTTCATCCTGGCTTGTGAAATCTGCCAGAGTTGGGCTGGGTAGCTGGACCTCTAAGGTGGTCAATCCTTCTTTTAGGGATGGTGAGGTCCCTGCAGCTTTGATGGAAGCAGTGGTGAGACCCTTGTTTTTTAAAAAAGAAATTAGATCCTATGGTTTTGGATAACTACTGCCCAGTGTCAATAGCCTTGCAACTCCTAGCAACATTGGATGATACTGATTATTTAGATTCATGCCAATCATGGATCTCGCCTAGACTACTGTAATGCGCTCCTCTCGCCTAGACTACTGTAATGCGCTCTACGTGGGGTTACCCTTGAAGACGGTTCAGAAGCTACAGCTGGTACAGAACGCGGCGGCTCGCCTGGTTAAAGGCAGCCGCCGGCGGGACCACATCACACCAATGCTCAAGGAGCTGCACTGGCTACCAGTTGCTTGCCGAGCCGAATTCAAGGTGTTGGTTTTGACCTTTAAAACCCTATACGGCTCCGGTCCAGTCTAGTCTATCTCAAGGAGCATCTCCAGCAACACCAAGTGGGCCGCTCAACAAGATCTGCCACAGACGGCCTTCTCCTTGTCCCTTCAGCCAGAGCAGCTAGACTTGTGGGGACGAGGAAGAGGGCCTTTTCTGTGGCGGCCCCCGTACTGTGGAATTCTCTCCCGAGTGACCTCCGCCATGCCCCCTCTCTGCTGAGCTTCCGCCGTTCATTAAAAACCTGGCTGTTCAGGCGGGAATATGGGGTGGGTTAAGATTTTTAAAAAAATTATAATGTTTTAAATGTATTTTATCTTGTTTTTAGCCTATGTACATCGCCCAGGGTGGCTGGTTGCCAGCCAGATGGGCGATTAATAAATGTAAATAAATAATAAATAAATAATAATAAATAATAATAAATAAATCAGGTTCAGACCTGGTGATGGGATGGAAACAGCTTTGGTCACCCTGGTTGATGACTTATGCTGGTTAATGAATGGGGGGGAGTGCAAGTGCAACCCTGTTACTTCTTCTGGATCTCTCAGTGAATTTCAATACCATTGACCGTGGTATTCTTTTTATTTATTTATTTATTTATTTATTACATTTATACCCCACCTTTTTTCCTGCAAGGAACCCAAGGCGGCTTACATAATCCTCCTCCTCCTCTCCATTTTATCCTCACAACAGCCCTGTGAGGTAGGTTAGGCTGAGAGGCAGTGACTGGCCCAAAGTCACCCAGTGAGTTTCATGGCCGAGCGGGGACTAGAACCCGGATCTCCTGAGTCCCAGTCCAACACTCTCACCACTACGCCACACTGGCTCTCAAAAATATTTTAATACCAATTTTTAAATCTGGGTTACTCAATAGTTAATTTAGCATGAGAAAATGTAACTGATGTGACATTATACGCCACACATCTTTAAATAGTAACTGGGAGGAACCCTATCCATCTGTGCTGAGCACCTAATGCCATCCATTTAGAGAGAGAATCCAGATAAGAAGATTCCAAAACTGACCAAGGAAGAAAATCTGATCTAAGTGGAAAAGACCAGAATTTAGTACAAATAGGCCCGTTGATATAGAGCAAGATCTGGAAAGCAAAATGCACCTTCATTAATTGGAAGCTGCATCCTTTCCAAGGATATTTGTGGCAGGGAGGTCCCGCCCCAAATTTACGAAGCAGAGCACTGAGTGTGGGGGTTAAAGGAAGATTCAACTGCCATTCTGGTCGACATATGTACGTGGGAAGGAAGGGGGGCCTTCTTGTCCTTTGCTTTAGGCAGAGAAATGTCTGGGGCTTGGCTAGCACTGGTGTCCCATTAATTAGAGACTTTGTGGAAAGCGGGGATGGGGGGGTATGTGGGTTTTGCAAATTCCCCCTTTCTTCTACGTCCCTGCGTGTCACCTTCCACAGTGCTATAGGATCACCCAACACTCAGGAACAGATTTAAGGGAAATCAGGGGGCTCTAAAGGGAAGGCAGAATCTTACAGATTTCATAGATCATAGAGTTGGAAGGAGCCTACAAGGCTATGGAGTCCAACCCCCTGCTCAATGCAGGAAACTAGAGGAGGGGGCCTCCCATCCAAGTAACAACCAGGCTTGACCCTGCTTAGCTTTCCACGCTCAGACAAGCTGAGCCAGCATGAGCCACAGGCCTGTAGATCAATTCCCCCACACAGCTAAAGCATCACGCTTTCTGTCAGTGGGCACACTTGGAAATGAGCCATAAATTTTGTACACATTGTTTGACAAAGTGATGCCCTTAAAAAGAAACAGGGTATGGAAACAGGGAATTATTACTCTAATCACCAATGTGTCTGGTGAATAATTATTCCAAGTTAGATCCACATACTAGACATTCATAGTTTCTCCAATGTCTATTCATTTAACCAACACCCCCCCAACCCTATATGCATTTCAATGATTTCTCTTCTGTGCAAATTATTTCATTTGCACACTAAAGTGCATTTCCACGATGTGTGTGAGACACATAGCTACACACTGGATCATTCATCTGGGTTGGGTTTAGGAAGCATGGTGTTAAAGTGGTTCTGGTTTTTCCTAAAGAGTAGTCTCAGAAGCTGGTGCTGGGGGACTTCTCTTCCACCCCATGGCTATTCTCCTGTGGGGCGCCATAAGGTTCCATCCTGTCCCCCATGCTTTTTAATGTCTACATGGAACCGCTGGTGGAAACTGGGCTGAAGTGTCATCAGTATGCGGAAAAGTCTCAGCTTGTTCACCCTCATCCATCACAAAACAACTGTTCAGGGAGGCTGAACTCCTGAACCAGTGTTTGAAGGCTGTTTTAGGGTGGAGGAGGGTGAACAAGCTGAGACAATCCAGACAAGACAGAGGTACTATGGGTTGGGAAACCAAATACTCCAGATGGAGGTTTTCAACTGGTGTTAGATGGGGTTGCACTCAGGGTGGATTTGGTTTAAATCAGTTTGATTTAAATCATTATTTAAATCATGATTTAAAACACTACTCAGAAATGCCCGATTTAATCAAGCAATTTCCCCCTGCCCGAGAAAGTGCACTTGTCCTTGCTATAACCTTAATATATACTTTACACAACTCAGAGTTACCAAAGATCACTGAAACAGAAGGCACTGGAAGGTGAACAATCTCCAGTTGAACAGGTTAATCATGACTATATGGAGGATTTTCTTACCTTACTCTATTAGGACAATTGACACACCAACTCCAGACAGACACTGAAACTATATTTAACTAAAACAACACTGTATCATGGATTTTTGTTTCTTCAACAGTAAAGAGATAATAAGAACAAGCATGTGTTTTTTAGTTTTTTGAAAATTTAGTTAAACATTTCAGGTTTTTCTGGATATTTTGAGATCATGGTTATTTGTAAATGATTTTTGTTTAAAGAAAGACACAAAAATTAAATATACTGTGTCAGCCAGGTCAACATGAGAAACTTAACATTTAGACTTATTCAGCCAACTCAATAGTCTTCATCTTCTTTTTCCCGTCTGTTCATAATCTGGAAAAGAAAAACAAGCTTTCCTGCTCGCTCAGATCCCAAACAATTTCTCAGTTTACAATGAACTAGTCCAAAGGAAGAAAACATTCTTTCTACACCAGCAGAAGATGCTTCTGCTGTTAAAAGCTGGATTATCACTTCAACAGTCTCTGACTCCAAGTACTTAAGTGACTTCCACCAGTTCACTGCTGTAACTTTTTGTAAAACTTCATCATCAACCATATATTTCTTGACTGAGTCCTAGACTGCATTGAGCCGGGGATTCCTGCATTGAGCAGAGTGTTGGACTCAATGGCCTTATAGGTCCCTTCCAACTCTACTATACTATGATTCTATGACTGAGTACTTGGGGAGATAGAAAGATTAATCTGATTAATCCATACAGAAGCCTATGGAACCCCATAAAATTGAGGCCCCAATCCAAGACTCTATTTACAAAACTCTTTTGAAAAGGTTATATAAATACATTGTCTGATAATAATTAGTGTGTCTAATCTCTATCCCATAATGAGATCTTTGAACTATAGCACATTTTAAATTAAAACAATGATCATGTAGGGCTTCGTTTAAAGCATTTTATAAAAATCTGATTTAAATTTTAAAAATCCAATTTAAATTTAAAAAGAATCCTATTTTTTTATTCTTCTAAAAAATCATTGATTTTTATCCACCTTGGTAGCACTCCCAAGACCAAGTGTGTAGTTTAGGAGTCTTCCTGGACTCTGCACTACCTGGGGAAGCTCAGGTGACTGTGATGTCCAGGAATGTTTTTTTCCAGCTTAGATTGCTATGCCACCTGCAGCCCTGTCTGGAGAGGATGGTCCTTGCCTTGGTTATCCATGCATGAGTGACATGCAGGCTGAACTACTCTAATGTTCTGTATGTGGGGCTGCCTTTGAAGATGGTTTGGAAACTTCAGCTGGTACAGAATGCAACAGCCTGAGTGTTGGTGAGGCAGTCAGATCATATAATACCTCTACTTCACCAGCTGCACTGGTTACCAGTGCGTTTCTGAGCCCAATTTAAAGTGCTGGTTTTGACCTTTAAAGCCTTAAATAGTTTGGGACCAAAGTAATAGAAAGACGTGCTTTCGCCCATATCTGCCTGCCTGATCAGCAACAGAGGCCGTCCTCTCAGGGCAGTTAGGTGGGCCTTTTCCACAATGGTGCCACACCTCTGGAATAAGTTGTCATCGGGGATCTGTCAGGCCCCATCATTTCAGGCTTTTAGGAAGGCCCCGAAGACTTACTTGTTTACTCTGGCCTTCGCCTGATTATGTTATACTGGTCTGTTCTGGTTTGTAGCTGCAATTGTGTCTTATGTTTTTAGTATTGTCTAGGCCAGATGTTTTGATGCTATTTTTATTAATTTTTGTTGTTTTATTATTTTATTGGTTTTTATTTTATGGGGTCTATTGTTGTAAGCTGCTCCTGCCTTGAAAGGCAGCCTAGAAATGTTTTAAATAAAAAAATTTAAAACTCTGGGCCCAATTCAAATACTGGTTTAACTGTTAAAGCCCTAAATGACTTGGGGCCAGGCTGCCTCCTCCTATATATTCCTACCCTATACGGCTCCGGTCCAGTCTATCTCAAGGAGCGTCTCCAGCAACACCAATTGGGCCGCTCAACAAGATCTGCCACGGATGGCCTTCTCCTTGTCCCTTTAGCCAGAGCAGCTAGACTGGTGGGGACGAGGAAGAGGGCCTTTTCTGTGGCGGCCCCCGTACTGTAGAACTCTCTCCCGAGTAACCTCCGCCATGCCCCCTCTCTGCTGAGCTTCCGTCGCTCATTAAAAACCTGGTTATTCAGGCGGGAATATGGGGTGGGTTAAGATTTTAAATTTTTTATATTGTTTTAAATGTATTTTATTGTATGTACATCGCCCAGGGTGGCCGGTTGCCAGCCAGATGGGCGATAAATAAATATAAATAATAATAATAATAATAATAATAATAATAATAATAATAATAATAATACCGGACCTTGAGGTCATCTTTAGAGGTGTTTCTCCCAGTGCCACTTGCCAAATGAAATCCTTCTCTGTGACAGCACCCAGGATACCTCCCCTAGGTGAATAGTTTTTATTGTCCCAAGCTTTTCAGGGGCTGTTTCTTCTTCAGTTATGGGGTGGCATAGAAATTGTGTTTATCATCATCAACAACAACAACAACAACAACACCATCATCATCATCATCATCATCATCATCATCAAAAAAATAAAATAAACCCAGCTGAATTTCGGCTGCAAACTTGCTTTGAGAATCTACATTAGTAGTTAAGTGTAGTTCGCACAATCCATGTTTGCACATCCTAACCAAGCTAATCAAGCTAAGCATTGATTATGGTTGGTCCTAAAGATCCATGTGGGACAGCATGGAACTTTTGGGGAAATGGGCAGAACAAATGATGATGCTCTGTTTAACAAGAAAACCCTGGTTTGCCTGTATACCTGAAGTACAGTAACCAGGTTAAAAAAAATACACCAAGATTAAAATTAAGGGTATAATGTTACTTCTTAACCAATATTTTGATGTATTTTGTGTCCACAGCTTGTGTGCTAGAGATAACACTTGTCTCCACCAGAGTGCAGGCTCCAGATAGAGGCTGACTGTGGTCAAGTAAGAAATGTATAGAAAACATACACATCTACCTAAGTGCCTGTGGGCACCATGATCTTCTATTCAAAATAAGCACTCTTTTGTGATATCAGAAAGGTTGGCAGCTTTATGAAAATTCTCTACATATAAAAACACTATATTAGTATACTACCTCTAGCAGATAAAAGCATGAGTTTGAGTGACAGTTGAAGGTTCTGAAAGAAAAGCCTGCCACCTCCTGGCCAATTGAAGATGGAAAGCATATAGAACAGTGATGGCGAACCTATGGCACGGGTGCCACAGATGGCACGCAGGGACCTCTCTGTGGGCACTCGAGCCATTGGTCACCAGATCGCGAAAAGACTGTCCCCTTCTGCAAAACACTAATGATTTTGTTCTTTCTCACAGTGTGGAACAGAATGATTTTATTCTAGAATTCCTGTTACAGAATTCTTTTCTACATTGTTATCACATTTAAAAGATTTTGAAGAATGATGCACAGAGCATGGCTTGGACGTAAAGCACCTGAGTGCTGCATGTGTTGCTCTCAAACTAACAGAGTATGAGCCAAGGTTTGACAAATTATCAGCATGCATGCAATAGCAAAAATCACATTAATTGTGCAAAAGCATGCCCAATGCAAACTTTTACCTCTTGCAGTGTTTGCAGTCCAAGACATAAAGTGTTTAAAATGTGTTAAGCACATTTAGTTTTCTTGTTTATCTTGCTCATCCCAGTACAGGTTTACTTTTACTTTTACTAATCCGACACCTGTAGAAGCAGGGAAAGGACCCGGAGTAAAGCTTGCCCCATACAATTTCAGTCTGGCATATAATCATATTACAAGTTGAGAATCCCTTATCCAAAAATACATGTGCCTAATTATTTAAAAAGTTTGTATAAATTCCCTTCAGGCTATGCGTACAATGTAGTACTATAATAATGTTTTCAGTTGATTTTTTTTTCCAACAAAAAACTGTTTGTATCATTGAAAGCTCGGTTATTGTGCTTTTCTTTTAAGACAAAATAATTAGTTCGGACAACTGTATGAGTTGTTTTTCTAAAACTAAAACCTCAGGTTTAATTGCAGTGTTGGCACTTTGAAATAAATAAGTTGGTTTTGTGTTGCAGTTTGGGCACTCACTGATATAGAACTTCAGTTGATTGCTTATCAGTGAGGGGCCAATTGCATCCCTTAATTGAAAAACAAGTATGAGAAGGAAGATGCACAGCTTTAAGTTCAGAGTGAGAAAATCACAACCGTGTATGTTACTAACTTAGGCTGCAATCCAATATACACACTTACCTGTGAATTAATCCAGTTGAACTCAGTGGGGCTTATTTTTCAGTAGAAAAGCATAGGATTGCACTTTAAATTGTTAACACATTGAAATACTGCTGGTATAACTAAAACTGCTTTCTATAAATTAGACCTCTTTAAATTGAGCTTGTCATTAATTACAATAGTTGAAAAAAGGTGTGTATATGTGTGTTTGAGGAAAGGCATTGGGAAAAGAAAGGGATTAATGAGTATGGAAGCTCTCAAGCTCATTGCAGAAGGGGGGGGCTATGCGTGTATGAACTTTCATTGACCTGTTAACCAAAAGTAAAAAAAACAGGAAGAATAAATATTGTGGTTCAGACAATTCTGAATCCTGTTCCCAAACTTCTGACAATCATATCAGAACTTGCGGGCTTTCGTTCCATATGCTGCATGTTCCTCTTGGATCAGACAGTTTTCATTGTTGCCACACTTGTGTCACCAAGCATTATTCCTTCTTGTGTAATATGTATTTAATATACTATCTCGCATTATCTAAATGCACAATATTTTAGCTGATTTTGCAGCAAACTATCTGCGTTCTTGTGACCCTTCCATGGAAATTCACCCCAACTATTCTCACCACTTGCAAGATAATCTTTTGTGCCATAATCAAAGATGCTTGTGCCTGAATGTCCAGTGGTCAGCAGCCTTAAAACAACTAGCCTCATGATTCAGAACATTAGATGAAATATACAAGGAACAGCAGAATTATGAAGAGAAGCCCAGGCCGGGGAGCAACTGCCATCAGCTCCTGAAATGACCATCACCAGCCTGAGAGAACTGGTGTATGTTTGGTTTGGGGGAGTAATGTTTGTTTGAGTATTTAAACATTGTAAACCGCTTCAGGTGCCTTAGCAGAAAGGTGATAGAAATTAATAAATAAATAAATGAAGTGCTTATGCACATTTAAAATGACTTATGCATTACATGTATGAGCAAAAATTATTATTTATTACATTACATTTGTGAATTGCCCATCTGGCCGGCCACCTGGCCACCCTGGGTGATGTACAATTAAAACAATGCAATAGTAAAACATAACAATTAAAACAGTTCTTTTAAGAACCTAACCCACCCACCCCATATTCCCTCCTGAAATACCACGTTTTTAATGCGCAGCAGAAGCTCATCACAGAGGAGGCATGGCAAAGGTCACTAAGGAGGGAGTTCCATAACTTGGGGGCCACCACAGAGAAGGCCCTCTTCCTAGTCCCCACCAGCCTGGCTGCTCTGGCTGATGGGATAAGGAGAAGGCCGTCTGTGGCAGATCTTGTTAAACAGCCTACTTGATGTTGCTGGAGGCGCTCCTTGAGATAAACTGGGCTGGAGCTGTGTAGGATTTAAAAGGTCAAAACCAACACCTTGAATTCGGCTTGGCAAGCAACTGGTAACCAGTGCAACTCCCTGCACAAAAGCATCCAGACCCACGAATTAAGGCAAACAATCTGAAAGGTATTGAAGGAATGGAATGCACAGAATGCATGCACAAAAGCATCCAGACCCATGAATTAAAGCAACAATTTGAAAGATATTGAAGGAATGGAAGCACAAGTGGAAATACCCAAAATATGAATTGGCCAGTGGATTTTGCTGACCATCCATTGCTTTGGGCTAGGAAATCATAAATGTAGACCAGAATTCCTCCTATGAGTTTCACACATGGTCATACATAGATCCCAGTAACCACCGTATCACTGTATAAAGACAGGCCACGTTGTTCAGAGTTCTGTGTGAGAGCTAATTTTGGAGCTCCCTTCTGGAGGTTTGGGTTTTCTACAGGAAGATAATAGGTTGTGTGAAGAAAAAGCGTCAGAGTTTCTTGCACCACACACACACACACACACACACACACACACTCCTCCACACGTGTAAACAAGATAATCCCAGCTGGAGGTGGGGAATCCTATGCAAATGTAGCTTCTTCTGAAGACTCTAGACGCCTCAGAGTCTCCCATGCAAATGGGGCCCAAGCATTCTATTCAAGATCAAAGAGTCACCTCTCCTCCACCTAGCCCAGATGAAGTTCATCCTGATTGGCCAAAGACAGCCAAGCTACAGAAAGGTGGGGGGAGATATATACTGCTTGCCGTGGCTTTTGGGTTGTTGTTGTCTGCACGCTTTCGCAGGAGGAGGGCTTTTGCTGAGGCAAGCCCTGAAGAGGACAAAAACCCCAGGTAAAGGACTAAGGCCTGGGTAGTTATATAGTAAAGGAACGTGTTTTGTTGTTTTGTAGCTCTACTGTGTATGTACCAAAGTGTCTCCCCACCTTTCTCCCTCTTCCCTCATTCCCCACCTTTTATTGTAATCTGTTTACCTTGAATAAACTTTCCTGGTTTTACCCCACACGGAGTGTGTGGTTCCTCTGTGGTTCAGTGCTAAATCCAGTGTATATAGACCAAGGGCAAGGCCTTGAGAGAATCAACTACCTAGGGAGGTGGTGGGCTCTCCCACTCTGGAGGCATTCAAAGTGCAGCTGGACAGCCATCTGTCAGGGATGCTTTGACCTGGATTCCTGCATTGAGCAGGGGATTGGACTCGATGGCCTTGTAGGCCCCTTCCAACTCTACGTTTTCTGTGATTCTATGAAGACAGTCCCTGTCCTGAGGCTTACAATCTAAAAGACATGGGAGAGAAGAAGAAAAAAGCCCAAAATCAAACACTAGTTCTTAGTTCCCAAAGTTCTTACAAGTGTTCTTTTGGGGAGGGGGGGAGGGAAGAAAGCTCCCTGTAGCTGCTCCTTCACAGTGGGCTGATGGATGGAACCATGCTGGTCTTCCCACTGCCACGATGTTCTTTCCTAGGAAACAGGAGGAACAGCCTTCCGGTGGCCCTTAGTCCCCTTGCTGATGGCAGAGGCCAGAGGCAGCTGCCTCAAGGCAAGAACGCAGATCTGTATAGTATACAGGCAGTCCCCAAGTTAAGTACATCCAACTTACAGATGACTCATACTTAAGAACGGACTTCCGGGTCCCCCAGCGCTACATCGTTTACATAGTGTACATAGCGTAGTATACTACGCAATTTGCATAAGTTACGCAATTTGCGTAAATGCCGATTCCCCCCCCCCCATAGAACATTATGGTGTTCCGACTTACATACAAATTCAACGTAAGGGCATTCTTAGGAACGGAATTCATTCGTAACATGGGGACTGCCTGTACAAAAATGATGAAATACTGTTCATAAATCTGTACTGTTGATGGTTTTAAAAAAAGTTTTCTTTTATAAACTACCTGATGCATTTTGAGTCCTTCAGTAGCAATGTTGACCCTCCTATTAATTGAACAAATTTTATTGGGGGGGGGGGGGAATAAGAGATTTGAAATGGATAGGTAAACCCTTTTTATACAATGTACTAAAAATTGGGAGAAATGAAAAATAAATTACAGAATGATCCTATGGCCCCCTAGACAGTGTCTGGGGGCCCATAGGATTCTTCAGATTCCCAGATCCAAGGACGGAAAAGAGCTCCGACCTCAAAGCTGGGGATCTGAGCTCGGAACCCCCTCCCTCCTTTTCAGCTGGCACAGAAAGAACTGTGCTGGCTGCTTCTCTGAGGCCGTAAGACCGACCTTGGAGAAGGGGTAAAGGGGGCATTGTCCAGGGCACGGAGGGGAGGAGACTGGGGCCACCAGGATATGATGTATCCCAGTGGTGCTCCAGCTTCCTTCCCTCCCCATCCAAGGTGCTGCAGCTCGACGGCCAAAATCTGCCATCTAGCTGACTTGCAGGGCGGGAGGAGTGCGGAGGCGAAGATCCGTGTGCTCCTCCCACCCTGCATAGGATGCCCGTAATCTCTCGAGTTCAGAGGTTTATAGGCATCCCCATTGGATTGCGCCCTTAATCCTGGAAATATCTCCATTGCTTCCATTTTTGTTGTATCCAAATTTTGATCATATAGATAAATGAGCAATATGCAAAGTGGAAACGGAAAGGGTTTTAGAATGAGAGGTTTCTATGAAAATAAAACCCCTTTCACTGTAGCAAAATTAGAAAAAACTCTTCAGGGAATGCAAATGAATTGGATTCTCCTTCATCAAATGTATTATCTTAGTGTATATAATCTTCATTCAGGCAACACCATTATTAGAACCAATCATTTATGCCCAAATTTGTGGGCAAGCTTTCGGGATCTCCAGATCTCTTCATCAAGCAAGATTACAAAATCAGGAGGTGGGGTGAGAGAAAGGGGAGAAAAGGCTGATCTGATGTTGAAGTCATGTAGTCTGCATGGTCACAGTCTTAAATGGACTGGAGGAAGAGGCACAGACTTAATTGGATTAAGTCATTCTAGGTGTCATGTGGGTTTCAGGTTACACCTATGATGTTGGGACAAACAAACCCCCCATTTTTAAAAATATTAAATTCAGTAGTTACTTAGTTTGTCTCCTACCTTAGGCAAAATGAGCACAGAATAAATGCCTCTATGAAAGCAAAAGAAAGTGTTATTTCCTCTTGTGTATTTGCAATATTTATTTATTTATTTATTACATTTCTATCCCGCCTTTTTTCCTGCAAGGAACTCAAGGCGGCTTACATAATCCTCCTCCTCTCCATTTTATCCTCACAACAACCCTGTGAGGTAGGTTAGACTGAGAGGCAGTGACTGGCCCAAAGTCACCCAGTGAGTTTCATGGCCGAACGGGGACTAGAACCCGGATCTCCCGAGTCCCAGTCCAACACTCTAACCACTACGCCACACTGGCTCTATATTCCACTATACCACATTGCCACCTAGAGGTTATGTACTGGAAAAGCAGGAAAGGAAATGCTCCTCGTGTAGTGCTCGTATCTCACTTCTGCGACGAAACCAAAACTAGATATAGCAGATTAACAGCTGATTAATAGCCTTGTGTAGAAAAGCTCTTTGTGTCAAGAGGTGCTTTGCATGGGTAAGTGGGTGCTTTCTTTGTGTATGTGTGTTTGGGGTGCTTTTTCCATCCAGTGATTTTAAAAGTTGGGAACTGATTTAGTTACCGTAAGTGAATAATGTGTCCTGCTCTGCCCAGAGTGCTGCAGTTAAAATGGTTTCCCCCTCAAAAATATTATTTCTCTTTCTCTGTCTATCTCTACTTACTCTAATGCAGGGCTCTCCAACCTTCGGTCCCCAGATGTTGCTGGCCTACAGCTCCCAGTATACCCAGCCAGCATGGCTAATGGCAAGGGATTCTGGGAGCTGTAGTCCAGCAACATCAGGGGACCCAAGGCTGGAGAGCCCTGCTCTAATGCAAATGCTGCTACAATGAGAGAAATTGCTTATTAATGAATAACAATATCATATATGGAACTTTACCAAAAGAAAGAAGCAAGGGGTATAAATAATCCAAAATTAATCATTTATTATCTGGGGACACTAACAGTTCCTATTGCTAATTGGTTCTAAGATCAGACCCAGTTAGGGTAGAACAGCCAGATATAGAAATGCCGCTGCGTGCAATATTACAGTATAGGAAGACTACTTGGTTAAATGTTACTCAAAGTAATCTACAAACTAAGGACTTAATGACAAATTGGAATAAGCTTAAGAATAAACTTTTAACACCTGTTTCCCTATAACAGCTACTTTCCACAATGAAAAATTCAACTCATTATTAAGGTATTCAATAGATGTTTTCAACAGGGAAGTAATTACTGTCAGATCTGCTCCCTCTCAAGGAGAAAAAAGTGATGGTTTTTGACTCAGAGAAATGAAAATACACACATCCAATATTTCCAATAGAAAAATAGATAGATTGATAGCACTGCTCTTTGTCAGAATTTCTCATGCATAGTTCCCAGACCAATTACAGAGCCTGAGCTGCTTGCTTAGCTATAGTAGTGGAATGCAACCTGTATCTTCATAACATCCTTTATGGAATGTGTCTTAAATGTCAAATGTTCTCAAATTTGTTGCATCTATTATAAATTCTGGCTCTGAGAATAGCCTCAGTTCTCTGATAGAAGTTTTATCTTCTATCTACAATTTAACAGCTATTTTTAAGATTGATTAATGTATGTTTCCTTTCTCCTTATAGTTTTCCATTTTGCAGTGCTGTTCTAATACCAAATATTTAGAGTTTGTACAATGTGATAATGAAATTGTACAAAGGTACTGTGCTGTGAACAGAGGGATAAATAAGTGTTTTCCTTCATAAGTGGTTTAAACATAGAACACAAGGAGTCTTGATTTAGAAAAGTCTATTTATTTTACACTTTGGAAAGGCATATAACTATCACGTAGGTGATGAATATTTCACCACAGGAGCTGGCTCTGAACGTGCTGATGCTATTTTCTTTTTATGCTGCTGAATCCTCCAAAGAAATTGCTTTGCTGTGACTGGAAACTCAGGAGGTAAAACGTCTGTCTGGCAGTGGTGTTGGGGTATGGGGAATATGGCCTTTTACAGTCAGTAATGTAAAAAGATCTTTAAGATATAATAGGTCAAAGATTATTCAGTATTTTTTAGCTATGACAGCTAGACAAGAACCACCAGACCCAGAAGCAGTATACCTCTGAACATCAGCTGCTTGGTCAAACAGCTGTGGGAGGGGAGAACACCTGCCTGGCTCATGTAGGAATGCTGGGCTAGATGGGGCATTTGATCAGATCCAGAAGGGTTTTTCTTTTGTTCTTATGTTCTCTTTCTGTTTTTGCAAGACCATGCTAGAAATTTTTGCAAAGTTCATCTTCAGAGGTTCAAATCTCCCATTACTCTCCATTTTTCCAAGGAATGGAAATTCACCAACCTGCTTTTCATTTTGCAATTTGACTAAGACCAGGGCTTTTTTTCTGGTGGAACTCACCGGAACTGAGTTCCAGTACCTTTTCTTCTATTCATTGCATTACAATTTAATTGCCATCTACTCCCGAGGAAATGTAATCCAAGAGTTCCGGTACCTTTTTCTCCAGAAAAAAAGCACTGACTAAGACCTATTCAGTTTCCATTTTGTCCCATCCGTCTTCCTTTGACCAGGTTTCTGGTACTCCAGGAACAAAAGGTGGGTGCTACTTTCTTCCACTTACTGTGATCTGCCAGGCATATCATGTGTCTCAACTGGAGTCAGGCACTTGGTTTGGGAAACTCCTCCACAGACCTCGAGAATGGCAGAAGGGCTCCCAGCCGGGTTTTTGAGGTTTTCCTTCTTCCCTATTCCAACCAATTCAGCACAGGAGAGAAAGGAGGACCTGGGGATGATCCGTCTCCAGCTTGCCCCCCCCCCCATTTAATTTAGTTTTTTAGTGTTCCAGGTGAATGCTTGAAAAACCTCAAGGGAGGTTCTGAGAGTTTGATATGAACAATGAAAAGCCTAGTTAGTGTTTTGCCTCTGATCCCCTTTTCCTGGCAGTCCTCTCTACATTTCCTGGAGCCAAAAAAAAAGCCTAACCTTGGGGGAGGGGGTAATAGGAGTAAGAGGGGGAAAACAACAAATCCAATACCCCACCAGCAGGAAATGACACTCTGCATATCAGCTAAGCAGAGGCCTTACCCCACTCCTATCTAAAATAGAGCTTTCCCCTGCTTGCTAGCCCATCCCCAATGTAAGGCTTTTTTTGGCTTGGGGAAAGTGGGTGAACTGGCAGGAAAGGGGGCTGAGACAGCGTGCAAACTCCGTTTTGAGTCAGGCCCAGCTGGAGGAGGACTGGCCTGGCCTGAAATGGGGTTTGACACATGAAAGTGGGTTGAGTTCGCATTAAGACCTCCCTCTGCTTGAAGTCTTGCACTGACTCTTGAGGGTTTCTAAAATTCAGGCTGGTGACTTTTGAATTCCAATGTTCCATTCAAGTCACCTGCACTGCCTTGTGTTGTTGAGTTGGGCTGCCTTTGGAATAATTTCTGGCTCTTGTACTCTAATTATAGGCTTCAATCCTAACAGACAGGAACATTTTAGACACTCCTATCCCCTTGAACAGGAAGAGGGAGCTGATAAGGACCAGGTAAACAGGAAGTAGTGGCCTAGTGGCCAGGCAGGACTAGGGATGGGGACTCGGACTCGAGGACTCGACTCGTGAGTCAGACTGAGTCCCCCCTCTGACTCGACTCGGACTCGAGTCCCAATATTTTTAATGGGACTCGAGACTCGACTCGGGACTCGAGACCAAGGACTCTTCAACATCCCTGGGCTGTGCCAGAAGGAGTGGAGAGGAGCGTAATTGCCGGCGAAGAGCGCATGGAAGCGAGGTGTGCCGCTGCTCGGCCACTATGGACGGCTACCAGGAGTGCAGCCCCAACAGTGTGTCAAGATTTATTTTGATTGATGTGTTGCGTACTTGGGAGAGGCAGAAGAAGGACCTGAGATTACTCTGTGTGGCTGCTCTGAGTGTGTTTCTGGTTCCAGCAAGTTCATCACCCGTGGAGCGGGTGTTCAGTGAGGGTGAAATTGTGATGAGATCTCACCGTTCCAGAATGGGGGCCAAACATTTAGAAAAAATCATGTTCCTCAAATGCAACATGGGTAAGTTTTAGGAAGTACAGCAAGTTTATTTTTTAAAATCATTTTTCTAAAATGCAACCTTTCAGACATTTTGGGTTTGGCTGCTCTGCCTGCCTGTCTGGGGTTCCCAGCCTCCTCTGCCTGCCTGGTCTCTTCTTGACCAGTTCAACAGTTGAATTGTCCAAGACAAAGGCCTCTGCCTGCCTGCTTTGGGGTTCCCTGCCTCCTCTGCCTGCCTGGTTATTTTGGGTTTTTCTGCCTGGTCTGTTCTTGCCAAAATCAGTTGCAGAGTTTTGAAATAAAAAGGCACACTTGTGCCTAGAATTTATTTAAGCCACACATCTGAAGTAGCCTTATTTTGTTGGGGGGGGGGGGGAACCCATTGATTTTAATAGGGACTCGTGGAGTCAGCTTTGGTAGTGACTCGTGACTCGTGACTCGTGAGTCACCATTTTGGACCAAGGACTCGGACTCGAGACTCGGGTCCAAAGACTCGTGACTCGACTCGTGACTCGAGACCAAGGACTCTTCAACATCCCTGGGCAGGACTGGGTTACTGCTTTTCCAGTGCCAACATTTCTCCTGCAGGACCAGAAAAACCTGGACTAAAATGGTTCTTCTTAACGCCTCATCAGATGGCTCATATCAGGAATTCTTACACTTTGTCACAGTGTACTTCCCATGCCTGTGGAAAAAGGGGGATTGTTGCTGTTATGTATGCCAGGCCAGGGGGTGCTGTGGTTCAAAGTCAGTGCTTTTTGGACCTCTTGAGTGCCTGTAGTTGGCTTGCTGCTCTGCAGGGGCTCGTAAATGGAGTTTATTCCAGATATGTAATGAAGACATGTAATAAAGGAAAGTTGTGTTTGAAATGCCTGCTTGATCTTTACCTATGTACTCCAGTTGCTGGGGAACATGGGCAGGAGGGCACTGTTGCACTCATGTCCTGTTTGTGATTTTCCTGTGGGTAGCTGGTTAGCCACTGTGTGAACAGAATGCTGAACTAGAAGGACCTTCAGCTGATCCAGCAGGTCTCTTCTCATGCTCTTGTGTTCTTATGACTTCAGGAAGCCCTGCAGCATTTTCATAGATCAGGTATCTAAGTAAAAAAGAGAGAGAGAGAAATCAGAATTTCCAGTGTCACATTCTTGGGCTACTGCATTGATGCTTCTGGGATTCACCCCACCCAACTGAAGATACATACAAAACTGCAAACTGTAATGTACCTACTCCAAAAACAAAGCCTTCCTGAGGCTTCTCTATGTCTTCCATGTTTTTCTTCCACAAAAGACAACCATTGCTGAACCACAGCACCCCTGTCATACATAACATCTTCCAACACACAATATCTGTCAGGATCTCCTCAACCAGCACAGCTCCATCTGCTGGCCGCTCTTCAGATAGCAGCCTGGCCTATTCTGCTATACTTGCAGGGTTCAGCCCCAGACCTTCAGGTGCTCCCAGGCTTGCTAATGCAGACCAGCTGGGAGCTCCAGGATACCCTACATAAGGCCTTCCTTTCTCTCAAACCTTTGCCACAACAACATGAGTCATTGTGGTGTCTGCAACTAGTTCCTGATTCTGGTGTCCAACTCTGATCCTTGTCTTGCTGTGTTTGACCTGCATCTGCTCCTGACCTATGCTTCTTGCCTCTGGCCCCACCTTGCCCGGTTTGTGTCTGACTTCTGCTTGTTACTGGACTTGATTCCTGCCTCTGGACCCACCTTGCCTGATACATGCATGACCTCTGCTTGTTTTTGGACATTGCTCATGCCTGTTCTGTCATGTCTGACCACTGCCTGCTCTGGACTCTGGCCTGCATCTGCCTCCATCACCCCTGGCCCTGGCATTCCAGCCTCTGACCCTTGCTGCTCATGCCCCAGAGCTGACAATATTGAAGTTTATATCCTGTGGAAAAACCCAGCATGCTGCCACTATTGTACAATTACAATAAAGTGTTGGTTATTACCTTTAAGCCCTACATGGTTTGGGTCCAGGCTACCTATGGGATTGCCTTCTCCTGTACAATCTGCCCTGCACACTCAGATCCTCTGGGAAGAATTTACTTCAGTCTGCCAAAACTAGGCTGACAAGTATTACCCAGAGGACCTTTTCTTCTGCTGCTCCCAAATTATGGAATGGCCTGCTGGAGGAGATTTGCCAATTTACCAGTCTCTTGGAATTTAAACAAGCCATAAAGACTGACCTCTTCCGGCAGGCCTATCCGGTGGAATTTTAGGATGCCTTTAAGATGTTTTTAAGATGTTTTAATAGTATGTGTTGTTTTCATTAGTTTATGTGTTTTGTGTTTTTCTGCTGTTCCCCACCTCAATCTAGATGGAGAGGCGGGTAAGAAATTATTATTATTATCATTATCTATTTTAAATTGTTTTTGTAAGCTGCCTTGAGTGCGATTTTTAGGTAGAAAGGTGGGTATAATTAAATTAATTATGAAAAGATCCCTAATAAGGTCAGAAGAGTGGATGGCATTTCATCTCTTTGGTAGGCGTTATCAGTGTGCTTGACGATTGCTCAGAAAGGGGAGAGGGGACCGGCTCTCAGTCTTGCTAGCTAAATGCTTGTCATTGTGTCAGAGTGTGTTTGTTTTTGTATGCA
This sequence comes from Shinisaurus crocodilurus, assembly GCA_021292165.1. Taxonomy (NCBI): domain Eukaryota; kingdom Metazoa; phylum Chordata; class Lepidosauria; order Squamata; family Shinisauridae; genus Shinisaurus; species Shinisaurus crocodilurus. The sequence goes on from CM037879.1 coordinate 187,876,931, forward strand.
TATATTTAATAAATCCCTGGGGTGTACAATGAACCCCTATGTGTCCTCTACGCAGAGAGTAATGTCTCCCCTTTTCAGATATCTGTCAGTAGGTCTGGGCATGCGGTGAGAGGTATGGAGTATTGTCTTCAGTCCTGTGTTGCGCTTTACTTTTCCATAGGGTTGAGTGCCGCTATTCCCTTACATGTAAGAAAGTAAAGGGGTGTCCTTATGTAGCTAACCTGTTCCCTGTCTCTAGGTCAGTGTTCTCCAACCTTGGGTGCCCAGATGTTTTTGGCCTACAACTTTGGCTGGGCTATGGTGGGAGTTGTAGGCCAAAAATATCTGGGCACCCAAGTTTGGAGAACACTGCTCTAGGTGATCCCAGTGTTCGAGATGAGGGTAGGTTCTGTCTTCTCCAAATTGGATCCCAGATTGTATCCTAGAATTTAGTAGGAGCCACTGAGAATCAAGTATGTCATCTGCATAGCCTATCAAACTTTGAATTTCTAGGTCACATTAAAGAGTGACAGAATCATAGGAGCTGGCTTTTATACAGATAGGGAATATTTTAGTTGCCTCTTCTTTTTTTATAGTAAGAATAATGAACCTACTTTATTCCACTACAATTTGTTGGAATATTGGATCCTTAGGGAATTGCACTTTATTATTTTTTTCTGGTGAAAGCAAATGAACACCCACCCAGAAAAATATTAGCATTTGCCAGCAATAGGCCTACCTCTTCCCCAGCATTTTTTTTAAAAAAATAATAATTTTTTTTTGCAAAAGGTGAGAAAAACAGTTCAGTGACAGCCAACATCAAATACATCTAAAAGTAAACACAGAATATAATTAGAAATATACTATAAAACACATTTCCTCTCCTTCAAATACACTAGTTAATATTTTACAGAGCCCTGCTTCTTTGTGGGGTAAATGGCTTAAAAAACTCTTTTACAGCAAATAACTTTCAGCTGGACAGGAAGGTCAACATTTTCCTCTTTGCTTTTTAAAGGTGTAGCTGTTGCTTTCACCTTATTGGCATGAGCCTTGCTGGTGCTTGTTCTGGTTTTTTCCTCTTTCTCCCTTTCTGTCCAAGTTGAGCCTGTTGGCAGTGGAATTGTGTAAAGCCCTCCATATGGTACCTCTTCATAGCCAATCATCATTTTGTATAACTTTCTCCATTAGGTCATTGTACCACATTTATGTTATGGTGCACAATGGCTTTCACTGAATATTAAATGAAAGTGACATTAATGTACTACAGTGGAGGATCTTCCATTTAAGTCAAGAATGGGACGGCCTCCTAGTGGCCTGTAAATCAAATATGGCCCCTGAAGCAATTTTGGTTAAAATAAAAAGGGAAATGCATGTGTATTTTCTTCTTCCTTCAGTTTCCAAAGATAGCAATTTTTAATAAGCAGATTGCTATAAATCAGTTACCAGGAGAGTTACTAATCACCAGGGTGTGAAGCAATTAGGCAACTTTGTAAGCCATTTTAAGTAATAAAACAATGAAACATTCCATTTTTAAATTCAGGAACAATGGGCATGATTCTTCCCAACTTAGGCATAGTGCTCATATGAGGGGTGATTCCCCCCTACGGCTTAAGTGAGCCCTATTTTCCCTCTCCCCCTTTGGTGTGCACTCATGCAATGGATTGGAGTAGTCTCAGGAATGGCCAGTTGTGCTCTGCATACCCATCAGGGAGAAGAGGAAAGATCTCTGGTAAACACTGTGAAGCTCCTGTGTGCAGGCACTTCCCCCCTTGCTGGGAGGAATCGTGCCAAATATGCTTAAAAGTCTTAATTTTCCCATACTCTTCATATTGCTGTGTATGGAAAAAACATCCATTGTTATAAGTACTCAGGGCTTTTTTTCTCAGAGAAAAGGTGGTGGAACTCACCTCCCTCCCCTGGCCACGCCCCTACCCACCCCTAGGACCGCCCCTAAAACCGCCCCTTTAGAGAACAGGGATGCAAGTAAAATTTGGGGGGGGTATAAAAGTAACCCTAACCTCCCCTTGTCTCCCACCAGAAGTACCTCGGCCTTGTCGGGGTTCAGCCTCAGCATGTTCCTTCTCATCTAGTGGTCTACTAATTTTGAGCTCATGCTACTGTGGTTAGGTGGCTGGGACAGTGTAGGGGATTCTGTTGGTGCACCAGTTACCTGCTCCTCAACAGTTTCTCTTGCTGAGCTAGGCAGGGGGATCTTCTTGGGCTGCTGCTGGATACCCCCCCCCAGGCTTCTTTTACTAGCAGATGTCAGTGTGCATCCTGAGGTTCTTCAGCCAGGGATGCTGGGAGCTGTAGTCCCTTAGAACAGCCTCCCCCAACCCGGCGCCCTCCAGTTGGGTTGGGCCACAGCTTCCGGGCTGCCTGGGGATGATGGGGGTTGCAGTCCCATGCAGCCGAGAGGCACCAGGTCAGGGAAGGCCAGGCCAGGAGGTCCCTGAAGGCCTCGCCCTCCCTCGGCCGCCGCAGGAACGCCGCCCCGGGCCGGGACCTGAAAGGCCGGCCCCTTCCCACCACCCGACGAAGGAGCTGCGAGGCCTCTACCTGGCGGCCCCAAGGCAAGCAACTCGGGACTCGGGGCTTGGTCAGCCAAGCAGACCGCCAGGCGCCTCCGCACGCCCTGGGGCCACCGCGCCCGGCCTGGGCCTGAGCGCAGCCGCCACACCAGGCGGGGAGGCGGGCAGCAGGGGCGACGCGGCCACCAGCGTGGCCTCTCCCGGGGCCGCCTGCAGCCCGTCCCGCTGCTCGGGGGAGCAGCGCTCTGACGATATCTCCTGAATCCGGGCGGGCGCGGGGCAGGGGCTGGGCGCGGGCACCCTGGGGAGACGATGCTTCCCTCTCTCCTACCTGGAGGCCCAGAGGGGTCTCGCGGCCTGATTGCCCCGTCCGATCCAGGCCAGCGGCGAGAAGAGGCGAGGCGATTCCAGCAGCCGGAGAGGGGAGGAGGTGCCTCGAGGAAGGGGCGTCGTTGTCCGGTGGTGGGGGAGGGGGCGAAGAATCGCGGGATCGTTTCCGCGCCCCCTGCGATCTCCCACACAGCACTGAGTAATTACGGACACTGACTGAAAATAGGTGGCGGAACGCCGTTCCGGTGCGTTCCGCCAGAAAAAAAGCCCTGTAAGTACTGAAGAAACATATTTTAATCATTTTTCTAATGTTTGCCATTTTTATGTCAAATAGTAGGTATCTTTGCAAATAAGTATCAGAGGGCGCTCATTATGCTTTCTCTACTTTCCCTCATGCCACCCACCCCTGCCAACTGCTTGCCACTCCAGCTATCCTGGCTCCTAATCCTGGCACGTAAGGACCAAACTGACATCTGAAACAGCTTGGCAGCAGGAGGGGAAAGATAACTTTAAATAAAACCATGGTGATGATGATCTTCAATTATGTGAATAATGTAATTCCCATTGACTTCAGTGGGAAACAAGCTTTCAGGATGAACAATGAGACATCTTGGTTCATACAGAGGGTAAACACTGTTACTGTTCAAAAATGGATGGTTCCAATAAGTGAAGATCATAATAATTTTTAATAGGTATGTGAAAGAACTGATTCAGGCTGATCAAGCCTGTGGACCTCAGAAGGACTTAAACCTTAAGAGGTTTGTCAGTACAAAGTAGTGTTTAAGTTTTCCTGCCCTTTTTGGTGGAAGCAGCAGTGTTGGTGCCTAGTTGGATGTGTCTGATAAGCATAGCTTGGTTTATTTAATGTTACCTTTTCCGTTTAGAAAATGCATCACTAGACCAAAGCGAATAATGACCCTGGCCTTTTCTATCTAGTTCAACTACAATGTGTTAACAGAATGACTTAGGTGGTCTTAGATGAGATACTAGTTGACCACAGGCCATGTTATAAAATGGCTGTGTGTGAATTTTGTGGAATTGGCCACCATGGCTTGAAAGAGGACCAGAGCCCAGTTAGCATAAAGAATAAATTATTTCTTTCTCCTATAGAGGGTCTGTTTAGGTGGAGGTTGAAAGTGTTGCCAGGCCAATGGAGGGAAGCTTCCACTCCAGCTGCCTGCATTGAAATTAGACTGGATAAATAGAGGCATACAGTTTCCAGGGCTGCCAACTCCTTAACCTTCATTAGCACAAATATTTGCTCAGAATTTTATAAATGTGACTTTTTCAATGTGTCCTATTGTATTGTATTGCATACACAATATGCTCTTCATGTTGAAATTGAGATATTGCTTTTTATAGATTCACAGCAGATGCTTCAGAGTGGGGCTTTTAAAAGATAATGTTTTCTACTATTATTCATACTATTTCCTCCTTTCACATTGGTGTTAGTATATGGAAAAAAGTAGCAGGATTTTTTCTCTCTCTCGCTTTAAAATAAGCTGTGAAGCCCTGCGGGACTCATAACCCAACTTCAAAAACCTGCATTCTTAAACCACTCCTTATGGCTGACTGGAAATCTCTGGAGGTCTGGGTTAGTCTGTGGTCTTGGCAGGGCTTTCTCCTGGCCCACCAGGTCTGGTGCAAGCACAGGTAGTCCTAAGCATAAATAACTCTAATTTTAATGGAAAAGATTTATGTAGTCATAAAGAAAATGTCTCCCACTAAGCCAGTTCTAATCTACCACTGCAAGTACAATGAATCAGTGTTGGAGTTGCTTAGGTGTTTGGGGGGGGGATCATCCCTCCGCATAAACAATAGAGATTATTTTGTATTACACACTTCTTGTAGTTATGTGCCCTGTGAAAAATTTCACTACTGTTTTCAAAACTCATTTGACTTTTTTCTTTTTTTCAATAGATTTTTTTCATCTTGCTTTTCTATACAAGATAATAAAATCAGCTTACAAAAATGTGTTATTAGGCTATAAAACATAAGGTATAAAATGCACATCATACCATTTCCTTATTTATTTCAGTCATTTATACCTCAACCTTCAAAGAAACTTTTCTAGGTTGACTTATTTTTTTAATTCTTATTTAACTTTATTTCAAACAATATATAAAACAAATTAAAAAAGGAAACATACATATAACTAATGAAGTGCACCCATCACCATGGGGCCAGGAAATAACTTCTATCATAATACTCCATTATTATTCAACATTCCAAAAATACATCATATCTAGACATGGTTTACTCCCCTTTCCCTCTACTAAAACATAATCTAGAAATAGTCCCCAAATATCCTTAAAGTTATTTTTCTTTAATTGTCCCTTTTTACATTTGATACGACAAGTTAATTTATCATTTAAGGCAATATCCCACACCTCCTTATACCAGTCAGTAATTGAAAACTCATGTTGAACTTTCCATTTCCTTGCTATCATTAATCTCCCTGCGGTTAACAAATTTACAATTAGTTCCTTTATATCTTGAGAACAAACAAGTTTCTCCGTTATTGATGATAACCCTAATTTTGAACAGACCTCCAAATTAATATCAAGTTACCAACAATTTCTGAAATTTCTACAAAATTTTGTTCCAGAAATCCAGTATGCTTTTACAGCTCCACCACATATGGGCGTAAGTACCAAGTTCCTGACATCGGCATCCTCTCCAACACAATGGAGAACAATTACTATCTATTTTGTTTAATCTTACCGGAGTCAGGTACCATCTCCAAATAAGTTTATAGAAATTCTCTTTTATTTCTATAAACTTATTTGGAGATGGTACTGACATATTTCTCAATATATGTCTGCCCCAAATATTTTTCCACTCTTCGTTCGAAATCTCCTCCTCGAATTCCATATCCCATACCATCTTGAGATTATATTTTTGCTCTTCAATTTTTTGAATCATTATATAAATCTCCTTTGTTATAACTCTTGATGAGATATTCCCTTCTACAAGTTATCTAGACACAACTTGCTTTTCAAATCCAGTAAGTTCCCTTTCATACTCATTTCTCTTCTTCCATTTCTCGGTCCACTGATCTAATAGCATTAATTTTAACCACGAAATTCTACCTGGCCCAAGCGTTTCAATTATTTGTTGTCTAGACTCCATTTTTCCCATCCAGTCCATTAATTTGATAACCTTTTTTTTTTTTCTAAATAAGCCTTCCAAATGCTGTGCATTTTCTGGAAAGTCCTCCATAGCTACCACTGGGGTTAATGGGGCTATCCCTCATATAAATATTTGCCTATTGCTATTCCAAATCTCTAACATAGTTTTTAAGAAGGGATTTTCTATGGTTTTTACCATGCTGTTACTTTTCTTTAAAAAAAAAAATTCTCAACCCCATTTCCTAATTCCTGTGCTTCTAACTCCAACCACATATTATCCTTCTTAGCTATAATATCCATTATATATCTTAATTGATTAGCTATATAATACCACTTTATGTTAGGAAGGCCAAGCCCACCTTCTTTTAGGGCTTTATACCACTTAGTCTTGGTAATCCCCAATTGTTTCCCTCATTACAAAAACTGTTAATTATTACTTGCCATTCTTTAATTTCCATCTCTGTTAAACTTATTGGTATCATTCTAAATAAAAAAAATATATCTTTGGTAAAATCTTCGTTTTAATTCAAGCTATTCTGCCAAACCATGGAAGTCCAATTTTTTAATTCCTTTATTTTATCTTTAACCTCATTCTTTAACTTTCTAAAATTCTGTTCTCCTATTTTTTCTAAATCTTGTATAATATCTATACCTAAATGTTTAATTAAATTTTTAATCTTAATAATTGCTCTTTTTTTTAATCCCTTCAATCACCTCTGTTTTACTATAATTACATAACATGATCTTGGATTTATCCCAATTTAACCCCATAACTTCCCTAAACTCATTCAGATGGTTCTCCAACTTATCCATCATTTCAATGGGATTTTCAATTCTTAACAAAGTATCATCTGCAAAAAGGTTAATTTTAATCTTATCCTTTATTCCTATCCCTTGTAAGTTTCTATCCTCTCTAATTACATTTGCTAGGATCTCCATTACTAACACAAATAATACCGGAGAAAGGGAACAACCCTGTCTAGTTTCTCGGCGTAGGAAAATTTGTTCTGTTATTCCATCATTTACCACTACTGACATTGTATTTTGAGCATATAATTGATTAATAACTCCTCTCACGAAACCCCATATTTTTTAATATCATCTTTAATGCTGGCCATTCCACGCAGTCAAAAGACTTGAAAATATCTAATGCTAAAACCCCTGCTTTCAAATTGTTTTTCTTAATTAAATATATTATATTTAATACTCTTCTAGTTAGGTCCGCCATTTGTCTACCTTTCTCCATGCAGATGGAGAAAAACTCCTAGTGGATGCAATTGAGCCTATGTGCCTACAATCAAGTATATTTAAAGGCAGTGAGGGTGGCAAAGAAACAACATCTCACTGCCTCTATTCAATCTTCTATTGCTGTCCAGCTGAGCTTTTTAGGGTTTTCCAGGGCCTTGTATAAAACCACATTTATCTAACCCAACATACTTGCTAACAACCCTATTCATTCTTCTCGCTAATATTGCAGACATTAATTTGGCATCTTAGGTTGACTTCACAATAAAATTGGGACTATAGTAAGAGAATAAAAATAATAAAATGTACACAAATAAAACAACAACAGAAATAACCTCTGAAACAGCAGATGGCAGAGCAGCATAAAAACCAGTCACCCAAGATAAAAACATTCTGAAGGTGACCTCAGGGCACAGGTAAGCTCACATAGAAATAGTGACCTAATAGTGGATGAGGCTGCCCAATATCTCCCAACTCTGCCCACCGGGGTACTTGGTACAGCATCAGGGTAGACCTGAGGGCTGGGGAGGGGTGGTTGCTGTGATCTATAGGAATTCTATTTCTCTCTCTCCAGGCTCCCTGTCTGTCTGACTACTGGTCTGGAGTGTTTGCACTTTGTGTTGGGCCAGCGGGACAGATTAGGGATTCGGTTGGTGTACTGCCCACCCCGCTGCTCAACAGACTCCCTATCTGAGCTGACAGAGGTGGTCTCAGTTGCGATGTTGAGGTGCCCCAGGCTGTTGGTCCTGGGAGACTTTAACGTCCTTGCCAAGGGCGTCCTATCTGGGGTGGCTCAGGATTTCATGGACTCCATGGCGACCATGAGACTGTCCCAACATGTCTGTCATCGGCCCAACACATGTAGCAGGGCACACTCTAGATCTGTTTTTTTTTCAGCCAGGCATGGGGATAGTGATCTGACGGTGGGGGACTTTGAATCGGTCCCCTTGTCACGGGACCGATCACTGCCTGCTGAGATTTAGACTAATGCTGACTTTTCTCCTCTGCAAGGGTGGGGGACCTATTAAGATGGTCAGCCCCCGGATGGTTTCCAGAGTGCCCTTGGGGGATTTCTGGTTGATACAGCTGGCGGTCCTGTTGAATCCCTGGTCGATCTCTGGAATACATGGATGGCCCGGATGATTGACATGATCACTCCTGAGTGCTCTCTCTGTAGTAGAGCTCGTACAATTCCGTGGTACACCCCGGAGCTGAGAGCGATGAAACAAAACGAGACATGCAGATGGAGAAAAACTCCTAGTGGATGCAATTGAGCCTATGTGCCTACAATCAAGTATATTTAAAGGCAGTGAGGATGGCAAAGAAACAACATCTCACTGCCTCTATTCAATCTTCTATTGCCGTCCAGCTGAGCTTTTTAGGGTTTTCCAGGGCCTATTATATACTGGCCCCAAGGACATTCTGGACCCTTCTGAGGCCCGCTGAAATATATTTGCCTGGCACTTCCAGGAAAAACCCTCTTGCATCTGCCAGGACTTGGACTCCAGTGTTATGGCAGTTGAATCAGGTGAGGTTCCCAGAGCACAGCCTGGTCAAATTTTCTTGGATGAGTTTCAGTTGGTACAGCTTGTGGATGTTGACAAGGTGCTTGGACAGGTTCATGCAGCTACATCCATACTGGATCCTTGCCCCTCTTGGCTCATAAAAACCAGCAGGGAGGGAGCAGCTGGCTGGGCCAGGCAGGTGATCAATGCCTCCTTCTGAGAGGGAGTGGTCCCAGGCTGCTTGAAAGAAGCAGTGGTGAGGCCACTCCTGAAAAAACCTCCCTGGACCCAGAAGATCTTAACAACTTTAGGCCGATAGCAAATGTTCCTTTCCTGGGCAAGGTCCTTGAGTGGGTGGTGGCCAACCAGCTCCAGGTGCCTTGGATGAGACTGATTATCTGGATCCATATCAGTTGCAGTTCAGGCCTGGTTTTGGCAGAGGCGTAGCGTGGGGGGTGCAGGGGGGGCCGGCCGCACCGGGCGCAACATCTGGGGGGGGCGCGCTCGCACTCGCAGCTCTCTGCCCCTGCCTGGCTCACTCACTCTCTCTGCAGCCTTCATGGGATCTGTAGCCCCGCCTCCTCCTCCCGGGATTAACCGCCTCGCCGGAGCTGCAGCAGGAGGGGGAGAAGACGAGGAGGAGGAGGAAGGAATCCTCCTTCTTCTACTGTTACCCTTGCCCCTGCAAGCTTGGGGTGCAATCTTATGCGGGTTAAGACAGAAAAAAGTCCTACAACTCCCAGCATGCCCCAGCCAGCATGGTTGCACCCTATATGCTGGCAGGGGCGTGCTGGGAGTTGTAGGACTTTTCTTTGTCTAAGCACACATAAGATTGCGCCCAGTTAGAGACTGTTAACTCCTTGGGGCAGCGACCTGTTTTTCGCTTTATGTCACATTATGTATGTGAATTACTACTACTACTACTACTAAATTCATGCGCCCTTGAAAGGTGGGGAAAACTTTTATTTCCACTTGGAAATAAATCCTTCCTCCTCCTCGTCGTCTTCTCCCCCTCCTGCTGCTGGAAGGAAGGAAGGCGGGAGCCAGCCGCGTAAGTGGCAACTTTGCTGCCGCCCCGCCCGGACTGCTTTGCATGGGGCTGGCCCGGCCCGGCCCCCCGCCTGGATCGGGTCCCCCAGCAAACGTTGTGTCGCTCGCCGCGCAGGTGCCTCGGGCCGGACGCGGGCAGGAGGGGAAGGCGCCCCGCCAGGCGGCGGCGGCGAAGGAGGCGACGCTGCCCGGGCTGGGCGCGTTTCAGTGGCGCGGCGCGGGCGCGGCGGAGAGTCCGGCGGGTGGACGGGCTGCTGCCTGCCTCGCCTCGCCCCGCCCTGGCAGGCAGGAGTGCCTCGACGCCCGGCTCGGCTCAGCAGAGGGCAGATTGATCGGCCCATCTGCATAATCGATAGGGCAGCGAAGAGGGTGGCCGGGAAATGGCTGCGATGCCCGCCCGCCCGCCGCCGCCGCCGCCGCTCCCCTCCGCCGGCCTTCTCGCCACGCTGCGCGGGGAGCGAGCCTCTGCCCCGGAGGAGGCGCCCCGGCACGCTGCCTGCCAACATGTCACTGGCGCCCGGAGCCCCCCCGGCACCCTCCTTCTGCCTAGGTAGGGGGCACCCGGAGAGTTGCAAACAGGAGCCCCCCCCCCCTCGGCCCACTTGCCTTGTTGGCTTAGTGCTGAGTCGTCCTGTGCTTATCTAAATATTTGCAAAAGCGCCTTTTTTTTTTAAATTGCTCGGAGCAAACCGAGTCGTGTCCTTTGGGGGGGGGGGAAGAAAATGTCCGGGGGTTGCGGCGATTGGTGCCAAGTGCGTCTTTCGCCCAGACCTTCGCCGTTGGGTCCTGCGAAGCGCCGGGCCGAAGCGCCCGTGGAAGCCGCCTTCCAGCTCGCCTTGGCCACTGGGTCTTGCCTTTGGGCCCATCTAGTGGAAGAGACTCGAGTGCTAAAATCCACGGGTTAGGGGGCGCAAATTACTTGCCTTGCCCCGGGTGCTGACAACCCACGCTACGCCACTGGGTTTTGGCACAGAAACAGCTTTGGTCGCCCTGTATGATGACCTATGTTGGGAGAGAGACAAGGGGAGTGCGACCCTGTTGATACTCCTGGATCTCTCAGCAGCTTTCAATACCATCGACCATGGTATCCTTCTGGGGCAGCTGTCTGAGTTAGGAGTAGGAGGTACTGCATTGCAGTGGTTATGCTCCTACTTGGATGGCCAGCTCCAGAAGGTGGTGCTTGGAGAGTATTGCTCAGCCCTGTGTGCCCTCCAGTATGGAGTTCCACAGGGGTTGGTCTTATCCCCTATGCTTTTCAACATATACATGAAACCGCTGAGTGGGGTCATCCAGAGTTTTGGAGTGTGTTGCCATCAGCATGCTGATGACATGAAGCTCTCTCTCTCCTTTTCATCTTCAGCAGGTGAGGCTGTGGATGTGCTGAACTGGTGCCTAGCCGTGACAATGGACTGGATGAGGGCTAACAAACTGAGGCTCAATCCAGACAAGACTGAGATGCTGTTAGTGGGTGGTTCCTCTGACCGGATGGAGGGTGTTCAACCTGTTCTGGATGGGGTTGCTCTTCCCTTGAAGGAGCAGGTTCCTCCTCCTGGAACCATCTTTGTTACTTGAGGTTCAAGTGACCTCAGTGGCAAGGAGGGCCTTCTTCCCGCTTTGGCTGGTGGCCTAGCTATGCCCCTATCTGGACAGGGCTAGCCTGATTTCAGTAATCTACGCTGTGGTAATCTCAAAGCTAGACTACTGCAATGCACTTTACGTAGGGCTGCCCTTGAAGACTGTTCAGAAGCTGCTGCTTGTGCAAAATGCAGCACCCAGACTCATCACTGGGACCAGAAGTTCCAAACATATAACACCAGTTCTGGGCCACTTGCACTGGCTGCCTGTATGCTTCCAACCCCAATTCAAGGTGCTGATCTTAACCTTTAAAGCCCTATTCAGCTTGGGGACACAATACTTGACAGAACGCCTCTCCCAGCCACAATCTACCTGGACATTACGCTCAACATCTGGGGCCTTCCTCCGAGGGAGGCTCGGAGGGTGGCAACAAGGGTGAGGGCCTTTTCTGTGGTAGCCCCTCAACTGTGGAACAAGCTCCCCCGTGAGGCCTGCATGGCACCAACTCTACTATCTTTTTGGTGCCAGCTTAAGACTGCCCTCTATTTTGAGGCTTTTAACAATTCTAAATATTGCATTGTTGCATTGTGAGGTGGTTATTTTTAACTTGTTTACTGGTCGTGTTGTATTAACTTGTTTAAGTTATTTTAGTCATTTTTTAAATATAGTCTTAAATTTTTAATAATGCTTTTATTGTTTATATTTTATATTGTATTTTATTGTATGTTTTAGTAATTGTTGTAAACCGCCCAGAGAGCTTCGGCTGTCAGGCGATATAATCAGATGATACCTCACTGACTCTTAGGTACTGGGTTGTACCCGAGCAGTGGAGTTCCAAAAATCTGGTCCAAACATCTGGTGGATCGTGGATATCTGGATATCTTAATAATAAAAATAAATAAAAATAAATAAATAAATAAATAATAATAATAATAATAATAATAATAATAAATAGACATTGGTGGTCCATCGGGTACCTGGTCCTAGGTTATGAAGAGTTTTACAGGTTAATCAGACACATACTAAAATAACTGTACATAGCAACATATATCTGGATGTTAATCGAGCCTTACCTGGGCTCGAGGCTCTCCGCGGCTCGTCCTTCCACGGTGGCGGCGGCCCGATCTCACTATTCTGAGAGGCATGGAGCGTTCTCCGCGCCGCTCGAGCCGCCGCCGTGTCACATCCTACAGCTCCGGCACACTGGACCCCTGTGCTATGTTTTTGGCGGGGGGAACCAGGGCAACAGGGCTTAAACAGCCCTGTTGCCCTGGTTTCCCCTGCCAAAAACATAGCATGGGGGTCCAGCGCGCTGGAGCAGGGTCCCATCGCGTCACTTCCACCGCGCCGGAAGTGATGCGACAGGACCAGCGCGGGCAGCGTGGCCGGCTCGCTGCAGAGGGCGCGAGCCGGCGAGGAGGCTTGCCGTGGAGAGCCACGTACGGGCATGAGCGGGCCGAGTTTGGGCCTCACTCATGCCCGTGTGGGCAAAGGTAACATCACTAAATACATACAATATCAGAAAACAAATATCAACAGACCAAAATTTATTAAAAGAGTTGATCAGCAACCTGTTGGAACAGATGAGTCTTACCTGCCCTGCAAAAGACAAGCAGTGATGAATTCAGGCAGAACTCCCATGAGAGGGCATTCCAGAGCAGGGGTAGTGCTAGGTACAGAAAAGATCCAGGGCTCAGGCCCATAGGACAATAAAAAAGCACAACTTTGCATATGCTGATTTACATATGCAAATATATGTGCATAATTAGAAATAATTACTATAATTTAAATTTTATAGAAGGCAAGCTAATTAACCTCTTGCTTGCTTTCAGGACAGAGCTGTGCAAAGTCCCATACTGTGTTTGCTTAAAACTCACCCTCCATGTACCCACACTTTTCCTTGGTCTTTCAGACTCAAATCCAGATGGGGAGGATGGAGTGCCTGGGGCCAGCAAGGAGCCCTAGGGCACCTTGAACATTTACTGATTAATTGCAAACGGAACATGGCACACTGGCAAGAGAGAGTGCACAAATGTATTGTAGACTATAATCCATTCTCTTAGGCTGCAAACTTACACACTTACTAGGGAGTAACCCCTGTTAAATACAGTGGGATTTACTTCTGAGTATATCCTCACTCTCTCTTTACCACCACCACCCCACACCCTCCATCACCAACAAGCACAACAGCACCAGAGAGAGACCTCAAGTATGGAGGACATTGCTTTGCTGCTCCTAGTCCCTGGACCAGATGAGGAGGCAGTGAGAGCCTCCACCAAACGTGGCTCACTTTATGTCAAATACTTTATTTTGGTTGTTTCTGAGATTCTAGAACACATTTTTTACAGTTCTTAGGTTCTAATTTCTGGAGATCCTAAAATCTACACCAAATGTTGCAGTATTAAGTTTGTAGCTACCACATTATCATGCGACACTTAAAGTAACATAAAATTATTTGTGTACTATAAGCTTGATGATTACAGATTTCTAGTAAGCACAGTTTCTTAAATGTTACTCATACTGTGAGGTAAGCAAAACACAAGTCAGGTCGCTTTGCTTAAAACCAAGCAAGCATCGGTTAAGTCAGCGAACCATAGAATGTCTAACTGTCAGAGAGAGAGAATGGAATTTATAACTTGTTGCTAGGCAATGTCCAGCATTCGCTCCCCTGATTCAATCAAGTGGTTTGCTCCACTGATCCCTGTCCCCTGACTTCTCAGAGAAGCTTGGTTTTTGCCTTTGCCCTTTAACTAGACTATAACAGTCTATCTTAACCTTTACTGGGCAGTCAACTTAAAAAGTCCTCCTTGCAGAGTTGACATCTTCTCGTTGTATACACCAACAGTTATTACACAGGTAAATTTTGTGCTCGAACAGCCTTTAATATTCACTGATATACACACGCTTTTAAATTATTTACCTGGTTCATGGAAATTAACAAATAGAAGGGGAAATGAATTCTCTGTGCCCTTTTGAAAGCTAAAAGACTGATGTTACAAAATATTACACCTCCTATAATGCAATGGATTGAGGACCTAACAATGCTTTCAATATATGAACGAGTGGCATATAGACTCCAACTTCAAATGGATACTTTTTTGAATATTTGGTCTGCTTTTGTTGAAGCCTATGTATAATTGCTAAAATGTTGTATGCACTTCATGCAAATCCATGTACGTATATTTTAAAAAACAGATTTTTAATTTTAAAAAACCTTTTGGGCGCCCATGGGCACCATGTTGGGAACCCCTTTGCGGGTGCCATTGGAGGTAACCACAGGCACTAAGGTGCCACTTTGGGGATCCCTCCCCTTCAAAGCCATTCAAGTTGTTTCAGCCTCTGAGGCAGAAAATCCAACAAGTACTTCTCTCCCCTTCCCTGGCAGTGAAAATACAATAATAATTAATAAAATAGATTAAATAATGAATTATTTGCTGCTTTTTCATTTCATTTCATTTCATTTTCATTTATTTCATTTATATACCGCCCCATAGCCGAAGCTCTCTGGGCGGTTCACAACCCTCAATACATAAAAACAACATTAAAACATACAAAACAGTTTAAAAAATTAAAAACCAAATTTAAAAACACAGTTTAAAATAACAATACAAAAAGCCAATAAAACTGAGCCTACAGGTGACAGTCCCCTCCGTGCTATTCCAAGCTCCTAACTAAATGCCTTGGCATAGAGGGAAGTCTTAACCTGGCGCCGAAAAGATAGTAAGGTTGGCGCCAGGCGGGTCTCAGTGGGGAGCTGATTCCATAACTGGGGGGCTACCACCGAGAAGGCCCTCCTCCTCGTTGCCACCAACCGAGCCTCTCTTGGAGGTGGCAATCGGAGGAGGGCCCCAGATGTTGAGCGTAGTGTCCGGGTAGATAACGGTTGGGAGAGACGTTCCGTCAGGTATTGTGGTCCTAAGCCGTGTAGGGCTTTATAGGTTAAAACCAGCACCTTGAATTCGGCTCGGAAGCATATTGGCAGCCAGTGCAAGCGGGCCAGAACTGGTGTAATATGCTCGGACCTTCCGGTCCCTGCAATAAGCCTGGCTGCCGCATTTTGCACTAGCTGCAGCTTCCGAACAGTCTTCAAAGGCAGCCCCACGTAGAGTGCATTGCAGTAGTCTAGTTTAGAGATCACCAGAGCGTAGATTACTGAGACCAGGCTATCCCTGTCCAGATAGGGGCGTAGCTGGGCCACCAGCCGAAGCTGGTAAAAGGCACTCCTTGCCACTGAGGCCACTTGAGCCTCAAGTGACAAAGATGGCTCCAGGAGCACCCCCAAGCTACGAACCTTCTCCTTCAAGGGGAGTGCAACCCCATCCAGAACAGGTTGAACACCCTCCATCCGGTCAAAGGAACCACCCACTAACAGCATCTCAGTCTTGTCTGGATTGAGCCTCAGTTTGTTAGCCCTCATCCAGTCCATTGTCGCAGCCAGGCACCGGTTCAGCACATCCACAGCCTCACCTGCTGAAGATGAAAAGGAGAAATAGAGCTGCGTGTCATCAGCGTACTGATGGCAACGCACTCCAAAACTCCGGATGACCCCACTCAGCGGTTTCATGTAGATATTAAATAGCATGGGGGATAAGACCGACCCCTGAGGAACCCCGTACTGGAGAGTCCATGGGGCCGAGCAACATTCCCCAAGCACCACCCTCTGGAGCCGGCCATCCAAGTAGGAGCGGAACCACTGCAATGCAGTGCCCCCCACCCCCAACTCAGACAGCCGCTCCAGAAGGATACCATGGTCGATGGTATCGAAAGCCGCTGAGAGATCCAGGAGTATCAACAGGGTCACACTCCCCCTGTCTCTCTCCCGACATAGGTCATCATACAGGGCGACCAAAGCCGTTTCCGTGCCAAAACCAGGCCTGAACCCCGACTGAAATGGATCCAGATAATCAGTCTCATCCAAGAGCACCTGGAGCTGGTTGGCCACCACCCGCTCAAGGACCTTGCCCAGGAAAGGAACATTCGCCACCGGCCTAAAGTTGTTAAGATCTTCCGGGTCCAGAGAGGGTTTCTTCAGGAGTGGTCTCACCACCGCCTGTTTCAGGTGGCATGGGACCACTCCCTCTCGCAAGGAGGCATTGATCACCTCTCTGGCCCAGCCAGAGCCATCAAGCTCTAAAGTGTGTGCGCGTGTGTCTGTCTGTCTTTAAAGGACCCTGTTTCCTATGGACACCACCATTTGTAAAAAGGGATGTATGGACGGGAGAGGAGGGCATTTGATTTCAGAGAAAGAAAAATTCAGGCAGAAAGAATCATGGGAGGCAGCAGGAGGGGAAGGACTTGTGGGTCAAAAACCAGCTAATCCATGGGGATCAGATTAGTGGTGGGGCTGAGCCTGGAGTCGGCTGGAGGCTCGCTCCAGGCTCGGCCCCCCGCAAGCGGCGGCGGCCCGATCATGCTCTTCAGAGCGGCATGGAGCGTTCTCTGTGCCACTCGCGCTGCTCAAGCTGCCGCTGGAGAAATCCCCCGTGCACGCCCCCCCGCCGCTGCCAGGACCCCCCCCCCGCCGCTGCTGCCAGGACCCCACCACCACCTACCTGGTCCTGCGCACCGCCGCCGGAGCCACTGCTCCGGCGCACTGGACCCCCGCCCGGGCTCTATTTTGGCGGGAGGAACCAGGGCAACAGGGCTTAAACAGCCCTGTTGCCCTGGTTTCCCGTGCCAAAAACAGAGCGTGGGGGTCCAGCACAACAGAGCAGGGTCCCATCGCGTCACTTCCTCCGCGCCGGAAGTGACGCGCCGGGGCCAGCGGATGGGGAGGCAGGCTCTCTGCAGAGCCTGCAGGTAAGCCCGCATGGGTGGCCGAGTAGCCTGGCGGACACGAGCAGGCCCAGTTCGGGCTTTGCTCCTGTCTGCCGGGCTACTTGGGTACATCCCTAGATCAGATGCAACAAAAATAATCAGGGCCCCTTTACCTTTATTTCAGCAAGTGCCATTTTTCTCTAGTTACATGAAAAGCAACTTCTTTCAAACTAACTTTCTGTACAGTTGACTCCTTTCCATGAAAGCATATTATGCCACAGTAAATTTGTGAGTTTCTAAGGTGCCACAAGGCACTGTGGCTTCTGGACACAAAAGAGCAAGAAGCCCCTATCCTCCTCCCACATCTATTCACCTTTCTCTAGTCTAGTGCAAACCCCTGATGTCAAGGAGGACTATGCACCCACCAGAATCTGGCCACATGGATCATGTAAAAAGCAGGTGTACTCCAGAAAGATTATTGCAGAGCCAAGGAGCTCCAGATACTCCAGCAATCCAGGGCAAGCCATACACCCATACTTTACCTTGCCCCAAATTCAGATATTGCTGACCTTTTCAAACCCTTTCAGAAAGCAAACCCACTTCTATTTTCCCCCAAAGTAAGGGGCCTGGGCCATCTTGGAAGAAGCAACAGATGAGGAAGGCCTCTGGCACTCCATTTGATATGCAAGCAGCCAACGTTCCTACTCTTCCTCTTTTCAGGGCCTTGCTGTCTACAGTGGCCCAGGGCACAAGTGCAATTGCCCAGTAGCAATTGGCTGGGCAGGTCTCTGCAGAGTCAGGCACACTTCAAGAAAACCAGGTGACAGTGGTGCTGTTAGGCAATTTTGGACTCTGGACTTAAGGAAAATAATGAGCAGACTGGAAGGAAAGGTGGCAGTCTCACCTCTAGTGTAAAAGGCTATTGTCTTTGTGCTACACTCCCTTAGTCTGCTAAGGGAGCGAATCCTAAGGTCTCCTAGTAACTGCAAGGCTACTGAGTTCAGAGGGAAGAAGCAAGCTTGTATTAAGGCAGATGATGGCAATTGGGGCAGGTCTAAAGATTTGGTGCACTGTTCAAAAAAGATCCAGGGCCCATGCCTAGGTGGGCACTGCATAGCACCACCCATGTTCCAGAGTATCTGCACCACTAAAGAAAAGGCTGTCTCTTCTATCCGCCTCCTAGACATCTGATGGATAGTAGGTGCACTCTTAATTCTCAGGCAGATTTGTATGGGAGAAGGAGGTTCTAAAGGTGTTTTGGACAAAATCCTATGACAGACTAGTCACAGTCAGTGACAATCTTTTCACCTCCATCTTACTCTCCAAACCCCCCAACCGCAGCCCTTTGTGTCAAATTTTAGATTGTAAGCTCCACTGGGCAAGCATGTTTTTTGTTTTTGTTTTTTGGTATTGTGCACACGATGGCACATATAATGTATGTATATAAACACCTTGGGCTTCCCTCATACTCAGTCAGGCCATAGTCTTCTAGCAACGTGAGTGGCAACCAGGGATAGGGACTCGGACTCCAGGACTCAACTCGTGAGTCGGACTGAGTCCCCCCTCTGACTCGAGTCCCAATATTTTTAATGGGACTCGAGACTCGACTCGGGACTCAAGACCAAGGACTCGTGTTCCAAAATCGTGTTCCTCAAATGCAACATGGATAGGTTTTAGGAAGTACAGCAAGTTTATTTTTTAAAATCATTTTCCTAAAATGCAACCTTTCAGACATTTTGGGTTTGGCTGCCTCTGCCTGCCTGTTTGGGGTTCCCAGCCTCCTCTGCCTGCCTGGTCTCTTCTTAACCAGTTCCACAGTTTGAATTGTCCAAGACAAAGGCCTCTGCCTGCCTGTTTTGGGGTTCCCTGCCTCCTCTGCCTGTCTGGTTATTTTGGGTTTGTCTACCTGGTCTGTTCTTGCCAAAATCAGTTGCAGAGTTTTGAAATAAAAAGGCACACTTGTGCCTAGAATTTATTTAAACCACACATCTGAAATAGCCTTATTTTGTTGGGAAAACCCCCCATTGATAGGGACTCGTGGAGTCAGCTTTGGGAGTGACTCGTGACTCATTACTCGTGAGTCACAATTTTGGACCAAGGACTCGGACTCGAGACTCGGGTCCAAAGACTCGTGACTCGACTCGTGACTTGAAACCAAGGACTCTTCAACATCCCTGGTGGCAACAGAAGTGGCAATCTCTTGCACAGTTCCTTGTAAAATTTAAGAGAATCCTAGTGGCTACTACTTGGATGAATGAACCCTCTTTGTTTCCAGTAGACAAGAGTCAGATTTTGTTTAACCCCCACTAAAAAAAAAAAAAGTTCTTACAGGCCATTAGTTCATTGCACAGGATTTCCTGTAATACTGGTGGACAGCAGCATACCCATTCCATGTAAATATGATAATTCAGTCTGTGTTGTTAACTAGTCAAGTACTTGCATGTGAAAAAAACCCCACACTGTTACATTAGCAGTAGTCCTGAACAGTTACATTAACTGTAGTCCTGAACAGCAGTTATGCAATGTTTTGCTGCCACATTAACCCTATAAATAGTAAAGTTTCATTTATAGACTATTAAAACATCTTGCATGACAGAAGACATAGTGTGTTTTTTCTTCTGAATAGCTCATGAATTAAAAGCAAAAATTACATGAAGAAAAATCTTCATCTATGTGGAAGTTTTAATATAGATGCAAATCCTCTAAGTTGGGAGAATAACACTTAAGTACAGCCTTGCATCACACAATGAATTTAGATTGCCAGAGTTGTAACCCATGGTATGTTCTTGTCCTTATAATTCTTGTTTCTCCCTCAACAACCCAGAGTTCCGGATTCACACGTCACGGAGAACAAGCACTGCTTAGCACACTGGAAGCAGTTGAGTGGTGGGGAGCCCGCACTCTTGCTTGCTCCTGCGCACTCTCAAACAGCTCATGGTTAACAACTCATGGTGGGTTGTTAAATTGTGCGAACTGGGTCACTGTGAGGTTAGAATCAAGAATGTGCAGGCCCTTCTCACCCTATGAATCAATGACTGGGTTCGCATCACGCGATAAACAATGGTTGCCTGTTATTGTTATTTGTTGTGTCGTCCGAACCCAGTCGTGGTGAATCACAACCGTTTGTTTTGGCTGCGAAAACCACAATAAGAAACAACAGACTGTTGTAGGGCTTGTTGTTACAACTATTGCTTGTCATGACGTCCCAACCTGGGAGAGCCACTTTATCGTTGTTTGTTCAGAAATGCCACAGAGCTGCATGGCCAGAGAGGGAAAATCTGCATCCACTCTACCCCCTAGATCTCTATTCCAAAGTCAACCTAGCAACACACATGTTGATGCTAGCCTCTTTTACAGGGTGCCTTTCATCCCATCCCCCTCCAATTTTTTTTCCACCCACAGACTGCAACCTGTTGATTCCTTGACGCCCCGTCTTGCCCGACTCTGGTTAATTATGACCTTGGAGCTCACTATTCCCAGCTGTGGCTTGCTCTGTCATGAGGGCCCTGTTGTTGTGTGTGTGGTTTTGTTCACTCATATTAATGTCAGAGCTTCTGAGAAGAGGAATGCCAAACTTGTAACTTACACATGCTGGTAGTGGGTGGCTCCCCTTTTATACTAAAGGTGCACATATGCTGAATCCCCCTCCCCATAATCCTTTGTGGATTGTCACGTGGTACACATAGCTCACGGCACTAAATGCTTGCACAGCAACATAGGATGCGCTGGGAGATGCATGTACATGTAACTCTTAATGCGGTCCTGCTTTTCAGTTTAACAGGACAGTAGTCTGTTTACTGGGGGTGGGGAAAGCAGTCCATCTTTAATATCAGATACCATGTTATACAGCTCACCAGCACATACCATATTATCCAGCATGCCAACACACTCGCATTTTACTTTTCCAAATAATTTTGTGTAGGATGCTTTTGTTTCTGTAATAATGAAATCAATAAGCCACAGCTTTCTGTACTTTCACAATAAAGTTAGTTTTATAAAAAATAAAATAAAAGGTGTGTCTCATCGCAGTGAAGGGAAAGTAAAAAGGATTTTTCTTTTCTGTAGCTGATGTGGCGGAAAACAGGGGAGGAGGTTGTCTGTGTGCTTGGGCTACAGGAATAAACTCAAGACTGCACTGCTAGAGAAATAATAAGGAGAGGTTTTGTGGAGGGAAGGGTCATAGAAAAAATTAATTGGACGTGTAAACACGAATGCGAGGCAAGAGGGAAGGATAGGACTGGGAGGGCCCCTCTTTTCAGCGGGGAGGGAAGGAGGGATTGGGGTTGAGAAGCAGAGAAACTGCCATGCAAGGTGAAGCCAGGCATGGGGGGAAGTGGGGGGGGGGAGAGGTGAAAGCCACCTTCACCTGTTTCCTATCAAAGATGGACACAGACCTGCGGCTCATGCTGGCTCAGCTTGTCTGAGCGTGGAAAGCTAAGCAGGGTCAGGCCTGGTAATTACTTATTTATGGGAGACCCCTCCTCTAGTTTCCTGCATTGAGCAGGAGGTTGGACTCTATGGCCTTGTAGGCCCAACTCTATCATCTATGAAATCTATGGGAGGGAGGGATAAGGGGGAGCGAGAGGGCCATCGGTACCGGACACCGCGAGGAAAAGTTGGAGGGGAGTACCGACTGGAAGCTGCTGCTTGTGCGCACAATGCCAGGGTTTCGGGCAGGATGGAAGACTGTTAATGAGTAGCACCTGTATCCTAGCCCAGGTGTGAGACAGGGAGGAAGGAGGAGGAGGATTAAAGGAAAAGAGGTTTTTCACTGGGTGGGAGATCGCGGGGGCTGCAGTTCCTGAGGCTCAAGTCACACTTTTTGTTAGTGGCACTACATGGGGGGGGATAGCGCTTGGCTGCCAAAGGAGGGAGGGAGGGATTGGGGGTGGGTGAGGATGGCCAGTGTGCAGTGCGGAGGGATGGTGGGGTGGAGGGGATGGTGAGGAGAAAGTCAACCCATGGCTTGAACTAGAGGCGCTAGGCGGGGGGGGGCTGAAGGGGGGCTGGGTGGGAAGATGCTTTGCTGCAGTAGCGACAAAAAAAGCATGGAGAAAGCTGCTCAAGATATTCACAAATTTATTGGGGCATCCAATTTTCATAAGGATAGTCCAGAGAGCTGTTCTGTCTACAGTATCAAAGGTCTTAGCAAGATCAATAAATGCCATATAAAGGGGTTGATTTTGCTCCCGGCATTTTTCTTGGAGCTGACGTGCAGTAAAAATCATGTCTACTGTCCCTCTAGAGGGGCGGAAACCATATTGAGTTTCAGAGAGAATCTCTTCTGAAATAGATAGAAGACGGTTTGCGAGAATCCTAGCAAATATTTTACCTGCGGTAGCTAAGAGAGAAATACCCCGATAGCTTCCACAGTCTGTTCTATCACCTTTCTTAAAGAGGGTGATAATTATCCTCCCTCCCACTCACGTCATGTATCCTAGTGGCCTTTGCCAGCTAATTCATACCCCAAGGTGGGGATGTGGGGGGGGGCTGGGTGACAGGCACAGATTGATATATTTTTTTTTGCTGGATTTGCAAATTAGACAATCAGCTGGGAGGCAGAAAAGAGGGTAAGAGTTTACATTGGGAGGAGGGAGAGGGAAGACACACCCTGTGCACTCAGTGGACCAGTTGAGGAGAAGCAGCCAACATTGCGAGGGAGTGAGGGTTCTAGGTTCTTGGGGTATGAATTAGAGGGACAGTAGACATGATTTTTACTGCACGTCAGCTCCAAGAAAAATGCCGGGAGCAAAATCAACCCCTTTATATGGCATTTATTGATCTTGCTAAGACCTTTGATACTGTAGACAGAACAGCTCTCTGGACTATCCTTATGAAAATTGGATGCCCCAATAAATTTGTGAATATCTTGCGACTTCTCCATGACAACATGACGGCTACGGTCTTGGACAACAACGGCTCTCATGGTGCTCCATTTAAAGTGGATCAGGTGTTAAACAGGCATGTGTTATTGCCCCAACATTATTTGCTATTTTCATCGCCATGATTTTACATCTTGTCGAGGGGAAACTTCCCGCTGGTGTGGGAATTATATATCGAACAGATGGAAAGCTTTTTAATCTCAGCAGGCTGAAAGCAAAAAGTCAGGTAATTACAACCTCCGTTGTGGAACTTCAGTATGCTGATGATAATGTGAATCACCGCACATTCAGAGGATGATCTCCAAACTATCCTAAATGCTTTTGCAGAAGCATATGGAAAACTTGGTCTCTCACTTAACATAAAAAAACCCAAAGTGCTTCATCAGCAAGTGCAAGCTAACCCTTTGGTGATGCCATCTATCCAGCTTGGCGGGACAATACTGGAAAATGTCGATCATTTTCTCTATCTTGGCAGCTATCTCTCTCTTACAGCTAACATCGACAGTGAAATCCAGCATCGTCTGAGCTCCGCAAGTGCCACGTTTTCTCGAATGAAACATAGAGTGTTTGAGGATCGGGATATTTGTAAGAAGACCAAAACACTGGTTTATGAAGCCATTGTATTACCAACTTTATTGTATGCCTGCGAAACATGGACTATCTATAAACGTCACCTCCAACTCCTTGAAAGATTTCATCAACGTTGCCTCCGGAAAATCCTGAGAATTACTTGGGAAGATAGGTGAACAAATATCAGTGTACTGGAAGAAGCAAAGACTACTAGCATTGAAAAAATGATCCTTCAACGCCAACTTCAGTGGACCGGTCATGTTGTTCGAATGCCTAACTGCCGTCTCCCAAAGCAGTTTCTTTATTCCCAACTCAAGGATGGAAAGCGGAATATTGGTGGTGAATATAAGAGGTTTAAAGATGTTCTTAAGGCTAATCTAAAAAAATGCAATATAAACATCAAAAACTGGGAAGCTCTGGCCCATGAACGATCTAAATGGAGGTTGGCCTTTCACAAAGGTTCTATGGACTTTGAAGAAGCTCGAGTGCAAGGTGAAAGGGAGAAATGTGCTAAGCGAAAAGCACGTCAAATGAATCCTTTACAAGACCATCTTCCATCTGGTAACCTGTGTCCTCACTGTGGGAAGCCGTGTGGATCTAGAATTGGCCTCCACAGTCACTTACGGACCCATCGCTAGAGTCTACACAATTTTCTTTAGAATTTTCCTCCTTTTAAAATCACCTTTTTGTAAAATTTTATCCTGGAAGAAAATCTTACTCGGTCACGAGTGATCGCCTGACTTGACTTGACTTGACTTGGGGTCCGAGCAAAACCACGCTAGCGACGAGAAGGGGTGATCATCTGTCGTGGCCATTGTGGTACAGGACGGTAGAATGTGGTAATGTACTACAATGGCTTGTCATGTCATGCAAACCCGCCCAGTGATTAATTTGATAAGTAAACTGCACACAACCATAACTCTGTGCTTCTCTAAGTCAGGGAACTTTTCATGGCAAGGGAGATAGCTGAAAATATGTTATGGCCCAATGGTGTATAACAAATTTGGAAATTAAAACTCTTGCTTTCCTGTGTGTTGAGTCTTTCAGCAATATGGGATGGACCAGAGGCTGAGTCATGCCTCCCATGGAAGACTCCTCTTCAGAACAGGAGGAGGAGGAGGAGGACTTATCTGTGGCCCAGGACTCTGATTCAACAGACGGAGAGGACATGTATTTGGATCAGGAGCTTCCCTCCCCTCGGGAGTTAGAGGGAGAAGTTCAGGACACAGCTGGCCAGTCATCAGCAGTGGAGCCGGGACCTCCCAGCAGATCCTCAGCGTTCCTCCCCCGCCACAGAGGAGCTTGCAGTCGGAGGAGGAACCACCTCCAAGCCCTTGAGAGAGAGGCCGGCTCAAGCAGAAAACCCAAACACCCTCAAAGGAGGAGTGCTTGCTTGCAAGCCAAGGTCCCAGTAGAATAAAGAGCTCTGCAAGCAACCTCAGACTGTCTGCAGCTGTGGGGTAAGGGTGTGGCTCAGTCAAGCCAGCATAAAAGACTTGCTTCAAAGGAGAGCCGGTGCTGGAAAACAATGCATTGCAACTTCCGGTCCTGGCATTCTTGCTCATTATCTCTTTAACATTTCAGCTCCTGTTATTGGACTCCGCTCCTGCTTTATCTTTGCCCTTCGTTGATGTTTTTACTGCTTTTGACCTCAGCTCCCTAACAGTATACTCTTCTTGTCTTATTTCGACTCTTGATTTATGACCTCTTGGTAACTGACTATAGACTGTTTAAACTATTACTCTTTGCTATCACCCTTTGAACCAAGACAGGCTGATTCACACCTCATGAAATTTCCTTGCTTGGTGAGGGGATGACTTGCATATGTGAATGGGCCCTTACATGTATAACATTATAAAGATTGTAAGCCTGCGGGCAGGGACTGTCTTGTTAATTGTTGTAAACCGCCCAGAGAGCTTCAGCTATTGGGCGGTATAAAAATGAAATAAATAAATAAACATTATAAAGAAGAATTTTTGTATCACCTCAAATGCAATGTTTTTCATTAAACTTAGTTCACACAGGCATCAAATGTAGAGAAACAAGTGATGAGCATGTATGTGTGAACCAGTTTAAAGACTGCTAGCATTTCCAATCCCAATCGCCCCCACAAACCATATGCCCATTACCATGCTATTGTCTTGGCAATTATGGCATAAGATATTTCATTCCACCCTTTTACTTGGCAGTTCTATCTTACATGGGTTTCGAATTGAAGGCCTCTTTGTTGGCTCCAACCACGTGATCCAATAACACTGTGACAACATCCTTCATATTTGTCAAGCTGTTCTGAGCATTACTGAGAGAGAGACAGAGAGAGAGGTTTGAAAGTCATGGGACAAAACTGGGAGCAGAGCAGTGAATGAATTATACTGAATGCCACAGGGAATGTTTTCCAACAGTAAGAATAAAGAGTAATCTGCGAGTCTCCCACGGGGAATGGTGGAAACCCCCCTGGCCAGATATTTGTGCTAAACCAAATAAAAGTTTTGAAGGCACTACTTTAAAAGGAATCCAGAATTAGAGAAAGGAGTAGTCAATAATGACCCAATAACACCTACTCTATTATCTTCCCTATTTTCTGTCATTCTGTTTGAGGAACTTATTTCTTGTTTATTCAAAGGTTCTCTGTCATTTAAAGACCAGCTTCCCCAGTCCTCAGTTGGACTTACTGTGATTACTTGGTCCGTCTATGCCAGTGATGGCGAACCTTTTTGAGCTCGAGTGCCCAAACTGCAACACAAAACCAACTTATTTATTTCAAAGTGCCTTAAATTTGACAGGAAGGAGGAGGGGGCACTAGCTAATCGCGCCGCGCTCTGTCTCAGGGCATGGCTCTTCACCGGGCGCTCAAAGATTCGGGCGTGCGCACGCTGTGCTTCTGAGCTGTCTGTTCAGTTAGAAGGAGGGCTGGGTGCCTGCGCAGTCCGCTTCTGGGGGTGGAGATGTTGGAGTGTGCCTGCCTGTGGAGGCCAGCGAGGAATGAGTGGAGAGGAGTTACTATGGAAACCTGACGCTGAATGCAGAAGGGGACGGTCTTTTCGCGATCTGGCGACCAGTGGCTCGAGTGCCCACAGAGAGGTCCCTGCGTGCCAGCTGTGGCACGCGTGCCATAGGTTCGCCATCACTGGTCTATGCAATACTTACCTGCTCTTGGTCATGCCACAATATGCCCCAAATTCCCAACCTCATTTAAGCCTTTGAGTCTGGGTATTTTACTCAAACCAATACAAATTATCATTGCCTTCTCATTTTCTTGGTTACATGTTTTTGTAAATAATAATCTTCCTTTTTAGACTTTGACGTTTACCACTAGTACCATTTTTGACCCTCAGTATATAATATAAATAACTTTTCTTCTTGATAACACTTCCTTAGACTCTCTCCTTGTTATCCACTTCTGACAAGCGTTCGTTGGACTGTTCAGCCTAATAGTTTCTAACCTTTTCAGATCTATCACCCTCTTTTAACCCAAATCTTCAGCATTGAACATACTTTTAATTCTCTCCTCTCCTTTTGCTCACTTGGTTTCTGTTTTATGCCTATACTTTCTGTTTCAGTAAAGACTTAAATTTTAAAAATTGTTCCAGTATGACCCACCTTAGATTGTGGCATGGACCAGTTATGGGTCACTATCACCAGTTGAAGCAAATAGAGCACTTCTCGCATTGCTGGGCTTTAGTCCCATAACCCATGGGTATTGTCATCTGTGATGTAGACTAGAGCTGTCTTAAGTTCTTTGTGTATTATTACTGTATTGCTTAATCTGTTCTAAGTCACCTTGGAGATCACTTGACTGAAAGGCAGATACAAATCTGCAGAATAAAATTAAATAAACTACACAGTATGATAAACATGGAACTGCTGCCAAAAACATCAGTCTTGTGTCGAGTTCTTCTTCTAGAGGAAAACATACGTTCTGATGTCATACCAGCTGTTTCTCTGTCCTCACTCCACATCATAGGTTGGAGGAAGGGAAACAGCCTGATGGTAGCAGAGAATGGGGTAGGTTCTCAGCTCCAGATTATCATAACATGTAATTCCGGCCTCAGACTTCTTTTATCCCTTTAACACCCAGGTTAGACATTCTTGGGTTATGGATACCAGCAGACTTGATCAAGTTGACTCCTATAAATATGGGTATTTGGTTTCATGAGACTGCTAATTGGAGAGTCCAGGCAAAGCTTGCTAAGGCTAAAGCAGAACAAAATCTGAGTGCCATATTGCGCTTCTTTTTCACTAGAGGTGGGAAATTTATTCCAGCTGCCATGCGTGTTTTTCAAGTTAAGATAGTATCCCAGATTCTTTTTGGAGCTCCTATCTGGTTTCCTTGTCTTAAAGACTCTCTCGAAAGCATTCGGTCTTACTTCCTTAGATCTATATTTGGCGTGCCCAAGTGTGTCGCTGGTGCTGCCCTTTATCTTGAAGCTGGCCTTAATTCTCTCAGTTGTCTGGCTTGGATACATTCTATTCACTTCTGGCTTCGTTGCCAGCTTTTGCTTAAGCCAAATTCTTTTGTTTTCCAGGTGATGTTAGATTCCTATGTGTCTGCTTGGAATAAAGCAGTGAGGCAAAAGGTTGCCTCAATTGGGCTGTCTCCTTCCTATTTGCTATCCTTGTCCTGGGAGAAAGCTAAATTTCTAGTCAAGCAGAGACTGACTGACATCAATTTTCAGGAGCTCCATGCAGCGGCCCAGGGCTCATGTTCCCCTCTGTCACTGGGTTTGTCGGGCCTTTATCCTAAAAATGGGATGCTCTATTTAGAGTGGTTATCGATCCCTAAATACAGGAGAGCATTCTCCTTAGCCCGATTTAATGTTCTACCCTCCAAACTTTTGGATGGCAGATACAGTAAAATCCCAGTGAAAAATAGATGCTGCCCCTGCAACAATGAGGAAGTGAAATCTGTTGTGCATGTTCTATTTAATTGCAGTTTCTATCGAGGGGCTCTAATACATCCAATCACACAAACTTTCCCTGGACGATCTTTAGAGTCTCTTTTGACCATTTTGCTTGATGGCTCAAATAGTTTAATCACTAAGGAAGTTGCAAAATTCTTGAATGTTGCTATTTTGTCTAGGCCTTCTATGCTTGCCTGATTCGGTTTTATTGTATGTTTTATTCTGAGTGTACAACTGAGAGCTGGTATATCTTGTTTGTATTGTATATATATTGGTGTGGTCGGTAGACCGTAAATAAACATCATTATTATTATTATTATTATTATTATTATTATTATTATAACAGCCTGATGGTAGCAGAGAATGGGGTAGGTTCTCAGCTCCAGATTATCATAACATGTAATTCCAGCCTCAGACTTCTTTTATCCCTTTACAAGGTAGGATCAGGGAGCAGAGAGGGATCAGGGCTCTGTTTCCAAATTATGAATTTCGGTATGCACAAATTCTGGCAAAGTCAAAACCTAGCATTTGCCATATCAAACCGGTATGGTTAAAAGTTCATGAATTTTAGCATCTGAAGATATACAAGACAGCAGTGAAGCCTAAGCAACATGATGGATCAATTACTGACTCGTAGCTAGAGGAACAAGAGACAGCTGTTTAGTGTGAGAATTGGCCTAGATTTTATCCACAATATCCCATGCGTTAGTCACTTGGCGGTGGCATCAATCGAAAAATAGGACAATACTGTAAATGTCATTTTGACAAAACAAAATAAGTCCAAGCAATTGTGTCTTAAAATTGTATTATTATTTTTTAAACAAAATAGTAAATTGTTTCTCTCAAAGCTGTCAGGGTTGGGTTGTTGTTTTTCTTTCCTCCAAAAAGGGTCTGACATTTAGTGCTGGAGGACTCATAAAAAGATTATGCAGACAAGTATGAATGTTGAATACGGTAAATAAATTGTATTGTAACTTCCTGACCAATTTTGAAATCAGGCAGTTAATGTCCTGGTTGGGAATTAGTTTTATTAGTAGGCAGCTTTGAACTAAGGAGAATAGCAGTTTCTAATCCAAACAATCCCCCTCCAAAAAGAGTTAGCTGGAATGCCTGGACACAATCCCCCTTCCCCTCTGTATTATGTGAAACATGGCATGGGGTGACTGGAGGGAAGGAGCGGTGAGCAAGGGAAGAAGGGACTTGCCTGCTCTTTGCAAATGAGTCTGTTTTCATTTATGGTCTATTTATCACATTTATATCGTATATACTCAAGTATAAGTGGACCCTAATATAAGTCGAGGCCCCTAATTTCACCCCAAAAAACTGGGGAAACTTATTGCCTCCAGTATAAGTGCGCTGACCCAAGTATAAGTCGAGGGGGCATTTTTCAACACAAAAAATGTGCTGAAAAACTCGACTTATACTTGAGTATATACGGTACACTCTTTTCCAAAGAACTCAAGGTGGCTTTCATGGTTCTTGCCCTGCTCCATTTTCACCTTGCAACATCCTGCAAAGTAGGTTAGGCTGAGAGAAGTAACTCAAGATCACCCAGTGAACTTAATGGTTGACTAGAGATTTGAACACAGGTCTCTCCATCACCAGCCTGACACTATAACTACTATACTCCTATTCACTCCATGCTCTGTCTCGTGTGGAGAGCCTCTATGGATACAGGAGGCTCTCTTCTTCAGACCGTTACCCTCCATGAGTACAGGGCAATGGAAATATATGAGGGGAGGTGTGGTGTTGGAGCGCACCCTCTCCTGTGTTTGCTCTGCTCAGGTACGGAATGCCTGAATGCAGCTACTGTCTCTCTCCAAACAGGAGAGAAGGTAGAGGATAAAGCAATGAAGAGAATAAAGCAAAGAAGACCCCTTTGCTGCCATTTCCTTCTATTGCCTCATAGTATTCTGCAATGTATTCCACCTTTCAAGTAGTTTTGAGTGGCCTAGGATGGACAGAGGAAAAGAGTGGGTCTACAACTTGGAGGGGGTAGCTACGCTGGCTGGGGCAGGTAGTAGTACTACTGAACTTTGGTCTCTCATTCTCTGGGTACGTGTCCAACAGCCAACTTACCCCACCCATGCACACCTTGATACTGGCTATGCCATCCAAACCTGAGACCTGGTACCTCCCATGTTAGAAATTACGCACTGATGGCTATTTATTACATGATACAAAATTTAAAGTTTTGCAGCAGAATATTGAGATCCATACCACTGTGAAACCGATGATAATAATTTCTGATAAAGCAGGAAATAGTTATTATTCTCACCCAAATTTCCTCATTATTCGCAGGCATCCTTCAAAATGCTTTTAAGAAACACATTTCAATGTAGTAAGTGCAATACTTGTTCTGCTGGTGCCCCAAACTAAGTTATTGTATGGGCGTTTTTTGTTCTCAATTTGTTCCTGTCTTGTGGGATATCAGTACCTGCTGTTCTTATATCAATAATAAGAGGGGAATGTTTAAAACCTTTTCTGGTCTGATATCCTAACACATGTGGTTTGGTTGCAACTGTCTGTGGTAGGGAAGATTGTAGGTGTGAAATCAGATGCTTCCCACAAAATGCTACTGAAATTGATGAGGGGGGAAACCCAGTGTTCTTCAGCATCTTTGGGGTGATGCAAACCTAATTGCATACTCAATGAGAGTGACGCACAGGTTCTAAAATCAGCATTTATTTATTTATTTATTATATTTATACCCCGCCTTTCCTCCTGAAAGGAATCCAAGGCAGCCCACATGATCCTCCTCCTCCTCTCCATTTTATCTTCACAACAACCCTGTGAGGTAGGTTAGGCTGAGAGTCAGTGACTGGCCCAAAGTCACCCAGTGTGTTTCATGGCCGAGCGGAGACTAGAACCCAGATCTCCCGAGTCCCAGTCCAACACTCTAACCACTATGCCACACTGGCTCTCAGTTCTATTAATGGGGGGGGGGGACCCAACAGCATACAAAGTTAAAACAAGAACGTTGAAAACAGTACCAAAAAAATAATCCTATAGCAAATCTGTATATATAAAAGAAGTCCTGACTGACTGACTCATCAACGCCCAGCTCAAACCGTTTAATCTAGGAATGTGAAATTTTGAAGGAACATTACTTTTATGACGTAGACCCCCACTAAGGAAGGGTTTTTGGAAATTCCGTCCCTAAGGGGGTGAAAAAAGGGGGCAAAATCGCCCCATTCTCATATCTCCTATGGGCAAAACAACAGGGGAGTAGTTATGCAAGTCGGCCTCGCTTCATAATTGCTGCAGGAGCCAATAGGAGCAGTTATGCAAATATGACACTTAGAATGTTCGTATGAATTCCTGCAGGGCCAATAGGGGTGGGTATTCAGATCTCCCCTCGGCCATTTAGAATGTTCTCTGAGGGGGTGAAAAGGGAGGGAAACTTTTTAAATGACTGAATGACTGTTGTGTGTGGGGTGTCGTCGCATAGGCTCCACTCCATCACGTTTTGACGGATCTACCCCAAACTTGGCACGGTCACTCTTCATCACTTGTAGACTCTCAGGATTAACCTGATTTTTCTTTAAGATCAGATATTTCTGTCCGAAAAGATTTCTGCTTCCAGCACCCAGCCTAAACGTTACACTTTCAGTCAGAGAATGACTGTTGTGTGGGGGCGTCCCAAATCCTGTGTGTCCGTGTGTATGGGCATTTGCGTGCGTCGCATAGGCTCCTACACAGTTGGACAGATACGCCCCAAACCTGGCACGCATACTCTCCATCACCCAAGGACAAAGACTGGCGGGATCATATCTCCGAAAAAGCCATCACTGCGCCTGTACGGCCCAAAATAGATGATAGCCAATGGCATCATTGGAATGTTCGCAGGGGCCATTCAGGAGCAGTTATGCAAATCACTCCAATGACATTTAGAATGTTCGTATGAACTGCCGCCACAGGGGCCCAATCAGGAGCGGATATGCAAATCTCTCCTATGTCAAAACAGAATGTTCATATGCACTGCAGCCAGGGCCTACATGGGGGGGGGGGGCTGGGATTTCATTGTTGGGTAGTCCCGGGGGGGGGCAAGCTTGGATTACATTGTTGGGTAGTCCCAAGGGGGAGGGGGAACAGGGATTTCATTGTTGTGCAGTCCCGGGGGGGGAGCAGGGATTTCACTGTGTAGTCCCAGGGGAACAGGTATTTTATTGTGTGGTCTCGGGGGAGCAGGGATTTCATTGTGTAACCCGGGTGTGTGTGCGACAACACAGTCCCTTACACTTTAGGACCAGGCGCATAAACCCTTCTCAGGCTAAGCACCAACACTTAAAAACCTGAGGGGAGGGTCAAATGAAACCTTTCCCCTACCAATGAGGGAAAAGATTATTACAGGTTATTCAGGATCTAGCTTAAATTTATGATATTGTGGGTACAAAGGGGCGTCTGTGTGTGTAGATTTAAAAGTAATGCAGGTTAATAACACCAAGCTGACACGTAGGATTTGGGTAGCAAACAAAATAAAAATAAGTTAATTTTAATTCTCAAAATCTTAGGTCCAGAAAATAACTTTAAACCTGCCTACACCAAACACTTTGTAATTAACCTAAGTCCCTATAATTCTAAATACTTTCACTCCTCAGACAAGCACTGATTTCTCTCAAAACTTCTGACAGACAAGACACGAATAATCCAACTAACCTAACTCCCCAACTCCCAACTCTCCCCACACTCCAAACACACTAACTCAGCTACCCAACTATCTCTGACATTTATTTATTTATTTATTATATTTATATTCCCCGCAAGGAACCCAAGGCGGCTTAAATAATCCTCCTTCTCCTCTCCATTTTATCCTCACAACAACCCTGTGAGGTAGGTTAGGCTGAGAGTCAGTGACTGACCCAAAGTCACCCAGTGAGTTTCATGGCCAAGCGGGGACTAGAACCCGGATCTCCCGGAGTCCCAGCCCTACACTCTCACCACACTCAAACACTCCTTATATACTCCTCCACCCACCCTTTCCAAGACATCACAAACCACACCCACTCAGTTCATTCTATAATCACTAAATATACTAATGCAGACATACACCAGGGAACTGAATTGTGGGGTTACGCCACAGGGGGGAGGAGCAGGGATTTCATTGTGCAGTCCCGGAGGAGCTGGTAGTCCCGGGGGAGCTGGGATTTCATTGTGTAATCCCGGGGGAACTGAGATTCCCGGGGGAGCTGGGATTCCATCATGTTTCTTTTAAAAACAATTGTACCAAATCCTAATATCCACACGAGCAAAGCCGCGGGCAACAGCTAGTAAGAACATATAAGAACAAATTGGATGATCAAAATATGAAATAGCACCTGATTCTAATGGCCTTCTTAAGTAATTTGCTGGAAAATCTACTGATTGAGTTATATATGATGAAAGCTCTTTCTGCTTTCCTAATATTAGATGTGAATATTAGTGTATACAAAACTGTTGAGGCACACTTTTTCTGAGTTTAAAATTAGAGGCACACTTCACTCTTATATTCAATAAGATTTACTTTTGGGTGAAAGAGAGTAAGAGAGGGTGGCCGGGTGACCGGCCAGATGGGCGATTTAAAAATTTAATAAAATAAATAAATAAATAAATAAATAAATCCTGTGTGCGTGTGAAAGAGAGTAATTCTGAAATGATATGTCAGAACACATGAGTGTGATGTGAGAGAACTGCTAGTGTGCCATGAGAAAGAAAGAAATAAAATAAATAATTAAGGTTCTTGTCAACTGCAGGAGAGGGAGAGAGAGAAAAAGAAAAGAGGTTACCTGCGGTGCTACATCTCTCAATTGGGCTTTTTTTGTCCTAGTTTTATTCCACTCAGGTTTTGCTTAAGGGCATTGGGTACAATTTCTTCTTTCAGTCATGGGTACACAACACACACACAAATACCCATGTGTCTACATGAATCACTGTTCTGGGTATGCCTCCTGCTTGGAAGAAGGGAAGCCCAGAACAATGACTCATGCAAAAATACAACATGCATCTTCTGCTGATACACACACACACACACACACACACGTTGCTATATGAGGGTTGCTGGGAGAGGGAGGAGGCTGCAGCCTGCTCCCTACCCCAGTCACCCCGACCTGATGGCTGCTACAAGTGGGAAATGCCAGCTGTTTCCTGGGATCTTTTAGGCAGGAAACAGCTTTACTTCCAGACTCTAGGAACAGGCCTCTATGATTCCTGCCATAGAAGCACTGTTTCTAGAGCATCCCTGCAGCATCCTAAGAAGCAGACAGGCGTCTTTGAGCACTGCTTCCTAGGATGTTTTGGGATGCTCTAGGAGCAAAGCTTCTATGGTGGGAACCATAAAGCCTGCTCCTAGCCCATTTTTCCTCTGGTGTTTTATAGTACCACCACCGTTCTTGTGGCAGTAGCAGATGCTGGGGTCCACCAGACAGGGCTTGGGGAGTCGCCAACAGCCCAGGGGCCTCACATTTTGCACCCCATTCTATAATATAAACTCCTTTTCTCTCTTTAAATATAAAACCATTTACGCACACATTACTTCCTCCTTTTTCTCACATGGAAAAGGAGAGATAACGTAAATATTGTAAGATTCATATATGTGTTCGATAGTCCACAGTTAAGTTATTGTGTGAGGTTCATACCCAGCAAGAACCATAAGAGATCATTTTCTTCACACATCTGTGGCTTATTGCCTGCTTGCTGACATTGAGCAGGCTGCCAGACCATCTTCCACCATTAACTGTTCCCTAAATCCATACTTTACGCAACTGCATATTTAATTTTGTTTTATCATCACTTCCGCAAAAATGGCGAAGGGTTAAGCACATGGAAATCATCTCACATACTTGCCCCAGTCCAACAACATCAATCCAGGTAAGGATTGGTTTGCTTGGATACATATACAGGCCTGTGGCTCATGCTGGCTCAGCTTGTCTGAGCATGGAAAGCTATGCAGGGTCAGGCCTGGCTATTACTTGGATGGGAGACCCCTCCTCTAGTTTCCTGCACTGAGCAGGGGGTTGGACTCGATAGCCTTGTAGGCCCCTTCCAACTCTATGATCTATGAAATCTATGCTGCGTACATATAGAAGACTGCTAATACAGGGGAGAAAAACCTTGAACCCAGGCCAGCACCCAAGCCTGAGTGCATGTTGATTTTTGCTGGATCACCTCCACAAGTATGTCCCCTAACATATTGCTAGTGCATTCACAGGCTATCCCCCCCCCCCCAGTTTGTGTATGGTCATTACAGTTTTCTCTCTAATCCACTGGCAAATCCTCAGTTTCTGGGTTGTTGTTTTTACAGTCTGATCCTTTTGCATGTTTACTTGAGCAAGTAAGTGTGCACAGGAGTCATCCGTAACCTCACATATTTTGAATAAAAGCCATAAAAATTAAAATAACATCATATCACAAGGTTTGAGTTATTTCAGTAATCCTTACAGGAGACAAGTAAGGTCAGTTAATATTGTAAAGGACCGCCGCCGGTCCTTTGCGTGAGTTCGGAAGTTAACGGGTTAACCAGAGCTGAGAAAAACCCCTTCAAGCAGTTTCCATGCACCTAAAATGTAACTGCTAAAATTTGGCGCTGAGTGAGAATGAAAATGACTAGAATACAGAGTTTGTTGGTAGTAAATTTAATGGAGCGTATCAAAACAAACAGATAAGAACTCAACCATAAGCACAGCAGAGTCCATAAAACTTAATGAGGTGTGCACACCTCAATCCACATCTGAGCTACGTTAGCAGAGGCAGAGAGAGAGATGCAGTGTCCTGGAATTACCTTGCTTCTTCGAAAGCGAGTCCCTAGAAACCTTGCCGCTTGCTAGCTATTACCGGGTGCGTTACCCAGGGTTGATTCTCGGCCGAAGTCGAAATGGTCTGTGCAGTCCTGCATCCAGTGTTCAACAACCTCAGCGCCCCTCTTTTACCTCCTCCCTCCCCCCTCCCTTCTTGCTGACAGGAAGAACTGGTTCTTCCTGCCAGATCTTCTGTGTCCCTGGGTGCTTGACAGTACTTGGCAGCTCTTTGAGACTGCCGGGTATCTTGGCGCTCCCCCGGTGCTTGAGGATGCTTCACAGCTCTTTGTGAGCTGCCAGGGGAAGTCACTGGGGGGTATGTAGATGGATCCCATTGAGGTGAAGGTAAATGAAGGCTGATGCAAATGACTGCTCGGAACTGAGCTGCTTCTGCCCTAGGCAGAAGCCTTGATGGCGGTGGTGGTGGGGTGTG
The DNA here is from genome assembly GCA_021292165.1 of Shinisaurus crocodilurus. Taxonomy (NCBI): domain Eukaryota; kingdom Metazoa; phylum Chordata; class Lepidosauria; order Squamata; family Shinisauridae; genus Shinisaurus; species Shinisaurus crocodilurus. Next base: position 187,913,592 of record CM037879.1, read on the forward strand.
TGTGTGTACCTGGCCTGGCTTTCTCTCCACAAATATTATCTCCATGTTGCAGATAAAGGTATATGGCTGAGAGGTAGTGAGTTGCCTAAGGTGACCTAGGAGTTTAAGATTTGAGCTGGTGACCATTCAGGTGGTCTCTTAGTCATTATACCAGTGTTCTCCAACCTTGGGTCCCCAGATGTTTTTGGCCTACAACTCCCAGCATGCCCCAGCCAGCATAGCTGGGTGGGGCATGCTGGGAGTTGTAGGCCAAAAACATCTGGGGACCCAAGGTTGGAGAACACTGCATTACACTGTACCAGCTCTCTGTTTAATCCTTAATTGTAGATTATTCAGTGGGACTGCTGCCTTGACCAACACCAGGCTCATGCACACAATTAATGTAGGTATTGCACCCAGGCTATTTAAACTGGCATGTTTTAACTTCACTTTTCATAATGGTCTTAGTACTCTTGAAAACAGCGATAGCAATCAGCGAAGGGCATCTGGTAATCCTACTAATCCATATCAACTGTTTAATGTGACTTGACTGTAAGTATGATGGAGTCAGATTAATTATCTTGGACTGAAAACAGCATTGTTGTTTTCTCTTTTCAAACGCTAATATGTATTATAGTTACCACCATGCATTTTCCCAGATCATAGTTATATAGGCAAATGTAGCTCTCCTTCACATACTACTTTAATGAGGGCCACACAATTGCATGAGCAAACCACCAAGTAGTTGCTCAGAAAGGCAACATTTTTAGGGATGCAGTTAAACAATATGTGTTCTACGAAATGATAAGGTACTGGTTGAAAGATTTTGCCCCCATCTCAGCTTTCAATGTGGAGCTTTCACAAACTCTTTTGTTAAAGTGTGTGTGTGTGTGTGTGTGTATGTGTGTGTGTGTTTGAAATGGTGGCCAGGGATAGGATAAAATAATGAGACTAACAAGTTATATTGCCTTATAACGCATGATCTTGTTGCAACCTTTATGGTAACCCTGTAAGATACATCACTATAAACCTGTTCCCACTCTGCAGGTGGAGGGGCTGATGCTGAAAGGCTGATGCCTGAAGCCAGCTAGTGGGTTTTTGACAAATGTGAATAGAACTGGAAACTACATTCAGTCTCCTAGAGACACTATGCTGCACTGGCTGCATTGATGGGAGGGGCCTAACTCAGTGGTAGAGCACATGTTTTGCATGCAGAAGGTCTCAGTCAATTTTATTTATTTATTTATTTATTTACAACATTTATGTACCATTCCACTTCTAAAAAGATTCCAGAGAAGTCAATCCCAGGGACAGTCCATCCCTGGAATCTCCAGGTAGGGCTAAAAAAGAATCCTGCCCAAAACCTTGGAGAGCTGCTGCCAGCCAGTGTCGACAATACTGTACTAGATGTATAAGGTAGCTCCTTATGTTCCTATAACGTATTGTTACCCATTCTGTCTCCTTGAGATGGGGTGGGCTAAAAAAATAATTCTGGAGAATTCTTGCAAAAAGCAATGTTGGCCTAAAGATTTTCCTCCTCCTCCTCCTCCTCCTCCTCCTCCTCCTCCTCCTCCTCCCTATGATGATGATGTATTAGATGCCTTTCTCAGAAAAAAAAATTCAAGGCTTCTTACAGCAGGGATTAAAACATACAAAAAAACTGAAACAATTTCAAGCAACTAAAAACAATTAGTAATTTGTTTAACACAAAGATGTGTTACAATAACTGAATTAAGAAGCCCATCATATGCCATCAAATACCTGGGAGTAGAGGAAATTCTAACCTGGTGCTGAAAAGATGACAATGTTGGCACCAGGCGGACCCTATTTGGGAGAGCATTCCACAATCGGGGGGCCACCACCAAAATGGCCATATCCCTTGTTGTCATCCTCTGAACCTCCCTGAGCATTACCTGTTCACACTGAGCATCACTGTGGAGCCAGAAGGGTGGTTAAAATCTACTAATGGATAAATTATTTGTGTTTAAAATACCTGGTGCATAATTGCCACAGGGGGTGGCCTATGGGCTGAGTTTGGTCAGTAGCACCACCACGTACCTCAGCTATGGTGAGTATTGGGTGGCGGTAAATAACCTGACCCCTGGGAAAACCAATGGCTTCGGGTGGAGGAGCTTGACCAGGAGGCTTGTGGGGCCATCAGATGGAATTTAAATTGCCTCTAAATTCCACCTGACCTTGGGCAGCAGCAGTGTCAGTACCGATAGGAGACCAAGGCAAGGGATGCCGATGGGACTTCGGTGTGGAAAACCGCAGGTGAGATGGTAGCCATTGTAATCGGCTGTAGTACTATGATGTGGAAGGCAATGGAAAATCACCACATTATATTTTCCAAGTATACTTATAATGGCTAGACAGACGGTGTAGCCATGATGATGTCCAACCTCTGGTGGAGAGGAACAACAACAAGAAGGTGCATAATATCTCAAAGAAGTAACTCCCATAGAAGACTCTACAAGGATATTTGTCATTTCAACCCTCATTATTACCCAAACATTGGGTAGTACCCCAAACATCTCAGTTTTTGAGTGGTTACTGTTCAAACTACCATGTTTCTTTTCGAAATGTTAATTAAAATAAAACCTTTTTGCTTATTAGTGTAATAGCATATCTTCTGATATGGAATTCAGTTTATTTATTTATTCATTCAGTTGTTCATTCATTCATGCTGCATGCAGTGCTCTTTAAAATGCCATGTAACTTAAATAACACAAATTTTCCACTATAAGCATGGTGTGCCTGCTGGCTCAGAGTCCCTTTTTATTCTGCAACTAGTCTAGTGTCTTCGCTTTGATATGAGTATTTTCTTGTAAAGTGTACTGGATTTTTAAAAATGTAATCACAGCATATGTTTCTCTGGATTTTTCTTTCCTCCAAACACTCTGAAGTTTTACTCCCCCCCCCCACTCTTTTCTTTCCGCCTCTTGGACAGGTACATGAAAGGGAAATCCTTGTATAGTCAAATGTTTGTTTTACTGTCTAAAGCTGCAAAGGGCCCTTAGCCTAGGCTGATTTCTTCTTGAAGAGCTGTAATTATTCATGGAAAGGGAGGGAAGGGAGTCTTTGTCACCAATAGGCTTCTGGGTGCTCCTTGAAATAGTCTTTTATTATTCCTTTTTACATAATTTTCTACTGGTGAGGTTAAAAAAACTCCTCTGTTGTTGAGTGATAAAAGGTAATTGTCCTTTCCTGAGCACTCTGATGTTATGTTCATGTGTTTTAAAGGAGGATGCAGAAAATGATGTTATTGATGGCATTGCCATGACAACAGGCCTTTAGAATAAACATTCTGGCATTGTTATTCCAGACACACAAATGTGTGGGGTGGGGGTAGAGCAGCTGTCTTCTAAGCACAAACAGATTGTGCCCCTTTAAAATGCAGTCATGAACTTTGCTTTTCTGAAGATTTACAGACTGGTTTAGGGCAGAAAGGATTCCAGCATCTCTTACCTTCTGTGTACATCACATTGTGATATAAAGTGGAAAATCACGGGGGAGGAGGATCCAATGGTTTAAGAAGTACAATATGGCTGGGGAACATAAACATTTCCTTAGTCAAAAAGACAAAAAAGAAACTTGAAAGATTTTTGAAAATTGATGATTGCAACCAACATTAAATAATCACAAGACAAAATAAATTAAAGACCCAATCTTTCAGTTGTGTGACCAACAATTAATCCTTAGGCTACAATCCTGTGCACACGTATTTAGGAGTAGGTTCCACTGAACTTAGTGGGACTTATTTCTAAGAAAACATGAATTTCTCTCCAGTTTAGCTTTCAGAATCATTGCATAATGGACCTCTATATGCATTTAGAATGCAAATTAAGTGACTTCATTCTTAAGCAGCAATAAGGACTGATCTCAGATCTGAGCCTACTATCACTAATGTGACTGCCCTTCCAGTGGGGTTCAAAGGCACATTTAAAACACGCAAACACGACTTGTAACTTTAGCCTGATTGCCCTTTTTTGATTGAAAGGCAATTTCAGGAAGAGGCGCTTGATAGCATAGAGCAAGAGGAGTGCTCAGTTCTTCCTCTGCTCAGTGCCCACTGTTTTCCCATTCCAGTTTGCCAACATACATTTGAAACCCTACTAGCGGTCAGAGAAGATACTTTAAAAGGTGATTTGGGGTGGGGTGGGGGGAAATAGTGAGTGAATAAATAATTGAGCAACCTCTGCCTGTGCCATGTCTACTCTACATTACTTTCTCTCTAAACAGCTCCCAGACCCCCAAAATCTATTGCACTACAGTTACATGTGTTTGTAGGTAAAGTGCAGTTTGACACTTGAGCAAACCAGAATATCCAGTGAGTGAAATAGTCTGCCCCAAATTGGCTTGGGCGTCTGAGTAAGCCCACATCAATGCACTTCAGCTTAGAAGTCTTAGGGCAGTGAAGCTAGTTAAGCTAAGCATGATCGTCCCAACCTCCCCCATCCCCCAGTTCTGACATGGAGGGAATACCTAAGTCTTCTTGGGCTTGCATCAATGAAACCTGGCTGGACAAGCTGTGAGGTGTGTACCTCTCAGCTGTGCCCACCTGGTTTCCCAGGGCAGCACTAACCTAGGCGTCATGGTTGCAGAATTGCAGGGGCCAATTACAAATGTTTGTACCTGGTGATGGGCAATTGCAACTGGGGATTCTGTTAGTGTCCCACCACCCTGGTGCCTAACAGTCTGAGCTGACGGAGGTAGTCTCAGGATTGGTGTTGATCTTGGCAGACTTCGACATTCTCCTTTGTGAGAGGGGCAGCTCAGGACTTCATGGCTGTGACAACTACAGGGCTGTCTCAACATGCTTCTGGTCACATTTTGGATTTGGTATTTTCATCTGGGCAGGAAGGTCTTGAGTCTTTGACTCTTTTCTCCTGGGCAGGAAGGTCTTGAGTCTTTGACTCTTTTCAGTAAGTCTGGGAAGCTTACTGCAAATGCTTCCTCTGTAGAGGTGAAGGACCAGTTAGAATGATCCGCCCCTGAAAGTTGATGGATTCAGATGGATTCTTGAGAGCCTTCAGAAAGTTTCTGTAGAGAGAAAGCATGACGGAACACACACTTCACCCCACCGTCGCCTGTATAATCTCTTCCCAAGGCAGGAGGAGAGCTCAGTCCCAGGCACGCATTTGCATCTAGATAGTTTTTGCCAAGCACCCTCAATGGGTTGTCAAGTCCCGGACACACATTTACATGTGATTCAATGGTTTCCCCCAAGCATTCTCCATGCACTGTCAAGCACCCTCAATCACCCCTACAAGCACCCGTGAGGAGCCATGGGCAAAGTGGCGCCGCACCGGAAAACCTCAGCACCCCTCTGTCTGGCCTTACCGGTTTGTCCTGTCAACAAAGGGAGGAGTCGGGGAATGAGATGGGGGGGGTGAGCGAGGGAGTAAAAGCAACAGCCCAGGCTCCGTTGAGGTTGTTGAGAACAAGGTGTGAGGCAGCACGGAGTGGGTCATTGGCTCAAAGCCAACCCGGACACTCAACCCCCAAGCAGACCGCCTGGGTACTTTGTCGTAAGTCCGTCTGAGTTACTAGTGTTAGACTAGGGTAGGTTCTTCAATGTTAGATGAGAATGTGGCGTAGGTTCTTTTTTGTTTGATAGTTCTGCCTGTGCAGAGTAAGCTTCATCTCCTTTTGTGGATTGTATTCCCTGACTTAATTGATTGTTTACTATATAATTTCCCTTTTCTCCCTGACCTGATTCACTCAATTACTCCTGTAAATAAACTGGTTTCACTTTTGACTGAGCTGTAGTTTCATTCTGACTTGGTGCCTAATCCAGTGCATTCGACCTGATTTGACCCAGGGCACACGAACGGGAGTTCTGAGCTGTCAAATTAACCGCTTAGCTCCTGAATTTGCGGGAAAGGACTGGCGGCGGTCCTTCACAGTTCCTTATTAGTATGGCCAGTGCTCACATTGAAGCCGTGGCTGCTCTGTAGTATGGAGATTACCTAAGCAGCAGACAGAATTGTTCCTAAGTGCCATCTCTTCCTGGGGAGATCCCATTTAGCTCCTTGGTTTGATGGGGAGCTGGGGGCAATGAAATAGTTAAGATGCTAAGTAGAATGCAGGTGATGGTGGAAAACTCAAAGTTAATATGACTGGGCAGAGTGAAGAGTTTGTTTTTGAGTAAATAAATGTGGACCAGATGGTGCCCTGGAAACCTCCACTAATGGAACTGCATTAAACTTGGATAAGTCATGATGGATGTCATGCATTTTATTTTTGAACTGTCTTGCAAACCTGTCACAGTGTGCTTTCAAGGGTTTCACCAAATATCTCTGTGGTCCAGATTTTACCCACATGTTAAAAGCTCTGCTGAATGATGCTGAGAAGATGCATGGTGTGGAAAAGAGTTCTTTCTTTACCACCATTACTGTCATAGAGTAGGCTCAGTAGTGAGCTCTAACCTGTGTTTGATTGGACTCGGCACAAGTCTTCCTCCACCTGCATTCAAGCAATTTCCCATCTTGCTTTATTACTCTCAGCTCAGATGTATACAAAGGAGCTGCACAGACTCTGCTAAGAGGGAGAAGCACTTGGGGGCACAGTCATATCAATCAACAAGTCATCCCTGTATCCCACAAATCAACCAGGGCTTTGACAGCAGTACCACCCATACCAGAGCCCTACAGAGTCCATCAGAATCCATTAGCCTCTGGGGGTGGACCATTTTAATAGGTCCCCTTCACCCTAACAGGGGAAAGACTGCTGAAAGTCTAAACTTCAATAGGAAGTGATCCAACCATGACAAGCGTATAGGTGTTAAATGTCCCACTTCCAGATCACCATCCTCCTGCCTGGTTGAGAAAACGAAAACAAAAGTGTGTCCTGCTAAATGGGTCGGGCCAATGACATGCTTGCTGGAACAACCTCATTGTGGCCATGGTGGCTGTGAAGTCCTGAGTCACCCAAGATTTGGTAGCCTTGGCACAATCATTCTGGGTTCCTCAACACCAGATCTGAGACTCTCTTTGTCAGCTCAGGCAGGGAGACTAATGGGCAGAAAGATGGGCATACACCAGTAGAATCCCTAATTTTGTCCTGTATACTGAACACAACATACAATTACTCACGACTGTCACTCAAATGGACAGGAAGCCTAGAGAAGGAGATAGAATTCCTGAAGATCAAAGCACCCCCACCCCACTGCACTGAGCACCCAGAAGGGCACAGCTGGGAGAAGCTTTACTCCTTCCAGCTCCCCCTTCCAGATATTGGTAATACATACCAGATCAACGTACTCATGGATGAGGGAGATTTTATTTTGGACCAGCCTGGCAAAACATAAAGACTTGATAGGCATCTTTTTTCACTGTTTGTCACATTTGGTTAGGTAACCTGTTTACTTTTCATGCTTATTACAAATATATCAATTTATTACATGGGATAAAATAGCATAAGCACAATCTAGCTCAAAGTCCTTCTTTGCAAGTCCCATGAAAATGGATTTCATTTCATTTCATTTATTTCATTTCTATACCGCCCCACAGCTGAAACTCTCTGGGCGGTTCACAATTTATACATAAAAACAACAATAAAAACATACAATATAATTAAAAAGATTAAAAACCAAATTTAAAAGCACAGTTTAAAATGACAATACAAAAGTTAATAAAACTAAGCCTACACGTGACAATTCCCCTCCGCCCCCCATGTGCTATTTTGAGCCCTTAACTGTTGAATGCCTTGGCATAGAGGGAAGTTTTAACCTGGCACCGAAAAGATAGTAAGGTTGGCGCCAGGCGGGTCTTAGTGGGGGGCTTATTCCATAATTGGGGGGCTACCACTTAGAAGGCTCTCCTCCTTGTTGCCACTAACCGAGCCTCTCTTGGAGGTGGCAGTCGGAGGAGTGCCCCAGATGTTGAGCGCAGTGTCCGTGTAGATTGCAGTTGGGAGAGACGTTCCATCAGGTATTATGGTCCTAAGCCGTGTAGGGCTTTATAGGTTAGAACCAGCACCTTGAATTCAGCTTGGAAGCATATTGGCAGCCAGTGCAAATGGGCCAGAACTGGTGTGATGTGCTTGGACCTTCCGGTTCCCGCAATAAGCCTGGCTGCTGCATTTTGCACAAGCTGCAGCTTCCGAACAGTCTTCAAAGGCAGCCCCACGTAGAGTGCATTGCAGTAGTCTAGTTTAGAGATTACCAGAGCATAGATTACTGAGACCAGGATGAGGGACATGCAGGAGAACTGCTTGCTGGATTGTGCCCCACATGTGCAGACAGCAATTCCTAATTGCCCTATGCATCTCTTTTCTAAAGACACACTTTAAAAACTATATTTGAGATGCCAGGAGAAAGATCTAAAACTTTTCTATTATCTCACATTTGAGTATTGGAGCAGTAAAGTGAAGAACATTTTCAACATCTAGAGGATTCCCTCCCATATTCGTTCAGGATTTCACCTGACTGGCGAACTTGTGATCTTTCACTTGACCTATGATCTCATCAATTCTGGAAGCTAGTACACACACACATCCCTGCAAAAATCAACAAGAGCAGAAAGTGCTAAAACAGCTCTGTGAAATCAAAATAAGGGTTCTGCAGTAGCAGGCCAACAAGGGCAGAAGTGCAACAGCTGCACAGGAGGAGTGGGGCAACTGCACTGAAGACCTGCCAACCCAGCCAGCATTTGGGCTTCTCCAGGGAGGGAGGGAGGGAGGGAGGCTGGTGACTTCCACCTTCAGCCAGCTTTTTCCCCTCCCTGGTGGTTCGGTGCTGGACTGGGGCCCTGCCTCTGCAGCAACCAGGAGGAGCTGCCCCCTGGACTGATTGGGGAGTGGTGCCAGCTGCCCCAGCAGAGCCCAAACCTTCATCTGCCGGCCTGCAGAGCGGGATGGCAACACCCCGGCAGCAACGTCTCCGAAGGGGATGACGCCAAAGGGGTCGCCCCTTTGGTGGAGCCACATGGGGGGTGGTACGAGGGTGAGAGCCTATCCCCCTGTCTGTAAGGGCAGGAGAGGTAGTAGCCTAAGGGGGTCCTTCTATTTTATTTTATTTTTTAGCTGGGTTGGAGTTTTAGGAGTTTTAGGGGTGGGTCCCCCGCCTGATCGGTGGAAGCAAGGGGGCATGCATGTGTCCATCTCAGGGAGATGATGGGGGAGTTCTGGGGGGCAAAACATACCATTGTTGAGCGGCAGACGCTGGCAGAGTGGTAGGGGCAGGTCACGCCGATTAAGGGGAACAGGGGATCGATGCTTAATATCTATCCCTCGTTCCAGGCCTGCCCAGAGCCAAGGGATAACTGGGGTGTGTGTGGTTCCTTCCCCAACCTTGCATTTGCTGCTGTGTAATGCCAGGTCCGTTACCCAAAAAACATCTGTAATCCATGACATGATCCTGGATGAGGGTGCGGCATGTTGACCTGGCATGTATTACGGAAACCTGGCTGGACAAGGCCGCTGCTCCAACTCTGGCGGCCTTGTGTCCAGCTGGATTTTTGTATGCCCAGCAGCCAAGGGTTGGGGGACGGGGAGTGGCTGTTATCTACCGGGAGTCCTTGGTCCTTACCAGACTCCCTCTCCGGGAGACCAAGTTTACTGAGTGCATGTACTGGAGGTTGGGTCCAAAGGGCAGTTTGGGGATTCTGCTCGTGTACCGTCCACCCCGCTGCACGACAGACTCCCTGGCCGAGGTGCTGGAGGTGGTCTCTGATGTGCGTGTGCAGTCCCCCAGACTATTGGTGCTGGGGGACTTCAATGTGCATTCAGGGGCTGCTCTCACGGGGGCACCTCGGGACTTCATGGAGACCATGGCTTCCTGGGAGCTGCACCCTGTATTAACTGGACCTACCCATGTAGCTGGTCAGGCACTAGACTTGGTTTTCGTTTCCGGAGAGGGGGGAAATGATCTGGAAATCGGGGGTATATCCACCTCCCCCTTGTCATGGTCAGATCACTATCTGGTAGGGTTGGATTTCTCAGTGCCACAACCCCTCTACAGGGGTGAAGGACCTAGCGCTTGGAGAACTGGAGCACACAAACGGTGGCTCGGTCGAGACCCTGGTGGATGACTGACTGGAATGCTGCAATCACCAGGGCATTAGACCGAGTGGCCCCGAAGCGCCCTCTTCACCTGAACAGAGCTCGCACGGCACCTTGGTTTACTCCATCGCTGCAAGCTCTGAAGCGGGAGGTGAGAAAGCTAGAGCGCCGATGGCGTAAATCCCACTCTGAAGACGATCGGACACAGGTCAGAGCTGCATCTTCAGCCTACCAGGGGGCGGTGAAGGCAGCAAAAAAGAATTTCTATGCTGCCTCCATCGCGTCTGCGGAATGCTGCCCCCAGGAGGCTGTTCCAAGTGGTTCAGAGCCTGGTCGGTCCAGTTGCTCCAGATCCGATGGAACAATCCAAAGCCTCCTGTGAGGCTTTAGCAAAGCACTTTGCAGATAAAATTGATCGGATTAGGAGTGGGATTTCGCGCGTCGTGGATACAGGAAGTGAGCGGGAGGAGGCCAATGGTAGACTGGTCTTGTGGGATCGGTTCCAGCCTCTTCCTTCTGATGAAGTGGACAAGGTGCTTTCATCTGTGAAGCCGACCACCTGTTTGCTTGATCCTTGCCAGTCCTGGCTCATTATGAGCTGCAGGGAGAGACTGGGTGAAGGGATCAGGGCGGTGGTGAATGCCTCCCTCGATGAGGGAGTGGTCCCATCAGCCCTTAAGGAGGCCACAGTAAGACCACTTTTAAAGAAGCCCTCCTTGGATCCCCAAGATCTGAACAACTTTCGCCCAGTCTCCAATTTGCCATTTCTGGGCAAGGTGATTGAGCGAGTGGTGGGGGCTCAGTTGAAGGCACACTTAGATGAAGCCGATTATTTAGATCCATGCCAGTCGGGCTTCAGGCCTGGACATGGGACGGAAACAGCCTTGGTCGCCTCGGTGGATGATATGAGGAGGGCCTTGGAAAGGGGCGAGTGCTCCTTCCTAGTCCTCCTCGATCTCTCAGCAGCTTTTGATACCGTGGACCACGGTATCCTCCTGGACCGCCTGGAGGGGTTGGGTGTGGGAGGCACTGTATTGCAGTGGTTCTGGCCCTTTCTCTCTGGAAAGTACCAGAGGGTAGTTATTGGGGAGGAGGTTTCGGACTCTCAGCTGCTCACCTGTGGGGTGCCGCAGGGTTCCATCCTCTCCCTGATGCTATTCAACATCTACCTAAACCCGCTGGGGGCTATCATCAGGAGGTTTGGGGTGCGATGTCATCAATATGCAGATGACGCACAGCTCTACCTCTCTTTCAAGTCCTTACCAAGGTTGGCCGTTGAGACCCTGTCCAAGTGCCTGGAGGCAGTGGGTGGCTGGATGGGAAGGAACGTGTTGAAACTGAACCCTGACAACCCTGACTTCTGGTAGGAGACAAGGGGAGGTAATGGGATGTTGACCTGGTGCTGAATGGGGTACATCTTCCCCTGAAGGACCAGGTCCGCAGCTTGGGGGTCATTCTAGACTCCCAGCTGTCCATGGAGGCTCAGGTGTCAGCTGTGACAGGACCGGTGCAAGGCAGTTTGGTGCCCTAGGCAAGATCAGATATTTAGTGCCCCCCTTCCCACTTGAGAGCACTGTAATTTTTTTCAAGGCGATTCTGGCGCCCCCTTTAGCCCTGCGCCCTAGGCAGCTGCCTAGTTGGCCTAATGGTAGCACCGGCCCTGAGCTGTGAGCCGGGCAGCGCTGTATCAACTCCATCTGATACGGCAGCTGCGCCCCTACCTTCTTAATCATCTGCTCCCATCAGTGGTTCATGCCTTGGTCTCCTCTTGCCTAGACTACCGTAATGCGCTCTACGTGGGGTTACCGTGGAAGATGGTTTGGAAGCTTCAGCTGGTACAGAACGTGGCGGCTCGCCTGATTAAGGGCAGCCGCCGGCGTGATCACATCACGCCAGTGCTTCAGGAGTTGCACTGGCTACTAGTTGCTTGCTGAGCCGAATTCAAGGTGTTGGTTTTGACCTTTAAAACCCTACACGGCTCTGGCCCAGTTTATCTCAAGGAGCTCCTCCAGCAGCATCAAGTAGGCCGCTCAACAAGATCTGCCACAGATGGCCTTCTCCTTATCCCATCAGCCAGAGCAGCCAGGCTGGTGAGGACTAGGAAGAGGGCCTTTTCTGTGGCGGCCCCCAAGTTATGGAACTCCCTTCCTAGTGACCTTCGCCATGTCCCCTCCGTGATGAGCTTCCGCCGCACATTAAAAACATGGTATTTCAGGGTGGGTTAGGATTTTAAAAGAATTTTTTATACTGTTTTAATTGTCATGTTTTATTGTATTGTTTTAGTTGTGCATCACCCAGGGTGGTCGGGTGGCCGGCCAGATGGGCTATTAACAAATGTAATAAAATAAATAAATAAAATTCTGAAAAATGAAAACACTGCAGTCACTTGTAGTTCCCCCCCCCCTCAACTTCTGGCACATTACCCTGAGACTAGAGTGTATTTCTACAGACTTGAACCTAGTTGCCAAAGAGGGGTCTTTTTCCTATTTCTGTACTACATGGGCTTCCGTAGCTCTGTGATGGAGTGCATGTTTTGCACACAGAAAGTCTCAAGTTTAGTCCATGGTATCTTCAGTAAAAAGGATCAGGTAGGTGATGGGAAAGACTGAGATTGAAGAGTTGCTGCCAGTCTGGGTAGACGATATTGGGCTAGAACAGTGTTCTCCAACCTTGGGTCCCCAGATGTTTTTGGCCTACAACTCCCAGCATGCCCCAGCCAGCGTAGCTGGGAGTTGTAGGCCAAAAACATCTGGGGACCCAAGGTTGGAGAACACTGGGCTAGAAGGACAAATAGTCTGACCTGCTATAAGGCAGCTTCCTGGGTTCTTAAGCAGCACTGAACCTAAATGACTCCCAGTTTTTAGCAGTGCCCCCCCCCAAAAAACCCAACCCATACAAACCCTCTTTTTAGAGATTTTTGAGGACTCCTTGTGAAATTTTCACTTAGGTATTTACAGTGCCCTCAATTGCCCTAACCATAGAGCTAAATATTGTTGGCTATTATTTAGCATTGCAACATCATGACCCTGTGTGATCCCTGATTAGGTGGGATCACCCATGTGATCATCCAGGAAGGAAGAGGAAGCAACAGCTAAGAAACAATGGTGCTGAGCAGGATTGAATAAAGGTGAATATTTGGATATTCAAAGTAATTTGGGGAACAGAATTTCCATCTTTGGTGTCTACTGAATTCAGTGCAGCTCTAACTCGTGTATTTTTCAACCTAATTATGCAATAACCCACTGCCTAAAAACCATTAAATTTTGCCTGGTGTTCTCAGGGTACAATATTTGCTTCTTTGGTATGTGTGGCAAGATATCAGCAATAAGATTTGTTCCTCTGATTCATTTTCTCTCTCTTAAACCTTCAGGCCTAGATTGCTCCAGTTATTCTCTAAACAGTTCTCAGCATTTGTGATTCACATAAACCCAGTCTTCTGGGAATGCTTAGCGCACCTAGGAACAAGAGAACATCAACATCGACCATGTTTATGATAATGAGTGAATGAGGCTGTGTACGGATGTACTTTTCCACACGGTTGAGGTGGTATCATAGAGCCATTATTGCTTGCAGAACATGTGTTCATCTTTTCTGTCCCTCTGTGGTCCAAACTCCAAATTGATTTTGCACACTTCAAGCAGTGTGCAAAAGCTGCTCCCACAGTACAACTAGTAAGTCTGCAATAAGTGTGTTTATATTTTGGTATTATTGTTATCGGGATCTATTTGATCACATTCTTGACGAGCAACATGCTCCTCAACCCACATGCTCAGTTAAGTTTTTGAACTGTTTTTAAAGACTTCTACTTCTTTCTTCCTCTTGGCAGTGCCCTGCTATTAGAACATGCTGGACACTTATCCATATATTCACACGTTCTATAAAAAGAACAGAAAAATGGCAAAAATAGCTCTTCCTCTTGGCAGTGCCCTGCTATTCAAGAATGTTTTATTATTATTTCCATTGAGAGACCGACTGACTAGCCCAGAAGTTCCTTGCAAGCTGATATAATCAATTATGCCACTCAGGTTATTTATATGGGAGTAAAGGGAACCATTGCAAGTATAAATTGGGATAGGGATTAATGGGGTTCCCCACCCCCACTCCCAATTGTGTTTCCTCTGTTACCAAGGAGGTTAGTGCCATGGGAATATTAAGAGGAAAGTTACTCCCATTGCTGCTCAGAAGCCAATGGTGAACATAGCTGGAGGGTAGATCACTTATATTTATTCTTTAAAGTAACAGAGTGCTGTTGCACCTTAAAGATTAACATATTTGTTGTGTCATACATTTTCATGGTCTAGAGCAGTGTTCTTCAACCTTGGGTCCCCAGATGTTTTTGGCCTATAACTCCCAGCATGCCCCAGCCAGCGTGCAGGCATGCTGGGAGTTGTAGGCCAAAAACATCTGGGGACCCAAGGTTGGAGAACACTGGTCTAGATGTCCTTCTTCAGGTACATGAAGTAGTATCTTAATTTGGTAATATATGGAGGGGGGAAAGTTGTAAGTGACAGTAAAAGGTGTGCCACATATCCATACAGTGCAACAATGTAAATTCAATCACAGCAAATATTACCCAGTCTTAGCTAGCAGCTCCTGATAAATTAGTATAGCAAAAAAATGCTACAATGATGCATGAAGAAGTTTTGCTTGATTGCTTGTGATTTGTCAGTGATGGTCAGCATGTTTCTGGAGCTAGCTGAGGATATCTCCTCTGCACTAATGTTTCAGTGGGCCTTTGGATATCTTTTAATTCTGCTTTGGTACTTTTTCTTGGCTGGCATATGAAGTTGTAATGGATATGATTTTTTTTTTAAAGTTTGTTATTGTGGTTTTTTTTAAAGCCATGTTTGGGGATGGAAAGACATGGAAGAAATTATTAAAGTAATAATAAATGAAGGGTAGGTGTTCATTCAGTGAGCATAAATGGTTGGTGGTGGGTGAACTGAGGGAAGAGATGGGGTGGAGAAAACATTTGTAAATCATAGAGTGACCAGCAAAGGAGACAGAAGCCCGAGTTTTATAGCTAGTTACCTGGAGCAGCCGAGAGACCGAGGAGTCTCCATGTACAGTATTTTTCCATGTATAAGACTATACTTTTTCCTAAAATTGTTAGACTAAAAATTGAGGTTCGTCTTATACACGGAAGTAAGCCAAGGAGAGAACTATGCGGCTGCGAAACTGCCCAGTGGGGGTCGTCTTATACATGGGGGCGTCTTATAGACGGAAAAATACGGTAGATACTGTTTGCTTCTTTTGGAGAACTGATGCTGTTTTCTAGACCAGTACCCTGTCTGGATGCTTGCTTGATTTCCCTTGTTCAACATGTATATTTGTAAACAGATACCACAAAACTGCAAGAAGCCTCCAGGGCTCTCTTCTGCCACGGAAGTGACCCTGTAACAACTACCTCCAGAAGTTCACACTTGGGGAAATGGGGGACTGCAGGGATGAAGCAGTTCAAATACCAAAGTGGGACCATTTGTTTTCTGTAGTGTGAAAAGTGACAGTAGAGCTTTATGATTGCTTAGAGTTTATTGTCATTTGGATTGTTTTCAGAATTTCTGCATTTTCTCTCTCTTTCTCCAGAGGGTATGAACTGTATGAACAAAGATCACGGGTGCGCACATATCTGTCGGGAGACACCCAAAGGTGGGGTTGCCTGTGAATGTAGGCCTGGCTTTGAACTTGCCAAAAACCAGAAGGACTGCAAATGTAGGTAGATGCAGACTAAATCTCAAATGCCCAACATGTCTTATTTTCCACATTGCTTTATTTACTGAAAATCAAGAAATTACTTTGCTTTTGTTGACCTGAGGTTTTTTCCCCCTGTGTGAGCAAAGACCGTAGGGATTGAATTATTAAACGTGTTTAACAAAGATGATATGCTACGGGATCACAAACTGTACGTTTATAAACAGATGGTAAGAGAACTTTGCATCCATCTCTTAAATCTGTAAGTCAGTCTTAGCTTTGACATTGAACAGAACTGATGAAAATTGGAGGAAGAGGTTAGTTTGCCATCTGGGGTTTGTCCTTTAAAAAGACTAAAATAGGAATGGGCAAACTCAGCTAACAAAATTCCATGAATCAGCCTGTAAAACACTCCCCCCGCCTCAAGTTTTGGTGAGGGATTTATGCAGACCCCAGAACAGGTTTCAGTCAAAACAGTGCTTACCTGTCCCACTTTGCTACCTTTCCAGCCACCTCAACCAACATGATCCTAGGCTCCACAGTTCAGTCTGCAGCCATTGCAAAGGCCTTGAAGTCTCTTACATATGCACATTGACTTCAGGGTTGGGTAGCATAACGGTAACTATAGTTCAAGTGCCAAGCATGGAACATATAGTGGATTGGGCCTTGATCACAGGCCTTGCTCCCATAGTCCCTCTGCCTCCTATGGGGCAGAGAGATGTAAGCCCCATCATGCAGGCTGCAACCTTTGTAGTTGGCCTCACTAGCACCCAGGGGCCTCTGCAAAAGACCTACAAGGCCTTCAGGTGATAAAAATGTCTTGGTTTTGTGATTATACATCTGTTTTATTTACCTTTATATGTGTTTTAAATTGACGTTTGACTGAGTACTGGGGTGAAGGAATTTTAAAATAAAGAATAGAAGAGAGCATGTTTGTGAACATTCCATGATGTCACAATAGCTCGACTCAGAGAGGGGCATGCAATTAACGGCAAGCTGCCAAATTTTATCTTGGAGGCTTTGGAAGAATGTAGGAATTAAAAACAAACATGACTAAGGCTCACAAAACAGAACTGTATATTTCTCTAGTCCTGGCATCTCAAAGACTGCAGAAAATACCTTCTGGTTTGTTCTTCGTTACAGAAAATGTTACTGTCCCTTTAGACCCAAAATGCTGTTCTATGATTATTAGGCATCTACATTGCTCTCTTCCAGTAGTGAATATACCTGATATATAAGTCTCTCAGGTTTGAGTGAAATTCAAGGTAAAATTGCCCTGTACTAGCAAATTATCAGAAATCCACATAGATAAATATTTCATAGATAGATCATAGAGTTGGAAGGAGCCTACAAGGCTATTGAGTCCAACCCCCTGCTCAATGCAGGAAACTAGAGGAGGGGTCTCCCATCCAAGTAATAACCAGGCCTGACCCTGCTTAGCTTTCCACACTCAAAGCTGAGCCAGCGTAAGCCACAGGCCTTGTGGACAAGTCATGGACAGTCATGGACAAGTATCTGACAGATACTTGTCCATGACTGAAAAAAATATAAAATAATTGGTTTCATAGCGACAAAAGCTTAGATAGCAACCATACATCTCAGAAATCTCTACCTAATCGTTTTCAAAAATAGATCAAATGGGGATCTTCAAACCAGACATTTTGGGCACATCTGAACTCCAATTTAAGTGTTGTGGCTTCAATACTGGGAATTGCAGCTTAGTGAGAGTACTGGCAATTCTCTGTTAGGAATTTCTAGACTCCCTCACAGAACTACAATTCCTAGGCTTCCTTGGCAGGCCCAACATCAGCACTTGACATCCTAGGGCAGCTGCCAGGCTCCAGTACCCTGGCAGTGTCTCACCGGTGTTGATGCCTGCCTAAGGTCTTCCACATTGGGGCTGCAGGGTCTGTGAACCTCCCCATGTTGCAGAATGACTCTATGTCGGGTATTCTGGGGCACTGTGGAAAATTAAAATGGTAGCTCCCAGCCACAGTTGGAATGCTACTGCCACTTCCGCTGCCAGGTGAGCCTGAAGGGGCCCATCAACGTAAGAGAGGGCTCATTAGAATGTGCTTTGTCTAGGGGCCCCTGAAACGTGGAGCTGGCCCTGTTCCTTGGGAAGTGGGCATTACTTAAACCAGTTTAAATGTGTAGCATAGATATATCCTACACATGTTATGTCCAAGCTTATTAGACAAAAATCATTTCTACCTACCAGGAAGTAAAACTGCGTCTGAATACATGCAGATCAAGTGGCAGGCTTCCCCGCCCACAGAATTAAGGAGAAGGGCTAATAGAGCAGATGACATTGTTCCCCATAAGCTGAATCCCCTGAAGGTCTCTTTTTGAACATTAAATATTGTCCCCACTTCCCTGGCAAGCCCGAGGACACCACACAGTAAGCATCTGTTTTCAAAACCAGAGTTTAAAAGGCTAGGAGAACAGTCTTTCACTCTTTCCCCAAAAAATCCACTCCAGATTTTTGTTTCTTCCCTGCAGCAGCTCCACTTCACTACCCAGTCTTTTTGTTCATTTGTTTCTTAATTAACTTCTGAAAGACAAAAACAAAGGGAGTGCACAACACAACACAAGTTCTTCTGCTTCTGCTTTGTCCTCTTCCAGGTGATGAGGAAAGTGGGAATTATAGAGAGAGAAACCATGAGCAAGTAGGGCTGGAGAATGCAGAAAGACTGCAGAGGTAGAGACACAGTAGAAATGAAGCAGGCACCAAATGACTCAGTTTTGAAATTGCCTGTTATGTCACACACACACACACACACACACACACACACACGCAATTGGAATGAAGGAGCTTGTTGACATGGGAGGTATTTGAAAGGAATATATCTTGAAGGTTAGAGGTGAAGGCTGGGTTTTCAGTGGTTCTTTAGCAGCTGCTGCTGCTGCCCCTGCTAAATTCCAAGAAGAGGATAGTCCTGGGGGAAAGGGCTGTTTATTGGGGGGAGCAGGTTTAAATATGGAGAGGAAAAGAAATGAACTGAGCAGCACGAAAGAGAGACTGAAAATGGTGTGGCCATCCTCTCTCACCCCCACCCCCCATCAGATCTGCATTATTCTGAGAAGGAGAAAAATAAGAAATCCTTGCCGGTGCCATTCAAAACTAGAGAACAGACTCTCTCCCAAAAATCGACACCAGGTTTTTCAGGCACCGTAATTTAGCTGCTGTAATGCAACCTCCCTCCCTGAGCATTCATGCTTGCCAAGATCAAAGTTTTTCTCACCCCTGCCCCATTGGCGAGTGGGTCTGTTGAAGGCTGCCCTTCCATTACATAGTATTGAAACCATGGGATAGAATACATTTTAAATGGACAAAAAATAATTTTTCTGTACACATAACTTTATACAATCCATAATTAAACATGGTCGGCCTTGGTATTTGCTGTTGTCCTGCAAATTTCAAAGTACTAAAATGCCACATGAAACAGCAAGTTATGCCATAAAATGAGTTCAAAATCCATATGGAAATGCTTGTCACCCACAATGGGTTGTCGTGTCGTGAGAACCCAGTCACTGTGAATGTCCAAAGATGTAGAGATGCACTGGTGAACGTTGACAGTCACCTATTTATTAGCAGAGTTTTAAACCACCTTTCCAGACTTAAAGCCCTCACAAGGTAGGAACAACAAGGTACAAAAACAAGGTACAAACAATAAAACAATAATACAGTAAAACAAATATTATTAAAACAAATAACACCATTCTTAAGATTTATACAAAAACATTTCTAAAATGAACAGTACTATCTACAGGTAAGCATTTTAAAAAATGCAGATTTAAATATAAAAAGTCTTCAAAGTCTTTTTTTAAAAACTGATAACGATGGAGCCGGATGAACCTCAGGATAGGGAGCAAATTCCACAAATGTGGGGCCACCACAGAATACCCTGTTCCTGGTACCCACCAGCCTAATATTTCATAATGATGGGCCCAGAAGCAGGGCCACATACATTGATCTCTTTGCATGGACAGGCTTGTATGGGTGCAGGTGGTCCTTCAGATAGCCAGGTCCCAAGCCATTTAGGAAACATAGAGGCAGCCAATGTATTTAGTATAGAATAGGTGTAACACGTTCCATTTACCTAGCTCCCACAAATAAACTTGCTGCTGCATTTTGTGCCAACTGAATTTTGCAAACTGCCTTTGAAGGCAGTCCTACAGAGACTGCATTGCAATAATCCAGGCTGGAGGTAACCGGAGCATGAACCACTGAGGCAAGGTCTGCTTTTTCCAGATAGGGCCGGACCACAGCTGGAGAACCAGATGAAGCTGGTAAAAAGCACTCCTGGCTACGGGTGCCACTTGCACTTCCATCAAGAGCGCTGAGATCAGGAGCATCATTAAAGTGCATACCTGCCTCTTCAGAGGGAGTGCAACCCCATCTATCCAAAATAGACTGCACACCTCCATCCAAATCAGGAGGTTCCCAAACCACAGGACCTCTGCCAGTAGGTTCAGCTTGCTTGCCTTCATCCACCCCAAAACTGTCTTCAGACACTGGTTGTCAGCATTCAGTGGTTTATATTAAAAATATGGCGAAATATACATTCTTTTCACACATTCACAAAATTCATCAAGATTGTCAGTATTCATGTGCACGTGTTGTCATCACTCCCTCTAATAGTGAGCTCAGCTGTTGAGATTGCAGACAAAATGAGAAACAAGAGATGGAGAGGGATATCAGCATGCTCAGGGGAACCCTGAGGTTTGCAGGAGTACAACAAATCCTATTAAAAAACACATATCAGGACCAAAGAACCCTAAAAGGACTGAGCATTCTCAATAGCCATGGATTGTTGCATGTCAGTTGGAAAAGAAAAATGGAAAACCAGGAAGACCAAAATGCCTGCTTGGAGGGCATGGCTGACTGGACCCCTAACACTCATTTCATCTCATTTCTTAGATTTCTATACCACCCAATAGCTGAAGCTCTCTGGGAAGTCTCTTTAATCTTATAAAGATTAAAACCTTTAAAATATACTATAAAAACCGTATGCATACAAACATATAAGCATACAACAGAGAGAGACACACATATATCTAAAAACAGTTTGAAACAACAAGAAAAATTCAAGGCCTAATTTAAACCTTATCGTACGCTGCCAAATGCCTGAGAGAAGAGGAAGGTCTTAACCTGGTGCCAAAAAGGTAACAATGTTGGCACCAGGCGGGTCTCATTGGGAGATTGTTCCAAGATTGGGGGGCCACCACTGAGAAGGCCCTCTTCCTTGTTGCCACCTTCCGAGCCTCCCTCGGTGGAGTCACCCAGAGGAGGGCCTTAGATGACAATCGTAGTGTATGGGGACACTCTTGCCAGGAGAGGCGCTCCATCAGGTATTGCGGTCCTGAGCCATGTAAGGCTTTATAGGTCAAAAACAGCACTTTGAATTTGGCTCAGAAACATACAGGCAGCCAGTGCAAGCGGGTCAGAATCGGTGTTATATGTTCAGACTTTCTGGTCCCTTTTATCAATCTGACCACCTCATTTTGCACAAGCGGCAGCTTCTGAACTGTCTTCAATGGCAGCCCCACAGAGAGCACATTGCAGTAATCTAGCTTGGCGGTTACCAGAGACAACTGAAGCCAGATTATCCCTGCCCAGATGGGGGCATAGCTGGGCCACCAACCAAAGTTGGTAGAAGGCACTCCATGCCACTGAGGCCACCAGAGCCTCAAGTGACAAAGATGGCTCAAGGAGGACCCCCAAGCTACGAACTCGCACTTTCAGGGGGAGTGTAACCCCATCCAGAACAGGTTGAACACCCTCCATCCGGTCAGAGGAACCACCCACTAATAGTATCTCAGTCTTGTCTGGACTGAGTTTCAGTTTATTAGCTCTCATCCAGTCCATTCTCACAACCAGGCACCAATGTAGCACATCTACAGCCTCACCTGATGAAGATGAAAAGGAGAAATAGAGCTGCCTGTCATCAGCATACTGATGATGACACACTCTAAAACTGCGGATGACCGCAGTCAACGGTTTCATGTAGATGTTAAGTAGCATGTGGAACTCTTATTAACAGTGAAGATGCACAGCAACATTTTCATAGAATCATAGAATAATAGTGTTGGAAGGGGCCTATAAGGTCATCGAGTCCAACCCCCTGCTCAATACAGGACTCCAAGTCAAAGCATCCCTGACAGATGGCTGTCCAGCTGCACCTTGAATGCCTCCAGAGTGGGAGAGCCCACCACCTCCCTAGGTAGTTGGTTCCATTGGCTTATTGCTCTGACAGTCAGGAAGTTTTTCCTGATGTCCAGGCAGAATCTGGCTTCCTGTAACTTGAGCCCATTATTCCGTGGCCTGCACTCTGGGATGTTCGAGAAGTTGGTAAATAGCCATAGTTTTCAGCAAACAAAATGTTAAAAAGAAAGGAGAGGTGAACAAAAACTAAGTTAGCACACTTCCTCATTTATTTTTAAATGTTTTACTATTCTGAAGAACTAATAATAAAAACAGATTTGATGTCTGGCATGTTTTTTGCTCTTGTGGTCTGGCGTACTCATTTCTGGAGTTGTGGGTTAAAACACAGCTGGAAAAGAACAACACATTCTCTGGGACAGGAAAATATATTTCTTCATGCTGTATTCATCATGGATATGAAGGCTGTAGGAAAAATAATCCTACATTCTATTCTAAATATGGTGCGGGTGTGACAATAAAACAGGGCAGATTGTCAAAGTGTGTAGTAGTTTGTGTTGTGGTAGAAGTCCACTGTCCCTGCTCCATCACTACTCGGGGCCCTTTCTGGAAGGGGCCTACATACATACACTCTAACAAATTCATGGTGTGGATCATGTATTTGAAGCCTATATGAATTGTGGTGTATGCAAATAGGACCCTTGAAAACGTGGAGGTCCGGCATGTCAAAGGGTGGGCTAATGGGCAAAATCCTGACCCTGTCACCACTACATGTGCAGGCTATGTGTTTTGACCATCTGCACAGGGCGAATGGCTGCTCAGAATATTGCTGTTCAACAAGGACAGGGAATCTTGGAAACAACTATATTGATATTAATATTGTTTTGTTGTTATATGCATTGCCTTTTAAAAAAAATACATATTTTATTTGCCTAGAGCTGCCCCCGCTGCCCAAAAAAGCAACTAATTGGTTTCATTGTTGTTTTATTCATACATATGTATATACACATATTTTTGGGGGAATAACTAGTAACCTGTAACTATGGAAATGGAGGCTGCCAGCATACCTGTGATGACACAGATACTGGTCCTGTATGCGGTTGTCATCAGAAGTACGCCCTACACTCAGATGGCCGAACGTGCATTGGTAAGTACCTCTCTAAATTGTGCGTGTGTGCACGTGCGTGTGCGTGTTTAGAATTGAAATACTGTTTAAAAGAAACTGTAAACTTTATCTTATTTAATAAGATTGAGTTTGTTTAGGTCATGGAAACCAGCAGTTAAAAGCTATAGTATATTTGTTGGTTAAGGATTTGTCATTGTTTAATATGTGTGTGCGTGTGTGTGTGTGTGTGTGTGTGTGCGTGTGAATAAATATTCTACAATTGTATTTTTTATACTACTAGACACTGGGAAACACAAATCAATTCTCCCCCCCTATCTGCTTCTTAAATGCAAGAATAAGAATATTGGCTGTTCATGCACAAAAGTAAAACTAACCAGAAGTATATATGTGGAATATTCTATTACCCAAAGTATTACGTTTTGCTCTCTTTAAGAATTATTTTGGAGTGTAAACAATTCTCATTGTGATAGGAACTTTTTAGTAATGGTTTCTTGGGGGAAATGCTAACAGGAATAATTACTTATTTTACGTGTAAAATACATTTTTAAACATGGAGTGACTCACATGGGTATACATTCTTATCACAGCCATGTGGCCAGAATCTAGCCCGTCAACCCATTTGTGTGAGTGGCTCTCCACATGAGTTCTAGTGGATTGTAACTAAAAAAAAAAGTGATGTTTTTAGTGATTAAAATTCACTCAGAACAGAACATGTGAGGAATCAGTTGAACAACAGCTCACCATGTGGAGCGGAAGTTACCTGATTGCATGATTAGCAGCAATCCATGTAGATTGCTACATGTTCTAGATGAGCATTTTTGTAATTTTGTGATGCATATCTGCTCATTGGAAAAAAGGGAACAAAATATCTTTGTTTAAGCTACTCTCTTAAAAAGCTGTTCTGTGTATACTGAGCAAGCAGTTGTTTAAGCAAGTTTGTTATATATTCACGGTAAAATGAATATAGTAACTACTTGACTGTATTGAACTCCATAATGAGAACCTGCACACTAATAGATACAGCCGGAACATCTGGGCAATGGGAGAGCTAGAGTTTGAATTTCAAAGAGAAGTGATTTGACTGGAACCAAAGCATATGACAGATTATGAAATGGGGTGCAAGAGCTAGAATTATATGGAAGGAATGTTTCCTGACACGGAGTAGTCATTTGGACATTTTTGTATCGTCATAAGTGTTCTACAAAGCAGAATATTGTCTCTTGAGGCTTTGGGGGGGGGGGGGTTTCCTAGGGTTGATTGTGGTTGCAAGCATAGAATGAACAGAAGTTTTTGTATGTGGATTATTTGGGGGAGGGGCAGTGGTTTGTAGTTGGTTCATTTTAATAAGATATAATCTTTAAATTTACTACAGCAATTGTATACCATCCTAAAATCAGTCTAAAGTTTTACACCAATGTAAAGCCATTAAAAAAAAAAAAACACTCAGCCAGAGCTGCACACTTTTAAGTCCCATTGATTTCAGTGGAGAGATGTTCTCCAACCTTGGGTTCCCAGATGTTTTTGTCCTACAACTCCCAGCATAGCATGCTGGGAGTTGTAGGCCAAAAACATCTGGGGACCCAAGGTTGGAGAACACTGAGCTTAGCTGTCTAAATGAAGTTGGTGGGACCCAAAGTGTTCAAATTTGGTGGGAACATGCCCCATAGTACTTGTTTTTTGGGTCAGTTTCAAGGCAGAGAAATGTATCCATCTGAGCTATTGTCAAATATTATGATCCAACAAAAGGTAAGCACTTTTAAGCCCTGTTAATTCCGGTGAAAGATTCAAGCACGGGTTTAAATATATCTCATTGAAATTAAACTTTTGTTTGAATTGTTTCTATAGTTAGTGACTGCAGTTACTGCCTTTCTATTCTTTGTACTGTAAAAACACGGGGCATTCTCTAGCCAAGTTAAGCTTCAGTGGGTGAGTTAATTACATGCTTATCTGTTTCCCATGGAAGTCCATGGGTCTTAAAATCCATGGGGCTTTTGCTGGATTTTGCTCATAATGTACTATTAGGCATGGCATTGGCAACATTCGGTTTGATATTTAAAAAATTCTGACAGATAACTTGTGAAAGCCAGTTTACCGTACTTATTTTTTTAAGTGTAAAATTTTACAGTTGTGAAAACTGGAGAGTCCAACAGTAATTGCTAGTGGAACCTGACAATGAAACATTAAAGGAGATAAAAGACAAATTTCCAGTGACTCACATCTAATCATACAAAGTTAATAAAATTGATTCCAAGAAAATTTGTATTCCGAGAGCTATCACTATATAGTTCACACACCTTCCCCTCTTTAAAATTAAAATTTTGATTAATTAACTAAAAAGTGTGTGTACATCTATGGTGAAATTAACGTATGTGTTGACATGGATAAATGTATAATTCTATCAAGCTTATATAAGCCTTAAAGTTTGTTGAAATTGAAGAAAGGATATTCCTTTCAAAAAGCTTTGATTATGTATACCCAGAGGTCTTGGTTTGAGAATGGAAACCATTCAGTTAGTCCCACTGCCAGGGCCGGTGCTACCATTCGGCCAACTAGGCAGCCGCCTAGGGCGCAGGGCTAAAGGGGGTGCCGGAAACGCCTTGAAAAAAAATACAGCGCTCTCAAGTGGGGGGGGGGGGACTAAATATCTGATCTTGCCTAGGGCACCAAACTGCCTTGCACCGGTCCTGCCCACTGCTAAGCATATGTTCAGTACAATCAGCGTAGTACTCCATGGATGAAACAAGCAGACTTGTAAGACTGAGGCCCTTATGCCTTTATTAAAAACAAATCTAATTATGGTTAAGATATAGCTGTTATAATTATACTCACCATGTGCAGCTTATTCTTGGGTTTCTTCTAGTTTTATTTTTGAATACTTGGGTCTTATGCCCATAAGTATATCCACATATTACACAACTGCAGAGGGCCATATGGAGTTGTTGCAGGACTGGTGATCTGGATACAGATTTTGTTGAAGGAGCCGATAATGAGTAGATTTTGTTTAAATCTCCCTCGAATTTTAGGGTGATGTTTGTTTATGTGATCTGGCATATAGAGAAACCTTTGAACTGTAGATAACTGCACTCCCCCCCCCTCCATTTTTGCAATGTTGCTATACAATATGACTTAATGTGACATTTTCTGTTCCTGTGATGTAAGTCGCATATTGCTGCTTGTGTTGGTTCCCCCCCTCCTTTTCCTCCTCCTTCTGAGTAGCTTTTCCTCTTAGATATTTTTAAAGTTTTGTTTTGTTTTCATTTTTATTCCTGCTTTCTGGTGATGGTTCCTGATTGCCTGTCTTGTCTGATACCTGATGTTCATTAATTATTTCTTGAAAAATATTAAAAGAATTAAAAAAAACAAAAAAAAAAACCCAAACCAAAGCCTCTATTGCAGCCTGATCCCATCTAGAACTTGGTTTCTTCTTAGAACAATGTCTTGTTACAACTCTACCATTTAGTGTTACCGCAGACCAAACCTGCCAGCTGCCTCCACTTCCTCTGATTCCTTCTCCACTTCCTTCTCCTGTCTACCTATTGTTTGCTGTCTTCAGCGGTGTCTGTAATTTGGACATCACTGCAAGGATGCAAATGTCTGCAATGGTGCATAAGTACCCTTTTGTCTAATTTTGTCTTTGTTTTCTTGACTTATCCTTTTCTATGTCTGCTGCATGTGAAAAGTCCCCACTTGTGTTTTGTATTTTTCCTTTTAAATACAATTCTCCATCCCGTATAAATTATTTAATCACTCAGCCGCTGCTTTCTGTATTGCTTTCCCCCCCTTGTATGAGACCTTTTACTCACTTCATCATCTCTTCCCATTCTTGCAAATGGATTGTTTTCGGTATATTTCTCAATATTGCATAACTTCACATCTCGTAATGCTGGATAGGACCTTTTCATATATTGGACATCAGAAGCTACCTGCAAGATGTCCTGCTCTAACACCACCCCTGCTTTGCTGCATGCTTCTAAAATTACTAGTCTGTTCCTGCGACATCTTTTTTCTAGCATTGAATGTTTAGCTAGTCGTGTTTCATAGACAAGCAGGCAACCAGCACTGCCCAACTTAATTGTTTTGTTTTTAAATTTGTTTGTTTTGTTTTGTTTTTTAATTTGCATGCATTTTTGTTTTGTTTTTTATACACTGTTTCTACATGCACAAAGCTATCACGTCCCCATGTCCATCCATCACCGGATTCTTTTAGCTCTGTTCTGTGTACGATACTTTTGTTGCCAGCTGTGTTCAGGAGCTGGCATCTCTCGGCCTGCAGCACTTTGTTTGTTTGTTTTTAACAATGTATTGAAACCTTATACATTTAATTTCTCAATTAACACCAATCTGGGGCACCCTCTCTTTTGTGTATGTGTTAATACTAGTGTGAGACCAGCTTAACGTGTGTTGGCTGGCTAATTCCTTTGTTTTCATCATCATCCTTTTCTGCCCACCTCCTCCATTCCCTCGACTCCCTCCCTCCCTCCAACACACTTTGATTTATTTCTGGGATTTCAAATGGAATTAACTCTCTAAATGGGGTTTAGTGCTTTCATGCTTCTTGGCTTCGGTTGCACCAGGCCAAGAAACTGTCTTCGGCAGTGGAAAATTGGGCTTTTCATTAACCAACTGCTCCATGTTTGTCCCTTACTTGTGTTTTAGAGAAGGATGAGGCTGCAATTGAGAGTTCTGAGTTCAATGCCACGTCAGTAGCTGATGTGGACAAGCGGGTGAAACGGCGGCTACTTATGGGTAACACTTTTCTTCCACTTCCTTTGATGTGCTCTCAACTTTTGTCTCTGTGTGTATGGGGGTGGGGTGTTTTTCTATTATTATTTTTTTTGTTCTTAATTTATTCATCTGTGTGCTGAGGTCACAATTCATTTAGAATCCTGTTCTTCCATCAAAAAGTGCATTTCCCCATTTCCTGTTTTAAATCTGTTCTCTCCCCACTCAGTCCCTCTAATATTGTAGCCTTAATGTTAAAAGTCTTTGGTGCAGAGAAGAAAACCTTTGCCACTAACCTGACTTACTTGTTGCAAGTCTGCTTTTCACTTCTGACTTGTGCGTTTCTTTGAGTGCAAATTGATCCAAGTAGGTCATATAATCTTCATATATTAGCATGACCTTTGAGTTTATATTTGGGTGTTGATGTTATAAAATGATTGGTGTCCTTTTCGTGCATCATTAATACAGTGGGGTTTTTTTTTACTATACTTTTGGTTGAAATATTTATACAATTGCTTCAAATAATTTTATCTCCTCAGGGTTTGAAATTATTAGAAGGGTTTCCCTCTCCCCCCCACATCAGTTACTGAGCTCTTGTACACCCTTCTTTCAAAATGAAGTGCAAAAAAGCATAAATGTAACCCCTGTCCCCCAAAAAATAGAGTATGTGCAGGTGTGTCTTTTACATTTGAAACTGATGGGTGGTGTAGCAATAGTTATATGCTACCCACCAGGGTTGGATACTTCCTTCAAGGTGGAGCTTTACCAGAGGTTTACTTCCATCTCCCTGCACCAAACACATGGCTGTAAACAATGATCCAGGGCAGGGCTTTTTTTCTGGTGGAACTCACCGGAACTGAGTTCCAGCACCTTTTCTTCTATTAATTGCATTACAATTTAATCGCCATCTACTCCCGAGGAAATGTAATCCAAGAGTTCCGGTACCTTTTTCTCCAGAAAAAAAGCACTGATCCAGGGTAAGAGGAATGTATTGCTGTTCCTGAATTTCTTTGCCCCAGGGCACATACATTGAAGATAACACTTTGATCATGATGATAAATCCACTGTGTTGATATTTAATGAGGTGATTGTTTAATACAACAGTTTCAAGAACTGATTGCTCCTGCTACTGTTTGAACAAATAAAAAAAAGTTTTCCTGCTTGGTTTTTTTTTTGTTTTTTTAATGTGAATGTAAATTTGCTTACAATCTACTTTGTTTCTTCCACCCAACCTATTGTATTAAGGTTTTGGCAAGATGCTTGCCATAGTCTTGCTGCCATCAAACATGTATTTGCAGCTGAATTTGGATTATTGAATGCTTCCTCAGATTTGGGGGAAGGGATATTTCCCCTCCTCACTTGTCTCTTACCATAATATTGTTGCTTTTAGTGTGCATTTCTGCACATTTTATACATGTTTTATTGACCAATTAGGATTACAATTTTAAAAAGGTAGAGAGTATTTCATTACCTTATTCATAGAATCATAGAACTTGAGGCAGGTGAGAGGGACACAAACGGTTTGAGGTCTAATCCCTGGCATCTGGATAGCCCAAATCTCTTTTTCCATCTTCATCCTACAAATCTCAAGAGTTTTGCAAGTTCAAGGGAGTGGGGTAAAGGACACTCCTTTTTGTTTGATTGGCACCAACTAGATGTCCACTCTGAATATTCTTGGTGATACAGAGAAATAGTTGTAAGTTCATTGTGTGTTTCAATTGCAAAACATTTTCTCAGGCCCACCCGTCAAAAAAAAATTGTTTAGAGCCAATCTACACACACATTACAGAGAAGGATGTGGTAGAATTCTGAACTGTACCACTTCAGACAGCAGGTCAATAATCATATGTTTACTCCTCTCCCATATTTAAAATTCCCTGTATGTAGTAAATAGCACATCAAAGAGAGGAGATTAGTGTAACTCCTTGCTCTGATGTTCTAGAATTATTTTATTTTATTTTATTGTACATGTAGGAAGTTTTTACAATGGGGATTGTTCAAATAGATGCGCTCCCCACCTGCATTCTGAAGTAGTGTCGTCCAGAGTTCAACCACCTCATTCTGCATAATATGTAGATTCCCTAAATCTTGGGCAGTAGTGGCACTGCCAGCATCATAGAATCATAGAAAAGTAGAGTTGGAAGGGGCCTACAAGGCCATCGAGTCCAACCCCCTGCTCAATGCAGGAATCCAGGTCAAAGCATCTCTGACAGATGTCTGTCCAGCTGCACCTTGAATGCCTCCAGACTGG
Source organism: Shinisaurus crocodilurus (assembly GCA_021292165.1). Lineage (NCBI taxonomy): Eukaryota > Metazoa > Chordata > Lepidosauria > Squamata > Shinisauridae > Shinisaurus > Shinisaurus crocodilurus. The sequence goes on from CM037879.1 coordinate 187,943,532, forward strand.
GAGAGCCCACCACCTCCCTAGGTAGTTGATTCCATTGTCTTATTGCTCTGACAGTCAGGAAATTTTTCCTGATGTTTAGGTGGAATCTAGGTTCCTGTAACTTGAGCCCATTATTCCGTGTCCTGCAAACTGGGATGAACGAGAAGAGATCTTTGCCCTCCTCTGTGTGACATCCCTTCAAATACTGGAAGAGTGCGATCATATCTCCCCTCAGTCTCCTCTTCTGAAGGCTAAACATGCCCAGTTCTTTCAGTCTCTCCTCATAGGGCCTTGTTTCCAGTCCCTTTATCATCCTTGTTGCCCTCCTCTGAACCCTCTCCAGTTTGTCTATGTCCTTCTTAAAGTGAGGTGCCCAGAACTGGACGCAGTACTCAAGATGAGGCCTAACCAGTGCCGAGTAAAGGGGAATTATCACTTCCCGCGATTTGGAAGCTATACTTCTATTAATACAGCCCAAAATAGCATTTGCCTTCTTTGCAGCCACATCGCATTGCTGGCTCATATTCAGTTTGTGATCTACCACAATTCCAAGATCCTTCTCACTTGTAGTATTGTTGAGCCAAGTGTCCCCCATTCTGTAACTCTGCATTTGGTTTCCTCTCCCTAGGTGCAGCACTTGGCATTTATCCCTATTAAATTTCATTCTGTTGTTTTCGGCCCAGCGCTCCAGCCTATCGAGGTCACTTTGAATTTTGTTTCTGTCTTCCAGAGTATTAGCTGTTCCACCCAACTTTGTGTCATCTGCAAATTTGATAAGCATTCCCTGTACCTCCTCATCCAAGTCATTAATAAAAATGTTGAAGAGCACCGGGCCCAGGACCGAGCCCTGTGGTACCCCGCTCGTTACCTCTCCCCAGTTTGAGAAGGAACCATTGATAAGCACTCTTTGAGTCCGATTCTTTAGCCAATTGTGGATCCACCTGATAGTTGTTCCATCTAGCCCACTCTTAGCTAGCTTACTAATCAGGATATCATGAGGCACTTTGTCGAAAGCTTTGCTGAAGTCCAGATATATAATGTCCACAGCATTCCCACAGTCCACAAGGGAGGTTACCCGATCAAAAAATGAGATCAGATTAGTCTGACAGGATTTGTTCTTGACAAATCCATGCTGGCTTCTAGTAATCACTGCATTGTTTTCAAGGTGCTTGCAGACTGACTTCTTTATAATCTGCTCAAAAATCTTCCCAGGGATTGATGTCAGACTGACTGGCCTATAGTTCCCAGGTTCCTCCTTCTTGCCCTTTTTGAAGATGGGAACAACATTTGCCCTCCTCCAGTCGTCTGGCACTTCACCTGTCCTCCAGGATTTCTCAAAGATAATAGACAGTGGTTCTGAGAGTTCTTCTGCCAGTTCCTTTATTACTCTAGGATGCAGCTCATCAGGCCCTGGAGATTTAAACTCGTTCAGAGTAATCAGGTGCTCCTTGACCATTTGCCTATCAATCTCAAGCTGCAATTCTGCCCCTTCAGTCTGCACTTCAGGTTTGCCAGGGGGGTCATAGACCCTCTTTTGGGAGAAGACCGAGCCGAAGTAGGAATTGAACACTTCTGCCTTTTCTTTGTCTTCTGTTATCAATTTGCCATCCTCATCGCGTAGTTGAACCACCAGTTCTTTCTTCTGTCTTTTACTGTGCATGTATCTGAAGAAAGCTTTTTTGTTGCTTTTAGCATTCCTCGCTAACCTTAGCTCATTCTCAGCTTTAGCCTTCCTGACACTATTCCTGCAGTTCTGTGCTACCTGCCTGTACTCTTCCCCTGTAGCCTGTCCTTCCTTCCACTTCCTATACGTGTCCTTTTTTGTTTTCAGGTCATCTTTGAGTTTATTGTGAAGCCACATTGGCTTTTTCTGTTGCCCTCTGCCTTTTTTCCTTGTGGGAATTGTTTGCAATTGTGCCTTTAAAATTTCCTTCTTTAAAAACTCCCACCCCTCCTGGGCTCCCTTTCTCGTGAGAGTCACTTGCCATGGGATCTTACTAATCATTGTTCTGAGTTTGTTAAAATTGGCTTTCCTAAAATCCAGGGTACGTGTTTGGCTACACTCAGCTTTTGCTTCTGTTAGAATCAAGAACTCTAGTATAACATGGTCACTTTCCCCCAGAGTTCCCGAAACTGCCACTTTATCCACTAACTCGTCTCTGTTGGTTAGAATCAGGTCAAGGATAGCCGATCCTCTAGTTCCTTCCTCCACTTTCTGTAGGAGGAAGTTATCAGCAACACAGGTCAGGAATTTCTTGGAGGGGCCATGTTTGGCTGAATAAGTCTCCCAACAGATATCAGGGAAATTGAAGTCTCCCATTACTACCACATCGTGCCTCCTTGAAACAATGGCAATTTGCTTTTCAAAAGTTCCATCCTCATCTTCTCCTTGATTGGGTGGTCGGTAGTAGACTCCAACCGCCATGTTCGTTTTATTCTTTGCCCCCTTTATTTTAACCCAGATGCTCTCAATGGGGCTGCCAAGCTCCTCTTCCTGTATCTCTGTGCAGAGATACGTATTTTTAACATACAGTGCAACTACACCTCCCTTTCTGTTGCTTCTGTTCCTTTTGAACAAGTTATACCCTTCAATTGCTGTATTCCAGTCATGGGAGTCATCCCACCAGGTTTCAGTTATCCCTATCAAGTCGTACCTGCCCTCATGTATCAAGAGTTCAAGTTCGTCTTGTTTATTGCCCATACTCTGGGCATTAGTATAGAGACATTGAAGACTATGTGCTTTATAGTCCGACTTTCCCCCTACATTTTGTGGTAGACTATCAATGGGCACCGCTGGAGCTGTTCTCTCCGTTGTGGCATAGAGGCCTTCTTCCATTGGTACCCCCGAGTTTATGTCTCCCTCCCCTGTTGGATTCAGTTTAAAGCCCTCCTGATTAAGTTCCTCATGCTGTGTCCAAACACATTCTTCCCAGTCCTTGTGAGGTGCAACCCATCCTTTGCCAGCAGTCCATCTTCCAGGAAGTGTAGCCCGTGGTCCCAGAATCCAAATCCCTCACGTCGGCTCCACCTTCGTAGCCAGTCATTCACTCGGAGTATTTTTCTTTCCCTTTCTATGCCTCTTCCAAGTACTGGAAGGATGGATGAGAAAACTATCTGGGCCCCGAAGTTCTTGAGTTCCCTTCCCAGCTCTTCAAAGTCTGCCGTGATTTCTTTGTAACTCCGCTTGGCAGTATCATTTGTACCCACGTGGAAGAGAAGAAAGGGGTATGTGTCGGTGGGCTGCATGAGCCTCGGCAGCTGTTCTGTCACATCCTTAATCCGTGCCCCAGGGAGACAGCACACCTGGCGAGTCCATGGGTCTTCGCGACATACTTTGGCTTCGATCCCCCGCAGGAGGGAGTCTCCCACTACGAGTACTCTTCTCTTCCTCTTGCTGTAGGCCTTGGTTCGATTTCCTCCACTTGACTGACCCTCAGCCTCTTGCTCGCTGTCACGTTGGGTGCCCGGTAATCCGTCCTCTGCAGGCTGTCCTCTGCTCTCGTCCTCAAGTACATGGAAGCGGTTCCATAGCTCCACTGCTTCCACAGGCGCAGAGTGTCTTGTAGTTCTTCTGCTCCTAACAGTCACCCTTTTCCAGGGAGTTCCCCCTGTGTTATTTTCCCTTGCCTCTGCAGTCTCTGACTCCGCCTCATCCTGCAGTTGCCCTTCTGGCTCCTGTACTGTGCTTTGGTGCTGTAGATCCACCGTTCTGTCTAAGAACTCCTCACTTTCTCTTATGCTCCTGAGGGTTGACACTTGCTGCTCCAGTCCTCTGACCTTTTCTTCCAACAATTGAGCTACAGCAAGGTATAGCAAATATTTGATAGAACAGGAGTTTCCTCTTGCTATCTACCTGCATTTAATTAGCAGAAACGTGTCCCCATTAATGAAAAAATAAAAACGAGTATAAAAGTGATAGAATCCTAGGGTGTTTCGATAAAGTTGAGTAATCGCTAGCAAGCCATGCAGATAACGAAATATGTGTGCGTATTCATCATTCAAGGTTGCTCAAGTCCAAGTGGGAGTTAAGAAGCTGGCGACAAGTTTGGATAAATAGGAATGTGCAGAATGTATCATCTTCAGAAACAAGCTATTTACTTCAAAATTTTAAGTGCTTGAAGCAAGAATGTCAATTTATTCAATGCTGAGGAATTACAGGGAGGCAACGGTAGAGGCGATAGGGAGTTTCTTCTAAATATTTGTAACTGCAACCTGGCTCTTTTGCTGAACATTTGAGATGATGTTTGGGGGGGAGGGATCCTTCAGAAATGTGATGAGTGAGTGAGTGAGTGAGTGAATGAATAAATGAATGAATGGTTGCAAGCTAAAGCTTTCAATGGTTTCATAATTTATTGCTTAGAAACAGTGTTCTCCAACCTTGGGTCCCCAGATGTTTTTGCCCTACAACTTCCAGCATGGGAGTTGTAGGCCAAAAACATCTGGGTACCCAAGGTTGGAGAACGCTGCTATGAAAGAAAGTGAAGCTACAATTAAAAGACTTCACAGTAATGAGCATCTGGGGCAGTAGTGTGAGAATGGCTTGCAGCCAAAATTTACCAATGCTTTCAAGGTATTATACCAGCTTGCTGTCCCAAACATTTGAGATGCTGGACACTGGAAGTCTTTTCAGGATCCCTGAAATATATCCAGAAATGTATTGCTATATTTTTCATGTTAATGTTTAAGAAGGTTTGTACATGTATCTTAGCACAGGCTTAATAGTATCCTGAATAAATAAGGTATTTCTGTCTAGGAGATTGGGGTTAATGTTAAAAGTTTATTGAGTGGAATCCTACGTAGTGAAAAAGAGAGAGAGAAAGAGAGAGAGAGAATTTAATCTTACTGTCAATTGTAATCTAGAATGTCTTTAAAGTCTTGAACTGTCTGGAATGGCAGATTTTAAAAGGGTGCTACTTATAAAATTTGAGTGGACCGTGTTTCTTCAACACTATTAAGTTACTTCACAGAGAACATAGAGCTGCTATCCATGAGGCCAGGCCAGGAGGCACAAATAACTACTCAAGGAGGTGTTTGCATAAATTGTAGTATCCCAATCATAACCCTAAACCCTTCCCACATGGTCACCCCATGACGTAGGTACTGGAACAATGTGAGAATCACCCACACAGAAGTGGCAACTATGACAGTAAGATAAGATATAAACTGACTTTTAAAGGGGTTCAGAGAGAAGCTTATTATGCCTATCTTAACTGCCCATGTGACCGCAGTTCACATCTCAAAGGCTGCCTCAGATTTTGAGAATCGTTGGGCTGTTCAGGTAAAAGTCAGGTAAAGTTCAGGTAAAAGTCAGGTAAAAGTCCTAAGGACTTCCCTACTTTGGGCTGGTTCTAATTGCTTTAAATATAACAGTGTTCTCCAACCTTGGGTCCCCAGATGTTTTTGGCCTACAACTCCCAGCATGCCCCAGCCAGCGTGAACACTGAAATATATTATTTATTACAGTTTTAAAAACTTTTTTTTCTTCCAAGGCATACATAGCCCCCCCCTCCAATATATTTTTTTGCCCTCACAGCAACCCTTGGCCGCACCTGTTCTCCACACATAAAGTGAATGCATGGAAGGAGAGAGAGATCCCACCCACTGGCCTCAGCCCTGAGCTCTGTGCATTCAGAGGCAGGTGAGAACAGGCTCTACATGCCTAGGCTTGTATGCTCAGAGGGTCTCTACTCATGATCAGGAGCCGTGATCATGACATAATGATCGAGAGTGGAGACTGAAAAATGGTGCTCTCTCTGGAACCTGCTACTTTAAAGTACTGCTGCACATTGCTTTGTAGAAAGGCTGTCTCAGGGTGGACCTTCATGTTACATGTAATTCCGTGATTATATAGATACACACACATACAGTATACAAATATAGAAATGTGCACACACAAAAGCTAAACAAGCATACATTCTCTCTAAATTTACACAAATTAATATATACATTACAATGGTTCATCCTGACCATGCTTTTTTAAATGTCTGTTGCCTTCATCTCTTAGATGAATGTATTCAGTAAATTTAGAATTTTGAGCCCTCTGTCTCTCCTATGCCCTGCTGGCGAGAGCCAGACAGGGTGGAAGGAGAAGGGAGATGATGTCACTTCCCATTCTCCTTTAAAATTTTGGTTAGCTGGGCCTCTGAGACCCAGTTGGGTGGGGATGGCAATGGAGAGACCATAGAATCTTGTGGGATATTTGTAAGAAGACCAAAACACTGGTTTATGAAGCCATTGTATTACCAACTTTATTGTATGCCTGTGAAACATGGACTATCTATAAACGTCATTTCCACCTCCTTGAAAGATTTCATCAACGTTGCCTCCGGAAAATCCTGCGAATTACTTGGGAAGATAGGCGAACAAATGTCAGTGTACTGGAAGAAGCAAAGACTACTAGCATTGAAAAAAATGATCTTTCAACGCCAACTTCAATAGACCGGTCATGTTGTTCGAATGTCTGACTGCCGTCTCCCAAAGCAGTTACCGGTACTTTATTCCCAACTCAAGGATGGAAAGTGGAATATCGGTGGTCAGCATAAGATGTTCTTAAGGCTAATCTAAAAAAATGCAATATAAACATCGAAAACTGGGAAGCTCTGGGCCATGAACGATCTAACTGGGGGTTGGCCTTTCACAAAGGTTCTATGGACTTTGAAGAAGCCCGAGTGCAAGGTGAAAGAGAGAAACGTGCTAAGCGAAAAGCACATCAAAAAAATTCTTTACAGGACCATCTTCCATCTGGTAACCTGTGTCCTCACTGTGGAAAGCTGTGTGGATCTAGAATTGGCCTCCACAGTCACTTACGAACCCATCGCTAGAATCTACATAATATTTTTCTTTAGAATTTCCTCCTTTTAAAATTTTCTTTTCGTAATTTTTTTTTTAATCCTGGAAGACAATCTTACTCGGTCACGAGTGATCGCCTACATACAGAATCTTGTGGATCTTGGCCTGCCCCCTCACCCCACCTCACACCCTTTTCGACTTGTCTGAGGTCTTCCAAGGTTGCTGTGGCGGCCTCAGAAGAGCAACCAGCACGGTGCTTTCCACAGCAGCTGGGAGGGGAGAGGGAGTGGCCTGATGTCGGATCCCCACTCCTGAGGCTATAGCAGTGTCCGTGGCCTTGGGAGTGATAATCTGCCATCTGCTGTGGTCCATAGGGTTGCTCTGTTAACCACTTTGAAAAACTTCAAGATTTGGCTTACCAGTGTTTCATTGTAGGAAGGTGTTGACAGTAACATTTACTAGATACCAAAATTTTAGTGGCGGACAAACAATTCCAAACTATTTCACAATGATTAGAACAAATCTTACTGTCCCAAACACCCAATAATGCAAATAATGGATTCAGTGGTACAGAATATCCAATCATTAATTAATTGGCACAAACAATAGAACCAACCTTCTTCCAAAATGATAAAATCTTTGAACACGTCTATCATATGTGAAACAGGTCAGCAGTAAGATATGGTCAGCACTTAGTCCATCTTTTCTTATAATAACAGCTTATGATTATTTTCTTTAATATTTAGGAATAGTGACATAGTTGGGCCTCTAGTATATATCAAATTCCATGTTTTCTGAAATGGCATCTAATGATGTCAAAGAACAATAGTCCTTTTGTTGATTTACTGCACAATCCTATATATGTCTATTGAGTAAAATTAGATCTCCAAAACCAGAAAAGTTGACCCTCAGTTTCCCCAAAATAATATTCTTTATAATGTAGCTGCAGAGTTGGAAATACTGATATTACTGTGTCCTTTCAAAGAGATCAATAAAAAGTTTTTTCCTAGTGTCTGTCTTTTTAAAAAGAAGATTGAATTGCTTTTAAGCCTGTGAAGTCCTGTATTGCATTGAATTTAAACCTGTTAAGCCATCTATTGTGTGTAACTTCACACCTTAAAATTTCCCTCATGACACAAATCACACAGAACCATAACTTTGGGGATATTATTATAATTTCCTGCTTTAAAAAGAAAACAAAACTAAAAATACTTTAATCTGGCTATTATGGCATTAAATTTAAAATTATTATGGGCTACAGCAAGCCTCTTACCCTTTTCTTTCATGTTCTTTTCAGTGTCTGCCCAGGGTAATCCTGCAAATAAAGTGAATAGGAGTTTTATTTATATAATAAAAGGTCTTTCTACACAAAACACACCAAAATGTAAAATAATATTTTAAAATGATACAAAAGTGTAAATATTTAAATCTTTCAAAATATGTGAACTTGGAATAGAGATCTGAAATCTTAAACTTAAAATCTGAAAGCCTTGGAGAGAAAAGAGGGAACACGACCTATTCCTTAAAAGATAGGTCTAGCTATGAGAAAGCTGTGAACCTTTCTCATGCAGTGTCATGTGCCACAGATTCCTAATACAGATCACAAATTTATCAAGTGATGAGCTTACAATTTGATAAGGCCCCCAACCTTTACCACATGTTCAAATAAAGACACAAAAATAATTACAGCATATTATGATTAATACAGATAACTAATCAAAATTGTGGTAGAAAATCTTACTACCTGGTAAATTAGTAATCTGTATTGAACCTATTCTTTTTAAAATACAACTACTGAGACTGCGATTTGACGGGGGAAACCAAAAATAAAAGCAGCTTAGTGAGGGCAATTTCCAATAGGAAAACAGACAGACAGATTAAGAAGCCCCTACTCTCCCACCCCCATGATGATCTCTACCCCTTCAAATGGCAGCCTCAGTGTCCGTGTCATATATAGAATCCTGGAATTACACGGAATATGTCTGCACTTGCACTAATACTTCCCTCACCCCAGCCCTTTCTAAAAAATAAAATGAAATAAAACTTCCTTCAAAATGTTTCTTTCACTTTATATCTGATGATTCTGTTTTTATAGCATAGAATCATAGAAAAGTAGAGTTGGAAGGGGCCTACAAGGCCATCAAGTTCCAACCCCCTGCTCAATGCAGGTATCCAGGTCAAAGCATCCCTGACAGATGGCCGTCCAGCTTCATCTTGAATGCCTCCAGAATGGGAGAGCTCACCACCTCTCTAGGTAGTTGGTTCCATTGTCTTATTGCTCTGTCAGTCAGGAAATTTTTCCTGATGTTTAGGTGGAATCTGGTTCCTGTAACTTGAGCCCATTATTCCGTGTCCTGCAAACTGGGATGATCGAGAAGAGATCCTGGCCCTCCTCTGTGTGACATCCCTTCAAGTACTGGAAGAGTGCTATTATATCTCCCCTCAGTCTCCTCTTCTGAAGGCTAAACATGCCCAGTTCTTTCAGTCTCTCCTCATAGGGCCTTGTTTCCAGTCCCTTTATCATCTTTCTTGCCCTCCTCTGAATCCCCTCCAGTTTGTCTACATCCTTCTTAAAGTGTGGTGCCCAGAACTGGATGCAGTACTCAAGATGAGGCCTAACCAGTGCTGAGTAAAGGGGAATTATCACTTCATGCGATTTAGAAGCTATACTTCTATTAATGTAGCCCAAAATAGCATTTGCCTTCTTTGCAGCCACATCGCATTGCTGGCTCATATTCAGTTTGTGCTCTACAACAATTCCAAGATCCTTCTCACTTGTAGTATTGTTGAGCCAAGTGTCCCCTATTCTGTAACTGTGCATTTGGTTTCCTTTCCCTAGATGCAGCACTTGGCATTTATCCCTATTAAATTTCATTCTGTTGTTTTCGGCCCAGCGCTCCAGCCTATCGAGGTCAGCTTTGAATTTTGTTTCTGTCTTCCAGAGTATTAGCTGTTCCACCCAACTTTGTGTCATCTGCAAATTTGATAAGCATTCCCTGTACCTCCTCATCCAAGTCATTAATAAAAATGTTGAAGAGCACTGGGCCCAGGACTGAGCCCTGTGGTACCCCGCTCGTTACCTCTCCCCAGTTTGAGAAGGAACCATTGATAAGCACTCTTTGAGTCCGATTCTGTAGCCAATTGTGGATCCACCTGATAGTTGTTCCATCTAGCCCACTTTTAGCTAGCTTGCTAATCAGGATATCATGAGGCACTTTGTCGAAAGCTTTGCTGAAGTCCAGATATATTATGTCCACAGCATTCCCACAGCATACAACATATTTATTGATGCACTTTGGATTTCTTGATTTTGACAGGACGTTGATTTCAATTCAAGGTTATTTAATGTACAGTAATCAACAAGCATGTTTTAAAGCCTTTGGAAACCCTCAAGGGATTGGGAAAACAACGTGTCATCACATACAGAATTATAAAACACGTTAGAAGCCTGACAATATCCACCATTCATGTATTAAGAACATAAGAAGAGCCCTGCTGGATCAGACCAAAAGCCTATCAAACCCAGCATCTTCTTTAGTATAGTAGTTAATCAGATGCATGGGAAGCCCAAAAGCAGGACATGAGGGCAATAGAGGGCAAAAGCAGAACAATGAGGGCCATTGTTTCCCAGCCACTTGTATTCAGAGGAATGCTGCTTGTGGAGGTAGCATATAGCCATTATGTCTAGTGATGGGTGAGCTTAACAGAAGTAGTACCGTAATTTGCTTGTCAAGTTATGAATGCCTCCATCCAGTCTCAGACTAACATACTCCATTATTCTTAGAGCTTGTGTATATACGAATTGTTGCATATGTGTGTCAACAAAGTGCAAAGTGCTACGCATCATAACATCATGCATCACTACATTATATTCTCCCCTCTGGTTGTTTTCATGTGCCCTACTGTTTACCCTATAGTTAGTCTAGAGCCAGTGCGAGTGGCTGTGGCATGAGTGAAGCAAATAAGAGCTGCAGAAGAGGCGGTTCCATCTGCCAAAGCCTAGACCTCCTCCTTGACCACCAGCTGCCCTGGGCGACACTGCTCCCCCCCACCTCCTCCTCCTCCTCCTCCTCCTCCTCCTTTGGATTCCCTTTATAAAATGATACATGGCATGGAACAGGTGGACAGAGATAGCTTCTTCTTCTTCTCTCCTAATACTAGAACATGGAATCATCCAATTAATCTGAATGGTGGGAGATTCAGCAGGACAGACAAAAGGGAATACTTTTTCACAAAGCACACAGGGCTTCTCTACATGAGGCATTTATTGTGTGCACGTGATCACGGAGGTTTGAGGGTCCTTTGCACAATGTTGTCATCCTCCAGGGCCCCACCAGCACTCAAGTTAAAAGTGAACTTTACTTACCAAATGGGGGGGGGGACTGGGGGGGGGGGCTCGGTTGACTAGCTGGATACAGAAAAGAAAGCTGCAAGTGAAAAAGAAACATTGAAGAAGGGGTGGACACTTAACTCCATGGCTGTTTCTTCAAACGTGGTTGGTTTGTTGAAGGATTTTTTTTTTTACACTGACTTTTACACTGATTGGTTTGGAAAGCAGTAAATAAAGGGTTAAGTGACATCATTCCACAAGCATGAACATTGCAAATGGGACATGCACATTTTCTTCAGAAAGTAAAGGGTTAAACCAGCCAATATCACGACATGCACAGAATTCACAGAGTTTAGATGCTTTAGCCATGCAGACTTTACAGGCGCTCATAATCAATCTCAGTTTAAATAACAAAAATACTGAAGTTCATTAGATAACTATCTAAGCTCAGTATACATATTACAAACATTCATTTCTACCAACAAACTGCCTAATTTTGACTTGTAGCCTCCCCTCCATGAATTCGTATAACCCTTTTTAAAGCTGTCTCAGCCGGTAGCCATCACCAAATGTTGTGGTAGTGAATTCCAAAGTTTAACTAAGAGCTTCTCTACATGGTGTTTAACCCACCATTTTACTGAGACTACTTCTTCCATTTTCTTTGCAGGAAGAAGAGCGCGTCCTCTACACTAGTTTTCCCCCCCCCCAGGGTTTTTCCTTCTCTGCCTTTCTGTATGTTCCTATTTGTTCCATTACACAACCACAAGGTGGCGCTTTTGTATAGAGCAGAACTGTGAATATACACAAGGCTTCTCATAGCAGCATCCCAGATAATACTGCACTGTCCTTGCTCTAAAACCGCAAAAAATGGCTGGAAAACATGGGAGAGGCCCTGGAAGATGACAACATTGTGCAAAGAACCCTCAAACTTCCGTGATCACGTGCACACAATAAATGCCTCATGTAGAGAAGCCCTATGTGCTTTGTGAAAAAGTATTCCCTTTTGTCTGTCCTGCTGAATCTCCCACCATTCAGATTAATTGGATGATTCCATGTTCTAGTATTAGGAGAGAAGAAGAAGAAACTATCTCTGTCCACCTGTTCCATGCCATGTATCATTTTATAAATCTCTACCATGTCCCCCTTTACTCACTTTTTTCTGAATGAAAAAGCTTCTAACATTATAACCTGTCCTTGTAGGGGATTTGCTCCATCCCCTTGATCATTTTGGTTGTTCTATTTCTGCACTTTTCCAGTTCTACGATACCCTTTTTGAGATGTGACAAGCAAACCTATAGTATTCCTTATGATCCCTTTCCTTATGGTCCCTAACAAGCAATCCAACTTTTTCACAGCTGCTACACATTGGATCAACATTTTCACCAAGAATTCTTTCCTGGTCAATCACTGCCCACTCTGACCCCATCAGTATATATGTTAGGTTTTTTTGCCCAAATGTGCATCACTTTACACTTACATTGAACTATATTTGCCATTTTAATGCCCATTCAACCAGTTTGGAGAAATCCTTTGGAGCGCTTCACAATTCCCTTTTGTTTTTACACCACTGAATAATTGGGTGTCATCAGCAAACATGGCCCTCCTCACTGCTCACGTGTAACTCCAGATCATACATGAACAAGTTAAAAAACACTGGTCCCATAAAGGTTCTTAGGAGATGCCACTCTTTACATCCCTTCTTTATGTCTACTTTCCCATCTGTTCTCTATTTTCTTTTCTTTAACCAGCTACTGTTCCATAAGCGGACCCATCCTCTTATCCATGGCAGTTAAGTTTGCCCAGGACGCTTTGGTGAAGAACTTTGTTAAGCTTTTTGAAAGTCCAGATACACAATTTCTAGTGGATCACTCCCATCCACTTGCTTGTTGACATTCTCAAAGACCTCTGACAGGTTAGTGAGACAGGACTTATCATTGTAGGAGGCATGTTGATTCTTCTTCAACAAAACTTATAGATTTCATAGAACATAGAGTTGGAAGGGGCCATCAAGTCCAACCCCCTGCTCAATGCAGGAAACTAGAGGAGGGGTCTCCCATCTAGGGATGTACCCGAGTAGCCCAGCAGACAGGAGCAAGGCCCGAACTGGGCCTGCTCGTGTCCGCCGGGCTACTCGGCCACCCGCGTGGGCTTACCTGCTGGCTCTCCAGCTCTGTGGAGAGCCTGCCTCCCCGTCCGCTGGTCCCGTCGCGTCACTTCCGGCGCGGAGGAAGTGACGCGATGGGACCCTGCTCCGTCGCGCTGGACCCCCGCGCTCTGTTTTTGTTGCGGGAAACCAGGGCAACAGGGCTGTTTAAGCCCTGTTGCCCTGGTTTCTCCTGCCAAAACAGAGCATGGGCGGGGGTCCAGCGCGCCGGAGCAGTGGTTCCGGCAGCGGCAGAGGCAGTGCAGAGGCGGCGCGGACAAGGTAGGCTGCAGGGAGGTGGTGGGTGGGGTCCAGCGGCGGCGGGGGGTAGGCTGCGGGGGGGGGCTCCGCCAGCGGGGGGGTCCTCTGGCGGCAGCAGCGGCAGCAGCGGCGGCGGCTCGAGTGGCGTGGAGAATGCTCCGCGCCGCTATGAAGAGCGAGATCGGGCCGCCGCCGCAGAGGGCCGAGCCAGGAGCGACCCACAAGCCGACTCAAGGCTTGGGCCCACCACTACTCCCATCCAAGTAATAACCAGGCCTGACCCTGCTTAGCTTTCCACACTCAGACAAGCTTGTTGTTGTATATGCTTGATAATTTTATCTTTGAGTTCGTTAGGAACTCTTGAGAGGAAACCATCTGGATCCAGTGATTTGTTAATGTTTAATTTGTCAGAAAAGCCTAGAACTTTATCTTTTGTCTCCACTAACTGCATCTGTTCTTCAAATTCCCTTCCTGAAGTCAGTTCAGGCATGAGTATCTGCTGTACATCTTCCATAGTGAAGACAGATATTCATTCATAGAATCATAGAATCATAGAAAAGTAGAGTTGGAAGGGGCCTACAAGGCCACCGAGTCCAACCCCCTGCTTAGTGCAGGAATCCAGGTCAAAACATCCCTGACAAATGGCTGTCCAGCTGCACCTTGAATGCCTCCAGAGTGGGAGAGCCCACCACCTCCCTAGGTAGTTGATTCCATTGTCTTACTGCTCTGACAGTCAGGAATATTTTCCTGAAGTTTAGGTGGAATCTAGGTTCCTGTAACTTGGGCCCATTGTTCCGTGTCCTGTAAACTGGGATGATCGAGAAGAGATCCTGGGCCTCTTCCCTCCCCATTCCTTTTTCCTTGTGTGTCGTGTCTTTTTAGATTGTAAGCCTGTGGGCAGGGACTGTCTTGTTAATTGCTGTAAACCGCCCAGAGAGCTTCGGCTATTGGGCGGTATAAAAATGAAATAAATAAATAAATAAATAAATAAATTTGCCTATCAATCTCAAGCTGCAATCCTGCCCCTTCAGTCTGCACTTCAGGTTTGCCAGGGGGGTCATAGACCTTCTTTTGGGAGAAGACCGAGCTGAAGTAGGAATTGAACACTTCTGCCTTTTCTTTGTCTTCTGTTATCAATTTGTAATTTAGGTTTAAATTATCTTCCGCCTGTTCTGCCATTGAGGACTTTTTGTTTTGGATCGTTCTTTGTCTGGTTCCTCTCCCTGGACCTTACCGCCATGGGTGACCCTACCGGGAGTATATAGCTCCCGACGGCATTGCTCACAGGGTTCATCGGAACACACAAGCCCACTCACCACTTCAAGGTGACGATCCGACGAGAGGTCTCCATGACAACATGACGGCTACGGTCTTGGACAACAACGGCTCTCATGGTGCTCCATTTAAAGTGGGATCAGGTGTTAAACAGGGATGTGTTATCGCCCCAACATTATTTGCTATTTTCATTGCCATGATTTTACATCTTGTCGAGGGGAAACCTCCCACTGGTGTGGGAATTATATATCGAACAGATGGAAAGCTTTTTAATCTCAGCAGGCTGAAAGCAAAAAGTCAGGTAATTACAACCTCCGTTGTGGAACTTCAGTATGCTGATGATAATGTGGTCTCCGCACATTCAGAGGATGATCTCCAAACTATCCTAAATGCTTTTGCAGAAGCATACGAAAAGCTTGGTCTCTCACTTAACATCAAAAAAACCAAAATGCTTCATCAGCAAGTGAAAGCTAACCCCTTGGTGATGCCATCTATCCAGCTTGGCGGGACAATACTGGAAAATGTCAATCATTTTCTCTATCTTGGCAGCTATCTTTCTGTTACAGCTAACATCGACAGTGAAATCCAGCATCGTCTGAGCTCCGCTAGTGCCGCGTTTTCTCGAATGAAACATAGAGTGTTCGAGGATCGGGATATTTGTAAGAAGACCAAAACACTGGTTTATGAAGACATTGTATTACCAACTTTATTGTATGCCTGCGAAACATGGACTATCTATTAACCTCACCACCAACTCCTTGAAAGATTTCATCAACGTTGCCTCCGGAAAATCCTGCGAATTACTTGGGAAGATAGGCGGACAAATGTCAGTGTACTGGAAGAAGCAAAGACGACTAGCATTGAAAAAATGATCCTTCAACGCCAACTTCAGTGGACCGGTCATGTTGTTCGAATGCCTGACTGCCGTCTCCCAAAGCAGTTACTTTATTCCCAACTCAAGGATGGAAAGCGGAATATCAGTGGTCAATATAAGAGGTTTAAAGATGTTCTTAAGGCTAATCTAAAAAAATGCAATATAAACATCGAAAACTGGGAAGCTCTGGCCCATGAACGATCTAACTGGAGGTTGGCCTTTCACAAAGGTTCCATGGACTTTGAAGAAGCCCGAGTGCAAGGTGAAAGGGAGAAATGTGCTAAGCGAAAAGCACGTCAAATGAATCCTTTACAGGACCATCTTCCATCTGGTAACCTATGTCTTCACTGTGGGAAGCTGTGTGGATCTAGAATTGGCCTCCACAGTCACTTACGGACCCATCGCTAGAGTCTACACAATTTTCTTTAGAATTTTCCTCCTTTTAAAATCACCTTTTTGTAAAATTTTATCCTGGAAGAAAATCTTACTCGGTCACGAGTGATCGCCTGACTGACTGTTATCAATTTCCAATCCTTATTGCATAGTTGAACCACCGTTTCTTTCCTCTGTCTTTTACTGTGCATGTATCTGAAGAAAGCTTTCTTGTTGTTTTTAGCATTCCTGGCTAGCCGCCCTCAGCTCATTCTCAGCTTTAGCCTTCGTGACACTATTCCTGCAGTTCTGTGCTACCTGCCTGTACTCTTCCCTTGTAGCTTGTCCTTCCTTCCACTTCCTATACATGTTCTTTTTTGTTTTCAGGTCATCTTTGAGTTTATTGTGAAGCCACATTGGCTTCTTCTGTTGCCCTCTGCCTTTTTTTCCTTGTGGGAATTGTTTCCTTTTAAAAAAACTTCCACCCATCCTGGACTCCTTTTCTCATTAGAGTCGCTTGCCATGGGACCTTACTTATCATTGTTCTGAGTTTGTTAAAATTGGCTTTCCTAAAATCCAGGGTACGCAAGTATAACATGGTCACTTTCCCCCAGAGTTCCCGAAACTGCCACTTTATCCACTAACTCGTCTCTGTTGGTTAGAATCAGGTCAAGGATAGCCGATCCTCTAGATCCTTCCTCCACTTTCTGCAGGAGGAAGTTATCAGCAGCACAACTCAGGAATTTCTTGGAGGGGCCATGTTTGGCTGAATAAGTCTTCCAACAGATATCAGGGAAATTGAAGTCCCCCATTACTACCATATCATGCCTCCTTGAAACAATGGCAATTTGCTTTTCAAAAGTTTCATCCTCGTCTTCTCCTTGATTGGGTGGTCGGTAGTAGACTCCAACCGCCATGTTCGTTTTATTATTTGCCCCATTTATTTTAACCCAGATGCTCTCAATGGGGCTGCCAAGCTCCTCTTCCTGTATCTCTGTGCAGAGATACGTATCTTTAACATACAGTGCAACTCCACCTCCCTGTCTGTTGCTTCTGTTCCTTTTGAACAAGTTATACCCTTCAATTGCTGTATTCCAGCCATGGGAGTCATCCCACCAGGTTTCAGTTATCCCTATCAAGTCGTATTTGCCCTCATGTATCAAGAGTTCAAGTTCATCCTGTTTGTTGCCCATACTCTGGACATTAGTATAGAGACATCGAAGACTATGTGCTTTATAGTCCGACTTTTCCCCTACTTTTTGTGGTAGACTATCATTGGGCACCACTGGAGCTGTTCTCCCCATTGTGGCACAGAGGCCTTCTTCCATTGTTACCCCTGAGTTTATGTCTCCCTCCCCTGTTGGATTCAGTTTAAAGCCCTCTTGATTAAGTTCCTCATGCTGTGGCCAAACACATTCTTCCCAGTCCTTGTGAGGTGCAACCCATCCTTTGCCAGCAGTCCATCTTCCAGGAAGTGTAACCCGTGGTCCCAGAATCCAAATCTCTTGCGTCGGCACCACCTTCATAGCCAGTCATTCACTCGGAGTTTTTTTCTTTCCCTTTCTATTCCTCTTCCAAGTACTGGAAGGATGGATGAGAAGACTATCTGGGCCCCAAAGTTCTTGAGTTCCGTTCCCAACTCTTCAAAGTCTGCCATGATTTCTTTGTAACTCCGCTTGGCAGTATCATTTGTACCCACGTGGAAGAGAAGAAAGGGGTATGTGTCGGTGGGCTGTATGAGCCTCGGCAGCTGCTCTGTCACATCCTTAATCCGTGCCCCGGGGAGACAGCACACCTGGCGAGTCCATGGTTCTTCGCGACATACTTTGGCTTCGATCCCCCGCAGGAGGGAGTCTCCCACTATGAGTACTCTTCTCTTCCTCTTGCTGTAGGCCTGGGTTTGATTGCCTCCACTTGACTGACCCTCAGCCTCTTACTCGCTGTCACGTTGGGTGCCCGGTAATCTGTCCTCTGCAGGCTGTCCTCTGCTCTCGTCATCAAGTACATGGAAGCGGTTCCATAGCTCCACTGCTTCCACAGGCGCAGAATGTCTTCTAGTTCTTCTGCTCCTAAGAATCACCCTTTTCCAGGGAGTTCCCCTTACGTTATTTTCCCTTGCCTCAGCAGTCTCCGACTCCGCCTTATCCTGCCGTTGCCCTTCTGGCTCCTGTGCTATGCTTTGGTGCTGTAGATCCATCGTTCTGTCTAAGAACTCTTCACTTTCTGTTATACTCCTGAGGGTTGACACTTGCTGCTCCAGTCCTCTGACCTTTTCTTCCAACAGCGTGACCAGCTTGCACTTGTTGCACGTGTAGGCCATGTTGATCTCTGGCAGGAAAACAAACATTGCACACCCATTGCAGGTCACCACCACTGCTGAGTCCTTTCCTTCCATCGTTCTCTGTTCCCTTTATGTTTCGGCCTTTCTAGAAAATTTCTTAGGGACCTCCCCCTTGACCTCCCCCGCCGAACTCCGCTGCCAAACTCCTGTTTGCTCTCCCTGTGCGCGCGCTCTGTTCGCTTGCTCTCTGGGAGCCTGCCCGCTTATCACAGTCCGGAAAACAGCTGGAGCCTCTCTGCTGTGCTCCTGCTCAGCTGGGAGTCAGAAACATTCAGTTTCTTGGCAGTCTCCTTATTCTCCTTTACGGTGCAATCCTATGCATGTTTAAACAGAAAAAAGTGCTACAACTCCTAGCATTTCTCATGGCTGGGTGGGGAATGCTGGGAGTTGTAGTGCTTTTTTCTGTCCAAACATGCATAAGATTGCACCCATAGTAATCTTTAAACTCCATTGTCATATAAGGGTCCAACAGCCTCCCTTGCCGGTTTCCTGTTTCTGATGTATTTAAAGAATTTTTAAATGTTGGACTTAATGTTGTAGTGATATGGTCCCCAAATTCCCTTTTTTGCATCCCTTATTGTCTGCTTGCATTTTGAGTGTGTTAAAGCTTGTGTTCTCTTTTTATTCTCTTCATTTGGGCAAGACTTACATTTTTTTTAAAGGAAGCCTTCTTTCTTCTAATAGCTTCCTTGACTCTGTTCATTAACCATCCTGTTATCCTCTTTGATTTGATGGTAACTTTCCTGTTTTGCAGTATAATTTCTAGCTGAGCTTCTATTCTTGTGGTTTTGAACAAGCTACAAGTGTTCAGGAGAGGTTTGACCCTCTTGACTTTCCCTTTCAACCTCCTTTTTACCCATCACCTTATTTTTTATATGTTTTCTCTTTTGAAGTCAAATGGGACTATGTTGGACTTTCTTGGCAATTGTCCAGTTACATATAAATTGAACTTGACAGTGCTGTGATCACTGCATTTACATTGCATGCCAGGTCCTTGGCACCACTTTGGATTAAGTCTAAGGTACAAACTGCCTTCCCTCTGTTCTTGAAATTTTTACCTTTTGTAGTAAACAGAACATGGATTTACCCACTTTGTATGAGCGTAATTGAAGTTACTCATTACTACAACACTGTCTCCTTTCAATGCCTCCCTGTCTGCATTTTCCATCTCATGATCACACTAAATATTTTGGTCAGAGGGTAACAAATTAATAAAAGCAGGAGTCAGAACACAGTTTTGTCAGGTTCACTATATGGGAAAATGGGCAATGGGCCAGTTGTACAAAATGGAAGATTAAATATTGTTTCACACTCACCACTTCCTCAAATAGCAGGAAGTTCCAGGATCAGTTTCCTTGTAAGGAGGAAATACTGGATACTTGTGGCATTTTTCAAGTATCTGTTTATAAATATACAAGTAGAGTAGGTGGGAAGCAAGTTAGGTACAGAGGTATGGAGGGCTAGTCTTAAGGCAGTCCTCAAAGTGGCAGCACACCCTTGAGTTCCTCCCAAGCCAGCTCTAAGAAATTAAAGCTGTGTCCTCTCTCTGCTCAAATTAAAACTGGAGAAACTGTTCTGTTCAGCCCCCTCCCTGCAGGTAGGTGTGGCTTGAGGTATCTTCCACAATAGCTTTTTTTTTTTAAAAGGCTAGCCTGGTGGGCCATCCATATCCATTAAGGAAACCGCTATTGTTCATCATCAGGGCAGAGCAATCCTATGGCCCCCTAGATATCATCTAGGGGGCCATAGGATTCTTCGGATTCCCAGATCCGAAGTCAGAAAATCGCTCCAACCTCGTAGCTAGGAAGCTGCTCTTGGATTGCATTTCCCCCCACCTCACAGGCGGTGCAAAAAGAACTGAGCCAGCCGCTTCTCTGAGGTCATAGATTCATAGATCATAGAGTTGGAAGGGGCCTACAAGGCCATCGAGTCCAACCCCCTGCTCAGTGTAGGAAACTAGAGGAGGGGTCCCCCATCCAAGTAATAACCAGGCCTGACCCTGCTTAGCTTTCCACACTCAGACAAGCTGAAGAGCGACCTCGGAGAAGGGGTAAAGGGGGTGTTCCAGGGGGAGGAGACTGGGCCCACAGGATACAACGTATCCTGGCAGCGCTCCAGCCTCCTTCCCTCCCTGTCTGAAGTGCCTCAGCTAGATGGCCGAAATTGGCCATCTAGCTGACTTGCAGGGTGGGAGGAGCAGGGAGGCAAAGATCACCTCCACGCTCCTCCTGCCCTGCATAGGATGACCATAATACTCTGAATTTGGAGGCTTGCCGGCATCCCCATTGGATTGTGCCCTTAGAAGCCTATACAAGAAGATCAGTTCAGAGGGTCATAGCAATACCCATATTTTAAGTATTAATTAGGTGAAATAACATTTTGCCTAGTGTTCCTCCAGCTCATTGTTTTGTTGTTAACAGTCAAATCCCTCAAATGAATGATCTTCAAGATCCATATGACTGTATTCCTGAATTATCAGGAGGCTTCTTCCCTTCACAAACTCTGAGGAAAACAGAAGTTCCACAGCTGGCGTTTCTCTAGTCAATATGTTTCAATGACAGGGAAAACTGCAACTGCTAAATATTGCCCCGAACCTTTCTTATAGTCTGTTATCTTCCAGGATATGGCTTCTGTGTATACAAAGGGTTTTTTAAATTATTATATCTTGCCTTTTTTCTTGAGGCTATATCAATTCTGATACGTGTTTTGTAGAATAGCATTAAACACCTTGTTTAGGAGTATACACCACCTATAAACTCTTTATTTAAGACTGCAGTCTTATGTGCATTTACTGAGGAGTAAGGCGGCAGGAGCAGGCAGAGGGAACATCAGGGCCTGCTCTGGTTGGACTGCCCCCCCCCCCGGGCTAACTGACACTGTTTTTTGTTGGGTTTTTCTATTTAATTAGACTGTACATCGCTCAGAGTGGCCAGATGACTGGCCAGATGGGCGATTCAAAAATAGAATAAATAAATAAATTAGGATTAATATCTGAGTGAACATGCATAGGATTGTGTTGTAAGACTGGATGTTAACAATACATGCATTCTTTAAATATTTCCTGAGCGTAAACAGTCAGCACTCTTCCAGAATTTTTAAATATTTTTTAACAATTTTGAACATTTAAAAATATCATAGAAGATAGAAAAAAAATAAAAACAAAAAACACCATATTAAGCAGACACACCGAGACCTGGTTCGCCCGCAAGGCAAGAGCAGTGCAGGTGGCAGCAAGCGTGCTGCCTCCCACATGACGCCCGTCCACTTCTGCTTTACATCCAGCTTTGTAAACAAAGCATGCTGTCGTGACATGCGGACCTGGCACTTTTGGTTGTTTAGGGTTAAACAACCCAGAGTTTTAACCAAACAATCACCCATGCTTTATTGTTGGGTAAAACCTCTGCTGTTTAACAACAAGCTGGATGTAAAGCGGAAATGAGGAGCATATGGGAGGCAGCGGGCTCAATATTGCTCTGGTGCGGCCATGGATAACTATTGGGTTATTTAACCCATAGTTAGTTGTAACATGTGAACAGGAGAACTATGTAAAAAATTTTATCTTGGATATAAAAGAAATCAGGCCTCAAAATTCCAGCACACACGCAAAACCTGATCAGATTCTGGCTCACTGGATGACTTTTAAGCCACAAATGTATTTAAAGAAATTGATCTCTTTGGTTCTAGATTAAATTGTTTTGTTCCCTTTTCAGCAAAACAATAAACACTACTATCATTTCCACTTCTTCTTTGGTCCATTGTGTGGAGTTAACTTACTTTAAGAACATAACAACATAAAGCTACATCCAGCAGTCACTACTGTGAGCACAGTGTTTCTTACTAACAGAACAATCCATACATGTATTCCCTTTGAGTTCAAAAGGGCTTACTGCCAGGCAAGACAGGATGGGTAGAAGAAGGGAGAGCAGGGGCAATGTGGAAGAATGTGCACAAATGCAGTTAAATGGGGTGCAACATGATCCCGAGAGCTAGAAATGTGTGGTGGAAAGTACAAAAATCAATAAAGTGATTACTTGAGTTTCATTTCAGTTCAGCAAGAACTAAGGGATTCACAGAGGAGGTTAGTGAAGAAGGATTTGAAGGGAAGGAGAGAAATAGCAATACGTGGGAGTTCTGGGTGGGTTCTAGGCATAACAGGCCTCTCTCTCTCTCTCTCTCTCTTATAACTCTTTTCCTGTTTGCTTTTTGAATTTAACGGGGCGGGGAGACATGACTCTAGTATCCCGAAGCCTATGCTCATGCCCTAATCATTATAGAATGACAGCACCCTGTGATATATGTGGACTTTCTTCCAAATTAAATAGGGTCTCTACTGAAGTTAAAATGTGTTACTTGAGCATAACATGTAATTTGCCCACAAATATTGATGGTGCCAGACTACGAGAATGATAAAAAGAAAGAAAGAAAGAAATCTTGGCAGCTTTGTTACAGTATGAACCTTTTACCCAGTTTTCCTTGATTGTTAGTGGTGTTGTTCCATCACTGGATATATGCATCCAAACTGCCAAAGCAATCAATCAAAAGGTTGTGTTTTCCACTGGTTTCTAATCAAAACTACAAAATCATCTCAAATTCTCAAGATAGTGGGATCAAAACCACAGAAGATGGATCCAGATAAGTGAATGTTCAACATTTTTAGGCCATGCAAGATTTGGGGAATCTTTCACTTTTGCTACTTCTACAAAATTTAGATCGGATTGTAGATTAGGTAGCTATCTCACAGCCCTAAGACTTTTTGTAAAGTAAACATTTTTTTAATCAGTTCTGCCTTCTTTTAAATATTTTCTGTCTGTCTGTAATATAATTGTTATAAAGAAGACAGCTGTACTGAAAAACATTATAAGCAAGATGTTCTTCATTACATCATGGGCAGTGCAATCCTATGGCCATTAGACAGCGCCTAGACAGTCATAGGATTTTTTGGAGACCCAATTACAAGGTTGGAAAATCACTCCAACCTTGTAGCCAGGTCTCTGCACTTGGAGTGCTCTCCCCCCCCCCTACTTGCAGCTGGCATGGAAAGAACCATGCCAACTGTGTCCCCGAGGTTGTAAGAGTGACCTCAGAAATGGGAGTTCCGGGGGAGGGGAAGGGTGGAGAGGAGACCGGTGCCGCCAAGATATGAGGTATCCTGGCAGCACCTCAGCCTCCTTCCCTCCCATTCCAAAGCCCTACAGCTCTAGGGCCAAAATCGGCCGTCTAGGTGAGTTGCAGTGCTGGAGGAGTGCGGAGGCAGCCTTCACGTCTGCCCTCCTCCCACCCTGCATAGGATGCCAGTAATCCTCTGAGTTCAGAGGGTTGTGTGCATCCCTATTGGATTGCGTCCTAAAATACTTAATAGCATTTGCCCTGAAACAGGCAAATCTTAACTGCATCTGATGTGAAGGCTTTTTTGGAGACAAATTTGTCATTGCCCTCCAGAAAAAGATGATTGGGGTGTGTGTGTGTGTTGTAGACCAAAGGTCTAATATAGTCAAAAGTGGGGCAGTGATGTCTTTTCCAATCCCCATAGGTAGAGACCATACATGAGCAAGTTGGTCATGCTGTTTGGGGATGACAGGAGTTGTAATCCAACACATTTACACATTTAGAGGGTACTAGGTTGGGGAATGTAGTGAACATGGAAGCCTAAGAGTAGCAATTTAATATCTACCTTTAAATTTGGCTGTTGATAGACTGAGATGATGATGATGATGATGATGATGATGGTGATGATGATGATGATGATGATGATGATGATGATGATATAAGTAGTAGTAGTAGTAGTAGTCAGACCTTCAGGAAAGTGTTCCCGTGTCAACTGCTCCTGTTCAGGATTCAGGACACGCCATTCCATCTGCTCCCCGGCCTGCTGTCGTTCGCCCCACCCCGCCCCACCCCCGGTAATCGTCTGCATGCTCCGTCCTCATTGAACTGTATTGTTTTGTTGTCCCATTATGATTTCCCCCCCTAAAGATTTTTTTGTGTTTCTGTGAACCTTGGGGGGGGGGTTTCCTCCAAGCCTCCTCCTTATGTGTGGGGGGTGCCATTTGGGCTACAGAAGCAAGGGCACCTGAAGAATTGAGATCACTGTTAGTATATATGATTGTTATCTATTCGTTTTCACTGGATGTCACCCAGCAAGCTGTGGTGACCTCATTATCATAACTGCTTGTTATCTGATACTAATGAATGGTCATTAGTATCAGATTTTCATAAGCCACAATTGATCTATGATTTACTGCTGGTTGCAGTACTGTGCCAAAGTCATGCTTTGAGAGCTTCTTCATTCTCTTTAAGCATAGCTGTTTGCCATTACTAGCCATTCTGTAATTTTAAATTGCTAGTTCTCCCTAGAAATGGTTTTAGGCAAAAACAGTTTTTCTACATCCTTCTTTTATTAGAACTCTAGAAGCAGCCATTAAAGGGGACTTTTGGGGCAGGGGGTATGGTAACAGGATAATACCCACTGAGAAAATACAGGGAGTGGTTCAATCAAAGTTAAACTTTTAGGAGCCCATTGATTAAGTACATAGAATCATAGAATCATAGAAAAGTAGAGTTGGAAGGGGCCTACAAGGCCATCGAGTCCAACCCCCTGCTCAATGCAGGAATCCAGGTCAAAGCATCTCTGACAGATGTCTGTCCAGCCGCACCTTGAATGCCTCCAGACTGGGAGAGCCCACCACCTCCCTAGGTAGTTGATTCCATTGTCTTACTGCTCTGACAGTCAGGAAATTTTTCCTGATGTTTAGGTGGAATCTAGGTTCCTGTAACTTGAGCCCATTATTCCGTGTCCTGCAAACTGGGATGAACGAGAAGAGATCTTTGCCCTCCTCTGTGTGACATCCCTTCAAATACTGGAAGAGTGCGATCATATCTCCCCTCAGTCTCCTCTTCTGAAGGCTAAACATGCCCAGTTCTTTCAGTCTCTCCTCATAGGGCCTTGTTTCCAGTCCCTTTATCATCCTTGTTGCCCTCCTCTGAACCCTCTCCAGTTTGTCTATGTCCTTCTTAAAGTGAGGTGCCCAGAACTGGACGCAGTACTCAAGATGAGGCCTAACCAGTGCCGAGTAAAGGGGAATTATCACTTCCCGCGATTTGGAAGCTATACTTCTATTAATACAGCCCAAAATTGCATTTGCCTTCTTTGCAGCCACGTCGCATTGCTGGCTCATATTCAGTTTGTGATCTACCACAATGCCAAGATCCTTCTCACTTGTAGTATTGTTGAGCCAAGTGTCCCCCATTCTGTAACTCTGCATTTGGTTTCCTCTCCCTAGGTGCAGCACTTGGCATTTATCCCTGTTAAATTTCATTCTGTTGTTTTCGGCCCAGCGCTCCAGCCTATCGAGGTCACTTTGAATTTTGTTTCTGTCTTCCAGAGTATTAGCTGTTCCACCCAACTTTGTGTCATCTGCAAATTTGATAAGCATTCCCTGTACCTCCTGATCCAAGTCATTAATAAAAATGTTGAAGAGCACCGGGCCCAGGACCGAGCCCTGTGGTACCCCGCTCGTTACCTCTCCCCAGTTTGAGAAGGAACCATTGATAAGCACTCTTTGAGTCCGATTCTTTAGCCAATTGTGGATCCACCTGATAGTTGTTCCATCTAGCCCACTCTTAGCTAGCTTACTAATCAGGATATCATGAGGCACTTTGTCGAAAGCTTTGCTGAAGTCCAGGTATATAATGTCCACAGCATTCCCACAGTCCACAAGGGAGGTTACCCGATCAAAAAATGAGATCAGATTAGTCTGACAGGATTTGTTCTTGACAAATCCATGCTGGCTTCTAGTAATCACTGCATTGTTTTCAAGGTGCTTGCAGACTGACTTCTTTATAATCTGCTCAAAAATCTTCCCGGGGATTGATGTCAGACTGACTGGCCTATAGTTCCCAGGTTCCTCCTTCTTGCCCTTTTTGAAGATGGGAACAACATTTGCCCTCCTCCAGTCGTCTGGCACTTCACCTGTCCTCCATGATTTCTCAAAGATAATAGACAGTGGTTCTGAGAGTTCTTCTGCCAGTTCCTTTATTACTCTAGGATGCAGCTCATCAGGCCCTGGAGATTTAAACTCGTTCAGAGTAATCAGGTGCTCCTTGACCATTTGCCTATCAATCTCAAGCTGCAATTCTGCCCCTTCAGTCTGCACTTCAGGTTTGCCAGGGGGGTCATAGACCCTCTTTTGGGAGAAGACCGAGCCGAAGTAGGAATTGAACACTTCTGCCTTTTCTTTGTCTTCTGTTATCAATTTGCCATCCTCATCGCGTAGTTGAACCACCAGTTCTTTCTTCTGTCTTTTACTGTGCATGTATCTGAAGAAAGCTTTTTTGTTGCTTTTAGCATTCCTCGCTAACCTTAGCTCATTCTCAGCTTTAGCCTTCCTGACACTATTCCTGCAGTTCTGTGCTACCTGCCTGTACTCTTCCCCTGTAGCCTGTCCTTCCTTCCACTTCCTATACGTGTCCTTTTTTGTTTTCAGGTCATCTTTGAGTTTATTGTGAAGCCACATTGGCTTCTTCTGTTGCCCTCTGCCTTTTTTCCTTGTGGGAATTGTTTGCAATTGTGCCTTTAAAATTTCCTTTTTAAAAACTCCCACCCCTCCTGGGCTCCCTTTCTCGTGAGAGTCACTTGCCATGGGATCTTACTAATCATTGTTCTGAGTTTGTTAAAATTGGCTTTCCTAAAATCCAGGGTATGTGTTTGGCTACACTCAGCTTTTGCTTCTGTTAGAATCAAGAACTCAAGTATAACATGGTCACTTTCCCCCAGAGTTCCCGAAACTGCCACTTTATCCACTAACTCATCTCTGTTGGTTAGAATCAGGTCAAGGATAGCTGATCCTCTAGTTCCTTCCTCCACTTTCTGTAGGAGGAACTTATCAGCAGCACAGCTCAGGAATTTCTTGGAGGGGCCATGTTTGGCTGAATAAGTCTCCCAACAGATATCAGGGAAATTGAAGTCTCCCATTACTACCACATCGTGCCTCCTTGAAACACTGGCAATTTGCTTTTCAAAAGTTCCATCCTCGTCTTCTCCTTGATTGGGTGGTCGGTAGTAGACTCCAACCGCCATGTTCGCTTTATTCTTTGCCCCCTTTATTTTAACCCAGATGCTCTCAATGGGGCTGCCAAGCTCCTCTTCCTGTATCTCTGTGCAGAGATACGTATTTTTAACATACAGTGCAACTCCACCTCCCTGTCTGTTGCTTCTGTTCCTTTTGAACAAGTTATACCCTTCAATTGCTGTATTCCAGTCATGGGAGTCATCCCACCAGGTTTCAGTTATCCCTATCAAGTCGTACTTGCCCTCATGTATCAAGAGTTCAAGTTCGTCTTGTTTATTGCCCATACTCTGGGCATTAGTATAGAGACATTGAAGACTATGTGCTTTATAGTCCGACTTTCCCCCTACATTTTGTGGTAGACTATCAATGGGCACTGCTGGAGCTGTTCTCTCCATTGTGGCATAGAGGCCTTCTTCCATTGGTACCCCCGAGTTTATGTCTCCCTGCCCTGTTGGATACATGTTTATCTCCCTACTGCTAAAATTATTGGGACTTAAAACAATGCTTAACTTTAGCAGGATCATTCTGTGATCTGTTTTCTCACACTGAATGAACTGATATAACCTTATTTTATCTACAGTAGGTGGCCAGCATAAGGCCAATTGCTCTTGCTGCGCCCGTCTGCCTGTATGGGCGTCCTCACCTAAGGAGGCAGTAGTGGGCAATGAATTTTGGGGATTCTAAAATGGCTGCCATCTGAGGATGGGAGCCAAGTGGCTCTCATACAGAAGCATCACTGCCTGTTGGGTACTGATGTCAGGGTGAGTAAGGACATGGAGGGGGGGGTGGAAGCAGGGAAATCTGAGCAATCCAGGGAGTGGGGGAACAGCGACCAAGAGCTAGGTGGAAATGGAGCAATCCAGGGGAGGCGGGGAGGAGCAGAGAGACCCAGGAGGGTGAGGGGAGAGAAAGTGGGGCGGTGTGCATGCCAAGCTACATCTGCTGAAATTCCATCTTCTACACAACTATTACAAGTGCAGGAGCCCAGTCCTCATCTGCATCTGGTCACCTTTTGTGCGGGTCAGGCCCAGCTTGCCTGCAACCTACACACAGAATACAAATGCACAGGCACACACAGAATCACCACACACACACGCACACACAGAATCACCACACACACACGCACACACAAAACAAACACACAGAGAGAGAGAGAGAGAGAGAGAGAATGCACCAACCACCTGCACAGCTTTTCCATGGAGTCTGGGTAAAAGTCAGATCCAGTAGAATTAAAGCTCTTAAAATGGCTCTCTTGAATTAGCATATGAGTTTATGGGGTCACCACCACCACCACCAGCACCATCAAATTAAAGCTTACATTAGTGGCTATAGACTGCACAGTAAAATCACAGATCCAGTGCTTACCAGCACCACCATGACACAAAAACATGGATCCAAGGCGCAGATTTTTATGGATCCTCATTATTTTACAAGGAATCTATCCCAAACCACCAGCAATTCATAGGTCAGGACACCTGGACAGCCATCTGTCAGGGATGCTTTGACCTGGATTCCTGCATTGAGCAGCGGGTTGGACTCAATGGCCTTGTGGGCCCCTTCCAACTCTACTTTTCTATGATTCTATGACCTCTGTGTTCACAGAGATGTTCTGTGATTGTATGGTGCTTTTTGTTTTGTAGCCTATAGACACCAATGTAAGCTTTAATTTCATGGTGGTTTTGAGATTTTCCATAAAAATAATGTGAATTCATAATGACCCATTTTTTATTTACTAGACCCAACTTTGGCATTCTTGTCATTTTGTGACTGGCCATGTCTCCACAGCAGCCACTTTGTGTTTAGAATCATAGAAAAGTAGAGTTGGAAGGGGCAATGGCAGCCATTTTGTGGTGGCACCCACACCTTTTCTCAACATTCCAACTGTTCCCATAGACCCAAAAAGGTTGGGGACCCCTGGAAGGAATAGGTTGGCATCCATCTCCAGCTACATCTGAAACACAGCATGCTCTGGTGCGTGCACACAAAGCTGTGCAAAGAAAAGCTGTCCTATACACCTTTAATATTAGTGAATGTTCTACATGTGCATCCTGTTTCTATACATTGGATACCTTTGATCCCCTACATGTGCACTGGAACTGCTGAATCAGGGAATTAATGTAGGGAAGTAACTTACATTAATATCAGTGAAAGTATGCTTAGGCCCCCAGAGTGCATGACTGGCATCTTTTGAAGAGGGTTTCAATTTTGTACATTTTAAGAAGTGATCCATCCTAAGCCAATGTGAGGCGTAAGTGTAAGTGATGGAGTCAGTCATAAGCAGCTCTCCATATTATAGCACTTGGCCAGGAACAGAAGAGCTGACATGCCCAAAAGGTCTCGCCGAAGGGTCTCGCCAGTGGAATTTTAGGGGTCTTTTTTTGTCTGCCTCTTTAAAGAGCACATATCCATGCCATAGCTCAAACTGCTATTAAACTCTATTTAATATAAAAAGCAGTTTGTATGAGGGCCAATTAGGAAACCCGGGCCACAAATCCAGTTTCACAGGTGGAGCTATCTATATGCTTCATGGATTGTGGCTGATCTTGTCTGATCAGGTACCTATCAAATAGCTGTTAAAAATGTAGTATGTGTCATGCTGATGTCATAACTATTTCAATTATATATTTTAAAAAATATATTTTAAAAAATCATGGTGGCAACCACTTACCTGGAATGGCGGGGGTGGGGGTGGATTGCAAGGGACATGGTGGGTAGGAAAAAGGTTATGCAACGCATCTTCCCCCCTCCACTTTTCTGCTCCATATTGTCTCTTCTGAAACTGCTTTTCCTTAGTACAAGTGGTTCTTGGAGTTTTATGTGTTTGAGTGTAATGTGTAGTTCAGCCCTAGTACAACCACCAGATAATGAAAGCCCTCCAAAGAGGTTCTGTAAACATGAGTGAGCAGTTAATATAGCTTTATAGCCTTGATGGACTGCAATGAACCATCTTACAGATTTAAATTTCATCAGTAGCACATGTGAGAAACTTGGAAATATCTTCCCCAGAGTCTCAAAATTGTTGCCTGCATCTGGCCATTGGGTTACTCTTAGGCCAGAATGAAACATTATGGAGGATATGGGGCTGCAGCCAAATACAGTGAGTAGCCCCAACCCCATTGCTCCTTTTCCCCCTGTAGCATTCAGAAATACAAAATGCATGGCAGGACATAATTATGCTCTGAGTTTTTCTGCCTCCACTCTATTGGCTGCTGGTCATGAGGACAGGAAAACTTGAAGCACGATGGCATCTCATGACATGTTTGTTGGTATTTGTTGATGTTAATAGGGAAGAGGAGATGTAGAGCCATAATGACTTGTTCCAGACCAAGAACTAACTGTTGGATAAAAACATGGTTCAGCCCAATAAGTAAAATCAGCACAGCTACTTCTCTTCTCTATGAATTATGAATAAGACAATCCAATTTGGCTGTTATCATTTTCTCCACAAATGCTATGCACTTACATGTATTATGGCATTTTTTGTAATGAAGTTGCACTCTTCTTTTCATGAAGTGGTACCTAATAACCATTTCCCATTATTGTAAAAGTTACGAAAAGTGTTGCAGCTTTCTTTTCCCTATGTTTGCCCAACCACCATTTGACATCCTGCAAGCACTGGGAAATTTCAATGACACAGCTTGGAATGGGTTCAGTGACCTCAATTATGCCCTCCCCACCCACTCCAAACTCCTTTCAATTTGTAAAAAGCTTTAAGTGGACAAAACCCAGATGCCTTTTTCTTGTAGTTCAGTAAGAACAGATTGGGCATGTAGATTCCTGTCAAAATGATGTATGTAGTTCATTTTCTATTAACTCTTTCTGTGAACGAAAGGGTTTGAAATTCTCAACTTGAAGTCCAGCACTGTGTATTGCTTTTCTGAAGCTTTTTTTCAAACTCAACAATCTGTTAAGAGCAATCTTTCCCCCCAAAATGGGTATTAAAAAGCCATCACTGGATAATGTCTGATAGGGCATTCAAACATATTACTTGGAAGTAAGGTCCACTGAAATCACACAGGAACCTACTGCCATATAGTACCTGTTGTGGTGTGATTGCTTGATCCTGTTTTAAAAAGGTAACTTAATCTTTCAGAATCTGCATATAAAAGCACTGGTATTGGTTAAACAATACAATCTCCATCACACTACAGAATACTCTCTCACAGTTCCTTTTCTCTAATCCTAAATGTGTTTACTTAGAAATAAATTAAATTAATTTAAATGGGACTTTCCAGTAAGACTGCAATTCTATGCATACTTACTTTAGAGTAAGCCCCATTGAATTCCATGAGACTTATTTCCAAGTCAATATGCATAGAATTTGGATGTATGTGCTTTGGGGTTGAAGTTTAAGAAAGTCTTAAAGCCCTTATGATAAACATATGAGGTATATTAATGTTGCTTGCTTAAGGATAGATTGCTTACATCATGGCACAGTAACATTGTGCAGAACACTTAGAAAACTACAATGTGTTGTGTTATATTCTCTCTCTCTCTCTCTCTCTTTCTCATTCCCCTCCCCCCACCCCGCACTTCCTTCTCTTTCTCCCTGTCTCTTTCATTTCTCAGAGACATGTGCTGTCAATAATGGAGGCTGTGACCGTACATGCAAGGATACAGCAACAGGAGTACGCTGCAGTTGTCCAGTTGGATTTACCTTGCAGCCTGATGGGAAAACATGCAAAGGTCAGCTTCTGTTTGCTTTGCAATGCATCATTTCCCTTTAGCAGTTTCAGTACCAGAGGTTAAATGTGCAGAAATATAATAAACATATGAGCTTAAGGTTCTTAGCAGGTGCTGTAAACACAACTTGAAAGTCTACTCTATCTCTGACTGTACAGTTGTCAATGCTAGATGTTATTTTTCTTACAGTGTTTTTTTAGTGTTTCTGATTTTCTTCTATATTCTCTTTAGTGGGTTGGATCCAGACTTAGTCATGCTGAAGTTCCATTGATTTCAATAGGCTTTCTCTAAGTATGTCTAAATCTGGATTCAACCCTATGTCTTTTGGATAATTATTTCAGTGTGAGAAATACCTATTGTGCACCATCCAATAGAAATCTTTCCATGTTATTTTTTAAAGTTATGTAAAATCTTAAAAAATCAAGGCATCCAGAAATAATGACAAATTAGAAACAATAAATAAATTAGGCCAAGTTATAGATAGTAGAGCAGCATGTGTGTGTAGGTGTGTGTAGGTGGACTGGCAGACAGACAGTTAGTCATAAATACTAATATTGCCTACTCTGACTAGCAGCAGTTCTCCCTGGTGTTAGCTGGAGATTTTTCCAAACCTGCTACCTGAGAGGCCTCTACCTGGAAATGCCAGGGATTGAACCTAGGCCCTTCCACATGCAAAGAATGTGTTCTCCCATTGACCTGTAGCCCTTTTCTCTTGCCATATCTTGAAAAATAAACAATGGTAATCAAAATAGGATTTATAGGTAAACCGCGCATATCTTGAAAGAGTGCTTACAAACAAATCTGAAGACCTATGTGTGTGACCAAACAAGAACTTAAGATGGAATTTATGAACATCACAAAGTATGGTGTAATGAAGAATAAATGACTGGGTTCTATGACGATATATTAATTGATTTGCCGGTAAGTATATTGGTTGACTCACGAGATTCATTGCCTTTGTGGCATCCATACATCATTCAGGACAGAACATCCTCTAGCTTGTGCAGTGCAATATTTTTCATGTTTACTTGGACATAGATCCCATTCGCTTGGATCTTAACTTCCATTCTGTAAATGGAACAGAGGCCCATTTACTGAATGGGACTTTGCTGCATCTCCTTTCCCTCTGCAGCCCCATGAAAACCTGCTTCTGAAGGCTGAAGGACCCTCTGGAATAGAATAGCATGTGGTGCAGGGGGCTGCAGTAGGAGGTGGATCTTTGATAATTAAGGAGAACCTTCTTTGAATCCAAGGGAGATAACACCTTTGGATCAAAAGCAATCAACCTGGTTTGCATGTAATGCCAATTCGTGGATTATTTAACTCATGAATTGGTGGGGGTGAGCAGGAGTGAGCGCACTGCCTTCAGTGTGCTCCTCACTTCCACCGTCTATAAACAACCTGTGATCTCCCCATTTGTAGGTTTTGAACGTGATGTCTGAACCCAGGCACTCTGGGTTATTTAGGGGTTAAACAATCCAGGATTAACCCAAGAAAAAAATTAAAGGTTAACTTTGGGTTCTTTAACCCCTAAATAACCCAGAGTGTCTGGATAGTTTACTAAAGTGGAAGTGAGGAGCATGCCTGAAGCAACACACTTGATTGCTCCCACTCATGCCCGACAATGTATGGATTAAACAACCCATGGGTTGTTATTATGTGCAGACTGGATCATTGTGTTCAATGGGGATTAATCCTAGGTAACTGTGCATATGATTGCAGCTTTAATTAATTTTCTAGGTTTAGAATTGTGTATGAGTAAGGAAAACATCTATATGTTTAAATAGCTAGTGTAGCAGGCTTTGGCTACAGTGTTTTCCTTCAGTATTTTATTCAAATTCTGGGTCTTCTCTATGGTCCTGTACATAGTGTAGCCTTAATTTCATTGGTCAAGCTGATCTTCTGTAGGAGGATTTATTCAGTAATTGATTTTGAATTGGAGTGGCTCTTTAGGAAGAACCTATAAGCAGGGCAGGACATCAAATGCCCCAGATATGCTAATTTAGGACTAGCATTGCATAGGGACTTGATGCTGTGCTTTGTTAACTAGAAGGAAACACTCTAATGAATAGTTGCATTCACCACATATATCAACATTTTTCCTTCGTTAAAGAGACAAGGGGCTGGTTCACCTATATGTACTCATCATGATGTCTCATTTCTTGGTGATATCTGAAAGCTCTATTGGTGGTTTTTTGATTGATGATGGCTTTTTGACAGTGCAGGTTACTGGCTGATGCTGCAGACCTCTGAGTGATCCAAAGAATTAATCTGGAAGAATAATTTCAATAAGTGTAATTTAAGTAAGTGAAGCAGACTGGGGCAGAAAAAGTTTCACTTCACATATACATGATGGAGTCTGAGTTAATGGTGACTGACCAGGAAAGGAATCTTGGGGTCATGGTGGATAGCTCAATAAAAGTGTTGATCCAGTGTGTGTAACTGTGAAAAAGGTGAACTCCCTGCTAGGGATCATTAGAATAGGGATCAAAAACAAAATTGCCAATATCATAGTGCCATAATGATAATGGATTCTCATGGCTAACTCTCATGATTTTTGTTATGAACTGTTTTGTAGAGTTTCTTTGATTTTCCTTTAAATTATTATCTATTGTGGTGTATGTCTTAAACTCATTTGTTTTATTTATTTAAAGTGTTTTTATACTACCCTTCAGTCTTATTCTCCTAATGTAGATACCTTATTTTTCAGCCAAAGTGGCTTAAAATTGATCATAAAAATACAGTATATTAAGAATACATGGCTGTGTGTACTGGAATTCTCTTCTGGACTCTGGCAGGTGTTGACCAGGGATGTTGAAGAGTCCTTGGTCTCGAGTCACGAGTCTTTGGACCCAAGTCTCGAGTCCGAGTCCGAGTCCTTGGTCCAAAATGGTGACTCACGAGTCACGAGTCACGAGTCACTCCCAAAGCTGACTCCACGAGTCCCTATTAAAATCAATGGGGGGTTTTCCCAACAAAATAAGGCTACTTCAGATGTGTGGTTTAAATAAATTCTAGGCACAAGTGTGCCTTTTTATCTCATAACTCTGCAACTGATTTTGCAAAGAACAGACCAGGCAAACAAACCCAAAATAACCAGGCAGGCAGAGGAGGCAGGGAACCCCAAAGCAGGTAGGCAGAGGCAGCCAAACCCAAAATGTCTGAAAGGTTGCATTGTAGGAAAATGATTTTAAAAAATAAACTTGCTGTACTTCCTAAAACTTATCCATGTTGCATTTGAGGAACATGATTTTTTCTAAATGTTTGGCCCCCATTCTGGAACGGTGAGATCTCATCACAATTCCACCCTCACTGAACACCCGCTCCACTGGTGATGAACTTGCTGGAACTAGAAACACACTCAGAGCAGCCACACAGAGTAATCTCAGGTCCTTCTTCTGCCTCTCCCAAGTACGCAACACATCAATCAAAATAAATCTTGACACACTGTTGGGGCTGCACTCCTGGTAGCCGTCTATAGTGGCCGAGCAGCAGCACACCTCGCTTCCATGCGCTCTTCGCCGGCAATCACGCTCCTCTCCACTCCTTCTGGCACAGCCCAGGGATGTTGAAGAAGAGTCCTTGGTCTCGAGTCCCGAGTCGAGTCTCGAGTCCCATTAAAAATATTGGGACTCAAGTCCGAGTCGAGTCAGAGGGGGGACTCAGTCTGACTCACGAGTCGAGTCCTCGAGTCCGAGTCCCCATCCCTGGTGTTGACATAGTCCAGACTCCAAGCTTTTCTCTCCAGAGGAGTAGATGGACTCAGGGACTGGCTGATGGTAAAGATGTGAATGTAAAGAAGCAGCTCTTCCATTGTTCTGCAGCCTCTTCTGGTGTACAAGATTTCCTGTTTTTACACAATTGTTTCACTATGTGTGCATATCACAGTATTGTCCCTGTATGTGTTCAGTAGCAGTATTATATACTCATCCTTATCGTAATCAGTGGTGCCATCAGGACTGGACTTTGGGATAGAAGTCGGGGCAGGGCCTTGCTCAGTAGAATGAGGGGCAGGAGGGCTCTCAAATGGGAAATCCTGTGTTTTCCTTCCCATCAATCCTGGTTTGTGTAGTAGGGGAGCCTTGAGCAATGGTACCATTTCTGAGAGCAGCAGCAGTCAGCAAGTGCCTGCTGAAGAGCTGAAAGAGCTTGGAGCTTTTGACCCAGTGGGAAATGAAACTGACCTACTCTGAAGGCTGGTAAGGGTCGAACTAGATGAAGTGTGTAATTAGGGACTGCATCAGGTTTTTTAAATTCAATACTAGGTGCAGGAGGTGGGCTGATTTTCACTGGGATTGTACATAGCACACAGGGAGGGGTGATTTAACTCTACCCTCCCTAGCCACAATTCCAATGAAAATACTGCCCCTTCCTGTCCTGCAGTTAGCCTAAGAATAAAAGTACCCATCATGCCAATGGGAACATTTTTTTCTAAGGCTAACTGCAGCTCAGGCTAGTGGTGGGTGATTTAAATCGGGATTGTGGCTGCAATCCAAAGGAAAAGGGGGTGGGCGCACTTAAAACCCCAGACATAGTTGCTAACAACACATTTAGCATCTGGTATGGATCTTAGAGGAGGGGATGACTCCATTACTGGTGGACCCCTTCTTTGCAAGGGGTCCCCAAAAAGTATTACTGATAGGCTATCACCAGTTAGGTTGAATCTCCTGACACACTCTAGTTTGTCCAGCTGCCAAGCTCTTCTGCCAAGGACCCCTCAGCTTAGCCCAGTTTGAGATGGCAGGGAGGAAAGAGGAATGCGCTTTGGACTCTCTTGCCCACAGATCCCAGAAAACAGAACTTTACAAAAGCCTTGTGAAAATCGAAAGAATAAAAGTGGTGGCTTTGTAACCATGCTGTCCTTCATGTGGGGAAGGGTTTCATGAGTAATTCCTTTTTAAAACAACGCAGCCAAATGTCCAAATATCAAAAAAGGAGTTTATTTGGGTTGTGCAGGGTGAGGAAGGGAAAAGGGGGTGGGGACAAGGTAAGGCAACAATCACACACAGAGAGAATTCCAAATAAAATCAATAAAGTCATACTAACTTAGCTAGTTACATGTTGCCTAAGTAGCGTAGTCTTGGGTTTCAGCGCATACCGTATGCAGAGTTCTTTGCAGAGAGGATGGTCTGAGGGAGAGCATCTTCGCTTCCCAGTTAGATGTTATAAGGAAGATGGAGAATGCAAGCAAACACTCACTTTTATGGGGATCCGAGTTCAGTAAAAGCTAGCCACTTACTGGAGACTGGCTGCTGTTTTTTTCCAATAGTGATACCCTCCATTTCTGATGTCAGTGGTCTAGACAGCAAATTACTTAGGGTGTGATCCTGTGCAGGTTTTTTAGACGGAAATTGAGCCTAGTCTGGTTTCCTGGGAGGGTGCTAACTTACTAGACACTTTAGGGGGCAGCACTGTTGAGATTCACAGAAGTAGATCTGTGCCAGTCGGGTTTCAGGTCTGGACATGGGACGGAGACGGCCTTGGTCGCCTTGGTGGATGATATGAAGAGGGCTTTGGATAGGGGCGAATGCTCCTTTCTAGTCCTCCTCGATCTCTCAGCGGCTTTTGATACCGTTGACCATGGTATCCTCCTGGACCGCCTGGAGGGGTTGGGCTTGGGAGGCACTGTATTGCAGTGGTTCCGGTCCTTCCTCTCTGGAAGGTACCAGAGGGTAGTTCTCGGGGAGGAGGCTTCGGACCCTCGGCTGCTCACTTGTGGAGTGCCGCAGGGTTCCATCCTCTCCCCAATGTTGTTCAACATCTACCTAAAGCCCCTGGAAGCTATCATCAGGAGGTTTGGGGTGCAGTGTCATCAGTATGCAGATGACACGCAGCTCTACCTCTCTTTTAAATCCTCACTGAGGTTGGCCGTTGAGACCCTGTCCAAGTGCCTGGAGTCAGTGGGTGGCTTGATGGGAAGGAATATGCTGAAGCTGAACCCCGACAAGACCGAGGTACTTCTGGTGGGGGACAAGGGGAGGTTAGGGGATGTTGACCTGGTGCTGAATGGGGTACATCTACCCCTGAAGGACCAGGTCCGCAGCTTGGGAGTCATTCTAGACTCCCAGCTGTCCATGGAGGCTCAGGTGGCAGCTGTGAGCCGGGCAGCGCTGTATCAACTCCATCTGATACGGCAGCTGCGCCCCTACCTTCCTAATCATCTGCTCCCTTCAGTGGTTCATGCCTTGGTCTCCTCTCGCCTAGACTACTGTAATGCGCTCTACGTGGGGTTACCCTTGAAGAAGGTTCGGAAGCTACAGCTGGTACAGAACGTGGCGGCTTGCCTGGTTAAAGGCAGCCGCCGGCGGAATCACATCACGCCAGTGCTCAAGGAGCTACACTGGCTACCAGTTGCTTGCCGAGCTGAATTCAAGGTGTTGGCTTTGACCTTTAAAACCCTATACGGCTCCGGTCCAGTCTATCTCAAGGAGCGTCTCCAGCAACACCAAGTGGGCCGCTCAACAAGATCTGCCACAGACGGCCTTCTCCTTGTCCCTTCAGCCAGAGCAGCTAGACTGGTCGGGACGAGGAAGAGGGCCTTCTCTGTGGCAGCCCCCGTACTATGGAACTCTCTCCCAAGTGACCTCCGCCATGCCCCCTCTCTGCTGAGCTTCCGCCGCTCATTAAAAACTTGGTTATTCAGGCGGGAATATGGGGTGGGCTAAGATTTTAAAATTTTATACTGTTCTAATGTATTTTAATGGAGAAAAATGTTTTAATGTATTTTATTCTGTTTTATTTTCTGTACATCGCCCAGGGTGGCCGGTTTGCTGGCCAGATGGGCGATAAATAAATGCAAATAATAATAAATAAATAAATAAATAAATAAGTAGGGGCTTATCACAACCTCACATGTAATTTGGGCCTAAACTGTGTTTGCCTGCATGGGCTGAAGAACAAGGCAACAGCAAGGACCCTAGGCTTCTTCTTCATACTCTGTGTAGTTCACACATAACATTTATGTACCTATACAGAGGCTTGCTCAGAACATTCTAGAGCTGATCTTCATGGCGGGAGCCAGTCTCCTCCATCCTCACTGTGTACACACAAAGCATGTGGCTCCCACGCAGCTCCTTTTTCATCCATCCCAGCATCAGTTAGTGGGTTCTCTCTTAGTGAAACACTGTGCTGAATGTTTGATTACTTTTCTTTGGTGTTTTTCTTCTCCTACCTACTTCCTTATTCTCCTTAATCATTTTGCCTTTATAATTTTTTTAACTGGGCCATTCCATAAATGTGCGCGCAAACTACCCCCCCCCCCCCCCGCAGACAGAGACTTTCTGTGCCTGCTTGGTCAGGAAGAAGGCCACCTTGTGGAGTTGCACCCCATTTTCAGAAGTTGCTTGGCTTGGCAGGCCTGCTGGAATCACTCATCTAGATTTGAGAGTGCTCTTGTGGGAACGGGTGCTCCAGGTGGTTGACACTGCAGCTAAGCCACCCTAAGGCTGTTAAAATGCTTTTTAACTCTTTGGGGTGATTGGCATCATCTTCATCTAACCCAGAGAGTAGAGAATAAAAGTGCTGATTATGAAGATCCTAGCAGTTTGCTAGATATTAGCAGTTTATAGTAGAGAAGATACAAGCACTTTGCAGTAGAGAAGAGAAGGAACATTTTGTTCTTACTTGTTCCTTTGTTCTCTACTTGATGCCTGTGGTTATGCTGTCTTTTAACTAAAAATTACTCAAATAATATCCCTTAGAAAGAGGGATTTGTCCATGTTGATGCATTCATGAAAGGTGCTATTCTTCCCATTCAGCATTTGAAAATTCTTTCCTGCTACACCTTTCTTTTAAAAGCTTGGTATCTTGTGTGGCAAGTGTTGTGGGATTTTAGCTGAAAAGTACCTTGATGATCATCAGCTAATTGCCTTTATTTAAGGGTAAAGAAATAAACTTGGAGGTGGATGGAGGCAGGATTTCAGTTCTCCAGTTTGGTGTGAGGAGGCATCTGACAATGGGTTAACTCCCCCTATCACCCAGGGAAAAGCAGGGACCATGTGACACATTTTCAAATACTCTATTGGTCCCTGGCTCCTCCTTGCCAGTTCATCCCTACTTTTCACCCAGGAAAGACCTAATTCTCATCTCTTCTCCTTAAAAAAAAGCTACTTCTATTATTACTACCGTTCTAGGCTGCAAAAATATTTATTTTCTTACCTGTAACTTCCAAGCTTCTACTTCTCTTTTAAAAGAAACCCCAAAAAACGTCTTGTAGTTTCTGTTTCTTTTGCTGCTCCTTTTTCACCCTTTATTATGGCTCCACCAGTGAAGAAATCAAGCTCCAAAGCTGCAATCTCTATATATTGCAGTCCTGACTGACTGACTGACTCATCAATGCCCAGCTCAAACCATTTAATCTAGGAACGTGAAATTTTGAAGGAACATTGTTTTTTATGACGTAGACACCCACTAAGGAAGGATTTTTGGAAATTCCATCCCTTAGGGGATGAAAAGGGGGGGAATCGCCCCACTCTCATATCTCCTATGGGCAAAACAACAGGGGAGCAGTTATGCAAATTGGCCTCACCTCATAATTGCTGCAGGAGCCAATAGGAGCAGTTATGAAAATAGTCCATACGACACTTAGAATGTTCATATGAATTCCTGCAGGGGCCAATAGGAGCGGTTATGCAAATTGCTCCACCGACATATAGAATGTTCGTATGAACTGCCACCACAGGGGCCCAATCAGAAGCAGATATGCAAATCTCTCCTACGTCAAAACAGAATGTTCATATGAACTGCAGCTGGGGCCTACACGGGGGGGAGCTGGGATTTCATTGTGGGGTAGTCCCGGGTGTGTGTGCAAGCTGGGATTACATTGTTGTGCAGTCCCGAGGGGGGGAAGCAGGGATTTCATTGTGTAGTCTCGGGGGGGGAGCAGGGATTTCATTGTTGTGTGGTCCCGGGAGAGCAGGGATTTCATTGTTGTGTAGTCCTGGGTGGGAGCAGGGATTTCATTGTGTGGTCTCGGGGGGGGAGAGCCGGGATTTCATTGTGAAGTCCTGGGGGGGGGGGGGAAGCAGGGATGTCATTGTGTAGTACTGGGGGGGGGAAGCAGGGATTTCATTGTGTGGTACTGGAGGGGAGCAGGAAATTCATTGTTGTGTAGTCCCGGGGGGGGAGCAGGGATTTCATTGTTGTGTGGTCCCAAGGGAGCTGGGATTTCACTGTTGTGTAGTCCAAAGGGTGGAGAGCAGGGATTTCATTGTGTAGTCCTTGGGGGGGTAGCAGGGATTTCATTGTACAGTCCTGGAAGGGGGGGAGCAGGGATTTCACTGTAGTCCCAGGGGAACAGGGATTTCATTGTGTAGTCCCGGGAGAGCAGGGATTTCATTGTGTAGTCCCGGGAGAGCAGGGATTTCATTGTGTAGTCCCGGGGGAAAGGGAACAGGGATTTCATTGTGTAGGCGGGGGGGGGACATAGGGATTTCATTTTGAAGTCCCGGGGGGGGGGAGCAGGGATTCATTGTGTAGTTCCGGGGGAGCTGGTAGTCCCGGAGGAGCTGGTAGTCCCGGGGGAGCTGGAATTTCATTGTGTAGTCCCGGGGGACCTTTTCTATGGAGGGATTCAAAACAGCAGACAGCTACCTTAAGGAATTTCAAACAAATAGTGCCTATAGGAAAATGACGACCTGTGCAACGCCGGGTAAAAAAAGCTAGTCCATATATATATATAAAAGAAGAAGTCCTGACTGACTGACTCATCAACGCCCAGCTCAAACCATTTAACGCGGAAACATGAAATTTGGAAGGAGCATTGTTTTTATGACGTAGGCACCCACTAAGGAAGGATTTTTGGAAATTCCGTCCCTAAAGGGGTGAAAAAGGAGGAGAATTTTTTAATGACTGACTGACTGACTGCTATGTGCATCTGGATGTCCATCCAGAACATTAAAAATATGTTATTATTAGTCTGTCTACAATTTATTTACCTATATAAAAGAAGAAGTCCTGACCGACTGGGATAATTTGTGGGGGATACACTCTTTTAAAATACTATTACTGTTTATTCTGGTGTTTATGCTGGGTAGACATTGTGTACCTTTCTCACTGCCCCCAAATAGAATTTATTAACTCCCTATCTCTTTCTCTCTCTGCTTCAAGCTTTCTCATTTTCCTCTGTCTCTCTCTCTTTCCTCCTTTTCTGCCTCAAGCTCCATTTTCCTAAATTCTAATTTGTTTTCCGGTTCTGGCCAGGAGGAGTTGGTGTTCATACCACAAATACCTCTTATATCTTCAGAATATCCATTTGAATTCAAAAGACTTCAGTTCCCCCTAAAGGTTTGTTTCGCCATGACCATCAACAAGTCACAGGGTCAGACTTTGCAGGTAGCGGGGATTGACCTAAGGGAAGACTGCTTCTCACATGGGCAGTTGTACGTGGCCTGTTCCAGAGTGAGCTCACCTAACTCTCTGGTCATCCTAGCACCTGAAGGGAGAACCACTAATGTAGTTTACAAAGAAGTACTGAAATTGTTTGGGGTTTTTTGGTAGGTTGCAGATGCCAAATAAGTAATTTTTAAATTTTTGGTCTGTCTCATTGTCTGTTTCTAATAACACCACGAAAAAAATCATAGACGCATATGAATGGAACAACTATCTTTGTTTTGTAGCCAATACGCCCCGACTAACGTCTGCAATAAACATTGCTTATTACATTAAGACATCAACCTGTAAATTTTATTTCGTTCAGTTTGGACAAAAAACTCATGTTTTTTTAAAAAAAACAATTGTACCAAATCCTAAAGTCCACGCGAGCGAAGCCGTGAGCAACAGCTAGTCAAACACAAAGCGGTTACTCATGTAAGGATAGTCAGAAAACCGCAGAAAACAAAGAGCATGAGCATCCTCACCTCCAGCAAGGAGCACATTTTTGCTGACAGCACCCGAGATGATCAGCCCTGAGATAAACAGTGTGCTGGCTTACTCTGCTGCCTGCTGAGTCTCTCCAGAACGGAGCAGGAAAGCTCCAATCCAGCCATAAGGGAGACAGCTGAGGCTGAGGGAGTTGGGGCACTTGTGTCAGCCGACCACACCACCCTCTCCCAAGACAACATGCAGAGCGTGGAAAGCTAAGCAGGGTCAGGCCTGGTTATTACTTGGATGGGAGA
Source organism: Shinisaurus crocodilurus (assembly GCA_021292165.1). Lineage (NCBI taxonomy): Eukaryota > Metazoa > Chordata > Lepidosauria > Squamata > Shinisauridae > Shinisaurus > Shinisaurus crocodilurus. Next base: position 187,986,761 of record CM037879.1, read on the forward strand.
CCCCTCCTCTAGTTTCCTGCATTGAGCAGGGGGTTGGACTCGATGGCCCCTTCCAATGAATCTATGAATCTATGAATAAGCAACCATTCCCCCCACCTCTTCTAATCTACAGCAGGGGAATAAAGGGCCACCCCACCCCATAAGAAACATTTCTCAAATCGATAAATCAGTACTTTCCCAACTCACCATGGCAGTACTAGATAACTTGACTGATTATTTATCAGATAAGCAAACTGCTACAACGGCTTGCACAGAAGCATACTCACGACATGCACGGATCTGATTCTCCTTCTTCGCCTCCAAATCCTAAAAACTGAAAAAAGACTTCTAACTCAAAAGGGCCCAGCCCCATTCCCAGTCAGCATTCCTCTGCAGACCCCAAGGAAGGTTCTCCCGATCCACGCTCTATAACCATGGGTTGGGCCACTAGGCCACACTCTGCTATTACTGAGCCACACAGAGATAGTGATTCTTCCTTGCCTTCACAACAGGAGGTCAGCTCCAAAGGGGAAGAAGTGGAATGGTCAGTCATAGAAACAGTAGAGGACTGCATCTGACAGATTTTTTTAAATAGAGATGACCTTTTATCTTTATTGTCCAAAGCAATTGCCTCCTTAGCCACCCTGCCAACAGAACCAGAGAAAAAACAACAATGATCCAGAGGAGCTGCAATGTTCCCAGAGACCCAACAAACCACCAGAGAGGTACCCTTTCCTAACGTTTTCAAAACATTACTAAAAGAGGAATGGAAATCACCCCATCAGGAGTACACTTCCACAGGATCTCATGGAAGAACTTAAAATGCCTCTTGTAGATGCTCCCATTGTGGCTCTCTTGTCAAGGGCAGTCATACCAAAAGACAGAGATGCTCCCCTTAAGACCAGGGCAAAAGAAGGTCTGATGTAGCATTAAAGAAAGCTCATGAAGCATCAGCCCTAGCCCTGCAGCATCAGCAGTTTCCTCATACTTCACTAAAGCTTCTTGACTATGGGTGGAGTATATTATAAACAATAAAGACTTAAATCAGACTACTATATATAGAGGATTACTTAAGCTCTCAAAATCTTTTGCCTTCTTAGCAGACACCACACAAGATGCACGCTCCATGGCATCCACCACTGCAGCTCGATGTTCCATCTGGCTTAAGCACTGGAATGAGGAGGATTATGTAAGCCGCCTTGGGTTCCTTGCAGGAAAAAAGGCGGGGTATAAATATAATAAATAAATAAATAAATAACATAGATATTGCCTCTAGAGGAAACCTCACCACAGTGCCCTTCACAGGAACACGGCTGCGAAACCAAATATAAGAAACAGGTCACGCCTTGATTAACAGGCTTCTTTCATCCCTTCAGGTCTACTAACCAGTCTTCCTTTCATCCCCAAAATTGCAGATTTCCAAAACCAGCCTGGTCCAGATAGCGCTTCCAGCCCAGAGACACCAACTTATGTAGCTCCTCTGCTACATCTTCTTCCTTGCAATCAGCCAAAACCGGACACCAGCAATTCTGATGCCAGCAATCCCAAGGTGGGAGGAAGACTCCAGAATTTCCTCCCAACCTGGGAACAATTAACATCAGAGCGCTGGATCTTAGACACCATCAGCAAGGGCTACCACATCAAATTCTGGAAAGATCCACCTCTCAGATTCATTTCATCACCAATATCATGCTCCACCACCAAAAAGTATATAATTTCAGAAGCAATACAACATCTACTTCAGATAGGGGCCATATAACAGGTTCCACCTCCAGAAAAAGGCAAAGGATGGTGGGCCATACTTGATCTCAAGCAACTCAACAAATTAGTCAAGTACAAATTAGTCAAGAAACTCTTCAAATGATCAGAGAAGACCTTCACAAAGGATAATTTATCTTGCCAATCAACCTCACCAAAGTTTATGTCCCTATCCCAATCTCCTCACATCACAGACGTTTCCTGCATTTCACCTACCAGAACCAGCACTTGCAATACAGAGCCATGCCCTTTGGCCTAACCTCGCTGATACCAAAGGAGAATCACGGAAATACAACTGTATCAAAGAAAGTGTGAAAACACCACCATGATAGAACTCACTTTCATCTATTTTTAAACTTTTTGACAACTTTTTACAATAAATGTTTCAATATCAAATTTATTATTTTTATAAAAACTTTACAAACTGTTCAATAATCAAGCTGTAATATAGAGTATAAATCATGTGTAATTATACATACACCCAATGGTAATCACCCCCTTATACTTCAGGGGTTTAGCATCCACCAAACTTTACTGTATTGTGCTTTATAGAGTTAATGAAAACCTTCCTCTGTTTTTTCTTTCTCTTTTTGGAGTAGCTGAAGCCTTTACTCTGGTTCTTTCAAGATGGCCTTCTCAAGTGAGCCTTCCTCTGTGTTTTTTTCTTCCTGAGTGGCTTTAAGCATCATTTCTCCCTTGGAATGGTTTCCAGAATCCAGATATTCACCGTATCCTCACTTATTTTTCTCCTCAACAAGAAACTGGTTTGGAATTCTTGTTTCGTGCATACTTGCCTTTATCAAGGGTTTCAAGGATAGTCACAGACTGTATCAATTTCATTACATTCTATAATACAAAAACATTTGTTGCAGCGTTGCCAAACGTATTTATAAAACAGTCAACCACCACAAATCCCAATATTTTTACTCACGTTATCTCTTTTGTAGGTTGCTATTACGCTTAAATCCTCTAGTGGCGATACTGTTGCATGTATGTATATATACTCTATAAACAGCTGTAAATCATTTATTAGAGTAAGATGTTCAGCAGAACCAATTAATGCTCCCTCAGGGCTATTTCAGTTACCTAGTTAAATATTTTAGGAGTTACACTACAAGATACTCATAAGGATATACCCACCCTTAATTTATCATATACTGGGTGGTTTTAAAAAATGCCTACCCTTAATTTATCATAGACTGGGTGGTTTTAAGTCCTCAACCCTCACAAAATCATAATGCTTTTATAATACTTGGTAAGGGGCAATGCATACAAACCCATTTTCAATCTGACTAAACAGAAAAAAATATTATGTACTTGAACAACCTCCAACATAAGATTACAGCTATCATAGAATCATAGTTGGAAGGGGCCTATAAAGCCATCGAGTCCAACCCCCTGCTCAATGCAGGAACCCAAGTCAAAGCATCCCTGACAGATGGCTGTCCAGCTGCACCTTGAATGCCTCTAGCGTGGGAGACCCCACCACCTCCCTAGGTAGTTGGTTCCATTGGCATATTGCTCTGTCAGGAAATGTTGCTTTAAAGTTTAGTCTTCAAATAAAAGCTATAGTTCAATGTATTTGTATATTTGCTATATGAATTAACTTAACAATTTATTTTGTATGAGGTTTATGTGGAGTCTATTCCAAACCTTGCATACTTAAGAATTTTTCACAAGGACTTCCTATTTGACTTTGGCATAAGTATTTTTCTCTGTCTTTCTCATCTGTATCATGGGACTAATACTTACGAAATCTCTGATGTGGGAATCTTTCTTTGGTAAGTCATTATCATCCTTTGTGTTTCCCAACTCTAAAATGGGACAAATGCATTCTGCAATATTTTCCAAGTGGTATACCTGGTTAATTCAATAACAACCATTCCCTCTGTTAGTGAATAGATGTGAGTGCCGATCCTTATGTAGCCAAACGGTACCATCTAGATACAAGAGGAGGTACCAGCAGACTTGGGGGAATCCCAAGTTTTGCAGCAGAAGTACAAAAAAGTCTTTACAAAAAATAACCCAGGGAGCAACCTCCCTTCTTCCCTCCCCATTCCTTTTTCCTTGTGTGTCGTGTCTTTTTAGATTGTAAGTCTGCGGGCAGGGACTGTCTTGTTAATTGCTGTAAACCGCCCAGAGAGCTTCAGCTATTGGGCGGTATAAAAATGAAATAAATAAATAAACAAACAAACAAACAAACAGTCCAACAAGGACTGTGAACCGCCCAGAGAGCTTTGGCTGTGGGGTAGTATAGAAATGAAATAAATGAAATGAAATAAATGAAGGACTGAGAATTGAACCCACCTCCAGAGTGGGACTTACTTCTGAGCTATTGAACACAGTGGGACTTACTTCTGAGTAAATAGACATAGGATCATGTTACACTGAGTATGCTTACGTGTGGAGGTGCTAGGGTGGCATGAGACATGCTTGGAATATGGACCTCGGTTGACATTGGAAAACAGTGGGCTTTTGAGGGGAGGAAAGGTTGAACTATTCCTTTGAAGTAATATACATTAACATCTAAAGGGGGTTCAGCATCTAAAATCACCTAACTGCATCACCAATCCTTGTGTTATCATTTTTCAATTCCATTAGGGTTATGTGATTGATTGATTTGATTTGTACCTTGCCTTTCTACTAAGAGAATGGCACTCAAGGCAGCTTACAATCATAGGAACTATTTCAAAAAAATAAAACTTGATTAAAACAATAATAAAACAAATACATTAAAACACAATTAAAAACACAGCAACTACAGAATAAAAACAGCACCCAACACAACAGACCAGCTTACAGGCCAAAGACCTGCTTGAATAGAAACATATTTGCCTGCCAGCAGAAGGACAGCAGAGAAGGAGCCAACCTAGCCTCTCCCTCAGCAAGGAGTTGCACAGCCTGGGAGCAGCCACTGAGAAGGCCTTCTCTCACGTTGCCCTCAAGCACACCTCTGAAAGCAGTGGTACCGAAAGACGTGCCTCTCATGAAGATCTTAAAACCTGAGCAGGTTTGTATGGGAGAAAACAGTTTTTCAGGTTATTCTTCATTAGTGAGCCTTATTTATTATTGATTTTATTTTTAGATGATCTTTGAACCAAACTGGCCCTCAAGACAGTTTATAGTAGCAGGGTAAATATGTACAGTAAATTAGAGCCAGTGAGAAATTAAAAAACAACAGATATAAAACATGATTAAAATACAACACATGACATGAGAAATAGCTGAATTACAAATGTTTATCCACTCAACTTAAACATGCAGAATGCTTTTTTAAAAAAAAGTTGAGTCCAGCTTCCCATATGTGAAAACTGAGTGGACTTAGCAGCTCTTCCTAGGTAGGGAGTTCTGTAACAAGTGCATTAACACACTGAGAAAGACTTTCCTTTTTCTCCAAGAGGTACCACTGCTTAAGCATTTCTCAAATGTTTTGCTTTCAATCAAACATTTCAGTGTTTTGATTGAAAGCAAAACATTTGTCAAAACTGGAATATTCAATTGGGTAATTCAACTGTGTTCAGAAATTCTACAATATTAAAGAGAGTGAATCAAATATTTCCCCCCTTCCCTTTCTTTATTAAATAAACAGTGAATGTGACTTCACTTCCAGTGTTGCTTTCCCCTTTGGGTTAATTTAACAATGCCATCCTGTGCTTCAGTTGTGTGAGCTGGATTGAGACAAGGTACTACTAACTATGTTCCCTTGTTTCAGTGGCGACTGAAGATATGGCAGCATTGGGGATCTATACCATTGCAGTTTTATGCTAGTGTAACCCTGATGTCAGGCAGCTCAGTTTTGCTTATGTCGGATCCAGATATGGGTATCAGAGGAGGAATGGGATCTACTCTGAATCCCAAGATCCCTCAGACCTCAGTACATTCCCCAGCAACATTTTAATGTTACACAAGCAAAAGAGGTGGTATAAGCTAAAACATTCCAGTTGAACTCAATGGAAAATCAAAATAAATTCCCTCCCCATGTCCTTCCTTTCACTCTGCCCACACAGCCAGAACAGAGCATAGACTTATGGCTAACTTTAAAGCCAAACATAGCACACCAACAGCAGTACATAAAGGCCAAAGAGGAAAACCATATTTCAGATGATATAGCCTCATGCTTTGGGACTTATCACTCTAGCCTCAAGTCTAGAGAATATAGAACATGAATGAGGGGGCATTTGTGATGGGACCTGTGTTGAAAGGGACCTTGGCACAAAAAGTGAGTACCGTACTTTGGACAAACAACATGGTCTGATAAATGCTGAAAGGGCATATTGCTAACACTTGTCTTCTCAGAACCCTTACAGGTACCCCAAAGGGCGCCAGACATAAACACCAAACAGGAATCTCGACTCCACTCCTCCAACATGAGATGCAAGCACACTGCACCCCATAAAGGTAAGCAAGGAATAACTCCTCTCAGAGTATGACTACTGTAATGTCTCCTGTCCACATACACCCCAGAATTATATGAAAACTCTTGTGTACTGGCTGAACAACCCTTGCTCTCTCAGTACGCAGTAGCCTTGTCTCCCACACTGGGCACACAAGATAGGTATACACAGTGCAGAAAGTGATGTGTGTGTGTGTGTGTGCGTGTGTGTGAGGGCTGCTGGCCAAGCAACATCACATGCAGGTAAGCTTTCACCCTGCACTAGTGAAGGCACATGGGAGGCCAGCCACCTTCCCTGGCAGGTACCAGGCACTCCAATAGTACTGCTGGCCAAATGCTCATGACTCATTTTGCCTTGCAGGACCAGAACCTGGCCATAATGGAGTATCACAAACAAACTGCAGAGAGATTTCCTTTGCAACTCCCTGCAGGGGAGCAGTGAGTATTTTCTCAATACCAAGGAGAAGAGTGGATGAAGCATGAGAACTGGAAGAAGACGTAGGTGGCAGCACTCACTATCACCTACTGAACATCTGTACTCAAACTAGCTGTTGCAGCTGTTGACCATTACTGATTACTGTTTGAATGTCTCTCTTGACTTTTTCCAGGAAGTCCTCCAATAGGTGCAAAGGCAAAGATCTTTCCCACTCCCACTATAATGTGGACTATAAGTGAGGTCAGTGGCCCAACTAACGGCAGCAGTGTAAATTCAGCTTATCCCATTCCCAGTCTTCTAGACTAAGCAGAGGGAATGGTCCAGCAAGTTGGCAAGGTCTTCTGAGTGAAGAGCCTGCAAGTGACAACTCAGGAACTGATCAGCAGGAGAGCTGTCCAGCTAGTCCAAGAGCCAAGTGCTGAACAGCATGGGAGCTGTCCAGGAGGTTGCCAGGTCTGATTCATTGAGTTGTTTCATCTGCAGCTTCCAGGCACCAGGTGAAGGGTTTTGTAGCCAGTTCTAATTGTTTGTGACCATAAGGTAAGGATTCCTACTTTGAGTAGGGTTCTGAAATGAGGTGCCTCATGCTACCAGGTGTGCGCTGACGTGTATGGTATGAGCTTCATCTCAGACTGGTTGCTCTCTGTGCTCTTGAGGTCCCAGCAGTGATTGTACGGGATCCAGAACCAAGCGATGAATCCAGTACATGAGGATACGTAATTGTCCTCAACTCCACAACTTCAACAGATGGGGTAAGTTCCAGGAGTGTGGACTCAGGGGTTCTCTCAGGTTTCCCTGACTCCTCCTAGTCTTTGTATGTGCCAGGGCCTGTGAGGTGTGTATGTTTCTTCTTTGATAAGGAGATCTTATGCAATTCTGTGGGATGGGCTCTGGATGCAGGGTGATCCTGACACTAGGTGGGGTTGCCATCTTCTTCTAGCAGGACTTCTGTACCTTTGAAAGCTGCTTGGCAGAGAGTTATGTAACTAGTAAAGCCATACCTAGCTTAGAGATGTAGTGATTGGGAAACTGCACGTTACTTGGCTGTCTGCCAGGCAACTTTCAACGGCACTGGAAACCTAAAAAAAACAAAACTAAAACCAAAAGTTTAGCAAGCAACCCCATTCATCTGCCTCACCTACAAAACTCACTCCATCATTGATGTTCAATGAAATCTTGGGAGTGTTAGGAGTAGTAGACAGGGATACTCCTCCCCACTTGTTTCTCACCTCAGCCGTCTTCAGTATGGAACTCTCAAAGAGGGGGAGGGCCAAGAGGTTCTCCACCAACACCACACATCAGGGTCTGTATCTTCTCCACCCTCTGACCAGCCTGGACTTCAACAAGGGCAAGAAGCAGGGTCCTTACTGCTCACAAACACCCTGGTTACTGCTGGTGTGATAAAACACACAGTTGGCTGCATGAAGTGGAGGGACAAAAGGCAGAAAAATGGATAAACAGGCCTGCTGGGAAAATAAGCAGCAGGCACAGCAAGCATTCAAGCAAATGAATATTTACTTATTTAGTTAGTTCATTTCTGTCCCATCTTTTTGACCCAAAAATGGTGCTCAAGGTGACTAACAATAAAATCCAGAGTAACAAAATCTTAATTAAAACATAGCATAAAACCAAATCAATGAAAAACACAACAACAATAAAAGAAATAAATAGCATTAAACAACCCTTCTGCAACAAGCCAGCTAAAAATGCCAAAGGCCTGCCTGAATAGAAATGTCTTTGCCTGCCAGGAGAAGGACAACCAAGAGGGAACCAAACTAGCCGCCCTTGGTAGGGAGTTCCAGATCCTGGGAGCAGCCACCGAGAAGGCCCTCTCCCGCGTCCCCACCCACCACGTCTACCTCTGAGGGTGGCAGTGCTGAGAGAAGATCTTAAAATATCCCCCAAAGATCTTAAAATATGGAAGGGGCATGGCACAGTGAGATGAAGGGCACTAGGCCAATTGAGAGGTATGCTGAATCATGTGAGATGCAGACAACTAGTTAAATGGGGCAGTTGGTTCATGCTGCAGTTCTTACAATTGGGCCAGGTAGTGCAATCTCACCAGTATATGGGATCTCCTGCTAACCATATCTGCTGGGTGATTTATTTATTTCATTTCATTCCATTTCTTTAGCGCCCAATAGCCAAAGCTCTCTTGATCACATCAAGGGGCCCTGCAGGTGGCATCGAGAGCGTATAATGCTGAAGCCGAGCAGGTATGAGCCGGGTCAGTGCTTGGAGGGGTGACTGCCTGGGCTGCCCACATCTGTTCTCCTGCACTGAGCAGGGGGTTGGAATCAATGGCCTGATAGACCCCTTCCAACTCTACTATTCTATGACATAAGGTTTGAAACCTGAGACTTAATGGGCTGGTTCACACGATCAAACAGCCCACCGTGGTTTATTTAAGCCATGGTGGGTTGCAACGTTTGTTGGCATGTGCCAGCGGTCATTTTGAATACCTGGGTGCTAAGGGTTGTGTAGGGGTTAAACAACCATCAAATAACCCATGGCCTGTTCTAGGGTTATGCAAGGGTTGTCTAACCCTCGCACAGCCCCTGCCACCCAGGTTTGCAGGACACAATAAGCTGTGGCTTGAATATTCAAAAACTGCCCGGCATGTGCCACAGCCCACCATGGCTTAAACAATCGGGTCAATGTTTGTTGAACCTGTGCTGTTTCACAGGGCTGCAGATTCATCAACATCCCCCTCAGGCCTAGTGTATCTGGCTGGTTCTGTGGTCTGGGCCCCCAGGGGCTGGTCTGCTCCAGTAGTCTGTGGTTAGAGAGCTGTTCTGTGGATTGTAAGGTGCGAGTTCTAGTCCTGTCTACTCCCCATTTTTTTACTGCTGACATGATGGCTGCTGACCAGGCATTAAAAGATGAGTTTAATTCTACATTTCCTCATGACAAGAAGTAACCCCTCCCCATTTCAGTAATTCTTTCCAGTTAAACTATTGTAGAGGTTTTGTTCTTGTAAAGTGTAAACATTCAGCTATGACTTCCTGTCACCATTCGATACCCAGGTCACCAATAAGGATGTGTGTGTGAGTGCGCTCCCTCCCTTGCTTAATCAATCTTGCACCAAGCGTTACCAGTAAGCAAAAGAAGTTTATTTCTTCTTCGTGGTCTCTGTGCATCACACATATGGGCTCTGCACCGGCATGGAGCCTATTTTGGGAAGTTTCCATAGCTGAAGATTTTAGGTGGGAACCCCTCCCTCACTGTCCTACTATGCATGCCACTGGAGGGTTCCCGCCTATTCCTTCAGTTCTCAGTTCTTCTTTGACCGCCTTTGTGAGTGCCTCGGGGGAGCTTTCTCTGCATCTTTGACTGCAGTGCTGAGGACTAATTTGTCCTTTTATTCTTCTCCTTCTTAGTTTTTTCCTCCTTTTTCCTTAAACCTTGTTTTGTTTTGTTTTTCTATCTCCTTTTCACGACTTCTTCGTAAGGGACTCTTGTGAAGTGGATGGCCGTGAAGGCCCCGTTTCGCAAGTGCGTCCTCTGTAATAGCAAATTGCCACCTACGGACAGCCACGCCTTATGCCTGTTTTGTTTGGATGAGGGGCATGTAGTGGATACGTGCCCCCACTGCCAAGCCTTTACGAAACAGGCTAGGAGAAATTGCTCTGATCACCTCCAAGCAGTTCTGTGGAGGAAAGCGTTGGAGGCTATCAATCAGCCAAGAGCCACTGTCCCCATGTTGGCATCATCTTCTCTGGCTCTCCAGGTCGTCTCTGTGACTCCTCCTCATCAGACCCTGACGACAGGAAGAGATCCTCCAACTCGGGTCATTCACTGCCTATTCAGACAACTAAAAAACTGTCTAAGAAAGCCCACTCATCTAAATCTGACTCGAAGTGGAAGAAGAAAAAGAAGTTGAGGAGGTCACCATCTGCAAAGGGAAAGACTGTTTCTTCCTCTCCGCAGCAAAAGTCCATGACACCGACTGCCTCGCTGCTGACTCTGGAAAACCGAGCCCCATCGTTGGTACAATATGGTACCAACCATATTGGTACCGATCTCATCGGTCACTGAAGGGGAGATTCAAGATTCTTCTCCCCCTCTGGATCAGCCTCGAGGTCGAGCCCTATCTCCACCTTGGTTCCAATCGCCACATATCACATATCCCAATTGCATATCGCATATTCCAATCGTATATCCCTACATACCTGACAGGGCGCTGTTGTCCAGCCTGAAGGTGGCAAAGGCATTCCGTAAGCCAAAGGTAGGACCATGAACTCACACCCCCTTGGGGTTATAAAGGTGGTCTTTGCTTGATCCTCTGGGGCCACCAGTACCTGCCAATACCCCTTGGTCAGGTCTAGGGTGAAAATAAAGTGGGCTTTCCCCCATCTGTTCCACCAACTCATTCACCCTGGGCATCAGGTAAGTGTCCACCTGGTCACCTTGCGGAAGTCCACACAGAAGCAAAAGGTGTTGTCCGCTTCTGGGTGAGCACCACAGATGAAGCTCAAGGGCTCTCCGATGGGATAATGACCCCTGTGGTCAACATCTCATCCACATCCTTGGAAATGTCTTCTCCATACTTCCTGGTAGCATGGTAAAGGGCGGACGATATGGGTGGGGTTTGCCCAGTGTTTATACGGTGGTAGGTCAAAGTGGTGCACCCTGGCACACTAGAAAATACCTCCTTGTGATTGTATAACATTTTGTTAACCTGCTCCATCTGCTCTTCACGTAAAGAGGGGCCTAACTTCACCCCAGTTAGGCCCACATCAGGTGAGCTCGAATATTCCCACATGGGCAGCACATGTTCCTCCTCCATCCTCTCCACACAAGCATACAGCACCAGCTGTTCTCTGTTGTAATAGAGCTTAAGCATGTTTATATGCACCAGTTTAGTTCTGTCCCTATCCAGACTGGCGTGTATGTATCAAATAGTTCACTTCATTTAGCTGGCTGATGATTTTGCCTGGTCCTTCCTACATTAGTTGAAGTTTATCTCCCCGCCCAGGGCATTGAACCAAAACTTCTTCTCCTTCAGGCTCATTTGTCATACCACCTCTTCTGTCACTGCTGTGCCTGCTGCAGATGGTCTCCTGCTCTCGTCATGGCTTCTTTCAAGGTGTTCTGAAGATCGTCTACATAGGTGATAACATTCTGAGGGTCTTTGGCTGACCTCCCCTCCTTCTTCTCTCGCATGATGTAGAGTGGTCCTTGTACTCTTCTCCCATACAACAGCTTGAATGGGCTAAACCTTGTGCTTTCTTGTGGGGCCTCGTGATAGGTGAAAAAAAGATGTGGCGATTTAAGGTCCCAATCATTGCTGTGGTTGGCTACACATGCACGTATCATGCACAGTATAGATTCATTGAACCGCTCTACTAACCCATTAGTCTCTGGGTGGTATGGGGTAGGTGTTATGTGTTTGACCCCTCACACTTCCCATAAATGATTCATCACAGTGGATGCAAAGGATGCTCCTATGTCAGATATTTCAGTGGGAAACCCTAATTGACAAAATATCCATTGCAAAGTATCCGATACCACCACTGGGTCCATGCTTGACAATACTACCACTTCAGAGTATCTAGTGGCATAGTCCACTATAATGAGGATGTATTTCTTTCCTTTCTGGGTTGATCTTGGCAACGGTCCCACCAAGTCTATCCCTATTCTCTTGAAGAATAGATCTATTACGGGCATAGGATGTAAGAAAGCTTTTGTTTTATCCTTTCCTTTTCCTACTCTTTGGCAGGTGTCACAGGATTTGCAGTAAGCCGCAACATCTTGCCCAACTTCTGGCCAATAAAAGTTATTGGTCAGTCTACCTTTTGCTTGACTTATCCCTAAATAGGGATTGGTCTCTTAAAACAGTGCTTGTGGGGTACTCTCTGCTTCCAATGTTTGTGGATATTACTGACTTTTCCTCCATCTCAGGCTGTGTCTGCCTGATGGCGTGCACTTGATTTGGGGTTACTGGAACTGTTTTCTTTTTTAATTTGGGGTAGTCATATCTGAGGTGTCCCACTTCTCCACACTGGTAGCACCACCTCCAAGCCTCTTCCTCTTGAGCCCTTTATGATTCTTGTATGGTTTTTCCACCCCCACCAGTTCCACCCCTCTCAAGCAGACTTGCATATTTGTTCGGCCAGTCTTGTTTATAACGTCTGTCTGAGGTGAATTGTTTTCTCCCTGGCTCCCCTTTTATCATGATCAAATGATCCATTATTCTTGCAACTTCAGCCACAGTCTCTTGTACCAGCCATCGATAATCACTGGGCAAAATATAACAGAACTGCTCCAGTCCTACTAAGTCAGTGTTCTCCAACCTTGGGTCCCCAGATGTTTTTGGCCTACAACTCCCAGCATGCCCCAGCCAGCGTAGGCCAAAAACATCTGGGGACCCAACACTGTACTAAGTGCTTCTTGGCTATCCACTTTCCCCCTCCCCAACCATTGCTTAAGCAGTCTCTCCAGTTTGCAAGCCAGCTGAGAATATGTCTCCTCAGGTTTTTCCTCAAGGACCTAAATTCTCTCTGACTATTCTCTGGTATTAAACCGAATTTAACCTTGGTTTCTTGTTTGAAAATGGCATAGTTGTTCATGTCCTCATCTCCCATGTCCCTGGCCACTTCACTCAAACCTGCTAATTTGAGGTCTGACATATTTCATCCTCTGATCGTCCGGGATATCAAAATCTTTACAGACTCGCTCAAAATTACTGAAGAAAGCCCTTTTATATATCTGGGAAACCTCTTCATGTCTATCTGTGTGGTAATTGTTTCAAGAGCCCAGGGAGTATTCCCCTCCCGCTCCAGCTCTTTCTCTTTAAGCCTCAACTGAATCACTTCTAGTTCAAACTGTCTCTTCTTCTTCTCTCTCTCTCCCCTTTTCAGCTTGTCTTTGTCTTTCCTCAGCAGCCATCTTAGCTAACTCAAACTCCCTCTCGGCTTGTCTCTCCTCTCTCTCAATTCTAGCCAACTCAAGCCTCCCTTGAGTTTCCTGCCTCTTTTCTGAGAGCTGCTCCTGTTCCCATTGGCCATCACTAGTACTACTTCTCTGTTCAACACCACCCTCCTTCTCCATAACAGGTTTCGCTCTTTTATGGGGCATTGTTCAGATCACTCTCTACTTCTTACCCAAACCAGTACCTCAGGAGTGTCCAACCTTTCTCTATGCAAGCTGTTTTCCTTCTTGGTTCCCTGTGATCCCTTTCACTGCACTTCCCTACCATTACCCACGAACCTCAGGAACACCTGGATTACCACTTCTTAATTGTTGTTTCACACACAAACCAGTATCAGTGTACCCTACACAATACCCAAATGCTTTACCTCAAGAACCCTCTCTTTCTTAGGCACACTGCCTCTATTTCAAGTCTTTCTGGGTTTCTATATCTTTTCTAGGTTTTTATTTCACATGGAGTTTTTATATTCCACTGCTGCTTACCACTTTATTACCCCCCCATCACGCGTTTGTCCGAGCATTTTTCTGATTCTCAAACACCTCTGCTTCCATCTCCTGAGGATCCAGCTCACTCCCTCACCTATTCAATCTCACACCAAGCATTACCAGTAAACAAAAGAAGTTTATTTTTCGCCACTAGAAACAAAGTCTAAATTCATATACACGCTGAGCTTGAAAAGGTTACTGCAGTGTTCTCCAACCTTGGGTCCCCAGATGTTTTTGGCCTACAACTCCCAGCATGCCCCAGCCAGAGTTGTAGGCCAAAAACATCTGGGGGCCCAAGGTTGGAGAACACTGGGTTACTATAACTCTAATATAGGCAGATGTAGTTCCTCCTCCACGCTTAGCTCACTCCAGCCTCCAGTATATTCTGACTCGCCTTCCATTCCCTGCCCCAAAACCCACCACAACCATTTATTTAAACTGCCCTTTGCAGCTCTCTCCCATTCACCAACATTCCAAGCACTGTGATTGGCTCTCAACACTCTGGTAGGGAGAGGTAGAATTCCAGCTGTCCGTCACACTTCCATACTCCCTTGTGCTGGTTTCTCTCTTCCCTCTCCATTGCAAAAAGGGGCAGTATAAGCCAGCAGAACTTGGACCTTGTCTGCAGGAGACAACTAAGCTATGGCATTGGCTGGGTAATGTGCTGGGAATGCCCACCCATCCATCCCTATGTGTCCCTGTCAAAAGAGTTGTTGTTTGTAGGGTTTGTGTAGGAACGTGAGTGTTAGATGGGGATTCCTGGCATGTGTCAGTTACAGGACGTGTTCTTAGTACCCAGAGTGGTTCATGCTGGTGAGGACACTGTTGTATTTGTGTCTATCAAGTTGTGTCTTCTCAATATAATGGGTTAAGAGGACTGTCATAGGGCATTCCACTGTCACTCTGTGTGAATTGGCTGCTTTCATGTATGGGTAATGTGAGTGCATCGTCAGCATGACATGCTGTGAATGGTGGGTGTTGGTGATGGTGTCGTGCATGCCGGAGATGTGTCTGAAAGTGTCACTGCATTCTGTGGTGTCATTTATAGCTACATTGTTTCCCTTTGAACTTCGCTACCTGGGAGTGCGTAGGATGCAGGCTGTACCTGCCCAGACTTCGGGGAAAGAGTTTTCTCAATGTCAATACAAGTTTTAAATTTAATTTCATCAAGGTGAATTTTTACCTGATTCATTGGCATGCAAACTTAACAATCAGATGGGCCTTTAATGCACTTGACCGCCTAGTCTGAATAGATAGGTTTCATATCTTTTGCACACTGTTTTTGTTGTTCTCTGTAGGGGCTGGGTTGGGGGTGGAAGAAAGGAACTACAAGTAATCTCAAACTTTTTAGGCTGTGTATGGGGAGAAAACACAGGAATTATGTAGGATTCTTTTTGTGGGTTTTTTTTTAAAAAAAGTGTTGGTAGCCCTACCATTAGGGAATTGAAAAAGCCAATCCTCAGGTAGTGAAACTGAGCTTCATATCTGACTGTACTGAATACCCATATTGGGCCCAATGCATTGATACTTTGTCAGGTTTGAGTGTTTCTATAACAACTCCGAGTGGACTGCACATTTAGAGTTGTGTGGATGCTTTTTCTCTACAGCAGTGGTTTGAAACTGTATTCCATGGAACCCTGGAATTCCTGAGATACTTGTCAATGTTTCCTCGGTAAGAACACTGGTAATCACAAACAGTTGCCCAAAGGAGCTTGTCCACTATTACCGGTGCTAATCTTCTCCTGCAGTATGCAAACCCAGGCATGTGTTCTAGGGTACACTTTTAGTTCACTGGGATTCACAGCTAAATCCGGTGGGCCTCACCCTATGCAAACTCAGAGTACAGCCTAGAATGCATCTCACAATCCTCTGTAATGATGCAGGGGTTCACTGGCAGACAAATCAAAGTGGAAGAGGTTCCCTGATGATAGGACATTTGACTTTTATTGCTCCAGAGCCAGAGCCATCACTAAAAAAAGCCTGCAACTTTTCCTGTTTTGAAGAACTGGCATTTTGTGTTAATGCTGCCATGAAGTACGTAGCTTATGTGCAGTATAGAGCTTCCCAAATATATTTTCTAATTTATGATCCATGGTAGCCCAGCAAATTCCTGAAAAACAAGAGTGGCAGAAAAATCCCATCAATCGGTGCCGTCATCATCCCAGTCCCTTGTTCCCCTCTAGCTCCCCCCTACCTCTTTTGACACTTGCTCCTCCAGCACACTGGGCATTGATCCACAAATTCTTGGCTTCTGTGCAGTTTTCTTGCCAGGTGCTGAATCCATTCTTAATCTGTCTTGACTGAAATATAGAAAGCGTCTAATCAGTTTAGCATTTAATCACATTAGACACAACATGTATAGCTGACAGAGCAGGAGATTTACTTGAGTTGATATAAGCTGATTTAAGAGTGGAAAATCATAGGGAGCTCTGAACAGTTTGAGATTAGAGCCCCAGCAGCAGCATCTGGTTTGCCACAGGAAATTCAGAAATAGGCTTCCTTAGGCATAAAATGAGGCACAGGAGGGAGATGGAATTGGTATTGCTAATCTTTATTGTTCTAGAATTAATTTTGAAAGATTAGGACATCTTAAATGAGCAAGATTTCTATTAACTCGGTTCTCTTTATTCTTGGCTGCTAAGAATGCTCTTCAGTCATGTTCTGAAAATCCTTTTTCTTTTGCTATGGGCTAAATCAGCCTTCTCCTACCTGGTGCCATCCTGATGTGCTGGGCTTCAACTCCCATCACAGCCAGCCAGCATAGCTATCGGTCATGCTGGCTGGGGAGATGGGAGTTGTAGTCTGACACATTGGGAGGGCACCAGGTTGGGGAAGGCGTGGCTAAATACATTTGTTTTCTCAGGGCCAAACTTAGATTTTGGATTGCCATGCGTGGTGGGCCTGCTCCTGTCCCTAACTTTTAGGCAGATATAATGCAGTAGGTAAATACATTTGAACTTTACATTTTGATGTTTTCAAAGAATATTGAGTTCTAGAGCTTCCCTTCATTAGTTAGAAGGGCAATACATAGTTGAGTTTTGTAGAGATAAGTGATCATGTAATATTTTCTTTTTAATCCTTTATAAACACATTTCCATCTTTACCTAAATAAGAAGTTTGATTGATTTTGCATATACTTGTTTAGACATCTCAGCCAACCTTTGTGCAACAACAAATCTCAAAAACTAGGGTATTTTGTTCTACCAGTGTAGGAACCCTTCTTAACTTTCTCATATGTTGTTTAACTAGGGGAGTTATTTGACTGGATGCCGTTTTAAGCAAACATTTCATGTTCTTTCTGTCTCGTTGTCATGGTTACCCAGCTATGTAATACACAGCCCAAATCCTCGAAACAAATCCCTATAATTTGGCTTTCAGACGCAGCAGGACCACCACCACCACCCCACACATATACACATACCTGTATTTTCAAATTCTTGAATGCATTTACAATGTGTGTGAATGTGTGTACATACACATGTGTGTTTCGTGTGTGAGAAAGACGGTGGAGGGTGGAAGGTAGACTTAGGGAAGTGAATAGCAATAGTTGTATATATGACTCTATGTTCCTTAAAGCAGTGTTCTCCAACCTTGGGTCCCCAGATGTTTTTGGCCTACAACTCCCAGCATGCCCCAGCCAGCTATGCTGGCTGGGGCATGCTGGGAGTTGTAGGCCAAAAACATCTGGGGACCCAAGGTTGGAGAACACTGCCTTAAAGGACAAAAAAATACACCACCTGAATGGACCTAGGGAGAGATATAGGCATGGTGAAAAAGGGAAGAACAGGCTGAAAACAGGATTTGAAAAAACTGATCTTAATTTTTAAAAAAACAACACCTCCCACATACAAAGAACTATTAGTTTTTCCAAACGTGAAGGAGAGAAGCAGGAGAAGGGGAAACTCTCAGCTGAAACAGGCACAGGCCTGTGGTGATGCTGTTGCCTTCCTCCCTCTCTCACCTATGTCTCTCACACAGAACAGTTAGAAGTCGTGTTAAAAGAAGGGTAACAACCAGAATGGGGATGTGACTCTAAATTTGCCCACTGCCTCCATCTGGCCATTTTCCCTGTTGGATCTGCAGGTGAGACAGCCATGTACACAAACTGATTCTCTTTCCCAGTCAGCTGTCCTTTCCAGTCAGGACAAGGCTGCTGTTTGGCATAGGAAGATGCTTTGTGGCCCACCGCACAGGCACCCATGTCAGCAGGGGAGCTGCTTCTCCATAAAGCCGCCGGGGGGCGGGGGGGTGCAAGGACATGGAGAGACCCATCTCAGGAATCTTTCCTACCCAATTGTTGCCCCCTCCTGTGGGAAATGATTGGGTGGGAGAGACCTCCCTCCCTCCACCCAATTGCCTCATTAGTCACTAATAACCCTCCAGCACTGTACAGCTGACTGGACTTGTTGAACTGAGCAATGCTTCTTTTGTTACCTGAAATGTTTGGGTGATTCAGCCCCATGTGGGAAGGAGACATTTTACCATTTCATTGTGTGCTTCTTACAATTATATTTTTGATAGTATTGGAAAACTAAAACAATAATTTGAAAATTTGATGTGAACATTTAGCATTTTAGTGACCTGCAGTTTTATATTTCTTGAGAACAGAAGTTTTTCTTCCCTGTTCCATCACGTGGCCATCATGCACTAAATACAGTGGTGTTGTCTTTAGTTTCATACCACTTTGCTGACAAATCTTTTTTTTTAAGCATTATTTTCTCTTACATTTTAAGAGTAAACCTTCAAATTTGGTACTTAATCTCTGCATGAAATGCACTTTGGATTTACTCCTTTTGTTTTGTATGAATCTAATTACCTCCAGTACAAACGTAAGAGGTCATAGATGTTTGTTTTACAAGGTGATTGAGCTCCTGGCAGCCTTGAAGGCTTTTTAAAAATTGATTAGCTGATGGATAATGTTAAGAGTGGATGTGTCCTGGAGGGACATAGCTGACACTCAAATCCGTGTGTGACAGATTACTGTTTGTCTTTGAAAGCGCACTCCTTCAGGAAATGGCAAAGATAACAGATGAAAAAGGAGAAAGTGACATGAAAGAAATGTGTTGAAACCTGCCTCAGCCTTTCTGTGCTCAGAAAGTATTTGTACACAGCTGAGTGCTTTACAGGAATCACGTTGTTAAAGATACAGACTTGAAAAGTTTATTCAGTTTATTCCTACCTACTTTGCAAACTCATTAATTAAGGAAACAAACATTTTTTCTAGAAGTTCTAGTTTATTTCTTATTTCAGGCTTGCCCATTTCAGACTTGCCACAACTTTTTTTCCCTTTCAACTATTTTTTGGGGGGTGGGGGAGATCGTGAAAGCTGGCTGTCAAGGAGTTTTGACAGCTAACTGTCAAAACTTTGGGTCCCTTTAAAATGCGGGTTTTGAGTGGGAACTAGGTGGTTTTGGACTGGGACATATTTCTGTGTATATCCCAGTCTGAAACCCCCATTTCTCACTGAAAACCCCCTTTTTAAAGGGACCCAGAGTTTTGTCAGCTAGCTTAAAAAAAACAAAAACTTTTCACAGCAAAAGCTCCCTCACGCCTTTGGTTTCTCTTGTCAGCTCATCTTCTGACAGCTGTCAAAAGGAGCCAAGGGGGGGGGAATGCATTTGGAGCCTCTTCTGGGCAATGTCCAGGGTTGGTAGCAGACACCCCCCTGGACATTGCCCCAGCCGAGGCGCCAAATCCCCACACTCGCACAAGTGCACCTAATGTTTTTTTTAAAAAATTAAAATTTATTTTTTGAGCAACATTTTTTGGGCAAAGGAATAATAATAAATAAACAACCCTTGACAACTACAGGCAGCCCCTCCAAGGTGCCGCTGGGACACCTTGAAGGGACTGCCAATAGCTGTCAAAACAGGGATCACGAAAGCCAGCTTCAGCAAGCTTTCACAATCTCTGGGGGGAAAGAAGTGTAAAAAGATTAAAAACCACAGCGAGTGTAAAACAGCTTGTGATCATGGCGGGGAGGGAAGAAACGATTTGTTCCTCCTGCAAGGTCCCCTGGGATACCCACAGGAGGACTGAGGGGGGAAGATGGCGGAGAGGGCTAACAACCCACATGGCACCTGATTGTCTGGGCTCACCGTGGGTTGTTGGCACAACAACCAACCCACCTTGGCTTATTGCCAGGGTGGATTGTCGTAACGTGCAAACATGCCCCAAATTTTAGACTACAAGCATTATTGAAGTAATTTCTGTGAAATACCTTATACCATTTTGAAAGTGTTTAAAAATCTAGTTTCATTAGCATTTCAAATTTATACTAGGGACTTTCCTATTCCATTTTATTTATTTATTATATTTATACCCCGCCTTTTTTCCTGCAAGGAACCCAAGGCGGCTTACATAATCCTCCTCCTCCTCTTCCTCCTCCTCTCTGTTTTATCCTCACAACAACCCTGTGAGGTAGGTTAGGCTGAGAGTCAGTGACTGGCCCAAAGTCACCCAGTGAGTTTCATGGTCGAGCAGGGACTAGAACCCGGATCTCTCGAGTCCCAGCCCAACACTCTCACCACTACACCACACTGGCTCTGATTCTTCCCTGTATTGACTCTGCCCTATGTACCACTCTGTGTTTTGATTTCCCATGGAGAGTTTCTATAATTAATTTTGGAAATGGCACGTACACAGTTTTCTCTTGCTGCACATGCTTTTCCTTTCGTCTATATCACACACACACACGCACTTTTTTTTTAGGTAGGCCATGCAATAAAGCACAGGCATGTCTTGGCTCACACATTCAGTGGGGTCCAAAGTTGTGTGAGTGGGAGGTGGCTTCCCCAATAGGGCTTTCCCACTCTCTCCTTCCCATTGCAGCCCTCTGCATCCCCTAAACAACTTCTTGAGAGGGTCGGGGAAGCTACTAGCCTGAATGATTGTGCACATTAAAACTCCGCTCATGCAGAGTGCCTTTGCCCAATTTTTGGTCATTCCCCCTTTCACCACAGTACCAGTGCCACAGCCTGTACTGTTCAGGAGGGTTCCCCAACTCTCCAGAGAGGCCTTTTGGAGGAGGCACATGGGGCTGCAATGAAGAGGAGGGGCCTTGTACAACTTTGGACCCCACCCAATCACATAAGCATTCCTTTTAGTTAATGGAAAGGTTGTAAATTGTTTGCATGTCAGAACAGATCCTAGTGTGCAGTGTTCCTCATTCATTTAACGGTGCACAGACCTTTAAATTTTTTTACGGTATTTTAATTTGTACAATTGATCCTGCTACTGACTGACTTAGTACTGGAAATAATTCTCACAAACAAAAGTAACAGAATGCTAGTGCAATAGCACACTGGGCATGCATAGCAGTTGTTAAAAAATCCAGAAATCCAAGCTGTAGGAATGGCAGAAAACAAATGCAGTGGCACCACACTTTAAAAAGGATGTAGACAAGCTGGAATGGGTACAGGGGAGGGCAACAAAGATGATTAGGGGACTGGAAACAAAGCCCAATGAGGAGAGACTGAAGAAGAGAAGACTGAGGGGAGATAATTATGCAAGATGATAGCGTTCTTCAAGTACTTGAAAGGTTGTCACACAGAAGAGGGCCAGGATCTCTTCTCGATCATCCCAGAATGCAGGACATGGAATAATGGGCTCAAGTTACAGGAAGCCAGATTCTGCCTGGACATCAGGAAAAATTTCCTGACTGTCAGAGCAATAAGACAATGGAATCAACTACCTAGGGAGGTGGTGGGCTCTCCCACTCTGGAGGCATTCAAGGTACAGCTGGACAGCCATCTGTCAGAGATGCTTTGACCTGGATTCCTGCATTGAGCAGGGGGTTGGACTCGATGGCCTTGTAGGTCCCTTCAAACTCTACTGTCTATTATCTTTGAGAAATCATGGAGGACAGGTGAAGTGCCAGATGACTGGAGGAGGGCAAATGTTGTTCCCATCTTCAAAAAGGGCAAGAAGGAGGAACCTGGGAACTATAGGCCAGTCAGTCTGACATTAATCTCTGGGAAAATTTTGGAGCAGATTATAAAAAAGTCAGTCTGCAAGCACCTTGAAAACAATGCAGTGATTACTAGAAGCCAGCATGGATTTGTCAAGAACAAATCCTGCCAGACTAATCTGATCTCATTTTTTGATCGGGTAACCTCCCTTGTGGACTGTGGGAATGCTGTGGACATCATATATCTGGACTTCAGCAAAGCTTTCAACAAAGTGCCTCATGATATCCTGATTAGCAAGCTAGCTAAAAGTGGGCTAGATGGAACAACTATCAGGTGGATCCACAACTGGCTACAGAATCGGACTCAAAGAGTGCTTATGAATGGTTCCTTCTCAAACTGGGGAGAGGCAACGAGCGGGGTACCACAGGGCTCGGTCCTGGGCCCAGTGCTCTTCAACATTTTTATTAATGACTTGGATGAGGAGGTACAGGGAATGCTTATCAAATTTGCAGATGACACAAAGTTGGGTGGAACAGCTAATACTCTGGAAGACAGAAGCAAAATTCAAAGAGATCTCGATAGGCTGGAGCACTGAGCTAAAAACAACAGAATGAAATTTAATAGGGATAAATGCTGCACCTAGGGAAAGGAAACCAAATGCAGAGTTACAGAATGGGGGACACTTGGCTCAACAATACTGTGGAGAAACGAGCCTTTGGGGGTACACACACACACCTCATGTGTGAACCGGCTGGGGTGGGGTGTGCATAGTTAGCGTGTAGAGAAAAGAGTTTTTAGGGTTCATGCATGCATGCATGCAGGAACACAAACACACACACACACACACACACACACCTCCTCATGAGTAAACCAGGTGGGGGCTGGGAAGAAGCGAAAGGTGCATGGAACATGAGATGGGGCCTGGCGTCTGAAGGAGCCAGGCTGAGGGCATTCATATGCAGATAGTTCAAGCCATGACTCACAGTTTCCTTCCCCCTGCATGGCCAGGTGAAATTCAAATTGATTGGCTGAAGCAAGAAGGCTACAGAAAAGGGGAGGGGGAAGAGCTATTTCCCCACGTGTAAGCCTTTGTTCTTGGTCAGTCCTTTTGGTAGCGTGCCCGGCATGGCAGCGCGCCAGCGAGGGGCCCGAGCCTTTGGGGGGGGGGCCCTCAGGAATCGACCCCAGGCAGCCCCTGGTAAAATTGGCTGGTTTGAGGGCTCTGGGTAAAAGCAAGTCTTGTGGAGGGCTATTTATCTCGGACCTGCGGGTAGATAAAATAGTTCCCCCCGGGCGGCAAGGCTGTGCTGGATCTAACCCTTGAAGAAGACACCCTCAGGTAACAGGTGTGCCTGAGAGATTTTAAGGAATCAGGTCTTTATTGTTTTGCAGCTTTACTGTGCACCAAAGTGTCTCTCTATATTGTGTGCTGCTCTTATTTACCTAATCTTGTTGTAAGATGCTACCAGAAATAAACCTTGTCTTGGTTTTACCCCACATGGGTTTTGTAGTGCTCTGTGAGTTCAGTATCTAAATCCAGGTTACAGAAATATGAAGGCGAGTCCCTAAACAGAGATCCAAGTAGGATTGCAGACAGCTGAGGCTGGCAGTCTGGTATCTTGAGATCTCAGAGGGTCTTGGTTCCTTTGCCAGTAGGCAAGGGTGGGGTGGTGGCGGGTCAGCCAGCCCCCCCTTCCAGGCCACATGGTGGCAAGTGCTGGGTTTCCTTTGGAGTAGGAAAGGGTGGGAGTCTGGCGGGTCAGCCAGCCCCCCCTCTTCCTCCACAAATACTACGAGTGAGAAGGATCTTGGAATTGTGGTAGATCACAAACTGAATATGAGCCAGCAATGCGATGTGGCTGCAAAGAAGGAAAATGCAATTGTGGGCTGCATTAATAGAAGTATAGCTTCTAAATCGCGTGAAGTGATAATTCCCCTTTACTCGGCACTGGTTAGGCCTCATCTTGATTCCTGCGTCCAGTTCTGGGCACCACACTTTAAGAAGGACATAGACAAACTGGAGAGGGTTCAGAGGAGGGCAAGAAAGATGATAAAGGGACTGGAAACAAGGCCCTATGAGGAGAGACTGAAAGAACTGGGCATGTTTTTAGCCTTCAGAAGAGGAGACTGAGGGGAGATATGATAGCACTCTTCCAGTACTTAAAGGGTCATCACAAAGAGGAGGGCCAGGATCTCTTCTCAATCATCCCAGTTTGCAGGACACGGAATAATGGGCTCAAGTTACAGGAACCCAGATTCCACCTAAACATCAGGAAAAATTTCCTGATTGTCAGAGCAATAAGACAATGGAACCAACTACCTAGGGAGGTGGTGGGCTCTCCCACTCTGGAGGCATTCAAGGTGTGGCTGGACAGCCATCTGTCGGGGATGCTTTGACCTGGATTCCTGCATTGAGCGGGGGGGGGGGGGTGTTGGACTCGATGGCCTTGTAGGCCCCTTCGAACTCTACTTTTCTATGATTCTATGATTCTATGATCTGATACAAACCAGGTCCTTCCAATCATTTGAAAACCCATGTCAGTTACACTGAACAAATCTTCCTGGCATAGCATTAAAACCAAAAAGGACTGTCAGTTCCTTCTTGTCAATGTGCAGCCATGCAACCTATCTTAAGATACCTAGGTTTTATGTTCCCCCATTTGAAGCTTCTGGAACAATAGAGTATATAATCTGACCGAGGCATACGGCATCCATGTATGTCAGCTCTGTTTTTTGTTTTGTTTGATATATATTTTTCTTCCCACATTCCTCTACCATTTACAATGCACACATTTTCAAACATTAACAGAACAATCCTGTGTATAACTATGCAGAAGTACAACCCACTGAGTTCGGTGAGCCTTACTCCCAGGTAAGTGTGTACAGTCATGCCTTGGATTGAGAGCATAATTCGTTCCGGAAACGTGCTTGTAATCCAAAACACTCTTATATCAAAACGAAATCCCCCCAAAAAAATTTGTACAGAGATTTTTAATTTAAGCCGTACTACAGTTACTTGTATTGCAAGACATCGCTTGTATATCAAGTAAAAAAAAATTAAATAAATATTTAAAAATTTGCTTGTCTTGCAAAACGCTCTCAAACCAAGTTACTTGCAATCCAAGGTATTACTGTATAGGATTGCAGACATGTATACAACAAAATGATTTCCCAAAGCTCACGTATGTACATGCATTTGTTTACACTCACACCTTGTTACCTTGCATTTTCTTCCTGTCATCACACTGTCTTCCAAAGGTCTGGGTCACACATGCATCGATTAATGGGGTATTTCCAGAAGGATTGCTTCTAGTGCTACCAATCAAAAGTCATAGTGCAACTATTTTGTATTTTCCTCCTTAACGGATTTTTTTGTGGAAAGAAAAAAGATGGAAGAAGCACTGGGAAAACATGTGAAGGCAACAAGTCAAGGATGATGGCGTCTCGGCCCCCCATAAAATTATGTAGATGAAGCAGGGCAGTTGTACAATAAAAGCTTCATCTAGAAGCACCCTCAAACACTTGAAATGAAGGTTTTAGCTGGGGTGTTCATTCTGTGATGAGCCATTTAGGTGAACTGTTATTTGCTGTTGCAATCCAGTGATTAACTAGCATGTGTGAACGAGCCCTAAGAATTGCCTCTCTCTCTCTCTCTCTCTTTTTTTTACTTTTCCATTTATGAACATTTATGGCTGTAAGGACAGGTATTTGATGAAAACAATGACTTAGTGTATCTCATATTTTGGATATGATAAAACTGGATACCAACCTATGCAAAGATAAATGAGGGCCTGGTTCTTTCTTACCGTGGGATCATTTGTTATTTCCACATGTCTCATAACAAGACTTTTTTATAGCTATGGAAAGAAAAATAATGGAGGCCATAGACTTGGTTAGAATTTGGATCCTGTTCCCTTTCAAGCAAAATTCAGTAACATTCTGTCCTCCATAGAGTGAAATAATTTTTACATGCCTTGTCATTCCTGGTACGGCCATGGAAAGAAATACAGTGAGAAATGAGACATGGTGTTATTTATGTTGCTTAGAATGTTTTTGCAGTTAACAGCTTTGGCCTCCCTCCTGTTTTGAAGGTCCTGGTTTCAAAAGGCATCATGAAAGTGCATGATTCCCTGTCTTGATCCAGGTCTTTTAAGTTGCTCCCAAATTAGCAATTCTTCATCAATTTTATTCTACCAATACCAGTTTAGACCAAGTAATCTTGGTCTCCTGAAGTCAAAAGAGGTGTGTGTGTGTGTGTGTGTGTGTGTGTATTCTTTCATGGCTCCCCAAAAGATGAGCTAGCATTATGTTGGAGTATGGTATCAAATTATATCAAACATATAAAATTGTTCATGGAAACATCAATTTTTGTGTACCGTTATTCTGTCCTGGTATCTAAGGGTCTGCTTAGGTGACCTGGAGTAGAAAATTTGTCCCAAGCAGTTTTCAACAAGAGGCATTAAATTTCTCTTGATAAAGAGTTTCTTTGAAACACACTGAGGAACAATTCTATTTGTGCTGCTCTCTCTCGCTCTCTCTTGTTCATTCTTGGATTTCTCTACAGCCCTCTCTGTTGTATCTCTGATACCCCAAGCTGCTCCAAACAGCATTAAAATAAAGCAAAAATTCAGATGTTGCTGTTGGATTCCCTGTGAGTAATGAGGTGGTGGGCTCTCCCACTCTGGAGGCATTCAAGGTGCAGCTGCGCAGCCATCTGTCAGGGATGCTTTGACTTGGATTCCTGCGTTGTGCAGGGGGTTGGACTCGATGGCCTTATAGGCCCCTTCCAACTCTACTTTTCTATGATTCTATGATTCTATTCATTGCAAATGTAGAATTCCAGTGAATTTGCCAGATAAAAAACTTGGGGTTTGAATTAGAGCTAGGGATTCTGTGAACTCTGACAGAGAAAGTTGCCCTTATTTGCAGTTTTTTTTTAAAAAAAATAAAAAATGGCAAAGCATTAATGATTTTAATGATAACTGATTTTCAAATTGAAATATTTGTGGTTCAGATTTTTCATACTGCAGTCATTCTAAATACCACTAGAGCTTAAATTCAAATACCACTCAAGAACATGGTGAGAGATGGGCAGAGCTTAGCGGTGCATGGTAGGAACAGAGGATGCAGGAGCATCTGGTGGGTCAAGGAAGCAGCCCAGTTGTGCCTACTGCTTCAAGGTTGGAGTCGGATGGTGGACCAGATGGCAAAAGTTTTCATCCAGCGAAGCAGAAAATAGCCTGCCCCATGGTCCTGGCTGCTTGCCTTGAGATTTAGTTCTTTCCTTGGAGACTCTGAGAAAAAGACTAAAACCCTGAAACGGCAGGCATAACTAACTGCTAATGCAGAATTTCATATTCAGTTTTAGCCCTGTTTAAAACTTTCAGAAAACCTTTTTATTCAGAGGTAAGTTCAGGGTGATTTAATTCCTGGTAAGTTTTATTTGTTTGTTTTATACAGTACCCCTCATAATTACCCAAGGGTGGTAGCATGTATTTAGGTATTCTGAAACTATATTGTCAGGAAAAGTCTTAGGGATATTTAGCATTGTCCAAAAAATATCTGCTGTTCTTGCTTTCCAGATATCTACAGAAAACTAATCAAATGATGCATCATGAACTATATAGAATGTTGTGCCATTTTTTTCTTTCTTTTTGTTATATGGAATCAGTAACAGAATATGGAAAACACTTAAGGCAGAAACAAGCCAACAGGCTGCTACTATTTAGTGTGTTTTTATTATTGAGGTGACTGTTTTGATCAGAGTTTTACATCTGTAGTCTGGTATTTATTTTCAGTGTTAGCAGCCTAAAGTTATTGACTTGGAATCACAGCATTAGACATTAAAATATAACGGTTTTATCATTCATTGTAGCTGATTTGAAGTTTGCATGGCTTTGGAATGGCTCCGCTGTTTTCTAACATCCTGCAATAAATTGGATTCCTCTGTTTAAATCTACTTTGTGGCAGTGGTGACAGAGGAACCCAAACCACAGCAATCCATCTCAAGAGTTGCACTGGATTTGATTCGGACTTTCATACCACAATTTCAGACAGACTCTTGCCTTTCTGAAAATGTGGTCACCATTTTCAGACAGACTCTTGCCTTTCTGAAAATGTGGTCACCACATGAGGACTTTACCAGCCCAGAAATGAACATGTGATTATGAATTCCCCCTTTACTGTATCTGATTATTGTTGTACTGCATGTGTTATCCATTTGATCACCTTCAGTGGGACTGCACAAAGAGCACAGGACTAGTAGAGAAGAAGCAACAGAATCCAGTTCTTCATAATTAATGTCTGAATCCCAGTCCAGCCACAAATAACTCTCACAAGCCATTTGCCTAATAGTCTGGGAGACATCCAAAACATTAGAATAATCAGGGTTAATGGGTATGCTGTTTGTTGTATTCATTTATCTGTTTCAAAATGTATATGTAAGTGACCATAGGTTAGCAAACAGAACCTCTTTCTACACAACTCTAAAGTTACAATCTTGAGACAAAGCTCAGCATGCATGGTACTTTAAAGAGTACAAAAGATGGGTCCCTGCCCTGAGGAGCTTCCAATCTAAAATTGGACAAAGTGGGGAAACAGAGGAAGGGGAGGGAAGTGTAGGTAGAGATAAACAAAATAAATTGTCTAAGGGCACAATCCGATGCATGGCTGGCTGGGGAATGCTGGGAGTTGTAGGACTCCTTTCTGTCTAAGCAGGCATAGGATTGCACCCTTTGTCACATGTACTTAGGCTTTATTACAGGCTTAATTGCAGCAGTGAATGGGAGGCCTAGGGTTGTGCAAAAGCTTCACAGAAAAGGTGGGTTTGGGGGAGGGATTTGAAAGAAGTAAGATCCAGGAATACAGGGCAGAAATGGAGAAAAGGCAAAGTCTTTTAAGGGAGTGGGAGATCTTGGAAGGGTGGTGGAACTGGAAGAGCAAAGGTCACAGTTAGGGATATGTAGTGATATAAAAGCAGAAAGATGGCCAGGAGGGCCATGGAGGGCTATTAATAGAAGTTAAATTATTTTAATGATGGCTGTGGGACAGCAGAAAGGCACTGGATGGGTTGAAATTTTCTACTTACAGGGTAGAATATGATTGCTCAACAGCATTTGGTGCGGCTGGACAGCCATCTGTCAGGGATGCTTTGACCTGGATTCCTGCATTGAGCAGGGGGTTGGACTCGATGGCCTTGTAGGCCCCTTCCAACTCTACTTTTCTATGATTCTATTATTCTCTCTTCACCTGTTTTCCTCAACATTTGTTTTTCGTTTTGCCCCAATTCTTGACAAAGAATTTCACATTGAACTAATATCCTCCCCATTAATCTTCTGGACAGTTAAAACGTTTGCCTTCCTTCGTCTTGGTGGGCAAGTATGCTTCTGGTGAGGATCTTAGTTCAGATATTCATTCTGAAGAAATTATTTCACTGTTTCCAAGGATGGGAGTAAGGAGTGGGAATGGAATATTTCTCTCTTTTCCCCCTCAGAAGGTATATGACGGATGTTTTGTTCTGTTTTTTTTCTGTTTCTGACAGATATAGATGAGTGTCTGGTAAACAATGGTGGCTGTGACCATTTCTGCCGAAACACTGTGGGCAGCTTTGAGTGCAGCTGCCAGAAGGGTTATAAACTATTAACAGATGAACGAACCTGCCAAGGTAATACTCTTTTAATCACATTTTGGTTATCTGGCTTTCTTCATAAATCAGTATGGCACAGATTTTAGTAATTCAGTGATTTAAAAAAAATAAATAAAGCCCCAGAAGGCTTATTTAGCTATCTGTCACAAATGTCCCTACAGAGAAATGTGTGATGAAATTACTGTAATTGAGGGTGCAATCCTATGGCCCTCCGACCTTGTCTGGAAGGTGGTTTTATTTACTGTGAAATTGTACCAATTTAAGATTAGTAGGAATAACAAAAACCAATTATTTCTATAATCTAGATCAGTGTTCTCCAACCTTGGGTCCCCAGATCTTTTTGGCCTACAACTGGGCATGGGGCAGGCTGGGAGTTATAGGCCAAAAACATCTGGGGACCCAAGGTTGGAGAACACTGATCTAGATTCTAGCATACACTTTACAAAGAAATAATAGGGGATGGTCTACATGTATAAATACGGAGTTTGGAATTACAAAGCATCAGCAGGTAGTCTTCCATATTCCAAGAGAGAATATACAATATGAGGTGTTAGGTAGAACCAAATCCTCTTTTAAGCAGCAACGCTCATTCATCTGTTTCACTGTAGAGAGAGGACCATATGGTAACTGATGTCAGAATATTTTCATATTCAGGTTTGCCTTCGAGGCAGAAAGCTAGCCTTGGAAACAGGTGCAGCTAAGTGTCCAAGGACGTAGCTGATCTTTCACTCCTCTGTGTGCCAGTTAACGTTTTTTCTATTGTGCTCTCAAGGACACATAGATAGGTGGAGACTGGTGATGTGTTCAATTACTTGCAGGCGTGTTTAACCGCTTGTAATATGAAGGTCTTGTATATATTGTATATAAGTATGTAATATTTATTTATTTATTTATTTATTATATTTATACCCCGCCTTTTTTCCTGCAAGGAACCCAAGGCAGCTTACATAATCCTCCTCCTCCTCTCCATTTTATCCTCACAACAACCCTGTGAGGTAGGTTAGGCTGAGAGTCAGTGACTGGCCCAAAGTCACCCAGTCCAACACTCCTGAGTCCCAGTCCAACACTCTCACCACTGATGGTAATGATGGTGATGATTGAGGCAGTCACTCTCTCTATCTGTCTGGCTCTGTATGCTATGCTCTGTTTTGTTCTCTGTATATGCTCTGTTCATGATCAAGCCAAAGGCCTTAGTAAAACCTTTTGCTAAAGAATACTTGGCTTGTGTTTCTCATTTACATGGACTAGCCTAATCCACAGGTCCAATATCCCTGCAACTCTGCTTCCAAGAGGGAATATTATTATTTTATTTCCCTACTTCGACAACTGACCATTATGCCACTCAAAATATTTGTACAAGGAGTAATAGCTTTTCATGAGACATGCTTAGTCATATTGCCCTAACAAATTATTTGAATGTTTGCTGGAATGCAATGGTGGTGGTGGTGAGAAGAGTTAATAATTGTTATTGTGTTAATGGATAATGCAAAAATGGATTTCCATGATGCTCACTATATATTATCAGAGAGTAGCAAAAGATTGGCTCTGCCATTAAGAGCTTTCTAGTCAAGAAGACAATGGGCATGTTCACGCGACTGGGAAACAATCGTGGTATGTTACCACGATTCGCGCGAAGCAACAACAATGAGCCCGACAGACGATCGGGCTCATCCTTGTTGCTGCACACTCTCCCCTCCCCTCCTTCCCCCTCAGTCCTCCCAGTGGTATCCCATGATACACCACGGGGAGGAATGAGGCTCCTCTCTTTGACAGCCATGATCGTGAGCCAGTTGCAGCTTGCAGCAGCTGCCAAAGACTCCCCTGCAGCACAACGAGGAAGGGGGAGTGGGGAGCCTCGCCCCACTACCCAAGCGGTTTGCCCGCTGCAGCCGGGGACCAGGGACCAGCCAGGCCTCTAGAGCGGCGGAGCAGGGTGGTGGGAATCGCCCCCCACTCTGCCCTTTGCTTTCCCGGGTGGGGAAAGCGAAGGGCGGAGAAGGCAGCCGATTCCCACCACCCTGCTCGGCCAGCGCAGAGGGGCAGAGTCCGCTCCTGTTAATCGCATGGCTGCCACTGCGCCATCAGCAGGAGCAGACTGTGCCCCTCCACGCCAGCCAAGAGGTTTGCCCCTCGGCTGGCACGGAGGGGCACAGTCCGCTCCTAATGGCATGTGGCGGTGGTGCCATTAGGAGGACTGTGCCTCCCCCCCCCCAGGCTGCCTGAGAGATTTCCTGCTGCAGTAAGGACCATGCCCCTAGCTATGACAGGGAAACCTCTCGGGCTGCGGGAATCGCCCCCCCCCGCCCTTTGTTTTCCTGGATGGGGAAAGCAAAGGGTGGAGAGGGTGGGCGCTTCCCGCACTCACTGGGGCGGCAGCTCTGGTGACTGTGGGAAGCACCTCCATCCCCACAGCTGCTCGGCACACAGAGCAGCCACAGGGATCAGAGTATGGCCTCCCCCTGGGAGGAAACCTTTCAGGGAGGAGGCTGTGCTCTAATCCCCACGGCTGCTCAGCGTGCCAGGCAGCCAAATGGAGCAGATTGACACTACCTATT
This sequence comes from Shinisaurus crocodilurus, assembly GCA_021292165.1. Classification (NCBI taxonomy): domain Eukaryota; kingdom Metazoa; phylum Chordata; class Lepidosauria; order Squamata; family Shinisauridae; genus Shinisaurus; species Shinisaurus crocodilurus. Next base: position 188,018,856 of record CM037879.1, read on the forward strand.
CTGGAGGAGGAGGTGGGGTGCCCAATCTGCTTCTCAGCGGGAGCGAAGACAGCTGCCTCCTAGCGCCGTTTCGGCTCTTTGGGGGCAATTGTCAGCCACGCTCTATGGCCAGCCGCTTGGCAAGAGCGGCAATGTCTGATCTTGCCAAGTGGCTCCCTGGTTCTAGGGCCTGTGCCACGATGGGTCATGCTGTCTGAGTTCAGACAACATGACAGACAGTCGTGGTATGAACAAACTCTACTGCAAACCTTTGTTTCTTAACGTGGTTCCAGTGGAAAAAACGGACCATTGTACTGTGCCACAACTGGGTTTACACGACACAACAAGCAAAGGACAGTAACGGACCACCGTGGCTTGTCATGTCGTGTGAACCCTCCCGATATAAACCTAAAGCAAATAGTTGTGGAAAGAGAAGATTGCAGGAGAGGAAGGGACAGTGGCAGCTGGATTAAGGGCATTGTCCTTTCCTTATGAGTTAGTAACTAGATAGATCCCAGAGACGATGAGGGGAGACATGGCGGCTGCTAGGGAAATATACCGTGAAAGAGAAGATGAGAGGGCTAAGTAAGCCCTAGCTGAAGATGTTGAGTTGGAGGTCCAGATCCTATTTTTAAAATGCGGTAAACTTCTTGTGTGGTGACTTTACCAATTAATTTTGCATGAGCAGCCATTTGTGTGAAATAGGCACCCGCTTAATTTTTTTTGTTGTCATAGAAATATGTCTCTTTTGCAAAACATTACGGTATGAAGACGTTCCCATGTCATGAATTGTATCTCAGAACAGTAGAACACTGTTGAACCAGTCAGCCGTCATATTAATAAGAAAGATGCTGGGCCTTATGGGCAAAAAGAATACCGCAGTACTAGGGTGACTGCTCATCTTTTTGGTTCACTTGTAGGAACAGAATACTTTCTGGGCTCAAGTTTTACCAGCAGAACCACTATAGAGCTGTGTAAAACACAGAAACCTTGGTTATTATTGTGGTATGGGTACAAATAGCAACTATTTTCCTGTTTTATGCCTGAGGTACTTAAGGGCCTAAAGACCGAGAACAGCTATATTGTTAGCAGTATCTGACTCACAGAAACAGGTGACTTCTGGATTATTTAGCTCCTGTCTGGTGTTTCTGGGGGATAATTGGTGAACTCAAGCAGTCAGCATGACTGCTGCTGTTGAAGGAAGGGTGGCTACTAGAGATCAAGGAATCAGCGAAGTGTAAATCACCTGTATTTTGTTTCTAACAGAATGTCATCAGTGGCTGTTGTTTAAATGGAAGTACCAAGAGTGGTTTGAGGTTACTCACCATGTCAGTTTATAAATCTTCTGCAGGGTTTTTGTTTTTTCTGGAAATGAGTGGGCAAGGCATTTTAAAGTGCTGTTGAGAGCCTTTGGCGGGTTATTTTGAGTGTTTTAATCCTCCCACAGTCTGAATCAGAAAGATGTAAATACATATTTGTTGAAAGTTGATGTAGCTATTCATATTGTTTATGTATCTTTGCATCCATTTTTGTCCTGTTAACTGCTATGTTCACATAAAGTGAATGGTGCAGCCCTCCTGGGACTGTACTACTTCAGAACGCAGGCAGGGATCCGTTTATTTATTTAAAATAGTACTTATATGCCACCTTTCAAAGCTAATCCCTCCCAAGACAGCGTACAAGAGATAATTAGCTTCATATTCATAGCAAGGTAATTTAGGGCGCAATCCAATGGGGATGCCCGTAAGTCTCTGAACTCAGAGGATTACAGGCATCCTCTGCAGGGCAGGAGGAGCGCAGAGGCGACCTTTGCCTCCCTGCTCCTCCCACCCTGCAAAGCATCTAGGTGGCCTTGTGGCACTTTGCACGGGGAGGGAAGGAGGCTGGAGTGCTGCCAGGATACGTCATATCCTGGCAGCCCCAGTCTCCTCCCCGCCCCGCCCCCTGTAACACCCCCAAAAGCCCTTCTCCAGGGTCAGTCTTACAACCTCGGAGAAGCGGCTGGTGCAGTTCATTCCATGCCAACTGCGAGGGGGGAGCAGGATCATAGAATCATAGAAAAGTAAAGTTGGAAGGGGCCTACAAGGCCATCGAGTCCAACCCCCTGCTCAATGCAGGAATCCAGGTCACAGCATCCCTGACAGATGGCCGTCCAGCTGCACTTTGAATGCCTCCAGATTGGGAGAGCCCACTACCTCCTTAGGTAGTTGGTTCCATTGTCTTATTGCTCTGACAGTCAGGAAATTTTTCCTGATGTTCAGGTGGAATCTGGGTTCCTGTAACTTGAGCCCATTATTCCGTGTCCTGCAAACTGGGATGATCAAGAAGAGCATAGATCCCCAGCTCCGAGGTCAGAGCTCTTTTCTGACCTCAGATCTGTGAATCCGAAGAATCCTGTGCATAGGATCGCTCTGCCCGCTTCATAAACACAGCATGGACATTATGCTTTGAAATGATTTACAATACAGTCTACTTGGAATGCTTCTAGTCCAGGTCAATAATAATCTCCCTTCAACTCATCCACCTCTGATCCAGTCTGCCGTGCTTACCCACCAAAGTTGTTCCCAGCTCTTCTGCCTTCTCCCACCCTGACTCCACCTCCCTCTTCGGATAGTCCAATGTCTCAGTCTGTGAAACACTGTTCCAATGACGGGAAGATTTTAGAATTTGAACAGCATTCCCTTCAGGTATGGTTGACCTTCTTTTCACCAGGTCATGGAGCTGGATGTAAGCACAATGGAAGGGCTGCTGCTTCCTCTCCTTCTGGTGGCCTCAGCAATAGTAGTTGGTGACTGGAAGGAGAGGAGGTCACAGCTGGAGATGTATCTGGGCACAATGAAGGGATGCCTGACTGAGCAGACAGCTCTCTTCAGGCAGCCATATATATGCTGCAAAAGTGAGGAAAGACACAGGGCCTTGTAGGTAAAGTAAAAACTGCTCATGGAAAGAGAGAAGAGTTCCAGCCAAGCCTTCTGCTTTGATGTAGTCAATGTTTTTTTCTTTAACTATAGCTCATCTAGCAAATGTGTAAAGGTTCTGAAACTGCACAAAGTATGAATAAGAAAAACAACTTCTGTTAATTCTCACCTTTTGAATGGGAGGAGAGGAAAGATTGATGATGAAGCAGGAGCAAAGAGAGGGCTCCACCCATCAAAAGGAAAAGCTTCCAAATTTTATTTTTGCAGAATATTTGGGGAGCTAGTAATCTTGGATTTTTCAACTAGAACCTTACTGTTCCCATTTTTCATTTCATCCAGTTGTACATAGAACTACTTTGAGAACTTATTATGTGAAAGGAATGGAGATTGGACACAGGTTGGATTATAAACTTGAAATCCAGCAGGAAGAAAACAGGCTAAACTTTCCTCTTTCATTTGTAGATGGAAATGTGGTGAGCAATATTAAACTGAAGCAATCCTCAGAGGCCAGGCAGGAGGGCATCCAGAGGGCACCACAAGGAAGGTTACACAGGTTGTTTTTATGAAACAGATTTTGCATCCAAACACAAAGAGATTTTTTAAAATAAATTTTACCTAAGCCCACACAAACCCCATGTTTGAACAGGTATCCTGGTGGTCATGTTTGAAGTCCCTTCTCTAGAGAACAGCGTGAGACAGACTTCAAAGTTTACTCTGTCCCCAGTATAGGAAAGGGAACACCACAGAAACTGTGGATTCCTGAGCAGGTTTGGAAAGCCTCTGCAAGCTGGAACACCTACAAGTTCTCCATTTGCGCTTCACCCCTGCCACTGTGTCTTTCATATTCATGAGAGAAGATAGCAAGAGTTCAAGCAGTTTAAAAATATCCAGGCCTCTTACTTCTTCTCCCCACTTCAGCTGAAGTAAGCAGTTGTACAAACATGAAACTAGTGTAGAACCAGAATAAACCCCCTAATAGCTACTTATCAACAGAATTCTAACCTCAGTTTACTTTATTGCTGTCTACTGTTATTCCCTTCCATTCCTTTTTTTTTTAAATATTTTATTTATTTTTCAAAACAAATTATAACACAGAAAATATATTTAGCAAAATACAAAATTATCACAAAATTATTCCCTTCCATTCCTATCCTGTTCCATTTTCTCTTCTCCCCACTCCCAATCTTTTATTGCAGACCAAATAACCTTTGCTCTACTTCTAGTCCCACAGGCTGCTTCCCTCTGAACTCTTCATCTCCCCTTTACCTCAGCCATCAATGTACCCTCTTTTTCATATTCATTAAAACAGGTCGGGGAGAAGAAACTAGGGCCAGGGCAGAGTTCCACCCTAGCTAGAATCTGAATGAGAAGCCCAGGCTCTGACCAGGGCCAGCTCCAGGTTTTTGAGGGAGGGCCCCCTCCCTCAGCGAGTCCGCCTTCTCATCACCACTGCCACCAGCTGCCATTGTGCCTCATTCTCTTTCTCATCATTGCTACCACTTGCGTTCTTGACAGACAGATTGCCAGGGAGCAAGTAGGCAGTGGCATCTACTGCTCCTGGTTCCCACCAGCACTGTTGTCTGGGCCAGGGTGAGAGGCTGCGTCCAGTTCTTGAGTACTGTGTCCAGTTCTGGGCACCACACTTTAAGAAGGATGTAGACAAACTGGAGAGGGTTCAGAGGAGGGCAACAAAGATGATCAGGGGCAGTGCTTTTTTTCTGGAGAAAAGGGTACCGGAACTCTTGGATTACATTTCCTCGGGAGTAGATGGCGATTAAATTGTAATGACATTAATAGAAGAAAAGGTGCTGGAACTCAGTTCCGGTGAGTTCCACCAGAAAAAAAGCCCTGATCAGGGGACTGGAAACAAGGCCCTATGAGGAGAGACTGAATGAACTGGGCCTGTTTAGCCTTCAGAAGAGGAGACTGAAGGGAGATATGATCGCACTCTTCCAGTACTTGAAGGGTTGTCACACAGAGGAGGGCCAGGATCTCTTCTCGATCATCCCAGTTTGCAGGACACGGAATAATGGGCTCAAGTTACAGGAACCCAGATTCCACCTGAACATCAGGAAAAATTTCCTGACTGACAGAGCAATAAGACAATGGAACCAACTACCTAGGGAGGTGGTGGGCTCTCCCACTCTGGAGGCATTCAAGGTGCAGCTGCACAGCCATCTGTCAGGGATGCTTTGACCTGGATTCCTGCACTGAGCAGGGGGTTGGACTCGATGGCCTTGTAGGCCCCTTCCAACTCTACTTTTCTATGATTCTATGATTCTACGCAGGTTGCAGCGGTGAAGAGGAGGAGCAACATCAGGGGGCTCTAGTTAGTGGGCCCCTGCTGGGGTGTGGGCCCTTGGCAGATGCCCAGCCATGCCTCCTGTGAATCACCATGGTGATTCGAACCCGAAGCTTTATTACAGTCAAATCCCACCTCCACACTGTGTCCACCTTCTCCAGCCCCCCCCTGTCAGTGCTTCGAAAATCCACACTCTCTTAATCTCCTCCACTGCCACCAACCCCTTCAGAGTAACTAACTCAGACCACTCATTTTATGTTTTTAAAAGGAAAACAAGTTTATTTATTCACAATTAAGGGTAGGGAAATGGATAATGTTAATAGATTCTAAACGCTGAAAACTCCCCCCCCTCTCTCTACTCTGTCTCCCAGACTTCCTCCAGACTCTCATAGATTAATAGATCATAGAGTTGGAAGGGGCCTACAAGACCATCGAGTCCAACCCCCTGCTCAATGCAGGAAACTAGAGGAGGGCTCTCCCATTCAAGTAATAGCCAGGCCTGACACTGCTTAGATTTCCATGCTCAGACAAGCTGAGTCAGCGTAAGCCACAGGCCTGTATATAATAATAGATTTAATGGTGTTCTGGGGGATGTAGAAATTTCAGAAATTACTGGTATTAACTTGGAGGTCTGTCCAAAACTAGCATTGTTATCAATAACAGAGAAACTTGTTTGTGTCTCAAGATATAAAGGAACTAATTGTAAAGTTGTTAACCGCGGGGAGATTAATGATAGCAAGGAAATGGAAAGCTCAACATGAGTTTTCAATTACTGTGTGGTATAAGGAGGTGTGGGATATTGCCTTAAATGATAAATTAACTTGTAGTGTTTATTTATTTATTATTTTTATGTATCGCCCATCTGGCTAGACATCCAGCCACTCTGAGTGATGTACAGTCCAATAAAATACAAGGGGACACACACACACACACACACACACACAGTATAAAACACAATTAAAACCGGTACAAAACTTAAAAATCCTAACCCACCCCATATTCCCGCCTGAAAAGCCACATTTTTAATGCCCGGCGGAAGCTAATCAAGGAAGGGGCATGGCGGAGGTCACTGGGGAGAGAGTTCCATAAATTGGGGTCTGCCACAGAAAAGGCCCTCCTCCTAGTCCCCACCAGCCTGGTTTCTCTGGCTGATGGGACAGGGAGAAGGCCGTCCGTGGCAGATCTTGTTGAGCAGCCTACTGGATGTTGCTGGAGGCGCTCCTTGAGATAAACTGGACCGGAGCCGTACAGGGTTTTAAAGGTCAATGGCAACACCTTGAATTCGGCTCAGCAAACAACTGGTAGCCAGTGTAACTTTTTGAGCACTGGAGTGATGTGATCATGCCGGCGGCAGCCTTTAACCAGGCGAGCTGCTGCATTCTGTACCAGCTGCAACTCCCAAACCGTCTTCCAGGGTAACCCCACGTAGAGCACATTACAGTAGTCTAGGCGAGAGGAGACCAAGGCATGAACCACTGTATCAAAAAATGTAAAAAAAGGCAATTAAAGAAAAATAACTAAGGATATTTGGAGACTATTCTTAGATTATGTTTTTGTAGAGGGAAAAGGGAGCAATCCATGTCAAGATATGATGTATTTTTGGAATATTGAATAACAATGGATTATTATGATAGAAATTATTTCTTGGTCCCGTGGTGAAGGGTGCACTCTATTAGTTACATGTATGTTTTTAATTTGTTTTATATACATTGTTTGAAATAAAGTTAAATAAAATTTTAAAAAAATTATGGAAGAATCTGGAAACAAATTATGGCAGATATTAAAAGATGGAACAAAATAAATTTGTCATTATTGAGTAGAATAACAGTTATAAAGATGATAGTGGAGCTAAAATTTACATACCTGTTTTATGTACTATCCACTGATATTGCACCAAAAAACTTTGAAATTTGGCAATCGACAATTGACACGTTTAGTTTTAAAAATAAAAGACCTAGGACATCAAAAAAATTAAGATATAGGAGAATAGAGGAAGGTGGGTGAGTATACCCCAATTAAAATTATATTATGAAGCTTATCAACTTAGACATTTAAGGTCTATAATTAATTATCTGCAAGATAAACATTGGGTTCAAATAGAAAACTTTTTATTTCAAGATACAGATCTCATATCATTACCCTTTATTAGAAAGGAAATTAAAAAGGGTATAAAACAACAACGTACAAGTATCACTTCCATATTAAAGGTTTGGAAATATAGAAAGAATCATGTTGTTCGAATGCCTGACTGCCGTCTCCCAAAGCAGTTACTTTACTCCCAACTCAAGGATGGAAAGCGGAATATCGGTGGTCAATATAAGAGGTTTAAAGATGTTCATAAGGCTAATCTAAAAAAATGCAATATAAACATCGAAAACTGGGAAGCTCTGGCCCATGAACGATCTAAATGGAGGTTGGCCTTTCACAAAGGTTCCATGGACTTTGAAGAAGCCCGAGTGCAAGGTGAAAGGGAGAAACGTGCTAAGCGAAAAGCACGTCAAATGAATCCTTTACAGGACCATCTTCTATCTGGTAACCTGTGTCCTCACTGTGGGAAGCTGTGTGGATCTAGAATTGGCCTCCACAGTCACTTACGGACCCATCGCTAGAGTCTACACAATCTTCTTTAGAATTTCCTCCTTTTATCCCGGAAGACAATCTTACTCGGTCACGAGTGATCGCCTGATGATGATGATCTCCCTTAATACCAATTAGTTGACTCCCACATTTCCTCTCCAAAGAGAGAATGATAGCTTTAAAAAAAAGGCTTTAAAAGACAATCAGTTTGATAGGTTAATGCACTATTATACAGATGCAGTCCTATACCTAGGACTCTCTGGAATATGTCACTGAAGAATACAGGCATCACATGGTTATTCTGGTATCAATTATCCACCTTTATTAGAAAACAAAATATTATACAACAAGGTACCAGAAATTTAACAGATTTTGAAAGGGTAGTCACCATAGCAGAAAAAGATGAAGGACAAATAACTAATTTATACAGATTATTACTCAAACAGGATTTAGGATCACAACAAGGGCTCTGAACTTGTTGGGAATTTGACTGGGATGTTAAAATAAATCAAGAATACTGGACAAAAACATGGGGGAAATTTCCCTTCAAAGCCACATCAGCTAAGTGCATAGATATATCACTTAAAATATTACAACAATGGTATTTAACGCCATCCAAAATAGCAAAGATAGACAAATCTTATTCACCACTGTGCTGGAGAGGCTTTGGGGTCCGGGGATCTTATGTTCACATGTGGTGGAACTGTGAATGTATTCAAAGATTCTGGACGGAAATCTTTCAAGAAATATCTTCCATAATGGAAACAACAATAGTAAAAACACCAGAATTGGCATTACTCAATAAATTTGATGGCCAAATCAAACCTTATTAGATAAAAAGCAAATTGACCTTTTTTTTAATAGCAGCATGCATTTTGATAGCCTTTTGCTGCAAGGACGCAAAAGGTTTAAACATAAAGAGATGGTACTATACAGTATGGGAAATAGCACTCTCAGAGAAACTTACCCAGCGTTTGAGAGTGTCAAGAGGGCAAAAGAAAAAAAGATACTTTTGCAATAGAATGACGGTGTTTCATTTTATACACAACTAAAACAACAGCACCAACTCAGGTTCCAACTGCCTTTTATAGCCTATGGATGCAATAATATCAATATCAACAGAAAGAGTAGAATGATGATATCAGTAGACTTTATTAAACACTTTCTCAGGAGATAAAATAATGAGTAAATAACCATGTATGCAATGAATTATAAGTAACTAACATTTATTGTGAACTGATATTGTCTTTCGGGGGGGTTGTTATATTTGAAAATTGAATAAAAAGCAAATTAAAAGAAAATGTTAGGCAGAGACACTCCTGTGTCTGACTCACTGAAGAGGGAAGAATCATTAGAATTCTGTGGAACAGTATAGCTAACAGGCTTGAAGGTTACTCATGGTTCACTGGTTGAAACTTAAATTGGGAATGAACAACAAATTCATTTGTAGGATTCCCCTTCTAATGTAAATGGGATCCAATTTCTTTTGCTGATAAGTGTGAAGTCGAACTTTTCAATTAACACTCGAGGCAGCAGAAATTCAACCAATAAAACATACCACATTTTATTATGTGTTTTCATTCTCATGATCAATACATCAGTTAGACTACTGTAATGCGCTCTACGTGGGGTTACCCTTGAAGACGGTTCGGAAGCTGCAGCTGGTACAGAACGCGGCGGCTCGCCTGGTTAAAGGCAGCCGCCGGCGGGATCACATCACGCCAGTGCTGAAGGATTTGCACTGGCTACCAGTTGCTTGCCGAGCCGAATTCAAGGTGTTGGTTTTGACCTTTAAAACCCTATACGGCTCTGGTCCAGTTTATCTCAAGGAGCGTCTCCAGCAACACCAAGTGGGCCGCTCAACAAGATCTGCCACGGATGGCCTTCTCCTTGTCCCTTCAGCCAGAGCAGCTAGACTGGTGGGGACGAGGAAGAGGGCCTTTTCTGTGGCGGCCCCCGTACTGTGGAACTCTCTCCCGAGTGACCTCCGCCATGCCCCCTCTCTGATGAGCTTCCGTCGCTCATTAAAAACCTGGTTGTTCAGGCGGGAATATGGGGTGGGTTAAGATTTTAAAATTTTTATATTGTTTTAATGTGTTTTATTGTATTTATGTATTTTACTGTCTGTACATCGCCCAGGGTGGCCGGTTGCCGGCCAGATGGGCGATAAATAAATATTAATAATAAATAAATAAATAAATCAGTTACATTCTATGCCAAAAGCTATGGTTTGGGAAGCAATGATCCAGAAAGTCCCGGAGGAAACTGAACAGTAAAAGACTGTATAAGTATCTATTTCCCTGTTGTGGAATCATTTGTATCGCCCCCCAATGCACTATGTTCAACAAATGCACATTAAAAGTATGCATGCACACCGAAATACTTCACTTGACCCTTACTAGAGATGTTTTCATCAGCCAGTAGCTGGCTGGGGCATGCTGGGAGTTGTAGGCCAAAAACATCTGGGGGCCCAAGGTTGGAGAACACTGTCATAGATGATCTAAGAACAAATTGTCTAAGGGCACAATCCTGTGGCCCTCCAACCTTGCATGCGGGGCCATAGGATTTTTTGGAGTCCCAGCTCTGACGTCCTGCAAGCTTGGAGCTGGGACTCCAGACTCCAAGCCCCCGCCCCACCCCCTCACAGCTGGTGCAGAAAGAAGCATGCCAGCGCCAGCTTCCTCCCTGAGGTCGGAAATCAGTCTCGGAAAGGGCTTCCAGTGGAGGAAAAATGGCTTCTGGTTGGGGGAAAATGGCGAGCTGACCTCTTCTCGTGAGTGGAGGAATCAGCCCAGCTTAAAAAATCAGTTAAGAGGCTTCTTAGCTGATAAATCTCCTGGAATTAAAAGGATGATTTAACAGTGATTCCCAGCATGTCTCTATAGGCTCCGCCTGTGAGTGTGCTGCAGTGACGTAAGTTCTTGCAGTTTTCCCCGCGGGGGGGGGGGAGTCCTGGAGTGTGGGAGATAATAACTCACTGACGGCTGTGACTGAAGCTCTTAATTAAGGACGCGAAGTTCATCAACTCCATTTATTAAAAGATTTTATTGCCAATTTGGAACAAAGAGAGATTTTGTCTACAATTAAGTTGAAAACTCCCTACGGGGAAGTAATCCTTTCTTTCCATGATGCTTTTTTGCTAACAGGCTATTACAGTCAACAACGCATAGTCAAAATGGTTACACAAGAATTTTTTTTAAGTTGGCTGATCAATTGTTGAATAGATTTGATGCTGCTGAGAGAAGATGCTGGAGCGCTGGGCCGAAAACAACAGAATGAAATTTAATAGGGATAAATGCCAGGTGCTGCACCTAGGGAAAGGAAACCAAATGCACAGTTACAGAATGGGGGACACTTGGCTCAACAATACCACAAGTGAGAAGGATATTGGAATTGTTGTAGATCACAAACTGAATATGAGCCAGCAATGTGATGTGGCTGCAAAGAAGGCAAATGCTATTTTGGGCTGCATTAATAGAAGTATAGCTTCCAAATCGCGTGAAGTGATAATTCCCCTTTACTCAGCACTGGCTAGGCCTCATCTTGAGTACTGCGTCCAGTTCTGGGTATCACACTTTCAGAAGGACGTAGACAAATTGGAGAGGGTTCAGAGGAGGGCAACAAGGATGATAAAGGGACTGGAAACAAGGCCCTATGAGGAGAGACTGAAAGAACTGGGCATTTTTAGCCTTCAGAAGAGGAGACTGAGGGGAGATATGATAGCACTCTTCCAGTACTTAAAGGGTTGTCACACAGAGGAGGGCCAGGATCTCTTCTCAATCATCCCAGTTTGCAGGACACGGAATAATGGGCTCAAGTTACAGGAACCCAGATTCCACCTAAACATCAGGAAAAATTTCCTGACTGACAGAGCAATAAGACAATGGAACCAACTACCTAGGGAGGTGGTGGGCTCTCCCACTCTGGAGGCATTCAAGGTGCAGCTGGATAGCCATCTGTCATGGATGCCTTGACCTGGATTCCTGCATTGAGCAGGGGGTTGGACTCGATGGCCTTGTAGGCCCCTTCGAACTCTACTTTTCTATGATTCTATGATTACTTCAGAAGCTGGATCATTTAGAGGTGGTTATTGCTCACAAAGTTGAAGATTTCCACAGCTCCACAGGGCGGGCATTTGGAGAGTTGGAGGAGACAGAATGGAACACTGATAAGGCTGGAATGTCAGAGCAGAAAATGGCTGTGCTGAACAGAGGAGCTGAATCAGAGGAGAACGCGACAGAGAGAGATGTGGCTTCGCTGGAACAGAGAGAAGAAGAAAGCAGTTTGAGGCTTGGAGCTTCTTCAGAGTTTGTGTAAACAGCCCTGTTGCCCTGGTTTCCCCTGCCAAAAACATAGCGCGGGGGTCCAGCGTGCCGGAGCATGGTCCCATTGCGTCCCTTCCGCCGTGCCAGAAGTACGCAACGGGACCAGTGCGCCAGTCGGCGGCAGCTCGAGCGGCGCGGAGGATGCTCCGCGCCGCTCGGAAGAACGAGGCGGGGGCCCGCCGCTTCGGAGAATCACGGCGGTGGAGAGGCAAGCCCCCCCACAGGTACGAGAACACTGCTGTGAAATACTGGATCGGGTTTATTGGCAGTGCCTTCCCACTGGGCTGGAAGCTGATGGGAGTGGCTGGGGGCATCTGGGAGAAGTTGCTTATTGGGATTTGTAAGAAAGAAGAAGGTGGTTTTCTTACTTTAAAATTCGAGCAGAAAACTTATGTTTTTGACAGGGGGAAGATAACTGAAAGATAATTGGATGACCTTAACAAGAAGAACGGTTGTTGATTAATGGAACTGACAGAAATGGTTTAATCTACATTAGGGGGGGGGGTTGCTGGGGTGGATAGATATGGTTTAATTTATGTAAGGAGTTTAAAGCAAGAATGGCAAATAACAAGAATTATTATTGAATGTTTGGGGTTGGGTCTTTTTCTTTCTGTTTGCTCTTTTATTTTATTTTTTAAATGCTAGAAGGATTTAAAATAGATGGATTTTATTAAGAAGAATGTTGATTATGGGGATTCATTTATGATCTGTATATAATGATTATTGAAAGTTTGGGGTTGGGCCTTTTTTTGTTCAAAACTGGAGAAGTCTGGGAAGCTGCTGAGAATAGATAACTGACAACCTTTCAGTAACTTGGAGTTCTGTTCTGAGAATAGCTGTGACAAGTCTCCATTAGTTGCACTCACTTGGGATCTGGAATAATAAATCTATGATCCATGGCATCAAGCTGGAAATAAAAGAATACAGGGAGAGATTTTCAACAGTGTCCCCCCTCCTCCTCATTTAAATGAGCAAGTCTGTAACTAGTGGCTTGCACTGCAGCATTCTGGTAGTGCTTACTAACTATAAATGCCTGTCAGACAACCACTCGCAAAGACTTCAGTTTTAATCTTGACTGTGAGATGGACAACATTGTGTGGGTGGCACCAGCGGCAAGTAAAACTTGGGAGGAAAGAAGGAAAACAGAAAATAACTATTTTAAAACCAAATGTGTACAGACAAACGTTGTCAGTTTTGTGTATGTAATTTGAGGGTGTGCTTGTGGTGGCTGAAGGAAGAAAAAGATACACATTCCCTCAAGTGAGCTAGCTGTATTTCCAAGTGTGTCCATAAGAGAACTTGCTGCTGGCATTTTGTCTGTCTTCAGCTTCTGTGCTAGCCTCTCCCCTTAATCTGGAAATTCATAAGCCTGCTTGTGCCATAGGAGTAGCCGGGAGAGTCTGGGGCTTTAGCATTGTCCCTGATTGTGAGGCAAGCTGAAAATTGGTTAGAGTTGAAGCCTTATCATAGGTTTCTCTTAAGGGTTGTTTGTAATGGAAGTGTGGACAAAAGTGCAGGGTGTGATTTGGCAGGGCCTTGTGAGGAACCAGGGTTCTCAAACCAGGGACACTGGTTATATGGCCCAGAGACCTTACTCCCAGGTTGGAAACACATCTGAGTAACAGCTGGATTTTATATTTCCAAAATGGGGGACGTTTTCTCCTTTCTGGTTCTCAGCAACTCTAGGGGCAGCTCCAGTTCTATCGCAGAGCCTAACTTGAATATCTATAGTTCCCTCTTGCCCCATTTCATCCTGGGACTCTCAACATGCAGACACTGCAACTTCACCATCAAATCAGGTGTTTGTTTTTTCTCTCCGGTTCTGCCTCCCACCCCTGCCAAACCAGCTTTTTGTAACATCTTGCCTGATGAAGAGATCAGGAGATCTCGAGAGCTTGCACATTTTTAATGATCATTTGGTTGGCTTAATAAAGGTATTACACTAATACGGATTTTAGTAAGCCCCACTGAACTCAGTGGGACTCACTTCTGAGTAGACATGTATAGGATCGCCCTGCCAAGTGAAGAAAGAAAGCGCGATGGGAATGCAAAAATAGGTGTTCAGCCTTTTTATGGGTTTTTACAAAGGTAGCTTAAGGAAGGGCCATAACTAGGGTACAGTGACAGGTTGCCCAAGATACAGCGCTCTGTGGGCACAGTAGGGGATGAGGAGAGCCCACCCAGTAGCCAGACCATCCAACAACAGAGAGGTATGTGTGTTGTTTCACCGTAACAAGTCACTATTATTTCCATGTTACTGATGTGGAAAGCCCAAGAAAACTGCCTCATGGGGTGGCGGTGGTGGAGGAATGGAGCATTTCAACTCTGCACTGAGCACAGAAGTGTCTAGATATGGCTCTGCCGAAGAGTTCCTACTGAATGTGGATGAAGTACATTCACATTCATGTACTTTGTGACAAGGCCACCCAAAAGTCCAGATTTACTTTTATTCACTCTCATTTGTCTCAATCTCATAGTGCTATTTGCTTAACAGAGTCAGCTTTGAATCATCTGCAGTGTGCAAGGTGCTAAATGGAGGGACTAATAGCAGAAACAGAGAGCCTTTCACTGTGGAGACAGTGGTAGGGCTCCAGACCAGCTCAAGACTGGCCAAAAATCATTACTGTCTGATGGCTGCTTTGTGGCCTGAGCTCCCACCCAGTCCACATTACCAAAACCACCAGCATAATTAATGTTGCTGTAATTGGAAATTTTGGAAGCTTCAGTTAAAGTGGTTCAAGGTCATGGACTTGGATGGATGAGCATGGAAAATGAAAATCCACCCACTTGCTCGCAGGCATAGTTTCTTTAGTTCACTGCTAAGGTTCAGCCACATACGGAAATGCACAAGAAGCTGCCTCTGTTCTTGCAATGTACCAGTGTTCTCCAACCTTGGGTCCCCAGATGTTTTTGGCCTACAACTCCCAGCATGCTATGCTGGCTGGGGCATGCTGGGAGTTGTAGGCCAAAAACATCTGGGGACCCAAGGTTGGAGAACACTGCAATATACTGTCCTTTCTATAGACAAGTATAGAGAGCTTCACCTAAAGACAACCTTGCTGGCCTCTATTGATCATCCCTTTAGCCCAGCCTTCTTCAACCTGGTGCATGCCACATGGGTTGGACTACAACTCCCACCATCCACAGCCAGCCCAGACAATGGGCACACTGACTGTGGATGATGGGAGTTGTGGTGCAACACCTTTGGAGGGTGCCAGGTTGGAGAGGGGTGATCTAGCCTAATATCCTCTTTACAAAAGGCATTTCAGAATGCAGGAAAGGAAATTTGTAATGAGCATGATGTCAAAGCTTGATGAGCATGCCTAGTTTTCAGTTACCTAAAGTGTAGTAGGAACTGAGGACATGATCCAGCTCGATGTGTAATTCTGGGATGCATGTCACCTGTGTGGTGGCTTCTTCCTAGTTAGAGATCTTGGGGAGAGGGCAACCCATGGCAGGGGAGGAGTGTCTCTTGAGTGGGGAGCATGCCTGGTAGGTGGAGACTCACAGATTGCATTCAGGAGGCTTTGTGCAGGCTAGGATGGGGTCAAAGTGGAAGCACTTTCCGCCCTGCAAAGGCCCCTCCTGTGCGGTGATGTGACTCCAGTCAGAACCTGCATGCCTTCCCACCAGAAGTAAATTGTGCCTGACCTAGAGGGCCTCCTATTGCCCTGCCATAGCAGCTGTGCAGGTACTTGTGGTGCAATATGGGAAGGCTCTGTGTATGCACACTACCTGGGGCAGAATTCATGTGCTAGTGGCACAGAGAACCTGATTCCTGGAGCCATTCCTCCATGCACTTTGGCATGGACTGGATGATGCCCATAGTTGAGAGAAGAGAAGATTGAGGGGAGATATAGCGCTCTTCAAGTACTTGAAAGGTTGTCACACACAGGAGGGCCAGGATCTCTTCTTGATCATCCCAGAGTGCAGGACATGGAATAATGGGCTCAAGTTACAGGAAGCCAGATTCCGCCTGGACATCAGGAAAAACTTCCTGACTGTTAGAGCAATACGCCAATGGAACCAATTACCTAGGGAG
The DNA here is from genome assembly GCA_021292165.1 of Shinisaurus crocodilurus. Taxonomy (NCBI): domain Eukaryota; kingdom Metazoa; phylum Chordata; class Lepidosauria; order Squamata; family Shinisauridae; genus Shinisaurus; species Shinisaurus crocodilurus. The sequence continues at coordinate 188,034,999 of CM037879.1, forward strand.
GTAGTGGGCTCTCCCACTCTGGAGGCATTCAAGGTGCAGCTGGACAGCCATCCGTCAGGGATGCTTTAATTTGGAATTCCTGCATTGAGCAGGGGGTTGGACTCGATGGCCTTATAAGCGCCTTCCAACACTACTATTCTATTATTCTATGAATATATATCATTCTATTTAGTAACAATTAGGTTTTGTCTTGTCCTCTGCTGTTGGCCACCACAGTGTTCCATTGAAGTCTGCTGTAAAGCTCACGTGTGATCTGTATGACACGTGATCCTTGTTTCCACTCTTAAAATAGTTGCATCTACATTTTCATTGGGTTATTTGTGAGTCTATTATTTAAAGCTGTAAGCAAATATTCTGTATTTACTTTCCCAAAACAATTCATCATTTCATATATCTTATCCACAGCATTTGTTGGGGTTTGATCTGTTTATATGCTATGAGGTAGGTGATAATCAGTATTGTGCAATCCTATGCCTGTTTAGACAGAAAGAAGTCCTACAAATCCCAGCATTCCCCAGCCAGTATGGTTGGCTAGGGAATGCTGGGAGCTGTAGGACTTCTTTCCTGTCTAAATATACTAAAAGGTGGGCAGGAAAACAAGGACCTATGAATGCTGGATTCTCCCAAAGTGACCATTATATGCTTTGTTTGTTTAAAACATTTATACTCTGCCTCTTCAACCATTTGAGACTGTTTAAAAACATAATTAAAAATCATAAAGACAAAGCATATGCAAGAGCAAAAGATTCCAAAAGCATTAATGAACAATCCTTTGGCCCCTAGAAAGCCATAGGAATTATCGGAGTCCCAATTCCGACATTGGAAGCAGTTCTGACATCAGAGCTAGGACTCCGTGCTTGGAGCGCCCTTTCCCTGCAGCTGGCGCAGAAGGAACCAAAGTCACGGAACTGGTTTAGGGGGCATTCCAGGGGGTTGGGAGGGGAGGAGACTGGCACTGCCAAGATACTACGTGTCCTTGCAGTGCCTCAGCCGCCTTCCTTCCCTTTCTGAAATCGACTGTCTAGCTGTTTTGCAGGGCAAGAGAAGTGCGGAGGCGACCTTTGCCTCCACACTCCTCCCATCCTCCATAGGATGCCCATAATCCTCCGAGTTCAGAGGGTTACAGGAATCCACATAGGATTGCGCCCTAAACAGCATAATCCAGGGTCCTATTAAAAAAGCAAACAAGGAGACAGTCTATAGTCACAGCATAGACTATAATGCTTGCCTAAATAAGTGGAAGCTTAGTTACATGTTGCGCTCACCACATGAAAAGTAACCACACGTTTCTTAACTCTGCTTGTTGAGAATTTTGAAGGCCCACCCAGAGACAGGAAGGAAAAGCTGAAGGTCATCGGCAAACATACATGGAAGAAAGGAGCCACTGGCTGCCTTTCCCTCCATTTTTTATTTCTGTTTATCTCTGATTTACAGCTAATTTTTTTCCTAGGAATTGGGAGGGGAACAAATGGGAAATCAGTACTATGGGGGGAGAGGACTGCTTCTCTGTGTATTTTTACCTATGATACCTTGTTCTTTTTCTCCCTGGCTGCAGGAGAGCCTTCAGAATTCTCAACATGCAGGACTTGGCTACATATGATTATTTTTCATGTGGGTCGTGTAATAAAGTATAGACAAGCTCTTGAGCCTTGCATTTTCTCTTGAAGGTTAACTGCTACCTCAGTAACTCCAAAGCCTTGGGGTCTTAATGGGCCTTTAGTGACTTACTGTTTATTAAATGTTATGTGCTGTGTTGTTTTAAAAAAGAAAAGGAAGTCAATAATGTATTCTGAAAAACATAGGTCAGAGATCAGGATCATTATATCTGCACCAGCCCAAAGAACTAAAATGTAATTCTGTCTCTTTATAACCAGGAGGTTCTAACAGGATCAAGATCTAACAGGATACAATTGCCCTATCAGTTTCTAGGCACAGACCATGGACATAGGCCACAAGTTTTATGTTAGTGCCAACACTCATCTATGCACCATATACTCCGTATTTTTTAATGTCAGACAAGGCCTGCTAGTTAAAATTCATTTTGTCCAAGATTAACAGAACGTACAAATAAATGTTAGTTATATTGCCGAACATCAATTTTCATAAATTTTGTGAAGTTGAATACACCAGTCATCCTTTCATGCCAGAAGCAATGTTTCTGCTATTGTTTGCAGAAACTAAGTAGTGTTAAAAAGAACAGAGAGGGGCATTGCTTTCTAAAAGTGATAATCAAATACCTGAATAAATCAAAGAACTGGTTGAAATTAGCAGTTGACTGAGAGCATGTATCCTGGAATCTGAAGAGGGATGGAAAAGAGATTCTTTAACTCATAATAAGCTTCCTTTTCTGCAGAATAAGTAGTTGAAATAGTTTTCTCTTTTCTATGGCCCATGCTGAATTCCACAACAGACTGGCAATTCTATAGAGGAAGACTGCAGAAAATGCAGAGCATTGGGCATTGCCTAGCACAAGCAGGCATTACTAGGAGTCAGGATATCAACCAAAAGAGTTTATGTTTAAAGGTGGTAGGCATTTTTGATTCGCTCTTTAAAGTTCTGAGAAAGTGAGCGAGAAAGGAGGCACTTAGAGAAATTAGCTAGAGAAAGAAGTACAGTGTTTGAATGCTTAAAATGCTTATTTACTGCTTTTGTAACATGCTTCTTTTAATAATCTCATTATCAAAAGAATTGAAGTACATCATGGATGTGGTAGTCTGGTTACTAGAAATATATTTGTTTACAATAAGTGAACGTGTCACTAGAGAATAGAATACTTTAAGAAGGATGTAGACAAACTGGAGAGGGTTCAGAGGAGGGCAACAAGGATGATAAAGGGACTGGAAACAAGGCCCAATGAGGAGAGACTGAAAGAACTGGGCATGTTTAGCCTTCAGAAGAGGAGACTGAGGGGAGATATGATCGCGCTCTTCCAGTACTTGAAGGGTTGTCACACAGAGGAGGGCCAGGATCTCTTCTCGATCATCCCAGTTTGCAGGACACGGAATAATGGGCTCAAGTTACAGGAACCCAGATTCCACCTAAACATCAGGAAAAAATTCCTGGCTGTTAGAGCAATAAGACAATGGAACCAACTACCTAGGGAGGTGGTGGGCTCTCCCACTCTGGGGGCATTCAAGGTGCAGCTGGACAGCCATCTGTCAGGGATGCTGTGACCTGGATTCCTGCATTGAGCAGGGGATTGGACTCGATGGCCTTGTAGGCCCCTTCCAACTCTACTTTTCTATGATTCTGTAATACAGTTGTTTCTCAGGTGATATCCTTTTCCCCAGCATGAAATCCTGACTAAATTCCTATTCATTGTATTGGTCTACTCTATGTAGGACTAACATTGGATACAACTCAAGGATTACGGTACCTCATTTGAGTCATTTCATTCATGCTCATGTTCTGAAGGGATTGAGGGTCAAAGAGTTCAGAGATTAATCTTGCTACCATTGAAGTGATTTCCATTGACTAAAAATTCCATGATAATGGGTTTATAAATATTATGGATTTATAGACCCAGCTGTATAATTGTATTATTCACTGAGTGCTGAATAGTTAAGACTAGAGAGAGTGTTTGTATTGATTACTGAGAATTACTGTCCTAATATGTTTTGGGCAGTCTAAATGACAAGAGTTGGGACAGAGCTAGAATAATACTATTTCAAGTCCATATCCACAAAAGCTAAAATCTAATTTAAAAGAATCTGAGAGACTAAGTATTCTGTACAAGACATACCATTAAATTCTTCCCTGGACAGCATGATTCCACAGTTTGTGTGAGTTTATGCAGCTATCTAGAACCTCTGAAAGGGTTCTTCAAATGCGTACAGTATGTGCAAATTCACTTTTCAGGAGTGTGCAACATCCAGTTGACATGATTATGTTAAACACCTGTTCAATACAGCAATTATGCCATTGCTATGTTTTGTGGGGGAAAGGCTGTCGCAGATTAGCTATTCATGTGAATGCAATATCTGTCAACAAAGTATAACTTATAAATTTATTTATTTATTCATTTATTTATTCTATTTATACCCCGCCTTTTTTCCTGCAAGGAACCCAAGGCGGCTTACATAATCCTCCTCCTCCTCTCCATGTTATCCTCACAACAACCCTGTGAGGTAGGTTAGGCTGAGAGTCAGTGACTGGCCCAAAGTCAGTCAAAGGGCAAATTCACTCTCAATAATGTTTTGGGCTTTTTCTCCCCACTCCCCAACTAGACATGGTAAGTATCCATGGAAGAAGGGTTATCTGAACAAAGCACAAAAGCTGGAATCCAAAGAATTGTGCAACTAGTTCCATGCATTCAAGGGGTGCAGGTGATTCTCAAGTAGCAGCTCTCCATGTTATATGGTAAACAACTTTTGTAAAAGAGCAACTTTCAAAAGCAGTTTGCAATATGGTACAGGAGTCTGTTGTTCAAGGAAGAAAAAAAGTAGAATAAAAAATTTAAAAATCCCACCGAGCATCCCCAAGCTGCTGGACACACCTAAAGCATCTTTTTGCATGCTGACAAAAAAAGAAGGAAAGGTAATCCTCAAGACAATTGGGTATTAATAAGGAATCACTGAAGTCATATACCAAAATACACATACCATTTTCAACAGAAGCTGATCTTCTTCAAGTGACTACTTCACTATGGTTATTTAGCATATAGCCATCAGGACTAATTAGCCATTGATAGCCTCCTCCACCATGAATTTGTCCAATCCCCCTTTAAAGTCCTCCAAATTGGTGGCCATCACTACATCTTGTGGAAGTGAATTCCATAGTGTAACCATGTACTGGGTGAAGAAGTAGTACTTCCTTTTATCTGTCCTAAATCTCCCACCAATCAGCTTCATGGGATGAGCCCAGGTTCTAGTATTATGAGAAGGGAGAAAAATGTCTCCCTATCCACTTTCTCCACACCATGCATAATTTTGTACACATCTACCATGTCTCCCTTTACTCTCCTTTTTTTCTAAGATAATCCCAGCTGTTGTAACCTTTCCTCATAGGAGAGTTGCTCCAGCCCCTTGATCATTTTAGTTGAAAGTATCTCTTGGTTTTGTTTCTCTAAAGCAGGGCTCTCCAACCTTGGGTCCCCAGATGTTGCTGGACTACAGCTCCCAGAATCCCTTGCCATTAACCATGCTGGCTGGGTATGCTGGGAGCTGTAGGCCAGCAACATCTGGGAAGGTTGGAGAGCCCTGTTCTAAAGTGTTGATGAGTGGGGGAAGGGAGGGAGTGCGGTTGAGTGACTGACAGGTCAACCTTCTAATCCTAAGGCATGTTTTACCTGGGCTCTGATCACTGTTTTTTGGGCAGGGGCAAGGATGTGACCATGAGATGGTTATTCTTCCACTGCTATGAGGCTTGACTATGAAAAAAGACTTACACATCCTTAGCCCTGCACCTATCTTTCTGAAACTTTGCAGGTTTCTTACTTAGGGCCACCTCTATGCTGTATGACATTTTCAGAACAATGGACCACAAGGAACATGGGAATAAACACTTCCTCTTTGGGATACCCTGAAAATGTCAAGGCTACTTTTGCATGAAAACCCCTATACCTACTCATCTGAAATTTGGTGGGCTTGATCACTTCATAATGGGCAACTGTCCCTGCAAGGTTCATCCAATTCTGCCAAGATATAACATTATCTGCAGTCCCTTTTAAAAAATCAAAACATAAAGGTGCGTAGCACAAACCCCCTGTACTATTTTTCTGACATTTGGCAGGCATAATCCCCTCCTAAGGGGCTACTGCGCCTGCAAATATCATCCAGTTCTGACAAAGAGAAAATAAAAGTTATAACAGTGTTTAATTTCCCATGATAATCAATGGGAGGCACAAAGCCTTGGATTTCTGAATCTCGGCTCAGGTTCAGTAGAAATGGATGGCCTCCAAATGGATGCGAGCAGAATTGGGCCATTTCCCAAAGTGCTGAATCAGGGTTTGAGTCAAATCCAGGGGTCAGTACACACTTCTAATTTCACCCCTATATTAAAACTCATATTTCAACTTTTGTTCAACTTTTCTGATTAACTAACAGGCCTGTGGCTTACGCTGGCTCAGCTTGTCTTAGTGTGGAAAGCTAAGCAGGGTCAAGCCTGGTTATTACTTGGATGGGAGACCCCTCCTCTAGTTTCCTGCATTGAGCAGGGGGTTGGACTCGATAGCCTTGTAGGCTCCTTCCAACTATATGATCTATGGAATCTAAACTAAGCACTACTTCACATGACAATTTCCAGCATAGAGATAATCTTTGAGAAGGGGAAAAAGCAAAACATGTTCAGTATTGGATGTGATAAACACACGGGTGATCTGCTTTCCCCTGTACTGGGAAGCATCTGCAAGCATTTCTTGTAGAAAACCAAACCTTGTATATCTTGCTCATATCTTTCCAATTCATCAGCCATTATTGACACATTACTGAGAGTCGTTGATCATGTTGAACATGAATATTAAATTACAGTTGTCAAACTTGCACAATTTCTCACAATTGTTTTCTTTTTATTCTAAATCAAGATATAGATGAATGTTCATTTGAAAGGACCTGCGACCATACCTGTATCAACTATCCTGGAAGTTTTGAATGCCTGTGTCATAAAGGTTACACATTGTATGGAATGACACACTGCGGAGGTTTGGAGAATCTGATTCTTTTTTAATTCCTTTTACATGTAATTCTTTGATAATATAGAATGTTGTTGATGGTATGTGTGCCTGATTTGTACTGCACTTCTTCAAATTAATTTGGAATTGCCCAGCATTGTTTTTAAAGTCTTATTCCTACTGTTTTAATCTTATTCTGTGTATAAAAATCTATTTAGGAACAAGTATGAGTTATTCTCATGAAATTACATACCCCTGTTCACATATACCTTTACTGGTGTGTCTGCCATTGCCTTGGCAATGCTACCTGTACCAGTCCTGATCTAAAGACTTCCTTCCTTGCTTGTATACATATCATGCAAGTGATGTACCTCTCAAGGGGTCAGGAGTCAATTGTATGTTATGTAAACACGCAGGGAAGACAAGGCACATGGTAGGAGCCTTTCATGGACCCAGAGTGGCATGGGAACAGAGACAGCCATACCATTAAATGAATTCCAAGGAGGATGTTTGTCAGCATGCATTATTCCCATTTACTTCAGTGAGATTTAAGCAGCATCACTGTGTGCAGGATTGCAGCCTAAATTAATTGTAAACAATAATATTTTATTCATGTTTATTGTGTTGAATTCTAGAAACAATGGCAGATTTTATTAGCTCAGAGCTCCCTACACTGTTAATTAGTGGTTGTAGGAGTGGGCAGTAATGTCTTACCCCATAGTGGTTTATCCCAGACGTTTGTTGGTTTTAGGGATGGGTTATGCAGCCACTTTCATTAGTGTAAGAGGTCATTTGATTATGCCACAAATATTGCCAAGCCTGGATATATTGTTGTATGGGAGGCTTTTATGAAGGGATCGGTATCTAGCGCTTTGCCTCAGTACTTATATATAATTATATAAGTAATTATATATAATTTAGTACTTTTGCATGTTATAGTATACTCTTATAGTACAACACTACTTCATTTATATATACATTTAGATATTGATGAATGCAGCATCAACAATGGAAGCTGTGACTACGGATGCCTTAACACAATGGGAACTTATGAATGTTTATGTCCGTCTGGAAAGAAGTTGCACTGGAATAAAAAGGATTGTGTTGGTAAGTAACATTTCAGAACAGACACCTTTTTTCACTTTGTGCACTGAAGATAAATAGATTGTTAAATAAATATATTTATTTTATTTATTTATTTCCACATAGGAAAGGTAATTTTTCATGCTAACAGTGGCCTACTGCAGATGTAACGCAACCCAGTCTCCAAACCATGGTTAGAAGGTGGAGATACCCTGCAGGCTTGCACATTTCTTCCCTCTCTTTCCTCTTCCCTCCTCCCTGCCTTGTGCGGTTTTTTCTTCCCTTACATTTTCAGAGCTAACCATGATATATAGCATTACTTCTATACCACATTTTCTCTAAACTTGGTTAGCTCAAACAGCGGTTTTCAAATCCACTTCAAAGCATGGTTGCAAACTGTGATTTTAGACCTAATCATGAGTAGTGAAAACCGTGGTGCACATGATGCTGTACTATGTTTAGCTCCAAAAATGAAAAGGAGAAAGAAATTTGCATGTGGAAGGGGAAGAGGAAGAGGGAAGGAGTCCACAGAGGACTCCTGATCTCTTAACTATGGTTGAGATCAGTCCAGTGTAATTGGCATGCTTAGACTGCTTTAATCGAAAGTTAGCAAACCCAGTCCTAAAAGCCAACACAAGGCTATCTGTTTCTAGGTGTGCTACAGAACTGGAACTATTTAAGGGACTTGAAGTTGTAACTAGTATTTTCAGTTAATTGGAATCCCCCCCCCCCAACTCTAAGGTTTTCAAACCCACTTTCATTTTTTTAAAAAAAACAAAAAGTAATTGCTCTGTGATTTAAAATTCCAAAATAGAACTAGTGATATTTAGGGATGTATGAATCTATATGTTTCACTTTTTAGAATGTAGCATGGTTTTCAAGTGCAGGTTCTTTCTCATTTCTGCTACAGTTAGAAAATGTTATTTTTTAAAGTTTGCACACAAATTTTCATGCATTTTTTCCGCATTTTCCCCTAATATAGGCAAGTATGCCTTTTTGTACACAGTTTAAGGTAGTCCATAACATCTCTGGTATTAGTGAGCATAAATAATATGATTTTTAAAATAGATAATTTTTCAGTCAAATGAAAACTTTACTGTTGTATTCATTTTAAACCATTTATATTGGAAGCATGCTAGGTTAAAAAACCATCTGCATGAAATGTACTTCATAACTGGTTCAAAAGTTTTAAAAAAATGGGTTTATTTTTAACCAGTTCATAGTTAGTGTCAGAACTGCAATCAAATTGCAGCTAAGAAAATGCTGATGGAAGTATTATGAATGTTAAATAGCAGCTCTATATATCCCCTGCCAGTTTGTATTCATTTTACAGTGGATAACTCAGATCTGTGGATACTGGTGACACCTACTGGTTACTTTTCAAAAATGCATATAATATCTTAAAAACATATTGAAAATGGACATTTATTATACTGTCTTGTATCCAAAATAGATTGGCTTCAACGTAATGCTTTACATTTGTGATTGTTTTATGAATTTACCCTTCAGATACATAACATGAAAACATTATTCATTTTTATTTGTGGCAGGGCAGGAATTGGATAGATGACTTTGGGTTGGGGGTTTTTAAAAAACATTTTTGGGGGTGCAATCCTATGCATGTTTAGACAGGAAAAAGTCCTACAATTCCCCCAGCATAGCTGGCTTGGGGAATGCTGGGAGCTGTAGGACTTTTTTCTGCCTAAACATGCATAGGATTGTGCCCTAAATATGTTAATACTAACAAAAACATCTCCCCCCCCTCTATATATATGCCTAACAGTAATATAACCTCATAAATCATTGAATTTAACTCACTATTATTACAATTTTACTATGTATAGTAGATTCTTTAAAAAATGGTACTTCAAAAGATTGCTACACAAGAATGAAAGTGCATAAATACTTGTATGGGGTTTATAAAGAAACTGTAAAATTTCAAGGCAGTATTGTAAATTGTAAAGTGGGGTATATACCGGTAGCTTTTTATTTAAATTGTAACCAATTAGTAGTATAATCAATCAATGTTTGCAGTATTTTTTGGCTAATGGACAAACCCAGTCTATATGATAGAAATCTTCTCATTGGCTTTTACATTTCCAGTACATTGGCCTATAAATATTTTCTGACTCTTTACAATTGGTATAATATACCATTTTCTCATCTTTAAAACATTTCTCCCAAATATTCATATGTAAGAAAAAGGTAAACCCTGATGACCACAAATATTCCAAAACTAGCATTTAAATAGCTCCAATAGGTTAGAAGAGATCTAGATGTAGTCATGCTTAAAGTAGACTCATTGACATCAATGGGACTAGTCAGTCCTAACTTGATTCCGATGAGTCTACTCTAAGCACGCCTAAGTCTAGATCCAACGCAGTATATTTGCAGAGTTTTCTGCAGGCCCACTGGGGACAGTAGGGGTGGATCTGCCCCCCTGCTAGTGGAGAGGCGCCTTCACCCCATCCAAATTCCCCGTAAACAGCCATCCAAGGGCCTTATGCCTGTGGTGTACATGCCTTACCTCTTGCTTTCTTATTGTTCTACGTGGGCTTAAATAAAACCCTTTGCCACTTTATTTATTTATTTATTGCATGTTACCCCGCTCTTCAGCCAGAAAAGGCTCCCAGAGTGGCTTACAAAGATTAATAATAAGACCGTCCCTGCCCTCAGGTTCACAATCTAAAAGACATGACACAAAAGGAAAAGGGATTGGGAGGGAGGAGGAAGAAGGCAAAACTCAGGCACCAGTTCTTAGTTAAAAACTTGTTATTTTGAGTGAGATACTCTGAAATAAGAAATCCAGTTTAGGCAATAATACAATTTTAACTGAAATGCAACTCATAAACAATTAATCTAATTTTGTTCAATGCTCAGTTAATTTTGTAAATTCTTTGAAAAGCAGCTCATAATTATTCTAATATAAACCTTGTGTACCTGCATAAATCTTAGAAATGTATTCACAGGTGATCCCATGAGCTAGATCTTGGATTTCTTATGGATCCAGGGCATGTTCAGACATTATTGTCATCAAGGATTGTCTCTGCCCTCAAAAACAGTCCTCAGACTTGCATGCTTGCTCTGCTGCTCATTCCTTCCCGTTTCATTCCCCACTTGGAGAAGTGAATAATGTAACTGGAAGAACATGACATTGTTTGAATGAGTGATTTCATGCTTCTTCTTCCTCAGAGATGGTGAAATGCCTTCCAAATTCTAAGCCAGCTCCAAAAGCTCAGCTGGTCTGCAGCAAATCGGGAGGAATCGAGAGTTGTTTCTTATCCTGCCCATCCAACACACTTTTTGTCCCAGGTTGGTACCAAACAACACTCTTCTTTTTCCTAGTTAATAAAGAAAGTGAAATTCCTTTTGTTTACTATGGATAATTTCAAGACTTTTTCAAGTCTAAAGCTTGTATAAATTTGCAGTAGGTCTGACTGCAGGCCTTTCTAGATTATTGTTTGTTTGCACAGGAAATTGATCAGCAGTTGGATTATTTCTAGAAATAGTAGCTCATCTTTGGGGGGGGGGGTTTGTCATACTGACTGACTTACATGCCACAAAATTGATTGGGTAAATCTCGGGCCTATCTGACAGAATATCTTAAGTTTCCCAAATCAGCTGTGATGACAAAGTGACAAATAAATAAAACTAATAAATAATTATACAAAAGTGCAGGTGAATGAAATGAAAGATGTTCCATTATCTCATTACATTTTGTGTGTGGGGGGGTGGGTGTTTCCTTTTCTTTTGCTCAGACTCAGAGAATAGTTATTCAGTAAGCTGTGGAGTGCCAGTACAGCAGGGCAAGTCACAACAGAAACGCAACACTACACTTCCTAGCTGTGCAGGTATTACTTTTTATTTTCTGATGATATATATAACTCCCAAACACCCGTGATCTTGGCGTGGTCCTATTATAATTTCTAGGATTTATAACTATATAGGAAGATATACAACTGTTGGCTTGGAGATTCAGTTATTTATTTATTTTATTTTATTTATTATATTTATACCCCGCCTTTTTTTCTGCAAGGAACCCAAGGCGGCTTACATAATCCTCCTCTCCATTTTATCCTCACAACAACCCTGTGAGGTAGGTTAGGCTGAGAGTCAGTGACTGGCCCAAAGTCACCCAGTGTGTTTCATGGCTGAGCGGGGACTAAGCCTCCCGGACTTCCCATCTGGCCCCACAGCATGACCTCCAGTCCCATCCCTCTTCCCCTGTAGTATCAACCTTAGCTACACTTTCCCAGGGGATCTGGGAGAGGAGGAAAGGGCTCTTTATCTCCCTTTCCAGTGTGAAGCCCCTTGTTGCTGTTTGAAGGTGTGAAGGAAGGCTTTGCCTAAGCCTTGGCTCATGTAGAAGTGAGCCATGGAAGTTGGAACCAACATTGTTGGCACCTCTACACATTATCTTCTCAAAATATGGCTCCTGTTAAAAATTACTTGTTGACCAGGGCTATACAGAATACACAGAAGGCTGGGGGGAAATCTCATTGCCCAAATTTCTGGAGAAAGCATAAAGCTGCTGAGTGCTTCATCTCTTCAAAACAGGAACAATAGAATCCGGTAGTGTTCACAAGACCCAAAGGTACTCTGCTGTTGTAATGTGCCCCAGACTGAACTGACTCACAGTGTGCTTAGCCCTATTCAGGCACTGTAAAAAGTGGTGAAAGTCACCCCGTGAGCAGGATCGGGGCTGCACTGAGTAACCCTGCCCACCAATGTCACATTACATCATACCTCTACCCATGAGCATCCACGCATACAGTGTGAATGCCTCCAGACGGGATGGCTTTGCGCATGCAGCTGTATGTGGGGCTTCCACACAATTCAGAACTCTGATTGCGCAGGGCTCTGAATTACGTGGAAGCCTATGCGTGTGCCTACCTACGCGTACACACAGAAGCCTTCCTGCTGCAGGTGTTCACACAGTATGCATGGATACCTGTGGGTGGAACTACAATAGGATGTGAAGTCGGGGGGTGGGGCTGTTCCGTGTGGCACCATTCCTGCTTGCATGGTGAGTTTCACCACTTTTCATAACACCTGAATAGGGTGCAAATGTGTGTGTGTGTGTGTGTGTGTGTGTATGACATTTTTTGTATCTGTAACTGCTGCATACCAATTGTGCAAAACCACAGCCAAGTGCAAGGCTTTGGTTTCCCATTTTCTTTTCATCTTAGCTTTTCAACTTATATCCATTATCAAATTATTAGTTGCTTTTTTGTTTTGTGTATCGGAGCATCTTTTTATATATTCCTGCTTATAGTGTGCCTGTACTTTCATAGGGTGAAATCTGGAAGTGTGCAGTTAAATCCTTAATTCCCACTAAAGCCTACATACCTGTTTCTGGATTGCATCTGTACAATGAGAGATAAGCAGGAAGTGTAGTTGGAGTTAATCATGCTTTTATTTGGTACTCCCTGTGGTAAACCTCAGGAGCAGGGCGGTCACCCAGCTGAAATTTGCACAGTGCCTGCAGACTGCAGTAGAGGAGTGTGCTCGCCACCACTCCTCCTGGGTGGGTGAAAATTCTGCCTATAAATGTTTCAGGGTCATTTTGATCAACGCTTTCTACAAAGCCTTCAGAACCCAGACACTCAATGGACTGCCAAGCTAGTCCTCAAACAGAGGATGCATGAGCTGACCTCTGCTGGCAGGAAGAGTCTTGGCAAGTGCCACAGGCTCCATCCCATTATTATTGGTTTCTTTCATCCTCCTGGAGAAAATGTAACTACAGCTCCTTGTAGTTTCACTGTTACCACAAGTTCTCTTGCTTCTAAATTTTCTGTTCTAACAAAGCCAGACAGAAGCTTTAATTTCCATCTCCATAATACCCACAAAAATCCCTTTATTTGCTAGAGACAGAAGAGCTGTTTCAGATATGGCAATAAGTGGGAGGAACAAGAAGTGCAATTGGCTTGTACTTCTCCTTTCCTGCATTTTTATTTCACATCCAAAGAGAAACATTTTCCTCTCCCTGCAACATGCTTTCTTACTTCCAATTGCCTTCATCTTAGCTTGGGCCAACTTTGTGGCCTGGATGACCTTGATAAAAGCTTAGGAAGCTTATTTCCTTGATTCCTGGTCTTTGAGTTGTTCCTGTATTCCTTCAGAATGTCTGTTTTGATCAACAGAAACCCAGTTTCATGCAGAAGTTTTTATTTAGACTTCTTTGCAATCTTCCATATGGTTATATCTTCTCTTCCTGCTGAAAAAGTAAAGCATTTCTCATCTGTACACAGTTCTCACAATTCCTGCTCCCAGTCCATCCTGGTACTTGCTGTTCTCCTCCTGACCTCATTTCCTCATAAGAATAATTCTTAATATTGAAAAGTAGCGTGTTTACATACAAATCAACAGTATGAAACCTGTAATGACAGTGGAAAAAACAGTGCTATGAAGTGATTAAAGTTACCCTCTCTCTGATTTATACTACAAAAACTCTCCAGTTTTCCTTAAAAGTACAGTACGAATTATAACTTTTAATTTTCTTTCTCTAGACATATTAGTGCTACCCATCAAACAGAAGGCTCGTTTTAAAATCAAGGATGCAAAGTGTCACTTAAGGCCTCGCAGCAAAGAAAAAATTAAAGATGTCGGAAAGCAGCAGGCTGTTATAGGTATGGTGTGGGTGTGTTTTGATAGATCAACCCGACATGTGTTCATATTTGGGGCTGATTTTTCTCTGTTCAGAGACAAAAAGCTAGCAGCATTTTTAAAGCTAGATTCACAGCTCAGTGTGACCCCAATTTTGCATTTGACTAACCTGGAAATTAATTTGCTTTTACATAGTCCTTTCCCTAACATTCAGTAATTACAGTCATGCCTTGGATTGAGAGCATAATTCGTTCCGGGAACGTGCTTGTAATCCAAAACACTCTTATATCAAAACAAAATCCCCCCCAAAAAAAATTGTACAGAGATTTTTAATTTAAGCTGTACTACAGTACTTGTATTGCAAGACGTCGCTTGTATATCAGGTAAAAAAAAATTACCAGTAAATAAATATTTAAAAATTTGCTTGTCTTGCAAAACACTCTCAAACCAAGTTACTTGCAATCCAAGGTATTACTGCATTTTGTTTGTTTGTTTGTTTGTTATGTGGTTTGCGATTTACTAAGGCAATTGCATGTGGGGATTATTTTGTTGGAAGCCCTTTCCAAATGAATGCCCTTTCTCATTGTGGGGGCAGTAATACTGTTTCCTTTTAACTCAGTGCTAGTTGCTACCATATCCAGTAATGTCTGCACATAATGGGCTAGAAACTCACTTGCTGGGGCAGGAGGGGGCAAAGTGCACCCCCCACCAAAGATCCTTGGGGCAACAGGAACCTTGGTGGGGGTGAACTTTGCCCCCCTCCCGCCAATTTTTGGCAAGGAGAGGCTTTTCCTTGCTCCATGAAAATGAATGGAGAAATTGCTCCATTCACTTTCATGGAGATGCGGAGAGAGGGAGAGAGAAAGAAAGAGGGATAGAGGAGCCAGAGAGAGAGAGAGAGGAGGAGGAGCCAGAAAGAGAGACGAACTGGAGTGAGTAGCACACACACACAAAGTGCATATTCATTCACACACAAAGACAGATAAGGGGGCATCTCAATATATTTCTGATTGGCCCCTCATTTCCCTACAGCAGCCAATTTGTGGTGGCATCTGGGGCATTTTTTTCAAAATGCCAGGTGTGCCTATGGGCCCAAAGTGTTTGGAGACCCCTGTGTTAGAGGCAGCATCCCATCGGTGTCCATGACATTAGAAAAAACAAAACATTTGAGGCTATAATTTGTTTGACATTGTTCCTAGTACCTCTTGATGCTCATTCAGCTGAACAAGATGAATGATATAAAACATATGTAAATCAGTTTAACTAGTCAGTATTTTGAATGATGTCACTGAAGGAACAAATTGTACAAAACCCGCTGCCCAACACTGATAATTGGGAGCTCAGTTATTTTTTGTAATCTGCCCTGTTTATGCTGGTTGGGGCTCGTGGATACTGAGCACAATCCTGAGGTAGGGCTGGGCATTCAACACTGCAAAAGCTGCACAGGATGAGAGATAGTGACTGGGTTCAGACAACATGATAACCCACACTCAAGGGTTGAGTATGGGTTAAGTGTGGGTTGTTGTTGAAACATGGGTTCCCGTGTTGTCTGAACCCAGCTGTGCTAACAAGCCATGGCTTATTAACCATGAACAACTCATAAAGAGAACCCATGGTTTGTTCTTGAGTTGTGAATGGTGGGTTGTTCACCATGGTTTGTTATCTCAGCTGGGTTCAGACAACACAATAACCCACTTTTCAACAACAACCCATGGTTCAACAATAACCCACACGCAGCCCATATTCAACCCCTGAGTGTGGGTTATCAACCCGTGTTGTCTGAACCCAGTCAGTCTCTAATCAAATACTGTATTATTCACCTAGACCTTGGACAGCTCCAAAGGGCAGCAGAGAACTTGCTCCAATGAGCTAGAGAGCACAACTGAGACCTTATACCTGTTCCAGGCCACACATATCAGTGAAGAATGCACGGGACTTAAAGGGGACTTGCTCTGGCCTGGAGACTTGCATTCCTGTGATGCTCGTGGAGTGTTTATTGGCACCTCAGGCAAGGAGTTATGAGATGAGAAATGCAGAGTCCTGATCAGTTGGTATGTGGATTTTTCTGAGAGCTCAAGCTGCTCACTAAGATGGTCTGAGTTCAGAATCTGAGTCCAACAGCAGGCATTCATCCACCCAGGAATCCATGTTTTCTTCCTTTTCAAATGGAGATCCTCTGTCCCTTAGTGTGTGCTACCTCCCCAGGATCCACATCTAAGTCATTAGAGCTGGGGACATGACATAATCCAGAGCTAAAATGTGATAAAAGTGGGCTCTATTTTAATAAGATGGCATTGGTGTAAAACGTCCTTATGGACATACATTGAATATGGATAAGCAGAAGTTTCAGATGACCAACGTTTTGATAATCAAGATTCTACTGCAGTTATATTTCTGGTATGAGCATCTCTCTATCCCTCACTCATGTTTCGTAGGGACTATAGAATGGGCCCAGTAGCATGGAGGCCTAGCACTGGTCAAGATGCTACGAGCCCCAGACCCCTCAGGGTTCAAGACATCCATGTTGATAGCTGGAGAATGACATGATCAACTCCTGCTTCCCTTCTCAGCTGATACCCTGGGATCTGTTGATAATCAGCTTTTAAGAGCTCCAATAGCACTGTGAGTCTTGATACGATCGTGTTCTGTTCCGCCACAGGGAGGGCACCGTAGCTCTCGATCAGAGATAGCTCCTCGGGGAGAAAAGTCCTATCAGGGGCATCAGTGACCGTTGTTGAGCGATTCTCAGCTGGGAAAATTTTTAGAGGTGGTCTTAGGTTTAAAAGATCTTGGAATTCCTAAGATAGTTGATTCGAAGAGGAAGCTGATGGTACATTAAGATCAATAAACTCACCAACTGGTACGTACTTCTCTGGATGGAAAATAACCAGGACGTGATTCCCTACTCAATCTGCCAATGGGAAAGGCAGGCGCTAAGTCCACAAGGTGTCTACTACACAGTACACCCTTGTTACATAAAGCCTCTCTACTACGGTATATCTTTGCAGCTATGTCATCAGAGGCAAAGGATACAATGGCTTGGGTTCTTGTGTTATTAGAGGGTAGATATTCCACCCCTTGGATAGAGGCAGGATTGAGCTTTATTCCAAAGTTGGTGACTAAAGTCTTTATGAAATGATTTATGCGTTCCATCTGCGACAGCCAAACATTGGGTTTATAGTAGTTGGAGAATACCAAGTTCTGCTTCTTTAGTTGCAGCATCCAAGGCTTGTTTATCCAGGATGGAGTCACCTTACGGTGAGGCTCAGGCCTCTGATCAGAGATAATAGACATCTGGGTTCCCTTGGTCAATGGCTGTGAGAGTGACCAGGGATCCTGTAGGATGTTAGTAGCTACAGGATTGGGGTAGGCACCGCTGGGCTTGTGTCCCATAACTCCATCCATCCGGGAAAGGGGGACATTACGCACTATATATCTAGGGCTCACCTTCACACACTGGATCGCCTCCTCCAGTTTTTTTGTTAAGGGTTTAAGCTCCAATTTGAGCGATCTCTCAGTTTTCATAAAGAATTTCTTAAATTTTATTTTCTTCCCAGTTTTAAGTTTCGTCTTAGTAAGTTTGCATCTGGAGGTCTTATTACTCTGGGGGATGATGTTTTCAGTTTTGCTGTCCACCAATCTCAGGTCAGGGTTTTCTGTTCCATTTAGTCAGACAGAATTCTTACTTATACACTTAGGTTTAAGCTTTGGTTCAAAGGCAGAAGTTAATAGGAGGGGGCCCTTAGACTGCCATAAGCTCCTTCCCCTTACATTGGCAAGCTCAAAGTTCACCAAAGTGCACAAAAGATCCTTACATTCTGCAAGAAATGCCTTTATTCGAAGCAAGTCGACAGACCAGTAGGAGAAAAGACTCCTAAGAAGCTCATGTTGTTTGTTAAGCAGCTGGTTTCCCGAATACGAGTCAGGGGACACTTCATTGGTGTTAGTTAGAGCCTCATCCTTGGACTTGCTGCGGGAGAGCTCATTAATAGTGCTACTCTTTGGGCTTGGGTTGGGGCTCTCAGGCTGATAGAACAAGCCTCCTGGGCCATGGGGGGTTTTCCCTGCTGAGACTAATTCAGCTGCTAGGCTCCCCTCTCCACCCATGGGAGCTCTCATGTCCTGAGCCTTCATTAGGCAATTCATATCCAAAGACCAATCTAGGACTCCCTCGGTGGCCAGGGTTGGCTCCAGATTAGGTTCAACTTTCTGCTCAGCACATAAAGAGTAAAAGTCAGTAATTTTGGGTTGCTTCTGCACTTTACTGGGACGTTTACTGGAACATTTAACATCCTCAGACACGAGAATCAGACCCAGCTGTCTACTCTATAGTGTTTTCTGGTTAAAACCATTGGGAATCGTGAAAGGGCTTCACCACAGGAGTATTAGGAATATTATTATTAGTATATTATTAATAGTATTAGGATAATGGTAGCAGAGGTACATACATTCAAGGTTAGTTCAAACTCCACAGCTCCACATCTTTAGTTGCCTTGGCATTCCTCCAGGGCCTTGCCGAAAGCCAAACAGAAGATAAAGAAAGTAAAAGCTGTAAGGCTGTTGAAAGAGGCCGACTTGAGAGTAGATAGTTTATTCCTCCTTCTCACTCATAAAAAGGAACTAAATTCAGACTACTGAGCAAACATTTAAAAATACTTTCATTAAAAAGAAGTGAGAGGGGAACAAACAAAACATATTAAGTAAAACAAGGCTTAAATAATTTAAAACAAAATAGTCTTATGGGGGGGAGACAAGCAAACAAACGCTGCTGCTGCCGCTCCTTCCAGCAGCTGTCCAGGTTTTTAAGGCAAAATTATCTCACAGATACTATATGGGGCACCACTGTGGTTCCCAGGCTCTAAATGCCCACTTGAGAGCATTCAATCGCTTTTCCTCAGGGTATTATTTGGCCCATGAACGCTTTAACTGGAGGTTGGCCTTTCACAAAGGTTCTATGGACTTTGAAGAAGCCCGAGTGCAAGGTGAAAGGGAGAAACGTGCTAAGCGAAAAGCACCTCAAAAACGAATCCTTTACAGGACCATCTTCCATCTGGTAACCTGTGTCCTCACTGTGGGAGCTGTGTGGATCTAGAATTGGCCTCCACGGTCACTTACAGACCCATCACTAGAGTCTACACAATTTTTAGAATTTCCTCTTTTTATAATTTTCTTTTTGTAATTTTATCCTGAAAGACAATCTTACTCGGTCATGAGTGATCGCCTACTGCTATTTGGTGTCCCCAGATGTGTATCTGGAGCTGCAATAAAATTAGAAGCTGGACTGCATTCGATAAATTGCCTAGCCTGGACCCAAGTCATTCATTTTTGGCTTCGCTGCAGACTGGCTGTCCCGATAGATTCCCTGGTTTATACAATCTGGTCGGACTCTTTCAATTCTCCCTGGTCAAAGGCCATGATGAACAAAATAATCTCGGTAGGGCTTTCTCAAATATGTTACTATCTAGAGAATTAGCGCTAAATCAATTGTAAAACAGAGGCTGTTGGACATTGATCTACAAGAATTACAGGGAGCTGCCAGGGGCCCCTGCTCTCCTCTATCCTTGAGTCTACCAGCTGTTTTTAGCAAGGAGGGGCTGCCTTATCTTCGATGGCTGATGATCCCTAAATTTAGGAGAGCATTTTCATTAGCTAGATTTAATGCTCTCCCTTCTAAACTGCTGGATGGTATATATAGCAGAACCCCACTATCTGAAAGATGCTGCCCATGTCACGACTCTGAGGTGGAATCTATACAGCACGTTTTATAGTCTTGTAGCTTTTACCACAGGGCCAGGAATGATCTGATTTATCCCATTTTACGGTCTTTTCCTGGGCACCCTATGGAATTTTTAATAACTTTATTACTTAGCAGCTCTGATAAGTTGGTGGTCACTGAACAAGTGGCCAAATTTCTGAACCAGGCTATCTCCACTAGATTATATTTGATTTCCCACTCTCACGTGTCCAATTGACTAGTTGTGCTGTATGTATGTACTATATTGTGTGAGGAATGGTCTATTGACTGCAATAAAGGATTGTTGTTGTTATCCCTCACTCACAAAAGGCAAATGTTGCATGATCTCTTTAATAAACCACCTGCCACACCAATAACAACACAGCTGACACAACTGCAACAATGCTACCTTGCACCTTGATTTCTTTTCCATGTTGCTTCTGTTATGCAAAGGAGGTCAATTCCCTTGTACAGACAACTGCCAGGTAACCTTTGTGAACCTCAAGTGTGACTCCTCGAAGAAAAAACGTCGTGGCCGGAAATCGCCATCCAAAGAAGTATCCCATATCACCGCTGAGTTTGAAATGGAGATGAAATCTGAGGAAGTCTCAGGTTTGTGAAAGTCATCATCTTTTGCTGTTGCTTTTAGCAAGCATCCATGCCTTAGCAAAATAATTACTTCAGTGACAGATTCACGCTCAAAAAATGTTTCACTCACCACATTATTATTATTATTATTTGTTTATTAGCATAATATGCTCATTGTTGTTTTGAGGGCTTGTATATTTCACAAACATCTTGCTCCTTCTGCAGGAACTCTTCAGTGAGGAATAAACTATCCCATTGTGAAGGTGGAGATAAAGTTTTGCCTCCTACTGCAACATTATCCCCCAAATGTAGTTCTCTTCATTTCCCCATGATGAATAGCAACCATTAATTTATATGGGAGAAAGTCAAGTGGTCCTCTGTGGGATATCAGTGAGTTCAGGATTAAACCCTGAGGACTGAAGCATTGCCCACTGGGTGTTCCTATCTGTATAGCCCCATCCTGGGTTCAGTTTCTTGGGACGCACTAGACCAGTGTTCTCCAGCCAGCATAGTTGGCTGGGGCATGCTGGGAGTTGTAGGCAAAAAACATCTGGGGACCCAAGGTTAGAGAACACTGCACTAGACTGACAATGTGTTGGGAATGTTGGAATATTTATACAGTGTCTAAATGTGTAGCTTTGGTGTCTTTTTATGAGTGCTGTTACATTCATAACTTACTGATGCTGGTGTGACATTGTTTGTTTATTAAAACAGTTATTAGAAACTCTTCAGTCTTAGCTCCCAGAGCAGCATACAGCATATATACAGTGGGTTGGATTCAAGATCTGCCTTCCATTGATGTTAAACCTTCATGGAAGGTTTCTCTGCCTTATTTTGGGGGGCATCCCCCCCCCCCGCACCACTGCTCATCCCATTCAGCAGATTCCCCCTGTGTATCATTTTCAGGAGGCTGCAGGAGCTTCTGTGAGGAGGAGGGGGCAGAGAAGTCCATTTCCACCAGCCCAGTCGCATGTGCCTCAATCAATATATATGTTGTTTTTGTTTTGTGGCATTTATTTAGATAGATAAAACAATGACAACTTGCATTGGCAGGAAAATTCCAACATTAAATAAATAAAAAAATAAAACACAAACGCCTAAAGAAATACAGAAGTTTTCACCTTGCGCCGTCTTTATTCAGTTTTTGGTGCAAGGCTAGCCTTTGTTTGAAGGGAGTTCCACAAACAAGGTGCCACAGGTGAGGAGACATAAGAAGTAAAGCCCCTGAGGGAAATCCTAATACCAAGCAGATTCATGCCGGAGCAGACAATAGAGATAATTCCATCTCATCATCTGACTGGAGGGCATGATGATTCATAGACCCTTTCTTATAGATTTCATAGATCATAGAGTTGGAAGGGGCCTACAAGGCCATCGAGTCCAACCCCCTGCTCAATGCAGGAAACTATAGGAGGGGTCTCCCATCCAAGTAATAACTAGGCCTGACCCTGCACACACAGGGCATCCCATAGACTTGGCCAATCATAGTGCAACCCTATGGGCAGGGCTCCACATTGTCAGATATTTCTGTGAGTGGCTCCCCACATGGTGGTTACATATTAAAAGAGGCACAATTGACCAGTAATTCTGGTACATCTCTATATCAGGTGAGATTGGGTAATTCAGTTGTTGCTGATGCAGAAATAAACAGTGGAATGCCCTTATTGGAGGCTGATTAGAACAGTGTTCTCCAACCTTGGGTCCCCAGATGCTTTTGGCCTACAACTCCCAGCATGCCCCAGCCTGGGAGTTGTAGGCCAAAAACATCTGGGGACCCAAGGTTGGAGAACACTGGATTAGAAGAATGCACACCCAGAGCCTCCCAGGAGACTTTAATTATTTCATTAATTTATTTCTCTCAAGTTACACTATGGTGCCTCTGCAAGGAGACTGGGGGCTGGGGCAACAGTGAAAATTCTGTCCTGATTCTGAATTGATTCTAGCTTTCTTATCATTTTCCCACTTAGACACCTGTAACATTGACTGTTTGCGAAAAAGGATGGAGCAGAAACTACAAACAGCAATCAAAACTTTGAGAAAATCTATTAACAAACAGCAATTTTACATTCAGTTTTCTGGGACAGAATATGAAGTGGCTCAGAAAGCAGCTAAAGTTGTCCCTGAAGGACACAGCCCCTGCAGTGCAGGGCAAGTGCAGCAGGATGGAAAGTGTGGTAAGGTCCAAGTAAAATGCTTCACAACATCAGCACAAAGTTGAATAGAGATACTGCCATACTTCTCCATTGTAGTTCAGGTCAACATCACATATAGCTCTTCCAGTGCAACATTAGGATCATTTTGACAACAATACTCAGAGGTATATCCATGCCATAATCTTCCGGCAGCACAGAATGGCATGTTTGGGCACAGAATTCAGCTTTCCAAAAAATCTCTGTTTTCATTTTTTTTTAAAGCCGATTTGTAACCTTTATGGTGAAGGCTACCATACCATGGCTATTTGTGAAGATATGTTTGAGAAGCATGTGAGCAGTGCCTGCTGAAATCTCAAAATCTAGAGGGGTGCCAAGATCAAATTTCCTGTGGTTGGGTGCAGGGCTTCAGTGCCCTGCATAGCTCCTTGCCCTGCTCCTGTGGCTAACAAAACCAGCATAAAGTATGCAAAAAATGGGGAAATGAATTATGTAAAACAAGAAAAAGATGCCCATTATGCTCAGTGTGCATAACTTATACAGCCAACAGAATTTAACCTGGTGTAGTACAGCCTGTGCCCTAAACCAGCACCAAAGGGGTCTGGAAAGGCTTTCCATTTTTGCAGAAAGGAACACATGGAAGCACAATATTTAAATGCATCATCCATATCATGTTTTAAATAAGAAGGATCGGAGCTTGCTTGTAGTGTTAGCAGTGATGCTATGTACTTTACATAATCTAAGGGTTTGGTCCAAATATTCCAAGACCTCATGAACCATTAGAAGAAGGAAGGGAGTGGAAAGTTTGAGAGAGCTCTTTGCCTCACTAGTAATACTATGAAGACAAATTATAATAATAGAATGAGGGTCCTTAATATAGATTCCATTTTTATTTTCCCAGTTACCTGCAGCACTGGCACCTATTATAGTGGAGAACATAATCAGTGCATTCCTTGCTCGCCAGGAACATACCAAGATACAGAAGGTCAACTCTCTTGTGAACCTTGCCCAAGCAATGATGCACAGGGAGTAGCAGGTGCACGGAATGTGTCAGAATGTGGAGGCAAGTGTAATTTGATTCTAAAAGTTGCATTCAGAAGTAAGGTATAGAAGTTAAAAGGAGGGAGAGGAGAAAACCTGTTAGGGTTGTAGGCCAGTGCTGTAGATCAGCGTTCTCTATCAATTTCTTAGAACAGTGTTCTCCAACCTTGGGTCCCCAGATGTTTTTGGCCTACAACTCCCAGCATGCCCCAGCCAGCATGGCTGGCTGGGGCATGCTGGGAGTTGTAGTCCAGCAACGTCTGGGGACCCAAGGTTGGAGAACACTGTCTTAGAAGATCCGGGGACATATTCTAGAGTGCTAAATAATCAGTTCATGCAGAGCACAAGCTAAGGCTGTTGTCTCTCATTATTGCCCTTTGTGAAATGAGTGCGCCCTAGAACACATCTAACACTCTTATGCAGCTGCACGTACTAAAAGGAAGATCAAGAGTGTTGGGCAAGTTGTGTTTCAGGGAAGCTTTTCTGCTGTTTCTGATCTCTTCTTTAAGATGCCCCTGATAAGTTTTCAAGGAATCCGAGGAAGATAGACAACTGATCTAGTTTGAGTGGGAGCACTACATTCCGACAGCTGTGAGTTCTGTATTATTTCTAAATGAAAGCTGTCTCTTCTGTACAGGATGGGGCCATAGGATTATTCAGAACCCCAGCTCTGTCAGAGCTGGGACTCCGAACGCTGATCCCCCACCCCTCCCTGCCTGCAGCTGGCATGGGAAGCACCATGCCGGCTGCCTCCCCGAGATTGGGAATTGACCTCGGAGAGGAGGAAAAGGGGCGTGCCGAGGGGGTGGGGAGGGGAGGAGGCTAGGGCTGACAACTTACGCTGTGTCCAAATGGCACCCCAGCCACTTTCCTTCCCCCTCTGAAGAGCTTCATCTAGACAGCCAAAAGCGGCCATCCAGATGAAGTGCAGGGTGCGAGGCGCGGTGGCAGCAGAGATTGCCACCACCGCACCTCGTGCCCTGCATTGGATGCATGTAAGCCTCTGTGTTCAGAGGCTTACATGCATTGAGGGCAGAGGGCATTGGATCGTGCCCTAAATTACTTTTGGGGAAAAGGAGAACTTTGTAGGGCATTGGATATTTTGCGAGGACTTTCTTATCATGGGCTCCGGAGAAATGATTGGAATTTGTAAGAATTTCAAGGTGGATTCAGGCTGTTATGGGGAAGTTTTTGCAGTAATCCTGTACACATAACAGCTAAACATGTCTTAAAATGATATGGCATGCAAACATAGACCTAGTTCTCGTCTCACTGAGTTGATAACCCCATGCCATGTCTGAGTTTTATCACTTTAGACTTCTCACATGCAAACAAGTTCCCTGCACATAGAAAAAAAACCCTCATGTCCAAAATGGGGTTGAAAAGCTCCAGGTCTTTCCAGAGGCATCTACCATAACTGGGTATATGATGGGACCTAAAGGCCTTTGCAGCTGCTCCTCCTCTCCATGCACGGATGCCAATGACAATGTTATGTGCATGAAGAGGCCTACTGGGGCAGGCTGATCCATAATTAAACTGGGAAACATTAATTTTAATTTTAGGTTTCTGTTTCTAAGATGAAAATGACAGCAAAATGAAAAGTGTGCTGATATTTTTACAACCCATAATTTGTATCTATCTATAAGGCATTTCCTGGGCAAATGACTTTGAACCTGTATTAGCGGCTGCATCTGTTGTCCAGCTTTGATTTAGAGTCCTGCTAACTCTGGACTTCGTTTGTCCTATTCTACTGAATCTAGGCAACAAATTGATCCTAAGAATTGGCAGGCATTTTGGCATTTGTATCCCAGATTCCCTTTCATAAGATCTGTAGATTCAGAGTAAGCATGCACATGGTCAGGCTGAAAACTGCTTACCGGTAACTTTGATTAGATCGTGTCCTGTTTTAGTAGTGGCTGGGTCCGCATATTCCCAGTGCTGATGGCCAAAAAGACTGCTTATTCATTAGATGTAATTTGAGTAAGCAGATAGATTGTTTACTCAGTGAATGTCTTCTGCCAGTCTCTCATCTTGAGAACTACAGAGCACTTCATATATATTGGCTATTCCCTTAATCTTTAAAGGCCACTGCCATTTTATACCAGAGAGGTAACTGGCAAACATTATGTTCATCAATATTTAAGGTAGAAATATTTTTGCATTTCCATAGATAGTTAGACTTAATAACACAATAGAACTTTTCAATTTCTAGGGCAGTGTTCTCCTGGATATTTTTCTACTGATGGTTTTAAACCTTGTAGACTATGCCCACTTGGCACATATCAGTCTGAACCAGGAAGGACCCTTTGTTTTCCATGTGGTGGAGGACTGGTGACAAAATACGAAGGCGCGGTGTCATTTCAGGACTGTGAGACAAAAGGTAAGCTTTAAAGCACAGATACACAGCTGGCTTCAAATAAATTTTATGAGTGCAGCTTACAATAAAATATTTAAAATATCAAAATAACTAATACATTAAGGGTGCAATCCAGTCAAGATGAGCAAGTACCTCTGAACGCGGAGGCTCACGCTCATTCAATGCAGAGCGGGAGGAGCAGCAGAGGTGATCTTCACCTCCCTGCTCCTCCCACTCTGCATATTTGCTAGACGGTTGTTTATGGCCATCGTGACGGCGTCTCAGAGTGGGAGGGAAGGAGGCTGGAGCAGTTTCAGGATAGCTCATGTCCTGATCTCTCCGGTCTCCTCCCCTCCCCATCCCCTAAAACGCCCCTTTCCCCCCTCTCCAAGGTCACTTTCCCAACCTTGGAGAGCAGCTGGTGCTGTTCTTTCTGTCCCTGCTGTGAGGGGGCAGGGGAGGGAGGGTCAGAGCTCTGATTCCCAGCTCTGAGGTTGGAGCGCTGTCTCTGACCTCAGAGCTCGGAATCCAAACTGTTTTGTGGTCCCTCAGACAATGTCTAAGGACTATAGGATCATTCCCTAAATAAACTAAAAGTAGCTACTCTGTTAAAGCAGCACCCAGATAAAACAGATCAATAAAAATGAAACCATTTTAGTGTGTAAGGATTTATAAGAAATGCAGGGCTTCTACTAAAAATGGCACCTCCATGTCAAGTGCTCCTGCACAATAATGTATAGTACAATGTTTCCCAAGTCCTGCTGACGTAATTAGATTCTCTGAGCATTTCCCTACCCACACCACTACCAGCCAATGCTGTGGAATGGGATCAGGGAAACACATGGTGTAATGACACTGGAACTAGGGCCCAAGTAGGAGGAGAGGATGATGGGTACACTTTACTGGGGCTTGGGGACCCGGCCCTGGCTACAGCCATATTAACATGGGGGGGGTTGAGGCTAAATTGTAAATCATGCTTGAGGATACTTATGGAAACTTATTTCCCTGTATCTATGTATTTACCTATTGCCTAGATCTTGTAAGATTTGCTGCAGCCAATCAGAAGCAATATTAGAGTAGCATAAGCAACATTCTGGATAGTGAATTGCTGACACAGGCCCATCTCTAGAACAAAAAGAGTGTGCTTGTGAAGTTTAAACTAGGATTTTTAGTTTGAGAGAACAGAGAGCTTTATTATCAGTCCCAGAGTTCCTTTTGCATAATCAGGAGGGAGGGACAAAGCACAATACTGGATCCCAGGAGTAGTGGGAGTGCTGCTGATAGGATTTGCAGGCCTAGAATGTATGTAAGTAAATGTCTAGTGCACACATGTGCATGCACACTATGCTGCCTTTTCTTGCTATAAATACAAACCAGGCAGCCAGAAACGTAAGTAGGTTAAACAAAGGGAACTAAAATAAGCTAAAGGACACCAATCGATTCTCAGTTTTTTCAAAACCGACAAGCCAATAGACCAGTGTTCTCCAGCCTTGGGTCTCCAGATGTTTTTGGCCTACAACTCCCAGCATGCCCCAGCCAGCATAGGCCAAAACATCTGGGGACCCAAGGTTGGAGAACACCACAATAGACTATCTCAGAAAATATTCTAACTAGGGAAGCAAATGAACAAAAACAAGATGAAAATGGTTTCAGTATATCTTCAGTATAGTGATGAAAAGCTGCCAGATGCATCATGGGACTCCAGTGTAATGCTTTCAAAGGTAGCTAACATCACTATTAGCACCACTGTATTCAGAAGAAGGTTTACAAAAACCTGTAGTGCTAAACTAACAGATAATTCATAATTTTGTAATGAAAAAGACCAGAAAAATAAAGCTTTAAAGTGTATTGCTATATTTATAAAATGTTTGCAGATGTGCTACTCCATTGTAATAAAAAAAAGTGAAAACATCAACAGGATAATCCCTTTATTAGGACCAACTAAAAAGTTACAAAATAGTTAGACTGCTCTGTAGGACTCTTCAGCAGGCTGGATGTTATATATATAACAGTGGGGTCTCGGGGAAGGTTGGCATGGTAGGCAAGCCCCTGTGTGGGCTACATTTCAGAAATGTAGAAAAATGTAATTTTTGAGTTAAAACAGAAACTTTTCTTTCATGATTCATGAGATCGTATGTATGGGATGGAACCAAGGTCTGTGTCTGGGAGGGGGCCTGTGTTACAAGTTTCTACTGGGCCCCTAAAAAGGATACTTGAGCCCTGAGGTAAGTTGTGCTACTCTGGAAGACAGAAACAAAATTCAAAGAGATCTCGACAGGCTGGAGCGCTGGGCCGAAAACAACAGAATGAAATTTAATAGGGATAAATGCCAAGTGCTGCACCTAGGGAGAGGAAACCAAATGCAGAGTTACAGAATGGGGGACACTTGGCTCAACAATACTACAAGTGAGAAGGATCTTGGAATTGTGGTAGATCACAAACTGAATATGAGCCAGCAATGTGATGTGGCTGCAAAGAAGGCAAGTGCTATTTTGGGCCGCATTAATAGAAGTATAGCTTCCAAAACGCGTGAAGTGATAATTCCCCTCTACTCAGCACTGGTTAGGCCTCATCTTGAGTACTGCGTCCAGTTCTTGGCACCACACTTTAAGAAGGACGTAGACAAACTGGAGAGGGTTCAGAGGAGGGCAACAAGGATGATAAAGGGACTGGAAACAAGGTCCTATGAGGAGAGACTGAAAGAACTGGGCATGTTTAGCCTTCAGAAGAGGAGACTGAGGGGAGATATGATCGCACTCTTCCAGTACTTAAAGGGTTGTCACACAGAGGAGGGCCAGGATCTCTTCTCAATCATTCCAGTTTGCAGGACACGGAATAATGGGCTCAAGTTACAGGAACCCAGATTTCACCTAAACATCAGGAAAAATTTCCTGACTGACACAGCAATAAGACAATGGAATCAACTATCTAGGGAGGTGGTGGGCTCTCCCACTCTGGAGGCATTCAAGGTGCAGCTGGACAGCCATCTGTCAGGGATACTTTGACCTGGATTCTTGCATTGAGCAGGGGGTTGGACTCGATGGCCTGGTAGGCCCCTTCCAACTCTATCTTTCTATGATTTTATGATTCTATGATTCTACATGTTATAGGGGGCACTCAAAATGGGGCTCTTACTTTTGGCAGCAGCTGTGTACGTCTTGCATAGGTCCCAGCCTTACATGTCCCATTTTCCCTCCATTCTTTGTGTCTTCATTTGTAATATATTGAAAAAAAAACATACCTTTCTACTATACAGTTCATTGTTCTCCTGGACATTACTACAACTCTACAACCCACAGATGTATCAGATGTCCTGTTGGAACCTACCAGCCTGAATTTGGTCAGAACTACTGCATCACGTGTCCTGGGAATACCAGTACAGATTTTGATGGCTCTACTAATGTTACACACTGTAAAAGTAAGTTATATCCGTATTTTCCTGTGGCCAGCAGAGATGGAACCTGTTCTAGACACTGCAAGTACTTATCACTGACCACACAATCCAAGTTCAGACATGAAGCTTGAACAATGTATATCAGTGCATCTAAAGCAGTGTTCTCCAACCTTGGGTCCCCAGATGTTTTTGGCCTACAACTCCCAGCATGGGAGTTGCAGGCCAAAAACATCTGGGGACCCAAGATTGGAGAACACTGATCTAAAAGCAGGAAGCCATATGCGGTAGCCCCACCCCCAACATTCCTGCATGTACCCACCCTGCCTGCTCAGTTCCTGGCCTTCTCATATTTAGGGGAAGATCTGAGGGAAGCATGCAGTTGGGAATTCTGCTAAAGTGAGAGGCATGGGGCTGTGCATGCCAGCCCCAAATGTCCGATTCCCACCCACTCAGTCCCCAACCTTCTGTGTATTTATATTAATAATGATTTAGCTGCATAAATACTTTCCATGTATTTATGCAGGAGGTTGGTGAACCTCACCTGGGTGGAGGCCTTTTCTTAATACTCAGAGAATTAGAACTTATCAAAAACTTTCTCTTGGAATCATATGCCCTGCTTACAACCCTTACGGACTTTACCAAATCACAGGAGAGTGGCCAGGGACAAAGAGGCTGTATTTCCAGCACTGGCCAAGAAGTGCCACAATCCACAACTATGTCCACTGGGCCTTTGAGTATTGCCCCAATTGTCCTCCCTAAAGATGAGAAAATAGCGGTTTCAATTAAGACAAAAATTGGGAAGAAAAAGAAAAATTCTAAGAGCAAAAATCCTAAGGGCTCTAGGAATTGCAAAAAATTGATAGCGCAAGAGAAAAATCCCTGAGGCTTCCAGAAAAGGAACTTCTTAAGGTTGTTTAATTTGTTAGAGCAGTCTGTCAAGGGTGAGGCTCCTAAGGCTCGCAACAGAGTACAGGAGGCCAGCACGAATGAGGGTTCTGTGCCTAGGCGATAAGGCCAACTCGGACGAGGCAAACCTCACAGACCAAGCTGCAAAGGATGATGCTGTGAAGGCTGAGAAATTGGCTCAACTGGGTCAGGTAAAAGAGAGCAGAGAGGCATCACACTTAATACTATGCTATATGCCTGCCTCTTCTATCCATGCAAAGGAGGACTTTCAAGTGGACTCAAAATACTCACTAAAAAGCTCCCCAAAGGTTATATTTTCATGCCAGCCCTCTGTTTACAACCCTGGTCAAATACGTCTTCTTCTGCCTTGGAAGAGTAATTTTATCACATAGCCAAACAAATTTTGCTGTGTGCTGATGTAACTGAAGGCAAACTAAGTTAATTCAGAGTGAGGGCTCAGCAGCAGCAGCAGCAGCACCAATGTACAGGGGAGGGAAACACGGGGGGGGGGGGGAGGGTAACTAACTATGAAGCAGATTTTACTTAGATCCACATCATGAAAGGGAGGCACTAGTTGATTAAACACTGCAGTCCTATATCTCTGTGTGTATATCTGTGGAGAAAAAGTGTCAGAGTTTCCTTGAGCACACACACACACACACACACACCTCTTCACGTGTAAACAAGTATAATCCCAGCTGGGGTCTTAAAAAGTCATGCAAATGTACATAGGTTATCTGATGGGGCCCAATGCTTCAGAGTCTGCCAAGCCCTTTGGCATGCAAATGTAGTCCAAGCCCTGTAGTCATGAGCCACCACCACCCCCTGCTGGCCAGGTGAAGTTCGTCCTGATTGGCTAAAGACACTGGGCTACTAAAAGGAGGGGGGAGGGGAAGAGTCTATACTGCCTGCCGTGGCATTTCAGTTCTGCATGTGAAGAAGCACGGGGTAGGGCTTTGGCTGAGGCAAGCCCTGGAGAGGACCAACCAACCCCCAGGTAACGAGTGAGGCCTGGGTAGTGATATAGTGAAAGAACTAGCTTTGTTGTTTTATAGCTCTACTGTGTATTACCAAAGTGTCTCCCCACCTTGTCTCCTTCCCTCATTTCCCACCTTTTGTTGTAATCTGTTTACCTGAATAAACTTTCCTGGTTTTATCCCACACGGCGTGTGTGGTTCCTCTGTAGTTCAGCGCTAAATCCAGAATACAGACAGGGGCAAGGCCCTGAGAGACTCGGGTCAAGACTGCAGAGCTAAGGCTGGCAGTCTTGCACCTTTGATCTCTGGTCTTGAGTAAAAGACCGGTTGGCAGAGCCCTTCTTCACAACAATATCATATTTACAGATATAGTTATCTGTATCAAGGTAGGGAGGTAGGGGCTTACAGAAGGTGGCACAAGCAGATTTGTACTTAGATCCAGATCACAAAATGGAGGCACTCAGAGACATTATTGTTCACAGTATTTTCTGAAACACTCTTTCATGTGGAAAATGATTCACAGTCTCTATCCTTTTCATTCTCAGAGCAACCCAGAGAGGTAGGTAATGAAAATTTGCTTTTCACAAATAGGGAACTAAAAAATGAGTAAGACAGCCACTGAGTCCATAGCTCATTCTCTTATCATTTTCTTTCATAGATGAACAGTGTGGTGGGGAACTCGGAGACTACACAGGCTACATTGAGTCTCCCAACTATCCTGGAGATTACCCAGCCAATGTTGAATGCATTTGGAATATAAGCCCACCCCCAAAGAGGCGAATTCTTATAGTGGTCCCCGAAATATTCCTTCCCATTGAAGATGAATGTGGTGATGTTTTAGTAATGAGAAAAAGTGGTAAGCTGCTCTACTTTCCAAGAAAAGCGATGAAAAAAATCTACAGAAAATGTTAATCCATAACCCAGAGAAGTGGGCTGAACCCATTTCAGTGCCACTGGAAGTGGACACAGAGGACCACTAAACTACATAGTGGCCCCTTAAATGCTTACCACATGGTAGCTCTATCTGCATACAGACCTGCTTCTAATATTTGCTGTTGTAAATTCAGTAAGTGATGCAGACAGGAGACTGGAGTGTGCAATAAAGACATTTATTAAAGTAGTGCAATTCTTACAATGATGTCTAAAATGACTGCGGTTCTAGGATTCTATTCAGACTGAGTGTTCCACACCCCAAACAATCTCAAATGGAACCCAAACAAGCAGACAGAGCTGTCTATTCCTGAGCAGAGGAAGTTGCATGGACATTGGTTCAAGATAATGTAAGCCGCCTTGGGTTCCTTGCAGGAAAAAAGGCGGGGTATAAATATAATAAATAAATAAAAATAATGCGTGTACTAGGTGCCTGGACATCTGCTGCTGATGGAGGCTGCTCTGTGTGTGGTTGGGGACCATCTGTATCAATTTGTCTTAAGTGGGCCAGTGGAGTTGGCTTATCCATATAGTTCTCATCCTTTATCAGCTTCAGGGTGGCAGGGCATGGCTTAGTGGCCTAATCTCTAATTGAGGAAGAGTCATAGAGTTCATGCTTTACATGTAGAAGGTCATAGGTTCAGTCCCCAGTGTGTGCAGAAAAAATTCTCAGGGAGGAGGGCTGGGAGGACCTCTGAGATCGTGGAGAGTTGCTGTCAGAGTACATAGGTCCGGGTTCAGCAACCAGTACTGGGATATTAAGGGTTGGGATACCTGCTGTCTGGCACTTCTTGATAATGAGAAAATGTTACAAAAATCTGTTCTTTGTTCATTTTTATTTTGCAGCTTCACCCACATCAATTACTACCTATGAAACTTGCCAGACCTATGAGAGACCTATAGCATTCACCTCCAGATCGCGAAAGTTGTGGATTCAGTTCAAATCAAATGAAGGAAACAGTGGCAAAGGATTCCAAGTACCCTACGTAACATATGATGGTAATGATGTCTGTGCCATTTTTCATCTCTCTAATATACATGCATGCACAAAGATCTCTGAAGGAAAGGCATTTAAAAGAGAAAAATATAATGCCCGTTGAGATTTCCCCATTGTTTTAAAGTGCTGATGGCCAAACTTTAATCCCTCCCCCTCTCTGTTCATCCAGTAAACAGTTGATTGATTTGATTGAACTAATGGGGCTTACTTCTGAGTAGACATATAAAGGACTGTGCTGTATGTGCTTTTAAGAATAGAAGTATGATGACTCATATATTTTTAATAATAACATCATTCATTTTAATAATAAATGAATACAATATAATATATTACCTCAAATTACAAAGAAGTGTGCCATTTTTTGTTACAGAACACTTTCACTGGATAAGTCTCCATGGCCAGTTTTGCACATAATGCTAAACCATAGTGTAGCACAATGGGAATTCGTCTTGGGCCTGCACACTCCTCCCTCTCCTCTCCTCCTGTGGCATGGCTGTGCAGAGACTGGAAACATCTACTTCTTCTTCATGGTCTCTGTGCATCAAACGTATGGGCTCTGCACCTGCACTAAGGCCTCTTTTGGGAAACTTCTAAAGCTGAGGCATTTTAGGCGGGAACCCTTCCCCCACCATTGTACTGTGCATGCTCCTGGTGGGTTCCCGCCTATTCCCTCAGTTCCTCTTTGACTGCCATTGTCCCTGGGTGTCTTTCAGAGCTTCTCCTCATGGTTAGCTGAGGAAAAAACTTGCATTTTATTCACCTTTCTCTCTCACTACAGTTATCTTATACCATGGAGATATTCCGAGGCTATGCCTCTCAAGGTGGCCTTTAGAAAATGCAGTTACAGAATGGGGGACACTTGGCTCAACAATACTACAAGTGAGAAGGATCTTGGAATTGTGGTAGATCACAAACTGAATATGAGCCAGCAATGTGATGTGGCTGCAAAGAAGGAAAATACTATTTTGGGCTGCATTAATAGAAGTATAGCTTCCAAAACGCGTGAAGTGATGATTCCCCTCTACTCAGCACTGGTTAGGCCTCATCTTGAGCACTGCGTCCAGTTCTGGGCACCACACTTTAAGAAGGACGTAGACAAACTGGAGAGGGTTCAGAGGAGGGCAACAAGGATGATAAAGGGACTGGAAACAAGGCCCTATGAGGAGAGACTGAAAGAACTGGGCATGTTTAGCCTTCAGAAGAGGAGACTGAGGGGAGATATGATTGCACTCTTCCAGTACTTAAAGGGTTGTCACACAGAGGAGGGCCAGGATCTCTTCTCAATCATCCCAGTTTGCAGGACACGGAATAATGGGCTCAAGTTACAGGAACCCAGATTCCACCTAAACATCAGGAAAAATTTCCTGACTGACAGAGCAATAAGACAATGGAACCAACTACCTAGGGAGGTGGTGGGCTCTCCCAATCTGGAGGCATTCAAGGTGCAGCTGGACAGTCATCTGTCAGGAATGCTTTGACCTGTATTCCTGCATTGAGCAGGGGGTTGGACTCGATGGCCTTGTAGGCCCCTTCCAACTCTACTTTTCTATGATTCTATGATTCTATGTGTCCATTGTGGCACAAAACTCCTGCCAACGGATGGCCACTCGGTCTGCTTGTTCTGCTTACGTGAGGGGCAGGCAGTGTCCCCACTGCCAAGCATTTACAAAGCAGGCAAGGAGGCAGAGGGTGGTCCGCTTGAAAGTGAAGATGTGGAACAAGGCTTTGGAGGTGGTTGACGTCTCCAACCTTCCAGCAACTGCATCGGCTTCTACTGCCTACTCGTCTCCTAAGCACCCTTGGATTCTACATGAACTGGAAGAAGTCTATCCTACAGCCATTGAGATTGATCCAGTTCATCGGTGCCATCCTCAATTCAAGACGAGCTCGAGCATTCCTCCCTCAGAACCACAGTATACTTACCCTAGCTACGAAGCTGTACCATCCTCACCGGACAACAGCCTACACAATTCAACATCTCCTAGGTTTCATGGCGTTGACAGTCACAGTGGTCGCCTTTGCCAGACTCTGGATGTGACCCCTGCAGACTTGGTTCCTCAAGGCCTTCGATACTGAGAGGGACACGCACTTCACTTATCTGACGCTTCCAGCTCAGGTAAAAGACTCTCTACTCTGGTGGATGGACAAAACTCACCTCTCAAAGGGCCTTCCTTTTGTGCCTAAAGCACCGACAAGGACTCTGACAACTGACGCCTCCTTGATGGGTTGGGAGAACCATTGTGAGGAGAGCATGGTTCAAGGTCAGTGGTCCGGCTCAGAAGAACTCATATAAATTTCCTCGAGCTGCTGGCAGTCTGGAAGTCACTACAAGCCCTCAAAGTTTGCAGCAGGGCAGGGATGGACGCAGCCGCAGCCTCGATGGGGTGTGCCTTCCTACATCACTGGTTGGGGAAACTGTTCTACCTCTTTCTGCCCATCCCACTGCTCACGAAGGTCATCGCAAAGATACACTCTGACTGCACAAACTGCATCATCATCACCCCTTGGTGGCCAAGACAAGCGTGGTTCACATCACTCCTTCACCTGAGCAATGGGGAGCATGTATGTCTACCGACCTTTCCATCCCTTCTCACTCAGGATTGGGGTCGTCTTCAACACCTGGACTTCAACACCTTTCAGTGTGGAGAGTCAAGCAATGACTCAAGCACCACAACTTCCACACCGGACATACAGGCAATCCTGGACACTGCTAGGAAGCCATCCACAAGAAGATCTTATGTGGCAAAATGGGCAACTTTCTCCACCTACTGCCATGCTGCCGATGCCTACCCCTCGTTTTGCTTGATCCCGGTGATCTTACAGTACCTGCATTCGCTGTCAACCAGAGGTCTAAAACTGTCTTCCATAAAGGTCTACCTGGCAGCCATTTCCGCATACTGCCCTTCCATTGATGGCAGGTCTGTTTTCTCTCACCAACTCGTTCAGCAGTTTTTGAAGGGTCTTCATAATCTCTTTCCTCCGATCCGGTCCATAGTCCCCTCTTGGAGCCTGTCGGTAATTCTTAAAGCACTTCACTCCGTTCGAGCCTCTCACTACCGCAGACATTTGCCTCCTGACATGGAAGGCGGCTTTCCTCATGGCCATCACATCGGCTAGGCACTCGAGTAAACTCTGTGCCCTAGGCGTCAACGCCCCTTATCTTCCATCGAGATAAGGTGGTGCTTCACCCAAACATTGCCTTCCTGCCCAAAGTGGTGTCAGAGCTCCACTTGAACCAGGACATTGCTCTTCCGGCTTTCTTTCCATCACCATCGACACCAATAAAGAGGACACTACACACACTCAATGTCAGGAGAGCGCTTGCCTTCTACAAGGCTAGGACAGGATCTCTTCCTTTGCTATGGACGACAAAAGGGTTCCCGCCTAAAACACCTCAGCTTTAGAAGTTTCCTGAAAGAAGCCTCAGCACAGGCACAGAGCCCATAAGTATAACTGCACAGATGACCACTCGAAGAACCACAGTTACAGGTAAGCAACCTGTTCTTCTGCTATTAAACAAACTAGAGTTCCCTGAGTTCAAATGGAATGAGAAACTCTGGTTAGTTTAAAAGCAGAAATGAAAGCTTCCCATCTCCTTGTGGCTGTGCTAGAGGAGGAGGGAGGAGCAGACAAATCTGAGGCTCATTCCTATAGTGCGAAACCACAATTTAAGAGTTATGTGCAAAAATGACCATTGACTTTAATAATACCTTGTGCTGACATGTTTCCACCACCACCACCCCCGATCTCTTAATCATGGTTAAAAATCAAGAGTTCCCTCCACAAGAGATCCCTCCCTTTCCTTCCCTTTTCAGTGTTAACCATGGTGTAATGGTACACCTGCATCTATGCTAAAGCTAAACATAGTTAACAATATTAAGGGTGGCCAGGTGACCGGCCAGATGGGCAATTAACAAATGTAATAAATAAATAAAATAAAATGGTTTGTAAGCAGGGTTTGAAGGGTGTGTGTCTAACGTGGTAACCTTGAAGTAAAAAGAAAAAATAGAGGGCTCAGTGTTCTCCAACCTTGGGTCCCCAGATGTTTTTGGCCTACAACTCCCAGCATGCCCAGCTATGCTGGCTGGGGAATGCTGGGAATGCTGGCCAAAAACATCTGGGGACCCAAGGTTGGAGAACACTGAATTAGAAGAAGGCAGGATTGAGTTCACAATATGAATGTAATCTGACTAGGCTGCAGTATTGTGTGTGATCCTGAATAAAAAGAAGGGCTTTTGGTGAGGTGGCAGTGAAATGTTGCCTACTTGGTGGTCTTGTTGTTTGCTTTTCAGAGGATTATCAACAGTTAATAGAAGATATTGTTCGAGACGGACGCTTATACGCATCAGAAAATCATCAAGAAATTCTAAAAGTTAGTAAACTTTCCTTTAACTCAATAATGCTTAAGCTGCTATTTTACATCCATTGTTTAGATCTAGTGGCTTCGAATCTTCATGAATGATTATAGTGCCCCTAAAAATCAGAATGTTGAAACCAGACGCTCCTTCCTAATGGGAAGAACACAATGGCAATGTGCCCAGCAGAAGGCTGGCAGGGGGACTTAATAGAATCCCTATGCAGAAA
Organism: Shinisaurus crocodilurus; assembly: GCA_021292165.1. Lineage (NCBI taxonomy): Eukaryota > Metazoa > Chordata > Lepidosauria > Squamata > Shinisauridae > Shinisaurus > Shinisaurus crocodilurus. Next base: position 188,072,952 of record CM037879.1, read on the forward strand.
TATATACCGGTATGCCTTGTTCTCTCTACATACACATATTTATTGTCTTCCACAGGACAAGAAACTGATTAAAGCCCTTTTCGATGTATTGGCACATCCACAAAACTATTTCAAGTATACAGCACAAGAATCAAAGGAGATGTTCCCAAGATCATTTATAAAGTTACTGCGATCAAAAGTTTCCAGATTTCTACGACCATACAAATAACTTCCTAGTGCGTTTCAATTTTTTTTGTTCTTTTGTGTTCCTGTCAAATATCGTATTGTCTTTGACAGTAGAAACATTCCTGCTAATTTGAAGACTCCTTGGCAGTCTTTATCTTAAATTGTATATTGAAGAATAACTATAATGTTTTATAATCTCCAATATTTTGAATGGGATTTTTTTTTTTACTTCAAAGAAGAATAATTTTGGATTCCAGAGTGCATCCAATTGAAGATCCAAATTTATGTCTGCACTAGTTTCTCTTCAGTTTCCACTGAAAAGCTTTTGTTTTAGAAAATGTATTTCTAAACCCTTTTTAGAGGGGAAAAAAGTTTTCTTCTAAGCAAAGAAGAAACCTGGTCAACCTGGTCAAAGAAACTACCTGCAAAGAAGAGTTATGATAGAAAGGAGTATGTAGTATAAATAATACTTGGATTTTGAATTGCACTTGAACTTTATATGTGATATTTTATGGGGGAAATCTAAATTTCATTGTTTCCCATTGGTGGTTTTGTGGAGACTTCGTTCTAGGTATAAACCAAAAAAAGAAGAATGATGAGGATAAAAAATCAAGTATTTTTTGGCCCTGTTATAACATTCTCAAAAGTCTACCAGTGTCTAATGCTGCCGGTGGAATGATGGAATTATTGACACAGTTTGGTTTCTCGTTTAATTTTTACAGTAAGATGGAAGAGATTCAAGGAAAAATTAACAGCCAGTTTTCTTGCCCTTGATGGAACATCTAAATATAAATATATGCATCTCTTTATGGGTACATCAGTATTATTATTTATAGGTTATGTAGATACCATTCAAATGATAATCTCTTTTCCCGCAATCCAGAGCCCTGTTTGTACATGGTGGGGCAGGTGGCGGATGTTCTTGGTAGCTGTCAGAAATAGAACTCTCCAAGTGTGCAGGTAGCTTTCCTCTTCCCTATTCAGTAGTGTTCCATTTGCAGGATCTGGGCTACATTACTGGATTGTTGCTGTGCTGTTTATCCACATCAGTTTATACAATTATAATTCAAGTGTTTTAAGAATTTGTAATTTTTGTTTATCCCAAACTTGAAGTAAATTGAAATTCTATGGTAAGTAATTGATCTTCATCAGACCCAATGTAGTCAGGGCACAAAATGTTGTTTTTGGTGAACCTAGAAAATAGGTACAAGTAATTATTTTGTTGTTTCTATATATTTTTGATGGACTGAGTATGATTCCATTGGTTGCTAGCTCATAATCTTTGGTCAATTTAATCTGATTCAGTATGGCTGGCCTTCTGTGTTACTTTGGGCAGTAAGTAACACAGTAATGGGGCACTGTGCCCCCACCAATTCTGTTGTGCCCCCACCGATTCCATTCCACAAGTGAGACCCACCACTTGCACAATGGAGATTTAGTGCTTCCGGGAGCAATCAGAAATGAGCAGAAATGCTCGTTTCTGGAATGGGGCAGTAGGGCGTGTAATTTAGAGGGTTAAAAATTATTTTTCACAAATTTGTGAAATAGGGGGTCTAAAATATGTCTTTTGATGTCAGGAATTCAAATCTGCTATTATTATTTTGATTGGACAACATTTAGCTCAGTAAATCAGCACTTGAACAAAACACATATTCACTGCTCTCAGAAAACAGTGTATAATGCTAAGAAGCATTTATTTTCATAGATTCATAGATTTCTGTTGTATAAAACATACAGTTGCCATAAAACATATATTTCTAAACAAAGAACAACAAAATGTAATAACACCCTCTAAAAATTATGCATTAAGTTTCATTAAGTCTTGTTTTGATTCATTCTTAGACATCAACCGCCAACTTGCTTCTTGACCTCTTATTGATCTCACGTTTCTCGGCTGTATATACTTTGCCTGCTGCCTGCATCTGTGACTTGTTTGACAATTCTTTCTACAGACTGAGTATGACAGGGCCACTTTGGAACTTGCATAGGTTCATTAATGAACTTCTTGACTTCTGATATCTACAGTTTGCATGTCAAAGGAGGTTCATATACATTTTCAGACCAGTCTATGAGTTCTAACAGGGAAGTAGCAACAGGATTAATAGGAGGAGTCTTTCTGGGACATCCAGAAAGATCACCCAGGAAATCATCATTTCCACTCCTTAAGTCAACAATCTTCTGCACACCATCTTTTCTCTCACTACTGTCACTGGAGCACAAGAGTGTCTGAATGATCATTTCGCTGAATGCATACCATGCTGAATGCTGGATTGTAGGCAAAACAGCATCCACTACAGCTTTCTTTTGGAGTCTGAGGAGCTGGAGCTGGAACAACACATGGTGTGGGCCTTCCACCCAAGAGTGTTTTACTTTGATCTGGAACCAGCAGGGAAAGTACACACCAACAATGTACTCTACTACCAGTCTTATGTTCTGGAGGGTTTTCCCCTTAAAACCATGTTTTGATACCCATATACAGCAAATCCTGTTTGCAGTCGTTAACCATCTCAAGTGACACACTGGACCAATTTCAAGAAGGGCTAGATCTATAGGGAGTTCTCCTATCCTTATGGCCTGTGTAATTCTGTACCCATATGCTTGATCTGTTGACAAATTGTTTAGTACACTGTGACTAAGAGAAATGAGAGGCTCTCCAATTGAGACTTTAGTGAATGAAGGATCAATTTCCAGTTCTGTGGCATTGTCTAGCATCTTCCTAATAACACCAGTCCATTTGTTGTTTGATAAGGTCTTCCCATCTAGTGTCATGATCAAGTGTCGCAGGGGCAGCTCATTCGTATGAAGAGCACAGACTAACCAGATGAGCTTGCGGCAAAGTTTAAGCTCAACGAAGTGCATGATACCACCAGTCCAACCAGTGTTTACCTTTGTGGAATCACCCCCAATGGCATGCAAAGTTTTATCAATGCTCTTCTTCCTCATGAAATCCACTAAATTATCAGCAGTAACTTCAGCAGGTTTTTTTCTGTTTGAATCTTTCTCTGGAGTGAAGTGGTACAGATACCTTCCACCTGGCTCGCTGCATACAAAATAATGCTCTTCTTTCATGATGCTGGGGAAACACCAATCGGAATTATCAGCCTTCAGCATAACTTTAGTCTTGACGGCCATCAAAGAAGATGCAGTCAATTGTACTCTTCAGTTCATCAAATTCTTGATCTAGCGATTTCATAAGTGTTTCTTGGGCCCTCTTGACTTTATTGTGATCCACTACAAATGTCTTGTCATGTTCAGTAACTAAGCCAAGCCAATATCAATAAAAGCCGCAGTGGTAATGGCAGCTGTGGCATGCAGGCCAACACCATACCTGATGCTCTGCATAGCAACATTGTGTATTTCCAATGTGTTGTGCTGTTTATTTTTATTTGAAGTAGAAGATGTACTTGGCAATTCTAATGAAATTCCATAACTTTCATCCTTTCCATCTTCAGGATCAGTCATTTCTTCTTCATCATCAGTGGAGAAAATTACTTCATTTGATGATATTGAAGTATCCAGCTTACTCCTCTGCTTATATTCAGAAAGTCTTCTCCTCTCATCTTCTTGCCGTTTCTGCCTTTTGACTTGTCTGTTATGTTCAGGCTGTTGGGACTTGAAAAAGATACTAGGAGAGGATATATTGTGGAGTAATATCCTTCCTATCTCATGTTAGTGAGATCAGCAGAGTAGAGTCCCTTTCCAGCTTAAAAGAAGCTTAGATTTGGCTAGTGTTAGCCAGTTAGCATTTGGTAATCCAGGATGCTTTAAGGCAGACTGGATTTCCCTGGTTTTGCCCCCTTTTTCCTACCTCAGAACAATAATCAGAGACACAGTCTTGTAAAAGTTAAAAGTAACATTTACTCACTCAGATTATGCAGTTTCATTCAGGCAGGCTTAAAAGAGTTTCTTACAGTTGGTTATAAGTTCATTTGTAGTTACTTGGGGTCTGAACTTGTGGAGTTCAGACCAGCAACTCTGGCTACATGCTGCTACAAGGACCACGTGGAGACAACAACCTGGTGGTGCCAAGCTCACTGCAGTCTGAACAGAAAGAGGAAGAAGCTGGGAGCAACGCCCACTTCCTGTTCAGGCTGTTAATAATTCAATGAGTACCTTCTAGGAAAACCATCCTAGAAGGTATCAGTGATCTTAACCATTTCACCCAATTACCTGGTGAAACATTAGCCATAGGTTTTGACTGCAATTTTAATTATCCAACACAGGCAAATCTGGCAGACCAATTTGATGTGGTCCAATAGAACCAGTCTTGTCTCTCTGACCCTTAATGAAAGCAAGTTCATTCAGAGGGATCTTAAACTCTGTACGACATATACATTGAATATGAGCTACCTTTTTGAAGCCATTTTATCACTCCAAACAAAGATTTCAATACAATCACACTAATAAAATTTTCACCTGCAAGGAAGATAAATGCATTTATAGATACATTTACATAAATATTTTCATAAAACACATATCATTTTACAAGATTAAAAAGCATACAGATTAATTGGAAATTGCATTAAAAATTTTCTAAAAATGTAGAAAAAACACCATTTTTACATGCTCATTTACCAGGCAAAAACAAATTATATGAATTTAACAAAACAAAAACATTAGTCAAGCCGCAACTTTTTAGCACCCCTAATTTTTAAATTTTAAAAGTCAGAAAAGTTGACATGCCCTAATAGGGGGCAGGTCAGCGGAGCTCAAATAATGCAGCCCCACCGACCTATACTGACACAGAAACTAGTGTTTGCACTCATTTCAGGGCTTCCTATAGGAAGTGTTAAATCTCCATGGCACAAGCAGTGGGTCCTGCTTGTGCAATGGAATCAGCAGGAGGAGCCACTTGCACAACAGTCCCTTTGGTTGTTGCCCTATGTATGCGTTACTTGATTATAACTGCCTTAGAGTGCAAGATGCCAACGTTACACTTCTTACCAATGTTGTTTCAAAAGAAAGATTACAGACTTCATTGCATTTAAAAAAACACATAATAAAGCAAAGAAAAACTTACTTGTAACGGCATTTGTCATCATCTAAATTCTAAAATGTAATGGTTGTATGATGGAAATAATCCTTTGGCATCATTTACTGCTCTCAGAACGATGTAGATTCATTACCTTTATCTACTTTGTCATTACTAATCTCGTAATTCTTGAAATGCTGTGCCACCTGTCAAAACAAATGTTTTCTGACACACCCACAACATTCCTTACAAGATAGACCAGTATTTGCACATCTGAATTTTAGACTCAGTTGCACATCTACATATCATTTTTATTTTAGCCAAACATTGATGGATCCAGCTCTGGAGGTGAGGGCATTAATGTGGCTTACAAAATACATAATCGTAAATGGCATTGCTGTGTGCTCTGCAAACTCCTCTTTGCTTGATAGGGGATAGTGTCATAAGTGGGATACTGCGCAGTCCTGGCTCCCAGTTCTACTTTCTTCCCTGTCCCCAAAACTGGTACTGGGTTGTTCACTTATAGGGGTATAGCCACTGAAATTCAGGTTCTTGCTACCCTTGTTCAAATGCTGTTTCGGAAAAGTTAAAACATTTTGCTGTCTACTGCTATCCAATGTTCCATGTCTCTGATTCCCCCCTCCCCTTCAGCTGTTGTCAATGGTTGAACGTGCTTTACTATTTTAAAGAACAGAGCCAAAGAGAGGTTGGTGGGTGGTGACATGAGAGAGGGCCTTCTCGGTTGTGGCACCTCCGCATTTGGAATGCTCTCCCCAAAGAAGCTTGCCTGGTGCCCACTCCAATATTTTTTCAGTGTCAGACAAATACTTTTATTTGCCAAGGCTTTCAGGTTATTTTAATTGCCTTTTTATGGTTCAGTCCTGTTTCATGGTTGTTTGCTGCTGTTCCTTTGTTTATGTTGTTACACTGTTTATGTTCTTACATTTTATAGATTTAGACTGCAGTACATGCTTACCTGGCAATCAGCCCCCTCAAACCCTCTGGGATTTATTTTTGAATAGACACATATAGGATTGCACTGTTATTCTCTTAACTGTAACGCTACCTTCCTTCCCCACACCCCAGGAAGTTTATGCTGAAAGGGTGGCTTATACATTTCCTAAACAAACCTTCTTTCAAGATTTCTTCTGGACCTGAAGAGTTCATTAATGGACTTGCCAGTCTGATAAGGATATAAATATGGGCATACCTCCCAAATATACATAAATATTGGAAACACGTGTGGATAAGCTCAAACTACTTCCCACTTTATGTGGTGTAGCTGCTGGCCTGTTGTGAATAATATTATTTGCTTTCTTATATGTTCAACGTTAATTAAACTGCACTGAAGTCTGTAATATATTGCTTATGAAAGTTCTTTTCAAAACAAATAATGTTGGTAATAGGTATGATGACTCAGTCGTACCCAGAAGCAAGTACAGTCTAGGAACAATACATAACAACAGAAAGGTGGCTATATTGAATATTATCCGAATGTTGCAAGACAGCACTTGTAGTCACCACATGCAGAATCAAAAAAACAAAAAACAAATAAACCCTTACTTGTACCTAATTTCAAGATATACCTCTCTCATGCCCTAGCTAATGGCAGATCGAAAAACTCAAATGTCTTAGTCAGTTGAGTAGCCATTCCTTGTTTGACAAGAGCCAATAGGATTCAAACAGTACTAACAAGACAATTTAGGTCAATTTGGGGCATCGGAAAATACCTTCAGGTTTTCATTTAATTTTTGTGGGCCTTGTTGCTTATGTTTCATGTTGTCTTCTTGTTTCCTTTCATGTTCATGACAGTAGTGCTCAGGTCTGTTGACTTGATGTTTTTTTCACAGTAGCTTCCTCATGATAGGCCTTTTTATTTTGTAAATGAAATGTCCAAGTCTTTGGCCCAATTCAGTCCTTCTTATGGTGAGGTGGTGGAAGCAATCCTCTGGCACCATGTAAATAACTTCTTGTGTGAACTGCATTAATCATAATTCATGCCAAATCTTGGCACCTCATTCACATGCCTTTATTCCTGCCCACCCCCACTCATGCAGATGATATTAATGCAACCTGAATGTCTGAAATAGACCCTTGTTGTATTGTTTTATAATGTGCATGTGGTTAACATGGATGTTCAAAGAATTAGGATCAGTCCTAGGTGTAGCACAGTGATGAACAGGCATACACATTTCCCCTAAATATAATTAGCTTGTGTATTATATACAAGCTAATGCAGGTGAATACATATTTTCTGGGCTACATACAAATTGGTAGATACATGCCAAGGTCAAAGCTGAAATTACTACAGAGAATCAGAGTTTCAAAGTGAAATGTTTAAACTCTGAAATATTTTAAACTTGCTAAATGTGTCCCAAAGATCGGCCTGAATGCCATGAATTTGCCGGGAACACAACACAAGCTAATGAAAAGCAAAATATAGTAATACCTTGGATTGCAAGCATAATTCGTTCCGGAACCATGCTTGTAATCCAAAACACTCTTATATCAAAGCAAGTCTCTGGTGGGCATCAGCGGGGCCGATTTCGGCCCGCTATGCCCGCTCAAGGCGAGCGGTTACATCTCTACACTACTTGTCTTGCAAGACCTTGCTCATTTATCAAGTCAAAAAAAATTTAAAAAAATTACTTGTCTTGCAAAATGCTCTCAGACCAAGTTACTTGCAATCCAAGGTATTACTGTAGAATGCAGAGGAAAAGACATGCGCTAGACCTGTTTATATGGCTTCTGGTAAGGAACATATTCAGATCCCCCACAGCCACTGTAACTTGCCACAACCTGCTGAGAGCCTGATGTTGACCTAGTTTGCATGTAATGGTGGCAAGCTGCGGTTTAATTAATTAATTGTGGTTTAATTTAATAAGCCTGTGGCTTATGCTGGCTCAGCTTGTCTGAGGCTGAGCGTGGAAAGCAAAGCAGGGTGAGGCCTGGTTATTACTTGGATGGGAGACCCCTCCTCTAGTTTCCTGCATTGAGCAGGGGGTTGGACTCAATAGCCTTGTAGGCGCCTTCCAACTCTATGAAATCTATGAAAATCTAAGCCATGATTTGCTGTGGTGTTGAACATTCAACCCCTGGGGGTTGCTACGTGATGTCCGAACCTGGACACTATAGGTTAATTGTGGGTTAAACAACCCACAGTTAGTTAACCCATGATTTGCCACCATTACATATGAACAGCTGTGACATTCATTATGTTGTAAGTAACCATGTATAAGCTAGGCTCTGACAGATGAGAATTCTGAATCTCTCCCTAAAACAGAGGAAACTAGGAGAGGGGGGGCTCATTGCCAAGCACACATGGCAATGTGAGCCACTGGCTGCCATTCTCAGTCTACTGATTATCTCTACTTACCTTCTCTCTTTTTAGTAGTTAATTATCCCTGCTCCTCTGCTTATCAGTTCCCAGGAACCATTTGCCACTGAAGGGGAGGGAAGATAATGCTTAGGGAAGGAGAGCGGCAAGTTGTAGCTCTATTATCTTTTCCAGCTTTCTCTGCCTGTCTCCAGAACATCTCCAGAATTCTCAATAGTTAGAGCCTGGCTTACACATGGCTACTTTTTATATGATGATTGTTGCATGTAGCCTCAGTACCGCTTCACTTATACCATTTTTGATGTTTACATTTGGGTACAATAAAATGGCACCTGTACAAACTGGCAAACAACTATGGCAGTGTTGCTGAATGAGTGATATTCTAATCTCCATCCCTTCCATCTGGGTGGACAGCTTTAGAAAAAAAATAATTCTTTCAATTTCCTAAACAACATTATTATTTTAAATTCCAGACTGCAAACATATTTGTAGAGCTGGTGCTTCAAAATGTTCACTGTCACTTCCTATAAAAAAAGAAACAAAGAAAATTACTCCAGATTGGGGAATCATCATATTAAAACAGCCTTAACAGGGCTGGAAACTAATTTTTATAATATTTAGTTGATTCTTTACTTGCCCTTTAGCCAATTAACTGATAGTATTTAAATAAATGGGCATAGTACAAAAACATCAGTATAGATACCTTTTGGAGATATTGGCAGAAGTATGAGAGCTCACCATTTAATATCCAAAAATAACCCATTCCCAGTTAGACAGAAAAGTAATCTTTTTTTTTCCATTTTTCCATTTCCTTTACAGTAATACATCAAAACCAAGAGAGCCACAAAACGTAAAGAAATGTGCCCTTGATTTGTGTGCTCACTGATTAAAATCAGTGCCATCAGCAATGAACGAACTGGGGCATTGTCATATAATTTAGAAAACACAGTATTTGAGGAAAACTGGTCCTGCTGACACAGTTCCTGTGGAGTGTTGACTCTCTGTGCAGTGGAATGTGGGAATAAGCGTCTGCCTCACACACAAGACCATAGAATGCCTCATTTAATTCATAGAATCATAGAATCATAGAAAAGTAGAGTTGGAAGGGGCCTACAAGGCCATCGAGTCCAACCCCCTGCTCAATGCAGGAATCCAGGTCAAAGCATCCCTGACAGATGGCTGTCCAGCTGCACCTTGAATGCCTCCAGAGTGGGAGAGCCCACAACCTCCCTAGGTAATTGGTTCCATTGTCTTATTGCTCTGACAGTCAGGAAATTTTTCCTGATGTTTAGGTGGGATCTAGGTTCCTGTAACATATTGATTTATACATGTGCTCTGTCTGCTGCCAATGAGAAGCAGATAAATCAAAATGGGTGAGGCAAGTGCAGGATGCATTATGTTCCCATCATGCTTGCTAGTCTGTGTAAATAGGGGACTGGAAGCCCAACATTTGCTCCCATGCCACACCGTGTGTAGACTCTTCTCACTGGCTAGGGACTGTTTGGAGCAGCCCTAGAGCATAAATAATGATTCCTGCTTTCTTGGAAAGCCAGTTGTATGATACAGCTTATTCATTGGCAGAAATATATTGTAAGCTGCCCTGGAAATATACTGAAGTACATAAGATAAATAAATAACCCCTCAGTTTTACAAATTGCAAGTTGCAGGGGGAAATTGTAGTTCATATAGAAATAGAAAATATATCGAGACCTTATTTAATGAGCAAGATCCTCATTGCGTTTATGGTTTCAGTGATTTCTATAGGGCAATTACATATTAATTTGTCAAGACCTCAAGTAATATTCCGATCAAAGGTTATTGCTTAATTTGTAATTGATGGAATATAATCCAACTATGTTAAGCAATTTAGGGCACAATCCTATGGGGATGCCCATAACCCTCCAAACTTTATGGATTGTGAGCATCCTATGGAGGACAGGAGAAGCACGGAGGCAAAGGTCACCTCCATGCTCCTCTCACTCTCACTCTGCAAAGCAGCTATATGGCCAATTTTGGCCATCTAATGGTGACGCTTCAGAGAGGGAGGGAGGGAAGCTGAGGCACTACCAAGATAAGTCATATCTTGGCGATGCTGGTCTCCTCCCCTCCCTGCCCCCCGGAATGACCCCAAAAGCCCTTCTCTGAGGTTGCTGTTACCACCTCGAAGAAGCAGCCGATGCAATTCTTTCCATGCCAGCTGTGAGGGGGAAAGGGATCCGGGTGCAGATCCCCAGCTATGAGGATGGAGCCATTTTCTAACCTTGTAGCTGGGAATCCGAAAAATCCTATGGCTGTCTAGACACTGTTAAGCAGCCAGATTGTGCTGTCCAAGTTCCATTGATTTACGTGGATTAAGCATGTATATAACTCTTGCATTGAAACCTGTGGGACAAAATGCTTAACTTGCCTGGATCATGCCATTGTTTTAAAATTGTACCAGTTGCACTTTTTTTTTTAAAAAAAAAAATTCACTTCCCCTAAATTCTGCACTTAATTGTTTTTTTAAAAATATCAACTACTCCTTGATTATTTTTTTATCTTCCCCAAATGATCATGTTATCAGTAAACTGATACCCTAATTGGTTGGTGTACTTAGAAGCTTGAAGATGGTTAGTGCCAAAATCCACATAATTTGCTGCATGCCAATAATTGTGAGTTTGAGCATAGTTAGCAACAGAGCACTATATGTTAGTTAGCAACAGAGCAACAGAGCACTACATTTGAAGTAATTATTTTAATGTGCTTTCATCCTACCCAATCTTGGGTGTTTTCTTTCTTTCCTTGTACAGTAAATAGTTGTGAACAAATCTAGCAGTTATTTCAAGTGTTTTTCCTTTAATGCAGTGATAGAATTCATTGCCATAAATACTTGGAAGTAGTAGACCGGGGTGGGCAACATACAGCCCATGGGATGCATGTGCCCCCTTCTGCATTCAGTTAAAAAAATGGGGGGGGTGGCATCTATCGCAACTATGGAGCACCAAAAGGGTCAAAAGCTAATTTTGACCCTTTTAGCACTCTGTAGTCACTACAGATGCCATTTTTAATTATTTTTTCAGCACCTGTAGCCCCCAGACAACCCACAGTTGCCCACCTCTGTAGTAGACACAAAGTAGCAATGAAAACCTTCAGGACATTTGGACTCTTGAGTCTATTTTTCTCTTTTCCAGTTTTATATCAATATCTATGGTAGATCTGTACCAAATTTTGACATTGCCAAAATTCCTATTCAGATATAATCAGGATTTTATAACCAGTTCTCCTCTGAAATATTATATTACACCCAAGAAGCTTCTCTTTTTTAGTTTTCCTCTCATGCCTCATGCGTGTAAAGCCATAATATATCTTGACCGGAAGCTTCAATATTTGTAAATTGAACTGGAATGTAGAAGTTACAGAATGACCCAATACATTCCTTTCATGTATCCCCCATTGTATGTTCATGGGAGGGAGGTCAACAGGAAGGGAGATGGTAGGGCAATTGAAAGGTGAAGGAAGGATGCCGCGAGGGCCTGAATCATCCCTTTAAACAGTAAGTTCCTTGGGACACAAATTGCTTATGTTATTTCTCTGTACTTGGATGGGTGTTTTATAATGAAACTGTAGTTTAGAATCAGAGTAATCCTCTTCATAAGCGATCTATTCAGCAGTTGCATCCACTTCATACTTTACAGGAAACCAACCAGTATTGTTTGTTTGGGGGAGGAGAGTTGAACTGTGTCACATTCAGATGTCATGCCAAACTATGGTTTAGTGTGATATGATTGAGCCTCGCTTCCGCCTGGGCTCCACTTTCTCCTCCTCCCTTGTGTGGCCAGGAAGAGTTTGAATACTTTTGCTTCCAGTTTTGGTTAACCACAGCTTGCTCTGTCATCCAGACCTGGAACTATGGTTAGTTTTTAAACAAGCTAGCTTCAAATACCATGCTTTGAAGTTAGCTTGCTTTAACCCAGGGGTGGGCAACTTGCCTATCCATGTTTTAAACTAACCATAGTTAATGTGAACCAAAGTTTGACATTCAGATGGCACAACAAACCATGATTAACCAAAAGCAGAAGCTTCCAAACTCCTCCTCTTTGCTGTGCTGAAGGAGTAGTGGAGAACCTGCAAGCAGGGAGGAGGCTAGGTTAATTCACTTCTTGCTAAATCATAGTTTAGTATGATGTCCAAACACAGCCATTGAAGAACATGGATTTGTTTCCTTTTTAGCATGTACACCATATGTACCAGCCTTGTCCAACCTGGTGCCCTCCATTTTGGACTACAACTCCCAGCATTTCTGACCATTGGCCATGCTGGCTGGTGCTGGTGGGAGTTGGTCCAAAATATCTGGAAGCCACCAGTTTGGAGAAGGCTGATATATATACGGTACATCAAAAAGGTAACTTATGAAGAAGCCCTAAGCACATACTGATTATATATCATTTTTTAAATGAGCTATTCAGTCATTTTGTGATTTTACTGTTGTCTGAATTCAAATCTTTTTCTTAAAATATATGTGGCAAAATTTAGCTTTTTTAAAAAAATGCATAAGGAATTGGCTTTTTAAACATTTTTGGGCATACATGCAGGGGCATTCTTTGTTACATTTATGCCTGACAGTTGATCTCCACAAGCCACACACAAGCCCTCAGTCGAGTCCATGCTTTTCTCTCACCCAGTATGTGAGATGGGGTGAAATGGGGGTTGGTCCCTGGTGGACGGTACAAACAACACAAGGTGCAATGTCTGAACCCCATCACTATTAAATGTCTCAAGTTTCCAGTTTTGCAGTATTGCCGCAGAACTGGGAGCAAAGATGAATTCCCATGCAGAGGGTGGAGATGCTCTGACTCTCATTAAGTGAAAAATCCAATTAAGTAAAGTAAAATACTTGTCTTGGAGACATTTTAAACAGTAGTTTAGGATGAAACACTGCAAGCACTTGAAAAGAAAAAAGGAGACTTCCAACCCCCATCAGAAGTAGGAACCCAGTTCCTGTATTATTTTATATACAAACATGTATTGGCCATGTTTCAAGTTGGACTGAAAAAGAATATGGTTTGGATCATAGTTATCACTTAAGCAGATACATACACAGAAAGACACACTTTGCAGCAAAGAATGTTCATCTGTGCACAGACACCTCATGTTTGCTCTTTCCTTTATTTATTCTGCTTGTAACATTCTTGTTTTAATCCTTGACACTCTGTAATATATATATACAGCTATAACATGTACATAGAGGGGTATCTTTTAGATATTCTAATTTAGGTCATCTAGCTTCAGGAAACTGACTTACAAATTTAAATATTCACATATGCCAACATAAATGCCAGCAGTATTCCACATAGCTTTGTAAGGTTATCATTATTTTATTGCATTATATTTCAAGTGCCAGGACTACAATCAAGGAGTAACGTTATTTAACATTTGTATTTCTCATTCAGTTACTAGCTTTGTACTGTTTCAAACATGCTTGAATAATATGTTGGTACTACAAGAAACACAGTCTGAACTGCCTATTAAGAAGCCCTTATCCATAAATTAATTGCTTAATGAAGCATACTTTTTTTTAATGTAAAAACATTTTATCTTTTTCCTACTTTGATTAATTCTGTAAATAGTTTTCTATACATTGCCCTTTACACTGAAGAATAAATTTTAGGACATGGAGTATTTATGGTCCATTGTGAAATTCAGATATTCATACATTAAATATTATCCTCTTGTACATTCGTTGGATAAAACAGCAACAATGCTAATAATTCTGAAATTGAAACTTGTTACCTCTTCCTGGCAGACAGAGGGGTAGAAAATACTTTTAAGGCACAATCCTATGCATGTTTAGACAGTAAAAAGGCCTATAACTCCCAGCAATCCCCAGCCAGCCATGCTGGGGTGGCGGGGCGTGCTGGGAGTTGTAGGCTTTTCTGTCTAAATATGCATAGGATTGTGCCCTTAATAATTTACATTTTGTGCATATATTCCTGGAGGAATGGAGGTTGCCCCTATACTAGGGTGGCTTTGGGTGACAACCATATTGCTGTGCCACTAATAGGTCACTAGGCTAAGTCCCAGAGCCAGGCTCAAACCACACATGATGGCAGCATATTTATTTGTTTAAAACTGTGTCTGCTTTAATCAGATATAAAGTGTGGTGGTAGTGAGGGACTCATATTTAAAGCAAAAGAGGTGTATGGGTGAGGGGAACTGAACTGGTCACAGCTTACTTCCTCACTGTCGGTTCCCCTTGAGCGCTTACTTCCTCCGCTGAGCTCCATTTCCAGAAGTGAGCTCAGCTGGGATAAAAACACTTGAGGAAGGTGATGGGGAGCCAAGCAGTGGGCACAGGCAGGGTTCAGCTTTCCTCACTGTGGTAGAATTATGCATACATTTGAAAAGTAGAAATGTAAAACTAATTCTGGGTGGCAGGGAGAGAATGTGGTCAGGCATGCTTAAACCGTAGACCCTTCTTTATGCCCATAGATTGTGCATACAAAGGGTGGTGAAGGTGTGAGAGGAAAAGAAATGATTGTGAGTAGGCACTCTCATATCTGGATAGCACAGTAAAACAAGAAGTGCAGAATGGGGCATGTAGTAACATAAATCTCACTGCAGGCAGATCTATGAATTTTTAAATTTCCAAACATTAGTTCTGAGGATCACAAATCTTGGATGAGATGCTTGCGTTATACTTCCCAAATAACTTTTTCCTGTGTATGCATATACGTCCAGAAACTTCTATAACTGAAAAACCTTGGGAAAGAACTACAACATGAATTTGTGTTGAGAATATATATAGCAACTAACCCTACAGAAGAGAATGTTCATGAGTATTCAGACACCGGCACTGGACAATGAGGCATCAACTGTACTTTGAGATGGAACTTGTAAAGGCCAGCCTAGCTACACATTTCTGGATACATTTATTCATGCAAATTATGTAGGACTGAATTCACTGGACTGCCCTGTAAATGAATGGCATATATTTTTCAGAATTAGGATTCAACCCACCCAGTGAGAAGAACTCTAAGGCCATTGTGTAACGAGAATGCATATGCAAAAGTAACAGAATTGTCCATTGCCTTACACTGTTGGGTGGCAATAAAACTAGGGCTGGTTTCAAACCATCTAGGTGAAGACCATCTAGGGATGGTTTCAAACCATCTAGGTTCAAGAGCTTCCTAGTTCATACCACATACAATGTAGTTAAACATTCACACTGGATTTTCTTTTGCTATTAACTGAGATGATTCTCCTATAAGGCAATGTACGGTTGCCACCTCAGGAAGCAGATTTTGGTGCCATTAAACAAGATAGATTTGCCTGTAAAGAAAGAGTTGCTCAAAAAAAAGTTTTGAACCTGCCAATGGAGTGGCAGAAGAAATGTGTCCCAGACAGTGCCAGGCACATACACGCTGTAAACAGGTTTTCCAGACTGGTTACTCTAGGGCAGTGTTCTCCAACCTTGGGTCCCCAGATGTTTTTGGCCTACAACTCCCAGCATGCCCCAGGGAGTTGTAGGCCAAAAACATCTGGGGACCCAAGGTTGGAGAACACTGCTCTAAGGCAAAGCTATATTGGACAGACCACGTTAAGAAGTCTGGTGCCATCTTGCAAGCTTTTTGCTGATGTCAGAGGCTGTTGACCAGATGTGTGGGATGTTGTAGAAGGCTGGTAGTGGGTACCAGCAACTTAAGCCTGTTGCCTCAGACAAACAGAACATCCAGCTATTATGATGGGGCTGGCAGTGGGTGAGGGGGACGAAGGAAGAAGCAAAAAGAAGGGAGAACTTTGTGTCCAATGTATTAAAATAGCAGCAAAGATAGTATATCTGTATAGAATTATTGCTGTGGAAATGGAGCAACCTGGTCCATTCTCAAAACCATGCTTTTGCCAAATTACCAACACTTTGTCTGAATAAGGTGTATCAGGATTATGTCCCACTATTTGTTACAAAAATATCTAGAGGTCCAAACTGGATGTGTAAAATTTCTGTATTCTCCTGGTTGTTGTTTTTATAAATTACTGGGCATGAGTCAGAACAAAAACCTTTGTAGATGCTGCTGACACCTCTAAGCTTTGTTTCCAATGTAAATTATGTACAAATTGCCATTTCCCACAGGAACTGTATCATGGTAGGCTAGAATAAAAATAGTGAATAAATGTATAAAGTTTGGTACTTAGTAGATTTTTTTTAATGGTCCGAGCTTTACCAACATTTTTGCAACACTGCCAAAATCAGTAGCTGAAAAGGTTGTTGTAAATGTACCTTGTTATCCTTACATCTCTCTATGCCCCTGTACTGTATATCAGTAGCTTTGTTTTCTATGTCAAAGCTCAAAAGGAAGCATGTAATAATTTTTTTTGTTAAATCATTTTCATAATAAATCTAAAATGAGATAAAAGTTGTATCATGTTATTCATTCTGCTATGCAGGGGGTATGGACAACATAATTTTAAATAACCTTAATTGTCAGATGATCCCTAGTGGAATGGGAAAGCAGACATAATTTTTAGCACTGGGCACTGAATCAAGTTAAGCTTTAAATGAGTCTTGTTGAAACAGAGCTATCATGATAACCACTACGCTGTCTGTATCTGACCTAGAAATAATTCAGGTAAAGTCCTTCGAAGTGAGATATCGGCTCTTCCAAGTGGGTTGCTTTCTTGGCTGCAGATCCTTGATCAAATACCCAAACTAGCAGTTAGAAACTCACATTGATATTTTTGCCGAGCTTATCTACTTAAAAAAAAAAAAAAAAAATACAACATGCCTTGCAGTCCTATCATAAGAATGCTTATTCAGAATTCAGTGATGCTTTTATTCAGCATTCTTAGGGTTATGGTTATACCTAGATAGCAAACATCACTGACCTGATTCAGATGATCATATCTTAGTTTAATAAGCTGAGATATGAATGAGCCTTTTAGGGAATGATCCTATGGCCCCTAGACAACATCTGGGGGCCATAGGATAGTTTGGATTCCCAGCTCTGAGGTTGGAGACAGTGCTCCAACCTCGGAGCTGAGAATCAGAGCTCTGATCCCCCACCCCCTCACCCCCAGCAAGGAAAGAACCTCACCAGCTTCTCTCCAAGGTCAGGAAAGTAACCATGGAGAGGGATTAAAGGGGGCTTTTCGGGGGGTGAGGAGGAGAGGAGACTGGAGCAGTCAAGATATGACGTATCCTGAAGCTGCTCCAGGCTCTTCCCCTCCCCCTCCAAAGCACCCCAGCTAGATGGCCATTTTTGGCTGTCTAGCAAAAATGCAGGTTGGGAGGAGCGGGGAGGCGAAGAACGCTTCCGCAGCTCCTCCTGCTCTACATGGGATGAGTGTGAGCCTCCGAGTTTGGAGGCTCACACTCATCTCAATTGGATTGCGCCCTTAAGGACATAACAGCCCTGCTGGATCAGACCAAAGGCCTCTTTAGTCCAGCATTCTGTTCCCACAGTTGCCAACCAGATGCCCATGGGGAGCCCACAAGCAGGGCATTTTGCCCACAAAAGTAGCCCCTTTGGTCCTCCCTTCACCATGCAAGCAATCAAACTAGGAGCCCTTAATGAACCATACTTTCATGTTTTCTCTGAACTGGGGACTATTGTTACCAGCTTCGGAACAAGCCAAGATATTAAACTAACTTCAAACCGTTGATTAATATTCTGGTTTGTTCCTAAGCTGCTAACCAGTCATTCCC
Source organism: Shinisaurus crocodilurus (assembly GCA_021292165.1). Classification (NCBI taxonomy): domain Eukaryota; kingdom Metazoa; phylum Chordata; class Lepidosauria; order Squamata; family Shinisauridae; genus Shinisaurus; species Shinisaurus crocodilurus. The sequence goes on from CM037879.1 coordinate 188,091,105, forward strand.
AGTTCAGACAAAACAGGGAAGTATACAGTAATTAGAGATTTCCTGGTTTTGTTCCTTGCGCTGTGAAGGGAGGAGTAAAAGGGCTGTATGCATGAGCATAAGGCTTATTCATATCTCAGCTTAATAAGCTGAGATATTATCATCTGAACACAGTCAATGTCTGGTATTAAAAATGGAACTTCTATAGTTCTAAATCAATCACTTTAGTTTGTTGGTTTATTTCAGTACTGAAGCTTGGTCACCACCATTAGTCCTGGGTTGGCCTATACCTCGCATCCTTTCCTTTTCCCTTCTCTCTTTTCTTTATATTGACTTTCTCTTTCATAGAATCATAGAAAAGTAGAGTTGGAAAGGGCCTACAAGGCCATCGAGTCCAACCCCCTGCTCAATGCAGGAATCTAGGTCAAAGCATCCCTGACAGATGGCTGTCCAGCTGCACCTTGAATGCCTCCAGAGTGGGAGAGCCCACCACTTCCCTAGGTAGTTGGTTCCATTGTCTTATTGCTCTGACAGTCAGGAAATTTTCCCTGATGTTTAGGTGGGATCTAGGTTCTTGTAACTTGAGCCCATTATTCCGTGTCCTGCAAACTGGGATGATCGAGAAGAGATCCTGGCCCTCCTCTGTGTGACAACCCTTCAAGTACTGGAAGAGTGCGATCATATCTCCCCTCAGTCTCCTCTTCTGAAGGCTAAACATGCCCAGTTCTTTCAGTCTCTCCTCATAGGGCCTTGTTTCCAGTCCCTTTATCATCCTTGTTGCCCTCCTCTGAACCCTCTCCAGTTTGTCTACGTCCTTCTTAAAGTGTGGTGCCCAGAACTGGACGCAGTACTCAAGATGAGGCCTAACCAGTGCTGAGTAAAGGGGAATTATCACTTCACGCGTTTTGGAAGCTATACTTCTATTGATGTAGCCCAAAATAGCATTTTCCTTCTTTGCAGCCACATCGCATTGCTGGCTCATATTCAGTTTGTGATCTACCACAATTCCAAGATCCTTCTCACTTGTGGTATTGTTGAGCCAAGTGTCCCCCATTCTGTAACTCTGCATTTGGTTTCCTTTCCCTAGGTGCAGCACTAAAGGCGGGGTATAAATATAATAAATAAATAAATAAAATAAAATTTCAATCTGTTGTTTTCGGCCCAGCGCTCCAGCCTATCGAGGTCGCTTTGAATTTTGTTTCTGTCTTCCAGAGTATTAGCTCTGTTCCACCCAACTTTGTGTCATCTGCAAATCTGATAAGCATTCCCTGTACCTCCTCATCCAAGTCATTAATAAAAATGTTGAAGAGCACTGGGCCCAGGACCGAGCCCTGTGATACCCTGCTCATTACCTCTCCCTAGTTTGAGAAGGAACCATTGATAAGCATTCTTTGAGTCCGATTCTGTAGCCAATTGTGGATCCACCTGATAGTTGTTCCATCTAGCCCACTTTTAGCTAGCTTGCTAATCAGGATATCATGAGGCACTTTGTCAAAAGCTTTGCTGAAGTCCAGATATATTATGTCCACCGCATTCCCATAGTCCACAAGGGAGGTTACCCGATCAAAAAATGAGATCAGATTAGTCTGGCAGGATTTGTTCTTGACAAATCCATGCTGGCTTCTAGTACAGTAATACCTTGGATTGCAAGCATAATTCGTTCCAGAACCGTGCTTGTAATCCAAAACACTCTTATATCAAAGCGAGTCTCTGGCAGGCGTGAGTGGGGCCGATTTCAGCCCGCTACGCCCGCTCGAGGCGAGCGGTTACATCCCTACACTACTTGTATTGCAAGACGTCGCTTGTTTATCAAGTCAACAAATTTTAAATTTTTTTGCTTGTCTTGCAAAACGCTCTCAGACCAAGTTACTTGCAATCCAAGGCATTACTGTAATCACTGCATTGTTTTCAAGGTGCTTGCAAACTGACTTTTTTATAATCTGCTCCAAAAATTTCCCAGGGATTGATGTCAGACTGACTGGCCTATAGTTCCCAGGTTCCTCCTTCTTGCCCTTTTTGAAGATGGGAACAACATTTGCCCTCCTCCAGTCATCTGGCACTTCACCTGTCCTCCATGATTTCTCAAAGATAATAGACAGTGGTTCTGAGAGTTCTTCTGCCAGTTCCTTTATTACTCTAGGATGCAGCTCATCAGGCCCTGGAGATTTAAACTCGTTCAGAGTAATCAGATGCTCCTTGACCGTTTGCCTATCAATCTCAAGCTGCAATCCTGCCCCTTCAGTCTGCAGGTTTGCCAGGGGGGTCATAGACCCTCTTTTGGGAGAAGACCGAGCCGAAGTAGGAATTGAACACTTCTGCCTTTTCTTTGTCTTCTGTTATCAATTTGCCATCCTCATTGCGTAGTTGAACCACCATTTCTTTCCTCTGTCTTTTACTATGCATGTATCTGAAGAAAGCTTTCTTGTTGTTTTTAGCATCCCTCGCTAACCTTAGCTCATTCTCAGCTTTAGCCTTCCTGATACTATTCCTGCAGTTCTGTGCTACCTGCCTGTACTCTTCCCTTGTAGCCTGTCCTTCCTTCCACTTCCTATACATGTCCTTTTTTGTTTTCCGGTCATCTTTGAGTTTATTGTGAAGCCACATTGGCTTCTTATGTTGCCCTCTGCCTTTTTTCCTTGTGGGAATTGTTTGCAATTGTGCCTTTAAAATTTCTTTTTTTAAAAACTCCCACCCCTCCTGGGCTCCCTTTCTCATGAGAGTCGCTTGCCATGGGACCTTACTTATCATTGTTCTGAGTTTGTTAAAATTGACTTTCCTAAAATCCAGGGTACGCGTTTGGCTACACTCAGCTTTTGCTTCCCTTAGAATCAAGAACGCAAGTCACTTCCCCCCCCCCCCCCCCCCCGAGTTCCCGAAACTGCCACTTTATCCACTAACTCGTCTCTGTTGGTTAGAATCAGGTCAAGGATAGCCGATCCTTTAGTTCCTTCCTTCACTTTCTGTAGGAGGAAGTTATCAGCAGCACAACTCAGGAATTTCTTGGAGGGGCCATGTTTGGCTGAATAAGTCTCTCAACAGATATCAGGGAAACTGAAGTCCCCCATTACTATCACATCATGCCTCCTTGAAACAATGGCAATTTATTTAGTCCACTGAGATTTTGGAAGCAGATTTATGTGCCTGTTGCTCTTATTTGTGGTAGTTTGACCTACGATCTTAATTTTGGCATCCTAATCTTATGCAGGTTTACTCAGAAACATGCCCCATGTGTTCAGTGGGGGCATACTCCCTACTAATTGTGTTTAGAACTGCAGTTTTAGGAGTGTAAAATTTAAATTACTTTAAAATATTTGACTGTAAACTGCGTTGGAAGTATTTATTTTTGAACTGAAATGCCAGATACAGATATTTCCCCACTGAGTAAATTCAAGGGTTTCATAGATAGGTTATTTAGGCGAGTGCGGCTTATGCCTCCAGAAGCGTGCTCCGGGCTGCGGTCTCATCAAGACACGGTCGTTACATGCACGCCGGCCCCGAGTCTTGCCCGGGGAGCCGTTTCCTCCGGTTCCCCGGCAGCGCAGCGTTCCTCCCCTTTAAGAGGGGCCCGCGCGCACCCAGCATGCCTCGCTGTGGCTCGGGCCGCGCCCAGCCAGGCGCCTGAGTGAGCCAGCCTCGCGTCACGGGCGGCGGCATGATGGAGGGGGACCGCTCGGCCGGCTACGAGGCGTTCGTGGCCCTGCACGGACCGGCGCTCGGCGCTTCGGGGGTCCCGTCCTGCTACTGGCCAAGCCTGTGGCGCAAACTGGAGGACGAGGTGGGTGCTGGAGGAGGCTCCGGCCCGGCCCGGCCTGGCGAGGGCTTCCTTTCGGGCAGGCAGGAGCGCCGCGTGCCCGGCGCCTCATCGGCGCGGCGACCCTTCGCTAGAGGCGCCGCGGGCTTCCCACGGCCACGGGGCTGTAATGAGCGCAACCTGCGCTTACTTGGGAGTAAGCTCGGTGGCACTCAAAGCGGGACATGCTTCGGAGTAAACAGGACAAGAATAGAACTGTTTATTGGCACTCAGCGGCGCGCTCGGAGCCCGCTCCTATTCATGTTTGCCAGGAAAGTAAGTTCCACCGATTTCAATCGGACCTACTCCCGAGTCAGTGTTCTTAGAGGCTCCTGATCCTAATCGCGTTTTCTCGACGTATGGAGTGTAACCCCTTCTTAAGCACGTTGAGCTGGAGTGATCCCGTTTTATTCGGGTGAGCCTGCTTCCGCATAAGTGACCGTGATGCGCAATCACTCCTACTTCTTGGCAGTCGAGTGGGAACCAAGGGAAGTAAGTCCCACTGATTTGCTTCCAAGTGGGACTGCAGTTGGGATTGTCGCCTTGGTGTTCCAGAATCACAAGCTGTTTGAATGTTCTGCCTTCCAGACGAGGGAATCTTGCGCACTTCTAAGTGGCTTCCAAAACCACCATGTGATTTAAAATGAAGTGGATGATTCCACTCTTGTTTTTTCTTTGTTCTTGCCCTGGTTATTAGTAACTAACGGTGGAAACTTTGTATTGGGGCAGGGCGGTGGTCTGGCATTTTCTTCTAAAGCAGTGTTATCCAACCTTGGGTCCCCAGATGTTTTTGGCCTACAACTCCCAGCATGCGGCTGGGGCATGCTGGAAGTTGTAGACCAAAAACATCTGGGGACCCAAGGTTGGAGAACACTGTTCTGAAGGATGGAGTTGGGCTTCTAGGTCTTTAAAGTACTCGGATCTAAAAGTAATGTAAGTCTAGGAAAGGGGGAGAGAGGAGCTGAGAGGTGGAAAGAGGTGGCACTGGAGGATTATGTTCTGGTTGAGAATCATGTTTCATGAAACAAATTTGGTGTGTGTGCAGGAGCTTTTGACATATGTTTTTAATCACTGTGCAAATATTTTATATAATTATAATAAAGGAACTGCTCAGAAACCCTGTTTGCAAGCAATGAGCAGTTTGTTTTGTAAAATATGCACTGAAATGGGCATAAGTCGGGAAAGAGTAGTCCAAGAATATGTGTAACAGACGCTTTAAACATTCTCAGCTCCACAATAATGAAGGCAGGAAAAATATTCTCCCAATCTTTTAATATACATTTGTGATTTCATAATATGTTGGGCTTTTTCTTTAGGATTAATGGTTCTTTCGATTGCTACAACATGTTCTAGTCAATAAAGTATATCGTTATCGTTGCTGTCATTATTCATACAGCACTCTGACACTGGCTCAGGGTTATGGAAACTTAATTATGGTTTCATATGATAGCTGAATTGACAAAAGATGGTTTGTGATCAGCTGGCCAATTTGAATTGGGAAAACACGGTTTTGAAACCATTTTGCAAGCAATTGCTTGTACTAATTTTGGTTCGATGTGATGTCTGAATTGACTGATCATAGTTATAGCCATTCCTCATTCTCTAGAAGCTGTAGCATCATGGAGATAGAAACAGATCTTACCTAAAACAGATCCCTGATAAAATAAATAAATAAATTGCATGCTGAAATTAAACAATCTTTAGTGCATACTTAAAAGGAAGCAATGAGGAGGCTAGACCTGCGGAGATCATTCCATAATCTGGACACTATTCATTAGTTCAGTACGTTTATATCTTGCCTTTCTTCCATCATGGAACTCAAGGTTGTGCACATGGGATTTCCAGGTGGTCTCTCCTCGAGACACTGACCAGACCAGATCTACCTCATCCCCTAGAGATACATACTTGTTAACAGCAATATATGGATATGAGAAATAACAGATCTGATCAGCCACATTTTTCAACTTATTCCAATCCTAGAGGTTCTCTCTCTCTCTCTCTCTCTCTCCCAACATGATATAATGTTGGAAATTCTTATTCTCCAGGATTGCTTTCAATGGTTTCCTTGAGTGATGCTGATTCCTTTAGATAGGCAACCCCAGCTGTTGTCCCTCAGCAACTTTCTGTAGATAAAGTAAAGCCTTTAACTCTCTCTGTCTGAAAGTGCACACTTTGAGACACTAAAAGTGCCAATGAACAGAAGATTATTGGAGGTGAAGTCAATCTGGGCAAGGAGAAGAAGCCTGGAAATAAATGCACGAAGGGAAAATGAAACGATCTGAGCAGAATACTTGACACCGTCTATTTAACTTTTGGGGTTTTTTAAATAAATATAATCATTTAAAAGTAAACTTGATCTCAAAATATCTGGGGGGGGAATTAAATGTTTAACTAAATTTTCAAAAATAATAATAATGATTGTTAAATATTATAATCTTTACTGTTGAAGAAACGGAAATCAACAAAACAGTGTAGTTTTAATTAAATAAAATAGTTTCAGTGTCTGTCTGGAGTTGGTGTCAATTGTCCTGTTCAAGTGGAGACTGTTCACCTTCCAGTGCCATCACAAATATATGAGCTTTGGTAACTCTGAGTTGTGTAATATATGTATTAAGGTTATAGCACGGAAGAGTGCACTTTTGGGGGGGTGGGGAAAACCACATGATTAAATCAAGTCTTTCTAAGTAGTGATCCAGGGCTTTTTGTTTTTTAAAAAATCATTTATTTTTATCCGCCTTGTGTGAGTTTTTCCCAGCTGAGGAAAGCTCCCACACAGCAAAGCTGCCCCAACTGCTGTCGGGTGGAAGAGCGCTCCTCTGCCTGGGCCAGGGTAGCTTCACCTGCCCCACATCTTCCCCACTGAGGAGGATGCAAGGTGGTTGAAGCTCCAACAGCATGCTGCTTGCCCTCCCAATTGGGATGGTGAATCCCTGCTGTTATCTCTGATCAGTGACTGGAGATAACCTCTCCTTGCCTGCCCTGAAGGGACAGGGCTTTGGGAGGGGGCAGAGTGAGGGCAAATGGCATCAGGTGAGGCCCCATAGGCCAGGTTGGTGGGGCAAATTGGCTCATGGCCTGGAGGCTCTCCACCCCTACTTTACCAGATACAATTAGTTAAAGGAGGCCAGTATTTCAGGGGTAGGAAGAGCTTAGATCTGGATATACTGCTAGATCTCTGGATGATTTGTAGTAGATCAGCAAGGATTTCTGACTCCCAGTTGTTTAACAATCACAGCAACAAAAGGACCCCTGCGCCCAATTACACTGCAGAAATGAAGAAAGCTTTGGCATAACCAAGTATGGGTTGCAGGTTGGTACCTGATGTGCTAACTAGAAGCTGCATGCCACACTGTAAGTGAACTCCAGTCTGATTAAAAGCATGCATGTTAGGACAAGTTAATACACTATTTGAGCTAGTTTTAATCTCCCAAATGACTTAAATGTGACTTTGCCATGGTGGAAGTGATCACTTGTTGTTATGCACTGGCTTTATATAAAGATTTTATTAGGTGAAATAATTACTGAAAATTCTCCTGGTTTTTAAAAGGAAGATAGGATATAAGAATTATAAATAAACAGAAGCTGTAAGTTATGGTAATCATTCAGGATGGTTCAGAATAATTCCAAATATGGGAATCCTTTCCTCTCCCCACCCCCAAACCCCTTGATTTTTGCTATATACGGTATCTCAGAAGGAATTACATGTTGATGGAACTTTTTTTAAAATGTAGGGAACACATTCATTTCATCCAGATCTGGACTAATTACTGCTCTCATGTCCAATACTCAAATCAGTTAAGTTGTCTTGCACATGCAGAACCTGTGTGTGTACATATCCTACCCTTCCTCCAAAGAGCTCAGAGCAGTGTATCCCCATTACATTTTATATTCATAACAACCTTGAAGGCTAGGCTAGGCTAGGCTGAGAGAGAGAGAGAGAGAGAGAGAGACTGGCCCAAGGACACCCAGCGATGAGTTTTAAGTCTAAGCAGGGATTTGAACTCCCCCACCCCCCAGTCTGTCACTTTAAACCAGGGATGGGGAACTTCTGGGCTGCATGTGGCCAGTAAGCCTTCAAAACCAACCCTTTGCCCCACCCCCTTCTCAGACACTGTCCTCCACGGTTGGCCTCCAAGCTCCCACACTTACCTCCCTGCCTGGCTCTTGTTCTCCTCAGCAAAAGTGAGAATGATGGGGGAGTGTGAGAGAGATTGGATGGGTGTGTGTGTGGAAGGATGGCGTGTGTGAGAGAAAAAGAGAGCGCACAGTGGCTCTGGCTCTGCTCACTACTGGTGTGTGGCCCTGACGGAATGCGGTCCCTGAGGGGTGGGAGAAGGTTCCCCACTCCTGCTATAAGTGCTATTCCACACCAGCTGACAAATTGCCAGTGAGTTCTATCTGTGTGGCTGCCATGGAGCTCGCTCATGTTTGTGATGCCATGAAGCAGGTTTTGTGCAAGCCAAGAGTACATATCTAGGCTGCAATACAGTGACCTGGTTCGGATGACACGACAACCCATCATAGGTAAGTAGCCGTGGTTGGTTGTTGTGTCGCCTAAACTTAGCGTGCTTCACCCATGGTGGCATGTGCTTTTTCAAACGAGCCACCCTGAGAACCCACCTATGGGCTGTTCTAGGGTTTGTTTTACCCACAGTAGGTAAGTCATGTCATCTGAACCCGGACAACCAATCCCACTGTGGGTAAAGTCAGGCGGCAAGCGAGATGTAAGTCAAGAGCAGCAACCCCCCCCCCAAAAAAAACCTTGCCTCTCTTTGCAAACTTGCCTGTGCCACTGCCAGTGAAAGCCCCTTCGAAGTGCCCAAGCAGCACAATGGAGAGGTGGTTACTGGTGGCACCCCTACCTACCTACCTACCCCTCAGGTAGGAGATGAGGAAGGTCTGAGGACAGATGATGCCAACAACCTTGTAGAGACACAAACCCAGTTTGAGAACTGCAAAATTTTCTGATGGTATCTTTTAGACTGAGTACTAGACTGAGTACTTAGCGAGATAGAAAGATTAATCTAAATCTATACAGAAGCCTATGGATCCCCATAAAATTGAGGCCCCAATCCAAGGCCCTATTTACAAAAGTTTTTTTTTTAAATTATATAAATACATTGTCTCATAATACAAAATTAGAAATTATCATCCCTATTCCGTAAGGAGATCTTTGAACTATAACACATTTTAAATTAAAACTGTGGTCATGCAGGGATTTTTTTAAAACAACAACAAAAGCATTTTAACAATAAATATTGTAAAAATCCAATTTAAACTTTAAAATCTGTTTTAAATTTTAAAAATCAATTTTTTAATTCTTTTTTAAAAATAATAATAATTGTTTTTATCCACCCTGCTTACCTGTTATAGATTATACATTCTTCATTTTCCCCTTTCACTTAGTCTGGATATGCCCAGTAGAGGAAATGGGAGGGCTTCAAGGGATCTTGAGTGACTCACATTTCCTGTTTTCTTGCTTTCTTCTGCCGTTTTCTTGCTTTCTTCTGTTTGCTTTCTTCTGCTCATGAGCAACCCGTCTCTGCCAGGATAGGCAGCAGTGGTGCTGGATGGGAGGGGGGAGCCAAGTCACACTCTGCTCAGCCTACTCTGGACTAGGACAAGCACAATGTGGCTCACGCCACCACGGCTGCTAGTCTTCTCGGCTGGCAGTTGCAGCAGTGCGGGGAACCTCTGCCAGCCATCTCCAAGTGCCACTTGGGCACTTGGGGGGCGGCTGTCATCGACGCTCGCCCAGAGCGACAAACCTTTCTTGCTGCTCTTGCCAAGCAGCTCTGTAGCAGTTGGCCACCCCTGGGCTTGCTGTGTTGTCTGGGTTCTGATGATATGGCAAGCCCAGGAGTGGCTCATATACCTTGCAACGAGCCATGGTTTCCTTGGGTATATTTTGGTATTTGCCTTCTAGAAACTGGGCTTATAACCCACCCTGCAGGAAGCACGCCTGAGTTCAGACAACATGCTAAGCCAGTGTTCTCCAACCTTGGATCCCCAGATGTTTTTGTCCTGCAACTCCCAGCATGCCCCATAGGGCATGCTGGGAGTTGTAGGCCAAAAATATCTGGGGACCCAAGGTTGGAGAACACTGCGCTAAGCCATCTGGGCTTATAAACTTACTGTGCAGTGTGAACCCAGTCAGTGACCAGGCCCCCATGGCTTATTTCCCCTGCCGGTCATGCGCTGGGGGATTTGCATAATTACTCTTGCTAGTGCAGCTTGCTGTGTTGTGCAAACCTGGCGTGGGTGGTTAACAGACCACCCAGAACCATGGGCTGTTCAGTAGTGTTCTGCAGTGGCTTGTTCACAAAGGCAACAAGCCATCCTCACCATGTTCACATGACATGACAGGCTGCGCCAGTGAGGGTCAAATCAAATCAAATCTTTATTACGGTCCAAGACCAGCATAAACAGACAATAGATACACAAGATTTGTACACTACCAAGTTTTAGGCTGTCCTTCAGTAAACCATATCAGGATGGCATACAATAAAAACAAGATATCAGTATAAAATCACAATTAAATATGAGGAAGACAGAGCAGGTTTTGGCCCTTTCTCACAGCTTCAGACAAGGCCTAAGAAGTTATAAGTGTATGGCGTGTTCTTGTAGCCAGAAAGCAAAATTTGGCAACTTTATATGTTATAGAAGGGTCTCTGTCCGCAAGTAAATGCATGGTGTAAAATTCATCAGTGTTACCTGGAAAATCATGTAACAAGGGATGGATCAAGTTTGACCGGGCATCTAAGTAGAATGAGCAGTATAAAAGGACATGTGTAATTGTCTCTGTCTCCCCTGAGTCACATGGGCACAGCCTCTGAGCGACTGGTATATTTTGGTATTTGCCTTCTAGAAACTTTGAGGGGAGAGCATTATAGCGAGCCCTAGAGAATGCCCATCTATATTTATAATAGGTAAGAGAACTTAAATAAGCCGCAGGCCCTCTATTCTGTATATCTCGGGGGGAGCGGTAAATATATATGCTTTGACTTAAGTCATTTTGAAGTTCTATATCCCAGATCCGTTGTTTGATAATATCTTTTGCTTTCTCCAATCCTAAATTTAGCAAATATTCAGGAGAGAGACCATATGAGTGCAATTTGTTATCTATGGTGTTCCACCATTTTGTTTGGTAATTATCTTGTAATATTAGGGGGAGCAACCCAGTTGGAGTCAAATTAAGTTTAAGCCAAGAAAATAAGGTGGTTTGCCACACAATAGCTTCAATTCTGAGTAATCCACTCTCCATTCTCAAAACCCCATTTGGGATGCATCTGGGCGTCAGAAATAGTGACCTTAGGAAGCCCAATTGTATTTTTTCGTACGTAGCTAAATTTGAAAAAGAACCCAATTGTGCTCCGTATAGCAGTTGCGCTCTCGGTTTTGCCAGAAACAATTTAATTGCAGCTGGAATGAAATTCCCTCCCCACGACCGGAAAAACCTCAGGATTGCCTCTGTGCTTTTCTTGGCAAGTGTGGAAGCATATTTAACCTGTGCAGTTTTCCTTCTAGAAGCTTGGAAAACGACACCTAGATACTTGAAACAGGTGACTTGTTCTATATCATTGTTATCTATGCGCCACCTGTGGGTCTTAGTACTATTGGAAAAAATCATGATCTTAGTTTTAGAATAGTTGATTTGTAATCGATCCTCCTTGCAGTGTTGGGCTAGAGCCTTTAAGGCTCTTCTAAGTCCTATTTGGGTCAAGGAGAGGATAACGGCATCGTCAGCATAAAGCAGTATAGGAAGTCTTTTGTTTGCCAATTTGGGGGCATGTATATCTAGGCCTTGAAGCCGTTTGATTAAGGAATTTATATATATATATTAAACAGATGGGGGGCGCCAGTGAGGGTAATTATGCAGATCCCCCTGTCATGTCACCGGCACACATGGTGGTGGAAATAAGCGACGGTGGCTTATTTTTGTGATCATGTGAACAGGCCCAGTGTAACAATAGTTACTACTGACCATATACTGTAGTTAACAGAGTCAACCCAGAGGTTGAAACCAGCTTCTAATCCTGGTTTCAGTTTTTTGTGTTGACAAGCTAACTATGGAGCAGCATTTAATCTGAACCTGTAGTTGATGCTAACCAAGGAAAGGAAGATGGAATTCATGCAGGCAGAGAGAGTTTGGCTCCTGATCTCCAACCATGGTTTGATCTGGCAGTGTTGCATCTGAGCTTAAGCTAAAAGTGTGGGCCCAGAGTTGCTAGTTCAAATCTTGCCTCTGCCACAAACTGTCTCCAGGTGACCTTAGGCAAGCTACTGCTCTCAGCTTCATCCCTCTCCACCCCTGTATTACCAGGATAATGCAGGCCTACCTTACAAGGCTGTTATAAGGATTACTGAGCTCATGTATGTTAACTGCTTTGAATATTCAAAGCTGTGTGTGCGTGCTACATATTATTATCCTAAGCAAAATTTAGGCCGAAGTGCTCTTAATTCTGTGGTGTCCTGTGAAGAGAGGAAGATGGTTTGTTGCAGGGCAGTGGAGTCGGTAGATAAATGTTCCGACTCCGACTCCTCAGTTTTTTGTACTTCCGACTCCGACTCCCCGACTCCGACTCCTCTGTATTAATATGCGAATGTATTTTATACATTCCTTGAAGGAAAGAAAGGCAACATACATGTCATTACCACAGGACTACTGGCTGGGAAGCCAACAGTCTACTGTATTGAACAGTTTAAGTAAAAGACAACACAATGAAAACAACAAAGTTTTATTAAATTTTTTTTATTAATTTAATTAATCAAGTGGCTGGATAGTAGCAGCAGGCATAAACATCAGGAACAGGAACTTTACCAGTTCAAAAATACAAACCACATTATTTGGTTGTTTTAGAACAAAAACAAAGCTTATCTATATGAACCAAAAACAAAATCTGTAAAACCTAGAAATGGTTTATATTAATCTTGAAATGTAGTTATAGGCTTAGCAAATGCAAATCAATTCAATGTAGAGTTCTAAGGAAGAGAATTGCCTCTGCCAGATCCTCTTTCATAGGGGCTCTTAAGTCAGACTTTATTATTTTTAGGGCTGAAAATAATCTTTCGACACTGACTTGGGTGGGTGGCATTGCAGTAACTATTCTGGCCACATCACTAACGATCTCTGGATAAACAAGGATGGCTTCTTCAACAGTAAGTTTTGATGAGCGATCATATTTTTCAACTTCTTTTAGTGCTTTATAAAACTCCTGTTGGAATTTTTTTATTTGGACATTTACTGGTTCTGTAACGCTTATGCGACGTCGTTTTCCTTTAGCAACTTCCATTTTGTCTAAGAAGGAATCAAAGTCTAATTCTTCGTTTGAAGAAGATGATCCTGAGTTACCACTATTGCTTAAAAGAACTTCATCCTCCTGTGGAGGTATTTCAGGTCATAATCCCTTCATGCGAACTGCTACATCATAGAGGGCCTTTTTCCCATTAGCAGTCTGTTCACTGTTCAACAAAAGTCGGCTCATTGGGTCGACATAAATAGCCGCTAACAAGATTTCATTCTCCAGCAAAAGACTCTCTCTTTTCATCATTGAAGATGCAATACCCTCAGCTATTAACCCTCCATTTTTGTTCAGGCGATATAACAGGCTCTTCCATTCCAAGAGGAATTTACCTGGGGTTAGATCGTCACATTGCAACCTCTTGGTGACAGTGAAGGGGTGAGAAAGAAGGTTCTCCAGCTCTTTTGTTTGTGTCCACTGGCTTTCAGTTAATGCAAGATTTTCATTGTCCATTTCTTCTATGAAGTCTTTAAGTTCAAGCAAACGCTTCACCATTAAATAAGTGCTTCCCCAGCGAGTTGTTTGATCCAAAATGGCTCCTTTTCCTGCACGTCTTTTCAAAATTGCATCTGTTTTCGGGGCCCTGGCTGCAACAGTTACTTGCCGTAATTTGCCAATTAGTGTAGCTGCATGGCGATCTTTTAATCCATCTCTTATGGCAAGTTGCAGTGTATGAACAGCACATCGCATATGATGAATAGTAGCAAGCTTCAATGCTTCTTCCACAAAGTTGTTTAAAAAAATGTCAGCATTCTCTTCAGTTTCTAAACTTTCTCCAATACTTGCAGAGCTGTCTTCTTCTAACTCTAATATCTGTTTGTTACCTTCTTCATCTGCGTTCATCTTCTCAATTGTGCTCAACATGTTAGAAGCGTTATCTGTCACAACACATAAAATCTGTTCCTTTTTAATTTCAAAATCTTCTAGAACACCCTCCACTAACTTCTGAAGGTAATCACTGGTGTGATGTGCCTGAGTGTCCTTTAATCCGAGGGTCTGTGTTATTGTTTTGTTTTCATCCACAAATCTAACATTAATGGCGAAATAATTGACTCTGTGACGTGTGCATGCATCCATTTTAAGGAAGACAAAACATCCTTTCAGAACTTTCTGTAGTTCTTCCTTTTTACATTTGGCCTCCTCAATTATAAGTTTCCTTATACTTTCTCTTTCCAGAGAAACACCAAGGTTTTTTTGCCATTTCTCCATTTAGGCCTAAAAAGGCTGTCTGTGAAAAGGATAGTGGTACACTATTCTTTACTACCATTTCAATAATGTGGTGTTTGAATTTTTCTGGTGTCATCCTTATGGTAACTTTGTCAGATATAAAGAATTTTCTTATTTGTGATTGTTCTCCAGTAGATTTCTGAACGTTTTTTGTCACAAAAGTAGATGCAATGTTTTCATTGCTATCTTTCTCATTCACGGCTTCTAACACTTTGTGATGAAAACGCTGGAAGTGTCTTTTCAAATTTGATGCTCTTGTAGGTGCATTTTTATCAGGCCCACTGAAACTGCTAATTTTTGCATCACATTGTTTTTCTCCATCATCATCTTTTCTAATACATTGGCACACGTAATGTTTTCCATCACTTGATAATGCAAAGTGCTCATAAACAGTAGACTTTGTCGTGTTTGTTGTTAGCAGTCTTTTTGCCATTGTTTAGGATGCCTCTTTCCCTAAAATATAAAATATGTTATACTAACTGGCATATAATTAGATTTTTAATATCAACATACACAGTCTTGTAAGTTGTACGTACATGGCTTTATACAAACAAATAAGCTATATATCCCAGCACTAAACCTAGACATGATTTGTCCTATACAGAAAAACATGCACAGACATGTACTGAACACACACACACAACACAGAGCCTACATTTTAGTACTCGGAGCATATAAACAATCTGCACTATACATAAACATTCATACATTCCTGCACCACACTTACAAACCTAGGATAGACAGTTTCTTCCAGAAACATGTACACATGTCTTCCCTCATACAGACAAGCAGGCATGCAGGTTTTAAAATAAATATAAACACTTACAGTTGAATCCAAGAAGCTGTTCCACCAAGTTCTTCTCAGCTCTTCTAGCAGAGAGAGGTAGTTGGGCAGAAGCTGCTGCCTTCTCCTTTTTGTGTGCTGATCTGCTGCTGAAGATAGGGCAGTGGGAAGATCCAGGAAGGGGCATTTATTATAAAACATGATTTCCCTAGTAGAATCCCATAGTCATGTTAGTTTAAGCTAACAATAGGAGTTTACAAGTTTTTACAGCCTACGTGAGGCACTGCATGCATTGGTCTTTATTCTTACAGTAGAGAAGTACGGTAATTAATTATAACTTTTTGTGAATTGGGACATTTAAACTTGCTTTTTTTAAAATTCCAATCTAAATTTAGTCGGAGTCGGTGTATTGTTTGCCGACTCCGACTCCAGGTACCCAAAATTTCCTCCGACTCCTCGACTCTGACTCCAGCACTGGTTTGTTGGAACAGAAACTTTTCCAGTGTTTCTGAGCAACACTGGATTGGCCCTTGTGAGACACTGCAAAAGAAGAGGATTACTCTGTCAATAAGTGAAGTGTCATGGGCTGTTAAGCGTATCAACCTGGCCACCACCCACATTTTCTGTATTCTGATGCCATCCTTCGTGTTTAGTCTTGTCTTTGCTAGATGAAATATGTGTATACTCACTTGCTTCCTAATATATGGAAAGCACAGTTTGCAAGGTGAAGGGAGAGCACAACGGCTGTTGAAGATTATGTTCTTCATCGTCTCCTGATGAGTTTGGAGCTTGTTTGTTCTGCATCAACTGCTGGTTTCTCCAAGGTACGGGGTTGTTGTTTTAATTAGGAAAGTGACTCCTCTTGTCACATCCATGTGATGTATGTGCCCTATCCAGGGACATCCGTACTATGAAGCAATAGGAAGCAGTAGCTTCAGCCAGCTGATCCCTGAAGGATTCTGTTGGCTGCATGAGAGCTTTTCCTGAAGCTGGTTATGTTACCCTATTATTGGTGTGACTGAGGTATGATGTATTTCTGCGGTAGTATTTGGATAGCTGATTATATTTTTGGTATTTTGGTGTATATTGTGTATAGAAACACATCCATACATTTAATAATTGTATTAAACCCCAAGCAGGGTGGGGGTGGGGGAACAATTCAGTGGTTATGCAGCTTGGCAGAGAGATGCATATATTCCACATGAATTCTATGTGCCAAGGCCTAGAGTTTTAAAGAATCAGAGGTCTGGTGAGACCTTGTCAAATATAAGAAGGGAATGGCATGGAGGTTAGCAATGGAGATAACAATAGAGGTGGGGAATAGTAGCCATTGTGTTGTGAGGGGTGGCGGAATTGAAGTCCAGCCTCCAGATCACTGGAAGCCCCACCTTTGTTTGTCAAATGTTCTTTTCAAATGTTCTTTCTGACCTGGCAGTGCTAGCGTTTTCCCCCAGGTTTTCACCACAAACACTGGAACACTATATCACTCATTTCATGTTGGCCTTGCTTTAACAGTCCATGACTACTTTTCAGTTTCCCTTCCCCAAATATCAATTTTATAGATTCTAGCTTAGTTTAATAGGTCAACATTATTCTTTAAATGTTTCCACCATTCCCAAGGTTGTTGTGCCAGACAGTGTTGATTGCTCTGTCTGGCCCTCACTGTTTACCCCAGTGTTCTCCAACCTTGGGTCCCCAAATTTTTTTCTGGGGACCCAAGATTGGAGAATACTGGTAGCCGTTGGCGCCATTGTATAACATACAGATGGTGCTTTTAACATAGATTT
The DNA here is from genome assembly GCA_021292165.1 of Shinisaurus crocodilurus. Classification (NCBI taxonomy): domain Eukaryota; kingdom Metazoa; phylum Chordata; class Lepidosauria; order Squamata; family Shinisauridae; genus Shinisaurus; species Shinisaurus crocodilurus. Next base: position 188,107,974 of record CM037879.1, read on the forward strand.
CATAGATCATAGAGTTGGAAGGAGCCTACAAGGCTATCGAGTCCAACCCCCTGCTCAATGCAGGAAACTAGAGGAGGGGTCTCCCATCCAAGTAATAGCCAGGCCTGACCCTGCTTAGCTTTCCACGCTCAGACAAGCTGAGCCAGCGTGAGCCACATCTGGTACAAGTTACCAGATTCAGGCAGTTACTGGAAACCTATTAATGCAAAATTGTTTGTCCCTCAAAAATCCTCAACATTTTTGCTGTGACATGAATAAAACTGAAAATAGATAATAAAAATCTATTTTTGGTTCTATATGTACTGCTTCAAAAGCCATGAGGGTGTTTTCAAAGTCTAAAAGGTACCTACATTGTGCTTAGATAATAGCCCCTCTTATTATCTGCCTATGCACCCCACAATTGCCTGATGGTATCCTTCTGGATAGGTTGTCTGGGTTGGGAGTTGGAGGCACTGCGCGCTCCAGTGGTTCCAATCCTACTTGGGTGGCCGATTCCAGAAGGTGGTGCTGGGGGATTACTGCTCTGTCCCTTGGCAGTTAGGCCATGGGGTGCCACAGGGCTCTATTTTATCCCCTGTGCTGTTTAACATCTACATGAAACCACTGGGAGAGGTTATCCGGAGGTGTGGGCTGAGGTGTCATCAATATGCAGATGACACCCAGCTCTATCTCTCTTTTTCATCTAATCCAGGTGAGGCAGTGGCTGTTCTGAATCAGTGCCTGAACACAGTAATGGACTGGATGAGGGCTAATAAACTGAGACTCAGTCCAGATAAGACGGAGGTACTGTTAGTGGGTGGTTCATCTGCCCGGCTAAGTGATATTCAACCAGTTCTGGATGGGGTTGCACTCCCCCTGAAGGATCAGGTTCGTAGTTTGGGGGTGCTCTTGGATCCACAACTGTCACTCGAGGCACAGGTGAACTCAGTGGCACAGAGTACCTTTTATCAGCTTAGGCTGATATACCAACTACGTCCTTATCTGGACAGAGATAGCCTAGCAGAGTATCCATGCTCTGGTAACCTCTCGTTTGGATTACTGCAATGTGTTATACATGGGGCTGCCTTTGAAAATGGTCCGGAAACTTCAGCTGGTCCAAAATAGGGCAATGAGATTGTTAACGGGGACTGGCCGACGTGAACATATTATGCCAGTGCTTTCTCATCTGCACTGGCTGCCAGTCTGTTTCCGGGCCCGATTCAAAGTGCTGGTGCTAACATTTAAAGCCCTAAACAGTTTGGGCCAGGGTATCTGAAGGATTGTCTCCTCCCATATGTACTTGCCCAGGCACTAAGATCTGCATCAGCGGTCCTTCTCCAAGAGCCCCTGCCAAAGGAAGTAAGGCAGGTGGCTACCGGGAGGAGGGCCTTTTCTGCTGTGGCACCCCGGTTGTGGAATGAGCTCCCCAAAGAGGTTCGTCTGGTGCCTACTTTGTATTCTTTCCGGCGCCAGGTGAAGACCTTTCTATTCTCCCAGGCATTTTAATCATTTTAATCATCTTAATCATTTTAATCTTGTAATTGTTTTTAATTCCGTTATTGTAACTGCTGCTGCTAGCTCTGCTGTTTGTTTTTAATCTGTGGTTTTAAATTTTATATTGTATATTGTATTTTATGATTTTAACTGTTGTAAACCGCCCAGAGAGCTTCGGCTATTGGGCGGTATAAAAATGTATTAAATAAATAAATAATAATAAATAAAAATATAAAACATAATGGATACTTGACTCTATGTTATCTGAATCCATAATATTCTATGGACAGAATTTTCATATACCTTTAAACAATACTTTTCAGTGAACGCTGTTTACAGGTATAGCTGTGGCCTGGCGTGCAATCCAGGAACTATGGTTAAATGCTTGCAAAGAAACCCTAGTTTAAATCTGACTTCTGATCCTGGCTCATCTGTAAGCACTTAACCATAATTCTTGGTCCACACATCATGGGAAACTGGTTAAATCGTGACTCCTGGCTTGTTAGCTTGCTCATGCAAAGAGAGTAGTGAAGCTAGGTGCATGCTGCTCGCACATATCCTGGCTTGTAAAGCTAGGATTTGGGGCTTAGTGTTACATGGGAAATAAGTTGACTTGAATGCTGCTATTGATGCAGTATCTGTTGGGTGTCCAGTGCATTGTCTCATCCAGGTCCTCGTGATAAAGTCCATATAGCAGGTATTTATTTAGGTATATAATGTAAAAGAACGTGTACACTGGTAAATATTAAAGAGTATTCTAATACTAGATGTATCTGTACTATGACCTCTACCCAAAAAGAAGCAACCACTGGGCATTGCCAAAACATATGGGTAAACGAAGCATTCACAGTATTACAACTCCAACAGCTGACTTAGACAAACCCTTATTAAAAAGACATTGTGGTGTGCAATAAACACAAAACAAAAGTTTTTGCTGAATAAGACATACCGTAACCTAAGAGCCATAGACCCTTCTGACCGACGCAAAAACAATGTTCCATTGATTAGGCAACATAAGACCATCTAATTCCCTATTCCATTCATCTTTAAGACTCTGTGTATCATACTTATTCACCGATAATAAGTATTTATAAACATGAATTGTAGGTTGATAGAACTGCTCAGCCTCAATCAATACATCCAATAGCAAAGGAGGCTCTGAAGCTGTAAAAGCAGCCGGACCATACCTAGATTCTAACAAATGTTGCAATTGCAAGTATTGCCATTCAGCTGAAGCAGGCAAGTTATATTTAGCTGAAAATGACAAAAACTCATCATCTACACTCACTAATTGATCCAAAGTAAGAATCCACCTGTCTGCCCAAGTCCGCCACAGGAACATTTTCTTCCCAATTTTTAAATCTGGATTACCCCATAAAGTCAGTTTAGCATAAGAAAATGGGTCAAACTGTAATTGATGAGATATAATACGCCACACCTCTCTAACTGCCGTGATTGTAGGAGGCACCCTATCCGTTTTAGTGTAGCGAGAGGCTAATGCCATCCATTTGGAGAGAGGATCCAGACTTAAGGATTCCAAAACTGACCAAGGTGGACAATCTAAGTGAAAAAGACCAGAATTTAGAACTAGTCAACAAATAAGCCCTATGATATAAGGCAAGATCTGGAAAACCAAACCTACCTCCTTTAGTTGCAAGTTGCATCCTTTTCAAAGAGATTCGTGGAGGTGAGGAACCCCAGAAAAATTTGCGAAACAAAGCATTAAATTTTTGAAAATAATTGCCAGGTATAAATAGAGGAATCCCATGTTAAGCTCAGCAGCAAAAAACCCTGTCACATGGCACCTTAAGGACACAGTAAATTCATTGTAATATGTAATTTTATAGGAATTATGTAATGGTGAACTCCTACATGATGCCTGGCTTAGAGCACTATCCTATGCATCTTTAAACAGAAAAAAGTCCTACAACTCACAGCATGCCCCAGCCAGCTATGCTGGGAGTTGTCGGACTTTTTTTCTGTCTAAACATGCATAAGATTGCACCCTTAAAGAGGTTTTAAACATCATGTTCTGTACTCTGGGTCCAGCATTCTTGATTATGATTTCAGGTGTTCGATGCTGGCGAGTATTTTGGGATAATGCAGGTGGAGGAGGTGGAAGAGGAAGAAGAGGATGATGAAGAAATGGAGGAAGAATCAAAAAAGAAACCAAATCCTGGAAATGAACTTTGCTACAAAGTAATAGTGACAAATGAAAGTGGACTTCAGGCAGCACGGTCTGATAGGTGAGTTATTATCTTGAAGCAAGTGAGTTATTGTCTTGATAGGTGAGTTATTGTTTGAGATTTTGTGAGATATATATAGTGCCATTATGCGCATATGATTTGCAAAGTATCAGAAGAGAAGTCCCTGAGGAGCTTACAGTCTATGGATCACACGAGAAATAACTGAGGGTGAAGGGAGAAAAGGAGGTACAAGGATAAACAGGGTACAGTTATTTCAGTTGCGCATACTAAGATTTAATTATACTTTGGAGTTGTTCTAGAAGGCTCATGGAAAAAGTGGGTTTGGGGAAGGGATTTTGAGGAAGTAAGATGGTTGGTATCATGTAGGTGTTCTAGGGGGCGGTTCCAAGCATACAGGACAGCAAGGGAGAGAGGACCAAGTCTCCTGAGCAAGCAGGAGACCTTCAGACAGCTGACGACAGTGGTGCTGGGTAAGCAAAGGGCACAATCAATGATGTATTGAGATAAAAGGCTGGCAAGATAATGGGACCATGTAGCATTTTGAAGGTAACAACAGGAAGCTTGTCAAAATCCAACAGCGGACAAGAAGCAGGGAGGGATGTTGCATGGTCAAAGCAACATGCTTTTGGTAACTGGATGGAGATAAGGAGACCCAGGTGAGGTAATGGAATTCCAGAGCAGAGAAAATATGGTAATAAAAATATTTCTGAAGCCCTTTCAAAACTAAGTGCTGTTGAGAGATGACCAGCACATGAATAAGTGTATTTTCTAAGGGAATGGATAGAAAGGGATGTATTTTTGCAATGTTGTAGAGCAAGGATGGGCAACATGTGGGCCACAAGGGACCCCCACAGCCCCCCAGTGTGGCCTCTGCCACCCTCTAAAATTCATGGAGACCCCAATTAAAAAAAAAATACAAAAACCTGTTTTTTGGGGAGGGCAAACAAAATGGCGTCAAGAGCAGCTATGGAGCCCCAAAAGGGTCAAAATTAGTTTTCAAACAAGCTATGAACGCTGTTTTGTTTCTCCCCCCCCCCCCCGTTTTTGGCACCTGAATGGGGGGAATGTGGCCTCCACAGGGTGTCCAGTGGGCAAAAATGGCTTCTGGGCCTCTTGAAGTTGCCCACCCCATTGTCGTGGGAAAAGCAACATGATTTGGTGATGGTCTCAGTCTGGGAAATGAGGTGTCCAAGGTAAAGCCAAGGCAGACTTTGCATTTGTAGTTTTTGATGCATGGCAACAGCGTGGATTTGGGATATTAATATTGCAGAATTCTAGAACTCCTTGCTAATGAAGGCAAATTAGTGGCCTATGAATTGCCTTCTGATTTTTTAAAAATGTATTTGCTGCATTCTGGTCTTATGTGGTATGTCTTGTCTCCAAAGCATTTTTCTTATCGACCATGCCTGGACATACCGTGTTGAACATGCCCACCAGCAGCTACTGCAAGTTCCAGGCCTGCTTCACAGGATGGCCAACTTGATGGGAATAGACTTCCATGGAGAAGTGCCAGAGGATGGAGCCGTCCATCAGGTGTTGGAGGAAATGTGGAAATACAACCAGACCTATCAGCTGTCGTGTGGGGTATGTCCATAATAGGAATGCTAAAATTGTTGGTGTACAGACATTGGACAACTTGTGGCCCTCCAGGTGTTTTGGCCTACAGTTCCCATCATTCCTCACCATTGGTTTTGTTGCCTAGGGGATGGGAGTTATGGCCCTCCAGATGCTTGGGACTACACGTTGACCACCACTTGTGTAGAGCTAAATTAAGACATTTTGAATAATAATTTTTTAAAAGCATATCAGACTGCAAATCTCCTAGGAAGAGGATTCCGTAGAATGTATATTTTTCAACTTCAATTTTTTTAGCTCCATCCACTTTATGTTATCTTGCCCTGTTGTATTTCATCAGCTCAGTTGAGTAGCTCGGGAAGAATATACTGAAGATAAACGAGAGAGAAATTCAGATAGTGAATGCCTGTTCTTTATAACGCTTGGGAGGAGCACAGTGTTACTGAGCAGATACTGTAGATATTGGACATGTATTAATTAAAAGGCTACTGTGTTTAAATATTGAGTTCAAATGCAACAAGATGGATCTTGCTGTAGAGGGAAGTGGGAAATGCTGCTTCATAGGACTTTATACAATAATATTTCTGAGGCCCTTTCAAAATGAAGTGCTTATAATTAAACAAAATTAAAGACTGGTTCTACATGCAGGTTTGCAATCTAATGGGTGGAGAAAAATTGGGAAGGAGAAGCGATAAAGCATGTTCCAAAAACCTTCTAACCATTTTGCCTGTTGCATTGTGATGTCCTGTCCTTAGTTTATTTACAGTCTTATCCCTGGGTAGTCTATAAGAAGAATCAATCAATTAAAATGTGAATGAAATAAACTGAAATAAAATAAGCTAAAAGCCACAAAATTATAAAAGCGGCATGAAATAGTCAGCAGGATTAAAATAGAATCTAAAAAACTCAGGAAAATAAAAAGGCCTTTGTCTGGAACCAAAATGTCAATAAAGTAGGCACCAGGTGAACTCCTGTGGGAGAAGCATTCCACAGCTGGTACCCACCACCAAGAAGGCCCCTCTCATTGCAGAAGAACCTTCATTGAAGATCTTAATTTATGGGTAGGTACATGGGGAGATAGGAGCTCTTTCATGAGGTCCTGAGCTGTGAAGGGCTTTAAAGGTCAAACTCAGCACTTTGAATTGGGCTTAGAAACAGACTGGGAGCCAGTGCAGTTGACAGCACAGAAGTAATATGATCATAACCCCCGATCTCAGTAATCTAGCAGCTCCCTAGTCCAGTAATTCCAGCTAACATAACATGAATACCAGTCCATTGGGCAGACAAAATACCTACCCAAAGTACCTCTGTTTTGTTGGGTGTCATCCGTATATTGATGAAACCCCACCCCAAACCTCTGGATGACCTCACTCTGCAGTCTCATGTAAATGTTAAGTAGCATGAGGGACAAACTAGGACCCTGCAGGACCCTGTAGGATAAATGCCAAGGAGTCGCGCAGTAGTCACCCAGAACCACCTGGAATTGGCTTGTCCTAGTAAGGAATGGGACCACTGCAACACAAGCCAGCCAATCGAGAAGGATACCATGGTCAGTGGTATCAAAAGCCACTGACAGGTGCTAATGGGTGGAAAGGGATCTTTTATTTTATTTTTAGTATGACTGGATTTTGCTCCTCTGTGCAGCTCACAAAAGACTTAAAAAACAAAACAGAACAAAGTTTTAGAAAACTTCAGTGGGGTACTTTGGAGGAGAGGGAGTCATAGGGGAAGTGTAGGCGTGCAGCTCTTTACCACTATGTGCTGGTAATCATAATAAGTAACATTCATTTTGCCAAAGTTCCAAATATAAAGGATTATGGCTTGAATGCTGGGGCGATGTGATGTCCCCGCAACAAAAGCCTAGTGGGCTGTTCTGAGTGTTTGGGGTGGGGACAGCTACAAATGAAATGAATGAAACCAATTTACAACCTTGAGAAAAGATCTGCTGATGATGCACAGCCACAGTAGAGTAGGGGGAGTGGGGAACTATGCATTGGATATGCAAAAGCCCCCATCCCTGACTGCTCAGAGCCTTTGAAAATGGCTCTGAAGCATATTGTATGTAGTACATGGTACATTGGCGAAGAACATTTGCTCTTCAGCTATTTTAAGAGCATTTTATGATACGTGACTGGGTTTGTTCTTCTTGTTTAGACTGCTGAGGAGAAGGTCCCTGTATGGTATATTATGGATGAATTTGGATCCCGAATCCAGCATTCAGATGAACCCACTTTTGCAACAGCACCTTTATTTTACATGCCACAACAAATTGCTTATACTGTTCTCTGGCCCTTAAGAGACCTTGAGACTGGAGGTAAGTGCATCTGTGCATCAGGTATGTTCTTGGAACAGGAGAACAGATAAGCAGGGTCAGGCCAGTGGTCTGTGCAGCCAAGTCACACGTCTCCAATAGCAGCCAGAATGTGATACTCTAAGGGAGTGTTCTCCAACCTTGGGTCCCCAGATGTTTTTGGCCTACAACTCCCAGCATGCTGGGAGTTGTAGGCCAAAAACATCTGGGGACCCAAGGTTGGAGAACACTGCTCTAAGGCCCTGGCTTTCTCAGAGGACCACTTCTGAAAATGGTGGGGCAAGACCTTTACTCCCAGCTTCAAAGTGCCCTGCAAGCAAGTTCTGTTAGGATAGGTGACCCTGACCCCTCTGCTGTGTCTGAGTTTACAGCTGGTAGACTGGGTGGTATCCCCCAGCAAGCTGCTCCAGTTGTTCTACTCTAAGTTGTTGGATGTGTAGGGTTTTGGGGTTGTTGTTTGCTTTTAATCCCTTGTTAGGGAATTCTCACTACAATTTGAGAAGGTGCTCCTCATTTTTCAAAGGGTTAAATTCTGTTTGGGCTTACTACGTGATCATCTTAATTACTTTCCAGTTTTAATACCATGTGCTGGGGCAGAAATCACTGTATGTAAAGCTGGCTTGTAAATGTAAATCATGTTACAACGCAGTCTTGCAATCAAGTCCCTGAAAGCCCCCAGAAAATTTTGCTGGCTCACTTATTACCATCTACCTGTGTTAGTACTAAAGAAAAAGCCAGTTTCCTTCTGTTTCACAAAAGCTTCTTTGGAGGAGTTCTTAGTTGCTGCAACCAGCCAAGCACTGGGCCTAAGCAGCTTTAAAATTTGTGGCCTGAGGTACTCATTGGTTTTTTAAAACAAAAATGAAATTGGTTGGAAAGCACTCAGCCTGCTTGCCTGTAATACTATATTGTGGCTAAAACCTATCTTAGGTTGCCTTTGCAATAAATGAAATGAGATAGTAATACTATATCTGCTTCTGGGTGTGAGCTAATAGACTTTCTTATTTAGAGGGTAGAAGGGTTGGTATGAACTGTGTTGTAACCTTTTTGTGAAGGACTGCCAACCAGTCCTTTACTCAAGACCAGAGATCAAAGGTGCAAAACTGCCAGCCTTAACTCTGCCGTCTTGACTTGATTCTCTCAAGGCCTTGCCCTTGGTCTATACTCTGGATTTAGCACTGAACCACAGAGAGACTACACACACTGTGTGGGGTAAAACCAGGAAAGTTTATTTAAGGTAAACGGATTACAATAAAAGATGGGGAATGAGAGAAGAGGGAGAAAGGTGGCGAGACACTTTGATACATACAAGTAGAGCTACAAAATAACAAAAACGAGTTCCTTCACTATATAAATACCCAGGCACTTACTCTCTTTGCCTGGGGGTTGGTCTTCTCAGGGTTTGCCTCAGCAAAAGCCCTACTCCGCGCTGCTTCACGTCCAGACACACAACAACTCAAACCAGAAGCCACAGCAGCAGTATAGATCCCACACACACACACCTTTCCGTAGCTTGGCTGTCCTTGGCCAATCAGGATGAACTTCATCTGGGCTAGGTGGAGGAGGGGTGGCTCATGACTAGAGGGCGAATACCTTTGGCACAGAGGCATCAAAGGGACATGGGAGACTCTGAGGCGCCATCAGAGAATTTGCATGGGATTCCCAACCTCCAGCTGGGATTACCTTGTTTACACGTGTGGAGCTGTGTGTGTGTGGTGCAGGAAACTCTGACGCTTTTCTTCACACTTTTGTTTTAAGTATATAGAAATTCTCCACTCTTTTTAATAACTTATGTATGCTTATCTGTTGCAAGTTCCTATCGGCAACAGTGCATTGATGACAAGTGTGCAGAAACACGTATATAAACTTTTCATTTTCTTATAGAGGAAGTGACCCGTGACTTTGCTTATGGGGAGACCAATCGTTTAATTAGGAAGTGTCGGCTATTGCCATGGCTACCCAGTGAGGTTCTAGATATTAATTATTTCACCACTGAGCCATCAAATGATCACTACCAGGTACAATTCTTATTTTTCACCAGATTTTAAAATTACAGACAAGTGCTTAACTAATTTTCTAACCATAGTTAAGAGACCTTGCTGAGGGCTTGCATGTTCTCACCCACCCCCTCTCTAGCTAGCATTAATGGTAGTGGAGCATTACATCTGCACCAGTGCTAACCTGTGTTAGATGCTTGTTAGTATTAATCCTGGTTAGTGCTGATGCAGATGTCATCTTGCACCATAGTTAATGCTAACCAGAGAAGGGAGGAATTCATACAGGCATGGGAAGGGGAAGTGAAATCTGCACAAGGCATACGGTTCAGCAAAAACACATGGTAGAGTCCTTCTGGAGTGGTAACTTCAGATTCCAGGTGGGGAATTGTGTGTTTTCCTGTGGATTAAAAAATATATATTGGTTACCATTTATTGAATTTTGTGCAACTAATTTAATAATGTCTGATGTACATCTATGTTTTGAGATTATTTGATTGGTATTTGGTTTTTCTACCCCTCTTTAATTTGTATATACCCCTGTGCTGTGAAAGTGTATAAAATGTTTTTTTAAAAGTAAAAATAGCAACAACATCTTCAGTGCCCATATAGAAAACTAGCACATGACTAAGATAGCTTCTGGCTTAACACTCATTCTCCCTCATGCTAGCTTTCTATATGCAGCTTACAGGAGCTGCATATAGAAAGCTTACAGGAGAGAGCATGTGTGATTTCCCTACCTGAAGTGGTATACTCCCAGAGGAGGGCCCTAATGTGATTTTTGATTTTAAAAAATGAGCATGTAACACTCAGGACTTTAAACCACACATAGTCCTGGCTTCTCTATACTCCCTAGAGCAGTGTTCTCCAACCTTGGGTCCCCAGATGTTTTTGGCCTACAACTCCCATCATGCCCCAGCCAGCATAGCTTGCTGGGGCATACTGGGAGTTGTGGGCCCAAGGTTGGAGAACACTGCTCTAGAGTGAATCTGCTTCTGATTAGGAACCTTGCAAGTACTGTAGTTTGTACAAAGAAATTTGTTGCCCACTTCTGGCCTCTTTCATCTTTCTGCAAATTGAATGGTTTTACATCAAATAAGAACTAGCCGACTGATCCTTATACAGTAGTTGTGAAAACTATTTCATGATCAAAAATGGGAGAATTCTCTGGAAATTTCTTTGAAGGGTTTCCCAAAATGCAAAATAATTTAAACTGTTAAAAAAATCCAAAGCAAATATATTTAAGTGTATGGCCTTGATACAGCTTGATGAATCTGGAACATATGGATTGAGAGAGACTAGAAATAGTTGAACAAGGAAAGTGCAAAGTGTTGTGTCAAAATTGATCCCTCTTCAGAGGAAGCATATATGTTTGCCAATTTCTGTGCTTTGATTGGAAGCTGCCTCTCAAAGGCTGCAATCTCTTGACCCATTTACTTAGCAGTAAGCCCTGTTAAACTCTGTGAACACACTATAGGATTGGGCAGTATAACTGTTCTTACCATGCTTGGCTGAGGCCAATGATGGATGAGGCCAGAACCAGAATTGGGTGTGGCCATCCTTTTTTTCTCTCTTTCTGCCACCCCCCTTCCTCCCCAGATAGGGGGTGACAGATTACTTTTGCAGAGGTCTGAACATTTGCAGAGGGCCGCATGAAATTAGTCTAACGACCACATGTGACCCTGGGGCTGTAGATTGTCCATCCCTGAAGTCATGTGTTCTAAGTATAAATGTGCAAACCTCCATAACACTGGTGGGGTTTTGTGTGTGTGTTTTTTTTAGGCAATCTTAAATGAAAACAAGGAGAAACTGCCTATTTCAATAAAGCTTCCTGTTTATGACAAGAATAAAATCTTCAAGTATGTATTTTAAAATCTAATTGCTTTACAGTAAACATATTATTTCTGTAGTGGTTTTTCAGCAGTTAAAGGGCCATCCATCCAAGCAATAATAGAACTCTAATTATTCTATTCTTTGACATGAAGCCTGAATTTGAATTCCTTCTCTTGGCTACATAATGGACAGTACGATGAGATACAGAAAAGCAGAAAAGAAAGGAGGACTTTTGCTCATAAACGTTTTCTAGTAGATGAGTTTGTGTAGAACACTGCACAGGTTATAGGCCAATTTAACTCGATTCTCTAGTGCAGTGTTCTCCAACCTTGGGTCCCCAGATGTTTTTGGCTTACAACTCCCAGCATGCCTCTGGCTGGGGCATGCTAGGAGTTGTAGGCCAAAAACATCTGGGGACCCAAGGTTGGAGAACACTGCTCTAGTGATATACAACAGCTTTCCCCAACCTGGTGCCCTCCCAATGTTTTGGACTTCAACTCCCATCAACCCCAGCCAGCATGACCAATGGTCAGGAGCTTGTAGTCCACAGCATCTGGTGGGCACCAGGAAGACTGATATACTTGAAAAAAAAGTGATTACATTTTGCCAGTGCTTTGTGATCTCTGCGGGCTTACAATCAATTTCCAGACCTAATTCAAAGTGCTGGTATTAACCTTTAAACCCCTAAAGAGCTTGGGGCCGGGTTACTTAATTTTAATAATTTATTACGGTCAGTTGACCCGCACAAGGCCGGGTTACTTGAAGAATCATCTCATGCCACATTTACCTGCCTGGACCCAAAGATCACCTTCAGAGTTCTTCCTCCGGTGCCCCTGCCAGACATGGTGAGGCAAATGAGTACTGAGGAGACGGCCTGTTCGGTGGTAGTACCCCAGCTGAGGAGTGCCCTCCCAAGAGGAGCTTGCCTGGTGCCCACACTGGTGTTTTCAGCACCAGGTGAAGTCCTTTTTGTTTCCTGAAGCTTTTTGCTCTTGCAGTGAAAGCTGCTTCAGGAAAGTGTTGGAGGAGATAAATCATTGTGGAGAAAGGAAAACACCCGGTGGCCGGGTGACCGGCCAGATGGGCGATTGATAAATATAATAAATAAATAAAATAAATAAATTATGAAGCTTGCAAAGTTTGGATGTGTGCTTATTCTGCAGGAGGGGCTGTCTGTGCTTTACCGTGTTCACAGTTAAGCAGATATGCAGTGGATTTGGTGGCTGCTGGCCTAGCAAGCAGCTGTAGCAATATATGCACAGAAGGCCCTTCTCCTTTCCTCTGCTCAGCTAGACATGAAACAGCTGTTCAGTGTTGTGCATGTAAACACTAGATTGAGTTAACTTAAATCCACCTCTCTTCCCCTCGCGCACAGACACATCTGCATTCTTTTACGTTTTGAGCAAAAGTGTGCTTGCTTGTTTTGTTTTTTGTAAATCCATATTCAGGGGGTCAAGCTCACTGAAAAGAACTATGGGTGCGTACATATGCCTGTATTCTTGTAAATAGTCCAAAGCCATGACTTGGAGTCGTCATTGTGGGAAGGTCAAGTAGAAAACCTAACAAATTTCCCTCGTCTTAATGACCTAATACTCTAATATGATCTCATGCAACATTTCCCATAAGATTTTTATCCCAGTTAGGGTGGTACCTTAGGATGGCATCCATCTTGCAGATCAGAGGTCTAAGACATATTCCTTTACACTGTAGTTTAGAGCCCCATCCTATGTGGTGCCCATAACCCTCCAAACTTGGAGGATTACGGACATCCATTTGAAGGCGGGAGGAGCAAAGCAGATAGGATTGCCGCTGCATTCCCCTCGCCCTCAGAAACATTTAGATGGCCAATTTCAGCTGTCTAAATGTTTTACCTCTCCTTGTGAAGAGGAGAGGCTGAGGCACCACCTGGATTCGGCGGATGACAGCGGTGCCTTGCTCCTCCCCTCTCCGCCCCCGGGAATGCCCCCCATGCCAGAACCAAAGTTGGTCTTCTGTCTTCGGTTCCCAGCTGGCGTGGAAAGAACCAAGTGAGGTGCAGGGGGAGGGCGCTCCGTGGGCAGACTGCCCACTGCACCCCTTCGAAGGGATTTCCGAGGTCGCAGGGGGCAATCCGGCTTAGCCTGTGGCCCCCCCAGGCAAGATCAGAGGGCCATAGTATTGCGCCCTTACAGTATTAGAATTCAGATAAAAAATGCAGGTTTTGTGGCTTTAATGTCATGCTAGCATTTTCCCCCACCCTCAAGTTTTGTTTATTTTTTTAATGTATGTATTTATTAAAAAGTATTTTTAGTTCATCTTTCATCCTAAAATACTAGAGTAAACAAAAAACATAAGAACTTAAATATGCCACAGATAACAATGAAAACATAAGATGCTAAAAAGGTCAGAAGCATAAAAGCAGGGGAGACCTAAGCTCAAAACAGCATCACATTGTACAATGTCTGGGCAAATAAGTTTTAACTTGGTGCTGAAATGATAGCGTCATCAGCACCAGTTAACCTTCACTTGGGAGGGCATTCCAGTGATAGGGTGCCAACACAGAGAAGGCCACTGCCTAGTCCTAACACAGCAAGCGTCCCCTGGCAAAGAAACCTGGAGAATAGCCTCCTCCTGAAGAACTTAAGGCACGGGCAGGTTTGTAGCTATGTTTTTGCTTAGCATCTGGCCTGAAGAAGTCTTGTGGTGAACTCAAAAAGCTTATTCGATATTTTGTAGCCCTTTGGTTAGTCCCAATAACTGCAATGCCCAATTGTGGATTTTATATCTGAGTGGGGTAATGGTTGTCTGTCTGTCTATCTAATACATAATTTACTGTAGTGTACCGGTAAAAAAAAAAACATAGACTAACTTGGAAAAGCAAATTGCACTGCTCTTGATGATAATTTCATTAAATATCTACAAGGACAACACTTTTTTTTAATGGAAATGAGAGCTTAGATTGTTTGTTTTAATACATGCCTGTAATTTAGGGTGCAATCCTATGTAGATTTAGACAGAAAAAGGTCCTACAACTCCCAGCATTCCCCAGCCAGCCATGTTGGCTGGGAATGCTGGGAGTTGTACAATTTTTTTCTGTCTAAACCTGCATAGGATTGCACCCTTAGTGACTAAACAATGAAAATGTAGATTCCATGTGTAGTCATCCACTGTAGATGGTAAACTATTGCATTTGATGCTGATGAACAAAAGTATGCATTTTAGATGTTTATGGGATGGTAAGTTTCTACTGATTGGCTGATTCCATTGTTTGGCTGATGGCTGCCTTTTAGAGTACCCTGGAACATTGTTAGACGAGGCAAGGATGTTCATCAACAAGCTTTGTCTATGGTATATAGATTTACTTGTTGGTGTTTTTAGGGCTGCAACTTACAGTGGCCCTGATTACTTGCTCAGAAGGCTTTTTTTAAGGGGGAAAAGTTACCTGCCGTATTTGAAAGGCAAGTGTGGAGGACGGGACCCCTTTACTCCAAAGCCCACACCCTTAACGGGTACTTCTCTCTCACCAAGTGCCACCTTGTATTGGTCACTTCAAACTTTAAGCTGTCTTTTTAAGTTGCGTTAGCCAATTATATGTCTTAGGTCTTATATGTAGCTGTTCACCCATGTTTGTTTGTCTATATTAAGAGCAGTTTGTTTTATTTGATTACTTGAAGTAGGGTGCCCCTCCGTTAATTCACTTCTTACTTTCCTGTCACCAGTCAGACTCTGGAGAATTAGAACTTTGAATAAAAAGGTTGATTTATTGTTCTGACGAAGTCTCTAAATGGATATTCAACTCAGGAACAGATAACTTGGAATTTTCAACAGTTACATTCAAACTTGTTCTTTGCTTAGATTCAGGTTAAAGGCAGGCAGATGTTATACAGTGCTCTTTGTATCAATTTGGCTTGGTTACTTGAAAGTTACAGTATCAGACCAGGGAACTTAACTGTCCCTCACACTAGTCCTGAGTTTCTCCTTCTTCCTCAGACAGAAGGTCCTTCACTCCCTAAGTGGAGACTCCTGTGAATTGTTCTATACTAACACCTTCACGTTTGCTTTCTCACAACTTAGTACTAGATTTCCTGTCTGAACTCTTCAGTACCACCTTTCCCTACTTACTCTACAAACCTTCCACTCCAACCCACTCTCTTCCCCAACTGACAACCAACTCCCCTTAACTGCCAACTCCCTGGGGTTCTATGCTCTGGGCTTCAGCCAATCAGAGCCTCTGGAATGTTCAGGTTGGCCCCTCCCTGGGCTTCTGCCTGTCACTCCGCCACAGCAAGTACTTCCAAATTCATGGAAGAGGCATTCCTGCTTCTCTCTGACACACGCAGGAGGGAATTTCTCTTCTGATGTGGTACCCACAGTGAACAAGCATACATCATTGCAGTACAAGACATAGTTTGCCTTTTAGGGTGCACAATCCAATCGGGATGCCTGTAGCCCTCCAAACTTAGAGTATTACGGGCATCCTATGCAGGGTGGGAGAAACGCAGAGGCAGAGGTCACCACTGCACTCCTGCCCTGCAAAGCACTTAGACGGCTGATTTCAGCCACCTAAGTGCTGTGCTTCAGAACAAGTGGGAAGGAGGAGGCGGAGGAGCCGCCAGGGTACGTCGTATTGTGGTGGCACCTGTCTCCTCCCCTCAAAAACAGCCACGAAACCCCTCCTCTGAGGTCGCATTTGCAACCTCAGAGAAGCCGCTGGCACAGTTCTTTCTGTGCTGGCTGCAAGTGGTGGAGGGGGGGAGGCACTCTGAGCTCGGAGACCCAGCTGCAATCTTGGAGTGGGTTTCTGATCTCATAGCTGGGTTTCCGAAAAACCCGTCTAAGTGCTGTCTAGCAGCCATAGTATTGAGCTGCCCATTGATTAAAACCCATGCAATCAAGTTACTAATATTTGTTTGAGATATAGCACTTTTGGTTTTGGTTTCTCATTAATACTAAGAAGAAGAAAAGCTTTCAGTATTGGAAGACTGTTAAAAAGCAAACAGTCCCCACACGGAAGGGGGAATTTGAACACAACAGTGATTGCAGTATATTAATGATATTGGGGAGAAAGTACTACATTTGCCCCAGGACTTTTGGGGCTGTGGTGCTGACATTATGAGGATAGCTTGCCTCTGATCTTATATATGTGCATGTATTGTTTAAATGATTCTGTTGTGTCTTAAGTTGATGATGTTGCTGTGATATTTGATTTTAATAGTCAGCAAGGGTAGCATATAGATGTGTTAATAAATACATTTCTACAGCCTTGTAGAAAATATACTATGAGATATATGGATTGGAGAGGGGGGGTGAGTCCTGTAGTGTCTCAAAAGTGTTGACATATTAGGGAAATTACTCCCCCTAGTACCAATAAAATATTTCCAAGGAACTTCAAATTGTGCTGTTGTATCTCAGTATACCTTTCTCCTGAGAACCTCTTTCATTATGTCCCCCACTTTCTTCCAGAGTTTACACAGACCTCCAGCAGGTACTACAGAATCTGACTCACTCCCGTTTTGAATTTACGGACTTTGAACAAGAAGCAGATATTCTCTACAACTTCTCTCACTTCAAAGATTACAGGTTACACAGCTATTTCCCTGCAAGTAACGATTTTTCTTACCTGTCCAATATGCATATATTTGGCTGTGATGCTCTCTTTTTTAAAATGTCTTCCTCCTCTTGTAGGAAACTAAGTGAAGAAAGGCCTCATGTGATGCTGAATCAGTTTCCATGTGAGCATCTCTTGACCGTGAAGGATTGTCTGGCGTCGATCTCAAGGCGAGCTGGAGGCTCAGAAGGGCCAAAATGGCTGCCTCGCACTTTCAACCTTCATACAGAATTACCACAGTTCATCAGTTTCTTTCAGCAGCGTGAGAGGAGGTGAGTAGGTTTCCTGCATGGAAGTAACCATTCACATCCGCATTTGGCATCCCTAGTTTTAATATTCACTCTTGCATGCTGGACACGATACCAGCATATTGTGTTTGTAACAGATCTCAAAATCAACAGTGTGAATTACCAGTCAGAAACTAATGGGAAGCATCACATTTTCCAGTGCCCCAATTTTGAGCTTTTGGGAAGCTCTTTGCTCCTTGAATATAAATTCAGTTGTTGAATGCAACTATTTTTGGATCGAGGGCATTGAAATTGTCTGGAGCAAATACTTTGGCTTCTAGTTTCTCAGAATATGCCCCTTACTGCAGTACTATCTCGGCCACACAGTTTACAAATACCACTCTTGTGAGCTTTACAGAGTGGCTTTTATTATGTTAGAAAAGCAAACGTATTGATTTCACTTGCATCATGATGATGATGATGATGATGATGATGATGATGATGATGATGATGATATTAAGGGTAGAAGCCATTTAGGGCTTTAAAAGTGAGGACAAGGAGTTTGTGCTTGATATGGGAACAGATAGAAAACTTATGTGGAGTTTAGGGAGGGGGTGCCATACACTGGGCCGGTTCGCATGACACAGCTAGGTCATATTTAACCCAAGATGAGCTGCAGCATGTGCTGGGTGTATGCAGCCACCATTTTGAATATATAACTCCTGATTGGGGGGGTTATACCGGTGTGTCGTGCGAACCTGGCCATGTTAGTGTGTAAAGCAAAATAGCTTGCTGTGTTGCTTCTGTTTTGGTACCGTGGCCATTACCGCTTATCTGGAAATTTCCCAGACAGGAGACACCAGTACATTGCTGTCTATGTTTACTCTGCTATTCTTACTTCAGCCTTGCTAGGCGTGAGAATGTTTCTGGTGTGAGCCAGGATTGTCATGTGACGTAAATAAGGTGATGACGTGTAATGGCTAAGCTACACCCATATGTATTTTGTATATATAGTGTCTGGATTTCTGTTGTTTTTAGCTGGATGTTTTTTCTGCTGAGCTGTATATGAGCTCTAAGTAATTTGTACTCTGCAGATGGACTCTGTACATGGAATGTGAAGAAGATGTAACCTGTAGTGACACTTTGTTATGTTAATAAAACAGTTAGAATAGAGCTGTTTTTGACTACACTGTGATTCCTG
Organism: Shinisaurus crocodilurus; assembly: GCA_021292165.1. NCBI lineage: Eukaryota > Metazoa > Chordata > Lepidosauria > Squamata > Shinisauridae > Shinisaurus > Shinisaurus crocodilurus. The sequence continues at coordinate 188,126,382 of CM037879.1, forward strand.
AGTCCTGAACTGAGTTGCAGTTGAGAATGCTGGAGTGGTGCTACGTGGAGAAAACTCTGCTGTGTGTGGAAGGCCAGGGCTTCATTTAGTTGGCTAGCACACAGACCATCAACGTTGCCTCCGGAAAATCCTGCAAATTACTTGGGAACATAGGCGAACAAATGTCAGTGTACTGGAAGAAACAAAGACTACTAGCGTTGAAAAAATGATCCTTCAATGCCAACTTCAATGGACTGGTCATGTTGTTCGAATGTCTGACTGCCGTCTCCCAAAGCAGTTACTCTATTCCAAACTCAAGGATGGAAAGCAGAATATCGGTGGTCAGTATAAGAGGTTTAAAGATGTTCTTAAGACTAATCTTAAAAAATGCAATATAAACATTGAGAACTGGGAAGCTCTGGCCCATGAATGCTTTAACTGGAGGCTGGCCTTTCACAAAGGTTCTATGGACTTTGAAGAAGCCTGAGTGCAAGGTGAAGGGGAGAAATGTGCTAAGCGAAAAGCATGTCAAATGACTCCTTTACAGGACCATCTTCCATCTGGTAACCTGTGTCCTCACTGTGGGAAGCTGTGTGCATCTAGAATTGGCCTCCACAGTCACTTACAGACCCATCGCTAGAGTCTACACAATTTTATACAATTTCCTCTTTATATAATTTTCTTTTTGTAATTTTATCCTGGAAGACAATCTTACTCGGTCACAAGTGATCGCCTACTCAATACACAGACCAATATCTAACAAACCCAACAGGCCAGTTGGGGGTTATTCGAGGGTTAAACAACCCTTGCATAGCTGTACTGTTAATCAAGGTTTACGCAAGGGTTGTTTAACCCTCGAATAACCCTGATGACCGGGTTCGCACGACACAGCCCAGCCCCCCAATCACCCCAATCGGGGGTTGCATATTGAAAACGGTGGCTGCACACACCCGCCCTGAACACCAAAGCAGCACTATGCAGCCTCTTTTGGCTTGCTGCCATCTCACTTCACACCTCCCTTCTCTGGTACAGCTTTCAATAGTTAATCCATAAATTGCCTTTTGGTTTATTTTCTCAATAAAAATGCAAATTTCTGGAAAAGCTCTGATTTCATCTGTTGCTCCTTTCCAAGTATCTTACAAGGGCACTCCACTACCTAACTATGTTCGTTGTTACACTTTATGCTATATTCCTGCATATTTCAGAAAATATGCTAGTTTCTGGGCCAGTTATACTGGACTGATAGTAGCCTGTCCTCCAGCGGAATAAAGCTAAGGCTCTCATGGGAAGAGGTCCCCCTAGCACTTGAGCTAAATTCCCCCCAGTCATGCTTATTCCCTGAACACTGAAAAGTAGTTTTCAGACATACAGACACATGCCGAAGTAAGTGTGATAGCAAACTATGCAAGGTTCAGTTTAAAGTACACAGAGGTCAGCAGTCAGTAACAGGATGTTAAGCACTTCATCTTTAGCCTTTTTTTCTTCCTCTGAGATTCTTCCCTACTATGGCTAACGTGTAGAAATAGTATTATTTATTCTAAAGATTGTAACTCCACTGACTAAATACAAGCTGATATTGACAACTATTCTTAATAAAGAGGGTGTGTGAAGAAAACATGAGTATTAACTCTAACTATCTTGATGGTAAAAACAGCCATCTTGAATGTTAAAATGTGCCTAGCAAGTAAAACATTCAGCCCTAGTGTTCCAGGACCTTATACCAGAACTATTAGATGTCCTTTATATTCCCCTTTGAACTCTCATTAGATGCCTCTGTTGGCAAAACAGCCTCACTGCACTAAAACATTTTCCATTCCCTTTGTTTCTTACTGATCATGCTTTTAGTAACTGATCATCATTAGTTACATCCACAGGACATCCTCGAGCTCCTTCACCACCATGATAGTGCAACACTATTGTGCTTCAACTAACTTTTACCTTGGGTCAAAGATAGGTTTATCCAACAGGTATGATCAGACCTTTGCCTTGTTTGACTGGCAAGGTTTTCATGGACACACAGGCTACAACTCTGTAAGCTTTGCTTTAAGCGTGACTGGTAAAATAAATGTGAACTCAATTCAGACACCACTGCAAATAGTTCTAAGCACAAACCTAGGTTTCAGATACTGGATTACTGACCAAATGCAATTCAGACATCACACCAAATCATAATTGAGGTTCTTTCGCCCTGGTCTGGTGTGATGTCTGAGTTCAGTGAGGATGGCAAATTGATAACAGAAGACAAAGAAAAGGCAGAAATGTTCAATTCCTACTTTGGCTCGGTCTTCTCCCAAAAGAGGGTCTATGACCCCCCTGGCAAACCTGAAGTGCAGACTGAAGGGGCAGGATTGCAGCTTGAGATTGATAGGCAAACGGTCAAGGAGCCCCTGATTACTCTGAATGAGTTTAAATCTCCAGGGCCTGGCGAGCTGCATCCTAGAGTAATAAAGGAACTGGCAGAAGAACTCTCAGAACCACTGTCTATTATCTTTGAGAAATCATGGAGGACAGGTGAAGTGCCAGATGACTGGAGGAGGGCAAATGTTGTTTCCATCTTCAAAAAGGGCAAGAAGGAGGAACCTGGGAACTATAGGCCAGTCAGTCTGACATCAATCCCTGGGAAAATTTTGGAGCAGATTATTAAAAAGTCAGTCTGCAAGCACCTTGAAAACAATGCAGTGATTACTAGAAGCAAGCATGGATTTGTCAAGAACAAATCCTGCCAGACTAATCTGATCTCATTTTTTGATCAGGTAACCTCCCTTCTGGACTATGGGAATGCGGTGGACATAATATATCTGGACTTCAGCAAAGCTTTCAACAAAGTGCCTCATGATATCCTGATTAGCAAGCTAGCTAAAAGTGGGCTAGATGGAACAACTATCAGGTGGATCCACAACTCGCTACAGAATCGGACTCAAAGAGTGCTTATCAATGGTTGCTTCTCAAACTGGGGAGAAGTAACGAGCGGGGTACCACAGGGCTCGGTCCTGGGCCCAGTGCTCTTCAACATTTTTATTAATGACTTAGATGAAGAGGTACAGGGAATGCTTATCAAATTTGCAGATGACACAAAGTTGGGTGGAATAGCTAATACTCTGGAAGACAGAAACAAAATTCAAAGCGACCTCGATAGGCTGGAGCACTGGGCCAAAAACAACAGAATGAAATTTAATAGGGATAAATGCCAAGTGCTGCACCTAGGGAAAGGAAACCAAATGCAGAGTTACAGAATGGGGGACACTTGGCTCAACAATACTACAAGTGAGAAGGATCTTGGAATTGTGGTAGATCACAAACTGAATATGAGCCAGCAATGTGATGTGGCTGCAAAGAAGGAAAATGCTATTTTGGGCTGCATTAATAGAAGTATAGCTTCCAAATCGCGTGAAGTGATCATTCCCCTTTACTCAGCACTGGTTAGGCCTCAGCTTGAGTACTGCATCCAGTTCTGGGCACCACACTTTAAGAAGGATGTAGACAAACTGGAGAGGGTTCAGAGGAGGGCAACAAAGATGATAAAGGGACTGGAAACAAGATCCTATGAGGAGAGACTGAAAGAACTGGGCATGTTTAGCCTTCAGAAGAGGAGACTGAGGGGAGATATGATCGCACTCTTCCAGTACTTGAAGGGTTGTCACACAGAGGAGGGCCAGGATCTCTTCTCGATCATCCCAGTTTGCAGGACACGGAATAATGGGCTCAAGTTACAGGAACCCAGATTCCACCTAAACAGCAGGAAAAATTTCCTGACTGTTAGAGCAATAAGACAATGGAACCAACTACCTAGGGAGGTGGTGGGCTCTCCCACTCTGGAGGCATTCAAGGTGCAGCTGCATAGCCATCTGTCAGGGATGCTTTGACCTGGATTCCTGCATTGAGCAGGGGGTTGGATTCGATGGCCTTGTAGGCCCCTTCCAACTCTACTTTTCTATGATTCTATGATTCATTGTGGGTTAAATAACCCATCATGATTCGGGTGTGACATGCAGATCAGGTCATTGCAGTTTGAGGAAGTGGTTTTTAATAGCAAGGATCTCCTAAGCGCGAAAAATAGGGCTACATGCTTTCAATCTGTTTCGCTAGCTTGGTTTACATGTAATGACAACCCAGAGTATCGGTTGAGTGATGTTAAATCATGGGTTGTTGTTGGATCGTTGGTTGTTGTAACATCAACACATCGGTTTAAAAACAGATGGATTGCCTGGGACACATGGGTGCAGTGCCTGCAGCGCACCCACCTCCTTTGCTTTTACTCAACAACCCACAGTGTTGTTGTGGGCTGTTCAGCAAACCACAATTGACTCCTACCGAGTTTGATGTCCGAACCCATGATTTTTAAACTGATGTATTTTTGTTACGTGCAAACAGCCCCTATGGGTTGTTAACCACAAACAACCGAGGAAGAGAACCCATGGTTTGTTGTTGGGTTGTGAACTCCGGGTTGTTTGCAGTTAACCCATAGTTAAACCATAGTGCAGGGTTCACATGTAACAACAACCCACGATTCAACAACAACCCGTACTTAACCCATACTCTGGGTTGTCGTTACATGTGAACCAGGCCATAGCTTTACCAACTAAAGCTTTTGTTGATTAATTGGAGCAAGTCCATTTTAATCAGTGAGAAGAACTTTTACTTGCTGAAGCTGAGAGTTCAGGGTACACTTCTATGTTTGAATCTATTTTGTGTCTGTTGTGTTTCTTCTATATTAATTATTGTAGAAAGGTGCTCCCATCCCTTCTAACAATGAGTGTTAGCTTTGTTTCTGTGTACTCACACTTCTTCAGTATCTCAAAAAAGCACATACCTCAAGGCAGCCTTCATCAACCTGGTGCCCTCCAGACATTTTGGATGTTAGCTCCCATCGGCCCCAACCAGCATGGCAAGTCATCAGGAATGCTGGGAGCTGTAGTCCAAAACATTTGGAGGGCACCAGGTTGGGGAAGGCTGCATTGAGGTTTTGGCAATCTGTAGATTTATTGAAATTCAATCCACACAAAAGACTAAAATGTACAATAGATTTAATGGGTTTATTTGTTATATGTGACATGCTGCCTTTTCTGCAAGGAACCCAAGATGACCTTGTCTCCATTTTATCCCCACAACAACCCTGAGAGTCAGTGACTGGCCCAAAGTCACCCAATGAGCTTCATGGCCGAGTAGGGACTTGAACTTGGAGTCTTCTGAATCCCAATCCAACACTAACCACAACACCACATTGGTTGATAGCTTAAATTCAAACCAGTATAATCCTGGGATGTAGAGCAGGCCTGTGTAAGTTATGACCCCCACAGCTCACCAGCCCATGTCTTCAGGCCCGTGGGGCTCAGTGTGTTATATCTCTTATGTTGGGCACCTTGTATCTCTTGATCAAAAAAGAAACGTGTGGGGGGGGGGAGGGGTTTAAATACAACCAGCATTTGGCTCAGTGGGGCCATGGGTTGTGCTGCCTGGTGTAGGGAGTAAATGCTTGCACTCAAAACTTAAATGGACACACATGTGCTATTTCCTTCTTTCCTTGGATCCTGCTGTAGAGGAGAAGACAACCATTGGATATGCAAACCCTGGAACCTGGCCAGGAGCCTGGACACTCACATCACCAAGAGCCTTAGCAACATCATCAGGCAGCGAGAGAGCATCCCTAAGGTTGGAGCATTCAAGCCTTGCAAATGTGGCTTTTTATTTTCTGAAAGAGATTAGAACAGCTTGTGTTTTCTTTCTTCCTTTTAAAACAGTGTTAAATGTCTTTGCTGCTGCATGAGCTTGTTTTTGTTGGGCTTGGCCCTTACGTTACAACATTTGAAGTTTTTTTTTTTCCTAACAGCTCTTTTCAAGCCATGTCTCTGTGCATTTAAGGACAGTAGTAAAACTTGGTATGGCAGTTTTTGGCTGCCTTAACCATGTAACTTCTGTGCTGTGAATCAAAGCATCCCTCAGCAAGAATTTTGCTGCTCTTTCTTCATAGATGGGTCATTAAGCTTCCAGCATCAAATATATTTTTTTGTGATGCGCACATCTTTTCCGACTCCAGTAGCAAATACTTAATAACATCTTTCGATAGACAAAGACAGCAGTGTAGCCTTGCATCAAATTATTCTCACAGTTTCTGGCTATATGTTGGGTTAGTTCTTTAGGATCATAAACCACAGTGCAAAAATCACTTTTAGTCGTAACTGCTTTAAATTCCAGCATGTCTTTTTGGCTGAGGAGTGGTATAAAAATATTTCAAATAAATAAATGTAGCTAAAAGTTTCTGAACTAACTACACAGCTCTGGGTACATTTACTGGGAAGTGTTGCTGTGCTCAGTAGGACCTACAGCTAAGCGTCCAGAGATTTGCATTCTAAGGCGCTTTCAGTCAAAGGGGATCGATCAGTGATAGCAAAGAAAGCAGAGCAAAAAAGCTGAACCCCGTGTCAAAGTTGACATGCTAGAAGAAATCCTATTGAGGAGGAGTGAAGTTTCTCGGTTTACTGTGTAAGTTTTACTCTAGTTTTGAAGCTGTGGTTGATCTTGTTTGGCTTGCAGGACTGTAACTTGTTCTGTAATTTTGTGGTTTGAATGGTTAGCCTCATTATGCTTTGGATAAGGCAGTTTATACGTTTTTAAATCAATATGAATCCATCTTAAGATCAACTCAGCTAAGTGATTAGACTCAAGATTTTTCCTCCAAAGCAAATTCCGTCCTATGATTCTTTGCTTACATGGCAGCCCCTTGGTAACATTTGCCAGCAGAATCAATTGGTTGTGATTTTCTGGACTGTACTACTATAGGCTGCAGGGGGTGGTAGGCTGTTCTGGCTGTGTCAAAACATTCCTTGCCTACACAAAACAAGCCTGTTCAGGGGAAAGGTTTGGCCTAGCCCTTTCCCCTTACATGCTTTTTAAAGTATATGCTGGCAGGGGTTTGTGTGTGGGCTTCCGCATTCAAAGATGCAACCCCATCCTCCTGTCAGCAGCAGGAGGAAATAAATTACCTCCAACGCAGCAGGTCCAGAAAGCAGAGGGTAGCAATGAGTGATTATATATATACAGTTTTATTGTAGAGTAACAGAGTATTATAATTGCAGTCTCCCTGTACAAAGGGAGCTTACCATACAGTAGTAGTAGCAGTTGTTTCTTATCCAAGGCACAGCAACACACAGTAAGAGGCTTGCAGCAACAGAGTAGCTACTGCAGCAACCTGAGCACAGCTCAGCTGCCTTAAGTAGCAGCTAATAGGTGCCTCACCCTGTTCACAGGTGCAGGCAGTTACATGCCTTCACTGTGAGTCAAAACTTACTACGTTGTGATGTTACACGAAATACCAACATCCCCCTGCTTTTCGTGTACACATCACACCGGCAAAGTTTTTCAATATAACAGCATCAGCTTTGTCAATTTCTGATGCTGCTCTTTTCCGATAGGTTTTGAAAGAAGATCTGCAGGAATTTCATTCCCTGCCAAATATAGGACTTCTATCAAACCATCCCTGATGCATTCCTTTGCATGGTTCGTTTTAATTTGTAAATATTTCGTCCTTTGCTTCTTGCTTTCAGTTCTTAGAATTGCAATGCTGGCCTGATTGTCCTGATATACTTTCACAGGTTTACTAACATCAACCCTGGCCTTCAACAATACATCAATATTTACAATAGCATAGCTGTTTGGCATTGCCTAAATGTAATTTTTCGATCACATCTTTAATTTTCTTTGTTTGATGCACTAAAACACTGCCTTCTTGGTCTGTCTCCACTTCTAAAGAAAAATAATTGGTTACATCACCAAGGCATTTTAATTCAAAATGGGTTTGGAGGTCTTGCACCAACTTATCATATATATATATATATTTCAGACCAGAAAATCAAAAGGTCATCAACATAACACAGGATATACATTCTATGTTTATGCTCTTCCTTAATAAATAAACACTGGTCTGCTATACCTTGCACAAAACCCAAATTAATTAAAGTTTTAGTCAAAACTGTGTTCCAACACCTGGCAAATTGTTTTAAGCCATACAAAGATTTTCTCAGCTTGCAAACAAAATCCTTTTTCACCTTTTATTTTGCATCCTCAGTATATGGTCCTCTAATTTCTTCATCATTGAAAGGCTATCTTCCTCTTCAGACTCTCTATAATCCTGAGGCTCAAAAAAAACTTCCTGCGAATTCGTCTTGATATCTAACAGGATGTTTTTTAACTCGTTTTGTTCTACACACACCCCTCCGTTCCTCATCAGAGTTCTCAGGTTCCTTTTTAAGTGAAACAGTACCTATTGTGAATAAAGGTTTCTGTTCATCTTCATCACCTGAATTTCTTGGGGTTTCAGTATCAGATTCTTTTGACTGGTATGGGGTGTTCTTAACACTTTCATACTCTGAATCTGTGTCTGATTCTGAATCTGCCTTTGAATTATCAGAGGCAGTACTTCTAATTGGATATGGTTGAAAAATTCCAACACCCTCCCAATTAACGTTGCACTCAACACTCCTGGTTAGTCTTATAGTTTGAGTGTCAGTCATAAGAACACGGTATGATCCTTTCTCATAACCAAGAAATGTTCCTTGCAATCCTCTTTTGTCTAACTTTTGACCTTGTGGTGTGTGTACCCACATGTCAGAACCAAAAATTCTGAAATGTTTAACTGAAGGCTTCCTGTTATACATTTTTTCATATGGTGTACACTTCAAAACAGAACTGAAGCTTCTATTATGAACATAATTGAAACAATTAAGAGCTTCTGCCCAAAAAACATCAGTTAGTTTCGCATCATGCAATAGAGTTTTCAAACCTTGCAAAAGAGTTTGATTGGTTCTTTCACACAATCCATTCTGCCAAGGAGAACGAGGACTTGCAACCATATGCTCAATTCCTTGCTCACTGAGAAAAGCATTAAATTGTGCTAAACAAAATTCCCCTCCCATATCTGTAAAGAAACAGGTAACATGGGAACTATGCCTGTTCTTTACCCAGGCACAGAATGCTTTGAACTTGTCCAGAGCTTCTGCTTTCCTTTGTAACATGTACACAAAGGTGTATCTTGTATACTGATCAATGAGCACCATAAAGTAACGTGCCCCACCTCTGGAAGTTGTCAGAGGTCCTACGAGATCACCGTGTACATATTGAAATGCCTTTTCAGCTTTTCTCTCAGTTTTAATCCCCTTTCGAGCTTGCTTTACTTTGTTTTGAGCACAGGATATACATTTCATGTGACAATCACATTTCCTTAAATGCATCCCTTCAACTATCTTTTCCATTTGTTTTACAGCTTGGAAATTTAAATGCCCAAACTTCCTATGATAACTATGAATGCAATTATCATGCAATGGTGCATTTGATTTTAAATTCATGGTTGTTGCTTCACAACCTTCATTTTCTTTATCATTGTTACTAACACAATATGATATAAGAAACAAACCATCTTTCAGTTTACCATACAAAAACACTTTACCATTTCAGTATTTCACATTTAGTTGCATTAAACCTGACAGCAAAACCTTGCTCTGTGAGCTGAGAAACACTTAGCAAGTTTTCAGATAACTCAGGAGCATATAAACAATTTCTTATGGTTGTATTCAAACCTTTCAGAAACACAGTCCCATGCCCTTCACTGTTGAACACTTGCTTGTTGGCCAGATGAATAATGCCTTTTTGCCTTGTAATAGACTGGAACAACCACTCATCTTTACAAATATGTCGAGTAGCTCCACTGTCTATTACAAAATGGTCCCATTTCTTCGTTGCAGTGGACTTGGTAAACAGTGCTTTTGTTGCAGAAGAAGAAGAAGGCTTTGAAGACTGTGGTGACCCCTGCTGTTTGTTCTTACTTTTGCAGTCCTTGCGGAAGTGACCGGGTTTTCCACACTCAAAACACCGCCACACCTTTAAGGCTGTTGCTTGCTCCTCACCCCTGCTACAGGCTTCTGAGCAACCTCAGAGTTCTTTTTACAGTTCGTTGCAGCCCTTCTGTCAACCTCAGCCATGAGCCTTGCCTGAACAAGCTCTACAGTCAATTGTGCTGCAGGCAAAGTAGCCAATTGAGCAGCTACTGACTCAAAACTGTAGTCCAGGCTGGTCAACACTATGTAGCAAAACTGCAGGTCAAGGATTTCTATGTCTCGGGATAGCAGTTCAGCTCTTAGTGAACGCAGGTGTCTTAAATGATCAGACACATCCCCACCTGGTGATAGTTCAGCCCAATAAAGTCTCTTAAATAATAGCTGACCCAGTTTCTCTGCGAAGGTGGATGGTCTGCAAGGCTTGCCACATCTGTTTCGCTGTTGTCTTCCCACGTATGTTCACCAACTGTTGGTCAGACACCACCAGAGTGATTAAAGCCGTTGCCTTGATATTAGCTGCAGTCCCTGCCGCCGAAACAGCCGCAGGAGGGTCATCAGTTACTGCATGCCAAACATTCTCCAGCCTGCGATAAGCCTCCATCCGATGACTCCACATTGTGAAATTCGAGTCATCCAGCTGAGGGAAGGTGAAACCCTTTTCCCGACGTTCAGCCATACTGCTAGCTGCAATTCAGCCAAATGATTTATAGGCTGCTCTGTACTCAAAACAATATACAGCAATATAAATCAAATCAAACTGCTTCCTCTCTGGATCCTAGGACCTTTAAACTGGGCCCATAACCAATGTCAGCAGGAGGAGGAAATAAATTACCTCCAACACAGCAGGTCTAGAAAGCAGAGGGTAGCAATGAGTGATTATATATATACAGTTTTATTGTAGAGTAACAGAGTATTATAATTGCAGTCTCCCTGTACAAAGGGAGCTTACCATACAGTAGTAGTAGCAGTTGTTTCTTATCCAAGGCACAGCAACACACAGTAAGAGGCTTGCAGCAACAGAGTAGCTACTGCAGCAACCTGAGCACAGCTCAGCTGCCTTAAGTAGCAGCTAATAGGTGCCTCACCCTGTGAAGGCATGTAACTTAAAATTAAGTTACATGCCTTCACTGTGAGTCAAAACTTACTACGTTGTGATGTTACACGAAATACCAACACCTCCCTCCCTCCCTCCAACCCTTGCAATCTGTAGTGGTACAGTGCAAGATTCTCCTGGCTTGTATAAGACTAGCCCTCATTAGGTGTATATAGACCAGTGTTCTCCAACCTTGGGTCCCCAGATGTTTTTGGCCTACAACTCCCAGCGTGCCCCAGCCAGCAACATGCTGGGAGTTGTAGGCCAAAAACATCTGGGGACCCAAGGTTGGAGAACACTGTCATAGACATTTTCACTTGCACCAATTTATGCACTGTAAGGCATTTTCTTGAATGGAGAAAATATCAAGCTAATAGAGAAGGAACAAGCTGTAAATTGATATCAATGGATAATAACTTTATACTGTGACTTTATATGCAAATAAAAGTTGTCTAATTAAATGTTTATACAGGAAAACACCGTCTTTTCTAAGTCATTTATGTCTGAAGAAGACCTGGTGCACATTGTAAAGGAAAACATTGTACCCCTGGCTTTGGGGTGCAGAGATTTGATACCCTCGCTACTGTGTGTTCAGCCAGCTGCTCATTGCTTTTATGAGTTGCTTTCACAATTGTTCTTACTGTTTTGGTGTGTTGTTGTTAATTGAACTGTGTATTCAGCCAGCTGCTCATTGCTTTTAGGAGTTGCTTTCACAATTGTTCTTACTGTTTTGGTGTGTTGTTGTTAATTGAACTGTGTGTTCAGCCAGCTGCTCATTGCTTTTAGGAGTTGCTTTCACAATTGTTCTTACTGTTTTGGTGTGTTGTTGTTAATTGAACACAATTGGGAACCTAAAATTGGCCAAAAAATTAGATACAAATGTTTGAAATAAACAAAACTTTTTTTCTATCATCTGCTCTACATAACTTGTTGCATGTTTCTTCTGTTTCAGGTGGTGTCTAAGTATATTGAGAATCCAGTCTTGTTTCATCTTGAAGATGTGGGGCTGGTTAAGTTTGACATTCGTTACATTGTGCTGCTGCGATCAGTTAAGCCACTCAGATTGTATGTTTATGATGTGTTTTGGCTACGGTTCTCAAATAGGTAATAACTAACTCCTCAGCACACTGAAAAGATTTGAACTTGTGGAATTTCTTAATTTCATGAAGAATTAACATGGTCTCCCTGCCTTTTCCCCCCTCTCCTTAAGACCATTTTCACTTGATGGCTTGGATGATTATGAGAAGCATTTTACCGTAATGAACTATGCTCCTGGAGTGTCTTTAAAACAGGTGAATACATTATACAGAAAAGCAGCGCTCATCCTCAAATTGGAATGAGAGGCTGGTGGTGTAGAATGCATGCTAGGTTGAATGTAGACTCCCCCGAGCCCTTACCAGTTAAGCTGATGGCATGTTTTGAAAGTGCGTGAGTTTGTCTCCGAGACCCAAAGCACACATTATTTTAAAGACATAACAAGCAGCTATGCCAGTGTTCTCCAACCTTGGGTCCCCAGATGTTTTTGGCCTACGACTCCCAGCATGCCCCAGCCAGCCAGCCACCTTGGGTCCCCAGATGTTTTTGGCCTACGACTCCCAGCATGCCCCAGCCAGCCAGCTACCTTGGGTCCCCAGATGGGTGGGGCATGCTGGGAGTTGTAGTCCAAAAACATCTGGGGACCCAAGGTTGGAGAACACTGAGTTATGCCTTTTCTTTTTTACTATAGTGTAGGTGCAGAGAACCTGATTGAGATTGGGATCCAAGCATGGGGGGTAGGAGACTGTAACCCTCCTCAATATGGTCCTGATATGGGTACCCAGGCCTGCAGTTTATATTGCCAAAAAGTGATCCATTTTGGGGCCCCAAAGCTGGATTGGGACCACATCAGGGGGGAGGGTTAAAGCCCCCCTACCCCCATGCTAGGTTCTGGATCACACACACACACACCGCACTTACTCTAGATATTAAAAAGATGGCTGCTTGCTACGTCTATAAAGCAATGTGTGCTTTGGCCCCGAGGAAGCAGTGGCATCCCAACAAGTGTAGTCCTTAATCCTATATCCCACAACACAGTTACAGGTATTCAGGTGGCATAACAAAGGTGTTATGCTTCAGTTTTAACAAGCATTCATAACATGTCTCAAAGTGTCTTTAAAACATCACATCTGACATTACTACAGCTAGCCCTGTAATTTACTAGGGAGAAGGAGCTTGGTAAAGGATGGGGTTGGTTGGTTGCTGAGTTGTTGTTATAGACCTAATGGGAGCTGACCACTGGAACAAGATCCCTCCATCTGATTTTGGGTGAGTCCCCCTCCCATTGTAGCCCTGTACAACACAGCCCCCACTGTTCCGTGTAACCTCTAACCCTCTGGAGAGAGGGGGTGCAGGAGGGAAGTGAAGAAGGCAAAATTTGTGTTTCTGGAGGGCTTCTGAGCTGTCTGTCATTGCTTAAAATCCTGGCTGTTCTTCACATGGCCCTCATAGATTTTGAGAGCATGAGGTGAGGGAAGAAGGCAGTCTTACTTATGTTGGCCTAAAAAATGAAGTTACAGGGCTTAACGATTTTAAGGATGACAGAAGTTAGAAGACACAAGAAGGGCTTTAACAAAGTTAAGGAAGGCAGGTGAAAATTATAAAGCACACGATACCCTTAAAAAGGATACATTACTAATCAAATTGTGTCTTATTTTCAGATCCACTATAATGAATTTATTCCTCTCTTTGAGACGCAGTATCCTGAATGTTCTTGGAAAACGGTTGAAGTAAGTTACTGCTGATTCAGTTACTTCATTTTTCACCTTTTGGCAAAAAAAATCTTAAGAGCTTCCATTTTATGCTGCAGATTAATCATGATCATCTCCCACAGACGATAAATGAGCCACCCTTCTTGTTCACACAGTTGTGCCAGTTATACTCATCGAGATGGTTTTCCTCTTTGACTGCACACATATACGACTGTTCCTCCTGCTGCATCCTCCCTTCAGGGCTCGTTGTTATGGGATGTTCTAGCCATCAGTGGTGTCATTTCAAATCACTGCCTCCTTTCAAATGCCTCTGCTACTTTTTAACAGCCTGATGCGCTGAGCAGAAGGAAGGAGTCATAGCTCAATCCTAGAACATACACTTTGCATGCAGAAGATCCTGAGTTTAACTGCCTCCACTTTGTCTCCACTTCAAAGGATCTGGGAAAGAACCCTCTGCCTGAAAGTTGGGAGAGCAACTGCTAGTCTGGATAGTGAACTATCTAGACTTTTGGTTGACTTGGGACAAGACGTCTTCTTATGAGTGGTTTAAAAAGTGATGAGGCACACGCACAAAATCCACATAATGGACTGGGTTTATTTCAATGCCCTCTCCTTGCTGTGCCATTATTGGAGATGAAGTCACAGGGATAGTAAAATGGGACCTATAATATGTAGCCTTGGCGGGGGGGGGGGGGGCAGTGTGCACAGTTTCCTCTGTGAACTTTCTCCCTCGGAACGTACCCCCGGTACCTCTTCAGCTACTCTCTTCTATTTAAAAAGCAAAATGATGCTCAGGATGATGTGCTATTAATATCTGCATTTCTGGTAAATGTGACCTTTTATCATTAGGAAGATATTTTTAAGGCGTTTGTTGAACTATTCCAAGCTGCTTGCGCGAAACCTGCACCACTTGGCATCTGTGACTATCCATCCTCACGAGCCATATATGCCATTGACCTGATGCTTAAGTGGGGTACATCGAGCGATGGTAATGTCTTTTCATCATTTATATTTTTAGAAATGGAGAGGGGTTTTAATTCCTTTTATTAATAGCCATTATACCTGCATGCATCTACTGAAAAGTATTTTTTCCCTTTTTCAGCATTCACTGAGATCCAAGGGGTTGCTGCCTTTGGGTTTTTCCAGGGGGGGGGGGGGCTTTCCAGTTGTAAGCTCATTCAAAGGGGCCACTTTGCAGAGAAGGCTTTTTTCATCCATAAAGCAAAGCTGTTGCAAGTTTCAGAAAAGTGTTTCTTCTTTAACCTTAACTGTGTGTTTAATGTGTGCATGCAGAAACAGTTCTGCTGCTGCCATCAGAAGGCCTCTCATAGCCATGGTGAAGAGAATAGGAGATGGCTGCAGGCTTCCTCTGCCTGGCCCCTCCTCGCTGGGTTACCCATACCATCTCAGCCACCTAAACTGCATTAGGCACTCGCTGTTTTCCAAAGATGCTACACCAGTGTTCTCCAACCTTGGGTCCCCAGATGTTTTTGGCCTACAACTCCCAGCATGCCCCAGCCAGCATAGCTGTGCTACACCATGTTGCTGGTGTGACATAGCGGCCGAGAGTCTGAGCTGGGAATTTCCTGCTTCAGACTACTCCTCAGCCATGAATTCCCTACATAGCTTTGGGCATCCCTCTCTTCCTTAACCTAAGCAGCCTCCCCCAAAATGAGAGCTGCCATAATATGGGCTACCTGCATTCTATGAAGTCTTTGAACAGGTTTGGGGCGTAAGCAACAGTGTCGTCATGAGAAGGGCTGTGGTACCTCGCTTAAGCCTCTTTGTAATTACACACCATCTACCATCCATGGGAGTATAACTGAACACTTCTAAGTCAGAATCCCCCCTCCGTGTAATAGTACTGCAGCGCCATGGAGCCTCAGATGGCTGGGCTGCCCGGCCTGGTGCAGAGAGCCATCCATCCCCCCCTCCAAAAAGAATTTCAATCCTCCCCCACCAAATTACATTCTCTGCCTTCTAGGGAAACCGTATATGCAGCCTCAGATCCTGGAGATGAATTTCAACCCTGACTGCGACAGAGCCTGCAAATACCACCCAACCTTCTTCAATGATGTCTTCAGCACCCTCTTCCTAGATGAACCGGAAGAGTGCCATGTGACCTCCATTGTCTAGCTCCAGCTGGCTTGATTTGGCTAATGTGTGCTTCACAATGATATACATATATTTCAGTTCTATGAGCTGCTTATGCAAGTATTTTTCCTATACTGGTAAAAAAAAGATGATGAGCTACTATATGCATATAGTGTACTTGTAAACAGTTGTCTGCTTTTTTTCCCTTTAAACTTGGCTTGTCTGCTGACATTTTATTACCAGCTTGCGCTCTCTCGTGCTCTCTCTCTCTCTCTCTATATATATATATATTGTATATTGAAGATCAAGAGGTTCAGTAGCACTTTCTTCTGTCTCTTGCACTTGCTTACAAGGAAACTTTTCTCAACCTGCTTTATGATTTACTGCATTTCATTTAGGCCAGTGTTCTCCAACCTTGGGTCCCCAGATGTTTTTGGCCTTCAACTCCCAGCATGCCCCAGCCAGCGTCGCTGGCTGGGGCATGCTGGGAGTTGTAGGCCAAAAACATCTGGGGACCCAAGGTTGGAGAACACTGGTTTAGGCCAGTGTTTGCCCTAATATGGCTGTGTTCCCACCTCTTTGCTCCATATTAACTTGGAAAACAAAGCATTTTATTTCAGGGCTGCAGCTGGCTTGTGACCATACAATTTTCAGTTTTAATTATAATAGACAATGTCACCAGAAACTGCCTTTTGTGTAGCAGAGGACTACCTCTAATTCTGGTCTCCAGGTGAAGATGGCAATATAAAATGAAAAATTTCAGCAGGTTCTTTGCTCCCTGCTTCCTTTCAGCCTTTTCATTTTGTCAGTGTCAACAATACTGGCCTAGATGGACCAGTGTCTGACTCTGTATAAGGAAGCATCTTGTGTTCCTGTTTGTTGAAGACTTCTGTACCAACAAATCTAACTCTGATTCAGCGATCAGTCTTGAACCCCCGCCCCGTGCTTTAGGTGGATTACCCACCTTAAAAAAACCCAGAAAAAAGCCTAAGCACCACATGTACACTTGTGTCCAGCCTTGTCCTTATTTGTTTTCTTAATGAGCTCTCCTTACAGGAGTTGCAGAAATGCTTTGGGTCCGGTGGGAGGGGTAGAGTAGTTTCTGGCATCACAAGCATCAGCCAATAGGACGCCGCCCACAGGGAGATAATGCTCATGCAAAGTCCATATCTTTTTTAAGAATTCACCTTAGAACGGAAGCCTTATGTCTGTTTATGAAGCAGTAAGACTGCTTCTGCCACTCCTTCATCTCCTGGCAGTTGGGTTTGAAGGCCAGATAAAACGTCCTCATACCAAAAAACCCACCTTTCTGTAGTTTGCTTTCCAGTATGGTAATAAACTAAAAAAAAAAAAAGGCGTAACTATCGAAATTCTTTCTGTGTGGAGTTTTGTCTCAAGTTTTGTCCCACTTCTGCTTCTAACTGATGGTTTCTGCTTTTGAGAGTGGAACTTTTATCAGCTGAGCTTCCTAACATTAAAGAACTGCACTGAAGGCAGTTCTTTAATGGTAGGTAGATGCAGAGCAGCCGTGGGGTCCTCATTACTACACAAGGAAAGGTTAGATGCGTCATAAATAGCTTTTCTGGGCAGCACCGAATGGGGAGGTGATTGGACTGGGTTTGGCATCTGGGAAGCTTCTGGAGGGGTCTTTCCCACCACAGAGCTAGATCGAGGGATGCAAAAATGTGACCTGAAACATGGCAGTCAGGGTTGTGTGTACTTTGTAACCTGTATCAATCATGCACGTTAGCATAATTTCTTTTACTTTGCATGTTTTTATTATGTGTCAACATAGTGCCATTAATATGTATGACGCTTTGCAGAGTAACAGCAAAAAAGTAGGTTCCTGCCCTGAGGAGCTTTGTTTAAAATTCTACACAGGGGAGGCAAGGAGTAAAATGGGAAAACTGCCCTGCTCAGTTTACACGCTGGCTTAAATTTAGCTGGGGGTGAGGACTAAGGGCTTGTGCCAAAGACTTCATGGACAGAGTGGGTTTTTAAAAAGGATCTGAAGGGAGTGCGAGAGGTGACATTGCATAGGTGTTTTGGGAGGGAATTGCAGGCATATGATATGGGGCAGCAAGGGAGGACAGGTGTGTGCCTTTAAGGGAGCAGGAGACCTGTGGGTGGCTGAGGCTGGTGGGGCTGGAGGAGTGAAGGTCTCGGTTAAGGATATATGAGGTCTGAAGCAGGGGTGTCATGGGGTCAGGCTTTGAAGAGCAAGGAGTCTGTGCTGGATAGGATTTAAGGTTGGGTTGGGGCAGTGACTGGTGACTGATTTTGCTATCAGGGGAAGGGTTGAGGTGCAACAGGGCCAGAGGGGATGAGGGCGCCGTAGTTAAGGCAGGAGAGGACTAGAATGGCAGCCAGCTTTCCTATTTTGCACAATCTTTTCTGCATCTGCTGGCCATGTGCGGGGAGGAGCTTCCTGACTACTGGGAATCTTGTTCAGTACTCACGGTCTTCTGAGACATCGCCGGACATTGCCCACCCACACACTCAAGCATATCTTCACAACTGTAAAGTCTAGAAACTTGCTTTAAAGAAACAAAATGAAAAAGAGAGATTCCTAGGATACTGAATTTTGCACCAATACCACATTCTCTGCCTTTTCTATGCTTGCACAGAATTGCAGCACAGACACAGCTGTGACTGTGATAGCTGTTTCAAAGGGATTGCAGTTGTGCCAACCACATGATGCCACTCTAGAATAATCAGTGCTATCACCTATGGTACTGGGTACAAAGAAAATTAATGCAGGGATGTTCAGCTTTTCTCATTTTTGGATGAGTTTGGAAGGGGAGGTTTCTGCCTCTGAGGTTCAAGAAATGCTCTTAGGACTGTATTTGAAAGGTCAGTAGCAGGAAAATGATGCAAAAGCACGAACTTATTTCTAAGACATTGCTTGAGAGATGGAGCTTGACCAACATATTCACAGAGACTAATGATGTGTAAATGAGTTATTAAAAATAGCTTGCTGATATTCACCATGTGGCCTTTTCAAGTTGATAACCTTTGAGTCAGTCAGCATTTTGATGGATTGTTTAAGTCCTAATAAGAGCGCAGATCATTTTGCCAGGAGGCAACATGGAGTGGTTTGTTTTGTGTATAACTTTCTCCCCATTCTGGTAACACCCTATCTGCAGAACTGGAGGCAGAAATATTCCCTGTGGTACTCTTGTCTTACTGGGTTTTGTTGGTCATATCCTGAGGGCAAAGGTATACCTACCTCCATTTAGGCCAAAGTCATTTCCATGGCTCGCATTTTAAAATCCCTGACTTGATTCCTTGAAGCAAGATGCTGATACAGTAGGACCTCTTTGGCCACTAAGGTTGCTGTGTGAGAGACCAGCCATTCCTGCCACCTAACAAATTTTTAGCGAAACCCGCCAAGCCGTTGTGGACTTAAGGGTCACACAGCTACAAACACATTGTTAACGATCACAGAACTCCTTAGTCTCACTGAATTTTATTTCAGTTTAAACTAGTAAACCTCTATTTGCATGGTAACATGAACATTATCTTTTACAATTTAAGTAATGGAATGGTGAAATTGTAATCAAACATAGAAAATATTTTCTTTCTTTTTTTTTTTTAAATGGTTTTACCAAGATTTGCTTTAGAAAAATCGTACACATTACTGGTGCTTCTTACTGCGATTGTCCTTCCAGATACGGTAGTTGAGCACAGAGGCAAAGGTGAGCCATGCTAAATAAGGGTACATCAAATATGCTGCAGTTTTGTTGACATGATACCAGACGGTTGTTGTAGCTGTCGCTGCTCCTGTGGTGAGTACTAAAGTGACTAGCCCCTGAAACAAAATGGTGAGATTAAAATGCAGTCTTTGTTGAATTCCAGAGCAGAAAGAGCTTCAACATTTTCCTTTGCCTTAAAGCAAGGAGCTTTGTGCTAATTCCATTGCATTTACTCAATACATTCATTAAAACCCTGACTAGGAACACAGCAAATATATGTGCTTCATGAAGCAAAAAACAAAACCCCTACATACTTGTAGATACAGATAGGCAGGAGTCAATCAATTTTAGCTGGGCTTTACCGGCCAAACCATAGTATGTGCTCACTGCTGCTCCCTTTCCCACATCTGCTGTATGTGCCAGAAAACTTAGTAGAGATTCTCTTTCACCATTTGGTGGAAAGGTGGGTTACAAATTTAATAAATACATTTTCATATTGCACTGGGAATTGGATCAGGTAGAATAGGAGAACCTCTGCTTGCCTCAAGAGCTCAGCAACACAACATGAGCAGCGGTAAATTTTGAAGTGCAGGCACTCCTCCCCAGGGAGGAGAATCCAAAAATGCAGGCATCCATATCAACAATCCAGTTCTAGCACTTTTATCTCCACCAGGAGCAGGACTTTCGTAAAGCCAACGGGTCTTAGCTGCCCGTTCAAGACCAGGCCACCCCCAAAATGCTTTGCACTCCAACGGGGAACAATGTATTGTTGCTGAAAATATTCATCCCCCACTCCACTACTGTAAGGATTGCAGCCAAGCTCAGTGGGAACAGGGAAAGGGGGGGGGGGCTGCTATCAGCATCCCTGCTAACAAAAAGGTGCCAGCCCTGCGTCCCTGTGAGCCTGGCTCCCCTGCACACCTGGACAGGAGAACCCAACCATGGAGGGGGATGTTTCTCATCTCATGCTGGTCACTGAAGCAGGCAGAAATGGTCCTGTTTCCCCAAAGCTCAGCTACACAACTGGATAAGACCTCTCCCTCTTCCAACTAAGGAGTGTGTGTGTGGGGGGGTGTCTCATGCGCTGAGCATGGCCTCCACCAGCAGGCAAAGAACAATTCAGATCCTGAATAAAGCAACAATTTCTGAACAATTGATGTGTACCTGCTTGGTGTGGTGGGGAGCAGTAACTTGTGCAGGATGTTGTTCATTTAAGAGCCAGTTGCACAAAACTGGGGGAAATATTTAGCAGTTTGGACTTTAGAGTAACAGTCCAGTGCCATACTCAGTTAAAGACTGGTCTAGGGAGACAAACTGAACACACGCTGGTTCAGATTAACACCCCCCCCCCCCGAACCAGTACTGAACTTTAAACAGAACAGAAAAACTGATAAGCAGTGTGAAAATGTGGTTTTGAAATCTAATTCTATGAGGAAGCCTTTGAGGGTGGTGGAAAAGGATCTGCTGCTCTCCCTCTGTCTCTCAATGTCTCTAGTATAGAAGCAGTCAAGAGAGGTTGGGGGCGGGCATTTTCAGACAGGAGGGGACAGATGGAGAAGGGATTATTAGTTTGCACATGTTCTGCCTTTACCTTGACCCCAAATAATTGCTTCTCTCAGATGAGAACAAAGAAAAAACCTAACTTGTGAAATTCCTAAAGGGTTCTATTCCAAATGTCCACAGATCAAGTGACTGCAATTTCTAAATGGAAATGGAACTGCTAACATAAGCAATTTCTAACAGTATGCCAATAGCATAAACTGGCGTGATGAGTTTTCCAGGAAAACCTGTCTCACCAGCTTGCACTATTGTTCATGTTCATGTTGTGAAAATGACAGCCACCCCCTCTTTCGGCAGTCTTATCTGTACAATGGAGGTAAACATTGCCCCAGAATATGGAAGTTCTGTTTATCTAGCATGGCTAATAGCACCCTCCCTGCACTTGTGTAAGAGCCAAACTTCAAGTGACGCCAATCACACAGCGTGTAGCTGCGGCTTGGCTTTTGTGGAAGTGCTTGTGGCCCTGATTTGGATTGGGGCCACTGTGCTCCAGAAGGGGAGAATTAAACCTCCCCTCCTGACTGTTTGCTTCCCAAAATCCTCCCCACACACCCCACTTTGGGGGGGGGGAGGCTCCACTGGCATCAATGGAGGTTTTTTTTTCTTTTGTCAATCCCCCCCCCCCATGGGTGGGGATTTCAGGAAGCAAATGGTGGGAGGGCAAGTTTTAATCTTCCAGGAGTATGGTGGTCCTGATCTAAATCAGGGCTGTGCATGCTTACACTAGAGTAAAACGAAAGACAAACCTCAGCTGCACAGCATGGACAGTATCCAACACTGCCAGTCTGCTTATGTTACTGACGTACCACTACTAGCGTAAGCGACTTCCAGCAGTACGCCAATAGTGCAAGCTGGTGAGACAGGTTTTCCTGGAAAACTCATCACGCCAGTTTATGCTATTGGCATACTGTTAGAAATTGCTTATGTTAGCAGTACGTCAATTGCGGCGTAAGCAGAGCAGCCATGTTGGATACTGGCTTATGTGATTAGCATAACATAGTTTGGCTCCGTCTCATGCATTGTGCAAAGAAATATTTCCTTTTGAAAGACATCCTATGAACATGATTGGTTGTTGCTGAGCTGTGGCATTACAAGAGAGGGACAATTCCCTTTCCTCTGTTCTGCTGAGATTTAACTGGCTAGGGATCTCTGGTAGATCTGATCACCACTGCCACACTATAATTCCCAGGACTCCAAGCCATGATGGTTAAACATATACAACTCTTCATGTTTGTGTTTATTGTTGGGTGCCTTTTCAGCACATGGGAGGTAATCAACATGCCTGGACAGAGGCTTGAGTACGTTTCCTAGAATGTGCCCCAGAATCTTTTACTACACACTAGAGCTTCTGTGGCAAATGTGCAAGGGTTTTCTGACAAATAAATATATGTGGGAAGGGCACCCTTAAGGCAGGAAATTTAAAAATCAATGCTCTGAGCTACCAGCCCACTGCCTGACACAATATATACATTGCAACACTTACCCATCCTATTTTGTGTTTTCCGAAGAATATGGGAGTCCATGACCAGTTTAATGCTAGTTGTCCTGCATATAGTCCAAGTGGAACCATGGATTTTTCATTGAAGCCTCCCAGTTGCTTCCACACGAGGTAAGAACCATATCTAAAGGAAAGGAAGATGATGTCATTGTAAGAAAATTAACTGGGGATGAGGGCTTTAAAAAAACATGACGTTGCATATGGTACAGAAGTCCTGAACTCAGAATGCTGAAATCATGAGATTTCTGCAAAAGCCATGAAGTGCTAATATTTGCATTTCTTGTCTGGGAGACTCATTAGGGATCACTGGAGTCATACTCCCTTATCTTTTCTCTGCAAAACCACAAATGTGCTTTTAAAATGATGGCCTCCCTGATGTGCTTTTAAAATTTTTGGCTTCCCTGATCTCTCTTTATACCATCAGGCATATTTGTTGACTTGTACTAAATTTTGGTCTTTTGCGCTCAGATTAACACACACACACACACACACCCGGTCAGCTTTGGAATCTTCATGCTTGGACCCATTCCCCAAATGAACTGCATTGGGTTCTCGATACACTAAAATAGATAGTGTGCCTCCCACAGTTACAGCGGTAAGAGGTGTGGTGCCTTATAGTATCACTTCAATTACAGTCTCATCCATTTTTGCACGCAAAATTAACTCTATGGGGAAACCCAGATTTAAAGATTGGTAAGAAAACGTTCGTTTGCAGGACTTGGACTGGCCAGCTGATTTTTCCTTTGGATCAGCTTGTAGGTCTTGATGATAACTCTGCCATTCTCTGCTTTACATGCTAAATATGATTTGCCAGCTATGGCTGAATGGCAATATAAATAAATAACGTGTGCAATTGAAACATTTGCTAGAGCAGTGTTCTCCAACCTTGGGTCCCCAGATGTTTTTGGCCTACAACTCCCAGCATGCCCCAGCCAGCGTCGCTGGCTGGGGCATGCTGGGAGTTGTAGGCCAAAAACATCTGGGGACCCAAGGTTGGAGAACACTGTGCTAGAGTCTAGGTTTGGCCCTTGCTTCTTTTACAGCTTCAGAGCCCCCTTTGTTATTGAAAGTATTGATTGAGGCTGAACAGCAACACCAACCCACAATCCAGGCTTATAAATATTTATTATCGGTGAATAAATATGACAACATCTTAAGCAAGAATGAAATAACAAATTGGATTGTCCTATCTTGCCCAATCAATGGATTGCTTCATTGGCATATATACGGTATCTCAGAAGGGGTAACGGATCTTAGGCTATGTTTAATTCAGCAAAAATATGTTTCAGGTATATTGGACGCCACAACATCTTTTTAATAAGGGCTTATCTAACTCAGCTAATTGTTGGAGGTGTAATACCACTACTGCTTCTCTCACCCATATGCTTTGGCAATGCCCAATGGTCACTTCTTTTGGGGAGGAGGTAATAAGACGGATAAACTTCTTTAATATTTACTGATGTGCATGTTCTTCTTAACTATCTACCTGCCTCTTGGAACTTAACGCAAGGACAAGGTAAATGGATCCTCCGCGCCCTTCTGACAGCAAAAAGACTAATATTACAACATTAGAAGGATAAACAGCCACCTTCGGTAACACAGTGGGTTGAGGACTTCACAACGCTTTGTTTTTGAATGGATGGTCTTTAGGTGTAATCTACGAATGACTATATGGATATTTGGTCTGCCTTTGTTGAAGTCTACGCATAATTATGCCTAAGTATAGTACTATCTATACATAAAATATATAGATGTACATATTGCATATATATTCATCATAATAGATTTATTCAAATCCCGTGTAAGAAAACTGTAATACTTTATTTTATTTCTTTTTTTTTTTAATTCTGGTTTTGTTTTGATTTTTGAAATTCACAATAAAAAAATAATTTTAAAAAATCATGAGGCTTGCTAGGTGACCTTGCGCCAGTTACAAGTTTTCAGCCTAACTTCTCCCACAAGGAGATTGCCAAGATAAAAATGAGTTTCTTGGGGGGGGGGGGGATGACATGAGACAAATACAAAAGTGATAAGTGGAAAAAAATGTATTAAAAGGGAAGGTGGATCATATAGGACAGTGTTCTCCAACCTTGGGTCCCCAGATGTTTTCGGCCTACAACTCCCAGCATACCCCAGCCAGGGTGTTGTAGGCCAAAAACATCTGGGGACCCAAGGTTGGAGAACACTGATATAGGAGAAGTGTTAGAATCATAGAAAAGTAGAGTTGGAAGGGGCCTACAAGGCCATCGAGTCCAACCCCCTGCTCAATGCAGGAATCTAGGTCAAAGCATCTCTGACAGATGTCTGTCCAGCTGCACCTTGAATGCCTCCAGAGTGGGAGAGCCCACCACCTCCCTAGGTAGTTGATTCCATTGTCTTATTGCTCTGACAGTCAGGAAATTTTTCCTGATGTTTAGGTGGAATCTAGGTTCCTGTAACTTGAGCCCATTATTCTGTGTCCTGCAAACTGGGATGATCGAGAAGAGATCCTGGCCCTCCTCTGTGTGACATCCCTTCAAATACTGGAAGAGTGCGATCATATCTCCCCTCAGTCTCCTCTTCTGAAGGCTAAACATGCCCAGTTCTTTCAGTCTCTCCTCATAGGGCCTTGTTTCCAGTCCCTTTATCATCCTTGTTGCCCTCCTCTGAACCCTCTCCAGTTTGTCTATGTCCTTCTTAAAGTGAGGTGCCCAGAACTGGACGCAGTACTCAAGATGAGGCCTAACCAGTGCCGAGTAAAGGGGAATTATCACTTCCCGCGATTTGGAAGCTATACTTCTATTAATACAGCCCAAAATTGCATTTGCCTTCTTTGCAGCCACATCGCATTGCTGGCTCATATTCAGTTTGTGATCTACCACAATTCCAAGATCCTTCTCACTTGTAGTATTGTTGAGCCAAGTGTCCCCCATTCTGTAACTCTGTTCCTAATGTAATGTACAATTGCTGCTTTTCTGAAACTTGCAACATAACATTTGGTGCATTTCTTACCTGCTTGCTAAACAAAATGTACTACAGTACAGTAATACCTTGGATTGCAAGTAACTTGGTTTGAGAGCGTTTTGCAAGACAAGCAAATTTTAAGTATTTATTTAATTTTTTTTTACCTGATATACAAGCGACGTCTTGCAATACAAGTACTGTAGTACGGCTTAAACAGACTTCCAATGGCCCCTCACCTGGGGCCGGGGAGAAGGCTTGAGCGTGGGGGAGGGGAGAAGAGTCAGGCAGCAGGTCAGGTGGGTCACAGATACTGAGCCAATGGATCAAACAGGGCAGGGACAGGAAAGAGCAGATATTGAACACTATGTCTTCAAAGAACCCCAGAGTTATGTCTTTAGTCAGGGCACTTATATTGCACACTTTGAAGTGCAATATTTTGCTCAGGGTGCGGCACACACATGGTCTGGACAATGGCATTGCAGACGCCTTGTCCAGAAACCAGATGCAGAGATTTCGGGCCCTTGCCCCGTGGGCCCAGCAGTCCCGTCTTGATGCCAGATTATCTTTGGCAGATTGGCGAACGGCTGCGTCATGAGCAATCTGGTGTTCAATAGCCCCAAGCACGCAGGAGGCCTATATGCGTTCAGGTAGGGATTTTGCTGCCTTTAGAGTGGCTGCCCGCCTCCCCTTGTGGCCAGTGCCTGTCGAACACCATTACGCAGTTTTGCATTTCCAGGTTGCAGAGTGGGTCATCAGTTAGGACAGTTCGAGGTAAATTAGCTGCCCTGTCTTTTTTGGCCAAGGCGCAGGGTATGCCCGATAACTCAAACGATTTTAGGGTTAGAAGAATCCTGGCAGGATGGTCCAGGGAGTGCCCTCGTCCACCTGACTCGAGGATCCCGGTGTCACCCGAGGTTTTACTCAAGCTCCACGGACTATGGCCTACAGTTTGCCGTTCTCCTTACGAGGCGGTTTTATTTCATGCAACTGCCTTGACTGCATTTTTCAGCGCACAACTGGGGTTCTCTCAGGAGAAGGTCCAAGCAATGGGTCATTGGAGGTCCCGGTCATACCGGTCCTATGTGTGAGAATTGCCTTGAAGGTACTGCCGTGGGCTGTGTTTATCTTCCAGGTCACCGGAGTGGAGGCAGGACTGTCCGTGTGCTGATCTGTGGGCACAGTATGGTTTACTGGGCGGCTAGATGAGCCGCCACATCTGACTTCGGGTCTCACCTGGCGGTCGAGCTTTCGGCGGGCGTCCAGTGGATGGGTTGCCGGGGCATGAGATGGCAGCACCTCCACAGTTTGTTCTGGACTGACCAGTTTTCGTCCCCCCCAGATGTCCTAGTACTCCATTTGGGGGGGAATGATTTGGGCTTGTTGAAAGGCAAGGCCCTGATTCTGCAGGTGCTATGCAATATAGCATGCATCCGGCACCGGTGGCCGGGGGTTCCAATCCTTTGGTCGTTCATAATACCGTGCCTCAGTTGGCCTAAGGCCTTAAACAGGGTGGTTAGAAAGGTGAACGGCAAAATTTGTAAAGCCATTACAACCTCCGTTGTGGAACTTCAGTATGCTGATGATAATGTGGTCTCTGCACATTCAGAGGATGATCTCCAAACTATCCTAAATGCTTTTGCAGAAGCATACGAAAAACTTGGTCTCTCACTTAACATCAAAAAAACCAAAGTGCTTCATCAGCAAGTGCAAGCCAATCCTTTGGTGATGCCATCTATCCAGCTTGGCGGGACAATACTGGAAAATGTCGATCATTTTCTCTATCTTGGCAGCTATCTTTCTGTTACAGCTAACATCGACAGTGAAATCCAGCATCGTCTGAGCTCCGCAAGTGCCGCATTTTCTCGAATGAAACATAGAGTGTTCGAGGATCGGGATATTTGTAAGAAGACCAAAACACTGGTTTATGAAGCCATTGTATTACCAACTTTATTGTATGCCTGCGAAACATGGACTATCTATAAACGTCACTTCCACCTCCTTGAAAGGTTTCATCAACGATGCCTCCGGAAAATCCTGCAAATTACTTGGGAAGATAGGCGAACAAATGTCAGTGTACTGGAAGAAGCAAAGACTACTAGCATTGAAAAAATGATCCTTCAACGCCAACTTCAGTGGACCGGTCATGTTGTTCGAATGCCTGACTGCCGTCTCCCAAAGCAGTTACTTTACTCCCAACTCAAGGATGGAAAGCGGAATATCGGTGGTCAATATAAGAGGTTTAAAGATGTTCATAAGGCTAATCTAAAAAAATGCAATATAAACATCGAAAACTGGGAAGCTCTGGCCCATGAACGATCTAAATGGAGGTTGGCCTTTCACAAAGGTTCCATGGACTTTGAAGAAGCCCGAGTGCAAGGTGAAAGGGAGAAACGTGCTAAGCGAAAAGCACGTCAAATGAATCCTTTACAGGACCATCTTCTATCTGGTAACCTGTGTCCTCACTGTGGGAAGCTGTGTGGATCTAGAATTGGCCTCCACAGTCACTTACGGACCCATCGCTAGAGTCTACACAATCTTCTTTAGAATTTCCTCCTTTTATCCCGGAAGACAATCTTACTCGGTCACGAGTGATCGCCTGATGATGATGATAACCTTGGTCCGGAGGGAGCTGTATCGGCCAGATGGGGTTCACTTATCTGATGTTGGTACGATATTTTTATTGGAGATCTGCGAAGGGCCCTGCTCGCTCTTTTATCGGGCAGGTGGGGGAGATTCGACTAAGCGATAGCTTGTCTCTCCCTGTGGCGGGAAGTGCGGGTTTAGGCAGTAGCGATTAGGGTTATGGTGATCATCCAGTGGCACCTTTCAAGGTGACTGACGTTTACCCAAGGCTGCCCACGCTAATGCCCTGAGGCTTGGCAGGAGGGAGATTGGGATGTCTTTGGGGTTTTACCTTTCTCACCTACATTGGGTGCCTGGAGGCGCCAAAGTAAGGCGACGATGGTAAGGCCCTCCAGCTCCACATGGAGGGCAACTGGCCGGTGGCGGGCCATCCCGCCTCTGGTTCGGTTAGGATGTATTCACCAAATATTGGGTTTTTACCCGGCCAATGGCCGGGCTAGGTTAGTACCGCACTTCACCCTTCACAGATCTTCAATTCAATAAATGTGGCCCTGATTTGTAACCATATACTCTGTGTCTGGCTCTTCTTTATCTCGCCTACACACGCGCAATTAAAAATCTCTGTACAAATTGTTTTGGGGGGATTCCGTTTTGATATAAGAGTGTTTTGGATTACAAGCACGTTTCCGGAACGAATTATGCTCTCAATCCAAGGCATGACTGTATTTGTAAAATGCGAATGCTTTTCCATTATCTTTCACTAGGTGGCACCTGAATATATGCAAAAACACTTTGCAGAGAGCAAGGTGTTTGCACAAACGGAGAGGACCCTTTTCTCCTTCATTTGATGATCCTGCTTTTAATGTGGCAGAGGAAGCAGCAAGGCAGTGGCTGGGTGCCACCAAGTCCCTGCTTTCAGTATGCTTACTTAAAATGCAAACGCAGAAGGGCAGGGCTACTGTGCTGCCTTTCCAGAAGCAGGTTCTCACTTGCAAACCTGCATCTATATTGCCCAACAACAAGCAGTTTTCTGAGTGGTTCACAAATAAAACTTAAAACAATGAAGTATAAAAATAAAACACAGACACGAAATCTAAAACAGTTAAAAACAGCATCAGAATAAAACCAGTAACAGAAAACAAGAATGCAAAGAACTTAAGCTCTAAAATGAAAAAGCCTTGGGGAAAAAAATTTAAGTCTTCACCTAGCACAAAAAATATCACAATGCAGGTGCCAGGTGATCCTTTCTGGGGAGGGGGGGCATTCCATAATTAGGATGCAACCACTCAAGTAGCCCTCTCCCTCACCTCATTTGGATCACCTCAATGTGGGGGCGGGGGGGGGGGGATCTGCCTTACCTCGATTGGGAAGGGGGCATCCCAGAGAAGGGCTTCCAAAGATTATCTAAAGGGACTGGAAACAAGGCCCTATGAGGAGAGACTGAAAGAACTGGGCATGTTTAGCCTTCAGAAGAGGAGACTGAGGGGAGATATGATCGCACTCTTCCAGTATTTGAAGGGATGTCACACAGAGGAGGGCAAAGATCTCTTCTCGTTCATCCCAGTTTGCAGGACACGGAATAATGGGCTCAAGTTACAGGAACCTAGATTCCACCTAAACATCAGGAAAAATTTCCTGACTGTCAGAGCAATAAGACAATGGAATCAACTACCTAGGGAGGTCATGGGCTCTCCCACTCTGGAGGCATTCAAGGTGCAGCTGGACAGACATCTGTCAGAAATGCTTTGACCTGGATTCCTGCATTGAGCAGGGCGTTGGACTCGATGGCCTTGTAGGCCCCTTCCAACTCTACTTTTCTATGATTCTATGATTCTATGATCTTAGGGTCCAGGCAGGTACATGTGGGAGAAGATTATTCTTCAGGTAACCTGGCCCCAAGCCATTTAGGGCAAAATCCTATGCATGTTTAGATAGAAAAACGTCCTACAACTCCCAACACTGGGAGTTGTAGAACATGTTTCTGTCTATACATGCCTAGGTTTGCACCCTTAGGGGCTATAAAGGTTAATATCAGAACTTTGAATTGGGCCTAGAAATGGACTGAGAACCAGTGCAAATGGCAAACACTGGCATAAAGTGATTGCATAAGAATCTGTTACAATCTTACTGCCCTATTTTGGATCAACTCAAGTTTCCAGACTCTTTTCAGAGACAGTCCCATGTATAACATATTGCTATCCAGCTGGGAAATTACCACAGTGTGGATGATGATGATGATGATGATGATGATGATGATGATGATGATGATGATGATTTCTTACCCGCCTCTCCACTTAGATCGAGGCGGGGAACAACCATAAATACAAAATACATAACTAGTTAAAAACATAGTAAACATTATTAAAATATTCTTAAAAACTCTTAAAATTCCACTGGGTAGGCCTGTCGGAAGAGGTCAGTCTTTATGGCCTTTTTAAAAGCCAAGAGACTATCTAGTTGACGAGTCCCCTCCGACAGGCCATTCCACAGTCTGGGAGCAGCAGAAGAGAAGGTCCTCTGGGTAGTACTCGCCAGCCTAGTCTTGGCTGACTGGAGTAAATTCCTCCCAGAGAACCTAAGTGTGCGGGGCGGATTGTACGGGAGAAGGCGATCCTGCAGGTAACCCGGACTCAAACCATGTAAGGCTTTAAAGGTAATAACCAACACTTTATACTTCGCCTGGAAACTGATTGGCAGCCAGTGTAATGCTTTTAAAGCTGGTGTAATATGGGCACCTCTAGATGTACCGGTGACCAATCTGGCTGCCATATTTTGCACCAATTGAAGTTTCCGAACTAGGTACAAAGGTAGCCCTATGTACAGCGCATTGCAGTAGTCAAGCCTCAAAGTTACCAGTCTTTAGGTCTTCCAACTCTAGGAAGGGGCGCAGCTGGCATATCAGCCGGAGCTGATAATAGGCACTCCTAGCTGTCGCATCTATCTGAGCTGTCATTTGAAGCGACGGGTCCAGAAGCACCCCCAGGCTGCAAACACAGTCTTTCAGGGGGAGTGTAACACCATCCAGAACTGGTTGACACACCTCCAAACCCAAGTTGTGGCCTTTATTTATTTATTTATTATATTTATACCCCGCCTTTTTTCCTGCAAGGAACCCAAGGCAGCTTACGTAATCCTCCTCCTCCTCTCCATTTTATCCTCACAACAACCCTGTGAGGTAGGTTAGGCTGAGAGTCAGTGACTGGCCCAAAGTCACCCAGTGAGCTTCATGGCTGAGCGGGGACTAGAACCCGGATCTCCCAAGTCCCAGTCCAACACTCTAACCACTACATCACACTGGCGTAGTGACAGCAAGCACCTCTGTTTTGTCTGGATTCAGCTTCAGTTTGTTTTTCCTCATCCAGCCCATTACTGCCTCCAAGCATCCATTCAGAGGAGACACACTATCCTTAGCTGACGCTGTCACCGAAGGCATAGAGAAATATATTTGGGTGTCATCAGCATACTGATAACACCCTGCCCCATGCCTCCGGATGATCTCTCCCAGCAGTTTCATGTAAATATTAAATAGCATTGAGGACAGAATGGCACCTTGTGGCACGTCACATAGCAGCTCCTTTTTTGAGGAGCAGCTATCCCCAAGCATCACAATCTGGAACCTACCCGAGAGGTAGGACTGGAACCACTGGAGCACAGTGCCCCCGATTCCCAACCCCTCAGGCGTTCTAGAAGGATACCATGGTCGATGGTATCGAAAGCCACTGAGAGGTCCAAAAGCACCAACAGGGACACACTCCCCCTGTCAGGACTCAGGCGTAGATCATCCACTAAGGCGACCATAGCAGTCTCAACTCCATATCCTGCTCTGAAGCCAGTTTGAAATGGGTCTAGAAAATCGGTGTCATCCAAGACTGCTTGGAGTTGGAAGGCAACCGCCATCTCTATCACCTTGCCCAAAAATTGGAGATTTGATACTGGTCTATAGTTGTTATAGTCCAGGGGATCCAGGGAGGGCTTTTTAAGAAGCGGCCGTACCACCGCCTCTTTTAAACATGATGGAAGGTTCCCTCCCTGGAGAGATGCATTAATAATAGTACGTTGTAGCTGTCGTCTAACTGCATCTCCTCCTTGGACAACCAACCAAGAAAGACAGGGATCGAGAGGGCAAGTAGTATTCTTCACTCGACCAAGCAGTTTGTCCACGTCCTCAGTAATCACCAACTGAAACTGATCCAGTGTAATCCTACTTGCGGAGTTACTGGACACCCCATTGTCTGCCTCTGCTACAATGAGGGCGTCCAAGTCGGCTCTTATCCGAGAGATTTTATCTGTGAAATGATCGTTAAAAGCATCACAGCGAACAACCGTAGACTCTAAAATTGGGTTCAGGGGGGAGGTTGTCTGCATTAGACCCCTCACCACCCTAAACAGTTCAGCTGGTTGCGAATTCGCAGACGCAATGCGTGCAGAGAAGAAAGCTTTCTTCGCTGCATGTATTGCCGCCCCATAGGAGCGAAGATGTTCTCTATGTCGTGTCTTGTCAAATATGAGCCGAGTTTTCCGCCATCGGCGCTCCAGTCGTCCTTTCCGCTTCAGCTCCCTGAGATCTTCTGTATACCAGGGTGCCCGGTTAGAAGCGGGCCGGAGAGGACGTTTGGGGGCGATCGTGTCGATAGCCCTAGTTAGGTCTTGATTCCATCTGTCAAGTAGGGTTTCAACAGGACCGTCGATGATAGCAGCCACAGACCCCTCTAAGGCCTTCTGGAATCCAAGGGGATCCATCAGCCTTCGAGGGCGGACCATTTTAATAGGTTGACTGTAGCAATGTTATCTCTGTCCAGATAGGGTCATAGCTGGTATATCAGCATAAGCTGATTAAAGATGCTTAATGGCCACCTGACTTCAAACAGCCAGTTTTAAGGCCAGGCCGTAAGTAATCTGAAGGGTGTGTATTCTGTGATTCCATGCAAGAATTTAACTTAATAAGAATCTTTGTTTTCATATTTTTTTTAATAAGAAAGCAAGTTTCTAGCCCATATAGTAAAGTATATGAATAATGCCTAATGAAATGTCCAGATCTAAAAAAGGATTTCCAAGAGGCAAATTCACATTTCTTGGTGCACAACTTTTAATACAGGATATGTGCTGCGTAAATAACCAAGAGAACAAATGTGAGACTACATACCCCATTGATGAATATAAAGTTCCCCAAACAGGTGCAAACACCCAGTTAGGTGGGTTCCAGGATGGCTTCTCCAGGGCTTCATACCATGTGGGAATTTCTTTCTTGGTAATCCTAGCTCCCCAAATGCTTCCTGCATGGGGCAAGAGTGTGAAGCCAACAACTGGGGTCCAGGATGATACCACTTCCATTACAGATGCTGAAACAAACACACATACATACAAACTAGATGAGAGTTGGCTTTGCAACATGCAATTTCACTAATGCAAGGAAAATATTATTGGTAGAAAGAACATAAAATATGATAACATTCAATGCCTTTAAACTCTGGTCAGCAACCTATGTAATGGAAGGCCAGTTTGGAAAGGAAATAGAGGGTGCTGAGTTGGACCATACCTTCCATCCCACCCCCAATAGATTACAAGGAAAATGATCACAAGGAAATCTCATGTCATATGAACCCTCTTCCCTCTTTGGTAACTGTGGTGGGGAGGGCAGACGGTATCTCTCTTTGGCCCAACGGGTTCTGCACCGCTGCCGCCAGCGAAGTGGCTGTTCGTTGCTGTGGCAACAGAAAAAAAGCAGCAATTTCTCTTGAAATCAAGGTATGTGGGACAGCATGCCTTGTTTTCAAGAAAAATAACTTTTTTAAGCTGCTGAGGCCACTGCCACAGCAGCAAATCGGGGGGGGGGGCAGCATTAGGGGCCACAAAAAGGCCATGGGAGCCATATGTGGCATGTAGGCCTCATGTTGCCCACTCCTGCTTTAAAGTTTAATCTGAAGGCTACTGAAATCTGTCTCATTAAAGGAAAACAAGTCTTGATTGATAGATAGATAGATAGATAGATAGATAGATAGATAGATAGATAGATAGATAGATATAGAGTTGGAAGGGGCCTACAAGGTCATTGAGTCCAACCCCCTGCTCAATGCAGGAAACTAGAGGAGGGGTCTCCCATCTAAGTAATAACCATGCCTGACCCGGCTTAGCTTTCCACGCTCAGACAAGCTGAGCCCCTATACAGAAATGGTGCCTATGAGTTATATCTGCCTCTGAATACATGTTGTTAGGGGGCAAACAGCAAAGGAGGGTTGTTGCCTTCATGCCCTGCTGTGGGATTTCTGGAAGCATCTGGTTCTCCAGAACTCTGGTCTATATCAAGGGTTGGCAGAAGGTAGATCTGGATCTACTGGTAGATCTCAAGGTGATTTGCAGTAGATGGGCAAGAGTGCCTTACTCCCAATAGTTTAACAAAAGCAACAATAAAAAGGCTTCCTCCTTCTCCTCCACCACCACCCTAAATTAGGTTGACAGAATGAAGAAAACTTGGGGAGACAAAGGGTTCGTAGCGCTAACAAACAGAAGGCATGGGCCAATAATTCTGTATTTTCTTACTTAACAAGGCAAGGAAAGAGGTGGAAGAAGCAATGGGAAAACACAGGAGGTCTGTGAGTGGAAGACATCCTCATCTGGACTCCCCATAAAATTCCATGAATGAGGCAGGGTGGTGGAGCAAGAAAAGCTTCATCTGGAAACACCTCAGAAGTGAATGTCTGTGTGAAAGGACTGAGATCAGTTCCGCTCCTGAAAACAAAGATGTGCTCAAGAACACCCTGGTCCTTAATGCTAAGTGGACACAACCCCAGCCACCCTGGTGCCACCATTTGGCATGTGGCTCTGGCTGGTGCATCTTGAGGTTCTAGTAAAAAAACAAAGTAGATCAACCAAGCCTGAAGTCTGCCCACTCCTGGTCTATATACAAACCCTTGGTCTGATTCAATGGGGCTCTTCTTTTACACCACAGGCTGTGCCAAGACAGTTTATGCTGCTGGTTGCAAGACTGAGTATGAAAAGAGAAGATGATGACAACTGGGATAGCAGAGATCAGCACAGTCCTTGCATAGCTGCAGCTAGCACAGCCTTCCCCACCTTCCAGATGGTCTTCAACTTCCAGCTAACATGGCCAACAGTCAGGAATGCTGGGAGTTGTTGTACAAAATATCTGGAAGGCATCAGGTTGCAGAAGGTTGCACTATCAGGGTGCTAGATTGTGGTGGTCGCACAGGAACCAGACTAGATCATAGTCCAGTTCACTTGTTCTGGTTGAGTCAGTGCCTCTTGAGCTTGGTGATGGAATTCTTCTTTCAGAATGAATGGTTCCTGAACTGCACAGGAGATTGAAAGTCTTTGCTAGAGAGTTATGAGAGGATAAAATAACAGAGAATATTGGACAAGAGTGGAGAAGATCAGGTAACATCCTCGCATTTCAACATAGTCTATACAAGTCTTCTCCAACTCAGCACCCCCCAGATGTGTTGGACAGTGCTGGGCTGCATGCTGGTTGGGAATTATGAGAGTTGCAGTCCACCACACTTGGAAGGTATCAGGTTGGAGAAGGCTGGTCAAGAATTCTTGAAACAAAACTGAAGAGCTGCTTCACCTACGTGACGTTTAACATCACTCAATTACTCTTCAATGACTTGCAACCAAATGTGCGAAGAGATTCTATCAAATAGTATCATGTGCTTTTGAGGTCATCTGAAAAGCTTTGTAGTGTTTTGCCTGTGATATGCACACAGTTACACATGCAACTGGCTACTCAATGCTGCAGTGATCCAGTGAACATGTATATCCAAACTAGCATTTAAAAAACAAAGAAAATGCAATTGAATGAGGCTATTTTCGAAGGGTGGAGGGAAAGGGGTGAAGCTTTCAACTTCTGAGGAGAGATTATAACAGAAAAGAAGATAATGTAAGCAGTCTATGCTGTGGGGAGGGAGGAGGGAGGAGGATTAGAGGCTAAAATAAGTACCGGTAAATAACTATGGGGAGAGGAGGGAACTGGGGTGCTCAAAGAGGCTTTATAAGTGGCATCTGATCAATTCTGGGGCATAGCATAGAAAGGAACTACAGAAACCTGCATAACTTGTTTCAGTTAATTGCTCAAAAGCTGTTGCTTATCACAGGTATAATGCTTATTCTTTTTGTGTGCAGCAGGGTAAATACAGCACAAGCTTTGTAAATACTCCACCTACCTGTTTCTGAAATTTACCTGTCAGAAAAGTATATTTACTAAACCACTAGAACTATGAGTACGTTGCCATAGTAGGTTTAGCTGACTGTTAAACCTACTAAAGAAATTTAGCAGGGGCAAGCTTTTTCAGGCCTTGGGGTAATGGTGGGGGGAAACCCCTTACCTGTTCAGTTTCTGCATGTCGGACAGCTGTTAAAGGCAAAAGAGAAGAGCTAGAAAGCAAAAAGGAGGAGGCGAAGCTGAATGTGGAAATCTTCTCAAAGATCCTAGTGGAATGTAAGTAGAACAAGGCTCAGACATTCAATTAGGACCTCCTTTTCCAAATACCTTGAATATCTCTCTGGATTGCGAACACTTTCTAGCGGGGCTCCGGCACAAGAGAATCTTAGGGTGGGTGGAGCAGTTGCTTTCCTAGGTGAGCTATAATCCCCAGATCCCAACTTCCCTTAAAAAAGGGGGGGGAGCAAGTCTCTAGTCCCTGCAGACCCCAAGATAAAAGGCAAAATTTGCATTCTTCCCCCCCCCCAAATAAACACACATACAAAAAGAAAATAAACCCACAAATCCATATAACTCCAAAGTGCACCCGTCACCACGGGGCCAAGAAATAATTCTATCCATATAATCCATTATTAATCTATATTCCAAAAATACATCATATCATATCTTGACATGGCTTACTCCCCTTTCCCTTTACTAAAACATAGTCTAGAAATGGTCCCCATATATCCTAAAAAAAAAATTTCTTTAATTGTCCCTTTTTACATTTAATACTACATGTTAATTTATCATTTAAAGCAATATCCCACATCTCTTTATACCAATCAATAATTAAATACTGATGTTGAACTTTCCAATTCCTTGCTATCAATAATCTCCCCGCCGTTAACAAACATACAATTAATTCCTTTATCTCTTGAGAGCACAGAAGTTTCTCCGTTATTGATAACAATGCTAATTTTGGACAGACCTCCAAATTAATGCCAATAATTTCTGAAATTTCTACAAAAAAATTATTCCAAAAATCCAATACGCTTTTACAGCTCCACCACATATGAGCATAAGTACCAAGTTCCTGACATCCTCTCTAACACAATGGAGCACAATTACTGTCTATTTTATTTAATCTTACTGGAGTCAGATACCATCTCCAAATAGTTTTTTAAAAATTCTCTTTTATCCTTACTGACATATTTCTTAATATACGTCTGCCCCAAATATTTTTCCACTCCGCGTTTGAAATCTCCTCCTCAAATTCCATATCCCATACCATCTTAAGATTATCTTTTTGCACTTCAGTTTTTTGAAACATTTTATATATCTCCTTTGTTAACCCTCTGGAAGAAACGTTCCCTTCTATAAGTTCTCTAGACAGCACTTTCTTTTCAAATCCAGTGAGTTCCCTCTCATGCTCATTTCTCTTCTTCCATTTCTTAGTCCACTGATCTAATTGCATTAAATTTAACCACGAAATTCTACCTGGCCCAAACATTTCAATTATTTGTTGTCTAGACTCAATCTTTCCCATCCAATCCATTAATTTGATAACCTTTTTTTTCCTAAATAAGCCTTCCAATGCTGTGCATTTTCTGGAAAGTCCTCCATTGCTACCACTGGGGTTAACAGGGATATCCCTGGTATAAAAATCTATCTATTACTGTTCCAAATCCCTAACATATTTTTCAAAAAGGGATTTTCTATTCTCTTTACCATACTGTTAGGTTTTTTTGAAAATAATTTTTTTTCAATCCCAATTCCTATTTCCTGCGCTTCTAACTCTAACCACATAATATCCTTCTTAACTATACTATCCATTATATATCTTAATTGATTAGCTATGTAATACCACTTAATATTAGGAAGGCCAAGCCCACCTACATTTTTGGGATTTACACCATTTACTCTTTGTAATTCTTGCCTTCCCCCCCTCCATTACAAAAATTATTAATTATTACTTGCCATTCCTTAATTTCCTTCTCTGTTAAGCAGATTGGTATCATTCTAAATAAAAAAATTATCTTTGGTAAAATCTTCATTTTTATCAAAGCTATTCTACCAAACCATGAAAGTCCAATTTTTTAATATTCCTCTATCCTATGTTTAACCTCATTCTTTTAACTTTCTAAAATTCTGTTCTCCTATTTTTTCTAACTCTTTTAAAATATATACCTAAATATTTAATTATATTTTTACCTTAATATTTGATCTTTTTTAAATCCCTTCTAACTCCTCAATTTTACTATAATTAAACAACATAATCTCAGATTTATCCCAATTTACTTGTTACCCCATAACATCCCTAAACTCCTTTAGATGATTCTCTAACCTATCCATCATTTCCATGGGATTTTCAATTGTTAACAGAGTATCATCTGCAAAAAGGTTAATTTTTATCTTATCCTTTATCGCAATCCCTTGTAAACTACTATCCTCTCTAATTACATTTGCCAAAATCTACTAACTAACTAACTAACACAAATAAAATTGGAGAAAGGGGACAGCCCTGTCTAGTACCTCAGCCTAGAAAGATTTGATCTGTTATACCATCGTTTACTAGTACTGACATCATATTTTGAGCGTATAATTGATCAATAACTCCTCAAAACTTTTCACCAAACCCCATAGTTTTTATTATCCTCTTTAACGCTAGCCATTCCACACAATCGAAAGCCTTGAAAATATCTAATGCTAGAACCCCTGCTTTCAAATTATTTTTCTTAATATATTATATTTAGCACTCTTCTAGTCAGGTCCGCCATTTGTCTACCTTGTACAAAGCCACATTGATCAAACCCAACATACTTACTAACAAACCTATTCATTCTTCTAGCTAATATTGCAGACATTAATTTTGCATTTTGATTAATTAATGAAATTGGTCTATAAGATCCTGGGTCCGACGGATCCTTATTTGGTTTCAGGGTTAAAATAGTCAAAGATTGTTTCCAAGAAGGGGGGATCTCTCCCCCCTGTAATATATAATTAAACAAGTTTTTTAACTTGGGGATTAACATTTTCTTAAAAACCTTATAATATTCAGCCCCTTGGCCATCTATTCCTGGAGTTTTACCATCTTTTAATTTATTTATAGCAAAATTTGCATTCTGCCCATTTATTTTAAGAGAAACTAGTCTGCTCCCACCTTTCAGTATTTTTAGCCAATGAATGCAGTCACTGCAGTTATTTGACATTTAGAAAAGCAGAGCTAACCAATTTTTTTAAAAAGGTTACAGTGATGCACACATTGGAAAAGGAACTTCATGGTTCATCTGCCTTCTTTGCAGCCAGCAATGCGATGTGGCTGCAAATAAGGCAAATGCTATTTTGGGCTGCATTAATAGAAGTATAGCTTCCAAATCGCGTGAAGTGATCATTCCCCTTTACTCAGCACTGGTTAGGCCTCATCTTGAATACTGCATCCAGTTCTGGCCACCACACTTTAAGAAGGATATAGACAAACTGGAGAGGGTTCAGAGGAGGGCAACAAGGATGATTAAGGGACTGGAAACAAGGCCCTATGAGGAGAGACTGAAAGAACTGGGCATCTTTAGCCTTCAGAAGAGAAGACTGAGGGGAGATATGATCGCACTCTTCCAGTACTTGAAGGGTTGTCACACAGAGGAGGGCCAGGATCTCTTCTCGATCATCCCAGTTTGCAGGACACGGAATAATGGGCTCAAGTTACAGGAACCCAGATTCCACCTAAACATCAGGAAAAATTTCCTGGCTGTTAGAACGATAAGACCATGGAACCAACTACCTAGGGAGGTGGTGGGTTCTCCCACTCTGGAGGCATTCAAGGTGCATTCCAGCCACAGATGAAGACACTGTCCAGACACCAGGTCTACCCACTGGGAAACAACAGAAGGATAGAGCTAGTTCATAAGTTTCTCCGTGTTCAGGCTTACCAAACTCTGCAGACCTGGTTTCCAGGCCTCACTGCTGCTCAGTGAATAGATCTACCAGAAATGACATACCTGTTCTCTGATGGAAAGTATATACTTCTCCCGCCCTCCCCACTCCAAAAAAAATTCTGGTGGACACCCATGTTCCTACCCTTTTAATGACCTGTATAATAGGCAGAAATAATCAGATAAGACCTTCTCCCGTTGTTATGTACCCATGTTGGGAAATGCTCTTCACTTGTGCTTGTTAGACAGGTATTAAGTGATGGAGTCCTGCCAGAAAAGAAAATGGAAGCTCAGTGAAAGTAGTGAGTAGCTTATGCATAGCTGGAATCCTATACTTAGGTTTGCCACTTTCTTCTGGCCCTGTGTGTGTGTGTGTGTGTGTGCGTTTAAGGTTACTATTAAACAAGGTTTTCCCTCATCACTTTATCCTTGCGTCAGGAACCTTGTGAAATGAAATGTGGCTGTTAAAGGCACAGGAGCAGGGCCAGAAAAAACAAGGGCAAACCTATCTATGAAAAAGATGCACAAAAGAAAACTGGTTTTGCATGTTTTTGTCAGTTCATAGCCACAGCGGGCTCTGTGTGACATTCCTCTTCTTCCCCACACCCCATCAGGTTTCAGGCCATATGATTACCGTATTCCTCAGAAGCATCTATATTTCTGGCTGACTCATGGGTTCCCCACATTTGAATTACTTAGGGCACACTCCTATGCATGTTTAGACAAAAAAAAGTCCTGCAACTCCCAGCACTGAGAGTTATAGCACTTTTTTCTGTCTAAATATGCATAGGATTAAACCCTTATTGTTATAAAGCAATTACATGGGATGTCTGGCATTTTATTCTTCAGCTTGTAAGGAAAGGAAATACCAAAAGGCCAAGCAAGGACAAAAGTAGATGAATTGGCATGTGGCTGAAGAGAAAGCAAAACGGACTGCCACCAGGAAGTGGGAGGTGACACAAGGGACAAAGGCAAGAGAAACACAGTGGAGAAAAAAGATGCAGAGTTTAGGAAACAGAATTATGACAAGGCATGTTAAACTATAATAATAATCTTAAGAAGCTCAAGTATTTATTCTTAACCATATTATAGGATTATATTTCTTTTATGCAGCCAACACATTGGTCAGATCAGTGATTAATTTCTAGAAAAAGAGATGCTGGAGCTTAGGCTGGTTGGAAACAAAACTCTCCAATCTGAAATGCTTAAACAGAAAGTAAACAGGTGAAGCTTTCCCCATCCTTTTCTCTCCATGTCAGGAAAACTTTCAGCTGCTCCATTTCTCTGTGTTAACAGGAACAGGGCCAGTAAAAAAAAAAAGTGGCAACTCAGCCTCTTATTGGAAGGAATATAATTTTCTCTAAGCTTATTGGTAGCGAAAGTGCTGCAGAAAAAACTCCCATCCTCCTTTCTTCATGGTAATTTGAACTCCCTTCATAATATCTTTGTAAAATAGGACAGAGGTTGTGTAAGTCATTATGACGCTTGTGCAACCAGCCCAGCAGGAACAGACAGGAACAGACTTCAGAATAAGAAGCATGGTTCATACAGATGATTGCAAAGGGGCAAGAGTAAAGTTTGCTGTTCAGTTAAATAAGCAACGCCTTTCCTCTTATTGAGTTGCCCTGTGAAATCTGACTTGTTTTTTATAACACATGTAAATGGTTACATAAGTTTTCAAACCTTGTCACCCTTTTTAGGTAATCTTTCTATGTCGTGCTGCTATTGAACTGCAGCTGTTTTATACATTCACTCTGTGTGATAGCTAGCTCAAGTGGAATTAAAGAAAATAGTAATATAATTATCATTTTTAAAAATCACCTTCTAGACACCACCACCCTGCAGTGTTCTCCAACCTTGGGTCCCCAGCTACGCTGGCTGGGGCATGCTGGGAGTTGTAGGCCAAAAACATCTGGGGACCAAGGTTGGAGAACACTACTGCCAAGC
Source organism: Shinisaurus crocodilurus (assembly GCA_021292165.1). Lineage (NCBI taxonomy): Eukaryota > Metazoa > Chordata > Lepidosauria > Squamata > Shinisauridae > Shinisaurus > Shinisaurus crocodilurus. The sequence continues at coordinate 188,168,435 of CM037879.1, forward strand.
TTCAACCAACCCATCAGAAAAGAAAAACAAATTATCTGGTTATGCACATTGTGAAAATCATTTTTGCCGAACAATTCATCAGAGTAAGGAGATAATGTGCCTTAAAGAGCAGATTGGCATGCCAGAAATGAGCAGGTAAAGCTAGCCTTTTTTTGCCCATGGAGTTAAATGGTGCTAAAAGCTTCAACTGCTTAGTTTCTCCATTAAATAGCCGCTGCAGGCATAGGGAACTTGACAGATAGTAAAGCTGACAATGGAAGAAAAGTAACACCATCTTTACTCCTGTTTTATGATATGCCACCCTTCCACATGGTCTTAAACTCCCATCTGCCCCAGCCAGCATGGCCGATGGTCAGGAATGCTGGGAGTTGTAGTCCAAAACATCTGGAGGGCACCAGGTTGAAGAAGGCTGTCCTATTCATTCTGTATAATCAGGCAAGGCTCACTCTACTTAACACAGGTGAGTGAAAACTGCACCCTCTGCTTAGCTTCACCTTGCTGGATTAGAATAAATTGTTCCGCCATCTGAATTCTATGTGGTCCCTTCCCTCATAAAGTAATTACATACAGCTTTGCCATCTTCACATGGTTTTATAATGAAAGGCGCAATCCTACGCATGTTTAGACAGAATAAAGGCCTACAGCTCCCAGGATGCCCCAGCCAGCTGGCTGGGGCATGCTGGGAGTTGTAGGCCTTTTTTCTGTCTAAACATGCGTAGGATTGGGCCCTAACAGTGTTAGTAGGAGGGATAATTTGGTTATTATCCCCCCTAAGGTTTGTGGAGGGAGGGGGGCTATTTTGTCTTTATTTTTTTTCTTTATTCACTGCCAAGTTCTAAATGTTTATCCAATAAGGGCAGAGTGTTTTAATTTTCAACCTATTAATCCTTTAGCCCTAGTAACCCTGTAGCAAGCCATCAAACAAGTAGGATTGCCATCCTTATTTCTGCTCATGCCTTGAACAGTGGTCTAATGTGCAAAAACTGAATTGCTTTATCGCAAGGCCAGGAAAAACATTAACTGCTGATTTGGGCTTATTGGGCTGTTGGTAAAGGTGCAAGAATGGAGGTGGAGAAGGAAGAGACCGCCATCTCTACAAACAAGTCCCATGTAGATGAGGAATTTGCCAAAAGATACAGAGTGCAATTGTTACAGAATTAGATTCACACGCCATTTAGACCCATGTAGACCAATTTATGTGGATTTAAAATTTCATACTATCTCCAGTGCAATTTTTTTTTTTTTTTAATGCTTCAGGGTAGCGTAGGAGCTTCCACAAGCACGTAATTCCTGTTCCTTACAGAAGCTTAGGATGACAAAACCAGCACCTGCTTATTTATTTATTATTTATTATATTTATACCTGCAAATAATATTTATTATTTTTTCCTGCAAGGAACCCAAGGCGGCTTACATAATCCTCCTCCTCTCCATTTTATCCTCACAACAACCCTGTGAGGTAGGTTAGGCTGAGAGTCAGTGACTGGCCCAAAGTCACCCAGTGAGTTTCATGGCCGAGCGGGGACTAGAACCTGGATCTCCTGAGTCCCAGTCCAACACTCTCACCACCACGCCACACCAGTCAGATGTATTCAGAAGCAGCTATTGGGGCACATTGAAGTAACCCACTTCTTGTTTGCTCATGAAGCATGCTTGGTCTTAGTCCAGCATTGACACACACAGAATCTGCTCTGTGCTTGTGCCGTTAATGGCATGACATGCAGAAATTCAACTGGTGAAGCATCTCAGCTTGTGGATAATTTGGGTGAACTCAACTGTTAAATTTCTGCCTGACATGCAGCTGTCAAGGCCTCTATCATAAAAAGGTAGCAACAGAGACAGGCTCATAGAAAGTCAATTCTGCTATTCCATGTTCAAAAAGAGACTACTCTGTGAAATGCTATGGACCTGTGGCGAATTTTTTAAAGGTGCCCTGAACAAGGCTCACTTTTCACCTAGAGGTGCGTATCACCAAACAGCCATACCATGTCACTTGTGGTGGGTGCCATTTTCTCTTATTTTGGCAGTGGAAGGGACCAGGCGGCACCTCTCAAGGAGCTGGATTTAGTTCATAAGATTCCAGTTGCTGACACCCCACCACCCAGCTATTAGCATGCACAAGAAAGGGGTTGCCTTCATGGTCCCTAAGATATTGGCTGCAAGGATTTTATGCTGTAGGATGCAGCAATGCGATGCGGCTGCAAAGAAGGCAAATGCAATTTTGGGCTGTATTAATAGAAGTATAGCTTCCAAATCGCGGGAAATGATAATTCCCCTTTACTCGGCACTGGTTAGGCCTCATCTTGAGTACTGCGTCCAGTTCTGGGCACCTCACTTTAAGAAGGACATAGACAAACTGGAGAGGGTTCAGAGGAGGGCAACAAGGATAATAAAGGGACTGGAAACAAGGCCCTATGAGGAGAGACTGAAAGAACTGGGCATGTTTAGCCTTCAGAAGAGGAGACTGAGAGGAGATATGATCGCACTCTTCCAGTATTTGAAGGGATGTCACACAGAGGAGGGCCAGGATCTCTTCTCGATCATCCCAGTTTGCAGGACACGGAATAATGGGCTCAAGTTACAGGAACCAAGATTCCACCTAAACATCAGGAAAAATTTCCTGACTGTCAGAGCAATAAGACAATGGAATCAACTACCTAGGGAGGTCGTGGGCTCTCCCACTCTGGAGGCATTCAAGGTGCAGCTGGACAATCATCTGTCAGGGATGCTTTGACCTGGATTCCTGCATTGAGCAGGGGGTTGGACTCGATGGCCTTGTAGGCCCCTTCCAACTCTACTTTTCTATGATTCTATGATTCTACTTTTTTTTTTAGCTCTTACTCAGTAACCAAGCAGGCAGCCTGGTAACAATCTCTTTGGCAACAGTAAGGTCACCAAGATGCCCAAGGGGATATGTTATGGACTGGGACTGCGGCTCCTTCTGGCACAGTTGCCCAACGCTGCCTAATCTAATCCCCTTTAAAGTTCGGCACTGTCTTCTAGCTTCTTTGCCTTAATACGGTGATTTGGGATTTTGGGGCGGTGGTGGTGGTGGTGGTGGTGGGGGTCTATGCAGTTGTCAAAGCCTGAGTCTTCAGTGGAGATCTGCTGAAGCAAGCGATTTAATAGAGGAGTGAGATCGATTACCTGCTGCTGCTGCTGCTGCTGCTGCTGCTATGCTGTCGCCACTTGGAGTAGTCGTCGGTCCCTGGACGCGAGAAAACGAGGGAAACCGAAACAGTAACTAGCAGTTCAGGGAAGTCGGGGGTGCGGTCCAGAAGAACGAGCGTCCCTCCGACGCAAGGCAGCGGAGCCAGTCGCAGCCTGCCTACAGGCTCTCCGGTGGGCCCCGGGGCGGAGCGGCTGCAACTGCGCTCCTCGGCTTGCTCTCGCGGAAACTTCGACCTGCCCGGAGCTCCCACTCCTGATGAGCGAAGGCGGGCGGATAGGCTTGCTAGGCTTGTGTGTGGGCTGAACTGAAGGGCTCCTTTCTTCGCCGCTCTTCATTTAAAGCCTGACGCTTTGGCTGAAAGGGCTGACTAAAGCTTTGCAGCCCGAGCCTACTACACACGTTCGCTCGGAAATGGAAGGCCCGCTGAGTGCAAGCGATTTCCAGAGGAGTCGCCGTGTTAAGTCTACTGAATGAAAAGTAACCCAAAGTCTTGTGGCACCTTAAAGACTAAAATGTATTCCTGCACAAGCTTTCATGGAGTAGAAGACGCTTCATCAGATGCTGGTTGAGGGGATAAGGATGGTTTGGTGCTTGTTTCTTTCTTTGGGGGCACTTGCCAGAAAAGCGACGGACAGTGCTGGGGTTCTTCTTCCTTCTCTTTTTTAAAGTGTATGCTTTTAGATTTGGGTCAATACAGAAATCTGTATTTTTGGTCTCTCCCTGAAGCTGCCAGAAACCACTTAAGGTATATTGGAGGAAATTATTTGACTATTTATTTATTTTATTCTTAATATATCAATTCACTGTATCTTTAAGTGGGCACTTTCTAAATGTTCTCTTCCTATGAAGGAGGAATCCACCTGCCCAGGCTGGCCCTACTGTTAGGCAGAATGAAGCAACCACCTCAGGCAGCAGATGCATGGGGCAGTGGTGGCAGTCTCCCAACTGCTCCACATGAATTCTCCAATGGGTCCCCTCACAACCTGTCCTTAGCCCCTAAACTAGCCTGCTAACTTAGGTGTGATGGGGAGGGTCCTATCCCATCACCAGTGATGATGTAAGATTCAGTGGACAGTCAGTCAGCTTCTGTATAAGGTTTGTGGAGGGAGGGGGGCTATTTTGTCCTTTGCCTCAGGCAGCCAAAGTTCTTGGGCCAAGTCGGGAACCTCCAGGCTTTCAGCAACAGTGTTGCCGTAAAATCAGTACATTAGATTGAGACAAAGGGAGTTAGATACTACAAGGGTTTTGAACAATGATGATCTGTACATATTAACAGTCTTTACATTTCCCAAGAAATGTACAAGTTAAGAACGTCTGAGGTATATCTCTTGGCTATTAATCAATAAAATACCTGGGAGTTCATATTCCCCCAAGTCTAGCCAAACTAAAAAAACAACACAAAACCCTACATTTTAACCCAGTTATTGTGAAAATTAAACAAGAAATTAAAAGACAGAGCAAAATTAACTTGTCCTGACTGGGAAGAAAAGCAACTGTAAAAATGTCCTTGCTAACCAAATTATCCCTCCTACTAACACTGTTAGGGCCCAATCCTACGCATGTTTAGACAGAAAAAAGGCCTACAACTCCCAGCATGCCCCAGCCAGCTGGCTGGGGTATCCTGGGAGCTGTAGGCCTTTATTCTGTCTAAACATGCGTAGGATTGCGCCTTTCATTATAAAACCATGTGAAGATGGCAAAGCTGTGTGTAATTACTTTATGCAGAAAGGGAAATGAACAAGACAAAGCAGGTGCGTGTTATAGAAGAAAGTAAAACAATGGGGATTGGGGATATCCAATAACCAAAACTACTATGAGACCCTCCAGTTAAGGCAATGAATATCTGTTATTCAGGGTGTACTGGACCAGCCATGGGTTCAGTTTGAATTAACTCTTAGTACCATATCATGGTGGAATGCTCCATTTCTTCCAAACATAATAAGAAAAGTATACAACAAATACACGATCCATTTCTGAATGTACCCTGGAAATATTGGGGGCGGGGGGATGACAAAAAAGCAGTACGCATATCAGCACTGCATCCACTGTTAGATCATCTACCTTTTTAGATTCAGGACAAATATGTCTGGTTTAAAGAATGGGGGGAAAGGCCTATATAGGTTAACAGATGTCTACCTTTAAAGATCACTGTTCGGACAACAATTAAGAGAAAAACTGCAGAACATACCAGTTGAGTGGATAGTGATACATCAAATCGTGTATTTTATATCCAATCAGAGGCGTAGCGTGGGGGGTGCAGGGGGGGCCGGCCGCACCGGGCGCAACATCTGGGGGGGCGCGCTCGCGGGCCAGGTGAGCAGGGAGGGCTCACGGGAGGACACGTGTCAGCCGCGGCGCGTCGGAAGCTCCCGACCCGCGAGCGCGGCTGCCGCTGCTGGGGCCGCAGGGGGACCCCGCGCCCTCGGTCAGGGGCTTTGCCGGGAGGGAAGGAGAGAAGGGAGGAGCCGCCGCCGCCGCCCGGGGAAGGCTTGCGCGCCTGGGGCTGCGAGCCGCCCGCGATGCCGCCAAGCTCCGAGCGAGCCGCCCGCGTCGCCCTCCCCTCGGCCCGGCCGGCCAGCCAGCCGGCCGGCATCCCCGGACCCCTGCGGGAAGCCGCCAGATCCTCTGGGCAGAGGTTCCTCGCCGCCGCCGTCCAGAAGCTGGGTGAGGGTCGCCGTTCCCCAGGCTGCCCTTTGCGCCCGGGAAGGGGCCCGGAGGAGCCGTCCGCGATCCCAAGCGCCGAACGGACGGAGGGGGCGGGGGGCTGCGGAGGGGCTTGTGTTGCCCCCCCGCCCCGTGAGTCGGCCAAAGTGCCCTGGAGGTAAAGAACGCCCCCCCCCCCGCTCCGGCATCCATCTCCCCTGGAGCATGGACCCCCGCCAGGCGGAGAATATCTTCCGGCCAGTGAGGTGGTCATCAAGATGGGAGCGGAGGAGGGGAGGCAGCCGCCCGAAGGGGGAAGCTGCCTGCCCCCGCCCCACTGCAACAGGCTCTTATCCTGCTACCGAGATCCCAAACTTTTGGCCGGGAGGGGCGGGCTGTCAGTGTCCAGCGGGGGAGGTGGGCTTTTACACCTTCTCGGCTTTACCCCCAGCCGGAGGGGGAGGCCATGCCTCCCCCCCCCCGCCCCGTAGCTCTTCCTGGGGATCCTCTTGAGAGCAAGACACTGGGCTGGAGGGACAGCGCTGGGGCTGCTCTCGCCTCTTGACACGCAGAAGAGCGTCCCCTCCGTAGCCGGCTCAGCGATGGTTGAAAATGTGGAGAATGTGTAATGCATGTTCGCACTCAATAAAGTGTTTGAAAATAAACTTGTATTTAGATGCATTTTACTTTAATTACATCAGTATTTTCATAACAAACAATACATGTGCTTAGGGGGTAAGGGTTTCTTTAACTAATCTAGTGGAAGAGACTCGAGTGCTAAAATCCACGGGTTAGGGGGCGCAAATTACTTGCCTTGCCCCGGGTGCTGACAACCCACGCTACGCCACTGTATCCAATAAAGGGGCAAGCAACTAGAACTCTGACAGCTTTTGAAAATATAGTACCAGCAGTCACTTATAAAACTAAGAAAGAAGTTAGTTTCAAATAACTATTAAGTCTTAACTGAACAGTCTGTAAACTCTTTTGAAGGACTAAAAAATGTATGGGAAAAGGATATAGGAGTCGAAATAGAGAGAAGTGGACAGCTATGCGGCAGAAGAGATTATTACAATCTGCTTCTGCTCTGCCCATATTCATTCAAAATAATACTTAGATGGTCCTTAGATAGTGCTTAGACTGTCCCGTATTATGAGTACATATGCACACAATTGCTGGAGAGGCTGTAATCACAAGGGCTCAGAGACTACCATTATGAGCCCCTTATTTTGGGATAAGGTCCTTCAAGAAATTACATCTCTTAGTGTGAGTGTTGTTTAACCCTCTAAAAACCCACGCTCACCGGCTTTGCATGACACAACCACCCCTGAGCAGGATTGCATAAGCAACCTGGTGCCCGCAGGCTCTGAGGTTTGTCATAGGTTAAAAAACCCACAACAACAAACCATGGCGTGTTGTCTGAATCCAGTCAATGACTACAATTTTGTGATCTGTAAACTGGAACTAACCATGTTGGGGAAATCCTTGAAAAGGGTGTAACCTGGAGAGAGAGAGAGAGAGAGAGAGAGAGAGAGAGAGAGGGCTTTTCTACATGAGGCTTTTAACTTTCCACTTTACCAAGGCTTCTGCTTCCAGATTCTTTGTGGGATTAAGATTGGGTCCTTTACTAGTGTTTTTTTTCCCTTGGGTTTTTCTTTCACTGCCCTTCTATATGTTCCATTACCCAACCACTATGTGGCACTGTGGTATAGCGGAATTGTGCAACTACGCCAGGGTTTCATGCCACCGTTCACGGAAATACCAGACTTTTCTTGTTAGAAAAACAACAAAGTACAGGAGAGGCCCTGAAGGATAATGTTATGTAAAGCACCTGCAAACTACCATGAGACTCATGTAGATAGGCTCAAAGAGAGAGAGAGAATGTTATATGTTGCTGTAATTTTGCTGAAAGGATAAATTAAAAATAAACGTCCATTACATTTATGGATATCTGCCCTGTGATGTTTTTTAGGTACAGTATTTCTTTGAAAGGATCAAACACTCAATATATTAAAATTGTAATTGGAGTTTAGGAATGTGATCTTTGAAGCATTGCTCAGCATTACTTGTGGTTGGTGAGTTCCTCACATCCATGTTATCTTTTTCATAGGCCATTTAGTAGGCGGATTTATCTGAACTAATTTTTGTATATATTTTGGTTATCTTGGGTGAAGTATAAATTGTTTAAAGGGAAGGTAATTCTCTTGTTATCAGTCATTTTTAAACAGATATTTCACTCTGGTTTTGCCAGTAACATTTAAAGAAGGCTTGTCATTTGGAACATGGGCATGAAGACAATTGATGGCTTTATTCAGTACTAGCTGTTGCCCGCAGCTTCGCTCACATGGATTTTAGGATTTGGTACAATTATTTTTAAAAGAAACATGAGTTTTTTTGTCCAAACTGGACGAAATATAATTTACAGGTTGATGTCTTAATATAATAAGCAATGTTTATTGCAGACGTTAGTCAGGGCGTATTGGCTACAAAACAAAGATAGTTGTTCCATTCATATGCATCTATGAATTTTTTCATGGTGTTATTAGAAACAGACAAGGAGACAGACCAAAAATTTTAAAATTACTTATTTGGCATCTGCAACCTGCAAAAAAAAAAAAACTATTTCAGTACTTCTTTGTAAACTATATTAGTGGTTCTCCTTTCAGGTGCTAGGATGACCAGAGAGTTAGGTGAGCTCACTCTGGAACAGGCCACGTACAACTGCCCATGTGAGAAGCAGTCTTCCCTTAGGTCAATTCCCACTACCTGCAAAGTCTGACCCTGTGACTTGTTGATGGTCATGACGAAACAAACCTTTAGGGGGAACTGAAGTCTTTTGAATTCAAAAGGATATTCTGAAGGTATAAGAGGTATTCGTGGTATGAACACCGACTCCCCCTGGCCAGAACCGGAAAACAAATTAGAATTTAGGAAAATGGAGCTTGAGGTAGAAAAGGAGGGGAGAGAGAGAGAGATGAAAATGAGAAAGCTTGAAGCAGAGAGAGAAAGAGATAGGGAGTTAATAAATTCTATTCGGGGGCAGTGAGAAAGGTACACAATGTCTACCCAGCGTAAACACCAGAATAAACAATAATAGTATTTTAAAAGAGTGTATCCCCCACAGACAAATTATCCCAGTCAGTCAGGACTTCTTCTTTTATATAGGTAAATAAATTGTAAACGGACTAATAGTAACGTATTTTTAATGTTCTGGACGGACGGCCTGCACACAGTAGTCAGTCAGTCATTAATACATTCTTCCCCCTTTTTCACCCCCTTAGGGACAGAATTTCCAGAAATCCTTCCTTAGTGGGTGCCTACGTCATAAAAACAATGTTCCTTCCAAATTTCACGTTCCTACGTTAAACGGTTTGAGCTGGGCGTTGATGAGTGAGTCAGTCAGTCAGTCAGTCAGGACTTCTTTTATATATATAGATCATAAGCTGTTGCATGTGAAGAAGCAGTGGGAGACTAGCAAATATTTGTAATGCATGCATCTGTTTCTACATGTGCCTCCTTTTCTATGAGTGGCCTCTTCCCTTCTGGCTGCCAGTGAATAGTGCATTGCACTATTTAAGTTTACTGTTAGTGAGTACTTTGTCAATGTATGTTGTTGTTATTGTTGATAGTTAATTTTACAAATTGTAAGTACGGTATATAAGCTTGTATTTATGCTATTCTTTGTTGTACTGCATACTATTTTTTAATGATTTTTTGATTACTGCCTTTATTTTATGATACGTTTAAAGCTGCATTTTAAAATCATCTTCTTCCATAGTTTAGCTGCCTGAAATTTCTCTCTCCCTTTTATTGTGTCTAATTTTAAATTATTTTAATGTGTTTTTATCATTGGTTTTATTGTATTTGTATTCATTATGTAGGTTGCCCTGAGAAGTTTGGCTATAAAGTGACTCATAAATTGAATAAATAATAATACATCGTACTATTAATTGTACTAGTAATTGTAAGACTTAACCGTTGTATGCATACAATTACAGCCATTAAACAGTTCAGTGGGACTTATTCCCCAGTAAGCATGTATGGGAGGCATGAGGAACCTCTGGTAAAGTCTCTGACTTGTGAGACTCCACAATCAGGCCTATGAGGAGTTTCCTGCTGGACATGGCTCCTATCACCACGCCCCCTTACCTTGGGGGGGGTTTGTTCTTTGTTTTTAAACTTTCAGGCTGCCAGAACACAATGTTTTTCCCCCACACTTTCTGGCTTCCTCTGTCCTCTTCATGACCTTTCAGTCTCTTCTAAAGTGCTTCTGAGTCCTTCAAGGACTCCCAGCCTGGCACAGATCAACTGAGGAGCGGAAGGGTCCTGATCTTCATATCTAGGGCAGCACACTGGGCTGGGAGATTTAAACCTTTCAGCCCAGCATGCCACAATGGGGACCAGGACCGGTGCAGGGCAGTTTGGCGCCCTAGGCTACATTATATTTAGCGCCCCCCCTCGTGCCATGGGGGGGGCTCCGGAAAGCAGCCCTGCTCTGCAACCTCCACCGGACACCCCCCCCGCACGCTGCCGCTGCCGCCCCCCCACCTACCTTCCCAGTCCGACGCCTCCTCCGAAAAGGGACCCCCGCGCTCTGTTTTTCGCCGGGGGAAACCAGAGCAACAGGGCTGTTTAAGCCCTGTTGCCCTGGTACTTCCCGCCAAAACAGAGCGCGGGCGGGGCTCCGGAAACAGCACGGAGAAGGTAGGTGTCGGGGGGGGGAGGCGGCGCGGAGGAGAGTTGAAGTGAAGCAAGGGGGGGAGGTGGCGCGGGGGGGGAGGCGGCGCAGAGGCGAAGCGAGGCGAGGTGGGGGGGAGGTGGCGCAGAGGCGAAGCGAGGCGAGGCGAGGTGGGGGGAGGCGGCGCGAGGCGAGGCGAGGCGGGGGGAGGCGGCGCAGAGGCGAAGCGAGGCGAGGTGGGAGGCGGCGCGGAGGCGAGGCAAGGTAGGGGGGAGGCGCCCAGGCTCGGCCCCACCACTACTCCGGGCGCACTTACCTGGCTTTCTCGGAGAGGAGGGCGGGCAGGGCAGGAGCGCGCCGGCAGCGAAGAGGAGCGCAGCGTTCTGCGCCCTCTTCCGCTACGCGCCCTAGGCAACCGCCTAGTTGGCCTAGCGGTAGCGCCGGCCCTGATGGGGACTAATCTGCCTGGATTGGCTGAGGAGGGGGAGTTTGAAGGGTGTGTGGGCATATGAATGGTGTGGATATGCAGTAGCTTTTATTTATTAAAATGTAAGTACCTTGGATTGCAAGTAACTTGGTTTGAGAGCGTTTTGCAAGACAAGCAAATTTTTAAATATTTATTTATTTATTTTTTAACTTGATATACAAGTGACGTCTTGCAATACAAGTATTGTAGTACGGCTTAAATTAAGAATCTCTGTACAAATTTTTTGGGGGGGATTTCGTTTTGATATAAAAGTGTTTTGGATTACAAGCACGTTTCCGGAACGAATTATGCTCTCAATCCAAGGCATGACTGTATCTCTGATGCAAAAATGGCAACATATATACAGGATGATTAATACTTACTACACAGATAGTTGATTGTATGCCTTGACAGATGCATAAATTCAGTTTTTGCATGTGTTGTAATTGGACAAATAGCATAACTTAGGGGTGTAAGGGCAAGCCTCTCTCATGGTTTGCTGGTTTTAGTGAGATGCTACCTTATCTTGTTATTGAAATGGGCACATCTGCATATCCCCAATAACAGAGATGATCCCACTTTAATATTTTATTTATTTATTTATTTATTTATTATTTGCATTTATTTATCGCCCATCTGGCCGGCAAACCGGCCACCCTGGGCAATGTACATAAGATAAAAACAGGATAAAATACAAAAATCCCATATCGTAATATCCCTGGACAAGGACAAATCTGTCACAGCTAGCGTAAGAGACCTCTAGCACAACACCAGTAGTGTCCGCGAGCACAATGGGATTCCCCAGAAAACCAGTGACACGAGCTAACACCACTGGGGCTGTGCTAGAGGTCCCCCATGCCAGCACAATGTAATTTACATTAGCGCTTGTGTCGCACTGGATACTGCCCTACATGTTTCAGCATCAAAACAAATAGGATTTATTAAAGGAGTTACTCTTGAAATACAAGGAAGATAACCCATTTTTTATTTTTGAATAATAAATAATAAATGCTTCTTCATTTGCTTAGGGTGCAGTCCTATGGGTTGCGCCCTCAATGCTTGTAAGTCCCCGCATTCAAAGGCTTACGAGCATCCTATGTAGAGTGGGAGGAGTGGTGGAGGCGATCTCCGCCTCCCTGTTCCTCCCGCTCTACATTTTAGGTAGATGGCTATTTTGCTAGATGGCATTTGGGGGGGGGGAGGATGCAGAGGACACAGGATACATCGTAGCCTGGCCTCTGCAGTCTCCTCCCCTCCACCTTTACCCCCTCTCTGAGGTCACTTTCCTGACCTCAGAGAGGCAGCCAGTGCAGTTCTTTCCATGCTGGCTCCAAGGGTGGGGAGGAGGGTTGGAGTGCAGATTCCCAGCTCTGAGGTCAGAGCTCTGTTTCCGACCTTGGATCTGGGAATCCAAAGTATCCTATGCCCCCCCACGCCCCCAGACAATGTCTAGTGGCCATAGGACCACTGTCATAGCTGTGATGCACTATGAGTTTTACCATTTGGGCTTCTGTTTCCCTGGGGAAAATTTGGGGGGAAAGAAGATTTGGTCTCAGGTGATGACCATGTTGATGCCTGAGTGCCTGCGAACATTGAATGGGCCCTTAGTTGACAATACTGAAATATTAAGCTGTTTAAAATATTTTAAATTGTTTTTTCTGGATTTATTACCACAGAATATATGAAGACGTGCATGATGTGACACCATGGGAAATAAGAGCTGCCCAAGATTTTATTTCGGTCACTATTAAAAGTTTGGCACTGTAGACTGCAATCCAATGCACATTTACTTGGGAGTAAGAACCACTGAATTCAGTGGAATTTACTTCTGAGTAAACATACACAGAATTAGGGGCTAAAAAACAGTCTCACATGCTATTTATGTAATTTTATTTATTTATTTATTATATTTATACCCCGCCTTTTTTCCTGCAAGGAACCCAAGGCGGCTTACATAATCCTCTTCCTCCTCCTCTCCATTTTATCCTCACAACAACCCTGTGAGGTAGGTTAGGCTGAGAGTCAGTGACTGGCCCAAAGTCACCCAGTGAGTTTCATGGCCGAGCAGGGACTAGAACCCGGATCTCCTGAGTCCCAGTCCAACACTCTAACCACTACGCCACACTGGCTCTCGCAGCACTGGCTCAGTAATGACTGAATTGTGCTAATATAAGACAGAAAGACGATAGCCATTTAAAAAGCAGACATGGATTCTTTTTAAGTAAAATCACTTTGCATTCCAAAGTGATTTTAAAAAGAAATAATTTTATTTAATAAACTTATATCTTGCTATTTTACACCATGTAGACCCAAATGTGGCTCAGAAAATAAACATCTTACAAAGATATAAACCCTAAGTGAAACAGTGCCTTTGCAGGTGCAAGGTTCTTCTCTCTCTAGATCAGGGCTCTCCAACCTTGGGTCCCCAGATGTTGCTGGACTACAGCTCCCAGAATCCCTTGCCATTAGCCATGCTGGCTGGCTGGCTGGAACTCTGCCTCCTCCTCCCCCTCCCGACCCGGCTGGTCCCGACGGAGCGCCGGAACCCTTTTCCCCACGTCATGTTTTCCGGACACGGGGAAGCCTTTCGTAACTGGACCCAGGGCGTGCACTTTTACTAGTTGCGCAATCCGGCAGAGTCTGTCGCCGTAGTAACGAGCGGGGCTCGTCCCACGTGCCTACGCCTTGCCACGTGCTGGGCCCCCCCACTATGGCCCTCCGGTCGCCGCGGGTCGCCGCGCGGCGGTGGCTGAGCCGGGGCAGAGTCCCCAGGCAGCCCACCGCGGGGCAAGGCGCGGATGTGTCGGAGCTGCTGCGAAGCGCCACGGTAGAGGGGGAGGCGGAGGAGGGCGCGGAGGGGGAGGCGGCGCGGAGGGTGCAGCGCGCTCCCGAGGAGGTCTCGGTGCTGCTCTTCCCCGGCCAAGGCAGCCAGTTCGTGGGGATGGGCCGGGGGATGCTGCGCTACCCGAACGTCCGAGAGCTTTTCCGTGTGGCTGAGGACGTGCTGGGTTACGACCTGTTGGGCCTCTGCCTGGAAGGGCCGAGGGCCCAGTTGGACCGCACCGTGCACAGCCAGCCCGCTGTCTTCGTCAGCTCCTTGGCCGCCCTGGAAAAGCTGCACCACCAGCAGCCCACGGTGAGGAGCCGGGGAGGGCTTTAACCGCCGTGTTTCTCACAATTGTTTAATGGGGGGGGGGGGCTTCTGGATTGGTTCTACCCCCACCCCACCCCCAAAACGGTTCAGTGCTAAAGTTGTGAAGTTCCTTGTGTGCATTTGTATACAGCCTACTCCCACCCGTAAAGATCTGTGAGTTGGGATAGTAATGCAACAGTGGCATTGTAGGAGCTCTAGCAGAGGACATCTCTGATTTGGTGAGAAATACCTTCAAAGCTCCCCTTTCTCAGACCTGGTTGCCAGGAGTGTTCCTGTTGTTCTCTGTGAAATAAGCTTGGTGTCCTCTAGATATTTTGGACTACAAGCCCCATAAACCTCAGCCGGCATGACCAGTGGTCAGGGATTCTGGGAGTTTTAGTCCAACACTTCTGGAGGGTGCCAGGTTGCCTACCCCACATGAAGCCCTGCCAGAAAAAGGTGGCCACCCTAACCCAATCTACCACAATTTATTTATTTTTATTTTATTTTAGTAAATGTATATACCACCTTTCCACCCAAATATAAAACAATGTAAATATAAGAAAATTAAAAACATTCAATCAGAAACAATCTGAAGATGGCCAGTGGCAATTAAAATATCAGGGAAAGTCAGTCAGGCAAACTAAGGAATGCTTGCTGGAATAATTGTGTCTTTAGTGGCAGAAAATCATTAAAGAGGGTGCCAAATACATCTCCTGGGGCAGAGAGTTCCACAGACTGGGTGTGACCATAGAGAAGGCGGTCTCTTCCATTAGCCTCAAGCTTTAGCCTCAATACATCTGGATTAACCCATTTGTGTTAGATTGTGTCCTTAGTGCTTTAATTGTGGCATAAACATGCAAAAGTTAGCTGGCTGTATTGTTTGACATTACTGTGCCTGGTAAAAGCTTAATCTGTTGACTTCTGTCTATTTATTGAATGTATAGAGCCCTGCCCATAAAAAAAAAGTGAAAACCTTACTACCCCTGTCTTACTACTACTTCCCAAAACCACATGGTCTAGGTAGAGTTTGAAGCAAGGTTCAGCCACAGCATCTTCCTTCAGCACTGTGTAATTCTCTGCACCCCAAATCTGTGGCTGGGAGGTGGGAAGAGGCTTCTTTTAGTGTGTGTGTACATTGCTCAGAGTGGCCGGATGTCTGGCCAGATGGGCGATTCATAAATATAATTAATTAATTAGGCCAACGTGTGTGGCTTCTGGGCAACCTTCAGCACTGGCACCTTGCATATAATCACTGGGGAACTCTCCAACTTAGCAGCTATTTCTAAAAATTTCAGCATTTAGCTTTCTGAATATGTTACTTATATTCTGAAACTGGTTTATGTAATTTCTACAGGTAGTTGAGAACTGTGTTGCAGCTGCTGGATTCAGCATTGGAGAATATGCAGCCCTTGTTTTTGCAGGAGCCATAGACTATGCAGAAGGTATTAAGAAAGCATCCATGCACTGCTATATTTAATGTTTGTCCTTCATGTAACATCCTGGCAGTGTCAACATGGCATCATGGTTTATGCTCTGGCACATTGGTCTGCGCACACAGTTCTGTGTGCTCACCTGCTGGTGCAGGCTATCTCAGGACACAGCTTTTATTTCTTCCTGAATAACAAAATGATTGTTTGTTTAGGTAATAACACTGTAAATCTTAGATAGCCTGTTTTCACTTTCTTTTGCAGTATTTTGAGAATGAATTCAGAGTCAGTTCATTTGATGAGGAAGGTGCCTTCTTAAATGCTTGTTTGAACGGAAAATTACAGTTCATGTTATAAATAAAGGCCACAATCTTGCATAATTTTCAGAGTGATCCTGTGACCCCTATACAGCAGGCCATAGGATTTTTCAGAGTCCCAGCAACGATGTCGGAGCTGGGACTCCGCACTCAGAGTGCCTCCCCCAACCCCCCTGCAATAGGCTGCTTCTCTATTGTAAGAGCGACCTCAGAGAAGGGGTTTAGTGGGCATTCTGGGTGGGTGGGGAGTGGAGGAGACCGCTGCTGCCAAGATACAACATATCCTGGTGGTGCCTCAGCTTATGAATCTATGAATCCTTCCCTCCTCCTCTGAAACACCACAGTTAGACAGCCGAAATCAGCCATCTAACTGTTTTTCAGGGCGGAAGGAACATGGAGGCGACCTTTGCCTCCACTTTCCTCCCGCCTTCCGTAGGATGCCTGTAGTCCTCCGAGTTCAGATGGTTACGGGAAGCCTCATTGGATTAATAATAATACTAATATTTTATTTATTACCTGCCTCTCCATCTAGATCGAGGCGGGGAACAACAGAAAATATAAAATACCTAAACTAAAACAACACAATATATACTATTAAACATCTTAAAACATCCTAAAAACATCTTAAAACATCTTAAAAACATCTTAAAACATCTTAAAAACATCTTAAAAACATCTTTAAAACATCCTAAGGATTGCACCCTTAGTTCTCTGGAAATCCATTTCAAGTACTCATTATGGATACAAGAGAGAGTATAGCCATATTCAGGCATTATAAATCTGAGTAGGCTAATCAGTAAGCTAATCCCTCATGTCCTTCCGGCATCCAGTAGCGGGATGTTCTGGAGAGGAGAGCCTCCTGTTTCCATGGAGGTTCTCTACACAATTAAGAATGCTGATCCTCTTCAGAATGTTGGCCTTCACAAGTACAGGGCAACGGAGATGTGCAAGGAGGGTCATGGGGCTACCATGCTTTCTCCCTTCACGTATTTAGCCAACTCAGAGTTATAATGCCTGAATAGGACTTGTAACAATGGTATCTTCTACAAACGATGCAGTAGATAAGTTGTGCATTTTATATTAATATCTTTAAAAACATCTTGAAAATCAATTATTGTTAGATTATGAACTTAAGTATCATAGCTTGCAGGGTGGGTTGCTTCAACTAGACTGAAGTATAACTTTTATTGAGAGTAAAATACTTCTTTCAAGCAGACAGTAACTCAAATCAGACATCATGCCAAACCGTGGTTTATGTTAACCACAGTAAACCATACCATGATTGAGCTTTTAAACATACAAGATGGAAATCTTTAAAGCTGCTTATCTGCTTTTGTTTTCTGTCCTCTCTGAACACTCAGCTTCATAACTTCATTCCTTCATATCTTTGTGGTTCAGCTGCATCTGGAAGTGGAGCAATGACCATGATTGTGGTTTGTCAAATCAGGCACCATGCCAAGCCATGATTTGCAAACCTACTTCTGGTTTGGTGGCCAATTTCAAACCATAGGTTGTCAAGTCAGACATCATGCCGAACCCTAGTTAAACTTCCTTAAACCATGGTTTGACGTGACATTTGAATTGAGCCTGTGTAGGTGACAGCTTAACAAGAATGAAAGTGTGAAAAAACATGCTTATTTATACCTTTAGCAGGAACCCAAATTGCCTACCTTTCATTCATAGAATCATAGAAAAGTAGAGTTGGAAGGAGCCTACCAGGCCATCGAGTCCCAACCCCCTGCTCAATGCAGGAATCCAGGTCAAAGCATCCCTGACAGATGGCTGTCCAGCTGCACCTTGAATGCCTCCAGAGTGGGAGAGCCCACCACCTCCCTAGGTAGTTGGTTCCATTGTCTTATTGCTCTGACAGTCAGGAAATTTTTCCTGCTGTTTAGGTGGAATCTGGGTTCCTGTAACTTGAGCCCATTATTCCGTGTCCTGCAAACTGAGATGATCGAGAAGAGATCCTGGCCCTCCTCTGTGTGACAACCCTTCAAGTACTGGAACAGTGCGATCATATCTCCCTTCAGTCTCCTCTTCTGAAGGCTAAACATGCCCAGTTCTTTCAGTCTCGCCTCATAGGGCCTTGTTTCCAGTCCCTTTATCATCCTTGTTGCCCTCCTCTGAACCCTCTCCAGTTTGTCTATATCCTTCTTAAAGTGTGGTGCCCAGAACTGGACGCAGTACTCATGTTTAATTCCCCTGGATCAGCCATCCCCAATCGCACCCTCCAGATGTGTTGAACTCCCAACACATCTGGAGGGCACCAGGTTGGGGAAAGCTGCCCTGTATACTTCAGGCTCTAGTCATCTTGGATCTACATCAGTGATGTTCCAGGGAATCCTGGAATTCTTTGAATGCTTATTAATACTGGTTTCAAACAGTGCACAGCTGCAGGGAAGTGTTGGGTGTGTTCCATGGTGCACCTTCAGTTTATGTGGCCCAATGGTGAGGCCCAGTAGGCCTGGGCAGTGATCTACATAACTGACTCTACAAGCCAGCATGGGCACCAGAACCTTTTGCAATTCACGCAAGTTCTGTGGTGGCTAGTTTGAGTTCGAAAGGGTTCCCTGGACATAGAAGGTTTGAAAGCCACTAGTATACATTATATAATACTGTACGATACAAAGGTTTGATCTGGTAATTATATAGCAGCATGCGTAAAGTTTGTGAAGTTGCAACCATTTTTCTCTGTAGCACCAATATATATTATCTCAAGCTGAGAGGTTTACCCCCCTCTTTTCCTTAGCCTTATATGCAGTAAAGGTGCGTGCTGAAGCCATGCAAGAGGCATCCGAAGCTGTCCAAAGTGGAATGTTATCTGTTATTGGCCGGCATAATTCAAATTACATCACTGCCTGCTTTGAAGCTCGTGAATACTGCAAGTCAGTGGGCATTAAAAATCCTGTATGTGCAGTTTCAAACTACTTGTTTCCAGATAGTAGAGTCATTGCAGGACACTTGCAGGTACTGTTCAAAATAATGGTTCTAATTAATTTAGAAATTGAGTGGTTTTCCATAGTATTGCTGACAGCGACCAGTGCCAAGAGGCTAAACTTTGCACAATGCTGATTTTTTCTTGCAATCCGCCTTACTCTGTATTTTGGTGGGGGAAGTTTGCTGGTTTGTTTTATTTACTGCATTTTTATCCTGCTCTTTTGGCTGCAAAGTACCCCCAGAGCCAATAATAGCCATAAATACATTTTTTAAAAATCATTACAAAATAAAAATCCATTAAAAACATATCAATAATGCTAAAAGTAATAATGTCAGTAGCTGAACATCACGTGATCGCAACATTTTTAAGAAGTTAATCTCTCATATTTGGAATGAAATGTGCAATGAAAAGGTCTTCATCTGACTTCTAATGGCGAGGCTCAGTTTAGCCAGATGGGCCTTATACAGCAGAGTACTCTGCAATGGAAAAGGCCCTGTCCTAACCTCAGGTGGAGAAAGAAGGGTTGCACAAGATGACCTCCTGGTGTAAGGGGGGCTCATGTGGTAGGAGGTGGTTCCTGGCGTACTCCTCGGTCCAGGCTGTTTCTAGCCTTAGAAGTTAAGAATCAGCACCTTAAATAAGAGCCAGTGTGGCGTAGTGGTGAGAGTGTTGGACTGGGACTTTGGAGATCTGGGTTCTAGTCCCCGCTTGGCCATGAAACTCACTGGGTGGCTTTGGGCCAGTCACTGCCTCTCAGCCTAACCTACCTCACGGAGTTGTTGTGAGGATAAAATGGAGAGGAGAAGGAGAGTTATGTAAACTGCTTTAGGTTCCCTGCAGAAAAAAGGGCGGGGTATAAATATAATAAATAAATAAATAGAGCACAGGCACTGTTTGGTAACCAGTGGAGCTCCTTAATACTGGCATTACATTCTCTCAGCAGCTAACTCTGGGCAACAACTGTGCAGCCACAAACTATATTCAAGGGTAGCCCCACATAGCTGTTTTTCCTAAATTCTGAGGTAATCTAGTGGGTTGCACATAGTAAAACCTCTCTATTACAGGCTTAACTTTGCCAGTAACATTTTAAGTCTCCAATACTATTAATTTGTATGCTTTTTTAAATTTTCTGCCTCTTGGAATATACTACTTCTCGTTGGGTGTGCAGATGTAAGGCCAGAGTGAATCAGTAGTATATTCTTAAAAGGTGAATTAATAGCAGTTCTAGATTGAGTGAAGTAACCCTTTTTGTGTGTTTGGTTTTTTTATTCAGGCTTTGGAGTTTTTACAGAAAAATTCCAAAAAATACTCATTTGCACGTGTAAAAATGCTACCAGTCAGTGGTGCTTTTCATACTCAACTTATGGAGTCAGCAGTGGAACCTTTATCTGAAGCCCTCAAATCAATTAACATTCAGCAGCCTCTCATCCCTGTCTATTCAAATGTGGACTTCCGGAAATACACACAACCAAAATGGATCCAGCATTCGTTAGTGAAGCAGTTGGTTTCTCCAGTAAAATGGGAACAAACAATGCATGCCATCTATGAAAGGAAAAAAGGTGTCACGTTTCCTTACACATATGAAGTGGGGCCTGGGAAGCAACTAGGAACAATTCTAAGAAGTTGCAATTTGAAGGCCTGGACATTTTATAAAAATATTGATGCGTCAGAAGGTGAATCAGAAGAAGAAACATAGAGATGTTTGGAAGAAATGTTTTCATAGTGGATTGTGCCATCACTCATCGCTTAGTTTTAAGTTCATTTATTAATTACAATGATATCATGACAGCACTGGAGGAATACACAGTACAGGACTTTTTGTTATCCACTGAACAGAGCCATACACAGTTGCCCTGTTGGAATCTGCTCCCTACACAGCTACTGTGTGTAGAAGAATTGTTTGTCAGCTCATGAACAAAAGTGCCATCTCTAATGCCATGTCATCAAACGGACAGATTTGCCCATGAGCCTCCTTACATCAATTATTCCAGCTACAGATGTCCAAAACCTGTTTTGTACATAGGGCTGCATTAGCCAAAGAAGTGTGATGGCTTATAGTCACTATCTTATTTTGAATTTTAAGAATCAGTAATATTAAAACAATGTTTCTTTAAACCATTTTCTTTGGTTTACATACCTTTTGTAGGGGAATCAAATTTTGGAAGGAAAAAAGTATGTCAGCAGTGGAGAACATAGTAACTTTTTAAAGTGTGACACTTTATTGGTGCAAAACTAAGATAGCATCAGCCCAGTAGCCGCCTGTAGTTGTGTTTTTGAAAGCCATTTTAAGGAGAATTGATTACCCTTAGTGATCTGGATTCCTTGAAAGAAACAACCCGTACTCAGGATTGAGAATGTGCCAGTTCACATGACATGACAGCCGACTGTGGGTTATTTAACCCACACTGAGGTTGCAGTGTGCATGCAGCTGCCATTTTGCATAGCCAAACCCCACTCGAGGGTGGTCGTGTCATGTGAACCTGGTTAGCGTGGGTTATGCGAGGGTTAAACAACCCTTGTATAACCCTAAAACAGACCATGGATTATGTGAGGGTTGTTTAACACATGCTCGTCAGGTTCACATGACACAACCCCCGGTTGGGGGTTAGATATGCAACTTGGTGCTTATGGGTGCTGCAGCTCATTGTGGGTTAAATAACCCATGATGAGGCTGCAGCGTGTTGTGCAAACCAGGTCTATGAGTTGAGTGTAGGGTGTCGCTAAAACCGTGGATGGTTGTGTTGTGTGAACTCAACAGTGCTAACAAGCTATGGTTGGTTAGCATGGCTGGGTTCACACAGCACAACAATCCATGGTTCAACAACAACCCATACTCAACATTGAGTATGGATTGAGTGTGGGTTGTTGTATTGTGTGAACCAGGTCAATGACTTTGAAAAGTCATTGGCCTGGTTTGCAGGTAACAACAACCCAGAGACCTGGTTTGCGTAACAGCGTATCATGGGTTAATATACTCTTGAGGAGCTGCTGTGCATGCCATCTGCCATTATGAATATGCAGTCCCCAACTGGGGGTTACCTTAGCTTGTGTCATGCAAACCCGACTGAGGATTATAAGCACTGTATAATCAAAAGTTAACCCTCAAGGGTTAACAAACCATAGTTAAACCATAGTGCAGGATTCACAAGTAATGACAGCCCAAGATTAAGTAATGGCCCATACTCAGCCAGCATGGCACAATGGACAGATAATGGGAGTTGTAGTCCAAAACATCTGGAGGGCATTGAGTTGCCTATCCCTAAGTTAGATGTTTGGAAACAGCAAGTTGTAGAGAATCTTTTCTAGAGTCATCTCAAGCAGTTTTCACCAGAGGATGGCAGCAGTGTGTAAACATTTCTTTTAGTTGATTAGTACAGATTGTTTTTGGTCTTTCAAAATAAATACATAATTTAAACATGCTTTTTGTTTATGCAGTTTGCAGGGATGTTGAAGAGTCCTTGGTCACGAGTCGAGTCACGAGTCTTTGGACTCGAGTTGAGTCTCGAGGCCGAGGCCCAAAATGGTGACTCGAGTCCCGAATCACTCCCAAAGCGGCGGCCCATGGAGGGAGCGGGAGGGTCTCCGCAAGAGGAAGAAGAGCTGCCCTTCTGCGGAGACCCTCTCGCTCCCTCCATGGGCCGCCGCCACAGCTTCTGCCGCCGCTCTTCTAAGTGGCGCGGAGTGTTCTCCTCGCCGCCGCCGCTCACCTCCGCCGCACGCCACCTCACACCGCTGTTCACACGCCGCCACCGCCGCATGCCACCTCGCCGCCGCTGCTGTCGCACTCCGCCTCACGCCGTTGCATGCCGCCTCGCCACATGCACACTGCCGCCGCTCTGTTTTTGGCGCGGGGAACCATGGCAACAGGGCTGTTTAAGCCCTGTTGCCATGGTTCCCCCCGCCAAAAGCAGAGCGGCGGCAGCATGCGACGGTGTCAGCGGCGGCGTGTGGCAGCGGCAAAGTGAGTTGGGGTGAGCGGCGGTGGCGGAGTAGGCTCAAGTCCCGAGTCGAGTCTCGAGTCCCATAGAAAATATTGGGACCCGAGTCAGAGGGGGGACTCATTCTGACTCATGAGTCGAGTCCCCGAGTCCGAGTCCTCATCCCTGGCAGTTTGTATGTACCTGTGGGTTAAAATAATTCTCAGTGTGCAAACTGCAGGAAAATGAAAAGCAATTTGCATCTGATCCGGTTGCTGGCAAACACTCAAATCAGTAGTCCCATGCAGCATGCTTTTCTTAGGGAGCAGTCCAATGGTCTCTCAAGGACACAGGATTGTTCAGATTCCCATTCCCGAAGCCATAGACACTCCTACTACTGTGGGAGAGGAAGTCCAAGATCCAGTCCTTCCCTCCCCCCCCCGCCTTGTAGTCACTGTGGAAAGAACCATGGCACCTGATTTCTGAGGTCACAAAGGCAACCTCAGATTACCTTGCAGAGATCAAGAAGGGGGTGTTCTGGGGAGAAGAGAGGCCAGGATCCACCTTGTCCTGTGACCTCTCCTGCCCCTGCACCCATGACTCCTCTAGATGGGTTTCCTTGAATATGGAAGATAGAGGAGGTGAAAAACACCTCTGTCGCTCGCTCCTCCCAGCCTGCTAGCTACTGCCAGCCAGGGCATAGGATACTCAGAAGCCTCCGTCTAGCAAACCCATAGGATTGTGCCTTTAGAAACCCTAAAGAGAATAGTTCATAGACTTACCCTGAGTTTAAAGGTCGCTGAATTAGCAACTGAAAAAGAAATTCTGTGGCAGTGTTTTTTGTAGACTGGGATGTGTGGGAGCCTTAATTAGGGCAAGATTCTATTACATTGGTGGGGAAATCAGCAGCCAGTTCCCCTATGTTCTATTAAGGGACATCACAAGGTGGCAGTTATAACCTGTAAAGCCTTGGGCCCAGCGTACCATAGGAACTGACTCCCATGTATATTGTTATGATCAATGAGAAATTCCAGGAGATAATGTTGCATTAGTACAGTTACAGTGCTTATAATCCTATTTCTAGTTATATGTACTTAGCATGTTTACTTAAAATGTGGAGGGGGGAAGTTTGGGTAACTTGGCACATGACATGTGATTGTACAGTTAAGTGCTGTCTGTGTTGCCCACAAGATCACTTTTCTGAAAGAAAATTAGGTACAGTTTCCATGATGAAACTGTTGGTAGCAATTCAAAAATTGCTGATTTTCTTCCAGCCTGCCAGTACAAATTCCAGTTTTGATGTGTGTAAACATTAACTACAATAAAGCTCAGAGGAGTCCTTTGTATACGTTATCATAAGGTGTGGTACAATGTCCACTTAATGTTTAAATTCTTGTTTAGAAGCTAATGGTTTCAGTAAGCAGGGTGTAGTCTTCACATACTTCAGGGATACTCTGCTTCTCTTGCCTAAAATCTTGTTGCTGGAGTATAGATGGCACCAAACCACTGGAGGAGTCCTAAAAAAGTGTTTTCCAAAAGTTGTGTGCCGCCTTAAATATTTGTTTTTCTGACAAAGTGATGTAGAGTCCAATTATCACGTGTGTGTGTGCGCGCGCGCACAAACACACACACACAGAAAATCTCGGTTCTCCCAGTGCCAGTCCTTATACAGCCAAAAGGTGCTTGGGGGAACTTTTGCAAAAGCAAAAACAACTTATTTTTGAAAACCCTCGGGGGGCAAAAGCCCCTCAAAAATGAGGACTGAGCATGCACAGTGGCGATAGAATGCTGACTGTTGGGAGTGGGGGCAGAAAACCAGGTGGGAGGGAAAAAGGAATGGAGTATCCTGGAAGAGTGTAGCAAACCAGCCAGCCATGAACAGGAGTACTTCACAATGAAACATTTTGTTGAAAGTTCCACTTGTCTACTATCTACTAGTCTTGTAGGCTTATCTAACATTCCTCAGCAGCAGCACCCATTTTATATATAGCCAAAATAAACATCCAGAAATCTCAACTGGTTCAACCCTTTTAGGCAGTGTTCTCCAACCTTGGGTCCCCAGATGCTTTTGGCCTACAACTCCCAGCATGCCCCAGCCAACACTGCCCAAAAGGGTTGAACCACTTCAACTTGAAGATGTAGGATGAGATGTTGGAAAGTAGCCTATTGCGGAGAAGCCTTCTAGCCCCGTCTTCTTCCTGATCTGCACATGTTCTATAATTGTGTCTGTATGTATTCCAGTTGCTTCCCACTAGGGATGGAAAAGAAATTTGTTCAACTCCATTTTTAATATGAGCTTATCAAGTTTCACATTTTTGAACCAGTATGTGAACCAAAACTCAGTTATCCTTTGAAATTTGCAGTTCTCAGAACTGTGCAAGAGTTCTTCAATTAAAATAATGCATACAAAAATGCATATATTCATGAAAATAACAAATGCATTATTTTAGGAAAATTGCTTGCAATGTATATTGGGCATAAATGTATACAACAGAATTTAAGATTGGAAAAATAAGAAACTGAGAGAAACTGACAGATTCATCCCTCCCTACTTTCTACCAAGTACCTCAAGGCAGCACGTAAGGAAATTTGAGGGGTTTTCTGTACATAGGGAAGTTTTATCAAGCATTCAAGCCTCTACTTGCCATTTGAAGTGGTATAGACCACAGGAGCATATTATAAGTGTTGACAGCAACTTTTGTTTTCTTATGGGAAACTTTGGTGAATACTACAGAATATAACTCTTGTTAAAAAAATATTATTTGCCCTCTGCTCATTATGTGCTTCAAAACAGAGTAGCTCGGTACTTGAAATGCTCATAGTACCTCAAACCAGTAAACTAGGTTAGTTGGTCAGTATAGAAAGGGTGTCTATCATCTATATATCTAACTACCTACATACCAATCAGCTCTATTAAGATGGCAGAAAGCCATAGCACCTCTACTTGCACTGGCTGAGCACTATCCTATGCTTAGCCAACATCCCACAGCCAGTCCCACTCTCTGTAAGAGAGTTACTAAGTCAAACTTGAATGCTGAATCTGTAATGCACCCACTGCAGTAACACAGGGAAGGACAGTAGCTGGTAGGGCACACCCTTTGCATGCAAAAGGTCCCAGGTTAATCTCTTGACAACCCCCACTACAGCTAGGAAGGACTCCTGTCTGAAACTTTGAGAGCGCCACTGCCAGTCAGTGTAGGCAAGACTGAGGTAGATGGACCCGTGGGTCTGACTCAGTGTAAAGCAGTTTCCTGTTCCTGAGACCAGAGCAACTTCTCAACAAATCATGTCCTACTCAAACGCTTCTGCTAGCCTTGTACATCCTCGGTTTCTCTCTAGATTACAATTTATCAAGTGGTAAGTTACAATAATGTGCATGTAACCCCTTGGTAAACTGGTTGTCTGTGAAGTGGTAAGGAGAATCTTTGCTTCCCTGGATTTCTAATCGCATGCAAATGTATTATAAAGTTTTCCTCATATGAGAGCCAGTGTGGTGTAGTGGTTAGAATGTTGGACTGGGACTTGGGAGATCCAGGTTCAAGTCCCCACTTGAACCTGGCAGCTTTGGGCCAGTCACTGACTCTCAGCCTAGCCTACCTCACAAGGTTGTTGTGAGGATAAAATGGGTTTCTTGGAGGGGAAAAGGATATAAATGTTGTAAAGGACCGCCGCTGGTCCTTTGCGTGAGTTTGGGAGTTAATGGGTTAACCAGAGCTGAGAAAACTCCCTTCAAGCGGTTCCCGCTACAATTGGTGCTGAATGAGAGTGAAATTGACAAGAATACTGAGCTTGTTGATAGTATGTTTAATGAAGGGTATCAAAACAAGCAGATAAGAACTCTACTATAAACACAGTGGAGTCCATAAAACCTAATGAGGCATGCAAGCCTCAATACACATATGAGCTGCATTAGCAGAGAGATATAACAGCATCCTGAAGTTACCTTACTTCCTTGAAAGCGAGTCCCTAGAAGCCTTGCCACTTTCAAGCCATTACCGGGTGCGTTACTTGGGGTTGATTCCCAGCCAAAGTCGGGATGGTCCGTGCAGTCCTGCACCTAGCGTTCAACAACCTACTGGGGCTTGGTGCCCCTCTTTTACCTCCTCGCTCATCCTCCCTTCCTGTTGATGGGAAGAACCGGTTCTTCCTGCCAGATCCTCAGTGCCCCTGGGTGCTTGAAAGTACTTGGCAGCTCTTTCAGTCTGCCGGGGCATCTTGGCGCCCCTTGGTGCTTGAGGGTGCTTCGCAGCTCTTTGCGAGCTGTCAGGGAAAGTTACTGAGGGGTATGTAGATGAGTCCCATTGAGGTGAATGTAAATTAAGGCTGATGCAAATTACTGCTTGGAACTGAGCTGCTTCTGCCCTAGGCAGCTTTGATGGCAGTGGGGTGTGTGTGTACCTGGCCTGGCTTTCTCTCCACAAATGTAATAATAAAAAAGACAGCACAGCTGACCAAGTGTCATGCACAACATGTTAAGTTATCACTTGGCAAATGACTGAATGTTCCTGCTTTGGGAATTGTTTGATTGAAATGCATAAAATACATGACATATTCTCCCAATTTAGAGGACAAAATGTGAGTAAGAAACCTGCCATTTTGTTTTAGGCGTTTTGTTTTTTTTAATGCACACACACAGAATATTTTCTCAAAGAGGAAAATACTAGCAATAGGTATATTATTGATATAATTTGATTATTTTTTTCGACAGATTTGTGTGTGTGTGTGGTAAGAATGGACTATTTATTTTGCTTTCTACTATTCTCCAATTTAACCAAGAAGTTAAACCCTAGAATACTTTATTTGGGGAAGTCAACTTTCCTGTGCCTCTGCTTTTGTTTAAGTACAGGCAGTCCCCAGGTTACGAACGAGTTCTGTTCTTAAGAATGTCTTTAAGTCAAATTTGTATGTAAGTCAGAACAGCATAGCGTTCTGTGTTAAAATCAGCATTTACGCAAATTGCGTAAATTACACAAATTGCGTAATATACTGCACTATGTACTGTACGTAAATGACGTAGTACTGGGGAACCCAGAAGTCCGTTCTTAAGTATGGGTTGTCTGTAAATCGGATGTTCTTAACTCGGGGACTGCCTGTACTGTGCCATGTGACCTGGGCACATGCATCAGTAAGTAATGAAAACACTAATTCATATATCTGTCTTTGTTTTTCTTCAAGCAAAGGGCAAGTGTAACATATTTCATGTTGAGATCATTTAGTGCCAGTGTGCTACTACATTATCAGAGCCCCACTGTCCACTAAATATACATACACTGTTTTTCTTGATAGACAAATTATCATTCCACTAAAAAAACATGACACAAGCTGCCCAATACCAATAGGCACTTTCCATTCAATAATTATTTCAGAGTGTTGAAGGTGGTATGAGCGTTTGTTGAGTATGTATTGTCAACTCCGGAAAATGGGATGTGCAGGTTTTCATAGTGTTTCAAATAACCTCCAAAATCTGTATCCGCAGAGGTAATGATGGAGCATGAGTGTGTCTACACCATGGTACAATGCCTCTGTCTGTCACACCACTTTCAGCTCTCTTAGACTATAGTTTATCAATCCCAGTGTTAAAGAGATGCAGAATTAAGTATATAGCCAGCCATGTAAGGCTCAGGAAAATGCCACCGGGGGGGGGGGGGGGAGCAAACTATACATGGATTTTAATCTTTCCTATTATGACTCTTTTACCTTTAGTACAAATAAGTGCATGAATCATGATGTACCTAGTATATTTGTGGCTGTATATTCTTGCAAGTGTAGTGAGTGATGGGACAAAACACTAATGCCTGGTCCTGGGCCCAGTGCTATCAACATTTTTATTAATGACTTGGATGAGGAGGTGCAGGGAATGCTTATCAAATTTGCAGATGACACGAAGCCGAGTGGAACAGCTAATACTCTGGAAGACAGAAACAAAATTCAAAGTGATCTCAACAGGCTGGAGCGCTGGGCCAAAAACAACAGAATGAAATTTAATAGGGATAAAATGGAGAGGAGGATGATTATGTAAGCCGCCTTGGATTCTTTGCAGGAAAAAAGGCAGGGTATAAATATAATTAATTAATTAATGCCAAGTGCTGCACCTAGGGAAAGGAGTACCAGTGCCGAGTAAAGGGGAATTATAACTTCCCGCGATTTGGAAGCTATACTTCTATTAATGCAGCCCAAAATAGCATTTGCCTTCTTTGCAGCCACATCGCATTGCTGGCTCATATTCAGTTTGTGATCCACCACAATTCCAAGATCCTTCTCTCTTGTAGTATTGTTGAGCCAAGTGTCCCCCATTCTGTAACTCTGTATTTGGTTTCCTTTCCCTAGGTGCAGCACTTGGCATTTATCCCTATTAAATTTCATTCTGTTGTTTTCGGCCCAGCGCTCCAGCCTATCGAGGTCACTTTGAATTTTGTTTCTGTCTTCCAGAGTATTAGCTGTTCCACCCAACTTTGTGTCATCTGCAAATTTGATAAGCATTCCCTGTACCTCCTCATCCAAGTCATTAATAAAAATGTTGAAGAGCACTGGGCCCAGGACTGAGACCTGTGGTACCCCGCTCGTTACCTCTCCCCAGTTTGAGAAGGAACCATTGATATGCACTCTTTGAGTCCGATTCTGTAGCCAATTGTGGATCCACCTGATAGTTGTTCCATCTAGCCCACTTTTAGCTAGCTTGCTAATCAGGATATCATGAGGCACCTTGTCGAAAGCTTTGCTGAAGTCCAGATATATGATGTCCACAGCATTCCCACAGTCCACAAGGGAGGTTACCCGATCAAAAAATGAGATCAGATTAGTCTGGCAGGATTTGTTCTTGACAAATCCATGCTGGCTTCTAGTAATCCCTGCATTGTTTTCAAAGTGCTTGCAGACTGACTTCTTTATAATCTGCTCCAAAATTTTCCCAGGGATTGATGTCAGACTGACTGGCCTATAGTTCCCAGGTTCTTCCTCCTTGCCCTTTTTGAAGATGGGAACAACATTTGCCCTCCTCCAGTTCTGGGCACCACACTTTAAGAAGGATGTAGACAAACTGGAGAGGGTTCAGAGGAGGGCAACAAAGATGATTAAAGTACTTGAAGGGTTGTCACACAGAGGAGGGCCAGGATCTCTTCTCGATCATCCCAGTTTGCACGACACGGAATAATGGGCTCAAGTTACAGGAACCCAGATTCCACCTAAACAGCAGGAAAAATTTTCCTGACTGTCAGAGCAATAAGACAATGGAACCAACTACCTAGGGAGGTGGTGGGCTCTCCCAATCTGGAGGCATTCAAGGTGCAGCTGGACAGCCATCTGTCAGGGATGCTTTGACCTGGATTCCTGCATTGAGCAGGGGGTTGGACTCGATGGCCTTATGGGCCCCTTCCAACTCTACTTTTCTATGATTCTATGATTAAGGGACTGGAAACAAGGCCCTATGAGGAGAGACTGAAAGAACTGGGCATGTTTAACCTTCAGAAGAGAAGACTGAAGGGAGATATGATTGCACTCTTCCAGTACTTAAAGGGTTGTCACACAGAGGAGGGCCAGGATCTCTTCTCGATCATCCCAGTTTGCAGGACATGGAATAATGGGCTCAAGTTACAGGAACCCAGATTCCACCTAAACAGCAGGAAAAATTTCCTGACTGTTAGAGCAATAAGACAATGGAACCAACTACCTAGGGAGGTGGTGGGCTCTCTCACTCTGGAGGCATTCAAGGTGCAGCTGGACAGCCATCTGTCAGGGATGCTTTGACCTGGATTCCTGCATTGAGCAGGGGGTTGGGCCCGATGGCCTTGTAGACCCCTTCCAACTCTACTTTTCTATGATTCTATGTGGTGCAATACTGATTTCAAAGTCCGTGGTAAAGTAGCCAGCGATACTCATAGATGCAAGCAGAGCCCTGGAGAGAACTGGCTGGATTCTTATATGGCTGGATCATATGTGCAGGATGGAGTCATGGTCAAACACAATACAAGAAAGCATGTAATAAAACATAATTATATTCGGAGCATCAATTTTATTTTTTCATGACTTTAAGATTTTAATTTCCATTATATATTTTACAGTGCAAATATTATTTAAAAGGATGGCCAGCATTCCTTCTGTCACCTTTCCAAATGTCATTAAAAAACAACAACACCCCTTCCTTGTGAAGTACTCAGCTTGTTAAAAGTAAAAAAGGCAGACTTGAATCACCTGAACATACATATCTTAGAACAAGCAATTCAGGTAGTTATCCAGCAACAACCTCATATTCATATTTTTGTTTTTAAAAAAGATATGAAAACATCAGTGACCCAGCACTAGCCTACATTTTAAATAGAAAAAGTTCTTCATAGATAACTTTAAAAAAACAAATGAACAAAGCAAATGCCACCTCCTGGGTGAGATACAGAATGGTCAGAGTCCAGCAGTGACCTTCGATGGCGACTCTTGATACTAGTTCTGCAGTCCATGCAAGACTAGCCACCACATCAAAATAGCAAGCAGGGCGGCTGGCAACCATTTTTGGCACCCATACTTAAGAGGAATCCAAATAATCTGTTCATGGAGAGAATAAAGAATTTGATTAAAAACATGAGAAGTTGAGAATAAGGGCAGAACCTACGGGGGGGGGGGGATATAACTTGGTACAGCACTTCCTAGGCTGTCCCAATACAGCATGCGGGATGGGGAGCTGTACCTAAGGAGAGTTTCAGTGGAAGAAAGTCAAGGAAGGAAGACTAAATTGATGCAACGGAGGGGGATTCTTAAACTTTGCCCTGCCCTCCCCAAATCAAGATCAAACACTTCTCAAGCTTAATTGAAAGATAAAACAGACACTTTTGCATGAAGACTTTTAATCTTGCTGCTCACTTCCTGGGAACAGGCAGAACAAATGTGTGGAGGGGGGAGGGAAGAGAGTGATCAAGCAAGCAGGCACCGCTTTCACTGGGCCCCAGGTATCACAGCACTGATTAAGGTCAGCTGTACTGGGTCAGCTCAGTACTGGGACGCAGACCACACACAAGTCACTCTTGTAAGCCATTCTGAACTTTTTAAAGAAGAGTCATGTACAAAAATTTAAATAAAATCCAGAAAGCCTATACAGTCATGCCTTGGACTGAGAGCATAATTCGTTCCGGAAATGTGCTTGTAATCCAAAACACTCATATCAAAATGAAATCCCCCCGAAAAAAATTGTACAGAGATTTTTAATTTAAGCCGTACTACAGTACTTGTATTGCAAGACGTCACTTGTATATCAAGTCAAATTTTTTTTAATAAATATTTTAAAATTTGCTTGTCTTGCAAAACACTCTCAAACCAAGTTACTTGCAATCCAAGGTATTACTGTACATTTTATTTTGCCCTTGGAACTGAACAAAAAAGAGTGTATGTAATGCCAGATCAGACAACACAAGGAGCAGAACACATTGGGTTAGATCCAGACTAAGCTAGTTGCAGTTAGTTCCCATTGAAATCAATGTGAAAAGTTAGCCATTACTTAAGTCTCATTGATTTCAATGGGAACTATGTGCAACTAAGTCTGGATCTAACTCATAGCCTCCTGTCTAGCACTAATGGAGAGGGAGTAGGTTAGCACTATGCTCTCTGGCCTAATCAAGGCATGGTGTGGGAGGAGTCTGCACATCGCTGTCAGCTGTCCATGTGTTCCCATGGAAGCCAGACTGATTTGCTATTACCATAATAGTTCTCAGGGTAACAAAGATACACTTCAGACAAGCAAGTCAGGCAGGACCCTAATGGGAGAATAAGGGCACAAGCCATTATAACTAGTCTAGTTCAGTTCCTCTAAAGCACAAGGATGTTCAGTTCAAGACATCCCTGAACTCCACCCTGACAGGTGCGATTCCATGTACGGTAACTTTCAAGCACAGGAACGTGCTACCAATTACCCTTTTACTACGTTTATTTCTGTCCCACTCTTTAACAGAAAAGTTGTGAATGCAAATAAAAGAAATTTACCCAGCCATAGTCAATAATCTTCCTCCAGCCACTGTTCAAGAAACTCCCAAAACTTTTCATAACACTTTTAAAGTTGCTCCAAAAACAAGTCTGAAAAACACTGGCTGCTATCCTATTCAGAAACGAAAGAATCAGATACATTAATTTATTACAATGTAGTTTTAAAATATATGGGGCATTATGACATTATAAAAATGGGCTCTAAACAAGCATTACATGCCGCCCGCCCCACAGTTAAAAACGGGATCCAGGCTTAGTCTTACTCAGAGTAGACCCAATGGGACTTAAGTTAGTCATGACATCACTGGGACTTATTGTCAGGGTGGCTTGTTGCCCCAAAACAAGCCACTCTGCAGGAAGCGGTCTAGGTTTGGACAACACAGCAACCCACCATGAACCCATATGTGTGAACCCATACAGTATAGACGGCACAACAAATAGCTATACAGATATGATATTGCAGTTTCCTACAAGTCACACTTGTGCCTAACTGGAACACAGGGACAATATATGTATTTAGCTTTGCGGGGGGGGGGGGGGTGAAATGGCTTCCCAAGAATTGTAGTAGGTTGCTCACAATACCTATAAGCCACCCCGTGGCTTAAATAGTGAGTATGGCTAGTCGCAAAAAAAGGATTTGCACCTCACTCTGGGCAAGTGGCTAACTGCAATCCTGCAAATAGTGGGGACATGGGTACTGTAAATGTAAGGGGTCTTCCAGGCATGATGGTTTGCAGCGATCATCACAATGATGATCAGAATGCAGGTAATCTGCAAGCCACAGGTTCAGCCAAGGAGAGGGAGGCAATTCCTGTTTCGGGGCTGTCTTCCTGCGATGTCTGGCAGCAGCCTCAAGCCACAGAATAAAGAGGTAGGGTGGACCATGACACTTCGGGCTGCAGGTTGGGGATGAAATTTTTTGAATGTGCATAGCATGCAAGTAAAAACTAGCACATCAGGATGAAGTATTCCACTGCCTAACCTGCTCCCTGCTGTGCTAGTTTTCTACTTGCTGGGGTGTTTTTTGTTTTTACATAGGGGAGCATTATAAAGGCAAGCACCACTTACAGTCTGGTGGATTGCTAAGCATACAATCATTTGAATACTGAATATTTCCCCTAGCAAGTCTTACCCTTTTGCCAGATGAAACAGCGAGTCCTCATGTTTCCTATTGTATGTCCTGTTACATTCATCCCCCATTATTGCAAGCTGACGGCCAACTTGGGTCACAGCACTGCAAGTGTTGGATACACATTAAGATGATAATTCAGCACAGATTTGCCCCAATGCTAAACATATTCACATTTAAATTAGCAACAGAATAACAATCTAATGCAGGGACAAGAGACTGAGCATAGATAATCAGCAGATTGTTCTGGCTGCTCTGTCTCAAAAAGGATACAAGCGTTGTGCAAGGGAGACTAACAGTGCAATCCCACGCATGCCTACACCATAAGTCCTATTGAGTTTAATGGAGCATATTTCGCTTACTCTGAAGTGAGTAGGTGTAGGATTGCAGCTTAAAATGATCAAGGGGCTGCAGCATCTTCCCTATGAAGAAAGACTAAAAGTGATTTGGCATTTTAGTTTAGTGAAAGGGACAACTAAGGGCTGGGGAGAATATGATAAAGGTTTGAGGAACAGGAGTGGGTAGAATGGGGAGAGATTTTTCTCATTCATTGAAAATACAAGAATTTACAAAAATCACTCATTCCATTGCCAGTACATTCAGGACACACAAAAGGAAATGCTTCTTCCCACACATAATTAACTTACGGAATTCACTATCATAAGAGGTAGTGGTTGCTACTAGCTTAGATGGCTTTAAGATGGCTAAAAAGGATTCATAGGGGACAGGTATGACAGTGACTATTAGTTACACATAGCTAATAGAACTGCCACATTCTGAGGCAGTTTACCTCTGAGTACCAGGTTCTTCTGGGGGATAAATAACAGGTAACAGGCATTGTGATCATGCTCTGTTTGCGATATTCCATTGGCTGCACTCGCCTGGGGCACTGTCTGAAAGCTGGACCAGATTAGATTTTCGTCTGATCCAGCAATGCAGTTCTTGAGATTCCTAAATATTTGCTAAGGTGCTCAGAAGTGCATTTCAAATTGTTAGCCACAAGTATCAAAGTGGAAGGGAGCGATTCTAAAAAAAAAATCAAACAAATATTTTACATCTCTAGGTTCCTGTGATTTCTCTCCAAGTCCTG
Source organism: Shinisaurus crocodilurus (assembly GCA_021292165.1). Taxonomy (NCBI): domain Eukaryota; kingdom Metazoa; phylum Chordata; class Lepidosauria; order Squamata; family Shinisauridae; genus Shinisaurus; species Shinisaurus crocodilurus. Next base: position 188,203,304 of record CM037879.1, read on the forward strand.
GGGTCCACCATTGGGATTTTATTTATTTATTTTTGTATTTATGCATTTTTAACGGAGATGTATAACCCATCCTTTGGCTACAGAGCCTCCAAGGTGCTTACCACATAGATAAAAAGCCAAATACAAGTATATACAATAACATCACAACAATATCACAAATAAGACAGAAGAACTTCCCCCTTATTGTGAGTATTACCCCTTAAAGCAGTGTTCTCCAACCTTGGGTCCCCATATGTTTTTGGCCTACAACAGCATAGCTGGCTGGGGCATGCTGGGAGTTAGTAGGCCAAAAACATCTGGGGACCCAAGGTTGGAGAACCCTGTCTTAAAGCATCATGACATTTTGCCCCACCCACCCCTCCCTGGCAAATGACTGATAGTGACCTCTTGCTCTACTTTCACAAAACACTGGCAGAGCCCAACCCACCATATGGATATCACCAGGGCTGTATAATAATATGCTCTGATTCTGCAGGAGCACATAAAAGGCAGATAATTCAGCTTCCCGAGAATCTAATTTTGAATATGACTGCAAAGATATGCTTGGAAGTGTGTAGGCAATGCCTGCTAAAACCTCAGTAGCCAGAGGGGTGGCTAAATAAGAGTTCCAAAGGCTGAGGTGGGATTTCAGTGCCTTTCATAACACTTTGGAAGAATGTTTGTTTTGCTGCTTAGTCATTCTAGGCATCCAGATAAAGAGACAGCTTTAACAAGAAAAAGTGAGAATTTTATGGACTGTCTGATCAGGAGGCAGGTTACACTGTGGCTTTAAAAGACGAGCTATCTAGAGAATGCAGTAAACATGGCATGGCTTTGTCAGCTGCTCTTTACAGCAGCTGGACTTCTCATGAATGACCATTATCTGTGACCTCCTGGAGACTGAAAAGTTGCCCTGAATTATTGAAGAATGTTTCGTGATGAAGTATAGATAATGTGAAATGATAACATCAGGTTTTCACTCTGGTTACTCATCTAACATACGTATATTAAATGAATCTGCCTCAGATAAGCTTAAAAATAAACATAAAATAAAAACAGGTATTTGAAGAAAAGCCAAAGGGGGTGTTAGTTCCATGTGATACCTGATATTAATCTCCATGTGTTCTGCAATGTCTGGAATTGTTACAGATCTATTGTGAATGTCGTCTTCTGGAGCTGCATTTACATTCTCGAAGCTGGAGAAAAGGAAGTGTCTGGAGGTTTGTCCTGTTTGAGTCATAGTTTCTGTCAGCTGAAGAAGCTACAATAAAGTTAAATTTAATCTTTTCATTTTGGTTAATAACATTTTCTGCGCACGCTGCTATAAGTTGGAATTAACAGACACTGCAAAGTAGGTTATCAAATTATTTAAGGTTATTCCTCTATAATAGATTAAAAAAAACACAATAGTGGCTACTTTCTTTGTTTTTATTTTTTTGTTTAGCTGCATAATTCAGTTTTGCAAAATAAATAACCTTTTCAGCAGTCCGTAGCTTGTTGCTTTGGCAGTTACCATTGACAGAGTGAGTTTTCTGAGTCTCTGGTAAGATACTATTTGCTCTAAGGTTTAACTGTTTTACTTGGCATATTCCTCTTCTTTCCCTTGGGCTAAATTCAACCCCACTTCTCAAAACCGTTTTAGTTGCTAATACATTTTGTAGACAAAATGGCTGGCCTTGAATAACAGATTATATGAGGAATTATTTGAGATGCATTTGTACTGGTGGCAGCTCATAAAACCAAGAGGTTACATGTATATTTGAATCAGCTTGAACACAACTGCAAATGGCAAACTTCTTTTTAAATATAGGCCAGCATCCAAAGAACCACACAAGTTTTGTACATCCTAGATGGCACAGTTGAAGCCAGGTAGACTGAGCTCTGGGCTTCAATGGTGCATCTAGGCAGCGGTACCAGCTTGTCTAAGTATCCAAGAGCCAAACGTGTCACACCAGGTCCTGGTATCAGAGCTAGCCACTCAGTCTGAACAAATTCTAGCTCCTGCTCCCTTTTTCTGATTGTTGCCTTGGATCTTGATTGCTCCCTGACTTTGACCACACACACATTTCTACCTCTGGCGCTCTGATCCTTGTTTGCTGTCTGGACCTTAACTTCTGCCTATTTTGGACAGCACACCTGCTTCTGGCCCACTTGGACAGATGGCTAGCTCTCTGGGTCCCAGAACTTGACAACTTAGGAGCCCGACTTTGCCAAGGCTGGACATCAAATAACACTGGGAATATTTTTTTAAAATAAAAGTTTTCCTTCAAATTAGCACAAATATTTATTGCAACATTGTTCCATCACCACTTCCAGCTTCCACATCTCTGCTGGCCAATTATTTTAAACAGTGAAATAATTCTCAAAATATTCTCCCTTCCACTCAGTTCTTCTACTCAAATGAATTTTGTCCATGCCAACATGCACAACTCCAAGCACGCCAAGTACATACTTCTTCTATTTCAAATAGAATAGTGGGGTATAAATAATACATCATCATCATGCAACCCCTTATTCATATTTCTGCATCCCCTTATTCATGTTTCTCTTTTCATTTTAACCTTGCAACCCAATTAAGCATCTGCTCAAAGTAGACTGGACAGAATTACTACAAGCAGTTATGTCATATGAAGTAGCTAAAATGAAGGCAAAATTTTATCCAAACCAACTGTAGTTTAATATTAACAAACAGGTAGTATCATTATTGATAATTTAATTCAGGTCATTGGTCCTCTAATGCAAAGGGCCAATTTAGTATATTGTTTTTGAGTGTTATGCAATTATGGGTTAAATTAAACATCATGCTTGCAGAAATGTATTAGCATGATGAGACATTCTTCCTCTCTCTACCCCACTGCAACCCAATCTGCTCTGGAGGGTTTCCCAGCCCTCCAGAGCAGTTTTTGATGGGTGTAGAAGGGTGCAGGGGGAGGAGGGGGAATTGCCCCCTCTGGGTTCTGCTGACAGAGCGATTTCTGTCAGTAGAATGATGCCTTTTGATATAATCCTCTGTGTTTAGATTTTATAATTTGTATTCATATTTTATAAACTGTCATTTTGTACAATTTTAGATATTGGTGGGGTTGTTTGCTTGTTTATTTTGGACCACATTTTGTCATATTAGCCTTTTAGTAAGATATATCCATATGTGTGTGTGTGTGTGTGTCGTTCACAATTAAGTTGCAATGGCCTATAGCAAAAATAAATAAATAGAGATGGCTTGATTGAGAAACGCCCAACCACTTCCCCATAGATATGTGAAATATAACTCTGTCTTGATGCAAGATGATTCTGAGAGAGAAAGTAGAAGAATCTGGTATAAAATTATTTTAAAGAAATGCATCAAAAGAATAAATGAATTTAAAAGATCAGACAGAATCACCTGAGTCCTTTGTGTGTGCAAATGTAAATGTGTTTAAACATAATGAGTGGTACAATAGTTGTACAAAGCAAAATCTGTATTCTGAAAATGACTGAGGATGAGATCACAGGCCTCAGAAATCAGACATGTAAACAAATCATAGGATGTCAGTACAAAACTCCAAAGCACAACATATGCCACTTCACAGCTGTTGTGGTAATACCATCCTCCCAATGGCTAATAAAACCGACACAGATATTAGTGTATGTGGTTCAGAATTCAGCTGCAGCTTAACATGCTGATTTACCAGCCAACTGGTCAAAAATGATAACGCAAGGAAGACCTAACAATGGGGATGTGTAGAATATTACTCTATGTAGTCTGAAGCCCATTAATGAATACTGACAAGACGAAAGACAAATCCATTGGCTAGCTTCAGAATTATTAAACCATCTTCCCCCCTGCAGTTTATTTATTTATTTATTTATTATTTCATTTCTATACCACCCAGGGCCGGCGCTACCGCTAGGCAGACCCAGGCGGCTGCCTAGGGCGCGTGGCGGAAGAGGGCGCAAACTCTGCGCCCCTTCCTCGCCTCCGGCGCGCTCCTGCCCTGCCTGCCGCCTCCGCCGCTCCTCCCCGCCCGCTTGCCGGCCGCTGCCGCTGCTGCAGCAACCGCTGCACGCGCGCGCGCCCGCCAACCATCTACCTACCTTCGTCCCATCGTGTCGGAGGAGGAGGCGGCGGCAGCAGCAGCCAGCAGCGGTGGGCGGTGGGAAGGTAGGTGGTTGGCGGACGGGCGCGGGGTCGCGCACGCGCGCGGGGGGTGTTGCAAAGCAGGGCTGCTTTGCTCCGGAGGCCCCCCCCACGGCACGAGGGGGGGCGCCTAATATAATTTGGCCTAGGGCGCCAAACAGCCCTGCACCGTTCCTGATACCACCCAGTAGCCGAAGCTCTCTGGGAGGTTCACAGCAATGAACATTTGAGCATTTGTAAAGGTAGGGATAAATTAGTGCCACATGATGGGCATTTAACCATTTAGGGGTGCAGACAGAAAATTGGTGTAGCATGGTAGCTCAGAGTGTGATTCTGGAAGTCCCCAGTTGCATTCTCACTGCAGCCACAAACTCAAAAGTTGGCCTTAGACAAGCCATTATTCTCTCAGCCTCCCCCCCCCCCATTTACAATATGGGGATAATCATACTGGCTCATCCTATGGGGTTGTTATAAGGATTACTGAGATAGTGTATGTGAAATGCTCTGAGCACTTGAAATATGCTATATAAATGGAATTATTATTATTATTATTATTATTATTATTATTATTATTATTATTATTATTATTATTATTATTATTATTATTATTATTATTTTATTAATCCATAACAGTAAAGCTATAAAAGAACAGGTTGCTTACCTGTAACTGTGGTTCTTCGAGTGGTCATCTGTGCATTCACACATATAGGGCTGTGCGCCTGCGCGAGGCCTCGTTTCGGAAACTTCTATAGCTGAGGAATTTTGGCGGGAACCCCACCCGCACCATCCTAGTACACTTCTCCCTAGCGGGTTCCTGCCCATTCCCTCAGTTCTCTGAGACTGCCTATTGTTGCCTTGAAACCGAAAGAATCTCGGTGTCAACATCGGTATAGGCACCGACTTAAGGTACCGAAAATATATCCGTTTTAGGTACTAGCATCAGACTCAGCATTGACACCAGATGACCACTTGAAGAACCACAGTTACAGGTAAGCAACCTGTTCTTCTTCGTGGTCTCTCTGCATCCCACATATGGGCGATTTAACAAGCTGGCTTCCCAGAGGTGGGTACGGTGTCATTATTGCAAAAACAAAAACAAAAAAATGGACACAAGCCCTGCACAAATGAACAAAGCATTGGTCTGGGCATGGCCATTCAGTCGACAGTGGCAAATAACGTGGATGGAGCCACCTAAATAGCTGCACAACCCCAGTCAGGCAAGATGATATCTTGTCGGAGCATCTCACAGGGATTGCAATTCTATGGGCGGGACCCGCTCAAAGCTGATTAATACTATGGTATGGCAGTTGCCACAGGGATCGCAGGTGGAATGCACTCGAAGCTGGTTAATACTCTGCCAGTTGCTTCTGTGGATATTTAGCCATGGCAGTTTCCTGTCAGGAGTTGACCGGGGTTGAACAGGGAACCTTTGAGGCGGTGCGTTATTGCCCTGTGCGTAAGCCACTCAGCTGCATCCTGGAAGATCCCACTGTGCGAGCTCATAGGGCAACTCAATTGTGGGAGTCTAGGAGGCGAGGCATTGAAGTGAGATGGGTTAGCCCATGCATGCATAGGAGAAAGCCGTGATTGCCTGAAAGATACAGCCCATGACTTGTAGACCGTGAATGCCCTGCAGATATTCATCATGTGAAGAGATGACTCCAAAGGTGAGGGGGAAAGGTGCTGGGGGGAAAAGTAGTGTTAGGTTCTGGATGACTTGAAAACTCAAGACAGCTTTGGAAGAAAAGCCAAGGCAAGGTGGGCTTTCAAACCCAGAGACAGACTTCACAGGGGGATAGCTGACCGGAGTGTGCAAAGAGAAGAGGGTTTTTATTCCTCTCACCATAGAGTAAGTCTTGCAAGATGCAGGAAAAGGTGGGCATCGAAGCCTGGTACTGAATAGCACAGTCCCTGTACAGAGCTAGAGTCGAAGCCGCCTGGTATCAAACTGCACAGCCCTTCCTCAGAGCTGGAGGCGGTGATGTAGCTTGTGATGAGTTTGTTCAATCCATGGTTAGGACCCAAGGCAGCAATTAGAGGCTGAGAAGAGGCTGAGGCTGATCAGAGGCTGTGAAGTGAGGCTGCATGTCGAGTCCTGTGGCTGGATGTGGGAGAAGGCACTGGAAACATACAAGTGAGTGCCCCTTTGTGAGAAGTTTAATTCTACCCCCCCTCGCGCGCCAATGGCCTGAGGGAAAGGAACAACAATATCTCACTCACTGTGTAAACAGATCCCTCTGACCCAACTGGCCTGAAGGAAATAAACAACAGTAAAGTCATGGAGAAAGAATAATTTACATACTATGAAGTACAGTAAAATCACAAAAAGAATTGTAAGGAAAATAAAACCTTAGCAGTTATTTAAAAACATAGTCCAGTGGACTAAGAAGTCTCCTACAAGGTCACCGCAACGGCGGTCGAAAGAGAAATGAGGGAATGGGCAGGAACCTGCTAGGGCAGTGATGGCGAACCTTTTTGAGCCCGAGTGCCCAAACTGCAACACAAAACCAACTTATTTATTTCAAAGTGCCAACACTGCAATTAAACCTGAATACCGAGGTTTTAGTTTTAGAAAAACAACTCATACAGTTGTCCGAACTAATTAACATCTTTTGTCTTAAAAGAAAAACACAATAACAGAGCTTTCAATGATACAAACAGTTTTTTGTTGGGGGGAAAAATCAACTCAAAAAATTATTATAGTACTACATTGTACACATAGCCTGAAGGGAATTTATACAAACTTTTTAAATAATTAGGCACATGTATTTTTGGATAAGGGATTCTCAACTTGTAATATGATTATATGCCACACTGAAATTGTATGGGGCAAGCTTTACTCTGGGTCCTTTCCCTGCTTCTACAGGTGTTGGATTAGTAAAAGTAAAAGTCAACCTGTACTAGGATGAGCAAGATAAACAAGAAAACTAAACGTGCTTAACACATTTTAAACACTTTATGTCTTGGACTGCAAACACTGCATTAGGTAAAAGTTTGCATTGGGCATGCTTTTGCACAATTAATGTGATTTTTGCTATTGCATGCATGCTGATAATTTGTCAAACCTTGGCTCATACTCCGTTAGTTTGAGAGCAACACATGCAGCACTCGGGTCAACTGTTAGGGCTTTACATCCAAGCCATGCTCTGTGCATCATTCTTCAAAATCTTTTAAATGTGATAACAATGTAGAAAAGAATTCTGTAACAGGAATTCTAGAATAAAACCATTCTGTTCCACACTGTGAGAAAGAACAAGTGTTCATTAGTGTTTTGCAGAAGGGGACAGTCTTTTCGCGATCTGGTGACCAATGGCTCGAGTGCCCACAGAGAGGTCCCTGCATGCCAGCTGTGGCACCCGTGCCATAGGTTCGCCATCACTGTGCTAGGGAGAAGTGCACTAGGATGGTGGGGGAGGGGTTCCCACCAAAATTCCTCAGGTATAGAAGTTTCCGATACGAGGCCTCGCGCAGGCGCAGAGCCCATATGTGTGATGCACAGAGACCACAAACAAGAACCAGTGCTAATTTGGGATGTATTTCTGCTCTAGCCACAGTCTCTCAGGGAGTCAAACCAAACAGCAAGTTAGAACAACTGATCATAGGCTTTTAAATAGAATAATTCTTCTATGGTTAAAGACATCCTGGAGACTGAGTTCAGGCCAGGCCAACAAAATTGCATACTACTTGTCTAGATTACTTTTTAGATAATTGTCTGAAGAGATGCTTTCTGTATTTGGCAGATCCTATTAAAACATTCACATCATCTCCAATTGCCCCGAAAATGCTGGGACCATCACGAAAACCCAGCAGCCATCACGGCTTCTCACTTTGTCCTGCAGACTCTCGAATTCCTCTGCCTCCCGCAGCTGCAAGCTACTTTAAGGTGCTCTTAAAGGAGCCATGGGCAAAATTGCAGCTAAGCCTGCAGTTTTAGCTTACCGGTAGCTGCAATTTTACCCATGGCCCCTTTAAGAGCAGCTCTCTGCTTAGGCTCAAATAGTAAGCAGGGAGGGAACAGACGCTGCTAAGCTGGGAGGGCCAGGTGAGGATGTGTGTGCATGTTCTACCTACTGCCTCTGCTGCACCTTGCTGTGGGGTAGGGACTAGCTGGGTGAAAAGAAAAGGAGGTGGAGGCTGCACCCGCTGGCCTGGATCACAGAGAGGTGAATGAGGGAATTTATCAAGATTCCTATCTTTATATTGCCAAAGGTTTCATTTCCTAACAGAGCTGACTCTGTGCCTCTAACAGGTGAGGTTACAGTGTCAGAAGGAAATGCAAGAAACGTCCCCTTCTCTCTGAACTGCTGTGTTTGGGGGTGTGAGGTGGGTGGGTAAGCATGCACTTTTCTCTGTGCCAAATGTGGTCAATATTTGGTTTACATAAAACAGGGGTGGGAATTGTTTGGCCCTCTAGATGCTGTTGGACTGCAACTCCCAGCATTCCTCACCATTGGCTCTGCTGGCGAGTGTAGCTGGGAGTTGCAGACCAACAACATCTGGAGGGCTGCACAATTCTCACCCCTGCCATAAAAGGTATGAGTTTGCTTTGAGGCTATCTTTTTCCTGCTCTTTCCAAATCCACAACTGATGCACTATGTAACTTTGACTTTTGTTTCTAAATGTTGCAGAGTGCTTTCCTTTGGTATAAAACAGGCTCCCTGGTGACACTGAAACTAAGTGGCAGTAACTCCTTTGCTTGTGTTGTGTTGTTCCGGTTGAGTTTTATGGAAAAGACTTCTGTACTTTAGGATGTAATCCTATGCACACTCTCCTGTGAGTTTAATCATTTTAATCATCTTAATCATTTTAATTTTGTAGTTTTTAACTCTGTTGTAATTTGAACTGCTGCTGCTAGCTCTGCTGTTTGTTTTTAATCTGTGATTTTAAATTTTATATTTATATTGTACTGTATTGTATAGTTTTAACTGTTGTAAACTGCCCAGAGAGCTTCGGCTATTGGGTGGTATAAAATGTATTAAATAAATAGATCGATACATAGATGAATAAATAAATAAGTCCCATTGAACATAATAGGACTTACTTCTGAGTACACATGCTAGGATTGCACTGTTATTCTGTTTTCAGAGCAGTGGTAAATTTTGCTTGGTTCTACCTGTATACCCCATGTGAAAGTTTTTTTCAAACAATGTGCAATGGAGAAAGCTCTCTACAGTAATGATTAGGATTATTCTGCAGGGATTTTGGATTGGTTTTTTAAAAAATGCATTAGATGGGAGTTAGCAGAAAACACACCCTCCTCAAGAGAAAGAAAGAAAAAATCCCCAACTACCTCAAATAGCAGCAACAAACATCATCATTCCATTTTGGCATTATTGTTCAATCACAGTGCTGTTCTTGGTTGTTTTTTGTTTTGTTTTTTTAAATAAAAGTACAATAGAGCCCACATGTTTTTTTTCTGAGTGGAGAGAATGTTGGGCTGGGACTCAGGAGATCTGGGTTCTAGTCCCCGCTCAGCCATGAAACTCACTGGGTGACTTTGGGCCAGTCATTGACTCTCAGCCTAACCTACCTCACAGGGTTGTTGTGAGGATAAAATGGAGAGGAGGAGGAGGATTATGTAAGCCACCTTGGGGTCCTTGCAGGGAAAAAGGCGGGGAATAATAATAATAATAATAATAAATGTTAAATATTATTATAAATTCAAAGATTTCTGTGCTTAAAATACTGCAGTTTTGTGTGTTTCCTCTAATAACTTTTGTACTTGACCATGCCCTTTGGTTGCCTGGCCAGACCCTTGGCCACGCCCTCATGTTGCCTGGCCACGCCCTCTTGATCACACCTTCATGTTGCTTAACCATACCTCTTACAAATTCATATGTGTCCCTATTTTCATCTGTGAAATGTTGGAGGGTATGCATTTAACACAGCATCTGTTCTGAAATTGCTGACTTCTTAATAATCATCCTGACTTGAGAGATCAGCTTCTTACTAATTTACAGTGCTGCATACAGCAATCCTTCACCTTTCCTTTGAAGTCCCTCACTGGGTGACTTTGGGCCAGTCACTGACTCTCAGCCTAACCTACCTCACAGGGTTGTTGTGAGGATAAAATGGAGAGGAGGAGGATTATGTAAGCTGCCTTGGGTTCCTTGCAGGAAAAAAGGCGGGGTATAAATATAAATAAATAAATAAGTCCCCCCTCTACCTGCTTCTACAACAATGTTTTTTCCTGACATTACTGGATCATAGGTTGTTGATTAAAAGCAGGAGTGGAGTGGTGGGTGTGCAGGAGGCAGCACGCCCGATCTCCCCCTTTCATGTACAACAATCCATGGGTTGTTTAAACCATGAGTTGTTGTTATATGTGAACCAGGTCATAGTGTATTATCTGGTAAATGTGACTGCTAAAGGAAGGAGGACCACACCACATAGTAAACAGATATAGAAGGCAAAAGCTGCCAGGTTTCTGAGAATGTTTTATTTCCAAGCAAAATCTCCATAGTGTTTGAAATATGACCATTCTTCCTCAGGGGGAAACAACAAAGTTACACAAATGACAAAAATAGTATAAATGATAAATCCAATACATTGTTAATGCATACATTGTTCCATACCCACAACATTAAAATAATATGTAGAGTACTAATTGTAAGTGACTGCCATCCATATAAAAGCATACAAAGATTAAAATGAAATTATAATTAAAGGGCAATTCATTCTTTCAAAACTAGGTATGCATGTAAAACTAAATCCTGTACCAAAGTTTCAACCCCAGTTTTTCCAAAACAAATAAAAATCAAACACAGCAGTTAGTGTATGCACACCCACATGCACATGTGTGGAGTCTTTGAAATTTACTGGCCTTCCCTACTCATATACATTCCTGAGATATTAATTAGCACTTTGGTAATTATAAATAAGGATGGAAAGGTAGTTTACCCTTTATATCACCAAGGATGTTCCCCTACACCATCACATATTGAGTATTTGACCATGGATCTTCACAAAACCAGAATTTAAATGAAATAATAAATTGGTTTGGCTGTTTGCATATGTGCCTCTAATGCATATGCTGCTATTCCAAAAACATGACATCATAATCAGTTTTGCAAATTCAAACCCCATTTTATTTTACAACAATGCCTTTTTTTTTTTTAAGGTTTCCAGATCTTTCCATCAGGCAAAATATTACAGTATTTTGCCTGATGAAGAGATCTGAAAATCTCAAAAGCTTTCCTATTTTTGTGTTATTTTGGTTGGCCTAATAAAGGAATTACACTGATATGTTTTTGGAATTTTACTTAGGGCCAACATGGCTAAGTCTGCTCTCTCTTTTTTTAAAGTATTGGCAAGTGTTATGACTTTGGAAATAAAGAGATAAACAAGTAATTCAGAACGGGTGGGTTCTCACAACACTTTAATCCCACAGAGGCTGTAGCCCCAGCTGTGCCCAACTAATGATTGGGCACAGCGGGGGTCCGGAGGCACTGCCTCTCCCCTGCTCAGTTCTCCCGCTGGTATCCCAGGGAATACTGCACGGGAGCACTGGGAGGAGCAGAGCGGGGATGACAGCTGCTGGAAAGTGCCAAATCGGCAATTTCGGTAGTGTCATTGGCTTCCCTCGCTGATGTCAGCGCTGCCAGGGAGAATCAGGTCCCTCTCTGGAAAGGCCCGATTCTCCCTGGCAGTGCCACGAATGGTCCCCTCTGTTGGGCTTACACAGGAGTAATCCTGGCAGAAGGGAGCGCTTTAAAGTGCCACCAGAGAAGCTCCTCCAGCTGTGATGTAAAATGCTCCCCTCTCCTGGGATGACTCTTACATACACCCAGCAGAGGTGCCGCTTCCCCTGCCCTCCTTGCCCCTTCTCCCCGGGTGCCGCTTGACAGGGGCATCTGGGAGGAAGGGGAATGGGGGGAGGCTTATTCTCTCTGTCCCTGGCGAGAGAAACCCACACCCACCACAGGAGTAGTTCAAGGTACTCCTGTGGTGGGTGGGGGCTTATCTTCTCCTGCGGTGAGTAGGGGTGCTCTGGGACAGAGAGAATGGCCCCCCTCCCATCCCCTTCTCTCGCTTGGTGTGGTGCCCACAGGAGGTGCCCACCCGAGAAGAAGCGAGGCCGGGCAGCTGATTCCCCTGCCATGCGCTGGCCCCACAAGCCCCGAATGGGAATTGAGGGGGTAGCATGCGGCAGACCCCAGTAGCTTCCCTGTGCACTCCTGCTGATGCAGGACATCTTCAGGGGCACGTGAGGAAGCCAATGACAGCCGCGCCAAGTGCCGCTTGGGCACTTGGCTGGCTGTCATCGGCCAGAGCCCCTTGGCCAGAGCAGCAGCCCTTCTTTGCCGCTCTGGCCAAGGGACTCTGTGTCTTTCTGCCTTGTAAGAGGGTTAGCATTCCGTCCAGGTTCGGACTACAGGCTAACCCTAACAGGGTTCTCTAAACCCTAGTGCAAGCCGTGGCATAGCAGGGTGGTTAAGGAGACTCTCCTTAACCACCCTAACTAACCCTTCCTGGGTTCACACAACATGCTAAGCCTCAGTAGCAATTAACCTACTGTGGCTTAGCATGTCATGTAAATCAAGTCAACGTCTCCTTAGCGTTCTCTCACTGAAGAATATCATCGTGCTGTTCTGTCATTGCAGAAAAATATGTGGTCCTTCATATTCTCAATATGAATTATACAAAATACTGATCTTCAGGTATTTTCTGTACAACAGTAAATCTTAAAAAATTTCAGAGGCTACGTGATCCTTTTTCTTTTTTCTTTTCAGTTAGCTTCCTGGAATAACTCCCAGTGCCCTAAAAGGGTCACAAACAGTAATCTTCTCATCCCTTCCTTTTGCCATTTCTTATGACAGCTCAACTTTAATGACCTTGAAACCCTGTTTATATTTAAAACAGTTCCGAACACAGCTTGAATTACTCTCAAAGGCACCATTTTTCTGCAGTCAGCATTCATGCATTCTCCCAATTTTTACCTATCCTGTTGCTCAGTGAGGTTTACTCCCAGGTAAGCATCCATGGGATTACAGTCTTAGTAGCCACTAGCACAGTGTGCTCCAACCTTGGGTCCCCAGATGTTTTTGGCCTACAACTCACAGCATGCCCCAGCCAGCTACATGTTGTAGGCCAAAAACAACTGGGGACCCAAGGTTGGAGAACACTGCACTAGCATGTGAGGTTGCTTGCTACAGAGAAGATGGTTGCCACAGCACTGAGCTGTAGTAATCCCCTAGCATCCAGTAGCTTCTGACATTGCAAATAATCTCTCAGAGTGCCATTTAGAGAAGGCAAGGGGGAATCCTTCCCTCATGTGTTTGTAATTACTCCTCAAGATTTTCTATATTTCTAATTGATTTTACATACTTTGTACCCATTCTTATAATATAAGGGCACAACTGACCTATGTAACAGGTATGTATGCTGAAATGCACAATTCCTTTAGCTCAAAAAGGAAAAAGAAAAAAAGATTAATTAAAAACATGAGAAGAGCCATGCTGGACCAGACCAAAGGCCTATCTAGTCCAGCATATTGAGTGCAATAACTTGTGTTCCCAGTAACTGGCATACAGAGGCATACCGTCCGTGATACTGTAGGTAATATATAGCCTTCATGACTAGTAGCCATTGATAGCCTTATCTTCCATGAATAGCCTTATCCTCCAAGAGATTATCTGGAGTTGATAACTTTACTGTAAGATATTTTTTTTATAAAGCATTGCATTTTAAGAATATTTATCATGGTTACTTTATTGTACTTTATAATCACCAGACATATAGGTGCTCCCATGGAATAATCACAAGTAGTAATGGGAAGGGAGGGGGAGTCTTGACAGGCTATAAGAGAGAAAAAGTCAGACAAGTGAGTATGGAACCACCTTCTAGATTAGGCTAGTCTAATCTATTTACTACATACATTCCAGCAAGAGTGTCTTCCCTCTAAGTATGGGGAAGTGCTATTTACTCTCATGTCAGGCGTGTATATATTCATTTTTATTTCCTGGTTGGCTAATAGTGGAAGCAAACAAACATTTTTCCCCCAGCAGAAAACATGTTTAGAATACACTGGATCAGGGATGGCCAACTTTTGCATTCTCTAGGGCCATTCTATTCTCCAGGGAGGGGCCACAGGCAAGCTGAGTGATAGAGTGCAAGCTTTACTTGTGGAAATTCCCAGATACAGCCTCCCATCACTAATTAGATAGCATCTCAGGTAGCAGAAGAAGTGCCCCACCTGAGACTTTGGAGAGCTGATACCAGCTGGTAGACAGTAGTGGGCTAGATGGCCCACTGCCTGCCTCAGAATAAGACAGCTCTTTCTAATCTTCTTCTAAGTGTATCTTGTTGCACAACTTAACCCTTTAAGTGGTTAGATTTTCTAATAATTTCAGTAATACAAAGCAGTAAGAATCTTACAGTGCTCAGTACATGTGCTAGGACATTCAAGAGATCTAATATTACAATGTGGAATATCACTTTTCTCACATACAAAACTCTTGAAAACAAATGTCCTTTCCTTATTTATGAAACTGTGGACAATATTTTTTATGACACCCTGATTAATAACTGATAAACTCACTGAGAGAGTAGATAAAATTACTCGCGCGGGGGAAGGGGTCACATCTGGCCCCGCAGTGAGCCACTTTTGCATGGTATGACAGCAATAGAGGGAAGAGTCATACACACAAATACAGGTCCTGCAACAATATCAATATTCTGTTCTCTGGGTAAGAATACATCTGTATACATCTGAAATACAATTCCACATCCCTCCTCCCAGTGGTATACAGAAGAGGGTTCATTATTTAGAGTTCAGAGCAATGAGTAAATATTGTATTTACTTAGCAATAGAACACCTTGGCTTGACAAAATTTGTACTCTAGGGCTGACGGTTACACTGTTCCTAGTTCTACAGTCCTAAGCATAGCATACTTCCTTGGCAATAAATCTATCGAAATTAATGGAATTTACTTCTGAGTGACATGGCTAGGATTGTGTTGTAAGAAACCCAAATTCTGTGCCAAAGAACTCAGTTTCTCTCAGAACTATACAAAACTCCATACAAACTTTGATTAATTTGCTCAGTATTGAGGTGTTCCATTTTGCACTGGTGTGAGACTATGGGCAGGTTCGCACGACACTTTAAGCCCACAACTTTAAGCCCTCTGTGGACTTAAAGTTGCCCCAGGCCATGGCGGTGCCCAACTAATGATCAGGCACAGCAGGGGTCCGGAGGCACTGCCTCCCCCCTCTTCCTTTCTCAGTCCTCCAGCCAGTATCCAAGGAGACACCTCGGGTGCACCCAAGCAGCACTTTTTGCCAGCTGTCAGAGGCTCCCCATATCCTTTCCCATTGCTCCATGGCACCACTGCTGGGCAACAGGGAGGAGGACATGAGCCGGCTCATCCCTTCCTGTTGCCCAACAAAGCCATGCTCGGCAGCACAACGGTGCCGCGGAGCAACAGGGAAGGGGCTGCTTTCCCTCGTGGCCTCCTCCTCCCATGGAGACTATGGGGGAAAGTACCTTTCCCAGAGCGATCGTGCCACCCAGCGGAGGAAAAGGAGGTGCTTTCCCCCATGGTCTCCTCCTCCCAAAGCATCGGCAGGAGCGCATGGCGAAGCCGACGATGACAGCCGCACCAAGTGGGCACTTGGCTGTCTGTCATCAGCCAGAGCCTCTTGGCCAGAGCAGCAGCCCTTGTTTGCCGCTCCTGCCAAGGGGCTCTGTGCCTTTTTGCCTTGTAAGAGGGTTAGCGTGCCGTCCAGGTTCAGATGACATGCTAACCCTACTACAGAGTTTTCTAAACCCTAGCAGAAGCCAAGGCTTAGCAGGGTGGTTAGTGAGGCTCTCCTTATCCACCCTGACTAACCCGTCCCAGGTTCTCACGACACGCTAAGCCTCAGTAGCAATTCACCTACTGAGGCCTAGCTTGTTGTGCAAACCCAGTCTATGACGGCTAAGACTACAGTGACAGAGTTCAAAGATATATGATCCAAATATTCTGTAACTTAGGGAGCTGTATGGACAAAAACCATGAGCCATGGGGATATTTCGCCTATTTTGTTTGCATTGGTAATGGAGATTTTAGCAAATGTATTTAGAGAAGATAGTAATATATGTGGGATAGGGATTAGAGAGAAGATAAAAATAAATCTCTTTGCAGATGATACTCTTTTGACAATTGAAAACCCTATGGAAAATATGGATAGAGTGGAGAATCATTTTAAGGAGTTCGGGGAAGTAACGGGGCTACAGATTAATTGGGACAAATCTAAATTTTTGTTGTTTAAAAAAGAGATTGAAATGTGTAGGGGAAAAAGTAATTTTAACATTAATAATGTAATTAAATATTTGGGACATAGCCCTAAATGATAAACAAACTAGTAGTATCAAATGCAAAAAAGGATTGCTAAAGAAGAATAATTTTATGGATATATGGAATCAATTACTAGACTACGTATTAATAAAGGGGAAGGGGAGCATGCCTTGTCAGGATATGTTATATTTTTGGAATTTGGAATTCATTTGATCAAGGGGATGGAAGTATATTAATTGGTCCCTTGGAGGGTGGGGGGGCGCACCTTATGATTTATTGTATGCTGTTTATGTTATATTTTTGTGTTATTCTTGTATTTTGTTATATTTTGTTTTGAAAAGTAAATAAAATATTTTTTTAAAAAAGAGGAAGAGTGCTATACAAATGCAGAACTTCCACCTACCAATTAAACCTCAAGAACAACCCTTCCCACATGCACACACACAAATCCAGGTGGCTGTAACTTGCTTTTAAAAATTGGAATCAGAATAATTTTCAAGAAGCCAAAGTTTGTGCCCATTCCAGATTCTGCATATTGCACACTTATATAGCCTGAAGCTTACTATTACAGCATGAGGGATTACTTAACAGGATAATTGCAAAGTAATTATTTGTTTTAAGTTTCTTTCAACCAGGTTCTAACAGGTAAACCCTGCATATAGGAGAATGCTTAAGTCAGACTTCTGTTTGTTGTTTCTGCAGTTGTTTAATATTCATACTTTGATGTTTGAGCAAAGACTGATTATACATAACCATGTTACATATCCTAGTGAACAGGATGTCTTCGTTGTATTCCCATTATATCAACTTGTATATCTTCCACTAGATGTCAGCCCAATTTCCTGACTGTTAGAGCAATAAGACAATGGAACCAACTACCTAGGGAGGTGGTGGGCTCTCCCACTCTGGAGTCATTCAAGGTGAAGCTGGACAGCCATCTGTCAGGAATGCTTTGACCTGGATTCCTGCACTGAGCAGGGGGTTGGACTCGATGGCCTTGTAGGCCCCTTCCAACTCTACTTTTCTATGATTCTATGATTCTATGTACATATATTTCTCCAGTTCATAATCAGATGGAACAGGTTGTTGTCTAGGAAACCTCATACCATAATCAAACCAAAAGAAGACCTCTGCTGGTTCAGACTTGGGTTCACCTATTCCAAACATGGTATTTCTAAAATTGGCCACTCAGATGTTTCTGGGAAGTTCACAAGCAAGGCATGAGGGCAACAGCCCTGACTCATTGTTTGTCTAGACTAGAATCTGGTATCCAGAGGTATACTGCATCTGAACATGTAGGTTCCACTTATTTATAATAGCTAAATAAACAATCTTTAAGGTGGTATTTCAGGTGACACAGGAACTTTGGTCTTCTGCTGCTTCTTATGGAGTGTTCTGATAAAGAGATGAGCCTAGTTTTTCAGAGCACTCCTGAAGTAGACTCACAGATTTCAGCAGCATTTTAAGTCCTGTTCGGACGGGCATCTGTACTCATTGCAAGATAGGAGAGTCTTGGATTTGTTTGTGTACTTCCTCCCCTCCACTGTACACACAACGTAAGTAAGAACTGTCTCACTGAATCAGGGCCCATCTAATCCAGCACTGTTTTTTCAACAGTGACTAGATCAGTGTTCTCCAACCTTGGGTCCCCAGATGTTTTTGGCCTACAACTCCCAGCATGCTGGCTGGGGCATGTTGGGAGTTGTAGGCCAAAAACATCTGGGGACCCAAGGTTGGAGAACACTGGACTAGATAGATGCCTCTGAGATATCCCACAAGCACGACATGGAGGCAACAGACATCCCCAGCTGTCTGTTTGTCTGGGGGTTGGGAAGTTTGAATATGCCTCTGACCATGGAGGTTCCATTTATCTATCATGGCTCCTATCTCCTCTATTATATATATATGATCCTTCTAAAAAGTTATTTAGGCTAATGGTCATCATCACATAGGTAATGGAAGACATCTTAGAAGAGGGAATTCCTCTTTACCTCTCACACAGGAGGGATTGCCTTTTATAAGATGGTGTCTGCTGTGACAGGTGTGTGCATCACCAGAGGAGGGCTGGCAAAGAGTGTGTAAGCTTGAGACCAATCTTGCAGACTGAACTGCCTCCCTTTCCAGGTAGAGAATTCTGAAGAAAAGTGCTTTGAGAACTGCTGCTATAAGAATTCATCTTGAAAACACAGAGGAAAGATCACAAGTCTACATTTTTCATGCTGAAAAGGGCCTAGAAATTCTATATCCACATTTTCTATGTCCCGTGAACATAGAGCCAGTGTAGCGTAGTGGTGAGTGTTGGACTGGGAGTCGGGAGATCCGGGTTCTAGTCCCCGCTTGGCCATGAAACTCACTGGGTGACTTTGGGCCAGTCACTGACTCTCAGCCTAACCTACCTCACAGGGTTGCTGTGAGGATAAAATAGAGAGGAGGAGGAGGAGGGTTATGTAAGCCGCCTTGGGTTCCTTGCAGGAAAAAAGGCGGGGTATAAATTTAGTAATAAATAAATATAATAATAAAATATAATAAAATGCAGGACTCTTTGTTGGGTCTGGATAAAGCAATTACTGTACAGCTGAATTTGAGAGACAGAGGTGAACACAAATGACCCAAAATGTTTTGATGCCTGAGAAGGAAAACTCAAGTGGTGACCTGATGACGGTAAAAATAATATGAAGCTAAATAACTGGCAATTTGCTGCCCTTTCACAGTACTTCCACAATATGTTGTATGAGGCTGGCTAACTAACCCTGCCTAATAATAGGGCTTCCCTGCCTGTGAGTTTTCCTGTACTTTAAGCTTCCTTTCTTTTGAGATACTTCCTTCTTCCAAAATGTAGAGAGGCTGCACATTGAATATTCATATGATTGTGTTGATTTGTGAGTTCCAAATCTTCTTTAGAATAAAAGGAAAGGATTTGCTTCTGGAAAGCCTGCTACCCTCTCCTTTCTTTTCACAGAAGCAAAACACACGGTATATCCTGCTAGCTGAAATACTGAAAAGCTGATGTTGTCAGACCCTCAGACAACCCCCCCCCCCCAACTACAATAATAAAAGAGAGGAGATGGTGCAACCAAGATAGTTTGGAAAGTAGATTGTGCAAAGTGAAATTTGAGGAGTTTCCAGTGTTAGAGGAGTAGCTACATGGTAGCAAGTGTTTTTCTTCCGGGTTTTTGTTTTTTTGTCTAGCAAATGCAGGTGTAATGCAGGTGTAATCCAGGAAATAGGAATAAGACCAGCCCTCCGCAATTTACCTCCAGGGCACATTGCCAAGTTTTGGTACCCTCTGGGCTGAATGATGTCAGAATGGAGTGGAGGGAGGCTCTACTACGCCCAGTGTGAGAGACTGCTTGCCTTTTAAGGACATACACAGACAGGGCCATTGCCCAATTAAATAAATCTTTGCCGCTTTCTTGTGTGAGTTTAAATTTATTAATTGATCCATTTAAGTATACATATGTTTGCATATTAATAAAGAAAAAATGCATTCTTCCTTTGTTTTTATGTGACGCACAGCCCTGTCACAGCAGACACCATCTTATAAGAGGCATTCCCTTTTGTGGCAATTTGCCACAGTGTGGTTTGTTTTGCCTTTTTTTGTTTGTTTGTAATTATGGGTATTAAAAATAATGGCCATTAAAAAAAAACACCACCCAAACCCTCAACTCTGGTGAACTACATGCAATCTTTCTATAATATCCTATAAAGTCATTACATCAAATGAAGTGCTCTGACTGAGGAAGCTCTGACTGGAGTCCAAATTGAGCAGATTCTCTGGTTCCCTTGTTACTCCACCCAAACTATCACTCGCAGATAATCTTCAAATAATCCCTAGAATTTAAGTATAACCACCACCCCCAGTCCTGTTCAGTAGCCACTAAACCCAACTCCCCTTCCTAATCCCCTCAAAATACTGGAACTTTTCAGCCTTTTAGCCCCACAAGGAGTTTGCCCCCGACCCCTTACCTTGGTTTTCCCTTTACACTCTTGTGAAGAAGCGACAGCTGCCCTGCAGAGGGACGAGAGAGAAGCGGATATATTAAGCGAGAGCAGTTTGATGATGATGATGGCAAGAAAGAGCGCTTTCCTCCCTTACTTACCGCAGCGTCGCTTGTAAACTGGCCCTATTGTTGACCGCAGGGCGACTTCACCCACCCACCCGGTGCTGGCAGGCGGCCCTGCCTCGGCCCCGCCCTGCCTCCTGTAACCGGAGAACCTGCCCTGCCCGGCCCGGCCCCTCGCGACGTCGCCTGGCTTCGGAAAGCCTCCGTCCTGCTCAGGCTCGACCTCCTCCTGAGCGCGGGTGCGCGTGGAGTAACGCAGCGCGGGGGCCCGAAGGGACGGGGCGGAGCGCGTGCGGTGCGGTGCCGCCTGCCGCAGAAGCGGCTGCTTGAAGGTGACCGCCGAGCTTGTCAAAAAGTTGGCATTTCGCGTTGCTCTGCTTCGAAAGGATTGCTGTGTGGAGAGAGCACCTGCTGCCCCCCCCCCCATACCTTATTATGGTCTCAAGGGTCTATTGCACAGTGGGGGCGAGAGTTACCGTACCACGCCATGGCATCTAACAGCTCACAGATAAAAGTAGAGGTGCACTCTCCTCATGTCAAGGTCATGGCCTGTGGCTCACGCTGGCTCAGCTTGTCTGAGTGTGGAAAGCTAAGCAGGGTCAGGCCTGGTGATTACTTGGATGGGAGACCCCTCCTCTAGTTTCCTGCATTGAGCGGGGGGGGGGGGGTTGGACTCAATGGCCTTGTAGGCCCCTTCCAACTCATTTATGAAACTCCGCATATTTTAATGCTTTTCTGAGGCCTCTTCGTGTGGCTGCATGCTTTGTTAATAAATGGGTCATAATAGTTCGTTGTCATTTTAAATCAATGAATGTGTCTGGAATGTCAGTGAAACTGGTTATGTTATAAAATATCTTCACATTCAAAACAGTAACCTCTGTTGGGAGAAAAAAGGCTAGGGGTATGATTTGAGTGGGGGTGAGGGTGTAGGCAAAGGAAGGATTCAGTTCCCAGTCATCCATGATGCATTGCACTTTACGTTTTCCCTCTTCCCATTGTATGAATTTGACAACTTGAGTTGCTCTGTGCCACTATAACATATACTTTGAGAACACAGTCAAAATATTGTTATGTGCTCACCCCTAAGTGGAGACTTTAGGTCCCTTTGTAATATTTGCTTATTTACAAATATATGCACAGAACATACAATGCAGATAAAGAGGTAGTCCTACAAGGCAGGTTCCCAGAGAGCGTCTTGGGCAATCTCCAATGATGCACACACAGTTCCAACTAAACTTTCAACAATCTTCTTTCTGCCTCTGTCTCTCTCAATTCAAAACTGCAAAATTCCTGTTCCTGCAGTCTCACTGACCCATCCCCAGCTGGAGGGGTGTCACCTTCAAGGTTTGACTGGCATCTCATTCACAACAAAAACAGATTTCTATTCTATCAGGAAGGAGACCATCGCCTAACCATTAGCTCCCATTAATGGAACATCAAGCAAGGATTACTAGTAACCATCTTAAAGGAATCGTCCACCAGCAGCAATAACAATTTTTTGTATAGCTTATAGTGTACTCCAGCCATAGCACTAAATGTTATACAGTAATACCTTGGATTGCAAGTAACTTGGTCTGAGAGCGTTTTGCAAGACAAGCAAATTTTTAAAATAAATTTTGACTTGATAAACAAGCGACGTCTTGCAATGCTATGTAGGGATGTAACCGCTCGCCTCGAGCGGGCGTAGCAGACCGAAATAGGTCCCGCTCACGCCCGTCAGAGACTCACTTTGATATAAGAGTGTTTGGGATTACAAGCACGGTTCCGGAATGAATTATGCTTGCAATCCAAGGTATTACTGTACCAGTATTCCATGCCTGACCATACTTGGCTGCTATGCTATCAGGCAAACTTGTTGGATGCTTGTGGGGGCAGGGAGCGAGAGATGGGAACACTGTAAACCTTCCAACGGTTCCCATTTACAGAAAACAGTCATTTTCTGGCCCTTGACACAAATTACTGTTCCCATTCTGGGTGGGCTTGCATGACACGATGTTCAGAGATGTCATTATTATGTTGTACATTATTATGGCATAGCCAAAGATGAGATGAGCAATAGTAAATGACTGATTAATGAAGTGTCCATGTGACTCAGGTGAGATAAGAGACAATTACACATGTCCTTTTATATTGTCCGTTCTACTTAGATGCCCGGACAAGCTTGATCCATCCCTTGTTACATGATCTTCCAGGTAATTCTGATGAATTTTACACCAAGTATCATCTAGCAGACAGAGACCCTTCTATAGCCTATAAAGTTGCCAAATTTTGTTTTTTGGCTACAAGAACACGCCATAATCTTATAACTTCTTAGGCCTTGTTTAAAGGAGTGGGAAAGGGCCAAAACCTTGGTATTGTATAAACTTAGTGCGTCTATTGTCTGTAGACTTACTGTTTATGCTGGTCTTGGACTGTAATAAAGATTTGGTTTGATGATTAATGAAGGAGGGGTGGGCTACATGTTCAAAAGCAGCACTATCTGTACGAGACCTCTCTTGTCACACCATTACTAATAGCATACAAGTCAATGAATTGTGTTGTCGTGTAAGGTACAAAGGGAAAAGTTGCTGCATCAGAAGTCCTCAATGCATTTGAGAAGGCATGTCCTAGAATTTGCATCTGCTGCCTACAACATCAGGAAGTATGCACCCTTCCCTAGACCTTAACACTGTCCCATTCCGCTCCCTTTGGCAGATGGTGATAGAAGATAAGGTGGGCATTGCACAGCAGCTGCATGAATAAGAGAAGTAAGAAGGCTGGGGTTGCCCCCCCTTCTCTGCCAAGTTTTAAAAAAACTTCATTTTACATTTTGATAATGGAGCATTCTACATTTTATTTTAGGCAATTGGTAACAAGCCTGAAGATTGTGCTGAACATTACCCGGGTGGCTAATTTGAGACTGCTTCATGTGTTAAACGTATTAATTAATGTTAATACACAAAAAGAACTTCCATATAGGAAATAACATGCCACTGATGTGTATGTTAAATATGTAATTGTGTTTTTATGCTGCTTCTGGTTTTTACCCAGGTTTGAACGACCTGGCAAACCATGGCAACCCCCTACTGGGGGTTGAATAGTCAATATGGCTGACGGCACACACCTCAACCCACCATAGCTTAAATAAGCCACTGTGGGCTGTGGTGATTGTTATCGTGTTGTATTTTATGGTTTTAATTTTTGTGAACTGCCCAGACAGCTTTGGCTACTGGATGGTATAGAAATGTAGTAAGTAAATAGCCACATCTGATTATTAATGTATGTGTACTCTGCAGCATGTACATCAGTGTTCTTCAACCTTGGGTCCCCAGATGTTTTTGGCCTACAATTCCCAGCATGCCCCAGCCAGCTATGCTGGCTGGGGCATGCTGGGAGTTGTAGGTCAAAAACATCTGGGGATCCAAGGTTGGAGAACACTGATGTACATGCTACATCATGCACATGTGAAATAATTGCATGTGATTAACTACATTTTATTTATTTATTTATTTATTATATTTATGAATTGCCCATCTGGCCAGACATCCGGCCACTCTGAGCGATTTACAATCCAATAAAATACAAGAGGGGGACACACACACACACACAGTATAAAACACAATTAAAAACAGAACGGAACTTAAAAATCCTAACCCACCCCATATTCCCGCCTGAAAACACTATTTCTGACATGGAAGTAAGAAATATGTAATAGACAGCAACCCATAATGCTGTGTATGCTTTTCCCAACACATGATCATACAACTGTGGGGAAAAGTAAAGTATTAACAGGCCTGAATGTCTTAAATATCTTTATATTTAGGCAATACCACACTTTACTTTTCAGTACAGAGATTAATCTCCATGTTGGGAGAGGGGGAGTCTTCCTTCTGTAATTCTGCAATACTGGAGCAAGTGCTTTGTTATTGTTGCCACGGTTACATAGATCTGAAATTTTAGCAACCCAGTATATCAGCTCCTTTACACTTTTAAGTTACCCAGGTTACACCACTGTTATGTTGGTGTTTGCTACATCTGAACACAAAAAGTGTGAAGATATTCATTCCCAGACACATGGTGGACTTGTACCAGGGAATGCCTATTGGCTGTGGCTCCTGGCATGTATCCAAAGCATGTTTAGGGACACTTGTCTTTCCTTCACACTTTTGCTGGAATATCCTGGCTCCTGCATAAATAGTGAAAGAGCCCACAGTGGAAGAATGTGTGATTCAAAGTGTTGGTGCCCTAAATTGACCAAGGATACCTAAAGGACATCTGTCCCCCCCTGCTCCAGAACTGAGATCTGCAGAAGAGACTGCTTCAGGATCCTGCCATCTGAGGTGAGGCAGGTGGGGACAAGGACAGGATTTTCTCTATGTTGGCATCATACTTATAGAAGTCACTGCCAACAGAAGACCCAGTTGGGGGTTCATTGGTGACCTTCTGAAAGTTCATTAGATTTTTTAAAAAACTGATTGGTTGGTTGGCTGAAGTATTTTTTAATTGTTGTTGTGGACTTTCTGCAGCCAATTTTAATGTGGTTTTGTTGATTTGTGATTATTAAATTGTTTTACTGTTACTATCATTTGTATATTGATGGCATACTGTGGAGGAAGAGGGGGGGCTGGCTGGCCCGCCAGACTCCCAACCCTTTCCTCCCTGCAAAGGGAAACCCAGCACTTGCCACCATGTGGCCCGGAAGGGGGGGCTGGCTGACCCGCCACTACCCCACCCTTGCCTGCTGGCAAAGGAACCAAGACCCCCAGAGATCTCAAGGTACCAGATTGCCAGCCTCAGCTGTCTCTGCAATCCTACTTGAATCTCTGTTCAGGGACTCGCCTTTAATTTCTGTAACCTGGATTTAGATACTGAACCAACAGAGTACTACAAAACCCATGTAGAGTGAACTCAAGACAAGGTTTATTTCTGGTAGCATCTTACAACAAGATTAGGCAATAAGAGAAGCACACAAAATAGAGAGACACTTTAGTACACAATAAAGCTGCAAAATAACAAAACCTGATTCCTTAAGATCTCTCAAGCACACACCTGTTACCTGAGGGTGTCTTCTTCAAAGGGTTAGATCCAGCACAGCCTTGCTGCCCGATGGAGAATTACCACACCTACCCGAAGGTCCAAGATGGGTAAACCCCTACAAGGCTTGCTTTCCCTAGTGCCCTCAAACCAGCCAATTTTACCAGGGCTGCCTGGGGTCGATTCTTGAGGGGGCCCCCCCCTAAAGGCTCGGGCCCCTCGCTGGCGCGCTGCCATGCCGGCACGCTACCAAAAAGGACTGACCAGGAACAAAGGCTTCCACGTGGGGAAAAAGCTCATCCCCCTCCCCTTTTCTGTAGCCTTCTTTCTTCAGCCAATCAATTTGAATTTCACCTGGCCATGCAGGGGGAAAGGGAACTGTGAGTCATGGCTTGAACTATCTGCATGTGAATGCCTTCAGCCTGGCTCCTCCAGACTTGTAGATGCCAGGCCCTATCTCATGTTCCATCACCTTTTGCTTCCTCCCAGCCCCCACCTGGTTTACTCATGAGGAGGCGTGTGTGTGTGTGTGTGTGTGTGTGTGTGTGTTTGTTTGTTCCTGCATGCATGCATGCATGCAGGAACCCTAAAAACTCTTTTCTCTACACGCTAACTATGCACACCCCACCCCAGCCGGTTCACACATGAGGTGTGTGTGTGTACCCCCAAAGGCTCGTTTCTCCACACCCTTTCCTTTGGGAAAAGATGAAAAGAGGGGCTAACCCTCTCCTTTCATCTATATTAACAAAAAACACAGAGAAACGAGCTTGCGCTAGCTTCCTACCACTAGGCACCTCTTCTCTTCCACACACAGACAAAAACAGAACAGAACAAAAAAAACAAGCATCAAAACGTCAACACATTACTATAGTCTTAACACAGTTTTAACATCTTAATTCTAAACAATCTTTAAACATCAAAACAGCAAAACACAATCAATAACTATCAATCAGAAGTTTACAGGTTTGCATACTCAAGAAACATCAATTACAATTCAAATGAGAACCCTCAACCCTTTGTTGCCTGTCTGGCACTCTTGTCTAAAAGAAACAAAACAAAACAAAAACTTTTTTAGGGTTGCTGTTTCTCCCACAGCCTGTAGGGGCAGACTGCTGACTGAAATGTGACTCTTCAATTAAAACAAAACAAAAAACAAACTTTTTAGGGTTGCTGTTTCTCCCACAGCCTGTAGGGGGCAGATTATGGACTGAAATGTGACTCAATTCGCCCCTACCACTCTCAACGACCTGAATACCTAATCCCCTTTCCCAAGGGTTGCATTTGGCACTTTTTACACAATGACTTGAATGGGATGGCTTCCCACCACCACCCTTTTCCCAAAGGTTTGCATTTTCTAAAACACACAGCTTGACAATCTTCCAGCCTCTTGGGCTTGGCTCTTTTTGCCCACCACCCAAACTTGCACGGGATGACTTTCCCTCAGCATTGAATGCTTAGCTTTGGAGGCTCTACTCAGTTTCCTCAGAAACTGAGAACACAGTCTGGCAATCTTGCTTTCGGCCACTAGAGGGCTTTCCCGCCTCTAAGTTCCCTGGCCTCTTGAGACCTTTTACATTCAAAATTTTTTCATCATCTTCATTTTCAAATTGACCTTTGCACATAACAACAAACAGTTCAATTGCTTACACTGGGAGCACTGGCCCTTGGGCCCCTTAGCAACAATCTAGATAACACAATTACATTTGGATCACGGATCATCCCCCCTCCCTTCGAGGAACAACTCAATAGTTTTCATTTGCTTTAATCACAATTACCACCAATCTTCTTTTCTTCTCGGGAGACACCTGAAGGAAAAAATCTTTCTGTCTGGGCTTCTGTCAGCTAGGAGGGAGATCCCCTTCTCTCTCCGCCGCCCACACTGGGATCGCCCGCCCAGTAACAATACAAAGACAACTTGAATCACCTGTCCCCCCTCCCCCTCGAGGAACAAGTCAGAGTCCGCTGTTTTCCAAGTGGCAGCAGAAAATGTTTTTTGGGGGGGATTCCTTTTTCTTCTGCTGATTCTCTGCCCGCTTCTTGCAGCACAGGACAAAGTCTCTTTTTTCTGGGGGGGGGGGGTTCCTGATGTCCACCCCCCCTCTGCTTGCTGCTGCCCAGCCTGGGCATTCACCATGCCCCCCCCAAGAGCAAATGGACAGTCTTAAGTTCAAAATCTTGAGTCCTTCTCCCGTGGGAGAGATGTAGGGCAGGACTGTGCCCTCCCCCCCCCCCCCCACCAAAGTCTGACTCTTCTGGGGCACACAGCACAACTAAAATTACTCATCAAACGCTGTCCCAAAATTCAACGTTTTGCTCACCAGCCTCTTAAGAGAGGTTTCTTGGTCTTCTCTCCTTCCTCCTGGAACACACGTGCGCACGCCCACACTATTTTCTTCTTCTCTTCCCGGGCTCTCCCAGCCCCCAAACTTTGGGATCACACAGCCGCCATTCTTCAAAAAGGGCAAGAAGGAGGAACCTGGGAATCGCTTCTTGCACTCGATGGGTAGGATGTAGGATCCTTGCTTCTCACTGGCAACCGCTGCTCCCAGCCTCTGGGACACGCACACGCAGACTTTTTTCTTGCTTCTAGCCCTCTGCCAAGGGCCCCTCCAGTCCTGGTTCTCTTGGATCACACACTTGCTGCCCTCTGCTCACTTGCTGGGCACACAGGCTGTTCTGGAACTTTTTGGAGTTTTGCCTCTGCTGGGCTCCTAGGCTCCCCAGACTGGGGTAGCCCCTTCCAGCAATCTGAATGTTTTTCTAAGGCTTATCTCACATGTTATTTCTAAAAAATAACAAACCCTCTACCATGTACTAAAAAGTCTCTCAAATTTCTCTCATTTGCCCACGCGCACACACTCTGTGGTTCAGCCTCGAATCCCAGCGCTTGCCACCATGTGGAGGAAGAGGGGGGGCTGGCTGGCCCGCCAGACTCCCAACCCTTTCCTCCCTGCAAAGGGAAACCCAGCACTTGCCACCATGTGGCCCGGAAGGGGGGGCTGGCTGACCCGCCACTACCCCACCCTTGCCTGCTGGCAAAGGAACCAAGACCCCCAGAGATCTCAAGGTACCAGATTGCCAGCCTCAGCTGTCTCTGCAATCCTACTTGAATCTCTGTTCAGGGACTCGCCTTTAATTTCTGTAACCTGGATTTAGATACTGAACCAACAGAGTACTACAAAACCCATGTAGAGTGAACTCAAGACAAGGTTTATTTCTGGTAGCATCTTACAACAAGATTAGGCAATAAGAGAAGCACACAAAATAGAGAGACACTTTAGTACACAATAAAGCTGCAAAATAACAAAACCTGATTCCTTAAGATCTCTCAAGCACACACCTGTTACCTGAGGGTGTCTTCTTCAAAGGGTTAGATCCAGCACAGCCTTGCTGCCCGATGGAGAATTACCACACCTACCCGAAGGTCCAAGATGGGTAAACCCCTACAAGGCTTGCTTTCCCTAGTGCCCTCAAACCAGCCAATTTTACCAGGGCTGCCTGGGGTCGATTCTTGAGGGGGCCCCCCCCTAAAGGCTCGGGCCCCTCGCTGGCGCGCTGCCATGCCGGCACGCTACCAAAAAGGACTGACCAGGAACAAAGGCTTCCACGTGGGGAAAAAGCTCATCCCCCTCCCCTTTTCTGTAGCCTTCTTTCTTCAGCCAATCAATTTGAATTTCACCTGGCCATGCAGGGGGAAAGGGAACTGTGAGTCATGGCTTGAACTATCTGCATGTGAATGCCTTCAGCCTGGCTCCTCCAGACTTGTAGATGCCAGGCCCTATCTCATGTTCCATCACCTTTTGCTTCCTCCCAGCCCCCACCTGGTTTACTCATGAGGAGGCGTGTGTGTGTGTGTGTGTGTGTGTGTGTGTGTTTGTTTGTTCCTGCATGCATGCATGCATGCAGGAACCCTAAAAACTCTTTTCTCTACACGCTAACTATGCACACCCCACCCCAGCCGGTTCACACATGAGGTGTGTGTGTGTACCCCCAAAGGCTCGTTTCTCCACACATACAAATTTTAAAATCAAATAAATGAAGTAACTGTAAGCCTTGCAGGGGGAACTTGGGAAAGAAGGTCTATAAGCAATAGTATGTATGGGTCACTTTTGAGGTGAGAATACAAGGCTTAATTTGCAACATACCAGGTTTTAACCACAGTATATTTTCAAGGTCAGCTAAGGTTGACCACTTTGTTTCACAACAGAGAATCTGTGTCTATAACAGTGTTATGACTGGCAGAAATTCAGCAGGTTGCCAAATTATCTGGCACTGCATGCCATGCCTGAAAAGCTGCATCTATTGAATTGATGTGTGCCATGCACCTGTTAATGGTACATATCCGCTGTTGGGGGGAAAGAGTGGTAACTCTAATATTATGGCTTAGTTCTGGGACTTGTGAGCTGATACGGAGTAAATATATGGTACCCATATACTTACTTGTCTAATGAGTCTTCATACATCTGGAGTGAGGGGGAGAGGGCTTCTAGCTCAGAGTGTAACTAGTAGGGTTTTGAGCCTCCACTTTACTCATTTTAGAAATTTTAGGCAGCAACCAGCTCACACTTTATTGTTTTAAGGATGAACTCTTCAACCCCACACTCAAGAGAACCAAGAAATATGTGAAACACAATACAATGCAATATTTTCCTTGAAGACTGAGGCACCAGTATGAAAGAAATTGTCCAAGAAGCCCATTTTCAAGGGGTTCAGAAAAGATATAAAAGAAAACACATCTGCCCTTAAGATTGAGATACTGGTATGAAAGTTGGTGTGCATGTTCAGGACTTGTTGACCCCCGCATCTGCAATTTCAAGAGGGGAAAATGCAAAATAGATCATAGATCAAGGCCACTTGGAACATCTAAAGCAAGGGCTCTTGGACAATGTGCTTTACTCATTGTTATTATTTTTATAGCTTATTAGTGGGTATTCTACTTTACAGAGCAGCAGAAGCCAAAGGCCCTGCTTCTCTACATGTTTTGCAATGTAAATTTAAACTGAATGGTAGGAGAGGCAAGGTTAACAAGATATGGGTAACAAGGCAAAAATACATCACATGGAACTTAGTGGGGGATTTACTTCTGAGTAAATACATATATAGCCTCAAATCGTACTCCAGAGATGACTACCAGCCTGATCCAGGAAAGCACTTTTTATATCCTTAAGCAAGAGGACACATTCAGAAACACTCAATACAGTCGTTATTTGTTAAATTCCACCAAGGTGCCCAAGGCAGCTAACAGCAATAAAACTACAATAAAATATAATAAAATACAATAGAACTATAACACACACACAAACCCAAGCAGGTAAAACATCGGTAAAATCAATAAACTAAAACGAATCACAACATAATGCCTCAGGATTGCTCAGAGATCCTGAGTATGCTTGCTTGCTTTGCAAATTCAAAACACATCTATGGTCCACAAGCGGTGGGGGATAAGAGAAGATCCTAGTTCTAGAGCGAGGGCAGGTGGGCCACGCGAGACCGGCCGCCGCCACCCCCCCGTCTAAAACAGCCGGCTCTCGCGGGCCTGCTTTCCCATTTACGCTGGGCGGAGGAGTGTCGAGCGACATCCCTCGGTTACCAGGCAGCGACTCCGGAAGCAAGGAGACCGGCTGGCCCGGCTGTTTCTGCGCTAGCGCCGCCTCCCTTGCCTTCCCCGGCGTGGACGGTGCCTCTTTTGAAGCAGCGGAGCTTTGGGCTAAGAGAAGAAGACAATAATGGGGCGGGCCCGGCTAGGAGGAGGCCGCTGTGGTGGTGTGTGAGGAGGAGGAGGGGCCGCCGCCGCCGCCGCGCCCTCCGCCTTCCTGCCTGTCCGGGCTACCGAGCGGGGCACTCCCTGGCCGCATCTTCCTTTCGGGCAGGTGAGAGCAGCCCCCCCTTCTCCATAAGTAGTGTGAGGGGTGCAAAGAGGTGGGTCTCTTCGCTTCCTCATCTCGGGTTTTTCCCAAGGAAAGAAAGGGAAAGGGCGCACCGAGGGCCTGTGTCCACTTTAAACCTGCCCTCGGTGAAGATGCCTTTTTGCGGGTGTCCCTTGCAACACAGCCTCCTCCCGACGCTGGGCCGTGGGGACGGGCGAGAAATTAGGCCGCCGCCGCCGCCTTCCAGCATGGCTCCCCACCCCGACTCCGTAGTCCCCAGCCTGCTTACTAGGGAATAAGCCCCATAGTTCATAGTGGGACTTGCTTTTGAGTTAGTGCCCAGGGTTGCGCTTTTAAGATGTAAAGGAGGACAGCCAGCAGGGGCTTCTTTGTGCCTTTAATGGGTTTTGCAGGAGAGGGAGTTGGGCGGGGCCGGGGGTGAGAAAAGCTGCTGCTGCTGCTGCTGCTGAAGTTCCAGCCGTTCAAGACTGGGGGAGCCCTGCTATCTCCATCTGGTCACCCTTATATAGGACTTCTAGTTATATGTATGTGAATTGTGTAAACTCTTCAGGGCAAGTACCCAACTTTTTGTTTGGTATGCCTTACGCACCTGTAGCCCTTCAGAGGTGTTGGGACTACAAGTCCCATTGTCACCAATCAGTGCAAACATTGGCCATACTTACTGGAGATTATGGGAGTCGCAGTCCAACCCCTGTGGAGGTAAGGCTGCTGTAAAGCACCATACACACTGATGGTGCACATCATCATCATCATCATCATATAAATAAATGTTGAAACACTTCAAACATCTTAACACTTTGAACATCTTAAAGCGTTGCTAAGGCATGTTCATTATTCATAATATTATCCTATGTACACTTACCTGGGAGGGAGTAAGTCTTATTGAACTAAATGGAACTTATTTCTGAGTGGACATACACTGGATTGTGCTGTTAAGGAATCTATCTATATATATATATATATAAAAGAAGAAGGACTGACTGACTGACTCATCAACGCCCAGCTCAAACCATTTAATCTAGGAACGTGAAATTTTGAAGGAACATAGTTTTTATGACATAGACACCCACTAAGGAAGGATTTTTGGAAATTCCATCCCTAAGTGGGTGAAAAAGGGGGGGGAAGCGCCCCACTCTCATATCTCCTATGGACAAAAAAACGGAGCAGTTATGCAAATCGGCCTCACCTCATAATTGCTGCAGGAGCCAATAGGAGCAGTTATGCAAATAACCCATACAACACTTAGAATGTTCCAGGGATGGGGACTCGGACTCGAGGACTCGACTCGTGAGTCGGACTGAGTCCCCCCTCTGACTCGACTCGGACTCGAGTCCCAATATTTTTAATGGGACTCGAGACTCGACTCGGGACTCGAGACCAAGGACTTGTCAACATCCCTGGGCTGTTGATGAGTCTTCTGGCTGTGCCAGGAGCGCGATCACCAGTGAAGAGTGCATGGAAGCGAGGAGCGCCGCTGCTCGGCCATTATGGACAGCTACCAGGAGCGCAGCCCCAACGATGTGTTGAGATTTATTTTGATGTGTTGTTGTGGGGGGTTAGGGTTAGGGTCAGAGATTTTGGGTTTGGCTGCCTCTGCCTGCCTGTTTGGGGTTTCCTGCCTCCTCTGCCTGCCTGGTCTCTTCTTAACCAGTTCCACAGTTTGAATTGTCCAAGACAAAGGCCCCTGCCTGCCTGCTTTGGGGTTCCCTGCCTCCTCTGCCTGCCTGGTTATTTTGGGTTTGTCTGCCTAGTCTGTTCTTGCCAAAATCAGTTGCAGAGTTTTGAAATAAAAAGGCACACTTGTGCCTAGAATTTATTTAAGCCACACATCTGAAGTAGCCTTATTTTGTTGGGGGGAAACCCCATTGATTTTAATAGGGACTCGTGGAGTCAGTTTTGGGAGTGACTCAGGACTCGGGACTCGTGAGTCACCATTTTGGACCAAGGACTCGGACTCGAGACTTGGGTCCAAAGACTCGTGACTCGACTCGAGACTCGAGACCAAGGACTCTTCAACATCCCTGGAATGTTCGTATGAATTCCTGCAGGGTCCAATAGGGGTAGGTATGCAAATCTCCCCTAGGCCATTTAGAATGTTCTCTAAGGGGGTGAAAAGGGAGGGAAACTTTTTAAATGACTGCCTGAGTGAATGACTGTTGTGTGTGGGGCATCGTCGCATAGGCTCCATCACGTTTTGATAGATCTACCCCAAACTTGTCACGGTCACTCTTCATCACCTGTAGACTCTCAGGATTAACCTGATTTTTCTTTAACATCAGATATTTCTGTCAGAAAAGATTTCTGCTGCCAGCACCCAGCCTAAACATTACACTTTCAGTCAGAGACACTGTATCTTTTCCATACAGCTCTCGCAGGCCTTTAAGGAGAAAAAGTCCCCAAAAAACCCTTTTCATTTTTAAACCTGTTTTTTTTTAATTTTTCTTCTCCTCCATTAAAAAAAATTCAAAATGCAAATTGAACATTTAAATGTAAATGGTGTGATGATACCACACACAGTCATACCGATTGTAGGCAATGGAACGTGCCTATTCCGGGCACTATCTTTCGTTATGTATGGCACTCAAAATCTAGGTAGGGAGGTACGTGAACAAATAGTTGATAATGTCGTTGAAAACTGGGATGAATTCTCTATAATGTTCCACAACAGTGATGGAAGCAACTATGCGAGTGCCGATGCATACTTTGACAATATGTCCCGACCCCATACTTATGGTGGTTTGTGCGATTTGACTGCGGGTGGACAATTGTACCAAATCCTAAAATCCACACAAGCGAACTCTCATAAATAAACAGCTAATAGTGCCATCTATCAGAGAACATGTTATCTTTTTTTCCAAAAACTGAAACAAAGATGTAGACTTGGAAGTAAAAGATTATATTTACAACATTGT
Source organism: Shinisaurus crocodilurus (assembly GCA_021292165.1). Lineage (NCBI taxonomy): Eukaryota > Metazoa > Chordata > Lepidosauria > Squamata > Shinisauridae > Shinisaurus > Shinisaurus crocodilurus. Next base: position 188,237,555 of record CM037879.1, read on the forward strand.
ATGAGTGATTTCCATTCATCTAAGAAAAGTTCTGAATGTTTACTCTTTTCTCTGAGTACTTTTTTTATAATTTATCAATTTACATACTACAGTATAGTCCCCCATTTCCTGATAATTCCTTTAAATTGGGTATTTTATGTAGCTTCCAATATTTGGCATATAATAACCAAACAGCAGTTGCTATGTAACTGACAAGTTCAGTATGTTCTTTCTTTATCATATCTTTTGTATGCATTAATAAAAATAGTAAAAGGTTTAAACTTTATAGCGTATCCCATACTTCCTTAAATTAGAATTCTTATCGTGTTTTAATATTTATTTGCAAAGGACCAAATCCACCACATGTGATAAAAATCTCATAAGAGCTCAGACATTTCCAACACTGTGGGCTATATTGATGGTTAATTCTACTTACCATCATTTTGAAACATGTTTTTCCTTACATTCCTATTTAAGAAGTTTCTTTCCTATCCAAAATAACAAGTCTTGTGGCACCTTAAAGACAGGCAGCGCAATCCTATGAGGGTGCCCGCAACTCTCCGAACGTGGAGGATTGTGGGCATCCTATGCAGGGCGGGAAGAGTGTGGCAGATATTCCTCCCACCCTGCATAGAAGGATATCTGCTGTGCCCCCTCGACCTCAGAAACATCTAGATGGCCGATTTCAGCCATCTAGATGTTTTTCCTCTCCTAGCGAGGAGAGGTTGAGGCGCTGCCTGGATCCCTCGGAATCCGGCAGAGCTTCGCTCCTCCTCGCACCCAGGAACGCCCACCCCATGGGGGAACCAAAGACAGAAGACCATCATTGGTTCCCTGCCAGCATGGAAAGAACCGCGCTGGCTATGAGGTGGCGGGCATGGGTGCTCTGCGATGCTGCGACGTCGGAAGGGGTTTCTGAGGTCTCAGCGCCTTCTAGCCCCTATCCTATGTCCCTCCAGACAAGGTCGGAGGGACGTAGGATTGCGCCCTAACACATTTATTTTGATATAAGCTTTCATGGACACTGTCCACTTGATCAGATGCATGAAGTGTTAACTTCAAATTCACACATTTCATGCATCTAATGAAGTGGTCAATATCCACGAAAGCTTGTGCCAGAATAGATTTGTTAGTCTTTAAGGTGCCACAAGTCTCTTTGTTGTTTTTGCTGCAATATGACTATTCCCGGTTTTGCATCTAAATGATATCCCCTATATTTTGTGCCCACTTTAATATAAACACTCGCCTTACTTGTTCCATGTCACTCTCCTGTTGCAAAGGAACGTACATATTTTTGATAAGAGATGTTTATAATTCTTCATAGTCATTTCCTCAAATTCAGTATACTGCCCTAAATATAGCCTGAATCTTATTACAGCAGAAATAAAACCTCTAATTTGAAAGTATTCACACTACTGAATACACTATTCAATAGTATTCACACTATTGTGAATACTAATAGTGTAAACACACTATTGAATGTTTCTCAACATTCCAATTTCTTTTAATATCATAATACAACATAATTATATTATCCACAATTCAATCTCTGAACCTCTAGAGTGTTCTTTGTCTGACATCCACATTTCTGAATGCCTTTATTAAATTGTGGATCATCTAGGAACGGTTTTAAAAAGTACAATACAGAAACGGGTGGAAACTACAAATCTCCATCTTACTCCATTATGTAGTCTGCTTAATGGACCTTCTGAAGCAACCTCCTCATCCTAGTTTTATTTTCTCTTGTATAGAATAGCTAAGTGCTTCTCAAAATCCTTCATTTATCAAACCTGTGAAAAAGGATTTTGCCCAATTCTGCTTGCTTGGCAATTAAGGGCGCAATCCTATCCTATGTATCTTTAGACCCTCTCACCGGATTGTCACCTTGAAGTGGTGAGTGGGCTTGTGTGTTCCGATGAACCGTGCGAGCAATGCCGTCGGGAGCTATGCACTCCCAGTAGGGTCACCCATGGCAGTAAGGTCCGGGGAGAGGAACCAGACAAAGAATGATCCAAAACATAAAGTCCTCAACGGCAGAACAGGCGGAAGATAATTAAACCTAAATTACAACGGCTGTGAAGGCGGATGAAGGCTGCAGCAGAGAATGGTTTTCCAATCGTCAGGGTAACCGTGCCATTGGATCATTGCCGTACTCTCAAGTTTGTGTGGTGATTCGTTGTGCACCGATCTCCCCACATAAAACAGTTTCACGCACAGGCGTCTTCCAACCCAACCCAAACCAAACCAACCCCCAAAAAAGTCCCATGGCGACTGGCGACAGGGGCAGGACTGTGAATCTGGAAGCCCCTAGTCATGGACCAATACATGACTCAGTCGCCCTGTTCAAGGAACGAGGTAGTCGAGCAGCTCGGCAGCTGTATCCATGACTGAGCAGCCCTATTTAGGATCCACTCTGCTCACCCCTGTATGGGGAGGGGGCTAGAAAAGGTGCCCTAAACATAGTCTACTTCTTCTCCCCTGACTGGATTACCGCGTCCAGTGGGGTCACCATTTTAGCGGTTGAAAAAGACATTTGAATTTTGGAACATGGAATATACGGACATTGATGGATAACATAGATAGTGAACGCCCTGAGCGTAGGACTGCTATTATTGCAAGGGAACTGAGACGGTTTAAAATTGACATAGCAGCACTTCAAGAAACTCGAAGGGCAGGAGAGGGACAGTTGAAGGAAGAAAAAGGAGGTTATACCTTCTTCTGGAAAGGACTACCTGAGCAGGACCAACGAATACATGGAGTAGGCTTTGCCATCAAAAATGAGCTAGTGAACTCTTTGTCAGAAGTTCCTACTGGCATTAACGAACGCCTGATAACTCTTCGATTAAAGCTCGCCAATAACCAGCAGGTAACTATTTTGAGCGCTTATGCGCCAACATTAGATGCTGATGAAGACATCAAGGAAAATTTTTATACCCCAGTTGGACACTCCTGTCAGAGATACCTAAGGAGGATAAAATTATCATCCTGGGCGATTTTAACGCAAGAGTCGGGCGTGACTTTGAGTTATGGCCAGAAACTATTGGAAAAGACGGAGTTGGTAATAGCAACCCGAATGGACTCTTACTTTTGTCTATATGTGCAGAGCATAATCTCACTATTACAAACACACTCTTTCGACAAAAAAATAAGTTTAAAACATCATGGCAGCACCCACGGTCAAAGCACTGGCATCTTCTGGATTATGTAATTGTCCGTGTTAGAGATCGCCGCGATGTACTTTTTACTAGGGCCATGGTGAGTGCCGACGACTGCTGGACAGACCACCGACTAATCCGGTCCACAATGGTTATCAACATTGCTCCCCAACGTAGGCTTCAAGGAAGGAAATCAAGGCGTAAAATGAACATCCATGCCTCCAAGATCCTTTTAAGCAAACTCATCTTCAATCACTTCTTAAGGAACATCTACCTACAGAACCTCCTGACAACATTGAGGACCATTGGTCTAAGCTGAAAACCTCCATTACTGCAGCCTGTGAACAAACTATTGGATATGAAACTAAGAAACATCAGGATTGGTTTGATGAAAATGATAATGAGATTAAATATATAATTGACAAAAAAGGAAAGCCTTCCAAATATGGCAAAATGATATTAACTGCGCTGCCAAGAAAAAAATCTACGCTAGCGCAAAGGCTGAGGTCCAAAGAAGAACAAGAGAACTTAAGAACGCTTGGTGGAAAAAGAAAGCTGAAGAAATTCAACAACTTGCAGAATCTCATGATGCACGGGGCTTTTTTAAGGCCACAAGGGCCTCTGGAAAATCCTGCGAATTACTTGGGAAGATAGGCGAACAAATGTCAGTGTACTGGAAGAAGCAAAGACTACTGGCGTTGAAGAAATGATCCTTCAACGCCAACTTCAGTGGACCAGTCATGTTGTTCGAATGCCTGACTGCCGTCTCCCAAAGCAGTTACTTTATTCAAGGATGGAAAGTGGAATATCGGTGGTCAATATAAAAGGTTTAAAGATGTTCATAAGGCTAATCTAAAAAAATGCAATATAAACATCGAAAACTGGGAAGCTCTGGCCCATGAACAATCTAAATGGAGGTTGGCCTTTCACAAAGGATCCATGGACTTTGAAGAAGCCCGAGTGCAAGGTGAAAGGGAGAAACGTGCTAAGCGAAAAGCACGTCAAATGAATCCTTTACAGGACCATCTTCCATCTGGTAACCTGTGTCCTCACTGTGGGAAGCTGTTTGGATCTAGAATTGGCCTCCACAGTCATTTACGGACCCATCGCTAGAGTCTACACAATCTTCTTTAGAATTTCCTCCTTTTATCCTGGAAGACAATCTTACTCGGTCACGAGTGATCGCCTGATGACGATGATCTTTAGACAGAAAAAAGTCATACAACTTACAGCATTCCCCAGCCAGCATAGGATTGCACCCTAAGTGTACCTTAAGACCATAGACTGCCAGCAGTATGTATTCCCTAGACCAGGGCTCTCCAACCTTGTGTCCCCAGATGTTGCTGGCCTACAGCTCCCAGCATACCCAGCCAGCATGGCTAATGGCAAGGGATTCTGGGAGCTGTAGTCCTGCAACCTCTGGGGACCCAAGGTTGGAGAGCCCTGCCCTAGACACACATCCAGAAACCAACTTAAGAGACCTTGAGAGATCTTGCAACCCTCTGTTTATACACACCAAAAAAGAATGTTGTGTTTTATATTTGATATCTATACAATGTGTGGCTTAACTCTTCCATTATCCTGTATATTTTAAGTGACACACACAGGTGTTTTACTTAAAGGTAACAGAACTTTTATATTTTGTTTTGTATTTGTATTGTCAGTTTAGACTCCTCAGCTGTATTCAGTCTTACAAATTGCTGATGAAGTTTGAATGGGCCAAACAAGTATAAGCTTCCATTCTGTATTTCCCCCCATTATTGAATTAATGACATGGGCAGAGCAATCCTATGGCCCCTAGCATCTAGGGGGCCATATGATTGTTTGGATTCCCAGCTCCAAGGCCGGAAAATCACTCCAACCTGGATGCTGGGCATCCACACTCAGATCCCCCTCCCCCTCGCAGCTGGCATGCGACAGAATTGTGGCAGCTGCTTCTCTGAGGTTGCAAAAGCGACCTTAGAGAAAGGGTTTAGTGGGCGTTCTGGGAGGCGGGTAGTGGGGGAGACCAGCACTGCTAAGATACAACATATCTTGGCGGCATCTCTGCCTCCTTCCCTCCCCCTCTTGAAGCGCCGTTAGACAGTTGAAGTCGGCTGTCCAGCTGTTTTGCAGGGCAGGAAGTGCACAGGGGTGACCTTTGCCTCTGCTCTTCTCCCACTCTGCAGAGGATGCTCCTAATCCTCCAGGGTTATGGGCATCACATAGGACTGCGCCCTAATTGTCAGAATAAAGACTTCAGGAATTTTTAAAATGAGTTTAATGGAGGTACTCATTTGATTAGTACAAGCCTTCATGCATTTTGTTGGTTCATCATGTTTCTTTAACTTTATTTAGAGGTGATATTTCTAGTAAGTCTGCAGTTTCAAAATCAAAACTGTTAGCATTTGTCGTTACACATTAACTTTTTTCTTCAATCTATTGGCTACTTCAGGGGTTCAGGGCTGGCTGATAACAGTATTGCAGAGATATAAAATACATGTTTTTGCGACTGAAAGGCTTGCAATAAAAACACGCACACTCACTTTTAGAAAATATTTTAGTTTATATTGAATATTCTGTCTATCTGTGACAGGAATGTTTGTTCTAGATAGTCCTAAATCTTGTAATTTTATTAGAGGCAGAGGAAGAACTCCTTGCTTTAATGGACACCCCCCCGCCCCCCGGTAATAAAAATGTGTGTCTTAGTACTGTAGCTAGCCAACTTTTCCAGTGGTTAGATTAATTTAGGAATAGTAATGTTTCTGAGTTCAAACTTGCTTAACTACAGGTAATATTGAGTTACATGCAACTTAAACCTATGCATGTTTAATTGGGAGTAAGTTCTCCCAATTAACCACTGAAGCTTACTCCCAGGTGAGTGTGCACAGGATTTCAGCCATGCAGCAGAATCCTATGTATATTAAGGCCGTATTCAGTAGGGCTTACTCCTGTAAAGTGTATATAGGATTGCAGCCTTAGTGATACTGTATTGGATATTTATCAGTGAATTACAAATGGCATAAGAATAAAAGTTTTTGAAAGGCTTTACAGCAACTTACAACAGGGGTGAGGAACCTTTTTTGGCCTGAGGGCCAGAATCCATTTTGGAGAAGCTCTTAGGGGATGCATTCCAGTGGTGGGCAGGGCCAAGGGCAAAAGTGGACCAGGCTGAAAAATCCCCTGGAGCCTTTTTCAGTGTTAAGCAGGGGAAAGCACTGATTGGAGATAAGATCATGCCTTTTCCTCTGTGGCAGAGGGGCCAGGGCCAGTGGCTCTTGCTGAGCTAGTCCAGGCCACTGCCAGTGCCAGCTGCCCCACCGATGCTCAAGCGGCATGGTAGAGCAACCAGCACTGGCTTGGTACCCCTTGCCATAATCGTGAGCCCTCTTGTGCTTGCTGTGGCTCCCCCCCCTTTCCCCCTCTTTCCCTTTTTTCAGAGATCGCTTTTCATGATCTCCGATTTGACAGCTGATGATAGCCCCTTCAAAGTGCTCCAGCAGCACATTGGAAGGGCTGCCACTGGTTCATCACCCCCACTTTTTTGCACCCCAAATGTGTGCAATTTTTTCTTTTTAAATTCTAATCAGACTTGCGCAAGTGCGTGCTTGTTCACTTCTGCGGATCTGAAATGGCATGCCTCACCTGGGCAATGTCCGGGGGGGGGGGACCTGCTGTCAAAGTGCAACAGGCACCCCTCATGGGCATTGGCCCAGAGAGACTGCGAAGAGCTTTACTTTTGACTTTGGATTTTCTTGACAGCAGTCAAGTGGCGAGTTGTCAAGAGAAACCAAAGCCACGAGTGATATTTGCTCGTGAAAAGGGGGTGGCCAGTAGATCACCCCCTTCGTGGCAAGATCCTCAAGGTTTTTTGGAGGGACCTGAGTCAGGTTCCTCTCATTTTTCCACCCTTTCCCGAGAATCTAGGTGGAAAAGTGTGAGCCACCCCCTTTTATGGGAGCACAGAAGTTTGACAGCTAGCTGTCAAAACTCTGGTTCCTTTTAAAAGGTTTTTTATTTATTTATTTTATTTATTATACTTATTAATCGCCCATCTGGCCGGTCACCCGGCCACCCTGGGCGATGTACAATTAAAATACAGTAAAAACACAATAAAATATAATGATTAAAACAATAAAACAATTCTTATTAAAAACCTAACCCACCCCATATTCCCGCCTGAACAGCCATGTTTTTAATGCACGGCGGAAGCTCATCACGGAGGGGGCATGGCGAAGGTCACTAGGGAGGGAGTTCCATAATGTGGGGGCCGCCACAGAGAAGGCCCTCTTCCTAGTCCCCACCAGCCTGGCTGCTCTGGCTGATGGGATAAGGAGAAGGCCATCCGTGGCAGACCTTGTTGAGCGGCCCACTTGATGTTGCTGGAGGCGCTCCTTGAGATAAGCTGGGCCGGAGCCGTGTAGGGTTTTAAAGGTCAAAACCAACACCTTGAATTCGGCTCGGCAAGCAACTGGTAGCCAGTGCAACTCATTAAGCACTGGCGTGATGTGATCACGCCGGCGGCTGCCCTTAATCAGGCGAGCCGCCGCGTTCTGTACCAGCTGAAGCTTCCGGACCGTCTTCAAGGGTAACCCCACGTAGAGCGCATTACAGTAGTCTAGGCGAGAGGAGACCAAGGCATGAACCACTGATGGGAGCAGGTGATTAGGAAGGTAGGGGCGCAGCTGCCGTATCAGATGGAGTTGATACAGCGCTGCCCGGCTCACAGCTGACACCTGAGCCTCCATGGACAGCTGGGAGTCTAGAATGACCCCCAAGCTGCGGACCTGGTCCTTCAGGGGTAGATGTACCCCATTCAGCACCAGGTCAACATCCCCTAACCTTCCCTTGTCCCCCACCAGAAGTACCTCGGTCTTGTCGGGGTTCAGTTTCAGCATGTTCCTTCCCATCCAGCCAGCCACTGACTCCAGGCACTTGGACAGGGTCTCAACGGCCAACCTTGGTGAGGACTTAAAACAGAGGTAGAGCTGCGTGTCATCTGCATATTGATGACACTGCACCCCAAACCTCCTGATGATAGCTCCCAGCGGCTTGAGGTAGATGTTGAATAACATCGGGGAGAGGATGGAACCCTGCGGCACTCCACAAGTGAGCAGCCGAGGGTCCGAAGCCTCTTCCCCGAGAACTACCCTCTGATACCTTCCAGAGAGGAAGGACCGGAACCACTGCAATACAGTGCCTCCCAAGCCCAACCCCTCCAGACGGTCCAGGAGGATACCGTGGTCAACGGTATCAAAAGCCGCCGAGAGATCGAGGAGGACTAGAAAGGAGCATTCGCCCCTATCCAAAGCCCTCCTCATATCATCCACCAAGGCGACCAAGGCCGTCTCCGTCCCATGTCCAGAGCTGAAGCCCGACTGGCACGGATCTAAATAATCGGCTTCATCCAAGTGTGCCTTCAACTGAGCACCCACCACCCGCTCGATCACCTTGCCCAGAAATGGTAAATTGGAGACTGGGCGAAAGTTGTTTAAATCCTGGGGATCCAAGGAGGGCTTCTTTAGAAGCGGTCTTATTACTGCCTCCTTGAGGGCTGATGGCAGCACTCCCTCCTCGAGGGAGGCATTCACCACCGCCTTGATCCCCTCACCCAGTCTCTCCCTGCAGCTCATTATGAGCCAGGACGGGCAAGGGTCAAGCAAGCAGGTGGTCGGCCTCACAGATGAAAGCACCTTGTCCACTTCATCAGAAGGAAGAAGCCGAAACCGATCCCACAAAACCGGTCTGCCATTGGCCTCCTCCCGCTCACTCCCTGTGTCCACGACGTACGATATCCCACTCCTAATCCGATCGATTTTATCTGCGAAGTGCTTCGCTAAAGCCTCACAGGAGGCTTTAGACTGTTCCAGTGGGTCCGGAGCGACTGGACCGACCAGACTCCGGACCACTTGGAACAGCCTCCTGGGGCAGCACTCCGCAGACGCAATGGAGGCAGCATAGAAATTCTTTTTTGCTGCCTTCACCGCCACCCGGTAGGCTGAAGATGCAGCTCTAACCCGTGTTCGATCGTCTTCGGAGCGGGAATTTCGCCATCGGCGCTCTAGCCTTCTCACCTCTTGTTTCAGAGCTCGCAGCGACGGAGTGAACCATGGCGCCGCGCGAGCTCTGTTTAGGCGAAGAGGGCGCTTCGGGGCAACTCGGTCTAATGCCCTGGTGATTGCAGCATTCCAGTCGTCCACCAGGGTCTCGACCGAGCTACCGTTTGTGTGCTCCAATTCCCCAAGCGCGTTCAGGAATCCATCCGGATCCATAAGACGCCTGGGGCGGACCATCCTAATAGGTCCCTCACCCCTGCAGAGGGGTTGTGGCACCGAGAAATCCAACCCCACCAGATAGTGATCTGACCATGACAAGGGGGTGGTGGATATACCCCCGATCTCCAGATCATTTCCCCCCTCTCCAGAAACAAAAACCAAGTCCAGCGCATGACCGGCTACATGGGTAGGTCCAGTTAATACAGGGTGCAGCTCCCAGGAAGCCATGGTCTCCATGAAGTCCCGAGGTGCCCCCATGAGGGCAGCCCCCGAATGCACGTTAAAGTCCCCCAACACCAGTAGCCTGGGGGACAAGACACGCACATCAGAGACCACCTCCAGCACCTCGGCCAGGGAGTCTGTCGTGCAGCGGGGTGGACGGTACACGAGCAGAATCTCCATACTGCCCTTTGGACCCAACCTCCAGTACATGCACTCAATAAACTTGGTCTCCCGGAGAGGGAGTCTGGTGAGGACCAAGGACTCCCGGTAGATAACAGCCACTCCCCCTCCCCGTCCCCCAACCCTTGGCTGCTGGGCATACGAGAAACCAGCCGGACACAAGGCCGCCAGAGTTGGAGCAGCGGCCTCGTCCAGCCAGGTTTCCGTAATACATGCCAGGTCCGCACCCTCATCCAGGATCATGTCATGGATTACCGATGTTTTTTGGGTAACGGACCTGGCATTACACAGCAGCAAATGCAAGGGTGGGGAAGGAGCCACACACACCCCAGTTATCCCTTGGCTCTGGGCAGGCCCGGAACAAGGGATAGATATTAAGCATCGATCCCCTGTTCCCCTTAATCGGCATGGCCTGCCCCTAGCACTCTGCCAGCGTCTGCCGCTCAACAATGGTATGTTTTGCCCCCCGGAACTCCCCCCATCATCTCCCTGAGATGAACACATGCCCCCCCTGCTTCCGCCGATCAGGCGGGAGACCCACCCCTAAAACCAACCCCTAAAATCCCCAAACCCCAACCCAGCTCAGACAGGGGGGAGGGCCCTCGCCCTCGTGCCACCCCCCAAGTGGCTCCCCCAAAGGGAGCTGGTAGATGTTGGCTCTGCTGGGGCGGCTGGCACCACTCCCCAATCAGTCCAGTGCAGAGGCAGGGCCCCAGTCCAGCAGGGAACCACCAGGGAGGGGAAAAAGCTGGCTGCAGGTGGTGGAAGTCACCAGCTTACCTCCCTCCCTGGAGAAGCCCAAAATGCTGGCTGGACTGCAGGTCTTCAGGGCAGCTGCCCCACTCCTCCGCAGGCCGGCAGATGTAGCAGTGGGCTCTGCTGGGCAGCTGGCACCACTCCCCAATCAGTCCAGTGCAGAGGCAGGGCCCCAGTCCAGCAGGGAACCACCAGGGAGGGGAAAAAGCTGGCTGCAGGTGGTGGAAGTCACCAGCTTACCTCCCTCCCTGGAGAAGCCCAAAATGCTGGCTGGGCTGCAGGTCTTCAGGGCAGCTGCCCCACTCCTCCGCAGGCCGGCAGATGTAGCAGTGGGCTCTGCTGGGCAGCTGGCACCACTCCCCAATCAGTCCAGTGCAGAGGCAGGGCCCCAGTCCAGCAGGGAACCACCAGGGAGGGGAAAAAGCTGGCTGCAGGTGGTGGAAGTCACCAGCTTACCTCCCTCCCTGGAGAAGCCCAAAATGCTGGCTGGGCTGCAGGTCTTTGGGTTTTTTTACTGGGCTCCCCATGGTTTTTCCATAATAAAAAAAAGGGGGGATGACGAACCACTGGCAGCCATTCCAATGTGCTGCCTGGGCACTTTGAAGGAGCTGTCACTAGTTGTAAAACTGGAGATCATGAAAAGCAATCTCTGAAAAAAGGGGAAAAAAGGGAAAAGCTGCAGCGAGCACAAAAGGGCTCATGATCGTGTTGGGGAGGGCAGACAAGATGGGTCCTGCCATGGGGTCCGCTGGGATACCCGCGGGAGAACCAAGGGAGAAGAAGGGGGGGGACAACCTACGATGAGCTGGATCAACTTGTTGGGTGCACCGTGGGTTCTTTCATGAACAGCCCACCCTGCATAGTTTAATCGCACTTATCTCTGATCAGCTGCTGATTGGAGATAAGATCATGCCTTTCCCTCTGTGGCAGAGGGGCCGGGGGCTCTTGCGGAGCTGGTCTGGGCCACTGCATGATGTGCAAAGTCACCCAGTATCACATCCCTCCTCCCCCAATTGAGTGTGCAAACTGGGTAGGCAACCCAAAGGTCTCTACACAGAGAGAAATATACATGAGTCACACTGAAAATAGTGACATTACTCTGGGGTACACAAATGAAGGGACTTGTGTTCTGAGCTTAGGGTACTTTCAAAGTACATCCCCTTCTTTTAAAGTTCTCCTCCTATTAAATGCAATATATTTTATGGATATTCTTTCACATATCAGTTTGCCCCATATTAATTAAAGAGAAAAATGATTTAAAAGAAAGTGAGTAATTCTGATAAATGTGTTTGTTTTAGGATAATGGCAGGAAAAGTAAAGTGGGTCACTGACATAGAGAAATCTGTGCTAATAAACAACTTTGAAAAGAGAGGGTGGGTCCAGGTGTCAGAAAATGAAGATTGGAACTTCTACTGGTAAGCAGCATTTTTTGAAAATATATGTGTCCATTTCTTAAAATGGGAAGGTGATGTATTATTAATAATGTTGAGATAATTTCTTTTCAGAGGAAAATCACACTTTGAGAAACACAGAAGAAACTCAGTATTGCTTAAGGTCTCTGCTGGGCACCTACAAAGTGAATTTTGCAGGATGTTTCGTTGCCTGCAGTCCAACTACTGATGTGTCTGTCGTCTTCATCATTTAGTCATTTGTGTTTGGGCAAGAATTTGTTTTTTCCTCATTTTGAATGTGGCTTCTTTGGTTTAGCATTATTACTTATGTGTTAGACATGTATCATCCCTCTCCCAGTGTAGACTCTCTTAACATTTGACATAGGGACACTCCTGTGCAGGAATCGGTGGGGTTGGAGCAGAGTCTGGCAGTGGTGAAGACAACACAAGCCAGACTCAAATATATCCCAAGCAGACAGCGGGAACTAAAATTTCTTGCAGCGGATGGCTCCAGATTAAATCAGTTGTGGCACTCCATTTGCGAGACTTTTTCTGTGAGAGATTCACCAGACATATATTTTCAGGGCCAGGTCAAAAGTTGCCAGGCTTTTAAGTTTAGTTTTGTTTTATTTCATGCTGGATTTTCAGGTGCCTGCTGAAATTTGTTGTTGGATTTTATTGTATTTTTTAAAAAGTCACTTTTTTCTGAAAGTCATAGGTAAAAAGTGGCTAATAAATATTTTAAATAAACAAACATTGACACTCCCACCTAAATTGCCAGCTAACTACAAACCTATCTGGCCAATTTGAGTATTTTTCTTTGGACAGGGAAATATACACAGATTTTATGGCAACATATTTCTCTGTGTGCCCCCCCCCCCATGCTCAGATTTGCTCTTTTGACAGCTGTCAAAAGAAAGTGCTGGAGAAAAGGGGGTGGGATGTAGATCTCCCCTTTCTTTGGGGAAGTATGGAAAAGGAAAAGGCACTGAGAACAGTCAGGGCAATACTTAAAAACTAGGGAATCACACTGCTCAGTGGGAGATATACTTACCACCCCCTTTCAAGGCAAAAAAAAAAAACCCTTTGCCATTTCGCTTTTCAGTTGACATCTCTAACTGACAGCTGTCAACTGTGCACAAAGCAACCTGTATGCAGCCTTGCTTGGTCAATGTCCATGGATGTTTACCTACTGCACTTTGACAGCAGGCACTTACCAGTACATTGGCCAGACATTTATAGGGATGTTCGAGTAGCTGGTTTGGTGCTTGCTGGGTGCTCGCCGAGCACCCTCGCCACTCAATTCCTCATGCGGCGACATGAGGCTCCCGGCGGACTTTCCGGGGACCCGAAAGTGACACGACGGGTCCCAGTGCTGCGTTTTTAACGTAAATACCATAGAAAACCACCTTAAAACGGCCGCAATTTGTTATTTGTGGCCGTTTTAAGGTGGTTTACGTTAAAAACGCAGCACCGGCAACCTGGAAGTACCTCTCCCCGGCTTCTCCGGGGAGCTGTGCCGAGCTGGGAAAAAGGTAAGTGCTGCGGGGCTCGGGGGGTGGGTGAATGGGGCGAGTTCGCCCCCGCTTCCACCCCCATCGAGATTTGCGGACATCCCTACCAGACAAGACTCCACGTTTTGAGCAGCTGTAGGTGCACACCTGTGAATGACCGGAGGGTGGGGGGAATTGTCTGAATTGCACACATTCTTGCTGCCCCATTTTTTTAAAAAATTTATTTATTTATTTATTACATTTATCAATCGCCCATCTGGCTGGTCACCCGGCCACCCTGGGCGATGTACAATTAAAATACAATAAAACACAATAAAATATAATAATTAAAACAATATTAAAAAATTCTCATTAAAAACCTAACCCACCCCATATTCCCGCCTGAACAGCCATGTTTTTAATGCACGGCGGAAGCTCATCACGGAGGGGGCATGGCGAAGGTCACTAGGGAGGGAGTTCCATAATGTGGGGGCCGCCACAGAGAAGGCCCTCTTCCTAGTCCCCACCAGCCTGGCTGCTCTGGCTGATGGGATAAGGAGAAGGCCGTCCGTGGCAGACCTTGTTGAGCGGCCTACTTGATGTTGCTGGAGGCGCTCCTTGAGATAAGCTGGGCCGGAGCCGTGTAGGGTTTTAAAGGTCAAAACCAACACCTTGAATTCGGCTCGGCAAGCAACTGGTAGCCAGTGCAACTCTTTAAGCACTGGCGTGATGTGATCACGCCGGCGGCTGCCCTTAATCAGGCGAGCCGCCGCGTTCTGTACCAGCTGAAGCTTCCGGACCGTCTTCAAGGGTAACCCCACGTAGAGCGCATTACAGTAGTCTAGGCGAGAGGAGACCAAGGCATGAACCACTGATGGGAGCAGGTGATTAGGAAGGTAGGGGCGCAGCTGCCGTATCAGATGGAGTTGATACAGCGCCGCCCGGCTCACAGCTGCCACCTGAGCCTCCATGGACAGCTGGGAGTCTAGAATGACCCCCAAGCTGCGGACCTGGTCCTTCAGGGGTAGATGTACCCCATTCAGCACCAGGTCAACATCCCCTAACCTTCCCTTGTCCCCCACCAGACGTACCTCGGTCTTGTCGGGGTTCAGCTTCAGCATATTCCTTCCCATCCAGCCAGCCACTGACTCCAGGCACTTGGACAGGGTTTCAACGGCCAACCTTGGTGAGGACTTAAAACAGAGGTAGAGCTGCGTGTCATCCGCATACTGATGACACTGCACCCCAAACCTCCTGATGATAGCTCCCAGCGGCTTGAGGTAGATGTTGAATAACATCGGGGAGAGGATGGAACCCTGCGGCACTCCACAAGTGAGCAGCCGAGGGTCCGAAGCCTCCTCCCCGAGAACTACCCTCTGATACCTTCCAGAGAGGAAGGACCGGAACCACTGCAATACAGTGCCTCCTAAGCCCAACCCCTCCAGACTGTCCAGGAGGATACCGTGGTCAACGGTATCAAAAGCCGCTGAGAGATCGAGGAGGACTAGAAAGGAGCATTCGCCCCTATCCAAAGCCCTCCTCATATCATCCACCAAGGCGACCAAGGCCGTCTCCGTCCCATGTCCAGACCTGAAGCCCGACTGGCACGGATCCAAATAATCGGCTTCATCCAAGTGTGCCTTCAACTGAGCACCCACCACCCGCTCGATCACCTTGCCCAGAAATGGTAAATTGGAGACTGGGCGAAAGTTGTTTAAATCCTGGGGATCCAAGGAGGGCTTCTTTAGAAGCGGTCTTATTACTGCCTCCTTGAGGGCTGATGGCATCACTCCCTCCTCGAGGGAGGCATTCACCACCGCCTTGATCCCCTCACCCAGTCTCTCCCTGCAGCTCATGATGAGCCAGGATGGGCAAGGGTCAAGCAAGCAGGTGGTCGGCCTCACAGATGAAAGCACCTTGTCCACTTCATCAGAAGGAAGAAGCCGAAACCGATCCCACAAAACCGGTCTGCCATTGGCCTCCTCCCGCTCACTCCCTGTGTCCACGACGTACGATATCCCACTCCTAATCCGATCGATTTTATCTGCGAAGTGCTTCGCTAAAGCCTCACAGGAGGCTTTTGACTGTTCCAGTGGGTCCGGAGCGACTGGACCGACCAGACTCCGGACCACTTGGAACAGCCTCCTGGGGCAGCACTCTGCAGACGCAATGGAGGCAGCATAGAAATTCTTTTTTGCTGCCTTCACCGCCACCCGGTAGGCTGAAGATGCAGCTCTAACCCGTGTTCGATCGTCTTCGGAGCGGGAATTTCGCCATCGGCGCTCTAGCCTTCTCACCTCTTGTTTCAGAGCTCGCAGCGACGGAGTGAACCATGGCGCCGCGCGAGCTCTGTTTAGGCGAAGAGGGCGCTTCGGGGCAACTCGGTCTAATGCCCTGGTGATTGCAGCATTCCAGTCATCCACCAGGGTCTCGACCGAGCTACCGTTTGTGTGCTCCAATTCCCCAAGCGCGTTCAGGAATCCATCCGGATCCATAAGACGCCTGGGGCGGACCATTCTAATAGGTCCCTCACCCCTGCAGAGGGGTTGTGGCACCGAGAAATCCAACCCCACCAGATAGTGATCTGACCATGACAAGGGGGTGGTGGATATACCCCCGATCTCCAGATCATTTCCCCCCTCTCCGGAAACAAAAACCAAGTCCAGTGCACGACCGGCTACATGGGTAGGTCCAGTTAATACAGGGTGCAGCTCCCAGGAAGCCATGGTCTCCATAAAGTCCCGAGGTGCCCCAGTGAGGGAAGCCCCCGAATGCACGTTGAAGTCCCCCAGCACCACTAGCCTGGGGGACAACACACGCACATCGGAGACCACCTCCAGCACCTCGGCCAGGGAGTCTGTCGTGCAGCGGGGTGGACGGTACACGAGCAGAATCCCCAGGCTGCCCTTTGGACCCAACCTCCAGTACATGCACTCAATAAACTTGGTCTCCCGGAGAGGGAGTCTGGTGAGGACCAAGGACTCCCGGTAGATAACAGCCACTCCCCCTCCCCGTCCCCCAACCCTTGGCTGCTGGGCATACGAGAAACCGGCCGGACACAAGGCCGCCAGAGTTGGAGCAGCGGCCTCGTCCAGCCAGGTTTCCGTAACACATGCCAGGTCCGCACCCTCATCCATGATCAAGTCATGGATGAGAGATGTTTTTTGGGTAACGGACCTGGCATTGCACAACAGCAAACGCAGGGTGGGGGGAGGAGCAACACATCCCCCAGTTATCCCTTGGCTCTGGGCAGGCCCGGAACAAGGGATAGATATTAAGCATCGATCCCTTGTTCCCCTTACTCGGCGTGGCCTGCCCCTAGCGCTCTGCCAGCGCCTGCCGCTCAACGTTGGTACCGTTTGCCCCCCAGAACTCCCCCCACTATCTCCCTGGAGAGACACATGCCCCCTCGCTTCCGCCAGTCAGGCGGGAGACCCACCCCTAAAATCAACCCCTAAAAAACCCCAGCCCTTCAAAAAGGAAGGGCCTCTTTAAAACTCCCAGCCCCACCTATATCCCCAACAGCAGGGGGACAGGCCCTCGCCCTCGTGCCACCCCCGAAGTGGCTCCCCCAAAGGGGCGGCCCCCTTTGGTGTCGCCCCTTCGGTGGCGACCCTGCCGGCGGCGGACCCGCCCCCGCTGGGGCCTGGTCTTTATAGGCCCCTTCCAAGCAGCTGCAGGTGGGGCAAGGCGGCTCCCGGCTGAGCCCGGGCCTGCAGGGGGCAGGCGGCAGTCCCACAGGTGCGGTGGGGTGGGCTGGCCTCGCACAGGCGGCGGCAGCAGCAGCAGCAGCAGAGCTGGACCCACCTGCCTGGCTTGCTCTTCTCCCCGGCAGTGGTGGTGAGGAGATGCCCGGGTCAGCTGGGGCCTGGTCTTTATAGGCCCCTTCCAAGCAGCTGCAGGTGGGGCAAGGCGGCTCCCGGCTGAGCCCGGGCCTGCAGGGGGCAGGCGGCAGTCCCACAGGTGCGGTGGGGTGGGCTGGCCTCGCACAGGCGGCGGCAGCAGCAGCAGCAGCAGCAGAGCTGGACCCACCTGCCTGGCTTGCTCTTCTCCCCGGCAGTGGTGGTGAGGAGATGCCCGGGTCAGCTGGGGCCTGGTCTTTATAGGCCCCTTCCAAGCAGCTGCAGGTGGGGCAAGGCGGCTCCCGGCTGAGCCCGGGCCTGCAGGGGGCAGGCGGCAGTCCCACAGGTGCGGTGGGGTGGGCTGGCCTCGCACAGGCGGCGGCAGCAGCAGCAGCAGCAGAGCTGGACCCACCTGCCTGGCTTGCTCTTCTCCCCGGCAGTGGTGGTGAGGAGATGCCCGGGTCAGCTGGGGCCTGGTCTTTATAGGCCCCTTCCAAGCAGCTGCAGGTGGGGCAAGGCGGCTCCCGGCTGAGCCCGGGCCTGCAGGGGGCAGGCGGCAGTCCCACAGGTGCGGTGGGGTGGGCTGGCCTCGCACAGGCGGCGGCAGCAGCAGCAGCAGCAGCAGAGCTGGACCCACCTGCCTGGCTTGCTCTTCTCCCCGGCAGTGGTGGTGAGGAGATGCCCGGGTCAGCTGGGGGGGCCCTGGTCTTTATAGGCCCCTTCCAAGCGCTTGCAGGTGGGGCAAGGCGGCTCCCGGCTGAGCCCGGGCCTGCAGGGGGGCAGGCGAGGCAGTCCCACAGGTGCGGTGGGGTGGCTGGCCGCGCACAGGCCCTGCGGCGGCAGGCAGCAAGCAGCAGCACAGCAGCAGCAGCAGCAGCAGCAGCAGCGGTAGCAGCAGCACAGAGCTGGATCCCACCTGCCTGGCTTGCTCTTCTCCCGGCAGTGGTGGTGAGGAGATGCCCGGTCAGCTGGGGGCCTGGTCTTTATAGGCCCCTTCCAAGCAGCTGCAGGTGGGGCAAGGCGGCTCCCGGCTGAGCCCGGGCCTGCAGGGGGCAGGCGGCAGTCCCACAGGTGCGGTGGGGTGGACTGGCCTCGCACAGGCGGCGGCAGCAGCAGCAGCAGCAGAGCTGGACCCACCTGCCTGGCTTGCTCTTCTCCCCGGCAGTGGTGGTGAGGAGAAAAAAAGAAGGATAACAAGCCAGTGATGGTTGCTCCAAACTGCCTCTTGGGCATCTGTGGAGCAGCTGTCAGGGCCCTGGTCCTGCAATCATGCATTCTATCACTCTGACACCGGAGACTCCAAATCAGTGAGATCCTTTTATTACAGCAAATCCCACAGCATAAGCTTAACGGTTACAGTCTTCAGAAATAATATAGCTGCTGGCATTTTGCTCTGGGCTCTTGAACTTGTTCCACATCCAAGTAGGGGACTGGAATGTCTCTTAGGGACCAAATTCCCCGACATTCCACCCCAAGAGAAGGATCGGAGCCAATCCTTAAAGCTCCTCAGACAAGGGAAAGATCGGAGCCAATTCCTGATGCTCCTGCGACAAGGGAAGGGATCCTAGAAACAGGCCTGACTTACCCACACACACCCATAGAAGGCTGAGCCAACTTTGCCACTGAGTTGGAACCTCCAGGGTGCTGTGTGTCTTGACCTTAGGATCTGAGCAACTCCTAGCTGCTCCTCCAGCAGGGGAAGGAGCCCTATTGCTGATGAGACAAGGGAAGGGATTCTAGAAGAGGACCTGAACCAGCATGCACACCTCCACAGAGGTCAAGACCAACCCTGCCACTTGGGTTGGCCCCTCTGGGTACTGTGAGGTATTGCCTCTCAACAATAAGGGTCCAAAACAAGATCAGACTTGAGTCCAAAGTACTTCCCCACATGCAGAGATTCCAACATCCAAAGCTCCCAGCTTTGGGATCTCTATGCCATGTTGGTCGAGGCATAGGAATGTCCAGAAGTCAGGAATTAGCCCCAAGCCAGCCGGGCTCTGGGCTCCTCAACGAAGACACATCCATAGCCACAAGAATGCACAGTCTATGAAAAGTATGACAGCCCTTTTATGGCAGGTTCTTGACAGTAAAAGTAAAAAGAAAGTCCAAATTAGGTAGAATCCATGTGTAGAGTGCTCCCAATAGCCTAGTTGGTGATAGATCTAAACAGAAAAATGCAGACAGGGAAGACGAGATGATGTTCCTAGCAAAGGTTCTGGAGGCTAAGCAGTGACTTAAAAGCGAAGGCGTGGCCATCTTAACCCTCCTTCCAAACCACTAATTGACAAGGGAACTGGCCCATCCACGAGGCCCCTACCCCATCTGGGTGTTTCCCTTCTACCCTTCAGGGGTGAAGCTTCAACCAGAGTGACACCTCTGCAAACCACCCCTTCCCTCTCCTGAAGTTCCTAGAGAAGGCTGCCAGCTCCTATCTCTGCAAGGTTGAGGTTGCAGCTGGATGGGGGAGACAACTTCCTCCTGCTTCCTCCCAAGAACTCCAGTGATGAGCTCACACAGATCTTGATATTCCACAGACTGACTAGGCCCCAAACCCTTCCAAACTACTGCTAACCAGTTTCTGGCCATGAACTAGAAGGCCCACTGTATGACTGACACTGAACCCCCTCAGCAGCTGTCACTGGTGGAGGCACAGGGCTCCAGAAAATAAAATGCAAACGAAAAGGGGTCGCAACCGGAACAGGGAGTGGGAGCCAAGATGGATTCTGCCACACAGGGCCCTGGGATACTGGCTGGAAGACCTGGAGCGGGGAGAACAACCCACGGTAAGCCTGATTGTCTGTTGGGCACACCATGGGTTGTTCCGCGAACAACCCACACTGTGTAGTTTATTCACAGGGTGGGTTGCCATGTTGTGCAAACTCGCCCAACACAACACACTGTGGCTGTTCTCACGACACAACAGCCCACTGTGGATTATTTAACCCATGGTGAGGCTGTAGCATGAGCAGGGTGCTTGCGGCTGCCATTTTTAATATGCAAACCCTGCTTGGGGGGTGTTGTGTGAACCCGGCGAGTGTGGGTTATACGAGAGTTAAACAACCCTCGCATAATACTTGCTCACCGGGTTTACACAAGAACCCTCCAAGCAGAGGTTGCATAGTCAACCTGGCATTTGCAGGCACTGCAGCTCTTCCTGCATTAAATAACCCACAAGCTGCAGCGTGTCATCTGAACCTGGTCATTGACTGGTTTGCAAGACTAAACACCCCATGGTTTGTTAACTGTGGGTTGTTTGGGAATGTGGGAGCAAGTGAGCAAGCTGGCACCCAACTGCTCCCAGTGTGCCCAACAATCCAAGGACGTCCCATCCCTGGGTTGTTCTCTGAGACGTGTGAACCCAGATCTCTGGGTTGTTGAGGAAAGAACAAACCATGGGTTCTAACTCTGCTTCTCCCTCAACAACCCAGAGTCTGGTCTGAGTACCAGGAGTCTGTTTTGAGTACCAGGACTAAGATGTAGAATATGTGAATTAAAGTACCTCTTAGTTTGTGCAGAGTGCTTTGCTTCTGAGCACATGCTTAGCTCATGGTTTTCAGTGCATTCTCAGCCCACAGTCCTTTCCCTCACAAAAAAAAAATAATTCCTGGTTTTTTATTGCCCCCTTCTAGCAGACTGGTTCACAAAATAAAGTTTTTAAAAATGAACAACTTAGCGCAATGGAAGAAGGAATTTCTTTGTTTTTTTAAAAAATTATCATTTGAATTGTTTATTGATAAATTGAGTAGGTGGAGGACTGAACCAAGCAAGTACTAACCTTGCCCAGATTCCTCCACCCCACCTCTCCGGCAAAGTTCTCTCGCAGTTTTGGCTGTTCTCAGCGGGCTGGGAGAAACAGCGGACTAGCTAATAGTAAATGCATTTAATTTGCACTGAGGAATGAGACTTGAGGTGGGGAGTTTAGGGGAGGATGGATGCAATCATCTATTGTATTTAAAAGAATAATTTCCATGTCAGTTTCTTTGCGCCACTGAAAACTTATGGATAAGTGATTAACAAGTGATTAACAATTAAAGCTTTTGGTTTCAATATAAGTTAAAAGATAAAATGTATACAGAGATTTATTTACAAATGTAGTAGGTAGATCCTTTGTGATACTTTGTGATGGGGTTAAGCTACAGCGATGCTGCCTTCCCCATCTTGGGGCTATAGTTCACAAAATTTGTGGGGACTTGGGTTGGGGAAGGCTGTATTAGAGGCACGCATAGGGTTTGTTTTTAAAAAGAAAAGAAAAGAAAAAGAAATATAGCTGCTTCTTTAAACCCAGTCTGGGTTTCGACCTGGTTATGGGACCGAATCAGCCTTGTCACCCTGATGGATGACCTTTATCAGGAGAGGGACAGGGGGAGTATGACCCTGTTAATTCTACTTGATCTCTCATCGGCTTTTGATACCATCGACCATGGTAACCTCCTGGACTGACTCCGTGGGTTGGGCATTGGAGGCATTATGTTACAGTGGCTCTGGTCCTACCTGCGGGGTCGATCCCTGGCAATTGAGCTATGGGTTTCTGCAGGGTACCATCTTGTCCCCAATATTGTTTAACATCTATATGAAGCCGCTTGGAGCGGTCATTAGGGGATTTGGAGCCAAGTGCCATCAGTACTGTGATGAGTCACAGCTCTATCTCCCTGTGACATCTGAATCAGGTGAGACTGTGCAAGTCCTGGATCAGTACCTAGACTCAGTGATGGGCTGGATGAGGGCCAATAAACTGAGGCTGAATCCTGGCAAGACGGAAGCCCTGTGGGTGAGTGGTTCCTGAATCTGGGACATAGGCTCATTGCCTGTTCTGGATGGGGTTGCACTCCCTTTGAAAGTTCAGGGGTACTCCTAGATCCATCATTGTTGCTGGAGTCCCAAGTGACTGTGGCGGCTTGGACTGCCTTTTACCACCATCAGTTGGTTCACCAGCTGCAACCTGTCCTGGACAGGAATAACTTGGCCACAGTGATACAGGAGCTAGTAACCTCAAGACTGGATTACTGCAATCTGCTCTATGTGGGGCTGCTCCAGAAGCTGGAGCTAGTGCAGAATGCAGCAGCTCGACTGTTGTCGGGAGCTGCCCCTTTTCAGCATGCAACTCCTTTGCTGAAGGAACTGCACTGGCTACCTATTTGCTACTGGCCGGGTTTAAGGTTCTGGTACTAGTGTACAAAGCCCGAAACAACTTGGGACTAGGATACCTGAGAGAGCGCCTTCTCCCTTATCAACTTGCCCAGTTGCTGAGGTCATCAGGATACATTCTCCTGGTGGTTCCGCATGGACCTTTGGCCCCACTGGAATCCACCAGGAGAAGAGCCTTCAGTGTGGCTTCTCTATTTCTGTGGAACCCCCTGCCTCTGGAGGCCAGGCAGGCTCTGACATTGTATTGCTTTCGGTGTCTGCTGAAGACATCCTTGTTCCAGGGAGCCTTCCTTACTGACCAGCCACAGTTTTAATTATACCTTGTTTTCTATGCATTTTTAAAATTCTTTATCTGTTTTTATCTTTTTATTGTTCACCTCTCCAAAATCTGCTTAGATCTAGAGCGCTATATAAATACTGTAAATAAATAAATAAAGGTGGGGCTTCCCTGCCATTTCCATTCAGAAAGTAGCCAAAGAGCACAAAATAATAATAATAAATTAATACAAAATTATAGCAAATATAATAATTATTACATAGAAAATGTGGAGAGCTGGTTTTTGATCCTCTCTCTACTTCCGGCAGTTGTTGATGTCCTATTGCAGTAACAGTAATAGTGGCTGGTTTTGCTCCTCCTCTCTATTGAGAAAGTGACCATAGTCCTTAAATTATAATTATTTTATGGAGATAAGTTGTTACAAAATCCAGTTGTAGCAATTTCCTTTGTTGATGTGTCTTAAGCAATGGCTAAAAGGTTGCTCAATGTACATCATACTTTTCTGTTTATTGTTTCAGTCTGGCTGAATTCTATAAATTTCTTAAAGTTTCTTTGGACCCAATGGTCTGTGCATCAAATGTTTGTAAATTCTAGAATAGGATTATTCTGTTGTAAACCTTGCATGCTAGGTTTCAGTGCTTCCTTGCTGTAATTAGTTCATTCTTCATTACAGCTGCTATTCTGGGGGGAACATATGATCTTTCTTTCTGATTAATACTAATAGAACTATATGATGTTGCACAGTCCAAGGTATGCTTTGAATTTTAAAGAGTAGAGCACTGTTTGCTTAAGGATTTTCACTTTACTTTGCAGTAGTTGTATGTTCAATATATGCTCATCTGATTGCTGTGTACTTCAGAGTATGAGACGAGTAGCTTAACAGGGTTCAGTACATCAGTAGTTTACATTTCATACTTGACCATTTTAAGAAATCTCTTACTTCACTAAATACCTCTATCCTGGGAGGTGGCAAGTGGGGTGCAGAATAACCAGTTAGTTTTCAGGGCAATAAGGATCAGCCATTTAAAGAATGCCCATGTGACTTTTTAAATATAAGAATTCTCCTCTTTTGAGTTCACTGAGAATCAAACTACACATGATGCTAAATAAGTTGTTAGGAACTATGTCAGACATTTTTCCTAAATTTAATAATAGGTACAGGGGAAGATGGACTCAGTCCCGCCGCAGGTGCAACTCTGACAAAAATTTAATAATCCCCCCCCCCGCTATGATGAGGTTTGGGGGGGGAAATATATCTCGCATTTGGATGTCTTTGGGATGGTCTCAACCATTTAATTATTTATTTGAAGGATTGATTCCTAGTCTGCCTTTCAGGGCACATTACCCTCACAAGACAGTTTATATGTCATATTAACAACAACAACAACAACAACAAGCAACAGCAACAACAACAAAATACCCCCTCAGCATCACTCATTTCAAAGCAACAGCAGTAACATGTTTTAAAAACATACCTCATTATAATTAGCCAAACACTGAGTGGAAGAAAAATATCTTCAAGAGCTTCTTGATGACTGGCAATGATGGTAACATTCAAAAGATGTGGGGCCATCACCAGAAAGTCCCTGCCTATGGTATCCACTGATCACACAGCAATCACTGGTGGGCCAAAGAGCAGGACCTCTAATGCAGATCTTAAAGCTACAGGAGGTCTTTCTGATAAGCCAGCTGTTTAGGGCTCTAAAGCCCAATGGCAGCACTTTAACTTGGAGCCAGTGATGAGTAGGCAGCCAATATTACTGGTATTGGTGTGATGTGGTCTGATCTCTTGGCATCTATGAGCATTCTAGTTGCTATGTTCTGTATCAATTAATGTTTCTAAAACATATTTCAAAGCAGCTCTATGTAGCGCACGCTACAATAATCTAGTCTGGATGTAACCAAAGCATGTGTCACTGAGGCAAGGTCAAGTTTCTCTAGATAGGGCTGCAGCTGGCAAATCAGTCTACGCTGGCAAAAAAACCCACACACACACTCCTGGTCACCAGTGCCTCCTGCAGCTCCATAAATGATGCAAAGTCCACGAAGACTTTGCTCCTGAGGGGTAGTGCAACCCCATCCAGAACCAGAGGCAAGCCTCTAGATCAGGGGATTTTCCAATTCATAACACCTCTGTTTTATTTAGATTAATCTTCTTCTTATCTAG
This sequence comes from Shinisaurus crocodilurus, assembly GCA_021292165.1. Classification (NCBI taxonomy): domain Eukaryota; kingdom Metazoa; phylum Chordata; class Lepidosauria; order Squamata; family Shinisauridae; genus Shinisaurus; species Shinisaurus crocodilurus. The sequence continues at coordinate 188,262,416 of CM037879.1, forward strand.
ATTAATCTTCAAATCAAAATAGGTTTTCCTCAAAGTTAAAAGTTACTGGATAAGCAGTAGTGGTAGTGAGAAAAGTGAAACAGGAGATTTCTTTACAGATCTATTAAAATTCTCTGATCAATTTTTCTTCTATCTAATTTAACCAAAGAGCCAGACTGTTTCTATTTAAGTTGCAAATTGTCCTTTTGTTGAGACTGAGTAACAATTTTCTCTTCACAGGATGAGTGTGCAAACTATTCGAAATGTTTTCAGTGTGGAAACTGGTTACCGCCTCTCTGATGATCAGATTGTCAACCATTTCCCAAACCACTATGAGCTCACCCGAAAGGACTTAATGGTAAAAAATATCAAGAGATACAGGAAAGAACTAGAAAAAGAAAGTAGTCCTCTTGCAGAGAAAGATGAAAATGGAAAATACCTTTATTTAGGTGAGATGATTTAGCCAATTAGAACTTCTTGGCATGTCAATCAATCAATCTGCTTATTTCGGTCTGTGGACCATAACACACAAATATATAAAATACAGATATATATGAATAAAGTATATTGATTTGGTATTACATTGATTATAACCAGAAAGGATATCACCTGATTAAATCTACATACTAAGAATTGTAAAAAGTCTGGATGTAACCAAAGCATGTGTCACTGAGGCAAGGTCAGCTTTCTCTAGATAGGGCTGCAGCTGGCAAATCAATCTACGCTGGCAAAACACACACACACACACTCCTGGTCACCAGTGCTTCCTGCACCTCCATGAATAATGCAGAGTCCAAGAAGACTCCCAGGCTGTGTGCCTGGCTCCTGAGGGGGAGTTCAACCCCACATCCAGAACCTGTACAAAGGTTTATCTGTACACAGATAAAATCCATGGTCAACTAAAAGCTAAGAGTACATAAAAACTCATACACAAGTAAAATCCATGTTCATCCATCAGTAAAATAGTGCTCCCTTAGCTTATCTCTGCTTTAGCAGTTGCAGTCTAGTTTTAATGGCCACAGCTAGAAATTTGGCTACATCCAGTGTGACCCCAGGTTTAACATCTGCCAGCAGAATAGAAATGTAAAACTTGTCAGTATTTTCCAGGTAGGGTAAAGGATTAGGGAAATAAAATGGGCTCTCAGGACAGAATCCAGCAGGGTGCTTGCAACCCCACCTATTCCTTTCTGCCCCTCCAATTCCTTTCCACAACTGGTGGGTCCTGCCAATTCCACTGCACAAGTGGGACCCACCGCTTACACAAGAGAGATTTGGTGCTTCCTAGGAGAAGCCCTGAAACGAGTGGAAACGCTTGTTTCTGGAAGGAGGCAGGTTGGCAGAGCTCTCTTGTGCAAGCTCCGCCAACCTGCCTCCTTCCAGAAACGAGCAGTTCCACTTGTTCCAGGTTGCCCTGGAAGCACTAAACCACCCTTGCACAAGCAGTGGGGGCCTCTTGCACAATGGAATTGGTGGGGCATAAGTGCACTGGCAGAGGCATAAGTGCCCTGCTGGATTCTGCTTTCAGATCTCTATAAAATTCACAGTATAGTAAAGCTTGGGCAACTGTTTTGACTTGGCCACTTTCGCAGGGGCAAAATATCAGATGTTGAGAAAGACCCCCCAAGTGCCCCTCCGACATGGCTGATGGTAAGTCATTGAGTCTAGCCAGTGCATTGAGTCTCCACTATCTGCTAATTGAATTAAACTGAATTATCCAAGCTTATGTTTACTCTCAGATTAAAATGGAGTGCAGACGTTGGAGAGAAGATGAGCCATGCATGCTCACTGTCATCATCTTAACTAAAATAAAAAGGTAGAAATGGATACTCAGTGAGGAGAAGGATTTTTTCCTTCTTTTTATGTGTTGACATAGGTACTGGATTTAATATGCTGTCTTAACTCCTGGTTTTCCTTGGTCCCTTTTAGACTTTGTTCCTGTCACCTTTATGCTTCCAGCTGATTACAACTTATTTGTTGAAGAATTCCGGAAAAACCCTTCCAGTACTTGGATTATGAAACCCTGTGGAAAAGCTCAAGGGAAAGGAATATTCCTTATCAATAAACTTTCACAAATTAAAAAATGGTCTCGGGACAGCAAAACATCTACGTAAGTTTTGAAAAAATATATATTCTTGTATTGCAGTCTAGCATGTTTCTCAGTGCACAGCACAGGAATGCAGCAAGCTGGTGATGCAGGAAGATAACAATGTCTCAAGCATCACCCCATCCTTCCACAGCCCAGAGAAGGCGGGGGGGGGAGAGGAGGGGGGAGAGAGGGAGAGGACATTTGGGGAAACAGAATGGGAGATAGAAAATGTTGCTTTGGCCATACCCCGAAAAGGTTACACACAAGTGAATGCGGCACTTGGGCTGAAAAAGATTCCTCAGTCCTGATGTAATTGGAGTCGCCTTCATTACTTTTCTCTGGCTAGTTTTAAAAGGAGAAGAAAATAGTTCATGCAACTAGCACATTTCAAATAATAAAATATATTTTTTCCTAGGTTTGTCTCTCAGTCCTCTAAAGAAGCATATGTGATTTCTCTTTATATCAATAATCCACTACTGATTGGTGGGAAGAAATTTGACCTGCGATTGTATGTATTAGTCTCGACTTACCGTCCTCTGAGGTGCTATATGTAAGTTGATTTCCCCCCTTCTGTTTCTGATAATACCTCACTCACTCACTCACTCATATCCAGGCAATAAAAGTGGATGGAGAGTAATTTTCATCCAGAGCTGTGGGAAATTGCTTTTGAACCTGTCTATCTTTCCTTTTGCAAGAGAGATTTCTGAAATTTGTCTGATTAACACTATTAAAAACACACACACCTGGTTGCATCTAGAAACAACAAACCATGGCTTACAACTCTGGGTTGTTTCTCCGTCGACAGCCCAGAGTTCCAGGTTCAGACATTTGCAGCAAACAAACCAGGATTGTTTGCTAAACCCAACCCTGGGTTGTTTGCTGAACTGGATGCAAAGCGGAAGCAGCGAGTGAGCAGAGGCAGTGCGCTCATTCGTGTGAACATCATTATGTGTGAACTGGGTTTATATGTATTCTGCCAACAACTGAAGACCTTTCACTTTAAACAAGCTTAATTTCATGTATTGATTGTTAGTTTTGTCTGTGTTTATGCTGGTGCTTTAAACTTGTTGTAAATGTGTTTTAATTACTGGTTGTTATTGTTTTATGTTTTGTATATATTTTGTAAGCAACTTTGAGCAACTCCTTTTTTTGGAGGGCAAAAGCAGGGTATAAATTCTTAAAAAAATAAATATTCTCCATTATGAAATCAGGAAGTAAAATCCTAATCATGGTTAGTATCCAGTATTCTGTAAGGACTGCTCTTACTATTACCAAGATACATCTGGGACATTATGATGAATTTGAGTCACCTTTCCTTGTTGACTATATCCTGTTGACCATATCATCATCATCATCACCATCATCATCATCATCATCATCATTATTCTTGGGCTGGTTCGCACGACCCAGGCTGCGGGCGGGGGAGGCACCACGGGGCTGTCCGCGGGGTCCAGCGGGGCGCTGCAGACAACCTGCGCCCCACGCGCGTGGGCGGACCCCGGTGGAGCCGGCAGTCCCCGCACCGCAGTGCAGGCCTTCCGGCACTAGGGGGTGGGACCCCGGGATGCCCAGAGGGGCCGCTTGCCCCTACAGGCTGGAGCAGCGGCAGCTCCAGCCACTCTGGGCTGCCGCCTCTGTGCAGCCCCCGCGGGACGGCCGCCCGCTGTTCGCACGGCAGGGTGGCCACGCACAGGACCGTCACTTTGTGTGCGTCCCGCGCGCGGCCGTCCCGTGGGGGGGGGGCAGTCGGCGTTCACACGACACGGGAACCGCGGGGGACTTCTGCTCCCGTGTCGTGCGAACACGCCCATTATTATTATTATTATTATTATTATTATTATTATTTACAGTATTTGTATACTGCTCCACATCAAGCAGATTCCAGAACGGTGAACAGTAAAAAGACAAAAACAGAGATAAAAGAAACAGAAACAATACGTTGCTGTCCTCCCCAAGCCGGTGCCCTTCAGATGTGCTGGATCACCCCCAACCAGCATGGCTGATGGCTGTGCTGGCTGGGGATGATGGGAGTTGCATTCCAACATATCTGGTTGGGGAAGCCTGATTTAATGGATCTAAAAATGTTCGGTTTGTTGTTCTGTTTTAAAGAACTGATATGCTGCCTTTCAATATAAATATTTCATGGCAGCTTACAAGTTAAAACAATAAAATACCCTGCAGAAACAGTAAAGCAATAAGAAGAGCAATGGAAAGCAACATTAAAACAGTACAGTTATGATAATAAAGCAGTGTTCTCCAACCTCCAACCTTCAGTCCCCATATGTTTTTGGCCTACACAGCATAGCTGGCTGGGGCATGCTGGGAGTTGTAGGCCAAAAACATCTGGAGACCCAAGGTTGGAGAACACTGGATTAAAGGATTAAAAGGAACATAAAATGGCCTTCATCTGGGCCAAAAAGACATCAAAGTAGGTGCCAGGTGAGCCTCCCTGAAGAGACTATTCCACCAGTGGGGTGCCACCACCAAGAGGCTGTTTCTTTAAGAGTTTTAAATTGAATGTTAATCTACTTTTTTTGCATTTAAGGTATAAACTTGGGTTTTGTCGATTTTGCACAGTGAAATATACACCAAGTACAAGTGAATTAGACAATATGTTTGTGCATCTTACAAATGTTGCTATTCAGAAACATGGGGTAAGTTAAAAAAAATTCATAAATCAAATTAAATTATTTTGGATGGATCTATGAATTGAATATCTATAATAAAATATGGTTAGCTCAATCATATTTTCCTCTGGATTATGATCTCTCTCCTATTGTTAGTATAGCAGATTTAGGCTGCAATCCTATACTCACCTACCTGGTAGTAAGTGAGTCCCATTGTACTGAATGGTATTTACTTTTGAGTAGACATGTGTAGTATTGCCCTGTTAAGCGCATAGAGAGTACTCTCTTACGGTGACTAAATGGGGCAGTCTTTTTCACATTCAAAGTCTGGGATAAGGGGTGTCCCCCCCCTCCCGATCATCTTCTGGATTTGCACAACCACATATCGTCTGTTCTTGGACAGTGAACACTGTCAGATGCTGCAGAGTTGTACACTTAGAGAAAGATATCTTGCATTGTTATTGATAGATAAGAGAAAATGGAGAGTCAAACTTTTGTACAGTGAAAAGTGGAATGCATGACCATATTTGCCTAACATTGACTGGTATCCCTTAATGAGAAATTTGGGGGGATACCGATGGCTATTAGTCAAGATGATGGAGGCATTCACAGAGCTTTTTCAGACAGTGGGTTGGGAGAGCCATGCAAGACCTTTCATGCATTTCTGATACATTTGAGAACAGCACAGAAGGGCTACCTTTTACAGCAATTCAGCAAGTCAGTTAAGCACAGTTAAACCCAATTGAAATCAATGGAAAATAAGTGCAGTTATTTGCAGAATTTGTTTTTTTCAATGGGATACATATTGGAGAGTACCTTGGATGACAAATCATATCCCTTTGGAGAGACCCACTGTAGCCTCTCAAGGTAAAAACAACAGAAATCCTAATGCTGTAGGAAAGCTAATACCGTAAATGAGAGCACAAACAGACTCTTTGAGCCTCAATGCAAGATGAGTAAGCATCGGCTTCTTTGTGTTGTAATTTTTGCTTTAAGGCAGGATGTGGCTAACAGTTCAACTGTCTTGTAATCAATAATGCACTTTTTGGAAGAAAAGCTATCAAACTAAAAGTGATATTGCTACATGAACTCCATTAGATTGAATGTTGGTGAGTCATTTCTTTCCCCAATTATTTTGGAGATACAAGAAGCATTTAAATACGGTGTTAATATTCTAAAAAGATATAAATACATTCACAGATGTTCGTACAGTCTATTTTGATTTTCTTTTCCAAGTGCTGACACTTCTGATTTCAAAAGAATGATTCCTTCATTTTATATAGAATATAAATTGTAGATGTATAGCCTGCCTCATCCCCAAAATTACACTTATTGTTATTAAACTCTCTGTTTCAATAGATTTCATAGATCATAGAGTTGGAAGGGGCCTACAAGGCCATCGAGTCCAACCCCCTGCTCAATGCAGGAAACTAGAGGATGGGTCTCCCATCCGAGTGATAACCAGGCCTGACCCTGCTTAGCTTTCCAGTGTGAGCCAATTGCAGCCCAAGGGCCAAATTCCATTGCATAGAAGCTCTTGGGCGCTGCATTCCAGTGGTGAGCAGAGCCAAAGGCAAAGGGGGCGGGGCCAAAATACCAGAACTATCAGCCTTTTTTAAATTTAAAGCTCTTATTACCAGTAACTAAGCCTTAGGAGAGGTATTTCAGAATGGAAGAGGGGAATTGCACAAAAGCCGGAAAACCACCAAATGATTGGTGGTTGATGAAAGGGGGCCTGGGGAATTAATATGACTTTTCTTTTCAAGTGGCTGCTGATAGTTGTATTAAGAAATTTCCTGCTTTCTGAAAAACATCTTTGGATAGAATTATGTGCATGTGGGGTAACAGCTCAGTTGTGCCCTCACTGGTTGTAGTCAGGATGCCGTTGGATGGTTCGGCAGCTGCTGTTTCCCATCCTTCTCCTGTTTTGCACTGCCCTCTTTTAGAATTAAATGAAGTACTTGGTAAACCTATGTTCTCTCCCCCCCCCTTTTTTTCTTTTTTAACATATCAGCAAAAATACAAAGGATGTCTAAAATGTTAGATACCCTAATTACAGAGATGACAGACTTATGTGTTGTCAGGGGCCATTCCGTTATTGGTTGCTCTGCCACAAAACCATATGGAAGTCCTTGCACCCTTCACAGCTATGGAGCACGTGCAGTTGGGTGGTAGGAGGTCGTCAATGGGGAAGCACCTTATGGGTTGACTCCTCCCATGTGGATACTTGCATGCTCTCCGTCCTTTGCCTTGCCAGAACACAAATGAGAGAGCACTGTAATGTATATGAAATAAACTCATAGGCTAAGCCATATTTTGGAAGAAAAAGTGGGGGGCAGAGGGTGCATGAAAAGAAAGGTTTGATTGGCTATTGGGAATGTGCTGTGAGCTCCCACATCTTTTTGTTAATGCACTGACTCATTCCTCTGATTTTGGTTTGGAAATAAACTTTGGTCAGTGGTTTGCCTGATTGGTGCTGCATGGCAAGCGATGGTTACCTTGAACCAGGAAATGGAGGAGAGAATTGTGGTGTGCAGTGAGGGCAGGAGGGGAGTGTGCAAGTCCACACTACATTCCCAGGGACCAAAACCTGGTCTGACCAGTGACATTTTGGACCCAGCCATAATGCCGCTCGTCCCTCCAGCTAGCTGACATGTGAGGTGCTGCATACAAAATGCAGCAGACTTCCAGCATTGGTCTGTTAGAGATGGGATGATATCTTCTTCTTTCACACCTTTTGAAAGCAATATTGTTGTCCTTAAGAATCCTGAGCACACCTTGATTTAAAATCTGGCAGGACTGTGGTGGGCAGCATAACACTGATTCACAGCCTGCGTGTGGTCTGTGAGTCTCCTGATTGTTGTCCCTACTGTATTAGATGAACAATGAACCCTGTTTTGAAAAGTATTGAGTGTTTAGAAATGATACCAACTTCGTAGACTTTGATTTGATGCTGTCCCTCTGTTAGGATGATTATAATCACATCCATGGTGGCAAATGGACAGTGAGCAATCTGCGCTTGTATCTAGAAAGCACTCGAGGGAAAGAGGTCACCAACAAGCTGTTTGATGAAATACACTGGATAATTGTGCAGTCACTGAAGGCTGTTGCAGTGAGTAAGAGTTACAGTAAAGAAAAGTAGATTTTAAAACACTTTCTCAGCTAACTGGAACGACAAAACACCACTCAGATTATCTTCAGTAATACTTTATTGATTATGAGATACATATTTGTTACTGAATTCTTTTATACATGTACCCAAGGAAACCTATGTAAGACCTTTTACTATTCCTGATTATTCTGATTTCTTTTCTTGATGCTTATTCTGAATTGTTTCCCACATAAGAGGGATTATACAATTTATTTGAAAGCATAATGCAAATTTTCTAAAATAATAGGTATTAAAAATAAAATGCTTCCTTCTACTCTTCCTCTACCCTACCCCTTGAATATTGTTGCTGTTATTATGTGTGCTTATCTTTTCAGTGCCCTTTTTAAAAAAAAAAGGTGCACAAAGCTCATTAAACAGATAGTAGGCAAATTGCGTACCTATGGGAATATATAAATTTGGGCGGGTTCAGACGACACACTAAGCCACCCTACCCCCAGTGTGCCCAACAGACGATCGGGGGGTAGAGTGCCTCTTCCTCCCCCCTCGATCCTCCAGCGGGTATCCCATGGGACCCCGTGGGAGCAGCGAGATTCCCCCCCTCCCAGCATTGCTTGTCAGTGGTGCCATGAAAGGGGGAGAACAGGAGTGGCCATCGCTTCAGCCTACTCATGGCTAGGCTGAAGCTAGGGGCACCGCCCTCCACCACACCCAGTCAAAAAGGTTGGCCGTGGCAACGGGCAGGACCTCTGCCTTGCTGCCGCCTGCCTGAAACAGCACGATCCCGGCACAGAGAGGTTGTTCATGAGAGGCAGAGGAGACCCAGCAGAACGCAGCTCATCTCCTCCCTTGCTTGGTGCGTGCTGAGCGGGGGAGGGGACAAGCAGGACCCCCCACCCCCACCCACTTGGCTTGACAAGTCATTGCCAGCCAGAGTGGGGCGGGGAGCAACCCTTCTCTGCTAGGATCAGCAACCCGATCCCATCAGAGAGCTGTTGCTCCCCCCCCCTTTGGCTGGTGAGTCCTTGCCAGCCAGAGTGGGGAGGGGGGGTGGCGCTCCTGCTTGTCATCGCTGCACACAGTGGCGATGACAAGCGGGAGCTCCGCCCCCCCTCCGGCTGGCAAGGACTTGCCAGCTGAAGTGGGTGGGTCACTCCTGCTTGTGTGGCAGCAGTGGGTGAGGCGGGGGTGCATTCTGCACAGCCTCTTTGAAAGGAGGCAGAGCAGAATGCACCTCATCCACGTGCTGCTGCGGCCACCTGCCGTTCTGGCAGTGCGGGGAGCTTCTGACAGCCGTGCCAAAGTGCTGCTTGGGCCCTTTGGTGCGGTTGTCATCGACACTCAGCTAGAGCAGCTTGGCCAGAGCAGCAACCCTTGTTTGCTGCTCTAGCCAAGCGGCTCTGTAGCAGTTTCGGCTACTGCTGGACTTGCTGTGTCATCTGGGTTTGGATGACATGGGAAGCCCAGGGGTGGCTACAAAACCCTACTGCAAACCCAGGTGGGCTTCAAAGCCACCCCATGAGAAGTGTGCTGGGTTTACACAATGTGCTAAGCCACGGTGGCTTGAAAGTTATTGCCTTGGTTCTCCTCATCACCAGGGGTCCACTCATGTGGTCGTGTGGTGGCCATATCCTTGAGCCTTGCAACCTCCTGCCTCAACACAAAGTGAGAGCTGGGAAGGGTCTTGTGTCTGATTTTCCCCGGGGTTTGGAAGTAGTTGGAAGTACTTGTACCAGAATGAGACCCCACTCTCCTCTCCTCTCTTGAGTCCTCTATAGGTGGACCAGAAGAGGTCTCATTGGTGGCTGCCACAAACAGTAGCTGGGTACCAAAGTCAGCCAGAGTGGATCCCTGTGCATAGCCCACAGGATGATTGTTGGTCCTGTGTACTGGGAATGGCCGATTGGTGGTCCACAGCCGACTTCCAACACACCAACAACTGCTTGTCAAAATAGATAGTTAGTATCCGAAATGCTTTTCAAATCATTTAAGCAGTCTATACTCCATAGCCATTGAAGTTGTGCTGAAAATCATATTCTTCCTTTTCTAACATCCGTTTCCAATTATTTCAGCCTGTAATGAACAATGATAAACACTGCTTTGAATGTTACGGCTATGACATCATCATTGACGACAAGCTGAAGCCGTGGCTTATTGAGGTAAACGGAGTCATGTTGTCTTTGCAGGTCTCCTCTTAAAAACAGTGTGGAAAAGGATCCTGTTCTGTGAAGCCTAAATGACGCCCCCATTTTCAAGATAGACTAGAGCAGGGCTCTCCAACCTTGGGTCCCCAGATGTTTTTGGCCTACAACTCCCAGCATGCTGGGAGTTGAAGGCCAAAAACATCTGGGGACCCAAGGTTGGAGAGCCCTGGACTAGAGAAAAATGGGCAGCGAATCAACTCCATGAGGAAAATTCAGATCCTGTTGTATTTGAGGAATATGCGTACAAAGCAGCTTTATACTGAATCCAACCACTGGTCCATCTGATCCAATATTGTCTGCTCTGACTGACTATGGCTCTCCAGCACTTGAGCAGAGATCTTTCCCAGCTTTGCTACTGAAGATCCTTTTTAATCGATGGCCTTGTAGGCCCCTTCCAACTCTAGAATCTATGAAATCTATGAGGCTTCTTGCATCCAAAGGATGTGCTCTGCCACCGAGCTGTGCCCTCCTCTCCCAAAGGACCTGCTGGCTCCTAGCACGGGACAAGGGGGAGTTTAAACAACTAGCCCTGCTGGCTCCTGGTATACGGGAGGTGGGATTTGAAGCCAGGGCAATTATGCCCATGTTTATAAGTGCTGCTTCCTGACATCAATACATGTGAGCTCTGGGGCTATAATATGTGCCACCTCTCTCGGAAGAATCTCTACCAGGAAAGCAGTGTTTGTAAATGTGGATACACCGGATCAGACATTACTGTCTTTAGCAGCTGCACTGGTGTAACTCCTCCACATGGAGAATATTCCAGTTCCTGAACTGGTCCAGGTTATCTTGGGATCTTTAGATTTCATGTGGCATTTTGAATTCCAATAAACATATTAATACACAGTTGCAAGTTAATACACATATTTAGCACCTTCACGGTGTTGAGTATCTCATATAAATGGGGCAAAATAAATGGGGCAAAGAATAAAACGAACATGGCGGTTGGAGTCTACTACCGACCACCCAATCAAGGAGAAGACGAGGATGAAACTTTTGAAAAGCAAATTGCCATTGTTTCAAGGAGGCATGATGTGGTAGTAATGGGGGACTTCAGTTTCCCTGATATCTGTTGGGAGACTTATTCAGCCAAACATGGCCCCTCCAAGAAATTCCTGAGTTGTGCTGCTGATAACTTCCTCCTACAGAAAGTGGAGGAAGGAACTAGAGGATCGGCTATCCTTGACCTGATTCTAACCAACAGAGACGAGTTAGTGGATAAAGTGGCAGTTTCGGGAACTCTGGGGGAAAGTGACCGTGCTATACTTGAGTTCTTGATTCTAAGGGGAGCAAAAGCTGAGTGTAGCCAAACAGGTACCCTGGATTTTAGGAAAGCCAATTTTAACAAACTCAGAACAATGATAAGTAAGGTCCCTTGGCAAGAGACTCTAATGAGGAAAGGAGCCCAGGATGGGTGGGAGTTTTTAAAAAAGGAAATTTTAAAGGCACAATTGCAAACAATTCCCACAAGGAAAAAAGGCAGAGGGCAACAGAAGAAGCCAATGTGGCTTCACAATAAACTCAAAGGTGACCTGAAAACAAAAAAGGACACATATAGGAAGTGGAAGGAAGGACAGGCTACAAAGGAAGAGTACAGGCAGGTAGCACAGAACTGCAGGAATCGTGTCAGGAAGGCTAAAGCTGAGAATGAGCTAAGGTTAGCGAGGGATGCTAAAAACAACAAGAAAGCTTTCTTCAGATACATGCATAGTAAAAGACAAAGAAATGGTGGTTCAACTACGCAATGAGGATGGCAAATTGATAACAGAAGACAAAGAAAAGGCAGAAGTGTTCAATTCCTACTTTGGCTCGGTCTTCTCCCAAAAGAGGGTCTATGACCCCCCTGGCAAACCTGAAGTGCAGACTGAAGGGGCAGGATTGCAGCTTGAGATTGATAGGCAAATGGTCAAGGAGCACCTGACTACTCTGAATGAGTTTAAATCTCCAGGGCCTGACGAGCTGCATCCTCAAGTAATAAAGGAACTGGCAGAAGAACTCTCAGAACCACTGTCTATTATCTTTGAGAAATCATGGAGGACAGGTGAAGTGCCAGATGACTGGAGGAGGGCAAATGTTGTTCCCATCTTCAAAAAGGGCAAGAAGGAGGAACCTGGGAACTATAGGCCAGTCAGTCTGACATCAATCCCCGGGAAGATTTTGGAGCAGATTATAAAGAAGTCACTCTGCAAACACCTTGAAAACAATGCAGTGATTGCTAGAAGCCAGCATGGATTTGTCAAGAACAAATCCTGCCAGACTGATCTCCTTTTTTGATCGGGTAACCTCCCTTGTGGACTGTGGGAATGCTGTGGACATGCATGTGATGGTTGTCTTTACTGAGCTGCTGTCCAGATTTGTTTCATGAATCACCTTTTAGTTTGTAGAATAAATTGTGGATATGAGCTATCTACTTTTCTCTCTCCTCTGCACCCCTCTATAGGTCAATGCTTCTCCATCTCTTACTTCCAGTACTGCCAATGACCGTATACTCAAATATAATCTTATTAATGACACACTTAACATCGCTGTGCCTAATGGGGAAATTCCAGACTGTAAATGGAATAAGTCACCCCCAAAGGAAGCTCTGGGAAATTATGAAATTTTGTAAGTATTAAAGGGTAGATAAGCAACTGTTTCCCCCCTGTAAGTGGATTTGTTAGGGTCACCTTGTGACAGAGATCTTGGTGTATCCTGGTCTTGTGATGGCTCAGCACTACGTCTGACTGATAGCCAAGGCAAGTATAGTCTGCAAGGGCCCTAAATTCTGTTGGCTTCTCAGAATGCATGGATCTCTGTGACAGAGAGACCATCTTGGGGTGGAAAAAATAGTTATGTGAAATACTCCAAGACTCTTCACTTTCAGAGGTATATTTTGTATCATAACTACATAGTTTCAGAGAACGATATCCAGGGAGCTTCAGAGAACAATATCCAGGGAGCTACCTATAACAGTCTGAGACACTAAGGGTGCAATTCTATACATGTTTAGATGGGAAAAAATCTTACAACTTCCAGCATTCCCCAGCCAGCATGGCTGGCTGGGGAATGCTGGGAGTTGTAGGGGGGGGGGGTTTCAGGCTAAACGTGCATAGGATTGCACCCTAAATTGTTTTGCAGAAAAAATGGGCAGTTTTATGTGGGTGTGGGTGGCAGCACCCAATGTTTTTTCTCAAGTGTAGCACTTCTGTTACAGGAAAACTCCATTTTTCCAACATTTAAAGAACACTATTCTCCCTCTAAGAGAACATATAAAGAGCAGTATTTTACCACTATTTACCCCCAACCCTGATAGCACTTATTTTGTAAGCTGGAATACAGAACATGAAATGCACAAGTTGCAGGTACCTGTTGGTGCCCATGACATCCCATGTGATGAGCAACCCACTCTTGTCATATGCCCCAGAATGACCTGTGCCATTTTTTAAACTTTCTTTAAAACTGTATTTTAACTACTGTAGACTCGGTGTTACTTCAAACCATGGGCTTCTGATTCAAGTTTGGAGGGCAAGCAGTAACCATCATTGTGCCCATCCAGATATCATAGCAAGCTGTGGGTTTGTGCTAAGCAGGAAACTGACAGAGCAGCAGTGCCTGAGGACGAGGGTGGACTGCAAGAGCTTGTGGCTCATTTAGGATGATCTGAATCGAGCCTCAGTGTGCCAGCTGAGTGAGTCATTTCTGATTCTTGCCTTCCACCCTGGATTCTGCAATGCTGTGCAATGCATGTTTTCTCTACCACCACCTCAGTATTCATCTGGTGAAGAATATCCCTTGTGCTTAGAGCAAATTGTGATTCTGGACAGGGCCGGTGCTACCATTAGGCCAACTAGGCAGCTGCCTAGGGCGCAGGGCTAAAGGGGGCGCCAGGAGCATAGGGCTGGAGGGAGTGAGGGCTCAAGTGGGAAGGCCCCCCCGCTAAATATCTGATCTTGTCTAGGGCACCAAACTGCCTTGCACTGGCCCTGATTCTGGATACTCCTGCAACTATGGTAATCTGAGGCATAACAGTATTTCAGAAATCGGCAAATCATTGCGGTAACATAAATGCACAGTATTTCCAGAATTTGATAGTTGGAGGGAATTATTCTATGGCCCCTAAACACAGGATCCGATAGTTCAGATTCCCAGCTTGGAATCAGAGCTCTGGCACTCCCCCCACCACCACCCAGTGGGAGGTATCCTTCGGTTGGTGGCCCAGCTATGCTGATATCTGGATAGGGATAACCTGCTTTCAGTCATCTGTGTTCTGGTATCCTCCAAGTTAGATTACTGCAGTGCGCTCTATGTAGGGCTGCCTTTGAAGATGGTTGAAGCAGCTGCAGCTTGTGCAAAATGTGGTGGCCAGATTGATAATGGGGACCAGAATGTCTGAACATATAACACCAATTCTGGCCTGCTTACACTGGCTGCCTGTGTTTCCAAGCCCAATTCAAAGTGCTGGTTTTGATGTATAAAGCTTTACATGGCTTGGGACCGTAATACCTGATGGAGTTCCTCGCCCAGTATGAACCTACCCATATACTATGCTCATCATCTGAGGCCCTCCTCCAAAGGAGACTCCAAGGATGGCAACAATGGAGAGGGCCTACTCCATGGTAGCTCCCTGAATGTGGAATGTTCTCTCCACTGAGGTCTGCCTGGTGCCAACATTGTTATCTTTTCAGTGCCAGGTTAAGACTGTCCTCTTCTCCCAGGCATTTTGACTTCATATGATGAGGTTTTTAACGTCAGTTGTTTTATCAGGTCCCAGTATCTTATTGTAATTGTTTTTTTAGCCGTTTTTAAATGTTGTACATTAAAGTTTTTTATATTATGTTTTTTATTTGTAATTTTTGTTAATCACCCATTTCTGTTGGGCAGTATAGAAATAAAATAAATGAAATGAAATGGTAAATGGAGTTGAGGCCTTAGAAAGTAGTTACGCGTATTGCCAGAAATAATATTATGGTTGTCTGTATTGACATATGTGAACAAGTAAACATCAAGAGGACATTCAAGATAATAAGTTCTTATTTCTTCTGTTCCATAATAGAGCCCAACTACATAATCAGCAGAATCATACAGCTGATGATTCTTGCTGATGACTTCAGTCACATGTACCACTCCAGACTGCACATGAAGAGAGAAGATGGGCTAGGTGTGTGTGTGAAAGCTCTCCCACATAAGGTTCTCTGTGTACAGAAAACTAGAAGCCAAGCCAGACCTCTTCTCCATGATATTTTTTCCATATGCAGAGAGACTCCCCTGCTCTTTATGGAATAAGACAGAGCACTCAAGCATTCTGTTTCCCTATCTGCAATCTGTAGTGACAGAGGGAACAATCCTATGGCCCCTAGACAGCATCTGCGGGGCCATAGGATAGTTCAGATTCCCAGCTCTGACCTCGGATCCCCCTCCTTGTGGCCAGTGCAGAAAGAACTGCGCTGGCTGCTCTCTGTGGTTGGGAAAGCGACCTTGGAGAGGATAGAAGGGAGTGTTTTGGGGGGGGGGGGGTTAGGGAGGGGAGGAGACTGGAGTGGCCAGGATATGAGGTATCCTGTAGCCACTACAGCCTCCTTCCTTCCCCTGTGAAATCGCATTGCTAGATGGCTGAAAACAGCCATCTAGTGAAAATGCAGAGCTGGAGGTGCGAGGAGGCAAAGATCACCTCTGCTGCTCCTCCCAGCGTACTGGATGAGTGTGAGCCTCTGAGTTTGAAGGCTACCTCTCATCTTGAATGGACTGCACCCTTAGTCCATTAACAGCTGTACCACTTGGTTCTGGTGATTGTCTAGCCCTCCCTTTGAATCAATTGTGACACTAACATCTCTCTCTTTCCTTAGATATGATGAAGAGATGGCACAAAGTGAAGTGCCAGATCGTGATTTGCGAAGTCGCTCTGGACAACCTATTGGGTTTAAGGGAAACCGAGGCAGAGACACTGGAAAATCAGGGCCCCTTACATGGAAGTAGATGCAAAATGAACGGAAGACTGATGCTTCCTGAAATTCAGGGCTGTGGTCTTGGTAGGATGCACTTTTGAAACGAATGCTCAGATTCTGGATGACCTCCTCCCCTTTTGCTAAATTTTCTTATGCGGGAGGTCATGTTACTCAAAGAGGACAGAGTATTTTTCTGTACTGTGGTGACAAGTGCAGTGGAGGCTTGTACGAAATTGATCTAGTGGCATGTACATAAACATCTATTTTATTATTTATTAAATACATTGCAGTTTTGCTGCAGGATTGTTAAGTGGCATGTTATATTGAATAGTTGTAATATATAGTCTGAATTAATGTGTGTAGGATTAAACTTTTTTTAAAAAACTCATTTTCAGAACACACCAATTTCTTTAGACAAGTGATTGCTTTCTCTCACATTTCAGATATATGCATCTCACAATTACAAAGCCTTCTTTCTTTATTCTGAATTGTACTAGAATTATAAAATATGTACTGTATAAAAGTATACATATTTTCCACTTGCAAAAAGCCACAAAAATAGCCAGAACTATAAGGCTCCATATTAGAAACTCCTCTATTTTTTTAAACTGCATGCTATTGTTTTCTAAACGTCTTCAAGAATTAAGTATATTCAAAAGAAAAATAACAAGACTTCTATTAAGTGGGGGGACTTCAAGAAGTCTTGAAGTTTCTATGCGTACTGGGCACATTGTGACAGGCCAGTTGTCCTGACTATAGTACAGACCAATCTATACGTTGTGTGCTGTTACAGCACTTTCTTTCCCCACAATTTGATATACAGCTATTATTGGAAGAATCGATGTCAGTGTTGAGTTCCAAGTATCCTTCTCCAATAGCTAATTTGGCAGGTGCACAAAAGCACTGATGCATTGCAGTGGATTTTGACAGATAAAACCTTAAAACGTGGGATGTTGCCAGGCCATTTCTTTTTACTCAGATGTGGCATACTAGACTCTTCCTCCTACTAGTCTTTCAATATTTGCCAGTTAAACTTACTGTGATGTCTCTCTTGCTTACTGATGTATATACATCTCTACTTCAATCTACTGGACCATAATTGTATGCAAATATATTAGTGATCTTCCTTCTTTCTCCTTTGGAAGGATATTTTAAATTACAAACATACTCCTCTACTCTTGTCAGATACTCCTTTAGTATTACCTCTGTGATCTTTTCCTGCCAAAACTGAGAAGGTTAGCTATGTGAGGTTGCTCTCTTGGAAAGGCCTGGAGAGACAGCAAGAACACAATGTCTGGGAAGCTTGCACTGGTGTTGCAGCATCACAGTGAATTGCAATTACAAAATTCCATATAACTGTGACTAGTCTTTTTAGTAAGTGTGCCCACAAGTATGAGAGTGTGCTACTCTAATGTACCGTAACATGGAGCCCACTCCTATGCTTTGGGGTGGTTTCACTTGTAGTTAGAGTCAGAGAGCCAACAGTAGTGCAGCACTGGAGACACAGGCTGCAATGTGGAGCTGACTCTGCAGTATAAGCCTGGCCCATGTGCCCTCCAGTTCTGATCCATTAGTGCTGCAAACGTTTATTTATTTATTATTTATTTATTTTTATTTATTCATTCATTTTCTATACCGCCCAATAGCCGAAGCTCTCTGGGCGGTGTACAACAATCAATTTAAAAAATACAATAAAATACAGTTAAAAATATAAACAATTAAAACATTATAAAAATTTAAAACCAATTTTAAAAATATCACTAAAACAAGTTAAAAACAATTTAACAGGTATAAATAACAGTATGTGCATAATATCTAATTTAAACAAACCTTCTAATTACAAACATATTTACAATTTTCTATAAAAGATACATAGGCACCAATAGTCCAGGAATAGTAATTAGATTTTTTAAAAAATGTTCTTCCTTGTAGCAGGATCACCACCAAACGCCATCCCTTCAGCTGCAGTGGGAGTCCAACTTTGCTCACCAAGGAGCCGGCTTGCTCTCCTGCCTCAGTCTCTGGATCCTGGAGTCCTGGTTCCTGGGTTTAGATCTAAACAAGTCCTCTCTGTTAATTCCAGCTGCTTGTTCTCTTGCCCCTTTAACCATTGCCCTGGGGTACCCTTGCTGTGTAAAATCCTGTTCTAATGTCTGGCTATATGTTAAATACTATGATTGGGAATGTTTGTATGCCCACCTGGAGGGGGAGGGTTCTAATTCGCCTGGCTCAGTGTTCACCAAACCTTCTGTTGCCTGTACTATTTGTGACATATATGCCAAAGGTTGGATACAAATGTTCAGCCATGGTGAGTTCAAATGAAAATTTAGGAATATGTGAGAACGTATCAATATTGTGCCTTAATCAAAAGGGCCTGTTAACTATTAACTTTAAATGTTAAGAATGTTTATTTGCTGTCTATAAAGTCAGTTTCCAAATCCCTCCTTGAATTCTTATGTGTTCCCTCTCTATGGGTCATGTCTTGGCTGGGAGAAAGCTGCTGTTAAGTACATTTGCAGTCCAATAGTGAATGTCATTGTTGTGATGTCATGCAGAAGGGCAGATGTTTCCTCCCTTACCTCCCAAAACACACATTGTTAGGAAATGTTACTGTACCGAGGTCTTGGAAAGAATTATGTTATTTCTGTTGTAAACAGAAGCATTTTATCATCATAGCAGATACTTAACCTCTTGAGGAATCACAAGATGGATGCTCCAAATAATAAATCAAAGCTTCCCCATATGTATATTTGAGCACTATGTAGAAAAACAGTTTATAAATACAAAAATCTGTTTATTGATATTCTTTAGATAATTTCTATTTTCACGAAGCTGGCATATTGGCCACTGTTGTATTGGTTCACACTTATGGATTCCATATATATATATATATGAGTTAATGCACAATTTTATATAATAAAATTGTGCATATTATTTATATTATATAAATAACATTAATATAATAATATATAATAAAATTGTGTATTAATTCTCTTACAGAGATTCCTCTCTCAAACATTATTATTATTATTATTATTATTATTATTGTTGTTATTAATAATAATAATAATAATAATAATAATAATAATATTTATTTATCGCCTATCTGGCCGGCAACCGGCCACCCTGGGCGATGTACACAGAATAAAAACAATAAAATACATTTAAAACAATATAAAAATTTTAAAATCTTAACCCACCCCATATTCCCGCCTGAACAACCAGGTTTTTAATGAGCGACGGAAGCTCAGCAGAGAGGGGGCATGGCGGAGGTCACTCGGTCGGGAGAGAGTTCCACAGTACGGGGGCCGCCACAGAAAAGGCCCTCTCCCTCTTCCCCACCAGTCTAGCTAGCTGCTCTGGCTGAAGGGACAAGGAGAAGGCCATCCGTGGCAGATCTTGTTGAGCGGCCCACTTGGTGTTGCTGGAGACGCTCCTTAAGATAGACTGGACCAGAGCCGTATAGGGTTTTAAAGGTCAAAACCAACACCTTGAATTCGGCTCGGCAAGCAACTGGTAGCCAGTGCAACTCCTTCAGCACTGGCGTGATGTGATCACGCCACTGCCTTTAACCAGGCGAGCCGCTGCATTCTGTACCAGCTGTAGCTTCTGAACCGTCTTCAAGGGTAACCCCACGTAGAGTGCATTACAGTAGTCTAGGCGACAGGAGACCAAGGCATGAACCACTGATGGGAGCAGGTGATTAGGAAGGTAGGGGCACAGCTGCCGTATCAGATGGAGTTGATACTGCGCCGCCCGGCTCACAGCTGCCACCTGAGCCTCCATGGACAGCTGGGAGTCTAGAATGACCCCCAAGCTGCGAACCTGGTCCTTCAGGGGTAGATGTACCCCATTCAGCACTAGGTCAACATACCCTAACCTCCCCTTGTCCCCCACCAGAAGTACCTCGGTCTTGTCGGGGTTCAGTTTCAGCATGTTCCTTCCCATCCAGCCACCCACTGACTCCAGGCACTTGGACAGGGTCTCAACGGCCAACCTCGGTGAGGACCTGAAACAGAGGTAGAGCTGCGTGTCATCCGCATACTGATGACACTGCACCCCAAACCTCCTGATGATAGCTCCCAGCGGCTTGAGGTAGATGTTGAATAACATCGGGGAGAGGATGGAACCTGCGGCACCCCACAACTGAGCAGCCGAGGGTCCGAAGCCTCCTCCCCGAGAACTACCCTCTGATACCTTCCAGAGAGGAAGGACCGGAACCACTGCAATACAGTGCCTCCCAAGCCCAACCCCTCCAGACGGTCCAGGAGGATACCGTGGTCAACGGTATCAAAAGCCACTGAGAGATCGAGGACTAGAAAGGAGCATTCGCCCCTATCCAAATCCTTCCTCATATCATCCACCAAGGCGACCAAGGCCGTCTCCGTCCCATGTCCAGGCCTGAAGCCCGACTGGCACGGATCTAAATAATCGGCTTCATCCAAGTGTGCCTTCAACTGAGCACCCACCACCCACTCGATCACCTTGCCCAGAAATGGTAAATTGGAGACTGGGCGAAAGTTGTATAAATCCTGGGGATCCAAGGAGGACTTCTTTAGAAGCAGTCTTATTACTGCCTCCTTGAGGACTGATGGCATCACTCCCTCCTTGAGGGAGGCATTCACCACCGCCTTGATCCCCTCACCCAGTCTCTCCCTACAGCTCATGATGAGCCAAGACGGGCAAGGATCAAGCAAGCAGGTGGTCGGCCTCACAGATGAAAGCACCTTGTCCACTTCATCAGAAGGAAGAAACCGGAACCAATCCCACAAAATCGGTCTGCCATTGGCCCTCCTCCCGCTCACTTCCTGTGTCCACGACGCACGATATCCCACTTCTAATCCGATCGATTTTATCTGGGAAGTGTTTCGCTAAAGCCTCACAGGAGGCTTTAGACTGTTCCAGTGGGTCCGGAGCGACTGGACTGACCAGACTCCGGACCACTTGGAACAGCCTCCTGGGGCAGCACTCCGCAGACGCAATGGAGGCAGCATAGAAATTCTTTTCTGCTGCCTCCAACACCACCCGGTAGGCTGAAGATGCAGCTCTAACCCGTGTTCGACCATCTTCAGAGAGGGAATTACGCCATCGGCGCTCTAGCCTTCTCACCTCTTGTTTCAGAGCTCGCAGCGAAGGAGTGAACCATGGCGCCGTGCGAGCTCTGTTTAGGCGAAGAGGGCGCTTCGGGGCAACTCGGTCTAATGCCCTGGTGATTGCAGCATTCCAGTCGTCCACCAGGGTCTCGACCGAGCTACCGTTTGTGTGCTCCAATTCCCCAAGTGCGTTCAGGAATCCATCCGGATCCATAAGACGCCTGGGGCGGACCACCCTAATAGGTCCCTCACCCCTGCAGAGGGGTTGTGGCATCGAGAAATCCAACCCCACCAGATAGTGATCTGACCATGACAAGGGGGTGGTGGATTATATACCCCCGATTTCCAGATCATTTCCCCCGTCTCCAGAAACAAAAACCAAGTCCAGTGCATGACCAGCTACATGGGTAGGTCCAGTTAATACAGGGTGCAGCTCCCAGGAAGCCATGGTCTCCATGAAGTCCCGAGGTGCCCCCGTGAGGGCAGCCCCCAAATGCACATTGAAGTCCCCTAGCACCAATAGCCTGGGGGACAACACACGCACATCGGAGACCACCTCCAGCACCTCGGCCAGGGAGTCTGTCGTGCAGCGGGGTGGACGGTACACGAGCAGAATCCCCAGACTGCCCTTGGGACCCAACCTCCAATACATGCACTCAATAAACTTGGTCTCCCGGAGAGGGAGTCTGGTAAGGACCAAGGACTCCCGGTAGATAACAGCCACTCCCCCTCCCCGTCCGCCAACCCTTGGCTGCTGGACATACGAGAAACCGGCTGGACACAAGGCCGCCAGAGTTGGAGCAGCAGCCTCATCCAGCCAGGTTTCTGTAATACATGCCAAGTCCACACCCTCATCCAGGATCAAGTCATGGATGAAAGATGTTTTTGGGGTAACGGACCTGGCATTGCACAACAGCAAATGCAAGGTGGGGGGAGGAGCCACACATCCCCCAGTTATCCCTTGGCTCTGGGCAGGCCCGGGACAAGGGATAGGTATTAAGCATCGATCCCTTGTCCCCCTTAGTCAGCGTGGCCTGCCCCTAGCGTTCTGCCAGCACCTGCTGCTCAACAGTGGTATATTTTGCCCCCCAGAACTCCATCATCTCCCTGGGAGAGGCACATGCCCCCTCGCTTCCACCGATCAGGCGGGAGACCCACCCCTAAAACCCCCCAGCCCTTCAAAAAGAAGGGCCTCTTAAAGACCCCAGCCCCACCTATATCCCCATCAGCAAGGGGCAGGCCCTCGCCCTCGTGCCACCCCCGAAGTGGCTCCCCCAAAGGGGCAACCCCTTTGGCGTCGCCCCTTCGGTGGCGTCACCCGGCGGCGGCGGACCCGCCCCCATAAAGATCCGGCCCCACAGTTGCAGGTGGGGTGGGGTGGCTCCTGGCTGGGCCCGGTCCTGCAAGGGCAGCCAGCAGTCCCACCGGTGGTGCTGGTCACACGCAGGCAGCAAGCAGCAAGGCTGGGCTACTTGCCTGGCTTGGTCCTCTCCCGCAGAGGCGATGGAAAGAACATACACACTTGCTTATTGTTCTGCATGCTGAGAAGCAAAGTTAACAATGAATTAGGGCTCAATCCTACCCTCAAGATCTGCAGGCTGAGGGGCTATAGGATTTGGCTATAGCAGACGGACTGCTGTGCTGGAAGAACACGAGATGCTCTTCAACATTTTTATTAATGACTTGGATCAGGAGGTACAGGGAATGCTTATCAAATTTGCAGATGACACAAAGTTGGGTGGAACAGCTAATACTCTGGAAGACAGAAACAAAATTCAAAGTGACCTCGATAGGCTGGAGCGCTGGGCCAAAAACAACAGAATGAAATTTAATAGGGATAAATGCCAAGTGCTACACCTAGGGAAAGGAAACCAAATGCAGAGTTACAGAATGGGGGACACTTGGCTCAACAATACTACAAGTGAGAAGGATCTTGGAATTGTGGTAGATCACAAACTGAATATGAGCCAGCAATGCGATGTGGCTGCAAAGAAGGCAAATGCTATTTTGGGCTGCGTTAATAGAAGTATAGCTTCCAAATCGCGGGAAGTGATATTTCCCCTTTACTCGGCACTGGTTAGGCCTCATCTTGAGTGCTGCGTCCAGTTCTGGGCACCACACTTTAAGAAGGATGTAGACAGACTGGAAAGGGTTGAGAGGAGGGCAACAAGGATGATAAAGGGACTGGAAACAAGGCCCTATGAGGAGAGACTGAAAGAACTGGGCATGTTTAGCCTTCAGAAGAGGAGGCTGAGGGGAGATATGATCACACTCTTCCTGTACTTGAAGGGATGTCACACAGAGGAGGGCCGGGATCTCTTCTCGATCATCCCAGTTTGCAGGACACGGAATAATGGGCTCAAGCCTCAAGTTACGGGAACCTAGATTCCACCTAAACATCAGGAAAAATTTCCTGACTGTCAGAGCAATAAGGCAATGGAATCAACTACCTAGGGAGGTGGTGGGCTCTCCCACTCTGGAGGCATTCGGTGCAGCTGGACAGACATCTGTCAGGGATGCTTTGACCTGGATTCCTGCACTGAGCAGGGGGTTGGACTCGATGGCCTTGTAGGCCCCTTCCAACTCTACTTTTCTATGATTCTATGATCCTATGAGATATGCTGCCACTGTGACCAACACGCTGGCAGATCACCTCAGATAGGCTGGCGGTGCTGTTGTGCTGAGAAAGGTACGCCAGTGGCATGGCTGGAACAGGTCAGAGTTCTGGCTGGGGCACGGATGGCACCGGGAAGGAGCACGCTCACGCCGTATCCCTTCAGTTCACAGACATTCCTGTCAGTGGTGCAACTTTACACCAGCCCCAGACATAGTGCAGGAAATTGCCCTCTCGTTGACTTCAATGGGTGGGGCGGGGGGGGGGATTGTCCCTGCATTGATGACAGAGCATAGAATACAGTGTAACTCCACACCCAATCGCAGCACACCACCACCACCACCAGTATGTAGGTGATGGGAAACCATGTAAGCATTGCACTTCGTACAAAAAGGAAGAACTTTGCCCAAAAAGCAGCTGGGCCTCACAAATGGGAATTTGAGCACATTGCTAACGCTTCTCTCCCTAGAATTCTAACAGATACCTCACCGTTAGACATTAGACACAAATGGCCAACACTGAACTTCACTCCAATAACTGGGGGTGCAAAGACAGAGCACCCCACAGAGGTAAGCACAGGAAGAGGTAACACATGCTGCAATGTACAACTGCTGCAGCTGCCCCCTATGTCTCCCCAACCCACCCTATTTGCCATATGTGAATACTGCGTCTTGTAGGTACTATATTACTGTAATACTCTTTTCCTCCACCCAACAGCAGAAAGCAGTGTCTCCCCCACACAAAGGAGGCACTCATCCCCACACGCAGTTAAGCTGTTTGTTGGCCAAGGCCAGGCACTCCACTCCAGCCAATGCAACTGCTGGCCAAGCAATCATGAGTGTGTTTGCCCTGCAGGCTCACAGGTCAGATGCACGGCGCAGATCAAGCTGTCACTGCACCCACAGAGTTGAACTGCAACCCCTAAAGGGAAGGGGACTTTTCACAATCTCACCCTTCCTGCCACCATGGAGATGGGGAGACTGAGACATGCGCACTGACTTCTCACTCAAATAGCAGCACTCCCTCTTCTCTCTCACAAACATTCGTTGCTCAGGGGTTCTCTCGGAACCATCTTTATCACTTGAGGCTCAGGTGGCCTCAATGGCATGGAGTGCCTTCTACCAACTTTGGTTTCATAGTTTATAGAGTTGGAAGGAGCCTACAAGGCTATCGAGTCCAACCCCCTGCTCAATGCAGGAAACTAGAGGAGAGGTCTCCCATCCAAGTAATAACCAGGCCTGACCCTGCTTAGCTTTCCACGCTCAGACAAGCTGAGCCAGCATAAGCCACAGTTGGTGGCCCAGCTATGCCCCTAACCGGACAGGAATAAATGGCCCTCAGTAGTCTACGCTCTGGTAACCTCCAAGTTAGATTACTGCAATGCGCTCTATGTGGTGCTGCCTTTGAAGACAGTTCAGAAGCTACAGCTTGAGCAAAATGCGGTGGCCAGATTGATAATGGGGACAAAAAGATCTGAACATCTAACACCAATTTTAAAATAAATAAATAAAAAACATAACACCAATTCTGACCCACTAGCACTGGTTGCCAGTATGTTTCTGAGGCCGATTCAAAGTGCTGGTTTTGGCCTACAGAGCCTTATATGGCTCAGGACCACAATACCTGACAGAATGCCTCTCCCAGCATAGAATCATAGAATCATAGAAAAGTAGAGTTGGAAGGGGCCTACAAGGCCATCAAGTCCAACCCCCTGCTCCATGGAGGAATCCAGGTCAAAGCATCCTGACAGATGGCTGTCCAGCTGCACCTTGAATGCCTCCAGTGTGGGAGAGCCCACCACCT
Source organism: Shinisaurus crocodilurus (assembly GCA_021292165.1). Lineage (NCBI taxonomy): Eukaryota > Metazoa > Chordata > Lepidosauria > Squamata > Shinisauridae > Shinisaurus > Shinisaurus crocodilurus. The sequence goes on from CM037879.1 coordinate 188,287,852, forward strand.
CCCTAGGTAGTTGATTCCATTGTCTTATTGCTCTGACAGTCAGGAAATTTTTCCTGATGTTTAGGTGGAATCTAGCTTCCTGTAACTTGAGCCCATTATTCCGTGTCCTGCAAACTAGGATGATCAAGAAGAGATCCTGGCCCTCCTCTGTGTGACATCCCTTCAAATACTGGAAGAGTGCGATCATATCTCCCCTCAGTCTCCTCTTCTGAAGGCTAAACATGCCCAGTTCTTTCAGTCTCTCCTCATAGGGCTTTGTTTCCAGTCCTTTTATCATCCTTGTTGCCCTCCTCTGAACCCCCTCCAGTCTGTCTACGTCCTTCTTAAAGTGTGGTGCCCAGAACTGGACGCAGTACTCAAGATGAGGCCTAACCAGTGCCGAGTAAAGGGGAATTATCACTTCCCGCGATTTGGAAGCTATACTCATAGAATCATAGAAAAGTAGAGTTGGAAGGGGCCTACAAGGCCATCGAGTCCAACCCCCTGCTCAATGCAGGAATCTAGGTCAAAGCATCTCTGACAGATGTCTGTCCAGCTGCACCTTGAATGCCTCCAGAGAGGGAGGTCTACCTCATTACAAGCAGCAGTGACTAGGATGTTCCCAGTGGTTCCTCCATTGGGTTGTTCAGCTACTTGCTCCAGGCAGGTACCTGTACCCTTGCAAATGGCATGATATACAGTTATGCAACAGGTAAAGGTGTTCCTAAGACGGAGGTGGTGCCATAAGGGACACTACACCTGCTCTCTATAGAGCAGTGTTCTCCAACCTTGGGTCCCCATATGTTTTTGGCCTACAACTCCCAGCATGCCCAGCCCCCAGCCATAGCTGGGTGGGGCATGCTGGGAGTTGTAGGCCAAAAACATATGGGGACCCAAGGTTGGAGAACACTGCTATAGAGCCACCGTTCAAGGCACAAGAGCTCCCCTGGAGTGACAAGTTGGCAACCCCACACACATTTTCCTTCCAGGATCTACTACATCCCAGATGCTGATCACTAAAGGCTTTGACTGTCTAATTGTGTTGTTTCTTCATTGTCAGGAATTGCTAGATAGGGATCCTAACCCTCCCCCCCCCCGCTAGTATGATCTGGCTCAGGATGGGACTCTGAGGATGATGGGCTTGGAGCATGCTGAGCTCGGGGTCAGTGACCCTCTCTCTGCTCAGTCAGTGTACCGTGAGGGGGCAGGCCTGTCAGGGTGTATAAGTGGGGTGGCTGCTGCTACCACCAGGGCATGAGGCAGTTAGTTGGGGGAAGAAGGAATCGGCAGAAGGAAGGAGGGATGAAGAGAGGGAAGGATAATGAAGCCTTCTGGGATGCTCCCAGCAGGGCTGGCATATCTGGCTCTGTGTGTGTGTGTGTGTGTGTGTGTGTGTGTGTGTGTGTGTGTAGTTACATGGGTTGCCAGGGAGAGGAGTGGGCCGAATGGGCTTGTTGGGCCATGCAGGGACTGGGCTATTGATTCATGTAGTGCTCCCCCTCGCTGGCGCTCTCTACCTTTCCTAGTGTGTGGTTATAGCCTGGATTTGAACCTGACTGTAAAATGTGAGCTGTTCCGCCCAGCTGGCCCTCCTGCCACCCCTGCGTCTGTGTTGGGGTGGGGCGGGGGACAAATGCCCTGTGATGTGTCTGATGCCTGTTTACTGCCGGTTAGGGAACTGCTCTGTGGAGCTTGCAGTGTCGGTTTGCGTTCTGGGAGCTCCCTCTTTTGCCCCTGGCATTACAACTATTTGCAAGGTATGCAAAAGGTGAGTGGGGTCCTTTACCCTCATCATCTCCTCCCATATGTACTTGCCCGAACACTAAGATCTTCTTCAGCGGTCCTTCTCCGAAAGCCCCTGCCAAAGGAAGTGAGGCAGGTGACTACCAGGAGGAGGGCCTTTTCTGCTGTGGCACCCCGGTTGTGGAATGAGCTCCCCAAAGAGGCTCGCCTGGCACCTACATTGTACTCTTTCCGGCACCAGGTGAAGACCTTTCTATTCTCCCAGGCATTTTAATCATCTTAATCATTTTAATCTTGTAGTTGTTTTTAACTCTGTTATTGTAATTTGAACTGCTGGTGCTAGCTTTGCTGTTTGTTTCTAATCAGTGGTTTTAAATTTTATATTGTATTGTATTTTATGGTTTTAACTGTTGTAAACTGCCCAAAGAGCTTCGGCTATTGGGCAGTATAAAAATGTATTAAATCAATCAATCAATCAATCAATCAATCCTCAAGTAGGGCTCAAACTTCCCAACCCCGTGCCCTACACAGTGAGCCACTGGAGGCTGCTACTATCAGTGTGTATCTGTGGCTGTCCTTGTTGTGTCCTCTCACCCCCATTCCTTATCAAAAGAGTCTTTTCCTGGGGAACTATGTGGGTGCTTTGGGCTCATGAAGTAGAGCTTGTGAGTAGCATTAGGAAACTTGAATCCATCCTCCCTGTAGTAGGGGCATTATTACTGGCTGTGACACTGGAACTGATTGATGGGGTGTGTGTGCTGTGGCATCATCTTGCATGCTGTGTGTGTATGTATGGTCATGTGGTGGGGGCATGTCTCCATTGCTGAATGCTTATTGGCCCCCTCCGTATGTTGGCAGCAGCAGCACAGTCCCTGATTGGTTGCCACTGGCCGTGTTTCCAGAGATGCTGTGTGTGTGTGTGTGTGTGTGTGTGTTGTTGTTGTTGTTGTTAAGTTATTTTTGTATTTTCTGGTTGTGTACTTTTCCTTTCCTGGGCTGAGCACACATTGGATACAGCCACCATTATGCTGGTGTATCAGTGAAGTTATCTCTAGTTTGGCATAATGAAAGTTACATAGGGTTGCTCTTTTAATAAATACCTGACAGAATGCCTCTCCCAACCACAATCTACCCAGAAACTAGGCTCAACATCTGGGACCTTCCTCCTACTGCCACCCCCAACAGAGGCTCAGAAGGCGGCAACAAGGGGGAGGGTCTTTTCTGTGGTAACCCCAAAACTGTGGAACAGGCTCCCCACTGAGGCCCGCCTGGCTGGCGCCAACTTTACTATCCTTTCAGCGCCAGGTTAAGACTGCCCTCTATGCTGAGGCATTTAACAGCTCCAAATAGTACACGGGTTATGTCACCTTTTAAAAAAACAAAAACACCAGTCTACTTTTTATAATCTTGTCTTAGCTATTTAAGTAATTTTAATATTGTTTTTTAAATGTCTACTGAAATTTTTTTCGATGTTTTTATTGTTTGTATTTTTATATTGTATTTTATTGTAAAATTGTATTTTATTGTAAAAATTTATAATTTATAATTGTTGTAAAATTTTATAATTGTTGTAAACCGCCCAGAGCACTTCAGCTATTGGGCGGTATAGAAATGAAATACTACCACCACCACCACCACCACTACTATATTAAGCCTACCTACCCACCAAAGTTAACTTGGGAGACTGTGTAGACCCTCCGGGAATAAATGGTTTGACTGGGAATGCGTTAAATCTCTGCAATTAGTCCAACATGCATATAGAACATATCGTACAAGCAATGAAAAGCAACTCCCACATTCTTATTTCGAGCTTAAGAAAGAATACAAGAAACTTTTACGCCGTAAAAAGAATGAAGCCACCCATGAAGCATGGCAAATGTTGATAGCGGCATCGGTAACTCACAGCAGTAAACTGTTTTGGCAGCTAATATCACGAGCCTTAAGTAATAGCTCCGACAATCCAGTGTGCCATATTCCAGCTAATGTCTGGGAGAACCATTTTCGAGCTGTTTTCAGTGACAGTGGTCCTCAAAATTCCCTCCCTTGTCTACCTCCAGGAGTGCCTGAATGACAACCAGTCGACCCTGTCACTGTGGAGGGTTTAATCCTCCAGTTTAAGAAAGGGATGGCTGCGGGCCCTGATGGTATTCCTGCTGAGTTACTTCAAAGTAACATTAGTTGGTGGTCTCAGATATTGGCTTCTGTATTTTCCTTGATAAACCAATCAGGCATCATTCCGGTAGCTTGGCTGAAAGCCTTTATTATTCCAATATTTAAACATGGTTCTAGAGCAGATCCATCTAACTACCGACCCATTAGCTTATTATTGATAGTAGGGAACTAGGGAAGTGATGTGAGTTGCCCCTGCTAATTGTTCCTAGTATCCTATGCCTGCTTCTGCAGCCTGCATCCATGCCCAGCTGTCAGCATGGCCACTATTCCAACAAACATGGTGAAAATGCCACCGTGTATCAAGACAAAAGGGAGAATTCTAACGATAGTTGCCACCTTTATTACAGAACTCAATTGAACTTGCTTGTTTATTATATCTTTAATCCCCCCAATAACAAAAATTCTATGGGTGGAAAAAGTCACACTTTCTTTTTCTACCGTTGGAACGAGTGTTTAAATCACAGCATGATTCAGGACAGAACAGAAAGGATTTCAGATAACACCTACTTATTCTATGGAATTTGTTTCCACAGGATGTGATGTGGGCCACTGACTTATATAGCTTTAAAAGGGGATTAGACAATTGGACCTTCCCCTGCATCACGCACAGCTGTGGGCGGGGAGAAATTTTGCGGACGTGGGGGGAGGTGAGGCAAGACTTACCAGTTCTCACAGGTATGCCAGGTAGGGGGGCGGGGTTACAGGAGCCAATATTAGGCCCTGCAGCCCCGCCCCTCACTTTCTTTGTCTCTTCGCAGCTCTTCGCTGGCACTGATCCACGCCTGTCTGCACCCGAGGACCACGTGCACGGTCAGATAGGGTATTGGGGTCCCGGGCTGAGGGTAGAATTGGGAGACGCACCTGGCTCGTCCATCGATGATTGATTTATTGGAATGGATACAGCGGCTAGGCTTGGTGGGTGACCCGCGGGGAGGGGGTCCTGGATGGGACGCTGCTGCCGCTGCCGCCTCCTTTTGCTGGGGGGCGGCGGTGCATTGCCTCTTCACCCGAATGGGCGCCTGTGGCGGCCCCGGCCGGCACATCAACCTGTGCCGTGGCACGGGCGGGGGCTTCCCCGTCAGGCCGCGGCCACCCGTGATATTCCAGCCGTGCCGCTTTTGACAGCACGGCTCTTCTGGGCCCGGACGGGTGCAGGGAACAGCCCCGGCCAGCACTTTTGCCGCGGCCACCACCCGGGCGGGGCTTCCCCCGCCGGGCGAAGACCACACCCGGGATCCTCGCCGCGCCGCCAGGAGCGGCACAGGCGCATCTGCGTCGTCCGGCCGGGCGATGGTTACAGCCCGGCCGGCGCAGCGAACTTGGCCGCGGTGGGGGCGGGGGGGCGGGACTCCCCCCCGCCCGGGATGCGGTCACTCCTCCCCCAAAAGTCCTTGCCGCGCCGCTCGGAGCGGCGCGGCACCTCTACTTCAGCCGGCCGGGTGCTGGCACCAGCCCGGCCGGCGCAACAGACATGGCTGCGGCGGAGGCGGGGCTTCCCCCGCTCGGGCCCGGCCTCCCATGCCATCCCCGCCGCCGCGGCGTGGCGCATCTACATCGCCCGGCCAGGCGATGAGGACAGCCCAGCCGGTGCAGTGAACTCGGCCGCGGTGTGGGCGGGGGGGCGGGACCCCTCCGCCGCCGGCACCGCGGCCATCCCCGTGACACCTCTGATTCGTCCGGCCGGGTGCAAACAGCAACCCGGCCGGCGTAACAACCCGGCTGCAGCGCGATAGGGGGGAGGGCTTCCCCGGGCCTCGGCCACACCCGACATAACCACTGCGCCGCAGCGAGCGCCGCCGCACATAAATAAATCAAATTTATGCTAATCAACTCTGATTTAAGCTCATCAAATTGATTAAATAAAGAGTGGCCATGAAAATCGATTAAATGGCCAGCACCCAAAAAAATTTGAGATAGAAATATTTAATATATTCATATACGTATATATATATATATATATATATATATAATAAATAAATAAAATTTTAATTATTTTTTTTTTAATGAAATTTACAGCATTATTATTTTAATTAGCAAAGACCAGCTGTGTGTTACAAAACTCAAAACGCAAAACTCAAAGGCGGTTAAAAGAAAGATGGGTGCATTTCATATACTTAGCACATAATATAGGTATAAAGAACGTTTGAAATTGAAAATGCACACATTCACAAAACAACACGCACAGTCAGGTGAGTGGCTCCAAACAAAATAACAACCTCAGTGAACACCTGACACAAGGGGTGGTGTGGTGGAGGCACGGTCTCTGCACGCAGAGTGACAGCAGGCGAAGAACGCATTGACAGACTTAACCGCAGACGCAGGCACCCCCCCCCCTAAACTCCGTCGTACAATACATGCTAATTGTTTACTTTATTATGTCAAGGTAGCGAACCATTAAGCTGAAGAAATGCCTTCAAAGAGGAAATCAAACAACAAAAGCAGCAAGAGTGCTACAATGAAGAATACAGCTCAAAAGCATCCACCCAAACGACCTCGTAACCTGGTGCTCTACTCATCCTCTACGAAGAAGAGATCGACATATCTACTCTCATGCATCAAGTCGAAGCCGCAGAAGAATCAGCAAGCCAGTTGGGTAGGCACAGAACCCCTGGCACACAGGTGAGTGGAGAGAAGCTGCACACAAGAGGCCAAATACAACGTGCATTGTGGCATTCTCTTGCAGATCGTATCGACGCAGTTGAAGCTACAACCAATGCTGCCGTCCGACAAAGATATGCATCAGCTGGAGACAGCCACGGGGTTCTGAGAGAGGAACAACATACAAGACGCTCACACAACAATGATATGGCGGGACCATACAGAACCCAACAGGCTGAGACACAGGGCCGGCGCTACCGCTAGGCCAACTAGGCTGTTGCCTAGGGCACGTAGCGGAAGAGGGCGCAGAACGCTGCGCTCCTCTTCGCTGCCAGCGCGCTCCTGCCCTGCCCGCCCGCCCGCCCGCCCGCCTCACCGAGAAAGCCAGGTCAGTGCGGGGGATTGCGCCCGGAGTAGTGGTGGGGCCGAGCCTGGGCGCCTCCCCCCACCTTGCCTCGCCTCCGCGCCGCCTCCCACCTCACCTCGCCTCGCCTCCCCCCCACCTCGCCTCGCTTCGCCTCCGCGCCGCCTCCCCCCCGACACCTACCTTCTCCGCGCTGTTTCCGGAGCCCCGCCCACGCTCTGTTTTGGCGGGAGGAACCAGGGCAACAGGGCTTAAACAGCCCTGTTGCTCTGGTTTCCCCCGGCCAAAAACAGAGCGCGGGGGTCCCTTTTCGGAGGAGGCGTGGGAAGGTAGGTGGGGGGCGGCAGCGGCAGCGTGCGGGGGGGGTCCGGCGGCGGCGGGAGGTTGCAGAGCAGGGCTGCTTTCCGGAGCCCCCCCCCATGGCACAAGAGGGGGGGTGCTAAATATAATTTAGCCTAGGGCGCCAAACTGCCCTGCACCGGTCCTGCTGAGACAAACGACGCCAGAAATCCACCCTATGGTCAAGAGCCAGAGCCTCCACCTGGACCGTCAACAAGTGACGGTGAGTACATAAGACATAATACACAGGATGGGGGCTCTTACCAACGTCCGGTTAGGTACAGGCACATCTCTAATTTGCCTCCCCCTGCACCACTGGAGACAGAAAAAACACCTGACAGAACAGTGACACCTAGTACACCCCAGGTCTCACTACAAGAATTTGTCAACATCTTAGCCCAAGCATTGGGAGGTCTTAATTCAGGGTCAAATGTCAGGGAGCAGTTGCAGGCAGTGGTTGGCAACACCACGAATGCCAACAGCCAGGGCAGCCGGGCGACGGCTACCGCCGGTCAAGCCGAACAACAGGCCACAATCAACGCCCAGGCGGTCTCCAACGCAGCTCCCACGGCGACTGCAGAGACAGGGCAACCACATAAGGGTGGTGTCATCCCAGCTAATTCACACGACACACAACAAGTGGCCCTCAATACTCTTCCCAACGCACCCAGGGTGGGCTCAACCGGGGCATCCACACAAGGGCAGCATAACGCAGTCCCTACGTCGAATGGGGACGTTTTAAGCAACGCAGGCAGCAATACAACCCTAGCTGAGGCATGCGCACCAGCGTGGGGCGGTCCAAACACACATGGTACGACATTAGGTTATGCCCCGACAGCTGTAGATAACTACCCAAACTCAGCGTCGGGAACCAGATATCATGGAGGCCCTTCATTTCCACTCGGCTTCCATCTGTCGCAATCGACAAGGGACAAAATATTGAGGGGTGAGTTCATAGACATGTTCTCCCTTTTACAAAGAGAACCCGAATCACAAGAGTTAGAGAAGCTCAGTGACACCGAGAGAGAAAAAGCAAAAAAGAAGAAACCCCCGCGTACATGGTCAAACTGGCTCGCAGGATACCTGACTTACTTGGGGGTAGTTCTGCAAAAATATCCAGAAAAAGGGGTCGTGCTTGTTAAATACTTAGACATAATATTTAGAGCATACTCCTGTTACGAAGGACCGGCATGGCTGCAGTATGACGAGGCCTTCCGAGAAAAAGCTGCTGCAGATTGATACATCAGGTGGGACACTAAGGACAGTGACATTTGGATGGAATACACAATTCCAGCCCGGCCTATTTTTGGGGAAAGAGCAGCCACAGGGCACATCATGGCCAAATACCAGGGATCCCACGTGACCCACACCACTCCGGGTCAGCCGGTTCAACCTCGGCCAGTCTGCTGGGATTTCTCAAGGGGGGGGGGTGCAAACGATCTGGCTGCAATTTCAGACACGCCTGTGGGCTGTGCGGAGGATCACACGCCATCAGCACATGCCCAAAACTTAAGCCCCATAGGGGCCAACACAAAGCAGGCAACCAGACCAATTCCCCACATAGTCAAGCACATACCCAGGTTCCCAAAGGGCCCCAGCCCAATTAAATTGGAAGCACTAGTGCCACTACTAAACATCTACCCGCACAGGGCAGATGCTGACTATATATATCACGGTTTCAAATACGGTTTCAGAATCCCATACACAGGTTCGCGACTTCACTGCATGGCCCCCAATCAAAAATCAATTATTGAGCTACAACAAGTAGCGATTGACAAAATCAAAAAAGAAATGAATGAAGGGAGGGTCCTCGGCCCTTTCAACACGCTCCCAATGCCATCCCTCCGGGTGTCCCCTTTGGGTATAGTCCCTAAGAAGGCACCCGGTGAGTATCGCTTGATACATAATCTGTCATTCCCCAAGGGCGCCTCCGTGAACGATGCAATCCCCGAGCATCTGTGTTCAGTGAAGTATGCATCATTTGATTCGGCAGTGGCAATGGTTCGAAGTTGTGGACCAGGCGCCCTGATGGGAAAGTGCGATATTAAATCAGCCTTTCGTTTGTTACCAGTTCACCCACGAGATTTTGATCTGTTAGGTTTCCATATTCAGGGGCAGTTCTTCTTTGATAGAGCTATGCCAATGGGATGTTCCATCTCCTGCTCAGCATTTGAACGGTTCAGCTCATTCTTGGATTGGGCGATACAGAGCAGTTCTAACCTCACACACGTGGTTCATTACCTTGATGATTTCCTATTTGCTGGCCCACAGCACTCTGACCAATGCACGAGGCTTATGCAGCAATTCCACATGCTATGCGACTCGATTGGAGTGCCATTAGCACATGAAAAGACCGAAGGGCCAGCAAATACACTAACCTTCCTGGGTATAGAATTGGACACAAAGCAACAGTGCTCCAGGCTACCCAGAGAGAAGATCGAAGCTCTGCAGGAAAAAATCAACAGTACGCTGCGTCTAAAAAAGATCACGCTGCGAGGGTTGCAGGAATTGGTGGGACACCTCAATTTCGCATGCAGGGTAATTGCACCGGGAAGGGCGTTCTTAGGCCGCCTGTGCAATGCCATGCAGAGCTTGACACGACCGCACCACAGGCTCCGGGTGTCTACATCCATCCGAGCAGATCTTCAAATATGGGCCAAATTCCTAGCGCAATTCAATGGGGTTTCTTTTTGGAGACAAGATATGTTATTAGACGCCGAGTTTAGGGTCCAGTCTGACGCATCCGGCACCTTGGGTTTCGGGACTGTCTTGGGGGAACAGTGGTGCGCCAAAGGCTGGCCTGAGCAATGGAAATCCTCGTAATTGGTGCATGACCTCACATTTCTGGAATTGTTCCCGGTGTACGTCGCTGTGCATATTTGGGCAGAACAACTCTCCAATTCCGTGGTACATTTCCTCTGTGACAATCAGTTCAAGTAGTTAACTCACTTACGTCAAGAAACAACAACATTATGTGTTTAGTAAGGGCTATCACAATGCAGTGCCTCCAATCTAATATTCTGTTCTGAGCTCGACATGTGCCCGGGTTAGACAACGGAATCGCCGATGCATTATCTCGAAATCAAATGCAAAGATTTAGACAGCTAGCCCCATGGGCTTCCGAACTTCCGGTAATGATGCCAGACTACCTTTGGCAGATTGGAGGTCTGCGGCTGAAAATGCTATCATGAGTTCCCTGGCGCCCAGTACGCAGGCGGCCTACAACAGGGCAGGTAGGGAATTTCATGACTTCAGGGTAAAAAACAGGGTACCCGAGGCATAGCTAAGCTATCAGGCTTGGCCTTTTTAGCCAAAGCCAAGGGCTGGGGCGACAACACGAGGGATTTTAGGTTGAAGAAGATGTTAATGGGATGGTCTAGGCAAAAAAAACCCTTACCGGATGCCAGACCCCCCATATCACCGGAAATACTTATGGGCTTACATGCTCAATGGCCAGTCTTATGTAACTCCAATTACGAAGCAATTCTCTTCCACGCCACAGCATTAACGGCATTTTTTGGTGCATTCCGGGTATCTGAGTTGGTGCTTAGGTCCAGAGCAGATACATCAAGCCGAGCCCTGCAATACGCTGATCTAACATTCAATTCAACAGGAGTAAAGATTCACCTGCGCAGGTCAAAAACCGATCAGCTAGCCAGGGGGACTGACATATTTCTCTATCCTGCTGCGGAGGCAGAACTGTGCCCGGTTGTTGCATTGCGCACATATATCAGCAACAGGGGGCAAAAAGATGGTCCGCTTTTCCAGCATGCGGACGGGTCACCACTCACGAAGTTCCAGTTCTGGTCTGTGGCCAAATTGGCACTGGAAGCATTGGGGCTAGGGGACAAGCGCTTCGGAACACACTCAATCCGTATTGGGGCGGCTTCCACGGCTGCAGCGGTAGGCTTCCCTGCCGACAGAGTACAGGCAGTGGGGCGCTGGCGATCTCAGGCTTACCGGTCTTATGTGCGCAAATTCCTATGAAAGATACTGCGGCCTCTGTTTTCTTCATTGCAGAACGTTCAGGGGCCAAACCGGTACGGGTTCTGGTGTGTGGACACAGCTTCATTTTCTGGGCGGCTCGAAGGGCTGCAACTTCGGGCCAAAGAACCCAGTTGGGTATCGGTCCAATGGCGGAAATCCACTGGTTGGGACGCCGCGGCTTACGGTGGCAGAACCTACTTAACACCCTGTTCCGGTCTGGCTTCAATAAGCAACCCCCGCACCTGCTGGTGCTGCATCTTGGGGGGAACGACATGGGCTTACTCAAGAGTAAGGCCCTTGTACTGCAAGCGCTTGCAGACTTTCAGATCATCAAAGAAAGATGGCCTGCAGTGCAGATCGTCTGGTCGCACATCTTACCACGCTACCGCTGGAGGGGCAACGCAAACCCCAGAATTATGAACAGAGCAGCCAGAAGGGTTAACAGAGAAATTGTGAAAGGACTGGGGGGCGAGGGTTATACTGTACCCCATCCTGATATTGTATTGGCCCGGAGGGAGCTGTACCGCATTGATGGAATCCATTTGTCTGATGAAGGTAATGATGTATTTATCAGGGACCTGCAAAGGGCCCTGCTGGAACTCGTTCCGGGCAGGTGGGGGAGAGGGGACTAAGCATGTGCTGGTCCCTCTCTATGGCGGGTAAGTGCGGGTTAGGGTATTGATAGGGGAAGCTTCGAACAGGGTGAAGAAGATCAACACGTCCTGCCCAGGTTTGTAGGTGGGAAATTGTTTCCGGTCCCATTTAGGGGTTGGAGTGCTCCCACTCTGGGGTGCAGTGGGTCCCCCCCCTCCGGCGCCCGCAGTCAGCCTTGCTAACTCTAGCTGCATCTGCAGCGCCGCTTGCTGATGCTGGATCATCTCCTGCTGATGTCGCATCACCTCCCTGGTCTGTTGCCAATTCAGTTGGGGGAAGAGGGCATCCAAACCTCCCCCTCCTATGGCTCCACCAGCAACCCCTCCGTTGAGGTCTTCCTCTAACCCGGGGTCCCTCCTGTCGCCTCTCCTGAGGCTACTCGTAAAGCTGGGGCTACCCCACTGTTTGGGTTCCTGCCCCACCAGCAAGGATGAGGGGGCTCCCTCCCCCTCCTGGTTGTTGGTCCTCGGCTGCACGGTCCACTCCATTGTGGAGACCTGGCTCCCCTCTCTTCCTGGAGTCACTGGGCTGTTTACTAGCTCCAGCTGTTCCTGGTCAGGGCTATTCATTTTACTTTTGCCTGACTACTTTCCAGCAATCTGCTAGCCTGCCCTAGACCCTATTAGTTCCGTCCGTTAACTATAGTTTCCAATTATCCCACCGCTACCACCATGTGAAGGACCAGCACCCGGGTCCTATGCGTGAGTTCGGCGCTTAACGGGTTAACCGGCACTGAGTTACAGCCCGTACAAGCAAGTGAAACCACCTAGGAGGTTCACGTACACAAGAGGAAACTAGAGCCCTTTAAATGACCAAATAAGGCTTTATTTATTTACACAAGATACGGAGCGGAACTAACAGCTTTCTAGGGATACTATAATGTCAACACAACCTGAGGTGACCTCTACGTTTGTCAATGAAACAGGCTCCCAGGCTAGCGCATTGGGATTAGTCAGTTACCTTAGACTAAAGACTTTACGCTAGTCAATTTCAGCCTGGCTCCGGGTCGGCCAATCCAGGGATGAGAACAGCTTACTCCAGCCGCCGCTTGGAGGATGAATCTTGTTCCAAAGCACCCTGTGTTCCCAACAACCCCTTACCGAATGGGAGAGGGGTTTTCTACCCCTGAGTTCCCGCTCTCCCCACCCTCCAGGTCAGGTGGGGGCTTATGCCTGCCCCTTCGTATCAGGTGGGCTTATTCCTGCCCGGGAAGAAGGTGACGTACTGGGTACTTTACAGCTCTTTGAGACTGCCCTGATAGTTTGATGGTTCTTGATGGTCCTTCCTTGGGTTTTTGTGGAATTCAACCGAGACTCTCCATTGTTGGGGATGCCGGTCTGTCGGGTTGCTTCCCCTGTAACTCAATCCCCCCTCCTCGCCCCCCTCCCTTGGACGGAGACTGTGTGTGTGTGTGCATGCATACTCGTGTCAGGCTTTCTCCACACATGAAATCCTCTGTTTAACTAACAAGCTGATACAAACGTGATACTTGCAACAAAAGAGGAAGTCTCCACACAGGGAAATGGAGCTCAGCCTCTAGATGAGGAACCAAGAAAGGGAATGCATCCAAATGTGATACAAATTTATTTTTTTCTTTGCTGTCATCTAAAATAATAAAATAAAGCAATGTTTATGTCTGTCTTACACCTTTTTACAAATAATATACAGCATTTAGCATGTGCATTTAAGCAAGATTTTTGGCTGCACAGTGTACAGTGGCACAAAATACTTGGGAATAAGTCACACTAAATTCAGCAGGACTGACTGCTGAGTAAACATGCACAGGATTGGTCTGCATGTTAAGCATTAATACTCTTGAGTTAGGCTTGCTTTGTACAATTGCAAATGATGTTTTGAATTCTGATAATTTAAAAAATGGTTTTTATTGTTTGATTTAGTCCCCATGAAGTCTAAGATCTTTTGCACAAGAGTGGCATTTATGCAGCCATCCAGACAAATCAGGTAAACAAGATTTAGCCAGGTTAGTCAAATTGCAGGCAGAGGAACTAAATTGCCTGCAATTCAAACATTTCAACTGGAGATATTTCATGGCAGTTGATGATTTCCCCTTGACTATTCTATTAAACTAATATTTCAGCTCTTCATTGTGATTAAAATTATGGAAGTCCACACCCTCTTGTTAAAAAATGGTTGGTGGGCTGGGATTTATATAACTCCAGTTTAAAAAAATCAACCCTGAGTGTTAACTGGTGCCATTTCATGAAAATTTAGGAAGAAGCTGTTTATTGTTAACTACTATGGTTGCAAGCTGGCAGCATGCCAAAGCCTGAGACTCACGGGGCAGGATCTAGGCCCGCTGATGCCACATATTTATTTATTTATTTATCTATCTATCTATTTATTTATTTAATACATTTTTATACCGCCCAATAACCGAAGCTCTCTGGGCAGTTTACAACAGTTAAAACCATAGAATACAATATAATATAAATATAAAATTTAAAACCACAGATTAAAAACAAACAGCAGAGCTAGCAGCAGCAGTTACAATAACATAGTTAAAAACAACTACAAGATTAAAATGATTAAGACGATTAAAATGATTTAAATGCCTGGGAAAATAGAAAGGTCTTCACCTGGCGCCGGAAAGAGTACAATGTAGGCACCAGGACCAGGGTGCCACAGCAGAAAAGGCCCTCCTCCTGGTAGCCACCTGCCTTACTTCCTTTGGCAGGGGCTCTTGGAGAAGGACCGCTGAGGAAGATCTTAGTGTCCGGGCAGGTACATATGGGAAGAGACAATCCTTCAGAAGCCATTCAGGGCTTTGAATGTTAGTACCAGCACTTTGAATTGGGCCCAGAAACAGACTGGCAGCCAGTGCAGATGAGAAAGCACTGGCATAATATGTTCATGTCGGCCAGTCCCCATTAACAATCTTGCTGCCCTATTTTGGACCAGCTGAAGTTTCCGGACCGTTTTCAAAGGCAGCCCCACGTATAACGCATTGCAGTAATCCAAATGAGAGGTTACCAGAGCATGGATAACTGTAGCTAGGCTATCTCTGTCCAGATAAGGACGTAGTTGGTATATCAGCCTAAGCTGATAAAAGGTGCTCCGTGCCACCGAGTTCACCTGTGCCTCGAGTGACAGCTGTGGATCCAAGAGCACCCCCAAACTACGAACCTGATCCTTCAGGGGGAGTGCAACCCCATCCAGAACTGGTTGAATATCACTTAGCCGGGCAGACGAACCACCCACTAACAGTACCTCCGTCTTATCTGGATTGAGTCTCAGTTTATTAGCCCTCATCCAGTCCATTACCGTGCCCAGACACTGATTCAGAACAGCCACTGCCTCACCTGGATTAGATGAAAAGGAGAGAAGAGATAGAGCTGGGTGTCATCTGCATATTGATGACACCTCAGCCCACACCTCCCGATAACATCTCCCAGTGGTTTCATGTAGATGTTAAACAGCATGGGGAATAAAATAGAGCCCTGTGGCACCCCATGGCCTAACTGCCAAGGGACAGAGCAGTAATCCCCCAGCACCACCTTCTGGAATCGGCTGCCCAACTAGGATTGGAACCTAGTGCCTCCAACTCCCAACCAAGACAACCTATCCAGAAGGATACCATGGTCGATGGTATCGAAAGCCGCGGAGAGGTCCAAGGGAATCAACAGGGTCGCACTCCCCCTGTCCCTCTCCCGGCAGAGGTCATCCCACAGGGCGACCAAGGCAGTTTCCATTCCAAAACCAGGCCTGAAGCCAGATTGAAATGGATCTAGATAGTCTGTTTCATCCAAGAGTGCCTGGAGTTGACCAGCAACCACCCGCTCAAGCACCTTGCCCAGGAGTGGGATATTAGCATCTACCGGCCTGTAGTTATTAACATCATCTGGGTCCAGGATAGGCTTTTTGAGGAGTGGCCCAATCACCGCCTCTTTCAAAGAGGTCGGCACCACTCCCTCTCTCAAGGAGGCATTTACAACCTCCTGGACCCCGCCGGCTATCCTCTCATTTGATGTTACAAGCCATGACGGGCACACAGGTGGTCGACCGGACTTGGCCAAGCACCTTGTCCACATCCTTGGGCCTCAATAACTTACTTAAATTCATCTAATAAAACTGAACCAGATGGTGCTCTGGACACCTCTACTAACGGAGCTCACTAATTGTGGTGTCCAATTCATGACGAATTTGAGTGACTATCTTCAAAGTGCCGTGCCAACTCGTCACAGCATGCAACTGAGGGTTCTACCATTTCTCTTGCTGCCTAGAGTGCAAAAGGCCACGGACCACTTGGAAAAGCTTAGTTACCAATTCTTGAAAAAACAAACATCTAGTCAAAACTAGGAACCTGCTGCCAAGCATCTTGCTCCTGCAACTTGGTGGCAAGTGCAGTGAGCAGCACAGACTCTCTCTCTTCTTGCTTCTCAGTTGCCTTAGATTCCACCATCTTCTGCATCGTGAATAATGAATGTTTGAAATACATATGCATATTATCAAGGAATAAACTAACACATGGAAAAGTGGAGAAGCTCCTTTCAATCAATTTAAACCTTCCATTTTCTGATATATATGAAGCTCAGCATTAAAGTTCAGAATCAGAAACTATAGATCTTTTAGACTCTGATTCTGTTACAGCAATAAGTTGATAACCTTAAATACTCACAGCAGGGATGGGGACTCGGACTCGAGGACTCGACTCGTGAGTCGGACTGAGTCCCCCCTCTGACTCGACTCGGACTCGAGTCCCAATATTTTTAATGGGACTCGAGACTCGACTCGGGACTCGAGACCAAGGACTCTTCAACATCCCTGGGCTGTGCCAGAAGGAGAGGAGCGTGATTGACGGCGAAGAGCGCATGGAAGCGAGGTGTGCCGCTGCTCGGCCACTATGGACGGCTACCAGGAGTGCAGCCCCAACAGTGTGTCAAGATTTATTTTGATTGATGTGTTGCGTACTTGGGAGAGGCAGAAGAAGGACCTGAGATTACTCTGTGGCTGCTCTGTGTTTCTGGTTCCAGCAAGTTCATCACCAGTGGAGCGGGTGTTCAGTGAAGGTGGAATTGTGATGAGATCTCACCATTCCAGAATGGGGGCCAAACATTTAGAAAAAATCATGTTCCTCAAATGCAACATGGATAAGTTTTAGGAAGTACAGCAAGTTTATTTTTTTAAATCATTTTTCTAAAATGCAACCTTTCAGACATTTTGGGTTTGGCTGCCTCTGCCTGCCTATCTGGGGTTCCTAGCCTCCTCTGCCTGCCTGGTCTCTTCTTGACCAGTTCAACAGCTGAATTGTCCAAGACAAAGGCCTCTGCCTGCCTGCTTTGGGGTTCCCTGCCTCCTCTGCCTGCCTGGTTATTTTGGGTTTTTCTGCCTGGTCTGTTCTTGCCAAAATCAGTTGCAGAGTTTTGAAATAAAAAGGCACACTTGTGCCTAGAATTTATTTAAACCACACATCTGAAGTAGCCTTATTTTGTTGGGGGAAAACCCCATTGATTTTAATAGGGACTCGTGGAGTCAGCTTTGGGAGTGACCCGTGACTCGTGAGTCACCATTTTGGACCAAGGACTCGGACTCGGACTCGAGACTCGGGTCCAAAGACTCGTGACTCGACTCGTGACTCGAAACCAAGGACTCTTCAACATCCCTGACTCACAGTGTACAAATGTTGCATGATTTCATTATAATGGTATGGCAGAGCCCAAGGTAAAGGGACAGAGCCTAGGATAAACACTCTGTAAATTGCATAATCTTATTTATTTATTTATTTATTTGTTACATTAATGGATCGCCCATCTGGCTGGCAAACCGGCCACTCCGGGCAATGTACAACACAATAAAATACAGAATAAAATACATTTAAAACAGTATAAAATTTTAAAATCTAAAATTTTAAAACCCCATATTCCCGCCTGAACAGCCATGTTTTTAGTGAGCGGCGGAAGCTCAGCAGAGAGGAGGTATGGTGGAGGTCACTCGGGAGAGAGTTCCACAGTATGGGGGCTGCCACAGAAAAGGCCCTCTTCCTAGTCCCCACCAGTCTAGCTGCTCTGGCTGAAGGGACAAGGAGAAGGCCGTCTGTGGCAGACCTTGTTGAGCGGCCTACTTGGTGTTGCTGGAGACGCTCCTTGAGATAAACTGGACCGGAGCTGTATAATCTTACAGGTCCCCCGTCAGTAAATCATACATTTGTCGTGCCAACACAATCCAGGCTCTAACTGTGCTAGAGGCTCAAAGCAGTAACTAGAAGTGCATAACTAAATAGGTGAGTGCAGTTACAGGCCAATAAGAGAATTTAGGTGAGGTCTCTTTCTCTTTATTCCTTTATCCCACCCCTCCCCATTTCTTCCTTCCCTTTCTTCTGCCTTCTCCTTTCTTCCAACTGTGTCCCAAGTTGACCTGGAAGAGGCAGAGCAGTGTGGTCGCAGCGCACACTTCATTTTATATGGAGGAGGAGGAAGAGGCAGAAGTGGTGCACAGTGGTGGCGTGGTGCCCCAGAGCTTGAAGATTTGGGTGGTGCTCCAGGTCAAACCTGGAGGACTGGCAACTGTAGGTTTGTTGTGATGTGTGTACCAAGCCAGTATTGACCCACTAGCAAACACTGGTGCCATTGTGGATATAAAAACAAAAAAACTGGTGCTACTATGAATGTAAAAAAAGGTAAAAGATTATGCCGAGGTCTGGGGTATCTGACCATGTCAGCAGCATATTTTTATAAGTGTTTATTATGGTTACTCTTTGTACATCAATATAACCAGTGATACATTAATATAACCAGTGATAGGTGCTGTGGAGGAATAATTACAGAAGCTGGGAATTGGGGTTCTTTTGCATGTCATCCCTGAAGACTGCAGCTACTTCAGAACCACTTTGAGGTTTAAAACATTTACTAGAACATTTAAGAACATTTACTGATATATATATATATATATATATATATATATATAATTTCTATACCGCCCAATAGCTGACGCTCTCCGGGTGGTTTACAATAATTATAAAATTACACAATAAAATACAATTATACAATAAAATAGAGTATAAAAAATATATATGATGCTGGCAGTTTTATTTTCAGTTCCTTTCCTAATTTATTATTTATTTATTACTGTTCTATACCGCTCAATAGCCGAAGCTCTCTGGGCAGTTCACAACGATTAAAACCATAAAATACAACATAAAAAACAGTATAAAAATTTAAAAATCTCAATCTACAGCATAAAATAGGAGTAAAAGCTGAAATAAAACCTAGCAGCAGTATAGAGATTTAAAATACAGTAAAGGATTTAAAACAACAGAGACTAAAAGACTAAAATTCCTGAGAAAATAAGGTCTTCACCTGGCACCAGAAAGAGGTCTTCCCAGGTGAGCCTGTCTGGGAAGTTCATTCCACAACTGGGATGCCCCAGGCGAAAAGGCCCTTTTTTTAGTAGCCACCCACCTCCCTTCCTTTGGTGGGGCTTTTCTTGGCATGGAGATAAAGTGATTCAAAACGTGTCTTGATTCAAAATGGGGCTGTTGGCAGTGCTGTGCATGTTTACAGTGTTGCCATGATGCTAAAGTTCCAAGCTGGCCCCACTCATTCTGAAGCAGGCTGAAAGTTCCACTGTTGCTCTTTGAACTTCTGGAGTTTGTTGCAGGCAGAAGTGCTGCTGCTTGGCTGTGCCTGAGCAATTTTGACATGGACATGAAAATGTTGAGAGTGAGTGTTGATTGTCGAACCCCAAAGAGGTTTGCGGGGAACAGGGCTCCGGGGTCAGCTTTTTGGTCAGATAACAGAATTCTAGGAGTGGAGTGATCCTGGCCTCTTTGGGATGGCCCAGGATCTGCCCCTCTGACCTGGGTGCTTTTCAGCTGTTTTTTCCTTCGCAGAAATCGGAAGACTGGATGTCCTTACAGAAGAAGATCTCAGGGCTTCTCTGAGGTAGGATGCTCTGCCCCCATCTTACAATGCTCTGCCCCCATTATTACAATTCAAATGCCACCATGCTACTCAGCTTCAGACTTTGATGAACCTCTAGTGAAAAGGAGTTGCGAGGCAATAACTCCCAAAGGTGCTGTGTTCAAATTCTGAGCATGAATGGTAGTCAAGGTATTCTCCAATGATTTTAACTGTTGTGATGGTGATACCATTAAGCTAGTGCTTGCCTGGGAACTTTTAATAGGTTAATGGTTACTTTTAAAAGATCATATATTGGATAGCTTTGAACTCCTAAAGGTTTTGTGATTAGATCTCTGCCTCTCTGAGGGGAGTTAAATATTTTCCTTGGTGGATAATCTTGCTTTTTGTGTAGCTGAGAATCCATAGTTTTTCTTTTCTACCTCTTGAAGAATTCTATCTAACTTAAAAAGCTTGTTATAATCCTTCATCAACAGAGACTGGCCTGGAAGGGATGCGGCACAGAGGCCGAGAATTCCCTCTGAGCTTGAGTGCAAATGAGAAGGGCATAACTGTGAGATTGTGTGTGTGTATAGGGGGGCCTTTGCTAGCTTGGGGCAGACAGGAGAGGTAGGAGCGTGAGGTGGGGGGTGCTTGGCGATACTGGTGAGGGCCATAAATGGCTATTAGATATCAGAGTTAAATGGAACATTCATCTTCCAAGACAGTATATCTCTGAATACCAGGTCCCAGCCAGAACAAACAATATTTATTGGTAATTATTATTTATTTAATGCTACATTTATATCCTGCCTTTTTCCCCCTCCAAGGGTAAAATTGGGGGGTACATGGTGGGTGGACAAGACAGGGCCTTTTCTGCAGCAGCACCCCGACTGTGGAACTCCCTTCTGAGGGAGGTCAGGTTGGCTTCATCCTCACAAGGTTTTAGAAGGGCCTTTGATGGGTTGTAACATTGTCCTGGCTTGTTGGAAAGAATGTTTTCTTTCTGCTTTTATTCTGTTGTGCATTTATTGTATTGTCAGCAGAAAGGCAATTTATAAATACTTTTAAAAAAACCCTTCCTGCACTCCTCGCGTGTGCTGCCTTGTGAAACCCACGGGAAGAGGAAGAGGGGTCTTGTGGGGACCCGGCTGAGCGATTCCAACTGGTTCTCCCTGATTGTCTGTTCTTTTCTTTCCAAACAAACCAACAACAAAGGCACTTGGACCTGATTTTGCACAAGCTGCAGAAAATTGAGCACCTGACTGAGGAGAACCAGCACCTCACCTTGGCTCAGGAGCACAGAAAGGGGGTGGCAAAGAGGAAGCAGCTCCTCCCCAGGAGGTAGGAGCACGGGGTGGGGGTGATACCGGTGAGGGCCATAAATGGCTATTAGATATCAGAGTTAAATGGAACATTCATGTTCCAAGACAGTATATTTCTGAATTCCAAGGCACAGGGTCCTTTGGCTGACCCAGCAGGGCTCTTCCAATGCTTCCATGTTCTCAGGTGTTGTGTCTTGTTTCTCATCTCAGTGCCCTGGATCAGAAGCTGGAAGGATATGGTTCTGAAGAGCACAGCAACTCCAGAATTTCCTTCCAGAGAGGTAAGAGTAGAGAAGCTTTTTGCCATTTTTGACAGGGAGCTATACAATATGTACAAGCATGATACCTGCATGGTTCCCTGTGAAAAGACTTTTTTTTTAACCATCTCTAAATCCCTCTTTAAAAAGGGACTTTTAATTTTGACAGCTGGCAAAAGGAATAACTCCTGTAAATGGGGTGGCTCGCACTTTTCCTTGTTCCCGAGCACTTAGAGTCTCTGGAACGAGGAAAAGCAAAATCAGCCTTAGGGCAGGAAAGTCCAAAAAAAGATGAGGCTCTTGCCACAAACGGGGTATAAATCCCACCCATCCCTTTCTCGAGAGCAGAAAGGTTTGTTGCTGGCTCTGGGGTTACTGGGGGGGGGGAGGTGCAGAAGGGAGGTGGGAAGCAGTAGGGTGCACGGCCTTTTTGCCCCCAGGGGTATCAGGTGTGGGTGCCAACTGTGTGTGCACGCACACACAAAGCACACATACACATCAAAGCCCAAGAGAACTAGCCCAATTACCTTGTGGACCAAAATGGTTTGTTCTTGTTCAATTTGTTTCCAAGGGATGTGACAGAAGTTGACATCTGAACTTCATAGGTTAATGGGGTGGGTTCCTTCAAATCCTGTGGGAAGAGGGAGACAACAAGACCCATTTTTCTCTTCTCTCCTTTTCATTCACAGTCTGGTGACACCTTAGCGGACAGCCCCAGCATGGAGGACGAGGTGCGGGACATTCCCTCTGATTCAGTGAGGTATCCTGTTCCCGCTGAGGGCATCTCAAGTGGTTGAGGGATTCAAGCACTTTCCCCTCTTGGACATTTACTAAGAATTAAATATACAAATGGAAAATAGAAGAGAGTACATATGTGGGAATGAAGTTGGGAATAAGGCATCTTGGATTCTCTCTACCCATCCCTGCCCCACCACCTTGTAGCAAATAAAACAAATAACTCAGACATTTTGAGAATATACTTTGAATTGTCAGTTTTGTTTGTCTCCTAATCCCTGAAGAGAAGAAAATGTAACTGGTCTCAATGCATAATCATAACAGAGGTCCTTCAGGAGGGCAGCAGTTTTTGACTACTGTAGCTATTTCAGCATTCCTGTTCACTCACAATATATAATCCAGAAATGATTTCCAGCAGTTTACACTCCGATATGAGATATCTGTGCTGGCGCCTTTTCCTGTCATCCTGTTGTTCTGTGCTCACAATACCACACTGGCGCTACCGTTAAAACCAGCCAAATACATTTTCCCACTTGAGGCAGGAAATTAAATCCGCATCTCCTGTATGTAAAGAAATTTAAAAGGAGGCAATTTACAATGACCGAATGGCACACTCAGTTTGTCAGTTGAGGTGGCTAGCCCCGTGTGACTGGTTCAAAGTCTTCCAAATGTTCTTCATGGCTGTGTGGAGATTTGAATCAAGGTCACCAGCACCAAGTCCTTTTAATGGACCAGTTTCTTTTGGTGAAAGAGTACTTACGGTATATTTTTCTGGTTACATTCCACTAATCATCTGTACGCTGACTAGGATCACCTTGGTCTCTTTATAGAAGCGCTTCATATAGAAGTTCCTCTATATGAAGTGCTGCCCATCTCTATTAATGCCAGAGAAGATAGTAGTAACTGACAGAATGAGGGTAGGATAGCACTTCATCCGCAGTTCCCTAAAGCAGCATTCTCCAACGCTGGCTGGGGCATGCTAGGAGTTGTAGGCCAAAAACATCTGGGGATCATCAGTGTTGGAGAACGCTGTCCTAAAGCAACCACCGGAGGCTTGTGGATCACCCTCTGCCACCGGAGAGGTTTGTCAGGTCCTGAGTCCCAGAGCTCGGACCTTTCAGAAGGGCAGGGCTATTAAAAACTTGAATTACTTTAAGAGACTCTGCATTGTGTATCTGATTTCGACTTCTGAATTTCTAAATCATTGACTAAATTGTATGTGTTAAATATCTTTAACTCTTATGGTGATTTTACGATGTAATAGCACTACGCGTCGAGAACTTTCGGTTGAAAGACAGATGATAAAATCTTAAATACATTAAAAAAAAATAAAATCGTGGGCACTCCGAGCCTGCCACCTTCAGACCTAGAAGCCCTCCCTGTGAGGTGGCTCATTAATTACACTCTGTACATGGCCGGAGGCACTCCATCATTCATTCGCACATTCCAGGAGGACAACTCCTCGCCAAAAAAGGGGGGACCTGGGGGCGGGCTAAAAAACAACATTAAGGGCGCAATCCTATGCATGTTTAGACAGAAAAGAAAAGTCCTACAACTCCCAGCATGCCACAGCCAGCGACCGCAGACGCCCATTCTTTGACTAACTAACCGCCTTCTCCGTCGATGCGACAAACCCTCAGCTTTTTTTTTTTTTTTGGACTAGAAAATTGACGCTGATTGGCGGCCTAGTAAAAGTACCCGGAGGAAACTAATAGGATTCATTCCTGTGTGCGAAATAGTTAACGCGGCGGTGGGTGAAGAAAGACGGGAATACCCTCAGTTTTGGGTTTGTCCAATCAGAAGGAACGCTCAGCGGGCGGCCAATCAGAGCACGGCAGGCGCAATCGGAGAGGCGTGGCGGAGAATACTGTTCCTTAGGTAGGACGCCGCAGCGCGAAGAAGTCGGGGTCAGGAAGGGAGGGGCGCTGGCGGTGGGAGTCGCCCGCTCGCTCTTTCTCGGAGAGGCTCGTCAGCGCAGCACCTACTGAGGTGAGGGATCTGTGCGCGCGCAAGCCTACAGACCACCGCCCGCTTTCCACAGCGCCGCCCCCTCCCCCGGTTGGGAGGGTGGGAGCTGCTGCTGAGGGGGAGAGGAGGGGTGCGGCGGGAGGCTGCTTGTCTCCTTCCCCCCTGCTGTCTGTTTGGGGGTATAGGGTGAAGCCGGGACCTCTGTAGTCAGGGGGAGGTGTTGGCCATGGGGAGAGGGGCGATGGCGAGGTGGGCGGGGCGTGTGCGGGGCACCTGCTTCCTGTTGAGGCTGTTTGGGTTTTGTTTTGGCCAACATTGGAGAAATCCGAAAATTTTTAGAAAATTGCTAAAAGCAGGGCTGGGTCCAGTGGAGTTCGGCGGAGGGAGGCAAGAGAATTAATTAATTAATGTAATTAATTGCATTTGTCTCCCGCCTTTTCTCCAAGGCCTTTGCAGTGTTCCTTCTTGACTTTAGACTGTCTTATCTTTCTGTCTCGTTTGCTCAGCTTAAACTATTTTGTAGGCTGTTGTGGGAATAAAATCGAATAACTGTGGTGCTTAAACGCAAGTAGGCTCAAGAAAGGAGCAATTGGCTTCATCACCACGGGAGCCTCGGGGGAGGTTGAGGATCTGGATCCAGGTTTTTCTGTTCCAGGTCCAACAGTCATCATTGATGTCTACAATCCCGCCCCCCCTTGTATAAACGGCCGTAGTGGTGACACTCGTAGAGTTGTGTGTAGAAGGTGTTTATTCTATTCCGCTTCTCTCCAGTTGAGGGGCTGAGGCTGGGTGTATTGCTGTGTGGCTTATGTGAATGGGGGATTAAAGCTGGTGAGAGAGAGAAAATGCCTGGCTGGAGCAGTCAGAGTGGTTACAGAACAGATGACTATTTAATCACACATTTGTGTAGTAAAATTCTCCTTACCACTTGGAACTTGTTCATATCGAACAATTAAACTACCTTGTCCTGTGATGGTCACCCCCTAGTTGGCTCCACTTTGCAGTTACTTTTAGTGTACTGCCCTTCACATTTTTTCTCTGCATCTTGTTTCTGGCTTAGTTGCAAATTTAATTTTGCTTAGATCTGAGTAGCCTGGTAGGCAGAGCTAAAGATGTGAAGATGACTGGCAATTCTGGCTCTTTGGGGTGGGGTATTGAGAGAGCATTGAAAGTAGCTGCTGTGGGATCCAGCACTACAGATAACTGTCTGGGTCTCTTGGATAAAGACATTTCTTAATGATGGAACTGTTAACAGTACCAGGAGTGTTCCCTGAGCATGTTTACCTCTGGAACTGGAGTTCTGTGCAACCTGGCTCCTGTCTTTTGCTTTTTTTTATTTTTTAAATGTTTCATTGTTAATTCCCTAAAAGTCTTGTATGTATCACATTAAAGACAACGACTATTATTATTATTATTATTATTATTCATTTTTTTAGCTGTTAAGGTGGCACAAGGCTCTGTATACCCAGAATCTCATCTAGAGAGATGGGACATATTGTTAAAGAAAGGTTAAAGACAAAACTAAACATGATACACAGGAAATTCTGATTGCATTCTCCTTTCTGCCTTTTTCTATCTTACAAATTAGCATAGAACTTGCATAATTTTCTCTATGGAGCTAAGAGCAGCTGGGCAAAGAGAAATGAATACTAGGGAAATAGGGTGCTGGGAGAGGGTTACTCTCCCCCCTACTCCCGCCCCACTTCCCTGATCTTCAAAGCAAGCATAGAATCATAGAAAACTTTGTAGAGTTGGAAGGGGCCTATAAGGCCATCGAGTCCAACCCCCTGGTCAATGCAGGAATCCAAGCTAAACCATCCCTGACAGATGTCTGTCCAGCTGCACCTTGAATGCCTCCAGAGAGGGA
This sequence comes from Shinisaurus crocodilurus, assembly GCA_021292165.1. NCBI lineage: Eukaryota > Metazoa > Chordata > Lepidosauria > Squamata > Shinisauridae > Shinisaurus > Shinisaurus crocodilurus. The sequence continues at coordinate 188,313,693 of CM037879.1, forward strand.
GAGCCCACCACCTCCCTAGGTAGTTGATTCCATTGTCTTATTGCTCTAACAGTCAGGAAATTTTTCCTGATGTTTAGGTGGAATCTGGATTCCTGTAACTTGAGCCCATTATTCCGTGTCCTGCAAACTGGGATGATCGAGAAGAGATCCTGGCCCAGGCCCTCCTCTGTGTGACATCCCTTCAAGTACTGGAAGAGTGCGATCATATCTCCCCTCAGTCTCCTCTTCTGAAGGCTAAACATGCCCAGTTCTTTCAGTCTCTCCTCATAGGGCCTTGTTTCCAGTCCCTTTATCATCCTTGTTGCCCTCTTCTGAACCCTCTCCAGTTTGTCTACGTCCTTCTTAAAGTCTGGTGCCCAGAACTGGACGCAGTACTCAAGATGAGGCCTAACCAGTGCCGAGTAAAGGGGAATTATCACTTCACGCGATTTGGAAACTATACCGGTACTTCTATTAATGCAGCCCAAAATAGCATTTGCCTTCTTTGCAGCCACATCGCATTGCTGGCTCGTATTCAATTTGTGATCTACCACAATTCCAAGATCCTTCTCACTTGTAGTATTGTTGAGCCAAGTGTCCCCCATTCTGTAATTGTGCATTTGGTTTCCTCTCCCTAGGTGCAGCACTTGGCATTTATCCCTATTAAATTTCATTCTGTTTTTGGCCCAGCGCTCCAGCCTATCGAGATCGCTTTGAATTTTGTTTCTGTCATCCAGAGTATTAGCTGTTCCACCCAACTTTGTGTCATCTGCAATTGATGTTTAAAAAAACATAAAACAAAACTCCATCCCCATGGGAGATCATGAATCTCCTGCATCATCATGTCTAGTTTTGTCCTAAGAGACTGTGCCTGGTGAAGTTTCCTCTCAGGCATTTGGAAGAAGATATTCAGTAAGTGGGACAAAGTCATGAAAAGAGAGAATCGTATGGAATAATCTGAGGTGGGTAGGTGGGACTTGGAGAAGCAATGTGGTGGGTAGGGATGGCTGCTTGCTGTCTTGGTTTTGCTGAATCCAGGGAGTTCTGTGTTCATTTTTGATGATCATAATGATTGAGTGTCTTTCTGTAAATTCTCCAGTTCTCTTATTCAGGTAGCTGAGAAGGGTGAAATTGAATTTTATTGCATTGCAGGCTGGGAAAAAGCAGGAGGATAAGGTTCAAGTCCAAAGGTGATGGTAGTAATTAACTGCCCTTTATCCTGGGGAACATTTATTGACTTATCTGGTAAAAGGGAATAAATGACATTCCTGTTAATCTTTCTCTATCTTCTTTCCTCTCTGTTCCCTCCTCACATAGCTCTGCGGTGAGGTTTCATCTCAGAATAAGCAATTCCTTCTGGGTAGTAATGGGAATACAATTATAGGTAGTTCAGACATGTTCTGCCACTGGCACGTCTTGCTATAAGAAATACAATCTTGTGATCCCAAAATGGAAATGAAAGGAAATGCTCCCATGAGGATCACTGTGAGCTGAAGGGTGGGCTATAAATATACAAATTGAACAGGACTTTTAAAAATGTACAGTGACCCTGTTGATCTTGCAGTGTGTGGCTGCATCTTTCCTCAGCTAGTTGGCTGCCATGGTTGTAATGAGTCATATACTTGTGTGGCTGAGTTACTTTCCTCTCCCTCCACCCTTTTAGGAGAGACCTGCTGTATGAGGCAAAAACTTCATTTATTCATATACCCAGTTGCACAAGATTCAGCTTTCCTGGTGGCCAGTCCCTTCTGATTTAAATCATAGTCTGGTGAAGATAATTCTAACCCTAGATGTGTATATTGTTTAGTTCCTCTGTAATTATCCCAATAAAGTTGCTGTCTTTCATGAAGTACAGCAAAACAAGCCCAGGAGCTGAGTTAAATGTTCCTACATATCTGATTTTCTTCCTAACACACTTTTCTTAAGAGTGCCAAACCATTTCTTTCTTTAGGAAATATTTCTGTTTGAAACTCAAGACTTACTCAGATCTTCATCAGGATGATGTTGATTGAAATGTTCAGTTTTACATTTATGCTCTACTTTTGGGCCATGGAAAGGCCCTTTTAATTTTTTAAAATTTAAAACCCACACACCAGATTGGGAACAGGAATGTCAGATCAATATCTTAAACCGGTTCTAAACTCTCAAAGACCTGGTTGAAGAGGATAGTATTTACGGACTCTTCTGAAGACGCCAGTAGAATGTGTTGGGCATATTTCTCTTCGGAGTACCATAAAAAATGCATTGTTGAGGTTTGTCAAATTTCATATATATAGAGAGGGGGGCGTTATTTAGAGGAATGATTTTTGCTACAGGCCACACTAATTTTTTTTTAACAGACTTTCAGAATTAGTTGCTCATTAAATACATGTTACATTTGCTAGCTCTAGCATTTCTTAAGCCTTCTAGCCTAGAGTGGAGATTGGCAACTTGATTCAAATTGGCCTAATGTAGCCTTGAGGCTCTTCTGTGCTGCTTGATAGTTCTTGTAAAAATGAAATCTAGTTACTCAGCATTCTCAAAATTCTAACCTTCATAGTTTGAGAGAAACGTGTATGACGGAAACCTGGTTGGGCCTAGATGGGGGCATTGGGGGTGTTATTTGATCCAGCTGTACTCTCCAGGTTTTCAAGTTCAGCAGCAGACAAGATCTGATGGGCATGAATGTGGAATCACAGTGATCTATTGTGAGTCTATCCCCCTATCTAGGTACCCTGTTTGACAACCCCATAGAATAGTAGAGTTGGAAGGGGCCTATAAGGCCATCGAGTCCAACCCCCTGCTCAATGCAGGAATCCCAAGTTAAACCATCCCTGACAGATGGCTGTCCAGCTGCATCTTGAATGTCTCCAGTGTGGGAGAGCCCACCACCTCCCTAGGTAGTTGGTTCCATTGTCTTATTTATTTTATTTATTTCATTTTTATACCGCCCAATAGCCGAAGCTCTCTGGGCGGTTTACAACAATTAGCAGTACAGTCCCTGCCCGCAAGCTTACAATCTAAAAAGACACGACACACAAGGAAAAAGGAATGGGGAGGGAAGAAGGGGGAGTATTAATTATTACTTCTGTAATTCTCTGTGTCTCAAGAAGCTCCAGCCTCCTCCTTCTTCCCCACAGGGCTGTAGATGTCAGTTAGCCCTGTGGGGGGGGGGGCAGTCCAACTGGAGCAGGCCCTGATGTTCCCTCGGCCTGCTCCAGCGTCCGTCGTTTCTTCTTCCCCACAGGGCTGTAATGTAGATGTCTTATTGCTCTAACAGTCAGGAAATTTTACCTGATGTCCAGGCGGAATCTGGCTTCCTGTAACTTGAACCCGTTATTCCGTGTCCTGCACTCTGGGATGGTTGAGAAGAGATCCTGGCCCTGCTCTGTGTGACCACCTTTCAAGTACTGGAAGAGTGCTATCATATCTCCCCTCAGTCTTCTCTTCTGAAGACTAAACTTGCCCAGTTCTTTCAGTCTCTCCTCATAGGGCTTTGTTTCCAGTCCCCTGATCATCTTTGTTGCCCTCCTCTGAACCCTTTCCAGTTTGTCTACATCCTTCTTAAAGTGTGGTGCCCAGAACTGGACGCAGTACTCAAGATGAGGCCTAACCAGTGCTGAGTAGAGGGGAACTAGTACTTCCCACAATTTGGAAGCTATACTTTTATTAATGAAGCCCAAAATAGCATTTGCCTTTTTTGCAGCCGCATCACATTGGTGGTTCATATTCAGTTTGTGATCTACAACAATTCCAAGTTCCTTCTTGCTTTTAGTAGAGTTGAGCCAAGTATCCTCCATCATGTAACTGTGCATTTGGTTTCTTTTTCCTTGGTGCAGCACTTGGCATTTATCCCTATTAAATTTCATTCTGTTTTTTCAGCCCAGAGCTCCAGCCTATCGAGATCACTTTTGAATTTTGTTTCTTCTCCCAGGCAGTGCTCAGGAGCTTGGTAAATGAAACCAGCATTGAATTGAGAAATACAGAGCAATAGCTTGTATACTGAATTGAGTGGAAACTACAGGGCCACTGAAGAAGGCCGTTGGGCCGAAACGCGTTTGGCTTCCACACAAGAGAGTAAGAAAGCTTACATGCTGTGAGGACCTTTCTCTGGAAGCATCAAACAAAAAACATTGGCATTAACAATACTTCGTCTAGAGATAAAGGTCCTCAAGTCTGAAAGGACATTTATTATCATCTTCAGCCTAGAGAAGCTGTATTTTACATGTCTAATTGTTTCTGTCTTATACATGTTTTATATATATATATATTTTAAAAAAATATTTCTGGAAATTTTTATATTACATTATAAAATTTAGTCTATTTCACTATATTTTCATTGTTATATATATATATATTTTTCTTGACTTTTAAGTTTCTATATATTGGATGTAAAGCCCTAACAGTTGACCCGAGTGTTGCATGTGTTGCTTGCAATAGCAAAAATCACATTAATTGTGCAAAAGCATGCCCAATGCAAACTTTTACCTAATGCAGTGTTTGCAGTCCAAGACATAAAGTGTTTAAAATGTGTTAAGCACGTTTAGTTTTCTTATTTATCTTGCTCATCCTAGTACAGGTTAACTTTTACTTTTACTAATCCGACACCTGTAGAAGCAGGGAAAGGACCCAGGGTAAAGCTTGCCCCATACAATTTCAGTCTGGCATATAACCATATAACAAGTTGAGAATCCCTTATCCAAAAATACATGTGCCTAATTATTTAAAAAGTTTGTATAAATTCCCTTCAGGCTATGTGTACAATGTAGTACTATAATAATTTTTTGAGTTGATTTTTTTCCCCAACAAAAAACTGTATAATTGAAAGCTCTGTTATTGTGTTTTTCTTTTAAGACAAAAGATGTTAATTAGTTCGGACAACTGTATGAGTTGTTTTTCTAAAACTAAAACCTCGTTATTCAGGTTGAATTGCAGTGTTGGCACTTTGAAATAAATAAGTTGGTTTGTGTTGCAGTTTGGGCACTCGGGCCCAAAAAGGTTCGCCATCACTGCTCTAGTGTGTACCTGGAGATAGGGCAGTGGACTAGGATAGGGATACTTTTGGTGTACTTTTCATCCTGCTGCCCAACCATCTCCTATCTGAGCTTCTTGAAGTAGTCTCCCCCAAAACTGATTGTGATGGGATTGAGCCACCTCATTAAGAGTGGCTCAGATGTTTAAAGCCTCCATGGCAATTATGGGTTAATACGGTACTTAGCTCTATGCATGCGTTCTGAGTTTTGCTAACTTGATCTGGGTTTTTCTAATTGGGATGAAGATAAATCTATTAGTAGGGAGGTTTGAAATAAAATGACCCTGTTCCTATGGACAGATACCTGGTAGAGTTTAGATTTTCTGGGGCTCTTGTGCTCTTCAGGGGTGAGGAGCCCATTAAATTGGTCTGCCCCTGAGAGTAATGGATGTGAATGGATTCTTGAATGCTCTGGGGGATTTTCCTGCCATTAGAACTGGTGATCCTGTTGAAGCCCTGGTTGATCCGTGGAATGAAGAGAATGCATTTGCTCCCAAGTGTTTTCTCCCGTGGCACAGGCTTCTTGGTTCTCTGAAGAGCTTAGGCAATGGTGCCTTTGTTGACTGGAGTGTTGATGGAGGAAAACTGGCTGAACCCATGTTAGAGCCCTTTTTAGGACCTATCCCATGTTAGTGAGGGGAGCAAAGGAAGTCTTGAGTTCTGTCTCAGCACAGTGTCTGGGGTTAAGGGGCTGATCTCCAGGGGTAGGTAGAGGAGCCTTCTGAAGCCCGCTGTGACAAGTTTGGGCTGCATTAATAGAAGTATAGTTTCCAAATCGCATGAGGTGATAATTCCCCTTTACTCAGCACCGGTTAGGCCTCATCTTGAGTACTGCATCCAGTTCTGGGCACCACACTTTACGAAGGACATAGACAAACTGGAGAGGGTTCAGAGGAGGGCAACTAGGATGATAAAGGTACTGGAAACAAGGCCCTATGAGGAGAGACTGAAAGAACTGGGCACTGTACCGCAGACATTAGGCTTTGACCATTTCAGGCTCAGGACCCACCACACACACTACAACCTGCAACAAGGAACCCACTTTTATTTCCCCCCCTTTCACCATACCACGTTCATCATCCTGCTTTTCTCTTTGGGGCAATCAGGAGGACAACAGGGCTCCTGTACCTCCTAGTTCAAATTTCACCTCTGTCATGACCTGACTAGGTGGTCTTAAGAAAGCTACTCTCTCCCAGACCTCTCATCGATATACAGGTGACAAGACCTTACTTAAGTGTATCCTCAACCAACAATTGTGGTGTGTTTACATGCATTAACAAATATTGTGTTTTTATATCCAAACTAACTTTATAAGGCCCAGCTAATTTGACTTTTTCACTCTCTAAAGTGGCTACTTAGTATGTGTGTATAGGATTGCAGCCTAAATATCTTATTAAAAACAAAGCATGAATGGATCAAATATTTAGACAGAAAGCTCATGTAAGACAACCAACTGCCTCCATAATGAACAACAAAAAGGTAATTGCCAACTTTTCCAACATGCACCGTACAATTAATATTCCCTCAAATTCTAAATAAAATTACTAATTTCAGTAGTTACTAAACATTTGCATTGCCATTGTAATGATCAATTTGGGGGAGCTTTAATTGATTAAATCTGCATAAATTTTCAGAATTGTTTTTTTCTTGTTTTCTTCCTTTAAAACCTAAGTGCGTCTTATGGTCCGGTGTGTCTTATGGAGCGAAAAATACTCCTTATTGTTGAATATGTTTCCCATCACAATCTATATTCAGTGCGTGTGCACGTGTGAGAGATGTGTTAACATAGCCAATGTATTCAATCTTATATGACATTGACTGGGTTATTAAGCCACAGTGGCTTAGCGTGTCGTCTGAACCCGGGAAGGGTTTATTTGGGTGGTTTAAGTTTGGCTTATTAACAATGGTGTGAAGCCATGGTTTGTTCTAGGGTTTACTTAACCTTCTGAGGCTTATCATTTCATCCGAACCCAGATGCTTGTTTCCTCATGCCTCGAGGCATTTGGCTAGCTAGTTGCGTGACAAGAGAGGCTAAAATCTCCCTGCTGCTCCTGTTTTCATGGGCAAACTTGGTTTCCAAGTTCTGCCTAGCAACACCCACCTGCCTGCTGGTCGTTTCATTCATCGTGGCTTTATGCCTCCTGCTGCTTCTGCTCCTTCTCTGCTTCGCTTCTTGGTGAAGTCTTCTCCCTTCCCCACCTTTCTGCAGCTACATCTTATCTCTACTATGGTCATCAAGGAACTTTTTTTGTGCTAAATGTAGCTGCGGTTCATACTCTTCCTCTCTCCGCCCCGCTCTGTTTTTCCCATTCACTCGCTCATGGTGCAGGATCCCTTAAACAAGCCCGTGAAGAGGGTAAAACCCGATGTTCTGAGTCCACTTTGAGAGTTCACATGTGTAAGCACCTCACCCCAAAAATTGTCCCCCATGCCTGCCCCACCGATGCTACCCATGGCTGGGCTGGTAGGGATCCCTGCCCCCCACCCCTCTTGCAGCCCTTTTGTGGCTACTGTTCCCACTGTCTGTGGCCACCTCCCCCGCGCTACTTGTTTTCCAACCATCTACACCTGAGTTGGGGCTTCTCGCAGGAGCCCACCGCCCACCGACAAGTGCTTTCCCCCACTACTGGCAGGTGCAGGGTTTGTGGCTCCCCAAAGTGCAGTTTGGAGCAAGACTTTCCACCCCACTTTCCCTATCTACTCCCAGCATAAACAGTGCAAGGTATTCCTGAGGATCCCACTGCCCCCTGTATAAGCTCTACACAGCGACCCTGCAGTGCTTTCTAAGGGATAGACAGAGTTGTGCCCCCATCCCAACACTTCAAAATGTGAAGCTGGCAGCTTGGTATATGAAGTATCACTCTTCTTTATTCAATACAGCTGTGTTTTATGGCAGCAGTGGGAGAATGGGGAAAAAAAAACCCTTTCTCCTCTGAGGATTGGGGCTCTTTCTGTCAGGGCAACGGGTGCTGATTTCAAGCTAGCGGGAGGGAGGGAAGGACAGGTGGCAGGGAAATCGGGCAGTGGTTTCGGAGCCACAAACTGAGAAGGGGGAAGAGGAAGGGGGACAAAGGGAAAACTTTTCTAGTTTAAAGAGGGCCTGGGATGTAGCACGGGTGGCGGCAGTTGGGTGGGGGGAAATGGTGGGGGGAGTTAGATTTGGAGAAGGATAGACACCCCCCCCCCCGGCTGCACAGCGAGCCAATTGAAAAAAGCTGTCGACGTAGCAGTCACGGACCAATGGGGGGAAAGCTGCTGACACAGCGCCGACACAACAGACCATGGGACATTGTTTCTGCTGCAAAGACGCCTGGGATACATGCTGTGGCTGGCTGGAGGTATGAGAGGAATGGTGGGAAAGTTAAACCAGATGGGAAACTGGTCATCTGTCGGGCGCTCGCACAAGTAAGCCATAGTGCATAGCTTAAGTTCCCCAGAAGCTTGGCTCGTCGTGCAAACCCGCCCGCTGTGTCTTTTTATTCCTGTTTGTATTAAATACTTGCACTTTTTTTCATTTTACATCTTGTGGAGAGTGTAGTAAACATTCTTGATATAATCATTATTTTCCAATGTATGTTTTACAAAAACAAAAAAACCTCGTAAAATCTTACTTTCGAATTTTTAGTTCTTCTGTCCTGTGGATCGCCACAGATATATCTAGTAAAACTGCATAAGCTACTGTGTTCTTGGTAATTTGGTGCTTACGAATGATTTGTGAGGGCTTGCAGAAAAAGAAAAATATGTGTGGGTGTTGTAAGTGCCTGTATCTAATCTTCAGGGGGATAGTTGTGTCAACTCTTGTAGCAAAAGGCTAAAATGTATTGTGACATAAGGCTTTTTTGGACTACAGGCCCCTTCATTGGATGTATGAAGTGTAATTGAGAATTCGGTTTTTATACAGGTCACATGGTGGGGCAGGGGGAAGAAATGTAAACAGTGAGATCAGAAGGAAATTAAATTAAATTAAAGTACTGACAGTCACTGCTTACGCTAGAAAAAATGTCTTTAAAGTGCCACAAGATTCTTAGTTGTATTTATATCTAATCTGACTTAATATAGATCTAAGACTTAAGTAATCACATCTAGGAGATAGTGTCACACTTGGCAATCGGTTAAAAACAACAGCAGCACCAACAACAATAATTTAGCTAAGGATAGTGCCTGTGGCTACCTCTCCTCCAAATTTTGGGTTTTAATGTGTTTAAGATGTTGCAGGCTGTTTCGAATTATAGCGAAGTGGGTTTTCTGGAAAATTTGAATTGGAAAATTTTCCAGAAAACCCCCCTATGCAGATTAGGCTAATTTGCAAAGGGTAATCTGCATCAGCAAAAAACAAAACAAACAAAAACAATTTGCATTGGAATTTTTTCTGTTGCCATAGAGAAGGGGTGGGCAGCATGTGGGCTGTATGTGGCCCCTCAGAGGGACTCTTGCAGCCCCCACTGGGCCCTCTGCCTTTGTGGATTCCCAGCATCACTGGGAATTTAGCAGTGTGGCCCCTTCTAGTTGTTGTGGTGGGGAGGCGTGTGGCTCCCTGTGGGTTCCAAGGGTTCCAGTGCTACCCCCAAAACCCTCTGAAGTTGCCCACCCCTGCCCTAGAGTGATTGAATTTAGCATATTTATTTTAGCATATTTATTTTACCTGTATTTAGTAAACAAAACTTTAAAAAGTACCCCATATTAATTTTTTTTGTCCCAATACACCATAAGTATTTGACTTCAAATATTTGAGTGGAAAAATTAAAGCACACTTAATGCGATTTAAATGTCATATTATATTCACTGTTTTCAATTTAAGAAAAAAAGAAAGGTACTGTCAAGTGTTGAAACATTAATATGTTTCAGTGACCTGAAGAACTGTGCATGGTATGCTGGAAACTGAGTTCAACTCTCTTCTACTGAGGTTGTTGGAGGACCTTCAGATACACTGAGACATACATGTATTTCAGTTATACACACACACACACACACACACACACACACATATATATATATATATACGGTATATATATTCTCTCACGTACATGCTAGGGATAATCACCTTAAAAATATTAATTAAAACTTTGAAACTGTCATGCTTGCCTAATATTATATTTGCAATTGGCATCCATTTATTGTTACTAATGGATTGATGAAATGGAACATTTTCCATGGAAAAACTAAGCACTGGAAAATTTTCAGTGTTGGAAAATCTTCTGCCCCACATCACTGGTTATTTATGTGAGCTGCAGAGGGCATATGTAGTTAAATTTTGACAACTCTTTGCTTAAATACTCTTCAGCAGCTGTGGTGCCCAATATACTTGTCATCAAAAATAGTCATCAAATTTCTTAAGTTACTTGCCTTTTGTTAGTTATTCATAATTACTGTCTGAATGAGCTATACTTTTAAATGTAATATACTAAACATGATAATTTTATGAGCAAACCAAGTTATACATAATACATTTTAGGAACTTCAGCAAGTAATCCCTCCTGAAACATCTAAATCAATCTAGAATCCAGTAGAAGCAAGAAGAGCTGGAAGCAGAGGACGACTGGTTTTCAGCATCTGTTCTTTTTTTCTTTTTGGCGGAATTGGTTGGGTTGGAGTTTAGGGGAATCTGGTCTGAAGGAAGAGCTATTGAGAGCTTATTTTGCGGGAAGGCTCTCTTACCTATTAGAAATAGTAACCAAGCATATTTAATTTTGGAATCTTTAAGCAATCTCAAACTACGGTATTTGAAAAGTGACATTTTATTCCCTTTTGTAAATAATTCCTCTTAATTTTTGTTCATTTTCAAAGGTGGTCTCTGGTGGTGGTGTCAATCCTATGCCTGTGCCATAGGAACTAGACTATTGAGTTTATTTTAGGTATAGAGCAGTGTTCTCCAACCTTGGGTCCCTAGATGTTTTTGGCCTACAACTCCCAGCATGCCTCAGCCAGCTATCGGAGTTGTAGGCCAAAAAATCTAGGGACCCAAGGTTGGAGAACACCAGTATAGAGGGTTTATTTTTGTGGTAGAGGTTAAAGGTTTTGTAGCTGAGGCAGTATTCCCTAGTGGTGAGATCTAATTGCCACTCTTTTTTTTAATAAAGTTGCCAATGAGTTCTATAGACCCAAGCCTCCGTTTTTTAAAATAAGAAATGTAAGTAGGATAACCCACATGTTCCACTGAATGTGGGGGCAATTGCAAGATAACATACAGTGTTTCTTTTACATGTGGGTTTTAGGACTACATTAATTTATTTATTTGAATGCTGTAGCATCTAACCAGAACAAGCCCAGAAACACAGGACTCTATAGACCTGAAGTGTTGAAAATGCACATTTTCTTCACATGTTATGATATGGTAACTCAGGTTACATGTTGGGAAGTAAAATATATATTAGATCAACAGTTTCAACAAGAAACGGAAGAAACAACTATACTAGGAATCCAAACATTTCAGAAATTTTACACATCTACTGTTTCTATAAAAGTGTTCTTCCAATCACATCATTTTTAGAAATAATTTTGGGGAAGGCCAGGTAGGAATATATGAATACTGTATCATTTTATTCAATGTCACAGGCATTTTATTCATCATTCTAAAAAAATAATTAAATCATATCCAAAATGGTTGGGAAAAGCCACAAAAGGTCCTTACAAAAATAAGCTGAGATATGTGTGCAAAACCTGCTCAGTGTCTTAGTTCCTGTGGCATCTGAATTGCAGGCCTGACTCTTGAGACTGTAAATAATCATATTTTAAAATGTTCTGTATCATTGACTGTGTACAGTTATACACTGAATGGTACAGCTTCAGTGTACACTGACAGCTTTCTGACTTAAAGGGAGTTTCCTAGTTCTGAGGAGTTGTCATGAGAGGGGAACAAACCTTTCTTGTCATTCAGAAACTTGCCACGTGTACACATTACTTAATGCACTAAAGTGTTAGGCTTGGGCCAAGATGTTTCACAAGGGTAAGCTATTACTGAAGTTTAAATTCTGCTGAACTGCAAATAAGCTACTGGTTCTAAGTGAGCTTCAAACGATTACTATATTCTTGGTGTGGTTGGGGGGCGGGGGGGAGGCATGAACTGAAATCAAACACATGCCAAGACACCACTGAATGGTTTGATACTCTGCAACAGCATACCTAATAAATCTGGCTATATTATGAAATATGCATGCTGAGTGTGTGGTTAATCTGAACTTGAAAAATACTGTGACAAGATAAGATAGAGGATGCTTTGAAACTGTTCTAGGCACAATTGTTAAAATAAATAATTAAAAGTACCTGTAGTGTGATATTTCTGTAGCCAGAAATAATTTCACTCGTATAGAACATCAGGTTTGTCTAAAGGCCTGCTCAGAAGTTACTTGGGAGAGAATTTAACCTGGTAAGAATCTAGTGCTGTTATGCTCTTCCTCCCCTATTGAAAGGACTGGGGGAAGCCGTATTAGAATGTGGCATCTTCCTAATGTCCCAGTCCGTCTCCAGGGAGAATGTGGATGGTGGTGTGTGGTTGTCATAGGGAAACTAGGTTCATATATACATGCTACAACTTGGATCAGATGTCCACCGTGTGAGGATGCAAACATGCTTGAGACTTCTGCTTGATTGGGAATTTTATTTTATTTTTTACTGCTAATTAATGTCTGAATAGGCCCTCAGTATAGGAGCACAGTAGTGCTGACCTGGTAGTATAGGATAGTGTGTTATGCAAGCATTTGAGAAGTTAAGTAATGTGGGACTTTCATTTAAGGTTGGGAATACTTTGCCTTCTGTTATGCATTTTATAGTAAGATTTGTTTGAGTAGTACGTTGATGGCACAAACAGGCAGGTTGTGCATTGTGGTAATTGTGAAACTGCTGTTTGTAGTGTGTTCAGATTACATATTATAAAAACATGGCACTTCCTTACTTAGACAAACACTTGATCTAGAGGCAATTGCATGATTTCATATATGCATTCAACCCACTGTGACTTAAATAAGCCACAGTGGGCTGTGGTGATTGTGCACGCTGGTCCAACATCTTGCAGATGATCAAACAAACCATGGTTTGTTTTCTCAAACCCTGGGTTCTTTCCCCTCCCCTGCCTCTTCCCCGGGGTGCTATAGTTCTGGCATGTAGAGCAGGTGGTGTTTTTTACTGCTCTTACCTGGCATCTAAACACCTCCTGAAAACGCACCTGTTCACCCAGGCTTTCCCTGGCCATGCTGTCTCATTTTACTGCTCCTGTACTGCTATGTATTATGTATTATTGTAATTATATTGTTTTTAAAATTGTATTTGAAATGTGATTTTAATTGTTTTAATATTTATATGGTAACAACTTAGGGATTTTTTCTTAATATTTAGCGGTATAGAAATAGTACAAATAAATCTATGTAGCCTGGCAAAACAACCCATGAACAGCCCATGGTTCTGAGTTTGTACATAAGAACAACACTGGCTTTAACCAACTCAGATTTCACAACTCAACAACAAACCATGGGTTCTCTTTCTGGGTTGTTTGTGGTTAATCATGGTTTGCTAGCATGGCTGTGTTCACACATTATTACAACCCAGAATTCAACAACCCATACCATGGTTAGCATTATGTGTGAGCTAGGCCTTAAGGTTCAAGGCAAGACACAGTGCTGGTTGATCCTTGTGCTTGGCACCTCCCTTGTGTAGAGCAGAGCAACAAGAACAGAGTTGTTGGTGTACATTGTACAGCCTGGAGAAAAAATTAAGGGGAGCATGTTGACAAATAATTAGGTTGTTGGTTGGAAAAGTCTTAATTTAAAGACTTGAACCCCCTCCATTAATATTTTAGGGGTTGAAGGTTTGGCAAAAGCAAGCAGAGATCTGGAAAAAGTGTTTAGACAACTTAATTTAGATACCTTAAATTACACTATGTAAAACGATGTCTAAACTGCAAAAAACACCCCAAACACATAAAATATATTCCTAAATTACCAAAGCTACTATACTATGAAATTATTGAAACTATTAAGTTTTAATAATTTTATAGTATAGTAGCTTTTGTAATAGGGGTTAATTATTGGGGACCTACTGGTAATTAGCTATGTTATCAACATTTCAGATTGAGGGGGGCTATTAACTTATTTTTCTTCCATGCATAATATACTAGAACCGTGAAATATGAAGATTGGTACCTTTCTTTGTTATATTTTCAAATAAGACCCATTTTGGGTCTGAGATTGAAAAGGAATGAGGTCAGGAGAATATGGTTACCTAAATGATAGGACCCGTATTAACACTTTGTGGTTCTGCTCCCAAGAACTGTTTGTTATTAAAAAGCAATAATGTTGGACTCAACATATAAGACAATGGAACCAACTACCTAAGGAGGTGGTGGGCTCTCCCACTCTGGAGGCATTCAAGGTGCAGCTGAACAGCCATCTGTCAGGGATGCTTTGACTTGGATTCCTGCGTTGCGCAGGGGGTTGGACTCGATGGCCTTATAGGCCCCTTCCAACTTTACTTTTCTATGATTCTATGATATATTTGTAAGAAGACCAAAACACTGGTTTATGAAGCCATTGTATTACCAACTTTATTGTATGCCTACGAAACATGGACTATCTATAAACGCCACTTCCACCTCCTTGAAAGGTTTCATCAACGTTGCCTCCGGAAAATCCTGCAAATTACTTGGGAAGATAGGCGAACAAATGTCAGTGTACTGGAAGAAGCAAAGACTACTAGCATTGAAAAAATGATCCTTCAACGCCAACTTCAGTGGACCGGTCATGTTGTTCGAATGCCTGACTGCCGTCTCCCAAAGCAGTTACTTTACTCCCAACTCAAGGATGGAAAGCGGAATATCGGTGGTCAATATAAGAGGTTTAAAGATGTTCATAAGGCTAATCTAAAAAAATGCAATATAAAGATCGAAAACTGGGAAGCTCTGGCCCATGAACGATCTAAATGGAGGTTGGCCTTTCACAAAGGTTCCATGGACTTTGAAGAAGCCCGAGTGCAAGGTGAAAGGGAGAAACGTGCTAAGCGAAAAGCACGTCAAATGAATCCTTTACAGGACCATCTTCTATCTGGTAACCTGTGTCCTCACTGTGGGAAGCTGTGTGGATCTAGAATTGGCCTCCACAGTCACTTACGGACCCATCGCTAGAGTCTACACAATCTTCTTTAGAATTTCCTCCTTTTATCCCGGAAGACAATCTTACTCGGTCACGAGTGATCGCCTGATGATGATGATGATATAAGAATGACTGTATGTAGAAGTATTGCTGAAAGACAACTGTTGAAGGTATATCAAAAGGCTTATGCTAGAATACAGCATAATGGGAGACTTTTAATAAATCCCCTCCACAAAAAAATCAGTGTTGTTGAACTGCTGCAACTATGCTTGGTATAATTCAGTGGCTGCAATGGTGGTCTTGCAACCAAGTTCAAACTTCTGCTGAACCATTTCTATTTATGTCACACTTGTATCCTACCCTTCCTCCAAGGAGTTGATGGCACAACAACCCTGGGATATAGCTACCTGGTCAAAATCCTCTCCTATTCTTTGTTTGAAGCTTCTTGAAACTGGGTTTCAACATTCAAGCCTAACCCTCTAGCATCTCCATGAGGTCATTAGGCAAATCACTTGCTTAGCAGCACTAATTATCCCAAGTTACTTTCTGTGTGTTGAATGTAGTCCTTTAAATTCATCCTGTGGCTGGTCATTGTTGCTGCTTTTCATTTTCTGTTGTAAAACATCTGCCTGTAAGGTAAATGTGTCACCTAATAATCTATAATGTTATATAGGTTATATAGCTATTTGTACAGCGGTGACTTTAAAAGTGTGGAGAGTTCCAAAGGAACTCTCTACGCCAGTGCAGCGTAGTGGTGAGAGTGTTGGACTGGGACCCGGGAGATCCGGGTTCTATTCCCTGCTCGGCCATGAAACTCACTGGGTGACTGTGAGTGTTGGTACCCACTGGTTAGGTCACGCGTAGGTGCAATGTGCTCACTATCTTGTCCATCTGCCAAAAATCAGCAAGTGCGACTGATCAGCAGAGCGGTTGGAGGACCGGAGAGTGAGACTGTGCTATTTGCATGGCCTTAAGAAGATGCTGGGACAGAGGACAGAGAAGAGACAGCAAAAGAGGAAGGCAGCAACAAGAGAAAAAACATTGGAGGCAGAGGAATTCCTAGTTGGCATGGGAAAGGAAGAGTGGAAGTGTACTGAAGGGCAGATGTGCTTGAAGGAGGGACAGAAAGACCTGGGAAAGGAAAGGAAGGGCAGAGCTGGCAGGAGAGCATCAGCCCAGTGGGATGGAAAAGCTATCGGGGCCACGAAGAAGGGGTTCCAGCAGAGCTGGAGAGGTGTGCCAACCTAATCCTACTAGAGATGTGAAGGCCTGGGAAAAAACCTAGAAAAATCCAAAGCAAGTCCCCCCCCCCCCCCCCGGACCTTTTTCATTTTGTTTTGTCCAAAAAACTGAGCAGCTTTGGATTATGAAATATTTTCTTTAGAATTTAAAACAAGGTGTTTATATATTGTTTCTCAGCCTTTACTCCCCCCAAAATGATTTCTGAAAACTATGTAATAAGTACACCTTTATAGAAAGACGGGATGTAAAGTGTCTGGAAATAATGAAGCCATGGGGGAAATTGTTTTTTTAATTCTCTCTGTAAGATTCTCAGCATAGTTATTTCTTCCATTCCTTATTAAAATTATTGATCTAATGTATCTTTTACAGATAGACACTTAGGGATGCTCCGAGTCATACTCAGTTTCCCAACATATGAGTGAAGTCACCATATCATAATAATGAAAGGAAATGTACATTCTTGACAGTTTAGGGTTTGTTCTACAGCATCCTGTGCTTCTGGGCTTGTTCTGGTTAGTTGCTGTAGCAGTTAAGTAATGTAGTTCTAATCTAAAACCCACATGTGAAAAAAACACTGTAGGTTATCTGCCACTGTCACCAGATGCAATGAAACAGCATGTGGGTTATCCCATCTATATTTCTTTTTTTCTTTAAAAAACAACAACTTTGAGGCTTGTGTCTGTGGAACTCACTGCCATAGTTTTTAATAAAGTTCTCAATTGGACCTCACCACTAGGGAATGCTACCTCAGCTATAAAACTTTTTTACTCTACCTAAAAGAAACTCAGTAGCCTGGTTCCTATGGTGTATGCATGGGATTGACACTAGCACTAGAGACCCCCTTTTAAAGTAAACAAAAAATAAGACGCCAGTGTGGCGTAGTGGTGAAAGTATTGGACTGGGACTCGGGAGATCCGGGTTCGAGTCCCCGCTCAACCATGAAACTCACTGGGTGACTTTGGGCCAGTCACTGCCTCTCAGCCTAACCTACCTCACAGGGTTGTTATGAGGATAAAATGGAGAGGAGGGGGAGGGTTATGTAAGCCGCCTTGGGTTCCTTGCAGGAAAAAAGGTGGGGTATAAATATAATAAATGAATAAATAAATAAATAAATAAATAACGGAAATTATTTACAGGAGTATAATGTCACTCTTCAGATTAGTTGAGATTGTCTAAAATTTCTTAAATTAAATATAATTGTTTACCATTCCTAAACTGAGTCTTTCCCAGCTAAATAAAATCTCAATAGCTTTTCCTTTAGATCAGATTTCCCAAAGCTTCACCCCACAAACAGGAACAGGTTTAGGAATTTCCCTAAACTTTCTTACAAATAGGAACAGATGCTGTACATCAGTCTTCCTCTACCGCCAGTTCTTCTTGCTTCTGGGATGATTCCGATGTTTCAGGGACTACTTGATGTTTCCTCCCCCCCCAAATGATTTTTTATTGTTAAACGAATAGAAGACATTCTTTAAAATGTTTTCCCCCTAATTCATGACAGTCATACAAGACAGCACATATGCATTTCCAATACATTTCATAGATTTCATAGACTTTACCATAGCTTAGGGGTGGGAACTTCCAGTTATTTTGACCTACAACTCCCACCAGCTCTTTCACTATTGGTTATGTTGGCTAGGGCTGATGGGAATCATAGGCCAAAAACAACTTGGAGGGCCACAAGTTGCCCACCCCTGCGACATACTATTTCAACACATTAATGTGCTTCAAATATGGTGAGAAAAACACAACTACTTCAAAAATCTAAGCAAGCAATCCACTAAGGTGGGAACTGTGATTTCTCCTCCCAATATGTATAAAAATGATCACAACTTGAAATTCCAGACAAACAACTATATTATTTCATGAGGTGTTTAAAGCTGTCTCGATCTGGTAATAGCTTCCGACATCTGATGCTTCTTCAAATATAAAATTGGGATCATACATTTAAAGTGGTTGGACTAGTTGTCAGACTTCTGCTTTTCTAGCTGTATACTTTCAATTTTTTAATAACATAATTTGCCCTTTTTGTTTAAAAAATATAAGACCCTGGACAGTCCAGTAGAAACATTAGTTTGGTAGTTATGTGCTACTATTTCTGCAAATTAATTATAATGGCCACAGTCTAACACAGTTAAGCCTACTAGAATCCATTTAAATCAATGGTTTCAGTGAAGTTAACTTTGCATTGGATTGTGGCCATCAAGTTTATTGTGACATGCATATATTCCCAAAACAAAAATAATTGAGTTTGTGTTTCAGTAAGAGATTCACTAGGAACCTAAAATATATTACGTATATCTTGGTTTGCTCATAAAAGTATCCTGCTTGGTATATTAAATTATATCATATAACTATAGTTTATTCAGACAATATTTACACATTTACTGAGTTTACTTTTAAGTATAATTATAAGTTTATGAGCAAACTAAGTTATGTATCAAATAACTTTAGGAACATAAAGGCTGCTTTATGTTCCTAAAGCAGCCCTTCTCAACCTAGTGTCCTCCAGACATTTTGGACTACAATGCCCAGCATTCCTGACCATTGGCCATGCTGACTGAGGCTGATGGAAACTGAGGTCCAAAATATCTGGAGAGCACCAGGTTGGGGAAGGCTGTACTACAGCAACAAAGTGACTTTAGATCTGTAAAGAGTGCTACAAAAGAAGTCTTTCTTATTTCTCAATTTCTCAGGGGGCGCAGAGGATTTGGCATGTCTTGCACTTCATATGTGATTGGGGCAGCTCTAGCTTTAAACAAATGGCTCTGCTGTCATCATATAATAGTTCTAGCCTGAGCACACTCTGCATCCCTCATGAGTTTCTAAAACTAAACATACGGAATATCTCACATGAACCCACCCATTTGTTAAGAACATTCTCTAAGTGTGCCCCCCCCCCCACACTTAGGGAATACTCTCTCCAGAAACATTTGCTTGGTGTTGCTGATTCCTACCCTTCAGGCCCCAATTTGGAGTCTTATTTTCCCAAGCATTTCATTGTTGGTTGCTTTGTTGCTCTCCAATTGCTGCTTCCCTTAATTCAGATTTTATAGATTTTTTAATACACCTTGTATTTTTGAATGGCTGTTACAATTTTATTTGTTAACTGATTTGGATGCTGTTAAGTGGAAACGCAAAATATACATAAAAGTAAATGAATAATTTGCCAATTCCTGCATTTTTATCCATCTATATACATTTAGCAGCAGCTTGGAAAACTATATACCAAAAACATATATAGATAGTACTAAGGGGGAAATGGCCTTTTCAGAATATGGGTATATCGGTGGATACATGACATGTTCAGTATTTATTAGAAATGACTTAAACTCTTTGAAGCTGCAGAAAATTGCCTGCCTAATGTTTGCAAAACCTTAAGCTGCTGCAAACTTGTTTTCTTAAGGCAATATCATATGATATTCATTTACATATGTAGTTATAAAGCAGACGGCTTAAGGAAAAACTACTTGAGTTATTCGTTTGCTAATGGTGTGTGTGCATCTGAATAAGTAAACGGTATTTAAAAGGTACTGTTGATGACCATAACAGCATGGTGTTAAAAAGATGTTATTTGGAAAACTGGAATCTGTTACAACTTAGGGGATAAAGAGCCTTCCCATCTCCCATCACAACATCGTTCATTGGCTGAGGCAGTGGCAGCATTCAGATGATCCTCCGAACCATGTTTTGGGGTTTGGAGGGTTGGGAATCAGTAGCAACAGCAACTCATGCTCTCCCTTTCCCTTTGCTTCACGTGCAAAGGATAGTTTGCTCTCAAACCTGGTCTAAAAGCAAACAATGTTTGCTGCAACTTGGAAGCAGAAGCTTCTAATCTCCTCTGCTCACATGCAAAGGAAGGGGAGAAGGCAGCACATGACATGAGCCCAAGGTTCACATCTCCTTATTCCCTTAATGACTTATAATTGCATCTGAATTGAGCCAATGGCACCATTGTGCCATGCAACACAAAGGAAAAAATATGTCCATCTTGTTCTCAGGCTGGGTAGCTGCCTGTTTCTCCAATTCTCATCTGTTCCACTAGTTCTGGGATTAGAGTTCATCTTGTTACCTATGTGAAAATAACTGTAGTCGAGAACAAACCAGCTAAAGGTTGGCGTTGCGCTAAGCTTTTCTGTTGACATAGTTTCCTTTCCTTGCACCCCTTATATCTGTTGAACACTAACAATTGTTAGCCAGCAGGAGCTATTTGCCCTAATTTCTGTGAGTCTTCAACAGATATTGACTGTAGGCTAAATGAATGACCTAGTTATGCTCACTTAGTAATTGCTTGAAAATCAAGTCTCAGCTACACACAATGGTGATAGATAGATCCATTTAAAAAAAAACAAAACTGAGTCTGCCCCATTCATGTATAAAACAAGGAGTCCATATTCTGTAGTTTATCTCCCCACAGTCAAACTTTGTTATCAAACCTTAAGAGGTCTCTTGCCCTGTGTCTGTCTTTCCCCTGTGCTTTAAAATCTTCTGAGGCACCTTGTTGTGGATGACCACACCATTTGAAGAGCAGCAGGTGACTGCCAGGTACACAAGCTGCGTTGGTGGTGATGCTACTCCCCTTGTTCAAAGTTCTTGGTCAGGGAGTTTTCCTGGCCATCTTCGGGCAGGAAAATAGTAAAACATTCTTTATTTCTTCTTCTGCGTCGTTGTCATTGTCATCATCATCATGTTGCTGCTGCTGCTGCTGCTGCTGCTGCAGGGGCTTTCCTCTGTTGTATGCTGATTAAGTGGATACTACAGGCATCTTTTTGTGTGCCGACTAGCTGTTGCCCGTGGCTTCGCTCCCGTGGATTTTAGGATTTGGTACAATTGTTTTTAAAAGAAACATAAGTTTTTTGTCCAAACTGAACTAAATGTAATTTTCAGGTTGATGTCTTAATGTAATGAGCAATGTTTATTGCAGACATTAGTCGGGGCGTATTGGCTACAAAACAAAGATAGTTGTTCCATTCATATACATCTATGAATTTTTTCGTGGTGTTATTAGAAACAGACAATGAGACAGACCAAAAATTTAAAAATTACTTATTTAGCATCTGCATCTGCAACTTACAAAAAAACCCTATTTCAGGACTTCTTTGTAAACTATATTAGTGGTTCTCCTTTCAGGTGCTAGGATGACCAGAGAGTTAGGTGAGCTCACTCTGGAACAGGCCACGTACAACTGCCCATGTGAGAAGCAGTCTTCCCTTAGGTCAATCCCCGCTACCTGCAAAGTCTGACCCTGTGACTTGTTGATGGTCATGGCGAAACAAACCTTTAGGGGGAACTGAAGTCTTTTGAATTCAAATGGATATTCTGAAGGTATAAGAGGTATTTGTGGTATGAACACCGACTCCTCCTGGCCAGAACCGGAAAACAAATTAGAATTTAGGAAAATGGAGCTTGAGGCAGAAAAGGAAGAAAGAGAGAGAGAGAGAGGAAAATGAGAAAGCTTGAAGCAGAGAGAGAAAGAGATAGGGAGTTAATAAATTCTATTCGGGAGCAGTGAGAAAGGTACACAATGTGTACCCAGCGTAAACACCAGAATAAACAATAATAGTATTTTAAAGGAGTGTTTCCCCCACAGACAAATTATCCCAGTCAGTCAGGACTTCTTTTTTATATATGTAAATACATTGTAAACAGACTAATAACGTATTTTTAATGTTCCAGACGGACGGCCTGCACACAGCAGTCAGTCAATCATTAAAAAATTCTCCCCCCCTTTTCACCCCCTTAGGGACAGAATTTTCAAAAATCCTTCCTTAGTAGGTGCCTACGTCATAAAAACAATGTTCCTTCCAAATTTCACATTCCTACGTTAAACGGTTTGAGCTAGGCGTTGATGAGTCAGTCAGGACTTCTTCTTTTATATATATAGATAGACTAGCTGTTGCCCGCGGCTTCGCTCGCGTGGATTTTAGGATTTGGTACAATTGTTTTTAAAAGAAACATGATGGAATCCCAGCTCCCCCGGGAATCTCATCTCCCCCGGGACTGCACAATGAAATCCCAGCTCCCCCCCCGACTACCTGCTCCCCCCCCTGGGACTACACAATGAAATCCCTGCTCCCCCCCCCGGACTACACAATGAAATCCCTGCTCCCCCGGGACTACACAATGAAATCCCTGTTTCCCTGGGACTACACAGTGAAATCCCTGCCCCCCCCGACTACACAACAATGAAATCCCTGCCCCCCCGGACTACAGAACAGTGAAATCCTAGCTCCCTCGGGTCCACACAATGAAATCCCAGCTCCCCCCCCGGACTACACAACAATGAATTCCCTGCTCCCCCCTCCAGGACTGTACAATGAAATCCCTGCTTCCCCCCCCCCCCCAGGACTACACAATCAAATCTCTGTCTGCCCCCTGGGACTTCACAACGTAATCCCAGCTCCCCCCCCCCCGGGGCTACACGACAGTGAAATCCCTGCTCCTCCCCGGGACTACACAACAATGAAATCCCTGCTCCCCCCTCCAGGACTGTACAATGAAATCCCTGCTTCCCCCCCCCAGGACTACACAATCAAATCTCTGTCTGCCCCCTGGGACTTCACAACGTAATCCCAGCTCCCCCCCCTGGGGCTACACAACAGTGAAATCCCTGCTCCTCCCTGGGACTACACAGTGAAATCCCTGCTCCCCCCCCGGACTACACAGCAATGAAATCCCTGTTCCCCCTCCCCCTCTGGACTACCCAACAATGTAATCCCAGCTTGCCCCCCCCTCCTGAGACTACCCAACAATGAAATCCCAGCTCCCCCCCCCCCCCGGTGTAGGCCCTGGCTGCAGGGCATATGAACATTCTGTTTTGACGTAGGAGAGATTTGCATATCCGCTCCTGATTGGGCCCCTGTGGCAGCAGTTCATACGAACATTCTAAATGTCGTTGGAGTGATTTGCATAACCACTCCTGGATGGCCCTTGCAAACATTCCATGTGACGCCATTGGCTATCATCTATTTTGGGCCGTATAGGCGCAGTGATTGCTTTTTCGGAAATTTGAACCCACCAGTCTTTGTCCTTGGGTGATGGAGAGTATGCGTGCCAAGTTTGGGGCAGATCCATCTAACCGTGTAGGAGCCTATGTGACGCACGCAAACACCCGGACACACAGACACGCAGGATTTGGGACTCCCCACACACAACAGTCATTCTCTGACTGAAAGTGTAACATTTAGGCTGGGTGCTGGCAGCAGAAAACTTTTCTGACAGAAATATCTGATCTTAAAGAAAAAATCAGGTTAATCTTGAGAGTCTACAGGTGATGAAGAGTGACTGTGCTAAGTTTGGGGTAGATCCGTCAAAACATGATGGAGCCTATGCGACAACGCCCCCCCCCCACAACATTCAGTCATTTTAAAAGTTTCCTTCCCTTTTCACCCCCTCAGAGAACATTCTAAATGGCCTAGGGGAGATTTGCATACCCACCTTTATTGGCCCCTGCAGGAATTCATACGAACATTCTGTCGTATGGGCTATTTGCATAACTGCTCCTATTGGCTCCTGCAGCAATTATGAGGTGAGGCTGACTTGCATAACTGCTCCCCTGTTTTGCCCATAGGAGATATGAGAGTGGGGCGATTTTGCCCCCTTTATTCACCCCCTTAGGGACGGAATTTCCAAAAATCCTTCCTTAGTGGGTGTCTACGTCATAAAAACCATGTTTCTTCAAAATTTCACGGTCCTAGATTAAATGATTTGAGCTGAGCGTTGATGAGTATAAGTCAAAACCAGTCAGTCAGTCAGGACACCTTTTATATATATAGATTGTATTTGCTGCTGGTTTTGAAGCTTGAGTTTGTAAATAAGATTCTATTATTTGTTTAATTTTTAAGACTAGTTGTAGTTCAGATCTATGTGAGCTGCTTAGGGAGTAGGTGCTGGGGAAGGGGGATATAAATTAAACACAACTCCTTTAGGTTTGTGTGCATATATAATGTGTACCGATAAAATCACGATTGTTTTCTGAGCCAAAGTTAAAATGCTGTCATTCTTTGCCCAAACTAATTATATCCTTATAATTCTTTTTGCTAGTTTTAGTGTCAAGATTCAGTGTTTGGGAGAGGCAGGTTGATGCAGAAACTGCAGTACTTCAACATTAAAAAAAAAGTTGGAGGAGAAAAAGATCTGCGTGCTGCAGTATGAAAGAATGACCTTATCTTGAGCTACAAGGATTATAGCCGCCAACAGGAAATGACAAAATGTGCTGTAAGAATTCTGTTTGTAGAACACCGGAGGTCATGCACAGTTGTTTTGGGAGAGGACAGGTACCAGCGCAAATCTGCATAGTTATGGAACTGTATGTGACGTTGGGAAGAATGTGAGATTCTAAAGGTATGCATGAGAAGATTAATGGTAATGCAAACTTCATTTATAATTGCTAACAGAAACCCATGTTCAGAATGATGGATAAATAAAACACATATTGGTGCTAGTGTACCTCTAATGCAGAAGGGCTAACAGGGAAAGGGATTTCAGAACTGCAGTGAATATGCACCTTGTTAGTGCTTTGTGGATTGACTTGCTATAGTTGTGGTATGCTTATGTTTTTATTGGGATATGCTTTATTGCCTGTGTCTCTCTGTTTTAGAAGCAGCAGTGTTGTCCTTTCACTGTTTAGCCACATCATGTTCTGAATTATTTGCATAAGTAGACCCCCCCCCCCTCCAGCTAAGGAAGCAATTAGGATCTTCCAGGCTCCTGGTGGGGAGAGCCATAATAACTACTGTAGGTTTTTAAAAAAATGGTTTTCCACTTTAAAATCTTCACAGTACCAGGAGCTTAACTTGCATGCTTCCACTTACCTTAAAGCAGGACTCTGAATGACATTCTCATTAAAAAAAAAATATTCCTGAGTGGTGGGTTGAGAATAAAGCAGCAAACAAGCAATGGACAGATTTTAGCTGTAGAATAAAAGGCTTGGGGCAATAATAATAATACATTAGGAGGGTTTGACATTTCCTTAGTTTAAAGAGTGATAGCATGTGAAAAAGGACAGTGATTTTTTCCCTGGAGTAGTTTATCAATATGTACTGTTAGTGCTAGTGGTGATCTGATGTGATAAGATGGGTCAGAAAGATGTACATTTTAGTAGAATCCAGTTGCTTAAAAGGCTTCCTGATTACAAAAGCAGCCTACATACCAAGTTGCAATGATTTCAAAAGCTTTATTTTCCATGCATTAGAAATTCTAGTAATATTCTAACTGACTACTGTTACAGGAAAATAAATAGGTATCAAGGGACAGAACAGTTTTGTAAGAGGGCATTTTCAGAACATGAATACCTAGTTAATTGTACCAGCTAACACTCTAAATTAAGAAATTACTTCTTAGGGTGCAATCCTATGCATATTTAGACAGAAGGACGTCCTACAACTCCCAGCATGTTCCAGGCAGCCATGCTAGCTGGGGCATGCTGGGAGTTGTAGGTCTTCTTTCTATCTAAGCATGCATAGGATTGCACCCTAAAGGTACTAGTTCATTACCAAGTCATGTTAAAAAAATGTGAGCTTTCATTTTGCATTAAATTGGGAAGCAGAGCATGTTCGTAAATGGCAGATGGACAAATGGTGTTACATCTGTGGTGAAACTTTTACAATTCTGCAAACTGCTTAATATGGAGATAGAGGATGTTCTATAGAGGAGATGAGATTTCAGTATACGTTCACTGCTAGTAATATTTATTGCTGAATGAGGCATTTATTTTCTTGAATGCAGCGCTACTTTCAATCTATGGACACGTCAAAATAGTTCAATGGAATCTCTCAACTTGAGTCATTGAATTCCACTACCAATTGTAGACTAGAACAGTGTTCTCCAACCTTGGGTCCCCAGATGTTTTTGGCCTACAACACCCCGCATGCCTGGCTGGGGCATGCGGGGAGTTGTAGGCCAAGAACATCTGGGGACCCAAGGTTGGAGAACACTGGACAAGAATATCACGCTACATTAAGATGTATAGCTTCCTCCTGAAAGCAGCAGCCCTGTCTATCTCCTCCCCATCTCCTACAATGTTTAACAAGGCAAAATGTATGACCCTACCTGTCTCTACTTCACTTGCTGCCACACTTGCAAGGGAGGGAAACTTCTGAATGTAGTGTGTTATGTCTTGCACATTTTGTCTTGCTAAATATTACAGGGAAGGGAAGGGAAGGAGACATGGGGTCACTATGTATAATGGCAAGTTTAATCTGTAGTGTGAGGCAGGAACTTTGATTCAGAATTGGAAATTTGGATAGTGCTGACTCAGTTGTTAAAAACTTCAAATCCTTTGTCAACTGCAGTTACCCTACATTTGCTGGCTGTTAATTGACTGGGTATCTGTTGCCCACTCCACAAATGCCAGTACTGTAAGTGCTTTCTTAAATCTGAGTCCTGCAACAGACTGGGGTAACCAAAAGTCCTGATACAGTGTAGCTATATTAGAATGGACATATTTGTACAAATTATGGCAGTGCATTTCTATGGAGATTTGGAGTTGTGATGTGGTTTTTGCTACCCTCCCCCCAATTTTAGTGGGGTTTATTCAATGTAGCCCACTGTCATAGTACAACCAATGGGTTGGCCACTCATGATGCCCCACCATCATGTATCTTGTTAGCTTCTTGTCTGCTCTTCAATCCTTTTCCTTTACCCACTCCTTCCCCTGCCTGCCTGCCTGCCTGCCTGGTTTCTTCTGGGTTTGGGGTGAGACTGCAAGGCTGCCAGCTTTTAAAAAGGGAGAGTAGATGAAGTCTTGAAAACTTTGGTTGCTGGTCAAAATAAAGCCTAAGCGAGTAACTAAACTGTCCCTGTTCTTTGTCTAAAAAATTTTTCTTCTCCAAAGCTATCTCACTTTACAGTCTAACTGAAGAATGAACACGGATTCAGTTCATCTTCAATGAAAAGTACATCTCTCTCACTCTTAGAATATTAAAAATTATTTTAAAAGACGTCAGGTGCCTAAAAGGCAGAGAGGGGCTTATCAGTGCCGCTTCATGTATTCTCTGGCTCCAGATTTAAACTTACTTTTTTTTTTTCCATACGACTCTCCTTTATTAAACTGAATCTAAATGTATGACAGCTCCTTTCAAAAAAATAATTTGGAAGACTGATAGGATGAAAACACAGCAAATTATGCTTATTTTATTGAAGTAAATTAAGGTAACTTCTCTGGTGCTGAGGAGAAGGGGAAGTCAAATCCTGAAATCAGATGTGCTAAAGCACTGGCTGTTCTTTGTTCATTGTATTGGGGGAGACTAGGATGACTCATTGCTAGCTTAATGGTGGTATTTCAGTATCTGGTTTATTTTTAAAAAGTCCTGTGCAACTAGAGATTCTTGTGTAGCTGTTGCTATGACTTCATAATATTTCCCTAAATATGTTTGTTCCTACTTTCTCACCATGTAGCACTGGTACTAGGTACAAACCTTAGCATTAATATTTTGCATAACTTTATCCATCAGAAAATGGTTTATTAATTAAGCAATACTTCTACTTTTCTGTTTTGAACGTGTGTGTGTTAATTGTGCAGTATTAACCACTCTCAGTTCCTGTGGCAATGTGGCATGTAAATTGCTCTGAGCAATTAATCCACATGTGGAAATGGGTGTGCTTGGATTATTGACCTCCAGGTGTTTTCACTTTGCTATATAAAACAGATTTGTTACCCCTATTGAATGTGTGTGCATCATGCATCTGATAAAGTAGGTGCTTGTTTACAAAAGCTTGTGCAGCAATTGAATTTTTGTGATGCTGTCAGTTGTTCTTTCAAGCAGAGGTTAAAAAGATGGCATAGCAGTCTTCGGGTGCAGCAGAGATGGGGAAAACCTTTGCCAATCTAAGAGCTGGGTCAAGGTATGCAACCGAGAGGACAGAATTCATTCAGAAAAGTTTTCAGCATGGTTCTCTGGGGATGGCTGCTTTCTCCATGTATGTAGCACAATATGAGGGAAGAGTTCCATATTTGTACAAAAGTTGAAATTGTGATACTCAGACAAGGATATGCAATGTGTGTGAACACAGCTTGGAAAAAACCTCAATTGCAGTTTGGCTTGCTGAGCTATAAGTTGGAAGTCTCTGACATGGGCTTATCAGGTAACCTTAGGGAAGACATAGTGTCTCAGTTCTGTCTGTAGTATGGCAGACAATATTTTTGCTGTATGTCCTCATTCACAGGACACGTAGCTTCTGTGTATTTACTTGTAACAACCAATGTGGGTCTAAGGGGGCCTTTAACCAAAGGTGTGGTACACACTCAGAGGATTTATTCACTATGTTTTTATTAAAATGGGGAATACAGGTAACTGTTTCTAAAGTGGGAAAATGAGCTCAAACTCTTATGCAGAATTTATTTATTTATTATATTTATACCCCGTCTTTTTTCCTGCAAGGAACCCAAGGCGGCTTACATAATCATCCTCCTCTCCATTTTATCCTCACACCAACCCTGTGAGGTAGGTTAGGCTGAGAGTCAGTGACTGGCCCAAAGTCACCCAGTGAGTTTCATGGCCGAGCGGGGAATCCAAAAGTATATATTTTCGAAACAGATATTTGCTCTCAAAAACACATGCATGCACATATATTAGAGGAGAAAATTGGGTTGATTAGTATACCCACCCCCCAGCACATGGGTTAGTATACCAGTTCTAAGAAGCCTAATTTAGAAGATAGAAAAAGACTAAGATTGGGGAAATTGGCATTCATCAAATAAAGAGGGCAAGAGGGCACTATGGAAATGGCAAAGCAGGGGATTAGAAGGCTGTGTGACCAAAGAAGTTCACATGTTGGTGAAAATTGTGTTCTGTGGGGGCAGAAATTGATAGATTCAAGAAGAAAGGAAAATTTAGAGGGGTGGTTATGTCAACTTTTTAACAGGTCACATTGTATTAACTTGTTTTTAGTCATTTGAGTCGTTTTTAAATTTGGTTTTTAAATTTTAGTATTGAAATTTTAATGTTTTTATTATGTGTATTTATATTGTATTTTATTGTATTTTTATTGATTGTTGTAAAGTGCCCAGAGAGCTTTGGCTATTGGGCAGTATAGAAATATAATCATCATCATCATAATATAGAGTAGGAGCAACTTTAACTACCTGACTTCAGAGGAAAGGGAAAAACTTTACTTCCGTGATGGTTGCCAAAAATTAGAAAAATGCTGTGGGTACAGAGACTACCCCTGGATTTTTCAGCTTTAGTTCAAAATTACAAACTGGAGCAATAGCCTCTTGTTGCCCTGGGCTTAATGAAGGGCTGTACCATGTTGTCTACATACATTCAAAGGAGAGGTGTCTGAGTGAGGATGGGGAGATCAAACACAGGCTAAGCCTTTGTTAGGGACCCCAGAGCCACCACAATTTTGGTTAAACAGATTTAGAAAAAGAAAAAAGAAAGAAAAAACAATAAGAACCTTTTAACTAAGAACTGTTGTCTGAGTTTTGCTTTCTTCCTCCTCCCTCCCAATCCCTTTTCCTTTTGTGTCATGTCTTTTAGATTGTAAGCCTGAGGGCAGGGACTGTCTTATTATTAATCTTTGTAAGACACTCTGGGAGCCCTTTCTGACTGAAGAGCAGGGTATAAATGCTGTAAATAAATAAATATAGATGGAAAGCCTTCCCAATGGGGCATCCATCTCATTAAGTTTCCAAATAGATTCAGAAATTTAGCATTCATCATGAGACGTTTTGGTAGACACTTTGCAGTTCTTGGTGCTGCCTGCGGGACCAATTCCACCTTTTGGATTTGGAACAGACAACTCATGCATAGGTTGCAGTGCCCTACCAGGCACTGAAATGTCCGCATGTAGCTGGCAGGCTGTACTGTGTTATGCATGGAATCCAGCTTTGGACTCAGTGGGGAGCTTTAATGGGGACGTGTGGTGGCAAACGTTCTTTCTGGCTATATGAGACAAACAGATTCATCTGGTGAAAATGAGGCAGGAGAGAGCAGCCCTGGAAATGTAGGTCAGATGCCAGAGAAGAGCAAGGGAATCATGCTAGGAATGATATTAAAAGTCAGTCAGACCCCAGGTTATCCTCAGAGCTGAGACACATCAATGTGAGTGTTGCCCAAATAGAAAGAACGAACAGTGACTACTTAAACTTCAAGGCAGTTATGGGGGTTCAGAACAAGGACTTTGATACCTTGAGGCTGAACCCAGGAAAGGTTAAAGCAAAGGGAGCAATAGTTTGGTTCTTGCAACTGAACAGAAGGTTCATGGCGGTTCCTTGCCTCCTGGTTGACTTTTCATCTAGCTTGCTATACAGAGTCGCGTAGCACTATTTAAAACAAGAGGTGTCATCAAGGCTATTCAGATACCTGTCTGAGAGGTAGGGACACTTCAGGATGGGACCATGTTTCCTCCCAGGGTTTTTGATTAGCCAGTTGAAAGGCCCTGTGGGCTAGTCAGCTGGCCAGTGAAATGGACAAGGGGAAACAGCCTTCTTTAATTTAATCAAGGAGGAAGCAAGTATATTCTATGGCTCGTGTGCCTCTGCAGCTCTTCCAGAGCCTTAACAGTGTTCCTGGTAGCTCTTGGGCTATGCCTTCCAGAGCTAAAGGGATTCTTAAACCAAGGTGTGGGTCATGCCAGTAAAATCCATGGCACGCAACACATGTACCAGAGAGCCAGCATGTCTGGAGCTTGCTGATTCCTCTTCCCGTTTCCTTCCCAACCCCAGTAGGGTTGGGGCTTGTGGAGAGGCTGAGCGGCAAGGGCCCACAGAGGTGGCACAAACCTCATGGACTGCATTAGATCTGCAGACTGGAGGTTCTCCATTACTGCTGTAACTGGTCCCTTTCCCATTCTTAAAATTAAGGAGCAGTGTGGCTCATGCTGGCTCAGCTTGTCTGAGTGTGGAAAGCTAAGCAGGGTCAGGCCTGGTTATTACTTGGATGGGAGACCTCTCCCCTAGTTTCCTGCATTGAGCAGGGGGTTGGACTCGATGGCCTTGTAGGCCCCTTCCAACTCTATGAATCTATGAATATTCTTCTGAGCATGTGCAAAGTGCCTTTCCCTTCAAATGTTAATGAGCAACTGCAGGTTGTACTTGTTCACATTTACTTAAAAATATAAGGAACAGACCAACAGAGTAGTTACATATTCTTCTTTGTGGTTTCTGTGTATTGCAGGTATGGGTTCTGCACCTGCATAGAACCGTATATGGAATGAGGGGTGGAGGCAAGGGCTGAAGAGATTTTTTACCTACTGAGTTCCAAGAAGTTCTTCTTCGTGGTCTCTGTGCATCACACATATGGGCTCTGCGCCTGCGCTGAGACCGTTCCGGAAAATTCTAAAGCTGAGGTAGACTGGGCGGGAGCCCCTCCCCCTCGCGCGTGCTCCTTAGCGCGGCTCCCGCCCATTCCCTCAGTTCCTCTTCGACCGCCATTGCAGCTAGTCGTCTCCGGAGGTTCTTCTAAAAAACTACAACTCAGCTGAGTACTTTAAAATTGTGTTTTCAAAAATTTTTTCCTCATAAACCTTTTTTCTCTTCCTCCTTTCATCGGAAATCCCCCCCCAATGAAATTAAAATAAATAATTTTTTTTAAAAAAAAATGAAATTCTTCTCCTCTTCTGAGGAACGGCTGTTTTAGGCGCCTTTTCAAAAGTGCCTCTATTGTGGGATTAAATTACCTCCGGCTGCTGGCCACTCTTTGTGCCTGTTATGTTTGAGAGTGGGGGCATGTAGTAGAAATATGCCACCACTGTAAGGCATTCATTAGGCCGATGTGAAAACACCGAGCTTTAAAGCTCAAAATGGCTCCCTGGCAGCAAACTTTATCCGTGGTGTGTCCCTCTATATGGCATTCAAGGCCACGGCATTCAAGCCAAGATCAGCGACGTCTCATACTACAGTGGCGGCAGCTCGGAATGTGGAATCCCCACTTAAGAGAAAGGAAAAAAAAAAAAAAAGCCCACAAATGCTCTAAGGAAGAGCAAAAGAAAGAGGCTGTGTCCAAGAAAAAATCTAAGGACTGAAAGTCTCTCTCTATAAGCCTGTCACTCCAGTCCTATCGACTGTGAGTTTCACGGCTTTGACGTCGACCACCAAGGTAAAACGCCTGGTTTCGATCCCGACACAGATCGAGTCTTCGACACCGAGAAGAGACGAGCTGTCTACATCCACGCCTGCAAAGCGTGCCTCGGTGTCAGGAGTGCAAGTAGCCTCACTCTCCGATGGAGAAATTATGGATTCACCTGTACTCGTGGCTACGGAGCTTACTGCAGCTCCAACATTAGAGGAGACGTATACTCCATTCATGGAGAAAACGTTCTTCCTCCAGCCGGTCGGCATCGAACACCGATCTTGACATCGAGTGGTCTCTGTCGACATCGAACACCGCTCTCGACATCGAGAGGGCTCTGTCGACATCGAGCGGCGCACTCTCGACATCGAGGAGAACCTGTCGACATTGCTCTCGACATCGAGGGGGCTCTGTCGACATCGAACAAGGCTCTCGACATCGAGGTGAATCTGTCGACATCGCTCTTGACATCAAGAGGGCTCTGTTGACATCGAACATTGCTCTCGACATCGAGGAGAGCCTGTCGACATCAAACATCGCTCTCGACATCGAGCAGGCTCTGTCGACATCAAACATCTCGCTCTCGACATGGAGCAGGCTCTCTCGACATCGAACACCACTCTCAACATTGAGAGGGCTCTGTCAACATCGAGCGGCACTCTCGACATCGAGGAGAACCTGTCGACATAGCTCTCGACATCGAGAGGGCTCTGTCGACATCGAACAAGGCTCTCAACATCGAGGAGAATCTGTCGACATCGCTCTTGACATCGAGCGGACTCTGTCGACATCGAACATTGCTCTCGACATCGAGGAGAGCCTGTCGACATCGAACATCGCTCTTGACATCGAGAGGCTCTGTCGACATCGAACATTGCTCTTGACATCGAGCACAGCCTGTCGACATTGCTCTTGACATCGAGAGGCTCTGTCGACATCGAACATTGTTCTTGACATCGAGGAGAGCCTGTCAACATCGCTCTTGACATCGAGTGGCTCTGTCGACATCGAACATTGCTCTTGACATCGAGCACAGCCTGTCGACATCGCTCTTGACATCGAGTGGCTCTGTCGACATCGAACATTGCTCTTGACATCGAGCACAGCCTGTCGACGTTGCTCTTGACATCGAGAGGCTCTGTCGACATTGCTCTTGACATCGAGAGGCTCTGTCGACATCGAACATTGCTCTCGACATCGAGGAGAGCCTGTCAACAGTGCTCTTGACATCGAGTGGCTCTGTCGACATCGAACATTGCTCTTGACATCGAGCACAGCCTGTCGACATTGCTCTTGACATCGAGAGGCTCTGTCGACATCGAACATTGTTCTTGACATCGAGGAGAGCCTGTCAACAGTGCTCTTGACATCGAGAGGCTCTGTCGACATCGAACATTGCTCTTGACATCGAGCACAGCCTGTCGACATCGAACATCGCTCTCAACATCGAGAGGGCTCTGTCGACATCGAACGTGGCTCTTGACATCGAGGAGAACCTGTCGACATCGCTCTGACATCGAGCGGGCTCTGTCGACATTGAACATCGCTCTTGACATCGAGCGGGCTCTGTCGACATCGAACATCGACATCGAGTGGACTCTGTCGACATCGAACATTGCTCTCGACATCGAGGAGAGCCTGTCGACATCGAACATCGCTCTCGACATCGAGAGAGCTCTGTTGACATCGAACGTTGCTCCTGACATCGAGGAAAGCCTGTTGACTTTGCTCTTGACATCGAGAGGCTCTGTCGACATCGAACATTGCTCTTGACATCGAGCACAGCCTGTCGACATCGAACATCGCTTTGACATTGAGAGGGCTCTGTCGACATCGAACATCGCTCTTGACATCGAGCGGGACTCTGTCGACATCGAACATCGCTCTTGACATCGAGCGGGCTCCATCGACATCGAGCATCAATCTCGACATCGAGCATCACTCTCGACATCAAAGAGAACCCATCAACATCAAACATCGCTCTCGACATCAAGCAGCCTCTGTCGACATTGAGCATCGCTCTCGACATCGAGGAGACCAGATTGTCAACGACTTCGCTCTTGACATCCAGCGGTCTCTGTCTACATCGAACATCGCTCTCGACATTGATGAGAACCTACCTTATTCTGACTCAGTTTCTGCAGTGTACAAATTACTAGGCTCTTCTCCTGATTTGCAGGTGGAATATAAACTGTCCACTTTACCAACTGAAGACCTAGATACATTTGCAGACCATGTGATGAAGATGATGGCAGCCTTAGGCATAGAAACTAATGTCGAGACACCTGAGATAGAAGACCCAGTGTACAGCAACATCTATTCTACTAACGGTAGCAACTACCAGGCAATTATGGTGAGATCAGTTATCCCTAACTGGAAAGTTAGGGAACATCTGTGATTACCTCCCAGAGGAAAAGAGAGACTTGGCAAGGGTACTACAAGCGGAGGTCATCAGTATGGCAACCCTGCAGATGAATAACGCCAGACACCAAACTGATTGCCATGTCAGGTTTCTGATTAGTGCCATCTCACTTGGACGTCATGTATGGCTAACATCAAATGTTAAAGCTCACATAGAAGACCTGTTTGATGAGGAAGGTCTATTCCATGAGAATATGGATGATTCTTTGGACGCAGTCCAAAAGGCTAGGGTCAATGCCCAGAAGATGAGTTTCAGTACACTGCCAAGGCATAGGCAGTACAAGCCGTGACAGTGGAATAGGTTCACATCTTCCACAGCTCCTTTTCAACCTCTTTTTAAATGGGAGGACAAGATGCATGTTCACATGATAGTCAGTCTGCAGGACTAAGGAATCCTTCCCGCAGTTTCATTACCAAGGCCCTAAGAAAGCCAAGTCTTCCATGAAACGGAGTTTCTTGACTCCTCTCGAATTTTAGAGGACTTGGCGACTACATTGGCCTTGACAAATACACAGGACACGATGACTGGCTGGTCGTCTATTCATCCAGACTACGTCTTCAGTCTGCACTTCAGACAACCTTGTCCATGCTCGATGATCTCGGCTTATGTCTAAACATCAAAAAGTCAGTCCTCGATCCTGCAAAGGAACTGAATTTCATAGGAACAGTTCTCAATCCAAAGGATGGCTGGGCATTTCTACCTCAAGACAGAGTAGACAAAATACTTACCATCTCGGAATGCCTGTACCGAGCTCCTTTGTCCTCAGTAAGGTTGATCCAACGTCTTCTCGGCCATATGGCATCAACTGTGCAAGTAATGCATTATGCCCACCTTCACATGAGAACTCTTCAAAACTGGCTTATCCGCTCCTTTGACCTGCAAAGACAGGCACCTTCCACTCACCTCACCATTCCACGGAACACCGAAACATCTTTGTTGTGGCGGATGAGCAAGAGCGTTCTCATCAAAGGAGTGCCTTTTCATCCACTAACTCCGAGGGTTCTGACAACAGACGCCTCCCTCCTGAAATGCGGAGCGCATTGTGCAGGCCACGTAGCTTAAGACACGTGGAACTCTGTTGAGTGCAAGATGCACATCAGTATGTTGGAGTTGATGGCAGAGTGGAATGCCATGAAGGCACTAGAGTCTCTTCTTCACAGCCAACACATCCAGGTTGTCTCAGAAAACATGACCATTGTAGCCTACCTCAACAAAGAGGGTGGAACGAGGTCGATGCAACTCACAAGGCTGACCCTCAGTATTTTCAATTGGACAATTCCAAGACCCATGTCTCTCATGGTGCTTCGCATCGCAGGAAAAAACAACACACTAGCAGATACTCTAAGCAGAGTCTCCATGCAGTCACACGAGTGGCAACTGGATGCAGAGATTCGCAGTTGAATTTTCTCAATCTGGGGTCAACCGAAAGTAGATCTTTTTGTCACTTCCAAAAACATGGCCTACCATCTTTTTTGCAGCAGGGCAACATCGGATCCCAATCTCATCACAGATGCCTTCATGATGAAATGGGCGGGTCATCTGTATTACATGTTTCCACCTCTTCCTCTGTTGATGTGAGTCATCTCAAAAATCTGGAGGGACAGAGCAGACTGCATTGTTGTAACACTGTGGTGGCCACGGCAACCATGGTTCCCCCAGCTCCTGCACCTTTCCGAAGGAGAATACCAGTTGCTCCCGATAGTGCCAACACTGCTAACTCAAGCTCAAAGCAACATCCAGCACCCAGATTTGGATAGCCTAGCATTAATGGCATGGCAGATTCGATTATTCTAGCCCAAGACTTACCGTCACCGTTACAAACTGTCCTGCAAGCTGCCTACAAGCCGTACACGAGAGCATCTTATGCTAGGAAATGTAAACAAAATCTTAAATCCTGCACAGTACAAACTGTACTAGAATATTTGCATGCTCTGATGGTGTGAGGTTTAAAATCATCCTCCATAAGGGTATACTTGGCAGCAATTTCAGCCATTAAGCCTTATGTTACCTCGGGGTCAATCTTCACACATCCGTTGGCGAAACCTTAATTTTGAAAGGCTTGAAGAACATCATTCCTCCAATCAGGAATTTGGTGCCAGGCTGGAATCTGCCTCTGATGCGGCGTGCACTGACTCAGAAGACTTTTGAACCACTAGCGACTATTGATCACAGGTTTCTCACATGAAAGACAAGAAGATCTGGCGAACTCTGTGCACTCACAGTAGACTCACCTTATATGGTGTTTCATAAGGACATAATAGTCATCCGTCCAGATCTCAATTTACTACCAAAAGTGGTTTCAGACTTTTCATACAGGGCAGGACATAGTGTTGCCAGCGTTTTTTCCAAAACCCGTCTTCTGACATAGAGCAGAAAATGCATACACTGAATGTCCGACATGCCCTAGCATTTTATAAAGAGCGAACAGCTTCTTTTCGACAAACAAATCAACCATTTGTATGTTATGGTGGCAAATCCCCAGGTCTTTCTGTTTCAAGGCAGAAATTTGCCAAATAGATAGAAGTTATTACATTGGTATACCAGCTTCCATGCAAGCAGTTGCCAGGCCCAGTAAGGGCACATTCTACCCGAACACAGTCAACATCCGTGGTGTTTGGGAAAGGCCAAAGCTCTATAGAGCAGCAACCAGGGCCGCTCCATCGACATTCATCAAGCATTGCAGACTTGATATTTGAGCTCGGGCTGTGAACACCTTTGGAAGGGTGGTTCTATCATCGGTATTGCAGTGACCAATGCCGCCATCCCACCACCGGGTGGATCAGCTTGTTACTCTGCCCATATGTGTGATGCACAGAGACCACGAAGAAGAAGGACAGGTTGCTTACCTGTAACTGTAGTTCTTCGAGTGGTCATCTGTGCAGTCACACAACCCACCCATCCATCCCCGCTTGGCGTCATTATCGATTTCAATGGACCTGCCAGTGGAGACTGGGTGTGTATTGCTCCAATTCATGTCATTTCTAAATGATAATGGTTGTTGTTGTTTTTTTTGGTATTACTATAAAAGGGAATGTCAATACCAACAGTGAGTATCTCTCGGTTCATGGGGCCGCAATAGGCGGTCTCAGAGGAACTGAGGGAATGGGCGGGAGCCGCGCTAAGGAGCACGCGCGAGGGGGAGGGGCTCCCGCCCAGTCTACCTCAGCTTTAGAATTTTCCGGAACGGTCTCAGCGCAGGCGCAGAGCCCATATGTGTGACTGCACAGATGACCACTCGAAGAACTACAGTTACAGGTAAGCAACCTGTCCATATTGCTGAGTGAGGAGAAGAAAATGTACTTTGCAGGGGAAGTAATTTTGCACATGGGAGAGGGAGAAAAACTAAGCACATTACTGAGCACCAGAAGACAGACAGATTGAAAATGGTGCTGCCATGCTCAGCGCCCACTGATCAGTCAGATACGCAGTAATCCTAGGGAGGGGAAAGGAAAGAAGAAACCCTTGCCAATGCCATTCAGCACAGCAGAACACGGGCTCTCTCTCCAAAAATCCTACTCCAGGCAGTCTAATTAAGCTGCTATAATGTGACCTCCCTCTGGACATCAGGCTTCTGAGAATTCTTACTCAGGATCAAAGACATGCCCCTAGCGAGTGGCTTTGACATTTCATGTATGTCTTGTCTTGAATATTTTATTCTTGTTAGCTGTTACGAGGGCTTTATAGAGTCATGTTTAGCATGATATAAAATTAAAAATAAACACAAGAAATTGATTGTCATTTTTTTAAACGAGCAAGTTCAATTCTTCCTTCAGCCAATCTTTCTTTTCTCCTTGCAGACCCTGAAGAACCAGTATTTACAAGACACCGGATTGCAATTGGGCATCTTGAGATGTCTGGCTCGTACGATGATTCTGTTGGAGTAGAGGTTTCTAGTGATAGCTTCTGGGAGGTAATCTGAAAAAAGTGATACATGTTAGTATACTATGATTTAGGTGGATGTAACTCAATGCTGCCTAGGCATACCTTATTGTGTGTCCCTGTATACATTTTTAAACCTTAAGGCTGAAAAATTGTGCAAGATGGGCCTTGTTATCTGTTGTGAGGGAACTATAACTTCATTCTCAAATGAAAACAGGAGAAATTCTCTGGCTACAATTAAGCCTCTGGTTTGCATATTTAAATCCTAGAAACCAAGGAAACTTAACTGAGTATTTTACCTGATCTCGCACCTACACACAGTGATAAGAAGCAGAACTGTGCCTTGACATTTTTTCTCTGCCCCTCTTCCAGCCCCCCTCATTGCTTGTAGAAGGTAATGCACAAATTGGAGATTCTCTGTTTGAAGACAGGATGTCTTGTCTTGGTTTGGGTATTACCTTCTAAGAGTGGGGAGGGAAAGGTTGTTGTGAGGATAAAATGGAGAGGAGGAGGACAATTATGTAAGCCGCCTTGGGTTCCTTGCAGGAAAAAAGGCTTTAGCGAAGCACTTTGCAGATAAAATTGATCGGATTAGGTGTGGGATCATAGAATCATAGAAAAGTAGAGTTGGAAGGGGCCTACAAGGCCATCGAGTCCAACCCCCTGCTCAATGCAGGAATCCAGGTCAAAGCATCTCTGACAGATGTCTGTCCAGCTGCACCTTGAATGCCTCCAGAGTGGGAGAGCCCACCACCTCCCTAGGTAGTTGATTCCATTGTCTTATTGCTCTGACAGTCAGGAAATTTTTCCTGATGTTTAGGTGGAATCTAGGTTCCTGTAACTTGAGCCCATTATTCCGTGTCCTGCAAACTGGGATGATCGAGAAGAGATCCTGGCCCTCCTCTGTGTGACAACCCTTCAAGTACTGGAAGAGTGTTATTTTTATTTTATTTTTATTTTATTTAATTATATTTATACCCCGCCTTTTTTCCTGCAAGGAACCCAAGGCGGCTTATATAATCCTCCTCCTCCTCCTCTCCATTTTATCCTCACAACAACCCTGTGAGGTAGGTGAGGCTGAGAGTCAGTGACCGGCCCAAAGTCACCCAGTGGGTTTCATGGCCAAGCGGGGATTAGAACCCAGATCTCCAGAGTCCCAGTCCAACACTCTAACCACTACGCCACACTGGCGTATCTCCCTCATATCTCCCCTCAGTCTCCTCTTCTGAAGGCTAAACATGCCCAGTTCTTTCAGTCTCTCCTCATAGGGCCTTGTTTCCAGTCCCTTTATCATCTTTCTTGCCCTCCTCTGAACTATCTCCAGTTTGTCTACGTCCTTCTTAAAGTGTGGTGCCCAGAACTGGACGCAGTACTCAAGATGAGGCCTAACCAGTGCTAAGTAAAGGGGAATTATTACTTCATGTGATTTGGAAGCTATACTTCTATTAATGCAGCCCAAAATAGCATTTGCCTTCTTTGCAGCCACATCGCATTGCTGGCTCATATTCAGTTTGTGATCTACCACAATTCCAAGATCCTTCTCACTTGTAGTATTGTTGAGCCCATTCTGTAACTCTGCATTTGGTTTCCTCTCCCTAGGTGCAGCACTTGGCATTTATCCCTATTAAATTTCATTCTGTTGTTTTCGGCCCAGCACTCCAGCCTATCGAGGTCACTTTGAATTTTGTTTCTGTCTTCCAGAGTATTAGCTGTTCCACCCAACTTTGTGTCATCTGTAAATAAGCATTCCCTGTACCTCCTGATCCAAGTCATTAATAAAAATGTTGAAGAGCACCGGGCCCAGGACCGAGCCCCCCTCATTGCTTGTAGAAGGTAATGCACAAATTGGAGATTTGTGCATTACCCCAGTTATCTCTCCCCAGTTTGAGAAGGAACCATTGATAAGCACTCTTTGAGTCCGATTCTGTAGCCAATTGTGGATCCACCTGATAGTTGTTCCATCTAGCCCACTCTTAGCTAGCTTACTAATCAGGATATCATGAGGCACTTTGTCGAAAGCTTTGCTGAAGTCCAGATATATAATGTCCACAGCATTCCCACAGTC
Source organism: Shinisaurus crocodilurus (assembly GCA_021292165.1). Classification (NCBI taxonomy): domain Eukaryota; kingdom Metazoa; phylum Chordata; class Lepidosauria; order Squamata; family Shinisauridae; genus Shinisaurus; species Shinisaurus crocodilurus. The sequence continues at coordinate 188,354,380 of CM037879.1, forward strand.
CACAAGGGAGGTTACCCGATCAAAAAATGAGATCAGATTAGTCTGACAGGATTTGTTCTTGACAAATCCATGCTGGCTTCTAGTAATCACTGCATTGTTTTCAAGGTGCTTGCAGACTGACTTCTTTATAATCTGCTCCAAAATCTTCCCGGGGATTGATGTCAGACTGACTGGCCTATAGTTCCCAGGTTCCTCCTTCTTGCCCTTTTTGAAGATGGGAACAACATTTGCCCTCCTCCAGTCGTCTGGCACTTCACCTGTCCTCCATGATTTCTCAAAGATAGTAGACTGTGGTTCTGAGAGTTCTTCTGCCAGTTCCTTTATTACTCTAGGATGCAGCTCATCAGGCCCTGGAGATTTAAACTCGTTCAGAGCAATCAGGTGCTCCTTGACCATTTGCCTATCAATCTCAAGCTGCAATCCTGCCCCTTCAGTCTGCACTTCAGGTTTGCCAGGGGGGTCATAGACCCTCTTTTGGGAGAAGACCGAGCCGAAGTAGGAATTGAACACTTCTGCCTTTTCTTTGTCTTCTGTTATCAATTTGCCATCCTCATTGCATAGTTGAACCACCAGTTCTTTCTTCTGTCTTTTACTGTGCATGTATCTGAAGAAAGCTTTTTTGTTGCTTTTAGCATTCCTCGCTAACCTTAGCTCATTCTCAGCTTTAGCCTTCCTGACACTATTCCTGCAGTTCTGTGCTACCTGCCTGTACTGTGTACTCTTCCCTTGTAGCCTGTCCTTCCTTCCACTTCCTATACGTGTCATTTTTTGTTTTCAGGTCATCTTTGAGTTTATTGTGAAGCCACATTGGCTTCTTCTGTTGCCCTCTGCCTTTTTTCCTTGTGGGAATTGTTTGCAATTGTGCCTTTAAAATATCCTTTTTTAAAAACTCCCACCCCTCCTGGGCTCCCTTTCTCATGAGAGTCGCTTGCCATGGGATCTTACTAATCATTGTTCTGAGTTTGTTAAAATTGGCTTTCCTAAAATCCAGGGTACGTGTTTGGCTACACTCAGCTTTTGCTCCCCTTAGAATCAAGAACTCAAGTATAACATGGTCACTTTCCCCCAGAGTTCCCGAAACTGCCACTTTATCCACTAACTCGTCTCTGTTGGTTAGAATCAGGTCAAGGATAGCCAATCCTCTAGTTCCTTCCTCCACTTTCTGTAGGAGGAAGTTATCAGCAGCACAGCTCAGGAATTTCTTGGAGGGGCCATGTTTGGCTGAATAAGTCTCCCAACAGATATCAGGGAAATTGAAGTCACCCATTACTACCACATCGTGCCTCCTTGAAACAATGGCAATTTGCTTTTCAAATATCGTGGGATATCGTGCGTCGTGGACACGGAGTGAGCGGGAGGAGGCCAATGGCAGACCGGTTTTGTGGGATCGGTTCCGGTTTCTTCCTTCTGATGAAGTGGACAAGGTGCTTTCATCTGTGAGGCCGACCACCTGCTTGCTTGATCCTTGCCCGTCTTGGCTCATCATGAGCTGTAGGGAGAGACTGGGTGAGGGGATCAAGGCGGTGGTGAATGCCTCCCTCGGGGAGGGAGTGATGCCATCAGCCCTCAAGGAGGCAGTAATAAGACCGCTTCTAAAGAAGCCCTCCTTGGATCCCCAGGATTTAAACAACTTTCGCCCAGTCTCCAATTTACCATTTCTGGGCAAGGTGATCGAGCGGGTGGTGGGTGCTCATTTGAAGGCACACTTGGATGAAGCCGATTATTTAGATCCATGCCAGTCGGGGTTCAGGCCTGGACATGGACAGAGATGGCCTTGGTCGCCTTGGTGGATGATATGAGGAGGGCTTTGGATAGGGGCGAATGCTCCTTTCTAGTCCTCGATCTCTCAGCGGCTTTTGATACCATTGACCACAGTATCCTCCTGGACCGCTTGGAGGGCTTGGGCTTGGGAGGCACTGTATTGCAGTGGTTCCGGTCCTTCCTCTCTGGAAGGTACCAGAGGTTAGTTCTCGGGGAGGAGGCTTTGGACCCTCGGCCGCCCACTTGCTGGGTGCCGCAGGGTTCCATCCTCTCCCCAATGTTGTTCAACATCTACCTAAAGCCACTGGGAGCTATCATCAGGAAGTTTGGATGACACGCAGCTCTACCTCTGTTTCAAGTCCTCACTGAAGTTGGCCGTTGAGACCCTGTCCAAGTGCCTGGAGTCAGTGGGTGGCTGGATGGGAAGGAACATGCTGAAGCTGAACCCCGACAAGACCGAGGTACTTCTGCTGGGGGACAAGGGAAGGTTAGGGGATGTTGACCTGGTGCTGAATGCGGTACATTTATCCCTGAAAGACCAGGTTCGCAGCTTGGGGGTCATTCTAGACTCTTAGCTCTCCATGGAGGCTCAGGTGGCAGCTGTGAGCCGGGCAGCGCTGTATCAATTCCATTTGATATGGCACTGCGCCCCTACCTTCCTAATCATCTGCTCCCATCAGTGGTTCATGCCTTGGTCTCCTCTCGCCTAGACTACTGTAATGCGCTCTACGTGGGGTTACCCTTGAAGACAGTTTGGAAGCTACAGCTGGTATAGAACGCGGCGGCTCACCTGGTTAAAGGCAGCCGCCGGCGGGATCACATCACGCCAGTGCTCAAGGAGCTGCACTGGCTACCAGTTGCTTGCCGAGCCGAATTCAAGGTGTTGGTTTTGACCTTTAAAACCCTATACGGCTCCGGTCCAGTCTATCTCAAGGAGCGTCTCCAGCAACACCAAGTAGGCCGCTCAACAAGATCTGCCGCAGACGGCCTTCTCCTTGTCCCGTCAGCCAGGGCAGCTAGACTGGTGGGGACGAGGAAGATGGCCTTTTCTGTGGCGGCCCCCGTACTGTGGAACTCTGTCCCGAGTGACCTCCGCCATGCCCCCTCTCTGTTGAGCTTCCGCCGCTCATTAAAAACCTGGCTGTTCAGGCGGGAATATGGGGTGGGTTAAGATGTTAAAAAAAATTATATTGTTTTAAATGTATTTTATCTTGTTTTTATCCTTTGTACATCGCCCAGGGTGGCCGGTTGCCGGCCAGATGGGCGATAAATAAATAAATAAATAAATAATAATATATAAACACCCAGGCACTTACTCTTTGCCTGGGGGGTTGGTCTTCCTAGGGCTGCCTCAGCAAAGGCCCTGCTCCATGCTCTTCGTGTCCAGACAACAGCAACTCAAACCAGAAACCACAGCTGGCAGTATCAATTCCCCCCCCCCCTTTCAGTAGCTTGGCTGTCCTTGGCCAATCAGGATGAACTTCATCTGGGCTAGGCAGGGGAGGGGTGGCTCCTGATCATGACTAGAGTGCTTGGGGAAACATTTGCATGTGAATACCTGGGAGACTCTGAGTCTGCACAGGCCATCAAAGGAAACTATGCAGATTTGCAAGAGACTCTGATGCCTAGAGTTTTCAGAGGAACTATGTACATTAACATGAGGCTCTCAGCCTCCAGTTGGGAATACACCCGTTTACATGTATGTGATGGAGAAGGGTCTGCTTTTCTTCACAACAGTCATGTCTAAAGTTGATTGCTTACTGTATGTGCTATTAAAAGCCAAGTAGGGGTTATTTTTTTTATCAAGGTGATGAAGCATCTTGTGGAAAAATGTGCCTTTAAAGCAAAATAGTTGTCTGTATCCAGCATAAATGAGGAAAACAGTTCTAATATTTGTTTAAACATAGAATACAATGCCAACTTGAGTTTCTCCACTTAGTAGAGAGTGCATGAAAGATAAGGGGGGGGGGGAATACCTATCTTGTTGTAACTCAGCTTAGCTAGAAAATCTTGTCTGGCATCCATTCTTGTTTATTACACTTTGTTGTTTTAAAAGAATGTTCAGATAGCTCACTTTTCCCCAGCTGCTTTCCTACTTTCCATTCACTTTCTTCTCTCTCAACACCCCCAGTCTTTACAAAAGTATTTACTGGTCAAATTACTTATCAGTAGATAGGAAACTGTATGTCCTCTGAGAAATGGCTATAAAAGCCAGATAAGCCATGTATTGGAGAAATACTTTCAGATGGAACTTTCTTGTTTAATATTCCCTCTGCCTCTAGTATCGTTCCAAAATTAATTTAACTTCTCTTTTCCAGCATAGCTTCCAAATGTCCTGTTGACTTTTCTGGCAAAGGAGTTTCCGAGTTTTCTAGAAACTGGGAAGACCTAAGAGATTGGTTCCTGGTTTAGATGTAACAACATTAGCTTCATAAATTGGGTCTGCACACTCCTCTCTGCCCCTTCTGTCACACATTGCCTTCGGTGTCACAAAACAGGAAATTGTAGTGTAATATCTGTTTACTAACCAGATGTTAACCGGAATCAATTTCAGTTTGGATGTAATGGGAAACTGTAGTTTAAACACAAGTGAAGCACCAAAGAGTGCATCAGGGGAGAGAGCAATGAGTAGGCCTGACACATGTAACCCAGCTTCATACTCTGAGGCTAGGATCATTATGTCCTAGGCAACCTGTCAGACCTTCCCTTGCCTCCACCTTGTCCAGCCCACCACCACTGCAAGCGCTTCAAAAATCAACACTCTCTTTGCTCCTCCACTGTTACCAACCCCTTCAGGGTAACTTATTCAGACCACTCCTTTTAAGTTTTAAAAGGAAACAAGTTTATTTATTTACAATTAAGGGTAGGGAAATAGATAATGTTAAGAGATTCTAAACATTGAACCCCCCCCCCCCAGACTGCACTCTCCAATTCTCCCAGACAAGACTCCTGCTCCCAACTCCACTCAGACTTCTCAACCCTTCTAAAAACAACAAGAAAGCTTTCTTCAGATACATGCATAGTAAAAGACAGAGGAAAGAAATGGTGGTTCAACTACGCAATGAGGATGGCAAATTGATAACAGAAGACAAAGAAAAGGCAGAAGTGTTCAATTCCTACTTCGGCTCGGTCTTCTCCCAAAAGAGGGTCTATGACCCCCCTTGGCAAACTTGAAGTGCAGACTGAAGGGGGAGGATTGCAGCTTGAGATTGATAGGCAAATGGTCAAGGAGCACCTGATTACTCTGAACGAGTTTAAATCTCCAGGGCCTGATGAGCTGCATCCTAGAGTAATAAAGGAACTGGCAGAAGAACTCTCAGAACCACTGTCTATTATCTTTGAGAAATCATGGAGGACAAATGAAGTGCCAGATGACTGGAGGAGGGCAAATGTTGTTCCCATCTTCAAAAAGGGCAAGAAGGAGGAACCTGGGAACTATAGACCAGTCAGTCTGACATCAATCCCTGGGAAAATTTTGGAGCAGATTATAAAGAAGTCAGTCTGCAAGCACCTTGAAAACAATGCAGTGATTACTAGAAGCCAGCATAGATTTGTCAAGAACAAATCCTGCCAGACTAATCTGATCTCCTTTTTTGATCGGGTAACCTCCCTTGTGGACTGTGGGAATGCTGTGGATATCATCTATCTGGACTTCAGCAAAGCTTTCGACAAAGTGCCTCATGATATCCTGATTAGCAAGCTAGCTAAAAGTGGGCTAGATGGAACAGCTATCAGGTGGATCCACAATTGGCTACAGAATTGGACTCAAAGAGTGCTTATGAATGGTTCCTTCTCAAACTGGGGAGAGGTAACAAGCGGGGTACCACAGGGCTCAGTCCTGGGCCCGGTGCTCTTCAGCATTTTTATTAATGACTTGGATGAGGAGGTACAGGGAATGCTTATCAGATTTGCAGATGACACAAAGTTGGGTGGAACAGCTAATACTCTGGATGACAGAAACAAAAAAAGTGACCTCGATAGGCTGGAGCGCTGGGCCGAAAACAACAGAATGAAATTTAATAGGGATAAATGACAAGTGCTGCACCTAGGGAGAAGAAGCCAAATGCAGAGTTACAGAATGGGGGACACTTTGCTCAACAATACTTCAAGTGAGAAGGATCTTGGAATTGTGGTAGATCACAAACTGAATATGAGCCAGCAATGCGATGTGGCTGCAAAGAAGGCAAATGCTATTTTGGGCTGCATTAATAGAAGTATAGCTTCCAAATCGCAGGAAGTGATAATTCCCCTTTACTCAGCATTGGTAAGGCCTCATCTTGAGTGCTGCGTCCAGTTCTGGGCACCACACTTTAAGAAGGATGTAGACAAACTGGAGAGGGTTCAGAGGATGGCAACAAGGATGATAAAGGGACTAGAAACAAGGCCCTATGAGGAGAGACTGAAAGAACTGGGCATGTTTAGCCTTCAGAAGAGGAGACTGAGGGGAGATATGATCGCACTCTTCCAGTACTTAAAGGGATGTCACACAGAGGAGGGCCAGGATCTATTCTCGATCATCCCAGTTTGCAGGACACGTAATAATGGGCTCAAGTTACTGTTACAGGAACCTAGATTCCACCTAAACATCAGGAAAAATTTCCTGACTGTCAGAGCAATAACACAATGGAACCAACTATGTAGGTTCCATAGGCTCCTACATAGGAGCCTATGGAACCTACAGGTGGTGGGCTCACCCACTCTGGAGGCATTCAAGGTGCAGCTGGACAGCCATCTGTCAGGGATGCTTTGACCTGGATTCCTGCATTGAGCAGGGGGTTGGACTCAATGGCCTTGTGGGCCCCTTCCAACTCTACTTTTCTATGATTCTAGTCCCCGCTGGGCATGAAACTCACTAGGTGACTTTGGGCCAGTCACTGATTCTCAGCCTAACCTACCTCACAGGGGTGTTGTGAGGATAAAATGGAGAGGAGGATTATGTAAGCTGCCTTGGGTTCCTTGCAGGAAAAAAGGCGGGGTATAAATAAATAAATAAATATAGTGTATCAGTGTTGAACTTGGCAGATGAACTGACGGCTAGGAGAACTAGGAATTGTGGTTTCAAAAACATCCAGAAACTAGCAGCAACACTAGTTTCCGGAGCAAGGCAGGTCAACAGAACCCACAGAAGGGAGCCCCAGCTCCATTCCAGAAACAAATGTTGGTGCATGTTTCCGGGGTTATTTTTGGAAATGCTATTTCCTGTTGCATGAGCTGTTGCATGAGCTATCTGTTTGGCTTGTGCAAGAGAACCTCCGGAGCTGCAGGGGCAGTATAGGATACTGCCGATAATATAAAGTTGAGGACCCAAATATCTAATGGGCAACTGTGGACTTAAGTGAATATACAATATAGAACAATTTTTCTCAACACTGTTATGGAGAGCTCACACTATCATTGCTTATCACCTGCACATGGAACACACCCCTCCTGCACTGCCATCTCTGCTGTTGCTATTGCTGTGTTGTTTTCTTGGCTATGTGCTCTGTTCTCTTAAATTGGGAGATACAAGTAGAATATTCCTAGGCTGATTTTTGCAACCAAGAGAAAAAACATGCAATTGCCATAGTTGTATGGCAATTGCACTAGCAGTTCCACCTGGTCTTGGAGGGCCAAGAAGAGAAAGGACACACAAAGCTGCAATAGTGCTGTAGGGTTCCTTCTCCTTTCTGGAAAGATCATAGTGAGGCAATCATAGTGAGGCTTCATTGACCCTGAAAGTGAATTTATAAATGTTTCTCTGTTTATAGGTTGGAAACTATAAGCGGACAGTGAAACGCATTGATGATGGTCACAGACTTTGCAGTGATCTTATGAACTGCGTTCATGAGCGTGCAAGGATAGAGAAGGGCTATGCTCAACAGTTGACAGAATGGGCAAAAAGGTGGAGACAACTTGTAGAAAAAGGTAAACTGAACTTTTGTCTCTTAACAATGTTTGTAGATATTTTTGTTTTATGAATTGATTATGAAATGCAAGTCCACTTAATTATTTAGGACACCTTTGGATGTTACTCAGGTTTCAAAAAACCAACCAACCCCTCTTTTTGTTACAAAAGTGACTGGGACATTGGTCTAAGTCAAAACCAGTGGGTTGTTTTAGCTTTATTTAATAAATTCTCCTGAAAAATTAATAGTGTGAAATGATAGAACCCAAGCTATGAAAAACATTTAAATGTAGGTGCTTTCTTGTCTTTACTAAATGGCCTGGAAGTTGATTTGTAAGAAATCTTCAGAGAAAAAATGCATGTGAATGTAAAAGTTTGAGAATCTTTTTGTCTGTTAGATCCTTTGACTGAAGGATCTAACAGACCTGTTGCATTTAAAAATAGATATAATTCACATAGAAATAACTTATTGATATAATACTTGGGGAAAGCATTGCTGGAATGCATATTTGTGTCCATTATCTGCTTATAACTCCAGTATATTATTGTAGGAGCTATAGTTTTATAGCAAGCTTCACACACTGCTGGACACTTTTATCATCATAGCCTGGATTTTATTTTGTTGTACTTGAGTTTTTATTTAGCAGACGCAATAAGTATGTGCCTGGGCAGTCTTGACATAGGTGTGGAAGAAAGGGTGCCATGATTCTGGTTATTTTGGGTATGATATATATCAGATTGGGGATACATGCAATATTATATTATACTGGTGTTACGATCTTTATTTTATGCCACCCTGATAGTTTACTGAAAGGTGGCCTAAATTCTTTTAAATAAATACTTATTTTTATTTGCAAAAGAATGTTAAAATGTGTTCTGTGGGGGAAAGAGCTACAAAAGTTATCAGAGACCTACAAAATATGAATTCAGGAATTTGAGTGAGTCATCGTGCAAAATATAGACAGGTAAAATCTTACCCAATGTAAGGGCTGAAGTCACAGTATATTTCTCTTAACCTGCATAGGATACAATGACTGGGGTCATACAGCATGACAACCCATCGTGGACTGCTACCCATGATGGTTTATCGCGTCGTGCGAACCGGACTGATTTCCCCAGGGTGGCTTGTTCACCCATGGGCTGTTGTAGGGGTTGTTGTACCCACGATGGGTTGTCATGTCATCCGAACCCGGACAACCAACCCCATCGTGGGTATGGGGAATAGGCTACAGAGCTCCATGGCAAGAGTGGCAAAATACCCTCGCCTCTCTTGTCATGGTGCTCGCAGGTAACCACTAGTGCCAGCCACCCCCAAAGTGCCGAAGCGGCACTTGGGGACAGCTGGCACTAGCTTCCCCCACCTCCTCACCATGATCGTGAGCTGTTTTGGGTTCACAAAAAGTTTTTCCATTTAAACTTTTTTTCCTGGAGATCGCGAAAGCCGGCTGTCAAGCTGGCTTTCACAATCCCTATTTTGACAGCTACCAGCAGTCCCTTCAAAGTGCCCCAGAGGGCACTTTAATTTTATTTCCAGCTGGAATTTTTTGTAAATATTTGCACTTTAAAAAAAAATCACCTGTACTTGCACAACTGTGGGGATGGGGAGACTTGGGTGGGCAATGTGCCGTAGGGTGTGAACTGTCAGATGTAACCAAAGGCCAAGTTACCTTTGCTCACAAAAAGGGAGTGGCACCTCATTCACCCCCTTTATGGCAAAATCCTTGGGTTTTGGGGGAATGACTCATATGTCCCCAAGGTGTCCTCACTTTTGCACTTGTTCCCAAGATTCTACCACCTCAGGAATATGCAAAATTGTGAGCCACCCCATTTACAGGAGTATTTAACTCTGACAGCTGTCTAAAACTCAATTTTTCAAGCTGGATTTAGAAAGGGTTATAAAATTTTCTTTCTTTTTTTTTTTTTTTAAATTATTTTAAAATTTTTCAAACAATACGTAAAATAACTAAATAACAAGCATACAACTTATATAGTGCTCCCGTCACCACGGGACCATATAATACATTCTATCTCTATAATCTATAATTATTCATTATTCCAAAAATACAACGTATCTTGACACGGCATACTCCCTTTCCCCTTATTTAACAAAAAATAAAAAAATAAACCCCAAATATCCTTAAAATTATTTTTCTTTAATTGTCCCCTTTTGCATTTGATATTACAAGTTAACATATCATTTAAAGCCATATCCCACACTTCTTTATACCAGTCGGTGATAGAGAAAACTAGCTGAACTTTCCATTTTCTTGCTATCATTAATCTACCTGCCGATAACAAATTTACAATTAAGTCTTTAACATTTTGAAGACCAGCCACCTTTTCAGTTATTGATAACAATGCTAATTTAGGACAAACTTCTAAATCAACACCAACAATTTCTGATAATTCTTCGAAAATCATTTTCCAAAAATCCATTACATTTTTACAACTGCACCACATATGAGCATACGTACCCAGCTCCTGACAGCCTCTCCAACACATTGGAGAACATTTATTATCTATTTTGTTTATTCTCACCGGAGTCAAGTACCATCTCCAAATAAACTTATAGAAATTCTCTTTTATCATTATTGACATATTTTTCAATATTCACCTATCCCAAATCTTCTTCCACTCTTCCTTTTCTATTTCCTCTTCAAACTCTATATCCCAAACTATCTTAAGATTTTCCGCTTGCTCTTCTGATTTCTGCATCATTTTATATATCATCTTTGTGATACCTCTAACTGATACATTTCCTTCTATAAGTTCTCTAGACATAACCAACTGCTCAAATGCGGTGAATTCTCTTTCATGCTCCTGTCTCCTCTTCCATTTCTTCCCCCATTGAACTAATTGGATTAAATTTAACCATGAAATTCTTCCTGGTCCAACCCTTTCCATTATTTGCTGCCTTGTCTCCATTTTTTCCAGCTAGTCCATTAATCTTATTACCTTTTTCTCTCTATAAATTCGTTCTAAATGTCTAACGTTCTCTGGAAAGTCCTCCATTACCCTCACTGGAGTAAGCAGTGATATACCTGGTATAAATATTTTCTTGTTTCTATTCCAGTTTTCTAATATATTTTTTAAAAAGGGATTTTCTAATCTTTTAATCATATTATATCCTTGTTTTGTAAATAAAAAACTCTCCACCCTATTTCCCAATTCATATGCTTCTATTTCCCACCACATAAAATCCTTCCTAGCAATAATATCCATAATATATCTAAGTTGATTAGCTATATAGTACCATTTTATATTTGGAAGACCAAGTCCCCCTACTTTTTGAGCTTTATACCACCTATTCTTAGTAATCCTCGATCTTTCCCCCCCATTACAATAACTACCGGTATTTAAAATTGCTTGCCAATCTTTAATTTCCTTCTCTGATATCATATATGGTATCATTCTAAATAAAAAATTTAACTTTGGTAAAATCTTCATTTTTATCAAAGCTATCCTGCCAAACCATGATCATCCAAGTTTTTTATAGTCCTCTATTTTATTCTTAAGCTCACCTTTTAATTTTTTAAAATTCCATTCTCCTCTTTGATCCAAATCTTTTAATATATCTATACCTAAATATTTAATTATATTTTTTATCTTTATATCAACTTTCCTTTTTTTTAAATCCTACCCTTTCCTCCATTTTGCTATAATTAAATAACATAATCTCAGATTTATCGCAATTAACTTTTAACCCCGTTACTTCCCTAAATTCATCTAAATGTTTCTCCAACCGATCCCAGTTTTCCATGGGCTTTTCCAGTGTTAACAAAATATCATCTGCAAAAAGGTTTATCTTACACTTAGTTTTTATCCCTATCCCCTGTAAATTTCTCTCCTGCCTAATAGCATTCACTAATAATTCCATAACTAAAACAAATAATACTGGGGAAAGGGGACAGCCCTGTCTAGTTCCCCGGCCTAGGCTTATCGATTCTGTAATTCCATTGTTTACAACTAGTGACGTAACATTTTGAGCATATAATTGATTAATAACTCCTATAAACTTCTCTCCAAACCCCATAGTTTTTATTATCATCTGTAATGCTAGCCATTCCATGCAATTAAAAATATCTAATGCAAGAACCCCTGCTTTCAAATCATTTTTCCTTATTAAATATATTATATTCAAGACCCTTCTAGTTAAGTCTGCCATTTGTCTTCCTTGAATAAGACCGCATTGATCTAGCCCTATATACTTACAAAATTATTCATTCTTCTCGCTAGTATCACTGTCAATAATTTAGCATCTTGATTAATTAATGATATTGGTCTATAAGAACCTGGTTCTGATAGATCCTTCCTTGGTTTCGGGATTGAAATAGTCAAGGACTGCTTCCATGAAGGGGGGATCTCTCCCCCCTGTAATATATCATTAAATAACCGTTTTAACTTAGGGATTAACATTTTTAAAAATACTTTATAATATTCCACCCCCAGACCATCCAATCCTGGTGTTTTTCCTTGTTTCAGTTTATTTATGGCATGCTCTATTTCAATTTCCATGAAAGGTTGCTCCATTATCTCCCTATCTTCTTCCTGAATTCTTATTTTTAATTCTCTACTCATAGCTTCTGACCATTTTCCTGCCTTATATAACTCAGTGTAATATTCATGATTTTTAAAATATTTATCCTTTAATAAATTATGTTCCTTACCCCTCTTATCTTTGATCACCCCCACTAAGCTTTTTCCTTTTTTAATTGTGCTAATCTAGCCAGCATTTTAGAGTTTTTATTACTATTCTCAAAATAATCTATTTTTGTATAAATCAAATTCCTTTATACCTTATCTAGTTCTTTATTCTCCAATTCTTTTCTCTTACCTTGTAATTCTGCAAAAATCTTCTTATCCCTCTTCTCTAAATATTTCTTTTCCAACTTCCTAATCCCTCCCTCTAACTTTTTATTAAAACCTTCTTGTTGTTTTCTTAAATTTATTCCCTCCCTCAATCCTATTCCTCTCATTACACTTTTCATTGTATCCCATATTACCGCTTCAGTACAATCTTCTGTTTGATTAAATTCCCATATTTCCCTCAATTCCTTCTCTATTTTTTCTGTTATGTGTTTAAAATGAAAAATATTACAATTCAATCTCCATCTTTTAGCTTCTCTATAATCCTTATATATCTTCAAATCCATATTAACCGGTGCGTGATCTGTCACTTTTATTACACCTATCTCCGTACCCAGGACCCTTGAAAACAGGGTCTTGGACACAAATATAAAATCTATCCTAGAGTAATTCTTAGTTGCTGTTCAGTAGAATGTATATCTTTCTTCATTCCCCTTAACCCCTCTCCAAACATCTAGCAACCCTTCCTTATTAATTATCTTATTCAAAATCGTTAAATTATTTCTCTGTTCTTCTCTCGTCGGATTAGATTTGTCTTTCCTTTTATCCATTACCATATTAAAGTCCCCAGCCATAATAACCCTTTGATTTTGAAAGTCACCCATTTCTTTAAACACATTTTGATAAAATTCTCCTTGATTTTTATTTGGTGCATAAACATTAACTAAAACATATTCTTCTCCTCCCAAAGTCCCATACATTATAATGTATCTTCCTATAACATCCTTTTTCACCTTTAAAACATCAAAACCACCATTCTTTCAAATTATAATTGCCACTCCTCTTGATTTAGACGAACCAAATGGCATCTCATATATTCTAGACCACCTCAATTTCAATTCGTTAACTCCTTTCCTTGCCTGATGCATTTCTTGCAAAAATATAATATCCGCCTTATCCTTCTTAAGAAGTGCTTCAATACACCTCCTTTTGATTATTGAACCTAGCCCTTTGACATTTAAAGTTGAAACTCTTAACTTATGATCCATCTATTTACAACATCTTTTATTTTTTGGTCCCTAAAAGTGATTAAAATATACACTAAGAAACCCACTACCCCATCCCCACATTTACCTAAGCATCCCCCCTTGCTATGCCAGGGCATCTTGCCCCACCCTAAACCTACCCACCTATCCAAGGGGGGGAAGGACCCATCACCCTCCCGAACAGCAGCCCCTCATACCCTCCCGAATAATTCTTTATAAACCAATTACCCCTTCTCCTTTCTTCTCTTGCTGGAGCAACGCCCTACACTATTCCTCCCCCTGCTCCTTCTTCTTCCAGTTGATCCTTCGATTCTGGGCCTCGCCGTCATCTTGAAGCCCCAACTCGCCCAACAATCCCATGCCTTGCACACACGATGAAATCTTATATCTCTTATTATTCCACAAAAAAGTAAGAAAAACCGGGTAGCCCCAGTTATATTTTATTCCTTTCTTGATCAGAACCGCAGTGCAAGGTTTAACAATTCGCCTCCAATTAATTGTTTGCAGGCAGAGATCATTATAGATTTGCAAAGTAGCTCCCTTGAAAACTAATTGACCTTTCTGTCTGGTAGCACTCATAAAACCATCCTTCTTGTAGAAATTTGCGAATTTCAAAGGGTTACAAAATTTCTTTTTGGCAGGAAACTATACTGGCATATAGAGTCTATGTACCAGTATAGTTTTCTACTAATAACCCCCTCAAAATCCCACTTTAAAAATTGAGCTTTAACTTCGACAGCTGTCAGGGTTAAATACTCCTGTAAATGGGGTGGCTCACAATTTTGCATGTTCCTGAGGTGGTAGAATCTCAGGAACAAGTGTAAAAGTGAGAGCACCCTGGGACACATGAGTCCCCTACCCAAAAAACCCCCTCCAGAGGATCTTGCCATGAAGGAGTTGAATGAGGCACCACCCCCTTTTTGCAAGCAAAGTTACTTGTGCCTTTGATTACATCTGACAGCTTGCACTTTGACAGCAATCAGATGTAACCAAATGGGGAAGAAAACTTACCTGCTGCCTCTGAAGGGTGATGCCAGGGTAGGGGTATCTGCTGGACTTTGCCAGCCATATTGCCCACCTGAGGTTCCCCATCCCCACACCCATGCAACTGTGAATGTTCGCAGTTGCGCAAGTACAGATAATTTTTAAAAAAAGTTTTTGCAAATATTAGCCAAAATTTCCGGGTGCAAATTAAAAAAAAAACTGTTTGGCAACCACGGGCAACTCCTCCAAGATGCTGCTAGAGCACTTTCAAGGTACTACTTGTAGCTGTGAAAACAGGGATCGTTTTAACAGCTGGCTTTTTGCAATCTCTGAAGAATGGGGGTGGGTGGGGAGAAAGGTTTAAACTGGGGGGGGGAAGCCGTGGCGAGCCCAAAACAGCTTGCGATTGCAGCGGGGAGGGGGGAAACAGCACATTCCTCCTGCGGTGTCCCCTGGGATAGCCGCAGGAGGACCGAGTGGGGAGGAGAGGGAGGGAGGGAGGGAGGGAGGGGGCCAACAGCCCATGGTGAGCCTGATCATCTGTCAGGCTCATCATGGATTATTTCTCCAACAATCAGCCCACTGTGGCTTATTGCTAGGGTGGTTGGCGTGACGTGCGAGCACGCCCAGTGGGAAAAATAACTTGCTTTGCTGATATATTTTTTCACCTTATGTTCAGGGCCACAGTATGGGACTGTTGAAAAGTCTTGGCATGCACTTATGTCTGAAGCAGAAAAAGTGAGTGAACTACATCTAGAAGTAAAAGCTTCTCTAATGAATGAGGATTTTGAAAAGATAAAGAACTGGCAGAAGGATTCCTTTCATAAGCAAATGATAGGTGGATTTAAGGAAACTAAAGAAGCTGAAGATGGATTTAGGAAAGCTCAGAAACCATGGGCCAAAAAGCTAAAAGAGGTAAATAATTGTTGTACATTGTGTACCCCAGTCAGTTTTGCAATTCTGCCCTCCCAATTCCATTCCCCTTCTCCCCACCCCCCACCCATTCTTCAGTTCCCCAACTCCTTGGGTTGCCTTCACATATCCCTCTTTGCTTTCTGAACTGGAAGGCAGGTTGGGCTGGATTGAACCCAATGTGGATTGAACCCAATTGCTCTGTCACTGGGCAGAACTAGATATTATGGAAGCTGATGCCGAGAGTGATATCCTTATAGCTACTTAGTAGGAGCTACTAAAGTACAGTATTTTTCCATGTATAAGACTATACTTTTTCCTAAAATCATTAGACTAAAAATTGAGGGTCGTCTTATACACGGAAATAAGCCGAGGAGAGAACCGCGCGGTTGCGAACTGCCCAGTGGGGGGGCGTCTTATACATGGGGGTGTCTTATACACTGAAAAATACGGTACCCTGCGTGAAGAGATCCTTGCATGATAAATAGGGATGTGCTGCTGTCCCCGTCCCCTGAATGTTTGCATGTTGGCATGGACATCTGCAGAGAGGGAGCCTATCCGTGAGCATCAGTGCTAATCTGTGGATGTTCAGGGCTGAGACCAGTGGTGTACCTGATGCAGGGGGCAGGGCTAGCGTGTGGCACTGGTCATCCCATGAGGACCTCTTTGTGCAACGTGGGGGAAGCTATAATGAACAGAACTTTCTTTTCGTATTTCTGTTCCATACCACACTGATGGAAGTGTGGTTTTGTTTTTTTTTAAAAGAAAAGGCAGCCTGTCTTTACCAGCTAGCATCCTTCAGAGGGTCGAAATAAATATAGTACTTTGCCATAATTATGTTGGAGGATTTATATTTTTTAATGGAAAATAAATTTCCAGTAGAACTCCAGTCCCTAAATAGTTTTGAATAAAAGTGTACCCTCAAAGCCTCCCCAGTTAAAACTTGGCCACTACCAATTTATCCACTAAAGCTTTGGTTAGTTTTCTGATTGAAGTTTGCAGCCCAGCTTCCTTTATTTTTTCTGTCCATTAAAAAATATAAATCCTCCAACCAAAATTATGGTCATTTTCATTCATTATTACAAATGTCCTTTTCTCAGTTATGTGGTAGCTTTAGGCTGTAGTCCAAAGCACACTTACTAAAGAGTAAGTCTCATTGAGTACAGTGGAATTTGCTTTCTTATTTATTTAATTTATTGCATTTATATCTCACTCTTTTTCCTCCTGCAAGGAACCCAAGGTGGCTTACATGGTCCTCCTCCTCTCCATTTTATCCTCACAACAACCCTGTGAGGTAGATTAGGCTGAGAGTCTGTGAATGGCCCAAAGTCACCTAGTGAGCTTCATGGCCAAGTTGGGACTAGAACCCGGATCTCCTGAGTCCCAGGCCAACACTCTAACCTCTGCACCATGCTTAGGATTATACTATTTATAAAATTAAACTCCTGATAATTCCTTCAGGCTTAGCCTGTGGGCAGGGACTGTCTTGTTAATTGCTGTAAACCGCCCAGAGAGCTTCGGCTATTGGGCGGTATAAAAATGAAATAAATAAATCTAAAAGAGAGTAGTCCAGGATTCTGTTATATATTGATGCCTCAAATCTACTCCTGTAGTAGTCCATTACAGCAGTTTTCAGCATACCATTTGTGGGTTAATTTAAAGGTAGCTTGATGCTTTCCTGAGTCCTATAACAGCTTTTCCCCTTAATATCTAATCTCTGGTGGGTGCATACATTGATCCTGTACAAGCATGAAATACCTATTAAAATATGTCATCTAGGTGGAAGCTTCTAAGAAAGCATACCATGTGGCCTGTAAGGAAGAAAAACTTGCTGTATCCAGAGAGGCAAATAGCAAAGCTGACCCAGCCCTGAATCCAGAGCAGCTAAAGAAACTGCAGGACAA
The DNA here is from genome assembly GCA_021292165.1 of Shinisaurus crocodilurus. Classification (NCBI taxonomy): domain Eukaryota; kingdom Metazoa; phylum Chordata; class Lepidosauria; order Squamata; family Shinisauridae; genus Shinisaurus; species Shinisaurus crocodilurus. The sequence goes on from CM037879.1 coordinate 188,371,677, forward strand.
AGTGGATAAGAGTAAACAGGATGTTCTTAAGGTAAACCGTAATGTATTCTTCTGAACATAATGCTTTGCAAGCATTGCTTTTCAGCACAGACAAATGGAAATACAACTACCAGAGTGCTAGGTTTGTAAATTATAGCCAGGGTCGTCACATAGGAATGATACCAGTAAAAGAGTGAAGAACTGTCTTGCATTTGCCTTAATATTGTTAATACAAATAATTACTGTATGTATTAAGCAAATACTGTATTAATACTATATTAAGCCTTTGCCTTAATACTTTTAATACTCAATTAAAAATGAGTGTGTGTAGAACTCTGTATCTCACTCTTTTGATCTTAATTTGCTATACGAAAAATGAGTCCCTTGCTATTGCAGTCCTTCATAGCACAAATAGCATTCTAGTGAAAGGACAATTATGATTTAAGTACAGAATTTTGTTTGATTTGTACCCTCTATGCAGAGGTCCCCAGCACTGCGCCCACAGGCACCCAACTTAATTTTTTTTAAAATAATTCTCTGTTTTTTAAAATATACGTACATGCATTTGTATGATATGCATTCAACTTTCTAGCAATTCCGTCATGCCTTGGATTGAGAGCATAATTTGTTCCAGAAACGTGCTTGTAATCCAAAACACTCTTATATCAAAACTAAATTCCCCCCCAAAAAATTGTAGAGATTTTTAATTTAAGCCATACTACAGTACTTGTATTGCAAGACGTTGCTTGTATATCAAGTCAAATTTTTTAAAATAAATATTTAAAAATTTGCTTGTCTTGCAAAACACTCTCAAACCAAGTTACTTGCAATCCAAGGTATTACTGTATACATAGGCTTCAACAAAACCAGACCAAATATTCAAATAAGTATCCGTTTGAAAGTGGTGTCTATATACCGCCTGTTCAAATAGTGAAAGCGTTGTAATGCAATCCATTGCATTATAGGAGGTTAGTGTTTTATCATTCCAAAGTTGTAGTGTTTTATCATTCCAAAGTCTTCTAGCTGTCAAAGGTGTACAGAGAATCCATTTACACCACTACGCTACGCTAGCTGGGGCATGCTGGGAGTTGTAGGCCAAAAACATCTGTGGACCCAAGGTTGGAGAACACTGGTTTACACTGACCATTGGTTAATTTCCATGAAGCAGGTAAATAAGTTAAAAGAGCATGTACATCAGTATTACAGTATTACCTAAAGACTGTTCCAGTACAAAATTTATCTGTATAATAACCTACCCCACAAAAGAGGCAACTACTGGACATTGCCAAAACATATGTTTAAAAGAAGCATTGGCTGTATTGCACCAGCAGCCATTAACTGAATTAGACAATCCCTTATTAAAGAGACATTGCAGTGCCCAATAGACACAAACATTTTTGCTGAATAAGACGCAACCTAAGATCCATAGACACGACAGGTATATGCCAAAGCAGGATCCACAGGCTAGGCATTTTGTGGTGGTACCCATAGAAAATTCTTAATGTGCCCACAGGTCCAAAAAGGGTTGGAGACCCCTACTTTATGCATCTGTGCATTATATATATCTATATATCTAACTCACCTCTTATACTGTTTGAACAATATGAAACAGTTACCTGATATACTTTGAAAAGCTTCTGTGATATCCTTAAAATGTTGCATTTTATGGTCAAGTAAACAGAGTTCTATATAATTGAGCTTTATGCTATTAGTGCACCTAAAATTCATATTTTTTTTATTTTGGATTCACTGAGATATATTCCTGAATATCAGATACAGTGCAAGATGTGTCAAGTAGCTCACTGAACTATTTTACAGAGATGTTGAAGAGTTCTTGGTTTCAAGAACCAAGTTTCACAAGTCGAGTCACGAATCTTTGGACCCGAGTTTCGAGTCCGAGTCCTTGGTCCAAAATGGTGACTCACGAGTCACTCCCAAAGCTGACTCCACGACTCCCTATTAAAATCAATGGGGGTTTTCCCCAACAAAATAAGGCTATTTCAGATGTGTGGCTTAAATAAATTCTAGGCACAAGTGTTTTTATTTCAAAACTCTTCAAAAGAGTTTTTATTTCAAAACTCTGCAACTGATTTTGGCAAGAACAGACCAGGCAGACAAACCCAAAATAACCAGACAGGCAGAGGAGGCAGGGAACCCCAAAACAGGCAGGCAGAGGCCTTTGTCTTGGACAATTCAAACTGTGGAACTGGTTAAGAAGAGACCAGGCAGGCAAAGGAGGCTGGGAACCCCAAACAGGCGGGCAGAGGCAGCCAAACCCAAAATGTCTGAAAGGTTGCATTTTAGGAAAATGATTTTAAAAAATAAACTTGCTGTACTTCCTAAAACGTATCCATGTTGCATTTGAGGAACACGATTTTGGAATGCGAGTCCTTGGTCTCAAGTCCCAAGTCGAGTCTTGAGTCCCATTAAAAATATTGGGACTCGAGTCTGACTCGAGTCAGAGGGGGGGACTCAGTCCGACTCACGAGTCGAGTCCTGGAGTCCGAGTCCCCATCCCTGCTATTTTAGTTTTCTTTCTAAATTCATTACATAGAGACTGTGTCTGAGCATAATGCCAAACATGGCTTATCAGTACAGAAACAAACTGCAGCAAACCTTGGGCGTGTGTGCCCTGCTGCTCCCCTCTGGTGTGGCTGTGAGGAGGAGATTGGAAGCGTTCACTTATGTTTAAATTAACCACAGTTTAGCATTGTATTCAAATCCTAAATTTATTTATTTATTTATTTATTTATTATATTTATACCCCGCCTTTTTTCCTGCAAGGAACTCAAGGTGGCTTACATAATCCTCCTCCTCTCCGTTTTATCCTCACAACAACCCTGTGAGGTAGGTTAGGCTGAGAGTGAGTGACTGGCCCAAAGTCACCCAGTGGTTTATCTTATGGTTAGTGGAAACAAGTCAGCTTCTGAAACCACAGTTTGAAGATGTCTTGTTTCCACTGGACATAATTAAGATTAACCACAGTTTGTCAGGTTTGGACAACACGGCAAGCTGTGGTTAATCAACTTGTTCTTGTTATGCAAAATTATGGTTCAGCGTGATGTCCGAACTAGGCCAATGTCTGAACTAAATTAGAGCCCTGCTAAAGGGAGATAGTATGCCAGACCTGAGCGAAGATGGGCTTTTGGAATCAAGCTCTAGACCTGATTCTAGCCCAGCTTGCTTGAGATATCTTGTGAGCAAGGTTAGTCTTGCCTCCACCATAGCCGGTCTTGCCTCCAACATAGACCTAATTTCCTAAACTGTTTATCTTAGGTTAGTCTTTGTTCTTAGAAAATCACAATCCAGTGTTTAATTCCAAGAAAATTGAAATGATTCCCTCTTCTGGTGGACAGTTGCATAACACAGAACTTGAGTTTGCTTGTGGTGGAAAATATCCTGTAAAAATTACTATCGCCCTCTGCTATGTATGGATTAATTAGGGCAAGTGCACAATAAAAAATAGTATTTTTGGATAACTTTCTGTGTCTATTTTTTAAGACAAAGGAGAAGTATGAAAAATCTCTTAATGACCTGGATAGTGCTACACCTCAATATATGGAAAATATGGAGCAGGTTTTTGAACAGTGTCAGCAGTTTGAGGAGAAACGTCTCCGTTTCTTCCGAGAAGTATTGTTGGAAGTTCAGAAACATCTTGACTTGTCTACTGTTCCAAGGTAAACGTGCAAGACAGACGGTCTTTCATACTGAAGTTGTATTTGTGTGAAATAGTATAGTAAGAATAAATAGTGCTGCTACAGCTCACTGCTTAATGAAGGATATAGTATTGGGAGTGACAGATTTGAATTCTAACATTCTTTGAATTCATAGAGTTCTGTAAAAGATCATAGGAAGATGAAACTGATCTTTTTAAAAAAAATTAATATTTTATTTACTTTTCAAAACAAATTATAACAAAATATATATATAACAGAATACAAGAATATCACACAAATATAACATAAACAGCATACAATAAATCATGAAGTGCTCCCCCCCACCCTCCAAGGGACCAATTAATATACTTCTATCCTCTTGATCAAATAAATTCTAAATTCCAAAAATATAACATATCTTGACAAGGCATGTTACCCTTCCCCTTTATTAATACATAGTCTAGTAATTGATTCCATATATCCATAAAATTATTCTTCTTTAACAATCCTTTTTTGCATTTGATACTACTAGTTAGTTTATCATTTAGGGCTATGTCCCAAACTTCCTTATACCAGTCTGTTATTAGGAAAACATGTTGTACTTTCCAATTTCTCGCTATCATTAGCCTGGCCGCAGTTAACAAGTTTACAATTAACTCCTTCGTATTTTGGTCACAAATAAGCTTCTCCGTTATTGATAACAATGCTAATTTTGGACAGACCTCTAAATTAGTACCAATAATTTTCGATATTTCTGTAAAAACCTCTCGCCAAAACACGACATTTTTACAACTCTACCACATATGAGCATATGTCCCTTTTTCCTGACATCCTCTCCAACATAATGCAGAACAATTATTATCTATTCTATTTAATCTTATTGGAGTTAAATACCATCTCCAAATTAGTTTATAAAAAATTTCCTTTATCCTAATTGACATCATTTTCACAATCCGTCTATCCCATATATTGTTCCACCCCACCTTCGAGGTCACCTCTTCAAATTCATTATCCCATACTGCCTTAAGCTGATCCTCTTGTTCTTTTGCTTTTTGAATCAATCTATATAAATCCCTTGTTATACCTCTTGTTGATGCATTACCTGGTATGCCGTCTCTAGATATGACCATCTTTTCAAAATTAGTTAAATCTCTCTCGTACTCAGTTTTCCTTTTCCATTTCTTCGACCACTGTTCTAACTGTAATAAATTTAACCACGATAATCTTCTTCTCCCAACAATTTCCATTATTTGATCTCTAGTCCCCATCTTTTCCACTCAGTCAGACAATCTAATAACCCTTTCTTCTCTTAGTTTACCCTCCAGATCTTAAGTTTTCGGGAAAATCCTTAAGAGCTACCACCGGAGTTAATGGAGATATCCCTGGTATAAATATGCTCTTCATAGTACCCCAAATCCTTAACAAATTTCTTAGAAAAGGGTTGTCTATATTTTTTATCAATTTATTATTTTTTTGAAAAAAAATATTCTCCAAAGTACTACGTAATTCACATGTTTCTAACTCCAACCACATTATTTCTTTAGGGGATGAAACTAATCTTATTCTTTTAATTTTGAAAATACAGTGATTGAAACTGATTTCATTTTGAAAGCTACCACTGAATTTTTATTAGAGCTATCACCTGATCTAAAGAAAACCTAGTTGATTAGATCTATGTAAATTTGTGTATGCAATACCACTGAAAAGAATACCTTATTATATATGACGTACACACATGTCAAAGCAGTACCATGTTAGAAGAGATGTACCCTCCTTTGTGAAAGAAGTTACAATGTCTATTCTAAGATGGTGCCTGTCACCCAAAGTATTTGTAAGTACTCTTATTAAAATGTATTTATTTATTTATTTATTAGTTATTATTTATTTATTTATTTATTTATATCCCACCTTTTTCCCTGCAAGGAACCCAAAGCAGTTGGCATAATCCTCCTCCTCTCCATTTTATTCTAATAACAACCCTGTTAGGTTAGGTTGAGAGTTGGTGACTGGCCCAAAGTCATGCAGTGAGCTTCATGGCCGAGTGGGAATTAGAATCCGGATCTCCTGAGTCCCAGTCGAACACTCTAACCACTACACCACACTGGCTCTCAAATTAACTCTCAAATTAATTGGAACAATGTCTATCAAAAGATTGTAATAAATTGCTTAATTGATTAACCATTGCAGCTTTTACTGTAAAAATGGACATGAGTGAATTTCTGATAATGTGAGTATTTGGGTAGGGTTCCTGTCTCTAGAAAGCCGCATTTCCCCAAGTATAAACTGTTGGGGGCTGTGTGTCCCTGTTCCTCACTTTCTGCCAACCCTCTTTTTTACCCTCTACTTGCCCAGTGGGCTGCTGGAAAAGGAATGCTCTTGCCAGAGTCTAGCGATTGCTTTTATAGGCTGTTGAAATTAGGCCAGTTGCCACATGTGGCTCACCCCAGTGTAAAAGGTGCTCTTCTCCATATTTATTTTATTTATTTATTGTATTTCTAGATCGTCCATCTAGCCGGAACCCGGCTACTCTGGGCGATGTACAATATGCATTCTATCTATCTATCTGATGAAATATAAGCATCCAGCTCCTACTCTAATAAAGCACTTTACATCTTCACAAACAGATTTGTTTGTAGAGAAATATTGACTGTAAAATTGAAAAATCCCATATAATTTGTATCATATTACCATGTCACTAATGAGGAAAAATAAATTGTGACCTGGTTTGCACATCATGCTAAGCCACGGTGGTTTGTCACCATAGGTGGTTGCAGGGTGGCTTAGTGTGGTGTCTGAACCTGTTGCAGCTTTTCCATTGTGGGTTGTTTTTGCAACCCTGAGAACCTGTGGCTTGTAGTAGGACTGTTTAGGGTGGCTTGTTCTCAGGATGGCTTGTTGTGGCGTTGAAACCCAGTAGAGCCGCTTCAGTGTTGGTTCTTTAAAACAGTGAGAGAACTGTCTGGCAAGAGCGGCAAAAAAACTTGCCAGCCGCTCTTCACAATCTCGCTAACAATATCCCCTCTTGAAAGGACACTAGTCAGTTTACTCCTCTACTGTCGCCTCTCTAGGCAGTGACACCCTTTTTTCCCCACCTTCAAGGGAGATTTGCACAAATTGAACATTTTTTTTCCACCTTGGGGTAGTTTTGCGCATGTTTGAAATTACTTTTTTCACCTTTAGGCATCTTTGCACATCATTTAAGTTTGTATTTTTTTTAACTTTCAGGGAGATCTGTGCAAATCCACTAAAGCACAATAATTACTGCACTTTAGTGGATATGCGCAAATCTCCATGAAAGTTTTTTTTTTTTGTTTTTAAAGTTAAATTTCAGCAAATCTCCCTGAAAGTGAAAAAACCCCCACCCCATTATATTTGAGCAAATCTCCCCGAAGGTGGAAAAAAATCTACCAAAAACCTCTACTCTGCTAATGAGCTCAAATATACTCAGTAGGGGAGTAGGCTGCTGAGGTTGTGCTGCAAAGGCCCCATGCAGGGAGTGGGCGGGAGGACAAAGGGGGAAACGAGCCACAGCAAGCTGCAGAGCGCCTGGTAGTCTGTCGGGAGTAACATGGGTTAGTGAGTGAACAACCAACCTACTATAGTTTATTTTCAGGGTGGCTTATTGTGATGTGCGAACTTGCCCTGTATGATCCTAGAGAATTTGTATATTAAACCCACTCTATCCCCAACTCAAGACAGATTAAAAACAACAAAAATAAAACTCTGAAATACTTATAAAATAGAAATGTTCACCAAAAGGACTCCCTTCTCACCTCAGGCTACCAAGTGTATGTTTTGCAAAATAACGTTTTGCAAAAATAACTTTTCAAAGGTGGTATATTGGGGGCTGAGTGGGAGTTGGTAGCATTCCTGAGCCTTTCTTCATTTTTGGTGTAGTCACAATCAAACTGTCCTCCGAAGCACAGCAAGCAAATACAAAAATAAAACAAAACTAGAATGAGGCTAAATACAAAATACCAGGATAACATGACAGTCTTGAAAGGCTTTTTAAAAGCTGCAAAATTGGGAGAGGACAGATTATGATCCAGTCTTAAACTGGAAGTCACCTGGAATTGGTGAATGTCACGGAAGCGGTAGCAGAGCTCACATATAACCTGTTCAAGGAATTGAGCAAGAAGGAAGACAGAAGTGCCAGGGAGAGTCTACTGGCTCTCTGGTCAGTCTGGGCAATTGCTAACAACATCCATGCATAAGGCGAGTTGGTGCAGGAAGACATGGCTGCCTTGGACCTTGTCTTTGAGCGCTTCACCTGAATCCCGCATCCAAATCAGCTACTCAGGAGGAAGTTAGAAATATCCATTCAGCAATCTCTGAGTGGATCTGGACTCATTACCCATGTACCATCACTAAGAAGGACTTACAACTGCACTAGTGCCTTTCCTGTCTGTCTTATGTTATACTTCCTAGAGCAATGTAGAGTAATCTCCCCCCCTCCGCCCCCCAATATAAGCATCCCTAGTTCCATGTAAAAATGTCTTAGGAGAATGTTAGTTCATGGTAGTTTAATAAAAACTGTCAACCTGGATACATTTCTTTCATTTCTCTTTGATATCAGGCTAAAATGGATTGCAGGTATGTCATTAGACTCAATTTCATCACTTCGAATTGCTGCAGTAGAATAGTGCAATCACTGACTCCATCCCCTTTCTAGTAATATAGCAGTTTGTGTATTTAGAGTTTGTCAAATGGGATGCAGAATGCTTCCTACTCCTAGTTTGTGTTGAATTAGTAATGTCATATAATCAAGTTATTGTCCAGAAGATTGTGGATACTGCAATGGGATGCATAATATTGTAGAACCTTGTACATCAGGTAATTGCATTTTCCTTGTACTTGGACAATCCCCCTTATGTCAAAATTTGTACAGACTTGCACTAATTGTACCACTTTGGTCTGTATTTCACACTCAGATTGTGTTCTATGGATTGACGCAACACTATTCTTTCTCTGTTTAACTGATGCTATTTACCGTTTTAACTGAATACATAAAAAGTTAAATTTGGCATTTGTGTTAAATTCATCAGATGTTAATTTGAGAAAATAGATTAAAAAAATTATGTGTGTGTATTGCACAGAACTTATTGTATTTATTTATTTAATAGATTTATATCCCACTTACCCTATCTAAAATATATATATCTAACCAGTGTACCAAAAATACATTAAAATAGAATATTTATAAAAACATTAAAACCAAATACTCAGTGTGTCATAATTAGCCAGCAAACTGGGCAGCGCAATCAATTAGAGAAGGCCTGGGTAAAGAGATGGGTCTTTATTTGGTGCCTAAACCATGCCACAGTTGGTGTCGGCCGAATACCAGGGGGGAGGGCATTCCATAAGGTGGGTGCCACCACAGAGCACATCTGCTTCCGGGTTGCTGCAAGATGGCAATCTGCAAGTTATGGTACCACCAGCAAGGCCACCTCCAATGATCTTAATGATTGCAGAGGTCTATATCAGGTAGGTAACCTGGTCCCAAGCTGTTCAGGGCTTTATAGACCAACTGCAAGACCTTGTACTTGGCTTGGTAGCTAATATGTAGCCAGTGCAGTTGTAATATGCACTGTAATATGTGCACGGCCAAGCATCTCATTTGGCATCCTTGCTGCTGCATTCTGTACAGGCTGCAGCTTCCAGATCAGGCCCAAGACCCGCATAAAGTGCATTACAGTAATCTAAACATAAGGTTACTAATGCATGGACTACAATGGCCAGGTTATCCCTGTCCAGGAAAGGGTGTACTTGATATACCAACCTGAGTTGGAAATAGGCGCTCCTCGCCACAGAAGTCACTTGGGCCTCTAGTGACGATAATCTAGGAGCACCTCCAGACTACTTACCTGTTCTTTCTGAGGTAGTGCAACCCCATTTAGGACAGACCAGATTCCCAATTCTCATACCCAGGAACCATCCAACTATAGAGTCTCCATCTTGTCAGGATTCATTCTGTTTGTTGGCCCTCAAGTGTAATTACCAGGGAGTCAAGGCACAGTTAACCAATGTTACCTTCTGGAACCATCCCCACAAGTAGCAGCAGAACCACTGTAGAACAGTTCCCCCAATTCCCAGCTCATGGAAACTATCCAAAAGAATACCATAGTTAATGGTAGCAAAAGCCACTGGGAGATCAAGCAGGATCAACAGAGTTGCACACCCTTTTTCTCTCCCACAAGAGGTAATCTATCAGCTGATTGGGTCTCAAAACTAGCCCTGAACCCATACTGAAATGGGTTGAGATAATCCGTGTCCTCCCAAGAAAGTCTGCAGCTACCCAACTACCACCCTCTAAATCACCTTGCCCCCAAAAGTGGTATTAGTGACTGGGCAGTAGTTGGTATAAACTTCTGGATCCAGGGCTTTTCAGGAGTGGACACACCATCAGCTCTTCAAGGTGGTGGGCACCATTCTATCGCACAAAGACACATTCACCACTCCCTGGATCCACTCAGCCAACCCCTCCCATCTAGCTCAAATAAGTCATGATGGGCAAGGGTCGAGAGCACAGGTTGTAGGCTGTACTGCTACTAGCGTCTTGTTTATAGCCCCAAGCCTCAGAAACCGAAATTAATCCCATACAGCTGGACCAAGTGGTACATTGGACGCTTCATGCAAACGTTCAAAAATAATACCTAGGCCAATTGTGTAACTCTGGATTAAAATAATTCTTCCTAATAGTTCTGTAATGACTTCTAAATCAACATGCATTACTTACAGCTATAAAAATATTTATTGTGAATTGGAGCAGAACATTAAAGCAGCAGATGCTGTTGAAGATCTAAGGTGGTTCAGAGCTAATCAAGGTCCAGGCATGTCGATGAACTGGCCACAGTTTGAGGTAAGGGCTTTACTTTGCTTTGGAACCCTTTTCCCTTATCCCTGCAGGATATGTAAGTGCCACAGAAGCATTAGTAAGCTGTGATGCTACTTACTGCATAAAACTAATGTAAGAATACTATTGTTGCCTTGAGATAATTTTTCTTCAATATGAACTATTAGTGTTAGCAAATAGTGATTTAAAACCATTTGCTAGCACTATTAAAGACAGTTCTACAGAGGTTCTATAGCTTCAGATAATTAAATCAATGTTATGCTTGTATTTTGTATTCAAATGATGTAAATTGGAAGCTTTTTTTAAAAAATTGAAAGACAGATTTTAAAATGTTTCAAATAAAATGTTAACTCACCTAACAAGTATTTTGTTTGCTTTTCATGCAACAAGGATGAAGTAAGTGTTAAGACTCTTAAAATACTGCTCTATTTAAAACTAGTTTTCATACTTCTAAACAATAACATGCCATACTACACTTTTGTTCATACAATTTTTCAGCTTCCTTTTGTTAATGGTTACTTTGCGCACACACGTGTTATTGTTTTTAGATGTAAGCTTTGTGTATAAGTTGCTCAGCTTGCTACTAAGAAACAAAGAAACCTGGTTAGCATGTAATGACAACCCATGGGTAGTTGGGGCCATGCAGGAGTGAGCGAGTGCTGCCTCCACTTTCCATCTAGTTTAGAAAACAACCCAGAAAACAAAATTCCTGGGTTGTTTGGCAGGATGTGCAAAACTGGAACCCTGGGTTGTTGAGGGGACCCCCCCCCCCAAGTTTTAGCTCTCTTACCTATTAGGAATGGTAACCAAGCATACTTAATTTAAGTACCTTTAAGCAATCTCAACCTATTATTTGAAGACATTTTATTCCCTTCTGTAAATATTTCCCTTAATAAACAACTTAATTTTTGTAGAAGAAGAGTAGAAAAGCACTGATGCATGCAAGGAACATCACACATGGTTCTTCGAATCCAAGCTCACACTTAAATTTGCTGAACTCGGACATCACACCAGACCAGGGCGAAAGAACCTTAATTATGATTTGGTGTGATGTCTGAATTGCATTTGGTCAGTAATCCAGTATCTGAAACCTAGGTTTGTGCTTAGAACTATTTGCAGTGGTGTCTGAATTGAGTTCACATTTATTTTACCAGTCATGCTTAAAGCAAAGCTTACAGAGTTGTAGCCTGTGTGTCCATGAAAACTTTGCCAGTCAAACAAGGCAAAGGTCTGATCATACCTGTTGGATAAACCTATCCTTGACCCAAGGTAAAAGTTAGTTGAAGCACAATAGTGTTGCACTATCATGGTGGTGAAGGAGCTCGAGGATGTCCTGTGGATGTAACTAATGATGATCAGTTACTAAAAGCATGATCAGTAAGAAACAAAGGGAATGGAAAATGTTTTAGTGCAGTGAGCCTGTTTTGCCAACAGAGGCATCTAATGAGAGTTCAAAGGGAATATAAAGGACATCTAATAGTTCTGGTATAAGGTCCTGGAACACTAGGGCTGAATGTTTTACTTGCTAGGCACATTTTAACATTCAAGATGGCTATTTTTACCATCAAGATGGTTAGATGGTTAATACTCATGTTTTCTTCACACACCCTCTTTATTAAGAATAGTTGTCAATATCAGCTTTTATTTAGTCAGTGGAGTTACAGTCTTTAGAATAAATAATACTATTTCTACACGTTAGCCATAGTAGGGAAGAATCTCAGAGGAAGAAAAAAAGGCTAAAGATGAAGTGCTTAACATCCTGTTACTGACTGCTGACCTCTGTGTACTTTAAACTGAACCTTGCATAGTTTGCTATCACACTTACTTCGGCATGTGTCTGTATGTCTGAAAACTACTTTTCAGTGTTCAGGGAATAAGCCCCTTTGTAATGGGCATGACTGGGGGGAATTTAGCTCAAGTGCTAGGGGGACCTCTTCCCATGAGAGCCTTGGCTTTATTCCGCTGGAGGACAGGCTACTATCTGTCCAGTATAACCGGCCCAGAAACTAGCATATTTTCTGAAATATGCAGGAATATAGCATAAAGTGTAACTTAATAAACATAGTTAGATAGTGGAGTGCCCTTGTAGGATACTTGGAAAGGAGCAACAGATGAGATCAGAGCTTTTCTAGAAATTTGCATTTTTATTGAGAAAATAAACCAAAAGGCAATTTATGGATTAACTATTGAAAGCTGTACCAGAGAAAGGAGGTGTGGAGTGGGATGGGAAGTGAGATGGCAGCAAGCCAAAAGAGGCTGCATAGTGCTGCTTTGGTGTTCAGGGCGGGTTGCAGCAGTGTAAGTTGGAAAGCTAACAAGAAAGTTTACATTTGACCCAGCAAGACCTCAAAACACCTAAAGTTCAGGTGTTCAGATGTGCAAGAATGAGCAGTCGACTAGGAGCTCAAAAAACTACAGTATTTTTCCATGTATAAGACTATACTTTTTCCTAAAATTGTTAGAATAAAAATTGAGGGTCGTCTTATACATGGAAGTAAGCCGAGGAGAGAACCGCGCAGTTGCGAAACTGCCCAGTGGGGGGCGTCTTATACATGGGGGCGTCTTATAGACGGAAAAATACGGTAGATGGGCAAAGTGTCTGCCAGCAAATCAGCCCTTGCAATCGCAACTGATTTCGAGGAGCTAAAACAATTTACAGGTTTAGAAAACAAAGATTCACAAAAGAGTTGGGTGGAACTGGAATGGTGATTTCCAGGTGAACAAAAGAAAGATGAATGTCGTCTTCTGCTTAATAGAAAGAGTGGGCTTTAAGTGAGTGTGTTACAGTACGTCTTGTAAGGACACTGGAACTCCAGGCTCTCCATAGCCAGTTGAGTGGGGATACAATCTGGCCTTGCATAATCTTCTGTTTCATCGTTCAATCATTTGCAATTCCAAGCTGTCTCAAGACAGTGTATAGAAGGTAAGACACTCTCTTGTCCATCTCAACAGAGGATGTCAGTGGGGAAATTGTAATGGCTTTTCATCCCGGCTTGTCAAACCATGCTAGATTATTTCCAGACAGAATGGAGGCCTTGGAGCCAAGATGGCAGTCTTGGCTGGTACTGTGGCAACAAGCTGCTTCAAATGCTTTTCTTCTCACTCATTTTTGTAGGACTGGTCATCCGATATGAATCGCACTCTCAGTAGAAGAGAGAAGAAAAAGGTTGCAGATGGAGTGACTCTGACTGGTATTAACCAGACAGGAGATCAGGTTTCACAGCATAATAAAAATAGCAGGTTTGTGATTATGATGTCTTTTAACATCAGTTGCTGACTAAAGTCTGAAACAGTAGCATTTTAAAGTACAGTATATTGGAAATAGGTAGGTTTGGAAAGTTAGTCTCCTAGGCCCTATTTAGACACTTTTTGCCTAAGGAAAGATTGGGAGTAGGCCTCAAGCTCATATGCTCATCCTTGTTCCCCTCTAATTCTCCCTCACCTTTGGAAGAAGTGACTGACTGAACTGGGAGGTGTTGGAGTTCTTGGAATGTAGGATCATTCCTGACTTGTGAGAGATTAAATCCTCTAAAGCAGTGTTCTCCAACCTTGGGTCCCCAGATGATTTTGGCCTACACCCAAGCATGCCCTAGCCAGCTACACTGGCTGGGGCATGCTGGGAGTTGTAGGCCAAAAACATCTGGGGACCCAAGGTTGGAGAACACTGCTCTAAAGCATGGGTGGGGGACCTGTGATGCTCCAGATGTTGTTGGACTACAACTCCCATGATCCCTTTCCATTGGCCATGGTAGCTGGTGCTGATGGGAGTTTGAGTCCAACAATATCTAGAGGGCCACAGATTCCCCATCCCTACACTAAAGGGTCCTAAAGGTCTTCAATCTCCCAAAGTCAGTCTCACAGAGTTCTGAAAAAGGCGGCATTGCCTGGGTTGCTTGGAATGTGCGTGGGAGTGTTAGAGCTAGGGCTTGGGTTGGAGACAATGTCCAAAGAGAATTGTAGAGAAATAGATACTGTAATTTAAAATCAGTATGCAGAAGCTTGACTCCCTTTCGGGATCAGCCTGTCAACCACTTAGTGAGAACTGAACAACTTTAGGTTAACTTCCCGAATAATACAAATAGTACCGTATTTTTCGCGCCATAAGATGCACCGGACCATAAGACGCACTTACCGTATGGTACAAAAATTTTTTTTTTTAAAAATCAGCTGTTCCGCGGGGAATCAGCTGAGAGGCGGGGATTCCCCGCCCTGCCCAGGAGTCCTCCGCTCTTCCGGACCAGCAGAGGAAAGTAAATAATAATAATAATAATAATAATAATAATAATAATATAATTAAAAAAAATTTTTTTTTAATCAGCTGTTCCGGGGGGAATCAGCTGAGAGGTGGGGGCTTCCCCCGCCCTGCCCAGGAGTCCTCCGCTCTTCTGGACCAGCAGAGGAAAGTAAAAAAAATTATTTTTTTTTTACTATATTCGCTCCATAGGACGCACAGACATTTCCAACTAGTTTGGGGGGGGGGGAGTGCGTCTTATGGAGCGAAAAATACGGTAATTGTGATGGCCATTGGCTACAAGCAATAAATTGTGTTACTACTACTAAAAAAATAGTAATCTGTAGAAAAGAACTGATTTGCAAAAAATAAATTCACACATACTATCTTGTGGTCTTGTTGAAAATAGGAAAATAAGTAGCAGTTTTATATTGAATCAGACCAGTGATGTATGTAGCACAGCATTATGACTCCTGACAGAAAATATCTTTCTAGGCTGCCAAGCAGAGGCCTTCTCCTAGGTTTTTCTAGCCACAGATCCATTGAACTGGAGATACTGGGATCTTATAATATTAATGGTTGTAATGTATTATGAAGCTGTACTCCAATACATAATGATATACTTCTCAATAGTTGTCATTGTCATAAAATTGCTTAGATAGGGCTGCTACTCTAATAAATGGTATAACAGAGAGTTAAATGGTGGTTACTACAACTATGAATGGCACCATCTGTTATATTAGAATATGTAGACTTGCCTGTTGGGATTTTTGTAGTTTAAAGTTTGACCAGTCGTGATCTAAATAAATAAGTTGACTTTACCAAATTTTTTGCTCTCCGTCACAAATACTCATGATCGGTATTAGGTTAAGCCATAGAAGAAAACCACAAAATCCCTTATTGGACGGAGGAATAATATTTTCTTTACCCTGAACAGTGGGCAATCATTTCCAAGCTTTGTATTATTTGCTAATAATTAAGGCTTGCTGCTATTTCCAAATTCCATAATATTGATATGTTCAGAAGGGTTGAACCAGTTATTTACCATGAATTAGAAGGAGGCATAGTACTGCAATAATTGGTGTGGTGGGAAGAAATCAAATAGAAATATACTAAAATTTGGTGCTTTAATGTTTAACTCTGTGTTACATGGTAATACTAAGGGCAAGTTAAGACACATTTTGCTGTGCTTGTGAATGATCCTGACTCTCCTCAATAAACTGCCTGTGTTGGCACACCAGGCAAGCATGGATACAGCCAGCAGACATGTCTACGACTGGGGCATTATTCCAGATATTGTCACTATGGGAATTGCTGCTAACTGTACCCCGGTAACATGGAGACTGGTTGAGACTGCTTATGTGTAGACCAAAATGCTGTGTATGAACTGGAGTTCTTACCAGTTCTTGTGTGTGGCTCATTAAAGTTTAGCCACCCATGTGCCTAGTACTGTGTGTGCGCATTGTGGGTTATATAGCATACTCCTACAGTCTGAAATGAGGGGCACTGAATCTTCATCACTAATGAGAAATGAGCAGCTTAGGACCTGTTCCCTTCCATAGGTCAGGGAATGTTCATGTAGAGTTATGGAAAATCCCCCAGTGTATTCCCTAACCTTTCATGCACATGAGCCCCACAGAGCTTTGGTTTATTGTATTATGTTTTATTCAGTGCAGAATAAATTATGTGTGAGAATGGACTTAACCTCTGTATAATTCTCAACTCCCTTAGCTTTGGTGTTCCTCTACAGTAACATTGAGGTCTAGTTTAACTGTCCTATGGTATTAGGCCTCTCAGATCAGTAAACTGGCCCTCACATCTTTAAAATTGTATTGATGCAGTCCTTTAAAAAAAAAAAAAAGCTTTCAGATCTTAGCTTTCAAAAGATCTGAATGGTACTTTCATAGATTCATAGATCACAGAGTTGGAAGGAGCCTACAAGGCCATCGAGTCCAACCCCCTGCTCAATGCAGGAAACTAGAGGAGGGGTCACCCGTCCAAGTAATAACCAGGCTTGACCCTGCTTAGCTTTCCACACTCAGACAAGCTGAGCCAGCGTAAGCCACATATTGCTAAATTTGGTGATGGCCCTTCTCCATGTGATACCGGCCTAATGGCTGTGCTAGCTATGTGAGAGTATTAAGTAGGTCTGGTTCAGATGTCATAGAGGGCTGATCCTGCAGGTCTGTGTTTTCCTTCCCTTTCATGGTTAGTGATAACTATGGCTTACCATGAGCTGTGACCCAGTGTATCCATACTTATCATTAACCATAGTTCGTTCTCAAACCAGAGACTGAAACTGGGACCCTAGATTGGTGATTAGCCTCCATGATGTCTGAACCAGACCATAGACACTTGTTAGTGTACTCCTATACATTAATTGACCGAGCAGATGTTATTTTTGAAGTACTTTGGCGGAAGGGAAGATGAGGGAGTATTATATGTGGAAGCTGCAATTTTATTTTTTATAAAAAGGTAAGCCATACAAAGAAAAGAATGTGTATGTCTGACTCTGGTATTAGCTGCATATACAGTTGGCTCCATAAAAAGATAGGGTCACCTTAATGCTTTTTTTCTCCAATAGTAATCTTAGTGTCCCGGGTAACACAGTGCAGTCAGTACAGTCAAGTTACAATCCCTTTGAAGATGAAGAGGATACTGGAAGTACTGTCAGTGAGAAGGAGGACAATAAAATCAAAAAGTTGGTGAAAGACTGTTCTCAACTTGTTTTTCATGCTTTTACTTTTCTATCCAGGGTTTCCAACTTAGGGTTTCTACAAAAGCATTATGTTGCACAATGCATGAAGTCCTTGTTGAGAGGTTATGTACTTTTTGTTGCAAATCTGACTAACACACCAATGCTCTATCACTGCTTTGTTTTCTCGTTGGTTTTTCTTCATTGGTTCCACAAAAGTTAACTATACAGTAGTGTGCTTTGAAACTACTGCTGGAACTTTGGTGCTGGCTGTGCTCCTTCTGAGGCTCTCTCACAATTTAACATTCTTTCTCAACTGGATGTTTGATGCTGTGTTGGTGGTTAATATCCTGTATGTACAGTCCTTATCTCTAAATGCACTATATGTGAAAATCGACTTTGCTCTTGGTGTCTGAAACGGCAAAGCACGGCTTTGTTAATTAGGTGCCTCTGTGGTGCAGTGTCAGTGTGTGTGTGTATATATGTACCCCATCCCCTGCCAACTAGTTCTGCTAGACAAGCTAAAAGATTTTCTTTTGTGTTTAGTGTTAGCAGCTATGAGAAAAACCAAAGTTATGGCACAGAGTGGTCTGATGAAGAGACCAACAATCCATTTTCATCCAATGATGCCCAAGGAGAAACCAATCCATTTGATGAGGATGCCACCCCTACAATGGAAGTGAGAGTACGAGCATTGTATGATTACGAAGGACAAGAGCATGATGAACTCAGCTTTAAGACAGGTAAGTACTCGTTAGATATATTGACTTTTTGCTGCCATAAGAAATGCAAGAGGACTGAAGCCCCCTTCTTTGGATAAAAAGATTTCTAGTGTATTATTAGGTTTTTTTAATAAAGAAAAATGGAATTGTAAATTGCATTTTGAAATACTTTTTCAGACCCTTACAAATGGGCTAGTATAATTTAGTAAGAGTCAATGAGAAAGAATAGCATCTCAGGGTGGGATCACTAGGCTATTATATTCTCATCCCATTCAAACTCTCTTAGTTGTGGGTGTTTTTTGTGCACAAGTGCCTGTGTATACATTTGTTATGTGATTACTATATTTAGAAACATGAATATGGCAAATAAAGTTAAACAGTGCCTTTTTAAAAACCCAGCAGCATTTCTGTCCAAATATGAAAACTTAGCTACCTTTGTGGTAGCTACACTCCAGGTAACACATTCAGTATTGTCTTGTAAGAGAAATTAAACTTGCTGCTGTGACATGTACTATACCTTCTCCATTCATTTAAAGGGCTAGGAGCTAATGTGCACATACAGTCGTGCCTTGGATTGAGAGCATGATTCGTTCCGGAAACGTGCTTGTAATCCAAAACACTCTTATATCAAAACGAAATTCCCCCAAAAAAATTTGTACAGAGATTTTTAATTTAAGCCGTACTACAGTACTTGTATTGCAAGACGTCGCTTGTATATCAAGTCAATTTTTAAAAAAGAAATATTTAAAAATGTGCTTGTCTGGCAAAATGCTCTTAAACCGTTACTTGCAATCCAAGGTATTAATGTATTACTTCACACACACAGTTTGGCATCTTTCAGTGAAATAATGGGAACCTTAGCATGTGAAAAATCTGTGTGCGCCCATGAAAGGCAAGGACACCTGGTAGAAGATCCATGGGGCATTACTGGTGCAGAGCAGTGAATGGCAGGCCTAACAACTTCAATCAGAAAGCAGCGGATAACTGAAAGGCATGAAGGGCTGGACTATCTTCCCCCACTTTCTGTTCTCCAGACCGCTTTACAAGACACAAAAACTAGGACTTTCTGCTCCCTGATTGGCTTGCTCCTCTCAGCATTCCAACTGGATCTTGGAGTGTCTTTCTTAGGGTGGAATTATACATAAGTAACATGAAACTGCTGCTCCTCCATATCTCTCCTCTTACACTACAACAAAATGTTGCAGTGTGCAGTGCTTTTGACCACTGCATTCCATCCACCCCTCAGTTTTCCATTCCATCTCCACTAAACATGCTCAGTCTTCATTGGGCTTTTAAAAGTTTTCTTCTCCATTTTGGGGTGGGGTGGACACAGGTACCCACTCCCAGCTACATTAAAATTGTTGATTTCTCCATTGACTTCTATGGGCAGTTCTCACTTCTGTCCCTGGGGACATTTTTAAAAATACATTGTTAGTATGAACCAGAAACTGATCTATCCAGACAATAAAAGGGTTCTCTACCCTTTTTATATCTCTATCTTTTACACCATCCTCTTTTTTCAGACACTCTCTTGCATTCACCCTTCCCCCTGATTTTCAGTTTTTTCCCCTCTTAGCATTCCATTGTTATTGGGCTGTTTTAAGTTTTCTAAACATTTTTTATACTGTTGCAAACCTCAGGGTTCCCCTGAGTTTGCTGATAATTCCACTTCTGAGTGGGTGTAGCTACTTTGGATACACAAGCACAACTGAAGAATTGAATCCAAAATAGAGGAGATGATATGTGACATGTTGCATTATTTGTCTCCCTGACACACCCCACATTTGACTGGGTTCACACATGACAACCCATTGTGGGTGACAAGCCATGTTGAGTTGTCGTGTTGTGTGAAACTGGACCGCTTTACGCAGGGTGGTTTGTTTGTGGGCATTAAGCCACCCCCGTAACCCATGGCTTGTTCTAGGGGCTGTCGTACCCACAATGGATGTTGTGTCATCCAAATCCAAGCGACTGACCCCATCATGTGCTGTGGGAAGCAGCTAGCGAGGTGCTTGGCAAGAGTGGCAAAAAACCCTTGCCACTCCTGTTAAATTAGCCCCAGCCAGCGCCAGCTGTCCCACTGATGCTCAAGCAGCACAGTGTAGTGATTCTCACTGGCTTGGTGTGTCGTCGCCCCCCCCCCCGATTGCAAGCCCTTTTGTGTTCACTGCGGCTCCCCCCTCCCACTCTTTGCACTTTCTGAGTTTACAGCTAGTGACAGGTCTTTGTGCGGTTCCGAAATGGCAAGCCTCACCATATGCCTGCATATGTCCCTGTGAAGAAGCCATGGGGGGGGGCCTGCTGAAAAACCCCTTTTAAAAGGAGTCAGAGTTTTAACAGCTAGCTATCAAACCTCTGTGCTCCAGTAAAAGGGGGTGGGCTGCACTTTTCCACCTTCCTGAGCACCTAGAGTCTCAGGAATGGGTGAAAAAGTTGGGGGCACTGGGACCTATCAGGAGAACACAAAAGACCCCAAGACTTCCAGTGCCAATGGGAGTCCCCCCACTCCCTTTTTGTGAGCAAAGATCACTCATGTCTTTGCTTTGAATTGACAGCTCACCTTTTGACAGCTGTCAAGACAAAACAAAGTGCAAAAAAACCCAAACCCCATTGGGACAGCAGGTGCCCCCCCCCCCCCAGGACATTACTCAGGCGAGGCTTCTCATTTCCACACCCGCGGAAACGCACACAACTGCACCTCTGGAATTGCACAATTCTAGCTAATTCTAGCTTTTATTTTTTTTAAAATAATAGATTGACGAAACTATTTGGGGCACACAAAACGTGTGGCAAAGCACTGACAGCCCCTACAACGTGCCACTTGGGCATGTCGGAGGGCTGTCAGTAGTTGTCAAAACAGAGATAGCAAAAAGCGATCTCCGGGGGGAAAAGAAAGGTTAAAAAGTGGGGGGAAAGCTGCAGTGCGCCAAGATGGCTCAGAGTTGTGGCAGAGAGAGCAGCTTGAGCCATGAAGTCCTCTGGGATGCTGGATGGTGGACCATGGGGGAGAAGGGGGGTGACAACCCATGGTGAATCCGATGTTTATTAAGGGGAGATATTTACAAAAGTGAATAAAATGTCAGTCTTCAAATAATAGGTTGTGATTGCTAAAGGTACTTAAATTAAATATGCTTGGTTACCATTCCTAATAGGTAAGAGAGTCTTACCCAGCTAAATAAACTTTCAATAGCTGTCCCTTCAGACCAGATTTTCCTAAACCTCACCCAAACCAATTCCTCACATACAGTGACACTGTGCACCAGTTCTCCTCTGCTGCCAGCTCATTCTGCATCTTCTGGCTTCCAGGGTGATTCAGATGTTTAAAAGACTACTTTGATGAAGTTCACTCTGGTCAGACATAAAATAGGAACCTAAAATGTATTACCGTATGTATAACTTCAGTTTGCTCATAAAATTATCATGCTTGGTATAAAGTTTATTCAGACTATAATTACATACAAACATAAAACAAACATGAATTTGTATAGTAAAATTTTAAATTATCATCATCATCATCTCCCCCCTCCCCCTTTTTTCCAGTACTGGGACTCAAGGCGACTTTACAACTTGTACAGTTAAAACATAAAATATAAATATACAAAAGTTAAAAATATAATTAAATCAGTGTTAGCATAAGGAATGTGTACTCTAAAAACTCAGTGCACCGTTCAAGTCCCTTATGCAAGCATTGCTCCTATTCAGATCATGCTGTTAAAATCCCTTATGTGTTCAAGTCCCTTATGCAAGCATTGCTCCTGTTCAGATCATGCTGTTATTTACCATATTTTTCCATCTATAAGACGCCCCCATGTATAAGACGCCCCCCACTGGGCAGTTTCGCAACCGCGCGGTTCTCTCCTCGGCTTACTTCCGTGTATAAGATGACCCTCAATTTTTAGTCTAACGATTTTAGGAAAAAGTATAGTCTTATACATGGAAAAATACTGTAAGTTGAAAGATCTAGGGTCAAGGTAGTACTCAGTGACCATATAGGAAACGTGCCCAGCCCAAAGGCTGGGCAGAGGAGGCACAGGCTGGTCCTGGATATCCCTGTCTGTTCCAAACCATCCTTCTCCCCTGAGACAGGCATACTTTGGGGAATCAATATTCAATATTTATCACAGGGGTAAGGGAACCTTTTTCAGCCAGAGGGCTGAATTGGTTCTGGGAAATATGTGGGTCGGGCCACATGCCCGCAGTAATTTTATGAGGAAACCAAATTATATATAATACATTTTATGTTCCCAAAGGAACAAAGTGACTTTAGATCTGTAAGGAGTGCCAAAAAAGAAAGAAAGAAAAAAGTATTGCATATGTTGCTATTTCCCTCCAAATTTCCATTTTTTTCCTGGAAAATCCCCCCCCCCCCCCATGGCTTCAAAATTTCCGGAACATCTCTATTAAAGTAATCCTAGTGCATATTCAGTAGTAAATAAGAGTAGCTTGTAAAAAAGACATGTCTACTGAATACATTAAGTATATTGTTTATCCTGATGGTTAGAACTTGTACTTCGATTTAATAGAGAGCTTTGTCCATAGTTTTTTTTAAACTAATGAAGCCTTTTCTTTAAAACCTCCTGCCCATTTAATTCTGGGAATATATCTGCAAAAGGTCAGTGTAGGTTTGACCTGTCTCATCTGGCAATTAGATACATTTGAATATCGGCACCTAATGATTTCCCTAAAACAATGTTTATTTTATCTAGTCAGTTCGGTGCTTTAATAGATTTTGTTATTCCATCTGTATGGGGACACAGGGAGCAGTGCAATAAAAATGAATTTTCTAACATTCTGATGCTTATTGGTGTAAAGAGAACATACCGTAATTGCTGAAGGAAGACATAAGTTATTCATATATATATATATATATATATATATTGTATATAACTTATATATAAGTTATATAACTTATAATAATTATATAATTATATAACTTATAATATAAGTTATTCATATCTCTCTCTCAAGGAGCGCCTCCAGCAACATCAAGTAGGCCGCTCAACAAGATCTGCCACAGACGGCCTTCTCCCTGTCCCATCAGCCAGAGAAACCAGACTGGTGGGGACTAGGAGGAGGGCCTTTTCTGTGGCAGCCCCCAATTTATGGAACTCTCTCCCCAGTGACCTCCACCATGCCCCTTCCTTGATTAGCTTCTGCCGTGCATTAAAAACGTGGCTTTTCAGGCGGGAATAGTGGGTTAGGATTTTTAAATTTTGTTCTGTTTTTAATTGTGTTTTATACTGTGTGTGTGTGTGTGTGTGTGTGTGTGTGTGTCCCTTGTATTTTATTGGATTGTACATCGCTCAGAGTGGCTGGATGTCTGGCCAGATGGGCAATTCATAAATATAATAAATAAATAAATAAATTCAGACACTCCTAGGGATGCCTATTTATAGACTGTAGATTTATTTATAGATTATAGATTTATAGATTGGATGACTTTTTTCTCCCGACAGGGGAAGAGCTAACTAAAATTGAAGATGAAGATGAACAGGGCTGGTGCAAAGGTCGCCTGGACAATGGACAAGTTGGCCTCTATCCAGCAAACTACGTAGAACCAATCCAGTGACAAATAATTCTAAAAGTGCTATAGTAACTGTCTGCCAGTTTGATGCTTATGGCTCACAATGAAGGAACTGAAATGTGTATATATTTCTTTTAATGCAATTGAATGGTGGATTGATATCTTGTCCCTTGGGAAATCATCTAACTGTTCAAACTGGAACTGGGAAAAGGTAGGCAGCCAACACACAGGACAAAATAACCAGGACAGAGTTGAAAAGGTAGTACAGCAAGAAAATGTTTTTCGCATGTATTGCCAGTTCACTGTTTTATCATGACTTTTGTATATTATTTCACAATTTGCTAAGTTAATGCCTCATTCCCAGAATTCTGGGTGTCGCCTTATGTTGGCTCTTGTTTAATCAGTTATTTTAAGTGACCTTAAATAATTTGCAACTTGATATTTTTAAAAAACAACAACCCTGCAATTTTGTTCATGTTCTTAGCAATATTTGAAACATGCATTTTTTTTATTTAAAGACTATCTAGTCTGCTATTTTTTCATGTCTGGTTCATCAACTACTACTACTTAAATTATGACACATGTTTTTTCCAGTCCACATTGTACTGTCCACTTTTTCATGCTCTCAGCATGACTCAATGGTGAAAATGCGATATTATGTCTGTTACAGAAGATGGTAGCAGAATTGTCTGCAAATATTAAAGTTTGGGTTTCTCTTGTGAATGTGGTTGATGCATTTTGACACCTGAAATATGAATTTCCTGAATGATGACTTCAGGTAGATTTTAAAAAATAGAGTATTTAAACCTATTTCCACCATATCCTTGCCGAGAAATTTACATTTTGCAAGTTGTTAATGATTTTGTGTGATTTAGAAAGTTAAACTTATATGAAGATTATTTTTTCAAGCAAGAGACTGTAAAATAGATAAATCCTTTCTTATCGGTCTGCTCTTTAGGTTGTGTGTATGATATATATATATATATATAATTTGATATTCAAAAATTTAAAGAGCATGTCCTAATTAGCAAGCCTATTGTCTATGCATTATATTTCAGGTGGAGTCTAGCACCAGTAAATCAATGTGTTTGCTATTGACTTCAATGGGAGGTGTATTGCAGCTTGAGAGTAAGCTAAGCAATTTAAATTATAGGCATATTTAGATTTGCTTTGTCAGTGCATAGTTGTTTAGATGTAAGGTAGATCAACTGCTCAGTCCAGTGTACTCTGGGTGTAGTACTCAGAGGAGAGGAGTGGAGGGCTTAAGAGTCCAGTTCCCCCACTCTTCAACACCAAGTCATTATTTATTACATGGTGTCGGAGGCCTGTATGCATCCCGCCTGTCCCCATCAACTCCTCCTGCATCTTACATGGTCAAGGAATTCAAGTTTGACCTAACTTTCCTTGGCTGAGTGGAGGGGGCATGTTGGAGGGATATTTGGGATGCATGCCCAAGCCTCCCATTTCTTGTAATGGCCTGGCACACTGAATGTGTGTTGGGGTGGGGAGAGAACCAGGCTTTTTCATGTGCTGTTGGGATCCTTCTGGAGACACTGCATCCGCAGCACACTGGAGTGAGACGTAAGTATTCTGTGATCTGGATTCTTGCATAAGGTGAGCACATAGTAGTTGTATCCTAAGATTTATATTTGTTAGTAAAATTGTGGAACAAAATACAAACTAGCATTAGCCCCACTGTGGATTATTGTAGCAGAACACTGTAAAATCTTCTACTTGTTGGCAATTGCAAATCAGCTGTAAAAAATGTCAAATAGTATACAATTGTAAGAAATATAAATAGCTGGATTGTGAACATGTTAGAACAAGTTCCTTTATAGAAAATCAAAATCTTATCAGGTAAGTAGATATGCTATTTTAGGGAACTACACTGTAATTGAAATAATATTTCGATAATTAAAATGCTGTAAGTGCTCCCTGGCTATTCCATTTGCTTTTGGAGATTGAGGTATTTATTAACATCTGAAGTTCAATGTATAACGTTGAGTACTGGATCTCTGTCATGATAATATTCCAGCATTATTGTTCAGAAATTTAAGATTTGTGACAAATGGTCAGGAATAAGAGTCTGGAATATTTTTCTGTATACAACACTATTTTAAAAATAATAAAACCTTACTGAGCACCATTTTACTGCCAACATTGTTCTATATTTCTTTTTCTTGCAAGCATTGTATTTGCTCTTGACTGCACCTTGAGAAAAGTAACCAGAATTTTTCAATATGATAGATGCATAATGAGAAGTAGAGGAGCAATTTCATGTCCCAGCAACGAACAGCACAAATAACCTTTGCTAACTTGGGACGGGAGAACTCTACCTCCTCCCCCCACCCCATTCTACCTATGCATTTCTGTAAAAGGGGTGGAACACACAAATATGCTTTGACTGGGGTAAATGTGCTCTTAAAATACAGAATGGGCCAAATGCAGTTCCATCAAGTGTTCACGCTATGCAAGTGCAAATATAAAATGTATTTGTGTTCAGGCATGAATAAGCTGAGAGGAGAAAGCAAACACTGAATGGAGCTGCATCAAAAAATGACTAAAACAGACCACAACATTTTCTTTGCAAATGTCTTCTAAAAGACTGCACTATCTCTTCCCTGGGCAAGCAAACATGAACTCAAATCTGGTGAAGACAAACCTAGTATTTTCAACTTGTGCTTCCGTGTTTGTGTGTTCGCTCTCTCTCTCTCTCTCTCTCTCTCTCTCTCTCTCTCTCTAGATCTATAGACACGCACGCGCACACACCTCAAATACTTGTGTGGCTGTCAACCTTGCTCCTCCCCGGATGCTTCATGTAGACTCTGGCTCTCTAGCTGCTTTGCAGGGTGGGAGGAACGTGGAGGCGACCTTCACTTCCGCACCCCTGCCCTGCATAGGATGCCCATAATCCTCCCAAGTTCGCAGGGTTACAGGCATCCTCATTGGATTGCACCCTTATGTAGCTTCCTGGCTTGGGGCCAGATCCTCCACACCCAATTAGCTAGAATGTGTGGCAAATATATTTGCCCTACTTTGTGAAAAATCCCTCCACCTTTTCAGAGATGTGAAAAAACATCCCAAAACTTTGCAAAAGCAGGTATTTGGGGTAGGGATGAAGAATGGGAATACATGCCACTCACTAAGCCCTGATTCAGTTCTGCATAATCAGGGCAGAATGTGTATGGGGATGCACATCCTAAAGTATACTCCACTGAAAGTAATGTCATCCATCTCCCTATTCCTATGCATTCCCCCTCCTATACTTTAAGTTGTCATATGTCTGTGTTTAGAGCTGGTTGAGGCAAAATCAATTTGTTCCTTCTCTTTCCCCTCTAGGGCAATAGGGAGGCTTTGTTTGGCTACATGAGTTGGAAAACAATGGCTCAAATGCTAAAAGTTTAGAGTGAAAGGTAGAGCTTTTTTCCTATACCTAAAACCTATCATTATTATTTTTTAAAGTACTTAATAGTATCACAGAATTATACTAGCAGCTCAGGCCAAAGTTTAAATAGCTCCACAATCATAGTTTTCCCTTGACAGGGGTTGTCAAGGGAAAACTATGTGTGGTTACAGTGTTGTATTGAAATGAATGGGACAAGTTAGACTAATACTGGATATAACCCATGAACTCCGGAGGCAGGTAGCCTGTGTGAACTAAAGGGAAATTCGGCGGCTGATCACCGATAACACAAACTTCATCTGACTCTTCTAACAACAAAAAAATATTTGGTGCAAATCTCTCCTAATAATCCTATTGTTCTTCCTGTCTCCTTTGAGGAAAGATGAGATTTGAGTTCTTGTTTTTAATTTCATAATGTGGAAGACCAGCAACCGGGTCTTCTGCGCGGGTTCGGCACTTAATGGGTTAACCGGCACTGAGATATTACCCTTCAAAGGGATATCGAGTGATTTAAACCCAACCGCGACCTAATTGATCACTCATAACCGTATTTATAGCAAAGAATAGAATTTGATTAATGGAGCGGAACTGCTAGATTTCCAGGAATACTACAACATAACAAAACTAGGTCGTGACCTTCTGGAACGGAAACCTTCAATTCCCAGGCTAGCGTACTACAGAAAGAGAGAGCCACCTTGCATCAAAGACTTTACACTTACGGAATCTGCGTAGCGGTTTTACATAGCCTGACTCCGAGCCCGTCCGTGCTCGGGGAAGAGAACTACTTAGCCCTAGCCGAGGCTAGGGTTTGCTGATGTCAGCGTGCCCGTGTTCCCAACAACCTGCGTGGAGCTGGCAGAGGGGTTTTCTACCCCGCACGCCCCTTCCCCGCCCCCAGGCGAATCAGGTGGGCTTATTCCTGCCCCTTTGCAATCAGGTGGGCTTATTCCTGCGTTTGGGCTTATCATGCCCTCTGGGAATACTTAGCAGCTCTTTGAGACTGCCCTGCACTTCCTGATAGTCCATGTTTCTCTTGTGGATTCGGGCAGGGGTGCCCCATTGAGGATATGTGATGGAGTCACGTATTACCTGTCTGGCCAGACTTGCATCCCCGGTGTCCCCCCGGGGATTATGCAGACAGGGGTTGTCAAGGGAAAACTATGTGTGGTTACCAAGGGGAAACTGTGTCAGGGTTCATGTCACTGTGTGTGTGCTCAGGCTTTCTCCACACACAACTGTGAAGGATCAACAACTGGATCCTTTGCGTGAGTTCGGCGCTTAACGGGTTAACCTGCACTGAGTTACAGCCCGTACAAGCACAGGAGACCGCCTGGGAGGTCCGTACACACAAGAGGAAACTAGAGCCCTTTAAATGACCAAATAAGGCTTTATTTGTTTACACAAGATACGGAGCGGAACTAACAGCTTTCTAGGAATACTACAATGTCAACACAACCTCAGTTGACCTCTGCGTTTATCAATGAAACAGGCTCCTAGGCTAGCGCATTAGGATTAGTCAGTTACCTTAGACCAAAGACGTTACGCTAGTCAATGTCAGCCTGGCTCCGGGTCGGCCGATCCGGGGATGGGAATGGCTTACTCCCGCTGTCGCTTGGAGGACGAATCTGGTTCCGAAGTACCCTGGGTTCCCAACAACCCTTTACCGGAAGGGGGAGGGGTTTTCTACCCGAGTTCCTGCTTTCCCCACCCTCCAGGTCAGGTGGGGGCTTATGCCTGCCCCTTCGTATCAGGTGGGCTTATTCCTGCCCGGGAAGGTGACGTACTGGGTACTTTACAGCTCTTTGAGACTGCCCTGATAGTTTGATGGTCCTTCCTTGGGTTTTGTGGAATTGTTGGGGATGCCGGTCTGTCTGGCTGCTTCCCCTGTGACCTCATCCCCCCTCCTCACCCCCTTCCCTTGGGCGGAGACTGTGTGTGTGTGTGTGTGTGTGTGTGTGTAGACTCGTGTCAGGCTTTCTCCACAACAACAATTGTCCTTGCTTTATTTTCCCATGTTATTTCATCAAGTACGACCAAAGCTACTCTCTTCTGAAACAAAGGGGTTGTGGTAAGAGCCCAAACTGGACTCAGTTCTTTGTCTAGCTGACCTCAGCCAATTTAGTAGCCAGATGCAGTTAAGGTGGTCAGACAACAAAGCACTTTATTGAAAGAAAAATGCTGCTCCCCCCCCCACACACACACAACAGGGGAAGGCCCAGAACGCATGGCAGGCGCCCACTTTTATACAACATATGGAGTACACGGCTTTTACACCTGTGCATTTGCACCACTCTTCCCTCCACCCTTTTGACAATTGGCTGTTTGTACAATTAGGAGTCTTCACATTTGCTGACTCACATGTCTACTGATGTGCCCGTATCTCATCTGGTCAAGGCTAAGCTCATGCTCTTTATCTGACCAGCTTCTGGGTCAGCTTTGTGGTTTCTGTGAAATTGCAGGGAAGGGGAGGCGGTCACCTTTCTTGGAATGTAGCTACAAAAAGCAGGCTATGGAACTCCCAAGTAATTAGGCACAGATAAACTTTCTACTTCCCACAGGGTGATATGCACTTGTTTACCGTACTTAAAAAAAAAAAAACTTCCTTCACCTCTCAACTGGGGAACGTGTACCTTGGCTTACTGAAGCGCAATTAGCAACATTTGTAAAAAATATATGTTATTAGTAACAGGTCGAACCCGTTCTCCAACCTACGCTGGCTAGGGCATGCTGGGAGTTGTAGGCCAAAATAGGGACCCAATTTTCTCCGAGCTTGCGAGGAGAATGCGTCCTCGCAAGCTCGGAGTCATTAGGACGTGACTCTGGAGTTTTGAGTTGGCAAGTTGCGGAGGGAGCTCGGACGTTTCAGGTGAAGCGGCGGGCTGACGTGGACACCAGCTTGCGTACATCCGTTACAAACTAGAGCCGCAACCCTTACTTGGAAGCAAGCCCCATTGAACGGAACCAGATTTACTTCTGAGTAAACACGGAAGGAGCCTTGGCACACTCATTCTCTGCCGCCTTTCAGTGCCTATCTAGCAAGCCCCGGCACCCTCCTCTCACCTCCCCCACCTAGTTCATGGTGCTCTATGAGCCCCCGCCCCCCTCTGGGCCTTGTTCGAGAAGGAGCGCTTCCAACCAAGCGCCAACCCGCCCTCGCTGTCGCCTTGGAGACGTTGAAGGGAGGCTGTTGTTGCGCCGGCGCGCGAGGCACGGAAAGGCCCTCATCCCAGAGGCGTTTCCCGCAATTCAGCGCCTAACAAATCAGTACCCTACCCCGGCGGCGCATGCGCAGTGCGGCGTGGCATGGGATCCATCCAACCCGAGGCGCGGACGACACGCCAAGGCTCCGCCCCCCTGGACCGTCTCGCTGGACGGGTCGCGGCGAGTGCGTGTAGGCGCGTCTCCCTCCGTCAGCCCGGGTAGCGCTGAGACAGTGGCTGTCGGCGCGGCTGGTTGTGCTCCGATTCGTTTTTGCTGGCCTGTCTCGGGCCGCGCCAGAGCGGAGGATGTGCGAGCCTAGCAAACAGGACATCGCCACCGTCTTTAGACGGCTCCGTGCCGTTCAGACAAACAAGGTAAGGGAGGCGTGAAGAAGGTGCAGGGGCCAGGGGGCTGTTTTCCTCCTCCCTCCCCGCACTGGGGAGCTGGACTTTGTTAGTGACACGTTGCACGGCCGCGAGGGGCGGAGCTGGTGTGGCTTGGGCATCCTCCTCCTTATGTTTCCGAGTAGTGTATACTGCGTGCAGGGTAGCTAGAACCCTTGTTTTCGTGTACACCTGCGGCATTTAAGAGGCGGAAATGGGGGTACCCTCGTGTGCTCGTAACACGCATTTTCTCATGATAAGGAGCACTGTGCCCTAAACTCTTCTCCTGCTGTCTCCCCCGCCCCGGTCATTCACTGCTGAAGGCTTGCCTTGTGCCTTTACTCCGTAGTAACCTATCATTTAATAGGATCTCATATTCTGCTGACATGAGTGTTCATGTGTGCGCATTCAGTTACATGTGCACTAATTGAGTTAAGAGGCATTCTTTTCTCCCCGCGCCTCACAGTCTTGGTTTCTAGAGACCCGAGGAGAGGGCTGCAATCCTAAGAACTTTCGTTCATGTGTTTATACACAACTTTTTTTTTTAAGGTGCCCCCCTCCCCGCAAGATAAGGCCCATTTGTTTTCCAGGAAATGTACCAGAATACTGAGGCTACCCCTGATAGATATAGGGGCACAGTTGGTGGATGGAGCACGGAGGGGATATTGTGATTCACCTCTTGCTTCTTGGGGTGGCTATAATTCCTTAGAAGAGTGACTTTTAAAAACGCTGTTTAAAAATGTTACCTTGTTATATATTACAATGCTTTATACAAAGCTCCTTACTTGAAATGAACGTAAGGGGCTTTTGAAAAGATTGTAACATGTAGGTATTATAACATTAGTGTATTGAAGCCAAGATTATTAATAGGATATTAATTTTTGGCTGCAATTGTAATGAATGTTTTTTAAAGCTATTTTTAAAAAATTGTTTCTTTTTATTGTGATTCTTTTATTATTCCCATGGATTTTTCTGTTTTCTTTCCACAATTGAGGCTCTCCTGCCTGTTATCAATATGGTTGTCCCCTTCCTCTTTTATTTGTTCCTGTGTCGTTTCCAGAGAATCATACCTCATCATCAGGCACAATGGAAAACTTAATCTAACTGATCCTGACCACATTTCCTCAGAAGACCTGTTGGATTTCAGAGAGGCTTATTTTGAAGTAATAGGACTTTCAAGTAAGTGTGCTTAGAACTGCAGGCTTAGGATGAAGACGGAAATTCATTCTAAAGTGTGATGCAAATGGCTTGAATCCCCGTTTGCTGCCTGCATTTTAAGGCATTTATTTTTTGGGCAGGAAATGTATGTTCAAATCACTCCCAGTTCCGCCACACTTTAGAATGTGTGTCTGTCTTCTCTGTAAAGTCTTGTGCACATTTACTTGTATATAAGCCCCACTGAACTCAGTGGAATTTATGCCTGAGCAAAATCTGCTGAGGATTGCAGCCTTCTCAGATTCTAAGTCAGATAGGAAGTAGGAGCAGACTGCTTATCATTTTAGAGCTGTTGTAGTGTACTGCCTAAGAGTGTGATCCAAAAGATCCCTGTTCAGAATTTAGCTCAGCAATGATCTTATTAGCTGGCTTTAGACAAGTCTCTTGGCCTCAGTTCCATATGCATTATGGGGATAATGGTGACCTACTTTACAATCGTGTTGTATAGCATATATGTGAAGGGCTGTCAACCATCTAAAAACTGTATAAAATGCAATGTTATATATGAAGCAATGGTAGCTTATACTGGCAGAAGGCCACAAAGGACATGAAGCTGAGAGGAGTTTTGAACACGGTTCACCCTGATCCAACATCTGCTACTGCAGTACTCTGGTTGTGCTGGTCAACGCATGAGATGAAGAACTCAAAAGTGTCATGGGTTGATCATTAAAATAATTTATTTTAGCAGCAACTTTGATCTCTGTATAGCTGAAACTTAATTTAAGCTAGTAATACTACCAAGAGTTAGCATCTTTTCTATTCTTCCTGATGATGATGGCTCAAAGGTATTCCTAAAGAAGCTTGCCTGATGGAGATTTTGCTGCCTCTTAATTTGTTTAAACCCAAGCAAAAAAAGTATTTCACATAATGCATAACTGCTTTTAGGAATTTGTTTCGCAAGATGTGGTGGTGGTGGCCTCTAGCTTAGATGGCTTTTAAAAAATGCTTATGGAGGATGGGCTTATAACCCAGCAGTTAGGTATGATGGCTAAATGAAGCCTCCATTTTCAGAGATAGCATACATCTGTGCAGTTGTTACTGGCAACAAATTATAGGAAAAGGCCATTACCTTCGTGTCATCCTTATGAACTTCCAACAGCATTTGGCTGGCCGCTTTTAGAAACAGATTGCTGCTTTAAATTGACCCTTGCTCTGATCCAGCAAGCTGGTTTTTATCTTACATATGCCTGACTTTGAGTGCAACACAGCATAGTATTGAGCTGTCAATAATCAGGTCCAGCCCAAGACATTTTACCGACTGAGGCAGAATAACAAATGGCACCCCCTTTCCAAGTCAAGGTGCGTGGTATCCAACGCTAGCCAGATTTATTATGGCACCTAAACCAGAAAATTCTGCAGATGCCTCTTCCTGAAGGTAAACAATCATAAATAAATAAATAAAATAACATTTTGCTATCTTGACACCCAAAATTAGTTGCTTGAGGTGGCCATTTCACTGTGCCTAATGGTACAGCTGGTGTCCATGGATGATGGTTTGTGGTCTGATTTTGCATAGCTTTGTTGACACTTTTGCATTTTATTGTCCCTCTATATCAGGGCTCTCCAACCCTTGGGTCCCCAGATGTTGCTGGACTACAGCTCCCAGA
This sequence comes from Shinisaurus crocodilurus, assembly GCA_021292165.1. NCBI lineage: Eukaryota > Metazoa > Chordata > Lepidosauria > Squamata > Shinisauridae > Shinisaurus > Shinisaurus crocodilurus. The sequence goes on from CM037879.1 coordinate 188,405,146, forward strand.
ATTCCTTGCCATTAGCCATGCTGGCTGGGTATGCTGGGAGCTGTAGGCCAGCAACATCTGGAGACCCAAGGTTGGAGGGCCCTGCTCTATATGCTTGGGGGGGGGGGGAACTTCACTGAAACCTCCCTTTCAGAATTAGAACAAAATATAATGAAAATGAATAAGCGTAAGACTAATTGTATATTCCCATTTGCTCTTCAATATGTGTTGCCTCTAATGAACCATAATTGTTGATTAAACATTTCTAGCATTGGAAGGACATAGAGAAAGAAAAAGAAAGAAGCTAGTGCTCCTGGCAGTGCACAAATCTTTCTGTGCGATGGGTGTGTCCTGACATTTTTTCCATATGTTTGGATAATGAAGGTTTGGATCTCCACAACAACAGGATATACCAAGCATATTTGATGTTTATTGTTTTTATTCTAAGGGTAGCAATTGTGTATACTCTAGCCATTTTAACTTCAAATATTAGCATTGACAGGCTTTAAAAACACACCCACCCAACATAAGGTGTTGAAAGTTGGTAGATGTGCATAGTGGCTTTCAGGTTTAAAATGCTAAGAGATCTTTGGGACACTTAAGCCGTCCAATCCAAATTTTTAAGAGCAATTTTGCAAGTCCCTTCATGTGTGTCAGATGCAACGGTATGACTTGAGACGGGCCTGCAAAAGATTGAAGCTAGGACCTGGATTATGGTTTTCAACTTCTGGCTGAGGCTAATTTTCTTCCCGTCCGGTTTAGCTCAATTCACCCTCTGGGATGGATTTAAGTCTACTTGGAAGCAAGCAATTTCCCGAAAGATCCAGCAATGTGGTCTCTCATTGCAGCATCTTATTTCTATGGGCCCAGAGAAGGCCAGGGCAATTTTCAAGCAGCGTATCTTGGATATAGACCATCAGCTTGATCTTAGTACTGTGTCCTGCCAAATTTTCATCAATAGAGCACCCCAAATTTCTATATCATCTAACTATCTTTTTGCGCTTTCTGTTCCAAAACATCGTAGGGCTTTTACTTTAGCACGTTTCAATATCCTTCCCTCAAAGGTTTTGGTGGGCGGATACCAGAAAATTCCCTATCACAATCGTAAATGCCCTTGTGATTCTGGTGAGTTTGAATCTGTGACTCATGTTGTCCTTTATTGCTCCTTTTAACGAGATTTGCGGAGAACCTTTATTGATCCAGTTCTCCGAAATACCCCTGGATGCTCAGATGCCTTTTATACGTTATTACTCCTTTCGGATCAATTTCCCACAATTACTTTACAAGTAGCTAAATTTTGTGCTGCCGCCATTAAAACCCGTCAACAGGTGATTTTAGCATGTTCTTAACACTGTATAGTACATATGAACCTCGTGTATCTTGTTTTATCTTTTGTAATTTATACTGGTCATTGACTGTAATAAACAGAATTGAATTTGGGACACTTAACTCATTGTAGTTGTGAATGTGATATCAAAAAGCTTTGTTATCCACTCTGAATTCACTAGGAAATGTAGTGTTTGGTTAAGGGCTGTGTAAAGTAACTTGCACATAGAAGTGAGTAGCCATACTGTGTGCTGTTCAGAGTACATAAATATGTTGGTTTGTGGTAAAGGCAAGTGAATAGTTGGCACTCTCCAAGCTGTTGAAAAACTGTATAAAACTACATTAAAATTTTAATCAAAACTGTACATTGTTTTGTACTGTGCAATCCAGTGTATCTGCAGGGACTAGAGAGGGTATATGTTGGATGAGGAGTGGAGATTTAGGGAACACTCCCTCCCTAGGCATTATCTTTGGGGGCCATAGGATTGTTTGGATTCCCAGCTTTGAAGTTGGAGACAATACTCTGACCTCAGAGCTGGGGATTGGAGTGCCAATCCCCCTCCCCCTTGCTGTTGGCAGGGAAAGAACTGCACCAGCTGCTCTCCGAGGTTGGAAAAGTGACCTTGGAGAGGGGGGTAAAAGGGGCCAGGAGGGGAGGAGACTGGAACCACCAGGATACAAGGTATCCTGATGCTGGTCCGGCCTTCTTCCCTCCCCCTCCAAAGTGCCCCAGCTAGATGGCCAAAAATGGCAATCCAGCGAAAATTCAGAGTGGGAGGAGCGGGGAGAAGGAGATCGCCTCTGCGGTGCTTCCCACTCTGCAGTGGATGCCCATAATCCTCCAAGTTTGAGTTTTAGGGGCATCCCGATTGGATTGTACCATTAGTGACTGCTGTAAACTATGCAACGTATCATAAATTCTCTTAATTCAAAGCAAAAAAAGTGTTGCTTAGCTGGGTTATTTTGCACGTATGGAAAAATCTTCTTTAAAATGTTTTTAAACCTTTAAAAGCAATGCAATTTTAAGTGACATTCTGAATTCTTATTTTCTATTTCTCTTTGCTGGAATTCATGGTCAAAGCTCTGTTCTTATCAGTGTTGGTAATATGCTTTTAAAGCACAACATGGAGCGCAGACTTTGATTATAGATTGAAAAATGATGAGCTGGCTTAGGAATTTTAGCTGTAGTTACGGTAAATCATGTTTTCATTTTGTTCTTGGTAAACAGTGACCTTTCAGTGCGTGTGGAGCACTGCCATGTGTGCATTTCAAAAGAAACAGGCAGCTATTTTTGCAGTGTTCCCACAAATGTTTTTCATCATGTATTTTTGTTTGCTTCTGCACATTCCGACATAACTATATCATTGTACAATTATCAGTTATACTGCTAAAGAGAAAATTAATTCTATCCTCTAGTGTTCTGCGTAAATATGCCTAACATAGCATGTTCATGATTCTGAACTATTTCAAGTTAATTGATAAATGAATTTGTGCTGAGTTACAATTAATCAAGTTTCCAGTATAATTTTTATTTATTATTTATTTATTTATTATATTTATACCCCGCCTTTTTTCCTGCAAGGAACCCAAGGTGGCTTACATAATCCTCATCCTCCTCTCCATTTTATCCTCACAACAACTCTGTGAGGTAGCCAGTCACTGAGAGTCAGTGACTGGCCCAAAGTCACCCAGTGAGTTTTATGGCCAAGTGGGGACTAGAACCCGGATCTCCCGAGTCCCAGTCCGACACTCTCACCACTACACCACACTGGCTTAATAATGAAGCCATCTTTAAAATGATGAAATAAAAAAGCTGCAGGACAAATGGATTATAATGCAGGCAGGTGAATTACTTGAAGAGAATTAACTATTTAGTGACTTCAAAATGTTATTCTTGTGTCCACAAAAACCACAGCCTCTATGATCAAGGATATTTCAAACAAATTGTTTTTTGATGGGCTGTGGCGAGAGAAGTAACAGGGAGTATTTGGTATTCAGATGCTCATATTGCTATTGAGTGGATAAAAGCAACATCTGTTCAAGCTGGTACATTCTGCTCCTATCTTGCATATATTGTGGTAGGCATCAGAGCATCTGAATTAAAGACTAGCACATATGCTGGGTCACTTTAATGTTGATTAAAGTGTCTGTTTATATGCAGATGTTAGAAACTGGGAGCAGCTGGCAGAATGAAGGCCAATGTACTCAACTGCATGTTACAGTGAATAAAATCATGGTGCTATTCTATGCATGTTTATTCAGAGAAGTCCCACTGTATTCAGTACTCGTACTCCCAGTTCAGTGTACATAGAATTGCAGCTGTTCTGGGCTTGTTCACAGTTTTCTGACATGTAACCTAATAAACTGGTAGACATATAAAGGTTGAAGCAGGTAAGTGAAAGTCTCTCATCGGTGGGTCACCTAGAATTTGCATCCAGGTAACTCACTTCTTCCCTGACATTAGCTCAGATGAGTGAGTATTTTTTTCTGCAGGCACCACACTGCAATTCACATGCTCACTGTTTCTGACATGTTGCGTTCAGGATTGTATTGTGTAATAGTTTATGAACAGTCACCCCTAGTAATGTGTATGTGGTTGTGGGGAGAGTTTAGACTTGGTAGCATCTTGGCAGATTCCAACTCTGTGTTTCTGTGAACTTGATTATGATCCCTGTTGACCAGTATAAAAGTGCAATAACACAAATTCAAGCTTGTCAGATCATAGTGTGGGTTTGCTTGCATAAATTACGGCTACATTTTAAACAGTACCATTTGAGTTAATACGTTTTCTTCATTTACTTTACTATTATTCTTCTCCTTACACCCCCCACCCACATCCCCTGCCCTGCCCAGCAACATGATGAGACCAACAAGATTGCTTAGTCCATTGAATCATACTTTGGATTTTCCAAGTTGCGTACTTTCTGAACCATTGTACGGTACTTAATGTTGTCAGAGGAAATCTAGTGAATTTTAGTACTTGAGTACCCCAACTGCCTAAAATCTTAAAATTGATATGTTTAATACTGGAATTGGTGGGGAATTCCAACATTTCACCTCCTCTTCTACAGGGTTGAGGGGAGATATGATAGCACTCTTCCAGTACTTGAAGGGTTGTCACACAGAGGAGGGCCAGGATCTCTTCTCGATCATCCCAGTTTGCAGGACACGGAATAATGGGCTCAAGTTACAGGAACCCAGATTCCACCTGAACATCAGGAAAAATTTCCTGACTGTTGGAGCAATAAGACAATGGAACAACTACCTAGGGAGGTGGTGGGCTCTCCCACTCTGGAGGCATTCAAGGTGCAGCTGGACAGCCATCTGTCAGGGATGCTTTGACTTGGATTCCTGCATTGAGCAGGGGGTTGGACTCGATGGCCTTGTAGGCCCCTTCCAACTCTACTTTTCTATGATTCTATGATTTCTAGGGGTTTGTACCAAGTGCACAGAAGCAGGTCTTGGAGGGTGAAGGGGATAGTATTGGTTTTAGCACAGGCTGTTTTGCATATTTGGACATCTTGGGTTGGATACAGACTCATCGTTAAACTTGAATTACATGAAATAAATAGGGCAAGTTAGTAATTAACTAACAATTCCCATTGGTTTTCAATGGGACCTAAGTTTAGCTAACTTAGTTTGGATCCAGCCCCTTAAGAATGAAATTGCAATGATGTTGTCTCATCTCCCTGACACAAATTACAGTAAAATAGTTTTGATGCTAAGTAGTACAGTTAATGTTCTTCGGAGATCTTCCAAATCATGGCTTTATCAGATGATAACTAGAGCTGGATAAATAGTTAATAAATGTAATCTTAACAATCAACTTGTGGCTGTTTTCTAGATCTGTTTCGACTGCGGAGCAAAAAACCCAAGCTGGGCAAGCATAACATATGGTGTTTTCCTGTGTATTGACTGCTCAGGGACTCATCGATCACTTGGGGTTCACTTGACTTTTATTCGGTAAGCAGTTTGTATGCTGTTCTTTGAATGGGGATGTTTTCCTGTGTTAATGCACTTGTATGATTTCCCCCCCTCCCATGTTGAATTAAATGTGATTGTTAATAAATGTTTTGCATCTATCTCATGTGCCTGGTAATGATTAGAGTGCTGCTGTGCACCAGTACTAAATAAATAGGAATTATTTTGTAATATCCATATCATGGTTTGGTCCGAAAGGGAAAGTTTGGATCTAAAGGTGCCCTCCATTCACAGAAGGGCACTTTTCTATTCAAACTGAAGTTTAGACACTATTTAAACTGGTTTTAGTTGCTCTGGCTTATATTCTTACTGCTCTGTGTTTTGTTTTTAACTCTTTTGTATGATTTGTTTATGTTGGGACTTGAAAAAGATACTAGGAGAGGATATATTGTGGAGTAATATCCTTCCTATCTCACGTTAGTGAGATCAGCAGAGTAGAGTCCCTTTCCAGCTTAAAAGAAGCTTAGATTTGGCTAGTGTTAGCCAGTTAGCATTTGGTAATCCAGGATGCTTTAAGGCAGACTGGATTTCCCTGGTTTTGCCCCCTTTTTTCTCCCTCAGAACAATAATCAGAGACACAGTCTTGTAAAAGTTAAAAGTAACATTTACTCACTCAGATTATGCAGTTTCATTCAGGCAGGCTTAAAATACGTTTCTTACAGTTCGTTACAGTACATTTGTAGTTACTTGGGGTCTGAACTTGTGGAGTTCAGACCAGCAACTCTGATTACATGCTGCTGCAAGGACCACGTGGAGACAACAACAGAAGGTGCTACATTCACTAAGAGTCTGAACAGAAAGAGGAAGAACCTGAGAGCTACGCCCACTTCCTGTTCAGGCTGTTAATTATTCAGTGAGTATCTTCCAGTGAATCCACACTAGAAGATACCAGTGATCTTAACTATTTCACCCAATTACCTGGTGAAACATTAGCCATAGGTTTTGACTGCAATTTTAATTATCCAACAGTTTAGCTACCCAGGAAGTAGCAGTTCTGAAGGCCAGGGTCTAAATTTAAATAATTTATCAATTGTAGCATGGAGATAGAGGATTTAAACTGGTATTAAATTTAAATTAAATACTAATTTTTGATCTAAACAATGTTGAGGTTCACTTCCATAGCATCTCCTGCATTAATTTTGTGAATATTCTGTGGAGGTTGTGTACTAGAAATCTGATAAAGAGCAATTGTGTATCCATTCTTAACAGCTGAGACCTTAAAATGGGTAAGCTTTGCTCTTTGTGTTTTGAATATTAAAATAGCTTTCCTAAAGGTTGGGTGATTTTCTTTGATCCCAGCTCCTGTGAAGTATTTTGCTCATGTTTTCTTGAAAATAAAGCAAGTTTCCCTTGTTGGCTGAGTGTTCCGTGTTATCTGCAGTTTTCTCTTTTGATTTTTATTTTAAAGACTCAAAATATTTTCAGTAGTTCCCCTTACTCTCTTCCAAACATATGATTACTGCATCATTTATTATACCAAATGCGGAAAACATTTCCAGATAAGATTAAAAATTGGCAACTATTAAATATCATCCCAAATTTCAAGCATCTGCATGTCTACTCAGAAATAAGCAGGACATGCCTCAGAAGTAAGCAGGGCTGAATTACTCAACTGCTTCCTCCCCAGGTCCAGTCTCTCCAGCAGGGTAAAGCTCTTATCCGATCAGCAGCTGGTTGGAGATAAGAGCCTTATCCTGTTGAGTGCTGAGAAAGGGAGCCTTAACAGTGTAAAGGAATTGGAAATAAAGTCAATTCAGTTCCCTCATTACCCAAAGGCATGTGAAGTTTCAATTCATGCAGTGCAACAGGCAGATCAGCTCAGTTGCTGGCTTAATTATGTTAAAAGAAAAAAAAGAAAAGACCACCTCCTCTCATCCTTTTTGTCCAGTACTGAAAAGATAAAAACGAGATACTTTCCCAGGCAGCCCTTAAAATAGCAGCCAGTCCAGTAGAAAAGAGGACAGCTGGCCACAATAGTGCCTTTGCCTACTAACCCAGTAGTGACTGGGTTCAGACGACACAATAAGCAATGATGATGACTCACCATTGCTTGGTGTCGTTCAAACCCAGTTGTTATGACTCACCATTGTGACTTAATATTATTTATTCCATTTCTATACCGCCCAATAGCCAAAGCTCTCTGGGCAGTTTACAACTACATATAATCAGTTAACAAGACAACTGATCGTTAACTGATTGTTCAAAATGGTTTTGAACAATGATAAGTCACAATGGTCTGTTCTAGGGTTTGTTTGTACTATGATTGTTTGTCGTTTCGTCCAAACTCGGACAACACGACCCATCGTGGCACAAGCCCTAGAACCAGTGAGCCACTTGGCAAGAGAGGACATTGCCACTCTTGCCAAGTGGCTGACCACAGAGTGCAGCTGACAGCTGCCCCCAAAGTGTCAAAACGGTGATAGGCAGCTATCTCCACCCCCGCCGCGGAGCAGATCGGGCACCCCGCCTACTCCTCCAGAGTAGACCTCTGGAAGAGGAGGTGGTGATCTGCTCCATTCAGCCGCCCAGCACACTAAGCAGCCACGGGGATCAGAGCACAGCCTCCTCCCTGAAAGGTTTTCTTCCAGGTGGAGGCCGTACTCTGATCCCCGTGGCTGCTCTGTGGGCCAATCAGCCGCGGGGATGGAGGTGCTTCCCACAGTCACCGGAGTCCCCCCGGTGAGTGTCGGAAGCACCTGCCCTCTCCCCCCTTTGCTTTCCCTGGAGAACCTTGGAAAGAAAAGGGCGGAGAGTGCAGGGGCTTCCCACTGACTGCTCCACCGAAGAGGTTTACTTGCTGGAGGAAGGAACTGCGTCACCACCTGCAGCAGGTAAACCTCTCAAGTGGCAGAGCAGGGCGGAGGGAATCACCTGCCCACTCCACCCTTCACTTTCCCCACCTGGGAAAGCAAAGGGCAGAGTGTGGGGGGGTGATTCCTGCTGCCCTGCTCCGCCAGGGCAGCAGGAAATGAGAGGTTTCCCTGCTGTAGCTGGGGACGCAGTCCCAATGGCAGCGGGGAAATGTCTCGGGCAGCACAGAGGGGCACAGTCTGCTTCTGTTACTGGTGCAGCGGCCGTGCCATTGACAGGAGTGGACTCCTCCCCTCTGCGGGCGGCTGAGCAGGGCGGCGGGAATCACTCACCCACTCGGCCCTTCACTTTCCCCACCCAGGGAAAGCAAAGGGTGGAGTAGGGGGACGATTCCTGCCACCCTGCTCCGCTGCTCGAGAGGCTTGCCCACTGTAGCCAGTACCCGGCTGCAGCGGGCAAGCTGCTTGGGTAGCAGGGTGAGGCCCACTCCTTGTTACGCTTCAGGGCAGGCCCACTCCTTGTTACGCTTCAGGGCACGAGCCCTGTTTGCGCAACAGGGAGTCTTTGGCAGCCACTGAGAGCTGAAATCGGCTCGCAGTCGCGACTGGCAAAGAGAGGAGCCTCATTCCTCCATGCGGTGTACCATGGGATATCACTGGGAAGAAGGAGGGGAGGGCGCAAAGCAACAACAATGAGCCTGATCGATGAGCCCGATCATCTGTTGGGCTCATCCTTGTTGCTTCGTGTCATCCGGCAAACAATCGTAACAAAACCACACTTGTTTCCTGGTCGTGTGAACCCACCCAGTCTGTCTGCCTACTAATCTCCCTACTTGTAAGAGGGGAGGGTTCTTGTTTCACCTTGCACTGGACTTTTGAGCATGCAGAAGAGTCTCTCCCACTGGTTCAGCTTCCTCCAAACTCCAACTGTCCCTCCCCCAAATTATCTGTATGTGCCAGAGGATCTAGCGGAGGGGGAAGGATTTATTTATTTATTGTTGTATTTATGAATCGCCCATCTGGCCGGCAAACCGGCCACTCTGGGCGATGTACAACATGATAAAATATAAAATACAGTTAAAACAGTATAAAATTTTAAAATCTTAACCTACCCCATATTCCCGCCTGAATAGCCATGTTTTTAGTGAGCAGCGGAAGCTCAGCAGAGAGGGGGCATGGCGGAGGTCACTAGGGAGAGAGTTCCACAGTGTGGGGGCCGCCACAGAAAAGGCCCTCTTCCTAATCCCCACCAGTCTAGCTGCTCTGGCTGAAGGGACAAGGAGAAGGCCGTCTGTGGCAGATCTTGTTGAGCGGCCTACTTGGTGTTGCTGGAGATGCTCCTTGAGATAAACTGGACCGGAGCCGTATAGGGTTTTAAAGGTCAAAACCAACACCTTGAATTCGGCTCGGCAAGCAACTGGTAGCCAGTGCAGCTCCTTAAGCACTGGAGTGATGTGATCCCGCCGGCGGCTGCCTTTAACCAGGCGAGCCGCCACATTCTGTACCTTAATACATTTTTATACCGCCCAATAGCCGAAGCTCTCTGGGCGGTTTACAACAGCTAAAATCATAAAATACAATATAAAATTTAAAACCACAGATTAAAAACAAACATCAGAGCTAGCAGCAGCAGTTACAATAACGGAATTAAAAACAATTACAAGATTAAAATGATTAAAATGCCTGGGAGAACAGAAAGGTCTTCACGTGGCGCCGGAAAGAATACAAAGTATGCTTCTCAAGCTAAGCATCAACACTTAAAAACCTGAGGGGAGGGTCAAATGAAACCTTTCCCCTACTAATGAGGGAAAAGATTAATACTGGTTATTAAGGATCTATTTTTAAATTTATGATGCTGTGGGTACAAAGGTGTGTGTGTAGATTTAAAAGTAAAGCAGGTTAATAATGCCAAGCTGACACGTAGCATTTGGGTAGCAAACAAAATAAAAATAAGTTTATTTTAATTCTCAAAATCTTAGTTCCAGAAAATAACTTTAAACCTGCCTACACCAAACACTTTATAATTAACCTAAGTCCCTATAACTCCAAATACTCTCACTCCTCATACAATCACTGATTCCTCTTAAAACTCCTGACAAGATACGAATAATCCAACTAACCTAACTCCCAACTCTTCACTCTCCCCACACTCCAAACACTCTCCCATAACACACTAACTCAACACTCAACTAACTCTGACATCACTCAAACACTCCTTATTTACTCCTCCCCCCCACCCTTTCCAAGACATCACAAACCACACCCACTCAGTTCAACATTCTATACTCACTAAATAGACTAAAGCAGACATACACCAGGGAACTGAATTGTGGGGTTACACCACAAGAGCGCATTACAGTAGTCTAGGTGAGAGGAGACCAAGGCATGAACCACTGATGGGAGCAGATGATTAGGAAGGTAGGGGCGCAGCTGCCGTATCAGATGGAGTTGATACTGCGCCGCCCGGCTCACAGCTGACACCTGAGCCTCCATGGACAGCTGGGAGTCTAGAATGACCCCCAAACTGCGGACCTGGTCCTTCAGGGGTAGATGTACCCCATTCAGCACCAGGTCAACATCCCCTAACCTCCCCTTGTCCCCCACCAGAAGTACCTCGGACTTGTCAGGGTTTAGCTTCAGGATTAGTGGTGTCTACAAGTAATAGCCAGCTGCTAAGGCAAGGCAAAATTATGGAACCTTGTGGAGGGCTATCTTTATATACCACTTTGCCTTCATAACACTGCCTGCTGCTCAGTGAAGCATTTCTTATTCTCTTTTCTATCCTGAGAATTCCTGGCCATACATATAATTTAGTGCTGCCATGAGTTAAAAGGAAGATTAGTATGCAGGTTTTACATGTGGCTAACTTATCTTGTCTTTTAGCACAGTTGGTAGTTTAAGAGATTGGCTCTAAAGCGGGAAGTGAGATAAAATCAACCCCAACCCCAGCCTTCATAGTACTGTCCTATTGTAACACAGAGCTATGGAGACTACACAGGTGGCTCAATCTCTGCTGCCATTCTGATCCTGGGCAGGCATCTTGAATAGACCCAAAGAGGCAGGGAGAGTTCCTCTATAGCACTATAGAGTGACAGCACCAAGAGGTGATGGTGGGGGCAGAGGAAAGCAGGAGCTGCATGGGTGAGAAGAGCAAGGGGCTTCTTTTCATGTAGAATCTAGCGGGAATATCTGGATTTCTTCCTTTTTCACTTGATGGAAACATGTTTAAAAAATAATTGGGGGGGGGGGAATCCATACCAAGTCAGTGCACAGTTAAAATGTGCTTAAGGGCATTTTCATACATTGCACAGCAACAAACCCAGGTTTACCTCTTAGCATATACAGTCATGCCTTGGATTGAGAGCATAATTCGTTCTGGAAATGTGCTTGTAATCCAAAACACTCTTATATCAAAACGAAATTCCCCCCAAAGAAATTGTACAGAGATTTTTAATTTAAGCTGTACTACAGTACTTGTATTGCAAGACGTCGCTTGTATATCAAGTAAAAAAAATATTAATACAGTCATGCCTTGGATTGAGAGCATAATTTGTTCCGGAAACGTGCTTGTAATCCAAAACACTCTTATATCAAAACGAAATCCCCCCCAAAAAAATTTGTACGGAGATTTTTAATTTAAGCCGTACTACAGTACTTGTATTGCAAGACATCGCTTGTATATCAAGTAATAAATAAATAAATAAATATTTAAAAATGTGCTTGTCTTGCAAAACGCTCTCAAACCAAGTTACTTGCAAACCAAGGTATTACTGTACTTGACAGGCAGTCACTGCACAATCCTGGCTTTGAGATAAGTTTTTGAAGACTCATATTCACACTATATTGTGAATACTTAAACAATTTTAGAGGTAGATCTAAAGAAAGTAATATGAGAAAGAGATTCAAGTTCTATTGAGGCCTACCCTTAGGTGGAATATCTTTATGATATCTGTAGATTACATAGAACGGTTTATTGTTCCAAATGTATTGCCATTTTATTTATTTAAAATATATCTTTTCTGCCTAACAGGCCTCCAAGTTGGTTGACAATAAATGAAAATTAATCCATAATAAATGAATATTCTTTTTAAAGGCAGTGGTGACTTTGAAGGCTCTGTGGGGATGACAATAGACTATATCCTCTCCCAAAGCCTTCGCTGCTGCTTGTGTAGCTGTCCCCATTTTAATATTAAATGTATTGATTTTTTTTTTCTTTTTTGGTAGGTCTACAGAATTAGATTCTAACTGGTCGTGGTTTCAACTGAGGTGTATGCAAGTTGGAGGAAATGCTAATGCTGTAAGTTTATATGTTAAACATTATTTGTTTTCCCCCTAGTTTCCAGAAATCTGTCTTAACATAACATAAAACATACCTAGTAGCTGGGCTGTGTACTCTGTGTTTTTTGTGAGAGTGCAAAACAGTTACACTTCATCTATTTACACATAAAGTTCTACCACACTATTCAACCTCAGTGTGTTCCCAGAGCAACTAACAATGAGTTACTGGGTGCAGAATTTTGCTTTCTGAGAATCTTGGCTTTCTTTCCTTGTTTATACTAGAGTTTCTATCCTGTATGGATGCAAACATAGGTTTGAAAGTGTAGTAATGCTTGCTTGGAGCCTTCCTAGTGGAGAGTAAGGTCCAAATTGACTAATTTAGGGTGCAATACTATGGCCGTTAGACAGAATCTATCTAGTTATAGGAAAATTCAGAGTTCCAGCTCTTACCTTGTAAAAGTGCTCCCAAGGTTGGAGCTGGGATTCCGAATTCGGAGCGCCCCCCCCTCCGCCCTCACAGCCAGCGCGTTTCTTTCCTTGCTGGCTGTGGCTCAGAGGTCGCAAGACGGACCTTGGAGCTGGCATTGGGCAGGGAGGAGTGAGGCTCCACCAGGATATGATGCATCCTGGCGGTGCCTCAGCCGGTCCTCCTCATGAGCAGGTGCAAAAGACTTAGATGGCTGAAACTGGCCCTCTAAGTCTTTTGCAGGGTGGGGGAAGCATGGAGGCAACTTTTGCCTCCGCACTCCTCCCACCCTTGATAGGCTATGCAGCCACATTGGATTGCACTGTTAACTGATTAACTGGTGAAATCTTAGACACATTTGTTTTCATTTTAGGCAGGGGGCGTGAAGCAGGTTCCAGACTGAACCACTATCTTGTGGAGCGACTCATTGATGTGCCAATTCAGTCTGGCACTGGTTTCATGCCCACTTAGTCTTCCTGATCACCTTTGTCTTTCTGAGGGACTGGGGTTTGGGGCAGGAGAAGGGGCCTTGCCTGAGCCTTTGCAGGCTATATGGGGAGGCCTGGCAGACTGAATTTGGCCCACGGGTTTCCCGTCTATGTTTTAGGGTAACAAATCCATGCACAAATGTTTTTTTAAAACACATATACTGTCTTGTTTCTTTTGTAGTCTGCATTTTTTCATCAATATGGTTGCACAACAAATGATACCAATGCCAAGTACAGCAGTCGTGCTGCTCAACTTTACAGGGAAAAGATTAAATCTCTTGCAACTCAAGCAACACGGAAGTATGGTACTGATGTAAGTGATTTGCACTCTACATCATTCTTGTTTTTTGTTTTGTTCTGTGCTTAGAGCAATGTTGTATTTCCAGTCAGTTTGACATTTATAAAACTTCTGTGTAACAAATCGCACAGCATTCAAACGTGTCTATATTAAAATGTTGCATGCAGTTAATCTGGAAAGATCAAAGATGCGGCATTGGAACTAATAAATTATGCTTCAAGTGTGCCAAGCACTCAACACTCTTGAGTGATTACTATAAGCAATTGGCAAAAGAATTACTGTATTTTGACTGAAGTGAAATATTTTTGACCCCAACTGCCAACATGTAATCACTTGGCATGTTGCCTTGCTGCACCGAGTACAATCTTGTTCACTATAAAGTTACTACAAAGTTACCAGAATGTGCATTGGGGCTGCAGGTAGGTGGTGGTGCTATATAAATAAAAAATCACCTACACAGTCAGAAGAGCTTTAATAGGCAAACTTAAATTTTATCTGTTGATAAATGGTCATGTATCAAAGATACTGATTTCTTTTGAATTGATATAAATAATTCTTAAAACATACTACCAGCAGCAGCTCACTGTATAAAAATCAAAATTAATTTTACAAATAGATACGAGATTTTAAAAAAATGTTTATATATTGGAAATGTGACAAGATCAAGACATTCTGGAAGTTGGTGGTTTATATTGAACAAATCAGAGGTTTCAGAAATTTTGCAAGTGCTTTACACGTGCTGTATATTATCTATAATATAGATAATATATGAATAAGTGGCAAATAAATGCTCCAGTGGTGTCAGAGTTACAATCACATGCTATTGGAAAAAAGTGTTCTTCAGTTTTCTCCCTTTTCAAGATCTGAATGTTTTCTCAGGATATGATATATGCCTATAATACTTTTTAAAACTTATACAAACTGGGGATTCTATTCAAGAAAATCCTTTTTGTTCAAAGTTGATTTGCATTTACTATGTTTTGGAATGATAAAATTCAAGATGCATTATTCTCCCTGATCTTCTTGCATTCTGTTTTATATGAGGGGAAATGTATGTATACATTCAGATTAAATAATATTGGTGATACTTGTATTCCTAATGGGTTGGATCCAGATTTGCTTTTCTGAGGGGCTCAAGATCTAGTGGAGGCTCCCAATTGGAGGAAAGGGTATACTCTTCTCCCTTCCCTTGCATCACCTCCAACACTGGTCATTTAGCCTTCAGAAAAGAGGGCTGAAGAAGGAATTGGCAAAAATTGTCGCCCCTCTCTGCCTGTGGAAGCATCCAATTGACAGAGTTCCACTCCTGGCAAGTCTGCACCCAACCCAATATTTGTAACATTGTATAAGTTTTGATTTTGTAGTTTGCGATTTTTGTATCTTTATAAAGTAAAATATATAGACCTGTGCATAGTTTAGGGTTTGGGTAGGGAAGTTTCAACCGGATACTTTGAGAAATGAACTGATTCTTACCTTCTGGGCAGTCCCATCCTATGTGGGTGCCCGTAACCCTCCGAACCCAGAGGATTATGGGCATCCAACTGAGGGTGGGAGGAGCTTGGCAGATAGGATTGCCACCACACTCCCTTCGCCCTCAAAAACATTTAGACGGCTGATTTCGGCCATCTATGTGTTGCCCCTCCTCACGGGGAAGAGAGGCTGAGGCACCACCTGGATTCTTCAGAAACTAGCGGTGCCTCCCTCCCTGCCCCCAGGAACCAGCCCCCCCCGAACTGAAGTTGGTCTTCTGGCTTCGGATCCCAGCTGGCGTGGAGAGAACTGTGCCAGCTATGGGGAGAGGGCACGCTGAACTCTGACTCCCCACTGCAACCTCAGAAGAGATTTCTGAGGTTGCAGCAGGGAGTCAGATGTCTCCCCACAAGGTCGGAGGGCCATAGAATTGCCGCCTTATTGACTTAATAGATAGGTAGGTTTGATAATCTGTTCTTGTGTCTTTAGAAGATCATTTATCTCCCTTTAATTTGAGGCATGTTTCAGAGAATTTATACTTTGAAGTATTACTAGATTGCTAGGCAAACAAATAAGCTTATCAGCAATAAAAGTGGCAGAAAAGCAGTGCCAGAAAAAAGTTTAATTATGCAAGAAATGTTTATTGTTGTTTGTCAGTTATTTGTTGTTTCATACATCTTTAAAAAAAAACCAACAACCCAAACACCCCTTACTGAAGGTAATTACTCTTCCCTGTTTACTGATGAAAAGCTAAAGCAAACAGTTAGGCATTTACTCTAAAAGTTAGTCCTAGTTAGTGTTTTTTAAAAAAAACTGATTTAGGTTTTCCTTGCAGGAAAAAAGACGGGGTATAAATATACTATACTATACTATACTATAATATAATAAATAAATAGGTTGTTCTTGGTAAGCAGTAGGCTAGGTACATCTGCTATACCAGCCCTTACCAACATGGCACCCTCTGAATGTGTTAGATTATTTTTATTTATTTATTTATTTATTACAACTACCATCACCCCCAGCAGCATGATCAATGGCTCTGCTGGTTGGTGATGATGAGAGTTGTAGTCCAGTGCATCTGTAGGGTGATACCTTGGATTAGCCTATACTGTACCAGTGAGTTCTTTATCAATCATTAATGACACAAAATAAAGTCAAAGTCCCTTTCCTACAACCATAGACAATATATACCCTGGTAACCTATGTGTTTATTGAGTTTTTAATGATCAAAACCTATTCCCCAGTTTCTGCTGAGATTATTAATATTCCTGTATTGTTTTCTAGTATTCCTAATACTAGCCGATTTCTACTGTGTGCTAAATTTATTACATCAGTTCCTTCCAGTCTGGTATTTGGCTTCTCTTTCTGGCTCTTACCAAACTGGTTTTAGCTGTCAACAAATAAATTTCCACTTTTCTTCAAACAATCCCAGTAGCATATAATATAATTCCCAATGCAGGAAGAGTAGTCCTAAACGGGGTCAGAAGAGGGAGTGACGTGGCAGATCTGCTACCTCATCTGAAGTCCTGCCGGTTCATGCTGACCAGGGCAGAAGAGCCAAGCTTTACAGGCTGGCAAAAGTTTTCATCTTTAATTCCCCTCTCCATTGAAGGTAATGAGGATGGGGAACTAGCTACACTGAGGGACTCAGATCATGCCTCTGCTGGGGGAATGGAATGGCTTTGGCTCCGACAGATTCAAAGCTGGCTCTGACTCACCCCTGGAATGACCCGTTTCAGCACCCTATGCTTACCACCGCCTGTGGGAATACCAACAGGGTAGCTTTCTGCCCATGGAGCTCTTAGCAGGTACAGCAGAGGCCTCCACAGTGGTGGAACCCTGTTCCAGTGGAACCGCCCTCCACCAGTCATGGGGCACCTCTGCTACTGTCAGACCTCTCCAGTAGGCAACATCAGATCTTTAATCATAGTAATATCTTGGCGGATCATATCCCAGCGAGCTTGAATCATAGGGCATGTGCAGCAGTGACAGGTGAAGCAGTTCACTAGAAGGAACTGCTTGCTGCCACTTCAGGGTGGAATGGAGTTCCAGGGATGGGGACTCGGACTCCAGGACTCGACTTGTGAGTCGGACTGAGTCCCCCCTCTGACTCGAGTCCCACTCGAGTCCCACTCTTTTAAATGGGACTCGAGACTCGACTCGGGACTCGAGACCGAGAACTCTTCAACATCCCTGGGCTGTGCCAGAAGGAGTGGAGAGAAGTGCGATCGCCGGTGAAGATTTTATTTTTTAAAATCATTTTCCTAAAATGCAACCTTTCAGACATTTTGGGTTTGGCTGCCTCTGCCTGCCTGTTTGGGGTTCCCTGCCTCCTCTGCCTGCTTGGTCTCTTCTTAACCAGTTCCACAGTTTGAATTGTCCAAGACAAAGGCCTCTGCCTGCCTGCTTTGGGGTTCCCTGCCTCCTCTGCCTGCCTGGTTATTTTGGGGTTCTCTGCCTGGTCTGTTCTTGTCAAAATCAGTGGCAGAGTTTTGAAATAAAAAGGTACACAAGTTGTGCCTAGAATTTATTTAAGCCACACATCTCAAGTAGCCTTGTTTTGTTGGGGAAAAAACCCATTGATTTTAATAGGGACTCGTGGAGTCAGCTTTGGGAGTGACTTGGGACTCGTGAGGCACCATTTTGGACCCAGGACTCGGACTCAAGACTCGGGTCCAAAGACTCGTGACTTGACTCGTGACTCGAGACCAAGGACTCTTCAACATCCCTGTGGAGTTCCCATCCTAACTGATGTCTGACTCTGGAGAGATTGAGCAAAATGTTTTCCCAAATGTACATAGACATTGGAAATGTAATTTGGTTAATGCATGTCTTAGATGTTTGGTACATGTCTCCAGCACCAGGCAGTGAAATTGTCCCCTAATAGGAACTGCTGGCTGCTACTTCAAGGTGATTGAGGGAGAATGGGAACTCCCATCCTTATCAGAAACCAATGGGAGATGAAAATGGAGGTTGTGGTGCCTTGATCGGTACTATGCAGGCACAATTACTGAGTAGGCACCCCTTGAGCAGGCTGTGATATCAGTGAGGGCAGTTAGCTAGTTAGCAACTACACACTTCCATGAGGTTGAGCGAGACATGCCTCCACTTCTAACTAGATCCCAGAAGGCTTATTATACAATTGTCTTGTGTCTATTTCTGGTTTGTAATCTCCTTGGGGCAGGGACCTATCCCTTCATAATGTATAAAGTGTCATAATAATACATAAATAGTATTGAACAGTTACAATGGCCATAAACCTATCATGTCACAGCAATTTAGCCTTGACTACAAGTGAATTCAAGTGTTGGCTATAGAGAATGTTGACTAGTCAGATGATCAGTTGAATATGGTAGTTGATCATTTACCCCACCCTGCTTTGAAAGAGGTGGAGTAGGTCAAGTAGGGATTTACAGTAAAACAGTGCAGTGTTTTCCCCAGCTGGGAGTGCTTTTATTCAGGACTCAAGCTAGTCTGAAACGGGACCCTTTTAGTGCTTTTGGGCTTCCCATCCTCATGTAACCTTATCCTGCTGTGCTATATAGTGCTAAAGCAGTGTTCTCCAACCTTGGGTCCCCAGATGTTTTTGGCCTACAACTCCCAGGGCATGCTGGGAGTTGTAGGCCAAAAACATCTGGGGACCCAAGGTTGGAGAACACTGATCTAGGCTCTTGAGCTTCTGTATGTCCTGGCAGTTCACAGGCAAATGTTTTGACTTTTTCTTTTAATTTACAAATATATATCTGCATACCTAGGGATTCCCCAGGTACATAGAATCTAGTACTTTATCTTTTGGTTCCCTTGTGTCACTTCCAGACTCAAAAGTGAACTTCTGTGCCTATTACATAGACAGTGATGTTGATTGAATTCTGTTTTGAGGACTGCTAAACATTGCTTAATGCTTACCATTGTTTCATTTAAGCATATGAATGCCAGTGTGGATGATCAGGAGCTTAGCAACTACAGTAAAATGCTGTAGGAGCCACAAGAGTATAAATGCTTATCTTAATTGTGTCTCTTCCAAGTTCCAACCTTTCTAATAGTTTTTGCATTGCTGTGTATATGGAATTGGCCTATACCTGTGTCTAGGCCAACACAGGGCTGTTTAATGTCTTTTTAAAAATTCCTGTATGTACTGCTGATTATGCTTCAAAACATAAAATATTGAAGAAACATCCTGAGATGATCTGCTGTGTTTGTTCTAGTTGTGGATAGATGGCTGTGGAGCCCCTCCTCTATCACCTCAAGAAAAAGAGGAAGACTTCTTTGCATCACACGTTTCTCCTCGGGTATAGAATAAGTTGAATTTTGCTTCCTAAGTCTGTAGTATTTCTCAAGTGGCAAAGTCTCAATATCAGTTGTTGGCCGTGCATGGTTGTGCACTAAACCCATCTGCCATCACAAGCAGGTTGAGGGTCCATGCTTTTCTTACCTACCACATCTGAGGGTGATGGGGTTGGAGACTATTCACATAGTGCAGGCAGTGCAGCATTGTGCCCATGCAGTGGCCTATACAGGCGTAAGCCTTATCTATCCAGCAACAGGGTAGATGAAGTAATCAATCTGTGCAGGCACAGTATTGCAGTGCCTACAGTTATTAATATTTGTAGCTGGGGAGTTCACAGTCCCTAACTTCCACTTGGGGCTGGTGGCAGGAAGAGCATCACACACCCTCTATTCAGGCCTAATTTCTTAATAGATGAGCTGCATTATACAGTCATGCCTTGGATTGAGAACATAATTCGTTCCGGAAACGTGCTTGTAATCCAAAACACTCTTATATCAAAATGAAATCCCCTCCAAAAAATTTGTACAGAGATTTTTAATTTAAGCCATACTACAGTACTTGTATTGCAAGACGTCGCTTGTATATCAAGTAAAAAAAAATTTAAATAAATATTTAAAAATTTGCTTGTCTTGCAAAATGCTCTCAAACCAAGTTACTTGCAATCCAAGGTATTACTGTATATTGAATATGAAAATGTCACTTTTTATCAGCCTTGTAACAATTACTGCTGTCAATTGTTATTTACTCAAAATATAATTCTGTGATCAAATGTAGAGTGAGTTATGTTGATTTTAATCCTTCTATTAAGGTTGTCGAGTCTAAGAAGTGGCAGATAAGCTAGCATTATACAAGCTAATAGCAACATATTATGGTACTGCGAGTCACGGCATAACTGTGTAGGTCATTTTGTAGCTGAAACCTAGTCTTCCTTACTACATTTGTCCAGTATATGATTCTTCACTTTTCTTATTGAGCGAAATAATGTGAGAAAGTAGAATTATGAAATCTTAGTTATCTAATACGTTCTTGGCTGTATAGACCAAACAGCATGAATATTGAGATTAGCAGTGCCTGAGCTAGTTCAGTTTTTAGTTTGTTTGAGCTTACTCCAAATAGGTACTAGTAACTAGTTTTTCATTTTTGCAGGTTACTAACACAGAATGGGAGTCAATACACCAGGATACAATTAATCTAAAGCAGAGTTCTTCAGAAAATGATTTGGAAAGCAAAGAAGGTATAGTTTGTCACATTCAAACAGATTTTAAACTGTTGGCACAGTGCATATACAATTAAGTGCTCTTAGGTCCCTCTGATTTCTTTTGTTCTTAGTTTTTATTATATTGTTGCATATGTGATAGCAATAGATGCTATCCTGCTGGCAGTTGTATTTTGAAATTGATAATGTACACAAAAAGGCACTGGTTTATACTGCTTTATGAAGAATATCTTAGTGCTATTGTCACTACAACTTTTAAAAGTTCTGCTTCAAAGATGACTGTCATTGATACAAGCGTACAAAGGGGGATGGTATCCTTCAGTGTCATTCCACAAACTCAAATAGTGCTAGCAAAATTCTGCTGAATCCTTTTGTTGTGCAAGTGGTTGTGCATTATGCTTGCGCAATGGGTTATGCAACCTCTCTTGTGCAAACGTAACTTTAGTTGGATATTCCTCTTGTGAATAAAGTTTCCACTAACACAGCATCATTTATTCTAGCGCAATGTTCTCCAACCTTGGGTCCCCAGATGTTTTTGGCCTACGCTGGCTGGGGCATGCTGGGAGTTGTAGGCCAAAAACATCTGGGGACCCAAGGTTGGGGAACACTGTACATAGCGGAATGACGCTGTTGGATACTGCCCATAGTTACCAAAACTTGCATGTTGTAATCAGTTTAAATCTACTCAAACATTCAGTTCCAACTTCTTAATGCTGTGGCTGATAAGTACAATATACTTGTTTATCAGCACAGTTTATACTTGTTTTTAAAAAGGTGGGGAAAGAAGCTGGCTGGGAAAGTGGAAAGTCTAGTGGCTGTGTGGGGTGGGCTGAGGGAGGTGAGAACTGTCTCTCTAGGAATATATTTTCAAAAATACTTCTAAAAAGCACTTTTTGTCCTTAACATTTTTGTATTTCTAGAAGAACTTGAACATGGACCAAGCATTGATTGCCTTAGTGTGTCACCACAAGCTTCATTAGGTAATCAATCCAGAATGGAAATAGAAGACCCATTTATTTTAATGTCTACATGCCTAATTGACATGGGAGAATCAGTGAAAATGTTGCGCTGTTAGCTGAGTTTTCAGCAGAATCCTAACAAAAGGCATTCCAGCCCACAGCACAGTCAATTTTGCACAGTTACATAACTTGGAAAATGCATGTGGGCCAGGTCTGTATGTCATTGCTACAACTACCATATTTACCACTACATGTGTTTCACATAGCTTTCCCAGACATGAGTGACTTCGTAGTAACTGGCATATTTTTAGAATGGCGCTTTTTGCCAACTTGTGTTTCCTCCCATGAGGTCTGTCTGGCCTGTGTGACTCTGTGTCTCTTTCAGCATCTTATGGCTGGCACCATGTGCTGGAGACACAGTGTCTGGATACACTCTCAGCAGGATTGTAATGCAACCAAATGTGCCCTTTCACTGAAACAGTTATATTGGGCCTCATTCCTGGAGCTTATTTCTCATTTGATGTGGGGCAGCCCTCCTGGGACTGTACCAATTAGAATGCATGTTGGGGTGATTGCATTTTTGAATGCTGCTCCGCCCCACATTAAAAAAGCTTGTGCTCTGAGTAGGAGGGCCCAGCTAGGATCTCATGACTCTGTGTTGCATGATTTAGTGATAAAACGAAGTTTATACAGAAAACTACTTAAGCGAAAGCAAGCTGCTTATCTTATCCAACCCTGGGCAGACATTAAAAAAGCAACCCTTCTCTGCAGGAGTCATGCTAGCTTGCCACAGGCATTGGTGTCTGCAACATGGGGGAGCTTATGCGTGCAATTTTCTCCATCTCTGAAACGTTACAGTTCTTGTGGGTCAGTACTGTGTTGTTTTAAACGTGTAGTCCTTGGGGTCTGGTAGTTGCCATCTCATATAAATGCGGTTTATTTAAAAGATTAACCTTTTTAGTTAGTGATGTATGTTTGTTTTTTATCTCTTATTTTAGCCAACCCAGAGGATATAAATGCTTCAGGCACCGCACCTGGCAAAGGTGACTATGGGCGTATTTAGATCTGTTTCGCTGCTTCATTTTCCACATTTAGTTCATCTGTGGAATATACATGGGGCTTTCTAACAATTTTCTTAGTTGCAATATCAATTTAAGCAAATGAAACTTTCATTGACCATTTAAACCGTCTTAAATACTTTAAAGTTTTTTTTTTCCAGCTTTGTTTCTGAATCTTAATTTTTCCACGTAGCTATACAATTTTATTTAATAAATTAGTATTTAAAGTATTAGTGTCCTTAAGCTGGCTTTGATCTCTCACACAGAAGTACTGCCCGTTTATGCATGTGAATGTGGATCTTCTTACTTTTATCCAGCAAACAGGATGACCCCTTTCAGCTCCGGAAAGGCTGAATACCTGCTGAGATGGGGAAGGATTGTCTTCTCTCTGAAGCAGGTTATTAGAGCTGGTGGTGCTGACATAGGTTTTAGCAGTGTACATGCAGTGTAATGGTGGTGCTTGGTGCTTTGTGGGTTTCTGCCTCCTGCTGCACACTTCAGCATGCAGAATCTGATCCATAAGGTTGATCCACTCATAGATAAACTGTGCTGATAAGGGTTTATTGTATAAAATATTGATACTTAAAATCTCATGTGAATTGCAACACAAAGATACCCCCAAATTTTTTTTAAACGTTTCCTAGCACCCCACCCCCAATTTTTATTATCTCTGGGCTTGTTCTGTACTAAAAGTGTAGTAAAGCGATAATGGGCTTCAAATGCAACTGTGGTAGAAATACTTCATCTTCACTTTTGCTGTATGCATGGGGAGGAATGCAGGAGATCCCAGGTTCAATCCCCAGGTTCTCCAGGTAGGGCTAGGAAAGAATCCTGCCAGAAACCGTGGAAAGCCACTGCCAGTCAGTGTCAACATACTGGGCAAGATGGACCAGTGGTCTGACTTCGTATAAGGCAGCTTCCGGTGTTCCTGTGGAAGTTGTCTGATATTTAATATTAAAATGTACTCTTTAGTCCAGTCCTAAGATCAAATTGAAAATACTATAAAATAGTGCTTCCTTTGAATCTGTTTCAGCCCCAGTTATTTGTGTGAGAAATGCTGCCTCCAACTTATACGGAGTTAAAATGCCAGTGTGCTGAAGTGGTTAGAGCAGTGTTCCCCAACCTTGGGTCCCCAGATGTTTTTGGCCTACAACTCCCAGCATGCATGCTGGGAGTTGTAGGCCAAAAACATCTGGGGACCCAAGGTTGGAGAACACTGGGTTAGTGTCAGACTAGAACTGGGAAGACCCCAAGTTCAAACCCACACTCAACCGTGAAGATCAGTGGGTGAACTTTGCCAGTCACTCTTGCTCAATCTGACACAAATTGCAAATCGCACAGACCTTGAAGGTGCATAGGATTTTGAGGCACATTTTGAAGAACCTTTTGATTTTTTAAAAATGTATCAGATATAGAATAGTACAGAACTATAATGTGCTCAATCTGCTAATCCACAACATTGCAGATATTTTATGCAACTTGAAAAGTCACTTTACTTTTCCACAAAGGGTTTAATATCTGCTTGTTTAGATTTATGATTCTAAGGGCAAAATCCTTTTGCGATGATCATAAGCCCACAGGGCCGGTGCTACCATTAGGCCAACTAGGCAGCTGCCTAGGGCGCAGCGCTAAAGGGGGCGCAAAAATTTGGAGGGGGACACATTCTGGCACCGCGCCAGAAACGCCTTGGGGAAAAAATCCAGTGCTAAAATGCGTATTTTACAAAGTTTGTTTTACCAATCATATCCTGACTTGTAGTGGGGTGGCATACGCTTTCGGATGGCTGCGTTGCCTCTTTGCCTTTCCCGAGGGCATTGGGAACCTCGCATGATGCGACTGGGGCAGCCAAGGAATCCCTTCCCTGGAAGAAAGCTTGCAGGGAGACGGAGGCGGAGTTGGGCGCTCTCGCCTAGGCTTACCTAGAGGTTAACATGACAGAGCTGCGGTCCTAGAGAGGCCGAGGATCGGTAGAGAGAGCCGATCGTCTTCCTCTTCCGCCTCCCCGGGAAATTTGCCTGTTTGGATTTCTCAGGGCTGGAGCTACTGGCTGCAGATTTAACATTTCCAGGGTGGGGTGTGTGGGTGCAATGCAACACCCGTGTGTGTGGCACAGGTGAGCTAAATGGAAGAAAGGCCTGGACTCAGTCAGGGGCGAGGGAGAAACAGCAAGCAGGGGGCGAGCCCTACAAGAGGAGCCGTGCTAGTCTGCCGCAGCGAAAGGCATGACAAAGAGCCTTGTGGAGCCTTAAAGGCTAACACCTTGATGGGGGCGTGAGAGGATGCTGGGGAGATGCTGGTAATATTTAGCGGTCAGACTGTGCTTTTTTTGAGTGTCCAAGGCACTTTTTCACACCTTTCCCCGCAGTAATCCTTACAACAGCCCTGTGAGGTAGGCTGCTATTGTTATTATTTCCCTATTGCAGATGGGAGAGAACTGAAGAGGTCAGGCATGGGTGAGGAACCTTTACTCCTCCAGATGTTGATGGACCTCAACTCCCATGATCCCCAACCATGGCCTGTGCCAGCTGGGGCAGATAGGAGTTGTAGACGATCCACTTCTGGCAGGCCACAGGTTCTCCACCCGTCAGGTAGAGTGAGAAAAGTGGTTTGGATAAGGCCATCCTGGGAGTTTGTAGCTGAAGTGAAGTTTGAGCCAAGCGCTTAGAGGCAGCTTTTTGTTTTCTTCCCCCGACCCACCCTACTGACCTGTGTGAGGGGAGGGGACCATCTAGTAGGGATACACAAATAGGAGAGGCACAGAAAACCATTGTGAAGGTGGGATGGGACGGGACACCTCAGCAGCCAGTTCTGTTACAGTATCCAGCAAATGGCTGTTCCTCAATTTTATGCTGCTTTTATGCCATTTTATTATGTTTATGTTTTTGTGAGCTGATGTGAACCACACAGAGAACTTCAGTATTGGGCGGTTTAGAAATGAAATAAATAAATACATTCTGCAATTATGAAGACACCTCTGCATTTGCTAAGTCAAGGAGCCTCTGCATAGCAAAAAGTCCCCCACTCTGTGGGAGGAGATGTAACTCAGCCATGACATTGCAGCTGTTCTCAATTTCAGAAATATCAATTCCAATCCTGTGCATATTGATTTTTTTAAAATATATATGGTTTCATTGCGTTATTGTTTATCATGTATGTGGTTTCTTTTCAGTTGTGGATTTTATTATTGTTAGACACCTTGAGCAGGTTTTATGGAAAGGGGAGGTATAAATCTAGTTTCCTGCATTGAGCAGGGGGTTGGACTTGATAGCCTTGTAGGCTCCTTCAACTCTATGATAAGATAACAAAGCATGGTAAAAGTCTAAGCCAGCTTTTTACGACGCATATTGGGTGTCCCCAATTGCGTTGGACACACAGCTATGTACCTAGAAACTGGAGTAGGCCTTTTGGAAATGAGAGCTCGGGTACAGACCATCAAATTTTGGTTGTGCCTTTATTTTTCATCTGGGTACCACAGTTATGTACAATCTATGTTAATGGATTCTTATGCTAGCAAATGGTCTCTTTTGGTCCAACATAAGATTCGCTCAATTGGCATTCTCCTTGATTCCATTTTTATGCTCAGCCATCAGCAAGCCTTAAGATTGGTGTCCCAGGGGTTGTATGACATTGAAAGCCAGGAGTTATTTTCCTTAGCAAATAGGACTTGCTCACCTATCGCAAACAGTGTGCTGCCGATTTATGGATCTCCCGCCTCTTACATGTCACCTCTTAGAAACTTTCAGGCTCACAATGCATTTATATTAGCCGGATTCAACATCTTACTTCCTGTTTATGTGACCACAATCCAACTGTTACCACCCAAGTTGCTAAATTCCTTTTAGCTGTAATGCAAAGGAGGGTCCTTTTACTGGGAAATAACTGAGAGCTGACCTGTCTCTACTCTTATATACACTCTGTGAGTTTGTGTAAACGTGGCTGATTTGTTTTATTTGGGTCGTAAGACCGTAATAAACCTTTAGTAGTAACAAGTCATGGTGAACAACCCACAGTTCACAAGCCAACGACAAACCATGGGTTCTCTTCATGGGATCTTCGTGGTTAACAAACCATGGCTTGTTAGCACAGCTGGGTTCAGACAACATGATAACCCACATTTCATCAGCAACCCACACTCAACCTATACTCAAACCCTTGAGTGTGGGTTATCGTGTTGTCTGAACCCAGTGTTTAATAGGGCTTGCACTCTGGCAGATGTACCGGTATTTAAGATTACAGCCCAACTGTAATGCCCTTGATAACTGATATTTGGGCATAGATATTGGACATATATTGTTCTTTCCCTTATAGCAGTCTACATATATCGACCCTAAAGAGTCCTGTGAAATTTGCACTTGCATTTCAAACATCATTTCATTCAGCCTGATCCTATGCACATTTAATGGGATTTACTCCCATATACCATAAGTGTGGATTGTCTTAGGCTTTGATCAAGATTTCCCTTTGTTCTTGTTTCTGATCTGGCTACAGATATTGTTCTTTCCTTTTAAAAAAGAAATCACATATATATCCACTCTGAGGAAGAGTCCTGTGTGACTCAAAGGTTTGTACCAGTATTTCAGAGACTAGTTGGTCCAAGCTAAAGGCAGTCATTCAACACTCAGAGATTCTTGTTTTCAGTAGCTTTTATGTTAGAAATTGTATTTTGTTTCAGTGGCATGGATTTGTGGGAAGAAAAGGGAATACGGGATAGTATCAACTAACTAGCAAAGGTTGGGCCCTCCAGATGTTACTGGCCTACAGATCAGTTTTAAAATCAGGTGTTGTGTTTTTTTTAATTTTCAGATTGCTGTTTCTTGTATTTTTGTTGCTTTTGCTTTTATGGTTTTATGTTCTATTTTGTACCTAAATTGTTTTTGTTTTTTTTATTGCGAACCACCCTGACAACTTTATGTTCTTTGGCTTACGCTTTTATGGTCTGTGGCTTACGCTGGCTCAGCTTGTCCAAGTGTGGAAAGCTAAGCAGGGTCAGGCCTGGTTATTACTTGGATGGGAGACCCCTCCTCTAGTTTCCTGCATTGAGCAGGGGGTTGGACTCGATAGCCTTGTAGGCTCCTTCCAACTCTACGATCTATGTTATGGGGAGGCATATGAATATCGTAAATAAATAAAACAAACAAACTCCCATGAGCCCCAGCCAGCACTGGCAATAGTCAGAGCTGCAAGCCATTGCCAGGAGGCTTCCCAAAACTATGCATCCCCAGGAGGTCCTGCATTTTCTATTGCAGCATAAATTGGTTGCAAGTTTCCCCAATGTTTCAGGGGCACTCAGAATACTATTAACATTACCAGTTTCAGTGGCCAGTGGAGAAAGAAGTTTTTCCAAATTAAAATTAATAAAAAATTATCTGCGTTCAACAATGTGCCAAGGAAGACTGGTTGGCTTGGCAACCATTTCAATTGAATCTCAGTTAGCATCTTCTTTAGACATTAAATAAATGGTTTGCCAGTTTGCCAAGAAAAAGGCAAGGAAAATGAAGTTTTAAACATGAAATGTAGTTTCTGTCACACTTCACCAGGAATTTTTCTATATAGCAAATTGGTACTACATCAACATGTATTTTATGTATGTTTGTCAATGTCTATGATAATAATTTTTTTAGGTTTTGCCAATTGACTTTTATTTCATAATGGGCATAGGGCTGGAGGGAGGGAGGGCTCAAGTGGGAGGGGGGGCGCTAAATATCAGATCTTGCCTAGGGCACCAAACTGCCTTGCACCGGCCCTGTAAGCCCATGAACTCGGAGACTTATGCTCATCTTGTGCAGAGCAGTGGAGGCGATCTTCACCTCCCTGCCCTCGCGGCCTGCATTTTCACTGGACGGGCTTTTTTGCCCATCTAGCGAAGGCATTTTGCAGGGGAAGGGAAGGAGGCTGGAGAGGCCCCAGGAGAACTCATATCCTGGCCCCTCTAGTCTTCTCCCCTCTCCCCTAAATGCCCCCCTTTCCCTCTCTATGAGATTGCGTCTCCGACTTCAGAGAAGCAGCTGGCGTGGTTCTTTCCATGCACTTTGGAAGTATACTAACTGGTTTGCAAGTTTGTGCCTAGTGTTCCCCACTTCCCTCTACACCAGTGTTCTCCAACCTTGGGTCCCCAGATGTTTTTGGCCTACAACTCCCAGGGCATGCTGGGAGTTGTAGGCCAAAAACATCTGGGGATCCAAGGTTGGAGAACACTGCTCTACACAATGCTTGTTCATATTTTATATCCAGTGGGAAAAGTTGACAACTCTGACAATTCAGAAAACTAGCATTTGACAAATATATACTGATATTTGTCAAATGCTAGGTCAAGTTTTCTGAAGTGTTATCATTGCCTCCCCCCTTTGTGGTTTTGATATTTCATGAAGATTATACTCATCTACCTTTTATAGAGCTCTTTTTTTAATTTTGAAAATAAATAATATAATAGTGCATCATGCTATGCTACTAAATTTCTTAATAATGAAACTGTTGTATTTCACAGTAGCAAAATAAGGGAGGAAAGTTGCTGGTACTTTATGCTTTTGCAGAGGTTGCAGCTAATAACCACTTTTGTCATAGTTCACTATGTATCCTTATATAATGTGTATTGATATTTGCAGAGGTCAGCTCCATGATCAAGAAGAAGCCAAATCAAGTAAAAAAGGGGGTAGGTGCTTAGACTGCCTTATTTTCTTGCCTCTGTTTTAATAGGGTATAAATCAGTTTTCTCATGAAATTTATGTTCTTGGCTTAATGTTTGTTTGGTTTTGTACATTGCCACCAAGTATTAGATAAGGAAGTATAAAAATCCAAAATAAACAATAAGCAATCCAGAAAGGCTGTAGCCAGGGCTATATTTATGTAGCCCTCTTTTTAAAAGCTGGTCCTGCTGATTAGCCATTAGGCATGGAATAAGGACTGAATCCAGCCCCTGCTCCTTTTCATACACTTGATTTGTGGGATTCCACGTGTGTGTGTGTGTGTGTGTGTGTGTGTGTGTGTTTCAAAGGGGTATACATGTACACACCCAAGTGTTGGATGGGGCTGGGAATCACACTCATGATTCTATATGCTTAGTTCCCCAACCATCTAGTGGCATGTAGAAACCTGCATTTGTGTGTAGTATCTAGCTCAGTGTTCTTCAACCTTGGGTCCCCAGATGTTTTTGGCCTACCGCTCCCAGCATGGGGCATGCTGGGAGTGGTAGGCCAAAAACATCTGGGGACCCAAGGTTGGAGAACACTGAGCTAGCTGGAATGGGTTGAAGGAGTAATGATTTTGATGAGGTATTTCTCTTACAATAGAACTTCTTAGACTGCTTTTCTTTATCAGTAACAGAGTAGAATCATAGAATGGTAGAGTTGGAAGGGGCCTATAAGGCCATCAAGTCCAACCCCCTGTTTGATGCAGGAGAACAGATGTGGGCAGCCCAGGCAGTCGCTGTGGCATAACCCCACAATTCAGTTCCCTGGTGTATGTCTACATTAGTATGTTTAGTGAGTATAGAATGTTGAACTGTGGGTGTGGTTTGTGGTGTCTTGGAAAGGGTGGGGGGAGGAGTATATAAGGAGTGTTTGATGTCAGAGTTAGGTGGAGTTGGGTGTGTTAAGGTAGTGTGTTTGGAGTGTGGGGAGAGTTGGGAGTAGTATATAAGGAGTGTTTGATGTCAGAGTTAGGTGGAGTTGGGTGTGTTAAGGTAGTGTGTTTGGAGTGTGGGGAGAGTTGGGAGTTGGGGAGTTAGGTTAGTTGGATTATTCATGTCTTGTCTGTCAGGAATTTTGAGAGAAATCAGTGCTTGTGTGAAGAGTGAAAGTATGTAGAGTTCTAGGGACTTAGGTTAATTACAAAGTGTTTGGTGTAGGCAGGTTTAAAGTTATTTTCTGGAACTAAGATTTTGAGAATTAAAATAAACTTATTTTTATTTTGTTTGCTACCCAAATCCTACGTGTCAGCTTGGCGTTATTAACCTGCTTTACTTTTAAATCTACACACACACCTTTGTACCCACAGCATCATAATTTAAATAGATCCTTAATGACCTGTATTAATCTTTTCCCTCATTGATAGGGGAAAGGTTTCATTTGATCCTCCCCTCAGGTTTTTAAGTGTTGGTGTTTAGCCTGAGAAGGGTTTATGCGGCGGGTTCGGACCGTGTCGTCGCAGTCGCCCATCCAAGCACTGATCCGGCTCATACCTGCTCAGCTTCAGCATGTGGCCTGCATTATGTGCTCTAGACGCCATGTCTGCTCCAGCTGTGTTTGATGTGACTTGTAGCTGAATGTAAAAGCAGATGTATTAGCACAATGCATACTTACTTTAGCAGACATTTTGCAGTGCTCCTTATCCCAGTCATTGGCTCAGTTGGGGTTTATGTGGGGATGTTTCAGCTGTGATGTATAAGCTGAACCTCGGTTGTGCCGCTTCCCCCTTGCCGTTATCGGAGCTGTTTTCTTTCCATTTTGTTTAGTATGAGGCAGAAATAACTCACATTTAATCTCTCCACCTACCTGCACCAACAGACACCTTTATTTTCTTTTGTTTCCATTATTTATTTCCTTGCATCATTGGTTGACATTGTAAGTATAAAACCACTTGAATCTTTCTCGTTAAAGCTTGGAGCCAAGAAAGGTGGCTTGGGGGCCCAGAAGATGAGCAGCAAGAGTTTTAATGAGATTGAAAAACAAGCACAAGCAGTAGATAAAATGAAGGAAGATCTACACGTCAGCAAAAGAACTGAGAAAGAAGAGCCACTGTAAGTTTCGTTCGTTTTGCATATATAATACTGTTTTCTTAGCAGTACACATACAGGATGTTTGAAGTTATACTACATGCTCTGTGATGCCAGGTTTTTAAATAACACCAATTTTACTTTTGTGCACGTGGTAGTGAATTTGAATGGTGGTGTCAAATTGCGCAAAAAGAGAGAGAAAGGCTGAGCAACTGTGGGAACAGATGGATTTTCCCCAGACACCCGTGCAAGCATCCTTCTTGCCGCTATGCCCAGGCAATATTTCCTTCCAGCTTCCCACCCTCTCTTTTACCCATCCAGAGTTCAAGGATAGGACCATGTTTTCTGAGCGCTGGTGATGCTTCAGGGATTCATCTGTATCTGTCAGCTGTAGTGCAGGCTAGGACTTGCAGCCTTGCTCCTTCAGTCAGAATGATGTCACTCCCATATATTGGGGTGTTTTTTTAAAAAAAGGGGAGAGAACAGTGCTGCATAGCACCTCCTTATTCTGAAGGGCATAGAACGATGGATGCATCTAATCAGGTGACATAGTTTCAAGGGTCACTTCAGCCCCTCTTGTGCAATACTAGTAGCAAGCAAGTCAGATTTATTGCTTTTAACCAAAGGCCTCTGCAATGTATACAATACAAACCATTAATATATATATATAATTAATACAGGAATTAAAATGCAGGTTTTAAAATTGTGTCACTACCATATACTAGAGAAAACAATAAAATCCCTTTAAAATCATCCTCTGGACAGTATGGACATATAATGTACCATATTATATGTCCATACTGTCCAGAGGATATAATATGGTACATATAACAGATAATATACAAAATTTAAAAATATAGCATAATCAGTAATACAATATAAATCAAATACAGTCAGATATGGTCATCTCCTTTGCAGTTGATAGCTATCTCTGCCATGTGTTTCTTCCTAATCTTCTTGGCAGCAATCGCAAAGAGAGTTACATGCCAGGTCACATATTTATCCATATCTGCTAGCTAGGAGATAGAAAACCATATCCAAAGGACTGACTAGGAAAACTTGCAGTTAAGGGTACCAGAAACCGTTCCCTTGGGTCATTGTATAAGAGACAGCGTAAAATATAATGAATAAGATCCTCTAACTCAGGGCAACCACAAATGCAAATACGCTCATTAACTGGGATACCCCTATGCCTCCCATCTCTCTAAGCAGTATCCATTGTATTTGATCGCAACTCTGTGAAGGCTTTCCAGAGTTGTACAAATGTTAACTCAGTAAAATAATCCACATGTGTATGGGCCTCTTTGAGTTTAAAATATAATGGTGCACATGTGGATAAATGAACAGAGTTTAAATCATTTTTAGTAACCTCCGTTATAGTTTGCTTAAAAATATTTTTCTGTGTGTCTAATGGGAAGACTTTAAGCTCAGCCAAGGAGAGACCATATTTAACCATAAGTTGTGCAGCGTGGTACACCCAGTTTTTAGTAGGTAATCCATTGGTCAATTCAATCAAACGTTTTTTTAGGTAACCTGGTGTTATCCATCTGTTGCACCTTAAACCAATAGCATAGAAATCTTTATCTATTTGACTCTCCATACTCAGCATACAGGTCTCTAGCCTAACCATAGCAGATAATACATCTTTAGCGAAGCCCAACAGAGCTCTTAAAAAGTAATTTTGAGGGGGTTCTAAACTTAAGACCTTTGAGGTGCCCCAGACCTTTGCCCTGTATAAGATTTGAGCCACTGTTTTGGCTTTGTAAACAGATAGAGCTGGATTTACCAAGTTTCCTCCTTTAGAAATAGCAAATTTCAAAATAGCTTTAGCTGATTTACCG
Organism: Shinisaurus crocodilurus; assembly: GCA_021292165.1. Classification (NCBI taxonomy): domain Eukaryota; kingdom Metazoa; phylum Chordata; class Lepidosauria; order Squamata; family Shinisauridae; genus Shinisaurus; species Shinisaurus crocodilurus. Next base: position 188,438,314 of record CM037879.1, read on the forward strand.
TATTTTTTGCTCCATAAGACGCCCCCCCCCCCCCCAATAGGGGGAAATATCTGTGTGTCTTATGGAGTGAATATTGTTTAAAAAATTTTTTAACTTCCTTCTGCTGGTCCGGGGGAAGAGCAGAGGGCTCCTGGGCGGAGCCGGGCAAGCCCCCGCCTCTCAGCTGATTCCCTGCGGAACAGCTGATTCAAAAAAAATTTTCTTTTTTCTTTCCTTCTGCCGGTCCGGGGGAAGAGCGGAGGGCTCCTGGGCGGCCAATCAACCAGTTTTACTCTCCTTTAATTCCTAGTCATAGCTGCTGGTTATTTGCTGCTCATTTCACCTTCTCTATCTTTGCACAGTACTACAGTGCATTTCCACTTCTCTTATTGCCGCCGAGCCCGCACAGGTAGGATTGCACTATGCATAAAAACCCTTGTTCCAAGATCACACATTTTTGTACCATTACAGGAGCTTAAAATGAAACATGAATGCAGTACAGACAAAGTAGAAAATCAGATGATGTAAGACAACTTCTTACATCTTTGTAATTGGCTACAGCAGTGGTTGCTTTTATTTTTAAAACAATTTGCTGGAACCATCTCTTAGAACCGTTTTTTTTTAAAAAACAACAACAAGCAATATCCTGCCAAGTCACATAAGTTATTACTAATAGATGAGCTTTGCTGCTCCGTAAAAAGCACAGTGCATGCAATTTTGTTCTTGTGTAAAATAATTATTTTTTAAAGGGCTAAAGGCAAGTTCATCAAGGATCAATGACTAAAGGCACACTCCTATAAATGTTTAGACAGAAAAACGGTTTACCATTCCCAGCATAGCTGGCTGGGGAATGCTGGGAGTTGTAAGACTTTTTTTTTCTGTCTAAGACTACAATCCTATGCAATTTACACAGAAGCACCAATGAGTAAAATGGGACTTCTGCATAAATACATATAGGACTTTTCCAACATGCACAGTACAATTAATATTCCCTCAAATTCTAAATAAAATTACTAATTTCAGTAGTCACTAAACATTTGCATTGCCTTGGTAATGATCAATTTGGGGGAGCTTTAATTGATTAAATCTGCATAAATTTTCAGAATATTTTTTTCCTTGTTTTCTTCCTTTAAAACCTTAAGTGCGTCTTATGATCAGGTGCGTCTTATGGAGCGAAAAATACGGTAAACACTTGCAGTTTAATGTTTGATCATTGTACATACCGAGTAGCTATTTCTGAATAGACCAATCCCAAATATTTAAATGTTTTCACTTGATTTATAGTGTGTTCATATAAATGCCAGACATGTTTTTTAGGACACTTCCCAAACACAACAACCTGTGTTTTATTACAGTTTATGGACAGAGCATTTGTCTTACAATATGAGCCAAACTTCACAAGAACCTGTCTCAGTTCCACCTGAGTTCTAGATACAAGTAGTCATCAACATACATTATGAATGAAAGTTTTTGGTCAAGGATTGTAACAGGAGCAAACTGTAGGCCAGGGGTCCTCAAACTTTTTAAACGGGGGGGTGGTTCATTGTCCCTCAGACTGTTGGGGGGCTGGACTCACCGGCCGCCCCCAGGGCCCTGCCACGGCTCAGCTGGCGGCGGCCCTCGGCTCCCGTGCCGCCTCCTTTATGCTGCCCCCCGCCGCTGCCGCAGGACCCCTCCGCCACTGCAGGACCCCCCCGCCGCCTCAGGACCGCCCCACTGCCACCACCCCCGCCACAGGACCACCCCGCCGCACCCCCCGCCGCCGTCGTCGTCGTAACCCGCCCCCGTCCTACCTGGTCCCCTGCGCGCTGCTCCTGCTGCTGTCTCCGCCTGAGCTGCTCCATCGCGTCCATCCTGGACTCCGCCCGCGCTCAGTTTTGAAAAACAGAGCGCGGGCAGGGTCCAGGATGGACGCGACAGAGCAGGGTCCCACCGCGCAGGAAGTGACGCAACGGGACCAGTGGGCGGCGAGGCGGAGAAGGTAAAGCCCCCCGCCTCCGCTGTAACCCGCACCCCCTGCCGTAACCCGCACCCCACCGCCGTCCCCGTCGCTTTCCTACCTGGTTCCCTGCGTGCTGCTGCCACTGAGTCTGCCGCTGCCGGAGCTGCTCTGTCGCGTCCATCCTGGACTCCGCCTGCGCTCAGTTTTGAAAAACAGCGCGGGCGGGGTCCAGGATGGACGCAACGGAGCAGGGTCCCGCCGCGACGGAAGTGACGCGACGGGACCAGTGGGCGGCGAGGCGGAGAAGGTAAAGCCCCCGCCGTAACCCGCCACCGCCGCAACCCGCACCCCCTGCCGCCGCCGCCGTAACCCGCACCCCCCGCCATAACCCGCACCCCGCTGCCGTCCCCAGCCTACCTGGTCCCCTGCATGCTGCTGCCACCGACTCCGCCGCCGCCGGAGCTGCTCTGTCGCGTCCATCCTGGACTCCGCCCGCGCTCAGTTTTGAAAAACAGCGCAGGTGGGGTCCCGTCGCGTCACTTCCACTGCGCCGGAAGTGACGCGACAGGACCAGCGGGCAGCGAGGCGGATGAAGTAAGCCTGCGGGGGTGGACGAGAAGGGAGGAGGATGGGCGCTGTCCGCGCCCCGCCACCGGCTAAGCTGCCCCTCCTCCCCTTCCCCCCCCAGCAGGAGATGCAGGGTGGCGGGCGGGCGAGCAGGCGGCCCATGCCCCCCCACTGGCTCAGCCAGCCCTCCTCCCCTTCCCTCACAAGTTAGATCGGCCGCCGGGCCAGATGAAAAGACCCGGCGGGCCGGATGTGGCCCGTGGGCCGTAGTTTGAGGACCCCTGCTGTAGGCCATTCAGTTCCTTAAACATAATTAATGTAAAAGTTAAACAAAAAAAGGTGCCAAAATGCATCCCTGTTTAACTCTGACAAAAGTCTTTATTTTTAGAGGTAAGATGGCCAGCCAAATGAACTTTAACTTCTACCGATGTATCCATATACAAATAATAAACGGCGATCTAAATTTATCTTTTCCAATTTCTGCCATAATAATTGTCTCGAAATTATATCAGATGCTGACTTCAGATCAATAAAGGCAACATACAGCTTTTGCTTCATGTTATGAACATATTTACACAAGAAATTAATCACAAGACACAGGTCAACCGTTGACTTCCCTCTTTGAAAACCAGCCTGCACGTCATATATCACTTTTTGCACATCTGCCCATTCTTCTAATAGCCTGGCATATAATTTTGAAGCAACATCTAAAAGGCTAGTAGGCCTATAATTAGCTGGATCTCTCTTATCTCCCTTTTTATATAAGGGAGCAGTGATGCTCAATTTCCACCCCTTCGGGACACAGCCAGTATGGCTGTAAGAAAACAGTTTTGCAAAAATAGGTGTCCAATATTCTGGCCTTATCTTATAAAGCTCCATGGGAATCATATCTTCTCCTGGGGCTTTATTAATCGGCTGTCTTGCAATAATGCCCTTAATCTGGTTAAAAGTGACATCTGGCCATTCAAGGAGATCTAATAATTGAGTTTGATGGGCTCGTAAAGATACACCAGTACGAAGACCATATACTTCAGTAAAATATGTCTCCCAATCATTTCCTTGTACTGATGCTTCCAGAGAGTAATTTATCTTATTTGTACCTTGAGTGATTGAATGCCAAAACTTCTGTGAATCCTTCTGAATTGCTGTATCCCCTAATTCTTTCCACGGTGACTCATAATATCCTTCTTTTTTTTAAGCAATGTTTTATACTCCTACTGTAATTGGGCTATATGAATTTGAGGGGCAAGTTTTTTCTCGTCTTTTTGACTTCAATTTCCTAAGTTCCCTAGCTAGTCTTTTCTTACTTTTCCGACAATCCTCATCAAACTGTGTCCGGCTCTTAAACTTTTTCTTTTTCATCACACTACTTGTAGTCATGAAAGATTGTATTTGTGTGGTTAAGCTCATAAGCTCCGATAACATTGCTTGTTTCTGATAGGATTTCCTCCCTTAATGTGTCAAACTGTGGTGGAGTCCAAGATCTTGATAATTCTTTCCTGGACCTGTCCAGTCCATCTTAACCTCCTGTTTCCGAGTATCAAATGCTCAGTTTCATCTAATGATTTAGGAGAAGTGGGAAGGACAAATTGTGCAAGTGACAATTCAAGAGGAAGGTGATCACTCTCAGCTCTTGGAATTATTTTCAAGGTATCTCGGTTGATCGGAACATTATTAGATGTCAGTATATAATCTATAGTACTAATAGACCCACTGGAAGAAATAAATATAAAATATCCCTCCTAATCCCCTTCTCTGTGCCCAGACCTAGCCACACTCAGGATGACAATGTGGAGGCAACAGTGATGGCATTGATACTGACCTTTCCTTCGTCTATTCCAGGAGTCCTGGAAACCATCCACGAGGTATGCCCATGCCAGAAAATGGAGAGATTTCTCTGCCTTTGTGTCCTCCAAGCTAGTTGATCCAGCTGCAGCTTTTGTACAGTGCATTCTTAGGCATGGCTCCAAGGCCGGGTCGCGCCCCCGACCCAATCTTCCGCGGGGGCGCCGACCCGATCTCGATCGGGCTTCTCCGGCCCCGTGCGTCATTTCCGGTCCTGGAAGTGACGGGATGGAACGGACTGTGTGGGCGGCTTGCCGCGGAGAGGGCGAGCTGCCCCAAAGAAAAAGGTAAGGCCTCGCCGGGCGTGAGCGGGGCCAATTTCGGCCTCGTTCTGCCCGGCGAGGCTCGATTAGACAAGTATATGCATTCTACAGTTGCTGCATTCTCTCTTTCAAAAAGGTTTAACGTATTCCTCCCTACACGTGTACCTCACTGCCATTTCTGCATTCCATACCCTGGTGGCTGGATTTTCTGTTTTTTCTGGTGCGCCAGTTTCTTCATGGCCTCCGTAACCTTGCATTCCCTGTACAGTCCCCAGTACTGCAATGGAGCCTGTCAGTCGTCCTCCATGCACTGATGTCTAAACCCTTTGAGCCCTTGAGATCCATCAACCTCTGTCTACTTTCATGGAAGGTGGCCTTCTTGGTAGCTGTCACTTCTGCCCGTCATTCAAGTGATCTTTGTGCCCTATGGATCGATCCACCATATACCATCTTTCATAGGGACAAGGCGGTTCTTTGTCCTGATATATCTTTTCTGCCAAAGGTGATCTCCGACTTCCATCTAAATTAGGATGCAGTACTACCAGCCCTCTTTCTTTCTCTGTTGTCGAGCTTGGAGTCTGCACTTCATACTCTTGACGTTCGGTGTGCTCTTGCCTTCTACAAAGCTTGAACAAAATCATTCCAGCAGTCGCCTCTTCTGTTTCTCTGCTACTCTGACAAAAGAAAAGGACAACCTGTTTCTTCTCAGAGGCTTGCCTCTTGGGTTGTTCGTACTATAACTCTGGCCTATGGGATTGCTGGACTTCAGCTCAATGACATTGTTAGGGCATATTCGACTAGAGCTGAGTGCAAAACAGTGGCTCATGGAGGTGGACACCGAATTGCAGAATTAGGTGCCTCTGAGCACATGCTCAGCCCAGGAATTAGTTTTTATGACTAGAACTGTAGCTTGCACAGAGATGTTTTCACATACACACATCTACTCCTATTTTGCCCCAAGTGTTCTTGATTTTCAACACCTTAATTTAGGAGGAAAAGAGCCTTTTTGCTGTCACCATTGTTGAACCATTGGGAGTCTGAAGTGGTTGCCAATCAACTGCAAATCCGCTGGAGCTCTACCAGCAGATCCTGATCTACCTTCTGCCCACCACACCCTCTGTACATAACCAGTATTCAAGAAGTGACTCTTCTATTTCTGTTTGTTGAAGTTGGGTGTTGTTGTTTTTAAAGTTCAGTTTTCAACCACTTATCCTTCTGCAGAGGTTGTTACCCTGCCCACAAAATGGATCTCTTGTCTACAAAATGGGATTACAGCCTGTTTCAGCCGCTGACTCTTGCAGACTCTCCCTTGAATCATTTATTGGTCACCGTGTTTCTCTATCTGGTGCAGAGCTCCGCCAATAAATAATAGGTCTTCTATATCCCCGCCATGCTGTCTTATTAACATCATCTCTTAGCTGCAGATGAGGTGAGTTTTTAGAGGCCTTGTCCAGGGATCTCTTTCCACTGGGGCCTTTCAGTACAATTTGAACAAAAACTACCAGTCACACTTTTATCTTCAGTATGCACTGACAATATCCTCTCCCCATGTAGTGCTCAGGACTCAGGAGTACTCCTAAGGAGTTCATAAAACCTTTTTAAAAAGAGAAGGAAAAGGACAAGGTTGCCTTTGCTTCTTAGCAATAGATGGTCTTCTCTTAATTTAGGTTTTTCCTTAAGGATGAAATTGATTAGTCCTGTCTTGCTTTCAATGCATTCTGATCAATTTCACCATTCCATTCACTTTGACAAGGCAAGGAGACATGATTTCAATTAGAAAAGTGGGCTTTTAGTTCTGCATGAGCCTCTTATTGCTCTCCTGTGTTCTGCTTGTAAAGTATCAAGCTGCAAATGCTGAATCAAGAGTTACTGCTCTAGTAGTGAGAAAAAGGAGTTGTACTCATTCTATGTAATGATTGTAAGCTTCTGGGGTGGAAATGGTGGTGGTGAGTCAAGGTTCTAGTGTATCTGTCCCCAACATGGTCTCCTCCAGATGTCTTGGACTACAACTCCCAGCATTCCTGACCATTGGCCATGCTGGTTGGGGCTGATGGGAGTTGGAGTCCAAAAACACCTGGGGGGCACCAGGTTGGGGAAGGCTGTTCTAGCGTATTCATACTACTCTGAATTTCAACTGGTTATGGCATGTGAGTAGTATTGAGAAAAAATTCTAATACTTTGCTGGCTGCAGATTGTCTCTTCTGCTAACCTGTAGGGAAAGGTCACAGCCAAAATGGTAAACACACTTTTCATGTGGACAGATGGAGCTCCCTTGAATTTCTGGCTGGTGCGGAGGTAGACAAATACATAACATCATATCATAGCATCCATTGGTCTGGGGAGCTAAGATGAGCAAAGTTCTAGGAATAGAAGCTGGTACATACAGTGTGGCGTAGTGGTGAGAGTGTTGGACTGGGGCTTGGGAGATCCGGGTTCTAGTCCCCGCTTGTCCGTGAAACTCACTGGGTGACTTTGGGCCAGTCACTGACTCTCAGCCTAACCTACCGCCTAGCCTACCTCACAGGGTTGTTGTGAGGATAAAATGGAGAGGAGGAGGAGGATTATGTAAGCCGCCTTGGGTTCTTTTCAGGAAAAAAGACGGGGTATAAATATAATAAATAAAATAAATAAATAAATAAATAATAATAATAATAATAATAATAATAATAATAATAGAGAGGTTGCAGCTTCCACTGCCTTTGGAAGCGGTGTTCCAATACTAGACCTTTGCTGTGCTGCCACCTGCTCAAAACCATCAACGTTCATCAAACACTACTGTCTAGACGTTCAAGCACAAGCAGATTTCTCATTTGGTTGTGCAGTTCTTTCTTTGGCACTGCAATAACGACACCGTCCCGCCTCCCGTAAGTCCGCTTGCTACTCGCCCATATGTGTGATGCACAGGGACCACGAAGAAGAAAGACAGGTTGCCTACCTGTAACTGAAGTTCTTCGAGTGGTCATTTGTGCATTCACACAACCCACCCACCACCCTGCTCTGTTGTCGACTACGAGGTCAAGGTTGGTATCGAAAGCATCTTCAGTATTGATGTTGGATTTACTCTAGCATTGATACCAAGAGCGTCTTCTCAGTTCCAAAGCCGCAATAGGCGGTCTTGGGGAACTGAGCGAATAGGTGGGAACCTGCTAAGGACATGCATTACTAGGATGGTGGGGGAGGGGTTCCCACCTAAATTGCTCAGCTATAGAAGTTTCCCAAAGCGAGGCTCCACACAGGTGCAGAGCCCATACGTGTGAATGCACAGATGACCACTCGAAGAACTTCAGTTCAGGTAAGCAACCTGTCCGTTTTGCTAGACAGGCTTTTCATGTTGTCAAGCAAGGGTGCTTTGGAGTGGGAAGGGGAGGAGGCTGGTGGAGGCTCAGAATAAATCATATCCTGGTCCCCACCCACTGGAACACCCCTTTCCCCCTCTGAGATAAAATTTCCAACCTCGGGGAGGCAGCTGGTGCGGTTCTTTCTGAGCCGAGCCGGTTGTGAGGGGGAGGGGGAACAGATCTCTGACTCCTCCCACCAGGTCAGAGTGCTTTCTCCAAACTTGGAGGGGGAATCCGAACTATACTAGGGTCCCTGGGACTGCTCACCCAGGGACCCTAGGATTGCTCTCTTAAAGCCAAAATGTGCTCCCTCAGCTAAAGTTTTAATAGGTGTTGCAAACATCCAGTATTTGCAGCTCTAGAGTGTAGCTTCTTTGAAGACCTTTGGCAAAGTTTTTGTATCCATTGCAAAAAGCAGGGAGGCCTGTGGCTTACTCTGACTCAGCTTGTCTGAGCGTGGAAAGCTAAGCAGGGTCAGGCCTGGTTATTACTTGGATGGGAGACCCCTCCTCTAGTTTCCTGCATTGAGCAGGGGGTTGGACTCATAGCCTTGTAGGCTCCTTCCATGAAATCTACGAAACATTTCTATTTGAAAAGAGATCCTTCCCCTCCCTTTAAAATACCCAGTTACTTGACAGATGATCACTAGGTGGCAGCATACACACATTTTTAGAAGGGGCTCAAGTGTTTTTATGGCTTTCTCAAAAGATGTTTGACTACAGTCCTTTGGGTTGTACAGTTCTGGAGAGAACTCTGAACCTGTCTCCCCATCATGGGGAGAATGCAACAAATGACCTGGGCTACATTTTGTTTATTTAGCACACAATTGGCTGCTCACTTAATTTTCTTCCTTCTCTATTATTTCCAGGGACAGATCAGACTCTTGGGGTGGTACTGCATTGAGATAGACACAATACATCCAGTTTGCCATTTTTAAAAATATGCCTGCAAATAGCAGATTGACTTCTTGACATCTCGATTCTTAGTTAATGTTTTCATGAATTTAATCTCTGCTGTTTTATAATAAGCCCTAGCTGCCCACTTGGGAAGTTTTTCCTAATAGACATTTTATGCCTTTATTAATTTCTTAAATGTCTATATTGCATTTTGATAAAAACTGCTCCTCAAGTTAGGCTACAAAAACAATTGCACCTTGTTTTGAAGAAACATATTATTCTGACATTTTTGATTTTGTTAATGCTGTCAGAGAGAAATAAAAAGTAAGTTGGTTTTTGTTTTGTAACTGAAATATCAAAAAGCACGTTGACTGAAAGCTTTTGCAACATATTTGCACGGCTTCAAGATAGGAATTTTTATTGCAAAACATTTTTAATGTATTTATTCCTATTGATATGTATTCATTTGTTTAACTGTAATTACTTCAATTTCCATTCGCTTGTTTTTTTCCCCTCTTAACTTTATTATGTGACAAACTATATGTTTAATGAAGTATCTGGTGATCTAAGATACTTCCCTGCTGGGTCATTCTATGTTTTGTAATTTTTCATACATTTCTAGATTGTATCATTGCAAGGAATCCATTAAACATACAAATTATGCAAATGCAAAACTAGCCATTAAGTATGGAAATGTCTTGATTCATTCTTAAGTTTGTCTATTTTTAAAATACACACATGTGCATACTACATAGCCCAATTGTTACATTTTGTGTATTTTTATTAAAATAATATTTTTTATGATAGATAAATTTAGTGATAGACTTCAGTACATTCATGACTTACACTTTAAGGATATCAAATTAGTTGTCATTTAATTATATCAAATAAATCATGCAAGTCCAGGCTGAAGATGTCTAGATCCTCAGAGGATGTATGTATCCTCTTTATCATGCTTCCAATGTAACATCTAATGTGGTGACTCCTATATCTCCCTCATGGAGAGATGCAGAAGTTCTAGATGCATTTCAAGCTGTGCATTGCATCATGGGAGGGGATGTACAGGTTGTTACCTTGGCCATTACACTAGAAGTGTCAGAGGCGTTCTTTGGACATTTCTTTGGGTATGTCGTCGAACTGACAAGATAAAGGCCTTGTTTAGATGTGATAAACCGTGGTTTATCATTACAGGAAGGCGCCTAGGTTTGCTTTGGGCTCATAGATTCTTCTCTTTCCATCCCCTCCTCTGGCATGGCCTTGAAGAGAAGTTTGGAAGCTTTCACTTCTGTCTTAGACTAATTGCAGTTAAGTGTTATGTCCAAACCAGACAACCCAACTTCAAACCATAGTTAATGAAACTGGCTTGTTTCTACTAACCAAAGTTAAGATTAACTACAATTTAGGGTTTGAACACAACAGTAAACTATTTGAAGTGAAAGTTGGTTGCACTAGGGGAGGGGAGGATGTAACAACAAAACATTGTTTATAGTTACGTCCAGACTGGGCTTGGACTCAACAGTGCACTTGCTTGAGTCGGGTGCCGTCCACTCATACACGGGGAAAGTCATGCCAGTCTCCACCATAGCATCATACCCACCAGTCTCCCCACCACCACCCCGGCTTCCATATCAAATCAGATGCGGATAGGTCTTTCCATTATTTTAGCCATTAGCGCTCCTGTGTTGCAGCTCCATTGATACTTTAAGGAGCGAGCAATTTGAGGCCTTCCAGATATTTTGGTCTACACCTCCCAGTAGCCTTAGACAGCATAGCCAATGGTGAAGGATGATGGGAGTTTTAGGTCAAAATATCTGGAGGACTACCCATGCTTTAGGAACAGCTCCTTTCCCAGTATCTTGGAGTAGCCTCTTATTCTTGACACACTTGACTATATAAAGGCTCTCCTGTGTACTTAAGCCTTTCCTATCCTGAAAAGCTAGCAAAAGGACTTTGATTCAGTTGTGTCACATGTAATCCCAGTATACGCATTTGCGGGGGGAAACACACACACACACACACAGAATACATTTCCCCCCCACCTGGTTACTACCATTGCTGGATCAGGGAAGAAAGATTGCTGGTTTTCATTCAACATATTTCAACTGTGTGTTTTTGTTTTTAGGGTATCATCTTTGCGACTGGCCTACAAAGATCTTGAAATTCAGATGAAAGAAGAAAAATTAAATATGGCTGGTAAAAAGAAAACAGAGGTAGAAAGACTTGGCATGGGATTTAGTAGCAATAGAAGGTATGTGTAATCCTCTAGCTGTGTGTTACCTATGGTAAACATGACAGATCATTCAGTTTAATACTATAGAACAGGGGTGGGCAACTTGTGCCTCTCTATGATGCCTTGGCTTATCGCTCCCATCATCCCTCACCATTGGCTATACTACCTAGGGCTGATGGGAGTGTAGTCCAAAACATCTGAAGTGCCACAAGTTGCCAACCCCTGCTGTAGAGGTCTCTTGGCTTTAGCATCTGATATTTGCAACTCATTGTAGCAAGTTTCTGGTGGCTAATGTGGTATCAGCAGAGACATAACTCAAGTTGACTCCTCCTTCCACCCCAAATCATTTGTTTAACACTCAGAAGTATTTGTGTGTGTGTGTGTGTGTGTGCGCGCGCGCGCGCACACACACACACACACACACAAAGAATCTTTTCCTTGTGGTTGATTGTGAGCAGAGCAGTATCCAGAGCCCATGATAAAGCATGAAAAGCAGAGGAAATTCTTAGTCTGCCTCTATGAGCATCCAGTCACAAGCTGTTTGACAACAAAGAGTATGGCCAAGATTCACACAACTTCTGCAGGTTCAAGAAGCTTTGGACCGTCATTTCTCAAACATCCGCCTTCCCTCATGTATAAGGAGGCAGTTTTTAATCTGAGGGGATGAGTTATGGCATGGGAATCTGCTGTTCAAAGGGAGGGGGAAATCCCAGTAGGCATGCCCAAGCCTTTGGATGCACCTAAAATAGCGCTTTGGATCTGTGTGTGCACAATTTCTCTTTGCCAGGTTGTCTTTGGGCCTGTGGTACGTGTAAAAGCTATAGTAGGGGTAATGATTGAGGGAGGGGCTAGGCTGGCTTAGATACTAGATTGTCCATGAGGGTTGTCTCCCCTGGGATATTCTCTGGGTGTTTGAGAGATACTACACAAGTATCTCTGGATTGTACTGTGTTTTATTGGATTTTAGTATTCATAGTTTTAATTATAGAAAATCACCTATAATTTAATGTAATTATAGAAAAGTAAGACTCATATAAATATTATAAATATAATAGTAATTCAGAATTATGTAAACATTTTCAAAACTTTTTACATTAAGTATACGATAAATTTGGTATAGATTTTGCATTAGCCCAAGGGTCCTGCCAAAGAAAAAACATATTTGGCAGTTCCCAATCATTTCCTTGACCCAGGGTCACGCAGATAAATGGAAAATATAGGTAGGTTAGTAGGGTAGAGAGAGAACTGTTACAAATTTTTCGTTCCAGAGGGGTAGCCATGTAGTCTTTAGTAGTAAAACTTGCAGAGTCTTTTGATACCTTTTTAAAGACTAACAGGTTTATTGTGGCATTCACATTTGTGAATTAGATCCTGCTTTGACAGATACATATAGATGCCATGGTCTCTAGTCCACAGATGCTTATGCATCTAATAAAATTGGCCCTAGTCCATGAAACTCATGCTTCAATATATTTGTTAACTGTGTTGCAACAGACTGACTGAAATTACTAATGGAAGGCACTGGATTTAGCATTGTGAAATGGAAATAGATCCATCTCATGCAGAACCGCATCCAGTTACTGAACGACATTCTCCCTCTAACAAAGTCTAAACACAGCAGGACTTCATGCATTTGATGACATGGGCTCCGACCCATGAAATCTTGTATCACAATAAATCTTAGTTGTGTTTCCTCCATGCTCTTAAGTTTCTTTCTGTGAGAAACCTGGAGGACCTAAAAGGTTATGTATTTTTCTTGACAGCATATTGAACTGATGCAAACCTTTTGCTCTCTGTTCCAGTCAAGGCATTATTTGGGACATGTCAAAAAGCTCCAGCTTCCCTGGTGACTGTCCAAGCCTTGCTAAGACGTCTGGCATCAAAGTTAAGAGACCAGTGGGAGAGAAGCTTTTTTGTGTTACTAAAGGATGCTTTAAAATCTCAGACAATGGCCTAGGAGATCTGAAATTTGATTTGTGTTATTAAGCTTGTTTTTTTCATCTTGGACTTTTAATTAGAGGTTTCCTGTGGATATTATGCACCAGTCAGCTTTGTTTGTTTAACTTTTTTGTCTCTCCATAAGCTTTTTGTCTCTCTTATGAACTAATACAGTCATATGTCTTCATTTTCTTCCAGTGGCATTTCCCATTCAGTAACTTCAGATATGCAAATCATAGAACAAGAAACGCCTACTGCAAAACCAAGGAAAAAGTACAATGATGATGATGACTCATATATTTCTTTCTCCAGTTCAAGGTAATGAATTAGTATTTAATTGGGGATAGAAAGGTAAAAATGTTATTCAGGTTGGCAAGGATAAACATTTTACACAGTGGTAAAATGTTTAGTATTTATAATTCACTCTTGAAATAGTTTTAACATAGGCAAAGTACTGGTAATTTAGAAAATAATGAGAATGCAGTTCATGATGTGAGCTGGAGATAGGTATAGAAAAATGAAGGATAAAGAAAGTTGTTACTACTGTCTTGCAAATAGAAATGATCTTGCTCATCTGTGAGATATCTGTAGCCATAAATATCCTCTCTAGTCATTTTTAAAAAAAATATTCTGAAGACAGTGGCTTGAATCCAAATAACTGCGGGTCGAGTTTCACAGGAGGCCGCCTTACCCTCTGCAGCCATCTGCACTTCCTGAAAATCTACTGCTTTGAAAATCTACCCTCTGGAATGGTGTGCAATGTTGCATGTGGGGTGGAGTGGGGTGGGGGACTACAGCTGGTGGGGAAGTCCGTGGAAATTGGAGATTCTTTTTTTTAAAAAAAACACATTTATTTTCCGGGACTCGTGGAGGTCATTCTAAGATTTTTCTCCCTTCGAGATTATCCCCTCTTCCATCAGTAGGAAGGCCTGGTCTCCTCTAGAAGGAGGGGTCTCCCTGGTCTCCCAGACTGGCCCTGCCTACTGGCAGTAAAACAAGGATTTGGGTGAGCTCTGCGCTCACCAAGTCAGTTCTTTGTTTTAGGTCTTCTCCGTTTCCTTCCTCCCCCCCGCCCTGACAAGGAATTAGTTAGGGTGGTGGGGGGATAACAGAGAAGCAGAAGGGAGTGTTTGTTGATTCCTGCTGTGCTTCCTGCTTTCTTGGTAGCAAGACTGTGATAGGGCACATTTTTCTCACGTCGTTTGAGAGACCGCATGCCGCCGATCTTCTGCAGCGCAGGCAGCTGGCGAAAGCAAGCCCTGCCGCCTCCTCTCCTTGGAGGGCAGGTGAGCAGGAGCTGGACCCCACAGCTCTCTCCTTCCCCACTGAGTGGGACAGAGATGGAGACCAGGCGCTCCTACTTTGCGGTAGACTCAGCTGCTTCTACCAGCAGCAGTTGAGACCACAGGGTGCTTCACGATGAAGGCATGACAGTGGAGGTGGTCTTCCCCCCACTCCCCCAAACTGCCAGATTTAAGTGGAGATGGGATACACCCTGAATTTTTATAGTGGGTGCAAGCCTTAGTTCTCAAAGAAGTGCCTGGGCGGACAGCAGGCAGGGAATTCTCTTATAGATACCCTGCCCCCCCCCCCCCGGAAGTCCCATAAGGGCAAGAAAAGACACAAGCACAGCCGTTCTAGGGGCAGGTCTCATCAGAAACACAAGAAGGGACATAGATCCCCCTGTTTTTCTCCCTCCTCCTCCTCCTCCACCTCTAGGAGCCCCTCCCAAACGATCCCTCTTGTCTGACTCTAGATAGATAGATAGATAGATAGATTCTTTATTGATTAGTCCATTTGACCATATCAAAACTACAGTACATAAAATGAAATAAAATTTGATAAAATCGGATTGAGGTAAGGGGTAAGATAAAATAGGTAAAGGATCAATAAATGACTAGATAACTAGGTGATAAAAAAAAGAGAGAGACAGATGCAAAACTTATAATGAGTAAAGTACTAATACAGTATATGTTTAGATTAATTCGTCGCCTTTGCATACAACCCCAATTTGTTTTCAATTGAGTGGCCCCAGCTATGAATTTGGCAGTTCCTAGAGCTACATATGAACTTGTGCCCTCAAGGAAATAACCCTAATCGTTTCTGACGATCCCAGAATTTAGTTTTATCAAGAAGCGGAAGAAGATATTGGGTCATTACTGAGGCATAGAGTTTGCAATTAAGTAGGACGTGCACAATATCTTCTATTTCGCCCGCGCCACAAACTCATGTTCTGTCGGGGTATGATACTTGATGGTAGCGGCCATGTTTAACCATGGAATCAAGCTGCTCAAATCTTGCTCTGGCTAGGACTGTTCTATGATGTTGGATCATGCCCATTGTTAGATATTTCTCTGTTTGGAAGAACAATTTATTTTTTGCCAGCCATTTCAGTAACCTGGTGTTTGCCAGGGACTCCATGTCGGATTGGGCACTAACATCCGTTACTCTTTGTTTGAAGATTGCATTGGCCTGGTGACCATCAAGGGGTAGATATTGTGTTGAGAGGCCAAGCAGCAAGATAGTTTGGCAAAGTTGTTTGAACCATAAGGTGGATTGAGGTGAGCCCATCTGTTCTTCGAGGCACATTTTGGGTAGTCAGTCTGGCTCCATTGAAAGAATCTTTCGCCAATAGTTAAAGACTTTGGCTGCTGCTAGGCTATGGATGGAGTGGGTACCAGTTTCAGCCCTTATTGCAGCAGCAGGAGTGTTCCTATCGGTCCCCAAAATGATTCTTAAAAAGCGTGCTTGATTTTGTTCAAGAAGTAGGCACTTGGATAGGCCCCACAGTTTGGCGCCATATGTTAATATTGGAACGATTTTCGCCTTGTGAACCTTTAGGATGGGGAGAAGGGAACTTGGGTGGTGATGACTGAGTAATTTGGTTAGCATTTTAGAACCAGCTATGGCCTTATTTGAGCTTTGTTTGAAGTGATTGACCCAGGTATGTGAAGACCACCCCTAGGTATGAAAAATGTTCTGTTAGTTTTATTGCCTCTCCATCCAGTTGCCCATTGTGCTTGGTCCGTCTCTTCCCAAATACTATCACATTGGATTTGGCCTTGTTGATTGTCAAGAAATTGGGGCCACACAGTAGGCAACGAATTTTCCCAATGTTCTGTTAGTTTTATTGCCTCTCCATCCAGTTGCCAATTGTGCTTGGTCCGTCTCTTCCCAAATACTATCACATTGGATTTGGCCTTGTTGATTGTCAAGAAGTTGGCCACACAGTAGGCAACGAATTTTCCCAATAGTCTTCTCAGACCTACTTGAGTATGCGCCATCAGAAGCATATCGTCTGCGTACAAAAGGGTGTTAATGTGCCTGTTTAGGATCTTTGGCATATGCACATTTGTAGAATGGAGAAATTCTGGGATGTCATTTACATACAAGTTGAATAGCATGGGTGCCAGGATACATCCTTGTCTGACCCCTTTGTAGGTGGGTATGCTCTGAGTGAGGGAGCCATTTGCTCCGGTGCGGACTTTCAGGCATGTCTTTAAGTAAAGCGCCTTCGTCAGCAGTAAGAGTCTTGGCTCCATGTTTAACTTAGACAGCTTCTCCCACAAGATGTCTCTGTTTATGGAATCATATGCCGCACTGAGGTCTATGAAGGAATTGTCTGACTCAAGGTCTAGCAGGGAGTACAGGGGAGGAAAATGTAGGAAGGTGGCACAACAGCCTACAGCTGCACAGGGTTGTTGTGAGGATAAAATGGAGAGGAGGAGGAGGAGGAGGAGGAGGAGGATTATGTAAGCCGCCTTGGGTTCCTTGCAGGAAAAAAGGCGGGGTATAAATATAATAAATAAATTTTGTGTGTGTGTGTGTGTGTGTGTATGTATATGTATATATATATATATATATATATATATATATCCCACCTTTTCCCCAATACTGGGACTCAAGGTTTGGGATATTCTTGATTTTTTTACAGGCAGGACTTTCAAAAGGTTTATGTACCGATACCCTTAAATGGCAGGTTGCAGCCTTGAATAGTGTCCTAGGTTGCAGTGGGGGAGAGGGACTGACTTCCCATCTGCATATCCGCTGGTTCCTAAAAGGAGCAACGTTGTTCAACCCCATTTCTATCCATAGATTTTCTTCTTGGAACTTAAATTGGGTTCTGATGGCACTTATGAGGGATCCTTTTGAGTCTATGATGAGAATTTCCCTTAGAATTCTTACTTTGACAGTGGTATTTTTAGTGGTTGTTACATCTGCCCACAGGATGTCGGAATTGGGGGCATTGTCCTCTAAACCTGAGTTACGTGTTTTTCATGCTGACAAAGTGGTGCTTTGCCCTGATCCATCATTTATCCCCAAGATTAAATGGATATTCCATAGGTCCCAGGAGGTGGTTCTTCTGTCTTTTTGCCCTAATCCTAAGCACCAACAAGAAAAGGATTGGCATAAGCTCAATGTGCGGAGGGATCTCAGTTTTTATCTGGATAGGACAGTGGCACAGAAAAAATCTGAATCCTTGTTTGTGTCCTTCATGGATGCATCATTGTGGGAAAAGAGTGTCAGGGTCCGCTATTTCCCATTCACATATGTCACCTGAACGTAAAAGGAGTACGTTCAGGTGGCATACGTTAGTCTTGGGAAACAGGCTTCTCAAGGGGTGACTGCTCATTCAGTCCGGGGAGCTGCCACATCTGCTGCTTTATGGGGTAGGTCCTCCATTGAAGATATTTGTAGGGCTGCCACTTGGGCATCAGTATATGTATACCTTTACAAGGTGGACAAATAGTCTTCTGCTGACGTTGTCTTTGGGAGGAGAGTTTTGCAACAGGTGGTTCAGCTTTAAGGTTAGCCAACTGAACTCCTGCCCTGTGAGGGCATTGCTCTTGTACATCCTGAAGGATAGAAACCTTGGAATGCCCTCTATAAGTCCTGGGAAAAAGGAAATTCTGTCTGTTTCCAGGATTCCTGGAGGGCATTCACTCACCTCTTCAGTATAGTTGTTGAAGTGAGGGGATGGGTGTTTTTTTAGAGCTGCTGCCTCCACTGCACATATGGGGGTGGTAGACAGTTTTCTGGGGGTGGGGGAGACAACGTCCTGTTTCACCCTTAGTCTTTAGGTTATCAAGCTTTGATGTCATAATGTTGGTGATTTTTGAACTGGAGTTTTTTGCCAGGAGTTGAGTTACATATTTATTATTATGGCAACCCAACTTGGGTTTTAGCCAAATACAATATCAAATACAATATCAAATACAATATCAAATATAAAATACAATATAAAATACAACAAAATAAAATATCAAATACAATATAAAATACATCAAAAACAACAGTACAATGCCGTATAAAGATACATTACAACATTCTGATGGATCGCCTTATATACTGTCCTCTATATTCACCAAGGCTTTTCTAATATTCGCTGCTTTCACCGCAAAAAAGGCTAGATTCAGCAAGATAGATTTTACTGTAGCTGTAAAGAGGTAACAAATTTTATCCAGGTCTGTACAGTGAATAATTGGATCCAAATACCTGTCTAAGTTTCTTTTCCTAGGGCTCTCATATAGTTTGCAGTGTAGGACATAATGAACTGTATCCTTCACTGCTTGGTCTCCACAAATACATAATCTTTGTTCCCTTGGTATGTTTTTATATCTTCCTTCTTTGAAATTGGATGGCATCGTCTGGAAACGCAGACTAGTAAGAGCTTTACGAAGACCTGGGGTGGTTATTTCTGTTAAATATTTTTCTTCCTTATGAGTTAGTTTTATAAAAGGGAAACTGTTAGAGAATCCGGAGGCTTTAATTTTATCAATATCCATCTTGCAGAAATAATTCTGCAATGTTTGTCTTATCACCTCGCGTTGTTGATGTATATCCCCACCTACCATTGCATTGGGGTCTAAACCGAAGTGTCATATTAGATTCACATCGGTATATCCAGTTGTTTCTTGAGGGGGTAGATTTCTGCTCATTTACGCATAGAGTAACTAGTTTATTTGTTGAAAGTTTTATTTTGAGGAAATAGAAGAACAGAGTCTTCCAGATAGAGTACTCTAAGGGAAGCATTCCTACCTCCACCCTTGTATAACACGTAGGAGTGCCAGGGGGAAGTCCTAACGGAGTTCTTAGAAATTTGTTTTGAACCACTTCAAGATGTCTTACTTTTGCATGGCCCCAGATTTCAGCCCCATATGTTATTTGCGGTAACACTTTTGCCCTAAATACTTTGCAGGCAGGAGCCACCAATTGTCCACCTCTTACTCTAGCACAGTGCTTCTCAATTATTTTCTGTCATGCCCCCCCTAGGAAGAAGAAAACATTTCGCGCCCCCCGCGCGACTGTAAATAGTATCATTTGTCTATAAAATTGTTATAAGTACACCTCTGCATAACACTGTATCCTTATTAACGTAAATTTCAACACAATTTGCATTGATCTATTTGCTTTCAGCTTTATTGCCTCCAAATGGTTAGACCAGGATCCATTTTGCTTAAAACAGATACCTAGATAGTTAAATAGATTCGTTTGTTCCAAGGGATATCCATTTAGAGTCCACTTGTGTTTAGGAGGATATAAACCAAACACCATCACTTTAGTTTTGAGATAGTTTATACAGAGTAGTTCCTTCCTACATATCTCCCCAAAGGCTTTGAGCGATCTTCTCATGCCCACTAGGTTTTGTGATAATATCACCATATCATCCGCATACAGCAATATATTCAGTTTTCTTGGACCTACGGCCACAGAGAAGTTTGAATTATTTGCCAAATCCCCAATAATGTTGTTTACATAAATATTAAAGAGGATAGGGGCTAGTAGGCATCGTTGTCTGACCCCTATAGAGGTCTCCACTTCATCAGACAATTGTCCGCCTCTTCCTACTCTTACTCGAGTGGTGGTGTTTTAATATAGATTTTTTATCAGTATCAGAAGGCGAGTGTCCATCCTGAGATGTCATAGCTTATACCACAGTCTTTCCCTATTAATCCTATCGAAAGCTGATGTAAGATCAACAAAAGTGGCATATAGACGTTTTTTGGAATGTCTGGAATATTTTTCACTAAGATGATTTAAGATGAAGCATTGGTCAATAGTCGATTTGCTACTGCAGAAGCCAGCTTGCTCATCCCCAATTATATTATTTTGATAAACCCAATCTTCAACTTTAGTGAGAAGAAACTTGGTGTAAATTTTTAAAGAAACATCTAACAGGCTAATGGGTTCGGTAATTAGCAGGGCATGACTTATCTCCCTTCTTATGGATTGGAATGATTAAAGTTTGAGCCCAGCCCATTGGAAATTTACTGTTTTGATTTATATAAGTAAACATTTTTGCCAGGATCGGGGCCCACCAGTGCTCATTTTCTAAATAAATCTCCGGGGGTACCATATCTTCCCCTGGTGCTTTCCTTCTTTTTAAACTAGCGATAAGCTTTTTTATTTCGCTGGTGGTTACATCTGGCCACAGATCTATTTCCTGAATATTAGGGAGTGATAGTTGTGTCAAGTAAATCATAAACCTGTTTTGTTTTTTCCACAGGGGAGCATGTACAGAAAGGACATTATCCCGTGAGGTTGGGCCCCCAGGGCAGGAACTGTCTTATTATTACTGTAATCTTTGTAAGCCACTCTGAGAGCCTTTTCTGGCTGAAGAGCGGGGTATACCGGTAAATGCAATAAATAAATAAATAAATAAATAAATACAAAGGGCCCAGAGTCACAGTAGAATACGTAGGTGTAGGTAGTACCGTAAATGCTGAGCCCAGGGCTTTGCTGCAAATTGAGGCTCCTTCCCCCTCCTTGCTGGTGACGCATGATCTCTTCCTGGCTCCCCCACGCCTGTAGATACCCAGCAGGAGAAACGTGCAGCAGACGAGAGAGAGGAGGCGGGGGAAGGGGGAGGGGGGAAGGTACTCACAGTAGGTGGGAACCCACAGAGGCAGCAAACTCCCCCAGTCTGCAGTTGCCAGTCTCTGGCTGCAAAGAGGCTGAGAAGAAGGTGGAGCCACCTGCCCAGCCACGCCGCGTTTTCGGTATGTTTGTTTATGTTTGCCGCCGCTGCTGGAGCAGCCGAGAGGAGCGGAATCAGCTGTTCCCGGGAAATCAGCTGTTAAGCGGCAGAGGGAGGTATGAAAAAAAATATTCTGGCCCTGCACACGCCCGTCCCTGCTGCCGGGGGCGGGGGAGGCCGCCGCTGCCGGGGGGGAGGCCGCCGCCGCTTGCCCAGCCGCGCACCGCTTTGGCCCTGCACCCACCCGTCCCTGCTGCCGGGGGGGGGGAGGCCACCACTGCCGGGGGGGAGGCCGCCGCCGCTTGCCCAGCCGCGCGCCGCTCTGGCCCTGCACCCGCCCGTCCCTGCACCCGCCCGTCCCTGCACCCGCCCGTCCCTGCTGCCGGGGGGGGGAGGCCACCGCTGCCGGGGGGAGGCCGCCGCCGCTTGCCGAGCTGCGTGCCGGTCTGGCCCTGCACCCGCCTGTCCCTGCTGCCGGGGGGGGAGGCCACCACCGCTTGCCCAGCCACGCGCCGGTCTGGCCCTGCACCCGCCCGGCCCCGTCCCTGCACCCGCCCGGCCCCGTCCCTGCACCCGCCCGGCCCCGTCCCTGCTGCCGGGCGGGGGGGGGCGCCGCAGCTGCTGCTGCCAGAGCAACTGAGAGGCGGGGAATCAGCTGTTCCCCGGGGAATCAGCTGTTCCCCGGGGAATCAGCTGTTCCCCGGGGAATCAGCTGTTCCCCGGGGAATCAGCTGTTCCCCGGGGAATCAGCTGTTAAGCGGCAGAGGGTGGTATGGGGGGAAAAATTAAGTTTAAAAAAATATATTTTTTTTTACACTATTTTTACAATATTCACTCCATAACACACACAGACATTTTCCCTTATTTGGGGGGGGGGAGTGCGTGTTATGAAGCGAAAAATACAGTAAGCATTTTGTTTATTTTTAAGAAGTTGCCTATATTTACGTCTTTGCACCACCAAATCATACAGTACCTGGGCCTGCTCCTCAAGCTTAGACTGTCTGCTCAAGGAGCAGAGAACACGTCTAGTGTCCCTGCATTCTTGGTCATACCATCCTTCCGGGTGTGGTCTTCGTTTAACAGGAGCGGAAGTTGAGCACAGTTCACCCAGTCTTTGGATCAAGTTCTGGAATAGGGATAAGATCTCCAGAGTTGAATTGGTAATCTAATTTTTGTAGTTTTGTTTTGGAGGTAGGGATTTGTCTGTTTTTCTAGCTCTGGTCTGGGAGACCAGGGAGACCCCTCCTTCTAAAGGAGGCCAACAAAACATTGATCCCTGCCAACGGAAGAGGAGGGCATAATCCCAAAGGATAAGAAACTTGGAATACTCTCTAGGAGTCCTGGAAACGAATTCACAGTAAGAATTTCCTTGTCCACTCTAACATTGGGTTTCCAGTTGTCTTTCGTTCAAGAAGTTGGTCAGGTCAGCATCTGTTTAGTTTTAAAAATGCTGTAGCCTCATAATCCCAGATTATTCATAGGACATTATCTGAATTAAATTCTGACTCTTTTCATTGATTAATCTGGATTCAAATTAGGTAATTGTCATTTAATTATAGCCATTTTAAAAATGTAGATTAAAATGTTGATTTTAATACTGAAGCTCTTTCTTTGTTTTGGGCCTTTCGTTTCCCATCTCCATCAGAATTAGGTTTCCTATTAATTTTACCCTAATATGTAGTCAAGTAATACTGTGAATTAACAGATGGTGGGGAGAAAGAATCAAATACTCAATTTATCATGGTAACATTTACTCTTCTTAAACTGTGAATGAAAATGTGAATAACATTATTTTAAATCTCCCACATTAGATGGGAAAACATGTAGTGTGCTCTAAAGCAGTGTTCTCCAACCTTGGGTCCCCAGATGTTTTTGGCCTACAACTCCCAGCATGCCCCAGCCAGCTATCCTGGCTGGGGCATGCTGGGAGTTGTAGGCCAAAAACATCTGGGACCCAAGGTTGGAGAACACTGCTCTAAAGTAACAAAACGTAGTGCCATTGTACAGAACTGGATCCAAGTGTCTCATGCCCATAGCGGCTTTCAGCTATTTCTTTGCTCTCACTGCCTCCAAAGGTCAGGGGAACTCTCTAGAGCAGGGGTGTTGAACCTCTTCCAGCCCAAGGGCCAAATACCATTTTGTAGAAGCTTTCGGGGGCCATATTCCAGTGGTGGGCAGGGCTGAAGGCAAAAGGAGCAGGACCAAAAATACCAGCATATTTTAGTGTATAACTCTTATGTAATTAAGCCTTAGGAGAGGGGCATTTCAGCCTTTTAGATTGGGGGTAGGGGTAAAACTGCACAAAACCCAGGAAACCATCAAAGTGTTGGTGGTTGGGGGAAATTAGGTGGGGGAAAGGGAAGGGGCATGGCCTTCTGGGAAAACTTGGAGGGCCAGATTGGGACCTCAAGAGGGCTGGATTTGGCCCCCGGGCCTGAGTTCCATACCCCTGCTCTAGAGCTGCAGTCCATTAAAATTTACTTTTGCCATCCAGGTACTTCGATTCATCAGAGTTGAGAAGTAGCACTTTTCCTAAGTGGGATGACAATTCCGAGTCCTTCTGGAAGAAAGAGAGCAGCAATAGAGATATAGATATGATTCTGTCTTCAAAAACTGCTGGCTATTCAGAAAGGTATCTATAGAAAACTTCTCTGCAAAACACTTAATCTTATACATGTGAATAGTTCCACCAACATAAAAGATATATTGCTTTGTTTGCTGACCTAGCACTATTAAAACATACCTCTGCAAAAGAGACTAAACTTGCATATTCATATCTATTTGAGTAGAAAATTGTATATGTAAACAAATGTTGACTTAGTTAGTACAGGGGTCTCTAGCACGGCACCCACAGGCACTGTGGTGCCTGTAAAGCCAGGCTGACGCACCCTCCAAGCTATTTCCCCCTTTTTCAAGTGAATGGAGCAATTCCTCTATTCACTTGCATGCGGTGGGGGAAAGTCCTTGATAAAATCGGCTGGACGGTGGGCAAAGTCTATCCCCCACCAAGGACCCTTGGGCTACAGGGTCCTTGGCCGGGGGTTTCCTTGGCCGGGGGTTTCCTTGGCCCTTCTCCAGCCGGTTTTCCAGCAGGGGAGCTTTTTCCATCCCTATTAAGGCCAATGAACCAATCGCTCTGTTGGCTTTAATATGGGTGGAAAAAGCCCCCCTGCTGACAAACAGCTGGATGGGAGGCAAAGTCCACCAGCCATCAAGGAACCTTCGGGCAACAAAAATGGAGAGAGAGATGGAAAGGAGAGCCCGAGAGAGGGAGAGCGAGTGAGAGGGAGAGAGAAGAGGAGTCAGAGAGAGAGAAGAAAAGAGGAGCCAGAGAGATAAAAAGAAAGAGGAGCCAGAAGAAAGGAAATGAAGGAAGGAAGGAAGGAAAGAAAGAAAGAGGAACCAGATGGAGAGAGGGAGAAAAGAGGAGTCAGAGAGAGGGTGGAGGAAAGGGAGAAAAAAACCAGAGAGAGAGAGAAGCCAGAGTGGGTAGCACACACACAGGGTGCACATTCGTGCATACACACAAACTCAGGCAAAGGGGCACTCCCAACATTTTTGTGGTCCCCCCCCCCCACTACTGCAGTCAGTTTGTGGTGGTGCCCGGGGCACTTTTTCAAAATGCCAACTGTACCCATGGGTCCAAAAAAATTGGAAACCCCTGACTTGTTAACTTAGCCATGAGTGGCTCATCTGCACAGCCGGTGTTAAGTTCTGTTTAGAGATATTCTAGAATAGCATTTATTACCATTTTCTTCTCTAGTTTCTTATACAGATGGGATGATCGCATGGAGAATTAATAGAATGGGTTTGCACGACATGGTGTTTTGCCACAGGTTCCTCAAAAGGGATTGGCAAAGGTTCTTTGAAGGATTTTCAGACCATAATAAATACTCCTCCAGGAAGTTAAAGCCAAACATCTTTATTGCAAAGCTGAGCATGAAATACAACAATGCTATGCCTTCCTCCAAGTTCCCTGGTGGAAATCCCATCCCTTAGCTATACAGTCACTGTATTATTTCCAACCAACCCGAATGCTAGTTCCAGCAGCTCTCCGCCTGGGTATCAGCTTTCAGCGTTGGGGTTTCAGCAGGGCTCTCTGAATAGCTTCTTCTGCTCCTCCTTGCTCCTTCCAATACTTCAGCACTCCACCACTACACACACAACCAACCAACCAATCACCACCGCTACCAACCACCACACTTCAGTCTGCATTTGCTAGTCTTATATACAGTTCTAGCACCACACTCCATGGGCTGCAGACCTTGTGCTTAAATGATAGCACCTGTGCTGTTGTGCAGTCATTCTTCTGGCCAGCAGCCAGGTCACATGTTACTGGAGATTGCATTAGCCTGTTGGCTGACAACTCCTGTCTAGCAGCCAACTCACATGGTAGCAATTCAAGCAAGGTCACGCCTTGCTATTACAGAGCATAATACAGAGTATAGTGTAATACAGAGCATAATACAGAGTATAGTGTAATACAGAGCATAATACAGAGCATCGAGGCAGGACTGTTGTGCAACACTGCACTCCTCGCCATCTTCCGCAACTCCCATTACACACAGCAACCCATCGTGTGTAACTAGCCACAGTAGGTTGTCGTGTTATCTGAACTTGGACCGCTTCCCTCACGGCTTATTTTGGGGCAACAAGCCACCTTGATAATCCATGGCTTGTTCTAGGGGTTGTTGAACCTACGATGGGTTGTTATGTCTTCCAAACCCAGGATACCAATCCCATCATGGCTTCTGGGAAGCAGTGAGTGAGCCACTTGGCAAGAGCAACAAAGACCCCTTGCCACTCTTGGCGATCTTGCCCATGCCACTGCCAGTGACAGCCACTCCACCAATGCCCAAGCAGCACTTTGGAGTGACCGTCACTTGTTCCTTACCCTTTTTTTGGGGTGGTGGTGGCAGAAATGTACACACTTGAGACTTTCCCCCCAAGCGAGACTGTGGATAGGTTAATTTGCACACACTTGACAACTGTCAATTGGTGAGCTGTCAGTTGAAACACAGTGGTGAAGGGTTTTTTCCCTGAAAGGGGGTGGTGAGTATATCTTCCCCTTAGCGTGTGCTCCTCTAGTTTTTAAATATTGCCCTGACAGTTCTCCGTGCCCTCCACCTTTTCCACATTTCTTTGAGCCTCTTCGGTATTCCAGAAAGGGGAGATCTACATCCCACCCCCTTTTCATGAACACTTTCTTCTGACAGCAGTCAAAAGAAAGGTGTCTTTTTTTAAACCTCTCTGGCAGATTTGAGCAATTTTTTTGGACAAGGAAATATATGCAGATTTCATGGCTGCAAGTGTGGAAAAGGTGGAGGGCACTGAGAACTGTTCAGGCAATACTTACAAACTAGAGGAGCACATTGCTAAACCCCTTTTCGTGGCAAAACCCCCGTCACCACTTTGCATTTCAACTGACAGCTGTCAAGTGCGCGCAAATTAACCTATATGCAGCCTCGCTTGGTCAATGTCCATGGATGTTACCTACTGCACTTTGACAGCAGACACTTACCAGGTCATGGGCCAGGCAAGACTCCACATTTCAGGCAGTTGAAAGTGTGCACTGACAAAAGACTGATTTTTTTTTTAATGCCTCAGTTGGGCACATTTCTGCTGCCCCAGTTTGTTTGCTTTTTTATAAGGATAATGAGCCAGTGACAATTGCTCCAAAGTGCTGCTTGGGCATCAGTGAAGCAGCTGTCACTGGCAACAGCACGGGGCTTCGGGAGGAAAAAGAGAAACAGTGAATGAAAACGGTCCCGATCAGAGCAGGGAGGGGGAGACGAGATGGGTTCTGCCGTGCAAGACCGTGGAAAACTGGTTGGAGGGCTGGGGGGGGGGGGAGGAGGGGGAGAGCAACCCATGGTAAGCCCAATTGTCTATCCATGAATAACCCACACTACACAGCTTATTCACAGGGTGGATTGTTGTGTCTTGTGAACTCGCTGTCAAAGCAGCTGTTTGGGTGGAAGATCCAAGAAGCATTCTACTAAAGAAATTGCTAGCAAAATAGTATTTTTTAGAATGCGTGCAAGATCCAGAACAGATGGGGAATTTTTTAAACTGATCTAGGTTTTAGAAGTAGGGTTTTAAGCTTATAAGTACGATTTCTTGCTTACTATTCTAGGGATCATAGGCATTAATGTACAATTTCTGTATGTGAAGAGTGGTTTTCTCCAGATCTGCCAGACTTCACACATGAAAATTGTGGTCAGGCAGTTTATTTTTAATCCCCTCCATTTCTTGATATCAAGAAGGAGGAATGGAAGAAAGGAGGAACATCAGGGAACTGTAAGCCTTAAATTCCTTGAGGCCATTTATAAAAGCGGTACATAAGGAAAACCCTACTTCAGAAGGCAATGCATTTTCTGTGAATGGCCTTTTAAATAAGACTATTAGGTTGGTACCATTGCTGGACAGAATTTGTATATTTTATTTACATCTCACCACAGCTGAAATGGATAACTATATTCAAACCTGTATAAACTAGTTAAAACAAATTAGGTAATATTGTACAGTTTTTAAAATCCAACGCAGATGAAAGGGTAGCTTTGCAGTGCTTTCAGAACAGGGATGGGAAGCCTCTGGCCCTCCAGATGTTGGACTACCACTCCCATCATTCCTGAACTTTGGCTGTGCTGGCTTGGGCTGATGGAGCTGGGAGTCCCGCAGTATCTGGAAGGCCACAAGTTCCCCATTCCAAGTTCTGCTTGCTGTTACTATTATTAACTATTGTTAAAATGAAATCAACATATAAATAGCCGTCATTATTGATCAAATGAGCTAACTTGATATTAAGCTGATATATGCAATATGCTAACAGTATTTATACAGAGGCAATAATTAACTTCTATTAAACTGGGGCCTCTCAGATGTAACCCTGCAAAAACCATGTTCTTAGGCCTTCGTCTCGTCGTAAACCTGAGTATGAATCTTCTGCAAGTACAGATGAGGCGCAAAAGAAATTCGGCAATGTTAAAGCTATTTCATCAGATATGTATTTTGGAAAGCAAGACCATGCTGAAGTAAGTAAAAACAACATGCATACAACACACAACTTTTGCAATTGATAACTGTTTGGGGGACTATACAGTATTATTGTCTTTCTGTGATGATTCCGGGATTTTATCACTTCACACAGCCATAGACAGAATAAAGAAAGCTTTTTTTGTGGGAAGTAGTTGTGATAGCTAAACAGAATGAAATTTGAGAGAAATCAGTATGGACCACTGCCCACATTCACAGACTGGGAACCAAGTTATAAAAATACATATGTCTGAATTTCAGTTAGATAGCACATGGAATCCTGCCCCCCTCCCCTGTAAGATATACTAGTGAGGATTCGTATATTTGGTAGTAGAGGGGGAGCCAAATCTCATTCAACATAATTTATGCTCTCCTATGCATTTGATTAGCTATATGGACAAAAAGTCTCTACTTTAAATAAATACGATACTATGAAGCAGAGGTTCCCAACATGGTGCCCACACGTGCCATTGTGCCCGTGAAGCTCTCCCCTCCCTGCCCCCTTCGAAAAAATAGTTGTAAGAAAAACCTTGGGAAATGTTAGGGCAGTCTTCTTTGTCTCCATTTCTAGCCTCTAGCCTTGCTTTTTCTCTCCCCTCTACCTCTTTGCCTTGCCATTTCCCCCTCCCCCCAGCCTCTTAATGTTGCTATTTCGCCCCACCTCTTCAGCTCACTGTTTCTCCACCTCCTAGCCTCTAGCCTTGCTCTTTCTCTACCGCTTTGCCTTGCTGTTTCCTTGTCCCACCCAGCCTCTAGCCTCACTATGTCTCTCCCTTGCCCCTCTTTGGCTCACTTTTGATTAGCCATGGCAGCCATTATGTGACTAGCTACATCCTCTGTGGGAGCCATTTTGTGGTGGTGCCCACAACAGTTTCTCAAATGTGCCCACGGGTCCAAAAAGGTTGCGGGACCCCTACAATGAAGTATGTGTTTTGGGGTATTGTAACTTTTGTAATGTAAGTACTTGCAACTAGAAAGTGAATTGAGAATTGGGATTAATAAGCCATTTTCACATAGGGCACCTAGCTTGAAGTAATGGCTATTTTTGGAAGAGCTGCCTTTGCCTAGATAATTCAGTTTTATTGCAACATTGGGAGTCCTCTCAGGTAGATATGAAAGTCAAGTAAATACATTATTATTGGTATCTTCTTAACTCTTTCATAGTATGAAGCTCGAGTTCGGTTAGAGAGGCTTTCTGGAAACTCTGCTATAAGTTCAGCTGATTTGTTTGAAGAGCAGAAGAAACAGCAATCAGGTATTGTTTTATTTTATTTGTTACATTTATATCCTGCCTTTTTCCGCCTGCAAGGAATCCAAGGCAGCTTACATAATCCTCCTCCTCTCCATTTTATCCTCACAACAACCCTGTGAGGTAGGTTAGGCTGAGAGTCAGTGACTGGCCTAAAGTCACCCAGTGAGCTTCATGGACAAGTGGGGACTAGAACCCGGATCTCCCGAGTCCCAGTCCAACACTCTCACCACTACGCCACTGAATCTCTTTTCCTAGTATAGCAGGAAAATAAAGAAGCTGAGCTTTTGAACATTCTGAATTGTGTAAAATGTCCTGTTGAACATTCTGGCAATGCTGTACTAGATATGGCACTGACTTCAGTCCTAACCATACTTACTGGGAAATAGGAACTTGGTCAAGCGTAGTTTCAAATACACCTATTTGGGATTAGGCTGTTAAATCTGTGCTAAGACCCATTTTGTGGCTCTGTCCAGGTGGCACATTGGACAGGTACCCTTGTAGGGTTTCCACTTTCTGGAAAGTCAGGGAAATGGAAATTGGGCAAAAGTCAGGGAAATTATGATTAAGTTATACAGTCATGCCTTGGATTGAGAGCATAATTCGTTCCGGAAATGTGCTTGTAATCCAAAACACTCTTATATCAAAACGAAATCCCCCCAAAAAAATTTGTACAGAGA
Source organism: Shinisaurus crocodilurus (assembly GCA_021292165.1). Classification (NCBI taxonomy): domain Eukaryota; kingdom Metazoa; phylum Chordata; class Lepidosauria; order Squamata; family Shinisauridae; genus Shinisaurus; species Shinisaurus crocodilurus. The sequence continues at coordinate 188,468,254 of CM037879.1, forward strand.
TTTTTAATTTAAGCCGTACTACAGTACTTGTATTGCAAGACGCCACTTGTATATCAAGTCAAATTTTTTAAAATAAATATTTAAAAATTTGCTTGTCTTGCAAAACGCTCTCAAACCAAGTTACTTGCAATCCAAGGTATTACTGTACTTGTGTAATGGATTTTTTGAGATGCTGCTGCAATTGGGCAGTCTGCACTTGAGGCAGTTGGAGTAGAGAAGCGGCAGGATACAAGTGTAATGTAATGATGCACACATATGCCATAATATGATTATATGATTTTGAAAATGTTTATTGGCTGATAGTTGTTAACAAAATAAAATGAACCTGCATGTGATAGCATTATTTTATTATGGAGAAGCTGACTGGCTTCTTGCAACTGGGTAATTTGTGCTTTCAAACAAACTGAAATCAGTTTCAGTTGATTTGCAGATGTGAATATTTTGACAGGGATTAGCAAATTGCAGCTGACTGGACTTAGTAGCCAGCTATCATTTCTTCTAGCCACATTTAGAGTCTAGTCCTGCCACAGTTTGTCTCCCAGAAAATGTACTTGACAAAAATAAACATTGTAGCACTTTGCAAAACCCACTTTAAAAGCTCTGGAAATAAAAGCAGATGGGCATGTAGGAAGGAGTCTCAGCAGCAGAATCTTTGCGGGTATTGGGGAGTGTGTGACGACACGGCCCACTTAAAAACCTGAGGGAAGGGTCAAATGAAACCTTTCCCCTACTAATGAGGGAAAAGATTAATTCTGGTTATGAAGGATCTATTTTTAAATTTATGATACTGAGGGTACAAAGGTGTGTGTGTAGATTTAAAAGTAAAGCAGTTTAATAACGCCAAGCTGACACGTAGGATTTGGGTAGCAAACAAAATAAAAATAAGTTTATTTTAATTCTCAAAATCTTAGTTCCAGAAAATATCTTTAAACTTGCTTACACCAAACACTGTATAATTAACCTAAGTCCTTATAACTCTAAATACCTCCACTCCTCATACAAGCACTGACTTCTCTTAAAACTCCTGACAAGACACGAATAATCCAACTAACCTAACTCCCCAACTCTCCCCACCCTCCAAACACTCTCCCATAACACACTAACTCAACACTCAACTAACTCTGACATCACTCAAACACTCCTTATGTACTCCTCCCCCCACCCTTTCCAAGACATCACAAACCACACCCACTCAGTCCAACATTCTAGACACATTAAACATACTAATGCAGACATACACCAGGGAACTGAATTGTGGGGCTACGCCACAGAGTGCTCATGTGCTCATAGGCTGCCCTCACTTTTCCAAGTATAGATAACCCAGGAGCATATGAGGTCCCCCCCAAAACCCGAGGATCATGTGGAAAAGGGTTTCTTGGTGGGCCACCCCCTCAATTGCCTCCCCTTTCCAGCAGGATTTTTTTTGTGTGTGATTGTAAGTCCCAAGTGTTCCCTCAGTTTTGCCATTGAGCCCGAGTTGCTAGCACCTCAGAGAGCAGCAAAATATGGGGGGATTCTCAGTGCCGAGAGTAGGCACAGTACCGTGTGGGTGCCTGCTGGATTTAGTCAGGAGGCACCCACCCTGGCCAATACCTAGCCCAGGGACCCCTCATGCTAACCCACCCTGTCCGATTTGCACAAATTGGGCAGGTCGTGTTTTTTTTTTTTTAATGAGCACAATTATTTGTGTACATTATCAGTACAAAACTTTTTTAAAAAATAAAGGGGGGGGGCGACCATAGGCAGCCCCTTCAAGGTACCACAGGCGGGGAGTCCTTGTAGGGGCACCTCGTGGATGCACCTGTAGCGGACGGGACCCCTTTACTCCAAAGCCCACACCCTTAACGGGTACTTCTCTCTCACCAAGTGCCACCTTGTATTGGTCACTTCAGACTTTAAGCTGTCTTCTTAAGTTGCGTTAGCCGATTATATGTCTTAGGTCTTATATGTAGCTGTTCACCCATGTTTGTTTGTCTTTATTAAGAGCAGTTTGTTTTATTTGATTACTTGAAGTACGGTGCCCCTCCGTTAATTCACTTCTTACTTTCCTGTCACCAGTCAGACTCTGGAGAATTAGAACTTTGAATAAAAAGGTTGATTTATTGTTCTAACAAAGTCTTAAACTGATATTCAGCTCAGGAACAGATAACTTGGAATTTCAACAGTTACATTCAAACTTGTTCTTTGCTTAGATTCAGGTTAAAGGCAGGCAGATGTTATACAGTGCTCTTTGTATCAACTTGGCTTGGTTACTTGCAAGTTACAGTATCAGACCAGGGAACTTAACTGTCCCTCACACTAGTCCAGGTTTCACCTTCTTCCTCAGACAGAAGGTCCTTCACTCCCTAAGTGGAGACTCCTGTGAATTGTTCTATACTAACACCTTCACGTTTGCTTTCTCACAACTTAGTGCTAGATTTCCTGTCTGAACTCTTCTCTTCAGTACCACCTTTCCCTACCTACGCTATTAACCTTCCACTCCCTCTCTCTTCCCCAACTGACAACCAACTCCCCTTAACTGCCAACTCCCTGGGGTTTTATGCTCTCTGCTTCAACCAATCAGAGCCACTGGAGTTTTCAGGTTGGCCCCTCCCTGGGCTTCTGCCTGTCACTCCGCCACAGCACCCATGGGGAATGCGAAAGCTGGCTTGACAGCCAGGTTTTACAATCTCAAAAAAAAAATGGTTAGAAAAATAAAGTCAAGCTGTGGCAATCCCAAAATGTCTCGCAGCGGCAGTGGGGAGCAGGGGAAGCCTTTGCCAGCTGCCTCAAAGTGCCACTTGGGTACTTTTGAGGTGCCTGGCAGTGGCTGTCACCTGTTAGTCAGTTCTTTTTTTGCCGTCCTTGCTATCGGCTTGCTTGTAATCAGAGTTCACCCACAATGGCTGTGTCATCTGGGTTCAGAGAACACGACAGCACATTGTGGGTCGGACAGGTCCTACTACAAGCCATGGCTTTTCAGGGTGACTTATAACCCCAAAATAAGCCACCCTGACAAACCCGTCTCGGGTTTGCTTGACAGAACAACCCACTGTAGCTGATAAACCACACTGGGTTGTCGTGTCATGTGAACCCAGTCTCAATCTTTAAAGAAACTCATATTGACGCTCCTATCTTGACAAACAAAAAAAAATATTGCCTTGGAGTAAACACAAAAATTGTGTTGTTTTAAACCATGTAATAAACTGTTATTTAATGTAATGTAACCTATGAATTCTTTTAATTTGGGGTCATTTTTGAATGGTGGTCAGGGAAATTGACAACAGTTGGTCAGGGAAATGGAAAATGAAATTTTAGTGGCAACCCTGATGTTCCAATGCGTAATTCTTAATGTCTGTAAAAGTCATAAACCTTATTTCAATAAATAAATCACATCCTGGTCCTCTGTTCTATACATGTAGACCAGGGGTAGGCAACCTTTTTGGGCCATGGGCAGATTTGGCAATTTGAGAAACTGTCCTGGGCAGCACCACAAAATGGCTGCCATGGGAGGCATGGCAAAGGACAAGTAACCTGCTCAAAAGACTCTGCTTCTACAAAGCAGAGGTGGGGCCTGAACTCCAACACACTAAACAACCCCTTTGAACCCACAGTTTTCAGCATCAACAGAAACCTCTATTTTACAGCAATCCCAGCTGCTGGAAACAAACAGTGTTAATTAAAGAAAAAGTGGGATGGGTAGGGCACCTTGGTGGGTGCCAAAAAAGGTGTCTACCCCTGGTTTAGACAAATATTTTAACCATGTTGGAACAATTTATAACTTACCTTGGGAAATTTAACTGAGGAAACATGCTGCTTTTTGTGTGTCACACCAAAATCTATTTCTGCCCCTCTCCTTAGGCAGCTACAATATTTCAAATGTCTTGCCTACTGCTCCAGATATGGCTCAGTTTAAACAAGGAGTAAGGTCGGTTGCAGGAAGGCTTTCTGTCCTGGCAAATGGAGTCATGACATCTATTCAGGTTAGTAAACCTACACAAATGGGGCACTTTCAAATGTGAAATTACCCACTGTTCTAAGGATGTGAAGCACTCACATTTTACATAGTCTTCCATGGAGAGCAGACGCAGAGATTTCCCTCCATATACACAACTAATGAGGGACTAGAAGCATGCTCCATGTGCAGACACTGAAGGTTTAGTACTGTGACTTTCATAACTAGGATGGATCCCTTTGGGTAAAAGTGTGGTGTTTTATAAATTGGCTGAAATTTCATTGAACTTGCATAAAATTGGTCATATTTTTAAGGATAGGTTTTTACCCTGGGGGGTGGGGGGTGTAGATTTCAATCCATTCATTTTCATAGAAGTTGTATGTTACATTAATCAAGTTAGTATCACATTTTATACTGCTACCTGTTAAGCTGCTGTATTATTTTCTTTTACCGGAGGGAATAGCAGTTTTTTACTTAGTTAATCACAAATGCATGGTTGAACACCAAATTTCATTAAGTGACCTTTGTCACTGAAGATGTAGGATGGCTCCATACAGTGCCTTGCAGAAGTATTCACCCCCCTTTGACTTTTCCACATTTGTTGTGTTACAACCTGGAGTTGAAATGGATTTAATTGGCATTGTTTTGTTACCACTTGATGTACACAAGATACTCAACACTGTGAAGTTGCAAAATATTTTTATTGCAGCACAAAAGTGAAATAAACAAAAACAAACTGGCACTTGTTGGTTGCATAAGTATTCACCCCCAAGTCAATACTCGGTAGAAGCACCTTTGGCAGCAATTACAGCTGCGAGTCTTCTTGGGTAAGTCTCTATCATCTCTGCGCATCTGGATCCTGCGGTGTTTGCTCCAGCTGTGTCAGGCTGGATGGGGACCGTTGGTGAACAGTCATGCCACAGATTCTCAATTGGATTTTGGTCTGAGCTTTGAATGGGCCATTCTAAGACTTTCAAGTTCTTGTTTTTAAACTGCTCCAGTGTTACTTTGGCTGTGTGTTTAGTGTCGTTGTCCTGCTGGAAGGTGAACCTCCGCCCCAGTCCCAGTCCCCTTGCAGACTGAAACAGGTTTTCCTCCAGAATTGCCCTGTATCTGGCTCCATCCATCTTGCCCTCAATCCTGACCAGTTTCCCAGTCCCTGGCAATGAAAAGCATCCCCACAGCATGATGCTGCCACCACCATGCTTCACCATGGGGATGGTGTTCTCGGGGCAATAAGCACTGTTGGCTTTGCGCCACACAGTGCTTTGTGGCAAGGCCAAAAAGTTCCGTTTTGGTCTCATCAGACCAGAGAACCTTTCCCCATATGTTTGCTGTGTCTCCCACATGCCTTTTTGCAAACTCCAAATGGGATTTGATACGGGTTTGTTTCAGCAATTGCTTTCTTCTTGCCACTCTTCCATAAAGCTTGTCCCATGGACTGTTTCTCCCATCTCAGCTGCAGTTCTCTCCAGCTCCTTCAGAGTTACCACTGGCCTCTTGGTTGCTTCTCTGACTAATGCCCTCCTTCCCCAGTCACTGAGTTTTGGTGGATGGCCTTCTCTAGGCAGAGTCACAGTTGAGCCATCTTCCTTCTATTTTGTAATTTCATAGATTTCATATAGAGTTGGAAGGCTATCAAGTTCAACCCCCTGCTCAATGCAGGAAACTAGAGGAGGGGTCTCCCATCCAAGTAATAACCAGGCCTGACCCTGCTTAGCTTTCCACGCTCAGACAAGCTGAGCCAGTGTGAGCCACAGGCCTGTATATAATAATGGATTTAATGGTGTTCTGGGGGATGTTCATAGTTTGGGATATATATATTTTATAACCCAACCCTGATTGGTGCTTCTGGATAACTTTATCCCGGAGTTCTTCTTCGTGGTCTCTGTGCATCACACACATGGGCTCTGCGCCTGTGCTGAGGCCTGTTTGGGAAACTTCTAAAGCTGATGCGTTTTAGGCGAGAACCTTTCCCCCAACATCCTACTGCGCGCACACCTGTGGGTTCCTGCCTATCCCCTCAGTTCCTCTTCAACCGCTATTGTGGCAAGGCGTTATTCGGAACTTCTCTCATAGCAACCCACTGAGAATCATTGTGTTTTTATTCAAACTATCCTCCTCTAGTATGTCTCTCTCTACTTTTTACTTTTATTTGTTTATTTTCGGTACCTCCTCAGGCGTCATAGAGGCTTCCAGGGCAATTCCTCTTAAGGCAGGTTTCCGAAAATGTGTCTGCTGTGGGGCCAAACTGCCCTCCACTGGAAATTGTTGGGAGAAGAAGAGTGTTGTGGTTTAATTTATTACAGTTAGAACAGTGGTCAATGTGGAAAAGGAAAACCGAGTATGAGAGAGATTTAACCAAATTTGAAAAGAGTGTTATGTCTAGAGATGGTTTAGAAGGGAACGTGTCAACAAGAGGTATAACAAGGGATTTATACAGATTGATTCAAAAAGCAGAACAAGATGACCATCTAAAGACAGTATGGGATAATGAATTTGAAGAGGTGACCTCGAAGGTGGGCTGGTGGAACAATATATGGGATAGACGGATTGTGAAAGTTATGTCAACTAGGATAAAGGAGAATTTCTCTAAATTAATATGGAGATGGTACCTAACTCCAGTAAGATTAAATAGAATAGATAAAAATTTGCTCCGCATTCTGTTGGAGAGGATGTCAGGAAGGGGGGGGGGGGGGCAAGATGGCGACATGACCACTAGCTTTTATTTTAGCTCTGCTGCCCACTTCTTTTTTTCAACCTTGATAGGCTGTCTATCTCTTTTATTTTTGTTTTACTTATATCTCTAGCCTTTTTATCAGCTGCTGGGACAGCTGAGAGATGTTTATTTTACAAAAGTGAATCCTATTTTAACGGGGGAGCTGGAATCCTCTCCTTAGCTTTTAAACTTCTCTCTCCTGCCCGTGTTTTTCTTTGGCTGGTTGTCTTTTTTCCTTTTGCTTTGCTTGTTTTGCCAACAACTGCTATATCAGGATGGGTAAAAAACGCTCCAGGACCAGCCCACCCACTCATGAACAAACAAAGGCTTCAAAACAGCCAAGGATTGACGAGATGTTTACTTCCAAAGGAAATGTGAATAACGTGAGCCCTGTCTCCATTTCAAATAACTTCTCGGTTCTGGACCCAGAGATCTTGAAATCTCTCCTTTCTGGGTCAGAAGTCTGTCAGGATGATGTATCCCTGGAGCCGAATGAGCTTCTGTCCATATACTCTCCACCTTCTAGCAAAGAAAATCTGGCCCGCCTTCTTCGGGAATCTCCACTAGAATTTGTCGCCAAGCAAAGCCTACTGACTGCACAGACAGTTATAGCTATTTTTGGCCATCTAATTAAGATCAATAATCAACTTACCCAACTTAGACAATCCTTTGATGCCTTCTCACAGAAACATTTGGCTGTCATACCCAACTCAACGAACTTGCCTAGCCCCTCTGTACAAGGGAGGAGAAAGGAACTTAAAACTGACAGAGATATTCGTGGGAAGAGGCTGATGTAACCTCAAAGGGCACAGGCAGAGGAGATCACGCTCGAATTCTCCAAACATCCCAAGTTATGCTACAAATAGCTGAAAATAAGCTAAACCAGGGCCGGTGGGGGTCGCATGGGGCAATAACTCGCTCCCTGAGTTCATTGTTACGATCCCACCCGCAACACATTGATGTGGCTAACGTTGAATGGCTTCCCAGTCCGCCCTCATATAAGAGAGTGCTGCTCAATTTAAAAAAACCTATTATACCGTGTATGCTGTTAAAAATGAAGGACTTTCTGTCTATGTTCCAAATATTTCCAATCAGAGTTTTCAGTGATCTGACTCCACGGCCACTAATTACAAGAAAGCTTAAACCTGCTGCGGTTTTGCAAAACCCTACTATCTCCTTGGGAGCTAAACAACCAAGCTTATCCTCCACCTCCCTCAGGCAATCTCAGGTGTAAACATCCACCACTGGCACCTGCAATGGAGACCGATGAAGATGACGTGGAGAATCAAATCATTAACTCCTTCGGATCCTTTTCTAAGACTGAACAGGCTGATTTTGTTGCTGCTTAGACGTCCGGGCGAAGTCTGACTGTGCTTTCGGCAGGGCCGTGCTGTCTTCCATATTGAACTAACGACACCGACCCTCCTCCAGAGACCACGAAGAAGGACAGGTTGCTTACCTGTAACTGCGGTTCTTCGAGTGGTCATCTGTGCATTCACACAACCCACCCACCATCCCCGCTTCAGTGTCACTATTGATGTCGATGGGGCTACCTGAAACAGCTCACTTTCTCCTTGTTGATACTGACGTCGGTATCGATGTCGGTATGTGTTTCTTTGGTAACTAGGATCCTCTCGGTCCTGGGACCACAATAGGCGGCCTCAGGGAACTGAGGGGATAGGCGGGAACCCATGGGAGTGTGCACAGTAGGACGTTGGGGGAAGGGTTTCCGCCTAAAGTGCCTCAGCTTTAGAAGTTTCCTGAACAGGCCTCAGCGCAGGCTCTACGTAGAGCCCATATGTGTGACTGCACAGATGACCACACAAAGTACCACCGTTACAGTTAAGCAACCGGTCCTTGTTTTTTTGTTTTTTGTTTATATCTAATTTTTGAAAATTTTATTGCTATATAAGACAAACACATAATATCAAACATATAACAATAAAACCAAACAACCAATACATACATAACCCACAACAAACAAAACTAAAATAGACTTCCAACCCCTATTACAGCAATATAAGCATCTCTTATATAAAATAATAATTTCTATTTCAATAATTAATTCTAGTTATGGCAAAAAGAAACCACTAGAGGTCTCACCCTACATATAAATCCTAACTATTAATTGTATAACCAGCTAAAGATCCGTGCAAAGTAGAGTTCAATATTCTTTTTTCAACGCTCTCACAAACCAAGAACTTCCAACATAATTTTGAAAGCAGTCCATCCACCCCATTAACCCCCCCTTTTTTTCTAGGTAGCACACTACAGATTTTAAACCCATCCAGAAACCCTCATACTTCCAATCCAATATACAACCCACAAAAATTTTTAATCCCCTAATATTTCCATAACAAAACTAATATATATGTCAAAGTTAGCAAATGAAACAATATTCCCAACCCTTTATGAAAAAGTCAGTCTATTCTAATGCTCTGTGGGACATTCCAATTTAAAAAAAAAAAAAGACAAAAGGAGATGCATCGGCCATCTTCTTTCCAAACATCCTGCATCTTACACATTTTCTGGATATATTTTCACCAACTAATAATATATTTAACATATATATGTTAACCAATGCATACTTAACCCTGATTCTCATTTTTCAAGTTCCAAATCAACCTAAAGCATAAAATTTTAAACTCCTAATACATTTATATCTTAATATTTGAAATCAGAGCATATTTCAAAATCAGCCAATAAAACAATATTCCAAACCCTTTATCTTGCCCGGTAAATCCAAAACAGTCTCTTTTATATCCCCTTCCCCCTATCAAATGGAAAGCCCTTAAGAATCAGTCCAAAAGCGAAGAATAAAGTCCATTTATTCTGTTGCACTGAGGGTTCCTGCATTCCCGTTTGTACTGTTGGAAGAGACACATCGTCCATTTTCATTCCAATAAAATGCGTCACGTACCTTGTGAGTTGTTTCTTCACCAGTTAATATTTCAAAGCCTCTATGCAGATCTGGTAAACTTCCAAAATCGTTACTTACTTCTTTCTTCTTCTGTGACAGACCTGAGTAAGTATCCAGTTTCTCTTGATCATGTTGTAATTCCAATTGAAGGTTAACACACCAAACGTCCATTTTCAACACCATTTTGTTTACAAAGTCTTCCACCTTGTCGTCGAATTGCCATAATTTATCTCTTAGTCTCATAAACATTTCCCATGAAACCATCTTTTCTTGTAGATATTTTTCAAAGCACTCTCAGCCGAATTCCTTATTTCAAGCTACTGTAGATAAGATTAGTGAACGTCCTTGCAGACATTCCATTAACTTTTTTGTTTTTGCCTCCCGGTTATATCTCTTGATGTACTCACATTAAATTTCAAGTCCAATTATGCTGTAGAGAGATTCCTTGCCGTTACAAATCCAGATGTTTCCATTCATTTTGGAAGCAAGCACGGACTTTCCTAATGATCGGTAAACCGACCTCCAAAATGCAGCGCCGCTTTCCCTCTATCACAGATCACGAGCCGCAAATCTATCTGTCAAAAAGGCAGACAGAAAGCAATTTATGACCCTTGAGACAATTTGAGGGTAACACCAATCTTATCTTCTTCCATAAGAAGTAGATTTCCCGGCCAGAGGACGTCTCTGACCCAAGAAACGTTGCATTCGTATTCCCCACAGATCTCTCTGTGGGTCTTCTAGAAAGCCATGTTTTGCCCGGAAGTCGCAACCGGTCCTTGTTTTGATAGCTCCTTGGTCTTCATGATGCTGTTTCTTTAGAGATGCTCTCTGACAAACTCTGGGGCCTTCCGAAAACAGTTGTATTTCATCTGAGATCATGTGGCACTGGAATTGCAAACAGGTGGACTCCATTCAACTACTTACAGTTTGTGACTTCTGAAGGCAGTGGGTTTCACTGGAGCTTTTTTATTCATGACACAGCAAAGGGGGTGAGTACTTGTGCAACCAACAAGTGCCAATTCGTTTTCGTTTACCGTACTTAACTTTTGTGCCACAATAAAAATATTGTGGCGTAGTGGTGAGAGTGTTGGACTGGGACTTGAGAGATCCGGGTTCTAGTCCCCGCTCAGCCATGAAACTCACTGGGTGACTTTGGGCCAGTCACTGGCCCTCAGCCTAAGCTACCTCACAGAATTGTTATGAGGATAAAGTGGAGAGGAGGAGGAGGATTATGTAAGAAAAAAGGCGAGGTTTAAATATAATATAATAAATAAATAAATATTTTGCAACTTCACAGTGTTGAGTATGTTGTGTACAAGAAGTGGTAACAATGCCAATTAAATCCATTTCAGCTCCAGGTTGTAACAGAACAAAATGTGGAAAAGTCAAAGGTGGGGTGAATACTTCTGCAAGGCACTGTATATGCGCAGAATTTCATGGGCACGGGATTATTTCTGTAGCCAGCAATGGGGAAGTCATGCTAGGGGTTTTGAACCTCAGGCCTGTGAGCCAAATCTGTCCCACCTGGAGTCCTAATCTGGCCTTCTGGGGTTCCCTGTGGGCCACACCCATTTCCTCTAACTGCTGATCATTTGATTTGCTTGCTTATGTGCAGTTTTTCCCCATTCTAAAAGGTTGAAATGCCTCTCCTAAGGCTTAGTGAGCGAAGCCATAAGAGTTTTAAGCTAAAGTTTTTTTTATTTATTTAATTTATTACATTTCTATACCGCCTTTCCGCTAAGGCACCCAAAGCGGTTTGCAATGTTTAAATAAACAAACAAACATTACCACCACCACCCCCAAACCAAACATACACCAGTTCTCTCAGGCCAACTGAAGGTTTCTTCTGGAGCTGCTGGTACAAGCTCCCTGGCCTGGGCTTCTCTTCTGCTTTCCCTCAGGGCACACAGGTCTTAAATAGCCCCAGGGAAGGTGGGGGAGGGGCTGCCTCAACAGTGTATGGTATTTTTGGCATGTGTGACCCCACCCCCTTTACCTTCTGCCGTGCCCACCACTGGAATACAGTCCCCGAGAGCATCTCCGAAATTGAAATCTGCTTTTAGGCTGAAAGAGGTTCAGCACCTGTCCTATACTTCTCAAGCCGATTCACTAGGTGATCACCAATATATGTAGCTGGTTAAACAGCAGTTATTTGGGGAAGCATGCAGGGTTTTCAAATACAAGGGGAACTTTAATTTTTCTCAGATGTGGTTAGCATTGTCAAAAGGATAGTGGGATCTTTTGAGTACTCTGTACTCAATGTAGCGTAAATATACGCTACATAAACATCTGGGGATCCAAGGTTGGAGAACACTGCTCTAAAGTAACAAAACGTAATGCCATTGTACAGAACTGGATCCAAGTGCCTCATGCCCATAGCGGCTTTCAGCTATTTCTTTGCTCTCACTGCCTCCAAAGGTCAGGGGAACTCTCTAGAGCAGGGGTGTTGAACCTCTTCCTGCCCAAGGGCCAAATACCATTTTGTAGAAGCTTTCGGGGGCCACATTCCAGTGGTGGGCAGGGCTGAAGGCAAAAGGAGCAGGACCAAAAATACCAGTACTCTGAATTTTTGTAAATATACGCTACATATAATTGTACTTTTTGTACAAGTGAGTTCAAGGCTAACTTTAAACTCACTTGTACAAAATAAATGGGTGTAGATTTCAATTTATGATACTGTAAAACTGCATAAATGTATGGTTTTGCCAGCTTGTAAAAGATGTAACTTGTTCACTTCTTTTCATTCCCATCTCCCCCCACCCCCCCACCCCCCAGCAGGATCGGTATGGTTCTTAACCATTTGTATTCAGCTGATTGGATACACAGAAGAGCTAAAAAATATATGTCTGCCAGTGATCATACTGCAGATCTTACAAGAAAATTGCCTTAAGGCTGTAGAATATTTTATTCTAATTGATTTACCACCTCTATGTTTTTACCATATGTCCTTTCTGGCTCCTAGCATCTTTCATTTAATGTAATAACTTGTCACTTCTGCTTTTATTCTGTTAGTGTTGCAATCTCCTATTGTCCATGTCTTTATGCTATGAATAGTGTCTTACCACTGTGACCACCAATCTGAGACTAGATAAGGAATGTTCTAATGCAGTGTTCTCCAACCTTGGGTCCCCAGATGTTTTTGGCCTGGCTGGGGCATGCTGGGAGTTGTAGGCCAAAAACATCTGGGGACCCAAGGTTGGAGAATACTGCTGTAATGTCTTACACAAAATGGTTATATGAATTGCATTTCATAAGCTTTAGTTGTTACATAAAGACCTGCTTCACACGATCACTACAGCCCACCAGGACTTATTTAAGCCATGGTGAGCTGTGGCACCTGCTAGCACGTGCCAGACAGATTTTGAGTATGCAAGTCATGACTTTGGAGTGTGTCGTCCAAACCCAGCAGGGGTGGGTTGTGCGAGCGAGGGTTAAACAACCCTTGCATAACCCATGGCCTGTTTTAGGGTTATGTGAGGATTGTTTAACCCTTGCACAACTCACCCCCCCCCCACCTAGTTCGTACAGCACAACGAGCCATGGACATAGCTCGAATATTAAAAATGGCCGCCCACCAGCACTGCAGCCCACCACGGTTAAATAAACCACATTTGATTGTGCAAACTGGCCCATAGAAAAAGTAGCCACTGATAACCTCAAATTATAGTTGGGCTCTTTCCCTACACCCCTCAACACATGGTAAGACTGGGAGTAGCCATCAATCTTGTGCCATTCCTACCCACTATGTTTAGAAAGTGGTATCTGGACAGAGCAATGCCTCAGGTAATTGAATGTAGGATTTTCCCTGCCAAGTTATTTAACCCAGTAAAGAGATCCCAATGTAAGTTTAAGGGATGCCTCACATTCAGGTAACTTAAGGGATCCTCCCATTTTGGACATTATATTCTAGGGCTGGAGGTGGAGAGGGGAAATGTGCAAGGAATGCTCTTAATTTTGCTCAAGATAAATGAGAAAGGGGAGACATCCAGACAGGCTCACAGAAGGGACACCACCCAACACAGAGTTAAATACTTGTTGATTTCAGTGAGCTCAAGTGTATTTAACTGCATTGTCTCCAGGATGCCATGATAGTCTAAGACAGTGTTCTCTAACCTTGGGTCCCCAGATGTTTTTGGCCTACAACTCCCAGCATGCCCCAGCCAGCATAGCTATGCTGGCTGGGGCATGCTGGGAGTTGTAGGCCAAAAACATCTGGGGCCCCAAGGTTGGAGAACACTGGTCTAAGAAAATACTGATGAATCCATACATGACAGCAAGTGGCAGTTAATCGCTGTGTTGTTTAGTATGAAAGTGAGTGTTAAAGCTTTGATCTTTCATGTAGACATGTTTTCCTAGAAGAAATGGGACAAATTTGTTGTATGCTTAAAAGATGTCATTTTTGTCAACTTCCTATTTATTCATAACATTTAAGATTTCTTTTGAATCGCAATTTAGACTCCTTAAGTGCTTTTAAACAATCAATATGGTGTATAAAATGAAGGTGTGTGTGTATTATATATATGAAAGGGAAAGGGAGAATCTACATATAAAAATTGCATGGCCAGACTAGTCTAATAGAATGTTTAAATGTCATAAGAATTCTGGCCTGAAGTTGTGGATTTAAAATCAAAATACTGAATATGTGCGTAAAAGTATAGTGTGGCTGTGTTTTAGACAGTCTAGAACCATAACTGTTCAAAACAAACTGTATTTAAAAGATTGCCAGAAAAGCTTCATTTTATCAGTTCTGTATCTTTTTCTTGAACAACTGCCATTTCAACTTACCGGTAATAAAAATTGAAATAAATTGTAGTTTTACACTTGAAAGTTTGGTTTCTGCTGCCTGTTTGAATTTAATGTTGCATGAATTGTCACAAAAAAATTTTTTGCACCATGATTATCAGAAATGTGGATGAGTGTGTGTGGTGTTCTTTCAGGTTAGAGCAGCTGGCTGGGGCATGCTGGGAGTTGTATTTATTTATTTATTTATTATATTTATCAATCGCCCATCTGGCTGGTCACCCGGCCACCCTGGGCGATGTACAATTAAAATACAGTAAAACAACACAATAAAATATAATAATTAAAACAATATAAAAAATTCTTATTAAAAACGTAACCCACCCCATATTCCCGCCTGAACAGCCATGTTTTTAATGCACGGCGGAAGCTCATCATGGAGGGGGCATGGCGAAGGTCACTAGGGAGGGAGTTCCATAATGTGGGGGCCGCCACAGAGAAGGCCCTCTTCCTAGTCCCCACCAGCCTGGCTGCTCTGGCTGATGGGATAAGGAGAAGGCCATCCGTGGCAGACCTTGTTGAGCGGCCTACTTGATGTTGCTGGAGGCGCTCCTTGAGATAAGCTGGGCCGGAGCCGTGTAGGGTTTTAAAGGTCAAAACCAACACCTTGAATTCGGCTCGGCAAGCAACTGGTAGCCAGTGCAACTCATTAAGCACTGGCGTGATGTGATCACGCCGGCGGCTGCCCTTAATCAGGCGAGCCGCCGCGTTCTGTACCAGCTGAAGCTTCCGGACCGTCTTCAAGGGTAACCCCACGTAGAGCGCATTACAGTAGTCTAGGCGAGAGGAGACCAAGGCATGAACCACTGATGGGAGCAGGTGATTAGGAAGGTAGGGGCGCAGCTGCCGTATCAGATGGAGTTGATACAGCGCCGCCCGGCTCACAGCTGCCACCTGAGCCTCCATGGACAGCTGGGAGTCTAGAATGACCCCCAAGCTGCAGACCTGGTCCTTCAGGGGTAGATATACCCCATTCAGCACCAGGTCAACATCCCCTAACCTTCCCTTGTCCCCCACCAGAAGTACCTCGGTCTTGTCGGGGTTCAGTTTCAGCATGTTCCTTCCCATCCAGCCAGCCACTGACTCCAGGCACTTGGACAGGGTTTCAACGGCCAACCTCGGTGAGGACTTAAAACAGAGGTAGAGCTGCGTGTCATCCGCATACTGATGACACTGCACCCCAAACCTCCTGATGATAGCTCCCAGCGGCTTGAGGTAGATGTTGAATAACATCGGGGAGAGGATGGAACCCTGCGGCACTCCACAAGTGAGCAGCCGAGGGTCCGAAGCCTCCTCCCCGAGAACTACCCTCTGATACCTTCCAGAGAGGAAGGACCGGAACCACTGCAATACAGTGCCTCCCAAGCCCAACCCCTCCAGACGGTCCAGGAGGATACCGTGGTCAACGGTATCAAAAGCCGCTGAGAGATCGAGGAGGACTAGAAAGGAGCATTCGCCCCTATCCAAAGCCCTCCTCATATCATCCACCAAGGCCGTCTCCGTCCCATGTCCAGACCTGAAGCCTGACTGGCACGGATCTAAATAATTGGCTTCATCCAAGTGTGCCTTCAACTGAGCACCCACCACCCGCTCGATCACCTTGCCCAGAAATGGTAAATTAGAGACTGGGCGAAAGTTGTTTAAATCCTGGGGATCCAAGGAGGGCTTCTTTAGAAGCGGTCTTATTACTGCCTCCTTGAGGGCTGATGGCATCACTCCCTCCTCGAGGGAGGCATTCACCACCGATCCCCTCACCCAGTCTCTCCCTACAGCTCATGATGAGCCAGGACGGGCAAGGATCACACAAGCAGGTGGTCGGCCTCACAGATGAAAGCACCTTGTCCACTTCATCAGAAGGAAGAAACCGAAACCGATCCCACAAAACCGGTCTGCCATTGGCCTCCTGCTCACTCCCTGTGTCCACGACGTACGATATCCCACTCCTAATCCGATCGATTGTATCTGCGAAGTGCTTCGCTAAAGCCTCACAGGAGGCTTTTGACTGTTCCAGTGGGTCCGGAGTGACTGGACCGACCAGACTCCGGACCACTTGGAACAGCCTCCTGGGGCAGCACTCTGCAGACGCAATGGAGGCAGCATAGAAATTCTTTTTTGCTGCCTTCACCGCCACCCGGTAGGCTGAAGCTGCAGCTCTAACCCGTGTTCGATCGTCTTCGGAGTGGGAATTTCGCCATCGGCGCTCTAGCCTTCTCACCTCTTGTTTCAGAGCTCGCAGCGACGGAGTGAACCATGGCGCCGCGTGAGCTCTGTTTAGGCGAAGAGGGCGCTTCGGGGCAACTCGGTCTAATGCCCTGGTGATTGCAGCATTCCAGTCATCTACCAGGGTCTCGACCGAGCTACTGTTTGTGTGCTCCAATTCCCCAAGCGCGTTCAGGAATCCATCCGGATCCATAAGACGCCTGGGGCGGACCATCCTAATAGGTCCCTCACCCCTGCAGAGGGGTTGTGGCACCGAGAAATCCAACCCCACCAGATAGTGATCTGACTATGACAAGGGGGTGGTGGATATACCCCCGATTTCCAGATCATTTCCCCCCTCTCCAGAAACAAAAACCAAGTCCAGCGCATGACCGGCTACATGGGTAGGTCCAGTTAATACAGGGTGCAGCTCCCAGGAAGCCATGGTCTCCATGAAGTCCCGAGGTGCCCCCGTGAGAGCAGCCCCCGAATGCATGTTGAAGTCCCCCAACACCAATAGCCTGGGGGACAACACACGCACATCAGAGACCACCTCCAGCACCTCGGCCAGGGAGTCTGTCGTGCAGCGGGATGGACGGTACACGAGCAGAATCCCCAGACTGCCCTTTGGACCCAACCTCCAGTACATGCACTCAATAAACTTGGTCTCCCGGAGAAGGAGTCTGGTGAGGACCAAGGACTCCCGGTAAATAACAGCCACTCCCCCTCCCCGTCCCCCAACCCTTGGCTGCTGGACATACGAGAAACCGGCTGGACACAAGGCCGCCAGAGTTGGAGCAGCGGCCTCGTCCAGCCAGTTTTCCGTAATACATGCCAGGTCTGCACCCTCATCCAGGATCATGTCATGGATTACAGATGTTTTTTGGGTAACGGACCTGGCATTACACAGCAGCAAATGCAAGGGTGGGGAAGGAGCCACACACCCCCAGTTATCCCTTGGCTCTGGGCAGGCCTGGAACAAGGGATCGATGTTAAGCATCGATCCCCTGTTCCCCTTAATCGGCATGGCCTGCCCCTAGCACTCTGCCAGCGTCTGCCACTCAACAATGGTATGTTTTGCCCCCCGGAACTCCCCCCATCATCTCCCTGAGATGAACACATGCCCCCCCTGCTTCCGCCGATCAGGCGGGAGACCCACCCCTAAAACCAACCCCTAAAATCCCTAAAACCCCAACCCAGCTCAGACAGGGGGGTAGGCCCTCGCCCTTGTGCCACCCCCCAAGATGTAGGCCAAAAACATCTGGGAACCCAAGGTTGGAGAACACTGGGATAGAGGCTCCTGACTCAAGCTTCTTGGGGGTTCAGCCTTCATAGAAACATACAAGTATGAGTTCCTTAAGTTCCTAAGGAAGTGCCCCATTCCATATTGTTCAGGAGGACCCCCTGACCATTTCAGGAGAACATAGTACAGGGGATAGAAAGGCAGTGGAAACTTTGGGCAGTATCCAACGGTGACTGGCTGTGTGTGGTGAGTCCTACCGATTTTGTTGTTGAAGCAGCCAGTGGTCCTCACCCCTTGTGCAGTGGCGATTTAGTACTTCTGGGGGCAACCTGAAAAGAGTGGAAATGCTTGTTTCTGGAATGGAGCAGGTTGGTGGAGCTTGCAAAAGGAAGCTCCACCAGTCTGCCTCCTTTCCAATAATGAGCATTTCCACTCATTTTGGGGCTTGTCCCCAGAAGCTCTAAGTTACCATTGTGCAAGCAGTGGGGGCCACTTGTGCAATGGAATTGGCGGGGCTGGCCTTCCGTAAAACGAAAGTGGTGGTGGGCCCCACTTGTGGACTGGCAGGATTGGATACTGCCATTTCCTCATTACAACTAGCTTTGTCTCTTGAGCAATGGTGGGGAAACAGTTTAATGGAGTATACAAAGATCTCTCTATTCCCTTCAGCTAGGCCTCAGTATTTACAAAGTTCATGTATAGCTAGCCTTGGGTTTAAATGGGGGTGGGTACAACAGAGTAGAAGAGGGTCTTTCCTAATGGTAGAAACCCCTATGCAGGCTGCTCCTGAAATCTAATTTTCAGGGAAGCAGGGAGTGTGTAACAGTATTGATGACCTATTGGACAGGCTGTGGGAAATGGAAGGCAGGCACTGTAAAGCATTATAAACATATAATGTAGCTGATGTTCCCAAAGGGCTCCTCTAAAATGTCTGTGAATCTGGAAGTTGGGAGGGGAAGTGCATTGTCAAGTACAAGATGTGCCAGTTTGGGGAAAGCAATATAAATTTGTGTTCTGATTAAAGAGAGGTTAACTGCAGAACATTTATTTAGTCTCGCCAAGGTCACAGGAGAAAAACAGGAGCATGATAAGCAGCACTAATTGTACTACCAAAATAATTTAAAAACCAAAAACCTTTAGAACTCTTTACAATGCACAATTTGGATTCAAGAGTCCAATTCAAGAATATTTAATTATATTGAGTGGATTTAATTGTAAGCCACTTCAGGGAGTCAATCTGGGCTGAAAAGCAAGATGTGTGTGAGAGAGAGACGGGTGGGGGAGACTAGCTGGTCTGCTTGAGTCTGCTGGTAACAAGTGCATTTTATTTTTTGCTTTAAATCAGAGATAAGGTTCTCTGCAGTTTCTATACAGTCACACACATGGGATCTGTGCCTGCAGAGAGAACCTTTTTGGAAATTTCTAGAGCAGTGTTGTCCAACGTTGGGTCCCCAGATATTTTTGGCCTACCAACTCCCAGCATGCCCCAGCCAGCGTAGCAGTTGTAGGCCAAGAACGTCTGGGGACCCAAGGTTGGAGAACACTGCTCTAAGCACTAGTCTAACCCATCTGGAGAGCGCCAGCCATGCTGGCTGGGGGATGGTGGGAGTTGTAGTCCAACCCATCTGGAGAGCGCCAGGTTAGAGAAGGGATGTGTCATCTTAGTCTCTGTCGTTGTTAAACATATTTCTTCTCAGCATCCCTGTGTGTATGGCCCATTGCTCATTGTTTCACAAAGTGTCAGAACTGTTTTTAAAAGTGTGGCACTGAGCTCCCCAGCTCTGATAGACTGTTCTTTTTCCCTCAGGGAGGAACACAAACTCGATTCCTATGTACGTGGCCGATGTTTCACAACAACCACATTTAATAGAAGTCTCTGAAAGAGGCATTATGTACATTTGAATTTGCTGGACAATTTAGAAGCTGGATAAACCTGATGTCACTTTGGGGAAGTGACTGTAGCTCAGTGGTAGAGCACATGCTTTGTGTGTGGAACAGTGTTCTCCAACCTTGGGTCCTCAGATGTTTTTGGCCACGCTGGCTGGGGCATGCTGGGAGTTGTAGGCCAAAAACATCTGGGGACCCAAGGTTGGAGAACACTGGTGTAGAAGGTCCCCTGGAAAGACAGGGTGGGTGTTGCACCGCTTTCACTCTAAGGACTGAATTCCATTTCAGAGAAGTTCTCGGGAACTGCATCCCAGTGGTGAGCATCCCAGTGGTGAGCGGGGCCAAAGGCAAAAGGGGTGTGGCCAAGATATCGGCATCTTGTAGCTTAAAGCTCTCACTGCCAGTAACTAAGCAGAGGCATTTCAATCTTTTAGAATGGGAGGAAATGCACAAAAGAGAGGTAAACAGCCAGACAGTTGGCAGTCTGGGGAATCGGGTGGAGCTAGGGGATAGGGTCATGGCCTTCTGGGGAGCCGAATTTGGGCCCCCGTGCTTGAGGTTCTGATATCCTGTTAGAATGGCTCTGGTTAATTGAGTTCTAGCAAATCCACAGGTAAGAGTGAGATACGAGAGGTTATTCTGAGGTCATGGAATAAATATAGGATATGTGATAAATTTCCTGGGCACATTTCCATCGGCACAGCAGGCAGGGGGGAGGAGGCACATTCTCTTGGGCCTACTCCCGGGTACACCCAGGAGAACGTGCCTTTTCTTCCCCCTTCCCCTTGCCAGGCAGCACAATCGCACGGTGATCGTGCTGTCCAGGAGGGGCTGCTTTTCCCCATGGCCTCCTCCCAGGGAGATCATGGGGGGAAGCCCCTCCTTTCCCTTCCGCTGGGTAGCGCAATCGTGGGGCGATTGAGCTTCCCCCCCCATTGCCCACCCTTGCTAGAAAGTGTGGCGGTGGCTGTGATGGTGGTTTGCTCATGCTGTCTTCCCAAGCCTCTGTGGTGGCTTGGAGAAGCAAAGCAGAGCAGAGCAACCCCCCATCACAGCCACCACTGTGGCTGCGCTTCCTAGCAAGGGCGGTTTAAGCAAACCCTTGCTAGGAGGTGTGATGGCGGGGTCTGCTGTATGCCCTCTTCCGCTTGGGAAGGGGGCACGTGGCAGTGTTTAGTGTCGCTGCATGTCTCCTCTTCCCCAAGCCCCAAGTGGGCCTTGGGGAGGAGGAGGCATGCAGCGGCATGCAGGATCCAGGTGCTTGGGCTCACTTCCCCAAGAGGAAGCGGGGCTGGGCGGCTAATTCCCCCACTGCGTGCCAGCCCCCCAAGTCCCGAATGGGGATTGACTAGGCAGCACGTGGAGGACCCCAGCAGCTTCCCCACGTGCTCCTGCCGATGCATATGGGGAAGCCGATGACAGCCACGCCAAGTGCCACTTGGGCACGTTGGCTGGCTGCCATCAGCCAGAGCTGCTTGGCCAGAGCGGCAGCCCTTCTTTGCCGCTCTGGCCAAGGGGCTCTGTGCCTTTTTGGCTTCTAAGTGGGTTAGCGTGTTGCCTGAGCTTGGACAACATGCTAAACCTACTAGGGTTTTCGTAACAACAAGCCGTGGCTTAATAGGAAGGTTTATAAGCCACCCTGCGAGGTTCGGACAACACGCTCAGCCACTCTGCCACTTAACCTACTGAGGCTTAGCGTGTCATGCAAGCCCAGTTAAAGCATCCAGTGGTCATATTTCCTTCCAATATATTCAAATACAAAGTTTTGTACAGTGCAAAATTACTGATAATTATGTAGAGCTCTTACATCTTTTGAAAGTTTGATGAGGCCTAATGTAGTTCACAAAGGCTTATTGTCTAAAGTATATAAATGTCTGATGGAAAATGAGAGGAAGGACCCACGTTTTTCATAGTGAAATGGAATGGAAACTTTAATGACCTAATTACTGAATGAACTTTATATTCTCAAAAATGGGTAATCAACCATTGTGTGTATCTCTTTAGCCTAGCAGAACCCATGCTATTATGGGTTGTTTTTTTTTTAAAGCACCTAGAGCATGAAACTTTCAGACTTTTTACCTTTGCCAGAGAAGTCCTGGTGCACAGTTAGTACATGTGGGGCACAGGCCAGGCCTGCTGAGACTCAGTATTGCTCCATGTAAAAGTATAACCTGAAACCTGCATAGCTAGGAGATTAATCCAACTAAGTTTTCCATCTCTCCCTATACTCCACCTTAAGACTGCAACCAATGCAGACTTTATGGCTTAACACCAAGCCAGCTCTTCCTGCCAATTTTGCATAACATCCAGCTTTATCAGTTTCTGGGTAGGCAAAAGCTTGCTCACTATTTTGTGACTAGTTTGGATTTTGGATTTTTTTCTTATGGGTCAATAATATGGCTTTTACTTTTCATTAGAGAAAATGTCTTTAGGATTCTGTAAAGGTGGAAATATGTGCATATGAAACTGCATATGAAACTGCAGATGATGATGATGATGATGATGATGATGATTGATTATTATTATTATAATATTATAATAATGATAATCATAGCATGTGTGAATGAGATCTCAATAAATCTGAATGCTATCTTACTTGTATATATGTGAAAATTAAGCCAAGTCAGATGTGTACCCTGGACTTTAGGAAAGCCAATTACAAATTGCTCAGAGAAGCAGCCATTGGGTAGGATTCCATGGCTAGAAATTCTGGAGGAGAAGATGGTTCAAAGGTGGTGAGAGATTCTGAAAAGTGAAACACTGAAGACAGAATTGCGAAGTATTCCAGTAAGAAGGAAAGATGGGAGACATCTGGTCATGTTTAGCCTTCAGAAGAGGAGACTGAGGGGAGATATGATAGCACTGTTTTATTTATTTATTTATTTCATTTCATTTTTATTCCGCCCAATAGCCGAAGCTCTCTTCCAGTACTTGAAGGGTTGTTACACAGAGGAGGGCCAGGATCTCTTCTCGATCATCCCAGTTTGCAGGACACGGAATAATGGGCTCAAGTTACAGGGACCCAGATTCCACCTAAACATCAGGAAAAATTCCTGACTGTTAGAGCAATAAGACAATGGAACCAATTACCTAGGGAGGTGGTGAGCTCTCCCACTCTGGAGGCATTCAAGGTGCAGCTGAACGGCCATCTGTCAGGGATGCTTTGACCTGGATTCCTGCATTGAGCAGGGGGTTGGACTCGATGGCCTTGTAGGCCCCTTCCAACTCTACTTTTCTATGATTCTATGATCTAAAGAAGCCTGTGTTGCTACACAGGAAACATTGATGAGCTGAGACTGAAAAAGGACATGTATAGGAGATGGAAGGAGGGATATACTGTAAACCAATGGTGATGTCAGGAAGGCTAAAGCCCAGAATGAGTAGAGGTTCATGGGGGATGCTGAAAGCAACCAAAAGGGTTTCTTTGGCTATGTTTGGAGCAAGAAGAACATGAAGAGGGAAGGTTCACTGCTTGGGGAAGGTGGGGAGGAGGCAGATGTCCTCAATTCCTATTTTGTTTCATCTTTCCCACAAGGAGGATTGTGTTCAACCTGGGAAAACTAGAACAAATGATATAAGGGGGGACTTGTAGCCCAGGATAGATAAGGAGATGGTTAGAGACCACCAAGCTGCTTTGAATGAGTTGTCTCTAGGGCCTAAAGAACTACAACCCAGAGTGCTGAAGGAGCTTGCAAACACTTCAGATCCACTGGCTGTAATCTTTTGAGAATTCTTAGAGAATGAGAGAGATGCCAGAAGATTGGAGAGTGGCAAATGTTGTTCCTAGCTTCAAAAAGTGGGAAAGGGTGGAGCTGGGAAACGACAGCTCAGGAAGCTTGACATTGATATGAAGGAAATTCTAGAACGGGTTATTAAGCGGTTGATCTATGATCTCTAATAGGAACACAACCACTATCCCTGTGGTGCCCTTTGAGGAACGAAGTGAAACTATGAAATGTTGGAGTATGCTCTTGCTGTGCACCAGTGAGCACATGCGCCAGGATTCTATTTGCTAACTTCACTGCTTGATTAAAATCCTCTTCAGTCCACTTTTAATCACTGCCACTCATTTCTTATCTTCTCAGACCAGTGTTCTCCAACCTTGGGTCCCCAGATGTTTTTGGCCTACAACTCCCAGCATGCCCCAGCCAGCTATGCTGGCTGGGGCATGCTGGGAGTTGTAGGCCAAAAACATCTGGGGACCCAAGGCTGAAGAACACTGCCATAGACAGATGAAACCAGTGCCAGAGAACATTGCAACAATAAAGGACATAATCACTACATTATCATCTGCCAAAATTAAAAACAATTTCATGCAAAAACTGAGGGGGTCAGGGAATACTCAGAAACTGGAGTCGCAAGATAGTCATTTGCAAAAAAAAAAGGTTTGAAGTTAAAGAACAGAAAGATGAAAAAATGCCAAGTTGTAGAGCTAAACTACACATTATGTCAGGAGAGATGTGATTTAAAAATAAATAAAAAATATCAGCCATAAATGCAGGGTGAGAGCTGATGTGATTAGGAAAGTGGCATTGGAGGCTGTGTGCATTTCTCAATCTAAATCTCCCCCTCAAGCTGCTCCAATGCTCCATGTATTATGTCTGTCTTCCACCTCCCATTTAGATCAGGAAAATGACATAAGTAAAACTACATGACATAAGTAAAACTAATAAATGTCTATATTAGTTTTAAACCTTGTGTGGACATTCTGTTCCTTTTAATAGCCATAAGAGACAAGAGTTGAGCAACTCATGTGGTGAAACCAGTTTCAATAAAGCAGGCTGTGAAAGAATGAAATACCCCCTGCACTACTTCCCTTATTAAATTCTTCTGGTGTTTCTGGTGGGGGACAAGGGGAGGTTAGGGGATGTTGACCTGGTGCTGAATGGGGTACATCTACCCCTGAAGGACCAGGTCCGCAGCTTGGGAGTCATTCTAGACTCCCAGCTGTCCATGGAGGCTCAGGTGGCAGCTGTGAGCCGGGCAGCGCTGTATCAACTCCATCTGATACGGCAGCTGCGCCCCTACCTTCCTAATCATCTGCTCCCTTCAGTGGTTCATGCCTTGGTCTCCTCTCGCCTAGACTACTGTAATGCGCTCTACGTGGGGTTACCCTTGAAGACAGTTCGGAAGCATACAACAAGGGACTATGTTTAAAATCCTGACAGAAACAAAGCATAGAAACTTAAAAGTCAAGAATTGTATATATAAAATATAACCGTAAAATATAGTAAAATAGATTAAATTTTATAATGTAATGTAAAAATTTCCAGAAATATTAAAAAAAATAAAAAAAATTATATATATAAAACATGTATAAGACAGAAACAATTAGACCTGTAAAATATAACGTCTTTAGGGCTGAAGATGATAATAATGTCCTTTCAGACTTGAGGACCTCTATCTCTAGATGGAGTATTATTAGTGCCAAAGTTTTTTTGTTTGATGCTTCCAGAGAAATGTCCTCACAGCATGTAAGCTTTCTTTACTCTTGTGTAGAAGCCAAACGCGTTTCGGCCCAAATGCCTTCTTCAGTGGCTTAGGAAAAATACAAAACTTACAGTGAATCAAACCCTGTAGTTTTCACTTAAGTCAATATACAAGCTAATGCTCTGTATCTCTCCAATTCAAGGTTGGTTTCATCTACCAAGCTCCTGAGGCAGTGCCTATACGGCTCCGGTCCAGTCTATCTCAAGGAGCGTCTCCAGCAACACCAAGTGGGCCGCTCAACAAGATCTGCCACAGACGGCCTTCTCCTTGTCCCTTCAGCCAGAGCAGCTAGACTGGTCGGGACGAGGAAGAGGGCCTTCTCTGTGGCAGCCCCCGTACTATGGAACTCTCTCCCAAGTGACCTCCGCCATGCCCCCTCTCTGCTGAGCTTCCGCCGCTCATTAAAAACTTGGTTATTCAGGCGGGAATATGGGGTGGGCTAAGATTTTAAAATTTTATACTGTTTTAATGTATTTTAATGGAGAAAAATGTTTTAATGTATTTTATTCTGTTTTATTTTCTGTACATCGCCCAGGGTGGCCGGTTTGCCGGCCAGATGGGCGATAAATAAATGCAAATAATAATAAATAAATAAATAAATAAATTAACATCCTCTTCACATTTCCATTAAGTAAAAATATATAAATAAAAATTGGGAAATCAATCACGGATTTCCCAGCGTAGTTTGTATTTTTGTCCTCCGGGTCAAAGCTGGCCATTCTTTGGACAATCTCTTTGGAAACTGTGAAAAGGACCAAAGCCAGTCCTTTGCGCGGGTTTGGGTACCAAGGGGTTAACTGGAGCGGGGTTAGCCCTTTACGCGTGGTCCACGGCACCTAGGCAAAAGATGCCGCCAATTTTAACGCTAGGACAGTGAAAGAAGCAGTCTTATGAATGGGAGCCACTACACTGTTTATAGGTAAACAGAATTTAATTGAACGTATCAAAACATACACAAAGGTAGTACGCAAAGCACGCGCCTGCAGTTGACATGGGTATAGAGCGAGTCGCAGCAACAGTATACACAAGGTTTACCTGGAATGACCCTGATTCCTCGACAGCTGCGTAGCTCAGCAGCTAGGTGAATTCAGCTAGTTTCACCAGGAGCTTCCCGGGGCTGGATCCTGAGGTTAGACCAAAGCCCTGGGCCTCCGTGCAGTTTGCTGCCCATGACCAACAACTTTTCCCGCCACAGGCCCCTTTCTTTATACCCTCTTCTTGGCTCCCCCTCCCTCCTGCGTCCCCTCCCTTCGTGATTGAATCATAGAATCATAGAAAAATAGAGTTGGAAGGGGCCTACAAGGCCATCGAGTCCAAACCCCTGCTCAATGCAGGAATCCAGGTCAAAGCATCCCTGACAGATGGCTGTCCAGCTGCACCTTGAATGCTTCCAGAGTGGGAGAGCCCACCACCTTCCTAGGTAGTTGGTTCCATTGTCTTATTGTTCTGACAATCAGGAAATTTTTCCTGATGTTTAGGTGGAATCTGGGTTCCTGTAACTTGAGCCCATTATTCCGTGTCCTGCAAACTGGGATGATCAAGAAGAGATCCTGGCCCTCCTCTGTGTGACATCCCTTCAAGTACTGGAAGAGTGCGATCATATCTCCCCTCAGTCTCCTCTTCTGAAGGCTAAACATGCCCAGTTCTTTCAGTCTCTCCTCATAGGGCCTTGTTTCCAGTCCCTTTATCATCCTTGTTGCCCCCTCCTCTGAACCCTCTCCAGTTTGTCTACATCCTTCTTAAAGTATGGTGTCCAGAACTGGACGCAGTACTCAAGATGAGGCCTAACCAGTGCTGAGTAAAGGGGAATTATCACTTCACACGATTTGGAAGCTATACTTCTATTAATGCAGCCCAAAATAGCATTTGCCTTCTTTGCAGCCACATTGTATTGCTGGCTCATATTCAGTTTGTGATCATCTACCACAATTCCAAGGTCCTTCTCACTTGTAGTATTGTTGAGCCAAGTGTCCTCCATTCTGTAATTGTGCATTTGGTTTCCTTTCCCTAGGTGCAGCACTTGGCATTTATCCCTATTAAATTTCATTCTGTTGTTTTCAGCCCAGCGCTCCAGCCTATCGAGATCACTTTGAATTTTGTTTCTGTCTTCCAGAGTATTAGCTGTTCCACCCAACTCTGTGTCATCTGCAAATTTGATAAGCATTCCCTGCACCTCCTCATCCAAGTCATTAATAAAAATGTTGAAGAGCACTGGGCCCAGGACCGAGCCCTGTGGTACCCCGCTCGTTACCTCTCCCCAGTTTGAGAAGGAACCATTGATAAGCACTCTTTGAGTCCAATTCTGTAGCCAACTGTGGATCCACCTGATAGTTGTTCCATCTAGCCCACTTTTAGCTAGCTTGCTAATCAGGATATCATGAGGCACTTTGTCGAAAGCTTTGCTGAAGTCCAGATATATGATGTCCACAGCATTCCCATAGTCCACAAGGGAGGTTACCCGATCAAAAAATGAGATCAGATTAGTCTGGCAGGATTTGTTCTTGACAAATCCATGCTGGCTTCTAGTAATCAATGCATTGTTTTCAAGGTGCTTGCAGACTGACTTCTTTATAATCTGCTCCAAAATTTTCCCAGGGATTGATGTCAGACTGACTGGCCTATAGTTCCCAGGTTTCTCCTTCTTGCTTCTTGAGTCAAGAAGTTGCTTGAACTGAGTCAGGAATAACCTGTTTGCGGATGCTTCACAGCTCCTTTGGCTGCCAGGGGAGGGGAAGCTGCCCCGGGGGTATGCAGATGTGTCCCATTGTGAGCTTCATTGAAGGGCAGGTAAACAAGGTTAAAGGTGGATACCTGAGCTGCTGATGCAAGTGGGGTGTGCATGTACCTGACCTGGCTTTCTCTTCATAGAAACTCACTTCTCCCTTGCAGTCCTTTCATCCTCAATCCAGGATACGCATTTGCTGTGCTGTGGGCAAAAGCACCAGGGCAGGAGTGAGGGGGGAAGTGTCAGGTTGGGAAAGGGTTCCACATCCTCCAGCTGCTACTTCCCCACTGAAAATCAGATGTTCCTTCACCACTTTGCAGTTGTTCTTCTTCATGGTCTCTGTGCTTCACACACATATGGGTTCTCTGCGCCTGCGCTGAGATCGATCGGAAACTTCTTTAGCTGAGATGAGCCGGGCGGGAGCCCCTCCCCCTCGCGCATGCTCCTTAGTGCGGCTCCCGCCCGTCTCCTCAGTTCCTCTTCGACCGCCTTTGCGACCAGTCGATAGGTTCTTCTTCTCTTCACTCTCGAATTTTCAAGCTGAGTTTGTTCGTCTTTCTATTGATCTTAAAAACTTTTTTCTCCTCATAAACTTTCTATTTCTTGATTCTCTTTCGAACTATACTTTCATTTTCCAAAAAAAAAAAAAACTCCAAAAAAATCCTACCTAAAACCTTCTCTCCCCCGTTCTTATCCTAGTTACTATATTATTTTCTATACTCTATCCTAATCTAATTTCTAACTATGCCTCTCAAGGCACCGTTTAGAAAATGTCAGCGGTGTGGGACTAAAATCCCCCCCGCTGACAATCACTTACTCTGTCTGCTGTGCCTTGGACAGGAACACGTTGTGGAGTCCTGCAAGCATTGTCAGGCCTTCACTAAACAGGCCAGAAAAGCCCGCCAAACCAAATTGAGGGCCCTTTTGTGGGAGCAATCCCTGTCAGCAAAAGGCCCCACTCCAGAGGAACAGCCTGGGGGATCCCAGCCGGCTAAGAAGCCATTAACGGACACGCTAACGGCTAAAAAACTGGCAAAGAAGGCTCGCAAGGATAAAGCGAAACGCCTTAAGGAGAAAATGGCGGTTGAGCCTGACGAGATGGCGGGCCCGTCGACTTCATCCACTGTGGTGGTATCGAAGCATACGGTGGCGTTGATTGAGGCTCTGACTGGTGCTCGGGATCGAGCTTCGGGACCAATTGCCCACCAGTCTACTCCGGCTTCGACTACGTCTCCTCGAGGCCGAGAGACCGGGAAAGAGCCGATGGCTGCGGCAGCCTCCCTGTCGGAGGGAGAGCTTGTGGCTTCGCCAGTCCAGCTAGAGGAGCAGAAGGCACTGGATAGACCCCGGTTGGGCTCGACGGGTCCTCCACCGTGACTGTCTCCATCGGTTGGATGCGCAGAGGAGCGTCAAGAGCACCGCCGCCGATCACGATCCCCGTACTATCGGGCTCGTGATTCGGTCTCCACGACTTCGAGCCCTCGATCTCGTCTCTCCCGGTACCGAGATGGAAGGTCGAGGTCCCGCTCCTACTACTCGGGATCGAGTTCTAGGAGCTACTACTCGAGGTCGAGACACTCACCGAGACGCGAGAGGTCGGAACATCATTACTATCACCAGCGTTCCGTTTCCCCGGACAGGCACCGTGGTCGGAGGCATTCTCCTTCACCTCGCCGAGATGCGGCTGTGTCTCATGCCCCGGCTGAAGTGGTGAGAGAGCCAACTGCGTCGACATCGACGGCTCAACCACAGACTCTCGTGCGTCTACCGGTTGCGACTGATGTTGTTGGCCACTCCTCGTCGGGATCGGCATACCTGTCAGATTCGGACTCGGCAGTTTCCTCCTCCCACTCCACTTCGCCGGACGTGCAGGTGGAGTCCAAAGACGCCCCATCGGAGGACATGGGGAGTTTCGCTGAGCATGTCAGCTGGCTGGTGACTGCTCTGGGAGTCGAGGCGAAGTCATCGAAGGGAAAGGCCAAGGATGACATTTATGCTGTCCTTAGGACGACGCAGTCGAACCAGTTGCTCCTTCCATTCTTGCCGACACTGTTGGAGATGGTGCAAGAAACCTGGAAGGCTCCGGCCTCAACTAAACCGACGGCCAAACACCTGGAGTCAATGTACAAAATCCAGGAGGAAGGAGCAAAATTTCTGTTTTCTCATCCGACCCCGAACTCGCTCATAGTCAAATCGGCGCAGTCTCGTGGGGGGAAGCAGCATACCACTTCGGCAGATAAAGAGGGTAAGACACTAGATTCCTACGGCCGTAGGATTTATTCATCGTCTTCCCTCGGACTCAAGATATCTAACTACGAGGCGTTGTTAGCTAGGTATCAAATGTACATCACGGAGAAGCTGGGAGACCTCTGTGATTATCTGCCGGACGACAAGAGGGACCTGGCGGCTCAGTTTAAAGGAGGCGACTAGCATCGGGGCCCTGCAAATGAATACAGCAAGGCACCAAGTCGACAGTCACGCCAGGTCGATGGTCGGTTCCGTGGCTTTGAGGAGGCATGCATGGCTTCGCTCTACCGCCCTGACTCCCGACGATAGGGTGAAGATCCAGGACCTCCCTTTCGACGGCGAGGGTCTATTCAATGCTTCCACGGACAACTCCCTCGATTCTGCCCAGAAAGCTCTGACGACGGCGAAGAAGATGGGGCTCATCTGCCAGCAACCATCCCAGAGCTTCAGGCCACGGCGTTGGTCCCGGTTCCCGTTCCCAGCAAGGCAATACCAGCCGACGGGCCAATATAGGGGCGGGAGCTGAAGACCCGGAGCACCACAGCCTCAAGCGCCGCAGCGGCCATTTCAACAGCGGTCCAGGGGCACCAGGAGGGGAGGCGACTCCGGCCAGCGTCGTCTTTGACTACCTTGCCGGCCCGACCGTAGTACCACCGACACTTCACCTCGACGACACCTCTGCACCACCTCAGACTACTCTCTTCGGCTCTCGACTTTACCACCACCTCCAATCGTGGAGGACCATCACGACGGATCGATGGGTGCTAGGCATCGTGGAGCACGGTTACAGGATCGAGTTCGGAGTCCTCCCCCCGTTTCTCGGGATCAAGGCCACCCATCCAACTCGGGTGCTGCTGGAGGAAGTTTCGACCCTCCTTCAAAAGGGAGCGATACAGCCAGTCCTCACAGAAGACTCTCAGGACGGGCTATACTCCAGGTACTTCATCGTGAAGAAAAAAGGAGGAGGACTCAGACCGATCCTGGACCTTCGGACTGTAAATCTGTTTATCCCACCGAAAAGATTCCGCATGGTCACGCTCCAATCGATCCTTCCGCTACTCCAAAGGAGCGATTGGTTCGCATCCATCGACCTCAAGGATGCATACTTCCACATCGCCATCCACGAGGACAGCCGGAAATACCTTCGGTTCCGAGTGGGGGACGACTCCTACCAGTTCGTCGTTCTTCCATTCGGACTTTCCACCGCGCCGAGGGTATTCACGAAGTGTGTGGCGGTGGTGTGCGCAAGTCTAAGGGCAAGAGGCATCACCATCTTTCCCTACCTCGACGATTGGTTACTGGTGGCATCCTCGAGGATCGAGCTCCAGAGGGCTCTCAAACAAACTCTCGATCTCATGCTCGAATTGGGACTTTGTCTGAACGCGGAAAAGTCGGTCCTACAGCCAACAAGAGAGATCCAATACATAGGGGCAAGGCTAAGCGCGTTCGATGGTCGGGCGTATCTCCCAAGCGACAGGGCGTGCAATCTGATTTCCCTTGCAAACAAAGTATTCAAACAATCAATGTCATCAGCTCGTTTGATACAGCGACTCTTGGGGCACATGGCCTCGACCATCGCAGTCGTACGCTATGCGAGGCTTCGCATGCGACCGCTTCAGGCCTGGTTTGTCCGAGCCTTCAAACCAGAAAAGGACAGACCTTCCCTCCGTCTACTAGTTCCACGAGCTGTAAGAGAGTCTTTGAAGTGGTGGCAGTTGGAGTCAAACCTACTCGATGGGGTACCGTTTCAACCTCCGGTACCGAGCAGAATACTGACGACAGACGCATCTCTGTTAGGATGGGGGGCCCACTTCGACGATCACGTCGTGCAAGGCACTTGGACGCCGACGGAAGGCACCAGACATATCAATTGGTTGGAGCTAATGGCTGTCTGGAGGGCTCTGCAGGCGTTAGAGCATCACCTGACTGACCATCACATTCAGGTCGTGACGGACAGTACTACGGTGGTTGCGTACTTGAACAAACAGGGAGGAACAAAATCGGTGCGCCTCACACGACTGACACTACGTCTATACGAGTGGGCTCTACCCCGACGGATGTCATTTGTGGCGATACATATCGCGGGGAAAACCAACATATTGGCGGATACATTGAGCAGGATGTCGTTACAGTCACACGAGTGGAAGATGAACCGGCAGGTACTAACTTCCCTATTCCATCGGTGGGGTCGACCGAATGTGGACTTATTCGCAACCAGCGAGAACGCGGCCTGCCCTATATTTTGCAGCAGGGCGGCATCGGACCCGAACTCGGTGACCGATGCATTCCTATTGGAGTGGAGCGGCAATTTCTTCTACCTGTTCCCTCCAATACCACTGCTCATTCGGGTGCTGGCCAAGCTATCATCGAACAAAACAAATTGCATCCTGATATCCCCATGGTGGCCTCGCCAACCTTGGTTTTCCCTTCTACTTCGGCTGTGTCAAGGGGATTATCTGCAGCTATCTTTGCAAGACAATCTGTTGACGCAGCAACAAGGCAGGGTACTCCATCCCGATCTGCATTCGTTAAGTCTCACGGCTTGGAGGATCAGATAGCCATGGATACAGACCTCTCCTCGGCAGTAAAAGAGGTCTTGTTAGCAGCGCGTAAGCCTTCAACAAGGCTTTCCTACTCGAGAAAATGGCAGGCTTTCTCCGACTTTGTGTTAGCTTCAGATAAAGACCCTGTAACTGTTGGGACATGTAACAAAACAACAGCTGTGGCACAAGTGTTTTCATTTGGAAAGGTACAGGATGGCTAGAAAAACAATCTTGTTTAGTCTGACACTACTATTCTATTCTCATGGGAAAAGTAGGTGGGGAAGAAATATGAGCTGATCACATGGTTTGTACTTTCTGATGACGTAGTATGATTGTTAGGTTTCGTTTCCTGTAACTTTCGTAGTAGAGAGAAGGATTGCTTTCTGTGTGCTTCTTCTTGTCTCTTCTCTCTGATGCTCTGACTTATTGCAAACATGTAATGAAGTACTGCTAGGGTGGACTTGGTCCACTGGACTATGCTATGCATTATAATCTGCAATATAGACTGTAACTTAGGAGATTGTATTTACTCTGAAATAGAATAAACAGGTAGTAAAAAACCCTGTAGTGGATTCTATTGGAGTTAATTCCTAACTACAGTGCAGCTGCGAACAGCAGGGAGCAAGTTGGCTGAAATCCGAGACACTTGGACATGCTGTGTGTGGGAGACAAAAGCTGAATCTCTGTGTGAACTACATGGGCCGGTTACACACATGGGACAGAGGCTGTATCTTCCATCTCACGCTCTGCTGAATCCACGTAGGTGGACGGGCCTACAGGGTGGATTGTAAGCTATCAGGGCTGGAGCAATTTTAGCCCTTTTAGTAACATGTTCGATATCGACTGTCCTCGACTTCCTACACTCGCTGATGGCCCGTGGCCTTAAATGCTCATCTATCAAGGTGTATTTAGCGGCAATTGCGGCGTATCGAACAACCTCGACAGGTACGTCTCTATTTATACACCCGCTTGTAAAGCAGTTTCTGAAGGGTGTAAGAAACTTATGCCCTCCGATGAGGACTATCGTGCCAGGATGGGATCTTCAACTGGTTTTGAAGGCATTGACGACGACGCCATTCGAGCCCATGGCGAAGTCGGACTTGCGCCTTCTTTCGTTTAAAACCTTGTTTTTAATAGCAATTACATCTGCAAGACGTGTCGGTGAGCTGGCCGCTCTCAGAGTTGATCCTCCATTCACAACTTTTCACAAGGACAAGGTCATTTTACATCCAGACATAACTTTTCTGCCAAAAGTCATTTCTGAATTTCACCTAGGCCAGGACATTGTGCTTCCAACTTTCTTTCCATCACCGTCATCGGATGTCGAGAGACTTTTACACAGCCTCGATGTACGTAGAGCCCTAGCTTTTTACAAAGCACGTACTGAGTCCATAAGGCACACTCAGCAGCTTTTTGTATGCTACGGCCCTCCAAAGAAGGGCTGTCCAGTGTCAAAGCAAAGACTGTCCTCCTGGTTAGTGGACACTATCAAACTAGCGTATCAACTTGCCAATCGTGTTTTGCCGGGCTCCGTAAAAGCACATTCTACTAGAGCCATGCCGACTTCGACGGCATTCGGCAGAGGAGTCTCTTTATCGGACTTGTGCAGGGCGGCGACTTGGTCTTCACCCTCCACTTTCATTCGGCACTACCGCCTCGATGTTCGAGCCAGGGCGCAGAGCGCATTCGGGAGAGCGGTGCTATCATCAGTCACCATCTGACTACTGACACCGACCCACTTCCGGTAAGTCAGCTTGCTAATCTACCCATATGTGTGTGAAGCACAGAGACCACGAAGAAGAAGGACAGGTTGCTTACCTGTAACTGTAGTTCTTCGAGTGGTCCTCTGTGCATTCACACAACCCGCCCTCCTTCCCCTCTCGGTGTCTGCATCGAGTTCGATGGATACCCAGGTGGAAATGGGATGGACCAATTTCGTTTTTTTTTTTTTTGTCGATCTCGATTACATCGGGATTCGGAATTTTCTATCGATCTTGTAACCATCGAGTTCGAGGGGGTGTAGTAGAGCTCTTTTTTCCTGGATCAGCCTCGGTCCCGAGGGTCGCAATAGGTGGTCTCGGGGAACTGAGGAGACGGGCGGGAGCCGCGCTAAGGAACACGCGCGAGGGGGAGGGGCTCCCGCCTGGCTCATCTCAGCTAAAGAAGTTTCCGATCGATCTCAGCGCAGGCGCAGAGAACCCATAAGTGTGTGAATGCACAGATGACCACTCGAAGAACTACAGTTACAGGTAAGCAACCTGTCCTTCCATAGAAACTAACAAGGACATAAGAAGAGCCCTGCTGGATCAGACCAAGGGTCCATGTGGTCCAGCATTCTGTTCACACAGAGGCCAACCAGCTGCCCACAGGAATCCCACAAGCAGGACATGAGTGCAACAGCACCCTCCTGCCCAGGTTCCCCAGCAACTGGTGTACATAGGCATACTAAGAACTCAACTTCTTAGAGCCTGGGTCTGTTTGAGTCTGCTGCCAAACATCTAATTCAGCCCTTATAATAGGTAAGAAGAACTCAGCGGTATCCATATTCATTGTGTATGTGACCTCAAACAGGAGATCCATGTTCCGTAGGCACATAATCCAAGAAACATTTGTGGTGTCTGCAGTTGATGCATTGTGAGTTGCTTCTTTGTTTATTAATTGTGCTACCAAAGCTAGCATTTCATTCCTAACTGGTTCATAAAGGTTCACTAGAATTACATGCTCCAAAACCAGTAGGAAGTTCCAAAGACAGCCTTTTACTGGATCAGCTGGTTCCTTGTGAGGAAAGTGTTGTGAGATTTGAAGGGTTTGGTCTGTGTATGTAAGGGGTGGGTGGGTTGTTTTTGTTTCTTGGAATAAATTGTTTCTTTATAAACAAACAAACTGGAACAAAATTAAAGTGCTCTATTAAACCTTTTGTTTGCATTAAAAGTTAATCTAGATAGCAATATGTTAGATCCTTTAAACAAATGTACAAGGCCCTTTCAAGTGTGCATTGAGTGAAGGGTGTATCATGTGATTAACATGGAGTGGCCTGAAATAATTTTTTGAAGCTGGCTGGCAAGAAAGTAGCTTTGCATGGTTGTGCAATGGAAGTCAGATGTTCAAGGGGATGGGGCAAGCAGCATGCCCAATGCGGGGCTGGGGGCCAGCATTGTGGCCTCTCTCTGTGGTAATCACATGATGTACCCTTGAAACTGTTGAAGGATGTGGTTAAAATGAGTCATTCCTATACTGATTAGAACAAAGCAGAGTTTCCTCCTTAAGCACAGCCTGCTTTATTGAAACTGGTTTCACCACATGAGTTGCTCAACTCTTGTCTCTTAAGGCTATTAAAAGGAACAGAATGTCCACACAAGGTTTAAAACTAATAAAGACATTTATTAGTTTTACTTACAGTTCATATAAATTCACATATATATCCGAAAAAATCTGGATAAGAGAAGAGATCCCAGAAGACTTCAGGGATGCCATAATTATCACCCTCTTTAAGAAGGGTGATAGAACAGACTGTGGAAACTATTGGGGCATTTCTCTCTTAGCTACCACAGGTAAAATATTTGCTAGGATTCTCGCAAACTGTCTTCTATCTATTTCAGAAGAGATCCTCCCTGAATCTCAATATGGTTTCCGCCCCTCTAGAGGGACAGTAGACATGATTTTTACTGCACGTCAGCTCCAAAAAAAATGCCGGGAGCAAAATCAACCCCTTTATATGGCATAGATTCATAGAATCATAGAAAAGTAGAGTTGGAAGGGGCCTACAAGGCCATCGAGTCCAACCCCCTGCTCAATGCAGGAATCCAAGTCAAAGCATCCCTGACAGATGGCTGTCCAGCTGCACCTTGAATGCCTCCAGAGTGGGAGAGCCCACCACCTCCCTAGGTAGTTGGTTCCATTGTCTTATTGCTCTGACAGGAATTTTTTCCTGATGTTTAGGTGGAATCTAGGTTCCTGTAACTTGAGCCCATTATTCCGTGTCCTGCAAACTGGGATGATCGAGAAGAGACCCTGGCCCTCCTCTGTGTGACATCCCTTCAAGTACTGGAAGAGTGCGATCATATCTCCCCTCAGTCTCCTCTTCTGAAGGCTAAACATGCCCAGTACTCAAGATGAGGCCTAACCAGTGCTGAGTAAAGGGGAATTATCACTTCATGCGATTTGGAAGTTATACTTCTATTAATGCAGCCCCAAATAGCATTTGCCTTCTTTGCAGCCACATCGCATTGCTGGCTCATATTCAGTTTGTGATCCACCACAATTCCAAGATCCTTCTCACTTGTAGTATTGTTGAGCCAAGTGTCCCCCATTCTGTAATTGTGCATTTGGTTTCCTCTCCCTAGGTGCAGCACTTGGCATTTATCCCTATTAAATTTCATTCTGTTGTTTTTGGCCCAGTGCTCCAGCCTATCGAGATCGCTTTGAATTTTGTTTCTGTCTTCCAGAGTATTAGCTGTTCCACCTAACTTTGTGTCATCTGCAAATCTGATAAGCATTCCCTGCAGCTCCTCATCCAAGTCATTAATAAAAATGTTGAAGAGCATCAGGACCGAGGACCGAGCCCTGTGGTACCCCGCTCGTTATCTCTCCCCAGTTTGAGAAGGAACCATTGATAAGCACTCTTTGAGTCCGATTCTGTAGCCAATTGTGGCTACAGCCTCTCCTCTCCTGTGTGAGAAGACAAGACTTTTGGAACTGAAACTGTACTTGCTTAGTCTTCAGGGTGCTTGAATATCACTGCAGGCAAATGGACTCGTTTTGAAAGGGACAACAACACAGAGATCTTCAGTGGGTAGGTGGAGCTTACAGCACTGTAAATTAGCAGGCTTCTATGGGCTTCAATGCCAATATGGTGGCATTGTGTCCTCTTTTACAGAGGACTGTCCTCTATTTTGAAGGCGTCCTCCTCCATTTGAAGAGCTGTCCAATGAATATATGTCTGATATAAAGATAAAGAACCCTCAGAAGGAAGTGCTGGGCTGGGCCAGCAAGGCACACAGATCACCTGGTCACAGACTTCCACACTATGGTGAGAAGTTCTGTATTTCTATTTAAATTATAAGAATTATTTCTAAATTTGCATCTATACATATAAATTAGTATATGTAAATTTTATGGAAACGTGTTCTCTTTCTCTTATTTTTTGGTCATTCACAAGTGGCCACTGTCGTCCTCAGTGGAACTGGGGCCAGGAGTGGCAGGACTAAAGGCAAGTTCCAAATTGACACGAGTGGAGCTTGTGCCCGTGCTCTGGATCTGCGGAGGTCCCCTTCCCACTTCAGCCCCATCTGCCCCTGAGAAGCCACTCCAGGAAGTCAGAGAACCCAGAAATGCAACACAAAGAGCTGCCGGCACTAGCACTTTGCCGTGGACTCTAGACCTTTGGAACTGGGGCACAGGAAACTTGATAGTGGAGGTGTCCTGCTTTAGGCTGCCCGGCAGCCAGCAGCTGGCCTTGCTTCTGGGAGCGCTGCCAAAAGTCCAGCTGATAAGAAATTAGCAGGGAGCAGGGAGAAGCGTAGTCAGACAGTCCAGGGATTTTAGCCAGTAAAGTTCTTACAAAAGTCCAAGGATCAAGCAAAGCCGTGGTCAGGGTCAGCCCAAGTAGAGTCCAAGAGTCCAGGGTTCAAGGCAAGGTTCAGAAGCAGGGTCAGGAATCAGGAACAAGAGTCAAGGAAGACGTTGTTTCCCAATACCCAGGCTTCAGTGAGTGAGCGTTTTTATACTGCCTGCTGCCTGGGCACGCCCATCCCGCAGCTGGAGCTCCTCAGCAGCAGGCTGATTATAAAAGCCTCAGGAGGCCGACATCCTGGTTTGCAGCCGGACGCTGTGTCGAGGGGCCTGCATCTGTTCCTGCCTTCTCATCCTCATCCTCTGTCTGGGACTCGGGACCTGTACCATCTCCACCTCTGATTCTGACTCCTCCCGGGCTGGGGAACTCCCACGGGTCATGCCAGAGGGGCCTGCCAGCTCTTCAGCTGCCCGGTCCATCGGCCCTGTCTGGAGCAACAGTGTCTGAACTCTGCTCCTGAGGAGTGTCCAGGGCCCTGGGTGAATCACACTCGTCCTCAGAGGAGGATTCCTGGAGGGGGGTCGTGACAGGAGGGTGGTAATTTGAAACCAAACTTGACCAAAGCAGCAGCCTGACTCCATGAATGCCAGACAGCCATTTTACTCAGAGCCTCTGAACATGCCACTGCCAGCTACAAAGATGCGGTTATGTGCTAGTGATAAACAAGATGGTACCTTTCTGGCTTCCGGTGGAGAAAAAATGGCGACCTGACACCAGGCCAGGGAGGGGAGGAATCAGCCCGGTTTAAAAAATCAGTTAAGAGGCTCTGTAGCTGATAAATCTGGAATTAAAGGATGATTTAACAGTGATTCTCAATCTCAACGTGTCTCTATGGGCTCCGTCTTTGAGTCTGCTGAAGTCACATGAGTTCTTGCAGTCTCCCCCGCGGGGGGGGGGGGGAGTCCTGGAGTGTGGGAGGAAACAACTTGCTGGAGGCCGTGGCTGAAGCTCTTAATTAAGGGCACAAAGTTCGTCAACTCTGTTTCTTAAAGATTTTATTGCCAATTTGGAACAGAGAGAGATTTTATCTACAACGAAGTTGAAAACTCCCTATGGGGAAGTAATCCTTTCTTTCCATGACACTTTTTTGCTAACAGGCTATTACAGTCAATGCATAGTCAAAATGGTTACACGAGAATTTTTTTTAAGTTGGTTGATCAATTGTTGAATAGATTTGATGCTGCTGAGAGAAGATTACTTCAGAAGCTGGATCATAATTAGAGATGGTTATTGCTCACAAAGTTGAAGATTTCCACAACTCCACAGGGCGGGCATTTGAAGAGTTGGAGGAGACAAAACAGAACACTGATAAGGCTGGAATGTCGGAGCAGAAAATGGCTGTGCCGAACAGAGGAGTTGAATCAGAGGAGAATGCTACAGAGAGAGATGTGGCTTTGTTCTGAGTAGACATGCATTTATTGATTTGGCTAAGGCCTTTGATACTGTAAACCGAATGGCTCTCTGGACTATCCTTATGAAAATTGGATGCCCCAATAAATTTGTGAATATCTTGCAACTTCTCCATGACGACATGACGGCAACGGTTTTGGACAACAACGGCTCTCATGGTGCTCCATTTAAAGTGGGATCAGGTGTTAAACAGGGATGTGTTATTGCCCCAACATTATTTGCTATTTTCATCGCCATGATTTTACATCTTGTCGAGGGGAAACTTCCCACTGGTGTGGGAATTATATAATATCGAACGGATGGAAAGCTTTTTAATCTCAGCAGGCTGAAAGCAAAAAGTAAGATAATTACAACCTCTGTTTTGGAACTTCAGTATGCTGATGATAATGTGGTCTCCGCACATTCAGAGAATGATCTCCAAACTATCCTAAATGCTTTTGCAGAAGCATACAAAAAACTTGGTCTCTCACTTAACATCAACAAAACCAAAGTGCTTCATCAGCAAGTGCTTCATTAGCAAGTGCAAATTAACCCTTTGGTGATGCCATCTATCCAGCTTGGCGGGGCAATACTGGAAAATGTCGATCATTTTCTCTATCTTGGCAGCTATCTCTCTGTTACAGCCAACATCGACAGTGAAATCCAGCATCGTTTGAGCTCCGCAAGTGCCGCGTTTTCTCGAATGAAACATAGAGTGTTCGAGGATCGGGATATTTGTAAGAAGACCAAAACACTGGTTTATGAAGCCATTGTATTACCAACTTTATTGTATGCCTGCGAAACATGGACTATCTATAAATGTCATTTCCACCTCCTTGAAAGATTTCATCAACGCTGCTTCCGGAAAATCCTGCGAATTACTTGGGAAGATAGGCGAACAAATGTCAGGAAGAAGCAAAGACTACTAGCATTGAAAAAAATGATCCTTCAACGCCAACTTCAGTGGACCGGTCATGTTGTTCGAATGTCTGACTGCCATCTCCCAAAGCAGTTACTTTATTCCCAACTCAAGGATGGAAAGCGGAATATCGGTGGTCAGCATAAGAGGTTTAAATATGTTCTTAAGGCTAATCTTAAAAAATGCAATATAAACATCGAAAACTGGGAAGCTCTGGCCCGTGAACGATTTAACTGGAGGTTGGCCTTTCACAAAGGTTCCATGGACTTTGAAGAAGCCCGAGTGCAAAGTGAAAGGGAGAAACGTGCTAAGCGAAAAGCACGTCAAACGAATTCTTTACAGGACCATCTTCCATCTGGTAACCTGTGTCCTCACTGTGGGAAGCTGTGTGGATCTAGAATTGGCCTCCACAGTCACTTACGGACCCATCGCTAGAGTCTACACAATTTTCTTTAGAATTTCCTCCTTTTAAAAATTTCTTTTTGTAAATTTTTACCCTGGAAGACAATCTTACTCGGTCACGAGTGATCGCCTACTATGCAAGGATGCATACAGGCAGATCAGTTTCATTGTAGAAGATCTCTGGCTACAAGCCAGCCGGATTTGCATCCTCAGTGTTGGGAGAGGGGAGAGCAGAGAGCAACCAACTTCCACAAAGAAGCAGGAAGTAGGGAGAGAGCAGCAGAGAGCTCTGGCCAGAGAGGCCGAAAGTAGGGAGCAGAGGATTCTTTAGTTAACCCATTCCTCCCACTCTAATCAGTGGTTACATCGCTTTGTTAAGCAGGCAATATTACTATTTCCAACAGAAACAAACTGTGCTGGCTGTAAGAAGCAGGCACAGCACCAGTCGCCTCACTTGCAGTCCTCTGATGCTGCTTTCAGCTTCAAACATTCTTTCTCTCTTGCTCACCTTCATGATACTAATTTGGTTTTGCAACTCCCACCCCCACTCCAAAAGAAAAGAGATGAGGCAAATCCCAAGGTGGTAAAAAATGATTTAAAAAAAAAAACACAACCTACTCAAATATTGTTTTATGATGCTTGATACATTTCTAACAATTGCTCTTCACCAGGGGCAGCTAGAAATAAAAACAAATATGTGGATGTATTTAAAAGTATGTTAAACCATTAAGAGACATTTGATCAAATAATCTTCACAAATAAGACATATTTGGTACTATACATTTCTGCATAAAATGTTTTACACATTTGAACACACACAGAGTGTAAAGGGAGTTCTGCTTATCAGATATGATATTCCTTCTACTTTCACATAAATGTTATTTTGGACTTCACTAAGGGCCAAACTACACATAACATTAGTCATGTGAATAAAGAAGCATATGCTTAACCTGGATGCTTTTATTTTGGAGAAAAAGCAGCTGTGGCTCCCAATCCATGATGTGTTCCTGATCCAGATCAAGGCCCACACCAGTTTTCAGCTGGAAACCACTCTCACTTGGCTGCTGTTTACTATATAGTTTGGCCCTATAATATATTGTAAAAGTATTTGGTTAACCCCCCCCCCCCAAAAAAAACCCCACACTACAAATAGGTGTGCCAATTACACTTTTGTTTAGACTAATAAACTATTTTAGTAGCAGGTTTCTTAGACTGAGAATGAGCCTTTGCCTCACATGTCACGTCCTTGCCCCGCCCCGCTCCTCCCCTCCTCCCCTCACATGCCTAGCTTAGGGCTTCTTTTGTGGTTTATTCAACTATTTCCTGACATAGTTACATCTGAACCAGTCTGATATGTTAAAAAGAAAGTGGGGGGAGGGGACTAGAGAAAATCTGCATTCCAAATAGATTTGGTGTTATAAAAGGACAACATACTCAAAAGATTTATTATATTTATTAAAATGCTCAAATACTACCCAAAAAACCAAAAAACAATTCCAGTTTAAATGATCAAATACTACCAAAAATGAAAAACAATTCCAGTTTAAATGGGATTTATTATTATATTCACTGATATCATATGTTTTGGCAATGTCCATATTAGAACTTCCTCTTTTTGGGAGGAAGTTCTAATATGGATAAACT
The DNA here is from genome assembly GCA_021292165.1 of Shinisaurus crocodilurus. Taxonomy (NCBI): domain Eukaryota; kingdom Metazoa; phylum Chordata; class Lepidosauria; order Squamata; family Shinisauridae; genus Shinisaurus; species Shinisaurus crocodilurus. The sequence goes on from CM037879.1 coordinate 188,510,887, forward strand.
TTGTATTGGAACACTCTAATATTTTTTGTTGCACATGTTCTTTTAAATTATCTACCTGTTTCTTGGAAGTTAAAGCATGCTCAACACAAATGGATTTTTTGTACCCTTTTGATAGCTAAAAGACTGATACTACAACATTGGAAAGATAAAAGCTCACTTCCTATAACACAATGAATCGAAGACCGAATGATGCTTTCAGTATTTGAGTGGATAACATACAGATGGTACTCTTGAATGTATTCATATATGGTAGCTGACCTGCCTTTGTGTTGTTGTTGTTTTGCAAAAAAAAATTTATTTTGAATTTTAGAATCCATAAAAACAAAATACAAAGAACAAGACAAAACAAAAACCAAAAAAGCATACATACACTACAGAAACAAAACAACATTAAACTAAAAAGTACTTCCGATTTTTCCACAACCAACAAGTTGTGTTGTTACATCAGATATTCTATATAATAATTATAAAGAAATTGCTTCCTTTTCCCCCTTAAACAAAAAAAGAAAAGAAAAGAAAAGAAAAAAAGATTTCCCCGTTCCCCCCCTCTCTTATTCATCAACCTCACAAGTTCACAAAGCCTTGAAACCTTACAGCATTTTACTCCTAAACACAGATAATAATCCTTCTAGTTAAACAATATTCAATATTTCTATTTATGTTTAATAAAAATCTCTATCTTCTTTCCCTCTATTTATAAACAGACAACCTAGCTTTTATTTTATTTTTAAAATAGTTTCACATTTCCACATTACTTCACATCTCAAATTTTATTCCATATTCAGTTGGTTCCTTTCCATTGGTTATTCTCTATGCTATGTTTCATCCAGACTCAATACATTTTTACCAATAATCAACCACCTCAAACTGGAGAAGTTCTTCTTTCTCTCAAAGGGGTTCCTCTCACCAGCCCCTTTAGGTTCAGGTCTATATATATTTTCTTTGGATCACTATCAGCAATCCATTTAGGTTTCTCCCATTTGGATTCCTCCCACCAATCCATTTGGGAAGCTGAACCCTCTTACTTCTTACATAAGAACCTCCCCCTTCCACCAATATTCAGCAATTATCATAATATAAGTCAAACATTTATTCCATCAGATAATCAGCAAACCTTTCCCCGATCAAACACAGTATTCACAATATGCATCTTTTTCAGGCTCATATTCCAGAAAAGACTTCCCCCCCCTTGTGAGCCCCCATAGCTGTCTTCCTCCAAGTAGCCCGGCAGCAATCACTTTTCCAGTTCTCCATGAATGGCTTCCCGAAAACATCTTCACTGTTCGATTCGCTGGCAACCCTCCTTTTTTTGCTGTCTCTCTTCAAAAGTTCAGTTGTTATCTCTCCCAGTATATAAATCTTCGCCTCGTTCTCCCTGTTCTGCACTTCCGATATCACCAATCTCCCCAGCAGTTTATTTTGGAATGCTTGAAACACCTCCATCAGCTCCTCGGCTAACCCCAGCAACAAATCATAAGTAGCCATCTTGTCTGTGTTGCAGTAAAAATTTACAACTGCTTTAAACTTTTCCAGAATTCAAAGTAAAAGGAGTTACAGTACCTCTTTCTTTCTCGATTCAAAACACATTTGTTGATCTTTCCATTATGAAGTTTTTAAAGCATATTTTCTTTTTAGTATTCCAGAGGCGAGGGTATTTAATCCTGATTGTGGATAAAATTCCTCGTTATTACCAATTGTCAATAAATCATTAAGAAATGGAGTTTCTTCAGGTTCTTAAAAAAAGAAGAACTCCAAACGTGGCGGTGAGCAATGATGGATTCTCCCACTCTCTACCCCTCCCCGAGATAAGCTGCAGCTGCGCAAGCAACTGCAAAAAAACTCACAGAGAGAGCAATTAAGAGATATGCTGGGAATCACTCTTAGATCATCCTCTTATTCTGAGGAGATTAACCACCCAAGATAACCTCTTAACTGGATTTCTCGCTGTGTCAGTCTCCCTCGATTTCAAGGGAGCGTCAGTCCGACATTAAACTCCACCTGGAAGTCCGACATCACTCGACCTGCCTTTGTTGAAGCTTATGTATAATTGATACATTTAAATATATGCAGTTATACACACACACATATGTTCTATTTTGTTTAGGTGAAACTCACAATAATAAATTAATAAATAAATTCACTGATATCTCTTAATTTACACCTTGAAAGGTCCCTCCATCCTCGGAGTGCCCACTAGTAATAATGCTGTTACTGGATCCTTTATTTAAAGGTTTTGCTTAAAAGCATACTTGCTGTCACTTATAGAATGAAATGGCCCCATTGGGTTTTCTCCTTCTCTTGACATGAGTAAACATACCGAAGAAACTCATAATATTTACATGTAGCCTCTTCTTCCCACGAGTAGTCTCACTGCAAAATTATAATGCTTAAAAAATCTTATGTGATCTCTTTTAAGAGAGGCCTCATCTTGAGTACTGCGTCCAGTTCTGGGCACCACACTTTAAGGACGTAGACAAACTGGAGAGGGTTCAGAGGAGGGCAACAAAGATGATAAAGGGACTGGAAACAAGGCCCTACGAGCAGGGCCGGCGCTACCGCTAGGCAAACTAGGCGGTTGCCTAGGGCGCGTGGCTGAAGAGGGTGCAGAAACGCTGCGCTCCTCTTCGCTGCCGCTGCCATGCCACCCCCGCCGGGCCTCCCCACCGCCTGCAGAAGCTGCCGCCGCACCTCCCCCGCCGCCGCCGCGCCTCCCCGCCGCCGCCGCGCCTCCCCGCTGCGCCTCCCCGCCGCACCTCCCCCACCGCCGCCGCGCCTCCCCGCCCGCCCGCCCCCGCTGCTGTGCCTCCCCGCCCCCCCGCCCGCCCACCCCCGCTGCTGCGCCTCCCCGCCCACCACCGCGCCTCCCCGCCCGCCGCCGCCGCGCATCCCCACCCGCTGCTGCCGCCGCTGCCGCACCTCCCCTCCCCTCCCCTCGCCACCTACCTTCTCCGCGTCACTTCCGGAGCCCCGCCCGCGTTGTTTTGGTGGGAGGAACCAGGGCAACAGGGCTTAAACAGCCCTGTTGCCCTGGTTTCCCCGGCAAAAAACAGAGCGCGGGAGTCCCGTCGCATCACTTCCTCTTTGGAGGCAGCGGCGGCGGCAGCTAGGGCGGGGGGATGGTAGGTAAGTAGGTGGTGGTGGCGGCGCGGGGGGGGGGGTTGCAGAGCAGGGCTGCTTTGCTCCGGAGCCCCCCCCACAGCACGAGAGGGGGGCGCTAAATATAATTCCGCCTAGGAGCCAAACTGCCCTGCACCAGTCCTGCCTATGAGGAGAGACTGAAAGAACTGGGCATGTTTAGCCTTCAGAAGAGGAGACTGAGGGGAGATATGATGGCACTCTTCCAGTACTTAAAGGGTTGTCACAAAGAGGAGGGCCAGGATCTCTTCTCGATCATCCCAGTTTGCAGGACACAGAATAATGGGCTCAAGTTACAGGAACCTAGATTCCACCTAAACATCAGGAAAAATGTCCTGACTGTCAGAGCAATAAGACAATGGAACCAACTACCTAGTGAGGTGGTGGGCTCTCCCAATCTGGAGGCATTCAAGGTGCAGCTGGACAGCCATCTGTCGGGGATGCTTTGACCTGGATTCCTGCATTGAGCAGGGGGTTGGACTCGATGGCCTTGTAGGCCCCTTCCAACTCTTCTATGATTCTATGATTCTAGGTAAGAGCTCTTGATTTTAATTTAACCCTATACAAGCAAGAATGTTGAGACTTGGGATCCATTAAGCCTCCTTTTTCATCAATAAATTATTGTTCTGGGCCTCTTTTCTCGAACACCCAAAACCGAAGGACCTGTGGTTATATTCAAAGATATGTTTTACTATTACTAGTGCAGTGTTCTCCAACCTTGGGTCCCCAGATGTTTTTGGCCTACAACTCCCAGCATGCCCCAGCCAGCTATGCTGGGGACCCACGGTTGGAGAACACTGTACTAGTGGTTTGCCAGCCCTTGGATATTACATGTATTCCCCAATACCTTTCTTAAGACTCCTTGTAGTCTTCCCTCTGTATAGCTGTATGCAAAGACATCCAATGGCATGAATGACACTGGAACTATTATATATTGTAAACCTTCTGAGAGTATGCATATTTTGTCCACAGAATGGGGGGGGGGGAGTCTTCTAATGTGCTTGTTTTCAGCATACACAATTCCCACAGGGAAATCACAGGGATGCAGGGGCTGAGGCGCTCTAGGGAGCGAGGCGACGCGGCGTACTGGATCCAGCAGGGGCTGAGGCGCTCTAGGGAGCGGGGCGACTGCCTTCGCCCCCCCGCACTTGTCGGATCTGCTCCAAGCCGGCTGAGGCGCTGCTGGGCAGACGGACGAAGAGGGAGAGAGCGAAGGTGGCGGCAGCGGCGGCGGCTGCCAGAGCAGGGACGAGGGAAGGACCCACCGACGCAGCCCATGGAGGGAGCGGGAGGGTCTCCATGGGAGGAAGAAGAGCTGCCCTTCCTCCTTCTCTGCCCCAGCCTTGTCCCCGCCTCTCAGTCTCAGGGATGTTGAAGAGTCCTTGGTGTTGAGTCCCGAGTTGAGTCTCGAGTCCCATTAAAAATATTGGGACTCGACTCTGAGTCGAGTCAGAGGGGGGACTCAGTCCGACTCACGAGTCGAGTCCTCGAGTCCGAGTCCCCATCCCTGCAATGTACTAGTGTGGATTGTGGTAGACTGTTCCCGAGTAAGAATTCCACATCTGAGCAGAGGTTGTCATGTCTGCCCTAAAGCAAAGCCAAATAACAACCTTCTCGTTGCCAAAAAAGTGATTAGCTGTTCTGCCTGAGGACTAAACTAGACATTGGATGCATATGCATATTTCCCTCCTTCCCTAATTGCTAATCCTTAAGCTAATGTATCATGCTGAGCATCGCTTCCCTTGCCTTTGGATGTGTGGCACTTCAGCTCCCAGGATTCCCTGACCAGCGTGGCTAATGGTTGGAAATGCTTGGAGTTGTATGCCAAAATATCTGGTCACCAATTTGTGCTACTTTCTTGTATTCCCCCCCCCCCCCTCATACTATTTTCAGATCATGGATGGTTTTGGAAAACTTGGATTCCTACATTGCATTAAGGCTTGCGACAGCTGCTATGTGTCAATCATCTCTTCAATTCACCAGGAAAATGACTACATCAACAAGAAGAACTTCTACTCAGTTGTGCTTCATGGAACAGCCAGTGGAGGCTGGTGGCTCCAGTGTTACCGGGGCAGTGTGTCCACTCTGGGCTGCAGTCTGAACTTTTAAGGAACTATCCGTGGTGCTGAACCTATTTTGGGCATAGGGTTCAGCACCATGGGTAGCTTCTTTAAAGTTCAGACTGCAGCCCAGACTGGACACACTGCCCCACTGACACTGGAGCCACCAGCCTCCACTGGGAACAATGGACCACACTGGTCATTTCATAGACTTGGCACCTTTCGAAGCCATGGATGCTGGTGCTTTTGTTCCAGAAAAGCCAACAATTACAATTGGTAGTGTTCAAATTCTCCCACTCATTGTTGCTGCTGGTGCATACCCCATTAGGAAATGGCATATGAAACCACATAGTGGACACAAAGACCTCCGTAAAACACATGTCAACCAGTGCTTGAGCAGGGTGAGGAATGTGGTGGAGCATGCTTTGGCCATCTAAAAAGCAGGTGGCAATATCTAATAGCCAGGATAGAGTTTGCAGAGGAGAGCGTAGTCCCAGTGGCCACCTCCTGTGTAATCCTTCACAATATGTGTGAGATGAAGGGTCATGCAATGCATGACACCCTAGAGCGTGTAATCACGTTGAGCGAAATATGCTAGTGCCCCTTTGGAGAATGAGGTGAAGCACCATGGAGAGGAAGCTGAAAATGTCAGGAAAGCTCCTACAGAGTTCCTCTGGTCTGCCAGGGTGGGCAGTTGAAAGGGACAGCCACAGTTTACACTTTAGCTTTCCATGCACGTGAGCAAACTACTGTCCCTTCAGTGTTATCTCTGCTATATGTGCATAAAACAAATTCTTGATTCTAGTGTTAATAATGTGAAGAAATTCATTTTTCTTTGGAGATTTTTGCTGCTAACAAAAGGCCGTATTTCATGAGAAGGGGCTGGCACGCCCTCATTGCAACCAACTGCGTGCCTTATCGTGGTGTTTTACTAGTCTCCAGGCCTTCAAGGTCAGAGCTGAACAGGAGCCAACAATTAGGCTGACTGGTGATTTCAGCTGGATGGCAGTAAGGGGTTTTCAATCCCTCCTCCCTTCCTGGAAGCTGAGGAAGTCATCCAGCCGACTGTGATTGGCCATGGAGGCTCACCTCATACTGGTTAAGGGCCTGGGCGGGGGGGATATAAAGTTAGGAGGGTTAGGGCTACTAGGCGTTCATCCTGGTCTTTGGATTGCATTTGTGAGCCTGGAATCTTGATTAAGCCTTGTCCCATCAGAAGAACCTTACCTTAGGGTAGTAAATGGGAGAAACTAGATAGGGTTTATTGTTTTAGCCTGCAGCAGGGTTTCAAAGGATTTCTTCATTGTTTAATATATTCTGGTTTTCTATCTTCTTTTGTCTTTGCGCACTGTTTTATCTTTTTGTTCCCCCTCATTATTGTAAATAAAGTTCACTGTTTCCAGTCTGGGTGTGTTCTGTTCTGGATCTGGCCTCAGTACTAAATTCAGTGCCTTCCTCTTTGGTTGGGCTACTGTTTAGGGTTTTAGGCTGGAGGTGATCAGGTGAACCCTTATTTCTGAGCCCCCCCCCGGGATATCTTAAGGTCCAAGTATCCCCTGGCTTGGACTGGGTGGATGAGAAGGGGTGGTGGCAGTCTACCGGGTGGTTTGTTTGCCCGCTGGCTACAGGGTAGGGAGTTGAGAGTTTTGGGGGCAAGCTCCTCCCCCTCAACCTACCAGAAACCTTCACAAATAACATTCATTTATTTAACAATTATGTGTCTCTTACTGTAATCTGCTTTATGTTTTGAAAGGCAGATCACTCCCCGTCTGGTTTCACTGCGTACAAACACAGCTGCACATTTGTGAGTTGATTCCCTAGTGACGGAGCTAATCAGGAAGTTCATTGTGTGTCGATGTAGCTACAGTCTCTATCTTCCAAGTCAATTTCTTTTTAAAAATGTTCTCCCCAGCTGGTGGCATAGTGGCAGGACAACAAAGTGGAAATGCTTCTGCAACTCCTCCTGGAATGTAGATCGATGGAAGGCGTAGTGCGTAGTTCTTCCCTACCCATCATCCGCATCAGGAGGGTTGCAAGAACTCTTTCCACTTCTGGTTACACACGCACTCCCACTCAGTGCCACACTAGGTCTAAGGAAGTTAAAGCCACTTCTTCTGAGGCCATGGGATGGCATGATGATGCCTTCCTCCCGCAGAGACCGCCCTCCCGACTATCACCTCATGTATGTGCTGGGTGAAGGCAGGCTGACACCAGTGGCAGGAGCAGCGATCAGCAAGTGAGTTATAACTATGTAATGCTGCACACCCCCTCGAACAAACAAAGAAGTCCTCCCACCCCCTTTGGGCTGGAATGGGGGAACACTGCAGGTTTGTGGAATAGATCATATTGATATTAATAAAGAAGACATATGTCACTGATAGTTTGCACTGAGCAGGAATAGATGGCTTAGCAGGTAATGTGTATCATTGATTTAATGCTCCTAAATGGAAATAAAATTGAGCACAAAATGATACCACACAGCACAGCACATTCATATATCCAATATATGAATGCTTTTCAATATATCCCTCAAGAACACTAGAACACTGTACCCCTATCAATAGTGACACCCAAACAACATTTTAGTGATGCCCAGATTGTCATTTCTGTTAAGAAAATTGCAACAACTGGGGTAACTAGCTTCACTTGCCAGTATTCCCTGTTACTAATGAAGTTGAAGCTATTGAAGGACGTGTGTCAAAACACTTTCTGCTCTTCCACTTTTCTAGCGCTGAAAAGGAAGCTGCATACTGCAGCTGAGGAACAGGAGCATGCGGTGAAGCAGGAGGGTAAACACTTCCTCTGGAAGCATACCCGCCTTGTGATGGTGCAGTGCAAAGTGCAACTGCGAGCACTCCGTGGCTGTTTCTAGAAGTTTGTTTGATCCATTTCTTTGTGCAGTAGGTAACATTACATGACGGTTTGATGTCGCCCAAAAGGATTACAGTAAACCAGACAAAACACCGTACAAGCAATCCAGAGCAAAGATTGATGTAAATGAATGTGTTTAGGAAATGTTCCATTGAAAGTGATCCATCCTTTTCGGGCACAGTGGTGCAACTATGGCCAACAACATCCCTTTCCTACTTGTAAAGAGAATGTCTTTAAAACATCAATACATAGTGTCAAACCTATATGGCCATGTCCCATGCAGTTTGTGGTGAAGAGCTCAATACAGTGCGTGTCTACTCAGAAATAAGCAATGGTCCTTGCTCTCATGTAGGTGGGTATGGGACTGGACACACTGATGGGACTATAGCAGTGTTCTCCAACCTTGGGTCCCCAGATGTTTTTGGCCTACAACTCCCAGCATGCCCCAGCCAGCGTAGCCAAAAGTTGTAGACCAAAAACATCTGGGGACCCAAGGTTGGAGAACACTGGACTATAGAATGATACACAGTGCTCTTTGTAAGCCTATCCATGGCCTGTTGTAAAATTTTTGAGACTATGGTGGGAAAAGTCATAGATTGGTAGGCACCCTGTAACATACAGTTATGAAAAAATAGTCGAAGTTTCCCCACCCTCTAACTTGTTTGCTATGCCCAGGCTGCTTGTCTGCATGTAATTCTAGTAGTGCAACTATTCTACTTGTCCCATTTCAGCTGCATTTCAGCTGCACAGTTGCCTTCCATGTCAGGAGCAGCGGGAACCACACAGCGAGTACTACACATGAATGTATCCGTGCAGGAGCTCGGTCCAGAGGGGACTGATGACCTGTGTGTGGGATTTCAGTCACTGAGGGAGTCTGTCAGTAAACCAGTGGAAGACCGCCAACCTGGTCTTCTGCGCGGGTTCAATACTAAGGGGGTAGCGAGTCCTGGGGGCGGGCCTTCTCTGAGGTCCCCCAGCGACTATCACCCTTAGCCTAGAACAAAGGGATAACTTATAGCCACAAAAGTATCTTTTATAAAACAAGTTTATTTACAAAATGACCGTCACAAACCCAGACACACGCCAGCAATACAGCTTATCAGTACAGCACAAAGTAGCAAGCAAGAAATCTCAAGGACACCATGATTTCAGGGCTCTCAGCTACTTAGTTCAGCTCGGGCTCCAGCAGAGGCCCGGTCAACTGCATGCTGCTAGCTGGGTTCCCGGCGGAGGTCCGGTCTACCCAAGCGGCTAGCTGGGTTCCCGGCGGAGGTCCGGTCTACCCAAGCGGCTAGTGAGTGATTTCAGCTTGGTTGCCCGGGGGTCCGGTCAACCCAAGCGGCCAGTGATTTCAGCTTGGTTTCTCGGGGGTCCGGTCAACCCAAGCGGCCAGTGATTTCAGCTAGCTGGAGCACGCCGGGTGCTGCTACCCGGGGTTGCCGATCCCTTCGTTCCCTTACCCCAAGCATGGGGCAAGACTGCTGATCAGGTCCAACAACTCAGTTCCCTTGCGCAGGGTGTTTTATACCTTGGGTTTCAGGTAGCCCCTCCCTCTGCAATCAGGTGGGTGGCCAATCAGGTGGGTTGCCACCCTCCTCAGGTGGGCGGCCAATTAGGTGGGTTGCCACCCTCCTCAGGTGGGTGGCCAATCAGGTGGGTTGCCACCCTCCTCAGGTGGGCGGCCAATCAGGTGGGTTGCCACCCTCCTCAGGTGGGTGGGGTCCCCTTGAAGCCACCTGCTTAATGGTCCCATCCTGTGGTGTTGAATGGCCCTTTCTTATGGGTGCCGAAATGTCTGCTCTCGCAAGGTATTCAAGTCTTATGTAGATGGGGCTGATATACGAGAGCATTGACGAACCTGGGGATGCTTCCTGCCTTCCCCCCTGGGGTGATTCTATGCAGATGTTGTTTGTCCCTGTTGGTCTCTGTGGAGACTGGCTGTCTCTGCCCCCTGGGTCTCCTTCCCCCCTCCTTGGTGAGTGTGTGTGTGTCAGAAAGGGGTTTTAGGTTGGCTTTCTCCACATCTCCCCCCCGGGGAAAAGATGGCATTGGGGTCCCACACCCCAATTTCCCATCGACTTGCCCATCACCTGAGAAAGCCCGGGAGAGTGCATCAGCCAAGACATTGTCTTTACCTTTGATGTGCTCAATTTCGAAGTCAAAGTCTTGCAACGCCAGACTCCACCGTAGGAGTTTTTGGTTGTTGCCCTTGACTCTATTTAACCAGCACAGGGGGGAATGGTCAGTCTGCAGGCGGAACCGTCTCCCCCAGAGGTAGGGGCGCAACTTGGTGATGGCCCACACCACGGCCAGGCACTCCTTCTCAATGGTGGCAAGACTACGTTCTCTGGGCAGGAGCTTCTTGCTCAGGTATGCAACGGGGCGCAGCCCTTCTCCCACCTTCTCCTGTAACAACACCGCCCCCATCCCGGCCTCAGAGGCATCCGTCTGTAGAACGAAGGGGGATTCGAAGTCTGGGGCTTGCAGAATGGGAGCTGCCGTGAGGCAGGCTTTTAACCCGTCGAAAGCGGTCTGGCAAGCCGCGGTCTACTGGACTCTGTTCGGGTGGCGCTTTTTACAAAGATCAGTCAGAGGGGCGGCTAGCTGACTGAAGTGTGGCACAAACTTCCGATAGTACCCTGCAAGTCCCAGAAAAGCCTGCACCTGTTTTTTGGTTGCGGGTTGGGGCCATTTCTGAACCGACTCGACCTTAGCTTCTATGGGTTTGATGCTCCCCCCTCCGACGCGATGTCTAAGGTACTCAACCTCCCCTAGCCCCACCTGGCACTTCTTTGCTTTCACCGTCAACCCAGCGTCCCGGATCCGCTGGAAGACCCGCCGGACATGCTGCAGATGCTGCTCCCAAGTGGAGCTAAAGATAGCTATGTCGTCCAGATAGGCACAGGCAAATTCTCCTAACCCGTTCAGCATTCCATTCACCAGCCTCTGAAAGGTTGCCGGACTATTCCGGACTCCGAAGGGAAGAGTGGTGAACTGGAATAAACCCAGGTGTGTGACAAAGGCAGACTTAAGCGCAGCATCCGCGTCCAGCGGAACTTGCCAATAGCCCTTGGTGAGGTCTAGGGTGGTAATGTACTTGGCCCTCCCTAGCTTCTCTAGCAAGACATCCATGTTGGGGATGGGGTAGGGGTCAGGGACGGTCACCTTGTTGATTTTCTGATAGTCCACACAGAACCGCACCCCCCCATCCTTTTTGGCCACCAGGACAATCGGGGAGGACCATGGGCTAGAACTAGGGACGATCACCCCTAGGTCTAGCATGGCTTTGACCTCCTCAGCAATGACTTGAGCATGGGGTCCCACCGCCCGGTATGGCAGAGATTGCAGAGGGGGGCTGTCACCCGTTCGAATGGTGTGCTGGATGAGTGGGGTCCGCCCGGGGCGGTCTGAGAACATGGTCCCAAATTCATCCAGCACCCGCTTCATTTGCTCCCGCTGAGCCTCGGACAGGGCGGGTGACAGTGAGATTTCTTCCATTCCCCCACCATCCCACCATTCTCCCAACAGATCCCCATCAGCGAAATCCTTATCATTATGTTCCTTCACACAGCCCAGTCCCGCACCCCGGTCTACATACAATTTCAACATGTTCACATGAAACACTTTACATTTTCCAGGAGTCCCAGCAAAGAGTATTTTGTAGTTGACTGGTCCAAGTTTCTCAACTACAGTCCCCGGACCCTCCCACTTAAGACACAGCTTGTCCGTTTTGAGGGTACGCAGAACCAACACTTTATCACCCACCTCAAAAGTCCGGGCTACTGCGGTTCTATCATACAGCTCCTTTTGCCGCTGCTGGGCTGCCTTCAGATGCTGTTGGGCGGCTTCTCGAACGCTGTGGAGGGTGTCTCGTAGCCGCCGCAGAAAAGTGTGAACCGGCACGGGCGAACTGCCGGCAGCCCCCTCCCATTCCTCCCACAACAAAGCCAAGGGCCCCCGTAGTTCTCTACTAAACATTAGTTCATTCGGGGAAAACTCGAGGCTTTCCTGCGGAGCATCTCGGTAGGCAAAGAGGAGGTAGGGTAGGGCTTGGTTTCAAGTTTTCGGGTGACGGCTAGCGTACGCCCGGATCATTTTTTCCAAAGTCTGGTTGAAGCGTTCAACCAGTCCGTTGGTCTCGTGGTGGTAAGGCACCGAAGTTACATGGTCAACCCCCCCCAGGTCTTACATCTTCTGGAACAGTTTAGACATGAACCCGGTGCCGCAGTCCGACACGACCGTGCGGGGCATTCTTAAGCGGGCAAAGAGAGAGAGCAGAGTCTTAGCCAGGCTGGCTGCAGAGATGGAGGCGAGCGCAAAAGCCTCTGCGTAGTGGGTGGCAAAGTCTACTACTGTCAGTACAAACTTTTTCTCCGTCTTGGTGGGCGGGTTCAGGGGACCTACTATGTCTATAGCAATCTGTTCAAAAGGGATCTTCACCACCGGAAAAGGCTGAAGGGGAGCTCTTGGGTGATCGCGATTGTGTCCCACTCGCTGGCACACATCGCAGGACTGACAGTAAGCCTTAATGTCGGAGGCGATCATGGGCCAGTAGAACCTCTCTGTAATTCGAGCTTGGGTCTGCTTTTGCCCTAGGTGTCCTCCCCATGCCACGTCGTGGGCGAGGTGCAACACGGCGCGGCGGTATCGTTGGGGAACTACCAGTTGCCTCTGCTTGCGCCCCGGTGCCACTTCCCCCTTTGGCTCGAACTCCCGGTACAAAGTTCTATTGTCTCAGATAAATCCTTCAGTGGCAAGGGATACCCCGGGGTCTTGGTTGGCCAGGGCGCGACACTCTCGCAGGGACGGGTCTAGCCGCTGGGCTTTTTTGAATTGGGCTTGTGTCTCAAAGTCTTTAGCCATTTGAGCAAACCCTTCGTCTTTCGGGGGCTCTGCTATGGCCTGGTTTTCTCCGGGGTGCCCCGCAGGGGATGGGGTCACCCCGGGTGGTGGAGGGGGCACGGGCTTAGGCTTTGGGACCGGTGCGGTTACGGGCGGCCCCCCTCGCCTTGCCTGTCCCCGGGTGACGACCCCCATCTTAGCTTTGGCCACCCGGAACGCGAGGTCGTTCTCGATGATGATGCCCCACTCCTTTTGGCGATGGATGATTACGTCTATTTCTCTTTCCCACCCCTGGTACTTGATCCGGACCCGGGCGATGGGGACGGTGATGTCGGGGGAGTTATAGGGTTTGATCGTACACGTACGTCTTGACAAAAGTTGGGACTTCTCTACGCGGTCCCGGGGCAGAGCCGTTACATCTGCCCCAGTGTCCCTATACCCCACCCGGGGAACATTATTGATATAGATGGACTCACAGAATTGCTTGCGGCTCCATCTCAGCTGGTCTGGGGAGGCGATGCGATACAGCGATGCACGGGGTTCAGGACGGTAGGAATCCCACTCCTGGAGTTCCTCCTCGGCACTGCGATCCTCGGGGATGCTTGCATGGAGGGAGAGGACCGACCGTCGCTCGTCGTCGCTGTCGTTGTCCTGAGCGGCTGCAGCACCCGCGACGCGTCCTACTTTCCTCGGTGAGGGATGGGCATCTCGGTTTTTGGGTTGGAGCTTGGGGCAATCTCGCCGCAGGTGTCTCATCTCGTTACAGTGCAAGCAGGCCCCAGACCGAGGGTTTTGGTTCCCCTTGGTCCGAGGGGCCTCCCCGCGCCGTCGGGGCAGGCCCTTTTCCGGCTCCGGGTTCTTCTCGGCCACGGCAGCGGAACTTCTCTTGGTGGATGGGGCCGTCTGGTATAGCCCCATCTCGTCGGCCATGATTCCCGCCGCCTCACAGGTACGGGGCTTCTGATCCCTTACGACAGCGGCCAGCTCCTTCGGGATGGTGGTGAAGAAGTGCTCTATGGCGAACAGCTCGACAACTTCCTTCAGGGTGGAGGCCCGGGAAGCCTCCACCCAGGACTCGCAGACGTGCATTACCTGGGCTGCCCATGCCACGTGGGTGGTCCCAGGGGAAGGTTTACCCTCTCGAAATCTTCGCCGGCAATGTTCGGCGGAGAGGGCGAAGTGTTGTCTGACCGCTGCCTTGAACGCCTCGTAGCTTGCCGGGGTCTTCTGCAGATGCGCCCCGAGGAGGTCAGCCAGGTCCCCACTGACCTGGGTTCGCAGGGCGGACAACCACAAGTTGTCGGGGACCCGCTGCTCCTGGCACGCCATTTCAAAAATGTGCAAAAACATCAGGACATCTTGCCCTGGCTTGTAGTAGGGGAACGCCTTGCGGTCCCACGACGGAGGGGGAGGAGCGGAGGGGACAATCGGGGGAGTTTTCCCCGCTTCAAGCTGCATCTTGGCCAGCTCCATCTGCATCCGGATCATTTTGCGCTCGTGGGCCATCCTCTCCCGCTCGTGTGCCATCTAGTCTGAGGGAAGCTCGAAGGGCTCCAGGGGCTCCAGGGGAGCGGGGTCCTCGGTCCACACATCCTCTCTCTCATCTGTCGGAACTGGGATAGGGCGGCCCCTGGGTCGGGCACCCGGCCCCAGACTTGCCAGCAGCTCCCTCTGCCGCTCCATCAGCCGGATCAGCGCTGCCAACCCCGGGGTGATGGGGGTTGCGGGCAGGGGCAGCCGTGGCTCGGCTCCCCCAGTTGCTCTGTCAGGCTCTGGGTCGCCCATGGTGATCTTTAGGCTCTTGCTACTTTGGGTCTGGGAGATATTCTGGGCTAATAAGTTATCCCACCACTGCCACCAAGTGGAAGACCGCCAACCTGGTCTTCTGCGCGGGTTCAATACTAAGGGGGTAGCGAGTCCTGGGGGCGGGCCTTCTCTGAGGTCCCCCAGCGACTATCACCCTTAGCCTAGAACAAAGGGATAAATTATAGCCACAAAAGTATCTTTTATAAAACAAGTTTATTTACAAAATGACCGTCACAAACCCAGACACACGCCAGCAATACAGCTTATCAGTACAGCACAAAGTAGCAAGCAAGAAATCTCAAGGACACCGTGATTTCAGGGCTCTCAGCTAGTTAGTTCAGCTCGGGCTCCAGCAGAGGCCCGGTCAACCGCATGCTGCTAGCTGGGTTCCCGGCGGAGGTCCGGTCTACCCAAGCGGCTAGCTGGGTTCCCGGCGGGGGTCCGGTCTATCCAAGCGGCTAGTGAGTGATTTCAGCTTGGTTGCCCGGGGGTCCGGTCAACCCAAGCGGCCAGTGATTTCAGCTTGGTTTCCCGGGGGTCCGGTCAACCCAAGCGGCCAGTGATTTCAGCTTGGTTTCCCGGGGGTCCGGTCAACCCAAGCGGCCAGTGATTTCAGCAAGCTGGAGTACGCCGGGTGCTGCTACCCGGGGTTGCCGATCCCTTCGTTCCCTTACCCCAAGCATGGGGCAAGACTGCTGATCAGGTCCAACAACTCAGTTCCCTTGCGCAGGGTGTTTTATACCTTGGGTTTCAGGTAGCCCCTCCCTCTGCAATCAGGTGGGTGGCCAATCAGGTGGGTTGCCACCCTCCTCAGGTGGGCGGCCAATCAGGTGGGTTGCCACCCTCCTCAGGTGGGTGGCCAATCAGGTGGGTTGCCACCCTCCTCAGGTGGGTGGGGTCCCCTTGAAGCCACCTGCTTAATGGTCCCATCCTGTGGTGTTGAATGGCCCTTTCTTATGGGTGCCGAAATGTCTGCTCTCGCAAGGTATTCAAGTCTTATGTAGATGGGGCTGATATACGAGAGCATTGACGAACCTGGGGATGCTTCCTGCCTTCCCCCCTGGGGTGATTCTATGCAGATGTTGTTTGTCCCTGTTGGTCTCTGTGGAGACTGGCTGTCTCTGCCCCCTGGGTCTCCTTCCCCCCTCCTTGGTGAGTGTGTGTGTGTCAGAAAGGAGTTTTAGGTTGGCTTTCTCCACAAAACCACATATGTCAAGATATGTGCCAACAGTTCTATTACTTTCACTTGTGCTCCACAGGGAGAAAATAACTACATTAAAAGCTACATTTTTTGTTATTACTCCTAGTATGGAAACTCGAGGAACGTGTAGTGTGCCTGGAGCCGCGCATGTTCCAGAGTGAGAGCAGTGACAATACATGAGGAGAACTGGGCTGAGGAAGACAAATAGTTTATTCCACACACAAAAACAGTGTTCAGAACAAATTCTAAGTTATACATGGTTTTTTGAAATGAAGAAAACATTATTATAACTGGAGGGCAGATACCAGAAAACTCCCTATTACAACCGTACATGCCCCTGTAATTCCGGCAAGATAGAATCTGTGACTCATGTTCTCCTCTATTGTACTTTTTATCGAGATCTGCAGAGAACATTTATTGAACCACTCCTCCGAAACATCCCTGAATGTTCAGACGCTTTTTACACCGCTCTACTCCTCTCTGATCAATCTCCCTCTACCACTTTTCAAGTAGCCAAATTTTGTGCTGCTGTCATCAAAACCTGTCAGCAAAAGATTTTAGTATGTTCTTAACATTGTATGTATAATTCCTTGTATTTTGTTCTTGTTTTGTAAAGTATATTGGTCATTGACCAAAACAAGGAACACTGGTTATCAATAGAGTGTATCAAAGCTTTTCTATCCTTCCAAACTTCTGCATCTTCTTCCATAATGTGGTGCATATGACAATTAAAAACACCCACTCCACATCCCTACTCTACATCCCTACCACTTGTTCTCTGCAGTAGCATGCCTCATAATGCAGTCTGCAGCCTTATACCTCTTCCACGTCCTGTTCCTTGCCATGGCAATTCTAGTAGCTGGTGACAGTAGCTTTATGATGTGGAATGCCAGTGACTGCAATTGAAGGGGCAGATAAGTTAGATGAGCAATAGCTTCCTTAATTCATCCCAGTGATAGATAGTTGTTATCTGCTAATTGGCAGTCAAAGACTCCAATGAACACTACTTAAAGGTTGCGATTTACAATTATGAGATTACCTGATTTCCTCTATTTCTCCACCAAAGCATCCTATGATGTTTCTGTGATCCCAAATATTGAACAGCCAGATGAACTTCTCCCTAGGTTGGTGAAAGCAAGCAACAGTTTGTGTAAATTAGCCTGCAATGAACTGCTTTATCCTTGGAACTGTGAAATGCATCTCCCATCATCTCCTGTGAGAGGCATGAAGCAAAGGCATGTGTCTCTATGGTTCTGAGCACCACCTGAAAACATATGGTGGGATTTAAGTGAGTTCTAATGCAAAACTGAAGAACCCCTCTGAGTTCTCTTTTAAATCAGTGCTAGAAAATAGTGATGTTTTTATCCAAACACACATGGAAAGTTGGATCAGCTGCCAAGCATGGAGGGGGTGGGAAGAGCACCCTCCCCCCTTCCAATGCTACTTTGCTCTCCTGTCACACACACCCCACCCCCACCCACTATTCATTCCCTTCCTTGGGGCTGAAACTTTTGTAGGCCCAAAACAGCTGGGGACCCAAGGTTGGAGAACACTGATGTCAGCTCCTGCAATTGACTACAAGAACTCAAAAAAATGGGAGGACACACATCCCTTTTCCAGTTTGACTGCCCAGTCTAGACCTGATAGAATTAGTAGCATGGGTGTGTGTGTGTGTGTGTGTGTGTGTGTGTGTGTGTGAGCATGCAAATGCTTTATCTTCTCCTGCAAAGGTCCCTCTGGGACAAACTTAGGTCCTGCTCTGACCACTGCATATGGTTGACAGAAGCCTTCCCCAGGGTAATTTCTGCCCAATTTGTTTGCCCACGAAGCTCAGTTACTTGTGTTCCTAGGGTACGGGCAGTATCCTTCTTCCAACACCCCTCCCCCAAGGGAACACTGTAGATTTTGTAATGTTAGAGGGCTAATGCATCGCAAACTTATCTTCTCTGATCCCAAAGTGTCTGGCGCCATATAAACACTCTCATATCTCAACTGGTGAATGGATGCCAACAAAGCCATTATGTGGCTTTTCACCAAGATCAGACAAGCACATTTTTTTCCTGTTTGAATTAACATTTTCTGTTTGAATTACGGCAGTGCTTCTCAAATAGTGGGGCGGGCCCCCCAGGGGGGGCGCGAGGCTCCGTAAAGGGGGGCTCGTTTGACCTCAGTTAAAAGTTTTTTTTAATATTGTGTTCCTTTAAATCCTGTGCTCCTTTAAATCTTTTCTGCTACAGTTAATAAAGCTATTATTTGTTGTAAATTGATCCACATTTCTTTCTTTTTCTATTCTCTTATACGTTAATAAGGATACACTGTTATACAGAGGTGTACTTATAACAATTTTATAGACAAATGATACTATTTACAGTCGCGCGGGGCGCGCGAAATGTTTTCTTCTTCCTAGGGGGGGCATGACAGAAAATAATTGAGAAGCACTGAATTACGGTAACCTTTGGCTTTGGCCAAAGGAGTCAGTTGCACCACCCCCACCCCCATCTGTGAGGATATTGCTCAGACAAACATTTCAGATGTGAAAAAAGTAGTACTCACTACATAACATGCTGTCCATAGGGATGTCCTTGAAGAGTATCTGGAAACTGAAGTTGGTGCAAAATGTGGCAGGCAGACTGGGCGGGGGGGAACTGCACAAAAGCTGGGAAACCACCAAGCAATGGCTGGTTGGAGGGAAAGTGGGTGGGGCCAGGGGAAGGGGGTGTGGCCATCTGGGGAACCCCAGGAGTTCCAGATTTGACCCCACCCCCACCCGGCCCAAGGTTCTCCACCCCTGCTCGACATGGTGGAGAAAAGCAGAACTACATCCAATGGCATTCTAGTATTCATTCAAGCTCTTGCACAAGTGAACACAGGAACATCGGAAGCTGCCTTATGCTGAGCCAGACCCTTGGTCCCTCTAGCCCAGTATAGTTGAGACTGACTGGCAGCTGCGGCTCTCCTTCCTAGCCCAATCTGGAGATGCCGCCGGGGATCGAACCTGGGACCTTCCGCATGCGCAGCAGGTGCTCTGCCATAGAACCTTCTCCTTCTAGTATTGCATGTACTGTATAAATGTTCTCATTATTTAATTATGTCATTCAGTATGATTATTGAGAAGAATGTATACACAAAGCAATCCTCAATCCTCTTTTTGGGGGGAAACTTTTATTTTTTAAAAGACAGAACATTAACTTGTAACTCCCCTAAATATTTCTACAGTCTTTGAGACTTGCAGCGTTTCCTTTACTTTTGCATGCAAAACCTGCACCACAATGCCTGGTCTGTTTTCAGAGATAGCATTTCCTGGATCTTTCATTTGAATTTTGTGTAAATGTAGTTTTTAAAAAATCAGATTATCCAGATTTATGCACCATAGCCACAGCATCTTGGTGCAAATGTAACATATTTCTTATACTACTCAAATAAGTTAATAACACAATCATGCCTCCTGCCCTAATAGTGCAATCCTATACATGTCTGCACAGAAGTAAGCCTCATGGAGGTCAATGAGACTTACTCCCCTGTGCTATAAGGTACTGAATATTAGACAGACAACAACACTTTCCAGATGAAAGTGGTCTTGATTGTTTCATAGGTAAACCCATGTCTCTTCTATTCAGCAATAATATTATACTTAGTATTACTTACTATAACTTTGGCTGCAATCCTATGCACACTTACCTGGGAGTAAGCCCTACTGAACTTAGTGGGAATTACTTCTGAGGAATCATGTATAGGATTGCATTGTAAATGATGCATTGTTGTGAGTTTGCGATCTTATTGTTGTGAATGTGTCTTTGGGGTTTGGACAAAAGAGTGCTGATTGGCCAGAGTGACCAGCTAATGTTCGTTCTTCAGTGGTCAGTGAACTTAATTTTATGGGAGCTGTCTGTTAGAAGATGGTTTTTGAGATACAGAGTTAGTCACTGAAATGTAAGGAGAGGCCATGGAAAGTGACTCATCTAGCTAAGGGGAAGGGGGCTAAAATCTCTTTCTGTATGTGTGTGGGAGGAGACTTTAGATCAGGACAGCCCTCCTGTGAAGCAGGGTGAGTCCCCTGCACAGGCGGTGGATTGGGAGGGGCGGCTCTGGCCCCTCCCTACCAGGAAGGCCCCTGCAGGCACTGCCGCATCAACCCTGCTTCCCTGCTGTGGCAAGATGGTTTCCTACATTCAAGCCATTGCTCTGGCTGTAAATTTCTTTATAGCCAGTGTTGAGGCATAAGTTCAATTTGAGAGTGGTAAGGCCAGGGACGGTGCTACCATTAGGCCAACTAGGCGGCTGCCTAGGGCGCTGGGCTAAAGGGGGCGCCAGGAGCATAGGGCTGGAGGGAGGAAGGGCTCAAGTGGGAAGGGGGGGGCGCTAAATATCTGATCTTGCCTAGGGCACCAAACTGCCTTGCACCGGCCCTTCAGGCCATCCGCTGTCTTCGGTGCCGTCATGCTGCTTTCCTCCATCAGTGGAAAAGCAATGTAAATATATTGACCCAGTACTACATCTACCTTAAAGTTCCTCAGGTTCTAAGATGTTACTGGGTGCGCCCCACAAGTCAGGACTGGTAGGAGAATTTCGTTCTCCAGGTTTGGGACGATGAACGTTGGATAGAGCATTTCCGTATGTCCAGGACGACCCTATCCGAGACTGTGGAAGAGTTGCGCCCTGCACTGCAGAGAAAGCAGACCGTACTGCACCAGGCCATCCCTGATGAAAAGCGTGTGTCCATCGCAATTTGGAAACTGGCCAACATGGGCTACTATAAGACAGCTGCTGAACAGTTCGGTGTTGGCCAATCTACTGTAGCAGAAATCTTTGTGGAGGTGTGCCTTGCCATGGAGCATCTCCTCCTTCATTGCACAGTCTGGCTCAGGAATGCCAGGGAGGTATGGCGCCCATGTTGTTTACTTTCTTTTATTCATTGCTGCACATGTGCGCAAGCTTATACTGCTTGTGTGGTCTATTTCACTGTCACTTAGTTTTCCCTCTTTTTGTTCTTTCAGGTAATGGATGGCTTCAGTCATCTGGGTTTCCCTCATTGTATTGGTGCATGTGATGGTACCCACATAGCCATCACTTCCCCAATCCATCAGGGAAATAGATTTCATCAGTCGGAAGCACTATTACTCGATGGTTCTTCAAGGCACCACCAATCACAATGGAAGATTCATCAACATGGAGATCAGATGAAGTGGGAAGAATCATGACGCCTCCATCTTCCATAACTCTGCCCTTTGCAAAGCCATGGATGTGGGTACCTTTGTACCAGGTAACCTGACAGTGATCTTGGGGTGTGTGTGTGCAAGTCCCACAACTCATTGTGGCCGATGGGGCTTATCCCATACGTGGCTGGCTGATAAAGCTGTATGATGGAGCACTAGATCCGCACCAGGCACATTTCAACTACTGCCTGAGCTGAGCCAGAAATGTTGTTGAGTGTGCCTTTGGATGATTGAAAAGCCGTTGGAGGTGCCTGGCGGGAAGGCTAGAGGTAGCGGAGGAGAATGTTGCCTCCATCATTAGTGCCTGCACAAAGTCTGTGAATCCAAGGGATGTGCCCTGACAGAGACCGTGGTGGATCAGAATTGCATTTTGCTTGTGAGCCTGGCTGTGCCGTACCACAATGAGGACCCATCAACACTCAGAGGAAGGCAATGCGGTTTGCAATGCAGTGACTGCTTTCCTCTGGGAAAACTGAAGGAGGGGACGCTAACGAGAACTGCACTGTTCTATTAAGTTTTGGGATAATGAGGGGATGTTAAATAAACCTGCAATTTCCTTCTATTTTCTGTTGTTTCTGTGCATCTGCAGTTGCTTTTCTCTTTGCTATTACTCAGTAAAAAGCTTTGAAAAAATGGCCAGTCTCCGTTTCTTTCTTCTGCGCAGCTGTGCATGGACACAGAGGCGAACATCCACCTGTGTCCCAACTCGCTGGTGCCATCATCTGGCAGGGCATATTGTGAGAAATGGCTGCCAGGCATGTGGCCTACAGGCAGGACCCCGAGGGGGAGCAGCTTCCGGATGTCCTTCTGCAGGCCTGTGGCTCATGCTGGCTCAGCTTGTCTGAGTGTGGAAAGCTAAGCAGGGTCAAGGCAAGTGTGGTTATTACTTGGATGGGAGACCCCTCCTCTAGTTTCCTGCATTGAGCAGGGGGTTGGACTCGATAGCCTTGTAGGGTCCTTCCAACTAAATGATCTATGAAATCTATGCAAGCCGGGAAGGCAGAGCACCTCATGATGAGGAGCTCTTGCCTCCCGACAATACAGTTCTTCAGCATGGCTGCCCGAAGTATCTCCACCTCAGAATACCCCAGGACCGCCTTGCAGGCCCAGACAAAGTTTAAGGCCCTAAAGGCCCGCTTCTTCGAGGCACTGGAGGAGCATGATGGGAGCCCCCCCCATGCGCTCAGCCACCTTACTATGCGGGGATGCATGTGTTGTGAGTGCGTGCTGGCAGGCCCAGCTGGGAGGGGAGGTGCCCCAGCAAGTAAGTGAAACATTTCAGAGTTTTCAGTGTCACCCCCATGGTCTGCCAGGGGGCCTAGGAGTTTCAAGACTACTTCTAGACAAGTGCGTAACCAATATCATAGAATCATAGAATCATAGAAAAGTAGAGTTGGAAGGGGCCTACAAGGCCATCGAGTCCAACCCCCTGCTCAATGCAGGAATCCAGGTCAAAGCATCCCTGACAGATGGCTGTCCAGCTGCACCTTGAATGCCTCCAGATTGGGAGAGCCCACCACCTCCCTGGGTAGTTGATTCCATTGTCTTATTGCTCTGACAGTCAGGAAATATTTCCTGATGTTTAGGTGGAATCTAGGTTCCTGTAACTTGAGCCCATTATTCTGTGTCCTGCAAACTGGGATGATCGAGAAGAGATCCTGGCCCTCCTCTGTGTGACATCCCTTCAAGTACTGGAAGAGTGCGATCATATCTCCCCTCAGTCTCCTCTTCTGAAGGCTAAACATGCCCAGTTCTTTCAGTCTCTCCTCATAGGGCCTTGTTTCCAGTCCCTTTATCATCCTTGTTGCCCTCCTCTGAACCCTCTCCAGTTTGTCTACGTTCTTCTGAAAGTGTGGTGCCCAGAACTGGACACAGTACTCAAGATGAGGCCTAACCAGTGCTGAGTAAAGGGGAATTATCACTTCCCACGATGTGGAAGTTATACTTCTATTAATGCAGCCCAAAATAGCATTTGCCTTCTTTGCAGCCACATCGCATTGCTGGCTCATATTCAGTTTGTGATCATCTACCACAATTCCAAGGTCCTTCTCACTTGTAGTATTGTTGAGCCCAGTATCCCCCATTCCGTAACTCTGCATTTGGTTTCCTTTCCCTAGGTGCAGCACTTGGCATTTATCCCTATTAAATTTCATTCTGTTGTTTTCGGCCCAGCGCTCCAGCCTATCGAGGTCGGTTTGAATTTTGTTTCTGTCTTCCAGAGTATTAGCTGTTCCACCCAACTTTGTGTCATCTGCAAATTTGTGTCATCTGCAAATTTGATAAGCATTCCCTGTGCCTCCTCATCCAAGTAATTAATAAAAATGTTGAAGAGCACCGGGCCCAGGACCGAGTCCTGTGGTACCCCGCTCGTTACCTCCTCGTTACCTCGTTACCCCCCCCCCCCAGTTTGAGAAGGAACCATTGATAAGCACTCTTTGAGTCCGATTCTGTAGCCAATTGTGGATCCACCTGATAGTTGTTCCATCTAGCCCACTTTTAGCTAGCTTGCTAATCAGGATATCATGAGGCACTTTGTCGAAAGCTTTGCTGAAGTCCAGAGATATTATGTCCACCGCATTCCCACAGTCCACAAGGGAGGTTACCCGATCAAAAAATGAGATCAGATTAGTCTGGCAGGATTTGTTCTTGACAAATCCATGCTGGCTTCTAGTAATCACTGCATTGTTTTCAAGGTGCTTGCAGACTGACTTCTTTATAATCTGTTCCAAAATTTTCCCAGGGATTGATGTCAGACTGACTGGCCTATAGTTCATATGCTTCCTTTGGGCTAAAACCACTGTGTGTGGAAGTCCTGCATAATAAAAAGCAGAAGCTGCCACATATAGAACCTCAGTACACCTTCATAAGCTTTCACTGAAATATCGCATTCGCTAGATGTTGCCTTGCACTCAAGGGAACACAGCATTGTGGAATGCTGAGAGGAGGGAGAAGAGAGGGAGTGCAGGGCCATTCCACCAGCCCTGCTGAAAGGCCTCGCTCATGAAGGCTCATCCTCCCTCTACTGCCACCACAGCAGCCATTCCAGCAGGCTGAGAGGAGGCAGATGAGAAAGAGTGCAGGGCCATTCCACCAGCCCTGCCAGGAGTATTCATATTCCCCCTTCTTCCCTCCCCATTCCTTTTTCCTTGTGTCGTGTCTTTTTAGATTGTAAGCCTGCGGGCAGGGACTGTCTTGTTAATTGCTGTAAGCCGCCCAGAGAGCTTCGGCTATTGGGCAGTATAAAAATGAAATAAATAAATAAATAGTGCTGGCAGGAAGAGCCATTTGAGCAGTAACAATGCCCTTGTTGAGCCAGTTACTGCATGCAAAGATAGCAACAGAAATGTTCAGTGTGACATTTCATGCCAATGCCGTAGGAAGCTCAGATGGTTCCCAGAAATGTCTACACACCCACCTGGCTTCAACGGTATGCTCCATTTAGTGGAATGGCTCAGTATATCTGGCGAACATTCCCAAAGCAAGACTCACTGGACAGTTGTCACCACTGTAGGAATTCTAAGTGATTAAATGTATTCCTTGGATTACTTTCTGCACATAACTTGATTAATCGAAAACACAGCAGTGTGTTGCCAGCCCAGATCTCCTGCACGTCGGGGTGAGTGCTGGATGGAACAGACACAGTTTAGTGCAAGAGAGTCTTGCATCACCAGACACCAGGGCTGGCGCTACCGCTAGGCAAACTAGGCGGTTGCCTAGGGCGCGTGGCTGAAGAGGGCGCAGAAACGCTGCGCTCCTCTTCGCTGCCGCCCCCGCGCTGCCCCCGCTGGGCCTCCCCCTGCCCGCCGAAGCCGCTGCCGCGCCTCCTCCCCCCGCCCACCGCTGCCGCCGCACCTCCCCTGACCGCCACCGCCGCGCCTCCCCGCCTGCCGCCGCCACCGCCGCTGCGCCTCCCCTCCCCCACCGCCGCGCCTCCCCTCCCCTCCCCCGCCACCCCCCGCCACCTACCTTCTCCGCGTCGCTTCCGGAGCCCCGACCGCGTTGTTTTAGCGGGAGGAACCAGGGCAACAGGGCTTAAACAGCCCTGTTGCCCTGGTTTCCCCGGCAAAAAACAGAGCGCGGGGGTCCCGTCGCGTCACTTCCTCCTCGGAGGCGGCGGAGGCGGCGGCAGCCAGGGCGGGGGGAAGGTAGGTAGGTAGGTGGTGGTGGCGTGGGGGGGGGTTGCAGAGCAGGGCTGCTTTGCTCCAGAGCCCCCCCCACGGCACGAGAGGGGGGGCGCTAAATATAATTCCGCCTAGGGTGCCAAACTGCCCTGCACCGGTCCTGCCAGACACTGCACGTAGTGAAATGCACCACAATACACATGGATTTTCTCTTTCCACTCTGAATTTCCACTTTAGGTCTGGGGAGCCATCAGTCACGGCAGGGAATGGCTCGACATAGAGGAGAGGCGGAGGAGGTGACTCAGCAGCTGCAGCCACTGATGCAGAGGGAGAGCCCCAAGGCAGGGTGTGCGCTGGCCGAGGAAACTGGGCTGCAAGTATTCCTGGAGGGAGAGCTTCCCACAGAGCCACCGCCAGGTGAGACTCCAGTGACTGTACAGAAAAGGGGTCACTCGCATTATGTATTATCGGGTGTGAACGTGGGCACATGTGAATTCTCAAAAGATGCTCAGTGTTTCTGTCAATGTGGAAGGTCCACAGAAAAGAAGCAAACTGGCACTGTATAGAGCAGGGCTCTCCAACCGTGGGTCCCCAGATGTTGCTGGCCCACAGTTCCCAGCATACCCAGCCAGCATGGCTAATGGCAAGGGATTCTGGGAGCTGTAGTCCAGCAACATCTGGGGACCCAAGGTTGGAGAGCCCTGTTGGTACAGCATGTTAACATAACGAGAAGAATAAATCACTGTGGCTTCTGGGGCGTTGTTAGTGTGCCTACTGTCCACTCGTGTCCAGCAGCACTGAATGGCCTGTACACTTCCTTTGCCCTGCAGAGACATACAGTGAGGGACCCTCCAATTCTGCCGTCAGGGCCACAGCACCCCCGCCAGTGGAAGATGTGGTGATCCCCACTGCAGAAAGAGCTCAGGCAGCAGGGCCGGTGACAGACGAGCTCCTGGGATACTTTTCCACACTGGAGATATCCGTCAGAGGAACCAGTAGGTTCCTATGTTTGAGATGGCTAACAGTGCAACTGTTGTCTACTGTCTGCAGACAGTTAAGTGGTGTCTGTTTCCCTCTCTTCACAGTGCAATCCCTCGAGAAAAGGGTAATCAGACTGGAACGGCAGGTGCTTGGTAAAAGCAGCAGTGGGCATGTGGCAAGAAAACAGAGAGACTGATTTTCCAAGCAAGGTAAATGTAACTGCCACAACTGTACCTAATGTACAGAACTGGGGTGAAAGCTGGGGTGAAAGTTAATGTTCATTTCTTTAAGTTATGCAATGTATACTCAATTGCCACTTTCCCAGTTAATATCAAACAGAATTATTATTATTTTTTTTAACATAAACAACATTTGACTGAACTAAGATACCCTTGTCCTTTGTTGACAACACACTTACTGGACCATGGAATGGACGTCCCTCTGAACCTGAATTAAATGTAAACATAGGTTCAACTGAACAGTACATTTGCCACCCTGGATAACGGGTGGGAGAGGTGGGAGCCCTAAAACTTTCTAAGATAATAAAGAAAAACGTGTTTAGAACTTTTAAAGAGTAGAAACACACAGTTGGTCTATTTGGAGGAATAGGTTCTTGGATGCTGGAGTGCACGGGG
Source organism: Shinisaurus crocodilurus (assembly GCA_021292165.1). Taxonomy (NCBI): domain Eukaryota; kingdom Metazoa; phylum Chordata; class Lepidosauria; order Squamata; family Shinisauridae; genus Shinisaurus; species Shinisaurus crocodilurus. Next base: position 188,537,752 of record CM037879.1, read on the forward strand.
AGGTCTCACTCTGCCTGCATCCTTGCCCCTTGGGGTTGGCATCAGCATGACTGCACCCCGGCTGCAAATGCTGCGGCTCAGGAGACACATTGGGTGGTCAAGGACGTTCTGGGGAGCACTCTCTCTCTCTCTCTCTAAGTAAAGTGTGGTGCTCACGTCTCTTTGAGGGACAGAGCCATCAGGTATTTTGTTCACTAATGCTTGCAGTATGGCTGCATGCCTATCAATTGATCTAATCAATGAATGCCCTGCGATTCCTGTGAACAGACAGACCCCTCCTCCTGTTCAGACATGGACACATATCTGCAGAAAGCATCCGCATCCTGACACATAACTGAGAGCAGTCATTCATTCTCCACTGTGCAGTGCCTCATGATGCGCTGGGCCATATCGTTTCCAGCCTTCCTGTTCTTTCTGTCTGTGTTTCTGATAAATTCTTCCTCCCCTCCTGACCCAGTGCGAGACCGGCTGGTTCTGGATTTGAAATCCCTTCCTTCACAGCTGCGAAGGTGCGCAGGACCGCTTAATAAGAGAGAGAAAAAATAGGAGCCCAGCCACCACACAACTAGGCAGGTAAAAATGGCGAGGTCTCCTTCTTGGCGTGTGGGTAACACACCCTAATGCCGAATTTCTTCCGTCCAACCTGATCGACTGTTCCAGTAGTAGAACATTTCTTCTACTACCTGTTCTGGTAGTAGAAATTTTCTTCTGCCTGGAGATGCAGAGGGGCACAGGGATGATTCTTAAGACAAAAAAAAAAATTAGGTTTGAAGCTGCTGCACAGTGAGGCAGAGCTCTTTCCTTAGCGTGCAGGAAACATACCATAATGCCGAATTTCCTCCACCCCTCCTGACCCACTGCTCGCAGTTGCAGAGGTGAGCAGCAATGATTCATAAGAGAGGGGGGGAAATAGGATTGAGGCTGCTGCACAATGAGGCAGGTATGGTGAGCTCTCTCCCTTGACACATGGAAAACATGACCTAATGCCGAATTCCCACCTGCCCCTCCTGACCCACTGCGAGACCTACCTGTTCATGAAGTGGAAATTTCCTCTGCTCGCAGATGCGGAGGTGCGCGGGAATAGCAAAACACGCACACACAAAATGGCCAAAGTACCGAATAAGAATCCAAGCCACAGCACAGAAACGTAGGTGTAAATGTCAGTTACCTTTCTTCAGCACAACTTTGGAGACACACCCTAACGCCGCCTTTCCCCCACCCCTCGAAAACAATAGGCTGAGTCCGGTAACAACACTCTGTTGCCATGCCTCGGGACCAGCAACAACAACGCCAGGTGAGCACACACTGGCTGCGTGCTGCAATAGTGAACTGCAATGACAAGAAAAACTGTGATAAAAGAGGCCCAGGAAATTACGGGGAAAACGAAGAATGAGAACGCTAGAGAAACACTGCTGGGACAGAACAGCGATACCACACTGCAAACAAACCTTAGGTGTGGATCCGGCCCCTTTCCCAGGAAACTTTTTAATTTTGTCCCAAGAAAGCAAACATTCTTCTCTTTGTGCTTAAAAAGAAAGCAGCATAGTGGTGGCATCTGGTGCATCAGCTGTGCTGTGATCAAAGAATGGGATTTAAATCAATAGATCTGACTCTGTAGAATGGCTGGGCTGTAGACATTACCAGTACTGAGTCTAGAAAGGCAAGTGACCTAAGCAATATTTTTAGAGGTGTCAGGGAAGCAGCTTGTAATCCAAAAGATAGTCCTCAGAATGGTTGTTGGTGCACAGCTCAGCTATATACAGATGGAAATGAGTTGAGGATGGGCAGGGAGGAGTGTTGTCACCCAAGTTGTCACCGTGTTGAGATGCAGAAGGTGTGTTCAGCGAAGGGGAACTTGTGTAGATCAAATCAAATAAGGGAAACAGGGGGATAGACAATTTTATTCATTTATTATTATATTTACAAGATTTATATTCCGCTCCATATTCCAGTATGGAGATTTCAGAGCAGTGAACAGTAGAAGATAAAACAAATAAAATAATAAAACAATGTGTTAAAAACAAGATCAATAAAACCTTATTGATAAACTGTGGCTGGATAGATCGGGAAGGCCTCCTGAAATAAAAGTGTTTTCAGGAAGCGCCAAAAACAATACCATGTTGGCACCTGCTTGACCTCCAGAGGCAGGGAGTTCTACAGAAATGGAGCTGCTACTGTGAAGGCTCTTCTCCAGGTGGACTCCAGTCGGCATCAGGTCCATGTGGAACCCCGGGGATGTGCCATCTGATGACCTCAGTGATTGTGCAGGTTGGAAAGCCAATTGATGGTTATCACCTCATCTGGATACAGGCCCGTGGCTTACGCTGGCTCAGCTTGTCTGAGCGTGGAAAGCTAAGCAGGGTCAAGCCTGGTTATTACTTGGATGGGAGACCCCTCCTCTAGTTTCCTGCATTGAGCAGGGGGTTGGACTCGATAGCCTTGTAGGCTCCTTCCAACTCTATGATCTATGAAATCTATAGATCTTCTTCCATCGGATGAAAACAAGGAAACAGCTTCAATTGCCCTTCTTCTCTCTACTTGAGAGGTGGGAAACCACTTGCAGCCTGAGGGCCACATTCAATTTTGGGGAAGCTCTCAGGGGGTGCATTTCAGTGGTGGGTGGGGCAAAAGGGATAGGGCTAAAATACCAAATGTACCAGCATATTTTAGCTTCAAGCTCTTCCTGCCAGTAACTAAGTCTTAGGAGAGGCATTTCAACCTTTTAGAATGGGGGAAAACTGTGGGGAAGCCAGCAATCAGTGTTAGGTGGTGGGGCCAGGGGGAGTGGCCATCTAAGCAGCCCAGGAGGGCCAGATTTGGTCTGCAGGCCTGAGGTTCCCCACCCTTCCTGTACATGTTGCTGTTCAGTGCCAGGTTGGTATCTAACAAAACAGCAAGCGTTTGAGACTTGATCCTGGATGCGGGAGATCTGATTTCAAAAACCTGTTTGGATGAGTCAAGGGGTCCCCTACCCTGGTTCAGTTTTGTCCAGCTGATTTCTCTGGGCATCATCAATGGAGGGCTGAAGGGCAGTGCATCTTGGAGGGAAGGAGTTACAGTAGTCCCTTCCCTTTTCCAGCTTCCTACATTCCCCATCTGTCAATACTGAGTGTCTGTACTTGGCTTTTAGTGACAGATTAGGAATCCTACTAGTCTACCCACCCATCTCACTGCCTAGCAGACTCCCTGACTGAGCTGATCTTGGCATTGGGACCCCCCCCCCTGACTTCGAGGCACTTCAGTGTTGATGCTGAGATCTCTCAGGCTGAGGCTGTTATGCCATTATGAAGAAAGGGGGGCTGGCTGGCCCGCCAACCCACCCTTTCCTACCCAAAAGACCCCCAGAGATCTCAAGGTGCCAGACTGCCAGCCTCAGCTCTGCAATCCTACTTGAATCTCTGTTCAGGGACTTGCCCTTGACTATAACCTGGATTTAGCTGAACCAACAGCCCTGAGGAGGGCTACCCATCTCGGACCTTAGGGTGGGTGTGGTAGTCTCCTCGGGTGGCAGGGCTGTGCTGAAACCAACCCTGAAGAGAACCGCCCCCCAGGTAACTAGTGTGTGCCTGGGAGATATAAGGAATCAGCTTTTGTTATTTTGCAGCTCTACTGTGTTTGTACCAAAGTGGGGTAAACAAACGCCATATGGGGTAAAACCCAAGAAGGTTTATTCAGGTAGCATTTTACAACAAAAGGTGGGAAATGAGGGAAGGAGACAAAATAGAGAGACACTTTGGTACAGACAATAGTAGAGCTGCAAAATAACAAAAGCTGATTCCTTATATCTCCCAGGCACACACTAGTTACCTGGGGGCCGGTTCTCTTCAGGGTTGGTTTCAGCACAGCCCTGCCACCCGAGGAGACTACCACACCCACCCTAAGGTCCGAGATGGGTAGCCCTCCTCAGGGCTTGCCTTTGCCACAGCCCTCATTCAGCTAATTTCACCAGGAGCCACCTGGGGCCAGATCCTGAGGCCAGCCCGAAGGCTTGGACCTCCGCGCAGCTTGCTGCCATGATCCACAACAACGACAAAAACCCAAAAGCCACACGAGGCAATATACCTTCCCCCCTCCCCATCTCCTTTCTGTAGCTCCGCTGCCTCTAGCCAATCAGGATGAACTTCACCTGGCCAGGCAGGGGAGGAGTGACTCATGGCTACAGGGCTTGAACCCCATTTGCATGCCAAAGGGCCTAGCAGACACTGAGATGCCAGGGGCCATCAAGAGGAACCATGCACGCACACACACCCAGCCTCCAGCTGGTTCACACATGAGGAGGTGTGTGTGTGTGTGTGTGTGTGTGTGCAGGCTTTTCTCCACAGCCATGTTATGCCATGACAACCATATAGTCATGCCAATATGCAGAGGAATCTAATCTATGTATGATGCAGGTGACACACTTTTTTGAATGGGGAGAAGACTAATTCTGGATGTGTAGAAGCACTAAATTACTCACAGCTAGGCCACTTCCTGGTAACAGAAACTGTTGGCTTGGGATCCCTGGAGCTCTTGATCTCTGCAGAGATGGGGCGGGGGGGGGGGAGAATCAGCTGAAGGTCTTCAGTGTGCTGTCATGTAGGAATGGACCACACACAAAAAAAGTTGGCATAAACATTCATAAGTATTTCTGTGCACATTATTTCTCATAGTACATGCATTTTTATGCATTTTCCTAATATACACATTTTTGCAAGCATTTTTCCTAATATAATATATTTTTGAATGTTGTTTTCACTAATATGCACATTTGTATGCATTTTTATTGCAACATTTGGAGAAGTGCAAATTTAGAAGGATAACTGAGTTTCAGCTTGCATGGTGGTCTGAGCGTGCAAAATTAAGTAAGTAAAATGTGAGCTGAACACATTTCTCCCGCATTCCTAAATGTTGGGGTTGATGCTTCAGTTGATGCTACAGGCAACTCTGTTGTTACCCAGATTGACCTCTGGAACAGGGAATTGATACAGCTGCTTGAGAGACTTCTGCCAAAGCTGCTCCTTCCTCTGGCTAGGCCCCTGCGGTTAAATGGTATGATGTGAACTTGGAGCAAGGAAGCAGCAGGGATGAGGGTTGGAGCAGCACTGGCCAAACAACAACAACCCTCAGGAGAAGTCTAATGCATCACAGCTTACAGTTTATCGAGCAGAGCCTATTCCATAGTGGCAAAACCTGCTTCTCTACCACTACTGCATCCACATCATCAGGAACGGTGCAGGGCTGTTTGGCGCCCTAGGCCAAATTATATTTAGCGCCCCCCCTCTCGTGCCATGGGGGGGGGCTCCGGAGCAAAGCAGCCCTGCTCTGCAACACGCCCCCCGCGCTGCCGCCGCCGCCACCACTGCCACCACCACCACCTACCTTCCCCCCCCCCCGATGCTGGCTGCTGGCAGCTGGCTGCTGGCTGCTGCCGACGCCGACGCGACGGGACCCCCGCACTTTTTTTTTTGCTGGGGAAACCAGGGCAACAGGGCTGTTTAAGCCCTGTTGCCCTGGTTCCTCCCGCCAAAACAATGCCGGCGGGGCTCCGGAAACGATGCGAAGGTAGGTAGGTGGCGGGCGCGCACGCGCGCGCGGGGGGAGAGGTGCGGCAGCGGCGGGCGGGGAGGCGTGGCAGAGGCGTCAGGCGGGGCAGGAGCGCGCCGGCGGCGAGGAAGGAGTGCAGCGTTTCTGCGCCCTCTTCCGCCACGCGCCCTAGGCAGCCGCCTGGGTCTGCCTAGCGGTAGCGCCGGCCCTGCACATCATGTTATCAAGCTGAGCTGATCCAAGTTATTTGTGACCTTATTCAGTCTTTAGGGGGAGACTACACAGTGGCTTCCTATGACTGTTTTGCAAGATATTTTGCAGATAAGTTCTCTTGCATCCGTGTCAGTTTGGATGTCTCCCTGTTTGCAGACAGCTTTGGCCTCTGTAAATTGCAGTTGTTTGGATGATAGCAGAGCATATGGATATGGACAAGATTCTTAGAATTGTTTGATCACTTGCTTCCTAGATCTGTGCTCTTCCTGATGACTAAAAGTTACTAGGTGAGATTGGTTGAACTGAGAGTATCCACTGTTGATACATTTCTGAGGAAGGAGTTGTCTCAGCCTCTCTCTAGGAAGTGGTGCTCCCGTGGTGCTCCACTCTTTGAATCAACTTGATCCACTCTACAAACATCTTTATGCTTAGCAGGTGATGGTTACCAAGCTCCAGGGATTCTTGGATGAAACTGATTCTAGACCTATTTCAGTTTGGCTTCAGGACTGATTTTGGGATTCAAACTGCCTTGGTTGCACTTGTCGATGCCTTCACCAGGAAAGTGAAGTTCCTGTAGTAGATTCTCCTGGACCTTTTGGACCAGTGCCAATAGCAATTATATCCTTCTCAATCACCTGTCAGGATTGCAGCTTGAGGTTCTATTTTGTCTCCCATCTACATGAAATAATGGGGAGAGGTCATCATGCAAGATTTTAGGGGACGGTGCTATCAGTATTTAGATGATATCCAATTATATCACTTCTCCTCCTCATATTTTACTGAGGCAGTAGAGTTCCTGAACAGATGTCTGGAGTCAGTAACAAACTGGATGAGGGCTAACAAATGGAAGCTCAACACACACACACACACACACACACACACACACAGTATATTTAATTCAAGGGCATGTTTATTACAGCATCCACATTAGCCCAATATAGTTTAGTTTTAACACATTTCAAACAGAGGTGTCTGGAATATTGGGATTCTTTTTTGTTGAAAGTAAAGTAAAACTAGGTTATTTTGTGGAGGTTGTGATCTGTGTGCTGAGGCTATTTTTGCATCTTGAACGTAAGAGTGGAAATACTGAGCTCAGTTCTGGTTAATTTTTCTTAACATTGGTGTGTGTGTGTGTGTGTGTGTGTGTGTAGGAATCTTTGCCTTGAATTGTTTGCTAAGGTTTGCCTGCCTGAGCTTTTTAGTCATTGCTGAAGCTCAAGTTTTCATATTCACATGGGCCAAAATCCAAAAAACAGCACAACTCCCATGCCTAAGTGTCCATTAGGCCCATGTTTTGAGCATCACTTCTCACAATGCAAAATAGAAAGCCACTTTAGAATCTGAGGGGACCAGTTGATGATATAGCATTGATGTGTGTACACTTCTGCTGTTCAAAGAGAACAACCTTAAAAAAATAAATAATCAAGGCATCCCACAGGGCATGACTAAACTCTTGGGTGTGTCTAAAGCGGCTGTTTGAATCCTGACTGTGTATTTCCATCTTTTTTTTTTTTTTTTACTTTTTCTTTTTTTAAAGCCCATGCACATAGCATAACATCTTGATAGCTGTGCAGAATGAACTGAGTGAATGCTTCATGCAAACAATCCAATCTTATCTGCTTCTCATAAGACAATTCTGTCTTTGGGAATATAACTTCACATTTCCTGCCTATGCCTTGACTGGGTACTTTCGTGGAACAACTCATAAAATGTATCACGCACGGGAAAAGAGACACAGCACAGCTGGTACAATTTCTGGTAGTACGAGGGGTCCCTGGAAATGCCCTATTATGCTTGCTTATCTATTTCCTTCTCCAGCACAAGAATTTTGTATGGTAGCCTTCAAACTTTGCTCAGGAATTCTTTGGAAGCCTGTCAGGCTTCCAAAGAATTCCTGAGCAAAGTTTGAAAACTACCATACAAAATCCTGACTGTGGGAATGCTACCTTCAAGATCCACTTGTTGTCCAAAGATGAACAAGTGGATCTTGAAGGTAGCATCCCCACCCATCTTTCTCTGCACTGTGCAGTAGCCTGGGAATGCTAGGCATGTTTTAGGGTGCACTTACAGAGGAGCAATGGGCAGGGCGGGCGAGGGGTTGGCCAGTGGGCTGCATGAACTTATTTATTTATTTATTTATTTGTTTATTACATTTATACCTCGCCTTTTTTCCTGCAAGGAACCCGAGGCGGCTTACATAATCCTCCTCCTCCTCCTCTCCATTTTATCCTCACAACAACCCTGTGAGGTAGGTTAGGCTGAGAGGCAGTGACTGGCCCAAAGTCACCCAGTGAGTTTCATGGCCGAGCGGGGACGAGAACCCGGATCTCCCGAGTCCCAGTCCAACACTCTCACCACTACACCACACTGGCTTTATGCAGTAGTGTAGATAGGAAATGTTAGATTCTTGACTTAATGGTCTCATGCCCCCTCCCCTTTAGATAAAACTGGCCCTGTAAGAGACTTCCACCATAGGAAAGTCATTACTCATGGCAATTTTCACTTGGATTACATGGAGACATAGTTTAGAATGAAACAAAAATTGGGTGGACATCATGAGCAGGCTGGCACATCTCTGTGGAAGCCACTTTCTAACATGGCAGAGGATAACTTGGTTAGAGTGCTCTCTTACGCCAATCCTGAGGCAAGGACATGTGCCAAGGAGTGCACATGCTGCCATACTGACATCAAAGCCCATCATCAAGCCCATTTTCATTCTGTCAAAGCAACAGGGTTGGGACTGGCCATATGGCTCCACTGTCACATTGAAATCTTTATCAAAGAATGTGAAAGGCAGAGAAGGTCTCCATCTAATCTCCTAGAATGAGTGAATGTAACAGCCATTCCTAACCACCTTCAGAGATTTTGTAAAGAGATGTTGCTTTGAGAGGAGTATCTCAGTTTTGGCAAGGTTAGAAGATGGTTCAGTGCTCTCTACCCCAAGGCTGCAATCCATACTCACTTACTTTGGAGAAAGCCTCATTGAGTTCTGTGAGGGTTTGAGGCCTACACAGGATTGGGTTTGTTGAGGCCTACACAGGCTTCAGTTTGTTGAAGCCTGAAGGCCCAAACACTCCACGATAGGAGGGGGAGTTTGAGAGTTTAAGTTACCCAATAGAAGTTTAGAATCAGTTCTCCAGTGCGAGGTCACATGGTTATAACCTTCCAGTCCTGGGAAGACTATATATGTGGGGTGTGGTCAGCTAGCAGTCAGAGAGTGTGTGCTGAGCAGCAGAGAGAAAACAGCAGAGAGAGAAGCAGAGAGAGAGAAAAAGAAACTGGCTTACTGACTGCACAGGAATTAGGTAGACTAAAGTGAAACTAGAGAACATTGTTTGTGTTTGTTTTATTTTATCATACCTGCTTTTGATTTAAAACCACTCTATTAAGTAATTTCCCTAATACTATAAGTAAAGTTTGTTGTGTACCCTGGAGTTTGGAGTGACTTATTCCCCATGCCTAAAGCCTTCACCCACGTTACTGGAGGAAGCAGGCAAAGGACTGGGTCTTTGGGAAGAGGCAGAGATCTCCCAAAGGGCAGATCAAGGGGTCCTGGCAGTAGTGGAACCTTGACAAGTTCAATCAGACTTAATGCTGAGCACACATGTATAGGATAGTACTGCAAAGAAGGCTGTTTTCAACCAAAACTCATTGGGTTATTTAGTGTTTCTTAAGGAATTTAAAGAATTTGTTTATAAAGGATCTTTCTAGGTTTTATCTCTTCTTTCCTCTTCTTTTCTTCTCTTTCCTTGCCATGAAGGCTGAACCAGAAATATTTCTTCAGCATTTTGAAGAAAGAATGGGTACTTCAGATGTAGACCTGGTCCACATGTAACAGCAGCAAAACTTGGTTTATTTGCCACAGTGCCTTGCCATGTCATATGCATGTCACTGTCTTTTTAAATATGCAACCTCTGATTGGAGGTTGTTCTGTGATGTCTGAACCTGGACACTATGGGTTAATCATGGGTTAAACAACCCAAAGTTAACCTACAATTAATAGTTAGATTCACTTTGGGTTGTGTAACTCACAATTAACCCATAGCGTCCAGGTTCAGACGTCATTGAACAACCTCTCATGCACTATTGTGCATGAATGGTGCCATTTTGGATATATAAGGCCCCATACATGGAGCACAAGCTCGCTTTTAGTATATATCAGTGATGGCGAACCTTTTTGAGCCCGAGTGCCCAAACTGCAACACAAAACCAACTTATTTATTTCAAAGTGCCTTAAATTTGGCAAGAAGGAGGAGGGGGCACTAGCTAATCGCGCCCCGCTCTGTCTCAGGGCATGGCTCTTCACCGGGCACGCAAAGATTCGGGCGCGCGCGCGCTGTGCTTCTGAGCTGTCTGTTCAGTTACAAAGAGGGCTGGGTGCCTGCGCAGCCCGCTTCTGGGGGTGGAGATGTTGGAGTGTGCCTGCCTGTGGAGGCCAGCGAGGAATGAGTGGAGACGAGTTACTATGGAAACCCAACGCTGAATGCAGAAGGGGACGATCTTTTCGCGATCTGGCGACCAATGGCTCGAGTGCTCACAGAGAGCTCCCTGTGAGCTGTGGCCAGCTGTGGCACGCGTGCCATAGGTTCACCATCACTGAACTAGGGGGCAAAACACAATAGAACAATGGGGGGGATTAACTAAGGACACATAGGGGCTCTTGTCTCTGATACTACTGCTTTCCATAGGCCAGTGATGGCGAACCTTTTTGAGCCCGAGTGCCCAAACTGCAACACAAAACCAACTTATTTATTTCAAAGTGCCTTGAATTTGGCAGGAAGGAGGAGGGGGCACTAGCTAATCGCGCCCCGCTCTGTCTCAGGGCATGGCTCTTCACCGGGCGCGCAAAGATTCGGGCGCGCGCGCGCTGTGCTTCTGAGCTGTCTGTTCAGTTAGAAGGAGGGCTGGGTGCCTGCGCAGTCCGCTTCTGGGGGTGGAGATTTCATAGATCATAGAGTTGGAAGGAGCCTACAAGGCTATTGAGTCCAACCCCCTGCTCAATGCAGGAAACTAGAGGAGGGGTCTCCCATCCAAGTAATAACCAGGCCTGACCTGGCTTAGCTTTCCACACTCAGACAAGCTGAGCCAGCGTGAGCCACAGGCCTGTATTATGTTGGAGTGTGCCTGCCTGTGGAGGCCAGCGAGGAATGAGTGGAGAGGAGTTACTATGGAAACCCGATGCTGAATGCAGAAGGGGACGATCTTTTCGCGATCTGGCGACCAATGGCTCGAGTGCTCACAGAGAGGTCCCTGCGTGCCAGCTGTGGCACGCATGCCATAGGTTCACCATCACTGAACTAGGGGGCAAAACACAATAGAACAATGGGGGGGGGATTAACTAAGGACACATAGGGGCTCTTGTCTCTGATACTACTGCTTTCCATAGGGCTATATGATGAAATGTTCTCATTGACAAAATGTAATGTCATACCCTCCATACCCTCCAACATTTCACAGCTGAAAATAGGGACACACATGCGAATTTGTGAGAGGTATGGTTAAGCAACATGAAGGTGTGATCAAGAGGGTGTGGCCAGGCAACATGAGGGTGTGGCCAAGGGTATGGCCAGGCAACCAAAGGGCACGGTCAAGTCCAAAAGTTATTAGAGGAAACATACAAAATCTTATATATTGTAATTATTACTCCCCAGCCTTCTGTCCTGATGCTGTCTCATCCTCAATATTCTGTTTTTCTCCAAACTACTTTTCTGACAACTTTTTTGGGTGCTTTTGTTTTCTGCATGCTGCAAAGTCATGTGTGTTACAATGATCTAGCAGTGTTATAACTTTTACTGGTGGGAGTGGCTTTAAAGCTGCAGAAGTTGTTTTAGCAGCATTTCCTCCCATCTTCTTTCTCATCACCCACATCTTTCTCCTCCTCTTTCCATTTCCTGCTCTTTCCTCGAAAGGATTTGGCTGGGATTTGTAAACACAAAATAATATATTGTGTGTGTTTGGCTATTTTTCGCTGTGCAGCGAAGAAGCAGTGCCGGTGTGCAGCTGTGAATAATCACACAATTTATTTTTAAACCTGCATTCCTGCACATCTGCAAAGGTGCACATGCAATTAGTGGACTAAACAAAATGAAACTGAAACAGCAGCATGTCCTCCCATTTCTCTCACAGTTGCAGTAATATTCTGTGGCTAGTGGCATGTGCTCACACTATAAACACAACCTTTCAAACTCCTCCTACTTCTCCAGCAATTTCCAACACCTTGCATTGATATGTGTGGCACTTGACCATGTTATAAGCACAGTGGATACTTTGCAGTATTTAGTAATGTGTGCCCCCAGAATAGCAATTGTGTTTGACAAAAATGCCAGCACAGTGGTGCTTCAGCACAAAAGGGGCTCCACTGTAGTTCCTACCCTGGAATGAATGAGCATAAACCAGAAGGGTTTTGCCAGACACCTGGCAAAACATGCATATATAACCAAAACCTCAATTTAAATTTCTTTGCATGTCCTTCACACATTGGACTGTTTCCTACGACCCACTATTGCACCCACTCCTCAGGATAAGATTCTGACTGAAGGGGTGTAGACTCCAAGCCCCCCCCCCCTAATTAAACTCTAAAACCTCAAAGTGAAGCTGATTCTTACTGGTTTTAAGGTTGTTGTTAGCACTGGCAATGCTGGGAACTGGGTTGCCAACTAATCAGGAAAAAGAACTGGCCTGCTCTTGTGCCTTTAACAGCAACTTGACACACAGAAATCAGCAGGTGAAATTCTTCATAGCGTAGGGATAATTATCACCACACAGACACATATATACCACTCATAAATAAGAGGGAGGTATCAGCATCCAAGATTTGCAGAAGTAGAAAAACTTGGGGGGAGGAACTAAGGGAACAACCCCCCACCCCAAACAGCAACATGAGGACTGAGCATGCTTAATGGTCACAGAACTCTAAGGGTGCAATCCTATGCATTTTTAGACAGAAAAAAGTCCTACAACTCCCAGCATTCCCCAGTCAGCCATAGAAAACCAGGAGGGGAAATGGAATGGAGTCACTTGGAAGAAGGCACGGCTGGGTGGCTAGAACCCTTAACTGGAGCACTCCATACTCCAACATACTCCAAACAACTGCCTCACTTGTTTATATATCCGCACAAAACTGCTGTTAAAGGCCAATATAAAAGTTGGCAACCCTATCTGGATAATGAAAAAGAAAGTAGGGAATGGGAGAACAAGGGTGATTCATCCCTAGTGGCTACAATTCTTTCTTCCTCATACACCTCACTTATTTCCAGTAACAACTCAACTACAGTGAGCAAAGTTCAGTAAATATGAGACTGCTGAGAATCCCCTTGAACTCAGAAACTATGTGTGCTACATGGAAAGTTCTGCCAGACTAATCTGATCTCATTTTTTAATCGGGTAACCTCCCTTGTGGACTGTGGGAATGCTGTGGACATAATATATCTGGATTTCAGCAAAGTTTTCGACAAAGTGCCTCATGATATCCTGATTAGCAAGCTAGCTAAAAGTGGGCTAGATGGAACAACTATCAGGTGGATCCACAGTTGGCTACAGAATTGGACTCAAAGAGTGCTTATCAATGGTTCCTTCTCAAACTGGGGAGAGGTAACGAGCGGGGTACCGCAGGGCTCGGTCCTGGGCCCAGTGCTCTTCAACATTTTTATTAATGACTTGGATGAGGAGGTACAGGGAATGCTTATCAGATTTGCAGATGACACAAAGTTGGGTGAAACAGCTAATACTCTGGAAGACAGAAAAAAAATTCAAAGCAATCTCAGTAGGCTGGAGTGCTGGGCTGAAAACAACAGAATGAAATTTAATAGGGATAAAGTGCTGCACCTAGGGAGAGGAAACCAAATGCACAGTTACAGAATGGGGGACACTTGGCTCAACAATACTACAAGTGAGAAGGATCTTGGAATTGTGGTAGATCACAAACTGAATATGAGCCAGCAATGCGATGTGGCTGCAAAGAAGGCAAATGCTATTTTGGGCTGCATTAATAGAAGTATAGCTTCCAAATCACGTGAAGTGATAATTCCCCTTTACTTAGCACTGGTTAGGCCTCATCTTGAGTACTGCATCCAGTTCTGGGCACCACACTTTAAGAAGGACGTAGACAAACTGGAGATGGTTCAGAGGAGGGCAAGAAAGATGATAAAGGGACTGGAAACAAGGCCCTATGAGGAGAGACTGAAAGAACTGGGCATGTTTAGCCTTCAGAAGAGGAGACTGAGGGGAGATATGATCGCACTCTTCCAGTATTTGAAGGGATGTCACACAGAGGAGGGCCAGGATCTCTTCTCGATCATCCCAGTTTGCAGGACACGGAATAATGGGCTCAAGTTACAGGAACCCAGATTCCACCTAAACATCAGGAAAAATTTCCTGACTGTCAGAGCAATAAGACAATGGAATCAACTACCTAGGGAGGTGGTGGGCTCTCCCAATCTGGAGGCATTCAAGGTGCAGCTGGACAGCCATCTGTCAGGGATGCTTTGACCTGGATTCCTGCATTGAGCAGGGGGTTGGACTCGATGGCCTTGTAGGCCCCTTCCAACTCTACTTTTCTATGATTATATGAAAGTTGCTGTACACCAGCTCAGATGATATGATCTATTTGGCCCAGTCTTGTCTTCCATTCTACACTGAGTGGTGGCAGCTTTCCTTTGAACCCAAGATCTTTTGCATGCCCAGCAAATGCTCTGCTACTGAGTCAAGTCCTTCCTCAGACTTTTGCTGTTGTTGCTGAATATTAATGTCTTCTCCCCCAGGGTAGGGAAGGTGAGAATCCTTCCCAAGATTGGTACCCCTCAGAAACCTGACAACCTGTCCAGCCCTACCAGTGCTGGACTGGGACTCAGGAGACCTGGGTTCTAGTCCCGACTCAGCCATGAAGCTCACTGGGTGACTTTGGGCCAGTCACTGTCTCTCAGCCTGACCTATCTCACAGGATTGTTGTGAGGATAAGATGGAGAGGAGGAGGATTGTGTAAGCCACCTTGGGTTCTTTGGAATAAAGGCGGGGTATAAATATAATAAATAATAAATAAATAGTTTATTAGCCACCCCTGAGTCTCTTTGCTCCCTATTTCCTGTTACTCCAAGGAGGTTCTCCTATCCAGGCTGCCAATGCAGCTGTTTTGAACTTTTGAAATAATGAACTGGGGACTAGTAACCAATATCAGCCTTGGCCCCTGGTTTCTTCTAGGATAGAGCATGACCTGGCTTTGAAAATCAGCTTTCTCCAACCAGGTGCCCTCCAGATGCATTGTACTACAATTCCCATCATCCCATGCTAGCATGGCCCCAACCTTCCCTAACCTGGTGCCCCCTAGATGTGTTGGACTACAACTTCCATCATCCCAGCCAGCAGGCCTGTCAGTATGTTGGCTGGGGATGATGGGGGTTGTCATCCAACATGTCTGGTGGGTGCCAGGGTGGGGAAGGCCAACTTAGATTTTAACCTAAAGAGCTCTGCTTGCAAATAGCTTAACTCAGGGGAGCTCATCTGTGCAGCTGTGCCCCGGGCTCTAAGAGGCTGGTGAGTTGAAGAAATAAAGTCCAAGATGAAGGCTGCAATCCTATATCCCACTTACCTGGGGAAAAGCTGCATTGACCACAGTGGGTCTTTTCTTAATCCACTACAGTTCCCTTTCAAATAGGCTGTGACAGTTTGGCTTTTATAAACTTTCCAGGCAGAAAAAGAGGCACCCTCTGCCTATCAAGCTGAATTGTGACAGCAAAGAATGCCCTTTTGTTATGCGGCCATTAAAACACAGGAGTATCTAATCAGTGGCACACGGTTGACTTGAATTAAGAGAACAAAGGCGGGTGAAGAGGTTGTTTGCAAGGTTCTCAGATTGACTGAGAAAGGAGCCCCAGCCAGGGCTCAGCTCCTTCACCTTTAAACAAAATGCAAACGGAAACCAAAAGTGGGCTAGATGGAACAACTCCCACCCCTGCTGTAGTCTGACCTATCTATCTATATTGGTTTTAGTAATTATGTGAGTATTTTAACTTTATTCTGTATTATTATTGATGTGATTTTAATGTAGTATATCGCTGTGATATTTTAATGTTCAGTGGTATATAAATTTGTTCAGATGATGATGATGACAATGACATGCATCTTGGGTGTGTGCACAGTGATGTCCTTCCTTGCCACAAGGTAATACTCCATCTCCTGTTTGAGTGGGTAGGCACAGAGCCAGTGTGGTGACTTTGGGCCAGTCACTGACTCTCAGCCTAACCTACCTCACAGGGTTGTTGTGAGGATAAAATGGAGAGGAGGAGGATGATTATGTAAGCTGCCGTGGGTTCCTTGCAGGAAAAAAGGTGGGATATAAATATAATAAATAATAAATAATAATAGGAGAGCCGCCCACTGGTTCCACCAATGTGGCTCTAGGAGACACATCTTTCCATGGGAAGAAGCCATAGGGAATTCAGCCAAAGTTGATTGTATTATAGCAGATTGTATCAACTACTAGAATGATTGAAAGCTGTATCAGGTGTTTGCTGCCAATGTCCAGGCAGAGACTCTCATTGACTCCAGCTTGAAGACGGACAGTGCTATGTGGTGGCATTTGCCTTTATTGTTCATGGATTTTTCAGTGAGTGACAAATATGTATAAATATTGAATGCATGTACACTTGCCAAGCTTCCAGGGATAGCTCATTATGTCATTGTTAATAATGACATACATAATTAGACACTGAATAATTTATCATGCTGTCTACAGTACTAATTAACAGTCCAACCATTCATGCCGGCTGGTGCAAATTTCCCTGCACTAATCTTGGAATGTGGATAGAGGGGAGAATCCCACCAAATGCACTGGCCAGTTTAATTTTGACAGGGCAATGGGTCCCTCTGGGCTAAGAAATGAAGACTCCCCACCAAGGTAATCCAGGGTTGGTTGGTTTGTTTTTTGCCATCTGGTATATGCAGCCTGGTATAAATTATGTGATCACATATATTTGCTTCTGCACATAATTTATTCTGCTTCTGCTAGCCATGGTTGGGAGCAAAGAACTATCCCACTCTGAAAGCTGCTGCCAATCAGAGAAGATAATACTGGACCAATGACCTTAAGGGGTAGTAGTAACTTTTTTTAAAATCAATAGCTGTGATTCTTGGGATGCTGAATTCAGCTCCAAGTACCAAGCCCCATACTTCTGTGTTCATTACAGTGGTCTTGCCAGACGGTGTTATACCGTCTGATGCTGATGTTATACTGTCATATTACTGATGCTCACCAGACCAACCTGAAATTCCAGGAGCAGCCTTTGATCTAAGAAGAGGCTGATCCCTGAATCGTATCGTACAATATGAGAGCCAGTGGCCAAGAGACCATGTCGTGAACCAGGAGGTCTCTAGTTCAAACCTTACATTTACAGGCCATAAACTAGATCAGTGTTCTCCCCAACTGTGGATCCCAAGATGTTTTTGGCCTACAACATGCTGGGAGTTGTAGGCCAAAAACATCTGAGGACCCAAGGTTGGAGAACACTGGCATAGAGTTTTTAAATGGTAACTTCTGAGAGTGTTTTCCTATGGGAACAATTAGAAAGCATTTAGAATCAAAGGTAGCTTGAAGCCTTTATGTACAGAGAAGAAGGCAGTCCACAGCCAGCAATACTCTTTTCCAGATACACTCTCTAATGAGATCATATAAAAGTTAGCAAGTTTAAAGTTTAGATTCAACATACCGTGGGTGTTTTGTGGTAGAGGATAATTAGTACAGTAATACCTTGGATTACGAGCATAATTTGTTCCAGAACCATGCTTGTAATCCAAAACACTTGCATATCAAAGCGAGTTTTCCCATTAGAAATAATGGGAACTCAGATGATTCGTTCCACAACCATTTACTCACTGCTTTGCTAGTTCCCTGGCAGGGAGCCCCATGGAGGGAGCCTGCAAAGCAGTGATTAAATGGTGCGTGGAGGGCAAGCGCGGCGCAGCCACTCACTCTGCCAGGTGCCCAGGCAGGGAAGCGGCACGGCAGCGCGTGAGGTGCCCGCAGCGCGAGAGGCTGCGCCTCCCTGCAGGGAGCTGCAAGGAGGCATTCCCGCTGGTCCCTACCTATTCCAGGGGCAGGTCGCCTCTCCTCGGCAAGCCGCCCGCGCTGCCATTGCCGGTCCCGTCGCGTCCCTTGCTGCCCCAGAAGCGACACGATGGGACCGCATCACTTCCGGAGAGCAAGGGACGTGACGGGACCGGCGATAGCAGCGTGGGTGGCTCGCGGAGAGGCGAGCCCCCGCTGGAAGAGGCAGGGAGCAGCGGGAACGCCTCCACGCAGCTCCCTGGCAAAGCTCCACACAGCTCCCTGGCGAGCAAAGTGGCAGCGCGAGGCGCAGACAGAGCGAGCAACTGCTCGCTCGCCTCCATTCGGCTCCCTGACAGGGAGCCGAATGGAGGTGTGGCGCGGCCTCTCGCTCTGCGTGTGCCTCGCGCTACCGCTTTGCTGGCTCCCAGGCAGGGAGCAGACAAAGCGGCAGCGCGAGGCGCACGCAGAACAAGCAACGCGGCTCCCTCGCCTCACCTCCATGGGGTGCTTTGCTGGCTCCCGGGCAGGGAGCCAGCGCAGCGGTGCAAGGCGCTGCCGCAGGGGCTCAAGGCACCTGCACAGCGAGCGGCCTCACTTCCATGGGGCTCCCAGGCAGGGAGCCGGCGCAGCAGCGTGAGGCGCCCGCAGAGTGAGCGGCTGCGCCTCGCCTCCATGGGGCTCCCTCCCGGCTAGGCAAAGCCGGGGAGCTGGCACTTTAAGTGCTAGTCGGGGGCACAGCGTGTGGCTCATGTTCCAAGACACGCTCGTCCTCCAAATCGAAACAAATGGTAAAATTTTGCTCGTTTTACGAGAAGCTCGTATACCGAGTTACTCGTAATCCGAGGTATTACTGTACTTCTAATTCTCTGCCAAGGAGATGGTGTACATTCTGCCACTGTTTCGCTATTCATTGACAGTATTAAAGGTTAACCAATTATAGCACTTCATAATTGGTTAACCAATTATGCACTAATTGGTTAGTGCAGTAGTATCCTGCACTATGCAGGATACTACTGCATAGTAGTATCCTGTCTAGCTTAAGCCCAGTGCAAATATGCATGTTTCATCCTCATTCTGTGATTATAGGGGCTGTGGGCGGCTCAGTGGCAGAGCACACGCTTTGCATGCAGAAGGTCCCAGATTTGACCCCTGGTGTTATGAGGAGACATAGTTATAATCATCTGGTGATGACTATGGCTCACAAGGAAGGCCACAGCAGGCCCTAATAGGGGCTTGGGTAAGCTTCGGTTTGTGAGAAATGAACAAACCGGACTGGTGCACAGCAACCGGACTGGCGCACAGGATGCACATGAAGGCGTGAGAGTGATTGAAATCTAGGAAGCATGCATGAATTGGTGGCGGATGAGAGTCTTGCAATGATCAGATTAATACACATGGTCTAAAGCAGGGCTCTCCAACCTTGGGTCCCCAGATGATAGCTCCCAGAATTCCTTGCCATTAGCTATGTTGGCTGGGTATGCTGGGAGCTGTAGGCCAGCAACATCTGGGGACCCAAGGTTGGAGAGCCCTGGTCTAAAAGCACAGGAGAGACTTTCGGAATAAGCCCCGCCAGAGGATGGCTCACCCCCAATAGAAGGATTCAACCAAAAACTTAACCTTATTAAGGAGAACCCACTAAAGGTTTTCCTAAGATACCCATCAAGGGCTGTAGGCACACAAAGGACAGAGCGACTAGCGGTGATTAAAACCATCAGGGGAACAAATGTAGCCCCCATGTAGCCAGGGACTCAGGGAAAGGTATAAGAACTGAGGTTTGAGTGATGGGAGGTAAGGATGTCACCGTTTTTTTTTTGTTGTTTTTTTTTGCATTCATGAACGGTGAGCTGTTCTGAAGAAAAGGAGAACGTTCGTGAACAGACTCGCGTGAGCCGAACAAGGCGAGTTTGCTTGCTGAATGGTTCACCAAAACTTCTCACACAACCCTATGTACCGATCTGTTTTTTTGCGTGCACGAACAGAGCTAAAAAGGAGAACGTTCATGAACAGACTCGCGTGAGCCGAACAAGGTGAGTTTGCACTTGCTGAACGGTTCACGCACAAAAAAGTAACATCCCTATAGGGAGGGTGTGTCAGGAGAGAGTCCAGAGAGTCACCCTAAGACGTCCAAGCACGCATGAGATGCAGACCTCATGATCAACTCCTGCCTCCACGGGACTACCATTGGGGAATCCACTGCAGGGACCGCCAATGGACAAGGTAGTGACCGGAACTTCATAGAATCATAGAAAAGTAGAGTTGGAAGGGGCCTACAAGGCCATTGAGTCCAACCCCCTGCTCAATGCAGGAATCCAGGTCAAAGCATCCATGACAGATGGCTATCCAGCTACACCTTGAATGCCTCCAGAGTGGGAGAGCCCACCACCTCCCTAGGTACTTGATTCCATTGTCTTATTGCTCTAACAGTCAGGAAATTATTTCCTGATGTTTAGGTGGAATCTGGGTTCCTGTAACTTGAGCCCATTATTCCGTGTCCTGCAAACTGGGATGATCGAGTGATCAAGAAGAGATCCTGGCCCTCCTCTTTGTGACATCCCTTCAAGTACTGGAAGAGTGCTATTATATCTCCCCTCAGTCTCCTCTTCTGAAGGCTAAACATGCCCAGTTCTTTCAGTCTCTCCTCATAGGGCCTTGTTTCCAGTCCCTTTATCATCCTTGTTGCCCTCCTCTGAACCCTCTCCAGTTTGTCTACGTCCTTCTTAAACTGTGGTGCCCAGAACTGGACACAGTACTCAAGATGAGGCCTAACCAGTGCCGAGTAAAGGGGAATTATCACTTCACGCGATTTGGAAGCTATACTTCTATTAATGCAGCCCAAAATAGCATTTGCCTTCTTTGCAGCCACATCGCATTGCTGGCTCATATTCAGTTTGTGATCTACCACAATTCCAAGATCCTTCTCACTTGTAGTATTGTTGAGCCAAGTGTCCCCCATTCTGTAACTGTGCATTTGGTTTCCTTTCCCTAGGGGCAGCACTTCTTGGAATTTATCCCTATTTCATTTTGTTTTTTTCAGCCCAGCGCTCCAGCCTATCGAGATCGCTTTGAATTTTGTTTCTGTATTCCAGAGTATTAGCTGTTCCACCTAACTTTGTGTCATCTGCAAATTTGATAAGCATTCCCTGCACCTCCTCATCCAAGTCATTAATAAAAATGTTGAAGAGCACTGGGCTCAGGACTGAGCCCTGTGGTACCCCACTCGTTACCTCTCCCCAGTTTGAGAAGGAACCATTGATAAGCACTCCTTGAGTCCGATTCTGTAGCCAGTTGTGGATCCACCTGATAGTTGTTCCATCTAGCCCACTTTTGGCTAGCTTGCTAATCAGGATATCATGAGGCACTTTGTCAAAAGCTTTGCTGAAGTCCAGATATATTATGTCCACTTCTTTCTCTAACTATCCTGCTAGACCAGGGCTCTCCAACCTTGGATCCCAGATGTTGCTGAACTACAGCTCCCAGAATCCCTTGCTATTGGCCATGCTGGCTGGGTATGCTGGGAACTGTAGGCCAGCAACATCTGGGGACCCAAGGTTGGAGAGCCCTGGTCTAGCCTTTCTTCCACCCCCTTCCTATCTGTATGCTACTAGGGCAAACAGGGACTCTTTCCTCTCCAAGAATTGTAGAGTGTGTTTGAACAATAGTGTAAGGGTATTTTGCTGCCTGAACCATTGGATTTACTGTATCACGAAGAGTAAGACGCTGTACCTGCTCTATATTTCATCTTTAATAAACAACTCTTTTGTGTCTGACGTCAGTGTGTGTGTCTGTGTTTAGTGTTAAAGAACAATGCGCGCACTTCACCCAGCTGCGTGCATCTTCACCCCAGCCAAAGATCTCAAACCTTTTGTGAGAGTGTGAATCTAATGCCGAGATTATCTGTCATAACACCAGCATCTCCAGGTAGGACAGGAAAAATTCCTGCCTGAAACCTGGGAGAGTCGCTGCCTGTCATGGTTGGCGATGCTGGACTAGATGGACCAATGGTCTGACTCAGTATAAGGAAGCTTCCCATGTTCCTAAGTGATGACTTGTATGTGTGAATGAACCACCATAGGCTAATCATTGGATAATCAGTGAAAAGTTTCATATTTCCAAGGTCAACTCATGCAATACTGTTTAATGGAGACAGTTCACCCATTCAGCTGAAGCCCTGTTCAGGCATTATGCCCAAACAGGGCACATCAGTGCATGTAAGGGGCACTGGTAAATGTGCACTGCCCCCTCCCATGACCTCCTCCTCTCAGTGCCTGACTGAGAGGGCTCAAAGAGGCTCCTATTCACATCCAATTGAGTGCCTCTTTCCTGACCTTCCCCTCAACACAAAAAGGTCAGGAAGTGAGGGGGCTGGGCTGAGGTACCTTGATATGTTGGGGTGGGGGCCATGCACATGGCCCCAAGCCCTTTACATATGTCAATATACCCTGTTAGAGGAAACACAACACCAAAAAAGAGATCCAGAGAGATCACAGACTGCATAAATGGTGCATATGCTAATTTATATGCATGGATGCAAACTTGGAAAAAATTACACTCTCCCTGAAAACTGAAGGTCACAGTTTGGGTGTACTCCTGGACTCTGCTTTTGTTAGAAAAGTGGGCATGGTGTATTTACAAAGTGTAAGAATAAAGTTCCATCATACACGTGTAATCAACAAAGTTGTATATAGCACACATTGTTAGATGAACTAATCTCTCTGTTCCACTCCCTCCTGGCCTAAGCTAACTAACCTTGCCCATCTGCCTTTGAAGAGTTGTATCATTTCTTTGTTTAAGTTGTATGCCTGGTACCGCCATATCTCCTCCTTGGCTAGAGTCTCATCCCTAAAGTGTATTTTCTTCTGCCAACTCCAGATGTACCAACGTAAAGAGAGTTTCTTCTATTGATAAAGGGTACCAAGAGTAGCAAATTCATGAGACACCTGGTGTCTCAAGCGCCCTAAAGGTCATGAGAAACATCAACCTAGCCAAAGGGAGGAAGAAATAGATAGCCTTCTGCGCAACTAAAGACTGATACATACTATGTTCAAAGAAATGTCTCTGATTGGTTGTTGCCATGTTCAAATGAATGTACGTGATCGGTTAGCATGTTTAAGCAAATGCATTTGATTCGCTGAAAATGAATGAACCAATGAGTGTAAAAGTATAAGAAGACCTGCATGTGTCCTTTCCCCCTTGTTCAGCTTCTGATCCTGGTGTGAGCCACAAGGCTGATCTGTTTTGCAAAAATAAAACCCTTGAAAAACCTCACTCCTGGTGTGCTGCGTCCTGCTCCTCGAGTATTGGTTCTCTGGGGAAAGGACTCTGAGCATATTTGTGCAACACCTTGAAGCTGGATGCCCAGGTCTTGGCAGTGGCCAGGGGTGTGTTTGCACAGCTGAGACTAGTGCACCAACTTCGCCCATTCCCAGAGATGTCTGCTCTGGCTACGAATGCCTTAGTTACATCTCATTTGGATTACTGTAATGTGCTCTACGTGGGGCTGCCTTCAAAGACTGCTCAGAAACTTCAGCTGGTCCAGAATGCTGCAGCCAGACTGTTGACTGGGGCCAGCTACATAACTTCCTTGTTACAACAGCTTCACTGGCTACCGGCCTAGAGGAGGCTACGCTGGTAGTGCTTCAACATATAGAGGACTTTCCTCTAGCAGTCAGGCCACAGTGCACACTGCCTCTTCCCTCCCTTACCACTGAGAGCACAAGCTAGAATCCACTGTGAGGTTGTAAGGGACTCTGAGGTGTGTTTTCACCTCAGGTAGGGGTGAGGCCTGACCAGATTGTAAGTATCACATGGTGCCTCTTGCCTCTTGAAGCTGACTAGCTCCCTAGCATTAAGACTTCCTGCATCATGGCTGTTTTTGTCCTCATAACAGTGCTTATTTATTTATTTATTTATTCATTTATTTTATTTATACCCCGCCTTTTTTCCTGCAAGGAATCCAAGGTGGCTTACATAATAATTCTCCTCTCCATTTTATCCTCACAACAACCCTGTGAGGTAGGTTAGGCTGAGAGTCAGTGACTAGCCCAAAGTCACCCAGTGAGTTTGTAGCTTCATGGGGCAATTTAGATTGGGGAAATAGTTGAACACCCCATTCTCCATTGCTACTGCTCCAATGTAAAAAGAAAAAGAAAAAAAAGGTGGCTGATCACAGATCTCCCCGATCACATCTATTTCAGCTCATAGTTTCAAAAAACACTCTTCCCCTGGGGTTTGAATTCCAATCGAATAGTTCAACATGTACAAATAAGCTCTCAGTTTGATTGGCAGCATCACTGTTTTAGTTACGCACACACAGCAGGGGGTGGCTGGGTGCGTTTGAAGATAATGAAAGCAGTTCTCAGCAGTTGACTTTGTAGAGTTTCCAGATCTGAAGAAATTCAATGCCACCACAATTGTGCATCATGTAAGATTCATGGACATTTTTTTAAAAAATTAAGGATTTTAAGGGTACAATCTGCTGGGAGTTGTAGGACTTTTTCTGTCTAAACATGCATAGGATTGCAGCCTAAGAAATTGAAGTCTCTTTTTCTCTCTTTTGCATCACCCACACTGAATCACATTTTGGGCAGACTTTTCAGCTTGTTGGACTGAATGTGATTGTTTAAAGCTGCTATGAGCTGAAAAGAAAACCTTGCAAGAGAAAGACTGCATCTGTTCCACCTTAAAGGCATCATTCCGTTAGATTTCCTCCTGCACAAACCTCAAACTTTCGTATTGATTCACATAGCTGTTCTTATTTTCAAAAAAATTCTCACAATATCTTAAACAAAATATCAAAAGTCCTATCTGCATTGGAGAGAATTGAGCCATCTCAGCCACATGTAACAGAATGAGAGCTGCCAGTCAAGATAGGATTAAAGAAAGAAAGAAAAAAGCTCTCAGGACTGCATTGACATTGCAAAACAGAAATAGGTGAATACGTAATATGCATGAGCAGAAATGGCTGGAATGGTAAGTACTGAAATTACTTTGTACTGACCACTGTCATCTTTCCCCCCCTCTTAAACCCTTAATGCAAAAATGTGTCCACAAAGTCTGCATAGTGCACATGTCTGGGGACATTGTGTCTCTTCCAATTCAGAAACTTAGACTTCAGACTTAGATGTTCTCTCTGCCATCTTGACAGCAAATACAGAAATATGCTATACCAGTGTTTGCCAAACTAATTTGGTCACAGAACACTTTTGGGCTTGAAATATATTGATGGAACCCATAAATGCCTATCTTGGGTGTATGGAATACCCCTGGGATAAGGGGGGATTGCGGAAATTTTGGAGCAAAATAGATAGAGGAAATGACGCCTATTTTCATATCGAATAATTGCTGTCTGTAATGCTCAAAAGTGCATCTGCTTTTTTATATGAATTTTTGAAGTTAGTTTTTTTTTGTGTGGGATGTTTTATATTTTACAAAGGACAAATAATAAAGAGGACAGAATGAAGGAAAATTATCTGAATGAACAACTGTCCTTCTGAATAATAGAGTTAATTTGCAGAGTTTAGAGCTGCACCCAAGCCTTAAAAATGAATCTACAGAGCCCAGAGTTTTAAAAATTAATTTACAGAGCCTGGAGTTGCACCCAAGCCCTAAAAATTAATTCATGGAGCCTAGAACCCTAAAATTTAATTTAGGGAGCCTAGAGCTACACCCAAGCCTTAAAATGAATTCACAGTCCCTAGAGCCATAAAAATCAATTCACACTTCTAGAGATGCAGCCAAGGCTTTAAAAGCAATTCATGGAGCATAGAGCCATAAGCATTAATTTACAAAGTCTAGACTGCACCAAAGCCCTAAAAATTAATTCACAGAGCCTAGAGCTGTAAAAATTAATTTACAGAGTTTAAAGCTGAACCCAAATTGTAAAAACAACACTACGGAATCTTAAGGGGAACAGTCTCCTGGGGGCAGAGGTGTATGAGCTGAGGTGACCCAGGTTTATTTTGGGGTATAATCCTCCATTTCCTGATTCACACACAGGAGCCGTGGCAGGAAGCCCTTTGCTTTGCAGGGACAGGGGCAAATCGCCCCATTTGCCCTCCCCTCCCTGGGGTAGCTCTGGACCAAGACTTCTTTGAGGGGCAAACCCACCAATTCCTTATTAGCACTGATTGGTATGAGGGCATCCTGCTTGAGAGCTACTTGTACAAAAATGATTCTTTGGCTTGGACAGTCACTCAGCTGGCTGGATTGGGGCTCCTTTCCTGAGAGAAGTTCCACTGCTGTCAAGAGGAGGGCAACTCCCCCCAGGCCTGACTGATTAGGAACGTCTGCCACCTGGGTTTGGACACTCAGCAGGCCTTTATCTGCCGGCCCGGAGCAGGGCAGCGATGCCCCGGCAGCCACGACCCCGAAGGGGACGATGCAAAAGGGGTCGCCCCTTTGGGGGGAGCTGCTTCGGGGGGACACAAGGGCAAGGGCCACCCCTCTAACACTGTCTATTTTGTTGTTCTCAGTGCCCTTGGTGGGGTGGGATTGTTTTACCTTCCTAGGGCCTGAGGATGTGCCTTGGAGGGGAGATATCGGGCCAAGTGGGGGTTCTGTGGGGGTCCCCATCAGTGTAGTGATGGGTAGAGGGAGATATGGTGTTGGGAGGAGGACTAGCCAGCTAAGGGAACACGGCCCAGACACTTAATGGCTGTGCCATGTTCCAGTCCTCCTCACACCCTATCAGCTTGCCCTCGGGTCTCTGGATGCTGCTTCTAAATGCCAGATTAGTTGAAAACAAGTCCTCCCTCATCCATGATTTAATAGTGGATGTGGTGGCCGATCTGGCATGTATTACCGAGACCTGGGTGGGTGAACAGGGGGGATTTAGTCTCTCCCAGTTATGCCCACCGGGGTACTTGGTTCAGCATCAGGGTAGACCTGAGGGCCGGGGTGGGTGGGTTTGGCATGGTCTATTTGGAATTCTCTCTCTCTCTCTCCAGGCTCCCTGTCGGTCTGACTACTGGTCTGGTGTGTTTGCACCTTGTGTTGGGCCAGCGGGGCAAATTAGGGATTCTGTTGGTGCCCACTCCGCTACTCAACAGACTCCCTATCTGAGCTGATGGAGGTGGTCTTGGTGACAATGCTGAGGTCCCCCAGACTGTTGGTCCTGGGGGACGGTAACATCCATGCTGAGGGCACCTTATTCGGGGCAGCTCAGGATTTCATGGACTCCATGATGACCATGGGACTGTCCCAACATGTTATTGGCCCAACACATGTAGCAGGGCACACCCTAGATTTGGTTTTTTCAGCCGGCCATGGGGATAGTGATCTGAAAGTGGGGGACTTTGAATCGGTCCCTTTGTCATGGTCTGATTACTGCCTGCTGAGATTTAGACTAACAGCAACTTTTCCCCTCTGCAAGGGTGGGGGACCTATTAAGATGGGCCGCCACCAGAGGCTAATGGATCTGGATGGCTTCCAGTGGGCCCTTGGGGGTTTTCTGGCTGATATGGCTGGTGGTCCTGTCAATTTCTGGAATACAGAGATGACCCGGGCAGTTGACACGATCGCTCCTGAGCGTCCTCTCTGTAGTAGAGCTCATATGGTTTCGTGGTACCCTGTGACGACACGGTCCCTTACACTTTAGGACCAGGCGCATAAACCCTTCTCAGGCTAAGCGTCAACACTTAAAAACCTGAGGGGAGGGTCAAATGAAACCTTTCCCCTACTAATGACACAGACTGATAACAGGCACCAGAAGGTCCAACATATAAAACCAGTTCTGGCCCACTTGCACTGGCTGCCAATATGCTTCTGAGCGCAATTCAAGGTGCTGGTTCTAACCTATAAAGCCCTCACTGCTTGGGACCGCAATACTTGATGGAATGCCTCTCCCAACCACAGTCTACACTGCGCTCAACAGCTGTGGCCCTCCTCTGACTGCTACCTCCGAGGGAGGCTCTGCTGGTGGCAACAAGGAGGAGGGCCTTCTCAGTGGTGGCTCCCCCAAATATGGAATAGGCTCCCCACAGAGGCCTGCGTGGCGCCAACTCTACTATCCCTTCAGCACCAGGTTAAGACTTCCCTCTATGCCAAGGCATTTAATATTTAAGAGCTCAAAAAAACACATGGGGAGACGGGGTATATGTCAGCTGCAAGCTTAGTTTATTAGTAACTTGCTTCAGTTACTTGCTATTTTAAATTTGGGTCATAAATTTGACTTTTAAACTTTTGTAATGAAATTTTATGATTTTATTATCTGTATTTTATAATGTATTGTATTGTTTTTATGAATGGTTGAGAACTGCCCAGAGAGCTTTGGCTATGGGGCAGCATAGAAATACAATAAATAATAATAATGTATTTCCATACAAGTGGAAGGAGCAGCAACAGTGGCATAGGATTGTAGCTGAGATGGTGAGGAGTCAACAGCAAATTCCTGAAAACACCCACCCCAAATTAGGGCTGCCAATCTTTCAGCCAGCTTCTGCACCTGTGCCTTTATCAGCAGTTTGACCTGTTGTATGGAAGGGAGCTACCCCCCCCCCCCCCAATGCTGTCACTTTTCAATTGCGGCAGATCAAGCAC
Source organism: Shinisaurus crocodilurus (assembly GCA_021292165.1). Classification (NCBI taxonomy): domain Eukaryota; kingdom Metazoa; phylum Chordata; class Lepidosauria; order Squamata; family Shinisauridae; genus Shinisaurus; species Shinisaurus crocodilurus. The sequence goes on from CM037879.1 coordinate 188,566,064, forward strand.
TTGAAGGTGCAGGGACCAGCTGAACTATTGGCAGCCCTACATTCGACTGAAAAGTAATACTAAAAATACTTCAAACTGTCTCTTTCAAAAGGAACAGGAGGGTGAGGAAAGTGATTAAAAGCAGAAGTTGAAACTGTGAAGGGAAAGCCGGGTAACCTGCTTTGTATCTGAAGAGGCCTATGTAAATAGTAAGCTGGCAGTAGAAATAGTTTCCTCAGTAAAAGGAGTCATAAAAGACTCCCCTAGCCAGATGGCTCCTTACCTTATCTTAGAAAAATACCACCGCTAGTCTTCAAGGACATTTGTTCTGGGAGAGAGGAGTGTAAGAAGTATTTACATCTGGGGCCCCTTGAGCTGGCCGGGAAGATTTACAGTTGAGACCCATTAGGTGAGATCTTGGGCAGTGAGGTAATTGAGCATGGCCAGAGTGCCCCGGATTGGCCAGAGGCGATCAGGCCATGGTCGGGGGGGGGGGGGATATAGGAACGTCCATTCAGGGCCTCTGTGTCTTTTCTTCTGGCCCGGTGATGCGAGAGGGCGGAGGGGGCTGCTGTTGAGGCAGGGCCCTGTGGAGAGCGACCCCCTGGCGGAGGAGACCAGCTTGGGTATCTGTAGGTATAGTACAGTGATGGCGAACCTTTTTCAGCCCGAGTGCCTAAACTGCAACACAAAACCAACTTATTTATTTCAAAGTGCCAACACTGCAATTCAACCTGAATACCGAGGTTTTAGTTTTAGAAAAACAACTCATACAGTTGTCCGAACTAATTAACATCTTTTGTCTTAAAAGAAAAACACAATAACAGAGCTTTCAATGATACAGTTTTTTGTTGGAAAAAAAATCAACTCAAAAAATTATTATAGTACTACATCGTACACATAGCCTGAAGGGAATTTATACAAACTTTTTAAATAATTAGGCACATGTATTTTTGGATAAGGGATTCACAACTTGTAATATGATTCTATGACAGACTGAAATTGTATGGGGCAAGCTTTACCCCGGGTCCTTTCCCTGCTTCTACAGGTGTTGGATTAGTAAAAGTAAAAGTCAACCTGTACTAGGATGAGCAAGATAAACAAGAAAACTAAACGTGCTTAACACATTTTAAACACTTTATGTCTTGGACTGCAAACACTGCATTAGGTAAAAGTTTGCATTGGGCATGCTTTTGCACAATTAATGTGATTTTTGCTATTGCATGCATGCTGATAATTTGTCAAACCTTGGCTCATACTCCGTTAGTTTGAGAGCAACACATGCAGCACTCAGGTCAACTGTTAGGGCTTTACATCCAAGCCATGCTCTGTGCATCATTCTTCAAAATCTTTTAAATGTGATAACAATGTAGAAAAGAATTCTGTAACAGGAATTCTAGAACAAAATCATTCTGTTCCACACTGTGAGAAAGAACAAGATCATTAGTGTTTTGCAGAAGGGGACGGTCTTTTCACGATCTGGTGACCAGCTGTGGCACCCGTGCCATAGGTTCGCCATCACTGGTCTAGTAGTTTGTTGTTTTGGTAGCTCTGATTGTGTGTATCAAAGTAGCTCTGTATTTTGTTTTCTCCCTTCCCTTCTCCCCACCTCCTAATCTACCTGTTCCCTTTTAATCCTAAATAAATTTCTCTTGTTTTAAACCTGAATGGTGTGAGCAGTTTTCTCTATTGATTCAGTGCAAAAATCCAGTACCTTGACCAGAGGGCAGAACCGTTGGGCCCAGGGCAAGGGCAGTAAGGACTGGTCAAGTCTTTCACAGAAACCTGTGGGTGTAAAACCTATACTAGTTATTGGGGGGGGGAGAAAGTAATACAGATGTTACTATTCTGTCAGGGAAACTGAAGCTATTTGTTTCTGATAAAAGAACATTGGCATAGCTCCCTGTATTACTCTTGCCCTGCTGCCAATTTTCATTAGAAAGTCTGTTTGGCCAATATTATTAGATGCTTCTGTCAATTATCTTGCCTATAACCCAGATTTCTTCAGAAGCACTTAGAAAGTATTAAATTTCCTTATGTCAATACAGTTTCCTTCTGGTGCTGGGTAACTTTGATGGTTATTAACATATCAAGCCAAATGTTCCCTATAAACTGACAGTTTCCTGTCAACAGGAAAACAAAGGCTGCGTTTTAAAACTAATGAATAACAGTGAAGTTGAAAGATGGTCCCCGTCCCTGCCCTGCTGAGGTGCAAGGTTGGCCTGGCCAGGTCGAGGCATAACCTGGCACAAGTTTTGAAGTGCAGGCCCCCATCATGAGAGCTCCCCAAAATGCAGGCAGTTTCGTTGATCCACACCATATCAACAAACTACTTCTTGCAGTTTTCATCCCCACCATTAGCTTTTTATGAAGCAAATGAATCTTCATTGCCCATTCAAGACCAAGCCACCACAAAATACTCTGCGTTTCAACAGGGATAGCTCATGGTGATGTATTGTTGCTGCGAACATGCACAGCTACTGTAAGGATTGCAGCTGGGAACAGGGAAGCCTGAGTGGGAAGGCAGATGACATCATCGTCCCACTCCAGAGTCCCGGATTGTCAAAAAGTCGACTCTGCAAGCTCTGGTTCCACTATACCACTGCTCCCCTGCCAGCTAAAGTAGCTGGGTGGGGAGACTGAAACCCTGCCAAAGTGGACAAAACTGAGTTTATCCAAAGTGGACAAACATGAGTTTATCTGGCTTCTTGGGTCAGCCAAACCCTTTCTCCTCTATCCATTCTTCAAGTTGCAGAAGGCTACCAAGGAAGTGCCTACAATATTCTCTCTGCCAGGTCCTGGTCATTTCATTGCTGAGGGAGGCCAGCTAGCTAGCTTTCCGAGTGACATTACTCCCTGTTCAGGCATTCTGTACCTGAATAGAATAAACATGGGAGGAGTGGGAATGCTTCAGCCCTACTCCATCCCTCATCACAACTGTTGCCCTCAACTCATGGAGCTGAAGAATAGGGCCTCCTGTAACCATGGAGGCTTTCCACACAAGCAGGAACTCTGATTTTCTTCCTCGTGTGTAGAGCCTCCATGGATTCAGCCTCCTCTTCAGACTGACACCTTCCACAACTAGAGGGTGACAACTGTAATGATGGAGACAGGCAAGGCTGGAGTGTGTCCTCTCCTCATGCATTTGCTCCATTCAGGTCCAGGATGCCTGCTCTTATTTATTTATTTATTTATTTATTTATGTATTTATTACATTTATACCCCACTTTTTTTCCTGCAAGGAACCCAAGGCGGCTTACATAATCCTCCTCCTCCTCTCCATTTTATCCTCACAACAACCCTGTGAGGTAGGTTAGGCTGAGAGGCAGTGACTGTGGAAGCAGTGGAGCTATGGAACCGCTTCCATGTACTTGAGGACGAGAGCAGAGGACAGCCTGCAGAGGACGGATCACCGGGCACCCAACGTGACAGCGAGCAAGAGGCTGAGGGTCAGTCAAGTGGAGGCAATCAAACCAAGGCCTACAGCAAGAGGAAGAGAAGAGTACTCGTAGTGGGAGACTCCCTCCTGCGGGGGATCGAAGCCAAAGTATGTCGCGAAGACCCATGGACTCGCCAGGTGTGCTGTCTCCCTGGGGCACGGATTAAGGATGTGACAGAGCAGCTGCCGAGGCTCATGCAGCCCACCGACACATACCCCTTTCTTCTCTTCCACGTGGGTACAAATGATACTGCCAAGCGGAGTTACAAAGAAATCACGGCAGACTTTGAAGAGCTGGGAAGGGAACTCAAGAACTTCGGGGCCCAGATAGTTTTCTCATCCATCCTTCCAGTACTTGGAAGAGGCATAGAAAGGGAAAGAAAAATACTCCGAGTGAATGACTGGCTACGAAGGTGGAGCCGACGTGAGGGATTTGGATTCTGGGACCACGGGCTACACTTCCTGGAAGATGGACTGCTGGCAAAGGATGGGTTGCACCTCACAAGGACTGGGAAGAATGTGTTTGGCCACAGCATGAGGAACTTAATCAGGAGGGCTTTAAACTGAATCCAACAGGGGAGGGAGACATAAACTCGGGGGTACCAATGGAAGAAGGCCTCCATGCCACAATGGAGAGAACAGCTCCAGCGGTGCCCATTGATAGTCTACCACAAAATGTAGGGGGAAAGTCGGACTATAAAGCACATAGTCTTCAATGTCTCTATACTAATGCCCAGAGTATGGGCAATAAACAAGACGAACTTGAACTCTTGATACATGAGGGCAAGTATGACTTGATAGGGATAACTGAAACCTGGTGGGATGACTCCCATGACTGGAATACAGCAATTGAAGGGTATAACTTGTTCAAAAGGAACAGAAGCAACAGAAAGGGAGGTGGAGTTGCACTGTATGTTAAAAATACGTATCTCTGCACAGAGATACAGGAAGAGGAGCTTGGCAGCCCCATTGAGAGCATCTGGGTTAAAATAAAGGGGGCAAAGAATAAAGCGAACATGGCGGTTGGAGTCTACTACCGACCACCCAATCAAGGAGAAGACGAGGATGGAACTTTTGAAAAGCAAATTGCCAGTGTTTCAAGGAGGCACGATGTGGTAGTAATGGGAGACTTCAATTTCCCTGATATCTGTTGGGAGACTTATTCAGCCAAACATGGCCCTTCCAAGAAATTCCTGAGCTGTGCTGCTGATAACTTCCTCCTACAGAAAGTGGAGGAAGGAACTAGAGGATCGGCTATCCTTGACCTGATTCTAACCAACAGAGACGAGTTAGTGGATAAAGTGGCAGTTTCGGGAACTCTGGGGGAAAGTGACCATGTTATACTTGAGTTCTTGATTCTAACAGAAGCAAAAGCTGAGTGTAGCCAAACACGTACCCTGGATTTTAGGAAAGCCAATTTTAACAAACTCAGAACAATGATTAGTAAGATCCCATGGCAAGTGACTCTCACGAGAAAGGGAGCCCAGGAGGGGTGGGAGTTTTTAAAAAAGGAAATTTTAAAGGCACAATTGCAAACAATTCCCACAAGGAAAAAAGGCAGAGGGCAACAGAAGAAGCCAATGTGGCTTCACAATAAACTCAAAGATGACCTGAAAACAAAAAAGGACACGTATAGGAAGTGGAAGGAAGGACAGGCTACAGGGGAAGAGTACAGGCAGGTAGCACAGAACTGCAGGAATAGTGTCAGGAAGGCTAAAGCTGAGAATGAGCTAAGGTTAGCGAGGAATGCTAAAAGCAACAAAAAAGCTTTCTTCAGATACATGCACAGTAAAAGACAGAAGAAAGAACTGGTGGTTCAACTACGCAATGAGGATGGCAAATTGATAACAGAAGACAAAGAAAAGGCAGAAGTGTTCAATTCCTACTTCGGCTCGGTCTTCTCCCAAAAGAGGGTCTATGACCCCCCCTGGCAAACCTGAAGTGCAGACTGAAGGGGCAGGATTGCAGCTTGAGATTGATAGGCAAATGGTCAAGGAGCACCTGATTACTCTGAACGAGTTTAAATCTCCAGGGCCTGATGAGCTGCATCCTAGAGTAATAAAGGAACTGGCAGAAGAACTCTCAGAACCACTGTCTATTATCTTTGAGAAATCATGGAGGACAGGTGAAGTGCCAGACGACTGGAGGAGGGCAAATGTTGTTCCCATCTTCAAAAAGGGCAAGAAGGAGGAACCTGGGAACTATAGGCCAGTCAGTCTGACATCAATCCCTGGGAAGATTTTTGAGCAGATTATAAAGAAGTCAGTCTGCAAGCACCTTGAAAACAATGCAGTGATTACTAGAAGCCAGCATGGATTTGTCAAGAACAAATCCTGTCAGACTAATCTGATCTCATTTTTTGATCGGGTAACCTCCCTTGTGGACTGTGGGAATGCTGTGGACATTATATACCTGGACTTCAGCAAAGCTTTCGACAAAGTGCCTCATGATATCCTGATTAGTAAGCTAGCTAAGAATGGGCTAGATGGAACAACTATCAGGTGGATCCACAATTGGCTAAAGAATCGGACTCAAAGAGTGCTTATCAATGGTTCCTTCTCAAACTGGGGAGAGGTAACGAGCGGGGTACCACAGGGCTCGGTCCTGGGCCCGGTGCTCTTCAACATTTTTATTAATGACTTGGATGAGGAGGTACAGGGAATGCTTATCAAATTTGCAGATGACACAAAGTTGGGTGGAACAGCTAATACTCTGGAAGACAGAAACAAAATTCAAAGTGACCTCGATAGGCTGGAGCGCTGGGCCGAAAACAACAGAATGAAATTTAACAGGGATAAATGCCAAGTGCTGCACCTAGGGAGAGGAAACCAAATGCAGAGTTACAGAATGGGGGACACTTGGCTCAACAATACTACAAGTGAGAAGGATCTTGGAATTGTGGTAGATCACAAACTGAATATGAGCCAGCAATGCGACGTGGCTGCAAAGAAGGCAAATGCAATTTTGGGCTGTATTAATAGAAGTATAGCTTCCAAATCGCGGGAAGTGATAATTCCCCTTTACTCGGCACTGGTTAGGCCTCATCTTGAGTACTGCGTCCAGTTCTGGGCACCTCACTTTAAGAAGGACATAGACAAACTGGAGAGGGTTCAGAGGAGGGCAACAAGGATGATAAAGGGACTGGAGACAAGGCCCTATGAGGAGAGACTGAAAGAACTGGGCATGTTTAGCCTTCAGAAGAGGAGACTGAGGGGAGATATGATCGCACTCTTCCAGTATTTGAAGGGATGTCACACAGAGGAGGGCAAAGATCTCTTCTCGATCATCCCAGTTTGCAGGACACGGAATAATGGGCTCAAGTTACAGGAACCTAGATTCCACCTAAACATCAGGAAAAATTTCCTGACTGTCAGAGCAATAAGACAATGGAATCAACTACCTAGGGAGGTGGTGGGCTCTCCCAGTCTGGAGGCATTCAAGGTGCGGCTGGACAGACATCTGTCAGAGATGCTTTTGTGAGAGTTGGACTGACCCGGGTTCAAAAGCTCCCCTAGCCAATGACCCTCAGTCCCAGTCACGCAAGCGGAAGGAGGAGATAACAGCAGTTAATAAAGATTAAAGAGTTTATTTGTAAGACCCAATTACATGGGATTAAGGCAATCAATGCATTTCTACTCACTACATCATTGCAGACTCAAACCCACTACCCCAGTGGTAAGGCTAGATGAAGTGAAGTCCAAGACAATACATGTCGAGATGAACAAGCAGCAGAGAGAGATGAAGAAGAATGACGGAAGCAAGCAAGTGTGCTAGCTTATATACCCCAGACCCTGCACCTATGAATAGGATATTACTCACCCAGTTGTAACCTATTCATCAACATGTTTACCCCAAATCTGTTCAAGGCTGCTGAGTCATGTCACCTCGAGACTATGTCCCCTGACCAAAGGCCCTGTATACTTGAACTCAAGTAACACCCACCAGGTCAGGTGACAATCCCGATGTCAGGTGGTAATCTCGTTCTGCCTATGCAAAACCCAACATCCCCCTGCTTTTGCATTCGTCCAGAATGTGGCTATTTACCTCATACAACAGCAACAGCTTTGTTGACATCTGATGCTGTTCCTTCATCTATGAACTTTGATAAAAAAACTTTTGCAGGAATAACTTTACCTGTCAGAAATTTGAACCACCATCAAATCACTTCTGATGTATCCCTCCTTATGACACAGTTTTATCTGCAAACCCAAAACGTTGTGTATTACTATCTGCCTGCAGCATAGCAATCCTGCCTTGGTTTCCTGAAAAAACTGTAATAGGTTTTTCACATCAATCTCAGCATCATTTAAACATTTTTTTACAATTTAAACTATTTAAACAAATGCATTCACTATTCAAGCTTTACAATAGCATAATAGCACAATACATAATACAATGCATTCAGTTCAGCTTCAGTTGAACTCTAACTTTTAGATGATTGTTTCTACAAAATCAATCAAACAAAGTATGATTATAAAATAACAAACTTCAGGTGTGTTCTTGTTGTTCTTACTATCACAACCACAACTGGCATTTCTGTGAATCTGTAAGCCACCTGTGCTCTGACTTGTAACTCTTAGTCTGAAGTGTGATGTTCCCTCCAGATAACACTCAACTCCTTTTCAGAGCTCTCCAAGCATGTTCTGTTGGTCTAACAGTCTGCCTATCACACTGACAGCAATATCTGGCCTTGTTGCTTGTACAGTAAAGCTCAACAGCCCAATGCTTCCGTGTAGCATTCAAACTGCTTTTCCATCAGCATGTGCTTGAAAATCCTCAATTATTTGGAGTCTCTCACTGAGTTAACTATCTCCAAATTCTCAATCACATCCATGATATTTCTCTGATTGTTGCAGTAAGTACTGCCCTCTTGGTTCTCCCTCAACTTCTATTTACAAATAAACAGTTGATCCACCACCAAGCAGTTTCAATTCAATGAAATTCCAAACCCTGGATCAATTATATCATATTGCTTTTATCTGTCCAGAAAAAACAATAGATCACCCATCTAAACAAAGTACATACAGTCTATGTCCCTGTTCTCCTGTTTAATAAACAAACATTGATCTGCCTCTCTGTGCAAATCACACTTCAGCAATGTTTGAGTTCAAAACAGAATTCCAGCCTCCAGCTGATTTTAACTTTTCTACAGAAAATCTCACAGACAGTTTTCCAATTTAAAGACTTCCTCTCATTTAAAATGCTTATGTTCCAATATTTCCTTTGTGAAATATTCCTACATCTTCACATTCTTAAACATCAGTCTAACTGTTTCCAAAGCAAATTGTTGTTGCACTCACTTATGATTTTCCAGCTCCTTTTAACTAAAGCAAAAATCACAAGCAACCAATCTTGCTATTTTTCATGTAACCTTTTTCCAATCTGGTTAGTTTTCACTTAAAAAATCTATCTGGTAACAATGAGTTCCATGGACTGCTGTTTGTTTCACCAGCTTCCATGTTTTGTTCTTTATCCAAAGAATTCAACTCAGCTTGCATAGCCTGAAGCTATGGTTTAGCTTCCTTAACAGATAATTTTTCACCTCTTTGAAATTTTGAAGTTTCAAATGGCTTTTCCTTGCAAATTCATCCTGATATCTCACAGGTTGTTTGACTCACCTGTTCCTTACCTCATCAGTTATCAGGTTCCTGTTCCAATAAATTTGCACCAATGATGAACAATCATTTGTTTAGTCTCCACTAAACCAAATGTGTATCAAAGTTTGTCAAATTTACCTGACTGTCCTTCAGCAAATGCTTTTCTATTCTGACTCTGACCTTGATGCATCCCCTGCATTAACAGAATTAATTTTGAAAAATGATCTCATCTTTTCATTTAGCATTATACTTAACACTTCTAGATAATCTCACTATCCAAGTGTTATTCATGTAAAACACAATATTCTCATTTCTAGAAAAATCTCATGTAAGCTCCCTTACAGATTTCTTCTAACTTTGAGGTGTATGTACCTACATATCAGATCCAAGATCCTGAAATGTTTCTCCAAAAGATTCTTCCTTCTACACTACTTTCTATAAGGTGTACAGTTCATCACACAGAACTAAAACTTCTATCATGTACATAATCAAAACATTTAAGAGCTTCTACCCAAACCTCATTATCCAAATTAGTATCACCTCTTCTGAGTGTTTGTTTACTCTTCCACACAATTCATGTGTTCAATATCACATCCTGTTAGAAATGCATCAAAACATGCACTGAATTGAACTTCCCCATATCTGAAAAGAAATAGGTAACATGGGTAATATGCTTGTTTCCCATCCAAGCACAAAACACCTTGACTTTGTTCAATACTCCAGCTTTCTATCTAACATGTACACAACCTTGTACCTCGTGTATTGATCAATTGACATCATGAAATAACGTGCCTTTCCTCTAAAAACCATCAGAGTATCCACAAGATCACCAAGAACAAATTTATGAAATGAACTGGTTTTTTTAGCTTGCCTTCCAGTTTACCTGTTGAAGCTAGCATCCCTTGTTTATGTGCACAAAATTACCTTTCATGTGAAAATTACAATCTCTAAATGCTTTCCCCACAACAGTTTGCATTTTCTTTCACAAGCCTGTGAATCTAAATGATCAAACAATCATGTGATATGCATGCATGTACATGTCATACATATAAGCATTTAACCTTTTTATAGTTGCATCAGTACAACTTTCCATTTCTTTATTTACATCATTACAGTATGAAAGAAATGATCCATCTCTTAGCTTTGCCATATAAACATACCTACTAATTATTCAGTATTTTACATTTTGCTACAGAAAAATCCACAATATACTCAAGTCATATATACATTCAGTACATTTCCTGACATTTCAAAAGAGAGCATATATTACACTTTCTTGAGTCCAAGTTATCCAACTTTTCAAGAAATACATTTCAAAAAAACATGACTGTTAAACTCTTGACCATTTGCATAGTCCTCTTCCTGTTTATTTATGTCCAACACAGAAAGCTTCGTTTAAACAATCCACTGTTTTCTGTCCAAACAAAATAATGTCCATTTTGTTATGTCCTGGGTTAAAACATAAAGTTTGTCCCATCAGCAGCACCCCTGCTGATTTCAAGCTCCTTCTTCTGTGATCCCACATGAAGAAAATGAAGAACAGCTTCACATTTTAAGCACAGCTTTCTCTGTTCAAAACTGCCGCGCTGCTCTTTCTCCTGCTGTTGTGTCAAAACCACGCCTCCGCTGGTTTGATACAGCCTCCGCTGTTGTATCAAGTTTCCCGAGATACGTTTGTCACACGTGACCTTGCTGCTGCGACTTGACGCTCCAGACGCTTTACCCACGTCAGACGTAATCCACGCATTTGTAATCCAAGCCACTTGTTGATACAATGCAAAAGATAGCTGATTCGCTGCTGTGTGAAGAAGCAAGCTGCAAATGAAATATGATCCTCCTGCTTGTAGCCTTGATGAGACACACAGAGCCTCCTGAAGATTATTTCTTTGCCCGATACAGCTTCTTGACAATCACTCCAGCAAGCTGTGGAATACGAAATCCTTGTGTCCAGCGTTGTTCACTTTTCAGCCTAGTAGCTGCCCGAACCGGCACCCACGTTCACAGTCTGTAGCCTTGGATTTTGCCAAGCCTGGCACCTCCGTTTCAGCTGCTTCCAAAACGAAAAATCCTCCGTCTCTCTGTTTCTGCATTCTTCAGTTGTGCTGCATTCCAAGCCGCTGTTATCAGCTCTAGCAACATTGCCTTCCCCGGTTTATTTACAAACCGTTCTTACAAATAGTAAACAAATTTCTTTAACTCTATAACTGCCGAATTTCTCCGAACTGCGTTCTGTGGCTTATCTGCCCATCTGAGATAACCATCAGATCGTTATCTGATCCTTATCTGGGCCCATAACCGATGTGAGAGTTGGACTGACCCGGGTTCAAAAGCTCCCCTAGCCAATGACCCTCAGTCCCAGTCACGCAAGCGGAAGGAGGAGATAACAGCAGTTAATAAAGATTAAAGAGTTTATTTGTAAGACCCAATTACATGGGATTAAGGCAATCAATGCATTTCTACTCACTACATCATTGCAGACTCAAACCCACTACCCCAGTGGTAAGGCTAGATGAAGTGAAGTCCAAGACAATACATGTCGAGATGAACAAGCAGCAGAGAGAGATGAAGAAGAATGACGGAAGCAAGCAAGTGTGCTAGCTTATATACCCCAGACCCTGCACCTATGAATAGGATATTACTCACCCAGTTGTAACCTATTCATCAACATGTTTACCCCAAATCTGTTCAAGGCTGCTGAGTCATGTCACCTCGAGACTATGTCCCCTGACCAAAGGCCCTGTATACTTGAACTCAAGTAACACCCACCAGGTCAGGTGACAATCCCGATGTCAGGTGGTAATCTCGTTCTGCCTATGCAAAACCCAACAGCTTTGACCTGGATTCCTGCATTGAGCAGGGGGTTGGACTCTATGGCCTTGTAGGCCCCTTCCAACTCTACTTTTCTATGATTCTATGACTGGCCTAAAGTCACCCAGTGAGTTTCATGGCCAAGTGGGGACTAGAGCCCGGATCTCCTGAGTCCCAGTCCAACACTCTTACCACTACGTCACAGTGCCTGACCCTTGGCATTCTTTGAATTTTTTCTGTCTTCCAGAGTATTAGCTATTCCACCCAACTTTGTGTCATCTGCAAATTTGATAAGCATTCCCTGCACCTCCTCATCCAAGTCATTAATAAAAATGTTGAAGAGCACTGGGCCCAGGACTGAGCCCTGTGGTACCCCACTCATTACCTCTCCCCAGTTTGAGAAGGAACCATTGATAAGCACTCTTTGAGTCTGATTCTGTAGCCAATTGTGGATCCACCTGATAGTTGTTCCATCTAGCCCACTTTTAACTAGCTTGCTAACCAGGATATCATGAGGCACTTTCTCCTTACATCTTTCAACAGACATTGAGGTTGCATAAACTGGAGGGGATAGAGGCATATCCCTTTCAAGTATTTGCCTTCAGCAGGCTGGAGGAAGACCAGCTAATGACAATCAGCCAATTTCCTTTCTGGCCCTTGAATTATCAAGGCAATCTCCAGCAGTGCTTATGCCTCCATTAACCATTCGCAGTACACAATTCCAATCTTACAATCATATGAAAGAATAACCACAATTCAGCATTTGGATAGGTGGCTATGAGGTTGGGGATGAAGGAGAAGCACGGCACTGGTATTTGTGACCATCTGCATGTGTGCACTGGAGTCAAGTCACACCCCTCCTCCCATTGAACCTCTACAGCAGGGCTCTCCAACCTTGGGTCCCCAGATGTTGCTGGACTACAGCTCCCAGAATTCCTTGCCATTAGCCATGCTGGCTGGGTATGCTGGGAGTTGTAAGCCAGCAACATCTGGGGACCCAAGGTTGGAGAGCCCTGCTCTAGAGGAGCCTTCCCCAACCTGTGCCCTCCAGGTGTGGATGACGGGAAAGGTTATCCAACACACCTGGGAGGTTGAGGAGGGCTGCTTTAGAAACTGGGGGTGAGCAAAAATGAAGGATGCCTGAGGATTTGGTTTGGTCTGAATTTGGATTAGCAAACTGACGAGATGCGCAGCTTTTAGGTTAATGTGTGGATTGATGCACATTATCCTTTGAATTGCACCGCTCCTAATTTTGCAATGCTGTCCTTGGTTCAAAAACACAGGCACCTCGCGAGACTTCCGATTGGAGCTTATGTTGGACTGAAGCTCCCTTGAAATTGAGGGAGACCAGCGCGGCGAGAAATCCAGTCAAGAGGTTATCTTGGCTGCTTAATCTCCTCGGAATAAGAGGATGATCTAAGAGAGATTCCCAGCATATCTCTTAATTGCTCTCTCTGAGTTTTTTTTTGCAGCTGCTTGCGCCACTGTAGATTCTCTCGGGGAGGGGTAGAGAGTGGGAGATTTCATCATCGCTCACCGCTGCATTTGGAGTTCTTTTTTTTTTTAAGAACCTGAAGAACGACAACTCCATTTCTTAAAGATTTATTGACAATTGGTAATAAAGAGGAATTTTATCCACAATCAGGATTAAATACCCTCATCTCTGGAATACTAAAAAGAAAACGTGCTTTAAAAACTTCATAATGGGAAGATCAACAAATGTGTTTTGAAACGAGAAAGAAAGAGGTACTGTAACTCCTTTTACTTTGAATTCTGGAAAAAGTAGTTGTAAATTTTTACTGTGACACAACAAGATGGCTACTTATGATCTATTGCTGCAACTGGCTGGGGAGCTGATGGAACTGTTTCAAGCATTCCAAAATAAACTGCTGGGGAGATTGGTGATACTGGAAGTGCAGAACAGGGAGGACGAGGCGAAGATTGATATACTGGGAGAGATAACAACTGGACCTTTGAAGAAAAAAAGGGAGGATTGCCAGCGAAACGGACAGTGAAGATGTTTTCGGGAGGCCTTTCATGGAGAACTGGAAAGAGGGTTCAGCTTCCCAAATGGATTGGTGGGAGAAATCCAAATGGGACAAACCTAAATGGATTGCTGATAGTGATCCAAAGAAAATATATATAGACCTGAACCTAAAGGGGCTAGTGAGAGGGACCCCTTTGAGAGAAAGGAGAACTTCTCCAGTTTGAGGTGGTTGATTATTGGTAAAAATGTATTGAGTCTAGATGAAATATAGCATAGAGAATAACCAATGGAAAGGAATCAACTAAATATGGAATAGAATTTGAGATGTGAAGTTGTCAGAGTATGTAATGTGTCCTTGAGCAGAGCACCTGTGAACAGAAATTCTGTTTGGGAGTGAAACTTGTTAAAGTCGGGCAGTGTGCCCAAGGTCATAAACAGAGTGTTGAGAGGGGAGGAGTTATATGCTGTAATATTCTCTCCCCACTAGTCTTTGACTCTATGCTTTTTGTGCCATGCATGGGGAGTCATGCACTGAACTGTATAGCTGTAATGAATCTATGCGTGAAGAACCTCAGTAAAAGTTTCTACTGATGAGCTCACGTCTCCTCGTTATTCTCTGAGTTTGCACACAACAACTCCTATCTCTGCTACGTGGGGCGGCAGCAAAGTTTCGACAGATCATGGGCCCAGATTCTTCAGCTGCGCAACAGTGTGTTTCCTGGTGAGGAGGTGTGCATTGCAACTGAGGATAGTCCATTTGCTTTGTGAGACAGTTGGAGGAGCAGTGGCTTAGCTGCATTCATATCTCCGGAAAGCTGGCTCACGGGAAAAAGCTGGAGGACGATACAGACAGAATAAAGTCTGAGGAAGAGGAGGAAGAGGAGGAAGAAGGTGAGGAACAGCTGATACAACCTGCTCCCAATATTGAAGTCATGACAGCACCTCAGCAACCTCTCGGTGTGTATGTTGAGAGACTTAACAACCGCAACTATCTCTCATGGGAATTTAAAATGAGAATGTTGCTGAAAAGAGAGGATTTATGGGAGGTGGGAGTGAATGCTCCTCCGGCAGCGCCTAGTCCTGTGGAACGGAGACTGATGGACAGAGCCCATTCTTTAATTGTTTTGGGGCTTGAAGATTCGCAATTAATGTATGTTTAGACGGCTTCAGACAGCTGCAGAATGCTGGAGGACACTGAGGTGGATACATGTACGTACCGCAGCTGAAACTAAAATAGCACTGGCATGACAACTGTATAACAGAAAGTTACAAGAGGGAGAAAAAGTGTCTGAACACTTGCAAGTGATCACTGGATTACTGGCTCAACTTGCTGAAAGGGACCAGCAATTAGAAGAAATCCAGCAGGTACAGATTGTTATTTCTTTGCTTGATTCATCTTGGGACATTTTAGTGGCCAGTCTTGAGGCCATGCCAGAGGATCAGCTTACAATGGAGTACCTGTCAGGACGTCTGATTGAAGCTGAGGCAAAAAGGCTGTTAGAGCTGGAAGCAGCAGCTAAAAACAACCTTGCATCTGGCTGTATGGGAAAACGTGGCAATGGCACAACCAAAGGAAAAATAACACCTCAGAAGGCTGGAGAAGACGGAACAGAAAGAGCTATGGTCATCGTGAGAAAATGTTATCGTTGTGACATATTCGACAACATTGTAAAGTGAAACTAACTTCCAAGCCTGACCAGGAGAAGAAAGGAATGCAGTCAGAAAGGAGGGAGGAGGGGGGGGGGGGCTTCTAGCCGAATGGAGTAGGACGGATACTGAGAGAGCTCCGGTCGGAAAAGATATGAAAGAATAAATCTCCCCTGAAATAATAAGGATCCTGGGAGTAGCATTCTTCTTTCAAACTTGAATAAGGCAAAGGGCTGTGTTTTTCGGAATTGTTTTCCAAACTTTCTTTCGTATTTCTGGGCTGGTTGCCAAATGTCTAGAGATCGTAAATATAAAATTCCATCGGTCTGGGAGAGAAAGAAAACCCATCGTAGTGATATCAGAGTGTCACGGCTGGATAGGGTACAGCTTGAAGAAGAAATTAATTTTAAAAACAATACGGAGATCAAAAAAGATAAGATCAGCCGTAGTGCTGAATCACTGAGAGCAGGAAGTGCTTGTACAATCCCGGAAATTCCGTCTCAGCAGAAGGTGGGATCTGCTGTTTCTGTAGTGGTACCAAAAAAACAGAAAGAAAGCATGTCGACTGAAATGATGCCACAGTTCCAGAAGCTTTTAAAAGAAAATAACGAAGATATAAAAAACCAGAGGAAAGCCGAAATGAAAGCAAACAATAAAGAAATTGTAGCGGAGGTGGTTGGGGAGCTACAAAAATCAATTGCTGAAATAAAAACAGAATTAAAATCTGTGATTTTGAAAATGTCTGAGATGGAAAAAGGGATAATGGCAAATAAGTCTGAAATACAAGATCACAATATGAGGTTTGATCAGATTGAACTGAAATTGATTGACTTGCAAGATCGGGAACGCAGATCTAACATACGCCTTCGCGGGTTTCCAGAACAGAGTGGTGAAACTGCTAAAAGTTTGAAAGCTAGAGTGCTTGAATGGATAAAGAGCCTTGCTCCTGGTATTACATGGGAGCAAGAGGATATTGAAAGGATCCATAGAGTTACTTTCAAAAGAGGAGGAATGAGTCCCAGAGACATTGTTATAAAATTTACATACTATAATAAGAAGGAGTTTTTTATGGGTGCAATCAGGCAAATTCCGGGACAATTGATGTTTTTGTCAACACCAGTCCAAGTATTCAATGATTTGTGTGCTCAAACGATAAATTGGCGGCGGAGTGTGAAACCCTGCACAGCGACTTTGAAGAAAAATGGGATTTCTTACACTTGGGGTTACCCAGTTTTTTAAAGATTTTTTATTGGAAAAAAATTCTACAAGATAACATCTTTGGAGCAAGGCATGCAGTTGCTGCAAGAATTGGGCTTGCAGGGAGAAGATGGAGCAGCTGGACAAGGAATGCCCGGGCCGGTCAGATTTACAGATATACAAGAAACCCTCGGTGCAGTTGGAGGAAAGGACAAATAACTCTTTTCCTTTGTCTCTTATTCTTTTATAAAATCTTTCTCTTTCTCTCTCTATAATTACTATTTTTTTTCTTTTCTTTTTTCTCCCTTTTTAATTTAATTTAATTTTATTTTATGTAGTTTTTCTTTGTTTGCTTGGTTGTTTTTTTTATTATTTCCTGCTAGGATAAAGAAAAGGGGAGACAGTGGTTTTTTGTTATTGTTCTTGTTGTTGTTTTGGTTTTGTTCTGTTTTTGTTTTTTGTTTTGGTAAAAAGAGACCGGAAGGAAGTAAATGATTGGAGTTCGTAGGCGGAAGTCTCAACCTCCCCCCCCTTCAAAGGCTCCAGAAGCTGTGTGCGGGGTGATTATCCCTGGGATAAGAGAGGGGGGAATGGAATTAAATGTGTGGGTGGGGGGTGGGGGGTTTTTATGTTTATGCACAGGGACCAAAGTTGGTTGAGCAACAATAAAATAAGATGGACCCTAAGTTAAGAGTTTCAACGTTGAATGTCAAAGGTCTGGGATCTATTCTGAAAAGAAGACGGATTGAAGCACTTCTAAATAAAGATAAGGCGGACATAATATTTCTACAAGAAACACATCAATCAAAAGAGGGAGTAAACGAACTTAAACTAAGATGGTCTATGATATACGAGAAAGCATATGGTTCCACGAAGTCAAGAGGTGTGGCAATTATTATTTCTAAAAAATGTGGTTTTATTGTGAGTAAAGTTAAAAAGGATACTAGGGGGAGATATATAATGGTATATGGGGCATTAGGAGGGGAAGAATATATATTAGTTAATGTATATGCCCCAAATGTAAATCAAGCAGAATTTTATCAAGAAGTATTAAAGGAAATGGGTTCAAAACAAAATGAGTTAGTTATTATAGCTGGTGATTTCAACATGGTGATGGACAAAAAGATAGATATATCTAATCCCATGGTAGAAGAGAGGAAAAATAATATAACGGCATTAAATACAGTAATTAACAAAGAGGGAATGGTAGATGTATGGAGGGGTGTAAAAGGAGATGAAAGAAGTTATACATATTACTCACCTGTTACAAAGAATTTTTCTAGGATTGACTATATATTTGTTTCTAAAAATTTGATTTCAAGAGTAATGAATACGGAAATAGGTATTATAAAAGTGTCGGATCATGCAATACATAATATGGATGTTAAGATAAATAAGGATTATAAAGAAGCTAAAAGATGGAGGCTGAGCGGTAATATCTTTCAGTACAAACATATAAGAGACAAGATAGAGAAGGAATTAAGAGAGATTTGGGAGATTAATGATACAGGAGTTTGTAGCGATGCAATAGTTTGGGACACAATGAAAGCTGTTATGAGGGGCATTAGTATAAGAGAAGCATGTATATTAAGGAAACAACAGGAGGTATTTAATAAAAAGCTTGAAGAGGAGATAAAGGAGTTAGAAGCTAAATTTTTAAAGGAAAGGGGAAAGCAGATTTATGCAGAACTACAAGCTAAGAGGAAAGAGTTAGAAAACAAGGATATTGAAAGGACACAGAGAAATTTGATATATGAAAAGAGCTTACTTTGAAAATAGTAACAAGAATTCTAAAATGTTAGTCAATTGTCACTTTTGGGGAGAATAGCCACAATCAAGATGAATGTATTACCTAGAATAGTATTCAGACTATTCCTATTGTGACATCGCAAATATCATTTAAACAATGGCAGAAGGATATATCTAGATTTGTATGGCAAGGGAAAAAGCCACGGGTTAAGTTTAAGATTTTACAGGATGCAAAAGAAAGAGGGGGGTTGGGTCTACCTGACCTGAAGTTATATTTTGCTGCTTGTTGTTTAGTATGGATCAAAGAATGGGTTTTGTTGAAAAATAGTCGATTATTAGATTTAGAGGGATATGATTTGAGATTTGGATGGCATGGGTACATGTGGTATGATAAAGTTAAAGTGAATGTAGAATTTAATAATCACTGTGTTAGAAGTGCCATTTTGAAAATTTGGAATAAATATAAACCTAGGTTTTGTCAGAGAGTACCATTGTGGCTATAAGCACAAGAAGCCCATCATAGAAGAGAAATGTTAAGTAAATACAGTTGGTTGACATATCGTGATTTGCTGAATTTTTCACAAGATGAATGTAAAATAAAATCAAGAGAAGAACTGATAAAAGAAGGTCATACATGTCAATGGTTCTCCTATTTACAGATGGTAGAAAGGTTTAAAGTTGATAAAAGGTTGTATGATTTTGAACAGAGTGTATCTGACTAAAGGGAATTATGTCTAAATGATGAACATCTTATTTCAAGAATGTATAAGCTTTTGTTGAAATTTGAAACTGAGGAAGAGCAAGTGAAGGAATGTATGATAAAATGGGCTCAAAATTTTGGCTATAATATATTAATGACACAATGGGAAAATATGTGGTTAAAAGGTTTGAAATTTACTTTATGCTCTAGTCTTAAAGAGAATTTTTATAAGATGATGTATCGTTGGTACTTGTCACCGGAGAAATTGGCTAGAATGTATAGCGGTGCATCAGATATATGTTGGAAATGTGAACAACAGGAAGGAACCTTTTATCATATGTGGTGGACATGTAAGAAAGCTAAAAGATTTTGGGTTGAAATTCATTTATTAATGCAAAAGATTTTAAGGATTACTTTTCAATTGAAACCAGAGGCTTTTCTATTGGGAATAATGGACAGTCAGCTAGAAGGAAGATATGGAACTTTATTTTTATACATGATAACGGCAGCGAGACTACTATATGCACAGAAATGGAAAGGTCCAGCAGTGCCTACGATAGAAGAATGGTTGGTCAAGATGCTGGAGCTGGCAGAGATGGCCAAACTTACATCACTAATTAGAGAAAGGACAACATCTGCGTTTATTATTGAGTGGAAACCTCTAATTGACTTTTTGCAGAGACTGGAAAATAATGATTTGTTTGTTTGTGGATTTATGGAATAATAAGTGAATCTGGGACAATGGGAAGAAAGAGATTTCTCATTTGGATTATCGAGTAAGAAAAATTATTGTTACCTGTATTTGCTGTAGAAGAAAATCGGAGGTCTATTTTGTTTTGTTAATTGTTATATGTTTGATATTATGTGTTTGTATTATATAGAAATAAAAATTGGACAATGATGGGGGAAAAAAAAAGAATTCTAAAATGTTAGCTAGATCCACACACAAAAAAACGGGAAAAAATATAGTTGGAATAATAAAGGATAAAAAAAGGGAAAGGGCATAATTTGATGAAGGAAAAATTAAAAAAAAATCAAGAATTTTATTCAGAATTATATAAAGCAGGAATAGGTGAGGAAGATAGAATTAAAGAATATATCGAAAAACACATGAAAATAAGAATACAAGAAGAAGATAGAGAGACGATGGAGCAACCATTCTCAGATTTGGAGATAGATTTTGCTATAAATAAATTAAAAGAAGGCAAGACCCCAGGAGTAGATGGATTAGGGGTGGAATACTACAAGGTTTTTAAACATATGTTAATTCCAAGGTTGAAGTTATTATATAATAATATAATGGAAGGGGGAGAAATTCCCCCCTCATGGAAACAATCTATGATTATAGTAATTCCAAAACCAGGAAAGGATTTAACAGAACCAGATTCATATAGACCCATTTCGTTAATAAATCAAGATGCAAAATTATTTACTGCAATACTAGCAAGACGAATGAATAGGTTTATGGGTAAATATGTAGGGATGGACCAATGTGGATTTATTGCAGGTCGACAAATGGCCGACTTAACTAGAAGAGTATTAAATATAATATATAGTATAAAGAAAAATAATGTTAAAGCGGGTGTATTAGCATTAGATATTTTCAAGGCTTTTGATTGCGTGGAATGGCCTACGTTAAAAATGATAATTAAAAATATGGGGTTTGGAGCAAGATTTAAAGGAGTAATTAATCAATTATATGCCCATAATATTACAAATGTAGTGGTAAATGATGGTATTACGGAACAAATTTCCTTAGACCGAGGAACTAGACAAGGATGTCCCCTTTCCCCTATTTTGTTTGCATTAGTGATGGAAATACTAGCAAATGTAGTAAGAGAAGATAGAAATATTTAATAGGGATGGGGGTTGGAGATCAAATTAAAATAAATTTATTTGCAGATGATACTTTATTAACAATTAAAAATCCAATTGAAACAATGGATAGGTTGGAGAATCACTTGAAAGAATTTGGAGAAATAACTGGGTTACAGATGAATTGGGGTAAATCCAAGATTTTACTGTTTAATTATAGTAAAAAAGAGGAGAGTGAAATGTTAAAGAAAAAATATAACATTAAAATTACAAATGTAATTAAATATTTAGGAATAGAAATGACACAAGATATTGATAAAGTAGGAGAACAAAACTTTAGAAAGTTAAAGATAGAGGTTAAAAATAAAATAGAGGAGTATAAAAAAATTGGACTTTCTTGGTTTGGCAGAATAGCGTTGGTAAAAATGAAGATATTGCCTAAAATAAACTTTTTGTTTAGGATGCTACCAGTAAAGATTATAGAAAAAGAAATTAAAGATTGGCAATCAATTATTAATGAATATTGTAATGGAAGGACAAGATCAAGGATTAATAAATATAGTTGGTATAAAGCGCAAAAAATAGGTGGTTTAGGTCTTCCTAATATAAAGTGGTATTATTTAGCCAACCAAGTAAGACATATTTTGGACATTATAGCAGGGAAAGACAAAATGTGGTTGGAACTAGAATCACGAGAATTAGGAAACATGATGGTGAATATATTATTTAAGAAAAATATAAATAATATTATAAAAGGACTAGAAAATCCCTTTTTGAGGAATATGTTAGAGAGTTGGAATAGCACGAGAAAATTTTTTACACCAGAGGTATCCCCATTAACTCCGGTAGTGGCCATGGAGGACTTTCCAGAAAATGTAAGACATCTAGAAGCTATATTAAGGAGAAAAAAGGTGATTAAATTAATGGATTGGGTGGAAAAATTGAAGACTAGAGAACATATAATAGAAATAGTAGGAAGAGAGAGAATATCATGGTTAAATTCAATGCAATTGGAATTGTGGTTAAAGAAGTGGAGGACAAGAATGGACAGCGAAAGAGAACTAACCAATTTTGAAAAGATAGTTTTGACTAGAGAAGCTATAGAAGGTAATGTTTCAACAAGAGGCACAACAAAGGTTTTATATACGATGTTACAAAATGAAGAAGAGCATAAAGATTCTCTTAAAGTGTTATGGGATAATGAATTTGATGAGGAAATATCGAAACAAAGTTGGAAAAATATTTGGGATAGACGTATTGTAAGAGTTATGTCAACTAGGATAAAAGAGAAATTTTATAAAGTAGTATGGAGATGGTATTTAACTCCAGTAAGATTAAGTCGGATAGATAAAAATTGCTCCGCATTGTGTTGGAGAGGATGTAATGTAAAAGGTACGTATGCCCACATGTGGTGGAGCTGTAAAAATGTTCTGGAATTTTGGCAGAAAGTATTTGCAGAAATATCAGAAATAATTGGAATGGAATTAGAAGTCTGCCCAAAATTAGCATTGTTAACAATTACAGAAAAGTTAGTTTGTTTAAAAAATACAAAAGAATTGATTGTGAATTTGTTAACAGCAGCAAAATTAATGATAGCTAGGAATTGGAAGGTTCAACATGTGTTTTCAATTAATGAATGGTATACAGAGGTATGGGATATCGCGTTAAATGATAAATTAACTTGTAATATTAAGTGTCAAAAAGGACAATTGGAGAAAGACACCTTTGTGAACATTTGGGGCAAATTTTTGGATTATGTGTTGGTAAAGGGGAGGGGGAACAAGCCTTGTCAAGATTTGTTATATTTTTGGAATATAGAATAATAGTTTGTATACACACACACACACACACACACACACAATTGGGGTGAGAAATATAACTTGGTCCCAAGAGGTGGGGGGGGGGTGCACAATGTTTATGTTGTATTTTTTTGTTGTTGTATTCATTAGTAGTTGTAAGATGTGAAAAATTAAAAATTTAATTTAAAAAAAAAGAAAAAAAAGAAAGGAGGGAGGAGAAAGCTACTCTATTCTCGGCTGCTGTGGAGTTGGACAGAAAACTTGGCATGGACTCTTGGATTCTGGACAGTGGAAGTTCAAGAACTATTTGCAACTTATATGAACAATTTGTCAAGTTTACTCCTGTTTCCAAGGATGAAAACAGTAAGACTATAGCGTTGGCAAATGGCCATAAATCACCTATCTTTGGGGAGGGGACTTGTAGAATTAATTGTCTTGGCAATGTAATGCAGGATGTGTTATTTGTACCTACTTTAGATTACTCACTGTTAAGTGTATCCTCTTTGATTGCAAATGGGTATAATGTTAGTTTTTCACAAGAAGGAGGCATTGTGTCAAAGGCAGGGAAAATAATTGCCTCAGGAGTGTTAATTAATGGTCTGTATGTATTACAACACCAAAATACTGAGGGAGGAGACAACCCTGCTGTAGCAAGCTTAAATGCCCCTCCACATTTACAATGTGTGCATCTGTTTCATAGACGACTCGGGCACCCATATTTTAACACTATTCAAAAGATGTCTAAAGAATGTGAAGGCTTACAACCAAACAAATGTAACAAATATTTGAACTGTGGTGTGTGCAAAGCAGCAAAGTCCCGTATCCAGCCTATAAACCGTAAATCTGATAGGCAGACTGATACACTGTTTGGGTTAGTGCATGCAGATTTATGTGGCCCTTTCCCTCCGAGCTGGGGAGAGGCAAGGTATGCTTTTTTGATACTAGATGACAGAACTAGGTTTGGTTGGGTTTACTTACTTAAGAAAAAAGATGAAGTTTATTCTGTTTTCAAGAGTTGGCTGACTTATGTCCAGAGACAGTTTAAGCAAAATGTGTTGCAATTGCAAACAGATTTGGGAACTGAATTCATGAATCATCAGTTCCAGCAACTTCTCAGTACCCAAGGTATTGTGCACAGAAAATCCTGTGCATATTCTCCGTGGCAGAACGGAACTGTGGAGAGGCATCTTGCTGAATTACATAAAATTAAGGATTGTCTGTTAAAAGATGCTGGTTTGGAATCTAATTCAAGATTCTGGGGAGAATCATTCTTAGCAGCAAATTACTTATGTAATAGAACTTGGACAGCAGCTATAAATGATATCCCTTACACAAGGTTGTTTGGTAAACCTCCTAACTTAAAACATTTGAGAGTCTGGGGGAGTTTTGCATACGTGCATATCCCCAAAGCACAAAGGAGAAAAGGAGAACCAAAAGCTCAACGACTGCGTTTTGTGGGTTACTCTGGGACAGAGGGTTCAAAGTCATGGAGGTTTTTCTGTAGAAATAACAGGGTTGTTATCTCACAAAATGCAACTTTTGTTGAGGAGGGATGGGAAAGAGTTCATGCCAATCTTGAAGTTCTATTGCCTGTCCATGATAAGCCTGCCTGAGCCAGCAGCTCAGCAAGAGGCGGAAAGCGAAAGCAACGGAGAAGGCAGCTTGAGAAGTCACACACACACACATTCCACCCCCACTAGCTCAGATGAGGAGGGGCTAGGGGGGAGTGGGGGGGAAGACAGCCAAACTGAGAATGTTGAATCTGCCGTTCTCAGACCCCAACGAGCAACAAAAGGTGTACCACCAGAGAGATTTGTAGTGACTGGGATTCGAGTATGTAATGTCACATTTAGTGAACCAGAAACTTATGCACAAGTACAAGAATTACCAGGTCCAGAAAAACAGAAATGGCAAGATGCCATGCAGGTTGAAATGACTTCATTTCAGCGCAATGAGGTTTATACACCATGTGTAGCACCACCTGGTGTAAAAGTGACTGGTAGTCGCTGGGTGTTTAAAAGGAAAATCTCTCTGAATGGGGAACAAAATTATAAAGCAAGACTTGTGGCTCAAGGTTTTTCCTCAAATTAAAGGTTTGAATTATGATGAGGTTTTTGCCCCAACTGCAAAAAGTGATAGTATGAGACTTGTTCTCTCATTGGCTGCACAGCAAGGTCTCATAATTCACCATTTTGATATTACTACTGCATATCTGAATGCAGATCTTACAGAGGAAATTTATATGCATCCTGCCCCTGGATTTGAAGAAAAAGCTGGGGTAGTATGGAAACTGCACAGGGCAGTGTATGGATTAAAACAATCTGCCCAGTGCATGGAACAAGTGTCTAAATGACAAATTAATCCAGTTGCATTTTCAGCAGGGCATTGCTGATCCGTGTCTTTACACTAGAGGTTCAGGTTCCAGTTATATGGTGTTACTTGCTTTTGTTGATGATATACTTTGTTTATCTAGCAACATTGAACAAATTCAAGAATTGGCCAGACAACTGGGAGAGAGTTTTCTCTTGAAATCATTAGGTGAAGTGTCCCATTATCTGGGGGTTCAAGTGCTCAAGGATGACAATGGTAACATATTGTTGAGCCAAAAGCATAAAATACTCCAATTGTTAGAGTCTTATGGAATGGCTGATTGCAAAAGTGTGCAAACCCCAATGACAACAGATTTTTTGCATTCTTCTGAGTCAGAGGAACTTTTCTCTGGAATGATTGGAATGATTGACGTTATCAATCATTGGTTGGAAGTCTACTTTATCTTGCACAGTGGTCTAGGCCAGATTTGGCCTTAAGCGCTGGAATTTTGGGTAGATATGCAGCACAGCCCACAGTAACAGCTTGGAATGCCGCAAAAAGAGTGTTACGATATTTAAAAGGTTCTTTAGACACATGTCTTAAATTGAATTCAAAGAAGGCTGAAGTTCCACAGGTATGGGTGGATTCTGACTGGGGAAGCTGTACACTCACACGGAAATCTGTAAGTGGTATAGCAATAAAGGTTAGTGATTCACTAATAAGCTGGAAATCAAAGAAGCAATCCAGTGTGGCTGGCTCAAGTTGTGAGGCTGAATATACTGCATTATCACAAGCATGTGGTGAAATCACATGGTTCATTCAGGTTTTAAAAGACCTAGGCTTACAAGTAGCATTACCAGTTCACGTGTACTGTGATAATCAAGCCTGCTCTGCAATGGCAAAATCTGAGTATTTAAAGGGGCTCACAAAACATATAGCTGTGAAATATTGCAATGTTCGTGATTATGTGCAGAAAAAGACCATTGAATTGATATATTGTCCAACAGAGCAAAATGTAGCAGATATGTTTAATAAGCCACTGCCTGGGCCAAGATTCAAAGAACTATGTTCAGAACTAGGGATGGTGATCTTTAATAAAGGAAAATAAAAAACCCTTTCTGTCTGCGGACAAGGAGGGGTGTCAGAGTATGTAATGTGTCCTTGAGCAGAAAGGACTATAGCAGAGAACCTGTGAACAGAAGTTCTGTTTGGGAGTGAAACTTGTTAAAGTCGGGCAGTGTGCCCAAGGTCATAAACAGAGTGTTGAGAGGGGAGGAGTTATATGCTGTAATATTCTCTCCCCACTAGTCTTTGACTCTATGCTTTTTGTGCCGTGCATGGGGAGCCATGCACTGAACTGTATAGCTGTAATGAATCTATGCGTGAAGAACCTCAGTAAAAGTTTCTACTGATGAGCTCACGTCTCCTCGTTATTCTCTGAGTTTGCACACAACAACTCCTATTTCTGCTACGTGGGGCGGCAGCAAAGTTTCGAATGTGGAAATGTAAAACTATTTTAAAAATAAAATAAAATAAAAGCTAGGTTGTCTGTTTATAAATAGAGGGAAAGACGATAGAGATTTTTATTAAACATAAATAGAAATATTGAATATTGTTTAGCTAGAAGGATTATTATATGTGCTCAGGAGTAAATTGCTGTAAGGTTTCAAGGTTTTGTGAACTTGTGAGGTTGAGGAATAAGAGAGGGGGGGAAATCTTTTGTTTGATTTTTTGTTTGTTTGTTTAAGGGGAAAAAGGAAGCAATTTCTTTATAATTATTATATAGAATATCTGATGTTACTTCTACTTGGTTGTGGAGAAATCGGAAGTACTTTTTAGTTTAATGTTGCTTTGTTTCTGTAGTGTATGCTTCTTTGGTTTTTGTTTTGTCTTGTTCTTGGTATTTTGTTTTTATGGATTTTAAAATTCAAAATAAAAAAAATATAAAAAACAACAACACAGGCACCTCGCGTGCCATTTTTTGGCAGAAAGGCAGGGCTATAAATCAAATAAATAAATAAATAAACATGTAACAAAATGTACATAGAATGCATATTTCAGGATAAAATGTGTTTTGAAATGCCTATTTTGTGATAGAATGCATTCAAAAATATGTTTTAAAATATTTTTTTGCGTGCGTTTCCCCCCCACAGATTAACGTGGAAATGAGATGGAAAGGATTTATGAGTGAACACATGTGAAATGGACATGGACCAGAAATAGACTGATCTGTCTGTCCCTCCTGAAACCTGAAGAACTGCACAGTGCATGTTTGTCCACACTAACAGTTTAGCACGGCATCCCAAGATCTCCTCAAGAGGTAAAATAGGAACAAAATGGGGGAAATATTTTACAGGAACAGAAAACAGGTGATGTCCGTGGTCAACAGGGAGACTTGCGGCATGTGCAAATGTTAACTTCTCTTTCTGGCTCCCACGGGCTGCAGGTGCTCCTAAAACAAATCATTATCTATTTAACACTTTGGGAGCCACTTATGAAATGTAAAACACTGCCATCGGGATCTCATACAGGTGACTTTTGCTAGCTAAGGGTACAATTCTATGCAGGTTCAGACAGGTCATACAACTCCCAGAATGTCTGGCTGCGGGATGCTGGGAGTTGTAGGCCTTTTTTCTGCCTGAACTTGCATAGGATTGCGCTCTAAATATTTTAAAATTCTAAATGATAACAAGAACAATAATACCGCAACTACATTAGAAAGCTCAACATACTGGAGGTTTGACTGTATATAATAAATGTTGGCTCATATATAAGAGAAAACGCTAAACTAAAAAGGTGTCCCCCTGCCCCCTGTCTCTCCAACCATCTATTTCCTTCACTTCCTCAAGGATGCTTCTATTGAAAGAAAGAAAGAGAAAACAAGATAACTGTGGAGGAAGGGGGGGCTGCCTGGCCCGCCACACCCCCACCCTTTCCTACTCCAAAGGAACCAAGACCCCCAGAGATCTCAAGGTACCAGATTGCCAGCCTCAGCTGTCTGCAATCCTACTTGGATCTCTGTTGAGGGACTCGCCTTCAATTCTGTAACCTGGATTTAGATACTGAACTCACAGAGTACTACAAAACCCATGTGTGGTAAACCAAGACAAGGTTTATTCTGGTAGCATTTTACAACAAGATTAGGGAAATGAGAGAAGCACACAAAATAAAGAGAGAGACACTTTAGTACACAGAAATAGAGCTAAAACACAATAAAACCTGATTCCTTAATAACTCAGGCACACACTAGTTACCTGAGGGTGTTCTCTTCAAGGGTTAAATCCAGCACAGCCTTGTTGCCCGAGGGAGATTACCACATCTACCTGAAGGTCCGAGATGGGTGAAACTCCCACAAGGCTTGCCTTTACTAGAGCCCTCAATCCAGCTAATTTTACCAGGAGCTGCCTGGGGTCCTTGGCTTTCCTCCATTACCACAGCCGGGTAGAACAAAGACAAAGACCAAAAACCACGCCTTGGGAAATATACCTTTTACCCCCCTCCCCTCCTCTGCTGCCTCTTAGCCAATCACCATGCACCTCACCTGGCCAGGCAGGGGGAAGGGAACTCATGACTCATGGCTTGAACTATTTACATAATGAAAGCCCTAGGCCAGCTTCTCTAGGCATCTAGGCACCGAGGCTTTCGTTTCCTCCCAGCCCCCTCAACTGGCCTCACTTGGGTTACACATGAGGAGGCGTGTGTGTGTGTGTGTGTGTGTGTGTGTGTGTGTGTGTATGCATGCAGGAGCCCCCAAGGGCCCCTTTCTCCACACGCTAACTATGCACACCCCACCCCCAGCCTTTAGCCGGTTCACACCTGAGGTGTGTGTGTGTACCCCCAAAGGCTCGTTTCTCCACACCCTTTCCTCTGGGAAAAGATGAAAAGAGGGGGTTAACCCTCTCCTTTCATTTATACTAACAGAAAACAACAACAAAGAAACGAGCTTGCGCTAGCCTTCTACCACTAGTGCACCTTTCTTCACTTTCACACACACGTAAAAACAGAACTACACAAAAAAGCATGCATCAAAACATCAAACACATTAACTATAGTCTTAAACAGCTTTAACATCTTAATTCTTAAAATCTTTAAACATCAAAACAGCAAAACAACAATCAATAACCATCAATCAGAAGTTTACAGGTTTGCATTACATCAGTTTTCCATACACAAGAAACCTCATGCACTTAAAAAAAAAACAAAAAAACTTTTTAGGGTTGCTGTTTCTCACACAGCCTGTAGGGGGCAGATTATGGTCCGAAATGTGACTCTTCAATTCGCCTTTGTTTGCTTTTAAAGGCTTGCCTCTGCTACTCTGTACTCAACAACCTGAGTACCATCACCCCCCCTCCAAAGGCCCATGGGATGGCTTCCCACCACCCAACGACATGAATATACCACTCCCTTTTCCCAAACAGGTTTGCATTTGGCACTTTCTACACAATGACTTGAATGGGATGGCTTCCCACCACCCCTCTCCAAAGACCCGCCGGGATGGCTTCCCACCACCCAACGACATGAATGCCTACTCCCTTTTCCCAAGGTTTGCATTTGGCACTTGCTACACAATGACTTGAATGGGATGGCTTCCCCCCACCCCTCTTTTCCTAAAGGCACCTTTTAGAACACACAGCCTGGCAATCTTCCAGCCTCTTGGGCTTGGCTCTTTTAGCCCACCACCCAAACTTGCACGGGATGACTGTCTCCCTCCGAATTGAATGCTTAGCTTTGGAGGCTCTACTCAGTTTTCAAAGGCCTGCCGGTGGCTTACCCCCTTTTAGCCGCTAGAGGGCTTTCTCTGCCTCTACTTCTTTGTTCTTTGGTCTTTGACTGATTTTTTCTCTGGCAACTGTTCCTTGCCCCCCTGAGGCCCCTTTGAAAACTTACAGGTTTCTGGCTTTACGTTAGCATTACATTCAAATTTCAAATTGACCTGATCCAGTCTGGACTAATTTTTTCATTTGAGGACAAAACAACAATGGTTCAACTTCTTACCTGGGATCACCCGTCCCCTGGGCCCCCCCAGCAACAATCTAGATAACACAAATACACTTGGATCACCCCCCTCCCTTCGAGGAACAATTTAACAACTTTTATTGGCTTTAATCATCATTTCAAATCGACCTTTGCACATGACACAAGACAACACAAATAGTTCAGTTGTTTACACTGGGAGCACTGGTCCCTGGTCCCCCAACAACCCAGCAACATGACAACACAAAGACAACACAATTACACTTGGATCACCCATTCCCTCCCTTCCAGCAACTATTTCACAGTTTTCATTGGCTTTAATCAAGCCCCAATCTCAGTCCGTTGTCTTCAGGTGGCAGCAGAAAAATGCCTGAAGGGAAATTCTTTTTTCTTCTGCACAGGGACAAAGTCTCTTTTTCTGGGTTTTTTTTTTCCTGATGTCCGCCCCCCCTCTGCTTGCTGCTGCCCAGCCTGTCCATTCACCATGCCCCCCCCAAAGAGCAAATGGACAGTCTTAAGTTCAAAATCTGAGTCCTTCTCCCGTGGGAGAGATGTAGGGCAGGACTGTGCCCTCCCCCCCCCAAAGTCTAGACGACTCTTCTGGGGCACACAGCACAACTAAAATTACTCATCAAACGCTGTCCCAAAACTCAACGTTTTGCTCACCATTCTCTTAGGAGAGGTTTTCTGGTCTTCTCCCTCCTCCTGGAACACACGTGCGCACGCACACACACTTTTTCTTCTTCTCTTCCCGCGCTCTTCCAGCCCCCAAACTTTGGGATCACACAGCCGCCATCTGCTCACCCGCTTTTTGCACTGGATGGGTAGGATCCTCTTCCGCTTACTCCTGGCAACTGCTGCTCCCAGCCTCTGCTCCCAGCCTCTGTTGTACTCGATGGGTACACAGGCTGACTTTTTGGAGTTTTGCTTTCTCTGCTTACTCCTCCATAGTTGAGATTTCTTGCCTTCAATGCTCTCTGCTGAGAGCTAGGCTTCCCCCAGACTGGGGTAGCCTCTTTCAGCAATCTGAACGTTTTTCCTTAAGGCTCAATCTCATCACTTGCTGCCCTTTGCCCACTTGCTGGGCACACAAGCTGTTCTGGAACTCTTCTATAGTTGAAATGTCTTGCCTTCAATGCTCCCACTGGCGCTAGGCTTCCACCGACTGCCAGCAATCTGAACGTTTTCCCTGAGGCTCAATCTCACACTTAAATCTCTAAAAAATAACAAACTCTCTATTCATGCACTAACGTATCTCTAATTTCTCTCATTTGCCCACATGCACACACTCTGTGGTTCAGCTTCGAATCCCAGCGCTTGCCACCATGTGGCCCGGAAGGGGGGGGGCTGGCTGGCCCGCCACACCCCCACCCTTTCCTATTCCAAAGGAACCAAGACCCCCAGAGATCTCAAGGTACCAGATTGCCAGCCTCAGCTGTCTGCAATCCTACTTGGATCTCTGTTGAGGGACTCGCCTTCAATTCTGTAACCTGGGATTTAGATACTGAACTCACAGAGTACTACAAAACCCATGTGGGGTAAACCAAGACAAGGTTTATTCTGGTAGCATTTTACAACAAGATTAGGGAAATGAGAAGCACACAAAATAAAGAGAGAGACACTTTAGTACACAGAAATAGAGCTAAAACGCAATAAAACCGGATTCCTTAATAACTCTCAGGCACACACCAGTTACCTGAGGGTGTTCTCTTCAAGGGTTAAATCCAGCACAGCCTTGTTGCCCGAGGGAGATTACCACATCTACCCAAAGGTCCGAGATGGGTGAAACTCCCACAAGGCTTGCCTTTACTAGAGCCCTCAATCCAGCTAATTTTACCAGGAGCTGCCTGGGGTCCTTGGCTTTCCTCCATTACCACAGCCGGGTAGAACAAAGACAAAGACCAAAAACCACGCCTTGGGAAATATACCTTTTACCCCCCTCCCCTCCTCTGCTGCCTCTTAGCCAATCACCATGCACCTCACCTGGCCAGGCAGGGGGAAGGGAATTCATGACTCATGGCTTGAACTATTTACATAATGAAAGCCCTAGGCCAGCTTCTCTAGGCATCTAGGCACCGAGGCTTTCGTTTCCTCCCAGCCCCCTCAACTGGCCTCACTTGGGTTACACATGAGGAGGCGTGTGTGTGTGTGTGTGTGTGTATGTGTGTATGCATGCAGGAACCCCCAAGGGCCCCTTTCTCCACACGCTAACTATGCACACCCCACCCCCAGCCTTTAGCCGGTTCACACCTGAGGTGTGTGTGTGTGCACCCCCAAAGGCTTGTTTCTCCACAATAACATTTATTTAAATTTCAATATTAATTCAATCAGTAAAAATATCTTTAAGTACTAACATACTTTAAAGCCGGTTTATACAACAACAACAACAACAACAACAACAATAGAAATATAAAGAGTTAATAAACAATAAGTATATAAACATTTATTTCTAAAGTTTACCTTCGACTGGTGTTAAATTAGATAAATTCTATCATGATTAAATTGTGCCCAGTAATATATAAGAATTTACAGCATCTCGAAATCTGCTATTCCAGAATGGTATAAAGCAGTGTTCTCCAAACTTGGGTTCCCAGATGTTTTTTGGCCTACAACTCCCAGCATGCCCCAGCATAGCATAACATGATACAGTAAGAAAAGAAGAACATAAGAGGAGACCTGCTGGTTCAGAACAAAGGTCCACTCAGGCCAGCATCCAGTTTCCCACCACGATCAGCCGGATGCCACTGGGAAGCCCACAGGCAGGTCACGAGGGCAATCAATCCACACACCCCAACACACAGTTTGCCTTCAGAGGCATGCTGCCCTTAACCTGGAGATTAAGCTGAGCTGTAGTGGCTAACAGCCATCGATAAACCTATGCTCCATGAATTGTTCTAATCACCCTTTTAAAGTCATCTAAACGCTGGCTGGGGCATGCTGGGAGTTGTAGGCCAAAAACATCTGGAGACCCAAGGTTGGAGAACACTGGTATAAAGCAACAACATTTTTCTAGCAATGTATTAAAATATATGAATTTAAAAACAAACAAACAGAACAACATACAGAAGTATGTAAGGTTTTTACTGTTTCAGCAGTATTGTCAATAAGCAAAAGTATCATGCAATAATCATGCAATACTTTTGCAATATCATGCAATACTTTTGCAATAAGCAAAAGTAAATGGTGGGCACAATATTTGGAGGGGGGCGTTATGTCTTGCTTATCCTAATAATCCTTTCCAAAGACACCCATGTGTCAATGGTGGTCTCAGGAGTCAGGTTTGCTTGATTCTGTGAGGCGTAGTTTAGGAATGGGTATCAGATGGCATAGAAATTGCCTGGCTTTGAGCTCCTTTGTGCATGAATTTGTTTAGTGAGCTTTTCCATTAATGCCATATCCCAAATTCAGCCATCATACAGCTCTGTCAAGATGGTTCCTAGTCAGATTTCTATAGAATCGCTAATTCTAAGTGAGCAGCAACACCCACACCCCCTGCCAAAGCTAACAATTCAATTCTCTGTGTCGGAGCTGTTCATTGTTGCCTTCAAAAATAGCAAGGGCACAATCCTATAGCATGTTTAGACAGAAAAAAGTCCTACAACTCCCAGCATTCTCCAGCCAGCCATGCTGAGTGGGGAATGCTGGGAGTTGTAGAACTTATTTCTGTGTAAACATGCATAGGATTGCACCATACGTTTAATGGAAGAGATAGTTTAGCCAGGTTTTTTGGTGTGTGTGTTTTTTTGTTTTTTTTTTGCTTTGTGATCACACTAACACACTAAGTTAGTGTGATCACAAAGCAAAAAAACAACAACAAAAAAACACACACACCAAAAAACCTGGCTAAACTATCTCTTCCATATTAAAAAAAACTTTGCTCCAAAATGATTGTAATACATTACCAATCCATGTGGATACACATACCTTTGATTCCACATTGTCCCCAGCACAAGGGCTGGAAATTCATGGCAATCCTTACATGTTTTCACAATAAGTTAAGTAAGATCTGTAACAGTGCTTTTCATCATAGTATTTACAACCCGCCCACTTTGGTATGCAGCGTACAAATATTTTCCAGAAGCTGTTGAGGAAAGGCAGAACTCATTTCACAAGTATTTTACCAAACAGCCTTCTTTCCTTTATCTTTGCAAAAATGAACTTCACCGAGGTTGGCTGTTGAGACCCTGTCCAAGTGCCTGGAGGCAGTGGGTGGCTGGATGGGAAGGAACATGCTGAGGCTGAACCCCGACAAGACCGAGGTACTTCTGGTGGGAGACAAGGGGAGGTTAGGGGACGTTGACCTGGTACTGAATGGGGTACATCTACCCCTGAAATACCAGGTCTGCAGCTTGGGAGTCATTCTAGACTCCCAGCTGACACCTGAGGAGGCTCAGGTGTCAGCTGTGAGCCGGGCGGCACTGTATCAACTCCATCTGATGCAGCAGCTGCGCCCCTACCTTCCTAATCACCTGCTCCCATTGGTGGTTCATGCCTTGGTCTCCCCTCGCCTAGACTACTGCAATGCGCTCTACGTGGGGTTACCCTGGAAGACGGTTCGGAAGCTACAGCTGGTACAGAACGTGGTGGCTCGCCTGGTTAAAGGCAGCTCACACGAGTGCTGAAGGAGTTGCACTGGCTACCAGTTGCTTGCCGGGCCGAATTCAAGGTGTTGTTTTTGACCTTTAAAACCCTATATGGCTCCGGTTCAGCTTATCTCAAGGAGCACCTCCAGCAACATCAAGTAGGCCGCTCAACAAGGTCTGCCACAGATGGCCTTCTCCTTGTCCCATCAAGCCAGAGCAGCCAGGCTGGTGGGGACTAGGAAGAGGGCCTTTTCTGTGGCAACCCCCAAGTTATGGAACTCCCTCCCCAGTGACCTTCACCATATCCCCTCCTTGATGAATTTCCACCGGGCTTTAAAAACATGGCTTTTCAGGTGGGAATATGGGGTGGGTTAGGATTTTTTTTTTTTAAAAAAAAAACCTCTTATAGTGTTTTAATGGTGTTTTAGTGTAGTTTATCCTGATTGTAAAATACAATAAAATACACGGGGTGACCATCCAGATGGGCGATTTAAAAATATAATAAAATAAAATAAATAAAAATAAAATAACTGAGAGAGTTTGAAAATATCACAGAGACCTCATATGCAGCATTCCTGTCACCCTCAAAATGTAGGACAAAAGCAATTGCAGCTAACAATTTATTCAATGCATCAGTATCTGTGGCTCGCTCCAGGAGAAAACTCTCTCTCTCTGGCGCACTTGACCCCTGCGCTATGTTTTTGGTGGGGGAAACCAGGGCAACAGGGCTGTTTAAGCCCTGTTGCCCTGGTTCCCCCTGCCAAAAACATAGCGCGGGGGTCCAGCAGCGCGCCGGAGCAGCAGGACACAGCGGCGGCGGCTCCGGCGGCGGCTTGAGCAGTGCGGAGAATGCTCAGTGGAGGCTTGGAAAGGCAGCACAGGGCAACCCCTCCCCCCATCACAACCACTGCTGTCACTGCCATGGGGTCTCCTGCTTGGGAAGGGGCTGTGCGGCAGATGCTGCTGCCGCCCCCCGTCTCCTCTTGGGGCTCGGGCAGGAGGAGGAGGCACGTGGCAGTGGTGAGCGGGATCCAGGTGCTTGGGCTCACTTACAACAGAAGACAGAGTCTGGATCAAATCCTTTAAAACAAATGTTTTTGATAACCAAAACATTTTAAAGTTCCTTGCCAAAGGCTCCTGAGCTAATTTTGCAGTAATAGGTTAAGACAAGAAGTACCCATATGGATTGGCAAATGGCTAAAAACAAGAACAAAAAACAGAAACGGAAGGTGGGAGTAAATAGACATTTCTGACTTTGGAGAGAGGTAAGTGGTGGTGTTTCCCAAGGATCTGCATTGGAAGAGATGCTCCTTAAAAAAAAAAAAAAAAAAAGTATTCCGGAATTAGGGGTGAGCAGCAAATTGGCCAAATCTGTGGATGATGCCAAAATATTCAAGATGCCAAAAGCCCAAGCAGGTTCTCAAAAGCTCTCTCCACACTGGATAAATGAGCAACAAAATAGCGAAGAAGGTTCCACATTGGCGTAAAGTCAGGGCCGGATTAAGAGCATTATGGGCCTGGTGCTGAGGATTTTGGTGAGGCTTTTTATGGAAATAAATAAAATGAAGATGCAATTTTATATTAAAACAAATTAAATATTTTAATTACCATTAAAGTGCCAAAACAGAAACATATTGAAAATATTTCTTTTTTTGTAAACAATAAGCTTGTTAACTCAATAAAACCGTTATAAATAGAACATTCACAACAACCATTTTTAAATCAACATAAACCATATAAACAATTTAAATATAAGTGAATGATGTTTGGCTCATAAAAATTTGTTCCTTAAAGTATTATTATTATTATTATTATTATTATTATTATTATTATTATTGCATCATAATCAATACAGCCTGCGTTATGATTATGGTGCAGAGAGTAACTCTTGAAATAAATAGCAACCACTAGTTTTAAACACACAAACAGGTTATTCACTGAACTCTAACCTGCATTTAAACTAAATGAATTGGGGGGGGGGACCAACCATGTGGGGAGTCAGGAAAATGGCTGGACAAACTGATGGATGGTTAGAAAGGATTCAGACCAACGGAATGGGGTGGAAACAGAAAAAAATAAATGAATGGTGGAATGATACAAGCTCAGATTGATAAATAAGTAGAAACTGATGAAGCGAGTAGAGAAAAGGCATAGCATGAGCTCCGCTGCAGAGAAGCACAACATGCAAGCCCCACATGCATTCAGCGACAACAAACGGATTAATTAAATATTATAGATTTCCACACCCTCTTCAGCAAATGAGGCATCCATCCACCTGTTTGGATGGACAGCGAGGAAGAAGGATTTGTAGTCCTTCCACAGACCCGAAACACAGCGACAGAAATACACACAGCAAATGAAATACCCATGCTTTTACCCACAGAGAATGGGAGGCGCCCAATACGTATGACAATCAGGCTCCTCGGCTGGACCAGACGCACAGGTCCATAGAAAGTTTATTGGCAGTGCAATCCTGAAGCATTTTTACTTGGAAGTCGCATTGAGCTCAATGGTGCTTACTCCCCAGCAAGCGTGTTTAGGATTGCAGCCTCGCTCACTTTTTTCCCCGTCTTCTCACACACAGAGACCTAAATTTCTCTGCCTTGTATGCGCACTCATTCCCAAGGATTTTTTTCCCCTTTTCCTTTTATTTTTTTTTAGCACAGACATAAACATCAGCCTTCCTGCAGGGCTCTATGATTACCGTGTGAACGCGACACACCGCCTTCTCTTATGAACGAGGAAGCTCCCTGCTATGAGCATAAACACAGTGGCACCAGCAACCGCAGGGCTGTCAAACATCTCTCGCTCACGCACAGACACACAAACAAACGCACGGAGCCGCAGGCGCACGCAGAGCGCTCCCTGTTGATCCCAGCCCAGCTCAGGCGCCCCTACCTCTCCAAGTTTCACCCCCTCATCCGATCCTTCCCCACCACCACCACCGGAGCGACTGCCGGCGCCAGCGGAGGAGACGGAGCTTCTGCGGCTGCCTCCTGCTGCCCGCCGCCTCGCCGACCCCGCCGGGCTGGCTAAATCTGAATATTACAGACCCTAGCAAGCCCCCCATGTGCTAGAAGTTCTCACAAAGAAATGTAGTAACAGTGATTGAAATGCAAAGCTACTGAAATGCTAATTTGAGAACAACAGTTCTTGCTAGGTCTTGCCTCAAGCCTGTAATGCAGATGTGCTTAGAACACCTTTCTAATCTTGAAAAAATCATTAATTATGCTGAATGATAACGATCAGAGCTAACTCCGAAGGGGGGAAAAAATCGCCGTGAGTCGCTGTAATTGTGGGCCTATTTTCTGTTAAGGGCCTGGAGCTGTCGCTCCAACAGCCCCTAGCTTAATCCGGCCCTGCGTAAAGTGATGTGAATTACTGCACAAAATCCTAACTTTACATATACACTGATGGGTGTCTGAGCTGGTGTTTCCAATGTTGTGCAATGGCAGGGATGCCAACTACGTAGATCAGTGTTCTCCAACCTTGGGTCTCCAGATGTTTTTGGCCTACAACTCCCAGCATGCCCCAGCCAGCGTTTAGATGACTTTAAAAGGGTGATTAGAACAATTCATGGAGCATAGGTTTATCGATGGCTGTTAGCCACTACAGCTCAGCTTAATCTCCAGGTTAAGGGCAGCATGCCTCTGAAGGCAAACTGTGTGTTGGGGTGTGTGGATTGATTGCCCTCGTGACCTGCCTGTGGGCTTCCCAGTGGCATCCGGCTGATCGTGGTGGGAAACTGGATGCTGGCCTGAGTGGACCTTTGTTCTGAACCAGCAGGTCTCCTCTTATGTTCTTCTTTTCTTACTGTATCATGTTATGCTATGCTGGGGCATGCTGGGAGTTGTAGGCCAAAAAACATCTGGGGACCCAAGGTTGGAAAACACTGCTTTATACCATTCCGGAATAGCAGATTTTGAGATGCTGTAAATTCTTATATATTACTGGGCACAATTTAATCATAGTATCATAGAACCATAGAAAAGTAGATTGGAAGGGGCCTACAAGGCCATCGAGTCCAACCCCCTGCTCAATGCAGGAATCTAGGTCAAAGCATCTCTGACAGATGTCTGTCCAGCTGCACCTTGAATGCCTCCAGAGTGGGAGAGCCCACGACCTCCCTGGGTAGTTGATTCCATTGTCTTATTGCTCTGACAGTCAGGAAATTTTTCCTGATGTTTAGGTGGAATCTAGGTTCCTGTAACTTGAGCCCATTATTCCGTGTCCTGCAAACTGGGATGATCGAGAAGAGATCTTTGCCCTCCTCTGTGTGACATCCCTTCAAATACTGGAGGAGTGCGATCATATCTCCCCTCAGTCTCCTCTTCTGAAGGCTAAACATGCCCAGTTCTTTCAGTCTCTCCTCATAGGGCCTTGTTTCCAGTCCCTTTATCATCCTTGTTGCCCTCCTCTGAACCCTCTCCAGTTTGTCTACGTCCTTCTTAAAGTGAGGTGCCCAGAACTGGACGCAGTACTCAAGATGAGGCCTAACCAGTGCCGAGTAAAGGGGAATTATCACTTCCCGCGATTTGGAAGCTATACTTCTATTAATACAGCCCAAAGTAGCATTTGCCTTCTTTGCAGCCACATCGCATTGCTGGCTCATATTCAGTTTGTGATCTACCACAATTCCAAGATCCTTCTCACTTGTAGTATTGTTGAGCCAAGTGTCCCCCATTCTGTAACTCTGCATTTGGTTTCCTCTCCCTAGGTGCAGCACTTGGCATTTATCCCTAGTTAAATTTCATTCTGTTGTTTTCGGCCCAGCGCTCCAGGCTATCGAGGTCACTTTGGATTTTGTTTCTGTCTTCCAGAGTATTAGCTGTTCCACCCAACTTTGTGTCATCTGCAAATTTGATAAGCATTCCCTGTACCTCCTCATCCAAGTCATTAATAAAAATGTTGAAGAGCACCGGGCCCAGGACTGAGCCCTGTGGTACCCCGCTCATTACCTCTCCCCAGTTTGAGAAGGAACCATTGATAAGCACTCTTTGAGTCCGATTCTTTAGCCAATTGTGGATCCACCTGATAGTTGTTCCATCTAGCCCACTCTTAGCTAGCTTACTAATCAGGATATCATGAGGCACTTTGTCGAAAGCTTTGCTGAAGTCCAGGTATATAATGTCCACAGCATTCCCACAGTCCACAAGGGAGGTTACCCGATCAAAAAATGAGATCAGATTAGTCTGACAGGATTTGTTCTTTACAAATCCATGCTGGCTTCTAGTAATCACTGCATTGTTTTCAAGGTGCTTGCAGACTGACTTCTTTATAATCTGCTCAAAAATCTTCCCGGGGATTGATGTCAGACTGACTGGCCTATAGTTCCCAGGTTCCTCCTTCTTGCCCTTTTTGAAGATGGGAACAACATTTGCCCTCCTCCAGTCGTCTGGCACTTCACCTGTCCTCCATGATTTCTCAAAGATAATAGACAGTGGTTCTGAGAGTTCTTCTGCCAGTTCCTTTATTACTCTAGGATGCAGCTCATCAGGCCCTGGAGATTTAAACTCGTTCAGAGTAATCAGGTACTCCTTGACCATTTGCCTATCAATCTCAAGCTGCAATTCTGCCCCTTCAGTCTGCACTTCAGGTTTGCCAGGGGGGTCATAGACCCTCTTTTGGGAGAAGACCGAGCCGATAGGCTGGAGCGCTGGTCCGAAAACAACAGAATGAAATTTAAGAGGGATAAATGCCAAGTGCTGCACCTAGGGAAAGGAAACTACCGGTAAATGCAGAGTTACAGAATGGGGAACACTTGGCTCAACAATACTACAAGTGAGAAGGATCTTGGAATTGTGGTAGATCACAAACTAAATATGAGCCAGCAATGCGATGTGGCTGCAAAGAAGGCAAATGCTATTTTGGGCTGCATTAATAGAAGTATAGC
Organism: Shinisaurus crocodilurus; assembly: GCA_021292165.1. Lineage (NCBI taxonomy): Eukaryota > Metazoa > Chordata > Lepidosauria > Squamata > Shinisauridae > Shinisaurus > Shinisaurus crocodilurus. The sequence goes on from CM037879.1 coordinate 188,606,541, forward strand.
TTCCAATCGCGGGAAGTGATAATTCCCCTTTACTCGGCACTGGTTAGGCCTCATCTTGAGTACTGCGTCCAGTTCTGGGCACCACACTTTAAAAAGGATGTAGACAGACTGGAGAGGGTTCAGAGGAGGGCAACAGAGATGATTAAGGGACTGGAAACAAGGCCCTATGAGGAGAGACTGAAAGAACTGGGCATCATGTTTAGCCTTCAGAAGAGGAGGCTGAGGGGAGATATGATTGCACTCTTCCAGTACTTGAAGGGATGTCACACAGAGGAGGGCCAGGATCTCTTCTCGATCATCCCAGTTTGCAGGATACGGAATAATGGGCTCAAGTTACAGGAACCCAGATTCCACAAAACATCAGGAAAAATTTCCTGACTGTTAGAGCAATAAGACAATGGAACCAACTACCTAGGGAGGTGGTGGGCTCTCCCATTCTGGAGGCATTCAAGGTGCAGCTGGACAGCCATCTGTCAGGGATGCTTTGACTTGGGTTCCTGCACTGAGCAGGGGGTTGGACTCGATGGCCTTATAGGCCCCTTCCAACTCTACTTTTCTATGATTCTATGTTCAACTAGGGATTTGGACTTGGGTATCTCCAGCCCCAATCCAACATTTTAATCACCACACTCTACTATGTCTTCTGACATGTCATATATTTTATATATATTCAATAATTTAAAGGATATCTGATAATATTCAGCATACAAATTCACAGAGAATTGTGGATAATTTGGGGGAGAAAATTCATTCCCGTTCTCATCATGACTAAGAATATATGTTGCCACTTCCTTATGCATCCTTATTATTAATCAAGCTATCATTATTTCTTGCAGCTCATTCTGGTTTTCCTAAGAATTCAACATTCTGAAGTGAGTAGAGGATGTGCAAAGTGCCTGTCTGTATGCTGAAATTAACCAGGGTGGCTTCAAACCACAAACTCTGGACTGTATTTATCATCATCTTTAAGTTCATGTCCTTGATCTCCATCATGCTCTACTGGAGAATTACCCAGTATGCTGATGACAAGAGACAGCACTACAATCTGCCTACAGAGGTTAAGTGTCCTCCTTCTCCTCCCACTCTGATTTCCAGATGGCCTTCTCAATCACCCAAGGACATATATTTCCTGGAAACATCTGAACGAACCAACCCCAACTTCCTATTTATGTGTTCTGTCGAATCAGCAGCCAGGATTCACCCAGAGTCCAGAATTATTGTCCTTATGAAAGGCTTAGCAAAGTACAATAATACTTTGCCAAAACATTTAGCCATCTCCTTGCTTAGCTGCTTCCATAAACTTGAATTCAAACATTTGGATCTGAATGACCTATTCTTGGACACTCCCCTGGCTGACTGGTATTCCCAGGCCCAGCAGAGGTGGGAGCCATATTTCTTCCCCATCCTTTCAGATGCCTGCCGAATTGCCATCATGTGGAAATTTGGTGGTATCTACTTAGACACAGACTTCATCATCCTCAAGAACTTAAATAACCTCACAAATGTAATTGGTACACAGTCCAAATATATACTAAATGGGGCCTTCCTTTCATTTGAGAAAAAACACAACTTTATAGAGCTTTGCATGCAGGATTTTGTGGCTAATTACAACCGCTGGGTTTGGGGCCACCAAGGCCCGCAGCTTTTCACCCGCATGTTTAAGAAGTGGTGTTCCACCCATAGCCTCCAGAGCAGCAAAAGCTGTAGAGGTGTCACAACCCTCCCACAAGAAGCCTTTTATCCCATCCGCTGGCAGGACTGGAAAAAGTATTTTGAAGCAGTGAGTACTTCAGAGCTTCCTAAGTTGTTTAAAAACACCTATGCAGTGCATGTCTGGAATAAGAAAAGTCAAGGCACCCAATTTGAGATTACCTCTAAAGCCTTATTAGCTCAACTGCATTCCCATTACTGCCCTTCTACCTACAGGCTAATGAGGATCTATCAGTAAAGAGACATGGCCTAGCAGCTACCTGCTTATGGATGCAAATGGAAGTCAACCAAAGTACCGGTATTCAGCCGTGGCAGTTTAAAGGTCTTTTTGACAGCATTCTTATCTCAAAGTGACCGCACTTGTCATGAAGCAGATATGTTGCCAGTTCAATGTTTCAAAGAGCAGTTGAATGGTGATAAGTTGCACCAGGTTGGGCTATTCCAAAATGAGGAATAGCTTTTATGAGAACCAACGGACATTTGCAATGTTTTGTGCAAACATTCTCAGCCTGGATGAAAAACAAACCACTTTTAAAGGAGAGAACAGGGGTATCTGGAGGGCATGGTGTTATATGGTGAACAATGTTTCCCATCCCCTCCCCCCCCCCCAGTCTTAAAATGGTAATGCACTTGCACTTTTTGGTCAAAATCGTATGTGCTTTACAAATATTTTAATGGTCACATCAGAATCTTCTGTTAATGTGCCTTACTGCTAGTGATGTCATTGAAGTTTGCATTTACTTGGTTTCTTATATGAACTCATCCAACGCATAATGTTCTGCTACATTATGAATTTAGTGAACATTTCCTCAAAAGTTCTTCTCAAGCTTGGAATGTAACCGAAGTGCCCCCTCCCTGGGACCTCTTTCCCTCCCTGGGACCTTGAATACTCCTGGCATGAGAATGCTCAGCAGACATGGTGCCCTGGAACATGTAATTTCCAGTGTGTTTGATGTTCATACTAAGCATTCAGGTGCTCTTGAAATCTACATTTTCAGGATCTCTGGGATTGGGGTTCTGCCATTGCAGTGTTCAAGGTATCCAGGGGAGAGAGAGAGAGAGAGAGAGAGAGAGAGAGAGAGAGGAATAGAGGCATCTTAGAGCATAAGGCATCTTTGCCACCATGGCTGCCAGGAAAGGGGGCCGTGGGGCAGGAAGTGTGACAGGATCTACATGTTGGAATAGAGCTTTGAAAACACCAAGCTATTTTCTGAGGTTTTAGGAAACAGTTTGGCTTGCTGAGCCCAGTTTTGAATCTCACAAGATTACCCATCACTACTTACCACCATTCACAAGGTACACTTTCCTGCCTTAATTGTCCCCACACCCCCGCCAGTTAGTGCAGGAAATGGCACTTCCTTCAAGCTACCCAGATGTGGACCATGCTCCCCTGTGAATAGGCTCAGATGCAATCCCATATGGATATGGCGGGGACATTCTGATACAAGTAAGCATTTTTGGGTGCTTGTGAATGTCATCCTCTTTTCTGCATTACTGTGCACCCACTTAACCACAGTTTCCTTCATTGGCTCCTCGGTGAAACTGACAGAGTCAGGGGAAAGTTTCACCAATGTCTTCTCAGTTTCACCAGTGTCTTCTTCTATTGGGGAAAAAACTAAAGTATAATCATATGCACCTGCATTGGTGCACACTGCACACAATATGTTAGTTTGGAAAAAGAAGAAAAGAAACAGGCCAGTAAAAATGAACAAGGCTTTTTTTCAAGCTTGTCGGTTTCACCAGAGAGGGGGAGGGGGTAAAGGCAAAGGAAATCAATATCTGTAAAATTTACAAGATTTCCCCCCAAAAATGTCAGTTTCACTGGAGAACACAGATGGGACAGGGAGAGTGTTGAAGGAAATGGATGCCATGCCTGTTAATAACAATTGAAAAGACACCTCCACAGAGGGAGGAGAAGATAAAATGTGAAAAAGAAAAAGAAAAAAGAGGCCATTCTTAATATGCACATACCCCCAACCATCAAGTGTGGGTGAAGAAATGTATTTCACATAGAATGTAGCTGTTCATAGATTTCATAGAATCATAGAGTTGGAAGGGGCCTACAAGGCCATCGAGTCCAACCCCCTGCTCAATGCAGGAAACTAGAGGAGGGATCTCCCATCCAAGTAATAACCAGGCCTGACCCTGCTTAGCTTTCCACACTCAGACAAGCTGAGCCAGCATAAGCCACATTGGTGACACAAACGGACAAAGATTGAAATGCAATAAATGCAGCATAAAAACTGGATCCAAGTATATGCAGATCTGTCTTTCACTCCAGTATGCTGATTGCAGCAGATAAAGCACTTTTATGCCTAAGTGTGGCATCTTGAAATCAACCTTGAGTAAGGGTCACCTAGTAGCTCTCCTGGGGATGTAATAGTCAGAGAAAATCCATGAGAGCTGATTGTGAACTCAAGAGGGTAGTCAGAGAAGTAAAAGACTTCCTGGTAGGTGGCTTTTAGTGTCTGATTTGGCAGCGTTAAAGAAGCTTCTAAAATTTTTGTCTTAGAACATCTACATGGCCTTAGAAGCTAGCTTTGGATGCCTGCTCTGGTCTGCTGAACACTGGCCACTCCCACACAAAATTTAGTTTAACATTTTGCATTGGAGGATTTCTGGGGAACACAAAACAGCTGAACATTATAAATTGACCACGATGGATTCACATATAGAATTTTGGCAACATTACTAATGATCAGTTACTTACTTCAATCGCACTGAAGTATAAAATGCGTGCTTCATCAGTTCACAAGCTATGCAGGATTTGTACATAAAATAGGGTAATTGTGGGAAAGTGCCTTTTGATCACATTACAATTTTTCAATGCACTTAGAAAGAGGGCTTTCTTTATTAAAAGCTTTTGCAGATATCTCTGGTATATTGGTCTGGACCTTGAGTTCTTTTCCATCAGAAGAATTCCCATCACAGGATGTACCTGCTGGCAGAAGGGGGGAGTGATGTTTGCTGATTCCCTCTGGAACCCCTCGCAATCCCTGAAAATTTGCTCTGAAGGGTTGAGGGACTCTCTGGAACAGTGCAGGGAGAGGGGTTTAAGGGGAAGGGGGAATCAGCAAAAATTACCTCCCCACTCCCACCAGAGAGATGCTTTGAGGAATCAAGAGTGTTTCTATGCATGGAAGGGCACTTAGGGCTTCTCTACACAAGGCATTTATTATGTGCTCATGATTCCTCACTCATGGTAGTTTGTGGGCGCTTTACACGGCGACCTCCTCCTCCTCCTCCTCCTCCTCCTCCTCCTCAGGGATGGGGACTTGGACTCGAAGACTCGACTCGTGAGTCGGACTGAGTCCCTCCTCTGACTCGACTCGGACTCGAGTCCCAATATTTTTAATGGGACTTGAGACTCGACTCGGGACTCGAGACCAAGGACTCTTCAACATCCCTGGGCTGTGCCAGAAGGAGTGGAGAGGAGCGTGATTGCCAGCGAAGAGCACATGGAAGCGAGGTGTGCCACTGCTCGGCCACTATGGATGGCTACCAGGAGTGCAGCCCCAACAGTGTGTCAAGATTTATTTTGATTGATGTGTTGCGTACTTGGGAGAGGCAGAAGAAGGACCTGAGATTACTCTGTGTGGCTGCTCTGAGTGTGTTTTTGGTTCCAGCAAGTTCATCACCAGTGGAGCGGGTGTTCAGTGAGGGTGGAATTGTGATGAGATCTCACCATTCCAGAATGGGGGCCAAACATTTAGAAAAAATCATGTTCCTCAAATGCAACATGGATAAGTTTTAGGAAGTACAGCAAGTTTATTTTTTTAAATCATTTTTCTAAAATGCAACCTTTCAGACATTTTGGGTTTGGCTGCCTCTGCCTGCCTGTCTAGGGTTCCCAGCCTCCTCTGCCTGCCTGGTCTCTTCTTGACCAGTTCAACAGTTGAATTGTCCAAGACAAACGCCTCTGCCTGCCTGCTTTGGGGTTCCCTGCCTCCTCTGCCTGCCTGGTTATTTTGGGTTTGTCTGCCTGGTCTGTTCTTGCCAAAATCAGTTGCAGAGTTTTGAAATAAAAAGGCACACTTGTGCCTAGAATTTATTTAAACCACACATCTGAAGTAGCCTTATTTTGTTGGGAGAAAAACCCATTGATTTTAATAGGGACTCGTGGAGTCTGCTTTGGGAGTGACTTGTGACTCGTGACTCGTGAGTCACCATTTTAGACCAAGGACTCGGACTCGAGACTCGGGCCCAAAGACTCGTGACTCGACTCGTGACTCGAGACCAAGGACTCTTCAACATCCCTGCTCCTCCTCCTCCTCCTCCTCCTCCTCCTCCTCCTCCAGGGCCTCTCCCATGCTTTCCAAGCATTTCTGCAGCTTTTCTATAGATCAAGGAAAGTGTAGTATTATTTGGAAATGGTTGGTGGAATGAACCAGAATGAGAAGCTTGGGAATTTTTGCAATTCTGCTATACTGGAGCTCCACCTTGTGGTTGTGTAATGGAACACATAGAAAGGCAGAGAAAGAAGGGGACTACGACTAATCTCGTAAAGAATCCAGAAGCAGAAGCCTCAGTAAAGTAGCAGGTTAAAAGCCTCTTGTAGGGAAGCCCTTAGGATCCAAACCAATGGTAAATAGCACTTGGTTATTAAAGCGGGTGGAAACTACCGTATCTGTGTTTGTAAAACAAAAGCTAACAAACAAGCAAAACAGCAGCACTTAAGACAACCATGCCAACCACAGCTTTATCAGTCTGCTAGATATTAAGGACTACTATTAAATCTATGGTGTAGATTTAATAGTAGTCATTTCATGGTTTGTATAAACTAAAGTAAGAAAGTGGTTTGATTGAGATCCCAATCTTATTTTTGTTTACTCAGAAGTTATTCCCACTGAGTTACCGGTACTCACAAGTCAGTATGAACAGCATTGCAGTCTGAGTTATTAAATACATATGAAAGAATTAAGATGAATAGTCTTTGGGTGTTAAAGATTGATATTGTGGAGGAAGGGGGGGCTGGCTGACCCGCCACAACCCACCTTTTCCTACCCAAAGGACCCAAGACCCCCAGAGATCTCAAGGTACCAGACTGCCAAGCAATCCTACTTGAATCTCTGTTCAGGGACTTGCCTTTATGACTGTAACCTGGATTTAGTTGCTGGAACCACAGAGCAATCCACAAACACCATGTGGGGTAAAAAACCAAAGAAGGTTTATTCTGGTAGCATTTTACAACAACCAATAGGGAAATGAGGGAAGGACACAAAATTAGAGAGAGACACTTTGGTACAAAGTAATAGAGCTGCAAAAATAACAAAACCTGATTCCTTATATCTCCCAGGCACACACTCCATTACCTGGGGGTCAGTTCTCTTCCAGGGTTGGATCCAGCACAGCCTTGCCACCCGGGGGGACTACTTCACCTACCCGAAGGTCCGAGATGGGTAGCCCTCCACAAGGCTTGCCTTTCCAAAGCCCTCATTCAGCTAATTTCACCAGGAGCTACCTGGGGTCGGATCCTGAGGCCACCCGAAGGCTTGGGCCTCTGCTTGGCTTGCTGCCATTGCTCCACAGCCAGCAACCACGCGACGAACAAAGACAAAGAACAAAACCCACACGTTGGGAAATATACCTTTTCCCCCTCTCCCCTCCTTTCTGTAGCTTTGCTGCTTCTTAGCCAATCAGGATGAACTTCACCTGGCCAGGCAGGGAGGGGAACTCATGACTCATGGCATTTGCATCTGAAAAGCCGTAGACTGGACTTTCAGGACTTCCAGGTGCCACCCAGAGGAACTATGCACACTTCGCCCCCCCAGCCTTTAGCCGGTTCACACATGAGGGTGTGTGTGTGTGTGTGTGTGCATGTAGGAACCCCCAAAGGCTCTTTTCTTCACAGATATCATGATACTGGCTTAAACGAAGCCTTAACCGAATAGCCTGGGAAACTAGACAAACATAGGGCTGGCTCGCACATTTACCGTATGTTAATCACGCATTGATTGTAAGATAAAGTGATGACTTGCATGTGTGAATGAGATCACAAATTAATAGGGCTGGACATGAAGAGGGGCATGTTTCATGAATATTTTCAACAGTGTCAGAAAGTTACGCCCCACCCCACTTTGGCAAGTTTTCTGGCTATGTTTTGAAAGGGGTCATGCAAAGAGACACTAATTGGAGACTGGCTGGGCATTCTCAAATCAGCGATGTATCAAGCATTGCCTTCATTCTCAACTGGCAAGATTGGTTATGTAGCACTGTGACATAATCCTGTTCAGTATGTGAACCCTGATTGTCTGGGACCACAAGGAAAAAAAGAATGCAGTACGGTAATTTGAAGGGGAAATGCTACTGTACTAAAGCAGCAGCAAAGATGGGAAGCAAAGCCAATAAGCAGCAGCAAGAAAAGTAAAGAAAAAGATGTGGGGATTAAAGGGGATTGTGGGAAATGTTTCCCCCAAACATTATTTTTGGTCCTTAAACTGAAGCAGGCAAAGAAGTCAAATCAAGTTTTATTTGCTAATACCCACTGATTGCAGACATTTCCCCCTTATCAGTGTTTGAGAACAACAATCTGGTTGCCTCCATGCTCTTTTCCAAGCTGTTTACAACCACTGCAGACGAACAGTGTGTTTGTACCTGACAGTGTGCATTGTGGTTACTTTTTATACTTCACAAGTGCAGCACAGCCGTCCCCAAGAGAGTCACTCCTTCAAACACCATTTTTTCCCAGCAAAGCTTTTAGTTTCTTTGGCATGCATACCTTGTACTTAATAATGCCATTTAATGTTTTATGGCAAGAGTCATGACTCACTGTGTTGATGTAGGGAGACAGTCACAGCTATAGATGCGCCAGCGGACTGATTGGCCTGGTCCTTCCTAAATGGAGCCTCAGTGCAAACGCGAGATTCCAGCTTTTGAGAAAGGCGGTGAACTGTACAATCACAGAAATGTGATGGAGGGAGGGGGCACATAATCTCTCAAAGAGACGTTTACATGAAAAGCAAGATTTTTTTTAAAAAAACAATGCAGTTGTTTTTTTAAAGGCATGTCTTAAAATTACTAATTTCTGAATTAACGCCAACTATTGCCTTTCCTAGATAAAATGTGTTTGACAAACAGTACTCTGGCTGTTTTCTACTTTCAAATGTTTATGAGGAGAAAAATAAATATTGTTTGTACTTTTTATTTTCTATTTGCATTTAAAAGTTTCTTTTCTGCTTGGGGAAAAATCAGGAGAAACTAGAAACTGGAAGCAACTGATGCAGGTCTGCACAACTTGTGGCCTTTCAAGTCAAAGAAACCCATTCCTGGTGGCCCAGTAGGGGCTCAATTAACCTATTTTTGCTCCTGGCAGGTCACAATGTGACTGTTGGGTTGTGCTTGGCGGGTTGTGTTTGGCCTGGAGAGCTGCATGTTGTACAAGCCAGTGGTTATGGCCAACATCAAAAGATTGCAGATTAATCAATGTTTGGCAAGTGTAGACAAGCTTTCTTCAGGCTAGATGTTTCAAATATATATGTGTGTGTGTGTGTGTGTGTGTGTGGGGGGAAATCTGAATGAAGAAATGTGCTAAACCCTCACCAGCAGATGGGCAAAACGATTCTATGGCTCCCTAGACAGTGTCTAGGGGGCCACAGGATTCTTTGGATTCCCAGATCCGAGACTGGAAACAGAGCTCTGACCTTGGAGCTCAGGATCCATGCTCAGAGCTTCCTCCTCCTCCTGCAGCGGGCGTGGAAAGAACCACACCGGCTGCTTCTCTGGGGTCATAAGAGTGACCTTGGAGAAGGGGGTAAAGGGGGCGGGGCGAGGTGGTGAGGTGGGGAGGTGCTCCAGCTTCCTTCCCTCCCTGTCCAAAGTGTTGCAGCTAAACAGCCAATATCAGCCATCTAGCTGACTTGCAGGGTGGGAAGATTGCCTCCACGCTCCTCCCACCCTGCACAGAATGCCCATAATCCTCTGAGTTCAGAGGCTTACAGGCATCCGCATTGGAATGCACCTTAAGATGGCAATAATGGAGGGAATCTCTAAAGGCTTGACTGCATTCGCCCTATGCCTTGTGCGAAGATCTCATGTTGCAAAGATCCAGGTTGGGATAAGGAAGCAATGGCGAGTTCCCCTTAAAAATAGCACAACTGCTAGCAGTTAGTAGTAGTACATCTATCTCTAGCACAGGTATATAGGTTCCTTGGGCAGAGAATAAAAGTAAAGGACAACATATAGTAGTCCTTCTGCAAACACACATACACATGCCAAGCGTACATTTTTATACATAAGCAAAAATAGATGTGATAGTTCATGGGAATAAAATCCAAAATCCATAGATGGGCAATACCTTTATTAGGACTAATCATGCCATGATTCACTTTAATTCTGCTCTATGCTGATGCAGGAACCTATGTGTTTTGCCCAAGGCATGTGGCAGATCTGAGTTACAGCTGGCCATTATGTTTTCAGAAATGGAGAGCACCCAGGGCTTCTCCCTCCCAGAATGCATTGCTAGATGTGATCTGATACCTGCTACTACACCTACCAATGGCCAATTCAACCTTCCCCAACCCGGTGCCCTCCAGATGTTTTGGACAACAACTCTCAGAATTCCTGACCATTTGCCATGCTTGCCAGGGCTGATGGGAGTGGAAGTCCGACATACCTGGACTGGAGGGCACCAGGTTGGGGATGGGTAGACTAATCCATTCAGTCTGCAATTCTCCCTTTGAGAATGGGTATAACACTGCAGACCTCATGGCCTCAACATCTGGCCAGTTTTGGGGACCTTACAATTTCTTCTGCCATCCCCTACTTTGGGTACCACCCAGCTTCATAGACTTTCATAGATTATAGAGTTGGAAGGGGCCTACGAGGCCATCGAGTCCAACCCCCCGCTCAATGCAGGAAACTAGAGGGGTCTCCCATCCAAGTAATAACCAGGCCTTACCCTGCTTAGCTTGATTAAGAGTTCTGGAGAACCTGAAAGCTGTTATGAGGAGATATAGTTATAATCATCTGTTTGTGAGTGTGACTATGGCTCACAAGGAAGGCCACAGCAGACCCCAAAGGCGGTTGGGTAAGCTTGGGTTCATAGAAATGAAATTATTAGCTAAGCCCTTCACTAGACTGGCCAGGTGAGAAAGGAGATGCAAATGAAGGTTTGAATGGAGAGTGACTCAGACCCTGAAGAATGAATAGGCTCAAAGGCACAGGAGAACATCCCCTGAAAAGAAACCTAAAATATACCTTAAAAGAAATGGCTTTCCTTCCCCAATAGAAGGATTCAGTCAGAATCTTAAACCCATCAAAGTAGGAGAACCCACAAAAGGTTTTCCTAAGACACTCATTAAGGGCCCCAGCCTCACACAAAGGCAACCATTAGCACAAAAAAGAACAGTGATTAAAGAACATCAGGGAGCCAAGGACAGCCCTTGCCCCTCCCATGTAGCCAGAGGTGCAGGAATAGGAATTCCTGCACCTCTGGCTACATGGTATAAGAACTCAAGCTTAGCCCATAGAAGTCAGCAAGCAGGAGCGCACACACCCCTTGCTCCCCTCCGCCATGCAGGACCCCTTCCAGTGTGGGACCAACAACAAGACAGGTAGCTATGGATTCTTCCCTTCTTCTTTCCTTTTCTTGCCAGCCGGGGGGGGGGAGGGAGCCTTCCCCCCCCCCACTGTCTATAGCCTACCAAGAGTACAGGGACCCTTTCTATCTAGATTATAGAGTATGATTAGAGATGCTGTGGGTATATTTTCCTGCCTGAATTATTGTGTGAAACATTGTAAGACCAAGAACTAAGACACTGTAGCTGCTCTATGTTTCTTCTTAAATAAATAGCTCTTCCTTCCTTCTAAACGCGTTGTGTTTCAAGTTCAGTGTTAGTTTGTCAAGTCTATGTTTGAGTGTTAAAGGGCAAAGCGCATACTTCACCCAACTGCGTGTGTCTTTACTCCAGCCAAAGTTCCCAAACCTTTTTGTGAGAGTGTGGGATTAGTCTCTCTCCTTGGAGGGAATTAACGCCCAGATTATCTGTCGTAACAAAGCTTGCACACTTTAGTGGGAGTTTTGGTTGGTCCTAATAAAGGTATTGCCCATCTATGGATTTTGGATTTTTATGCACGTGTCACTTTTATAGCCCACATCCTTGGACAGTTTTCTATGCCAGTACATGAACTGGTGCAGGCTATAGGTCTACCACATTATTGACAGACATTCTGACTGAGTCCACACAATCATGGAGGGAAAATAAGCCACCATGGCTTATTCTCCCTCCCTGCACATGCCAGTTATGAGCTGCCTAATTCGCATAATTACCCTCGCCGGGCATGGATTGTCGGTACAGCTGAACCTGGCGAGGGTGGCTGGCTGGGGTAGTTTTCCAAGGTATCAGGATGGTTTGTAAACCACCACAGCCCCCGGGTTCAGACATCACGACAACCAGTATCTGGTTGTGTCCTTAAGACACTGTTCTCCAACCTGGGGTTCACTGGGGCATGCTGGGAGTTGTAGGCCAAAAACATCTGGGGACCCAAGGTTGGAGAACACTGCCGTAAGAGCTGTGATGACATACAGGCTGAAGAGGAACCGTGCAATCTATTGCATGTCTACTTAGAAGAGTTCAATGGGGCTTACTTTTAGGTAACTGTGTATAGGATTGCCCAAGTATAGGGTTGCATTAGCTGTTGAGCAAATGCTGAAAGCAGGGGAGTTTCCATTAATCAGTTGCTGAGGACAGAATATTTTCATTTTCTGATCAGAACTGACCATTTCAGTTATAAGACTGAAGCAGGTGGCAAACATATTCTGTCGGTGAGCTACTTAGTATACTTAGTATACTGTGTTCAGTTCTGGTCACCACACCTAAAAAAGGATATTGTAGAACTGGAAAAAGTGCAGAAAAGGACAGCTAAAATGATCAAGAGGCTGGAGCAACTCCCCAATGAGGAAAGGTTACAGCAGCTGGGACTCTTCCTAGCAAGGCCAATTTCTTCAAATCCATCCCCAAGCAAGCGCATGTCGCGCTTTCCCTATGAGTACACGGGAAAAAGGAGAGTAAGGGGAGACCCTGATAGCAGTGTACAAAATTGTGCATGGTGTGGAGAAAGGGGAAAGGGAGACATTTTTCTCCTTCTCTCATAATACTAGAACCTGTGGTCATCCCATGAAGCTGATTGGTGGGAGATTCAGGACAGATAAAAGGAAGTACTTCTTCACATAGTGCATAGTTAAACTATAGAATTCACTTCCACAAGATGTCGTGATGGCCACCAATTTGGATGGCTTTAAAAGGGGATTGAACAAATTCATGGATGGCTACTAGTCTTGATGGCTATATGCTACCTCCAGTGTCTGAGGTATCATAGAATCATAGAAAAGTATGTCTATGTACACCAGTTGCTGTACACAGGGTGCTGTTTCACTCAAGTCCTGTTTGTGGGTTTCCCGTGGGCAGCTGGTTGGTCATTGTGTGAACAGAATGGATTAGATCGACCCTTGGCCTGATCCAGCATGGTTCTTCTTATGTTTAAATTATATTTTGCTCACTACTGTGTGTGTGTTTTTAAATCTGCCACATTACTGCAACACAACAGGGTCATGGTCGCAATTGGGGTTACATATGTACTTGTTCCTTGATTGCTAAGTTTATTCAGCAGCCTCTGGTGAAGAACTTTGGCAGAGGTGCGGTGGGTGGAAGAGAAGCATATAAAGTTGTGGAGAAAGCCAACCTAAAACCCCTTTCTGACACACACACACTCACCAAGGAGGGGGGAAGGAGACCCAGGGGGCAGAGACAGCCAGTCTCCACAGAGACCAACAGGGACAAACAACATCTGCATAGAATCACCCCAGGGGGGAAGGCAGGAAGCATCCCCAGGTTCGTCAATGCTCTCGTATATCAGCCCCATCTACATAAGACTTGAATACCTTGCGAGAGCAGACATTTCGGCACCCATAAGAAAGGGCCATTCAACACCACAGGATGGGACCATTAAGCAGGTGGCTTCAAGGGGACCCCACCCACCTGAGGAGGGTGGCAACCCACCTGATTGGCCGCCCACCTGAGGAGGGTGGCAACCCACCTGATTGGCCACCCACCTGAGGAGGGTGGCAACCCACCTGATTGGCCGCCCACCTGAGGAGGGTGGCAACCCACCTGATTGGCCACCCACCTGATTGCAGAGGGAGGGGCTACCTGAAACCCAAGGTATAAAACACCCTGCGCAAGGGAACTGAGTTGTTGGACCTGATCAGCAGTCTTGCCCCATGCTTGGGGTAAGGGAACGAAGGGATCGGCAACCCCGGGTAGCAGCACCCGGCGTACTCCAGCTTGCTGAAATCACTGGCCGCTTGGGTTGACCGGACCCCCGGGAAACCAAGCTGAAATCACTGGCCGCTTGGGTTGACCGGACCCCCGGGAAACCAAGCTGAAATCACTGGCCGCTTGGGTTGACCGGACCCCCGGGCAACCAAGCTGAAATCACTCACTAGCCGCTTGGGTAGACCGGACCCCCGCCGGGAACCCAGCTAGCTGCTTGGGTAGACCGGACCTCCGCCGGGAACCCAGCTAGCAGCATGCGGTTGACCGGGCCTCTGCTGGAGCCCGAGCTGAACTAACTAGCTGAGAGCCCTGAAATCACGGTGTCCTTGAGATTTCTTGCTTGCTACTTTGTGCTGTACTGATAAGCTGTATTGCTGGCGTGTGTCTGGGTTTGTGACGGTCATTTTGTAAATAAACTTGTTTTATAAAAGATACTTTTGTGGCTATAATTTATCCCTTTGTTCTAGGCTAAGGGTGATAGTCGCTGGGGGACCTCAGAGAAGGCCCGCCCCCAGGACTCGCTACCCCCTTAGTATTGAACCCGCGCAGAAGACCAGGTTGGCGGTCTTCCACTTGGTGGCAGTGGTGGGATAACTTATTAGCCCAGAATATCTCCCAGACCCAAAGTAGCAATTAGAATTGTGTGAGGGAGTGTGCTAGCTCCGCCCACCTCCATCACCATCCTCATAGCCCTCCACAAGTTGTTGGAGGGTAAACGTTCCTCAGTTCTGCTCCATGACATCCAAACCTGGCACTCTAGGCTTTTGAGGGAGAAACAAGCCAGAGCTGGCAGAGATGGCCAAACGTACATCATTAATTAGAGAAAAGACAACATCTACATTTACTGCTGAGTGGAAACCTCTAATTGACTTTTTGCAGGGTTTAAAAAAAATGATTTGTTTATTTGTGGTTTTGTGGAATAATAAGAGGATAAATTGGTGACAATAGAAAAAAAAGAAGATAAATTTGTGACAATAGAAAAAAGAATTCTATTCTTTTCTGTTTTGATTATTGATTAGAGAAACTATTTGTTACTTACATTTGCTGTAGAAAAATTTGGAAGTCCATTTTAATTGTTAAAATTAATTGTTAATTGTTAATTATTGTTTTATGTTTTGTGTTGTTTGTTTTTATAGAAATAAAAAAGTTTAAAACAAAACAAAAAAATTAGCTCCAGGGCTTCATTTCTAGTTGAAGTTCTTCAGGCACCCTCCTTGAAAAATACATTCGGGCATGAGTATCTGTGCAACATCTAACAGAGTGAAGACTGATGCCAAGAATTCACGGAACCCCTTTGCAATCTCCTTTTGCCTTCATTTGGCAACATATTCCACATCTTTGTCATCTGATAAGTCAACCACCTTTCCTGCCTGGTTTCCTGTTTTTGAAATGCCTGCTTAAGGAAATATATATTGTGTTGTTCTTGTTCATATTTTGGGCAATAACCTTGATTTACATTTCTTTTTGTCAGAGCTTATGCTTCTCTGTAATACTACGTAAATACTTTCCTGGCAGACAGATGCAGAGATGGGGAAAACTTCACTTACCGTACTTTATTGTAGCCCAAGACATTATGTGGTCTGAGGTGGAACAGCAAACCAAGGTACATATAGTACTCAAGGCTGGGCCAAGTTATTTTGGTAACTGAGGCAAAAGAGCAACAACGAAAACCAAAAACCCACAAGTGCCTCTCCTCCTCTCTGGCACAAAAAATACAAACAAAATTAAATAACTAACCCAGTGTTCTCCAACCTTGGGTCCCCAGATGTTTTTGGCCTACAACTCCCAGCATGCCCCAGCCAGGCTGGAGCATGCGCAGTTCCAACTTTCCTAATAGAAACACTTTTGCCTTTTAACCACTAGGTAGCAACAACATAAATATATATTATGCTCCCCACTTCCCTGAGAACAACGAAGTTGTAGGGCAGCCTTAAAGGGTTTGTCTCTTTGTGGAGAGGATCAGATACTTGTGGTGTTTTTGTTTTGTTTTTTAAATATCACAGATATACCAGTGGGAAGCAATGCCAATGTTGGTTCCCTCTCAATGCTGAGTGAGAACCAAGAGCTGGCAACCAGAGTTCACAAGGGCTGGCTCAGCCATACAGCAGGGCGAAGCAGCAGCCTGGGGGGTGGAACAGATGAAGGCAGGAACGAGTGCTTGAATGGTGCAGCAGGACCTTTGAAAATGTAGGCTCTAACACAGTGTTCTCCAACCTTGAGTCCCCAGATGTTTTTGGCCTACAACTCCCAGCATGCCCCAGCCAGCGCATAGCTGGGAGTTGTAGGCCAAAAACATCTGGGGACCCAAGGTTGGAGAACAATGGCAGGGGAGGGTGTGTTTGCCAACCGGGCCCTGCTTCAAGCAGCAAATGTTCTTGAGCCGGCACTGAGGGTTCAAAAGGCTAGAATCAGGCAGCATAGATAAACCTAACAAAGCCCCAGCCTGACCTGGAAGCCTTTATAGTCAGCACAAAGATAGCCCAGGGTAGTCCTGAGTGGACAGAGTCACACCGAACCCCTAGAACAGCCTTCTCCAACATGGTGCCCTCCATATGTTTTGGACTTCAACCCCCATCATCCACAGCCAGCATGGCCAATAGTTAGGAATCCAGGGAGCTGCAGTCCAAAACACCTGGAGGGGAACCAGGTTGGGAAAGGCTCCTCTAGAACAACTCACCAAGAACATGCAGACCTGTAGTCCTTGTGGCTTGCCACAGGGGGGCAGTAGCATATTGTTTTGTCAGTTATGATCCCAGCCGCTGCCCCAGATAGTTCTCTAGACCCAAAGCAGCCCAGGCAGTCGCCCATCCGAGCACTGACCCGGCTCATACCTGCTTCAGCATGTGGCCTGCAGCATTATCATATCTATGCCACCAGCCTGGATGAATCATAAAAAGCCAGCCAGCAATGCCTTAGCCATTTTTCTCAGCCAGTTCCCAAACTCAAGGTGCTTTCTAATTCCCTGACCAAACTGAAATCTCTACAAGCTGCTCCTTACAGCTTGCGCCATGAAGGTCAGTTTAGCTCCAGGAACTTCCAAAAGAGCTTGGGGGGGGGGGGAGTTTCATCTCATGGTCATGAGCATTTCTTAAGGAAACACTTATTGTTCAGCATCAACTAGCAGGTTATCCCAGAATTTAAAAGCAGTGGGCTATGCTTTTCTTAGCACAATACAATGAAAAACAAAAAGAGCACCCCCTAATGGATAGCAGGAACAATAACAGCCAGTGAAGTCGTATTCCAGGACAAAAAAAATAATACATCTAGAAAAATATGGTCATATGAAAATATTGCAGAGGCTAGGTTGGTTCAATAAACAGCAGCAGACACAGAAACACACATATACAGCAAAGTCATGTATGAAAACAGGACAGCATGGCCCATAACACCACTTTCGTTTTTAAGTTAATTAATACTCATGTTCTGTGATTCCGCCAATGCACACAGATTACTTGGATCTGTGGAAGCAGGGAATATTTGTATTTAAAATGGCCACGCTCCAGTTCTGCAGCTGCCGTGCTTTTCTCTCTACCCGTGTCAGACTTGACCAGGCCTTGCATGAATGCGGCTGCATTAGTGCAGTAGCACCAACCCAGCGGCACCTTCCTGAGTGCCCTGTCCCCGTGCAAAAACACAGCTTACAAAGCGGCACTGGGATTCAAGTCCTTGCACGTGGGTCCTATCCACCCTTTTGCCCTGACATTCCAGGAACTCAGATTCAGCCATCAATGTGTGGAGTACTTTGCCACCTTATTCAGTCTCACAATAATCCTGTGGGGAAGATAATTACTATACTTTATTTTTCTTTCTTTTTTTTTTATTTTACAGAGAACGTGAGGCTGGGTGTGGCCATGACAAAATCTGCAGCTGGGTTTCAACTTGAGCTCTCTGTGGCCAGACTCAGCCAAATTATAGATTCATAGATCATAGAGCTGGAAGGGGCCTACAAGGCCATCGAGTCCAACCCCCTGCTCAATGCTGGAAACTAGAGGAGGGGTCTCCCATCCAAGTAATCACCAGGCCTGACCCTGCTTAGCTTTCCACACTCAGACAAGCTGAGCCAGCGTGAGCCACAGACCTGTTATAACAAGTCTTAACTTAGGGCTGGTTCACACATGCACATAATCACTGGATGACTGCATCGTCAAGTGACAATTTGCAAGTGTGACCAGCTAAGCACCGAACTTTAATATTACTTCACAATGGCTCAGAAGCAATGGCCAGGATCCCCCTGCCCTCCTGAACAAGCAGAAAGTGCTCCCAGACCCACCCGAGGGAAGGGGCAAGGTTCAGGGCCGGCGCTACCGCTAGGCCAACTAGGCGGCTGCCTAGGGCGCATGGCTAAGGGGGCGCAGAAACGCCCCGCTCCTGCGTCTTCCTTTCATTCCTGGGCCGCAGAGGCCGGCGGCAGCAGCAGCAGGAGGAGGAGGAAGCTCGCTCGCTCGCTCGGTGCGGGGCAGCCCATGCACATAGAGATAGAAAAATTCACGCGGCTTTCTTAGGTCCGTGCTTCCGCATGAAGGCTCTTGCCCCACACATGGCGTCGTTCAAATGAGAACCCGAAGTGATGGCTGCTTGAAGCGCATCTTTTCTCTCCCGTCCCTACGGCCTTCATGCTTTCCTTCGGAGAGGAGAGGGAGGGGTGGAGGAATGGGAAGAGGACTTCTCGCGAGAGCGGTGTCGTTTTCCTCGGCAGTCCGGAACGGAGGCTGAGTCGAGCCGGGCTGAGGGGAAGAAAGGCCGAGCGGGGGCGCGAGAACGTGACTGGTGGCGCCTATAGGTGAGAGGAGCGGGACGTGCGCACACCCGCAGCTCCGCCGGGCAGAGGCAGCCGCGCCAGGAGCAGCAGCAGCAGAAGAGGAGCGTGGCGGGCAGCCGGCCTCCCGCTCCTCCCCGCCAGCAGCAGCGCATCCCCAAGGAGTGAGTGGGCACCCGGGCTAAGCTAGACGCCCCTGGCCGTGCCCGCCTCCCCCCCCCGCGAGAGTCCAGCGCGCTCTCCGCAGCTCCACCGCCCCCTCCTAAAAACTTTTCCAAAGGAGAACTTGGGGGGCGCGCTGGGCGAGCAGGTGTTTCCCGGGCCCGGCTGCTTTGCTCCGGAGCCCCCCCCGAGGGAGAGAGGGCGGGCTCAAGTGGGAAGGGGGGGCGCTAAATATTTGATGTTGCCTTGGGCGCCAAACTGCCTTGCACCGGTCCTGGCAACGTTTCCTGCAGCACACATCTCATGCCAGGGCCAACAAAATGGCCTCTGGTGGGCCCCTCTTACATCAGTGGGTCCCCTCCTATGTAGGTGACCATTGGTGGTCTTATTTGGCAGCAGCAGCACTCTGATCAGTGTCAAGTGGCTGGGAGTCACCAATTACATTTCCCAGAATGCCCCTGAAATAGCATTGCCTGGGGCATTGTGGAAAATTAAAATGTTCCCCTTTTCTAGCACCGACTAGGGAGCCGGCTTTGTTTTTTAAAGGGGAGCCCAGGGAAGGAGTCAGCAGTGGATGCTGCTGAGGTGCACAGCTGTCTGAGGGTACCACACAGCAGTGTTCCGGAGCCAGGGCTCTCGGGAGGATTGGGGCACCAGGGCTTTTTGATCAGCAGGGATGACAACAGCGCCTGTCACCCCTTCTCAGGCTTCCCTGTTCCCACTGAGTTTAGCTGCAATCCTCACAATAACTAGGGAGGAGGAGTGGGTTTCCCCAGCAACAATATAATTTAATGCAAAGTATTTTGGGGTGGCTTGATCTTGAATGGGCTGTTAAGACCCATTTACAAAAGACCTGATCCTGGTGGAGATGATATCTGCTAGAACTGGTTTGTTGACATGGGTCAACACAGTTGCCTGCACTTTCAGGACCTCCATGGGAGCGTGGCTATGGGGACTATCATAATGAATACCTGCACTTCAACATTTAGCACTAAACCGCTGGTGCCACCTCCTGATGCCAGGCCCTCCTGATGCCTTTTGGGATGAGGGCATTGGGCAGGGATTTCTGGAAGGCACAGGGGCTGCCACTGGAATGGAACTCAAAAGCCCCCAATAATGAATAGAACACTTCCTGTAGCACTTTGGATCCTGCCCTGTACTATCAGCAGAGTCAGTTGATTCAACAGCCATTCATCAAGGGTATAGTAATCAACTGATGAGAAATTAAGCCCTACATGTGGGAACTGGACCTCAGATACTACTAAAAGTAATACAGAGAAGAAGCATTAAATATTGAGTACTGGCTCAATGGGGGCTGACTCAAAGCTACTCCAAAGTTGACATTAACGAGGCTAATATCTAGCCTTCAGTTTTGACTGCACCATTTTCGACCTTAGCCTTAGTCAAGTCGCCTAATCCCAATTTCCTCTATGACAATGGCCTACAACTGGTGACTTGGGACCCAGTATTGGGTTGCACCCTGCCCTAAGATATGTTGCAACAGCAGCATCCCCACCATGCATTGCAAATATATGGTAAAAAATTATGAATCATAGAATCATAGAAAAGTAGAGTTGGAAGGGGCCTACAAGGCCATCGAGTCCAACCCCCTGCCCAATGCAGGAATCCAGGTCAAAGCATCCCTGACAGATGGCGGTCCGGCTACACCTTGAATGCCTCCAGAGTGGGAGAGCCCACCACCTGCCTAGGTAGTTGGTTCCATTGTCTTATTGCTCTAACAGTCAGGAAATCTTTCCTGATGTTTTGTGGAATCTGGGTTCCTGTAACTTGGGCCCATTATTCCATGTCCTGCAAACTGGGATGATCGAGAAGAGATCCTGGCCCTCCTCTTTGTGACAACCCTTCAAATACTGGAAGAGTGTGATCATATCTCCCCTCAGTCTCCTCTTCTGAAGGCTAAACATGCCCAGTTCTTTCAGTCTCTCCTCATAGGGCCTTATTTCCAGTCCCTTAATCATCTCTGTTGCCCTCCTTTGAACCCTCTCCAGTTTGTCTACATCCTTCTTAAAGTGTGGTGCCCAGAACTGGACGCAGTACTCAAGATGAGGCCTAACCAGTGCCGAGTAAAGGGGAATTATCACTTCACGCGATTTGGAAGCTATACTTCTATTAATGCAGCCCAAAATAGCATTTGCCTTCTTTGCAGCCACATCGCATTGCTGGCTCATATCCAGTTTGTGATCTACCACAATTCCAAGATCCTTCTCACTTGTAGTATTGTTGAGCCAAGTGTCCCCCATTCTGTAACTCTGCATTTGGTTTCCTTTCCCTAGGGGCAGCACTTCTTGGAATTTATCCCTATTTCATTATGTTTTTTTTGGCCCAGCGCTCCAGCCTATTGAGATCGCTTTGAATTTTGTTTCTGTATTCCAGAGTATTAGCTGTTCCACCTAACTTTGTGTCATCTGCAAATTTGATAAGCATTCCCTGCACCTCCTCATCCAAGTCATTAATAAAAATGTTGAAAAGCACTGGGCCCAGGACCGAGCCCTGTGGTACCCCGCTCGTTACCTCTCCCCAGTTTGAGAAGGAACCATTGATAAGCACCCTTTGAGTCCAATTCTGTAGCCAATTGTGGATCCACCTGATAGTTGTTCCATCTAGCCCACTTTTAGCTAGCTTGCTAATCAGGATATCATGAGGCACTTTGTCAAAAGCTTTGCTGAAGTCCAGATATATGATGTCCACAGCATTCCCACAGTCCACAAGGGAGGTTACCCAATCAAAAAATGAGATCAGATTAGTCTGGCAGGATTTATTCTTGACTAATCCATGCTGGCTTCTAGTAATCACCGCCATGTTGAACACTTCTGCCTTTTCTTTGTCTTCTGTTATCAATTTGCCATCCTCATCGCGTAGTTGAACCACCATTTCTTTCCTCTGTCTTTTACTGTGCATGTATCTGAAGAAAGCTTTCTTGTTGTTTTTAGCATCCCTCGCTAGCCTCAGCTCATTCTCAGCTTTAGCCTTCCTGACACTATTCCTGCAGTTCTGTGCTACCTGCCTGTACTCTTCCCTTGTAGCCTGTCCTTCCTTCCACTTCCTATGTGTGTCCTTTTTTTGTTTTCAGGTCATCTCTGAAGTGGGTCTCCAAATGCATGTTTGGGATAAAAGTGGTCCACAGGTCTGAGAAGGCTGAAGACTACTGCTCTGTGGCAAAAGGGGAATAAAGCCTGGATGATTCTACGTATGCAAATTCAAATTATCATCTTCCACAACAATGAGAAACTAGGGAAGAGTTTTGAGATGGGGGGGGGAAGACAAATGTCAGCTCCCACACCTCCTGTTTTGTGGAAGAAGGTGTGACTAAAATTCAAGGGTGTGAATACTGATGTTGTTGAGTGACAGAGAGGCTTAGAATTACATGCCTAATTTAGTGCAGACTTATTTCAGAAGATCCTGCAAATTAAGAGTAGTGGACTGGTGCCCTCAAGTGGTATTTATGGGAACTGAGAAAAGGCCAGAGGTTACCCCTACATCACAAGCTAAAACCCCAGATGTCATGTTTTTAGCCGCTTCTTTGACTTGCAAATGCAAGTCCTTCAAAATTGTGTCATTATCAACTTATTAGCATTGCTAAAATACACCACTGAACTGCTTGTTCGTTTTCTTATTTTATTCCTGCAATGCTCCTTTTGTTGTTTTTCCTTAATACTATCTAAAACCACCAGTATATGATTGGCACTCTGTAGCTTAGTCTTCCCCAACCTGGGGCCCTCCAGAGGTTTTGGACTACAACTCCCAGGATTCCTGACCATTGACAATGCTGGCTGGGGCTGATGGGAGTTACAGTCCAAAATATCTGGAGGGCAGGTTGGGGAAAGCTGCTCTAGCTCCTCTCAAGTTGGATCCAGATTTAGTCATGCATAGAGTAGACCCGTTGAAATCAATGGGACAAGTAAGTCATGACTAACTTAAGTCTCAATGAGTCTACTCTTGTTATGACTAAATCTGATTCCAACCCCTCATGTTTCTGTAAAAGTAACCATGTTTCTCTCCCACCACCACCCTGGTTTGCACTAGCTTCCCTTCCCTTATTGCATTAATTTTAAAATCCCACTACTTACATTACTTTTACGGTAAGTAGTTTTAAGAGCCAGTGTGGCGTAGTGGTGAGAGTGTTGGACTGGGACTCGGGAGATCCAGGTTCTCGTCCATGATCAGCCATGAAACTCACTGGGTGACTTTGGGCCAGTCACTGACTCTCAGCCTAACCTACCTCACAGGGTTGTTGTGAGGATAATGGAGAGGAGGAGGATTATGTAAGCCGCCTTGGGTTCCTTGCAGGAAAAAAGGCGGGGTATAAATATAATAAATAAATAAATAAATAAATAAATAAATAAATACTTTCATTGTCTTGCTCCTGCTTATCTTTTCTCTTTAATTTTTCTTTATAATTCCCTTAGAACCTGTATTACTCTGATTGGTGCTAGTCCATGTTTTTGAGGACCCTGGACAAGACAGCCTTAGTGGGCCTCCTCCCTCAGTCAGCTTACCTTCTCACTGCCATTGTCACCAGCCACTCTTGCTCCTCCTCCTCCTCCTCCTCCTCCTCCTCCTCCTCCTCACTGCTACCACTTGCTTGCTTGAGAGCCAGTGAGGAAGGAGGCAGGGACATCCGCTGCTCCTGCTTCTCACTGCCTGGGCCAGAGCAAGAGGCAGGAGAATAAGCAGGTTGCAATGGTGAGGAGGAGGAGCAAGTCCAGGGGGCTCTTGTCAGTGGGCCCTGCTAGGCTATGATCCTTCGGGTGGCTGGGGCATTCCGGGAGTTGTAGGCCAAAAACATCTGGGGGCCCAAGGTTGGAGAACACTGCTGTATACCAATTACTAGTTTCAAATGGCCCAAGACGAGAACCACAAAGGAAGACAAACTCCTCAGAGAGTTATTAGCCCACTTGAGTGGGAGGGGACTCTTTATTTTAACCCCTTTTATCCTGCTCTTCAGCCATCAAGGCTCCCGGAGCTGCTTACATCGGATCATTAAGAAAAGGGTGAGTAGCTTCAGGGGCCCGGGGGCCGCTTTCTGACCACACATCAGGCTAGCCAAGAATTTCACCTCTTGCAGGCTAGCATGTTAGAGAAAGTAGACAAATATTGGGTACTTTAAGGAAAAAACTGAATGCTGTGTATTTAGTTTTGTATTCAGAATCAAGCAACTGAAGTTTTTATATGTTATACATTTCAGAACATAACCAATACAGTGCTCTAAGGATGCTTACTACAATTACATTGTAACTTTGGAAACCCTTTAAGCATCCATTTTTGCCACACAAGAAAGTTATTAATCTTTAAATCCACAGACAGCTTTTGTTGCGGTCTCTAATCACAACCACTAATTGCTTTCTGCGCTCCAAAAAACCCCCCTTGTGCTATCCAAAATTATTTCCCCTCCTTTTTATAATCGTAATGATTTCTACATGTTCACTATCAAGACAAGTGGCATCTGGGACACAGGAAGAGGCTTCTTTCCCATGCAACATTTATTGAACTTCCTTTTGTGTTGTAGAAGAGCTATATAATAAAAAGCACAGAGAATTAAAAAAAAACCAATTTGTTTTCATCTGGGCCTCAGTAAGAGAAGTAGTGTTTTGGGATGCAAATATTTGTAGCAAAAAGTATAGCCCAAGGATTGCCCTTCAACTTTTTTTTTATTTAAAGACACACATTTGAATGTATCTATAATAATAATATGAAATGCCCTGGGACTGAAGATGAAATATTTTCAGCAGATGTGGTTTCTTGTTGATATGTCTCTGATGAACCCAGCATACTTCCTGTGTGTTAGGTTTAGTGGAGGTGCAGAAGTGAATGGAGTGCAAAATATCTCCTGATATAGATTCAAGGTGACTATACGTCACGGTCTGGTGACACTTGCAAGTCAACATGTTATGTAATTGTTGCGTAACCGTTGTATAACCTTCCTATTGTTTATAGTTAAATACTATAAAGTAGGGGTGAGCACAGTGTTGTGCTACCATCTTCAAGAACCTCTCTTCTGCGTGTGACACGCCTTAATCTCGTAAGAGACAACTGAATAAACACTTTACTATCAATACGTTGCTTAGCTTTCTTCCTTCCGCTCGTAATACTAAGAGTTAAGCGGGCAAAGCTTTTACTCTAGTTTACTCTCACACTGTGGGGTGGTTAATAAGCCTCCCCAGGGTGGCCTATAAACCACCCCATAAGAACATAAGAGCAATGCTGGATCAGACCAAGGGTCCATCTAGTCCAGCATTCTGTTCACACAGTGGCCAACCAGCTGCCCACGGGATCCCACAAGCAGGACATGAGTGCAGCAGCACCTTCTCACCCATGCTCCCCAGCAACTTGAATATATAGGCATACTGCCTCTGATACTGGAGGAAGCATATAGCCAATCAGGACTAGAAGCCATTGATAGCCTTCTCCTCCATGAATTTGTCCAATCCCCTTTTAAAGCCATCCAAATTAGTGGCCATCACAACATCCTGTGGAAGTGAATTCCATAGTTTAACTATGCGCTGTGTGGGAGAAGTACTTCCTTTTATATGTGTTGAATCTCCCACCAATCAGCTTCATGGGATGACTCCAGGTTCTAGCATTATGAGGAAGAAAAATGTATTCCTTTCCACTTTCTCCACACCATGCATAATTTTGTACACCTCTATCATGTCTCCCCTTACTCGCCTTTCCCCCCCTAAGCTAAACAATCCCAGCTGCTGTAACCTTTCCTCACAGGGGAGTTGCTCCAGCTCCTTGTTAATTTTAGTTGCCCTTTTCTGCACTTGTCCCAACTCTGCAAAGTCCTTTTTTAGGTGCAGTGACCAGAACTGTACACAGTATTCCAAGTGCGGTCGCACCATAGATTTGTATCAGGGCAGCATGATCTTGGCACCTCTATTTTCAATTCCTTTCCTGATTATGCCCAATATGGAATTTGCCTTTTCCACAGCAGCTGCACCCTCGGGGTTGACATTTTCATTGAACTGTCCACCACAACCGCAAGACCTCTTTCTTGTTCAGTCACCACTAGCTCAGATCCCATCAGATTATACATGAAGTTGGGATTTTTTGCCCCAATGTGCATTACTTTACACTTGCTTACCTTATACTGCATTTGCCATTTTGATGCCTGTTCTCCCACTTTGGAGCAATCCTTTTGGAGCTCCTCACAATCCCATTTTATTTTCACTACCCAAAATAATCTGGTGTCATCTTCACTGCTCACTCCTGATTCCAGATGAATAAATTGAAAAGCATTGGTCCCAATACAGATCCCTGTGAGACCCCTCTGTTTACATCCCTCCATTGGGAGAATTTACCATTTATTCCTACTCTCTGCTTTCTGTTCTTTAACCAGTTACTGATCCATAAGAGGACCTCTCCTCTTATTCCATGACTACTAAGTTTGCTCAGGAGTCTTTGGTGAGGGACTTTGTCAAAAGCCTTTTGGAAGTCCAAGTAAACAATGTCTGCTGGATCACCCATGTCCACATTCTTATTGACACTCTCAAAGAACTCTAAAAGGTTAGTGAGACAGGACTTACCTTTGCGGAAGCTGTTCTGCCAAAGGCAGTGGTTCTTTTTAGGATTCAGAGACAATGAGCACACTTATGGGTGAAGGTTGAATTGAAAAACTTTATTAGCAAACAACAGAAAAGAGATTACAGAAGCGAGATATACGCAGAGTACAAAGCTTACGTCCCTTCTGTTGTCGGGAACCCCTCAAAGAAGCGACAACAGACAGACTCCCTGGCTGGCACACAGCTCCTCCTGCACTAGGTCTGTGTCAAGGTTCCACCCTCCTAAGGATTCCCTAATCTTACATAGGTTTTTTGTGTTTACAATAGTCACATCTGCCCCCATTAAACTAGACAAGATTAATGTATTTTTTAGGGATGGGTCTGACCGTTTCCTTCCTGGCTCACGAATTCTTCGAACTAGGTCGATTTTCCTTCTCCCCCCTCCACGGACCTGACATGCGAACCCAATTGAGATGCGATTAAGATCTTTTGCTCTAGAGAGAGAGAGAGCTCTCAACAGACAGGTTTTAGCATCTCAATCTAGTGTTACATTCCTTTGTAACAAAAGTGTTACATTCCTAGTGTTACATTCCTTTGTAACAAAAAGGATTTTGTTACAGAGTAGACATAATAATGTGGTAATTCTTGTGAGACGCATACATTTTTTACAGAGGAATTTTTAATAAACTTAGAGCTTGTGTGGTAAAATATAATTTAATATATGATTTCTATATTATATAAACACATAACCTGTCTGCTTCTAACTCTGAGTTTGTTTGCAATATAAACCCTAGTAGCTCCCCATGTCCTTCGTAAGAGACAGCACCAGCAAGAAGTTCTCACACAAAGGAATGTAGTAACACTATGATTGAAATGCTAAAACCTGTCTCAGGTAAAACCTGTTTAAAACCTGTCTGCTATGACTTACATAT
Source organism: Shinisaurus crocodilurus (assembly GCA_021292165.1). Taxonomy (NCBI): domain Eukaryota; kingdom Metazoa; phylum Chordata; class Lepidosauria; order Squamata; family Shinisauridae; genus Shinisaurus; species Shinisaurus crocodilurus. The sequence continues at coordinate 188,633,896 of CM037879.1, forward strand.
GCTAAGTTCCTGTTCTCACACAAAGGAATTTAACACCAGGATTGAAATGCTAATTTGAGAGCAGCCGCTCTGACTCGCTTGTAATGCAGATGAGTCTGGGAGTCGGGGTGGGGGGGAGATCAGCTAGTACGCTCGCAAAAATCCTTCTCCCTTTTCTATTGCAAATTCGAATCCAACTGAGTCATCATGAACAGCAAGATCTTTTGTGTGCTTTTGTTTGTGTTTCTTAATTGACTTAAGTCTTAATTGACCTGACTGAGGAAAACCCACTGATATGCTAAATTCCTTGCTAAATTCCTAAGGGATTATGCTAATTTGAACAGCAAGCTGTGGCTGGCAATAGTCCTACTTAGAATGAAAAAGTATTTTGTGTTATAGATTTTGTGTTATAGATTTTATAGGCATGTGCTAATTGATTTTAAGGTAACTTTTTTTCTAGTTCTAACTCTGACTGTCTGAGAGGGAAGCCTGCTCAGTATTATGTTTTATAGATTTAGTTTTATAGACATGTCATGTGCCAATTGATTTTAAGGTAACCTTTTTTTTTCTAACTCTGAGAGGGAAGGAAGCATACCCACTGATATGCTAAATTTCTTCCTAAAGGATTATGCTGATTTGAACACAGCAAGCTGTGGCTGGCAATAGTCTTTGAATCTCTTGGAAAAACCTGTATTACAGCTCAGTTTTTTGAATCTCAAAAGAAAAACCTGTATTACAGATCTGGCTCGCAGAGCTCGGAAGATATCTCTGTTAATGGGGGAGAACTTCTTTTTAAGTTCACAATGCTCGTTAATTATGTTGTGTGATCAGCGAGCAGAGCTTACTTGAAGAAGAAAAGACTCGCGATTTTTTTAGCACATGCCTAGACACCACTATTTCCCTCAGTTCCTCAGACTTCCCTCCTGAAAACATTGGTTCAGGCACAGGTATCTGTCCTGTATCTTCTGCAGTGAAGACAGATGAAAAGAATTAATCCAGCTTCTCTGCGATCTCCTTATCCTCCTTTAGTACTCTTTTAACTCCATTTTCATCCAGTGGTCCAACTGCCTCCCTAGCTGGTTTCCTGCTTCTGATATATTTAAACAATTCTTTATTGTTGGCCTTGATGCTGTTAGCAAAATGCTCCTCAAAAGCTTGTGCTCTCCCTTTTGTTTTCCTCATTTGGGCAAGACTTCCATTTTCTGAAGGAAGTCTCCTTATCTCTAATAGCTTCGTTGACACTGCTTGTTAACTGTGGAAGACAGGGGGTGGTCTTTTGCGTGAGTTCGGGAGTTAAAAGGGTTAACCGGCACTGAGAAAATGCCCTTTATGCAGCTTCTGCGAGATTCAAACTCAACCGCAGCAAGCTATGGACACTGAACCGTATTGAGAAAGGAGCCAGCTATGTTTATAACGCCTTTAATGGAGCGGAACTAATAGACTACTAGGAATTTCACACTATAAACAACAGAGTTCATAAAAGTCACTGAAGCGTAGGACTTCAATACACATACGAGGCAGAAAGCTTGTGTGATACAGAGAATAACTTCACAATAAAGAATCTGACTTACTGAGCTAGCGTAGCCGTTCGTGTAGCCGGTCTCTGGGCACTGCTCCCAGGGGTGGGGTTAGCTTGGTCCTGACCGGAGCCAGGGACCTGATCTGTGCGAGCCTGCACCGTGTTCCCAACAACCCCTTGTTTTCCAGGACATGTTTTTTCTATCCTCCCTGTCCTTGATGACCAGTTGGGCTGGTTCTGCCCAGCGGGGTCGTGGCACCTCTTGGGTACTTTGGGGCACTTTGCAGCTCTTTGAGACTGCGCTCCCCGCCTTCAGGATGTTATGCACTTCCTTGAGGGTATGTAAATGCGCCCTATTGAGGTGTATGCAGATGTAGCTATGTAAAACCGGTCTGCCCAGAACTGTGACTCCTTTGCCCAACTGGGGATTATGCAGAAAGATGGGGGGGGATGGGTGACAGCGAAAAGGGGGGAAATATGTCAGGGTTCAGCAAGTGTGTGATCAGGCTTTCTCTTCACATTAACCATGCTGGTGGTGACCTCTTGGGCTTGGTACTACCTTCCTAACCTGTGCTATACATTCTATCTGAGCCTCTGTTATTGTGGTTTTGAGTAATTTCCAGGCATTTTGAAGGGATTTAACCCACGTGACCCTCCCCCCTTTCAACTTCCTTTTTTTTTTTTTTTTTTTTTACCAGTTCCCTCATTTTGGAGAAGTTTCCACTTTTGAAGTCAAATGTGACAGTGTTAGACTTCTTTGGCAATCTTCCATTTAAATATATATTAAATCTGATAGCATTGTGGTCACTATTTCCAATTGGTTCAACAACACCTGCATCTTGTACTAGGTCCAGGGCAACACCACCTGGGATTAAATCCAGGGTTGCCTCCCCTCCATGACCAAATGTTCTAGGGCACTGTCATTTAGGACATCGAGAAATTTAACCTCTTTGTCATGACTGGAATATGCATTTATCCAGTCAATGTGGGGGTAATTAAACTCACCCATTATTACAACACTTCCTCATTTGGAGGCCTCCCTGATTTCATTTTCCATCTCAAGATCACCCTGTGCTTTCTGGTCTGGGGGATGATAGTATGTTCCTAGTACTAAATTAGTTTTGGAGCCAGGTATTGTCACCTACAGTGCTTCTGTGGAAGAATCTGCCCCTTAGGTTTTCAAGTCTGCTGGGCACTATGTCCTCTTTGAATCATAGAATCAGAGAATCAGAGAAAAGTAGAGTTGGAAGGGGCCTACAAGGCCATCAAGTCCAACCCCCTGCTCAATGCAGGAATCCAGGTCAAAGCATCCCCAAAAGATGGCTGTCCAGCTGCACCTTGAATGCCTCCAGATTGGGAGATCTGACATACAGAGCAACACTTCCTCCAGTACACCCTTCCCGGTCCTTCCTATAAACTTTATATCCAGAGATGACCATATCCCACTGGTTCTCTCCACTCCACCAGGTTTCTGTAATGCGCACTATACCTAGGTTCTCCTTTAAAACCAGGCACTACAACTCTCCTATTTTGGCTCGGAGGCTTCTAGCATTTGCATAGAAACACCTATACATGGTGTCCCAGTCCAGATGTCTCTGATGTGTGCAACTTCTGTTTTGGCACTTAGGCCTTTTTGATTGGCTATCATGTTTCACCATATGCTCATGGCCTATTTCCTCCCCTTCTACATTTGGGCAATCACAAACTATTTCGTCTTCATCCCATAGGGATGATTTAACCCGAACTGGATGCTTCCCAGCTCTGGTTGGCTTTCCCCCAAGGTTCAGTTTAAAAGCTGCTCTGCCACTCTTTTTATATTTTGTGCCAGCAGTCTGGTTCCATTGTGGTTCAAGTGGAGCCCGTCCTTCTTGTATAGGTCTGGCATGTCCCAAAATGTTCCCCAGTGCCTAACAAATCTGAACCACTCCTCCCTGTACCACTGTCTCATCCACACATTGAGACTCCTCAGCTTTGCCTGTCTAGCTGGCCCTGCATATGGAACAGGCGGCATTTCAGAGAAAGTCACCTTGGTGGTCCTGGATTTCAACCTTCTACCTAGCAACCTAAATTTGGCCTCTAGGACCTCACAACTACATTTCCCCATGTCATTGGTACCAACATGGACCATGACCACTGACTCCACCCCAGCACTGTCTACAAAGCTATCTAAACAGTGTGTGATATCCACAACCTTCGCACCAGGCAGGCAATTTACCATGCAGTCTACACACCCATCACAAACCCAGCTATCTGTGTGTCTAATGATCAAATCTCCCACTGCCACAAGCCCCCCACCCCCGAGAGGCACATCCTCGGCATGAGAAGTTTGTTCATCTTCTGAGGAATGGGTCCCTTCTAAGGGATCATTTCCCTCTTCCTCGGAATGACACCCTCCTTCCCCAAGACCCCCATTCTCTGTGACAGCAGAGGAGCTGTCACCCAGGGACTGGGACACCACTATTTGGTCCCTGAAGGTCTTGTCTGCCAACCTCTCTGCCTCTCTTAGCTTCTCCAGGTCAGCAACCTTGCTTTCAAGGGAACGGACTTGTTCCCTGAGAGCCAGGAGCTCATTACACTGAGCCCACGCCCACGACTTCTGTCCAGCTGGCAGATAGTCATACATCACATGTGGCACTCAGTGTGATACACTAGATAGCCCCCCACACCCCTGCTGGCTTTCTACCTTCATAACTGGGTGTTGTCATTTTTAATTGGTATTATTGGGTTTACCTGGAAAACCAAGTTGTTTAGTAGGAGAAGGGGGGGTTATCTATAGTTATTAATTTACAGTTTACAGGTACTTACCGGTACTATGAGAAGGAAGAGAAGAGCTCTCTGCCCTGCCCTCCTCACCCTGTTGCTGAACTCCTGTTGCTGAACTCACTTGTGTGCTGATGCTTTGTCACTGGGGCTCCTCACACTCAAAGAGCTGGCTCCCTTGCAAGCTTGCCTCCGTATATAGCTCTAGGTAGGTTGGCCCAACTGCTGCTGCTGCTGCTGCCAATCTGATTAGAGGGCCTCCTTTGAAAAGCAAGGGAGGCTGTGCCTGAACTCCTGGTCTGTGCTAGCTTCCAGTGGGTGAAAATGTAGGTCAGTTGAGCCCCCTGGGAGAGGGGATCCTGTATTTAGGTGAGAGGACAAAAGTAATGGGTTGTTGGAGGAGACCACAGACAAAGGGTAGGTGATTTGGGAAGGGATGTGGTTTGAAAGGACTGAGTTCTGCTGGCCTCTCAAACTTGGAATGACTATTTCTGAGCTTTAGTTTATAAGCTTCTCCATAAGACCTAAATACCTGAGCCTGCATTGAGTCCAAACTGAAGCTGTCCTTCACTGTTTTGTTTATAAGCAGACTCTTCCACTAGCTAGGCCTGCACAGTGGCTCTTGCTAGTATAGAGCTATGTCTTGCCTTTATTTGCCCTTTCTAAGCTTGGGTTTAGTTTCCCCAAAAAGCCATGGCTTGTTTTAGGCTTTGCTAAATCCCTGTGACTTAGCGTGTTGTCTGAACCCGGATGACACGCTAAGCCATGGTCAAGCCTAATAGCTACAGAGTGCCTTGGCAAGAGTGGCAAAAAAGGGTTTCCCCTCCAGACCTGGGGCTCTGGCTGATAACAGTCATGCCTATGTGCCCAAGTGGCACTTGGGAGCAGCTGTTAGAGCAGTGTTCTCCAACCTTGGGTCCCCAGATGATTTTGGCCTACAACTCCCAGCATGCCCCAGCCAGCATAGCTATGGTTGCTATGGTTGGAGAACACTGTGTTAGAGGCTTCCTGCACCCCAGCTGCAGTGGCACAGAGCAAGCCACTCATTGATTGGCCTTCTTCAGAGGAGACTGATCAGAGTGTGGCGTGGCTGGTGTCCTCTGTGAGCTGCATGCTCATCCTCCATTCAGGGCTTGCGGAGGCGGTGTGCTGCAGGGGAATGAGCTGCTCTGCTTGGCTTCCTCGAGAGTGGCAGTGGGGAGGGGGGAAACCTCGCTACTCCCTCAGGGTCCCATGGGATTCCCACAGGAATACCAAGGGGGGAGGAGGCACCCGACCCCCTAATGTGCCCAATCGTCTGTCAGGCACATGGGGGGTGGGGGGGTAGGGTGGCTCCAAAGCCACACTGCATAGTTTGCTACACAGTTTGGTTTCACATGTCTAGTGGGAACAGGTGTCAAAGCACATGTTATGAACACAAAGGTGGCACTGTCAGCCCCGCCCTAGGATTATTTCAGCACAGTCCCTTTTGTTTGCAATGTGTCTTTCTCTACTACCTTCCTACTCTGCCTATCATATTGAAAGGCAGCTCTTGATGACTAGGTTGGAGGTGGAGCCAAGGGACAAGATTGCTTAAGGAGGAGCTTGGAAGGTGTACTGGACATTCTTCTCTCACTGTTAGTCTGCTTGCCTTGGGGTGAGGGGGCAGCATTTGGTCAACATGTCTCAACGGTAAGAGAGAATTGCACATTTTGGCTTTATTCTGTTCCCCTATGCACTGGGAATAAGTTCAGTTTGAACAACTGTATTTTTGACCGTGAACACTGTGTAAAGGGCAGATTTATTCTATGCCCTTTGCTTCCTTGTTCTCGCAACTTATGTTAGTCTGCAATGAGCATAAAAATGAGAAATTGCCACTGTTTAATCACTAGCTGTATCTGTTAAAAGTGGCGGTAAAGATACAATGGTAGATAGAGGAATCATTCTCAACCTTTGCATTGTATGGATATAATAGAAGGTTTGTTTAATTACGACGTTTTGAATGCCATGAAACAGAAGTTTGATTCTCCACTCCTTAGGCAAGCACAGTTTTATTTATAGACTGCACTTTGTTTATTTATTTATTCATAACGATTCATTATTACAGTTACTAAGGAACTCAGCAGGACTGAACTGAGAGATTAAAATACAGTAATACCTTGGATTGCAAGTAACTTGGTTTGAGAGCGGTTTGCAAGACAAGCAAATTTTAAAATATTTATTTATTTATTTTTTACTTGATATACAAGCGACGTCTTGCAATACAAGTACTGTAGTACGGCTTAAATTAAAAATCTCTGTACAAATTTTTTTGGGGGGATTTTGTTTTGATATAAGAGTGTTTTGGATTACAAGCATGTTTCCGGAACGAATTATGCTCTCAATCCAAGGCATGACTGTATATGAACAAAAGAAATACACGTTGTTTACTTTAAAAAGCAACCCCGTCCATAATTAAGATAGTTATACAGGATCATAATTATGGATAGAATTTATTTAGAATCTGTACTCACGTCTGTAACGGCAAAGACAGAGATCTGACAGGTGCTAGAAAGAATGTCATGTGCATAATAATATGACTGAAGGTGCAAAACCAGACTTCATCTGCTGCCCCTGCCCCCAAATCTGCAAAGGGGTTTTGCAATACAGATTTTGCAGTTTTAGAACTCTTATACTGAAATGAGTCTCCACCAGCTACCTTCAAATGTTTATACTATGGCAGGAATTTTCCAGAAAGAAGCTGTTCTGTGCGCTTCTGAGAAGGGGAGGGGAGCTTCCCCCAACTTGCTTGACAAAAAGTAATACCAGTGACAAAGTGTTTGTTTTCTTTTTATGAGTGTGTATGCTTTGCTGTGCAAATATTACAACACACAGTAACATTAGTAACATATAAGGAAGGGTCTATCATGCTGCAGAGACAAGCTAGGATTGTGTCATTTGCTGCATTGTTCGCAGAGATCAAACCTTGCATTAGAGACCACTAATATGCCAGTAAACGTTATGGGAGATTCATTTTTTCCCCTTGCAAAGTTTGGCCCTTTGTGTCATTCAGCAAATGTTGACTCTCATCTGGATGGTTTAAGGAAGTGGGCCACAATCCAATGTGGTATTAAGCACACTTAACTCGTGTTCCAGTCTTGAGAGACAACCCCCTACTGAAACTGCAGACCCAATCCTGTGGGGAAATAGAGGTGTAAAATGCCCCATGTGTATTCTTTTGAAACAGCAGTCAACAAAGTTTTGTTGGACGCTGCTCCTGCTGCAGCAATGTTTTTTCCCCGATAGGAATGTAACTTGTTCTAGCAGAATGATAGAATTCCCTTTCCCCAAGCTGTTTTATTTTGCTTTGTTTGAAAAGAAGAAACAAAAGTAAGACTTAGCTTAAAACAAACAAACAAAAAACACCCTAATTTGTGCTATTTTGAAAGTGGGAAGGCAGTCTGTTCTTTTCTACAAGAAGATATCTTTAAAGTTCCAGGCCTTGGCTGGCAATTAACAATAATCAAGATAAAAGATAATATAGAATTGCTGATATCTGTTTTGCTGTGTGTGCTGGATACAAGATTTGTACACTTAATTGCAGTCCCCCACTGAATGCAATAGTACAAGTCAGTCATCACTAAGTTAAGTCCCACTGATTTCAGTGGGAGTGTTCTAAGCATGACTAAGTCTGGATCCAACCCAAGGTGTTCTGAACTATTATATCTGTAATATTCTGCATATTTTGAAATAAGAAGCATTCACTTAAAAACAACTTACCATCATGACTAGGCCTCATGGTTGTATCCATGTATGTAGAACTAGGTAGGAGAGCTGGGGTAGCAGACAGGAAGAATAACTTAGTGACGCAGAGGAAAGGCTTGAGGGAACAGCTACCAGGAGATGAATCAGTATAACAGTAAAGAGACGGATAAGGAGGAACACAGACTGGGTTCACACAACACTCCAGGTGAGTATGGGTTGAGTGTGTTTGTTATTGAACTGTGGGTTGTCATTGGAAAGTGGTTGTTGTGTTGTCAGAACTCAGCTGTGCTAACAAATCATGGTTTGTTAACCACAAACTAGGCACAGTTCACAACCCAACAACAAACCATGGGTTCTCTTTGTGGGTTGTTCGTGGTGGTTATCAAACTATGGTTTGTTAACATGGCTGGGTTCACACAACACAACAACCCACGGTTCAGTGACAACCCACATTTAACCCATACTCAACCTTGAGTGCGAGTTGTCAAGTTGTGTGAACCCAGTCAGAGAGTGAAGAGTTGGAAGCATGCTTTGTTAAATAAAAAACTTTATTTTACGTAACTTCTGCCTGATTCTTACATGGTTGCAAACACCATTTGAAATGCCTGCGAAACATGGACTATCTATAAACGTCACTTCCACCTCCTTGAAAGGTTTCATCAACGTTGCCTCCGGAAAATCCTGCAAATTACTTGGGAAGATAGGCGAACAAATGTCAGTGTAGTGGAAGAAGCAAAAACTACTAGCATTGAAAAAATGATCCTTCAACGCCAACTTCAGTGGACCGGTCATGTTGTTCGAATGCCTGACTGCCGTCTCCCAAAGCAGTTACTTTACTCCCAACTCAAGGATGGAAAGCGGAATATCGGTGGTCAATATAAGAGGTTTAAAGATGTTCATAAGGCTAATCTAAAAAAATGCAATATAAACATCGAAAACTGGGAAGCTCTGGCCCATGAACGATCTAAATGGAGGTTGGCCTTTCACAAAGGTTCCATGGACTTTGAAGAAGCCCGAGTGCAAGGTGAAAGGGAGAAACGTGCTAAGCGAAAAGCACGTCAAACGAATCCTTTACAGGACCATCTTCTATCTGGTAACCTGTGTCCTCACTGTGGGAAGCTGTGTGGATCTAGAATTGGCCTCCACAGTCACTTACGGACCCATCGCTAGAGTCTACACAATCTTCTTTAGAATTTCCTCCTTTTATCCCGGAAGACAATCTTACTCGGTCACGAGTGATCGCCTGATGATGATGACTATAGGGACTGTTTACATGTAATGACACCACATCATGCATGTGATAACACCGCACCACGCATGATTGGTGCCTGCAGAGTGTGACGTCTGAACCCAGGGCGCTGGGTTGTTTACAACAAACCATGGGTTAACCACTGGATTGTTTAGCCCCTAAATAACCCAACAGTCTGGGTTTGGATGTCACACTTAGCAGGAGCCAATCGTGGGTTGCTGAGCAAAAGCGGAAGAAGCGGGTGCGCTGCAGACAGTGTGACTGCTCTCTCCCGCTCATGCATGACAACCCATAAGTTTTTAAACCAATGGATTGTCGTTGCGTACGAACCAGGTCATCATGCGAAATGTTTTTCTTGATTTGGGGCATTTTCATATGAGATATTTAAAAATGCATTTTAGCATCTCATGCAATATTTCTGCCATGTGTGATTATTATTAAGGCATCACACTTTTTGTATAAATATTTTTGTGTATAAATAATAATTTGTAGACATATCAAGCTCATTTTTTTTCATTAGTTTGCATTTCTAAACTTTGCAACTTGCTCCACAAAAACTGGGTTTGTGCCAAATTTGCACAAGGTCTCATTGTTTCTGTGTGGGAACTTGATATGCAACTTATTGTTCTTGCTTCTTCAAACTATTGGACCAAGGCGGTGTTAGAGTAAACCAGAGTAAAAGCTTTGCCCGCTTAACTCTTAGTATTACGCACGGAAGGAAGAAAGCAAAAGCAATGTATTGATAGTAAAGTGTTTATTCAATTGTAAGACTCTTACGAGATTAAGGCGTCACACGCAGAAGAGAGGTTCGTAAAGATGGTAGCACTACACCGTGCTCACCCCTACTTTATAGTATTCAACTATAAACAATAGGAGGGTTATACAACGGTTACGCAATAATTACATAACTTGTTGACTTGCAAACTTGTTATCAGACCATGACGTATAGTCACCTTGAATCTAAGTCAGGAGATGTTTTGCACTCCATTCACTTCTGCACCCCACACTAAACCCAACATCCCCCTGCGTTTAGTGTAGGTGTAGAACGTGGTATCCATCTAATACAACAGCAACAGTTTTGTCAGCTTCTGGTGCTGTTCTTTTCCAATTGGCTTTGACAAGAGATCTGCTGGAATATCTCTACCAGCCAGGAACTGAACCCGCATCAGACTACTTCTGATGTATTCCTTTGCATGACTCAATTTTATCTGCAAATACTTTGTTCTTTGTTTATTGCTATCTGTTTTCAAAATAGCAATACTGGCTTGGTTGTCCTGAAAAACTGTGATAGGTTTTTCCACATCAATTCCAACATCTTTAAACAATTGCAATAACCATTCAAGATTTACAATGGCATAATTCAATGCATTCAGTTCAGCTTCAGTTGAACTCAAACTTACAGTAGATTGTTTCTTGCAAGCCCAATCAAACAATGCATTATTATAACAATAACAAACTCCAGAGGTGCTTTTGTTGTCCTTACTATCACTACCAAAACTGGCATCTGCATGAATCTGTAAGCCACCTGTGTTTTGAGATGTGAAACGTAGTCTGAAGTGCAATGTTCCCTTCAGATAACGCACAACTCTTTTCAGAGCTTTCCAAGCATGTTCTGTGGGGTTAACAGTTTGCCTACTCAATAGGTTCACACTGACAGCAATATCAGGCCTTGTTGCATGTGCAATGAAACTTAGCTGTCCCAATATGCTTCTGTACAGTGTTGCATGCTCAAACTGTTTTCCATCAGCATGTGCTTGAAAATCAACAACCATTGGAGTATCTACCGAGTTAGCATGCTCCAAATGCAGCTTTTCAATCACATCCATGATTTTCCTGGTTTGATGCAGCAAAATACTGCCTTCTTTATCCCTTTCCACTTCAATTGAGAGATAGTTGGTCACATTGCCAAGCAATTTCAATTCAAAATGAGATTTCAAATCCAGTATCAGTTTATCATATTGCTTTTTGTCTTCCCAGAAAAGCAGCAAATCATCAACATAACAAAGTACATACAGTTTATGTCCCTGTTCCTGTTTAACAAACAAACATTGATCTGCCACTCCCTGTGTAAATCCCAAATCCAGCAGTGTTTTAGTTAAAACAGAATTCCAGCACCTTGCCGACTGTTTAAGTCCATATAAAGACTTCTGTAAATGACAAACCACGTCTTTTTTCACAGCAACACCATCCGGTGGTTGCATGTAAATGTCCTCAGACAATTGACCATACAAGAACGCTGTGGTAACATCCAAATGTGAAATATTCAGATTTCTCTCAGCAGCAATCTTAAACATCAGTCTGATTGTTTCAAAGCGAATTGTAGGTGCAAATACCTCGTGGTAATCCAAACCCTCAATTTGCGCAAAACCACGTGCAACCAATCTCGCTTTGTGACGTGCCACCTTTCCGGTGTGGTCAGTTTTCACTTTAAAAATCCATCTGCTATCAATTATTTTCATGGATGGCTGTTTCTTTACCAGCTTCCATGTTTTGTTCTTATCCAAAGAATTTAACTCAGCTTGCATAGCCTGAAGCCATGGTGTAGCTTCCTTAGCAGATAATTTCTCTACCTCCTTGTAACTCTGAGGTTCAAAAATGGCTTTTCCTGCAAATTCATCCTGATATCTCACAGGTTGTTTTGTAGGACGTTTTGATCTACGCAACCTTTTCCTTTCCTCATCAGAACTATCAGTTTCCTGTTTCAATGAACTTGCACCAATAGTGAACAATGGTTTCTGTTCAGTTTCATCCTCTGAACCATGTGGTGTTTCAGTATCAGAGGAGTCAGATTCACCTGACTGTCTTGGAGTACTTTTAATGCTTTTGTATTCTGATTCTGTTTCTGAATCTGACTCTGAACCTGAATCCTCAGGATCAGTAGTGCCTACAGAATAGGGTTGAAAAATCCCAACCTTTTCCCAATTAGCATTATACTCAACACTTCTAGACAACCTTACAGTCTGGGTGTCAGACATGAGAACACGATATGCACCTTTCTCATATCCTAGAAAAATCCCATGCAAGCCTCTTTTTCCTAGCTTCTGACTCTGAGGTGTGTGCACCCACATATCAGACCCAAAAATCTTGAAGTGTTTCACAGTAGGTTTCTTGTTATACAGCTTCTCATAAGGTGTACAATTCAACACAGAACTGAAACTTCTATTGTGTACATAATTGAAACAATTCAGTGCTTCTGCCCAAAACACATCATCCAAATTAGCATCAGTTAAAAGACATTTCAATCCATGTAACAGTGTCTGATTTTGTCTCTCACACAATCCGTTTTGCCAAGGTGAACGCGGACTGGCAACCATGTGTTCAATACCACGTTTAGTTAGAAATGCGTCAAATTGCGCTGAATTGAACTCCCCTCCCATATCTGTAAAGAAACAGGTGATACGGGTATTATGCTTGTTTTCCACCCGAGCACAATATTCCTGGAATCTGTCCAATGCTTCAGCTTTATTTGCTAGCATGTAAACAAACGTGTATCTCGTGTATTGATCAACCAACACCATGAAGTAGCGTGCCCCTCCTCTGGAAACTGTCAGAGGACCCACTAGATCACCATGAACAAACTGAAATGGTTTTTCAGCTTGTCTCCCAGTTTGCTTACCTTTAGGTGCTTGCTTTACCTTGTGTTGCGCACAAGAAATACATTTCATGTGAAAATTACACTTTTGCAAATGCATACCTTCAACCATTGTCTGCATTTTCTTCACAGCCTGAAAATTCAAATGCCCATACATTCTATGGTAAGCATGTATGCAATTATCGTGTACAGGAGCATTGACCTTTGAAGTAGAAACCTTACTCCCTTCTATTTCTTCTACATCATTACAAACCCTGTATGATAAAAGAAACAAACCATTTTGTAGCTTTCCAAACAAAAATACTTTCCCATCTTTCAGTATTTCACATTTAGCTACAGAGAATTTTACAATAAACCCTTGATTAGTCAGTTGAGAAATGCTCAGTAAATTTTCTGATAAGTCAGGGGCAAATAACACATTCTTGATTGTTGTGTTCAAACTCTCAAGAAATACAGTTCCAAAACCATGACTGTCAAATACCTGACCATTGGCAAGATGAATCTTCCCCTTTTGTTTAGTAAAAGTTGTAAACAAATTTCTATCTCTGCACATGTGTCGGGTAGCGCCGCTGTCAAAAACAAAGTAAGAAGTTCCCTTTGTTTTGCCTGTTTCAATCAACAATGCTTTCGCCCCAGAGGTTGGCTTGGAAGCCCCCTGCTGTTTTCCAGCTTTGTTTTTCTTTTTACAATCTTTTTTTAAAATGTCCAATTTTCCCACAAGAAAAGCAACGTTTTGCTTTTAAAGCTGCCGCTGATTCTTCAGCTGAAATCACGCCCCTGCTGATTGGTACAGCTTTCTGTTCCTCTCCATGGTAACTGGCAGCGACACGGCGATCCACTTCCGCCATAAGCCTCGCCTGAATCAGTTCCAAGGTCAGCTGTGCTGCTGGGATGGCTGCCAGCTGAGAAGCGATGCCTTCAAAGGAAACATCCAAACTGCTGAGAACAACATAACAGAATTGTAAATCCGGTATCTCGACTCCTCGAGATAACAATTCGTCACGCAGCAACCTCAGATGCCGTAAATGAGCACATACGTCACCATCCTTGGTTAGCTCAGCCCGATATAGCTTCTTAAAGAAAACAACTGTAGATCCAGTCTCCCGCCGGAGATGAATAGCTCGTAGTGCCTCCCACTTGAGTTTAGCAGTTCGTGGTGCTCGAACATTCACCAGCTGCTCATCAGAGACACCCATAGTTATTAGAGCACTTGCTTTTTGATTAGCAGTTGTCCATGCAGCCGTCACTTGTGCTGGTGGATCATCTGTTACAGCATGCCATATATTGTCCATGCGTAGGTGTGCTTCCATACGCTGAGACCATATGGAGAAATTATGATCTGTCAGCTGTGGAAAAGTGAAGCCTCTGTCTTTGCGTTCTTCTGCCATTCTGCTGTACTTTCAGTCAAAGGAGTGCTGTAATCCGAGCCGCTGTTATCAAAGCTCTAGCATTCCAAACTGCACAAACAGCATTCAGCAATCATAAACATTTACTATAAACATTGCCTTTCTTATCCTCTCCTGGGCACATAACCGATGTTAGAGTAAACCAGAGTAAAAGCTTTGCCCGCTTAACTCTTAGTATTACGCACGGAAGGAAGAAAGCAAAAGCAATGTATTGATAGTAAAGTGTTTATTCAATTGTAAGACTCTTACGAGATTAAGGCGTCACACGCAGAAGAGAGGTTCGTAAAGATGGTAGCACTACACCGTGCTCACCCCTACTTTATAGTATTCAACTATAAACAATAGGAGGGTTATACAACGGTTACGCAATAATTACATAACTTGTTGACTTGCAAACTTGTTATCAGACCATGACGTATAGTCACCTTGAATCTAAGTCAGGAGATGTTTTGCACTCCATTCACTTCTGCACCCCACACTAAACCCAACAGGCGGGTGTGCAATACTGTAAATGAATGGAACTACTTAAACATTTATAGAAGACATACCATTATAGAATACAACTGCCCAGGCCCATTCCTGTGTTTTCACATTATCCTGACCTTGAGAGTTTTGTTCACTGTTAGAAGTAGTAGTAAGCCATGGGATGACCCTCTCTTATTCCTTAGGCTAAATGTAATTAGTCTAGAAGTGGGGTAAAAATTCTACTGTAGGGATATCAGTGAAAAATTAATAGCAAGAAAAGGAAGCTACCTTCACAAAGCAATCACATATATATGTGACTTCAGGAACGGTGCAGGGCTGTTTGGCGCCCTAGGCCAAATTATATTAGGCGCCCCCCCTCGTGCCGTGGGGGGGGCCTCCGGAGCAAAGCAGCCCTGCTTTGCAACACCCCCCACGCGCGTGCGCGACCGCGCGCCCGTCCGCCAACCACCTACCTTCCCACCGCCCACCGCTGCTGGCTGCTGCTGCCGCCGCCTCCTCCTCCGACACGATGGGACGAAGGTAGGTAGATGGTTGGCGGGCGCGCGCGCGCGCGGCGGTTGCTGCGGCAGCGGCCGGCAAGCGGGCGGGGAGGAGCGGCGGAGGCGGCAGGCAGGGCAGGAGCGCGCCGGAGGCGAGGAAGGGGCGCAGAGTTTGCGCCCTCTTCCGCCACGCGCCCTAGGCAGCCGCCTGGGTCTGCCTAGCGGTAGCGCCGGCCCTGTGTGACTTAAATACTTATGGGGCTGTTTGCACATAAAAACAGTTTCACACATTTGTTTGAAAGAAGAACTTCTCATTCTGAAAGAATGTCTTCTGTTCATTCTAGATTTTCCTCAGAGTAAAGTTGGCAAAGAGGTTTGGAAAAGATGCAGTGTCTCTGACTGAAAGTGTAACGTTTAGGCTGGGTGCTGGCAGCAGAAATCTTTTGTGACAGAAATATCTGTTCTTAAAGAAAAAACAGGTTAATCCTGAGAGTCTGCAGGTGACGAAGAGTGAGCATGCCAAGTTTGGGGTAGATCCGTCTAATATTTGAAAAGATGGTGCCACACATGATGGGATCTTCTGGCTCAACCTTCCCCAACTTGGTACCCTCCAGATGTGTTGGACTACAACTTCCATAATCCCCCAGCCAGTTGTTATTGGAGTTGTAGTCCAATACATATGGAGGGCTATTCTACCCTCTGCAGCAAAGACACTTTAGAAGGATATGTTTGATGAATATGCCAGATTTGATGAGCCTGTGGAATGTTCCCAATCTTGTGCTGTGTCTGTCTGGCTTCTTAGTCTAGTGGCATGATTCTTGTTTTGGGCGAGAGAGGACCAGCCTGGGTTTGATTGCTAGATGAGGCTTTGCTCTAGGACAAGAGGGGTCACATCGTCAGGAAGGACCAGAGCGCTGTGGCAGAGCGCCTGCTTTGCATACCAAAGGTCCCAGGTTCAATCCCCTGCATTCCCAGCTAGGGCTGGGATGAGCTGCTGCCAATCAGTGTGCCTTCCCCAACCTGGTACCCCTCCAGATGACTTCAACTCCCATGACACCACCATTAGCCATGTTAGCTGGTGCTGATAGGAATTGTAGTCCAAATCGTCCTGCCAAGGATTAGGGTTGTACTTTGGTGGCCACATCTCTGACTCTTTCAAGTCTTCTATATTTTGGACTCATGGAAGCCTCTCAGCAGGCTTTTGCAGGTACAGAAGTGTTTGCATGTGCATCTGGCACAGTGTAGTTTGCCTATCTAAAGCAACAAAGCAAGAGCGTGGGTGGCTCTGTTTGACAAGACACAACAGGGCTCGCTTCTTTATTTTAAACTAGCTGTTGCCCGCGGCTGCGCTCGCGTGGATTTTAGGATTTGGTATTATTGTTTTTAAAAGAAACATGTATGGAAAAGATGCAGTGTCTCTGACTGAAAGTGTAACGTTTAGGCTGGGTGCTGGCAGCAGAAATCTTTTGTGACAGAAATATCTGTTCTTAAAGAAAAAACAGGTTACGGTAATCCTGAGAGTCTACAGGTGATGAAGAGTGAGCATGCCAAGTCAGTCAGTCATTTAAAAAGTTTCCCTCCTTTTTCACCCTGTCATGTAAAAAGTTTCCCTCCCTTTTCACCCCCTCAGAGAACATTCTAAATGGCCTAGGGGAGATTTGCATACCCAGCCCTATTGGCCCCTGCAGGAATTCATACGAACATTCTAAGTATGGGCTATTTGCATAACTGCTGCTATTGGCTCCTGCAGCAAGTTGGCTCCTGCAGCAATTATGAGGTGAGGCCTATTTGCAGAACTGCAGATATGAGAGTGGGGCAATTTTGCCCCTTTTTTTCACCCCCTTAGGGACGGAATTTCCCCAAATCCTTCCTTAGTAGGGGTCTACATCATAAAAGCAATGTCCCTTCAAATTTTCACGTTCCTAGATTAAACGGTTTGAGCTGGGCGTTGATGAGTCAGTCAATCAGTCAGTCAGTACACCTTCTTTTATATATATATATATATATATATACAGTATATATATATATATATATATATATATATGCTTGAAGAAGGAAGTGGCAGCAATGTCCATCCCCCCCCCCAAGAAAAATCAGTGTTTGGGCTCTTTCAATAAATGTTCCATCAATGCTATGTTTGATGCTGTCTGATATCATCATCATCATCAGGCGATCACTCGTGACCGAGTAAGATTGTCTTCCGGGATAAAAGGAGGAAATTCTAAAGAAGATTGTGTAGACTCTAGCGATGGGTCCGTAAGTGACTGTGGAGGCCAATTCTAGATCCACACAGCTTCCCACAGTGAGGACACAGGTTACCAGATAGAAGATGGTCCTGTAAAGGATTCATTTGACGTGCTTTTCGCTTAGCACGTTTCTCCCTTTCACCTTGCACTCGGGCTTCTTCAAAGTCCATGGAACCTTTGTGAAAGGCCAACCTCCATTTAGATCGTTCATGGGCCAGAGCTTCCCAGTTTTCGATGTTTATATTGCATTTTTTTAGATTAGCCTTATGAACATCTTTAAACCTCTTATATTGACCACCGATATTCCGCTTTCCATCCTTGAGTTGGGAGTAAAGTAACTGCTTTGGGAGACGGCAGTCAGGCATTCGAACAACATGACCGGTCCACTGAAGTTGGCGTTGAAGGATCATTTTTTCAATGCTAGTAGTCTTTGCTTCTTCCAGTACACTGACATTTGTTCGCCTATCTTCCCAAGTAATTTGCAGGATTTTCCGGAGGCAACGTTGATGAAACCTTTCAAGGAGTTGGAAGTGACGTTTATAGATAGTCCATGTTTCGCAGGCATACAATAAAGTTGGTAATACAATGGCTTCATAAACCAGTGTTTTGGTCTTCTTACAAATATCCCGATCCTCGAACACTCTATGTTTCATTCGAGAAAATGCGGCACTTGCGGAGCTCAGACGATGCTGGATTTCACTGTCGATGTTAGCTGTAACAGAAAGATAGCTGCCAAGATAGAGAAAATGATCGACATTTTCCAGTATTGTCCCGCCAAGCTGGATAGATGGCATCACCAAAGGATTGGCTTGCACTTGCTGATGAAGCACTTTGGTTTTTTTGATGTTAAGTGAGAGACCAAGTTTTTCGTATGCTTCTGCAAAAGCATTTAGGATAGTTTGGAGATCATCCTCTGAATGTGCGGAGACCACATTATCATCAGCATACTGAAGTTCCACAACGGAGGTTGTAATTACCTTACTTTTTGCTTTCAGCCTGCTGAGATTAAAAAGCTTTCCATCTGTTCGATATATAATTCCCACACCGGTGGGAAGTTTCCCCTCGACAAGATGTAAAACCATGGCGATGAAAATGGCAAATAATGTTGGGGCGATAACACATCCCTGTTTAACACCTGATCCCACTTTAAATGGAGCACCATGAGAGCCGTTGTTGTCCAAAACCGTTGCCGTCATGTTGTCATGGAGAAGTCGCAAGATATTAACAAATTTATTGGGGCATCCAATTTTCATAAGGATAGTCCAGAGAGCTGTACGGTCTACAGTATCAAAGGCCTTAGCCAAATCGATAAATGCCATATAAAGGGGTTGATTTTGCTCCCGGCATTTTTCTTGGAGCTGACGTGCAGTAAAAATCATGTCTACAGTCCCTCTAGAGGGGCGGAAACCATATTGAGTTTCAGGGAGGATCTCTTCTGAAATAGATAGAAGACGGTTTGCGAGAATCCTAGCAAATATTTTACCTGCGGTTGCTAAGAGAGAAATGCCCCGATAGTTTCCACAGTCTGTTCTATCACCCTTCTTAAAGATGGTGATAATTATGGCATCCCTGAAGTCTTCTGGGATCTCTTCTCTTATCCAGATTTTTTCGATGAGTTTATGAAGATGTTGTACAAGTTCGGGCCCCCCTTCTTTAAAGATTTCAGCAGGAATCCCATCTGGTCCACTAGCTTTGTTGTTCTTCATTTGATTAATGGCTTTTTTTACTTCATCCAAAGTGGGGAGTATTGCAAGTTCCTCTTTAATTTGTTTTTGCGGGATTTGCGAAAAAATCTCATTATCCACCTTAGACTTACGATTTAAAAGGTCATAATAATGCTCTTTCCAACGCAGTGCAATAGACTCTTTGTCTTTTAAGAGTTTGGTGCCATCTTTTGATTGTAAAGGGTTTGTACCATAGGTTTTTGGTCCATAAATGGCCCTTGTGGCCTTAAAAAAGCCCCGTGCATCATGAGATTCTGCAAGTTGTTGAATTTCTTCAGCTTTCTTTTTCCACCAAGCGTTCTTAAGTTCTCTTGTTCTTCTTTGGACCTCAGCCTTTGCGCTAGCGTAGGTTTTTTTCTTGGCAGCGCAGTTAATATCATTTTGCCATATTTGGAAGGCTTTCCTTTTTTGGTCAATTATATATTTAATCTCATTGTCATTTTCATCAAACCAATCCTGATGTTTCTTAGTTTCATATCCAATAGTTTGTTCACAAGCTGCAGTAATGGAGGTTTTCAGCTTAGACCAATGGTCCTCAATGTTGTCAGGAGGTTCCGTAGGTAGATGTTCCTTAAGAAGTGATTGAAGACGAGTTTGCTTAATAGGATCTTGAAGGACTTGGGTGTTCATTTTACGCCTTGGTTTCCTTCCTTGAAGCCTACGTTGGGGAGCAATGTTGATAACCATTGTGGACCGGATTAGTCGGTGGTCTGTCCAGCAGTCGTCGGCACTCACCATGGCCCTAGTAAGAAGTACATCGCGGCGATCTCTAACACGGACAATTACATAATCCAGAAGATGCCAGTGCTTTGACCGTGGGTGCTGCCATGATGTTTTAAACTTATTCTTTTGTCGAAAGAGCGTGTTTGTGATAGTGAGATTATGTTCTGCACATATAGACAAAAGTAAGAGTCCGTTCGGGTTGCTATTACCAACTCCGTTTTTTCCAATAGTTTCTGGCCATAAATCAAAGTCACGCCCGACTCTTGCGTTAAAATCGCCCAGGAGGATAATTTTATCCTCCTTAGGTATCTCTGACAGGAGAGTGTCCAACTGGCTGTAAAAACTTTCCTTGATGTCATCATCAGCATCTAATGTTGGTGCATAAGCGCTCAAAATAGTTACCTGTTGGTTATTGGCGAGTTTTAATCGAAGAGTTATCAGGCGTTCGTTAATGCCAGTAGGAACTTCTGACAAAGAGTTCACGAGTTCATTTTTGATGGCAAAGCCTACACCATGTATTCGTCGGTCCTGCTCAGGTAGTCCTTTCCAGAAGAAGGTATAACGTACCTTTCCAGGTAGTCCTTTCCAGAAAGGACAGGTAGTCCTTTCCAGAAAGGACAGGTAGTCCTTTCCAGAAGAAGGTATCACGTGTACCTTGCTGACATTTGAAAAAGTTTATTTAGGCTTTTCTACCTGATCTTGAAGGGTGTCCTTGATGATGCCTGGCAGTTCATTGTCCATGTGCCACTGCTGTTGAGTGGAGGAAGAGTGGGCTAGGCCTGGAGAACTGGGCAGTTGTTCACCTCATGAGAGCAGGCTGCCTGATGGTCTGTGGAGTACTGTGGCTTTAATGCAGGGAGCTTCAACCTCTTTCAGCCCAAGGACAAATTCGATTTCGGGAAAGCTCTCAGGGCAGCGTTCCAGTGATGGGTGGGGGCAGAAAGCAAAATAGGTGGGCAACAGATACCAAAAATACTGGCATATTTTAGATTAAAGCTCTTATTGCCAGTAACTAAACCTTAGCAGAGGCATTTTAACTGTTTAGAACAGGAAAAAGCGTGAAAAATCAGAGAAACCACCAAATGATCAGCAGTCAGGGGAAGGTGGGTGGGGCCAGGGGAAGGGGGCATGGCCATCTGGGAAAGTCCAGAGGGCTAGATTTGGTAGTTTTTCAAAATGGTATTTCCTTATGTTTATTTTTAGGCAGACTTTGAATCATGAACTCTCCAAGCTTCTCAATGAGCTTTGGGATGCAGATGTTAACCGCTTTGTGCCTGGAAGAGACTATACAATTTCCTTACAGGTATCAATCATATTCTTAACCTCCAGGGTAAAAGTACGTGACACTATTCAAGTCCACTATGACATGGATTTGTTGCCTGTATATTTTACAGGAAAGGGTTGTGAGGATAAAATGGAGAGGAGTATTATGTAAGCCGCCTTGGGTTCCTTGCAGGAAGAAAGGCGGGGTATAAATAGAATGAATTAATTAATAACTTAGGACACAATCATATGCATATTTAGACACAAAAATGCCCTACAATTCCCAGCCAGCTGGGGAATGCTGGGAGTTGTAGGGCATTTTTTCTGTCTAAACATGCATAGGATTGCACCCTTAATGTCTAATGGCAGAACTAAAGAACTAGTTCAGCCTAGAGAATTGGTTTTATGAGGGTCCAATAAATATAATAAATTAAATAATATATTATAAATTAAGCTCAATATGGGCCTTCTAATAAAAATTGCAGGAAGGCTTATAGAACCAAACTTGCTTGCCTTGAATTGCAACATCACATGCCTTCAGCCCATGCAACATCCATGATAAGTTGATAACTCCTTTTTTTTGTTTCCAGAGGAAGGCCGGCTTCGTTCAACAGGGCAGGAATGTTGCCAGAGACAATGCATCAGAACCTCTGTTTTGCAATGTCAATGAGCAACGTCTGAAGAACACAAAAACCTATTTGAGTAAGGCCTCTTCCTTGAGGTTTACATTTATATCATTCTCCCCTAAGTGAGATATATTTAATGCTGAGTTTTATTAACAGAAACCAGATCTAAAGCGAGGGGGATGGGAGCTACAAATCTTGGAGAAGTCTTAGTTCCTTCCCAAACTACGATTCTCAGGATTCTTTGGGGGAAAGTCATGACAATTAAAGTGGTATATAAATCCAACATGAGTTTGTTGTATAATGATGCCCATAGGGAATGAGGGGAACCACTGAAATTTTAAGTTTGGAGCAATTAATTTTGAATAAAATTTTAATAGATAGATGTGTGTTTTTGCAGTGAAAGACTCATAAGATTTGCCTGTTATGAAACATGTCCACGGTTTCAAGTTGGCTGAATGTTTGATTCCAGTCAGCAGATCACACGATGCCTCACACAATATTTTATTTACCGGGGGGGGGGGGGACCTCCTTATTTTTTTTAAGGATGAAGAATTAACCAGCCGATATCATTATCATCATCAGGCGATCACTCGTGACCGAGTAAGATTGTCTTCCAGGATAAAATTACAAAAAGAAAATTATATAAAGAGGAAATTGTATAAAATTGTGTAGACTCTAGCGATGGGTCCGTAAGTGACGGTGGAGGCCAATTCTAGATCCACACAGCTTCCCACAGTGAGGACACAGGTTACCAGATGGAAGATGGTCCTGTAAAGGATTCATTTGATGTGCTTTTCGCTTAGCACGTTTCTCCCTTTCACCTTGCACTCAGGCTTCATCAAAATCCATAGAACCTTTGTGAAAGGCCAACCTCCAGTTAGATCGTTCATGGGCCAGAGCTTCCCAGTTTTTGATGTTTATATTGCATTTTTTTAGATTAGCCTTATGAACATCTTTAAACCTCTTATACTGACCACCGATATTCCGCTTTCCATCCTTGAGTTGGGAATAAAGTAACTGCTTTGGGAGACGGCAGTCAGGCATTCGAACAACATGACCGGTCCACTGAACCAGCTGATATGCAGAGTAGCCAAAACACTGAAAAGATGCCAACAACAGAAAATGTGAAAAACCCCCAACCTTTTAAAATGACTCTAATTGGCAAAAAGTTCTTGTAATGTGGAGTTCTTGTGCAACAGCTACTGACCTGGCAGCCCAGACTAGCAAAATGTAGCACATACAAGCTCCGCAAAACATATCATTCTGCCATGTGGTGATTGGTTCCTGGTCCCCAATTCTTATTTTTTAATTTATGGTCCCCAATTTTTTATTTTTATTTTCTTCTTTTAAGTGGAACTACTTCTGTTCATGGCATGTGTGGCATGCATGGGAAAGAGTGTCTCACTGGATGCAGGAAGTACACTATTGGGTACAATAACAGAGCTTCAGAATAAGGAGAAGGGGAAATAAGCCCAGTCAGCATATCCCCTTCCTCCATCTTGTATGTCAGTTGCTTGTCACTCACCAATTTCCCAATAAGAGGTTTTCCCTGATCAGCACTGGAAAAAGGCTGCCTTTCTCAGTGCTCAGCAGCAAAAAGCTCTTACCTCCAATCAGCTGCTTTTCAGAGATAAGAGCTTTTTCCTGATGGGGAAAGAGGGAGGGGCTAGGGGAGAAAGCTGATTCAGTCCTGTTTAATTCTGAGGCTTGTCCTGCAGAGGCTTGTCCTGCTTACTTCTGAGTAGTCATGCAGAGCCCTTGAAATACTGTTTGAAAGTGCTGTGGAGTAATTCAGTCCTGCTTACTTCTGAGTAGACATGCAGAGGCTTGTCCTGCTTACCTCTGAGCAGGCTTAAAAAAAATCTGTAAAGAAAACATTTGCTCCACCCACTCTGCCTTTGGCCCCACCCAAAGATGGAATGCAGCCTGAAAGATCTTTCCCAGATTGAACTGAAAAATGTTTCCCACCTCTGGTTTATAGTCTGAAATCATAAGCCAGACATTTTTTCTTTCTGTTGCCAGTAGCCCTCTGCAAAGCACAGGAGAGCTTTTTACTTTGTGTAAGTTGCTTGAACCCAGGTCTCAGTCCACAATAAGGAATGCAAATGAAATCTATCTCTCCTTCTACTTAATTTGAACATTTTCTTTCTTCTTATAGCTTTTATTTCATTGTTGGACAACTATGAGACACCAACTGGTATGGCAGAGCTGGTGACTCTGGAGGAAACAGCTGAAAATAATAATTTTCTAGATGCAGTTTTGGAAACTGAAGTGATGAAAGTGAGTACAGCAGCTTTTTCCAATTTGTTATATATCTGATAGATTGCCAGCTGTGAACTAATTTTTTTCCCATTTAATCTCTTCCAGCTTTGTCATCAATATCTAGTTAAAAAAACTTGGGCAAAACTGGATCTTAAAGATTTCAGGTCTCAGCTCTATGCTATTTGGTTTCACCTCTACTCTCGGCAAGGAGGAAAAGGGTATGAGTGAACTTTAAAAATAAAAAAGGCTGCACTTTAGCTTTACACTTTACACAGTATATGTATCCATCCAAATATGGAAGTGAAGCTTGAACCTAAAGAGTAAGAAAATATACAAGATGGAAGGGTACATACTTTCAGGTTTGCATGCTGGAGAATTCTCTGCAATTCAAAAATTTGCATATATTACTCCAAAAGGGTTCGCCCTATAAAAATATTACCAGTTCTGATTACTATTAACCAGGTATGTGGCACTTTTTGAATAGTCTTTTTGAATTCTTACCTATTACTGCAAAGACCTTGTGGAGGAGGCTGGGCTGAGACACAATTACTTGCTCAAAGCGTCCAGTATGCCATTGACTACAAGCTGGGATCAACAACAGGACAGAGGGGCTATTGCCTTCATGAAATGCCTGTGGGCTTCCCAAAGCCAGTGGTGCTTGGTGCAAGAATACATGTGTCACAAGATACAGGCCTGTGGCTCACGCTGGCTCAGCTTGTCTGAGTGTGGAAAGCTAAGCAGGGTCAGGCCTGGTGATTACTTGGATGGGAGACCCCTCCTCTAGTTTCCTGCATTGAGCAGGGGGTTGGACTCGATGGCCTTGTAGGCCCCTTCCAACTCTATGATCTATGAATCTATATGAAGTACACAGCATGAATGTACAACAAGACTAGGTCATGTACGAAGCGAGGTCGTGAAGCCAATGTGGTGTAGTGGGTAGTGTGCTGGACTTGAATTAGGGAGATGTGTCTTCTTATCACTGCTCATCCCTGAAGGATGGCCTCGGGCATGTCACTACCTCTGAGGGCCAAACCACATGTGATGCTGAATGCGTCTTTGCATTTAACCTGCATGCTTATTTTCTTTTTTTAATGCAAATGCTATTGCTGGTGGTGGGGACTGATAATTAATCAGGATCACAGCAGATAGGGAAGATTTTTTTCCCTTCCAGTGCAAAAAGCAGATTCAGAAAAGGGATTATTCTGAGTTCCACAGTTGGGGAGGAAAGGGTTAAACTCCCCCTCCCTTCCTGCTGTCATCTGAATCAGTGCTGGCTCCAGGTTTTTGAGGACCCTGGGCAAGACACCCTCAATGGGCCCCCTGCCTCAGTAAATCTACCTTCTCACCACAGCGGCTCCTCCTCCTCCTCCTCCTCCTCCTCCTCCTCCTCCTCCTCCTCCTCCTCCTCCTCCTCAGTAACACCACTGTCTAGGTCAGAGTGAGAGGCTGGTGGGCAAGCAGTTGCCATGGTGAAGAGGAGGAGCAAGTCCAGGGGGCCCTTGCTGGCGGGCTTCTCCTGGAGTGTTGTTCCTTGACATGTGCCCCACCATGCCTACTCTTTACGCCAGCCCTAATCTGATTAACAGCTCCCCCAGTGACTGCTCTTTGCATCTAAAACAAGTGCGTGTTAAATTCAGATGTATTTAATGTCATAGCTAGTTTGGCCCTGAGCTCAATAAAGCTTGTAGGGTAATAGTGGGGCAAAAATGGGATAGCCCCAAGTATGCTTCTCTAATCTGCTTGGAGGAAATGTGGGATATACATGGAATAATGACTAAGTTCTTTGCAATGGGCATTGCACATTTCTTTGTGGAATATGTGCCATGAAATAATTTATGTACTGTTAATAAACTTAATATCTGAGTGCATAAAGCACTTTATTTCTTATATTTATATCCCGCCTTTTTTCCTGCAAGGAACTCTAGGCGGTTTACATAATCCTCCTGCTCCTCCTCTCCATTTTATCCTCACAACAACCCTATGAGGTAGGCTAGGCTGAGAGTCAGTGACTGGCCCAAAGTCACCTGGTGAGCTTCATGGCCAAATAGGGACTATTATTTATTTATTTATTATATTTATACCCCGCCTTTTTTCCTGCAAGGAACCCGAGGCGGCTTACATTATCCTCCTCCTCCTCTCCATTTTATCCTCACAACAACCCTGTGAGGTAGGTTAGGCTGAGAGGCAGTGACTGGCCCAAAGTCACCCAGTGAGTTTCATGGCTGAGCGGGGAATAGAACCCTGGTCTCCCGAGTCCCAGTCCAATACTCTCACCACTACGCCATACTGGCTCCCTTTATTTTAAGGTGCAAATGCAGTATTTTTACCTCATCTCTTTTCACATTTTGAGTCAATCACATTAAAATTCCTAACCAAGGGCATGATCAAGTCAGAATTAGCTACTTTTAATGGGATTGATCTAAACATACACTTAATGCTCCCAGTACAATCACTGGGATTTAAAAGTGCCTAACTTTAGTTAGATTGTGCCCCACTTATTTTATGTTAGAAAGAATGTCTGTTACTTGACTCAGATATGCTTACTTCAGTCCAATAATTTCATCTAATCTTAATTCCATGTAACTGGAGGCCAACATTTTCCTGTCCAAAAGTCCTGACATATCCTCCTCTCTAGAATAAAACAGCTTAACTTCAGCCAGATGGACTTCTGTCTTTAACAAATCTTAACAAATCATCAATAGGTGTGCCACCATGAGCTTATTAATTCAATATTATCAGCCCAGAAAACATGGTGGCCTTAAAACAGAATCCAAATGGTAAGAAAATATTACAGAATTAATATTAAATTGCGTGTGGCAGAGGAGAGAAAGACAGGCATAGGCATTTGGTAAAAAAAATAATGCACCTATTAGTTCAATGAACAACCAGTAATGCAGGTAAATATTTTTATCCCCATAATACAGATTTGGGGCTAAAATTGCGTGATAGCAGTTTGCCTAAGGCCATCTAGAGAGTTCACGAGGAAGAAGCACAAATTGAACCAGAGATTTTCTGATTCACAGCTCAGTCTCTTACAGTACAATCCTTCTTCCCAACCTTATCGAAATTTGTTTGGGGTTTTATCAGTATGCCTTCCACCAAGAGACATTGATATGAGATT
Source organism: Shinisaurus crocodilurus (assembly GCA_021292165.1). Classification (NCBI taxonomy): domain Eukaryota; kingdom Metazoa; phylum Chordata; class Lepidosauria; order Squamata; family Shinisauridae; genus Shinisaurus; species Shinisaurus crocodilurus. Next base: position 188,661,054 of record CM037879.1, read on the forward strand.
AATGAATGTTCTTGTGGTTTTTTATTTTTTATGTTGCATTAAATAATTACTGGCTAAATTTTATTTTAACTATATTTTAAAAAACTTTTTTTCTGAATAGACCTGACTCCTGTGGATTCGAACATGTGTTTGTTGGGGAAACTAAATGCGGGCATGAGATCCTGGGTCTACATAACTGGGTGCAGTTTTACCTTGAAGAAAAACTGAAACACATTGACTACAAGGGCTATGTGGCCAGACAAAACAAAAGCAGAGTAAGAGAAAAAGATTATTATTTGGGTGCATATAATATAAACATATTGACTGGGTTCGCACAACATGACAACCTACCGTGGCTTATAAGCCATGGTGGATTGTCGTGTTGTGCAAACCTGGGATGGCTTTGTCAGGGTGGCTTAGTTATTTTTGGCTTAGTAGCTGGGGTTGTTTGACCCACGATGGGTTGTCGTGTTGTCCAAACCCGGACAATATGACCCATCACAGGTCAATCCCAGCTACAAGCGAGCAGCTTGGCAAGTGTGGCAAAAAACCCTTGCCACTCTTGTCAAGCGGCGAGTCAGCGAACACTACTTACAGCTAGTTCCTCCCAAGTGCCAGCACTTGGGAGCGGCTATCAGAGGCATCCTCGCTCCCTGCTGTGCGGAAGAGGTTCACTGCGCTGTGGCAGTGGGGAACGGGGGACTCCTTGATGCTCCTGAGGGGTCCCCTGAGATACCCATGGGAGGACTGAATGGGGGTTGGGTGGGGAGGTAGGCAAGTACCCACAATATGCCCAGTTGTCTGTCAGGCACATCGTGGGCCCTCGGGCAGACAACCCACACTGTGTGGCTTGTGCCATCCGAACCCACCCTATATGTGTGTGTGTGTGTGTGTGTGTGTGTGTATGATGCACATGTACACACACACACACACACCTTTGTCTCCTAATCTGCCACTTCTTGTGTGCACAAATCTTCATTGTCTGGATTAGCAAACAAGCAACACTCATAGGAGTTGATGTTGGAAAAGTATGTCAATAGTTGCAGAATCAAGAGCATTCCCCAAACTATCAGGGTGCCAAATTTCTTGCCTCTGATTCCTCCTGGTCCTTGCTTTGCAGCAAGTGAAACCAACTGATGGCTGTTTGAAAACACACACACGTACAAACAAGCTAATATTAAAAGTTGAAAAGGGTGTTGACTCATGCCAACCTTTCATTCCCTGAAATCCATGAAGTAAAAAGTGAAAGGTCAAGATCAGAAGCTATGAATCTTTCACACACTGGTTAGAGAAATAACTTGGATTTTCCTATTATTATCATCAAGGATATATTTATGGAGATGGACTGAGATATAAATAAAGTAAGTATGGGTTAGGAAAGTTGATTTTATCGTTAATTTTCTCTACAGGTACTAATAGACTCTTGCAGCCTGCTTCTGTTCATGTTTACTTAGAAGCAAGTCCCACGGAAGGCTAGACCAGATGTAGCTTTTATCATGTACTTTGGCATTGTGTAGCTTTTTATGCTTTAACCCAGTGTTCTCCAGCCTTGGGTCCCCAGATGTTTTTGGCCTACAACTCCCAGCATGCCACAGCCAGCTATGCTGGCTGCAGCATGCTGGGAGTTGTAGGCTAAAAACATCTAGGGACCCAAGGCTGGAGAACACTGCTTTAACAAATAGCTGATGGGTGGGGTTGGGAAGTCGGACTGGGACCATGGGATGGAGGAAGGGGAGCTTTAAGGGGACGGTTCCCTGGGGTGGCAAACTCTGGCCTCATTGACTGGCTGGAGATCCAAGGGTCACTGGGAGGCTGCACCCCATGCCTCCCAGGATTAACATCAGGGCAAGGGGCAGTCCAGCCTGACCCCATATATCTGCCAGAGAAGGAATGGCTGCAGGAAGCTTGTTTTACCCTTGCCCGCCAGGAAAGAAAGAAATCTATAAGAACCTTTCACCCAAGAACTGGTGCCTAAGTCTTGCTTTCTTCTTCCTCCCTCCCAATGGGAAAGGTGCATCATCTCTGTCGCTTTCATGCCTCAGAAGTGTCTTTGGTTTGATTCTGTGAGAATTTAAAATGTGTCTGTCTCTCTCTCTTTTCTAATGTTTTGCATGTTTGTTTTCAGCCTGATGAGGACGACCAGGTTTTAAGCCTTCAGTTCAGCTGGAAGGGCCTTGTGAAGCCCGTGGGGAGCACTTTCATTGGCGTCAGCCCTGAGTTTGAATTTGCCCTTTATACCATCGTTTTTCTGCAGTCAAATGAAAAAGTGACACGTCAAAGGGTGAGAATAGAGGAATATGAACTGGAGATTGTTGTCTGCCGCCATGGACGGTACATGGGGACAGCAATAATGCTCAGCATATCCAGTCCTCCTCAGCAGCAACAATGAAGATTTGTACTGAAAATCCCGAAGTTTAATTTTGAAGAGGATTTTGTTTTCAGGTTACCATGTCAGACTTTAGACTTCTATGTGTTTTCATTGAATATTATTTAGAATGTCATATTTAGAATATCATGCATAAAACCAACACAGATTCTACACACACACACACACACACACACACACCAGTAACTTATGGCACTCCAGATGTTTTGGCCTACAACTCCCATGATCCCTCACCATTGGCTATGCTGGCTAGAGCTGATGGGAATTGTGGCTCTCCAGATGTTTCGGCCTACGGGTTGCCCACCCCTGATCCTAAAATATATGTGTTATCTTTCCTTTTTATTGATTTATGACCTTTCTTCTCTGAGGAAGAAATCTGTCCCCATACGAGACTAGACCTACATTTAAAGATGTGCGTGGCTAGTTCAAATTGATATGTCACTTTCTGACTCTTCCCCCATTGCTTCATTGGCTTTTCTGTGGTCTTGCTCTTTAGCCTTTAGTCCAGACCTCTTTTGTCTGTTCTTATTCATAGGCTTATTCATATTTATTTATTTATTATATTTATACCCCGCCTTTTTTCCTGCAAGGAACCCAAGGCGGCTCCTCCTCCTCTCCATTTTATCCTCACAACAACCCTGTGAGGTAGGTTAGGCTGAGAGTCAATGACTGGCCCAAAGTCACCTAGTGAGTTTCATGGCCGAGCGGGGACTAGAACCCGGATCTCCTGAGTCCTAGTCCAACACCCTAACCACTACGCCACACTGGCTCATAGAGCTGGAAGGGGCCTACAAGGCCATCGAGTCCAACCCCCTGCTCAATGCAGGAAACTAGAGGAGGGGTCTCCCATCCAAGTAATAATTAGACCTGACCCTGCTTAGCTTTCCACACTCAGACAAGCCGAGCCAACACAGCTCCTCATGTCTTCCACCACTTCAGGACTTCCCCACAGCCCTCCCGCTGGGCTTTTTCTTTCCTCAGCTCCAGCCTATTCTTAGCAGTTTGAGGGAATCTGTACTTCTGAGGGAAACTACAGATTAGTGAAACTCTATAAGACATAAACAGCACTTCCAGCCCTCCTCTTTACTAGGCCTGGCTTTGATTCTTAATCCTTCTGCCTTTATATCTTCTTATTTCACCTGTTTTCCAGGGAATCCTAAGAGTTCCTTGAATGCTTACCAAGAGTTCCTCAAAGAAAATGCTTTAATGGTGGGTGTCTGTCTGAAAAACAGTCCACCTACTGCTACATGATTTTTTGCCACGTGCTGCCGCAGGCAAATAGTGGGTTCCTCAGAAGGCAAATGTAAAGATATATATGCAGATGTGGAAAGTTTAAAAATTACTGCCTAAGGCATCAGTTCCTTGGGTTCCAGTCAGTGCACCACATCCTCCCCACAGTAACACCCTTGTTCACCACAGTGCACCTGGCCAACTTTCAGACAACTTTCCCATTGTTGAAACCCTTTGTACAGTACAATGTGCATGCATTTTCCTACACAGATATTATCAACATGGACAGAAAAAATAACGTTGCCTCTTTGTTTGCCTTCCAACAGTCATCTGATAGGCCTAGTATCAAACTGGAGGTGCACAGTTCCAATTAATCGGGGCCATATTAGGACTGGGATGCAAAAGAACATGTTTGTTGTGTTAATGCTTTTTCCTTGTGTGTTTGAATCTTAATGAGAGCAAGCTTGCAAATTACCACTTTTGCTTGCTGCCTGGAGAGGAGAATAAATAGTCTTCAGGTGACCAGAAGTGATCCAGTGTCTCTCTTTTGCGGCTTATCTCCAGTGGGAGTCTGGCCTTTAAAAAGAGAGAGAGAGAGAAATCATTTTACGTGCTCAGTTTAGCTCTGAAGCTAACTGCATGTGAATTATTCACACGTTTAAACCAGCATACTCATAACCTCCAACATTTCACAAATGAAAATAGGGACACACATGTGAATTTGTAAGAGGTATGGTTAAGCAACATGAAGGTGTGATCAAGAGGGCGTGGCCAGGCAACATGAGGGCGTGGCCCAGGGTATAACTGTTAGTGTAGAGAGAGTACTCTGCTGCTGTGTGTGGACAGCCAGGGCTTCATTTAGCTTGCTAGCACTCAGACCACTTTTTCACTCCAACCCCAACAATAGCCACCCACCCCAGGATCATAGAATCATAGAAAAGTAGAGTTGGAAGGGGCCTACAAGGCCATCGAGTCCAACCCCCCACTCAATGCAGGAATCCAAGTCAAAGCATCCCTGACAAATGGCTGTCCAGCTGCACCTTGAATGCCTCCAGAGTGGGAGAGCCCACTACCACTCTGAAGCCACTTTGATCTCCGGACCCATGATGATGATGGTGATTACTGTTGTTGTCATTATTATTATTGTACCATCAATGTGCATGCTGCTTTACCGAGTATAAGAGAACAGTTCCCTGCCCCAAAGAGCTTACAATCTAAAATGTAATATAGAGGCGACAACAAATGGTAGGAAGGGGAGGAATATGCCATTATTTCAGTCAAACATAACTTTCAGCCTTTCAGCCACATTGTGCAGGAAACTCCTTGTTTTAAAGATCTCCCTCCCACTTTAAAAAAGGATCCTTCCATGGTGGCTTTGTTCTCATTAGTAGTTTGCCAAAGAAATAATAATATTTAACATTTAGATATCTCTGAGTGTGCAAAGTGGTTCACAGGCCCACCCTGCAAGCTCCTATTTTCTCCACTCAGAAAAACAACATGTGGGCTCTATTGTACTTTATTAAAAAAAACAAAAACAAGAACAACAACACTGTGATTGAACAATAATGCCAAAATGGAATGAAGATGTTTGTTGCTGCTATTTCAGGTAGTTGGGATTTTTTTCTTTCTTTCCCTTGAGGAGGGTGTGTTTTCTAACTCCCTTCTAACGCATTTTTTTTTAAATAAAAAAAACCAATCCAAAATCCCTGCAGAATAATCCTAATCATTACTGTAGAGAGTTTTCTCCATGGCACTTCAGCATGTGTTAGAAAAAGACTTTCACATGGGGTACACAGGTAGAGCCAAGTAAAATTTACCACTGCTCTGAAAACAGAATAACACAGTGCAGTCCTATGAATGTGTACTCAGAAGTAAGTCCTATTACATTCAATGAGACTTAATCACAGGAAAGTGTGTATATTTTAAAGCAATCTACAACACTGGCCATCACATCTTGTGGCAGCAAATTGATTATGCATTGTGTGAAGAAGTAGAGTATAACTGAGGGATAATTGTGAAATGCTGCTCCTTGCTAGAAGAAGTAGCAGCAGCAGCGCCGATGCTAGGATGACTGTTCCAGAAATATATTCTTTTATAATATTTTATAAGTGGCTTTTGTAATATTTTTTTTACCTTACTTAAACTCTTAATTGTTGATATCTACAACAGTGGAGTGCTTGTAGGGTAATCTGTTTCTTTTTGTTTTAAAATGGTCAGGATTGGCACAAATTCCACAGGTGAAGCTTACCCACCCACCCCACACCCCAAACATGGAGCTTCAGAGAGAAGGGGAAGTTTCTTGCATTTCCTTCTGACACTGTATCTCACCTGTTAGAGGCACAAAGTCAGCTCTGTTAGGAAATAAAATCTTTGGCAATATAAAGATAGGAACCATGTGATAAATTCCCTCATTCACCTCTCCCTGAGTCAGTCCAGACCAGCATGCACACACACATCCTCCTGTCTGTTCCCTCCCTGCTTATAGTGGGTGGCCCTTGGAGCCTAAGCAGAGCTATCTTAAAGGGGCCATGGGTAAAATAGCAGCTAAGCTAAAAGTTTTAGCCCATGGCCCCTTTAAGAGGCAGGGGAATTCGGGACTCTGCATAATAAAGTGGGAAACCGTGATGGGTTAAGGGTTTTTGGGATGGTCCCAGCATTTTTGGGCAGTTGGAGACTATGCATGCTTAGCCTGGTCACTTTTATTTTGGGGGGGGGGGAAAGCAACTGTTGGGCCCTGATCCAGAATGTGATCCCAATCTGGACTGGAGCCCCATGCCAGTTTTCTTCTGAGAATTGCCTCCTCCCTGGCTGTTGTTTGCTCCAAAAGACGCTGCTTGGTCCTAATTAAGCTTTTCATATCCTGTATTCTGATCATACTCCACCGGAATTGACACTGGTGATTCTTCCAGAGCACAAAAAACATTTTTCATGGAACCCTGAAGTTTCCTTGTTGAATGTCATTTCTCATTTCAATATTTCACAAAATATGGTGATATTTTGTGAAATAATGAAGTTAGAAATAGCATCTTTTCTCAAGATGAACCAACCTAAATCATATTCTTTGGGGATCATGGCTTGCCATGCAAGCTGATTTAGAAGAAGTATGATTTCTTACATTCCACACCGGAAAAAAGAAAGAGCTAAAAAATGGCATTGCTCAGAGCACAAATTAGAAACAGAAGCTGAGAACTATTGTCCAAAACAACAGAATAAATGGTTCACAAAATGAAATCAAAAACATTTGTGCAGGGGACAACACAAAAAGGGGGGATACAAGCTACATTGTTTAGGGATTCGGGGGGGGGGAAGCAGGTAGGCTTTTAGCTTATGGGTTAAAAACAAAAGTAAAAAATAATAATCTCAATTTCAGCTATTCAAAACTCCATTTCAGCTATTTAAATCACCTGAATGGAAAATTCTAATAAGGCTCCAATCTTACGTTCCTGCAGGCAGAAAAGGTCTGCCACCGGAGGTCTCTGTGCTGCAGCAGTGAAATGGCCGGCTGCTGTTGCGGCTCTGCTGACAGGGGCTCTGCTGTGGTGGGGGCTGAAAGAGGGCAGGCTGGGGATGTGCCAAAGGCGGCAGAGGATCTGTAAGACCCTCAGCCCCCTGAAACAGTCCAGAAACGGTGCCCTGGAGCTGGCATAGTAAATTCTCTGCTCCCTCTGGCTGGGTTCAGCCAACACAATAACCCACACTCAAGGGATGAGTGTGGGTTGTTGTTGAAATGTGGGGGGGTTATGTTGTCTGAACCCAGCTGAGATAACAAACCATGGTGAACAACCATGTCCACACAACCCAACAACAAACCATGGGTTCTCTTCATGGGTTGTTCATAATTAACAAGCCATGGCTTGTTAACACGGCTGGGTTCAGACAACACAATAACCCATGTTTCAATGACAACCCATGTTTCAATGACAACCCATGCTCAACCTATACTCAGCCCTTGAGTGTGGATTATTGTTTTGTCTGAGCTCAGTCATTGTGTCAATGACTGCAGTGGTGAAAACCAGCAAAAAAAGAGCACCCACCGTGGCTTCAATGAAGGTGACAAGGCAGAGGAGGCAGCAGTAGCTACACCAACTCTGCCCCCCTAACCCCCCACCTTAGGATTGCTATGTAGAAGAAATTAATGACTATTTTAATACATTCTATTGTGAATTATCTGCTTCAGAATGAGATCCAGAATCTTCAAGATTTCTTTAGTTAATTGCAACCACTAACCATGAAAAGGACAAACATTGGGTGCACCAATGAGTGAGAATGAATTAAAGCTACTGATTGAATTGATGGGTAAAGGCAAAGTGCCAGGGCCTGATGACTTTCCTTTCTGGGGAATTGGTAGCAACACTATTACAAGGAATTGCTTGAGAAAGGGACCTTGGTTGTTTTAAACCTGGCAAGGATGAAGGTATCCTTAGAAACATGAAGGTACAGCCTGATTTCTGTAATGCATATTGACACAAAACAGCATCTCCTTTGCTAATAGACTAGAACTACTGCTACCTTATCTCTCCAAAGATAAGTAGATTTCTGATAAAAACAGGTGTGAAGAAAAGCCAACCCTTCTCCAACATACACATACACACACACACACACCCACACACCCACCCACACACACACACACGTAAACAAGTGTAATCCCAGCTAGAGGCTGAGAAACCCATGCAAATGTACGTAGCTTCCTCTGATGGCCCCTGACGCCTCAGAGTCTCCCATGTCTTCGATGTCCCTGTGTCACAAGTATTCCCATCCAAATGTTCCCAAGCCCTCAAGTCATGATCAGGAGCCACCCCTCCCCTGCCTAGCCCAGATGAAGTTCATCCTGATTGGCCAAAGACAGCCAAGCTACTGAAAGGAGGGGTGGGGGGGGAATCTATACTGCCAGCCGTGGCTTTTGGGCTTTGTTGTTGTCTAGATGCAAAGGAGCGCGGAGTATGGCTTTTTGCTCAGGCAAGCCCTAAAGAAGACCAACCCCCAGGCAAGGAGTAAGTGCCTGGGTATTTATATAGTAAAGGAATGAGTTTTGTTGTTTTGTAGCTCTACTGTGTATACCAAAGTGTCTCCCCACCTTTTCCCCCTTCCCTCATCCCCCACCTTTTATTGTAATCTGTTTACCTTAAATAAACTTTCCTGGTTTTACCCTACACGGTGTGAGTAGTTCCTCTGTGGTTCAGTGCTAAATCCAGTGTATAGGCTAAGGGCAAGGCCCTGAGAGAATCAGGTCAAGACGGCAGAGCTAAGGATGGCAGTTTTGCACCTTTGATCTCTGGTCTTGAGTAAAGGACCGGTTGGCCCTTCACAACAGGCATGGGACAAACAAAGGGAGAATGCTGCAGGATATAATTGCAGCAGTTGAGAAAAAAAAAAAAAATCCAAGTGCTGCCACTAAATGCTAAAAGGCTTTTGAGAAGAGAGTGGGGTTTTCCCTACTGTGGGTGGTAGAGCTGTTAATGACTTCATTTTCATGGACAGATCACTCTATAATCAGGTTTAGTCTACCTGCTTCTTCTAACCTCTGCAGGGGTGGAGGACCGTTCTTCATGGTCCACCCCCCAAAACTTACAGATGTGGATGGTTCCTGATGTTTCTGGGAGAATTTCCCACAGATTTGGCCAGTGGTCCTACTGAGGCCTTAGCTGAACTTGGCATGTGGGGATGACTTGGGCTATTGATACAATTGCTCCCAAACATCCATGGCCAAATCACAGAGCCATACCAGCTCCTCAGAATTCTGAGAAGCTGAGGGCAACGGCATGAGACTTGAGGTGAATATGATCAAAGACAGGCTAGAGCCCATTTTAAAGCTTAATTTATGGCAGCAATGGTGGTGAAGAAGACTTACTTCATCACCACTATTGTGTCTGCATAATGTTAACTAATCCAGCTATTTTGAGGAGTGTCATCTCTTCATGTAAATCCAGTGGATCAACTTTTGGTACCCATGAAGGCCCATTGTGACCAGTTTTCAGATAAAATTTCCTGCATCTGTTCAGACTTCGATACAACAAGGGAGGCAGTAATATATGGCCTTTATTGAAGAAATCAAGCTTGGACCCTTCTATAATAATTTTTACCCAGTATCAAATTTACCATTCTTGAGAGTGGGGTGGTGCCTTTCAGCTCTAAGCAGTGTTGGATGACACTGATTATTTAGATCGGTGGAATCTGTCTTTCAGCCTGGTTTGGGGACAGAAACTGCCTTGGTCACCTTGGTTGATGACTTATACTGGGTTCTCCAGCACCTTTCAGCAGTTTTCAGTATAATCAACCATGATATCCTCCTAGTCCATTTCTCTATTTCGGGAAAAGGCCCTTCTCGCATAGTTGGTATTACATGTCTGCTGTGGTGAGGAAAAGAGCAATCCAATTTATTCAGGAGCAGGTGAGCGTTTGTGTCTTTGCCTCCTTGTTCCATATCACCCAGGAGACTGGTTGTTCATGTCTGCTGTGGTGGGGGAGGAATGTCAACAGAGCACTCAGTGCCTTTCCTCCTTGGAAGGCTGCAAAGACTTACTTTATACAGCAAGAAACCCATCAGATAAACAAAAACTGGTTACGTTCTAGCCTAAAATCAAAGTAGAAAAGAGGCCTGCAGACTTCTAACCATACCTCAGTAACATTATTGGTTTGACACAGGATTTTTCCTTCCGGAAATTTACTACATGCTTGATTTTCATTCCAGCTGTTGAACCTGACCGGATTTTAGGCAGCCTCGTGCTAGACCAAAGTGCTATTTTTTTTAAAAAAGTACAAATGTTGGGCTCTGCAAAGAAGGCAATTTACTTTTCAGACTTTGCTGTGAGCAGGTCCACTTGTTCATCCCCCCCCCCCCAAGTGACAGAGCCACAGCAGAAATGAGGGCTGCCTTCATAGAATCATAGAAAAGTAGAGTTGGAAGGGGCCTACAAGGCCATCGAGTCCAACCCCCTGCTCAATGCAGGAATCCAGGTCAAAGCATCCCTGACAGATGGCTGTCCAGCTGCACCTTGAATGCCTCCAGAGTGGGAGAGCCCACCACCTCCCTAGGTAGTTGGTTCCATTGTCTTATTGCTCTAACAGTCAGGAAATTTTTCCTGATGTTTAGGTGGAATCTGAGTTCCTGTAACTTGAACCCATTATTCCGTATCCTGCAAACTGGGATGATCGAGAAGAGATCCTGGCCCTCCTCTGTGTGACAACCCTTCAAGTACTGGAAGAGTACTTATCTCCCCTCAGTCTCCTCTTCTGAAGGCTAAACATGCCCAGTTCTTTCAGTCTCTCCTCATAGGGCCTTGTTTCCAGTCCCTTTATCATCCTCGTTGCCCTCCTCTGAACCTTCTCCAGTCTGTCTACATCCTTCTTAAAGTGTGGTGCCCAGAACTAGACGCAGTACTCAAGATGAGGCCTAACCAGTGCCAAGTAAAGGGGAATTATCACTTCCCGTGATTTGGAAGCTATACTTCTATTAATGCAGCCCAAAATAGCATTTGCCTTCTTTGCAACCACATCGCATTGTTGGCTCATATTCAGTTTGTGATCTACCACAATTCCAAGATCCTTCTCACTTGTAGTATTGTTAAGCCAAGTGTCCCCCATTCTGTAACTGTGCATTTGGTTTCCTCTCCCTAGGTGCAGCACTTGGTATTTATCCCTATTAAATTTCATTCTGTTGTTTTCATCTGTAAATAACGGGCCATATGTGGAAGCTACAACAGTAACTCCAGCTCCAGTACCACTATTTCTCTGCTGCCTTATTTATTACGCATTTACAGAGCAATCCTATGCATATTTCCTCAGGAATAAGTCCTACTGTGTTAATTGGGGCTTACTACCAGGAAAGTGTGCACAAGGTATCAGCCTTAAAGTTATGCCTCCTATCCAAATAGTCTGTAAAATCAATCACATATAAGTACCTCGCTAGAGTTTAAATTGTTCACAAACCTATTCATAGAATCATAGAATAGTATAGTTGGAAGGGGCCTACAAGGCCATCGAGTCCAACCCCCTGCTCAATGCAGGAATCCAGGTCAAAGCATCCCTGACAGATGGCTGTCCAGCTGCACCTTGAATGCCTCCAGAGTGGGAGAGCCCACCACCTCCCTAGGTAGTTGGTTCCATTGGGGTATTGCTCTAACAGTCAGGAAGATTTTCCTGATGTCCAGGCAGATTCTGGCTTCTAACTTGAGCCCATTATTCCGTGTCCTGCACTCTGGGATGGTCAAGAAGAGATCCTGACCTGGCCCACCTCGGTGTGACAACCTTGCAAGCACGGATGTACTTCGAGCCCTACCTGGACCCGAAGTTCTCCGTGGCTCGGTCCTCCGCGGCGGCCTGATCCCGCTCTTCTGAGCGGCGTGGCGCGTTCTCCACACCACTCGAGCTGCCTCCGCCTCTGTCGCCGTACCTGCCTGCCGCTGCCGTCGTACCTGCCCACCATCACTGTCGCCACCGCCGCTGTACCTGCCTCCTGCTGCCGCCGCCGCCCATCCGTCACGTCCGTCGCGCTGGACCCCCGTGCTCTGTTTTTGGCGGGGAGAACCAGGGCAACAGGGCTTAAACAGCCCTGTTGCCCTAGTTTCCCCCGCGAAAAACAGAGCGCAGGAGTCCAGCGCGACGGAGCAGGGTCCCGTCACGTCACTTCCGCCGCGATGGAAGTGACGTGACAGGACCAGCACAGGTGGCGCGGCCGGCTCTCCGTGGAGAGGAGAGCCATTAGGTAGGCCCGCGCTCACGACGGAGAGCCCGTGCGGACACGAGCAGGCCCGGTTCGGGCCTCACTCCCCGCGGGTAAGCTCTCATACATCCCTACGTAGGGATGTAACAGTTCGCCCCACGCGGGTGTAGCGGGCCAAGATCGGCCCCGCTCACGCCCGTGTGAGGCTCGCACGGGCCTACCTGTGTCCAGCGGCAGCTCACCTCTCCGCGGTGAGCCATCCATGCTGCCCGCACTGGTCCCATCGCGTCACTTCTGGCGCAGCGGAAGTGATGCGATGGGACCCTGCTCCGGCACGCTGGACCCCCTCGCTATGTTTTTGGCGGGGGGAACCAGGGCAACAGGGCTTAAAGTTGTAGGCCAGAAACATCTGGGGACCCAAGGTTGGAGAACTCCGCGCTGCTCAGAAGAACGAGGCGGGGGGCCGCCGCCCGCCACCATGGAGAATCGCGGCGGCAGAGAGGCAAGCCCCCCAACAGGTACGTGAACACCGCTGATTTCAAGTACTTGAGGAGAGCCATCATCTCTCTCCTCAGGCTTCTCTTCTGAAGGCTAAACATGTCCAGTTCTTCCAGTCTCTCCTCATAGGGCTTTGCTTCTAGTCCCCTTATCATCTTTGTTGCCCTCCTCTGAACCTTTTCCAGTTTGTCTGCATGCTTAGACAGCAAAAATAAAAAAGTCCTGGAACTCCCAGCATGCTTCAACCAGCCATGATGGCTTGGGCATGCTGGGAGTTGTATAACTTTTTTCCTGTCTAAACATGCATAGGATTGCACCCTCCGTCATAACTGCTTAGTCAGAATTTAGCTTTGAAATTGTCACAAATGGGACCTGCAGTGTGGATGCTCCTGTTCAAGGTTCCAGACAGCTGGCAATACCCCTTTCCAGGATCCTCTCTTCTGCCACCCAGTTTTCTGTTTTTTACTCCCCAACAGTCAGCCAGCACTCCAGGACCAGTAAACATCATCAGTCCTCATTGGGTCTTCTCCCACTTTTTTGGGAGTGGGTGGGAGGGGTGTTCCTAAAGATTTTTTGGTATTTCTGCAAAACTTGAGATTCCTTCCTATTCCACACAGCCACTACCACAAACTGAAATCCTCTCAACTATAAACTAGTTTGACATACTACTTTGTAGGTCTCTCTTTCTCCATTGTTGTCCCATAGCAGCTGACATTTCCCCTTGTTTTAGTCAATGTTCAATGTGTGTTCACTGGTGGGAAAGAACCCCAAACTAGATATTTTAAATATTTATTAGCCAGACTGGGTTTAATAGCCTTTATACAACACAATTTGCATAAGTTCTCAAGATACGTCCTGTATACAATCACAAAACCATGACATGGATTTTATACACAGAGTGAAAATTGAGACTGATTTACAAGCATGGTTCTCTTTATACAGTTTGTCATACTATTTTTGTTTGTTTCATTTTGTACAACTTTTAGAACATGTTTTGTATTTTTCTTCTTCTTCTTGGAGAATTGGAAGGCAAAAATCAAGAATAATTCATTATTCATTCAAGTGAAAAAGAAAGATTAACAAACCACCATTGATGCATGCAACATTCATTGTGGAAATATTACATCTCTCCAAAGACTACTATTGGTGGTGGTTGCATTTTAATGTTTATTCCCAGGGTAGGTCTTCTCCCCCCCCTTTCAAATATCAGTTATGCTGTACATGTTGTCCAATAGGATGATGGCACACGTGCTAGTCAGTGACTGCTGAGCACATGTCCTGGGCACACCACTCAACATCTATGCAAGATACAGTCAACTTGTATTGACACCGACATGCTTGGAAGGCCAGATGGGATTTGGAATCCAAACTCATTTTTGTTTCCCAATACAAAAATGTGTATTTACAAGAAGGTAACAATTTAAGAAAACTGCTTTCTTCAGATCACCTAGTCTGAGTTTACGATAGATAGATGGACAGATATACTACATAGAGAGAATATAATTTAAAACCCCATTAATGTGTTCATTATTTTGTCAAAAGAATTAATCAGAGCATACAGAGAAAACATCAAAATGCAACTTACGGTTTAAAGAGAGAGTATCCAGATTTTATTTTCGTCTTGACTAGCAACTTCTAGTTCAAGAGCTTGAGTCTGCATTGCAAACTGGCCAGGAATGCATGAACAGTCTCTGAATGCAATGTCAGTGGATATATATACACTGAATTTCTTTTCAGTTTCTTCACCAATTAAAAGATTTGATTAATCAGATCATCCCCCCCCCCCACATATACATCGATGTATGTACATATGTAGAACTGTGGAATGTTAGATGCTGGAACAATGAAAATAAAGCACTTAATATAGCAACAGATATGATTGAAATAAAAAGATAAAAATATACTATTAACATCTGTATGAAATCTTCAGGAAACTAAATGCTAATTAAATAATTCTGTATTGAGCATGCTAGCTTACATACAATATAAGAGATGTTTACATTTTACTTCTTCACCTGAATAGAAAGAAGCCATATCAGCTGGTTACCAGCTACAATACTCACCCTCTCCACCCCGCTGCCCTGAACCAAACCATTCAATTATTTAAACAATTAGGCATCTAGAAAAGTAACTGGACTGACAATGAGGTTCCTGATTTCCATTGCACAGAAATGTCTCCTGTGCGCTCGCAATGAGGTACCCTATATATCCTGACCTGCGTTATATCACTCTTGTTTAAGTTTGGGGTGGGGGCGGGGGCGGGGGAGTGGGCAATAATAAAGAAGCAGAATTTATATTGCTCCTGGATACTATCCCTTTAAAGGAGTATGAAAACAGCAACATAGCTCAACATCCGTCACAGGGACTCACATGCCTTGTTTGGATCAAGTAGATAAAGCAGTGTTCTCCAACCTTGGGTCCCCAGATGTTTTTGGCCTACAACTCCCAGCATGCCCCAGCGAACGTAGGCCAAAAACATCTGGGGACCCAAGGTTGGAGAACACTGCTTTATCTACTTGATCCAAACAAGGCATGTGAGTCCCTGTGATGGAAAGCTATGCTGGCTGGGGCATGCTGGGAGTTGTAGACCAAAAACATCTGGGGACCCAAGGTTGGAGAACACTGAGATAACACTGAGAGCTGGGTGACGGCTCAATAAAATGAAGAAGAGAAATGACCCATTATTTGTCAATGCAGACAGACACATTCTGTGCTTTAGCTCACGTTTCAAGCTCATTTTCCCTGCACAATGCAGCTTTTTGTACAACACAGCTTTTATCTCCCGCTCAGCAGATTTGCAGGATATATCTAAATAAAGCGCATTGTGCCATCAACAATCCATGTTTTCAAAGAAATCCACAACAGTTCATTCATTCCAAGTTAAGAGGTGTTGCCATAATTAAGCACTTCTGTCTGACAGAAGAAACAAAACATTTTTTTCCAAAAAAAAAATCAAGGAGGGAAACAAATATGCAGAAATATCTATACATATTCTTAAATACCTAAAGTCCCTGTTTAATTTTTCTTTCCTTTAAAAAAATAATTTCCACAAGAAGGGTTTCGTTGTCTTCATTAATAAAAAGAAAACTGCATTAAATGTGATTTATCATTGCATAGAATGATCCCAGTACAACCCAGACATTTGGTCAAAAGAAACTTGGCACACTTTGGAGGCATATTTTAGTCTCAGCACTGATGCAAATGTGATTTAGTGGATGGACCACACTTTCACTAGCTCTTCGTGACAGATGATAAATATGAAAGGAAAGGAGATTTTGTCTCTCCATGGAGCTGAACACGCCATTGCTAATAGAAGCTGCCTTTCCTACAAGCTCAAATTCCCACAAACATTATACATTCATCTGAGCGTGGGTATTGTAACGCACATGATCCCAAAGGCTTAGAACATTATTGCCCTGCCCTGGAACTAAGGCCTTGTGACTGTAAGAGGTCGTGAATGAGGGACAGTTGAAGCCAAGACAGCAGTACGAAGAAAAAACAAGAAAATAATTGTAAATTAATATCTCCTATTAACATGAACCAGTCTTTTGCTCCTGAATTCCTCGCCCAATTCACATAACAGTATGTTGTAACAGCACCCTTGCTTTATCAATTAAAAGTGACAATTATAGCAGAGTTCTCCAACCTTGGGTCCCCAGATGTTTTTGGCCTACAACTCCCAGCATGCCCCAGCCAGCTACGTCAAGGTTGGAGAACACTGAATTATAGGCTTACTGGTAAGCTTTGCACTTCGTGCTTGAAATCCCCATGGCAACCATGGTAAGAGTCACTGCCTTCATTATAAATCTTAGCAAGAACAAAATTGCCAGCTGTTCGCACAGAATTGCACATCTCAGCATTTAAAAAAAAATTACTTTGCTTAGCAATTGAATTTGAAACCGGCTCTTGCAGAGAATACAGATCCAGCCCCTCTGTGAGGCATCTTTTCTTCTGCTTTGACTCTGGGTGAGGTGGGCATGGTATGAATGAAGTAGCAGACAATTTCCACACGGCTCAGCAGTTTTGGGATAAGAGCAGTATTATCACTCCCAAGAACTGGGGTTGAAACTGACATCATTGCTGGGGAACAGGTGGATGAAATCTGAGTTAGAACACCTGTGGTTAATTTATATTCATATGAGCTACCTCCTCCCAATAATTACACAGCTTACAGTGGGGAATAAAAGGTAATATGCAGTGTATTAGAAGGTGAAATTGGATCAGTGAACCCCTACCTTGGCCATATATTGGTTGGTGAAAACATACAATTTAATTTCAGTGCTTTCTTTCTGGTATATATTTTCTAGATTTGGGGGTTTTCCCTTCCGATAAAGGGTTCACTGATTAAAATAATTGCAAGAAGTTATTCAAGGTCATGCCAACTTCCTGTTTAGCTTCATTATTTTTATTTAGCACATTTTCAGAGACTTCTTTGACTTTCCTATAAACAAAATTATGCAGATGAGCACTGCCTTATTTAAAATCAATACGTATGTTCTTGTTGGTTATTATTTACTGTAGATACTTGTTGATACTGGAAGTTTTGCTATTTCTGTTTCAAGGAACAGTTTGGCATCGTGTAATGAATTGCCCATTTTCTATTACAAGAATATAAAACAATCAGTATAGCAAGGGACCAACAGTGTGCCCATTTTTGTTTTAGGAAGTCTGTATGGAAACCATAATTGTAGCTTTATTTTTAATGCCTCTAGAAAGCTTCTGCCCATAGCAATGAATGCTAGAGGTTTAGAAATCTCTAGGAATGGATCCTTCATTTTATAAGCAAGCTTTGGCCTTAGAATGCAATGTTGCAGAAAGCCCCTACCTCGCCGCGCGTAGCTGCGGCGGGGGGGGCAAATTTGCGTGTGAGGAGAGTTACGATCAGACCATAGTGGTCTGATACTCCCATCCAATCAGGAGGCAGAGTGGGCGTGGTGACATAGCCGTTATTAGGCTTGCACCCACCAGTTACTGCCTCCTTCTCAAAAGCGGCTGCTAAGGAGAGGGATCGTGGAATCGCTATCTGTTTGGCTAAGTTTTATTGAGAATTGTGTTTGTCTGTCTGGAAGAAAGTGGTTGCGTGCCTAGAGACCCGGACCTGCGTGTGTGTGTGTGTGTGTGGTTGGGAGGGAGCGCTAGCTCTCCCTCCACCTTAGGGTTTCTTTTATTCTTCTGTTCTTTTGATTACTTTTATATTACCCCCTGGGAGTGCTTCTTTTGTTCTTCTGTTCTTTGATTAATTTTATATTACCCCCTGAGAGTGCTGCGTGTGTGGAAAGGAGTGTGTGTGTGTCCGCTTTCCCCTCCTACCCGGGGGGAGGGGGGCTCGGCCTCTGGAGCCTCACACTGGGGGGGAATTCCCGAGTTTCCCCTCCCGTCTTCACTCCCGTTCTTAACTGTTCGCTTTCTGGTCATTCCTTACTCTGAGGGCAGCCGGGCTTTCCTTCCTCCTTGCCTCCCTGCCATAGCGTTTTTTTTTTTTTTTTTTTTTTTTTTTTTTCTTCGTTGCTGCGTCCTGGGCTTATCAGCCCGCCCCGATCACCTATAGGCCTGGGGACAGACGCAATACTCGGCGTCTGCTTCAGGGAGCTTGCTGCACTTCAGCTCGTCGCTCTAAAGGGGTCTGAAATCCCCAGCCCTCGCTCTGCCTCGCTGCCTTCCCTCTAGCTGCTGTGCCCACCCATTTACTTGTTTGGTCACTGCCATTTACTTGTTGTCATTGCTTAATTCTTTCACGTTGTGTGCCTTTCTGTTTTATTCATTGTTCATTGCCTAATCCCCCCCCCCCCCACACACACTGGTGTTATATACTCCCCTTCCTAGCAGGGGAGGCTTGTTTGGTCTTTCACCAATCAACTCCTCTTCCGAACAGGGGGGGCTTGGTAGTCCCTAGCCTTACAGTGCGGCAGGCCTGGTTATTACTTGGATGGTAGACCCCTGCCAGTTCTTGAACAAACTACCAGGCACAGTAGAGTTGTTTGTCTCTTTTCTTTATTCCTTGTCTCCACTCATTAGGACTTTTCAATTCTTTTGTTGATTTTCTTAGGAGATCATGCCGTCAAAAAAGGGAAGAGGTGGCAAGAAGGGCAAGGGGCCTGCCCCCAGGTTGGCTGCAAAGCGCCCCTTACCACCCGCTCCTTCTTCATCTGAGGATGAGGCTCCTGATGTTACGGCCATCTTGGATCGCCTGGCGGCAGCGGAAAAAACATCTGGATGCACTCCAGTGCAGGGGGATGTGGGGCAGGTTGCAGCTGGGCGTAGGATACGCACCAGGGGTGTGGCCCGACGTGATTTTTGGATCTCTGTTGCAGCACGTTTGGATGCCCTTGAGGCGGGACCGAGTTCTGCTGCACCTGACACCACGGTGGAGGGGTCAATTTCCCACGACAACCCCTCGCAACATATTCTTCCTGCAGAGCCTCCGATGGCGGCTACGGTGCAGGGCCATGCCGGTCCTTCAGCGCCCCTGATGACTCCGCCATCTACGTCACAGAGTGGTGAGTACAATCCGGCTACTCCATGGGGTATGCCGATGCACCACACACAGTGGGGGGGGTACCCATGGGCCTACCTGCCGGGGTCGCTAGCGCCCAATACGGTTGCTCCCATGGGTACCTTCCCACTGTTTCCTTACACCACACCGGGAATCGCCATGCCCACTGGTCTGCCGGGAACACCGCAGGCTCCTTCTCTATTCTCGGGTCCAGTTTCCCAGGGTCTTGGCACAGTCTCTACTGGGCAATCTGCTGCGCCCGCTGGGCCCCCGCAATTTTCAGATGTTCCACCTGTGCCGGTGGTGACCACTTCAGCACAGGTGTCTAGCCCTCCCAATCCCACCTTGGTGTCCACGGCAGTTCAGGCTTGCGCCTCCGTATGGTCCGGCCCGGCAGGGAGGGTGAGTGCTGCCTCCCCGGGCTCTTTGGCTTCTGCTAAAGTGGATAATTACCGTGATGCAGAGCCTACGGCCATGCCACACGCTGCTGCCTCCTTTCCACTAGGATATCACCTAGCTCCGGCTACAAAGGAGAAGATCCTGAAGGGAGAATTTGTCGATTTATTTGCACTGTTGAATAGGGAGGTTGATGAGGACAAGGACAAGGCTAAGGATAAGGAAAAGGATAGGCCGAAGCGTAGGAAGCCAGCACGCACTTGGGCCAATTGGCTTCCTAGCTATTTGATTTATATGGGGATCATTCAACAGGAGTTCCCAGATCGGGGCATCGTGTTGACAAAGTACCTGGACTTGGTCTACCGTGCCTATTCTAGTTACGAGGGTAATGCTTGGCTGCTGTACGATGAGGCTTTCCGGAAGAAGGCCGCATTCGATCATGCCCTTCGTTGGGATTTTAGAGATGATGAGCTTTGGATGGAGTGCATGATGCCCGCTCGTCCAGTACCGGGCGACAGATCTGATAGTGGCCATTTAATGCTACGTGCGCCTCCTTCTCCCGCACCAAGGCTAGGAGCGGGCCGGCCGGTTCAACCCCGGTCGGCCTGCTGGGAATTCCTGTCCAAGGGTTCTTGTAGTAGGACCGATTGTAATTTCAGGCATGCATGCGCGGTCTGTGGAGGGAACCATCATGCGGCCTCCTGCAATCGAGTACGCGGATCCCGGGGACGGCCCAGGAACGGGGCCGGGACCGGTGGTCCACCAGGAGCTCCCACAGCAGCTCCAGCGAAGGGGCCCCACCCCGATTAAGTTAACATGTTTAGACCGATGGTTGGCAGATTACCCTCATCGTGAAGAGGCTTGTTATCTTCATGATGGCTTTTATTTTGGCTTTCACATTCCATACCAGGGGCCTAGGGTACACAAAATGGCGCGGAATCAGTCTTCCGTGACTGTATTACAGTCAGTGGTTTCCCAAAAAATCCTCAAGGAAGTCGAGGCTGGGAGGGTCCTGGGACCCTTTCCGGAGCTGCCCCTTCCCAACCTTAGGGTTTCTCCTCTAGGTGTCGTCCCAAAGAAGGCCCCGGGCGAGTTCCGCCTTATTCATAATTTATCCTTCCCTAGGGGTGAGTCGGTCAATGACGCTATCCCCGAACATCTTTGCTCGGTACGTTATGCGTCATTTGATTCTGCCGTGACCATGGTCCGCGCATGCGGCCATGGCGCATTGATGGGGAAATGCGATGTCAAGGCAGCGTTCCGTTTGCTCCCCGTTCACCCGGATGACTTTGATTTGTTAGGTTTTGTTTTTCAGGGGCAATTTTATGTGGACAGGGCCATGCCAATGGGTTGTTCAATTTCTTGTTCGGCGTTTGAGTGTTTTAGTACCTTTTTGGATTGGGCTCTTCGCAAAAGGACCGGACTCCATCAGGTTGTTCACTACTTAGATGATTTTTTGTTTGCCGGGGCTGCACGGTCCGATCGCTGTAAATACTTGATGGACCAATTTCGAGCTCTCGCCGACGAATTAGGGGTCCCTTTAGCGCAGGAAAAGACCGAGGGCCCTTCTAGTACTCTGACTTTTTTGGGGATCGAATTGGATTCAGTGGCCCAGGCTTCCCGACTGCCTATCCCCAAATTGCAGGCCCTGCAGGATTTGATCCAGCGGACATTGCTTTTGAACAAGATTACGTTACTTCAGCTTCAACAGCTAGTTGGGCACTTAAATTTTGCCTGCCGCGTAATAGCACCCGGGAGGGCCTTTTTGCGACGCCTGTCGGACGCTATGCGGGGTGTCCGTATGCCCCATCATCGCATACGAGTCACAGCTGATATGCGCTCAGATATACAGGTGTGGGCCCAATTTTTGGCTAACTTTAATGGGATTTCGTTTTGGCGGCAGGATTTATTACTGGCTGCAGAATTACAAGTGTGTTCTGACGCCTCTGGGTCCTTCGGATTTGGCGTACTGTTTCGCGACCAGTGGTGCTATGCACCCTGGCCGCAGCTTTGGGTGACCGCTGGTGTTTGTAAGGATCTTACATTTTTAGAGTTTTTCCCCATCTACGTGGCGGTACACTTGTGGACACGGGAGTTTGCTAACACCGTAGTCCATTTTTGGTGTGACAACCAGGCCACGGTCCACGTAGTGAATGCTCTTTCATCACGCAATAAGAGGGTGATGTGCCTTGTCCGCATTATGACCCTACGTTGCCTCCGCCATAATATTTGGTTCCGAGCACGCCATGTCCCTGGTTTGGACAACAGCATTGCTGATGCGCTGTCCCGCAACCAATTGGACAGGTTTCGCGCTCTGGCGCCTTGGGCATCCCAGCATCAGGTGGTGATGCCGGATTGTCTTTGGCAGATTGGCAGTTTGCGGCTGAAAGAGCCATCTGGCAGTCCTTAGCGCCTGCTACACGCCTTGCCTATTCGAGAGCAGGTAGGGAGTTTTCTGATTTTCGGCTGGCACATGACCTGCCTAGTATTTGGCCTGTCCCGGTGGAACATATTCTTCATTACTGTGTCTTTTTACACATACATGGGAGATCTGGCAGGACGATTCGAGGTAAGCTGGCTGCCTTGGCCTTTCAGTCCAAGGCCACGGGTTGTGTGGAATGCACGGGAGACTTCAGGGTCCGGCGGATGTTGCTGGGCTGGGAACGCGCCCGCCCCCCTATTCCTGACTCCCGGGTCCCCCTATCTCCTGACATCCTGCTGGGGCTCCGTGACCAGTGGCCTATTGTGTGTCATTCCACATACGAGGCTGTCCTGTTTCATGCGGCTGCATTGACGGCCTTTTTTGGGGCATTTCGGGTATCCGAACTTGTGGCACGATCCAGAGCTGATCAGTCTGCCCGTGCCTTACAATTCTCTGACTTGGCCTTGTCCCCAGCCGCAGCTTTATTGCAATTGCGGCGTTCCAAGTCGGACCAGGCGGCCCGTGGTTCCCTGGTGTCCCTTGCTACGGCAACACTGCAAGAGCTGTGCCCAGTGTCAGCCTTGAAGGCTTATGTGGAGCTGCGAGGGCGCGCTCCCGGCCCGCTGTTCCTTCATCAGGACGCGTCCCCCCTGACGAAGTTCCAGTTTTGGACTGTAACTTCCGGGGCATTAAAGGCCATGGGCCTGGGGCACCTACGTTTTGGGACGCATTCCTTCAGGATTGGTGCTGCCTCTACGGCTGTGGCCCTGGGTTTGCCTATGGCGCAGGTCCAGGCGGTGGGAAGGTGGCGTTCTAAGGCTTATCGGGCCTATGTTCGCAAATTGCCATGAGCGATATTGCGGCTGCCTTCTTTGTTTTTCAGATACATGTCAGGGACGGAGGCGTGCTCGAGTCTTGATCTGCGGACACAGCTTCGTCTTCTGGGCGGCCCGAAGAGCAGCTACGTCCGGTTTGGGCCCTAATTTGGGCATAAGTCATGTAGCCGACATCCAATGGTTGGGTCGGCGTGGTTTGCAGTGGCACGGCCTCCTCCCGTTGCTGTTCGTTTCTGGCCTGGTGCGCCAGCCCCCCGATGTACTGATATTACATTTGGGTGGGAATGATTTGGGCTTACTTAAGAGTAAGGCCTTGATAGAGCAAGTGCTATCGGACCTTGCGGAAGTGCAGCGCCGTTGGCCAGGAGCCAGGGTGCTTTGGTCGAACATGCTGCCTCGACTCAATTGGCGTTATGCCATGTCCCACCAGGCACTGCACAAGGCAGTGCGCAAGGTGAACGCGCAGGTAGGTAGGGGCCTTGGAGGGAGAGGCTTTATGATACCTCATCCTGACATCTCCTTGGCCAGGAGGGAGCTGTTTAGAAAGGACGGGGTCCACTTGTCATCGATTGGGCTGGACATCTTTTTGGAGGATCTGCGAAGGGCCCTGCTTGGATTTCTTCCGGCAGGTGGGGGAGAGGAGACTAAGTAACCTTGTCTCTCTCTGTGGCGGTCAAGTGCGGGATTAGGCAGTTTAGGGGCTCGGCGATCATCCTATGGCACCTTTTAGGTGAGAGGCGTGCTCTAGGCTCCCACCACCGATGCCTCACAGCTCGGCTTTGGGGAGATAAGGCATGTCTCTGAGGTCTTCCTTCGCCACCTGTATCGGCGCCTCACGGCCTGTGCGAGGCTGGCAGCAGGAAGGACCTCCCAGCACCGTGTGTGGTTAAGCAAGGAGGGGATGACTTGATGCCGTCACTCTCCTTGTGGGATGTTTCGCCCTATAGCATTGGCGACCGGCGTATAGCCGGTGTAATTAGCACCCGCACTTTTCATTCCCTTCGTAGATCTCCAATTGATGGTAATTAATAAATGTGGCCCTTCATTACCACTATTTGTACCCTACAATCGTGTCTGAGTCGTTATTTCTCCACTACGCACGCAAAGCCCCTACCTCGCCGCGCGTAGCTGCGGCGGGGGGGGCAAATTTGCGTGTGAGGAGAGTTACGATCAGACCATAGTGGTCTGATACTCCCATCCAATCAGGAGGCAGAGTGGGCGTGGTGACATAGCCGTTATTAGGCTTGCACCCACCAGTTACTGCCTCCTTCTCAAAAGCGGCTCCCTCCCGCCCATCCCTGTTTACAGTGTAGGTTTTACTGGTCGCCTGTTTCAAGGGGCCGAGTAGGAATTTTGGTTCATTGTCCTAATTGGCTGGGGGCAGTGTTCGTGTTTTGCCTACTCTACACTGCATTTCAGTTTTGGGTGTTTAGTTTCATGACCAACTTGGTCACATTGGCGGTCAAGTGCGGGATTAGGCAGTTTAGGGGCTCGGCGATCATCCTATGGCACCTTTTAGGTGAGAGGCGTGCTCTAGGCTCCCACCACCGATGCCTCACAGCTCGGCTTTGGGGAGATAAGGCATGTCTCTGAGGTCTTCCTTCGCCACCTGTATCGGCGCCTCACGGCCTGTGCGAGGCTGGCAGCAGGAAGGACCTCCCAGCACCGTGTGTGGTTAAGCAAGGAGGGGATGACTTGATGCCGTCACTCTCCTTGTGGGATGTTTCGCCCTATAGCATTGGCGACCGGCGTATAGCCGGTGTAATTAGCACCCGCACTTTTCATTCCCTTCGTAGATCTCCAATTGATGGTAATTAATAAATGTGGCCCTTCATTACCACTATTTGTACCCTACAATCGTGTCTGAGTCGTTATTTCTCCACTACGCACGCAAATACTTCTTCCAATACTTTCATTTTTGTAAGTGCAAAATCACATGTGAACAGAATGTGTGCTACTTCATGCATTGGAGCAGAAGTCTGTAATATACCATCACACAAATTGTGAGATACATTGTGTCACTTCTTCTTGATGTCAAGTGTTTTTATTGACTGAGAACCCCCAAATGAGCAGGGAGACATTAGCACAGTGGATCTAACATATGGACTACTTCATGCTAGACATTTTGAAACATCAACCCCTTGAAGTTCACAAAGGCAAGACAGATAGGTAGTGAGACAACAATATCCATCTTGGTGCTTAAAAGCCCTTTGAATCAACTCAATTTCTTTAAACTACTGACTCAAAACAAGTAGGCTGAACTGCAATTTCTTCCACATGATCGGTGTCATTTCTCTTTTCATGATATGGTGCCAATTGCCCTCCCCCTGTAATTTCACCTTTTCCAAAATGACAATTATTCATGTGCTTTCTGCACTTTTACATTCCAAGATGGCAATTTTACATCACTAACATGGAGAACAACAGAGATTATCATTCTGAACTTATAGTCCAAAGCATATAATTAGTAAAGGAAAAATAGTGCACAATAGAAACATTGCCACCATATAAAATAAAATATCCTGCCATTTGCCTCTGGGGCATGATCTCACTACAGCAAATAGTCAGATATTCTGAGGTGCAGAAGAACACAGTTGAGTCTTCTGATAAGTGAGAACCAGAAAGTCACCTTAAGGTGCTTTTGCATAAAATGATCTCCCTTCTGATTGCACCAAGAACCAGGTAGCTCTCTCAGAGATTCTGCCTCTAGCTGCAGCTAGATGGTCTGCATTAACACCGACCTTCAAGGGCACAGGTGCTGTTCTTTTGCTTCATAGCCGCAAAGATTCTAACATCACCAAGCCCTCAGTTCAGTCTTCTTTTTCAAGCAGACTCATCTGAACTTCTGGGCTTAGGGGGCTGGTTGTTGTTTTTTTCTTTCTTTGCTGATTTTTTTTTTAAACACAGCAAAATGTATTGACTAGCCCTCATGAAAGTGTGCTAAGTAGCCCAGAACTTGTTTTTTTCTACTTCATATTCTGAAAGCCTAGCTAAACACAATATCAAAGTAGAGTCTTGGAATCACGCAAGCAGACTCTGCAAAGGCACAATGCCCAAAGAAGACACCTTCACTCAGTGTGTTTGTGCTGAGCTGACCAAAAGTTTGTGCCAGTTTACTATTCTTTTCCTGAGGTCCACTTTGTCAAGCCAGATATAGGCCTCACCAATCAAGGTCTTCTTCATAAACTTTCCTCCATTGGAGACAAGGAGAATCTGGGAACAGAACAGAGGGTTAGATAGATATTTGCAATTATGTTTAAAAGATTTAAGCACCTAGAGCATGAGTTCAAACTTTTCCCTTTTGTTTCAGACCTTTTCCCTCTGCCAGAGATGGTGCACAGTTAGTTCATGTGGGGCAAGGGGCCCGCCTGCTGATACTTGGCATTGCTCCGTGTGAACTGACGGTGTGCCATAGAACACATCAAACACATCTATTGTGGCTGCACATCGCAAGGGAAAATTAATAGCATTGGCCAGCTGTCTTTCTTATTGAGATCTCCTGATAAGGTTCCAAGGAAGCCCAGGGTTCTCCAAAACACAGCTCGAAAACTGCTGCCTTAGAGAATAGGAAAGAGCCATACAATCTGTATGTGTATCTGTTAAATAAGTCAAGTGAAGTGGTGCTTTGTTTTGTTTGTGACATTTATCTGACTGCCCTTTCTCAGTCTGATGACCTCTGTGTGAAAACTGCCTGACCCCCTCACTAGAACCCAGTACATTAGGTTAGTCTGAATGATAGTGGCTTGCCCAAAGTTCACCCAGAGACCTTTCTGGCTGAGAACATGAACCTGGGTTTCCCAATTCCCACAGTCAAGAACGGGGCCTCCATTGGGTGGCTGCTGATGGGCATTGTGGTTCTGATCTTCCCTTTCTTGTTCCACTTGATGAGGAACATCTGGCCAAAGACTCCTGTTCTGAAGAGCATACTGCTTTATTAATTCTCTTTTCAAACTCTCTTACTGCTGTCTTACAGTTCACATGACATTTTGACTCTTGAAGAGCAGGTGTCTTTTCCAGGCTAAGAATGTTTTGTATGCTGAAGGACACTGGTTTAAACATGATGATAGCTGCCTTAAAAGAAAAAAGGAAAACCCTCACCTGTGTAGGTTCCACATGGACATAATCCTATTTAAACCAGGCCACCACTGCCTGCGCATGCAGAATTAGCATGGCAGTGTCACATAAACCTGGGCCATGGATCCACAGTGTCCTCCTAGCGCTATATGTATATTTGTCAGCAATCCAGTTTAAACATGACACAATTTTTGCACAGAAGCCTAAATGGGTACATTTTTCTTACATGCCCAAAGGCATCTTTTGGTCAAGCTCCTGACTTGAGAAGAGACAGAACCCTGACACAATTATTCTAGGTTTTAATTTCCTCTGTAAGAGCAGTCTTCCTCTAAAGACCTAAAGCACCACATCAGAAAGAGGCAACAGAAGAAATACAACTGTTTTGCTTATTTGGCAATGTCTGTCTCTAAGGAAAATACACAGAACAAGAGTAAACAGTCTAATTTTTTTTAACTGAAAGGCAGCATTGGAGTTTGCCCCTCCAACTTTTCCGCACCACCGGGCAGGAAAAATATATTGATTTCCCATATCTTTTCCTCTGTTGGGGAGAAAAGCAGCTTGGAGAACATGATTTTCTGCGGACAAATGATGGGAAGGGAAGGGTTAAATTAAGCAGTGCCCCCTGCTGTTCCTTTGCTGAAATTGACAGCCTACTGCTGAAGCTTTTCAAGCAAAACACACAACATTGGGAGACTGTTCATGGACTGTCCAACATAGTGTTTCTCAAACTGTGGGTCAAGACCCACCAGTGGGTCTCAGCCAACCTTCAGGTGGGTCTCAGTGTTGCGGACTGCCCAGTGTCTCTTTGCTTGACCACTCTGTGCCATGGCCGTCCCATGCATACTGCAGGTGAGGCAGCAGGAGTTGGTTAGATAACAAGGCTTTCCTTTTTTAAGGAAAATAGTAATAAAAAACAACAACTGGGAATAAAGAAGAAGAGGATAAGAGAAGAAAGCTGTTATAAGAGAAAGTTTGTGTAAAAGCAGCAGGAGGGAGGGATGAAAGAAACTGGTAGTTGGGGATAGGGTACCAGTTAAGTGTGAAAGAAGGGGAGAAGAAATGGCAGGAGATGAGTAACAAGACTTTGAGAAACATGTGGGGGGAGCAGAAAATCAACATAAAATGAAAAGTTTTCTCTACTTAGAGCAGGGGTCCCTAACTTTTTGGGGTCAGCGGTGGGCATATTTGGAATTTTGAGAGTGTCATGAGCACTCTCACAACATGGCTGCCATGGAGGGGCTTGCTCATTAATAAAAGGTTCCCATGGTGGACATGGCCAATCACAAAACACTCATTTCCCAGAAGGCAAACTGGTGAGACTAATAGAAAAGTAACTAGCCAAAGAACAAGGTCGAGGTGGGATCTGAGTTCCAAAATACAAAACCACTTTTTTAAAGATTTTGAACCCAAATAAAGGGCAGCACTTTGATTTGCAGAATGGAAATCTCCTAGTTAAAAAGAACAATTTAAAATAATCTTAAGAAATAAAATTAAAATCAGGAGAGACAGGGAGCCTGATGGGCACCAAGAGAGGTGTCCAGGGGCAAATTGGTGCCCATGGGCATCATGTTAGAGACCCAACTTTGAACCTTTGCAATGAGCAAATTCTTCCCAAAATGGGGAGGCTGAGCAATGATGCCTCCAGAGTCTATGTCTTTACTTAACTTGAGGAAAAGTGAATTATGGAACTCCCTGCTACAAGGA
This sequence comes from Shinisaurus crocodilurus, assembly GCA_021292165.1. Taxonomy (NCBI): domain Eukaryota; kingdom Metazoa; phylum Chordata; class Lepidosauria; order Squamata; family Shinisauridae; genus Shinisaurus; species Shinisaurus crocodilurus. Next base: position 188,689,731 of record CM037879.1, read on the forward strand.
AATAGCTCTGGCAAAGAATTTACAATTTTCAAAGAGGAATTAGTTATCAATAAGCCAGTGTGGCATATGGTTAGAGTGTTGGACTGGGACTCAGGAGATCTGGGTTCTAGTCCCCACTTGGCTCACTTTGGGCCAGTCACTGACTCTCAGCCTAACCTACCCCACAGGGTTGTTGTGAGGATAAAATGGAGAGGAGGAAAAGGATTATATAAGCCACTTTGGGTTCCTTGCAGGAAAAAAGGTGGGAAATAACAACAACAACAACAACAACAACAACAACATCATCTCCTCGGCAATGGCCAGCTGATTTTGTGACTGATGGGCCTCAGTTACTTTCAGCTCTCTCAAGCGGGCCCTGTGGTTGAAAATTTGAGAACCCCCGGTGATCTTCCATGGAACATCTAGTTTCTCCCTCCACAAAAAGTAAGTAATTAGTGTTAAGTAACTGTGTGAAAAACTGAATCTCAAATACAGTAATACCTCGGATTATGAGTAACCTGGTTTGCGAGTTTCTCGTAAGACGAGGAAAAATTTGGCATAAATTTAAATTTGAAAGACGAGCAAGTCTCGCAACATGAGCCGCTGGTGCCGCACATCGCTCCTGTTGCGAGATGTCTTTCAAATTTAAATTTATGCTAGCAATGCGAGGCACCGGCTGAGCAAGCGGCCGCGCCATGACTTCCCTCCACGGGGCGTCACTGATGGGACCAGATGGGATGCGACGGGATCGGCGGTGGCACGGGCGGCTCGCTGCGGAGAGGCGAGCCGCCGCTTGCAAAGGTAGGAAGCCGCGGGAGCGGCTCCCCGCATCTCCCCGTGAGGGAGCCGGCAAAGCACTTGCTGGCTCCCTGGCAGGGAGATGCAACGTGGGCGCCTCGTGCTGCCATGCCGCTTCCCTGTCCGGGAGCCGGCATGGCAGTGGGCGAGGCGCCAGCGAGGTGCTTCGCCTCACGGGAAGCCCCCGCCTCCTGGCCACAGCCGGCCGGCGCAGCAGCCAAGCCCGGCTGCGGGGTGCCTCGCGGGAAGCCCCCGCCTCCTGGCCACTGCTGGCAGAGCGAGTGGAGGCGAGTGGAGGCGAGGCGAGGCACGGCCGGGAGCCCGGGAGCCGGCACATCAAGGCGAGTTTCCCCATTAGAAATAATGGGAACTCTGCTGATTCATTCCACAACCATTTTAATCACTGCTTTGCTGGCTCCCTCCATGGGGCTCCCTATTGGGCTTTAGAAAAATTAGCCTGAGTGCTAGCCTACTCAAAAGCAGTGTAGGTATTCCACACTCAGCAGCAGAGTTCATCCCCAGCACAGCAGCTCTCCTTAGTCTTCCAGTAGCTCCCACTCCAGGAATCAGAAACCACTCTGTACTAGTCTGTAGACCAAAACAGTTCTAATTCTAACTGTTTATTTTCTTATAACAAAGTATAACTAAAGGCTACATTCTATATACAGAATTCATGTACAGGGTGTCGTGTCTTCCAGCTCAGTTCAGCAAAGACAAAAACCAGCAGAGGCAACTGCACACAGCTGAGCAGTATTATCCAAAATACTTGTAAATCAAAGCGAGTATATCATTAGAACAGCAAAAGTTCATATGCTGCAGCCTGGCCGCTTGTTATCAGCTTAATTGCAACACGTGACAATCCTCACACCTGGCAAGGCTCTTTCTGTCTGGAAACATTACAAAATTAAAGGCCACAGCACTTTAACAATAAAACGACACAGCTAGTTGTTTTAGTTCTAGTTCATACACTAACACTCCCTGCCAGGGAGCCGGCAAAGTGGTTGTGGAACGAATCATCTGAGTTCCCATTATTTCTAATGGGGAAACTCGCTTTGATTTACAAGTATTTTGGATTACGAGCATGGTTCCGGAACGAATTATGCTCGTAATCCAAGGTATTACTGTACGAACACAGGAAGCACAGCCATTCAGTCTGCATTAAGGAGGAGGATTACCTGGAGAGAATGTCCAGTAGGGCTCAAACTGAATCTAAACGTTTCATTGAACGAAGGTTCTCGGTCATGCCTGCACACGCGTGTTTTCTTCTTAATCACTCTCTTTTGAGTTGCGAGGTTGACCACGTACAGCTTTACATACAGATCTGTTCAAATAAATAGTTCAGCCTATCATACAGAATCCCATTAGGTGTCTTTACTGTTAAGAAATTTAGCATTAAATTCATTCTCTTACATTCCCTCTATGTAGGACTGAGGTAAATTCTAGCACAGTTAATGCAGTACTTAATTTATAACAACAGCAGTGAAAGCAAAACCTGTCCGGATTGCTCTGGAATTTATCTAATGAAATTGTTTATCAATCTTACATAAAAGGAATAAAGGTGAGATTAAAAAAGCCACATATTTTCCAGAGAGAACATGAATTGGAGGTACTTGGAACATACATTCCACAGAAGCTTACATTGTTGGTGTATTCTAACCAAAGACTTGGAATGAGCTTGAAAGCAGGTGTGTGTCCTTGAGTGGCAGCCTACTCCCTTGCTACAGGTGGTAATAACCTGTGTAAGCATGTGGGAGGTGTTTGATGGTATAAAGCCTAGCTCTGCAGTGTAATCACTCTCTCTCACTTGGTGGCTGTGAGGAGCAGGTAACAATGTATCCTGTATATAGTTCTGATTTAACTCTTTTATGCTTTGGATTAAATATATTAGAAGGACCTAAATGAGGAATGTATTCTTTACTGGACCACTGACACTACTGCTATGGCTGACTCTGCTACAACACCAATATACATTACACAAAGGCCTGGGGGAGCCACCAGAGCAGAGGTGGGGGGCTCGGGGGGGCGCTGCGGGCGGCAAGGAGCAGAGGATGGCTAGTCCTGTTCTGCAAGCAATCTCCTTCCAATGGCCAAATGAGGGTTCTGGATCCAGCCCCAGATAAATAAAAATCAGTCACAGATTAAAACAGTTAGGCCTATCTTAAAGGGGTTTTCTTTTGGTCTAGATGAGGCAGGGCAACAATATTTCCATGCCAATGAGCAAGCACTCCAAAACTCCATGCACCACTGCAGAGGATTCTGGAGTCCACTCTCAGTTCATCTGACAAACTGGTTTTGCTGGGAGTGGGACCAGTAAATAAGACCACACAGATGTCTTCCAGCATTGCTGACCCTCCACATGACTTGAGAGCGTGCCCCAGATCCTGCTGTGACATTGCAGAGGATTCTAGGGCAGGTTCTCAGACCTCACAGGGAGCTGGCCATGCCAGAGGCCATTTGAGAGCCCAGGCTTGTGTGATGGTTTCGCTACGACGGATGCCCCTTAAACTGTGCCACTCTAAGAACACAAGACGTCCCCTGCTGGATCACACCGTCAGTCCATCATCCTGTTTCTTGCAGTGGCGAACCAGATGCCAATGGGAAGCCCCCAAGCAGGACATGAGTGCAATGAAAGCCTCCTACTCATGTTCCCCAGCAACTAGTATTGAGGAGCATCGTGTCTCTGGTCCCGGAGGGAGTTTAAAGCTACCATGACTGGTGACCACTGATAGTCTTATCCTCCATGAATTTGTCCAGTTCCACTCTAGCTGGCTGCCTCCAGTCATTTCATACATTGACTGGGTTAACATGACATGCGGCTCTGAGGTGGCTCTGAGCTTGCCTGTCTCTACTGCTGCTGGCCTCCTTGTGGAGCTCCCCCTCCTTGGTGTCTGAGGAGACTGATGACCTGGGGGAGGAGGACCGGTGGGCCCAGGAATAGTAGGAGTAGGAACGCTGCCTTTCTGCTCTCTGCTGAGGCTGTGTGGCCTCCGTATTGGTGTCGGCCTCCCTCTGGCGCTTGAAGTGCTTGCTGGCGCCAGTGGGGCACGAGGAGGAGGGCTGCTCATTAGGGTTTCGATGCTTCTCTGGCTCGCTCAGACGACGGGAGGTGGCGGCGATGGGCCTGGTGTCTCTCCAGGTCTGGAGGCACAGCTGGGGCCTGGCCATCTGCGCACTCACCTGTCCGGCGGTGGCATGGGGCTCAGGGGCTCCCGGCGGGAAGCTAAGGAGGCCGTGGGGGAGGAACTTCGAGTAGGGTCCCCTCCCCTCAGTGAGTGAGCCCTGATTGGCTGTTGGTGGCAGCGGCAGGCTCTTCCTCCCACTTCTGCTCCTTTCTCTTCTTCTTGCTTCTTTCTTTCTTTTTTTATAAGTCACACGCCGAGTGTGAAAGGTCTGCCTCCCACCGTCAGGCAGGAAAAACAACTGGAGCTTCCGGGGGAGGCCCGGCTCCTCCAGGAAGATCAGATCAAGGCCTGCCTTCCCAGCCCCAGAGGCGGGGCTTCCCCATCACTCGCTGGCCTCCTGCACTCAAAGGAGAACAAAGAAGCCAAGCAGAGCGGCTCGTTCCCACTTGCAGCCGCCAGCCAAAGGGGGCTGGCAGTGTTAGTGGAGAGCAGGGGAACGAGTCGCTCTAAGCCAAGCAGTGCAGCTTTTTACGCCATGCCCCATTCCCCCCTCTTCCCAGTGCCACTGTCAACTGGTGGCGGGGGGAAACCTTGTTGTTCCCTTGCTACTCCTACGGGGTCCCATGGGATACCCACAAGAGGACCGAGGGCAGAGGAGGGGAGAGGAGGAGGCACCCTACCCCCAATTGTTAGGTTTTGCATAGGCAGAACGAGATTACCACCTGACATCAGGATTATCACCTGACATGGAGGTTGTCTCTTGAGATGAAGTACACAAGGTCTCTGGTCACGAGACATAGTCTCAAGGTGGTATGACTCAGCAACCTTGGACAGGTTTGGAATCAACATGTTGATGAATAGGTTATACAACTGGGGTGAGTAATATCCTATTTATAGGTGCAGGCTTTGCGGTATAAAGCTAACACACTTGTTGATAGCTTCACTCCTTCTTCTTCTCCTTTCTCTCCTCGCTTCTCACTCGTCTCGACTCGACATGTCTCTTGTTCTGGACTTCACTTCATCTAGCCTTACCACTGGGGTATTGGATTTGTATCTGCAATGATGTAGTAAGTAAGAGATGCATTGCTTGCCTTAATCCCATGTAATTGGGTCTTACAAATAAACTCTTTAATCTTTATTAACTGCTGTTATCTCCTCCTTCCGCCTGCGTGACTGGGACTGAGGGTCACTAGCTAGGGAAGCTTTTGAACCCGGGTCAGTCCAGCTCTCACATCTGGTTATGGGCCCAGATAATCAGCAGAGATAAGATTGTTATCTCAGATGGGCAGATAAGCCCAGAGACGCAGTACGGAGAAATTCGGCAGTTATAGGGTTAAGAGAAATGTTTACATTTGTAAGAACGGTTTGTAAATAAACCGGGAAGGCGATGTATGTTGCTAGAGCTGGGTGCTGATAACAGCGGCTTGGAATGCAGCACAACTGAAGAATGCAGGACAGAGAGACGAAGGATTTTTCGTTTTGGAAGCAGCTGGAACGGAGGTGCCGGTTCGGGCAGCTACTAGGCTGAAAAGTGAACAACGCTGGACACAAGGATTTCGTTTTCCACAGCTTGCTGGAGTGATTGTCAAGGAGCTGTATCGGGCAAGGAAATATCTCCAGGAGGCTCTGTGTCTACTTATTTGAGTCAAGGCTACAGGCAGGAGGATCATATTTCTTTTACAGTTTGCTTCTTCGCTCAGCAGCGGATCAGCTATCTTTTGGATTGTATCAACAAGTGGCTTGGATTACAAATGGCGTGGATTACGTCTGACGTGGGTAAAGCGTCTGGAGCGTCATGTCGCAGCAAAGTCACGTGTGACAGAAACGTATCTTGGGAAACTTGATACTACACAGGAGGCTGTATTAAACCAGCGGAGGCGTGGTTTTAAAACAGCAGGAGAAAAACAGCACGGCAGTTTTTGAAAAGAGAAAGCTGTGCTTAAAATGGGAAGCTGTTCTTCATTTTCTTCATGTGGGATCACAGAAGGAAGGAGCTTGAAATCAGCAGGGGTGCTGCTGATGGGAAAACTTTGTGTTTTAACCCAGGACATAACAAAATGGACATTATTTTGTTGTGAGCAAAAACAGTGGATTGTTTAAATGAAGCTTTCTGTGTTGGACATGAATAAACAGGAAGAGGACTATGCAAATGGTCAGGGGTTTGACAGTCATGTTTTTGAAACTGTATTTCTTGAAAGTTTGAATAACTTGGATTCAAGAAAGTAAAATATATGCTCTGGAAATGTACTGAATGTATATATGACTTGAGTATATTGTGGATTTTCCCTGTAGCAAAATGTAAAATACTGAATTATTAGGTATGTTTATATGGCAAAGCTAAGAGATGGATTATTTCTTTCATACTATAATGATGTAAATAAAGAAATGGAAAGTTGTACTGTTGCAACTATAAAAGGTTAAATGCTTATATGTATGACATGTACATGCATGCATATCACATGATGTTTGGTCATTTAGATTCACAGGCCTGTGAAAGAAAATGCAAACTGTGGTGGAGAAAGCATTTGGAAATTGTAATTTTCACATGAAAGGTAATTTTGTGCACATATACAAGGGATGCTAGCTTCAACAGGTAAACTGGAAGGCAAGCTGAAAAACCATGTCATTTCATTTAAATTTGTTCTTGGTGATCTTGTGAGTACTCTGATGGTTTTTAGAGGAGAGGCACGTTATTTCATGATGTTAATTGATCAATACACGAAGTACAGGTTGTGTACATGTTAGATAGAAAACTGGAGTATTGAACAAAGTCAAGGTGTTTTGTGCTTGGATGGGAAACAAGCATATTACCCATGTTACCTATTTCTTTTGAGATATGGGGAGAAGTTCAGTTCAGTGCATGTTTTGATGCATTTCTAACAGGATGTGATATTGAACATATGGATTGTGTGGAAGAGTAAACAAACACTCAGAAGAGGTGATACTAATTTGGATAATGAGGTTTGGGTAGAAGCTCTTAAATGTTTTGATTATGTACATGATAGAAGTTTTAGTTCTGTGTATTGAACTGTACACCTTATAGAAAGTAGTGTAGGAGAAATCTTCTGGAGAAACATTTCAGGATCTTGGATCTGATATGTAGGTACATACACCTCAAAGTTAGAAGAAATCTGTAAGGGAGCTTACATGAGATTTTTCTAAAAATGAGAATATTGTGTTTTACATGAAAAACACTTGGATAGTGAGATTATCTAGACGTGTTGAGTATAATGCTGATTGAAAAGGTGGGATCATTTTTCAAAATTAATTCTGTTAATGCAGGGGATGCATCAAGTTCAGAGTCAGAATAGAAAAGCATTTGCTGAAAGACAGTCAGGTAAATTTGACAACTCTGATACACATTTGGTTTAGTGGAGGCTAAACAAATGATTGTTCATCATTGGTGCAAGTTTATTGGAACAGGAACCTGATAACTGATGAGGTAAGGAACAGGTGAGTCAAACAACTTGTGAGATATCAGGATGAATTTGCAGGAAAAGCCATTTGAAATTTCAAAGAGGTGAAAAATTGTCTGTTAAGGAGGCTGAACCATAGCTTCAGGCTATGCAAGCTGAGTTGAATTCTTTGGATAAAGAGCAAAACATGGAAGCTGGTGAAACAAACAGCAGTCCATGGAACTCATTGTTACCAGATAGATTTTTTAAATGAAAACTAACCAGATTGGAAAAGGTTATATGACAAATAGCAAGATTGGTTGCTTGTGATTTTGCTCAAGTTAAAAGGAGCTGGATAATCATAAGATGAGTGCAACAACAATTTGCTTTGGAAACAGTTAGACTGATGTTTAAGAATGTGAAGATGTATAAATATTTCACAGATGGAAATATTGGAACATAAGCATTTTAAATGAGAGGAAGTCTTTGGAAAACTGTCTGAGAACTTTCTGGAATTTTCTTTAGGAAAGCTAGAATCAGCTAGAGGCTGGAATTCTGTTTTGAACTCAAACATTGCTGATTTGAGATTTGCACAGAGAGGCAGATCAATGTTTGTTTGTTAAACAGGAGGAACAGGGACATAGACTGTTTGTTAAATGGATGATCTATTGTTTTTTTTTGGACAGATAAAAGCAATATGATATAATTGATCCAGGGTTTGGAATTTCATTGAATTGAAACTGCTTGGTGGTGGATCAACTGTTTATTTGTAAATAGAAGTTGAGGGAGAACCAAGAGGGCAGTACTTACTGCAACAAACCAGAGAAATATCATGGATGTGATTGAGAATTTGGAGAAAGTTAACTCAGTGAGAGACTCCAAATAATTGAGGATTTTCAGGCACACGCTGATGGAAAAGCAGTTTGAATGCTACACAGAAGCATTGGGCTGTTGAGCTTCATTGTACAAGCAACAAGGCCAGGTATTGCTGTCAGTGTAGTGGGCAGACTGTTAGACCAACAGGACATGCTTGGAGAGCTCTGAAAAGGAGTCGTGTGTTATCTGGAGGGAACATCACACTTCAGACTAAGAGTTACAAGTCAGAGCACAGGTGGCTTACAGATTCACAGAAATGCCAGTTGTGGTTGTGATAGTAAGAACAACAAGAACACACCTGAAGTTTGTTATTTTTATAACCATACTTTGTTTGATTGATTTTGTAGAAACAATCATCTAGAAGTTAGAGTTCAACTGAAATTGAACTGAATGCATTGTATTATGTATTGTGCTATTATGCTATTGTAAAGCTTGAATAGTTATTGCATGTGTTTAAATAGTTTAAATTGTTAAAAAAATGTTTAAATAATGCTGGGATTGATGTGAAAAACCTATTACAGTTTTTTCAGGAAACCAAAGCCAGGATTGCTATGCTGCAGGCAGATAGCAATACACAACGTTTTGGGTTTGCAAATAAAACTGTGTCATGAGGAAGGATACATCAGAAGTGATTTGATGGTGGTTCAAATTTCTGGCAGGTAAAGTCATTCCTGCAGAAGTTTTTTTTATCAAAGTCCATAGATAAAGGAACAGCATCAGATGTCAACAAAGCTGTTGCTGTTGTATGAGGTAAATAACCACGTTCTGCGACAAATGCAAAAGCAGGGGGATGTTAGGTTTTGCATAGGCAGAACGAGATTACCACCTGACATCAGGATTATCACCTGACATGGAGGTTGTCTCTTGAGATGAAGTACACAAGGTCTCTGGTCACGAGACATAGTCTCAAGGTGGTATGACTCAGCAACCTTGGACAGGTTTGGAATCAACATGTTGATGAATAGGTTATACAACTGGGGTGAGTAATATCCTATTTATAGGTGCAGGCTTTGCGGTATAAAGCTAACACACTTGTTGATAGCTTCACTCCTTCTTCTTCTCCTTTCTCTCCTCGCTTCTCACTCGTCTCGACTCGACATGTCTCTTGTTCTGGACTTCACTTCATCTAGCCTTACCACTGGGGTATTGGATTTGTATCTGCAATGATGTAGTAAGTAAGAGATGCATTGCTTGCCTTAATCCCATGTAATTGGGTCTTACAAATAAACTCTTTAATCTTTATTAACTGCTGTTATCTCCTCCTTCCACCTGCGTGACTGGGACTGAGGGTCACTAGCTAGGGAAGCTTTTGAACCCGGGTCAGTCCAGCTCTCACACCAATGTGCCCAATCGTCTGTCAGGCGCATCGGAGGTAGGGTGGCTTCAAAGCCACACTGCATAGTTTGCTACGCTGTTTGGCTTCATGTGTTGTGCAAAACCGCCCACTGATTGTCGTAGCAACCAATCTTAGCTCTGTGGTATTTGTCTGATACATGTGTTGTCATATTCACACCTTACATTCTTAGGTGTACACTTAAAATACAGTGCAATCCTATGGCCGCTAGACAGGGACGGCCATAGGATTTTTTTTTATTCCCAGCTACGAGGTCAGAAAATTGTTCCGACTTCAAAGGTAGGGATCTGCACTCGGATCCCGCTCCCTGCCCTCCCATGGCTGGCATGGAAAGAACCTCACCAGCTGCTTCTCCAAGGCCATAAGAACAAACTTGGAGAAGGGCTTTGGGGGGCATTCTGGGGGGCAGGGAGGGGAGGAGACCGGCACTGCCAAGATATGACGTATCCTATGTCTAAGTGCCAGTTGTCTAAGTGCTTTGCAGAGTGAGAGGAACGTGGAGATGACCTTCACCTCCACGCTCCTCCCACCCTCTGCAGGCTGCCCATAATTGTCCAAGTTTGGAGGGTTATGGGCACCCCCATAGGATAGCTCCCATAATGTGCCAAGCAGCCCCTAGTCTGCCCATGTGACAGAACCACCAGATAAAACATAGGCCTGCTTATTTGATGTGTGAATACGTGATCTGTCGAACTGATTCATACTTAGCCCCTTTCACAGGTGAATTGCATGTTGGGGCTTCAAATGTAGAAAAGGCCAGAGGGAATCTTGGGAGCTTTTTTCTAATGCTAATTGCCATGCAGGGGGGATCTTCACTGATATCATGGCTGGGGAAGGAAGACTGAAACCACCCCTCCCTGTGTGATGCATTCCCGAGGACAATCACCTGTCTCCCAATGCCTGGTATTTAATTTTTTAAAACCCATGGGGTTGGATCATATTTGTATTAAGCCATGCTTAGAGCAGACCCATTGAAATCAATGGGTCCTAAGTTAGTCATGATTAATTTGTGCTCTTGATCTCAATGGGTTTACTCTAAGTATGTCTAAATTTAGATCCAACCTGCTGTGTGATTATTAATCACATCAATATTTTTAAATTCTGTATTAAAATCCTGGTTTATGAGTGATACCTGGTAAATGATCTGGAGACTTAAACTTGTAGGTGATATTTCTGCACTGAAGGATCTCCACTATTAGCTGTTCTCCATCAGTCTTCATTTCCTTTTTTAAAGCAATCTTGATTTCACCCATCACCTGAGTTTTACCTATAAAAGAGTGGAGGAATCTTATCAGTTATAGTGAAAGAAGAAATTCATGTTACAGATTTTGGATTATTGTATCAGTCAGGCGATCACTCGTGACCGAGTAAGATTGTCTTCCAGGATAAAAAAAGAAAAGAAAATTTACAAAAAGGAGATTTTAAAAGGAGGAAAATTCTAAAGAAAATTGTGTAGACTCTATTGGGAGATTGTCTAGAAAGGTAGTATTTTCAAGTCAAGTAGTAAACAAACAAACAAAAACACCTTCCATGAAACAGATTTCTGTTGGTGCTGAAAACGGTGGGTTCAAAGACCCCACCTCTGCCTTGTAGAGGCAGAGTCTTTTGGGCAGGTTACTTGTCATTTGCCATGCCTCCCATGGCAGCCATTTTATGGTGCTGCCCAGGACAGTTTCTTAAATTGCCAGATGTGCCCATGGGCCCAAAAAGTTTGCCTACCCCTGAAAAGTAATAACATAAGCTACTAGTCAGCATCCAGTCATATGTACTTAGGCCTATTGTGTGTTGATCAGCACTGGATGTGACCCAAAATAACTTTAGGGCAGACACTTGAACACCAGGGGGGCCAACAGCAACTGCCCAACTGACTGAAAAGATAGCCTTCATTTCTTCACTGACAAAGGTCTCCTATCAGTGCGGGAGCCATTCTGTCACAGTGAGATTCAATGCTGCAGAGACAGGTGTGTGTGTGTGTGTGTGTGTGTGTATGAGTGTGAATAATTCAATCACATGAATGGCAGGGCCAAATGTTTTGCTTTTTCACACCCCACTGGAACCCTCCCACATGGGAAGGACCCACACACTTGGCCTCATCACATAGCTGCATTGCATTATTCACAGGCATTCTCCTGAAACTTGGAATGGCATCACATGGAAGCAGTTTTGACAGCACTGGCTGTGTGTGTGGAGGTGAAGAGAGGGAAAGCATAGCTTCTTTGCTCCCAAACCAAGCAGTATTATGGGAAGATTCAGATGTTTGGGAGCCATGTGTGGCTATGCCCAGTGTACTGTTACCACTTGTTGGAAATCCTGAGAAATGGGTGGGTGGTAATGTTGAGTGTAACCAAATGATTGGTGGTTATGGAAGACCAGCTTCCCATGTGGTAAGCTATTAAATGCCTACTATAAGGAAGGAACCCTGCGAGAGAGCAAAACAAAAACACTTCATTGGTGGCTTGCATCTTTAGTGAATAAACAGTGATTAGGAAAGCTATTTTAGTCAATGACACCACATCCAACCATAGTAGTTAAACCACAGTGATCAGGAGAAAACGTAAATCAATATATAGCCTTACACTTCCAGCTCCCAACTGAATCTACTACCTGTCTGCCCCTTCTAATCTTTATCATGCCTCACCCAACCAGTTGAAGAATGGTTTCACCACAACTGGTCCATGTTTAGCTGGGGAGGCCAGCCTTCTGTGCTGTGGTCTCCATGATCTCTGGCTGGCTTTCCCCATGCAGATTTAGGGGACTGAATGCACATTCAGTGCACATGACAAACAGGTACATGTTAACAGTGTCATTCAGTCTACGTCAGTCCCTACCACAGCCTTCCCCAACATGGTGCCCTCCAGAAGTGTTGGACTACAATTCCCATAATTTGCAGCCATCTCTTATTTGAGAGTGATGAAACAAAACAGGAGACGGCTTGAGTGCAGGTGGAGGAAAACTCCTAGTGGATGCAATCGAGCCCTGGTACGTGTCTATAGCCAGCCAGGTATATCTGGAGGCAGTGAGGGTGGCAGAGAGACAACATCTCACTGCCTCTATTCAATAATCTCTTTGCCGCCCAGCGGAGCTCTTTAGGATCATCCGGGGCCTGTTATATGCTGGCCCCAGGGATATCATCGACCCATCTGATGCCTGCTGCAATATATTTGCTAGGCACTTCCAGGAAAAAATCCCTTGCATCCGCAGGGACTTGGACTCCAATGTTATAGCAGTAGAATCAGGGGAGGTGCCCAGCAGGTGAGGCTGTGGATGTGCTGAACCGGTGCCTGGCTGCAACAATGGACTGGATGAGGGTTAACAAACTGAAGCTCAATCCAGACAAGACTGAGATGCTGTTAGTGGGTGGTTCCTTTGACCGGATGGAGGGTGTTCAACCTGTTCTGGATGGGGTTGCACTCCTCTTGAAGGAGAAGGTTCGTAGCTTGGGGGTGCTCCTGGAACCATCTTTGTCACTTGAGGCTCAAGTGGCCTCAGTGGCATGGAGTGCCTTCCACCAGCTACGCCCCTATCTGGACAGGGATAGCCTGGTCTCAGTAATCTACGCTCTGGTGATCTCTAAACTAGACTACTGCAATGCACTCTTCATGGGGCTGCCTTTGAAGATTGTTCGGAAGCTGCAGCTTGAGCAAAATTTACTCTCTCTTTCTCTCTCTCTGGACCAGTTCAAAGATAAATTTCTTCACCATGGGTTTTGTAAATCAGATCTGAAGATTTAATTAAAGGACAAGTTTGGCTCTTACCTGAAAACATATGCACAGTCCTAGTATTTATTTATTTACACACACACACACACACACACACACACACACACCACTAGTAAGTTTCTGGTAAATCAAGAATTTATATTTATTAACAGCAGCTGTAGTGCTACAATTCTGGGGAAGGAGAGTCCCATCCTTACAATACTTGTTGAAGGTATGTGACACAGCTATCATGGGGAAATATCATGCCAATTGAAAATCTCCATGAAGGGCTTCCAACTGTCACATTTCTTAATTATAAAGACCCCCTCCTTGAACTACAAGAACCAGAATGATCATGCACTTAAATATGGTATGATTTGCATTTATTAGACCATTGGATGATTTGTGGTTATTGTATTAAGAGAAAATTTAAGAAGCAGAAAAATGAGGCTGAATATGTAAAATCTCCAACACTACAATCCTATACACAGAAGTAAGCCCCATTGAGCTTGGGTGTTGGAAAGACTTTGTGCTTAATAATTTACTGAGTGTATCCTGTCTTTTCAGCCTTGTATTCATCTTATATTTTCTATTACTTTTGGAGTGGTATATTTTTGTAAGAAATTGCAGTTTATTAAAATATATTTAATATATTAAAAAATAAAGGTGAAAAAAAGAACCTCAGAAAAAGGCTTGGTACTAATTCTAGGGAATGCAAAGGAGCCATTAGATGCCATCCCTTCCCTTCTCTTCCATTCCTTTACTGTGCGTTGGTGGAAGAGGCGCCACCTATTTTGACTAAACCCCCCTTGCAATGCCAGTGTCTTTGCTTGTTGGTGAGATGGGAAGACACCATACACTGACTTAGGCATATGTGTAAGTGCCTGGTCCACATGGTTCCAGCTTATTTAACCACTCCAGAGTAAGCTAATTTTTCCTGGTTTGGTCCGCCACCGCCAGGATAACATGTGAAATTAACCTTAATTTTCACCCTTGACACTAGAAAACATATATTTGAGCCTTTTGTGAGCATAATTCATACAACCCAGTGACTGGCTGGGCATATTACTTGTGTTCAATTAAGCCTGTCATTGGAATTCCAGAATCAGGAAACTCCCACTTAAGACAAAAAACACTGGGTAAATTGAAAAGTTTTTGCCATCATGTCCAGAGACTATGGGCTGGTTCGTACGACCCAGGCGGCGAGCGGGGAAGGCACCATGGGGCCATCCACGGGGTCCAGCGGGGCGCCGCAGACAACCTGCGCCCCACACGTGTGGGTGGACCCTGGTGAAGCCAGAAGTCCCCGCACCGCAGTGTAGGCCTCCTGGCGCTAGGGGCAGCGGCTCAGGATGCCCAGAGGAGCCGTTTGCCCTGCAGGCCGGAGCGGCTCTGGGCTGCCGCCTCTGTGCGGCCCCCGTGGGACGGCCGCCTGCTGTTCGCACGGCAGGGTGGCCACGCGCAGTAGCGGCTTACCCCTCTACCGCCCATGGTCACTTTGCGTGCTTTGCGCATGCCACCGTCCCACGGGGGCGCCCCCGGCCGGCGTTCGCACAACACGGGAACTGCGGGGGGCTTCTGCTTCTTCGGTTCGTGCGACCGGCCCTATGTGAGATTTCCACCAACTATATCTGCAATCAGGTGACTCACAAACCCCATTTATCACAAAGAATGCAAATGGAAGAAGAAGAAGAAGAAGAAGAAGAAGAAGAAGAAGTTATTTATTTATTTATTTCATTTTTATACCGGCCAATAGCCAAAGCTTTCTGGGCGGTTTACAACAATTATAAAACACAATAAAATACAATATAAAAATATAAACAATAAAAACATGGGGGGGAAATTCATTGGACATTTTGAAAACAATTTCAAAATTACTTAAATAGCTAACACAAGGTTATAAAAAGTAGACTGGGTAAAAAAGGTGACATAGACACAACCCCATGTACTATTTGGAATTGTTAAATGCCTCAGCATAGAGGGCAGTCTTAACCTGGCACCGAAAGGATAGTAAAGTTGGTGCCAGGTGGGCCTCAGTGGGGATCCAGTTCCGCAGTTGGAGTGACAGTCGGAGGAAGGCCCCAGATGTTGAGCATAGTGTCTGGGTAGATTCTGGTTGGGAGAGGCATTCTGTCAGGTATTGCTGTCCTGAGCCATGTAAGGCTTTATAGGTTAAAACCAGCACCTTGAATCGGGCTCGGAAACATACAGGCAGCCAGTGCAAGTGGGCCAGGATCGGTGTTATACTGTCAGACCTTCTTGTCCCTGTTATTGATCTGGCCACCACATTTTGCACAAGCTGCAGCCTCTGAACCATCTTCAAAGGTAGCCCCACATAGAGTGCATTGCAGTAATCTAGCCTCAGGGTTACCAGAGCATAGATTACTGAATCCAGGCTATCCCTGTCCAGATAGGGGAGTAGCTGGGCCACCAGCTGGAGCTGGTAAAAGGCACTCCGTGCCACTGAGGCCACCTGACCCTCAAGTGACAAAGATGGCTCAAGCAGAACCCCCAAGATACGAACCTGCTCCTGCAAGTGGAGTGCAACCCCGTCCAGAACAGGTTGAACTCCCTCCATCCAGTCAGAGGAACCACCCACTAACAGCATCTCAGTCTTGTCTGGATTGAGCTTCAGTTTGTTAGCCCTCATCCAGTCCATTGCAGCGCGCAGGCACCACGGGGCCGAACAATATCCCCCAAGCACCACCTTCTGGAGCCGACCATCCAAGTAGGAGCGGAACCACTGCAATGCAGTACCCCCCCCACTCCCAACTCAGACAGCCTCCCCAGAAGGATACCATGGCCAATGGTATCAAAAGCTACCGAGAGATCCAGGAGTATCAACAGGGTCACACTCCCCCTGTCGCTCTCCCGACATAGGTCATCATACAGGGCGACCAAAGCTGTTTCTGTGCCGAAACCAGGCCTGAACCCCGACTGAAATGGATCTAGATAATCAGTTTCATCCAAGAGGCTCTGTAGCTGGTTGGCCACTACCCACTCAAGGATCTTGCCTAGGAAAGGAACATTCACTACCGGCCTAAAGTTGTTTAGATCTTCTGGGTCCAGAGAGGGTTTCTTCAGGAGTGGCCTCACCACCGCTTCTTTCAAGTGGCATGAGACCACTCCCTCTTGCAAGGAGGCAATGATCACCTCCCTGGCCCAGCTGACTGTTCCCTCCCTGCTAGATTTTATAACCCAAGAGGGGCAAGGATCCAGTGCAGATGTGATTGCACGGACCATTCCAAGCACCTTGTCAACATCCTCGAGCTGTACCAACTGAAACTTATCCAAGAAAACTGGACCAGGCTGTGCTCTGGGTACCTTGCCTGATTCAACTGCTATAACATTGGAGTCCAAGTCCTGGCGGATGCAAGGGATTTTTTTCCCTGGAAGTGCCTAGCAAACATATCACAGCAGGCCTCAGATGGATCCATGATGTCCTTAGCTGTCCAGCATATAATAGGTCCCGGACAACCCTAAAAAGCTCCGCTGGGCAGCAAATGGAGGATTCAATAGAGGCAGTGAGATGTTGTTTCTTTGCTGTCCTCACTGCCTCTAAATATACCTGATTGTAGGCACATACCAGGGCTTGATTGCATCTGCTAGGAGTTTTTTCTCCATCAAGCCATCTCCTGTGTTGTTTCACCACTCTCAGCTCCGGGGTGTACCACAGAGCCATATGAGCTCCACAACAGAGAGTGTACTCAGGAGCGATCATGTCTGCCCAGGTCATCTCACCATTCCAGAGATCGACCAGGGATTCGACAGGACCTCCAGCCATATCAGCTGGACATCCCCCAAGGGCACTCTGGAAACCATCTGGATCCATTAGCCTCCAAGGGCGGACCATCATAGGTCCCCCCTAGCCTTGAAGAGGGGAAAAGTCACAATTAGTCTAAATATTATTTATTTATTTATTTATTTAATTTCTATACCGCCCCACAGCTGAAGCTCTCTGGGCAGTTCACAACAATTCATACAATAAAAATCCACATAAAAACCAACAATAAATATAATGTAGTTAAAAAGCTTAAAACCAAATTTAAAAGCAGTTTAAAATGACAATACTAAAAGTTAATCAAACTAAGCCTACAGGTGACAATTGCCCCCCCCACCCCCATGTGCTATTTTGAACAGTTAAATATTGAATGCCTTGGCATAAATCTCAGCAGACCATGATCTGACCATGACAAAGGGACCGATTCAAAGTCCCCCACTTTCAGATCACTATCCCCATGCCCAGCTGAAAAAACCAAATCTAGGGTGTGCCCTGCTACATGTGTTGGGCCAATGACATGTTGGGACAGTCCCATGCTCGTCATGGAGTCCATGAAATCCTGAGCCACCCCCGATAGGGTGCCCTCGGCATGGATGTAAACGTCCCCCAGGACCAACAGTCTGGGGGACCTCAGCATCGCCACCAAGACCACCTCCGTCAGCTCAGATAGGGAGTCTGTTGAGCAGCGGGGTGGGTGGTACACCAACAGAATCCCCAATCAGTCCCGCTGGCCCAACACAAGGTGCAAGCAGTCCAGACTGGTAGTCAGATGGCCAGGGAGCCAAGAGAGATAGCATTCCTATAGACCATGGCAACACCCCCTTCCCAGCCCTCAAGCCTACCCTGATCTTCAGTGATTTGCCCGCTGCGCGCCGGCAGATAAGGCCTTGGATCTTGTCGGCAGATCAGCCTCTCCCAGCAGCAGGGCAAGCAGTCCAGTCCACTGATAATCTAATTTGATTACTTCTCCTGAAACCAGATCTTATCTTCCTTCCAGTTCGGTAGTACTTCAACAACAGTATTCTTCTGGATAGGCTCTGAGGGTTGGGAATTGGAGGCACAGTATTTCAGAGATTCTGTTCCTGCTGGTGCTATTCTGTCCCCTTATTATTTCACATCTACATGAAACTGTTGAGCTAGGCCACCTGAGGGTTTGGAGTGAGATTTCATCAGTATATTGACAACAACCAGCACTGCTTCTCATTTACATCTGAGTCTGGCGAGGAGGTGGAGCCGCTAAACAGGTTTCTGGGAGCAGCAACGGACTGGATGAGGGCCAATTAACTGAAGCTTAATCCTGAAAAGATGGATGGGTGGTTTACCTGCCCAGCAAAGAGATTTCAGCCCATTCTAGATGCATTCTCCCTCAAGAATATGGTTTGCACTCTGGGGGATGCCTCTGGAGGCCGAATCGGCTTCAGAGGCCCAGAGTGTCTTCCATCACCTTAGAATAGTGTGCCAGCTGCAGCCCTTCTGGTACAAAGATCAGCTGGCTGCATTTATCCATGCTCTGGTAACCTCCAGGTTGGATTATTGTAATGCATTGTATGTGAGGCTGCTTTTTGAGGACAGTTTAGAAACTGCAGTTAGTTCAAACTATAGCCTCAGGTTGCTGACTGGGACTGGGCATTGGGGCCATCTCTTACCTGTACTGAAACAGTTTCATTGGCTCTCAGACTGTTCCTGAGCCTAATTCAAGGTGCTGGCATTTACCTCAAAAGTCCTGCAACAGAGCAAAGTGCCTAGGTACTTGTTAGATTGTATCTGCGCATACCAGTCAGTCTGGTCACTGAGATCATCACCTGAGGCTCTTCAGTGGGGAAACTGCTCCCCCTTCGAAGGTGGGTGGTTAGTGGGGAAAGAGCCTTTCCAATGGCGGCACCTTGATTTTAAGATGCCTGTCCCAGGGACACTTACCTGGCACCTACATTTTTGTCATTTTGGCACCTTGCAGAATGTATTCTCCCAGGATTTAAGCGACTCTGCAAATTTGATGTGCTTTCTCTTATTTATTTGCTATGTTTTTTCTCTTCTTATTATTCTGCTGTTTTATTATTGATTCATGACTGATAGTATTGTTTTATTTGCTAGCTACCCTGGAAGTGATAGTATGCTGAAGGTGCAGCATACACATTTAAATTTAAACAGACACAACATCGAATCTCCCTCTAATCATATATAAAATGGACTAACAATACAGCTGAGATTAACTCAGATAATAGAAGGAAGAGAACTCTTGCTGAAAGTAGAAATTCAGATAGATTTATTTGTATCTACATGGCTAGCCAAGGCACCACTAACATCTCAAAAGGCAAAATAGGGATGATGTTTTAACAAGGGACCAGACAAAAAGGGCCTGTACTTAGTAAATAGGGGACAGTAGGTGCACATTATTTTCTTACTGTGAATGCAGGTTGCTGGCATGTATTGGATATGAGCCTTACACTGGAACTCATTTGTCAAGTACAGTACACCTTATTTTGGTGTCATGGCATTAAGTTATAAATTTGGTGTTATGACATAAATGATAGTGTTTGTTATAAAGCCAATCCAAATGGAGAAAAAAAATGTGTTCAAATTGAACATGAGCAGAGTACTAGTGAATCAGTACGTATGTACTGAACAGAACGGTTCTATGTACTGTCTATGTACTAGACAGAATGGTGGATCTACAGCACCAAAGCGTAGAACAGAAGGGCAACGGCAGGATGAGGCGGAGTCGGAGACTGCAGAGGCAAGGGAAAATAATGTAGGGGGAACTCCCTGGAAAAGGGTGACTGTTAGGAGCAGAAGAACTAGAAGACATTCTGCACCTGTGGAAGCAGTGGAGCTATGGAACCGCTTCCAGGTACTTGAGGACAAGAGCAGAGGACAGCCTGCAGAGGACGAATTACCGGGCACCCAACGGGACAGCGAGCAAGAGGCTGAAGGTCAGTCAAGCAAACGCAATCAAACCAAGGCCTACAGCAAGAGAAAGAGAAGAGTACTAGTAGTGGGAGACTCCCTCCTGCGGGGGATCGAAGCCAAAATATGTTGCGAAGACCCATGGACTTTAAACTGAATCCAACAGGAGAGGGAGACATAAACTCGGGGGTACCAATGGAAGAAGGCCTCTGTGCCACAACGGAGAGAACAGCTCCAGCGGTGCCCAATGATAGTCTACCACAAAATGTAGGGGGAAAGTCGGACTATAAAGCACATAGTCTTCGATGTCTCTATACTAATGCCCAGAGTATGGGCAACAAACAGGACAAATTTGAACTCTTGATACATGAGGGCAGATATGACTTGATAGGGATAACTGAAACCTGGTGGGATGACTCCCATGGCTGGAATACAGCAATTGAAGGGTATAAAAGGAACAGAAGCAACAGAAAGGGAGGTGGAGTTGCGCTGTATGTTAAAGATATGTATCTCTGCACAGAGATACAGGAAGGGAAGCTTGGCAGCCCCATTGAGAGCATCAGGGTTAAAATAAAGGGGGCAAAGGATAAGACAAACATGGCGGTTGGAGTCTACTACCGACCACCCAATCAAGGAGAAGACGAGGATGAAACTTTTGAAAAGCAAATTGCAAATGTTTCAAGGAGGCATGATGTGGTAGTAATGGGTGACTTCAATTTCCCTGATATCTGTTGGGAGACTTATTCAGCCAAGCATGGCCCCTCCAAGAAATTCCTGAGTTGTGCTGCTGATAACTTCCTCCTACAGAAAGTGGAGGAAGGAACTAGAGGATCGGCTATCCTTGACCTGATTCTAACCAACAGAGACAAGTTAGTGGATAAAGTGGCAGTTTCGGGAACTCTGGGGGAAAGTGACCATGTTATACTTGAGTTCTTGATTCTAAGGGGAGCAAAAGCTGAGTGTAGCCAAACACGTACCCTGGATTTTAGGAAAGCCAATTTTAACAAACTCAGAACAATGATAAGTAAGGTCCCATGGCAAGCGACTCTAATGAGAAAAGGAGCCCAGGATGGGTGGGAGTTTTTAAAAAGGGAATTTTAAAGGCACAATTGCAAACAATTCCCACAAGGAAAAAAGGCAGAGGGCAACAGAAGAAGCCAATGTGGCTTCACAATAAACTCAAAGATGACCTGAAAACAAAAAAGGACATGTATAGGAAGTGGAAGGAAGGACAGGCTACAAGGGAAGAGTACAGGCAGGTAGCACAGAACTGCAGGAATAGTGTCAGGAAGGCTAAAGCTGAGAATGAGCTAAGGTTAGCGAGAAAGCTTTCTTCAGATACATGCACAGTAAAAGACAGAGGAAAGAAATGGTGGTTCAACTACGCAATGAGGATGGCAAATTGATAACAGAAGACAAAGAAAAGGCAGAAGTGTTCAATTCCTACTTCGGCTCGGTCTTCTCCCAAAAGAGGGTCTTTGACCCCCCTGGCAAACCTGAAGTGCAGACTGAAGGGGCAGGATTGCAGCTTGAGATTGATAGGCAAATGGTCAAGGAGCACCTGATTACTCTGAACGAGTTTAAATCTCCAGGGCCTGATGAGCTACATCCTAGAGTAATAAAGGAACTGGCAGAAGAACTCTCAGAACCACTGTCTATTATCTTTGAGAAATCATGGAGGACAGGTGAAGTGCCAGATGACTGGAGGAGGGCAAATGTTGTTCCCATCTTCAAAAAGGGCAAGAAGGAGGAACCTGGGAACTATAGGCCAGTCAGTCTGACATCAATCCCGGGGAAATTTTTGGAGCAGATTATAAAGAAGTCAGTCTGCAAGCACCTTGAAAACAATGCAGTGATTACTAGAAGCCAGCATGGATTTATCAACAACAAATCCTGCCAGACTAATCTGATCTCATTTTTTGATCGGGTAACCTCCCTTGTGGACTGTGGGAATGCGGTGGACATCATATATCTAGACTTCAGCAAAGCTTTCGACAAAGTTCCTCATGATTTTGAAAACACTACAACACTCTTTTTCCATGGCCACTTATGCAAAGCCACAAAAGAGGACACTGCTGATGGGCAACTCCAAGGTCCCGGCTCTCTGTCCTGATGGTTCTTGATCTTTAAACTGGACATGAACTGGACACCCTTCGAACAGAGCATGGCATCTAAGAGAGGGCTGCCCTCTGGCAGCCCTTAGGTAGGCAACCTGGTGCCCACCAGATGCACTGGGCTACAACTCCCATAGTCCCTGACCATTGTCCATGCAGGCTGGATTGATGGGAGTTGTAGTGCAAGACATCTGGAGGTCACCCAGTTGCCCATCCCTGAAATAGAAGGCTGCTTTCTGTAAAGTGGGACATATGGGCACCCAAAGGGCCCTTCTACATTCAATCCTTTGTTCTTATGAATGCTTCAGCTCACATCCACATTCTCATTATATCCTCTTTCCAAAGATTAAGTCAATACAAGACCAGCTACATAGAATCATAGAAAAGTAGAGTTGGAAGGGGCCTACAAGGCCGTCGAGTCCAACACCCTGCTCAATGCAGGAATCCAGGTCAAAGCATCCCTGACAGATGGCTGTCCAGCTGCACCTTGAATGCCTCCAGAGTGGGAGAGCCCACCACCTCCCTAGGTAGTTGGTTCCATTGTCTTATTGCTCTGACAGTCAGGAAATTTTTCCTGATGTTTAGGTGGAATCTGGGTTCCTGTAATTTGAGCCCATTATTCCGTGTCCTGCAAACTGGGATGATCGAGAAGAGATCCTGGCCCTCCTCTGTGTGACATCCCTTCAAGTACTGGAAGAGTGCAATCATATCTCCCCTCAGTCTCCTCTTCTGAAGGCCAAACATGCCCAGTTCTTTCAGTCTCTCCTCATAGGGCCTTGTTTCCAGTCCCTTAATCATCCTTGTTGCCCTCCTCTGAACCCTCTCCAGTTTGTCTACGTCCTTCTTAAAGTGTGGTGCCCAGAACTGGACGCAGTACTCAACTCAATTGTTGTAGTGTTTTCAAAATTACCATCTCAGGAAATTCAGCTGGGAATTAATGCAAAACTGAAATGCAATCTTCACTTTGTCCACTTGGGGGAGCAAAGTAACATGGCAAAGCACATAGTCATGATACTTAAGTATAACAGGGTTAGCTTGTTCATAGATTTCAAACATATTATAGAGTTGGAAGGAGCCTACAAGGTTATCGAGTCCAACCCCCTGCTCAATGCAGGAAACTAGAGGAGGGGTCTCCCATCCAAGTAATAACCAGGCCTGACCCTGCTTAGTCATCAAGCTATGAAATTTAGCTTTCCAAAGCTTCAATTAGCATATTGGTTTCATTCCACTGAAGATGGTGATTTTTATTTTTACTGTTCCACTGGAAACCCTATTTTAAGGGTGTTGACCATAGTATTCACTTTTATATGTTTTAAAAAAAACAATAGCAATCATATTTTATGTCTCATCCAGCACAAAACAGGGCCACTGTTTCTCATCTGTACTGAGTGCATGACATGCCCTAGATGTGTTCTAACAGCTACATTTTGAGCTGGTGTTGATTAGCATGTAAAAAATAACATTAAAAAATGGCCACATGAATTGGCCGATAACTTGTCAAAAGTATGCTAACATGCTGAATTTGGAAAAAGTGAAAATAATTCTCTTTTGAAAGTGAGCTGCCTTTTGTCAAAAAAGATAATATGAAAATGGTTGGTTGGTAAATAATGTGCCTTTTGAAGATATGCTTAAAAATCCGCCCCCCCCCCATGATTGGCAGCAGAGCTGTGTTACAGTGCGAAGCAACCTTCTTCAAGCAGCACCTGGGGCGGGGGGAGGCAGAGAAGGGGAAAGATGAAGGCAGGGATTGGTGTCTGAATGGTGCAGCAGTCGGACTTGGCACAGGGGTGGTGGTGGTGGGGCGGCATCGCTATCATTTGGCTTCTGCTTCAGGCAGCAAAATGACTTGGGCCAGCTCTGATTGGCAGGCCATGCGACTAGACTCCAAACTGGCTTAGTTATAAAACCGGCTTGTTGCGTTAGTCCAAGCCCTCTCCTCAGTTAACAAAAACGAAGTGTACTGATTTTTCTGCTGCCTCATGCATGGCATCACCCCACTTAGGATAATAGAAGAATGCAAAAGATTGCTTTTCAGAACTTAACAGTCTTGTTATCCATACCCAATATATATTTCCCCTATATAATCTTATGTAAATAAGATGCCTATCAATCTGACTGCTGTCTAATCATTTAATAATCGTCTTTCTAAATCAGTGTTCTCCAACCTTGGGTCCCCAGATGTTTTTGGCCTACGCTGGCTGGGGCATGCTGGGAGTAGTAGGCCAAAAACATCTGGGGACCCAAGGTTGGAGAACACTGTTCTAAATGAAAGAAAGAAGACATTATGGCCCAGTCATTCCTACTCCAGTGCCATTTTATCTTTAAGACAACCAGACCCAAACCTCACACATAATTTACACCTGTGTGTCACTTTCTTTAACATGCTTGTTTCCGGCCTGGCAACCTACATGTAAGACTCTTTGACTCACTAACAGGTCTCATGCCACCGTCTTCCCATTATTCCCCCTCCCCATTTGTATTCATTATGAGAACACAACAAAGCTGACTCAAGCTCAAACTGACTTCAATGAGGTGGTGTCATGGCGGACTGTGTATGAAAAAACCTATGGATGCTTGAGGTATACAATCTTTGCAAACTCCTTTACAAAGTCTCCTGTGCTGCTCCTCTCAGACCATTGTGCTGATTGGAAATTAGCCATACAATAGATTTCACATTTTTCTGAATACAGCTCAGGTCCAGGTTATCTGAAAGACCATATTCTCCCTTATGAGCCTGCCCGTACCCTGAGATCTTCAGGGGAGGCCCTTCTCTTGGTTCTGACACCATCTCAGGCACGCCCAGCAGGAACCCAGCAGAGGTCCTTCTTGGTGGTTGCCCCAACACTCTGGAATTCCCTTCCCAGAGGGGCTAGAATGGTGCCCTCCTTGGTATGCTTCCAGAGATAGGCAAAAGCTTTTTTGTTCCTGCAGGCCTTTGGGAATAGCCGGGACCTGTGAGAATGCGATGGATTCCACTGTTTATATTGTTACTGTTTTAACTTTGATATTTTTATATAATTTTAATATTATAGCTAATTTATATTTTTAACTTTTGTACAATTAAAACATATAAATAGGAGTAAACAAGTTTTAATGTTGTACTGCCGCCTTGAGTTCCAGTGGTGGGGAAAAGGCGGGATAATAATGATGATGATGATGATGATGATGATGATGATGATGATGGTGATGGTGATGGTGATGTGTCATAGTTCTCGGTAGCTTAAATGTATTAAAATACATATTCAAAATACTTATTTTGTGAGAAAAATCTGCATCCAAATCATTTGAGATATATATCCCTCCGTCCTCTTTTCCCTCCTCTTCCCCACCCTCTCTTCACTCCTTCCCTTTCCCTCTCCTTCTCCCCCCCTGTGATATGGAGGAGAACCCATCCTCTGAGGCTGGGGCTCATGGGGGATTTCCCCACAAAGCAAATAACAGTTTCAGAAGAGAGATTTTCCTTAGGACCAAAGCAGTAGAGAAAAGGCTCAAGTGGCCCCTCCACACCTGCTGCAATCCTGATAATGAACAGCCCTCCCTCCCAGCTGATGCTATTTGCATTTTTAAAAACCTGTGCATTAAATGAAAGGATGCATCAAATGGCACATGTAGTTTGGCCCTTATTATACTTATTATAATATAAGGCAAATGTAAAATATTTTACTGCATACCCTCCAACATTTCACAGATGAGAATAGGGACACACGTGTGAATTTGTAAGAGGTATGATAAGCAACATGAAGGTGTGATCAAGAGGGTGTGGCCAGGCAACATGAGGGCGTGGCCAAGGGTATGGCCAGGCAACATGAGGGCATGGTCAAGTACAAAAGTTAACAGAGGAAACACACAAAATCTGATATATTATAATTATTACATTATTATATATTATTTTATAAGTGGCTTTTGTAAAAAATTTTACCTTACTTAAACCCTGAATTGTTGATATCTGGTGTTTTTCAGGGGGCCAGGGGGTCAGTGCTTGCAGGACAATCTCTTTTTGTTTTAAAATGGTCAGGATTGGCACAAATTCAACAGGTGAAGCTTACCACCCCCCACCCCCCCAAACAGTGTCAGAGAGAAGGGAAAGTTTCTTGCATTTCCTTCTGATACTGTATCTCACCTGTTAGAGGCACAGAGTCAGCTCTGTTAGGAAACAAAATCTTTGGCAATATAAAGATAGGAATCATGTGATAAATTCCCTCATTCACCTCTTCCTCGGTCCAGGCCAGTGGGTGCAGCTTTTCAGCAGGGGGAGAGAGAGAGTGCTGTCTCTCTGTTTTGCAGCTGTTCAAGCCTAAAAAGAGCTACTTTTAAAGGGGCCATGCCATGGGCAATATTGCAGCTAAGCTTGCAGTTTTAGCTTAGCTGCAATTTTGCCCATGGCATGGCCCCTTTAACAAAAGTTTAAAGTAGCTTGCAGTTTTGGGAGGCAGGGATATTAGGGGCTCTGCATGACAAAGTGAAAAGCCTAGCTTAAGGCTTTTCATGATGGTCCCACATTTTTTGGGGGGGCAATTGGAGACTATGCAGTTTATATATACAAATTTAAAATCAAACCTGATAAACCTCTGCAACCTATATGTGTGTGTGTGTGTGTGTGTGTTCTACACAGTGGGGCAAAAAGGCCAAGAAAAAAAAAAGTGTGTGGTACAATTTAGTGCAGAGCACAGATTAATTCAAAATCCAGAGTAAGTGTTTCCCTACAGAGTGCATCCAACTAGCATCCACAAAGAATAAATCTGCATAAAGTGGAACTATTACTTTCTGCTGTGAGAAAGCTACTCCAAACAGTTGTTAATCCCAAATTCAACAGTATCGAGCTTGCTAATGAAAATCAATAAATCTGCGAATAAAAAAGATAATCCAGCCCTCCACTGCTTATTTCTCTTCTCCTGCCACCAACCCTTCTCCCCTATATGCAAAGATCTGCAGTTGCGTGAGACTGTGTGCATCCAGTTTTGCATTTGGACTACCAACTGGATTGTGATTAAACTTCTTATCCTAAAATATAATCATACATAGAGGCTATTACACAGAACTGGAGAGCTCTAAAGTCTTAATTTTGTTACAGTCCATTAAAATAAAAAACACAATTTTCTAAAATTTTTTAATGTGACTGCTTGATGGCCAAAGCTCTTTGTCTACCGCTCACAAAAGCAGTCAGTGCTATTGGAATATCCTCCCCTCACTCCTTTCCACCACTTTGGGCTTCTTGGTTGTACATTTTTAGCTCCTATGTGCTGGCGAACACAAAAAAGAGATGGAAACTGTTCTGCAGTCTCTCCCACTGTCTGGAAATAAAAACAGCAGCAACAAAAAAATCTCCTTTCAGAGACCATCCATTTCACTGTCAACAAGAAAGAAAGGGTGCTTCGAGGGCAAAGGCTTTAAATATAGCAATAGCCGTAACAACAACTTAGCTTAGCTGCATGAAAGCAGGATCTGGGACTGGGATGGAGTTCTGCTGCAGGGAGCAGAAGAGAGTGGGAAATCTTTCTCTCCAATAGGGACTGGTACTTACGTATTTTAGTTTTCAGAGGAGTGTAAGGTTTGGCCCCCATCCTCAGCATTGGCTGCATACGTGACAGGACCGGTGCAGGGCAGTTTGGCGCCCCAGGCGAAAAAATATTTCGCGCCCCCCCCTCTCCAAAGCAGAAAAAAAAAAACCCTGTGCCGCCACCACCAACCTACCTCCCCCCCGCCCTGGCTGCGGCGGTGGCGGCTGCTGCGGCGGCTGCTGCTGCTGCTGCTGCCTCTTCCTCCTCCTGAAGTGACGCGACGGGACCCCCGCACTGTTTTTTGCCGGGAAACCATGGCAACAGGGCTGTTTAAGCCCTGTTGCCCTGGTTCCTCCCGCCAAAACAACGCGGGCGGGGCTCCGGAAGCGACGCGACGCGGAGAAGGTAGGTGACGGGGGGGTTGGGGGGGTGGCGATGGTGGTGGGAGGCGCAGTGGCAGCGAGCGAGCGGGCGGGCGGGCGGGCGGGCGGGGGGAGGCGCGGCAGCGGCGGCGGCAGGCAGGAGGGTGGGGAGGCAGAGGCCTGGCGGGGCGGTGCAGCGGCGGTGGAGGCCTGGCGGGGGCGGCGCAGCGGCAGCGAAGAGGAGCGCAGCGTTTCCGCACCCTCTTCAGCCGCGCGCCCTAGGCAACCGCCTAGTTGGCCTAGCGGTAGCACCGGCCCTGATACGTGAGGAGCTTTTGGATGGGATGCAGCATTGATCTGATCAACTTGTGTGAAAGAGGGCAGGGGAGAAAAGGTTTTTGGCTATTTTGAATGCTCTATTTCAGGGCTCTCCAACCTTGGGTCCCCAGATGTTGCTGGACTACAGCTCCCAGAATCCCTTGCCATTAGCCATGCTGGCTGGGTATGCTGGGAGCTGTAGGCCAGCAACATCTGGGGACCCAAGGTTGGAGAGCCCTGCTCTATTTTCTTGGCTTAGTTATAGGGTGCTTCCAGATGAGGCTTTTATGGTGCCATCGTGCTGCCTCAATCATGGAATTTTATGGTGGATGGGGAGTGGATCCAGAAGATGACATCTTCCACTTATAACTGTCCCATGTTTTCACACCACTTCTACTGTCTTTTCTCTTACCACAGATAACCCATTAAGAAAGAAAAGGTGGATTAGCCGCATCATGTCATCTCAGTGGTAATGCTAGGAACATCCATCTGGAAGCAGTCAGTTTAATAATCCTTCTCTTTCTACTAACAGATAGGCTGTTAATCACTATCTGCTTTCGGTTTCATCACAGCATTGAGATCCGAGTTCTACACAAACAGCTCTTGCTTTCCTGCTTTTCCACTACACAACCTCTAGGTGGAGCTATGCTATAGCAGAATAGCACAAATACCTCATTTTCCCCATTCTTAAAAAACCCACGAAAGTGCTCTGAAAAAAACAGAAGAGAAACTGGAGGATCACATCATCATCTAAAGAGCCTGTAAAAAACAACGAGTAAGGAATCACAAATGCACAATAAATGCCTCATGTAGAAAAGGCCTTTACGACCCTTTATAAAGGACCACTTCACACATGAACATTTTTATTGCTTCACAGAAAACATTTTACCTGGCTGTGCAGCAATTAGTGTGAATTATCTGAATACACACTTTCTGCGGAGCTCAGATTACTTGTGATATCCTGCCCTGTGCAGTAACTATTCTGTGTTTCAAGGTACCCTACATCCATTTGTATATACAACCCCACCCATCAGCTATTGGTTAAAGCAGTGTTCTCCAGCCTTGGGTCCCTAGATGTTTTTGGCCTACAACTCCCAGCATGCTGCAACCAGCATAGCTGGCTGTGGCATGCTGGGAGCTGTAGGCCAAAAACATCTGGGGACCCAAGGTCGGAGAACACTGCCATAAAGTTTCTAAAAATGTCAGATTCTTCTTCCTTTAAGAAACCAGACTATGTAAAATAGTCTGCAATTAGTAGTGTGCAATTTCCTAGACACGTTTCTGCATCTAGCTATAAGTGATGGTGATAGCACGGCTCCTAAGCTGACTCTCAGGGCGAGCACAGGTATGATGGCTACACATGGAGGCTATCTTCAGTCCTTTCAAAAGGCCTTTTGTGCACAACAGCACTCGCTATGCAAACCAGGAGATTTCCCCCCCATTCTGTTTGATAGCACTTTTGTTGTAAACAAATATCAGTCAAAAGCTTTAAACTAAAATGGAGAATTGCTGTATTTCCATTTATCTGTGTGACCAGAGGAATCCAGCACTCAGACTGAACTTGTAATGGACAAATTTAAAGTAACCGTTAATTTCAAATTCAGATTTGTGATGGTTGCATTTAAATCACCAATGGGAATGGCAATCTTTTTGTATGTCAGTTCACACGTAATAGGCTGGTTCGCATGATCAAACAAGCCACTGTGACTTAAATAAAGCTGTGACTTAAATTAAATAAGTCACGGTAGCTTGTTTAAATTGTTAGCCTAATTACCCACCCAGGTGCGGATTGTCATGTCATCGGAACAAAACAAGTGGCTTGTTTTGGTCATGCGAACCAGGTGAATGAAAGCACCACATGTGCAGAAGCTAGTTTTAACAGACTGTGATGGCTACTGCAAGGGGTACGGCTCTTGGCTGGAGTGCCCCTTTTCAGCCCTCCATGGCATCATGTTTTCAGTGAGGAGAGAGCCATTGCTTCTTCCTAACTGTCACGACAGCTTTACTTCTTCTAGCTGGAATGAACAAAGAGGTTGTTATTTCCTTATATTCCTTACATTTCCTCCATCCTTGTTCTTTCTGGTGTTGGCTATTTTTGTCTGCTCTTTTCTCTCCCGACTGCAGGCCAAATCAACCAATGTCAGAGACAACAAAGAAGGAAAACAGCCAAGGCAGCGACCTCCTGTTTTCTTCAATAAAAAAACAAAACAAATCCTCCTTGAGTGAGAAGCATGTAGCAATGCCTCCCCATGCAGATAGTACATAGTAAGGGAAGGGTGGAAGGAGGTGCTCTAGTTACAGGAGCCCATAAAGACTGCCAGTATCTATGGCTAATGTAAGTGCTTGGAGGCTTTCAGACACATGGTGCCCAATAATATTCATGGATAAATAATGAAAATTTCAAAGAAATGCACTGAAAATTTAATCATTTCATCCAGATATTTAACTTGCCACCCCATTTTAGGAATGGTCTGAGTGTCAAATACTATGTTCCTTATGGACCCTAATGACAAATGAAAAAGAGATTGCAAAGAGCAAGGCTGAAATTTGTTATACAGAACTCTGAGATACATAGCAAACCAAAGTTCAGGAGGAATCCCCTGAACACCACTGGTACCATCTGACCTTAGTCTTGTTTTTCTTGACATTTAAAATAAACCTTTCCCTTATATGCTAAACAACTTCAAAGGGTTTATATAGCACTCAGAACCCCAGCTATAAATGGATGTCTTCGTGCTAATCGAATCCCAGGACATAAACCATTGAAATATGGTGTGAATCTGCCCAGAGTATCAGCTTGCTAAGTTAATATAGTTCTCGGGTTCATATCTTATTTAAGAAGTTAAAGACACCAAAATTAAATTTAAATTGTTGGTTTCAGATCAGGTTCTAATGCCTCACACAGCACCACTCCAAATGGCAAGTTCAAATAGATAATAAAGTCCATCATGCGATTCCTCTTTTACTGAAATGCTAAGAAAAGCAAAAGTGGTATTGAAATGCAGCAACGTGTGTAGAGTGAGAGGAAAAAATGGAGCTGAACAGCATGTAGTATTGCCTAGAGAAATCTGGAGGTCAAAATGGATGATCAGAATACCAATGATGGTGCAATGCAAAAGCTTTCTTTTATTTGTACAAACAGCTGTCAGGAACTAAGGGAATGCTAGTTATTATGTGATAAGTCCTGATCTTACGATCATGTACCACTGACAGTCCTCAGAGAAGAAGGTCACCAAGGGGCAAACAGAACATTCTGGTACAGGAGAAAAATACGCAAGTAACAAGCTATTCACAAGCTATATACTGTTTCGCACTTTCCTGTTACGAAATTTCAGGGAACTTTTACAGGGTCAGTTTCCCCATGAGGGGAGAATTCTGAGACATATGATATTCTTGTTATATCTGTCTATTTACAAGTATGTAACTTGAACAGGAGGAAATAGGCAAGTATTGAAAAAGGTGATACCTAGTCTTAATACTGTCAGTTTCTGAAAAGTAACCGCACACCTTTGCAACTTACCAAGGCTGCTTCTTCCTAGCCAGCTGGGGCTTCTGCAAATACAGGACCCAGCAGAGATTCACATGAGGCAACAGAAAAATATGCTTCAAAACATGTTGCTACCTCCATGCATCTACATTCCTTGGGACTGCTCTGGAAAGAGCATTGGAATGTATGAACTGGCCCCAAGTATTTTACGCTACTTGCAAGCTCACATACTGCCCTGCAAATATCAGTTGGTGCTAACAATAAGAACATAAGAAGAGCCCTGCTGGATCAGACCAAGGTTTCATCTAGTCCAGCATTCTGTTCACACAGTGGCCAAACAGCTGCCCACAGGATCCCACAAGCAGGACACGAGTGCAACAACACCCTCCCACCCATATTCCCCAGCAACTGGTGCACATAGGCATACTGCCTCTGATACTAGAGGTAGCATATAGCCATCAGGACTGGTGCCTTCTCCTCCATGAATTTGTCTAATCCCCTTTTAAAGCCATCCAGATTGGTGGCCATCACTACATCTTGTGGAAGCGAATTCCATAGTTTAACTACGTATGTGCTGTGTGAAGAAGTACTTCCCTTTATCTATCCTGTATTTCCTACCAGTCAGCTTCATGGGATAACCCCGGGTTCTAGTACTGTGAGAGATGGAGGAAAATGTCTCTCTATCCACTTTCTCCACACCATGTATAATTTTGTACACCTCTATCATGGCTCCCCTTACTCACCTTTTTTCTAAGCTAAACAATCCCAGATGTTGTAACCTTTCCTCATAGGGGAGTTGCTCCAGCCCCTTGATCATTTTAGTTGCCCTTTTCTGCACTTTTTTCGACACTTCAATATCCCTTTTTAAGGTGTGGTGACCAGAACTGTACACAGTACTCTAAGTGTGGTCACACTATAGATTGGTATATAAAATATAAATAAAAATGTATAAAAATAGCAGTATTTTTGCTTCCTTGGTAAAGACAAAATGCTCCTTAATTGTGAGGGACATATCATATTTGGCAAAATATTGCCAAACTTCCTGGTGTAAGAAGCTTGTGGAGACTGATTTGAGGTGGATGGACTAGGACAGTGTTCTCCAACCTTGGGTCCCCAGATGTTTTTGGCCTACAACTCCCAGCATGCCCCAGCCAGCATAGCTTCTGCAAATACAGGACCCAGCAGAGATTCACATAAGGCAACAGAAAAATATGCTTCAAAACATGTTGCTACCTCCATGCACAGCACAGAGGATGGATGCCTGTCTCTGCTGCTTTGGTTTGTTTGGCTACCTATATGAATGCATTTCAGTGCCAGCAGAAGTCTGCATTATGCAGCCTGAGATTGTCTGTGTTTACTCAGAAGAAAGTCCACTTTAAGCACGACAGCCTATATTAATTTACCTTTACTTAAGCCAATCGAGGGGGAGACAATAGAAGTGTCACCACCTGCTGTTTTAAAGGACACGATATATTGATTTATAGGACATCTAAAGAAGGACTTTCAAGGATTTTTTTCAATCTCCAGCTTTCCTCACTTTTGGACATGACTTTGAAACTAAAAATAGATATTCAATCACCATTGTAGTTTGTGCTCTTAGAGACTTCAAGATGGCCATTTTTCTCTGCAAAGATCAATATCCATTCCCTTCAAATCAATTCTCATATGGTTAGTAACTATAATGCTGTATTGATTAAAATGATACTTATACGGTAGGTCATGATTTTTTAAAAATGGATTTTTCACTGTACATCAGATTAATTTTAGAGGCAGACGATTGTATAGATGTTAATGCAGCTTACCATCTAGCAGCCTAAAAGTGATAGAGGCAAGAGTTTGGATAACATGCAGGATTTGTTTACATGGCCTGGAATGGGCTTGATAGAACTCTAGTGGAGAAAACCCCCAAGTCCCAACACAGAGATGTTGAAGAGCAGAAGGGAGAGTTTCCAATGCCAAATGCAAATAAGAGTAGATCTGTATACCCAACACTGGAAAAAGGTCTAAGACTGCAATCATATACAAACTTACCTGGGAATTAGCCCCATTAAAGTCTGTGGAGCTTACTTTTGAGAAGACATGCATAAAATTGCTCTGAATGACACTGAAAATTCCCCTAAATAATGCACACAACTGGTTACAGTATCCCATGGAAGAAATCTGTGGGGTGTAAGTTCCTTTGAGGAAGGGACACATACTGACACGGGACATCATTTTAACATCCACTAAAAGGGTTTACCATGCTAATGCATTCACATAATTACATAGGGCCAACTCAGACATTAAAAACCTACATTCAGTGGGGCACAGCTGTGTCATGAGGGCATGACCCCCCACTAATGTGTGTAGGAAGTAATGTGAGATCCAAGTGACTGTTCGTACAAAGTATCTGTGATTCACCTTGTGAAATATGTAACTGTTCAGCCATTTTGTTTTTGATTCCAAAACTGTTGCTTTTAGTTACAGTCTGTTATTTGCAGACAGTTAAAGGTTCAGCCTCAGAAACAGAAACTTGAGAGGAAAAAGAAACATAAAAAACGTGTGTGTGCGCGCGTGTGCATGTGCGTGTGTGTGTGTGTGTGTGCGTGAACCTAAAACATCATGGGAAATAGAAACTTAAACAGAAATTTACTGCCCTTCTGATTAGTGGTTGGGAGGTAGGACTTGAAATAAGCTGGAATAGTATTTAGTTAGTGTTGAGTGATGTTGGCATATGAAGGAAAACATGGTATCAGAATAAAGAAGCCAGGATGGAGAGGGTTGCAGTGGATCCAGACTACAAGAACAGAAGAAGCTGAACTGAGGAGCTAGAAACTACATTGTCAATAGTATAGCACAGTCTTCCCCAAGCACACTGGCTAAGGATTGTGGGAGCTGTAGTCCAACACATCTGCAGGTGAATAGGTTGAGGAAGGTTGGTCTAGGATGAACAGAAACAGCTACATTGTTAGATATTGGTTTAACTAGGAAAACAATGTAAACTAGGTTTAGATGGACATGTTTTCCTCTGTTATTTTCATATCTTATTGTTCTTGTGTTAACTGTTAAAACTGTTTTGAAATTAATCCCCACTCCACCCGGCTGGAAATATCTGCACAATAGCTTTTAAATTGCCGTGTTTTAAAAACATTAGTAAAAACTAAAGGCCTTGTTACTCACATTTATTTATTTATTTATTTATTAATTATCATATTTATACCCCACCTTTTTTCCTGCAAGGAACCCAAGGCGGCTTACATAATCCTCCTCCTCCTCTCCATTTTATCCTCACAACAACCCTGTGGGGTAGGTTAGACTGAGAGTCAGTGACTGGCCCAAAGTCACCCAGTGAGTTTCATGGCCGAGCGGGGACTAGAACCCGGATCTCCCAAGTCCCAGTCCAGCACTCTCACCACTACGCCACACTGGCTCTCTTTGAGCCTAATTGTCTTACTGTACTACCCAATAAGAAAGCTGGCTGCTTCAGTAACTTCCAGAGGTTAAAGAAATGTTTAATGGAGCCAGTGTGGTGTAGTGGTGAGAGTGTTGGACTGGGACTGGGGAGATCCGGGTTCTAGTCCCCGCTTGGCCGTGACACTCACTGGGTAACTTTGGGCCAGTCACTGACTCTCAGCCTAACCTACCCCACAGAGTTGTTGTGAGGATAAAATGGAGAGGAGGGGGAGAATTATGTAGGCCACCTTGGGTTCCTTGCAGGAAAAAAGGTGGGGTATAAATATCAGTGCTTTTTTTCTGGAGAAAAAGGTACCGGAACTCTTGGATTACATTTCCTTGGCGATTAAATTGTAATGCAATTAATAGAAGAAAAGGTGCTGGAACTCAGTTCCAGTGAGTTCCACCAGAAAAAAAGCCCTGATAAATATAATAAATAAATAAATAATGGCAGCAATGAGGAGAAAATAAGGAGGAGCTGGATTAGCTGGTTTATTCACCTCCCTCACTCTAACTGTGCACACTATACAGCCTGTGCCATCACACACAAAGGGCTCGTCTACATGAGGCTTTTAACCCACCACTTTACTGAAGCTTCTGCTTCCAGATTCTTTGCAGGATTAAGATTGACTCCTTTACACGTGTTTTCCCCCCAGGGTTTTTCTTTCTCTGCCTTTCTATAGGTTCCATTACACAACCACAAGGTGGTGCTGCAGTACAGCGGAATTGCGAAAATACAGGAGTTTCTCATAGTGCGATTTCTAAATAATATCACACTGTCCTCAATCTAAAAAAGCCATGGGAATGGTTGCAAAGCACAGGAGAGGCCTGGAGGATGATGCTGTTGTGTAAAGCACCCACAAACTACCATGAGTGAGGAATCATGAGTGCACAATAAATGCCTCATGTAGAAAAGCTCCTAATCTCAGTGATCCTTGCAAACAAACCACAAGAGGGCAGAAGCAAAAGCATAAATCGTATGGCATATTCTTTATGTTTCAAATTATATATTATGATGATGCATACACTCTTGAAAGCTGGCTCGTGTGTGTGTGTGTGTGTGTAAGAACAGATCCATATTTACAAGGGAAACTTCATGGGATGGCATACAAGGAGTCCAAAGAGTCTCTAGCTACAATGTGATTTTAAAGGGAGGGAAGAAAGAGAGGCAAACTTGGCGGCATCACACTTGGGATGGGAAATGGGTGAGATGAAGGAAGTGGTCAGTTGCATACATACTGAGAAAATAAGAAAGGGATAATAAAACAGTTGTGATTATGATCTTGTAAGACAGGCATTGTGTGCGTTAAGGAATAGTAGATTGAAATGCTTTCAGCGTTGGAGTACAGCCCTCCCCTCCAGATGTTTTGTCCCAGGATTCCTGACCATTGGTTATGCTGATGGGAGCTGAAGTCCAAAACATCTGGAAGGCACCAGGTTAGGGAAGACTGCTGTAGTATATTCCTTTAACCAAGGGAAGTTTAGTACGTCAAACAACAACATTACTTAAGTTACAATCCCTCCCACCCATACTGAAGAAAATGAACCTCTGTCTGAACAAGTTACCCTGACCTCTGGACCAGTTTTTATACGACTGTTAATGTATCAGTAGCCAGCTTCATCTGATGCAGTTATTCATTTGGGGGCTTATCTCACAGGGTGGGACACACCGGGGGAAGATCTTTTGGCTGGAATACAAAATCTATTTGGGATCCATCTTTAGACATGGGTACACATTCTAGTGTTGTCACCTAATTCCATACAAAATTAAATTTGGCAGAAGTGTTTTGTAAGGGTGGATTTTTCCATGGAACACTGAAGGGACTTACCAAAATCAATGAGGGTTCTGTCATTTTAGGCCTACCCAAAGCACCTTGCCACCAGCAACTGGAGGATGCTGGGAAGACTGTAATGTGTACAACAAGAAATGGTCCATTGACCCCTAATCTTTATGGTAATATGCACTGGTGGTGGAATTATTATTATTTTTTTGATCCAGGAGAGACCGCTGTAATTTATGCAAGATGTATTTTGGTCTCTGGAGCAACTGATATTCTGCCTGTATTTATAGTAGGTGACACAAGTTTGATACACATAGTTTCCCCATGTACATTGGTCACTGCCCTCTATTTCTCCTTGTTTGGCTGAACAAATGATCCTAAGCATCATTAACTCTGCATGGTTAAAATAAATCAAATATAGCTCCAGGAATAATAATTCAGAAGCTGACAGCACATTATTTACCATCCCCCTCTCACCACAAACCTGACATCAACCTTAAATTTGCTTTCATTTTTGTAGACATAGTGTTACAAATGGCCACCACTTCAAAGCACAATTGTGCTCCTATATATATGGAAATGAGTGCAAATACAAGCACACACCTTACATTATTATTTCTGCATTGTTGTTACTGTTTAGAAGCTAATCCTCAACATGACATTGCACTCTAGTGTCATATTTGAGCATGATTTGGAAACGGCTGGCGCGGGTGTCATGCAGATGAAGGAGTGGGTCTGCCCTCTGCAAATAGGGTAGACGTCCCTAACCTGGTGGCCTCCAGATGTTTTGAACTTCCCATCAGCCCCAGCCAACATTGTCCATGGTCAAGATTGCTGGGAGTTGTAGTCCAAAACATCTGGAGAGCACCAGGTTGGGGAAGGCTGAAATAGGGGATGGCTCAATGAGAACAAAGTCAACTGATTGTAATCTGGGACACAAGTGGCTAATATATGAACTTATGAATCAGCCATAAACATTGGACTCAGAGCTATCTATTCTTAATGACAGTGGCTCTACATCTGGGGCAGGGAACCGATTTAACTCCCAAACGCAATGGCATCCCTGAATAATTAAATTTGTTTTCTCTTCTAGTGAGTGGCTGCCATCATTCCTAATGGGAAAAGGAAAATGTTGCACATAGAACCATCTTGCAGTTGGGGCAAAACCTGTCCAGCTCCCTTAACACTGGGTAGCTCAGCCTTCACTGGCAGGGTTCTCAAAAGAGGTGTGTATGTGAGGATGCAGTACATTTCTGGATAAAGCATGAATAGTAACAATCGTGTAAAATTCCCACTACAGGAAATATCTCTTTAATGAGCTGCCTTCTGTTTCAGAAGTTGTAATTCTCACTGCTGTCACTCCTAGGAGCAACGCCTGGAAACAACCTTAGAGTAAATAGAGCTTAGTTCTTAAAATATTATTTTAGGTGCTTCTGGATAGCATGGAAGTGCCAGCAAATAATAATTTCTATGAGCTTTTAAGACACACAGTTACCTTCAGCCTCCGTTAATCCCACTCCTGACTGCTTCACTGGTTCTTGTCCATTCTGGTTCATCTTTCCTCTGTTGGAAAATACAGTTCAGCAGCTATTAACAAAGCCCTCCACTGTGAATGCTGCAATGTACAGATATCGTGAAGAACAACAAAGATGTTTACAGGTTGATGCATGATGAAATATTCATTCCTTGGAATCCACAACCTCTAATGAAGGTTTTACCACTTGAAAAAGGCAAGTGTCATTCAGCAGAAGGAACACACACACAGAGACACACTCCTGCTTGTGCATTTCCACATGGAGATGTAGAATTTGTTACATGAAGCAGGCTACAGCTGCAGCTTGATTCTTTCATGCAAGGAAAATAGCTTCCTTGCATCCCATTGAAGGTATGGCTTGACCTGATGTTTGCTATTATGAAGTCAACTTTCAACTGTTTAAACCAGTATTCTCCAACCTTGGGTCCCCAGATGTTTTTGGCCTACAACTCCCAGCATGCCCCAGCCAGCATAGCTGCCTGGGGCATGCATGTTGGGAGTTGTAGGCCAAAAACATCTGGGGACCCAAGGTTGGAGAACACTGGTTTAAAACATTCAGGTCAGTAATGAGTTCTAACTAATGTTATCATTCTGCAGATGGGGGCAGTGCTGTCAGCGGAAGTGGAAGGGGGCA
The DNA here is from genome assembly GCA_021292165.1 of Shinisaurus crocodilurus. Taxonomy (NCBI): domain Eukaryota; kingdom Metazoa; phylum Chordata; class Lepidosauria; order Squamata; family Shinisauridae; genus Shinisaurus; species Shinisaurus crocodilurus. Next base: position 188,728,798 of record CM037879.1, read on the forward strand.
ATTTCCCCTTCCCTCCCCACTCCCTGCATGCCCTCAAAACCTGCTCCAGATGGGGCTGAGAAACCCTCCGGAGCAGATTTTATTTAATCTATTTACAAGTTTGATATACCATTCCCAATCAGGTTCTTGTGGCGGAGTGTGGGGCCAGGCCTTGATTGTGTATGGGCCTTACACCACACAAATTATTTCATGTGTGAGCTTGGCATTTGTACATAGAATACATGCACATGAACAATTTGAAGGACATCCATTATGCTTTCACCCTTATCTGTAGGCAGAAGATTTTGAATGAATACCAAGTTGAGTGAACAAGATATCATTGGTGAGGTGCTGGGCATGCTGGCTCTAAGGCCTTAGGACAGGGCTCTCCAACCTTGGGTCCCCAGATGTTGCTGGCCTACAGCTCCTAGCATACCCAGCCAGCATGGCTAAAGGCAAGGGATTCTGGGAACTGTAGTCCAGCAACATCTGGGGACCCAAGGTTGGAGAGCCCTGCCTTAGGATAACCGTGAGAAGGATGTTAATGTCGGGCTGAATTGGGTCTTCATGTCACCTGTTTGGATCAGAGGTATAAAAATGTCCTGTTTCAGATTTTTCTAATAATCAGGATGCTTTGGACTATAGGTGTACCAAACTTCAGCATTTTATCTGTTGCAGAAGTACCTGCTCAATTTTCATATCCCCATCTGTATGTGAAGTTCAAGTATCTTTCTGTATAAAGATAACCAAATGACCTTAATCTAAATATTTTAAAATATGAATCTTCTAAAACTTCCTGAAGCTATATTATGTTAATAAGGATTAATATAAAATAATTACACATCTAAACTGTAGAGTATGATTAAAACTTTTTTTACACTGCAGAAAATAATTTATTCTGATCTACAGGCGGAAAGATTCAATAATGGTTTTTTTTAATTAAATGGAACTTTGCAGTGTAACTGGCCTTTTCTACCTGATTTATTGAAGAGGAAACTTAAAAGAATGAGATGCATGATTTCTTTTTATCTCCTACTGCCATGGCACAATAAAGCACTGCTATTACATAGCAAGCCAGGAAAGAATTAATGCATTGTTTGAGTGCTTCTGGAAGACAATCTCCTGAGGCCAAATTTTGGACTTGTTCCTTTTATCAACTTTAGAATGGGTGCGGAGTCTCTTTCATCCCGAGGGCCGGATTTCATCTTGGAGAAGCTCTCGGGGGCCGCATTCCAGTGGTGGGCAGGGCCAAAGGCAAAGGTGGCAGGGCCAAAATACAAAAAACACCAGCCTATTGTAGCTTAAAGCTCTTGCTTCCAACAGCTAAGCCTTAGGAGAGGCATTTCAACTTTTAGAATGGGGAAAAACTGCACAAAAGCCAGGAAACCTCTAAACAATTGGTAGGTGGGGGAAGGGGGTGGGGCCTTCCAGGGGAAGGGGGTGGGGCCTTATGGGGGACGCCCAGAGGGCCAGCTTGGAAATGCTGGAGGGCCGGATTTGACTCCTAGGTCTTACGTTCTGCACCCCTGCCTAGAACATGCATGGAGGTAGAGCCAGCTGAAACTTGACTATTCTTCACTAATGCCTCAAAAAGACACATAGAAGAGAAAGCCTTTGCCAGGGAAGATTGTCCAGACTGGGAAAGCGAATCCAACACAGTGACTCCAACACATTTTACCACTGTCTCATATTGAGGCAATACTTCTTGGGCATGGTTTCATCTCAGTCTTGCTTCTGACCCTTCCAACAGGTTGATTTGGGAGCAAAATGATACCTTGGCATTTCTCGTGGTCCCAAAATAGCATATTTACTAGGCAGTTGAGAAGGAAAGTTGTTTTAAGATGCTTAATATTTGTCAGATACTAGGTCATCCACACATCCAATCAACACGATGCATCTGGTTGCTAGCCAGTATTTGAGTTGGAGATAGCGGGGTCAGGAAGCTCTCTCAACTAGTGGCCTGCCTGAAAGCACTCCCCACACCTACAAACTTGTTCTCCCTTCTCCCCTTCACCCTACCAGATTACATGAGCAAGAGGAAGACAGGATCCTCCTCTCCTTGGCACATCTTGGTCTTGGATCAACATGCCTGTTGCGTTTGCCCTTGAAGGAAAGGGGAGAAGAAAACCTAGCGCTGTTTCTAACAGTATCAGAATAGACCGTATTGAAAGTGACATTGAAATAGGTAGGCTGCTTTGTTGTTTCCTGGGACAATAGCTAAATGTAACATCTACACTGGTTAGAATGTATATTTTATCTTACTATATAAATGTGAAAGTGTGTCTCCAGCCAGCTGGCCGGCCGGCCGGGTACAGGTGTCGCATAGGCTCCTACATGGTTGGACAGATCTGCCCCAAACTTGGCACGCATACTCTCCATCACCCAAGGACAAAGACTGGCGGGTTCAAATCTCCAAAAAACCCTTGCTGCGCCTGGATGGCCCAAAATAGATGAGAGCCAATGGCATCACTTGGAATGTTCTCAGGGGCCATTCAGGAGCGGTTATGCAAATCGCTCCACCGGCATATAGAATGTTCGTATGAACACAGGTGCCCAATCAGGAGCGGATATGCAAATCTCTCCAACGTCCAAACAGAATGTTCATATGAACTGCAGCCAGGGGCTACACCGGGCGGGGGGGGGGGCAGAGCTGGGATTTCATTGTGGGGTAGTCCTGGGGGGGGGAAACGAGCTGGGATTTCATTGTTGGGTAGTCCCGAGGGGGAGGGGGAACAGGGATTTCATTGTTGGGTAGTCCCAGGAGGGGGGGAACGAGCTGGGATTTCATTGTGGGGTAGTCCTGGGGGGGGGAAAACGAGCTGGGATTTCATTGTTGGGTAGTCCCAGGAGGGGGGGAACGAGCTGGGATTTCATTGTTGGGTAGTCCCAAGGGGGAGGGGGAACAGGGATTTCATTGTTGTTGGGTAGTCCTAGGGGGGGGGAACGAGCTGGGATTTCATTGTTGGGTAGTCCCGAGAGGGAGGGGGGCAAGCTGGGATTACATTGTTGGGTAGTCCTGGGGGGGGGGGAAGCAGGGATTTCATTGTGTAGTCCCAGGGGGGGATCAGGGAATGAATTGTGTGGTCCCGGGGGGGCAGGGATTTCACTGTTGTGTAGTCCTGGGGAGGGAGATGGGATTTCATTGTGTAGTCCCAGGGGGGGAGCAGGGAATTCATTGTTGTGTAGTCCCGGAGGGGAGCAGGGATTTCATTGTGCAGTCCCGGGGGAGCAGGGATTTAATTGTGCAGTCCTGGGAGAAAGGGAACAGGGATTTCATTGTGTAGTCCGGGGGGGGGGGGAAGCAGGGATTTCATTGTGTAGTCCTGGGGGGGAGCAGGGATTTTGTTGTGTAGTCCTGGGGGGGGGGGAGCAGGGATTTCATTGTGTAGGCCAGGCGGGGGAGCAGGGAATTCATTGTTGTGTAGTCCCGGAGGGGAGCAGGGATTTCATTGTGCAGTCCCGGGGGAGCAGGGATTTCATTGTGCAGTCCTGGGAGAAAGGGAACAGGGATTTCATTGTGTAGTCCGGGGGGGGGGGGAAGCAGGGATTTCATTGTGTAGTCCTGGGGGGGAGCAGGGATTTTGTTGTGTAGTCCTGGGGGGGGAGCAGGGATTTCATTGTGTAGGCCAGGCGGGGGGACAGGGATTTCATGGTGTGGGCCAGGGGGGGAAGCAGGGATTTCATTGTGTAGTCCCGGGGGAGCTGGGATTTCATTGTGTAATGCTGGGGAAGCTGGGATTCCATTATGTAGTCCTGGGGGACCGAATTTCGAACAAATAGTGCCTATAGGAAAATGACCCGTGCAACGCTGGCTAAAAAAAGCTAGTTTAATATAAAAATGGGTTGTTTCTTCTTTCTTTCCGGTATTAATGGCTCAGTATAAGTTAGGGTAGGGGTGCAGAACCTCTTTCTGCCTGAGGCCCATATTCCACTTCAGAGAAGCTCCTGGGGGCCACATTCCAGGGGTGGGCGGGGCCAACGGCAGAAGGGGCAGGAAGGCAAAAGGGGTGGGTCCAAAATTACTACAAATACCAGCACATTTTAACTTAAAGCTCATGCTGCCAGTAAATCTGGCATTAGGAGAAGTATGTCAGTCTTTTCAAGTGATGAGAAAGCTGCACAAAACCCGGGAAACCACCAAACTATTGGTGGCCAAGGGAAAGTGGATGGGGCCTGGAGAAGGGAGCATGGCATACCCTCCAAGCCTCCAACATTTCACAGATGAAAATAGGGACAGAGGGCCTGGTCAGAGGCAACAGGTAGAGCATGTGTGCACCCCCCACACACACACCCTCCCACCCTCATTGTGTTCCCTTCAGGGCCGGATTAAGAGCATTATGGGCCTGGTGCTGAGGATTTTGGTGGGCCTTTTTATGGAAATAAATAAAATGAAGACGCAATTTTATATTAAAACAAATTAAATATTTTAGTCAGCAAAGAAGTTACACAGTCAACAAAGTTAAGGTCATTCACAAACTCCAAATATTGCTTTCAACTAGCAACAAGCAACCTGCATTTAGCCTTCACACCAGCAACTGGTGTACATAGGCATACTGCCTCCGATACTGGATAGCATAGAGCCATCAGGACTAGTAGCCATTGATATCCTTCTCCTCCATAAATTTGATGGGGGAAGTGTGTGCGTGTGTGTGTGTGTGAGAGAGAGAGACACACACACACACAGAGTTAATCCAAGTCTTTTCCCTAGTCAAAATTGCACCTGAAAAAAACATGTTCATGCTCATTAGCCCCCAAGGAGAAAAAGGTCCTATGCAGGTTTAGACAGAAATAAGGCCTACAACTCCCAGAATACCTCAGCCAGCATGGCCAGCTGGCAGATGCTGAGACTTGAAGGACTTATTACTTCTGGCTAAAGATGCACAGGATTGCATTGTTATTTTTCATCCCTCATCCCTCCCTATTCCTTTTTCCTTGTGTGCTGTGTCTTTTTAGACTGTAAGCCTGCAGGCAGGGACTGTCTTCCTTTACTGATCATATGTAAGCCCCGCCAGGAGTCTATTTGACTGAGGAGCGGGATAACAATACTCTAAAATAAATTTAGTAAATAATTAGTTTGAAATAAGTCTTTAAAAAATAAAAAGATGAGCATCTATAACCGTGCACCTGCCCATACAGGTGCTCGCAGAGTATAAAATATTTTTTAAAAAAATAAGGAAGAAAAGGTGCTGCAGCAACCAGCACCAACCTCGATGGGCCCCAGCCTGTCTCCTGAGCAGGATACTGCAGTGGGCTTGGGAAAGGCGTATGATTAAAGTCCCCAAGCACCCTGCAAATATTTTACTCAGAGGAAATGCTACTGCCAAGGCAAGGTAAGGGGGGGGCTGGCAGTGGGTAAGGGGGAGCCCAGCCGCCTCCCGCTGGCTTGAGAGAGCTCCGGCAAGGCCCCCCCCGCCTCTGCTTGTGGGGCCTTCCACGCCACTGCAGAACCGTCAGCCCCGCTCCGGGCGACCAGCAGCATGCCTGGGGCCACAGGGGCATCCAGCGCACACGCACACACACATGCACACACACACCCCGGCTCCCTTGCCTGCGCAGCAGAACCGGCTTCCCCACCCGGAGAGCGGCCGGCTGCTCCAAGGGCGCCCTCCCACCGGCCGGGCCCCGCCCAGATGCAGGGAGGCTGATGCCGCCGCCGCCGCCGCCCGCCCGCCCGCCCCGCAGGGGTCTGCGTGGAAGGAAGGAGCCCCGGACGCTGACGCCGCAGTTCCAGGCAGGCCGGACTGCTCGATCGCGCCCTGGCTCCGCGGCACTCGGCGGCGTTCTCCGGAGGAGCCGCTGAGGACGGGCCCGCCTGGCCAAGCACGTGGCGGCGGCGGCAGCAGCGGCGGCAGGGCAGGAGGTGCTTCCCGCAGGCTCGCGTCTTTCTGGGCTGCCGCTGCAGGCGCCGCTTCTCCGAGGCCTCTCTGCCGGCGAAGTGGTGTTGCCCCGGTTCAGGTGCTGCCCTGCTGCATCGCGCCGCCCTGCTTTGCGCCGGCGCCGTGTCCGGCAACGCCCCACAGTGGGCCGATTTTGTGGTAGGGGCCTGGAGCTGCAGCTCCAATAGCCCCTATCTTAATCCGGCCCTGGTTCCCTTCCTGCTTAAAGGGCCCATGGGCAAAATCACAGCTAAGCTAAATAGCTTGCAGGAGGAGGCAGGGGAATTCCTGGCTCTGCATAACAAATCAGGACTCTGCATAACAAAGTAAGAAGCTGTGATGGCTTAAGTGTTTGTGGGACTGTTCTGAACTTCTGACAAATTCGGGGCAATTGAGTATGCCACGACCCTTCTATAGGACCCTGGAGGATCCAATTTGGCCCCTGCACCTGAGGTACTGTGCCCCTGGCTTTGGGGGTATGCCTGTTCCCCTTGTAGGTTCCTTGTCTTCTCAGGGGTCTTCACCTGCTGGTGATTCATTTTGTGGGATGCATGAAGCAGGCCCCATTCCTTTTATGAACTGTTACTGGATGGTATAGAAATGTAGTAAAGAAACAAAAATTGTATTGTGCCAAGTTTGTGGAATATGTTTGTTGGGAAGGTTCACCAGGCTTCTTTGTTGTACAGGTTCATCTCGTTGGCTAAAACCATCCTATTTTATCAATCTTTTGTGGGAATTCTATTTTATTTACTTGTGTATAAGATTTCTATATTGTCCTTCAGCAGAGCTTAAAGGGTGGTTACAAAAAACAAAATGAAATACAAATAAAACATAAACAGCATTTTTTTAAAAAAATCATTAATACATTTTATGCGGGGAAAGAGAGTCTCATGAGTTTGGTTAACATCTACTATGGCATTGCTGCTGACTAAGGCTTTTATTGCTGTTATAATAATTGTTGTTGAGCTTTCATTCATTTAGGATGGCTTTAATGTTGGAAAATTGGTATACAGGTTCAAAGCATCAATAAATAAGTAAGCGGAAAGAGAAACGAAAGAAGGAAGGAAGGAAGGAAAAAAGATTTAGACTGCAATCCTACACTTACCTGGGAAGAAAAGTTTAATCCCATGTAAATTTGAAAATCCCACTGTGTTCAGTGGGGCTTACAACTAGGGAAGTGTGAGTAGGATTGCAGCTTTTGGCCCACTGACTTACCTCTGAGTAAACTTGCATAGGACAGGGTTGCACAGAAGTATGTATTAGGGCAGGAGGGAGGACATAAGATAGTTATTTCAGGGGGAGGACATAAAACAGTACGAATCCCATTATTTGTCTCTTCATGGTTAGTAAAAGCATATTAAATAATGATAAAAGCCTTACATTCTTGGAATGGGAAACAGATTACTGTCCCCTGTTGTGGCGCTGCTGCTGCTGCTTCCTTCACTATCCATACTGTATCCACTGCCAAAGGTACTGGCTGATGAACCAGTGGAGGAGACTGAACTTTCTCCTGGTCGATGGTTGGTAGGCCTTGCTGTACAGAGTAGGAATGATGGGTTACCAAACAGGCTATAAAGACATCAGTGTAAGCAATTTAAATAGCACCCGGCTATTCATGAGGCAAGAGTTAAAAATACCCACAAAACATTTTACTTGTTGCTATGAATTTTTGATATTTTGTCATATTCTGGATAACCCATGCAACAAGTTGCCAGGGATGGGGACTCGGACTCGAGGACTCGACTCGTGAGTCGGACTGAGTCCCCCCTCTGACTCGACTCGGACTCGAGTCCCAATATTTTTAATGGGACTCGAGACTCGACTCGGGACTCGAGACCAAGGACTCGTCAACATCCCTGCTTGATGCCACCTGCAGGTGCTGCCTGGACCCAGTTGCAGTAACAATCCAAGTTTATTTTTTTAAATCATTTTCCTAATGCAACCTTTCAGACATTTTGGGTTTGGCTGCCTCTGCCTGCCTGTCTGGGGTTCCCAGCCTCCTCTGCCTGCCTGGTCCCTTCTTAACCAGTTCCACAGTTTGAATTGTCCAAGACAAATGCCTCTGCCTGCCTGCTTTGGGGTTCTCCTCTGCCTGCCTGGTTATTTTGGGTTTGTCTGCATGGTCTGTTCTTGTCAAAATCAGTGGCAGAGTTTTGAGATAAAAAGGCACACTTGTGCCTAGAATTTATTTAAGCCACACATCTGAAGTAGCCTTATTTTGTTGGGGAAGAACCCCATTGATTTTAATAGGGACTCGTGGAGTCAGCTTTGGGAGTGACTCGGGACTCGTGAGTCACCATTTTGGACCAAGGACTTGGACTCGGACTCGAGACTCGGGTCCAAAGACTCGTGACTCGACTCGTGACTTGAGACCAAGGACTCTTCAACATCCCTGCAAGTTGCATCAAGTCAAACTCATAATGCTTCATCTTCATAATTCTAATTTCCTCAGAATTGTTGGAAAACTTAAACATTGACCAATAATTATGGCATTGTAGAACCAGGCCTGCCTAATTCTGGTAAACAGCTCAAACGTTTCATTACTGAACAGCTTTTGAGAAAGATTACATCGTCTTAAAAAAAACAAACCAAAGACGGAATCAGAAGTCTGTCACCAGCACTGCATACACCATCCAGGCTGCATCTTCTCCAGACACCACATAACTACGTGAATATATTTCTCAACTGCTACTTAAAAGCTTGGACAATCTGTTGATCACTGTTTTAGTCTAAAAATTGGTCTAAGGAAACCATACCAGTCCAATCATTCTGAATCCAGCGAAAACTGTATCTCATCCCCACTCTCCCCATGTATATTCTTCCTTATTTTGATGTCTCCAATTTTTCCATTTGGGGCAAATTGAGAATAACATGAAAACGCAATGGCACACAAAATAACTCTTGTCAATGATGCATTGCTTTAGTGGCGCTAGAGTCTACACAATTTTTTAGAATTTCCTCCTTTTATAATTTTCTTTTTGTAATTTTATCCTGGAAGACAATCTTACTCCGTCACGAGTGATCACCTACTACTACTACTACTACTACTTTAGTGTACATTTGAACAACACAATTGTCCAAGACAATAGAACACCACCAAAGACTAAAACAAATTGGTCATCATTTAGAAAGGATGCCATACCCATGGCATCTTCCACCATGATTACTTTTAAAATTCAAGTTGAAAGAATTAAAATGATTTTTTTTTTTGTTTCTTGAAGAAGAAAAAAAAGTGCTCCAGCTGTGGTTTATACATTCATCTGTGGTTTATATCACAGAGGAGTGCCGTGATGCTCCAAAGCTATGCAAACAACTCTTTTCCATATGCGTCAAAAGGTTCAGGTCACAGCCCAATATATTTTCCAAACGGGAATCGTCAGATGTAGCATCTGAGCAATTTCATGAAATTGCATCATATCAGCTTAGAAAGGTACGAGAGAGTAAATAGTGGAAGCAAGAGCACTGAAATGTGGCAGCACTCAAAACAGGAAAAGCAGAGCCGAGAGACAGCTAAAGATTATTGATGTCTATAGATTGAGCAGTGGGAGGAGGGATGGTTGGTTAGGTCCTTGAAAATTGTTGTTGTTGTTGTTTTGGCAAACTTACAAAGCCCATTTAATTTTTTCCTGGGCATTAGGTACTGAGGAGCCAGCTACAAAGAAGCTTTTTTGGGCAGTTAATTTATTTACTATGTGAAGGATCCTTGCAAACCAATGGCCGATTATGACAGAGAGACTCTGGTTGTTAAAAAGGCTCTGCATGCACAGAAGTGGAAAGGTCCAGCAGTGCCTACGATAGAAGAATGGTTGGTTAAGATGCTGGAGCTGGCAGAGATGGCCAAACTTACATCACTAATTAGAGAAAGGACAACATCTGCATTTATTATTGAGTGGAAACCTCTAATTGACTTTTTGCAGAGACTGGAAAATAATGATTTGTTTGTTTGTGGATTTATGGAATAATAAGTGAATCTGGGACAATGGGAAGAAAGAGATTTCTCATTTGGATTATCGAGTAAGAAAAATTATTGTTACCTGTATTTGCTGTAGAAGAAAAATTGGAGGTCTATTTCGTTTTGTTAATTGTTATATGTTTGATATTATGTGTCTGTTTTATATAGAAATAAAAAAAAATTGGACAAGTAAAAAGGCTCTGCATTGGAAAGGATCATATTAACTTTTTCTGCACAATCATTATGGCTGCCCTAAAAGCAATTCTGTAGCGAAATATCTCCCATTAAATGTGGAGTTAAAGCATAAGGTTAGGAAAATTGAAATTCCAAAAAATGCATGGAAACACATTTGGAGCACCATGGTGCATGCCATCCTCCATTATGCATATGCAAGCCCTAGGCAGGGGTTGCCGTGGCTTGTTGTGCCACCCAGGTGACCCGGGTGACGAGGGTTATTATTTGATGCTTAAACAACCCTTGCATGACCCACAGTCTGTTTTAGGGTTATGCTGGGGTTTGCATATTCAAAATGATGGGCATGCACCGCAGCTCCTCGAAGAAGGTAAATTAACCCACAATGGGCTGCCGTGTCATGCAAATTGGCCCAGTGAGTGCCTGGGTTCAAATCCTGACTCATCAATGAAGCTCATTGGATGGTTTTGGCACGTCACTGTCTCAACCCTATTCACAGGGTTGTGGTGAGAGCCCACGGGTGCCACCCTGAGCTCATTTGAGGAAGTACAGTGTACAATTGTGATAAATAAATAAATAACACTACATAGTCAGTCCCACAAAACATCAGTTATTTGGACACCACATTTAAAGTGCATAAATTATTAAAGCAAATAATGGTTTACAGCTGGTATTTATGACATTAAGGCACATGTTTGTTTTTGGTGGGTTCCTGTCATGGGAAATATACACTGGCCCGGTTTACACATAACTATGGGTTAAACAGTTAGTTGGGGTCACACGGCAGCAAGTGAGCACGCTGCCTCCTGCCCTCTCACTACTTCCACTTTACATCAGCTTCATAAACAACCCAAGAACACAACATCTGAACCCAGAAGCCTGAGTTGTTCAGGGACAAATAACTCACAGTTTTAACCATCAACAACCCATGAATTGGTGTTATGTGCAAACCAGGTCACTGTCATCATAGGTAGCATCAGTCAAGTGGAATATTTGCTACATGAGACTGATGTAGTAACATCACCTTGTGCATAGTAATTTAATAATTAGACCTTAGTGGACATTGATTCACAAAAAGGTTAATGTGTCTATATTATATACCGTATATATATACATATATACTATATATATACTATATATATATATACTAATATATATATATATATATATATATATATATATATATATTGGCCTCAGTTATCAGAATAAACCAGTCACCACATTACAGAAGCTATAAATGCTCTTCCACGGTTTAGCACATGGAAGGGATGAGCACCACAGAGAATCTATTCAAATAACCAATATTCTGTAGCCTTGAAATGTATACGCACCCAGAGTTTGTATCTTGAAAGTTTGTGCCTTATACAAGTCATAGCCAAAAGCACGTTAGCCCATCTCTGTGACTCAGCATACTCTCCATGGCCCAGTTAGCTTGTTTATCTCTCTCCAGCTTCACAGCAGACGGACTGATTGCTAAAGTCACTTTGGTTGAGAAGTCCTGGTCTTTGTTGTAATACTTCTTCAAGGAGATACTGGCCCAGTTTGCATGATCACAGGGTGGTTAATAAGCCCATGGCAACAAGCCATCCTGGCTGGGCTTGCATGACACGACAAGCCATGCTGCAGAGGGTAATAATGCTAATCCCCCCAGCAGGTGTGGTGGTGGTGGGGAATAAGCCTGTGACTCTGTGAACCTGGTCAATATCTTAAAATACATCTCTTCAGCTTGAAACAAAGACTGGATTCACATACCTTTTTCACATGGTGATTGCAACCAATACAGTATCGCTTAATGATCTGAAGCTTCCATCACAGGTTAGCCTCTTCAGTATGTAGGGATGTAACAGCCACCAATGGGAGAGAGGTTTAGTGTGAATCAGTATATCACCATAGCCCCATTCAGGTATCTTTCTCTCCATGCAAGTGACACCATATGGGGATAGTGAAGCAGCCTGCTAGACCCACCCTACTATTGCATCCCCTACTGGTCCTGCCCCCAGCACCATCTACACGTGAGGGAAGGCCTGCAGGGGGAAGCAGACCAAACACATGTGTGTTGTCCCCATGAGATGAAACCCTCATTCGACAGGGTTTGGCCTGCTTTCCCCCTTCATACCTTCTCTCAATGTGTGGGAGTGAAACCGGCAGGGTACATAGCAGCAGGGTGGGGTTAGTGCGTGCAGCCCTGCTGTTTCTCCACATGATGAAACTGATGTGGAGCCTGAATAGGGCTCATCATGTGAATCAGGTCTATCAAGTGGTCACCTGATCCAGCATAAAACCTACCTGAATTGGGCCTCATACCTGATGCTCTGCTGAGACACAGTGGCGTTACCCTTCCCAGTAACTCTCAGGGCTGTTTTTGATGTGACAATAAGTGGTGGGAAGAGGAAGCATAGCCAATTTGTGTTTTCTGTTCACTGGGTTTCTTTGTCATGTCCAAAAGGGATCCCCCCCCCATCTCCTATTCTGAGAAGATATACAAGCTCCCAATGTAGAGACACAGCAGGCAGCTTGAGTATCTTCCCAAAGTTGAAGAGATAAAAAAGCACTTCTTCAGACATGATAGTGAAGAGGTGGGAACAAGAAACACACCAGTCATGTTCCTTGTCCTTCTAACTCCTCCTGTTTACCATGCCTGAAATGCTTCACAGAAATAAACCTTGGAATGGATATGATCCTTTTCAGCATTTGCTTCCATGAAGTACTAGTCTCTGTCCTCGGCTTTCAAGGAACTAGTTTCTCCTGAAACATACCACAAAACCTATGGTAAAGACCTAGGCTCTTTCTGAGACAAACTAGAAGGCGAGGAGAATGTTGACATAGCTATGCGTCATATGAACACTGTTTCTTCTTGTTCTTTTATCCTGCTGTGAACTCCCACAGTCAGTCCCTGATTCCTCACATATGAAGTCACAATAAATGTGCAAATCATAATGACAATAACAACGTTGTGTCCAAGTTGAAATTCCAGTGTGCCCTGATAGGCTTTAATCATACAAAAAGGAATGGTTTAATCATGCTCCAGCAGATCAGGTTAAATGCATGCCATTTAGTAGGCAATATGAGCACAGTTAATTCAATGTTTGAGAGAAAATGGAGTTTCCCTATATCAGAACATTTTATAATTTAGAATTAGCACAGCCTTTCAAAATGGGGCTTGCACATTAGCAGTAAGATTGGGAAAGGGTTATTCAACCAAACTGAACATTTCAGAGAGGGCAGAAGAAATAATTTCAATGTGTAATGAGTTTGCAGACATGGCAAGAAGGCATTTGGTTAAGGCTGACTTCTTGGCCATGTCTTTCTGCTCACCTCCTTCAGGCTTGACTGGTCCATCAGACATCACTTTCCTGAGGGCTAGTTGGCTTTGGTCTTTGTTGTCACTGGCTGGTGGAGGCAGATTGTCAGACTGAGTTCTTTGAATTGGGAGGACTCCTGCTATGCTGTGTCTGTGCTGCTTCCTTGCATGATTAGACTGACCGCTTTTATGTGCTGCTGTGGCAGTGTGGGTGAAATGGAAACCCAGAATATGTATCCTCAGATGGAACCAGCTTAAATGTTAGTCATGCAAACAGAAGTGGGGAATTTTCTTTTCTGTATTTAAATAGGTAAGTGTCTTTGAACACCAAAGAGACATCACATGCACAGCATTAAAGGGTAATTAAAACTGGCTGTTTCTTTTTAATTAAAAAAAAAGGATGAAGAAGATGGAGTGGATTTTATTCCTGCTTTCTGCATTACACAGTGGTGACTGTATGACACACCAAATAATCATGAAGACAAACACAATGATACCACAGTTGGATTATACTAATTTGCCAGTGACTAAATCCTCAACCTGTAATTCTGTGAAAGGATGATTTGCACATGGAGGGTTATGGAAGAGTTGTAATTGTTAAACCTCTTCACAGCCTAACAAAAAAATCAAATCCACCCCAGATATAATGCAGACCCCAACTGAGCCAATGATATGGTTGTTAACGTTACCAATATCTAATTTCCTCAGTAAAGTCTGTATGGTATTGTTTGTATGTACTACAATGATACTATTGGTTTAAGACAACATCTCAAGGTTGTTGCTTTTAATAATCCTGCTAAAAGAGTAGAACCATCAACATCTACCAGTGCAAGACAGTCATTTTAAGTAAAGTCTTATGGCCTTAAGGCTTTTGAGCCTCAAACTGTGACACTGCCCAATACATCTCTCTCATTTGCTTTCTAATATTAGCAACCTGCTTTCCTAGGTAAGCTGTGCAATCTTACTGGAAGGCTGGAAATCAACTAAAGGAAGTTTGGATTATGGTTGAGGTATTTAGTGGCACCAAAGCAACAACACAACAGAATTTCCCCACAAGATGTGCAGAGCTGTGGAATATTGAACAAATGGAGACAATAGTAGAGAAACAGCCAGTTTCACAGCATTCTATGTAAATAAAAGAGGATTTCTAAATAGGAAGAATATATTGCATTTATATGTATTTACACACAGACAGAACATTGAACAGGTGGAACATACAGTGTGCTAAGAGCAGAAAGAAAAGCCCAGCAGGGAAAGGACAGCAAAGGGGGATGGGGAGGGGGGGAAGGCAACAGATGAACATTAAGCTGCCATGCTGAGGAATTTTATTTGCGTCTTTTACTTGGTTGAAGGCGGAGCTGTTGGACAGCTGCTTCAGCAGCAGCGATGGCTGCCCCAGCGTCTTCAAGGTGAGTTTGAGTGACGCTGGTTTTGCTTTGGCTGCGGGATGGTCCATGAGAGCGCAGGTGTCCTTCAGAAGAAGATTTGGAACTTCCTGGACTGCTGTGGGACTTCTCAATGGTGGGCACCTGCATGTCTGGTAGGTGAGGGAAAACATAACGTTTAACATCATGCACTGATTATATCCCACACTGATTATATAATTGATACTCATGTCGTCCCAGCTTATATGGCCCAGTAGACTTTGGTCTGCGTGAAAGTAAAATGGATGCCACGATGGACCAAGGATTGGCATTTTCCACTTGCTCTGTTCTCCTGCTCTATTTCGCAAACATTCCACAGTCATGTTTTTGTCTATTGGTGCCTGGAAGAGTTGGCAGGAGAACACCACAGACAAGGGAGTGCTAATAAGTGATGATGCTTTGTTGTTGTGAGAAACTGAGGGCACAATGATCTTTTGGACAGAAAGAAGAAAGACTGTAAAAGGGGACTGAAAGTAAGAGAGGAAGAGGCTTCTGAATGGAAATAGGTGGGCCACTTTGGATGGGCTTTTGGTCCTACAAGCTTTATGGCAGTGTTCTCCAACCTTGGGTCCCAGCTGGCTGGGGCATGCTGGGAGTTGGGTCCCCAGATGTTTTTGGCCTACAAGGTTGGAGAACACTGCGTTATGGCTTTAAATTTCAAAGACAATGAGACTTTCTAAAAGAATGAATGACAAGAGAGGGGTGTTTTGTTTTTTACTGAAGAGCTTTCTAAGTTTTAGAAGCTGAGTCCATCAGTATGCTGATAAATATCTGCTCAAAGCAAATTCAATCTCTGACAGTTATACCTAATGAGGATAGGTTATTTTCTCTGTATCAAGGCCACAAAATGACTCTAAGTATAATAATACCTAGTATTATTATAATGCTTTCAATGTTCAAAACACTCTGTATACATTATCCTGGTGTAATTCTTACAACAGTCTGTAAGGTAGGTGCATATTATTATCCCCATTTGGGGAATGGGGTGCTGAAGCTGAGAGATGGTAGTCTACTTAAGATTACTCAATGAATTCCTGGCTCTGGCAAGTTTTGAACTGGTGGCTCCCTGATTCTTAGATCTTTCTCTTAGCCTCTCCCATAGTCCTGCAAGTTCTGATTTAAGGCTTATTCAGATGATACTCATTCCCCAGAACCTGAATTTGCAGTGAAATTGGGATCAGGTGTGCAGCTCACGTGAGTGTCCCATTCCCCCCCCCCCCCCACAGATAAGGCAATTGGTCTTAGAAATAGTCCTTTATTGGTGCAATCCACCTGACCAGTGAATTGTTCTCTTGGAGGCAATCAATGCCCAGCAATACAAAACCACCAATTTGTGTCATACAAAATCCACTCACCAAAGCCCAACAAATGTGCCAGAAATCCAAGGACATTCAGAATGACAGAGCATTCACACCTACAATGGGCCTGTGGAACTACCTGAATTTATATACAGTCAGGAGGCGGCACTGCTAGGAGTCACTGAGATTGGATCCTGACAGGGAAACTGGCCCCTCAACCTCCTCCGGACAGGGAATTTCTGCCCTGCCCTCTTCTCATAGAATCATAGAATCAAAGAAAAGTAGAATTGGAAGGGGCCTACAAGGCCATCGAGTCCAACCCCCTGCTCAATGCAGGAATCCAAGTCAAAGAGCCAGTGTGGCGTAGTGGTGAGAGTGTTGGACTGGGACTCGGGAGATCCAGGTTCTAGTCCCCGCTCAACCATGAAACTCACTGGGTGACTTTGGGCCAGTCACTGACTCTCGGCCTAACCTACCTCACAGGGTTGTTGTGAGGATAAAATGGAGGAGGAGGATTCTGTAAGCCACCTTGGGTTCCTTGCAGGAAAAATGTGGGGTATAAATATAATAAATAAATAAATAAATAAAATAAAGCATCCCTGACAGATGGCTGTCCAGCTGCACCTTGAATGCCTCCAGAGTGGGAGAGCCCACCACTTCCCTAGGTAGTTGGTTCCATTGTCGTATTGCTCTGACAGTCAGGAAATTTTTCCTGATGTTTAGGTGGAATCTGGGTTCCTGTAACTTGAGCCCATTATTCCGTGTCCTGCAAACTGGGATGATTGAGAAGAGATCCTGGCCCTCCTCTGTGTGACATCCCTTCAAGTATAAAAAAAAAAGTAGAGCTGGAAGGGGCCCTAACTCGTCTCTGTTGGTTAGAATCAGGTCAAGGATAGCCGCTCCTCTAGTTCCTTCCTCCACTTTCTGTAGGAGGAAGTTATCAGCAGCACAACTCAGGAATTTCTTGGAGGGGCCATGCTTGGCTGAATAAGTCTCCCAACAGATATCAGGGAAATTGAAGTCACCCATTACTACCACATCATGCCTCCTTGAAACATTTGCAATTTGCTTTTCAAAAGTTTCATCCTTGTCTTCTCCTTGATTGGGTGGTCGGTAGTAGACTCCAACCGCCATGTTTGTCTTATCTTTTGCCCCCTTTATTTTAACCCAGATGCTCTCAATGGGGCTGCCAAGATCCTCTTCCTGTATCTCTGTGCAGAGATACGTATCTTTAACATACAGCGCAACTCCACCTCCCTTTCTGTTGCTTCTGTTCCTTTTGAACAAGTTATACCCTCAATTGCTGTATTCCAGCCATGGGAGTCATCCCACCAAGTTTCAGTTATCCCTATCAAGTCATATTTGCCCTCATGTATCAAGAGTTCAAGTTCATCCTGTTTGTTGCCCATACTCTGGGCATTAGTATAGAGGCATTGAAGACTATGTGCTTTATAGTCCGACTTTTCCCCTACATTTTGTGGTAGACTATCATTGGGCACCACTGGAGCTGTTCTCTCCATTGTGGCACAGAGGCCTACTTCCATTGTTACCCCCGAGTTTATGTCTCCCTCCCCTGTTGGATTCAGTTTAAAGCCCTTTTGATTAAGTTCCTCATGCTGCGGCCAAACACATTCTTCCCAGTCCTTGTGAGGTGCAACCCATCCTTTGCCAGCAGTCTCGCGTCGGCACCACCTTCGTAGCCAGCCATTCACTCGGAGCATTTTTCTTTCTCTTTCTATTCCTCTTCAAAGTAGGGATGTTACACTTTGGCTCGCGTGGGCTGAGCGGGGCTAAACTCGGCGGTGCTCGCGCCTGCGCAAGACTCATGCGGGCCTACCGGGATCCTGGCAGTGGCTCCTCATCTAGCCAGCTGCACCGCCTATGCTGGTCCCGTCGCGTCACTTCCGGCGTGGCGGAAGTGATGCGACGGGACCCTGTTCCAGCGCGCTGGACCCCCGCGCTATGTTTTTGGCGGGGGAAAGCCAAAAACATAGTGCGGGGGTCCAGCGCGCCAGCCGCGCCAGAAGAGACTCTTTGGAGGACCGCGGCTCGACCGGAAATGGCGGCTCGAGCGGTGCGGAGAACGCTCCGCGCCACTCAGAAGACTGAGATCGGGCGGCCGCCGCCACGGAAGAACAAGCTCCGGAGAACATCGAGTCAAGGTAAGGCTCGTGATACACCCATACTTCCAAGTACTGGAAGGATGGATGAGGAAACTATCTGGGCCCCAAAGTTCTTGAGTTCCCTTCCCAACTCTTCAAAGTCTGCCGTTATTTCTTCGTAACTCCTCTTGGCAGTATCATTTGTACCCACGTGGATGAGAAGAAAGGGGTATGTGTCGGTGGGCTTTATGAGCCTCGGCAGCTACTCTGTCACATCTTTAATCCGTGCCCTGGGGAGATAGCACACCTGGCGAGTCCATGGGTCTTTGCGACATACTTTGGCTTCGATCCCCCGCAGGAGGGAGTCTCCCACTACTAGTACTCTTCTCTTTCTCTTGCTGTAGGCCTTGGTTTGATTGCGTTTGCTTGACTGACCTTAGCCTCTTGCTCGCTGTCCCGTTGGGTGCCCGGTAATTCATCCTCTGCAGGCTGTCCTCCGGTCTCGTACTCAAGTACCTGAAAGCGGTTCATAGCTCCACTGATTCCACAGGCGCAGAATGTCTTCTAGTTCTTCTGCTCCTAACAATCACCCTTTTCCAGGGAGTTCCCCGTATGTTATTTCCCCTTACTTCAGCATTCTCCGACTCTGCCTCATCCTGCTGTTGCCCTTCTGGCTCCTGTACTACGCTTTGCTGTTGTAGTTCCACCGGTCTAAGAACTCTTCACTTTCTCTAATACTCCTCTAATACACTTTCTCTAATACACACTTGCTGCTCCAGTCCTCTCTTTTCTTCCAACAGCGTGACCAGCTTGCACTTGTTGCATGTGTAGACCATGTTGATCTCAGGCAGGAAAACAAACATTGCACACACATTGCAGGTCACCACCAGTGGAGAGTACTTTCCGTCCATAGTTCTCTGTTCCCGTTATGTTTCTGCCTTTCTTTTTGTACTGGAATGGCCGGTGCCTTGTCCTGCCTTCCCTGAATGTTAACAACAGAATCCCCCTGGTCTATAAGTGTGTTTTACTAGAACAAAACAAACAATCTAGAACATTTCTTAGGGACCTCCCCCTTGACCACCGCTGCCGAACTCCTGTTTGCTCTCCCTGTTCGCTCGCTCCCTGGGAGCCTGCTTGCCTATACAGCCCACCAAACAGCTGCAGCCTCTCCTGTGCTTCTGCTCAGCTGGTGCTGGTGCCTTACTAGTGGACCCATCTCAGAGACCCCCTCCCTTGGAGACACTGCCTCTGGTTGCTCAGTTGCCATGGATGAAGTCCCTGACTGATAAGGGGAAGCTCTGTCCAAGGCCAAGTCTCTCAGCTGAGGAGAGTTAACTGACTCGGCCTCGATTGTTCCTCCCCCCCCCCTATTCACTGGGCAGTAGGAGGCCTGGCATGACTGCACTGCCTTGTCTGGAAGACCCCGCTGCTGGAGCTGACACTCCCAGCTCTTCCCCCAAGACATCTGTGTCTGACCTTGAATCCCCCTCCATGCTAGGGCAAGGCCTGACAATGAGTCTCTTCCATTGAAGAAAATGTAACAGTACAATAGGAGATACAATGTTGAGTTGAATGTGGGATCCCCCTTACCAGTATGACATGCTCCCTATCTCACTGTACACACAGCTTCTAGGAGTGCGTACCAAGTCCCAAGAAGCTAATATTCCTTCTTTATGTTTTACAGCACGGGCATTGAACCTCTTTCAAGCCAAGGGCCAATTTCAAAAAGGCTCTTCAGTGCTACATTTCAGTGGTAGGCAGAGCCAAAGGAAAAAGGGGCAGGGCCCAAATGCCAAAACCCCCAACATATTTTACTTGAACCCTTTACTCCCAGTAACTAAACCTTAGGGGAGGCATTTCAACCTTTTAGAATGGGGGAAACAATGCAAAAACTTGGAAACTGCCAAACGATCAGCAGTCATAAGAAAGGGGGCGTGGCCATCTGGGGAATCCTAAAGAGCGAGATTGGGACACCAGGTACTTGGATTTGGCCCACATACCTGAGGTTTCCTACTCCGTCCAAAGGGAAGGGATTGTTTTGGCCCGGTTCTATCTGTTTGCAGCTCATTCCATTGTAGAACCTACAGGAAACCTTATAAGCCTTAACCATAACATTACCTGCAGATCGAAAGCTGAGGCATGTGAAGACTAAGAAATAGATTCTATAAAACTGTAGTCGTAGGGATAATCCTGAGTATTACAAATGTTTCTTGAAAATGACTTCTGAGAACACACACATTTAGGCAGAAGGATTGCAATGGCATTTATTTATTTATTTACGACATTTACCGGTATATACTGCTCCACTTCTAAACAGATTCCAGAGCGGTGGACAATAAAAGATAAAAGGAATAAAACACACTATTAAAAGTGGTGTTTTTTTGTTTTGCTTTGAAAAAACAGAATATCAATAAAAACCATGATTGGTCAGTCAGGAAGGCTTTTTGAAATAAAAATGTCTTCAGCAGGCACCAGAAACAAAACAATGTTGGTGCCTGCCTGACATCCAGAGGTAGGACATTTCACAGAGAGGGAGCTACCATGCTAAAGGTGTGGCACTCTGGGTAGATTCCAACTGGACTGTAGGTCCATGTGGAACCACCAGGAGCACCTCATCTGATGACCTCAGTGACTGAGCAGGTTGATAAGGAAGAGCTGGTCTGAGTGTGGAAAGCTAAGCAGGGTCAGGCCTGGTTATTACTTGGATGGAAGACCCCTCCTCTAGTTTCCTGCATTGAGCAGGGGGTTGGACTCGATAGCCTTGTAGGCTCCTTCCAACTCTATGATCTATGAAAGATACTCTCTCAAGTATCCTGGTCCCAAGTTGTTTAGGGCTTTATACACTAGTAACAAAACCTGAAACCTGGCCCAGTAGCGACTAGGCAGGCAGTGAGGTTCCCTCAGCAAAGGCGTTGCATGGTAGAAAGGGGCAGCAACAACTGAGCTGCTGAATTCTGCACTAGCTCCAGCTTCTGGACCAGTCTTAAGGGCAGTCACACATAGAGCATACTGCAGTAGTCCAGTCTTGAAGTTACTAGTGCCTGTAACACTGTGGCCAAGCTATCCCTGTCCCATGGAAACCGTAGCTGGCATACCACTCGAAGGTGGTAAAAGGCACTTGCGCTACCATGGTCACTTGAGCCTCCAGTGACGAAGATGGATCTAGGAGTACCCCCAGACTACGAACCTGATCTTTTAAAGAGAGTGCAACCCCATCCAGAACAGGTGATAAGCCTATCTCCTGGACTCAGGAACCACTCACCCACAGGGCTTCTGCCTTGCCAGGATTCAGCTTCAGTTTCTTAGCCCATCACTGAGTCTTGGCACTGATCCAGGACTTGCACAGCCTCACCTGATTCAGATGTCACAGGGAGACAGAGCTGTGTGTCATCAGCATACTGATGGCACTTGGCTCCAAATCCCCTAATGACTGCTCCCAGCAGCTTCATATAGATGTTAAACAATATTGGGGACAAGATGGTACCCTGTAGAACCCCATAGCATAATTGCCAAGGGTCCAATGAATAGTCACCCAATGTTACTTTCTGAAATTAACCCAACAGGCAAGACCAGAACCACTGTAACACAATGCTTCCAATGCCCAACCAACAGAGCCAATCCAGGAGGATACCATGGTCGATGGTATCAAAAGCCAATGAGAGAGCAAGCAGAATTAACAGGGTCATACTCCCCCTGTAAAGATAGCTCATCCATCCTTTTGTAACCAGGTCAAAATCCAGATTAGAATGGGTCTAGATAATCATTATCCTCCAAGAATCCCTGCATTTGCTCTGCCACAACTCTCTCAAGTACCTTCCCCAAGAAGGGATATTCATGACTGGACAGTAGTTGTCAACTCTGAAGCATGAGCAGCAAGGGTCCTAGGCTGGAATGCCAGGGCCAGGGGTGATGGAGTCAGATACAGGCCAGAGACAAAACAGAGTCCAGAGCAAGCAATGGTCAAACACATACACAGCAGAGCAGGGCCTGAGGTGTGAGCAAATTCCAGAGACAAGCAGAGGTCCAGCACATACCAGGCAAGGTGGGGCCAGAGGCAAGAAGCAAACATCAGGGGCAGATACATGTTGAACACAGGCAAGATGAGGATCAGAGTTGGCCAGCAGAGTCAGGAACCAGCTGCAGACACCATGATGACTCATGTTACTGTCACAAAGACTTGAGGGAAGAGGAAGCCTTTATGTAGGGCTTCCTGCAGCTCTCAGCTGGTCTGCATTGGCGAGCCTGGGAGCACCTGGAGCTCTGGGACTGAACCCTGCAAGTACAGCAGTGTAGGCCGGGCTGCTTTCTGAAAAGTGGCCACCAGATGGAGCTGCAGTGCTTCCCAGCTGAGCAGATCCTGACAATAGTGGTCAAATACCATTGGGTCCAGAGTAGGTTTCTTCAGGAGAGGTCTCACTACTGCCTCCTTAAGAACAGCAGGAACCACCCCTTCACATAAGGATAAATTATGGGCTCCCTGGACCCACCCAGCCATACCCCCTTGGCTAGCTTTTATTAGCCAGGAAAGGCAAGGATCAAGAGAGCACGTGGTTGGTAGCATTCCTGCAAGCACCTTGTCCACGTCATTAGGCTGCAGCACATGAAACAGATCCCACAAAATTGGGCAGACACCCCCTGGACCACCTGAAAGATTTCCGCTGGATGACTACTCGAGGACGCAATGGAGGCAGCAAAATAGGCCTTCTTTGCTGCCCACACTGTTGCACAATAGGCACAATTATGTGCTCTAGAGCGTGCTGGGCAGTCTTCACTTTGGGTCTTACTCCATTTGCGCTCCAGCCTGTTTGATTGTTTGCAGCTCCCCAGTATACTAAGGGGCAAAGTGGGCTCTACAGCCCAGAGAGTGCACTCAGGTGCAAGGGAGTCAATAGCCCTCCACATCTCACCATCCCGCAGTGAGACTTGGCTGGACATCTCAGCTCTTGCCACTAGAAAATCCCCAAGAGTGTTGGAGGAGCAGCTAGGAGTTGCTGAGATCCTAAGGCCAAGACTCACAGCACCCCAGAGACTCCAAATCAGTGAGATCCTTTTATTACAGCAAATCCCACGGCATAAGCTTAACAGTTACAGTCTTCAGAAATCATACAGCTGATGGCATTTTGCTATAGGCTGTTGAAATTGTTCCACATCAAGGTAGGGCACTGGAATGACTCTTAGGGACCTAATTCCCTGACATTCCACCCCAAGGTAAGGGACTGGAGCCAATTCCCAAATGCTCCTCAGACAAGGGGAGGATCGGAGCCAATCCCAAATGCTCCTCAGACAAGGGAAGGATTGGAGCCAAATCCAGAGGCTCCTGTGACAAGGGAAGGGATCCTAGAAACAGGCCTGACTTACCCACACGCCCCCATAGAGAGCTGAGCCAACTTGCCTCTGAGTTGGAACCTCTGGGGTGCTGTGAGTCTTGGCCTTAGGATCTCAGCAACTCCTAGCTGCTCCTCCAACAGGGGAAGGATCTGAGCCCTATTGCTCATGAGACAAGGGAAAGGAGATATGATAGCACTCTTCCAGTACTTGAAGGGTTGTCACACAGAGGAGGGCCAGGATCTCTTCTCAATCATCCCAGTTTGCAGGACACAGAATAATGGGCTCAAGTTACAGGAACCTAGATTCCACCTAAACATCAGGAAAAAATTCCTGACTGTCAGAGCAATAAGATAATGGAACCAACTACCTAGGGAGATGGTGGGCTCTCCCAATCTGGAGGCATTCAAGGTGCAGCTAGACAGCCATCTGTCAGGGCTGCTTTGACTTGGATTCCTGCATTGAGCAGGGGGTTGGACTTGATGACCTTGTAGGCCCCTTCCAACTCTACTTTTCTATGATTTTATGATTCTAGAAGAGATCTGAACCAGCGTGCACACCTCCACAGAGGTAAAGACCAACCCTGACACTTGGGTTGGCCCCTCTGGGTACTCTGAGTCCAGGCCTCTCAACAGACATCTGGCTTGGTAACTGTGATGACACGGTCCCTTACACTTTAGGACCAGGCGCATAAACCCTTCTCAGGCTAAGCATCAACACTTAAAAACCTGAGGGGAGGGTCAAATGAAACCTTTCCCCTACTAATGAGGGAAAAGATTAATACTGGTTATTAAGGATCTAGCTTAAATTTATGATATTGTGGGTACAAAGGTGTGTGTGTTGATTTAAAAGTAATGCAGGTTAATAACTCCAAGCTGACATGTAGGATTTGGGTAGCAAACAAAATAAAAGTACGTTTATTTTAATTCTCAAAATCTTAGTTTCAGAAAATAACTTAAAACCTGCCTACACCAAACACTTGATAATTAACCTATGTCCCTATAATTCTAAATACTTTCACTCATACAAGCACTGATTTCTCTTAAAACTCCTGACAAGACACGAATAACCTAACTCCCAAACTCTCTAACGCTCCCAACACCCTCTAACCAACACTCCACTCCCCCAACTCGACTAACTCTGACATCACTCAAACACTCCTTATATACTCCTCCCCCACCCTTTCCAAGACATCACAAACCACACCCACTCAGTTCAACATTCTAGACACATTAAACATACTAATGCAGACATACACCAGGGAACTGAATTGTGGGGTTACGCCACAGTAACCTACCACACAACATGGAGGACAGCCAGAGCACACATCTCCCAGTCATTCACACCTACTTCCACTAGTTAACGCTCATGCCATCTCTCACCTGGAGTGTTGCAAACACCTCTTCCTGCTGGCTCTCACCCAGAAGGAATCCCACTTCTGGCCACCACAAGCTCCCAACCTGGGCAGAAGAAGCAGTTCCAGGACTCGAAGCCCCTAGCCACTCTCTCTCATCCAAGGTAGACTACAGCTCATAAACCCCAAGGGCAGAACACAGATACAGCTCCATCATCAGGTGATCCCTACTCTCACTCAGGAACACCTCCCCCATACACAACAGGCATTAAACTAAACAACCAATTAAACAAATAAACAAACAGACAGACAGAGAGAAAGACAGAAAAAAAGAAATAATAGTGCCCTTGTCCTCATGTCGTCCCGAAGGGGTGAACCAAAGGAACACACACCCCTTTGGTGTTGACCCCTTTGGGGACACCCCTACTGGGGTGGCCCAATACCCCACACTGGGGCTGCTTATCTCTAAGGGGCTGGAAGGTTTCAAATGGCTCAGAGGCAGTGCTATGCCTCAGCTTGGTGGTTCTCCGGCAGGTGCTCTCACTCAGCAAATGATATCAGTTCAACGAACTAAGAGGTTTACTGGGAGGTGAGGGTGGGCAGTTGTTAAAGCAATGAACAGTCCTCTTTCACTATCAGGGAAGCATTGGACGTCACGAGAGACATGGAACTGCCACCCCTCTGCATTTCTTTGCTCCCCATTTCTCCTCCCGTGCTGTTGACATCCAATTATGTGAGGTGGCAGTATTGACAAAATATGATGGCCTTGATCTATGAATCTTGATATGTGTTATGTGAATACCCCCCCACCTCACATAATTGGCTGTCAATGGCAGAGGAAAAGAAATGCACAGTATGATGACATCGAGTGGCGACAGCCTTGTGTCTCTTGTGAAGTAAGACACATGAATACACACATACACACACTAATAATTCCTACCCTTTGATGGGTCAGGGAAAATCCCATGACTTCTGCTCTTGATGACGGATGGTTTTGGGGACTGCTGGCTGCTCTGTCCAGAATGGGATTTCCCATGATCAATACTTTCACTCTGTTCCTTCAGAGTGTACCACCGTGGAGTATTGTCCAGTTGAGAGGCACTAGATAGCTCAATTAATACCTATGTGGTGAGACAGAGAGTAAATTACTTAATAAAATCCAGTGGTGTAAGGAACCTGATCCTGATCTGACTAATGTGTATGTATCTTTGGTCAAAACAGTGGAGTTTCTCTGGTCAAAACCATGGAGGATGCTAACAGGCTCTGAGAAATATATCATGTATACAATTACAAAGGCATACAATGTATACAAAGGCATACAACCCAGTGCAAAAGCTTACAATGAATAGACAATTGCAAAGGCAGTTCCAGAAGAAAAACAGGTGGAGAGCTAAATAGGTGGAGAGCTAAGCTCATTTCTTTCTTTTCCTCCTTTCCAGTTTTTCCATATTTGGCCTTGGAGGCCAATGTTGTCATCTGGAGACCAACTGGTTGTTGTTGTCATCGTCATCATCAATATTTTTGCTGCACCATTAATGTACATGGCATTTACAAGGTAACATAAGCAAGAAGACATGTCCCTATTCTGAGATTTCAAACTAAATTTTGACAGAGGGGGAGACAACAGGGGGAGGAGAAGAAAGAGAGAGGAAAAGGTAACGGAGGAATAAGCATGAATGTAGCTACACACACTTAGGATTAGTTTCTGTAGGTGGAGCAGACTAAAGAGTTAAGGCGAAAGCGTTACAGAAGAGGTGGGTTTTGAGGATGATTTTGGTCAAAGAGAGAGAGAGGTTGCACCATTTAGGTGCTCTGGAGAAAGTTCCAGACGTAAGGGGAAGCAAGGGAGAGGGAATGACAGCCTTAACTATGGCTTGTCAATTCAGGCATCCCAATCCAATCCAAATCCATTTCAAACCATCATTTCCGATCTGCCATCCAATCACAAACCATGATGTCATTTCAAGCATCACACCAAACCATAGTTTAGCTTCATTAAACATGGTTTAGCATGATGTCTGAACTTAGCCAGAGTGAGCAACAAATCTCACAATGGCAGTGACTGGAGAAATCCCATAGGCATTGCTGCTGATTATACCTGTGATCTTCCACCTTTCTCTGCAGAAGCACGCATCTAGGAAATACCAGAATTACTCTCTGGATGAAAAATGTACCATGTGAATCTACCCTTAGTTGACTATCATGTCGGGTGAGGGAAGGCAGTGAAGCAAGAAAAAATGGGGAACTCACCTCGCCAAGGAAGTCATTGGAGGAGAATCTATCATAGTCCCAGACAGTAACTTCCAGGGTTTTCTTCTTCAACTGCAGTTAAAATCAAAAGATAATTAATTTCAATCCCCATCATGAATTTGGTATCCAGTCCATAAAACATGCTCTACTTGTTGCTACCTGCCTGTGTCCCCTGTTCTTTTTCAATATGACAGCCAGGCAATTATTGCACTCCCATCAACCTTGGACTTGGAAAATTCATTTCAGGTAAAGCTGAAATTTGATATCAAGACAGATGAGCTCAGCCTAGGTTCTGTGGAACTTGGAAGAGCTATTCACCCAAGCTTGGCTGTGCTCCCAATATAAAGTCCACACCGTGACTTTTAAAAAGTTGATAGCATCTATCTGCCTTCCTACAGCGCTCAGCACCAGTGAGTAGATTTTACTGTGTTCTAGGCAAAGTCAAAATGCATTGGTATTTACAGTAAGACATGGCTGAGTAAGTTTAAAAGAACATTTCAGATAGTACTCTAGAGATCTCCTTCCCACTTTATTTTAGGTTTGAGAATAGCATATCAACACCTCTTGATGTAGGATTAAGAGGATTCCTCAGACATCCAGACTGAACCAGCAAATTGTGTGCATTACATAGCATTTGTCAAAAAGATACTATTATCATTTGATCTGTTCTCAATACTGCTTCATTAAATGACTGGGACATTCCTTGTCATATACATAACAATTCAATAAGGCCCTCCCTCGTGAGAGCGAGAGATGGGCCAAAAGGACTTGGGCAAGCTTTAATTGGTTCTTGGCATGCGAAGTGAGCTGTGCTTATCTGTGTTTGGGCCAACTATGCTGAGAACCAACATACCAGGTGCACCAGCCCCAATGTTCGACTATGATGAGAACCCTCACCCTGCCAATTAGCCTAGCAATATTGTTGTGCTTGACTGTCAGCTTCAAGGCCCAGGAGCTGTGATGTAAAGTTAGCTGGAGTTGCCTAACCTACCTCACAGGGTTGTTGTGAGGATAACATGGAGAGGAGGATGAGGATTATGTAAGCCGCCTTGGGTTCCTTTCAGGAAAAAAGGCGGGGTATAAATAGAATAAATAAATAAAAAATAAATTGTTTGGAAGATACTTCAGAGATCTGATCCAGTGCTACGCATGGAGAGGCATGCTGGCCCCAGGTCCACAATCTACACGAGGACAGCCTGTCAAAATGGGGCCTGCACATGTACAATCCTGTGTACATAGGCAAAAATTTCACAGGTGATTCCCCAGGTAAAATCCAGGAATTGATTGCTCAATTTTGGCCTACATGCTTAGTGCCCATTTGGATGAGCTATAACCAAGAGCATGGTGGAGATGAGGCCAGTGCACCAGTTCCATGCATAGGTCTATCTTCTGAAACATCATCTGAACTATCCCTCTGTTTATGCTTAAATGTTATTTTGGCAAGATTAAAGAAAAAGGCAGTATCTTCAGGCTGTGACTGGTAAACCCTGCAGAAGATGAAACTATTATTTTTATTGGCTGAATTCCCCCCCCCCCCCCAGAACAGTCTTGAGATACCCTTAAAATGGAGAGAGATAACTTGACAAATTATTTCGATGATCACACCATACTACTACACATATAGATGGTGGATATTTTAGTTCCCCATACTATTATTCATTCACAACTAGATATTGAACAACTTGCAAGGCTACATAGATTTGTTTTCTATAAAGTGCCTTTGTATAGTGAAGTCAGAAAATGAAGCACCTGATCCAACCAAAATTAGGACATTTTAAAGTTCTAAATCTGTGTCTAGACTAGACTACCTCAAACTGCAGATGGGGCTCACATCACTGAATTCTCTGCACAAAATATCCCCTGCACACAGAGAACTAGCATGTCAGGGAGAAGACTACACTAAAACCTCCCTCCCTAGTTTTCTATGTGAATAACGTTTTTGTATGGAGGAGCGTCCAGCTCTGTGAGCCTCCACACGCAGCCTGAAGTAAGTGGTACAGCCAAGATATAAGTTTACCACCTCAGTGGGAACTGGGCCCATGTTAGACACAAACTCCCACTTCTAGCAGCTTCCTCGTGGTCTCTAAACTTGTACGTATCTATGCATTTTTAATCAAGAACTATGGGGTTTGCATCAATAAAAACATTTATCTTAGGGCTGTAAACCAATTTAAAAAGTTTTAGTTGATTGTTTCTCTTTTTGCCAATCAAACTATTAATCAACTATATTTCAATAAATTAGTATACTGACAGCGCAATCCAGTGTGGCTGTCCATAACCCCCCCAAACTTGGAGGCTTGTGGGCATCCAATGGAGGACGGAAGGAGCATGGAGGCGAAGGTTGCCTCCGCGCGTCTCCTGCCCGGCAAAAGATTTAGACAGCCAGTTTTGGCCATCTAAGTCTTTTGCGCCTGCTCGCAAGGAGGACAGGCCGAGGCGCTGCCAGGATACATTGCATCCCGGTGGAGCCTCACTCCTCCCCGCCCCGCCCCCTGGAATGCTCACCCAGCGCCGACTCCGAGGTCGGTCTTGTGACCTCTGAGCCGCAGCCAGCGTGGTTCCTTCTGCCCTGGCTGTGAGGGCGGAGGGAGGGCACTCCAAATTCAGAGTCCCCGCTCCAACATTGGAGCATGTTTCCAAGGTCAGAGCTGGGCCTCCGAATCATCCTCTGGCCACCTGGACAGCGTCTAGCGACCATAGGATTAAGCCCCAAGAAAACTTTCACATCGATGGCTTGATGAGACATTGAGTTAAGACAGCTGAGATTTGCAGGGTGGGAGGGGCACGGAGGCAACCTTCACCTCCACGCTTCTCCCACCCTGCATAGGATGGCCATAATCCTCTGAGTTCGGAGACTTACAGGCATTCCCACTGGATTGCGCCCTTGATCAATTAAAACTTGCAGACTTAATAAACTAAACATTTCACAGACTTTTGCTTCCACACAATAAACTATTGGTTGGATCCAGACTAAATCAGTCAAGCTTTAGTCCCACTGAAACCAATGGGACCCAACAATATCACTGAACCAATTATTAGTTACATGAACTCCTCCAAGTGGGACATTCCTATGGCACTAGGTAAAATAGAAAGCCAGTAACATCTGTAGGGAGGAGGCAGAGTCACTGGCCACATTGCTCAACCAACCCACACTTTTTTTTACACAAGTCATCCATATGGCGTTTGGCTGGATCGCAGGAAAATTGTGTTTCCTTTGAAACTTTGAGGAAGGCTGAAGTTCCACAGGCACAGCTTCTCTTGTCAGGCCCAGTTTATACTGTCAGCAAAATCAAGTGGTAAAGCTTCTCCTAGACTGCACCACTTTGGCATACAGATGTAGGATTACAAGTCTGAATGTGCCCCACCAAAAATATCAGCCCTGCATGTAGAAAGCTAATACATCAGGGTGCAGGCTAGGTTAACCATTGTCCCTGGCATACTAGTTTCCTGTGTATAGAGAGATTTTGGGGTGTGTGGGTTTTGATCTTGATCTGTGAAAAACTATCATGAATATTATTTTTCGTAGTAAGGCAGGGCACACATTTTAAAATAAATAGATACAGTAGAACAACCAGGAAAAAGCTTTAAGACTTGATTCTACTGATTGGATCAAATGGCCCTCAGAGCTTCACAGTGAATTTTCATTACTTCCATTAAAAACCTGCCCTGAGACAGGATGCCCCATGCTAGAGTTGCCAATGAAATTTAACCTAAAGTTAAATTTGAAATTAATTCGGGGGGGGGGGGTCATTCTAGATGTCCATATTGATTTTTGACACTTTGCTTCCAGTTCTGTTAAGCCGAGCAGTCTTTTTCATATTAGTGTGAGAGGTGTTGGTTGCTAGCCATGCAAATATATCTGAGATTAGTGTGGGGATGGCAGTACTGGTGGCTGATATCACAGAAGGCTAGGATGCCTCCTTAAAGCAGGGGAAATCAATGCTGTGCCTCCGTGCAGTTCCTATGTCAAGGGGAACCTGACGGGGCTCTCTCCCAAGCACAAGGTTTCAGTTCCCTACATCTTCCTCTCCCTCTCAGCTTTCAGATGGTAGCTTTCCTGAAGATGCCAGCAGAGTGCTGGGCCAACAGAAAGACTCTCAGAGGTGTGGGACATTATTACAGAACATTCACTTTCTTGAATTGCTCCTGAGTCAGGAGCAGCATTTGGCCACACCTGGAATGGAATCTCCCTTATAGTCACACACCTGCTCCATGGAGATATTTTTATAAATGACTGTCTGGTTCCATTCAGGATTCAAGCTTTTCTGCACATACTTCGTCTTCCTCTTGTTCTCGACACTGAAGTGGAACAAAGGAATAGAATAATATGTCATTACTGTTCCAATGTTCCAATTACTGTTCTCCACCTGTTCCAATGCAGAAACAATTTCAGTGTATCTGATAAAAATAAAGAAACCCGTCATTCAGGCCAGCACAGTATAATGACAGTAGATCTGCTTCAGTGTAAATGATAACTTTCTGCTGAACATTATCCCAATTCAGTCTTTGAAAATTAAACTTTTGAATCCTGCCCACTAAGAAACTTTTTAACCGACTGACAACAAAACAAATATCTTTGTTGCATTTACAAATTGCTTCTGTCTGTTCTGTTTACAGCAGCAGTTCTCATTATAAGAAATAATGGTGATGTATTGGTTTTCTTGAAAAACTTCCTTCCGGCTATCAGGTTGAGATGGGTTTAATTCATTGTATTATTTTCTAGTCTTTAATCATAGAAGAGTTATCCCTGAGAAACATGAAAGGGAAGCTCCAATACAAGCAATATCCTTTTAATGATAGCAACACTAATTTAATATTGATCCCTTCAAGCAGGAGTAGAAGCCAAGCAGTGCTGTTTTTCTATAGGCCATTCCAGAGGTTTTGCTGAATTATGTGATTTGCAATGTATTTTATTGTGTCCTGTGTTTCTTGAAAGCTGAACAAATGACAAACCCCTACGGATTCCTTTGCCACCACAGGATATTGATACTAGACCACACACGGCATTCCAGCACCACTTAAGCTAATCAGATATCACACAATAAGATTATTTTAATATAATAAAAGCTAGGCAAGAAAACGTCAAGAGCTGATGACATTTTCAGAGCCCAAATAGGTTAAACCTTGAGCTTAATCATTTTAAGGAAAAATGCCTGTCGATAGATGTGTTGGGTGGAACACCCCACCCCATTTTTACCATAGTCATACAGTATTTTAGGATAGATTTTTTAGCAGAAAAAATTTATAGCAGAATTATCTTTAGCAGAATTTCATTGTTTTCAGGACTACTCTTTAAACTTAAAGGGTGGAATTGGACATTCTGAAGCTGATATCTCTTCTCATTTGGCAAATACAGTGATCTCTGATAAGACAGCTCTGCTCTAGCAATGGCACTGTTTAGAAGGATGTCATTACTGCATTGAGAGCAGGGAAATGGAAGCAGATGTCATACACCAGATGGCACTTCACCAGATTTATATGGCTGGCAAACAATTAAAGCCAAATGGTGCCATCCATGCTGCCTGAGTCAGTTCAAATGTAATTAAGTTTCACTGAAGTTAACACTACTATCAGTTGGAGGAAAACCACAATTTAACTAGCAATGAGAGAGAGATATCATGGGATCAACAAAGAGTAGGAACAAAAAAAATCAATCCCAGAGAGAAAGAAACAAAATGGAAAGCTACAGTTTAAAGTGGTGTACAAAGTGAAAATGCTCCTCAGTGATTTGCTGGCAGGTATATAAACTCATCAGATACAGTAATAAGTGATTGCAAAGGACATTGATTAAAGAGAGCTGCATGCATTGGGCAATATTTGTATCAGCATAACAGAATTAGGCTTATAGTTGGTATTAAAATTCCACCAAAAGAAAAAGTCAAAGCAAATTTGGGGTTCTTTCTTAGGCAAACATCTGAAGAATGTCTGGGAAAGGTAACTGGAATTCTAGGAAAATCTATAGTTACATGTACACGATGTTAGATGTTTCATGCATAGAAGCCTGAGATAGAATCAAGTGGAGGATAGTGAACTCTACCTTGCATTCTGGACAACCATAACTTGGCTGCAAGGACCCAGTGAAGAAACATTGCATTGAACAGCGATGTGACAATACAGGAAGCAGCAGAAGAAAATCAGGAAAAAAGAGAAATTTTAAACAGTTCAAGCAAGCACAAAGTGATGAGTGCTAATATTAGAATGATGAGAAATAGAAACATTAAGCAGCCTAGGCAGTTCAACATGGAAAAGTCTTCAGCAATAGCTATTAGCCATCTAGGCCATGATTCAGAAACAAAGCTAGACCATAGCATTGTAAGGACCTGCAGGTGCAGTTCTGACTCATGTGCTCGCCCCTCCTTCTCCTTGTTCACACATGCAGGGGGGATGTTTAAAGCTTCCGTTAATGGTGTTGAACAAACTGCAGTTTCC
The DNA here is from genome assembly GCA_021292165.1 of Shinisaurus crocodilurus. Lineage (NCBI taxonomy): Eukaryota > Metazoa > Chordata > Lepidosauria > Squamata > Shinisauridae > Shinisaurus > Shinisaurus crocodilurus. The sequence continues at coordinate 188,762,280 of CM037879.1, forward strand.
AATCATGTCCAAATATAGGAAACTTTAGTTTGTTCCAAGCACAGATAGTTCATAAACCAGAATATTAAACCACAGTTTGATCTGGTTTGATTGAAGTATGGCAGGGGTGGGCAACCTTTTGCAGTGATGGGCTGTACCTCGGTATACACATGTTTGCTCTTATGCAGAAGCACACACCCATGTGCACACACATAGACTGGGTTCGCATCACACAACAACTCACCATGGCTTATAAGCCACAGTGGGTTTTTGTGTCATGCAAATCCGAGATGCATTTGTCAGGGTGGCTTATTTTTGCCTTATAAGCCACCATGACAATCCGTGGCTTGTAGTTGGGGTTGTTTGACCCATGATGGGGTGTTGTCAGGGCCGGTGTTACCATTAGGCCAACTAGGCAGCTGCCTAGGGCGCAGGGCTAAAGGGGGCGCCAGAAACACCTTGAAAAAAAATACAGCGCTCTCAAGTTGGAAGGGGGGCGCGCTAAATATCTGATCTTGCCTAGGGCACCAAACTGCCTTGCACCGGTTCTGGGTGTTGTGTTGTCCAAACCCGGATGACACTACCCATCATGGATCCAGCCCAATTACAAGCGAGCCGCTTGGCAAGAGCGGCAAAACACATCTTGTGTTGTGCCAACCCACGCAGTCTCATGCACACACATAAACACAAGCTCATGCATACATACATACATACACACACACACACACTTTCATGCTCACAAATTCAAACACCCCCTTCCTCCAGCGATCTTCATCATGATTGCTGGGAGAAAGGGAGCATCTGTAATATCACTCCCTCTGCCCCCTCCAGTGATCCTCATAATTAGCAGTGAGCAGTGCTTTTTTTCTGGAGAAAAAGGTACTGGAACTCTTGGATTACATTTCTTCGGGAGTAGATGGCAATTAAATTGTAATGCAATTAATAGAAGAAAAGGTGCTGGAACTCAGTTCCGGTGAGTTCCACCAGAAAAAAAGCCCTGGCAGTGAGGAAACAACAATCTAGATGAGGATTGCAGGGTGAGGTTAGAGCTTCTCCCTCCTCCCAGCAATCCCAATCTAACATTCCTTAAACAGTTGTGTTTTTCTCACAATCCTCTGGACCCTGGCCATATTTAAATGCATGGCTTAATTCTTAGAGGCTTTATGCTAAAGCAGCAGTTTTCAAACCATGTTCCAATGGGTTCCTGAGGGAGGAGATTCTGAACAAGTTTTCTTGAAGGAGAGCTTGCTCACCATTATTGTCGTAGTTTGTACAGGGCGACAGTAAGGCCTACAGGAGGAAATGAGCATGCAAACTAGTTCATGTGGAAAGGGTTTCTTGAAGGTAGAAATCTGAGACTTGCTGCTTTAATGGCACTTACCCTCTCCCTGGTAGAAGATAGACTTTGACGAAAGGGTCAGAATAGCCATTGTTGTCACGGGGAGCAAGGTTTCTTGCTTGAAGAATGTGAATGATCAAATTACCAAGGTGCTTGTCATAGTTGATTTGAAGCTAAGGAGAATGATAGTTGATGTTAATCAATCATCTCCCCCTTATTTATCAAAATAATGCCATGGTAAACTAATATTTTTACTACACCTTTTTACCATTCTCCAACACTAAAATTCCCCAATGCAGCTTTCCTAAATGAATCTCACAAGGAGCTAATTTCAAGTAGAGGAGTTAATTTTTCTCTCAAGAGGAAGAGAATGCAAGCATATTTCCCTGAAAAGTTTAAGAAATAATTTGTAATGTGTGTGTACACATGTGGTGGGTTGCTTTGACACAATATTGCACCAAAAGTTCAATATTGTCTTGTCACATTAATTAGCCATTGTCTTGTCACTTTAGTGCAAGGCTGGACAGCCTGCATCATGAAGCAGCAAGTGTCCTTCAGCCTAATTTTAAAATCCCTCTGCAAGCAATCACTTCAGACTTCTGGCAAGAGAGATCCATCTCTCCTGAAGCAGCTTGCTAGGTGGAGAGGAGGGGGGGGGTTGCAGAAAGAAAGAGAAAAAGAGAGAGAATGGTGTGGCCCCACCTTGCTTTAATGCGCCCACATAAAATCCTTCCTGCTCTTCTCTTTCATTCTTTTTTTGCATCTCTTTGTCAGGGTGACTGAGGAGACTACAGGAGGCTTCTTTCTAGCAGAGCCAGGAGTGAAGGGGCTCCTGGCTTTTTAACAGTGAAGCAGCTCACTTAAGGCTGCTGAAGAGAAGGGATATAACTATGGGGGCTGCTGTAGGCAAGCCATTCTCTCTGTCTCCCATCTGCATATGGGGGTTAATAATAATACTGACTTACTTTACAGAGTTGTATGGATTACAGCTAGATAATGCATGTGAGGTGCTCTGAACATCTGAAAGCACTATACATATGTTGTATTGTTGATTATTTATTAATTAATGTATGAGTAATACATACATTTTAATTTTTTTTAATAAGAGCTGTGTGCAAATGGCCTCTCAAAATTCTCCACCCTATTTGTGGGCAGAGAAATTGGGGGGACAATTTCACTGAATTCCTTCAGGGGGGAGAAATTCTTAATAGTTTCTTACAAGTAGTCCTCTCGCCTAGACTACTGTAATGCGCTCTACGTGGGGTTACCCTGGAAGACGGAAGCTACAGCTGGTACAGAATGCGGCGGCTCGCCTGGTTAAAGGCAGCTGCTGGCAGGATCACATCACTCCAGTGCTCAAGGAGCTGCACTGAGCTACCAGTTGCTTGCCGAGCCTAATTCAAGGTGTTGGTTTTGATCTTTAAAACCCTATACGGCTCTGGTCCAGTTTATCTCAAGCAGCGTCTCCAGCAACACCAAGTAGGCGGCTCAACAAGATCTGCCACAGATGACTGGTGGGGTCTAGGAAGAGGGCCTTTTCTGTGGCGGCCCCCATACTGTGGAATTCTCTCCCCAGTGACCTCCGCCATGCCCCCTCTCTGCTAAGCTTCCGCCACTCACTAAAAACATGGCTATTCAGGCGGGAATATGGGGTGGGTTAAGATTTTAAAATTTTTATACTGTTTTAAATGTATTTTATATTTTATCATGTTGTACATCACCCAGAGTGGCCGGTTTGCCGGCCAGATGGGCGATTCATAAATGCAATAAATAAATAAATAAATAGGGCTCACCACTAGCAGGACTTGTAAGACAACTTCTTTCTTTTTTTCATAAGGGTATTTGTTCTTTTGTGATGCTGCTGTTGCCGCTTGTACTGGCAACTGTGTTGGCAAGCTGACCCCCATTTTGCATCCACCACAATGGAGGTGTGAGGTGGGGGGACAGTGTTGTGTCTAGCTTCAGGGAACAGGTAGAGCTAGTGCTGTGTCGCAATTTGTCCTCCGATTTCCTGAAAGTTTTCTTCCGCCATGAAAGAGCATGTTCTATCATTTATTTTTGTGGTGTTTTTGAGCTTGCCTAATCATTGCAATGCAGGCGAGGGTGCTGTGTGTGTTTTTCTTCTTCTTCCTATTAAACATCTCTCCATCGCTCTGCAGCTTCCCAGGCAGCCTGCGCTTCCTGATCTGAAAAAGCCCTGTGGGAGGAATTACCTCACGATGGTGCTCCCCTGGGCTTTAACTGAAGTGTGGGAAGCCAAGGAGGCTACAGGCTGCCAGAGAGATGACTGTACAATGCAGTGTTCTCCAACCTTGGGTCCCCAGATGTTTTTGGCCTATAACTCCCAGCATGCCCCAGTCAGCGTAGCTGACTGGGGCATGCTGGGAGTTGTAGGCCAAAAATATCTGGGGACCCAAAGTTGGAGAACACTGGTACAATGAAAAACAGGGCACACACTCCTCAGCCACCTCCTACATAAGGTAAGCACAAGAATGCCAATCCAACCCATGGGAATTTCTCTGAAATTTTCTTCGCCATTGAATTTGTTTTTGAAAGTAATTTCTTTTTTATTTGACTGAATGAGAATTGTTTTTTTTAAAAAAAGTTGGAGAAATTTTTGGCACAGCATTAATTTTAATGAGTTCTAATAAGTTATTTTTCTTTTATATGTTACTTTAAATACTTTTAATTCACCAAATACATAGTTAAATACATAAATAAATTTTAGAAATTTGGTGAATACTTGACATTACTGGTTAGTCTGAAAAGGCCCAGAAGGGCATCTCAGAAAATTCTGACATTTACTGCTCATTATCAAAGCCAAGTGTCTCCAGCATGTGTCTTCTCCATCATTTGTCAAGAAAGAACATTTACAATATCATAGTTATACAGGGTTGTACATGTCGAAAGGCACCAGATAACAGAAACATGTTTGATATTTCCCACTGGTCCTCTTACTGATAACTCAAAATTTATCACATTTCTGACAATAATACAATGTAATCTATATAATTTGCTTATCCCCCCCCCTCCAGTCAGTTTACTAAGTGACTCTTTGAAACTCTAGAAATCTTCCTCTTCTTCCTGTGTTTAATCTGTTTGCAAGGAGTTGTGTATGTGTGCGTGGAAAATGAGGGCAAAGCAATGCCAACCCTACAAAAGGAAAATATTTCTACTGAGCACATAGAAAAGCTGCTGAGGTATTTGCAATCCCATGCTTCTTTATTCAGAAGTAGGTCCCACTGCATTCAATGGGGCTTTCTCCCTCTTAAGAGTGTTCAGGATGGCAGTGCATGATAGAGAGAGTATCACTTCCTAACACATAGCTTCATCACCAAGGCTGCAATCCTGGGAGTATTCAATAGGGATTACTTGTGAGTAGACTTGTATAGGATTGCACTCACATTCTGTTACACACAAGCTTCTTTCTAGGCCATTGTTACTCCACAAGATGCTACATTTTAAAATAGTCATTTAAAGATAGTTACCTTTCCTAGCAGTGCTACTATTAAAAATATTAACATGAAAGTTAAATCTTAGCATGACAGTTAAATTTTGTTCTGTGCTTGTTACTTAGTTATACTAATAATCTACAATTATACTGTAATGTCTTTAAATATGTAATGTTATAAATTGCCAGGGATGGGGACTCGGACTCGAGGACTCGACTCGTGAGTCGGACTGAGTCCCCCCTCTGACTCGACTCGGACTTGAGTCCCAATATTTTCAATGGGACTCGAGACTCGACTCGGGACTCGAGACCAAGGACTCGTGTTCCAAAATCGTGTTCCTCAAATGCAACATGGATAGGTTTTAGGAAGTACAGCAAGTTTATTTTTTAAAATCATTTCCCTAAAATGCAACCTTTCAGACATTTTGGGTTTGTTTGCCTGGTCTGTTCTTGCCAAAATCAGTTGCAGAGTTTTGAAATAAAAAGGCACACTTGTGCCTAGAATTTATTTAAGCCACACATCTGAAATAGCCTTATTTTGTTGGGGAAAAAACGCATTGATTTTAATAGGGACTCGTGGAGTCAGCTTTGGGAGGGACTCGTGACTCGTGACTCGTGAGTCACCATTTTGGACCAAGGACTCGGACTCAGACTCGAGACTCGGGTCCAAAGACTCGTGACTCGACTCGTGACTCGAGACCAAGGACTCTTCAACATCCCTGTAAATTGCTACCTTATTACTATATTCATTGTAATGGATCATTTATTTATTTGGACTAGTAGTCTAACACTTGAAAATAAAGATGTTTTTTTTTTAAAAAAATCTTTGACAAATTTGCTGCCCTTTAATGGCACCCCATATAACAGCTGCCCGCAGAAACCATATTACTCTACTGAATGATAGTAGTGGCTTTGGGAATAAAAGTTTTATGGCCACCTACTTCCTGCCCTTAGAATGCAATCCTATGCATATCTATTCAGAAGAAAGTCCAATTTAGTTCAGTGGGATTACTCCCAGGTAAGTGTGTATAGGATTGCAGCCTTAGTTAGCAAAAGTCAGTATGGAGACTAGGTCAAAAAGAAACAGACAGAAAAAGGTTGATTGGCAAACAGCTACCAAATTTGCATTTTGTTACTCAGCGTTTCTAGCTATTACAGTAATTCTAGCCAGTGGCTTGGATCTAGGGGTCTCTTGCACAAGTAGAAAGGCACTTCCACTTGCACAAGGCAGACCCACCAAATCATTATTTCCCCATCCCAATACAGCCTTCACCCACCCCATGCTCCATCACATGCCACTCCAGAGGTCTCTTGACCCTCAGGAGCAGATTTTGGGGGAGGTACAATAGTCCGTAGTGGGTGGGAGTGTTGTGAAAATTCTGAACAGAAATGGTAAATAGCAGAATAGTTGAAATCCAAGAGTGTTTACATTCCATGCAGCCTTATAAGGACAGGGGTAGAAGGAAGGGGAAGTGAGTGAATGAGTGTGTCAAAGGCTGAAGCTCTTTGCTAAATTGTATTTTTCTCTGCAAGTTTAAAGCATTCTAGACTGTACAGTGCGCATGCGCCAAATGAGATGTAGATGTGGCACAGATCGACTTCTGTCTTCAGAAATGAGGGGTCAATGCACATGACTTGTGTTTTTCCATCCACAGCTAGCAGCTTCTGTTAGCAGGGCGCATGCCCAGAAGATGATGTATAAATAGATAAAGGATGCTTTAGGATGCTTTTAAGATGTTTTAAAGATGTTTTAAAGATGTTTTTAGGATGTTTTAAGATGTTTTAATAGTATGTATTGTGTTGTTTAGTTTATGTATTTTACATTTTCTGTTGTTCCCTGCCTTGATCTAGATGGAGAGGCGGGTAATAAATATTATTATTATTATTATTATTATTATTATTATTATTATTATTATTATTATTATTATTATATAAGATCTCCTTGTTCCACAGGAGACACTGTTTGCAGCATGAGCACCTGTGTTTCCTCTATCCTGCAGAATAAAGCTCTTTGGACCATTTCCAGACTCTCTCTCCTTCCTTTGTGTGCATAATTTGAACTCAGTACACCAGGGTACTTGGCACATTTGCAACAGGAGGAGTCGGAAAGCTCCACTGTGGAAGGGGACTTCCATCTACCTTTAGATGCAAGCCCATGACTGGGACCCAAAAAGCTACTTTTAGCCTGGAATACACAGTTAACTAGGAGTAAATCCTACTGAACACAATGGGACCTACTTCCGAATAGAGGTACATAGGATTGCATTGTTAATCTGTAGAACTCCTCAACATGCTTAAGGACTCAGACATATCTAGTGGATTTTGACTCTGCTTTCTTTGAGCAGCAGATCTCCACATCATATCGCAAACTGCTTTGAAGAGTCCCCTTGGTTTTAAAGTTGGTTTGCCATCATGGTGAGGCTGGTGTATAATAGTTGTGCAGTTCTTTGTATCCCAGCCATGAAAAACAAATGAGTTATTCCTACTGTAAACACTTACAGCAGTGTTTGAACAAAATAAGCAGAATGTGACTATATAATTGGAATAATATATGAACAGCAGATGTTCACCCTTTCCCATGACCTGCCCATACTTGTTAGTTTTGCATCATGGCATGGGAAAGCACACATACAGTGTTGGATAAGCTAGCATGGATTTAAAAATAATTCTAATCGCTTCCTTTCCTCATGAAGCAGCAATTCGATTGCTATCAGTCATCAGTGCTTGTACATACAATGAACAGGTTTTGAAAAATCTATATTTAGCATTGATTTAAAAATTGTGCAGTGTTGGCTATTATCTTGTGTGGCTTTCTACACAGCATAAGGTGGCCTAGGAACCAGGAACGGTGCAGGGCTGTTTGGCGCCCTAGGCCAAATTATATTAGGCGCCCCCCCTCGTGCCGTGGGGGGGGCCTCCGGAGCAAAGCAGCCCTGCTTTGCAACACCCCCCGCGCGCGTGCGCGACCGCGCGCCCGTCCGCCAACCACCTACCTTCCCACCGCCCACCGCTGCTGGCTGCTGCTGCCGCCGCCGCCTCCTCCGACGCGATGGGACGAAGGTAGGTAGATGGTGGGCGGGCGGGCGCGCGCGCGGGGGGCGGTTGCGGCGGCGGCGGCAGCGGCCGGCAAGCGGGCGGGGAGGAGCGGCGGAGGCGGCAGGCAGGGCAGGAGCGCGCCGGAGCCGAGGAAGGGGCGCAGAGTTTGCGCCCTCTTCCTGCCACGCGCCCTAGGCAGCCGCCTGGGTCTGCCTAGCGGTAGCGCCGGCCCTGCTAGGAACAAATAATGATACTACACACAGAGTCCCCTTTCACATACACATTCATACAAAAATAAACTTTAACTTAATATTAGACTACCTGAATTTCCCCAGTTATTGGATGGGAACCAGACTTTGCCGCTTCAGTGGGCTGCCATATTAAGAAAAAAAAAACAGAACACAGAAATACAGGTATATACTATCAGTATGAATTATTTAATTTTGATAATCTCTCTAAGAATGCATCTAGGATTGTGACAGTTATTGCTAGCATTCTTATGTCTGCACAGGTAAAAATACTGACTACTGATTTTGGTGGTACAAAAATGCATAGCTGAAACGAAAGCTGACAGAAATGTGAAATGTACCACACAAATTTTTAATGCAACACTTTACATCAAAGTTCAACTTTTGTAGGCTTATTGGCATCTTATTGGACACATGCCAAAAAAACAACAGCAACCCTAAATTAAATACCGTTAAATCTCAGCTATCAAACAGTGTAAAACACTAAGGCAGAGATCCAGAGTTACTTTATATGCATCCGAGGGCTTGGACATGCCACATGTCCAAGTGTTCACTCTTCCCCTTGCATAGCGGACACTCCTCTTAATGTCATATCATAACCTGCTTTTAAGAGTCTCTTCAGATTAAAAAGTGGCATGGGCAGCTGATGTCTGAAAAGCTTAGGCCTAATGCACCTTGGGTTGCAGAATTAGTTGTACAGGTCTTTGGATGCCAGCCTAAATACCATTGCATGTCAGTTATCAAATACTGTCAGATACTAACTACCATTGCAGATCAATTGTGAAATATTCTCAAATACTGAAATCAAATATCATTGGATGTCAGTGTCCACAACTTAAACGTAAATCTCTGAATATTTTATTGACCTGTACACGGCACTAAGGTTGTGGGGGGGAAATGGCTTTGGAACTGGCCTCATTACTTTGGATAGTGAGGCGCCTTAGCATAGTGCCTCAGACTGACATTGTGCTTCACCTCAAATTTGAAGTGGAGCTTCGTCTCACCTCATTTTCTGAAGCTCTGGACAACTTTCCCATTGGGTATAATGGGAAAATCAACAGACACCTATAACATTTTAATATGGCATTTGAAGACACAGCAGCCCCTTCTGATAGGACGAAGCCTTCAGAATCTCAGACAAATAGGTGCAGGTTGTGTTTTTTTTTTTTGCAAGGTGCTTTTAAGTGTTGAGTTGTGCTTTTGTTTTTTTGTTTTTTAAAAAGGTCTGTTTATATTATTCCCTGTCATTTTGTAGGAAATTGGCATGAACATGACATAAAACAAAGCGGTGCCCTGCAAAATTGCAGAAGGATCAGCGCAGCATTAGGGAGTTATGAATAAAAGCATTATTTAAGGCTTAAAAAAGGTTTTTGTTGTTTTCTGCTAAATTTACACCAAAGTCACAGAAAGCTTCTGATGTATTCCTTCTACATCCCTTTCAAAAGCATTACAATAGAAGTAAAAAGGAAAGCCCTGACTGGAATCTACCGCTGTCAGTCACAGAAGTACACCTGTCCTCTGCTTCTCTCTCTGCTGTTTTCCATTTATGGAGAGCTTGGAAATGCTTGTTGGAAGTTCAAAAATAGGTCAAATTGGCCAGAAGCAAATTAAAAACATCCTCCTGAATCTCTGAGGTGGTTCCAAAGCCTTGGGACCAGCCCCCTTTGCCTTGGACCACTGCAGACCTGGTTTGCTTCAGATTCCAAAGTGGTCCAAATACCACCAAAGTGGGGCTATATTTGACTCAGATTTGTGCCTTGTCTGGGGGTTTTGCACAGCTCTACAAGGCACATGTTTCTTTATTAGTGGGTTGGTTAAGATGATGCACCAAGTGTACTCCCATTCCCTCTAGTTTTAAGTTATACTTATATATATCTTTTCAACTCAACTCCATTCCTAGCCAGGTAAAGGCCAAATGATAGCTGATCACAGCACACCTATTTATCTCCATAGTTCTGATCAACTGGAAAAAAAATCTTCAAACAGAGGTCAAATGACTACTGATCCTAGCAGGCCTCTCACTCTCCATAGACTGCATCAAAAAGGAATGTCAATCTATACATAAATCTATATTTTGAAAGGTTAGTATAATTGTGAAACAGGAGCAGGAAAACAGTATTTTTATTCTAAGGTGGGTGGGGAGGAATAGATCAACTTAGTGGGACTGATTGCGACTTCAAAGCTGCAATCCCCAAAATGGCAGGCATCAATGAGGCCACTCTAGAGGGAGTCGTTTAAGGATTTCTGCTTTAATTAAAAGTGCAACCTGTTCTTTTGCAACTGGCAAAGAGCAACTAAATGCTCCCCAAAGACATTTATAATTAGACACCTAAAATAATGTCAGTTGCAACATGATCATTCATCAAATGATAAAAGAAGAAACAAGCTTGCACAGGATGTGGTTGGTACTTTGCACCAAAAGGTTGACTCCCTTCTGTGCAGTGCAATTTGCTCTCTTTTGTTCAGTTCTTTCTGTACATATTGAAGCTTTGTCAAATTAATGTTCTTCTCCCCCTGAAGCACTTTGAGCACTTAAGGCCATGATGAAACATGCACATACATTTGGTGGATCGAAATGACAGCCCTACTGTGATGCTCAAAATCAAAAGTACAAGGAAACCCCAAGCAGGTTCTATTAGTCATAAATCATAATCAAGAAGAAGCAAAGCCAACTAAGCCGCAGGGTCACATGCTTTCATACAGCATATCCCATAGAAGCTCTTAATGGGGCATTGGACATCTCTTAATCCTCCCATGTGATTTCAGACTTCCAATGGTATCTCATTATTGTTATACTTCTTACTGCATATATATATATATATATATATATATATATATATATATCCATCCATCCATCCATCCTATTCTGGATCCATACATGGAAAAATATAAATAAATGAAAAACAAAACAAATTCATACCTTGTTGCTACTGTGCCGTTTCTTGCTGACTGATGGAGAACCAGGCTGACCGGGGCTAGGAACTGAACTAGAGGTGGCTGATGCAGTGCCAGAATGTGCGTGGGAGCCCTTTTCCATGGCTGAGGAGGCAATCAATGGGGCCTGTTGTAGAGAAACCTTTTGCAGCTCTGCTGCCAATTGCTTAGGATCAACACCAGGTGACTTTGTTTTATCTACTGCAAACACAAGAGTCTGCATTCAGTTTTTTCAACTATTACAGCATGGGGCCAAAAATGACAATCCATACTAATAACATTCCCAATTATTAAGCAAAAAGGAAATCAAACAACCAAAAAAGATCGACAGAAGCAAATCCTAGAGTAATAAAGGAACTGGCAGAAGAACTCTCAGAACCACTGTCTATTATCTTTGAGAAATCATGGAGGACAGGTGAAGTGCCAGACGACTGGAGGAGGGCAAATGTTGTTCCCATCTTCAAAAAGGGCAGGAAGGAGGAACCTGGGAACTATAGGCCAGTCAGTCTGACATCAATCCCGGGGAAGATTTTTGAGCAGATTATAAAGAAGTCAGTCTGCAAGCACCTTGAAAACAATGCAGTGATTACTAGAAGCCAGCATGGATTTGTCAAGAACAAATCCTGTCAGACTAATCTGATCTCATTTTTTGATCGGGTAACCTCCCTTGTGGACTGTGGGAATGCTGTGGACATTATATACCTGGACTTCAGCAAAGCTTTTGACAAAGTGCCTCATGATATCCTGATTAGTAAGCTAGCTAAGAGTGGGCTAGATGGAACAACTATCAGGTGGATCCACAATTGGCTAAAGAATCGGACTCAAAGAGTGCTTATCAATGGTTCCTTCTCAAACTGGGGAGAGGTAACGAGCGGGGTACCACAGGGCTCGGTCCTGGGCCCGGTGCTCTTCAACATTTTTATTAATGACTTGGATGAGGAGGTACAGGGAATGCTTATCAAATTTGCAGATGACACAAAGTTGGGTGGAACAGCTAATACTCTGGAAGACAGAAACAAAATTCAAAGTGACCTCGATAGGCTGGAGCGCTGGGCCGAAAACAACAGAATGAAATTTAACAGGGATAAATGCCAAGTGCTGCACCTAGGGAGAGGAAACCAAATGCAGAGTTACAGAATGGGGGACACTTGGCTCAACAATACTACAAGTGAGAAGGATCTTGGAATTGTGGTAGATCACAAACTGAATATGAGCCAGCAATGCGACGTGGCTGCAAAGAAGGCAAATGCAATTTTGGGCTGTATTAATAGAAGTATAGCTTCCAAATCGCGGGAAGTGATAATTCCCCTTTACTCGGCACTGGTTAGGCCTCATCTTGAGTACTGCGTCCAGTTCTGGGCACCTCACTTTAACAAGGACATAGACAAACTGGAGAGGGTTCAGAGGAGGGCAACAAGGATGATAAAGGGACTGGAAACAAGGCCCTATGAGGAGAGACTGAAAGAACTGGGCATGTTTAGCCTTCAGAAGAGGAGGCTGAGGGGAGATATGATCGCACTCTTCCAGTATTTGAAGGGATGTCACACAGAGGAGGGCAAAGATCTCTTCTCATTCATCCCAGTTTGCAGGACACGGAATAATGGGCTCAAGTTACAGGAACCTAGATTCCACCTAAACATCAGGAAAAATTTCCTGACTGTCAGAGCAATAAGACAATGGAATCAACTACCTAGGGAGGTGGTGGGCTCTCCCAGTCTGGAGGCATTCAAGGTGCGGCTGGACAGACATCTGTCAGAGATGCTTTGACCTGGATTCCTGCATTGAGCAGGGGGTTGGACTCGATGGCCTTGTAGGCCCCTTCCAACTCTACTTTTCTATGATTCTATGATTCTATGATCAAACTGTGAAACCTGATCATTTCATCTAGGCTTTTAACTAGAGCAGTACTCACAGTCTGCATGTTTTGGGGGACTGAGTGGAGTGGGAACTGGCAAACTTCCTCCCCTGAACTTTTACCTTTTAACAAAAATGTAAGTCTCTATTTCTTTTATTTACAGAGATATAAAAAAGAAATGTGAATGCAGTATTCTCCTCAATTGTGTGGTAAGGACTGAACCTGCTCCTGCCCTCTAGAATTCTGGTCAATGAGTGCAAAAGCACTGGGATAACTGACAAATAAATGGGAGATGGGCACTATTAAATTAAAAGAAATTACAAATAAAGTTTAACTTTATTGGACTGTACCCAAGGAACTGCAGGCAGAGTTCTGCCTCGGCAATGGGCTTCTGTTCCCCCTTCCTTCTGCAGTCTCCTGCACCCTCTGAAAAACCACTCCTGAGTGATGGGGGACTCTTCAGAGTGGCATGGGATATGTCATGGAGGACTGTGGATCTGGGGAAGTTGAGCAGCAAATTCCCCTTGTGAAATTGGAAGTGTCTTCTGTTTGAATCCAAGTCATTATAAATATGTACTCATTAAATAATTTTAAAGAGACTAGACTATTGGTACTAAGGTGCTGGCCATTTCACCTTCACAGATGGTACTCCTTCCCTCTCTCCCACCCACCCACCCACCCACCCAATGTCACATCAGGACCCTGTCACCATGAACATTCTAGCTACTGATCCGTTGACTCCGTTTCTTTACCTTAAACTAGACACAGGGCTCTCCAACCGTGGGTCCCCAGATGTTGCTGGCCTACTGCTCCCAGCATACTCAGCCAGCATGGCTAATGGCAAGGGATTCTGGGAGCTGTAGGCCAGCAACATCTGGGGACCCAAGGTTGGAGATCCCTGAACTAGAGGATATTTGCATTTATCACATGTCCTCTTAAAGCAGGTGCAAAACCTCAGGCCAGATCCAGCCCTCCTGCATTCCCAGCCTGGCCCTTTGGGATTCCCGAAAAGGCCATGTCCCCTTCCCCTGGCCCCCTGCCATTTCCCCCAGCCCTGGATCATTTGGTGGTTTCTGGGCATTTGTGCAGATACCCCCCCTCCATTCTAAAAGGCTGAAATGCCTCTCCAAAGGCTTAGCTGCTGATAGTGAGAGGTTTAAGCTGAAATATGCAGGTATATTTGGCCTCACCCCACCTGTTTTTGCCTTCAGCCCCACCCTCCATAGGAATGCAGCCACAAAGAGCTTCTGTGAAACTGAACGTAGCAGCCCTCAGGATGAAAGAGGTTCTGCTCCCTTGCCCTAAGGGCTAGAATGTCTAGCCCAGTTTATATGTTTCTTTCTGATTTCTCATAGGAAATAATGATGACCAACAGTATATGGGCCCTTCTTATTTTAATTTTTTTCCAGATTCTTTATACTAAACTCAAATACTTGCATTTAAGATTGTCAGTTCCGTTGAATGCTCTAAACTGTTTGTTTGGACATGGACCATAGCAAATGTATTGAAGACTTAACATATCCATCATGACTAGTAGTAGCCTCCATGAATTTCCTCCATGAATTTGTCTAATCCCTTTTTAAAGCTGTCCAGGTTGATGGCCACCACAACATCTTGTGGTCCTGATTTCCATAGTTTAAGTATCTCCATTTCCCTGTCTTGAATCTCCCACCATTCAGCTTCATATGATGACCCCAGATTTTTTCTTCACTCTCTGCATAATTTTATACCCCTCTATCATGTGCACACTTATTTGCCTTTTTTCTAAGCTAAAAAGGCCCAAATATTGTAACTTTTCCTCATAGGGCCCCTCGATCATTGTGATTGCCCTTTTACACACTTAATAATTAGAATAAATTAAAATTGAAATTATGTCCATCTTTCAATTGTACACAATATCAGCACACACAATTTCAATTATCCAAACAGCAGTCTGTCATATACTCTCAAAATTCAAATGATAGATTTTTTGTTATTGCCTTAGAAAAAATGCCACGTGTTGAGTCATCCTGTTATCAGAACAGACTTCCACTGGCCCCTCACCTGGGGCCACGGAGAAGATTTGCGAGTGGGGGGAGGAGAGAGGAGTCAGGTAACAGGTCAGGTTGGTCACAGATACTGAGCCAATGGCTCAACTAAGGCGGGGACACAGGAAAGGGCTTATTTAGGCACCTGGGTCTCTTTTGCTGCTGTTTTCCGGCTGAAGCATATCATCCTCGCTGATTCAGCATCGTCCTTGTGGTATCATTCGTGTGTGTGTGTGTGTTTGAATCGGGAAGGGGCTTTGTGTGGTTGTTTTTGATCACAGGAGGTTTGCCTTATAAGTGAATAATAAATTTGAGGGGATTTGGGGTTGCACTTTGCCTGTGCCTTGAGGCCGGAGGGGGGGCGGGCTTTTGCCGCGGTCGCTTTCCCACACTGCACAGCTGTTTATCTGCCCCAAGCCTGTGACTTACAGCTGATAATTGGGATTTGCGGCGCTGCTGCTGTCCGGTTGCCCCCTCTTTATTTTACCCTCCTGGCGGGAAGTGCGGGATTAGGCAGTATGGCTTAGGGTTATGGTGATCATCCAGTGGCACCTTTCAAGGTGACTGACGTTTACCCAAGGCTGCCCTCACTAATGCCCTGAGGCTTGGCAGGAGGGAGATTGGGACGTCTTTGGGGTTTTGCCTTTCTCGCCTACATTGGGTGCCTGGAGGCGTCAAAGTAAGGCGACGATGGTAAGGCCCTCCAGCTCCACATGGAGGGCAACTGGCCGGGGGTGGACCAACCCGCCTCCGGTGCGGTTAGGATGTATTCGCAAAAAATATTGGTTTTTCCCCAGCCAATGGCCGGGCTAGGTTAGTACCGCACTTCGCCCTTCACAGATTTTCAATTCAATAAATGTGGCCCTGATTTGAAACCATATACTCTGTGTCTGGCTCTTCTTTATCTCACCCATACACTCGCAATACACAAAGAAATACTCAGTTCATTGAAAATCTGACAAGAGTTTTCCATCCATTGAGAAGAAATGGGAGAGATTAGCTTTGATTTTTTCCCCAGGGAAAAAAGGAGGCAAATCCTTAGGTTCCTTCCTAACTAGCTGCAAGCTCAAAGATACAAGTTATCCTATACTATGCTGTGTGCTCTAACGTAGCTGAGTCCTTTTCCTTTTTGTAAGAAAGCACAATTTGTGGCCTGTATCACTGAAAAGCAAATGGTTTTCACTTACCAGGCTTTCCTGGATCAAGTAATTCCAGATGCTGTGGATTTTCGGCATCTGACAACATGCTGAGATCCCTAAAGGAAGCAATGACAAGCCTGAGACAAAAGGAACTCTTTTGGTACACCCTCATGGCTTTATTGGGTAGATAAATGAGACATGAATTATGGCAGAAAACAGCTCCCAAGCATGACCCCTTCTTGGCTGAGACATGTTTGTGATGCTGTTGAAGAGCTGAAAAAATGGCACTTTTAAGGTGAAATCTTTAATGGAACAAAGGCAGGTTTACACTGAAATACATACACTCCCCACAAAGCTTAGATGAGTCATAGTTTCATGTATTATTCGTTTATCTATAATTTTTTACAGTACTCAGAAAGTGATTTACAACCAGTTATCTTTCATGTACATTATTCTTCTTCCCATCTTGCAGATCATTAAGTCATAGCAGCATGCTGAAAATTGCTCAAGGAATCTATGACTGCACTGAAATTTGAACTCAGAACTCCCTTGTTTTAAGTGTAATACAAGGCCACATTATTCTTTCAACAAAGGATTCAGAGTTTTTGTTTTTACCCTTACATTTAACCACCCTTCCAAACTCATGTGGATTGATCTTTTCCAGTCACAAGAGAATTTGAACACTGTTCCCTTCCCGCACACGCGCACACAAAAGAAGACATCAAACGAATACAGAGGTTGCAGTCCACACCCATTAAAGTCCATGGGAACTTAGCCAACAGAATGTGGATTGCACCCAGAGTCTATCTTAACTCTTCTTTTTGTATCAGCTTATCGTAAGGAACAAAGAAATCTCTCCTCTAATATGTGCACCAAACCATTTTATATAAAAAGTATATTAAATGATTCTGATTAGCAAAGGTTCCACCTTAACAATTGTGAATAAAAAAGCCATGAAAAGCCAAAATTAATGGAAACAGAAAGATGGGGAAAAACTTCACAGTCTTACACATATTTCTGCTTCCCCACTCTGTTGACTGATGATACTCTGGACTTCTTCATATGTTTTGGCAGTCAAGGGAATGCCATTCCATTCCAGCACTTGCATCCCTAGGGCAGCAGGACAGAACATGGTGAAACACAGTTCTTCTATGGCCTGGCTTATATCCAGGCTCTTCAACATGTTTAAAGCAAAAGTCTTGAACAAAGATCCAGAATAACCCAGTTTTAAATTATCAATACATTCTCACTGCACACTGATGATATATATTTTTTAACAGTGTAAACATTAACTTACCTGTAGAGGTTACCTGTATAGGTCAGCAAAAAAGGATCCAAGAACAGATAACCTGTGAAGCATTTCCATTAACCAACTGAACAGGATAATGGGTGACGAGAAGAAAGTGGCAGTGAGAACCATGGATGGGATAAGGGGTTGTTGGGACTGAACAGGATTCTCCTATGATAAGAAGAACCTGGAAGGAGGCAGAAAGATGGAGGATCTAGTGGTGACAGAGCTGAGCATTACAATCAGCAGAATCATGTGCCACAACTCTTGCCGGTATGAGATTACATGTATATATAAATTGCCCATTAAGAACTGAGAGTTAATACTTCATTCTAGTTTAACTTCCTAACTAATTTTTACATACAAATATTTCTTCTAATATTGGGCAGCATACAAACATGCAAAACAACAACAACAACAACCTGAAATCTATGGTGGCACAATCCAGCAAGAGCTGCATTACATGAATCTGCTGATTGTGTAGCCCAGATCTTAATATATGAGTGAGGGCCATGTGAAACAGAAAAGGGTGTGTCTGTAATAGAGAGATAGAGTGTGTATATACATAAACACTTGCTCTATTACAGACACACCCTTTATATAGGAATGAAGGTGAGGGTGAGTTGGTGTATGTGAAGTTTTGTAGAAGGAGAGACAGACACCCATGGGTGGAGATCACACCACAAGTGACCATGATGTGTCCTGGACTTCTTATGTGTCACAAATGTTCAGCAGTTGAGTTTCTCGTCAATCAACTGAACATACACTCTGCTTAAACTATTCTTCATAAAATGGTAGCATAATAGTGAAAACATATTCTGCAAAGCACACACACATGCAAAAGGTGCAACCTGAAAACATCTCAGTATCTGGGAGAGCCTAATTTGAATGTCTGCACTCTCCTTCCCACTTTCCATAGTAAGACTGTAACCAAAAGCAGAATGCATTGCTTGAACTTCAGCTCTCCCTGCACCCCCCAAATTTTGCTTTGTTTACCATCTTGCCTGATGAAGATTTCTGGAGAGCTCAAAAGCTTGCAAAGTATTTGGTGACTGTTCAGTTGGCCTCATAAAGGTATTACAGTGATATAGATTCTGCACTTTTTCTTTTGGAATAGAGACAATGGTCAGTCAACTTTTGATGGCATTTCTTTAACACTCTCTAAGGCACAGTGCATCCATTCAGCAGAATTAAGTGGTAATATTTTTTGCTAGATTGTACCACTTTAGGCTGCCAGTGAGGAGGCTGCAGTTGGACTGTCCTCCATGAACAGAACTTCCTGCATACAGAAAACTGGCATGTCAGGGAGAAAAAAATCAGCCTAGGTTTCTGTACTCGGGGAAATGTTGTTAATGGGGAGCATTCAAGCCTGTAAATCCTCCCCTGCCCCTTGAAATGGTGAAGTCCAGGAAGCAGGAGACCTCCTGGACTGGAGCATGAAGGCACAAGAGCAGGGCCGGTGCTACCAGGGGTTCTTAACCTGTGGGGAACGCCTCCCCAGGGGAGGTTTGGACTGACTCCAGGGGAGGTGTGAGTAGCCCCTCAACTATAAATTGTTTATTTTACAAGTACATAGCAGTGCAGCTTGGCGGTTGGCCCAACCTTATTTCTTTCTGCTAATCTTGGGAGCTACGCCGTTCATTTAATTGAATATGCTTTTTTTTTTAGTCCAGAGACAGAGCATAAACTAAAAAAATGCAAACTCGTCCTGCCTAAGCCTAAATTTTGGACCGTTAACACATGGGAGGCATGGGTCATAAGATTTTTCACAAGGGAGGTGTGACACCAGAAAGGTTAAGAACCACTGCATTAGGCCAACTAGGCAGCTGCGTAGGGCGCAAGGCTAAAGGGGGCGCCAGAAACACCTTGAAAAAAAAATACAGCGCTCTCAATATCTGATCTTGCCTAGGGCACCAAACTGCCTTGCACCGGTCCCGCACAAGAGCCTAGCTGTGGCTTAGAGCCAGGCCTCTATGCCTGCCTACCTCTGCTTGGCTATACTGCTGCCTGTTCCCTGGCTAAATTTTAATAGAGCTGGTGTAGCATAGTGGCAGGCTGCAGACAGAACAATTCTAAGTGGGGCCAGGGAGGAGTAGAGTGATAGTTCTCTCCTGCCACATCCCAAAAACTGCTGACTCACAACAGGTCCTTTACGGGCCAACTTACATAGGACACAATCATACCATGCTCTTCTGCAGCTCCAATTCATTTCTATGGCACTTGTGCAGGAGAACTGTGCCCTAACTACCTACCGTAATTAAAATCACGGTGCAAAACCAAACCCCACTGCATTTTCACAAAAATAAAGGCACAACTCTTTGATCTGCTTCCACTTACATAAATAAAACAGGATTGCCTAATGGATCCTATGTTTATTTTGAGAACCTGTGCACATAATAAATGGGAGAACAAAAAGTAAACATAATGTTGTGAGAAATTCATAGATGCTGGGAGGCAGGAATAGCTTGGGAGAAAATAAAGTGAAAACAAAAGTGTGCACTGAAAATTATTAGACTGGTATTCCCAAATCTGAGATAATTGTGTTTTTAGGATAAGAAAGCATATCTAGCAAGTATTTACCATCATACAGCAATGAATTTACAAAAAAGCAGGTATTACATGAACATGCAAAGGTAGCTTTTAAAGTACATTATTTTTCTTAACCTTATTACCCAAAAGTATAACATTGATGAAGAACTACAAGTAATACTTGTCATGTTTATAGACTCATTTACAAGAGTTAATATGCTAAATCTAATCTTACAGAGGAGAAAACTCTGAATAACTATTGAGCCAGATAGAGTGACACTTATTGTTGAGAGACTGACAGTCTCAATGTTTTGTCTTCACAGATTTGACCATCAAATTAGAGGGAAAGCCTGTTATGAGAGAGAAAAAGTCCTTACATCCTAGTGTAGGAGAGTGTTTGGGAAGCTGAGTGGTACAACGCTACAATACATTGTCGTATGCAAAATAATGCTAGTGGCTAACTTATGTACCTATTATCCTTGAGAACTCTACACAGGTAGTATTTGGAGAAATACATAATAGTCATTAATATTATTTTCAGCCTGAGCATAAGGCAAAGAACAGTAGTTTTAACTTCAGCTGAAGTGAATGTACATACAATACAGAAGTAAAGTATTTTATTGCTTCAGTTAATGTGCAAGCAAGCTATTGCTGTTTGGAAAGTATGAATAGAAGACTCTGCCAATTTCAGTTTCACATTTCCCAATCTTAAATTCATTCCACCCTGTTTCTGCATTAGATGGCAAAAAAAAGTTTTAAGTCAACATGAAAAAATTGTATGTATTTTCATTCGCATTCCTCCTAATTTATGCATTCTGTACACAATTTTGCACAAGACCTGTTTTAGGATGGATAGAATAAGCTGGGGTTCCTTGGAATCTTCTGAAGGATTCCTCAGTGAGATCAGTAATGGTAGACGACCTCCCTGCGTGTCCACCATTGCTGACTATACCCTGCAATTCATAGCCACAGGGGTATGTTCTAAGGCAGAGGTGGGCAGCCTGTGGTCCTCCAGATGTTGATGGACTCCCAACTCCTGTGGGCCCTAGTCAGCATGGTCATGGCAGTGAGGAGCTGGAATCCAACAACATCTGGTGAGCGGCAGCTTGCCTACCCCTATTCTAAGGTGCTTTGTGCCAGGAAGCAATGAAGTCCAATATATTTGTGATCAATGCTCTATGTGCGCTGACTGTGCACCCTAGGTTAGAACATGGCTTGACATCCTCTATATCAGTGTTCTCCAACCTTGGGTCCCCAGATGTTTTTGGCCTACAACTCCCTGGGGCATGCTGGGAGTTGTAGGCCAAAAACATCTGGGGACCAAAGGTTGGAGAACACTGCTCTATATAGCACATTGTGCTTTCATGGATTATTGTTTTTCTACTTTTAGCCAGCTTCTGAACAAAAATGTTCCCAAACCGACTACATCACCTATTAAAAACTGAATCAATAAAAGCTAAAATCCATAGTTAAAAATACCAATTTAAAATACAATGTTCTACACATTATTTTATAAACCACCAAAACGAGCAAGAGGATGATGTGGCAAAGGGTTTCCTTGTCAGACAAGCTGATGTGGAAAAGGTTCTCCAAAAAGATAATATGTAGATGCAAAAAAGCAACCACAACAAATACTCTTCAGATGCACTCCTTTCACTGCAATTTAATTTTGAATAAACCCCAGAGCAGGCCTTGCCACACCCACTTTCAAGTCACTTTTCTAGACTTGCTGCAATCTGAAATGGTGCCACTGGGAATTTAAAATAGCAACAGTCAAGGCATGGTCTAGACAAGGGCTCTCCAACCTTGGGTCCCCAGATGTTGCTGGCCTACAACTCCCAGCATACCCAGCCAGCATGTCTAATAGCAAGGGATTCTAGGAGCTGTAGTCCAGCAACATTTGGGGATCCAAGGTTGGAGAGCTCTGGTCTAGACAAAGTTTAATTCTCTTAAGTCCCAC
The DNA here is from genome assembly GCA_021292165.1 of Shinisaurus crocodilurus. NCBI lineage: Eukaryota > Metazoa > Chordata > Lepidosauria > Squamata > Shinisauridae > Shinisaurus > Shinisaurus crocodilurus. The sequence continues at coordinate 188,784,065 of CM037879.1, forward strand.
TGATTTCAGTAGAAGAAAGTGAAACAGATGCCCTCCCAATGACATCAATGAGAGTTTAAAAAGAGGTTTAACTTTGGCATTTCACATGCAATTCCAGATTATTTGCAGCATGTTTTCTTTACCTCTGAATTTTTTTGAGAGTTAAAAATAAACTGATGGAAGTCAGTGTGTTGATGTTATTTTTGTCTACCTCTTGGGCATGAATAACACAAGAGCTCATTACTGCTGCAGACACTTTACCTTCCCCTGCAATTCATCATTCGCATCCACGGAGAACATTTTCCATTATTACAACAATCAATGTAAGCATGGTGCGCGTGTTTGTAAAAATGGACAGTCTGTTCCTCATAATAAAAATGGCCTTCTTGACTCAGGCTCAGCTGCATGGACATTTTGTGTTGTATCGCTGCTGTCAATGGTAGGTGTTCCAAAATGAAAGAACTGGAAAATCAGAAAGCTGGGAGAGATCCAACGGTCCTGCTGTCCAGCCCACTGCCCTGCAATGGGATCCCACACACCAGTGGCGTGGTGGAGCCAGGGCTACGCCCGCTCGAGGCGAGCGGTTACATCCCTACAACTACTTGTGTTGCAAGACGTCGCTTGTTTATCAAGTCAAAATTTATTTAAAAAATTTGCTTGTCTTGCAAAACGCTCTCAGACCAAGTTATTTGCAATCCAAGGTATTACTGTATATTGTTCTGTGTTGTAATGTATTTTGGAGTGGCTTGATCTTGAATGGGCAAATAAGACTCATTAGTTTTACCGAAGACCTGCTCCCGGTAGAAATGAAAACTTCTAGAATTGGTTTGTTAATATGGATCAGCTCCCTGAATTTTTTGGACTCTCCTTGGGGGCGTGGCTATGGGGACTGTCATGATGAATGCCTGCACTTCAGCATTTACCACTACACCACTGCCACATGCCCAAAGGTTCCTCATGGAGAAGTCCTTAGCATCCCCACCATGGGGAAACACAGAGCAAATGAAAATTTAAAAATCCTGAAAAAGACAGAGGAATCACTGTACCTTCCGTAAGTTTCCCTGTTTGCTCAGCATTCCCGCCAGGTAGGATCTTTGCAATGTAAGCACCAATTTCTCCATTTGTTCCAGGAATTTCTTTCCCACCTACAACTCGGATCCCAAGTCCATTGCCTGCAGTCAGGAAAGAAAATATATACACACACGAAAAATGTATGGATAAAATAGAAGTCAATTTCTATTTGTTACCGTAATTTATTTATTGTACCAGTGCAATCCTATACATGTCTACTCAGAAGTAAGTTCCATTGTATTCAATGGGGCTTACTCCCAGCCAGGTAAATGTATATAGGATTATAGCCTTACATAGCAATCCTAAATGGGTCACGGGGTCCTCTGGCACTTCCAAAGGCCTGCTGGCTCTTACCAGCCATGGTGAAAAGTGTGTGTGGGGGGGACGTTTTTCCACTTACCCATCCAGCATGATTCTTTGTTATCCCCCCCCCCCATTGATTCCAATGTGGGAAGGAATTTAGGTACACTACCTCCAGGCTGGTGTAGGGGGGCAATTGTGAAGCCTCCCCATCAAACAAAGGGGCTTTGGCTCCAATGGATCCAAGGCCACCTCTGTCCTGCCCCATCCCAGGAACACTCCATTTTAGGATCTACCACTGGTGGCAGATTTATGCATGGGAACACTTCCATGGGTGTACGAGGGGCTTCTGGGTTGGATGTACTCCTGCTAACAGAGCTCTTCTTCACTGGGGGAGGGGTGCTTTTGCATCATCCTAGCACCCTTCAGATGACTGTCTGCCCATAATTTTCAAAACGGAATTTCGATTCCTTAGAATCCAGTTTACAACAGCATGCAATGACAGGTCATTTTATTTTATTTATTTATTATATTTATACCCCGCCTTTTTTCCTGTAAGGAACCCACAGCGGCTTACATAATCCTCCTCCTCCTCTCCATTTTATCCTCCCAACAACCCTGTGAGGTAGGTTAGGCTGAGAGGCAGTGACTGGCCCAAAGTCACCCAGTGAGTTTCATGGCTGAGCGGGGACTAGAACCCGGATCTCCCGAGTCCCAGCCCAACACTCTCACCACTACGCCACGCTGGCTCATGGTCATGGTGTTCAAACGTTGGTGTTGAGCACCACAGGCCTCCTTAGACAGGTACTACACAGTGATCAGTTCAAAGTGTTGCCCTGTTGCTCTGCACCCTGAGATGATTGATGATTTTGGGACCTTTGGCAGAGTAACAACCAGGACTGACCCTTTCCACGCTCAGACAAGCTGAGCCAGCGTAAGCCACAGGCCTGGTGATAGCTGGGGTATTACATTTAAAAAATGAAAAAGAGAAATGTAATATGAGTGTGTGGAGTATCTGTTAAAACTGGGATTATTATTTTTAAAAAAAATTATTTTGAGTGTAACTGTGGGCAGACCTCACACCATACCATGATTTGTTCTCAAACATTTTTTTGTTTATTTTGTTTATAAGAATTACAATAAAAGCAATAAAACCACATCATTAGAATATAACCAAGGAAGAGACACACTTCCGCTGGGTGAAAAATGACAATTTGAGGCCTCCACGGGAGTGGAGGAACAGCATGGCTAGAATAAACAGTTAGGAGGCTATTTTAACTGATAAATCTCCCTGAATCATAGGGATTATTTATTTATTTATTATATTTATATCCCGCCTTTTTTCCTGCAAGGAACCGAAGGTGGCTCACATAATCTTCCTCCTCCTCTCCATCTTATCCTCACAACAACCCCGTGAGGTAGGTTAGGCTGAGAGTCAGTGACTGGCCCAAAGTCACCCAGTGAGCTTCATGGCCAAGTGTGGACTAGAACCCGGATCTCCAGGGTCCCAGTCCAACACTCTAACCACTGCTCCATCTGTCTCTGAAGTTTTTCCTCGTGTGTGGGGGTAAGTCCTGGAGTGAGGGATAAACAATGTGCTGGCATCCATGGCTGGAGCTCTTTAAATTTAAGAGCCTAAAGATCGTTGCACCCATTTCTTAAATATTTATTGCCAATTTATAACGAAGAGAGGTTCCCTCAACAACAAAGTTCACTTTTCCTACGGGAGTTTAAACCTTTTTCAGGACTTAAAAAGATATTGGAACTTGGGAAATTTGACTAAAAGCCTCACAAAGAGAAGACAAATGAGTATGTTTTGAAATGGGAAAGAGGTTCCTTAAAATCCTCCTAGTTTTTACCATCGGAGAAGGAGTGAATCGGGAGAGAATGCGAGATAAAGTGGATAGTGTGGGAAAGATATCTGTTTACATTTGAAGCTGCCGGAGAGAAAGTAGAATTAAAATGGCTACTCTGGATATGTGTTGCAAGCTATTTGACAGAGTATTTAATAAATTTGATGCCTTTGAAAAAAAGAATACTTGATAATTTTGATAGCCATGTAAAACAACTTTTTGGAGAGGTGGAACAAATATCTACCGACGAAAAGCAAATCAAAGACAAGGATGAAAACTTGGAAGATTTACAAGCTGAAGAATTAAACAGAGATCTTGAACTGGAAGGAATAGTCGGAGAAGGAGGTGTGGATTGCCAGAGCTGAGCGTGAAAGACTGTCTGAGATCGGGAGTCATTTTACAGCTTGATGACAAGGATTTATTGGCATGTCTGGTGAGAATCAAAGCACCTCAATGAGTGTACCAGCAATTCTCTCTCATAGAAAGGGTCAAGGTTAATGGGATAGAGTTGCTTACTGAGATTTCTCAGAGGGCAAATTATGTTGTTTCCACTCGAAAGCTGAATCAGAAGAATTTTGTCTTTGATCCGGGGAGAACAAGTGGACTGAAGTCTGGTTGTTGAAGATTGGTTATTGAATACTGGAATAGCTAATAATAACTGGAATTGATAGAGATGCTTAAATTTAGGTTATGAATCAAAGGAGGAAAAGATATGTCAATGGCTTATGATTTGCTCTTTTTGTTTTCTGTTTTCATAATTGCAATGTAAGTGTAACTTGTTATAATTGTAATGTAAGTGTAACTATTGTTAAGAAGAAATTTATGAATGTAGGTTTGTAAATGTTGGTGGTTTTCTTTTCTTTCTTTTTTTTTGTTTGCAGGTGGTTTGATGTTTCTGAACAAGGTGGTTTTGAGCCTGGAAGGGACCAGTGAGAGGGATCCCAAATAAAAGAATTGGGGTGGGGGGGCTCTGGGCCTGGCAGGATTGGTGGGAGAGGTCCCAGGGGTCTTGAACCCACAACCTGTGAGAGAGGTCATAATTAGAAGAACTAAGGTGGTTCTGAACCTGAAAAGGGGTCTGTGAGAGGGATCCCAGGTGGCAGACTGGTTGGTGAAGAAGTAGAAGAAGCTAGAGTTGATAGAATAAAACGGAGGTGTATATTTTACTATTAATGCAATTATGATAGATTTTATTATGTATAGATATAGATAATTGAGTGTACAATTGAAGTTAAAGTTTCTCCTTTGATAATGAGCTAGAAGGGAGTTAGGGATTTGTATTAACTTATATGAGTGGAAATGTGTAATATTGTTCAGTTAGAAGAATTAATGTATGTTTATGGTTGATATAGAAATATTTCTGAGGTAGATGAATAAGGAGAATAATGCTTGATAATAGAAAAAAGGAGAAATTTCTTTGTAATCAATGAGTAGTGTATTTCTGGTTGTTTGTACTCTGTTGTTGAGAGAATCAGAAGTCCATTTTTTTAGTTTAGTTTTCTTTTCTTTTTGTTTTTCTTTTGTTTTTTTGCTTTCTGTACTTCTTCTCTGTGTGTGTGTGTGTGTATATATATATATATATATATATATATATATTGTATTTACTGTAGTGTTTGTTTTTTTCTTTTTTCTTTTTCTGTTCTTAAATAAATAAAATTTGTACCAAAAAAAGAATATAACCAAAGAAGACAGCAAATAAATTAACCTGCAGATCAATTCAACCAATTAAAAGGCCTGAGCACACAAAAAGATTTTGAGCTGGCACTGAAATGACAGGCGGGTCTTGCACACTGAGCCTCACTGTGGAGCAAGCTGCGCAGTGCGGCTTAGAAGCCACCCTGACCCCCATGTGCCTGACGGATGATTGTGCACATCAGGGGTAGGTTGCCTCCTCCTCCTCCTCCCCCTCCCACCCCAGTCCTCCTGCGGCTATCCCAGGGGACCCCATGGATGCACCAAGTTCCCCTGCCGCTGCCACTTCTTAGCAGCAGCGGGAAGTGGGGAATGGGGGAGCGGCCATCACTTCAGCCTACTCATGAGTAGGCTGAAGTGATATCTGCTGCCATGCCCAGCTGAAAAGTTTGGTTGCGGCAGCGGGAACCTCTTCCCCACCAGTGCCGCCAGCCCGAAACGGCAGCTGGGGACATGCCCGGCTGCTGCCGATCCCATGAGAGATCCCTCTCTGCTGGGTTTGGGCTGCTGGGTGGGTGGGGAAGCGCCATGCTCTGACTGGTCCTCTCTAGAGAAGGCCGATCAGAGCGCCCCCCTCCCATGTGCCGCCTCCCCAAGCCCCACACTCCCCAAACCCCGCACGGAGGGGGCTGTACGCAGCAGACACAGGAAGCACGCAGCAGCACCGTGCCCAAGCAGCAGCGAAGTGCTGCTTGGGCACGGTGCGTGGCTGTCATCGGCGCTCACCCGGAGCCGCTTGGCAAGAGTGGAAGCAGAATTTTGCCGCTCTGTAGGGCTGTGGCGCCACCCCTGGGCTTATTGTGTCATCTGGGTTCGGACAACACAGCAAGCCCAGGGGTGGCTACGAAACCCTACAACAAGCCATGGCCTGTCAGGGTGGCTTCGTAGCCACAAAGAAGTCACCCTGCAGGAAGCACACGGGGTTTGCACAAGACGGTTTGCACCCAGCTTGGCTTAGCACAGTGTTCTCCAAGCTTGGGTCCCCAGATGTTTTTGGCCTTCAACTCCCAGCATGTCCCAGCCAGCTATGCTGGCTGGGGCATGCTGGGAGTTGTAGGCCAAAAACATCTGGGGACCCAAGCTTGGAGAACACTGGCTTGGCATGTTGTGCTAACCCAGTCAATGTTGGCACCAGTTGCACCTCCATAATCACACTGTAGATTTTCAAGTTTAAAAAAAACCTTTTCACTAAAAAAGCAAACATAATGGGTGATGTGACTAGGTGCAAAAGTGGTGAAAATGTTTGCACTCCAGAGCACACGTTAGCAACTTAGCTGGCATTTAGGTGGTGCTCCAGCGAGTGAAACCTCATTTTGCTGCTGCATCACTGCCATTTTTTGTTCGAAAATAGCCACTATTCTTAGGGACAGTGAGGTAACAATGTTTGGCTGTGGAGTGACTGACGGCATATGGAGCTAAATACCTTCGCCAGATTCAGCTGTGTTAACCCTCCCTGAAATCACTCTGGTTTTGTTTTATTTGCCCACAGTGACCTCATCGCATAGCCAAATGCTACTGGCCATCTGATAGCACTGTTACTTGCAAGAAGGGTTATTTTCAAACAAAAAAAAAGGGTGCGAAAGGCAACTGCAGCCAATAGGGGCTGTGATTGAACTGCAGTAAATGAATGCAGAACAGTTAAGGGTGAAATCCTATCGATTGATTGGAAGCCCCAAAACTTGGAAGTGTCCAATCATCCCATGCAGGAGGAGTTGTGGAGGCGAGCTAGTATGCAGATATATTGGAAGCAGATTGTGGAAAAGAAATAGTAAAAGTTACTAATATAACAGTGCCCTTGGTTGTAATGACTGTAGTGTTAGCATATGTGAAAGGACTTGGGTCCAAGCATAAAGTACAGTTAGTATACAATTTTACTTTTAATTGCACAGTTCTGGAAAAAGGACACTCTGATGTTTGATGGCAATGGGAAGATAAAGTCAATCAATAGTTTGAAATTAACATATACAAGTGGGGTCTGCAACAAAATGTTGCACTCTGCTCCTGTTCAATGTTCCACTCTGTCAGTCATACCCTTCTCCAGAATACTCCATTCCATTCCCAGCTGTTTTTCTGTGTCCTCCCCCCTCCCCCGGACCCCCATTCAGTAAGCATTCTGTAGCCACTGAAAATATTCACTCCCCATTGGTCAGTTTTTAGATTCTCCCTGCTTAGTCCCCCCCCCCCACACACACACCTGCTAATTTAGCTTTTTTGTATTTCTGCCGGTTTCCCCACACCTGCTAATACCTCCCTCTTGTGCATGGATGGTGCCTGAACGAATTGGAAACAGAAGAAATGATATTATATATGTTAAAAGTGAGGGGAAAAGCAAAGCAAAGCGAAATGTTCAAGAAGAGATCTCGCTTCAGATATTGCTTTATAATGTATTTTGTGTTTCTTCACCCTCCCCTTCCCTGCTTTCAAACCAGGCATACTGGTATGGAGCTGGTATTTTAAAATAAAATGTAGGATTGTGTCCTGAATGTTTGTACCAAATTTCAAACTGATATTTCAAAGTTCAAAGGAGATGCTCTATTAAAAATAAGCAAGAATGAAAGGCAGGCAAGTTAAACCAAAGGCTGCACTTGGCTTGGCCAATAAATGTGCTGCAACCATCCCCAATTACCAGGGACACTCCCAATGTTTTGGTTCCTGTCTCTGGTAAAACACTGTCCCTAATTTGCCTTTAAAGGAGATGCTGGAAATGCCTTTTTTTAAATGTTGTTAATCTGCACACATGTGCACTGGAGTTTTGGTTTGAACAAGCTTCACCACCATGACTCACTCCCAAGAGATTAAATCTGACAGTGGGTGATGGGTAAATCTTGACTTGAATTACACATGCATTTAAACGCACATACATGGACACAAAATGCTGATTCTTTCTTACCATCTCCACTCCTACAACTAGTTTTCCTCTATCACCTGCATAACTGCCTATGCTGAATGTGTTCAAGTTACAGTTAGGGCTGGATGGAACAGACTGTTTCCAGTCCATGTCAGTTTTACATGTGTTCATTCAAAAGTCCATGGTTGTACAGTTTCACATCAATCTGAGATTTTTTAAAAAATCACACAAAAATGTACATGATTTCACATTATGCATGTACTAAAATGAAAATTCACATTATGTATGTAATAAAGAGAGGGCCTTCTCTGTGGTGGTGGCATCCTGACTTTGTAGTGCGTGCCTTCCTGAGAGAGGTATGCCTGGCACCAAGACTATTTCTTTTGGTGCAAGGTTACAATCTTTCTATTTTCCTAGGCATTTTAAATTATTTTGTTTTCAGGTGGTTGTACAGTTTTATTCTTCTTAATTTTATTGTATTGTTTATTCTCTTACATTTTGATACTGTATTGTTTTAATTTTTTTGTGTATTACTCTGAAATCCACTTTTGGGGGATGGAGATGTAGTTTATACTTCCTTAAAATCAATCAATCAATTTGTAACTGTATTTTTTCACAAAATATGCATGTTTGTACACAAAAGTTTTGTATGCATTTTAATATATCATGTTTATTTTATATACATTTTAGTACTTTTTGTGAGCTGAGAGCTTGGTAACGAAATCTGGAGAAGTGAAAACCGAAGGATAACTGCATTCTGATTCGCATATTGGTCCTGGAAGTGCAAATCAGGTCAGTTCACGGACTGAATGAAACGTTCAAGCATCCCTGGTCACAGCTATTGTAGAATACGTATTCCAGAATAGTTGTAACTAGGACCCATGGTGAGATTAAATGTTCTATGAAGCATTTTAGAAAAAGTAAATTCTCGTGGTAAATTAACTTTAGGGATAAGTACTGGGAAACTAATCTTTGGTGTAAGAATAGGGGTGTTCGTGTCCCTACTTTTCATTTGAAACAACAAAGAGTCTTATGGCATCTTAAAGCCTAATACATTTATTATGGCACAAACATTTCCCTCTTTTATCCCTCTGGAAAAAAATCCATTTGAGAAGTGCTGAAGGGTACGCAATAACTACAAATTAAAAATACATTTTTCTTTGATAAATAGAGGCTTCTCATCTTCATCCACCCTCCCTCCCGTTCTCCAACTTATTGATCTTTATGCTAGAAGCCCAGTTAGCCATAAAGGGCATCATCAGTGAATTTTACAGAAACTCTTTTTAACTTTGACCTACTGATTATCATGAAAACTCATATTGGAGAACCGCCTTTTCAAAGGGAATTTTATACAGTTTAGATAAAATCCTTTTAGGATGCTTCAAAGTTTGAGGACAGGCAATTCATTGAAAATGTTTTTAACTGAGCCCCCAAGGCTACGAAACTATCATCCTTCCTATCTAATCTTCAACCACCCAGGCCTTGTTACCACAGGGAAATGATTTCATAGAAAACAAAACTAAACTATGTTGAAACTTAAAAGAGTAAGTAGATCATACACAAATCATGCCTCATCCATTTCAATACACACAGAACAGTTTTGGCTGTTTTATCCTACTCATCAAGCAATTGTTACTTTTTAAAATTAAGAGTTTTACAGAATACGTAAATAATATATTTGTGTTTTCCTTAATGCAGTTTTCTCCAACCTTGGATCCCCAGATGTTTTTGGCATACAACTCCCAGCATGTCCCAGCCCAGCCAGCGTACTGCTCTAATGTATGCATTAGCTGGAACAAAGTTGACCACACCATTCAAAGAAATAATATTGTTTACATTTAAAAACATACCAGAAATTGAAATTTATTAGTGCAATCGAATAGTAAATCCTTTTTTAAAAATTATATTTATACCCCGCCTTGTTATTATTATTAAATTTATTGGTAAAATATTAAAATCAGCTAAAACCAGCATAAAATGGTAACAAATATAGCAATACTTGTAAGTAGTAGTTAGAATACTTGTAAGTATTACAAGTTAAGGAAGGTTAAGGAAGCCAAACATCTTAAGGACCACTTCCTCCTGTATGAGCTTACTTGCTCCCTCAGATAATCTTCTGAGACCCTGCTTCATATCTTACAATAATCTCAAGTGTAGTGGGTGGCCACATGAAGACATAGAATCTTTCTGGTGGTGGCCTTCACTCTGAATTAGCTTAATAACAAAATCATCCAATAGCCAAATCTGATCAGCTATGTGATGTTATGTTCAATATCATTATGTTTGAATGACTGATTAGAAAGAAGATAATATTTTCAAAAATGTCACCAAAGTAGGAATATAGGAAGCTGCCTTATACTGAACTAGCTTTTGCCCGCAGCTTCGCTCACGTGATGAAGAGTGACCGTGCCAAGTTTGCACGGGTCGTCATTTTCCTATAGGCACTATTTGTTTGAAATTCCTTAAGGTCGCTGACCGCTGTTTTGAATCGCTCTATAGGAAAGGTCCCCCGGGACTACATAATGGATTCCTAGCTCCCCCAGGACTACCAGCTCCCCCGGGACTGCACAATGAAATCCCAGCTCCCCCAGGACTACACAATGAAATTCCTGCTCCCCCCTCGGGACTACACAATGAAAATGAAATCCCTGCTTCCCTCCCTGGATTACACAATGAAACCCCTGGCCACCCAGGACTACACAATGAAATCCCAGCTCCCCCAGGACTACATAGTGAAATCCCTGTTCCTCCCCCGGGACTGCACAATGAAATCTCTGCTTCCCCCCCTAGACTACACAATGAAATCTCTGTTCCCTTTCCCCCGGGACTGCACAATGAAATCCCTGCTCCACCCCGGGACTACACAACAATGAAATCCCGGCCCCCCTGGGACCACACAATGAAATCCCTGCTCCCCCCCCCAGGACTACACAGTGAAATCCCTGCCCCCCCTCCGGGACTGCACAATGAAATCCCTGCTCCCCCCCAGGACTACGCAATGAAATCCCAGCTCCCCCCTCGGGACTACACAACAATGAAATCCCAGCTCCCCCCCGGGACTACACAATCAAATCTCCGGGTAGTCCCCTGGGACTACACGATGAAATCACTGCTCCCCCCGGGACTACACAACAATGAAATTCCTGCCCCCCCGAGACTACACAATGAAATCCCTGCCCCCCCCCCCAGGACTACACAATGAAATCCCAGCTCCGCCTCAGCTGTGGTTCATATGAACATTCTGTTTTGACACAGGAGAGATTTGCATATCCGCTCCTGACTGGCCCCTGTGGCAGTTCATATGAACATTCTATATGTCGTTGGAGCGATTTGCATAACCGCTCCTGAATGGCCCCTGCGAACATTCCAAGTGATGCCATTGGCTCTCATCTATTTTGGGCCATAGAGGCACAGCGAGGGTTTTTCGGAGATTTGAACCCACCAGTCTTTGTCCTTGGGTGATGGAGAGTATGCGTGCCAAGTTTGAGGCTGATCTGTCAAAACGTGATGGAGCCTATGCGACGACGCCCTGCACACAGCAGTCATTCAGTCATTTAAAAAGTTTCCCTCCTTTTTCACCCCCTCAGAGAACATTCTAAATGGCCTAGGGGAGATTAGCATACCCAGCCCTATTGGCCCCTGTAGGAATTCATACAAACATTCTAAGTGTCCTATGGGCTATTTGCATAACTTCTCCTATTGAGGGGAGATATGATAGCACTCTTCCAGTACTTGAAGGGTTGTCACACAGAGGAGAGCCAGGATCTCTTCTCGATCATCCCAGTTTGCAGGACACGGAATAGATTTCATAGAGTTGGAAGGAGCCTACAAGGCTATCGAGTCCAACCCCCTGCTCAATGCAGGGAACTAGAGGAGGGGTCTCCCATCCAAGTAACAACCAGGCTTGACCCTGCTTAGCTTTCCACACTCAGACAAGCTGAGCCAGCGTAAGCCAAGTTACAGGAACCTAGATTCCACCTAAACATCAGGAAAAAATTCCTGATTGTCAGAGCAATAAGACAATGGAACCAACTACCTAGGGAGGTGGTGGGCTCTCCCAATCTGGAGGCATTCAAGGTGCAGCTGGACAGCCATCTGTCAGGGATGCTTTGACCTGGATTCCTGCATTCAGCAGGGGGTTGGACTCGATGGCCTTGTGTAGGCCCCTTCCAACTCTACTTTTCTATGATTCTATGATTCTATTGGCTCCTGCAGGAATTCTGAGGTGAGGCCGATTTGCATAACTGCTGCCCTGTTGTTTTGCCCATAGGAGATATGAGAGTAGGGTGATTTTGCCCCCTTTTTTCACCCCCTTAGGGACAGAATTTCCAAAAATCCTTCCTTAGTGCGGCTCTATGTCATAAAAGCAGTGCTCCTTCAAAATTTCACGTTCCTAGATTAAATGGTTTGAGCTGGGCTTTTATGAGTCAGTCAGGACACTTTCTTTTATATATATAGATTAGACCATGGGCCCATCTAGCCCAGTACTGTCAACACACTGACTGGCAGCAGCTCTCCAGGCTTTCAGGCAGGAGTTTTTCCAGCCCTAGCTGAAGATGCTGGGGATTGAACCTGGGACCTTCTGCATGCAAAGCATGTGCTCTACCACTGAGCTACAGCCCCACCCCAGTTGCTGAAGTAGCTGCTGAAAGGTGCAGTGGTATGGAGGGGTCTGGGAGGTACATTTTGACCCCCAGGACCCCCTTTTCATACTGAAAATAGAAAAACACAAAGTGCAGCTTTCTATATTACTTGAAGACAAGTGTAACATATACATCTGCCTCAACATGTATAGGCTTTAGGGGGTATGCTTTGGATTTAGCCAAATCCTGAATCGGGCTGATTCAGACATTCGGGAGATGTCCAAATTGAAGGACTCCCCTGAAGCAGACCAAATACAAATCTGAAAGCTCCTGAAGAATTGGGATTTGGAGGGACACAGAGACAGCACATTACAGTAGTCCACCCTGGACTACTAGTGCATGGATAACTCAGGCGAGGTCTGTCCTCTCCATATAGGGCTGCAGCTGGTGTACCAGCCTAAGCTGGTAAAATGCACTCCTGGACACCACAGCGACTTGGGCTTCCCCAGTTAGCACAGAGTCCAGGAGGACTCTCCCATGCTATGCATTTGGTCTTGGGGGGGTGCAACCCTATCTAAGACCAGTTGTAAACTCCCATCCAGAGCAGTTGGTTTCCCAACCCAGAGTATCTCTGTCTTGTCCAGATTAAGTTTCATCTTGTTTATCCTCATCCACCCCAAAATAGCCTCCAGACACTGGTTCAGGAGTTCGACAGCCTCCCTGAGATGTATGAATGGAAACGAGAAGTAGAGCTGATTATCATCCATGTACTGATGACACTTCAGCCAAAACCTCCTGATGGCTTCCCCCAGCCATTTCATGTAGATGTTAAAAAGCACAGGGGACAGGATGGAACCTTGCACAGGCTAATGGCCATGGGGTGGAGCAAAAGTCCCGCAGCACCACATTCTAAGACCACACCTCCAGAAAGGACCGGAACCACTTAAAAACCATGTCCCCTAAGCCCAACCCAGATAAATAATCCAGAAGGACACCATGATCGATGGTATTGAAATCCAGAAGAACCAACAGTGTTGCACTCCTCCCATGCATTCCTCAGCACAAGTCATCAACCAGGATGGTCAAGGCTGTTTCCATTCCATAACCAAGTCTAAAACCTGATTGGAACAGATCTAGATAATCAGTATCATCAAATACTGCTTGGTGTTGTGAGGCCACCACCCGCTCCAGCACCTTGCCCAAGAATGGCAAATTTGATACTGGATGGTAGTTCTCTGAAACCATAGGATCTAGATTTGGTTTCTTCAACAAGGGCCAAACCACTGCTTCTTTCAAAGCTGCAGGGACCTCACCATCCCTCAAGGAGGCATTAAGCACCTCAGAGGTCCAGGTACCCAGCCCAGCTCTGGCAGATTTCACAAGCCTGGGTGGACAAGGATCGAAAGAGCAAGTGGTAGGCCTTGGTCCTACAAGAAGTGTGTCCACATCCTCAGGTTGCACAAGCTGAAATGTATCCATAACGTGACTGGATGGTGCACTAGCCCCGTCCATTTCAGACTCTGTCAAAGCAATGGTGTCCAAGTCGGCATAAATACAAGTGACTTTATCTGCAAAATGCCTAGCCTTTGAGGGTTTGAGTTGTTGTGTTCTAAAGCCTACACCCAAGAGGCATTTAGCCACCTGAAAAAATAAATATTAACAATTCATTACATACACCAAAGCACATTGCATTAGATGATTAGAACAAGAGAAAATAATAATAATTAATGAACCACTTCAGTGTGCAGTCTGTTTCCCCCACCTATCTAATTCAAGACAAGACTGAGAATAAACTTAATCTATGGAAACATTATAAGCTTGGATTCTTCATTCATTATTAGGGTCCAAATGCTTATTTCCTAGCTAGGTAGAAGGAAGCATTTTTGTTTCAGAGGGATACAGGAGTACTTGAGGGATCTTGGTGCAAGCACTTTTTCTTTGGGCTAAATTTCTGAACAATGCAAATGAACAAATCCACAATAGCCATTGATAAACAATTATTAGACTGCAGTAAATTAGATGGTTAAGATTTTAGGGGATGGAATGTCCTACACATGCTGCCACCGACCAGCAACACCCTGTTCCATGAGTTGACAGGAAAACAGGAAAAATAGTGTGCCCACACCCACACTCATTTTTGTTTCCAGGGCCACCAGGTGGAAATCTTTATTTCTCTAGCTGCCTCCACCAAACCAGCCTTAAAACTCTCTGGGTCTTAGGTATCTACTTTAGCTAGTGTTGGGGTTGGCTGTTAGATGTGCAGTAGGTAACTAAAAATAGAACACAAATGTCAAAGAACAAGTTTTAAATTTTACTAAAGAAAATGTCAAATAGGAAAAAGTTTTAAAATCTGAACAAATCTAGCTAACCTAACTAGAATCATAGAATCATAGAAAAGTAGAGTAGCCACAGCGGCTACTTCTATCCCCTTAGGCTATCATTTGTTGCAAGCAACCAAAGAAAAGATCCTTCAGGTTGAATTCATCAATTTCTTTTTTTGGGAAATCTCCAAAAAATCATAGAGTTGGTGGTGCTGTATTTTTGTGCTACATTAAAAAACATGGCCTCAGATTTTGAATAGTTGATACATAGGCCAGCCACATATGCAAAATCAGCCAAAATTATTTTAAGTTTAGTTGCAGCTGCTATCGGTTGATTTGTAAAAGCAACCATGTCATCCACGTAGAGGCCAAGAGTATGGAGTTGTGAATTTATCCTCATTCCATATTGATCCAATTAATTACATATTTTCCCCCCGCGAGGGATTCTAATATCAATGCGAATAGCAGAGGTGACAATGGAGATCCTTGTTTTGTCCCTCTTCGGATTGTTATATGAGTTGAGTCTTGGTTATTTATTCTCAGTTTGGCTTCTGAGTGAGAATAAATTTGATCTAGTACTTGAACAAATTACCATTCTCTCTTTAATGTATATCCTATCATCATCAACTCCTCTTGAACACTTACTCCACCATCTGTGCTGCAGAGGGGCGGGGGAGGGAGATCGTAGCTCCAATTCCCAGCTCTGAGGTTGGAGAGCTGTCTCCAACCTTGCAGCTGGGAATCTGAACTATCCTATGTGCTGTATATACCAATGTATATGTTTAAATATTTCTTATCCTTGCTCCATTATTGTTTTCTTTTCTGTTTGGTTGTGTATTAAAAAAATGCATCCTGATCCTGAAGCCAGTCTCTGTAGGGGAACAGAGGAGAACCAACACCTAGAAAGAGGGAGTGTTTGCTGCTGCTTGCTTGCTTGCTTGCTGCCGCCGCCACCATCAACACTGCTCTCTTCCTGCTCTCTTCCTGTGGACTTCTGCCTGACAGAGCTACCTCTGGACTCCTACCTGGCAGATTACCACTCCATGCAGGACCCGGCCCCCAGAAGGATGTAGCAGTGAAACCTCATGACCCTGTGGAGAAGCATCAAGATCCCTTGGTGAAGAAGAAATGGACTACTTACTTACTAATGGACTGCCATACAGCCTGAAAAAGAATAGACTGCACCATCACCACTACAGTTCAGACCGGGAGAATGACCGCAACCTTTGCCAACACCTCAGGAAAAGAAAGAAATTCTTGAAAGAGAGGGTCTGGCTGATCTTCAAGAGAGGCCTTGTTGTCTTTGCCACACTAGGGGTGTATGATCGAGCCTCGCCGGGGCAGAACGAGGCCGAAATTAGCCCCGCTCATGCCCAGCGAGGCCTTACCTTTTCTTTGGGGTGGCTCGACCACTCCGCGGTGAGCCGCCCGCGCGGCCCGTTCTGTCCCGTCGCGTCACTTCCCGGACCGGAAATGATGCGACGGAACCCTGCACAGGCGCGCTGGACCCCTGTGGCACATTCTGCGCCTGCGCAGGGTCCTGTCGCGTCTCGGAAGCGACGAACGGGCAGGAGCAGCCTGATCGAACGCTGCGCCGCTCAGAAGATAGAGTCGGGTCGGCGCCAAGCCCGAAAATCGACTCGGAGGCGCTGACCTGGCTTGGATCCACCGCTATGCCACACCCTGCAGAGTCCCATCTGGCACAACACGGCACCGTGCCTTCTCTGTGGTGGCCCCACCCTCTGGAATGAGCTCCCCTCTGTGATACGTCAGGCACTGATGATCATGTGCTTTCGACACTTATTAAAACATACTTGTTTACACTGGCTTTTCTCAACCATTAACTTATGTGAATGCTGTTCTGCTTTTAATTACGTATGTATTGTTTTGTAATATGCTGTGAACGGCCTCGGAATTTTTTAAAATAGGAAGAGGTATATAAGGTATTCTAAAACAAACATAAGTATTTACTTATGCTGGCTGAAGTACCACTGAAACTAATTAGACTTATTTCCAAATAAAGATGGTTAGGAGTGGGGGTACAAATCATTATTTATTTATTTATTTATTTATTATTAATATTTATTTATCGCCCATCTGGCCGGCAACCGGCCACCCTGGGCGATGTACACACAATAAAATACATAAGTACAATAAAATACATTAAAACAATATAAAAATTTTAAAATCTTAACCCACCCCATATTCCCGCCTGAACAACCAGGTTTTTAATGAGCGACGGAAGCTCATCAGAGAGGGGGCATGGCGGAGGGCACTCGGGAGAGAGTTCCACAGTACGGGGGCCGCCACAGAAAAGGCCCTCTTCCTCGTCCCCACCAGTCTAGCTGCTCTGGCTGAAGGGACAAGGAGAAGGCCATCCGTGGCAGATCTTGTTGAGCGGCCCACTTGGTGTTGCTGGAGACACTCCTTGAGATAAACTGGACCAGAGCCGTATAGGGTTTTAAAGGTCAAAACCAACACCTTGAATTCGGCTCGGCAAGCAACTGGTAGCCAATGCAAATCCTTCAGCACTGGCGTGATGTGATCCCGCCGGCGGCTGCCTTTAACCAGGTGAGCCGCCGCGTTCTGTACCAGCTGCAGCTTCCGAACCGTCTTCAAGGGTAACCCCACGTAGAGCGCATTACAGTAGTCTAGGCGAGAGGAGACCAAGGCATGAACCACTGATGGGAGCAGGTGATTAGGAAGGTAGGGGCGCAGCTGCCGTATCAGATGGAGTTGATACAGCGCTGCCCGGCTCACAGCTGCCACCTGAGCCTCCATGGACAGCTGGGAGTCTAGAATGACCCCCAAGCTGCGGACCTGGTCCTTCAGGGGTAGATGTACCCCATTCAGCACCAGGTCAACATCCCCTAACCTCCCCTTGTCCCCCACCAGCAGTACCTCGGTCTTGTCGGGGTTCAGCTTCAGCATGTTCCTTCCCATCCAGCCAGCCACTGCCTCCAGGTACTTGGACAGGGTCTCAACGGCCAACCTCGGTGAGGACTTGAAACAGAGGTAGAGCTGCGTGTCATCCGCATACTGATGACACCGCACCCCAAACCTCCTGATGATAGCTCCCAGCGGCTTGAGGTAGATGTTGAATAACATCGGGGAGAGGATGGAACCCTGCGGCACCCCACAAGTGAGCAGCCGAGGGTCCGAAGCCTCCTCCCCGAGAACTACCCTCTGGTACCTTCCAGAGAGGAAGGACCGGAACCACTGCAATACAGTGCCTCCCAAGCCCAACCCCTCCAGGCGGTCCAGGAGGATACCGTGGTCAACGGTATCAAAAGCCGCCGAGAGATCGAGGAGGACTAGAAAGGAGCATTCGCCCTTATCCAAAGCCCTCCTCATATCATCCACCAAGGCGACCAAGGCCGTCTCCGTCCCATGTCCAGACCTGAAGCCCGACTGGCACGGATCTAAATAATCGGCTTCATCCAAGTGTGCCTTCAACTGAGCACCCACCACCCGCTCGATCACCTTGCCCAGAAATGGTAAATTGGAGACTGGGCGAAAGTTGTTTAAATCCTGGGGATCCAAGGAGGGCTTCTTTAGAAGCGGTCTTATTACTGCCTCCTTGAGGGCTGATGGCATCACTCCCTCCTCGAGGGAGGCATTCACCACCGCCTTGATCCCCTCATCCAGTCTCAGCTTAATTAGATATACAAAGAAAGTGTGAACAATGGCCCCATCCAGCTAAAGTTAATCATAGCTAAATTCCACTGAAATCAATTAGATTTAAGTCACAACTAATGTGTTCCATTAATTTCAATGGGACTTACTCAATATTAACTTTAGCTCAATCATGGGCATTATCTCTTAATAGATTTTCTTAATTATGCATGTATATATATTATTATATTATTATAGCCCAGGCCGGGGAGCAACTGCCATCAGCTCCTGAAACGACCATCACCGGCCTGAGAGGACTGTTGGGGCAGCCCCTCCCTCGCCTTCCCTGGGGCTATTTAAGACCTGCGTGCCCTGAGGGAAGGCAGAAGAGACGCCCAGGCTGGGGAGCAACTGCCATAAGCTCCTGAAATGACCATCACCAGCCTGAGAGAACTGGTGTATGTTTGATTTGGGGGAGTAATGTTTGTTTGTTTGTGTATTTAAACATTGTAAACTGCTTTCAGTGCCTTAGCAGAAAGGCAGTATAGAAATGTAATAAATAAATAAATAAATAACACGTCATGTAAAATAATAATAGCAGTTACTGAGATCATGAGTATGCTTACTTTTAATTTCTTCCCTGAACAAGAGCTTTATAGCTTGTCTTTTTATGACTGGTTTTTTAGGAATCAAAGTAATTTTCTACAGCATCTTTCCTTAATTCCTCTTGATTTTCTCTTGAGTTTGAATATCTGTACAAGATTGCTCTGTTCTGACAATTCTAAAACCCATAACAGAGAGAAAGAAGAGTAAGTGAAGGGGGAAGAGGAGGAAGATATGTATTCACATTTTATTGATGTTGTTTAACTGATTATTTAAATGTTTTTATTCATTTATGAAATATGGGTAACCCACCTTCAGTGTCTTGGCTAGAAATTAAACTATATGGGGAAGTCAAAGGGAGTGGATTTTATGAGAGACAGTGGGTCTTAATATGAGCCCCCAAAATGGCTGCCTACCTCTGCAGACTGCATTAGAGCATAGCTGAGTTCACACTAAGCTTCCTCTATGCCAGTGTTCTCCAACCTTGGGTCCCCAGATGTTTTTGGCCTACAACTCCCAGCATGCCCCAGCCAGCATAGCTGTCATACAGCTACGCTGGCTGGGGCATGCTGGGAGTTGTAGGCCAAAAACATCTGGGGACCCAAGGTTGGAGAACACTGCTCTATGCAATCCTGTAAACAGGAGAGACTGTGCAGGGGAAATAAACAGCCAGTGAACCGGCTGTCAATCATGTAGGAAAGGGGGATTAATGAGGTGGATGAGGGGCTGGGGTAACAGAGAAGAAGCAACTGAAGAGGTAACTGGTACAGGGCAAGGAGGGTGAAAGTTGACTGGGAAATAGAGGAAAGGGAAGGGAGCATGTCTGATACAGAGGCACTCAGGTTTAGAGAAGGAGATTAAACAAGGATTGGGGTAAAGGTAGAGGGCAGAGAACATTTTTCTAATCCGTTGTGGTCATTGTGTCCCTCTGTTTTTTAGAATGAATTTTTGGGAATGCTTGAAACTATGTAAATTCAGAAAAAATATCTGTATTTATTACAAAGTTGTATGTACAAGTGCTGGAATGAAGAATGACAGGCATTATTTAATCTAATAAAAACGTGTCACTCAGGCTGAAAGAGTAGGGGTAAAAGTCATGCTTTGTCACTGGAAAGGTCATCTGGGTAGACAAATTACTTCTCATTCCCAGTTATGCTCAGAACACTGCAGTTTTTCATCAGCTGTTTTGATGAGAACCAGAGCAAGATTGTTATGCAACACTTCACACAGCCATTCTTCATTAATGAAGGAGACCAGTATTGTCTTAGAGCAATCGTCTATCTAGCCCTGTTTTGCTTCTCCAGCAGTAGCCAGCTCTCAATATTCTGAAGTGTAGTACAAACAGCACAGGTCTTTAATCAAGTAATCCAAGTAGTTCCGCTTCTGGTACTTTAAAGGCCAAGCTACATGTTACACTGTAACTGCATGTAATGTTAGCCCAATAGTCCCTTCTCTGTTGCAAAGCATCCTCATTTTGAGGGCACTTCGCAGTAGATCTCTGTGTGGAAAAGGTGCATTATCCTTTCTCTGCCAGCTACTTTTCACCTGAAACACCCCCTTCCCAGTTGCTTCCCCCACACTTTGCACATTTTGAGAACCTGTATTTGTGAGGTTTTCAGTGTTTTCTTTAAATGATACATCACTGAGCATTTTTTATATATTTTTTGTTGTTATATTTTAACCCCTCAACAAATTGTTTCATTCCATTCTGAGAACAATAGACGTTTTAAGGCTACGGAAGAGATGATATAGCATGAACTCAAACAAAATGTACAACTAGAACAACATCTGGTGTCTAAATTAAATGAAAAATTGAGGAAGTGGAGAACAATAACAGAAGCACATGTGCATCTTAATTTTGAATCATCCAACAACTTTTTGTGCCCCATGGGACTGGAAAAACAGTATTCCTACCATGGGCTTCACCCATCCGTACTTGATATAGCAAACCTTTTGCTCATTCTCAGTACAGTACTGTACAACCTTCCATGCAAAGGCAAAATCAGCAGAAAAAGTGCTGATTCCCACTGGAGATTTATGCTGTCAAGGCAAGTAAAAATGCAGCTGTGCACACAAGCTTTGTTTTTAAGGGCACAATCCTATGCATATTTAGACAGAAACAAGTCCTATAACTCCCAGTATTCCCCAGCCAGCCATGCTTGTAGGAATTTTTTCTGTCTAAACATGCATAGGATTGTGCTCTAAGATGACTTATTTATTTTTATTTATTTATTTCAGAGAATTTGTATACTGCTTTTCTTTTAAAAAAATATATATCCCAAAGTTGTTTACAAGATAAAGTCATAATAAAATACACTAAAACCAATAATTAAAACATAACAACGATAAAAACAATAAAATCTCATTAAATAACCAGGAATGGCTGACAGTGCTAGTGGGCAGGGAAATGCCTGGGTAAGTAAGTGTGTCTTCAGTTGTTGGCGGAAGAGCACTCCATACTAGGAGCACACATGGCAGGTGCTACAGTTAAGAAGGTCCTACTTGGCACTGCAGTCAAATGAACCTTAGTAGACTGCAGTATGGTCAGCAAGCCCTCCCCCTCAGAACATAGGGACCAGGGCAGCCTATACAGGAGAAGGCGGTACTCTTATAGTATTGTGCCCCCCACCCCTGGTTTCACCTTAAAATAACCTGGGTATGGGCCTGATTAGGAGAAACAAACTTTTGACTTGGATTATTTGCAGGGATGTTGAAGAGTCCTTGGTCTCGAGTCACGAGTCGAGTCACGAGTCTTTGGACCCGAGTCTCGAGTCCGAGTCCAAGTCCTTGGTCCAAAATGGTGACTCACGAGTCACGAGTCACGAGTCACGAGTCACTCCCAAAGCTGACTCCACGAGTCCCTATTAAAATCAATGGGATTTTTTCCCAACAAAATAAGGCTACTTCAGATGTGTGGTTTAAATAAATTCTAGGCACAAGTGTGCCTTTTTATTTCAAAACTCTGCAACTGATTTTGGCAAGAACAGACCAGGCAGAATAACCCAAAATAACCAGGCAGGCAGAGGAGGCAGGGAACCCCAAAACAGGCAGGCAGAGGCAGCCAAACCCAAAATGTCTGAAAGGTTGCATTTTAGAAAAATGATTTTAAAAAATTAACTTGCTGTACTTCCTAAAACTTATCCATGATGCATTTGAGGAACATGATTTTTTCTAAATGTTTGGCCCCCATTCTGGAACGGTGAGATCTCATCACAATTCCACCCTCACTGAACTGGTGATGAACTTGCTGGAACCAGAAACACACTCAGAGCAGCCACACAGAGTAATCTCAGGTCCTTCTTCTGCCTCTCCCAAGTACGCAACATATCAATCAAAATAAATCTTGACACACTGTTGGGGCTGCACTCCTGGTAGCCGTCCATAGTGGCCAAGCAGCGGCACACCTCGCTTCCATGCGCTCTTTGCTGGTGAACGCGCTCCTCTCCACTCCTTCTGGCACAGCCCAGGGATGTTGAAGAGTCCTTGGTCTCGAATCCCGAGTCGAGTCTCGAGTCCCATTAAAAATATTGGGACTTGAGTCCGAGTCGAGTCAGAGGGGGGACTCAGTCCGACTCACGAGTCGAGTCCTCGAGTCCGAGTCCCCATCCCTGATTATTTGTTTGTTTATTAATTTTTGCTTGGTTGGTTGCATACATGAAAAAATACCATGTGAAGTTGAAAGGCCCCATGAAATACAAAGAAAGAAAGGTGCTAAATATGGTAGCTGGGGAATGCATTGGATGGGAAGAATTAATTACTGAAGTTTTCTGCCAGCAAATCTTGGGAAAACAACAACATTTAGCAAGGCAGGGAGACATGGCATTACTTTCCATTTAATGCTGGAAGGAAAATGCTGGTCAGCAGCAGTAATTACTTCTGCATAGAAACGAGTTTTGACATTCACCATTATAATTTTCTATAACTGTGTAAAAAAAGAAAGAAAGGATCCCAATTGTTTTGCCAGAAAAGCTTGAATGCTCAAGCTAGATGCCTCTGGTGCAAGACAAATAGTGTATATTGCCAAAGAAGAAAAGATTTAATTCAAGATCTTTTGGGGGTGAGCAGTCAAAACCTCAAGTCATATATGGGCGCATGACGTAATTGGGACCACAGAGTCTCTGCATCCTAGAGCAGACACTCTGTGAATATTACCCAGACCTCCCCTGGTGCAGGATGTGGGTGTAGCCAGTGCCTTCTCTTCCTGTCCTGGGAAAACAGTCTGAGCCATGAACTTGTGTGTGTAGCATGTCTGAAGATGTAGCTCGGAGTAGCAGTTCTGAATTTTTCCCAAGTTCAGAACACATCAACTACCAAATTATTCCTGCACAACTGTAAATACATTCTTAAGCCTGCCTGTATCCAATCTGCAAGATCTGAGTGAGTAAACTCTGTTTTTTAACCTCCAAAAGCCTGTTTGTCTTATTGGTAGTATAAGGGCGAAGCCAGGTGAAGATTCAGCCTGCCCAAAGGGGCAGTCTGCACCAACTAAATGCTGGCCCTGCTCTAACCAGCAGCTCCGCACGCTCATGTTTTTCTACTGTAGTTGGGTCTGCTCTGCTGTAGTTGCAAATGCAAGAGGGGAAAGACAGGGATGGGGACTCGGACTCAAGGACTCGACTCGTGAGTCGGACTGAGTCCCCCTCTGACTCGACTCGGGTCCCAATATTTTTAATGGGACTCGAGACTCGACTCGGGACTCGAGACCAAGGACTCTTCAACATCCCTGGGCTGTGCCAGAAGGAGTGGAGAGGAGCGTGATTGCCAGCGAAGAGCGCATGGAAGCGAGATGTGCCGCTGCTCGGCCACTATGGACGGCTACCAGGAGTGCAGCCCCAACAGTGTGTCAAGATTTATTTTGATTGATGTGTTGCGTACTTGGGAGAGGCAGAAGAAGGACCTGAGATTACTCTGTGTGGCTGCTCTGAGTGTGTTTCTGGTTCCAGCAAGTTCATCACCAGTGGAGCGGGTGTTCAGTGAGGGTGGAATTGTGATGAGATCTCACCGTTCCAGAATGGGGGCCAAACATTTAGAAAAAATCATGTTCCTCAAATGCAACATGGATAAGTTTTAGGAAGTACAGCAAGTTTATTTTTTAAAATCATTTTTCTAAAATGCAACCTTTCAGACATTTTGGGTTTGGCTGCCTCTGGCTGCCTGTCTGGGGATCCCAGCCTCCTCTGCCTGCCTGGTCTCTTCTTGACCAGTTCAACAGTTGAATTGTCCAAGACAAAGGCCTCCGCCTGCCTGTTTTGGGGTTCCCTGCCTCCTCCGCCTGCCTGGTTATTTTGGGTTTTTCTGCCTGGTCTGTTCTTGCCAAAATCAGTTGCAGAGTTTTGAAATAAAAAGGCACACTTGTGCCTAGAATTTATTTAAACCACACATCTGAAGTAGCCTTATTTTGTTGGGAAAAACCCCCATTGGTTTTAATAGGGACTCGTGGAGTCAGCTTTGGGAGTGACTTGTGACTTGTGACTCGTGAGTCACCATTTTGGACCAAGGACCCGGACTCGGACTCGAGACTCAGGTCCAAAGACTCGTGACTCGAGACCAAGGACTCTTCAACATCCCTGGGGAAAGATAATATATCACTATATCCTCTCCCAGCTCTTTTTGCAATCCCAACAGGATCGATAGTCTTTCTTTTCACAAGAAAGAAAGAAAATGGAAGAGTATATTGAGAAGCATCAGACTTATTAATAACTGGCATAGCATTTTTACTAGCGCACACAACTAGTACAGAAACAGTTTCAGCAGCATTTTAAATGACACTCTCTTTTCCCACCCCTCCCCCCATATGCCTGGATCTACGTGGTGCCTCTTTAAATCCCTTAGTTCAACAGAAACAAAATCTATGGCTACAATCCAGGGCAGGCAGATATAATACATTGATTTAAATAGGTTAGAGCATGCCTAAATGGGAACTACACATTAAGAAGAAAACACAGGATTCCCAATCCCATGTTTCCCTTGTAATACTAATCTTAGGGCGGAGAGAAGATGCAGAGATGTATTGGCAAGTAGAGATGTTATATTGAGACATAGCAAATTAACTGTGCACTGTTCCCTTAAGTACTGTCCAGACTCCCCCTCCCTCTCTTTGTTTAGACCAAGGGAGGGCAACCTTTGCCTGGCAGGGGCTTGGGTCCATGGAGGCTTGTGTTTCCTCCATGGGCCCTGTCCATTCTCCTCCCCAAGCCCTACCCACTCCTAAACCCAACCCACTGGTCAGGAGGCTATTGGGATTTTGTGAGGAGGTGGGCAGATATATCTTCTTATTTCCAATCTGTGATAAGAGATAACAAGGGGATACCCCTGCATGCCACTCCCCTTCCTGATGGAGGGAGTGGAATTCTTGTTATCACCAATCACAATTGGAGACAACAAGGGGATTGGGGGAGCCACAATTTCATCTGCTCTGCGTCCACTTCCCAATAGGAGAAGGCACAGAGCAGGGAAAGCAGCTTTGCTGATGGTTCATAGGATCATCCTGATAAGGACTATGATCTGCTATCAATAGTTTGTATATGATGTTCCTTGCTTTGCTAAATAGTCTAGCAGTGCAATTCTACGCATGTTTACATGGAAGTAATCCCCTCTCTGCTCAATAGGGCTTACTCCCAGGTATGTGCGCACAGAATTGAAGCCAGAACAATTCATTCCTTTCCAAAGCACTTAAGTACCTCAGGATTCTTGACCTAATTTCAGAGTAATGTAGAGGCATATAAATAAAAATCCCAGAAGACTAGATTCCTTCAGAATATGTGGGCATAAGCATCCAATCAATGGAAAACAGGGAATGGAGACAAGTACACAGCATCCAGACATTGTTTCTTCAGTAGCACCATTCTTAGAGTACCTTTCTTATTTTTAAGAAACTGTTGTAGTACCCAATAAATACCTTTTATGTTCTGTTGTCACTGAATGTTGTCACTTATCCAAGATGAACAACAGTCCTTTACCAGGTGAAATAGATTGTCGTATCATATTTAATTTGCATGCCATATAATAAATATTCCAATAAAGCCAAGTGCTCCTGTTTGCTTTACCTGAAACTGAGTGATCCTTTGGGTCCCTTGGTAGTTTCAGTCTTGCATGGGGAAAGATGTATTGGATAGGTTTCCCATTAATCTAGGGAATATAAAATGTGCATGCTCATTAAAGATAAGATACGTCTGTTTTCACAATAACTTATCAGTACAACAATAGTCTTGTAAACATTTAGAAGCGTGTTCTCCTGCCCCCTCACACACACACACCCTTTCAACAATGTCGATTTCAAATCACACATGAGATTGGTTCCTACATTACTTGCAGCAGCGTGACAATCATTGCACTGCAGCTGCTCCCAGTAATGTTTGAAGTGACCTGATCATGTGGACAGGGACCAGTGACTTTATTTATTTATTTATTTATTAATTATACCGCCCAATAGCTGAAGCTCTCTGGGCAATTTACAGCAATTAACAAGACAGTCCCTGCACCCAGACCTTTTCCAAACTTCTATAAAGGAATGCATAACTATGGAAAACTTCTACTTTGTTTGTCCACTTCACTGGCTCCCTATTTGCTTCTGGGCCCAATTCAAAGTTACCATGTTGACCATTAAACCCCTAAATGGCCTATAACCAAGGATTGCCTCTGCAGCATTGCCTTTCCCCATATGAAATACCCTCCCTAAGAGGCCCTCTCAGAGTCACCACGCCTTCAGGGATTAGGCAGGCATGTTTGATAGGGCTTTTCTTTTGTCACACCCAGGCTGTGGAACTTCTTTCCCCAGGGTGTTTGCCTGACACCCTCACTCCTGATTTTTCTGCTCTGGAGAGCCTTTGTGGTTAGTTTTGTTCATTTTATATATATTTGAAATTCATTTTTGTTCTCACTTTAGATGCTCAGTGAGAAGAACAAGGAGGATAGTTTTTTAAAATAAACGTATTCTGTTTCTAATTTAAAAAAGTAAAATAATTGTATTCTGTTTCCAGGCCTCAGTATCAATAGCAGCCATTTAAAATAAAAAAATAAAAAAAATACAAAAACGAGCATATCACACACTAGCGTGAAGTGATAATTCCCCTTTACTCGGCACTGGTTAGGCCTCTTCTTGAGTACTGCGTCCAGTTCTGGGCACCACACTTTAAGAAGGAGGTAGACTAACTGGAGAGGGTTCAGAAGAGGGCAACAAAGATGATAAAGGGACTGGAAACAAGGCCCTATGAGGAGAGACTGAAAGAACTGGGCATGTTTAGCCTTCAGAAGAGGAGACTGAGGGGGAGATATGATAGCACTCTTCCAGTACTTGAAGGGTTGTCACACAGAGGAGGGCCAGGATCTCTTCTCGATCATCCCAGTTTGCAGGACACGGAATAATGGGCTCAAGTTACAGGAACCCAGATTCCACCTAAACATCAGGAAAAAATTCCTGACTGTCAGAGCAATAAGACAATGGAACAAATTACCTAGGGAGGTGGTGGGCTCTCCCACCCTGGAGGCATTCAAGGTGCAGCTGGACAGCCATCTGTCAGGGATGCTTTGACCTGGATTCCTGCATTGAGCAGGGGGTTGGACTCGATGGCCTTGTAGGCCCCTTCCAACTCTACTTTTCTATGATTCTATTATTCTGTGGTTATTTAAAGGCCAATATATGTTGGGCTATCAAAAATAAAATCTACACCACTTGCAGCATGCAGTGCTTGATAAAAGAACTTCACTTTACTGAAGGGAGAAACAACAGAGTCTTAAGGCACCTTAAAGACTAACAATTTTATTATGGCATAAGTTTTTGTTCCCTAGAATCTACTCCACTAGATGCATGAAGGTTGAGAATGTGTTCCAAATAATCCTTTAAAAAAAATATCTACGAACTGATGTAGAAATGGGACAGATCTAACTTAATGTAGGAAAAATGAGAAACTGAGCAGATTCGAACCTGACTGATTTGTCTATTCCTATTTCAGTGGGATTAAGGTGTAAGGTATCCCTCTAATTTAAACAGTCTGGAGACTGCCCTGCACTGTTTAAAAATGTGAAGGGTAAAGTATTGTGAGAGATCCTCAACAAGCTTGATGGCTAACATGATAACATCTAAAAATAACTCCATATGAAGCATGACAAACTATCTGTAATTAGAGTTGCTGCCTTCTTTTTACTGGCCCTTGCCCTACAGTTTGAACATCAGCCTGAAGGTCTAACTAAACCAGTGTTCTCCAACCTTGAGTCCCCAGATGTTTTTGGCCTAGCTGGCTGCAGCATGCTGAGAGTTGTAGGCCAAAAACATCTGGGGACCCAAGGTTGGAGAACACTGAACTAAACAGTACAAGGAAATGCTTGTACCAAAATCTAGATGGCCTCTTTAAAAAAGAAGATAAAATCTGCCTTGGGAAGAGCCAATTTAGAACAGTGAACTACACAACCCTCTTTTCACCGTCCCTACTGTAGTTTAAAATCCATAAAACACTTCAGGAATTCTTTGAAGTCGGTGCTATCTGCTCCCTGATTTTAGGAAGGAGCTGATCTTAGGAAGGAGCTAGGTCTTTGGGAATGCATTGCTTTGCTAAACCTCACAATAAAGATTCTCAACCACCTCAGTAAGACTGGTTCTCAAACTTTGCTTGAAACACATTATCTTTTTTATTGTTTACCACTCCAGAATCTGTTTAGACATGTAGCAGTATATAACTGTTGTAAATAAATAAATAACTGGGGAAAGGTTTGAGTATCACAAATTCTTCTTCCACCCAATATTTAAAGGAAAAATGTAATCTTTTAAAGAAAAGGAGTATATCCTTACTCCAACACTGAGTCAGTTGAAAACCATTCAGTTCTATGCCAATTTCATCCATAAATTGTAATTTATGGTCTAGTTTATTTTGTCATGTCAATTTTTTTTAATGAAGGCTACAAATTTATTCACAGGAATGCATAGCCATGAAAAGAACAGAGAATTGCCTTAGTCTATTATATTTCCATTACTTCTGCCTGAAGTGTTTTACAATAAGTATAAATCTTTGTGATAAATAAACATAAATATAGGCTTTATGAGTTTATTGGTATCCAGGGATCAATAATATCATTTTTTTAATTGCTTGTACGAAATTGTGCTTAAGTGGTGGTTGGGATTATGAAGTTAGACTACACAATAGAGCAGTGTTCTCCAACCTTGGGTCCCCAGATGTTTTTGGCCTACAGCTCCCAGCATGCTGGGAGTTGTAGGCAAAAAACATCTGGGGACCCAAGGTTGGAGAACACTGCAATAGAGAATGTTTGTGAGAATGGTAAAAAAAGAGAGAGCAGAAAACAGAACTTTACTTCTTGGGCTACACTCCAGAGTCTCTCCTCTATCCAAAAGCATTATGTGAGAAAGTGCAAAACACTTTCTCACATAATACTTTTGCACTTTTGCAGCTCAGCAAAAAATGTACCCATGAGACCATGGGAACACATGAATTTTCCTTTAACTTCATCCAGGGGTTGCCCAACACAGTGTTTTAAAACAGGAAAATATTATGGGAGCATTCTTGTGTCTTTACACAGTGGTATCACACACACCTCCATCCCACAGAGCAAGTGATGAGATTTAACTACCTTGATGTCATAGTCTCCTCTCCCTTATCTTGGTTGGCACATAAGCTTTTTGCTTTACAGATTGCATCCAACAGTGCAAAGGATTTCATAGATTTCATAGATCATAGAGTTGGAAGGAGCCTACAAGGCTATCGAGTCCAACCCCCTGCTCAATGCAGGAAACTAGAGGAGGGGTCTCCCATCCAAGTAACAACCAGGCCTGACCCTGCTTAGCTTTCCACGCTCAGACAAGCTGAGCCAGTGTAAGTCACAGGCCTGTATATATACAGGCAGTCCCTGAGTTAAGAACGTCCGACTTACAGACAACCCATACTTAAGAACGGACTTCTGGGTTCCTCGGCACGACGTCGTTTACATAGTGTACATAGTGTAATTTATGCAATTTGCGTAAATGCCGATTTTAACATATAGAATGCTATGCTGTTCCGACCTACATACAAATTTGACTTAAAGACATTCTTAAGAACGGAACTCGTTCGTAACCTGGGGACTGCCTGTAATTAGATTTCATTGTACAAAATGGGGAGGGGGGATTTTGCCTTTCTGCCTTTCAAGTCTTCTGTGCTAAAAATCCCAGCACAGCTTTTGTTTAGGTTGCAGGAATGGATTGTAACATTCCTCCAGCCCAAATTCTGCAGGATTCTGTCAATTTTTTTGTATAAAATACTTGGTGCGTGTGCCCATATGTGTGCCATCAGCAGCACTTAGGTTAAATACTTATATTTTTCCCTTGGACTACAATAAAGCATAATCAGTTTTATCCCAATGGGTCAAATATATTGATTATCAGAGCACTGTAACATCTGAAAGGAAGATTTATTCTCCATTATGTTTGGGGATTGCTATGTTTCCACAAGGAGACTGTGGTAATTACTTGAGGTCATTATTTGTTCCAAAATGTAGGAAAACATTTACACTAATTCACTTCAGTGTTCTCCCCTCAGCTATTTATTTATTTATTATATTTATACCCCACCTTTTTTCCTGCAAGGAACCCAAGGCGGCTTATATAATTCTCCTCCTCTCCATTTTATCCTCACAACAACCCTGTGAGGTAGGTTAGGCTGAGAGTCAGTGACTGGCCCAAAGTCACCCAGTGAGTTTCATGGCTGAGCAGGGAATAGAACCCGGATCTCCCAAGGTATCTTGGAAGCAAGATTCAGTGGTACTCTGTATATGAATTGTGTATCTCCATTTAGTAGTGAAGGTCTTTAGAATGGCAACTGGTCTTCCTCATCATGGATATATAACCTTACGTAAATGAATTAATTGCAAAGTTTGTATTCCAAACTATAGAGATTCATAAGCAACTTCTACAGAATCGTTAAGGGGTATTGGTTGCTTTACACTTGTCTTAATCTTGTTTGAATTTTAACTAATGAAAAATGTACTTAGTGGGCTCTCTTATATTTTCGACTTTCTTTTCCATTCATTGTATGGAATCAAATTTGGGATTTGAAGATCTGCGGACTATTAACAAACTTGATATGGATGCTGAGAAGCCACCATAAAGTTAATTAGACGATAAAAGAAGACAGGGCTGAATAAGCCTTTATGCCAATGTTCTCCAACCTACGCTCTGGTGATCTCTAAACTAGACTACTGCAATGCACTCTACGTGGGGCTGCCTTTGAAGACTGTTCGGAAGCTGCAGTTAGTGCAAAATGCGGCAGCCAGGCTTATTGCAGGGACCGGAAGGTCCGAGCATATTACACCAGTTCTGGCCCGCTTGCACTGGCTGCCAATATGCTTCCGAGCCGAATTCAAGGTGCTGGTTTTAACCTATAAAGCCCTACACGGCTTAGGACCACAATACCTGACGGAACGTCTCTCCCAACCGTTATCTACCCGGACACTACGCTCAACATCTGGGGCCCTCCTCCGACTGCCACCTCCAAGAGAGGCTCGGTTGGTGGCAACGAGGAGGAGGGTCTTCTCGGTGGTAGCCCCCCAGTTATGGAATCAGCTCCCCACTGAGACCCGCCTGGCGCCAACCTTACTATCTTTTCGGCGACAGGTTAAGACTTCCCTCTATGCCAAGGCATTTAGTTAGGAGCTTGGAATAGCACGGAGGGGATTGTCACCTGTAGGCTCAGTTTTATTGGCTTTTGTATTGTTATTTTAAACTGTGTTTTTAAATTTGGTTTTTAATTTTTTAAACTGTTTTGTATGTTTTAATGTTGTTTTTATGTAGAGAGTGTTGTGAACCGCCCAGAGAGCTTAGGCTATGGGGCGGTATATAAATGAAATAAATGAAATGAAATGAATGAAACCTTGGGTCCCCAGATGTTTTTGGCCTACAACTCCCAGCATGCCCCAGCCAGCATGCTGGGAGTTGTAGGCCAAAAACATCTGGGGACCCAAGGTTGGAGAACACTGCCTTATGCTAATAGGGTTGCCATTATTAATATTTTTTTGATTGGGCTCACTGCTTCATGAGCAGCAGAAATTCTTTAGATGAAGCTTTGCATCTACATACAGATGGAGCTATCCGAAAAGAATTACCTCCTGAATTATCTTCTCTCATGGAACTCTGCAAGGGGTGGGTGGGGAGAAGAGACAACCCTTTTCTGGATTCCATGTATGTGTGTTTCTCTGCCCTCGTGAGTAAAGACAAAGAGCACCAGGTATGGATCAGATAATTGTTTGTGAATCGCATATTTAACTGGGCTAAAGTTTCTGTCCACAAAAGGGTCTAGAAAGGGTCTGATGCCCTTGTACTGCTCAGGTGTGCTGCCATCGTCTTTAAGGAGTGCTGCATCTCCACTGGGAGAAGAATGAAGTGAAAAGTAAAGGAGAGGTGTAGATTTTATGCATTCACAAGGGCAGGGAAATTGAGAGGCTTGAGAAAAGGTGATGCCTCATTCTAGCGAATGGCATAAGATGTTCCTTAGCAAGCATTCTTCTGCCAGCAGGAACAGGAGAGAAATAAATCCATGGTTCTCAGTGAGGAACACTGCCCTGCCCCCACCCCAGACTAGGTGTGTGTGAGGGAGGGAAAGGATCCTGCAGCCACCAAATCTGTGGTGATGGCTATGGAATCTCCAGAGAGGCCGGCAATGCATGGGTGATTCTGGACACGGCAGCTTATCTGCCTTCCACCCCTTTCGGTGGCTGGCTGGTTTTAGAAGTGAGACAGATGCCCTGTTCTGGTTCTTTTCTAATATCAGGGTTGGATTAGTGCCCCAGATTGATAAAGGTTTATACACACAGTAGTGAGTCACAAAGAGAATTCTGCATATTTTTTTCTGTGGAAGAGATGACTGCTGGCTTGGAACACAGAGAGTTTAGAACCAGGACTGAATTTAAAATGTTTCCAAAACACTGGATTAACCTGTTCATCTGTTTATAGGAGATATAGATACATGAGAACGGCACCTTAAGCGGAACAGCGTCAAAATCAGGGGTGAGGGTGAGGAATCTGTGGCCCTCCAGAAGTTCTGACTATAACTCCCATAATCCCTGACTATTGACCATGCTGACTAGGGTTGATGGGAGTTGGAATCCAACAACATCTGGAGGGACAGATTTCCCATCCCTGGTCTAAATGAATGGGCTTCCAGTTATCACCATTTTACATGCCCTGAACAGCAACCTGGCCTAGAGAAATGTAGCAGGAAAATCTTTTCCAGGTTTGCTGACAAAAACCTCACCTAACAGAGTGGTATTGTCAGGCTGCTGTGAAAGGAGCAGGAGCAGGGCTGATAATTAAAATAAAGGTGTGGTTGGCAGCTGCAACTCTAGTGTCCATAGACTGGGGCCTGGAATTTCCCTTCCTGACATACTTTCTCTACAACTGGATGTCCCTACAAATTTAGCATGACATGCTATTACACAGTATTATATAATGCTGTTCTCCTGCAAAGACAAAAGTAAGCCACAAGCATCAAGTAAATAGGGCTGCACTCAGAGGGCTACTAGGGACGTGCTGTGGTGAGATGAAATGCATGAGTCAGGGTGATGGGCCACCAGTAGGCCATCCTTGGTTTAATTCACCACTGCCAGACATGAAGCCTGTGGGCTTCAACAGGCTCTTTCAGATCCCCACCACAGTCTGCAAATCCCCAGACACACCCCATGGAAATGATCAAGCCATCCTGAGACCTGGGAAACAAGGCAAGCTGCTCTCTAGTTCGCCCTGGCTCTGAGAGACACCAGCTTTGCTGCTGGCATAGCCACAGTCTTGCATAGCCCAGATGTAATGGGCCCCATCTCTGACACAACCTCACACTACAATGCTACATCGGGGCCCAGAGGCTTTCTGGGTTGAAGAAAGATGGCAGTGGCTCCAGCCTCATGGCTCAGCACTCCTCTCAGCCTTGGGCCCTAAAATGTTTTTAAAAGTTTAAAAAACAAAACAAAACAAAAAACTGGTCCTGGAATCAGCTTCAGTTGGTCCTCTGGGGTGCTTAGGCCTGCTAGAAAATGAATGTCCTTCGTATGGCAAAGGAGCCGACTCAGCGATTGTTGCTACTGTATGCCTCGACATCAGCCTCTCCCATCACCATTCTATTTGAATAACCATGTGAGTGTGAGGACGTATTTTCACACTTGCTGTTTACTCTGGAATTGCCATTCTTAGTTCACACACTTTATATGGAGCATCTACAAGACATCATCATCAAATTAATGTTCTGCATTTTTCCTGTGCATCCGTTTCTTTTGAGAGCTTACAAAATCTGACTTCTTCTTCTCCTCCTTCTTCGGAATGAAACAGCAGCACAGTATCTGCAGGTATAGTTCACTCACAGCTACTCTTCTGTCTTTTTAAAGAGGTGTGGTTTTGATGTGGAGCATCAATACTGGCTGTTCCTTGGTGCTCCAAAGGCCTCTAGACCTGTAATAGTGGGCATTGTGCAATATGGGGATATCCTAGCATTATTTTCATGTTATTTCTTGAATAGAATTGCAAGCAATGGGTCTGCCAGAAAGCAATGGGTCCTGAATTTGTTCTGGAGACACTGCTGTGCTTGCAGGGGGGCAACAAAGATGATAAAGGGACTGGAAACAAGGCCCTATGAGGAGAGAGTCAGAGAGACTGAAAGAAATAGGTATGTTTAGCCTACAGAAGAGGAGACTGAGGGGAGATATGATAGTGCTCTTCCAGTACTTGAAGGGTTGTCACAAAGAGGAGGGCCAGGATCTCTTCTCGATCATCCCAGTTTGCAGGACACAGAATAATGGGCTCAAGTTACAGGAACCCAGATTCCACCTAAACATCAGGAGAAATTTCCTGACTGTTAGAGCAATAAGACAATGGAACCAACCACCTAGGGAGCATTCAAAATGCAGCTGCACAGCCATCTGTCAGGGATGCTTTGACCTGGATTCCTGCATTGAGCAGGGGGTTGGACTCGATGGCCTTTTCGAACAACATGACCGGTCCACTGAAGTTGGCGTTGAAGGATCATTTTTTCAATGCTAGTAGTCTTTGCTTCTTCCAGTACACTGACATTTGTTCGCCTATCTTCCCAAGTAATTCGCAGGATTTTCCGGAGGCAACGTTGATGAAACCTTTCAAGGAGGTGGAAGTGACGTTTATAGATAGTCCATGTTTCGCAGGCATACAATAAAGTTGGTAATACAATGGCTTCATAAACCAGTGTTTTGGTCTTCTTACAAATATCCCGATCCTCGAACACTCTATGTTTCATTCGAGAAAATGCGGCACTTGCGGAGCTCAGACGATGCTGGATTTCACTGTCGATGTTAGCTGTAACAGAAAGATAGCTGCCAAGATAGAGAAAATGATCGACATTTTCCAGTATTGTCCCGCCAAGCTGGATAGATGGCATCACCAAAGGGTTAGCTTGCACTTGCTGATGAAGCACTTTGGTTTTTTGGATGTTAAGTGAGAGACCAAGTTTTTCGTATGCTTCTGCAAAAGCATTTAGGATAGTTTGGAGATCATCCTCTGAATGTGCGGAGACCACATTATCATCAGCATACTGAAGTTCCACAACGGAGGTTGTAATTACCTTACTTTTTGCTTTCAGCCTGCTGAGATTAAAAAGCTTTCCATCTGTTCGATATATAATTCCCACACCAGTGGGAAGTTTCCCCTTGACAAGATGTAAAACCATGGCGATGAAAATGGCAAATAATGTTGGAGCGATAACACATCCCTGTTTAACACCTGATCCCACTTTAAATGGAGCACCATGAGAGCCGTTGTTGTCCAAAACCGTTGCCGTCATGTTGTCATGGAGAAGTCGCAAGATATTCACAAATTTATTGGGGCATCCAATTTTCATAAGGATAGTCCAGAGAGGCTAATCTAAAAAAATGCAATATAAACATCGAAAACTGGGAAGCTCTGGCCCATGAACGATCTAAATGGAGGTTGGCCTTTCACAAAGGTTCCATGGACTTTGAAGAAGCCCGAGTGCAAGGTGAAAGGGAGAAACGTGTTAAGCGAAAAGCACGTCAAATGAATCCTTTACAGGACCATCTTCTATCTGGTAACCTGTGTCCTCACTGTGGGAAGCTGTGTGGATCTAGAATTGGCCTCCACAGTCACTTACGGACCCATCGCTAGAGTCTACACAATCTTCTTTAGAATTTCCCCCTTTTATCCCGGAAGACAATCTTACTCGGTCACGAGTGATCGCCTGATGATGATGATGGGCTCGATGGCCTTATAGGCCCCTTCCAACTCTACTTTTCTATGATTCTATGATTATTCCAGCCCAGATTCTGGTCAGAGTGGAACTCTGCTGTATCCCGAATCTCCATGCAGCATGAACTTATAGCATAGGAAATCGTTCCATAACTATTCAAGTGTACAGGAAGTCCAAAAGGTCAAAGGTTTAGTAAGGCACGATGAGGATTTATCAGCAAGCCCATTGCAAATATGTTGTATGTTAACATCGCTCATCCCATCCATATCAGTTTAGGAAAATCTGTGGTGCTGCAGAAAGGACAGGCAGCTGCAGTTCTGGATAATCCGCCACACTTCTTTAGCTTAAGCTGCACTTACTGTCCCATGCTGGGAGTTGTAGGCCATAAACATCTGGGGAACCAAGGTTGGAGAACACTGTGTTAAACAGTTTCAGGGGGGGAAATGAGAAACCAAGAAGTCAGTGGCGCTGGGGTTTTTGTTGTTGTTGTTGTTTGGCTAGAATGGTCAGCTGCCTGCTTGTCATTTGGTGGCTCTGATGACTGCTGAACTGCATATTTATTGTGGCCTCGGGGCAAATATGGACTGGCAAATGCTCTTGGCTAAACACTATTGAGCAAATTGGTTTCCTTTACTGGAAAGTGCTTGCACAGACTGATGTAAATGGGACTCTGTGCTGAAGTTGAGGTTTAACACCTAGTATAATATATGCACACAAGACAAGAATTATCAGTATTTTAATTAAAGCTGTGCAGAAATGCCCTCTTGAAAATTCTCTACCTTATTTGTGGGTAGAGAAATTGGGGGGACAATTTCACTGAATTTCTCAAGGGCTAATCACTGGCAGGGGTTGTATACAGCTTCTTTCTTTTTTTGTGTGTGTAAGATTTTAAACTTTTTTTTTGTGCTCCCACAACAAGTAGCAACAGCATTCACTGTGTTGGCAGGCTGGCCGGCCCCCATTTTGCATCCACAATGCAGGTATGTGTGTGTGTGTGTGTGTGGGGGGGGGGAGGCAGTGTTGTTTCTAGCCCCAGGAAAGAGGTGGAACTTGTACCAGAATGTGTCCTCCAATTTCTTGAAAGTTTTCTTCTCCCATGAAAGAGGCTTTCATTGTTCTGCCTCATTCTCAGGATGTTTTATAATATATTTTTGTGGTGTTTTTGAGCTTACCTAATAACTGAGGTGGCCGAGAGTGCGTGTTATTTTTTTCTATTACACTTTTCTGCATTGCTCTGCAGCCTCCCAGGCTACCTGCACTTCCTAATATGAAAAAGCCTTATGGTATTGATCACCTCACGGCGGGTTTACCTCATGATGGGAAACCCCTGGAATTTAAGTGAAGTGTGGGAAGCAGAGGAGGCTATAGGCTGCCGGAGAGATGATTCTACAATGAAAGGCAGGGCACTCATGCACACTCCTCGGCCTCCTCCTAAGTAAGGTAAGAATCTCAAAGCCAACACATGAGAAATGTTCCAAAATTTTCTCCATTGAATTTCTTTTTCAAAGCAATTTATTTTCTGTTGAATGAAAACGGTCAAAAGAAATGTGGGAGAAATTTTCGGCACAGCATTAATTTTAATACTCAGACAGGAGTCATGAATACAAATTAAGCCAAAGAGAATCTCTTTAAAGCAGTGCTTTTTTTCTGGAGAAAAAGGTACCGGAACTCTTGGATTACATTTCCTCGGGAGTAGATGGCGATTAAATTGTAATGCAATTAATAGAAGAAAAGGTGCTGGAACTCAGTTCCGGTGAGTTCCACCAGAAAAAAAGCCCTGCTTTAAAGAACAGGGATGTTATTGACTTGATTTAAATTTGCAGGAAAAAACACATGGTACAAACGATTCACCTAGGACTTTACTACTTTGAACTGCAAATGATAAGTTGAATATTTGAATGCTCTCCTCATATTTTTAGAAAAGCAAATTTCCTATACAGTACATGGACATTACATCAGGAAGAAGGCTTGTCTGAAACTGTTATCTTTGTTATGCTAGCCTCCTATGTATAAGGAGCATTTTTTAAAAAGGGGTTTTCAAACAAGCCGCCTATCTGCTGCAATCTGAATTGGCAGTCCCAGGAATATTATATGATGTGCCTTTTCTGAATGTTTGAACTGGATCTTTGTTTTAGTTTATTGTAAGCACTGTACTTACATTTTCCTATGAGTATGATAGTGAGGTTAGGAGAGAGAATTTGGGTCAGTATTACTAAAAAAAAATCCAACACTTGGGAAACTGAGTAATGCATGATGTATGATGTGGAAGGTGAGCAAACTTAATATGCTGAATAGAATTTGCTAATTTGCAAAAACAACAGAAGCATGGATTAAATTATGTTCTCAGCTAGGATTCCCTCTACTTGCAAAGTTCATGCGTGATTGCTGATCAAAAAAGCACAATCCAAACAGAAGAGGGATATATCAGCAGGCTTGGGGGAGCCCCATTGTTTGCAGCTACACTGGCTGGGGCATGCTGGGAGTTGTAGGCCAAAAGCATCTGGAGACCCAAGGTTGGAGAACACTGCCCTATACAGCCCAATGAGAATTAAGCATGCTCAGTAGCTTCAGAACACTGACTCAAGTGGAAAAGGAAACAGAAGGGGGATGGGATCAGTTGGCTGGCTGGAAGCAGCCAGTGAAGAGGAGGGCGTGGCTGGAGCCTGTTTGCTCAGCATGATGTGGGCTGGCAGTGTTTTTAGGGGTGCAAATGATGCAGCCAGGTGGCCTTAGATCTGTGTGTCAGGAGAATCCTTTGGATCTATACATGACCCAAGAGTTGTATCCGTAATCCTCTCTGACATTGTAAGAGACTCTGTGGTAAAACTCCTGGGTCATATAATGCAACATCTTAGGCCAGCCCCGATTTCACACTGCATCTCTTGAGTAGGTTCAGAGTTCACAGGCTGATTAGGGAGCCAGCGGCTTTGCATGTTACATTCTCCAGACAAGGACCTACTCCACTGAGCTATTCCAGTATGTGAATGACATATTATGTAAATATGCCATATGTAAGGTTTGCATGGAATCTATGTCTTGGAACATTATAAAGGTCGATTGTTCACTAAAATGTTCCATAAATGTGAAACAAATTGCATATGTGACACATTCATACATTAAATTTGTACAACATCCCATGGTTGGAAAATAAAACACAATTAAGTTTTCAGCCAGTCCCTTTTACACTCCTGTCTTTGATGCTTTGTTTTATTCAGTCCCACAGCAACAGACTCAGCTAACGTACCCCCTGCCCCTGGGATAAACTTGTACTCATATAATAAGCAAGCATTTGTTCAGTGATTTTCTGTGCTGAAAACAGAATTCTATATCCTCACTTTTTGCTGAGGCCAAAAATCACTGTGCAAGTACCAATTCTTAAAATGATAAAAAAAGCCCAATCCTATGCATGTTGACTCAGAAGTAAGCTACTTCTAATTACTTGCACATAAATGTGTATAGGATTGCAACTCACATTTCATACAGTCGGATCAATTTGTGATGGAAATTGCTAATGGATATCCTGGGTGATGATTGCCTAGCTGACCCTGGACCAGCTGGTTAATCCCATCTGCCACCATCTGAAAGGTATAGGCTGCAATCCCACAATGCAATTTACAAGTGTAAAGTGTCCCACAACATTGCCTGATAGCTGTATGTACAGGCACACAATTATGTAAAAGGTACTCCCCTAAAACCAAATTGTGTTTAATTTTCCAACCATGGGATGTTGTACAAATCTAATGTGTCAATGTAGCCCT
The DNA here is from genome assembly GCA_021292165.1 of Shinisaurus crocodilurus. Classification (NCBI taxonomy): domain Eukaryota; kingdom Metazoa; phylum Chordata; class Lepidosauria; order Squamata; family Shinisauridae; genus Shinisaurus; species Shinisaurus crocodilurus. Next base: position 188,823,886 of record CM037879.1, read on the forward strand.
CTTCAGCTGTTCAGAAAGCACTTAAGCTCTACAAGTAAGGAGGGGGAGTGGGCATGAGTGTGCTAGCTCTGCCCTCTGTCCCCACTTTTGTCACCCTCCACATGTAGAGGGCAACTGTCTGTAGCAGAGAGTCCCATGGAGCTTCTTTGTGCGAATCATATGGAAGGCCTCGATGGAAAGAGGTGGCTGTCTGCTACAGACAGTCATCCTCTACACATCAAGGGTGACAAAAATGCAGGGTGTACGTGGAGGTAGTCTACTTGTGTCTGCTTCCCTTCCACATGTGAAGAGGTTGTACACTTTCTAAACATCTAAAGGGGGCTAGTGTCATATAGGCAATTTGCTTCATGATTATGGACCTGTTTAGTGAAAAGGAAGGGGGATTTCATGAACATTTTCACCTTTGTGAAATGAACTCTCCTTTTCGGGCAATTTTTCACTTACCTCAGCAAAGGGGACATGTTCCCTTCCTTCCCAGGCATTAGGAGACAGCGAGAAACAATGGTAGCAAACAGGTGCGATATAAGAGTGGATGGTAGCATTTTTTGTGTGAACATTCTTTACACAAATGGACATCTTTGCAGTGAAAATCAAAACTCAGGAACATCTGAAACAGCACTAACCCCAAGTAGCTACCTGGGTTGCTTGTGTCATCTCTGGATGGTGTACATGTACTCATCAAGGAGCTGGTAGGACAGCAGAGACTTTTACATACTACCTCACTCCACAATGATTGTGACTGGCCAGTGGTTCCAGGATGGCCCTACCAGTAGGCAGACTCTGGTGGTTACCTCAGATGGCACATTTGGGTTGACCACAAAAGGCAGCAAATGATCAGTAGTTTAATTAATTATTTTTACCATGGGAGGAGGGGGAACCATTTGACGATTTTGGTATATCTGCCAAAATGCCTACAGTTTGTCCTGCTATAGTTGTGGGTCTTTGAGGCAATCCCTAAACCTATAATATTTTCCTTTGTCTTTACAGTTAGTATTAGAGAGGGAGAGTGGGGTTTCCTTAAACCTTGCTTTGACAAATTGAGTGCCCTGTGTATAGTGAGCTGCAGCAGATGGTATGAATCACAGACTTTCTTAAAGAACATCATTGGTTTAAAACATAGCCTTCTTACTTGGTCTTGATGCTGACTTGGTGGTCTTGAATGGGCTAACTTATCTGGCAGTCTTCTGTCAAAACCATGTCCATTCTCCAAACGAGACTCTCGGGGCTTGTCGAACCAATCTGTTTCTTCCCGGCGCAGGTGGTAGGCTTTGAAAACCAAGGACACGTCATACGTTCTGAGCCAGAGATGTGAGAAGAACAATAGTCCGGTGTGCACAGTCAACATGCATATAGCAGTTAATAATTGGCCATGCATTTAAAAGCAAAAGTAGCAGGCAAGACTGGAAGCAGACAAACTCAGGTTAGTAGGAAGCAATAGAGAAGACACAGTCTTGCTGACTGTGGACACTTAATAGCAGGTATGTCAGAATGTTGTAACATATTCTTTGGTTGCTTAAATATTCTGCTCAGAATAGGTTTCTGAGATGTTTTTTGTTAGCAGGTGGCTTCACAAAACACTTTGCATCACTTCGTACAGACAGTGTCTTGCCCTCAGTTCCATCACACTCACTAATGTCTGAATGGGGCATGTCTATTGTGCCTTACATAGATAATAGCAGTGAAGGTGTACACAGAATCATTCTTGGTAGATGCTTCCCAGCTCTGAAGCATTCCTCATTTTCAGGTCCACCAAAGTCTGATTCTGGACATTTTCTGGAAATGATGCAAGACTTTATGTAAACAGGTTTTTAGTGGGGAGGTTGTAAGTGTACTTTGGGGCGCAATGCTATGCATGTTTAGACAGAAAAACATCCTACAACTCCCAGCATGCCCCTGCCAGCTATGCTGGCTGGGGCATGCTGGGAGTTGTAGGACATTTTTTTCTGTGTAAACATGCATAGCATTGTGCCTTTAATTAATTTATTTTTTAAATATTTGTTTTGAGCACATGGCACAGGGTAGAAATATAAATTAATACATAAATCAAATTGCCAAATTTTCATGCAGACGAGAACCCATTGTCCTTAAGAGTTCCATGCTTGGGGGTTGCCCAGGAGATCCAACCAATCACTTCCGCTTGCCCCATCTCCTGCTAGGGTCAGACTCCTTTCTGTTGGCTGCTGGGTGCACATGGTGTGTCCACTTGGGGAAGTTACTTAGGAGAGAGTGCAGATTGACTGTGGAAGAGGGCAGGCTTATTCCTGTATGGAGGTCTTTCTGGGTGAGAGCATGGCAAAACTATTTACAGTCAAGGTGCACTGCTGAATTGTTTCTTGAAAACACCTGGAGTCTTCTAAACCAGATAATTCTTCAACCCTTACCCAATCCTGTAAACCAAATCTATTTAATAGAATGAAGCAGATTAAAATTAAATTACTCCTGAGTGTAGTTTGCCTGAACTACATTGTAAGGGTAAAAACATACATACATTGTAAAGTGCAAGTGTAGGAACACACATTCACGGTATTTTAAGGTATTTGTTTTCAGAGCAGAGGATGTGCATTCAGTAACTTCCACCACCTTTCAGAATGTCTGTTTGTCTTTACCCTTGCATGCAACCATGGGCAATAAAATCCAAACAAGCTGCTTCTAGGCAAAAAAAGCTTCAGGAAGGACTATTTTAATAAGTGAAGCTGCCAGTGGTGGTGTTTATCTGCCAAATACATTTCTATGGCAACTCCCACATCTTGCTGTTTCTCCCTTGCAGGGTTCTAGACACACTTTTGTGAGATAAACATGTCCTGCTTGTGGGCTTCCCATAGGCATCTGGTTGGCCACTATAGGAACAGAATGCTGATCTGATCCAGTACTGCTCTTACGTTCTTAAACATGCATCTGGAATCCTGCAGGGGGGGAGCAGTTGGGGAAGTTGCACTGGAAAAGCAGATGTTGCTCCGCTGTATATCATCCCCTCCTGTAGCTGCTTTGCCTAGAAGCAGCAGCTTGCAAAGTGTGATTACATGCCCTATCACTGTTAATGTTCTATATTCACTGGGCAAAAATATTTTTTACATTAATGTTGTGATCTTCCTACAGGGAGCTTAGACAGGCTTACATGGTTTTCCAAAACAGTCTCCAATCCAGCAACTGACCTGGCTAAGACCTACTAAGATTTAACAATTTGATTCTTAGTAATGTAATACGCTCAAATAAACTTTCTTTTAAAGAAGCAAAATAAATATAGGTCCCATTAAAATAAGTGAAGATGTGCAGATTTTTATACCGGACAAGAGTTTTGTGAGTTGTTTCAAGCAGCAAACAATTCACTGAGCAGTGAGACAAGTAAGATCCCTACAAAGTTAGTGGAAATGAAAAACAATAAAAATGGAAATTGAATTGTCCCAGTTGTGCTGAGGATGTGAAGGATTAGTACCAAACCCATCAGGACTGTTATCTTCATTTTAGGCATATTATAGGAAGATCATTATCATACAACCATAAGAGGAAGTATTTATATTTCCCAAAACAGCGGGTTAGCACTGAATGCTTATAAACATTTCCTCCAGACATTGCAAAAGATCAGGAATTCCAGTATGCGGTGGGGCAAATGAGAAATCTCATCACCTAAGAGCAGCATCAGGTGTGGTGCAGGTGGGGAGCGGGACCTCGGGAAAAGCAAGGGTTGGGACAGGGGGCTGGTTAAGAATGGGGTGGTGGCAGGAGTTTGAGGCGATAGGGGGAAAATGTGGGTAGGGACAAGTGATGATTGGATGGGGTGAGGGCAGACTGGGGACAACAATGAGCAGGGGCTATGGAATGTGGAGGGACTAGGGGAAGAGCTGGATCCAGCACACCACCAGAGCCCACATGTGCAGTTTCACAGGCCTTTCCCAATTTTTTTATCATAACGGAAGTCTGAAATCTATGGTTACAGCTGTGATTTTCCTAAGGCTACAATTCCATGCACATAATGGGGTGGTGGGGGCGGAGGCTTGCTTCCATTTAATATATGTAAGATTGGGCTGAAAAGCATATTTGGCTGGGAACTAGTCACGCTACTTTAACTAGGCAGCTTCAGGGCATGAGTGTGCCATTCTTCTGACTCCCCACAATTAAAGTCACACTTATAAAGTAACATGCCCTGCAATAAAATGAATACATTGTACAACACTAACGTGTTGTGACAAGTGATTATCTCTGGGGCATTGTATGCTTAATAGCTAAAGATACTGAATAGTTTTTGATGAGTGGTGGTTACTAGCTACTGAACATACCTCATCTATTTGGGGAAGGGCTGGCATGGAACAATTTGGAAGCCTGTAAAGGAGAAGAAGTTTTTGGCCAAGCTGGCAAGCAAGGCCTTGGAGTTCCAAACACATGCTCTTTGTGGGGAACTGATGTTGCTTTAAAGACTAGCACTATCTGTCCTAAGTGCTTGACTTATGCCCCTTTCTTTTGTCTATTTGTAAATAAAGAGATATTACAATCTAAATATTATACTCTCCCCTCACTAGTTAACTGACCCTACAAACATCTGCTTCTGAGACATCTCATCCATTTGGGAAGTGTATAACAGTATGACCTGGCTCTTTGTGCTAAGGCCCAGTAGTAAATCAATAAGTATTTTGGCATGCTGTATTTCTGATACTTTTCAAATATGATACTTTTCAAAATTTTGGATGAATGTGCACATACCCAAAATTCTAATCTGCTTACCCAAGACATATTATTGGCATATTATTAAAATGGCATATTATTAAAATGTTAGCCCAGTACACTCGTAGTTAAACATTTTGTTTCTGTTATAAAGGTTGTATTACTTCCCTTTCCTACAATTGGCTTTTTTAAAACAGCATTCAATATCTGTGGGTCATGTTGTGCACCCTAAAAAAAAAGATCTTGCCATAGCAACACTGTATTTTAATTACGGTAAGTATATTCATGTACGCAGTTAAAATGTTTACCTGACCACAGGAACCAATACCATCAATATCATATAATATTACGTGAACTGAAAGAATGTATGCACTACTTGCTACGAAAAATGCATTCATATAATGTATCTGACATTATCACTGCATGATTCCAGGGATCACCCTTGAAATCTGCTGCTGCTGCTGCTGGTGTAGCATAAACACAGTTTCCACTTCCTGCCATGAGGATAACCAAAGAACTCCAACCACAGAAATAAATGCTGGATTTCACACGACCAATTGTGGAGTTGCAGACTTCACACAAGATAAGTCATGGTTTCAAAGGGGTTGTTGTAAATATTTGTTGTTTCATGAAAAGGATTTCAGGAGCAAATGTGGCATAAAATTCCAATGGGCATGTTGTTATATTTGACAACTACAAGTGAGAAGAATGATCAAAGATCCACCCTTTATTTCAAAGTGTATGCAGATGCTATGGTTCTTGGTGACCATTTATAGAAAGAAAACCAATTGATGGCTTGCACCAGAGGTGGGCAACATGTGACCCTACAGATGTTTTGGCCTACAATTCCCATCATCCCTCACCACTGGCTATGCTGGCTAGGGCTGATGGGAGTTGTACATCAAAACATCTGACAGGCAACAAGTTGCCCACCCCTTGCTACACCATATGGAAATATTTAGGATATATAGTTGGTGATGGGCTGAAGCAAGTTTTGAAAGAAGAAAAAACATATGAAGTGGATTTAATCCCTACCTTTCTTCAGCCAGCCTATTATCTCACTACTTTATTCTATCAGGACTACCTGTAGATATGATTCTATAAAGGAAGGAAAGTTAGATTAAAGTCTCAAAGACCTCAGGAAAATTGGAAAATTGGGATGTCCAATGTAGCAAAGCTGAGAGGAACGTCTTGAGATCTAGAGATGCTTAGGAATGGTTTAAGTGGGTCAGCTTTGTTTAAGACTTGTAAAATATGATATGCAGACTCTAGCCTTGCAACATACCAAGGGCCTGGACATACGCCTTACCTCCTTAGTCCCCCCCCCAAAGAAGGAGATTGTTGATGACATTGAAGGTGTCAGGCGGAGCTGCTTCCATCTCCTGACAAACAGTGCGCTGACTGCAGTGTCACAAGTCCTTGCTTATGGCTGCCACTGTGTTTAGAGTAACAGCAGGGATAGACGCCTGCCATGGGCTGCCCGCCATGCAGGAAACTGGGACCATGAGAATTTCCAGGGATACATCATTAACTTAACTGTGAATGGATTCTGTACTGAGAAGAGATGTAAAATGTCCATAAATTCTGAAGCAATGGGGGGAAGAATCAAGCATCCCCCCATAAAAGAACAAAAATGTTGGGGGAAATGTGCAATATTTGGGGGAAATCTTGGGGGAAATGTACAATTACTTTGTTACCTTAGGAACATAAAATGTATTATATATAACTTAGTCTGCTGATCAAATTATCATTACAATTAAAAACATTTAGAAGTAAATTTGTAATTCTTATCTGAATAAACTATACTTTAAATTTCGTATACCAAACATGTTAAGTTTATGAGCAAACCAAGGTTTACATAACACACTTCAGGCTCCTATTTTTTTTGTCTGACCAGAAGGAACTGCAGGCTGCAGCAAGTAGTCCCTCAAACACCTGAATCATCCTCAAAGCCAGAAGAAGCAGGAAAAGCTGGAGGCAGAGGAAGACGGGTGTACAGCATCTGTTTCTGTTAGTGAGGAATTGGTTGGGGTGGAGTTTAAGGAAATCCGGTCTGAAGAAAAAGCTATTGAGGGTTTATTTAGTTGGGGAAGACTCTCTTATGTATTAGGTATGGTCACCAAGTGTCAGGGTCTGTCCTGCAGTGCCTGCCTGTCTTGCAGTCGCTACTTGGCGGCAGCTTTGCATATAACCAGCTGCAGGGCTTCGCAGAATGGGAGCCCTGGCTGGTAAACGCTTGCAGAGTTCAGGTCCAGACCAGCAGGCACTCCCAAGTGGGCTAATGCAGACCAGCTGGGAGCTGCCAGGAAAGGGCTATATAAGAGCTGCATTTCACCTTCAACCTTTGCCACAGCAACACGGTCTCTCGTGCTAGCTGCAGCATGTTCCATCCTGATCTCCTGCTACATCAAACCTTGCCTCACTGTGCTCGGCCTCCTGCTTGTCCTTGACCAACGCTCCTGCCTCCGGCCCTACTCAGCCTGGTATGTTCCTGCCTCTCCTGGAACCCTGCCTATTCCTGGACCCTGCCGCTTGCCTTGACCCATGCTTGGACTCTGCTTGACTTTGTGCCTGTTGCCTGGACTTGTCCTCTGCCTCTGGCCCGTTTGGACTCTGTTGCCCTGAACCTGTGTAGAACCTTGGGACTGTTATCTGTATCTGCCTCCATCTTTCCAGCCCTGAACCCTCGCTGCCCATGACCCTGACACCAAGCATATTTAATTCAAAGAACCTTTATGCAAGTTCAACATATCATTTGAAGAGTTACATTTTATTCCTTTTCGTAAATAGTAGTTCCCCTCAATAAGCACCTTAATTTTCGTTTATTTTGAAAGATTGTCTCTGTGATGTGTCACTCTCATGCCTACACTATAGGAATCGGGTCACTGCATTTCTTTTAGGTATAGAGGTCTTATTTTTAGGTATAGGACACCACAGCTAAGTGGTAGAGCACATGCTTTACAAGTAGAAGGTCCAAGGTTCAATCCCCAGCATATCCAGGTAGGGCTGGAAAAACTTCTGCCTAAAACCCTGGAGTGCCATTGCCAGGCAGCATGAACAATACTGGGCTAGATGCACCAATGGTCTAACTCAGTATATGGCTTTCCCCCCACCCCACCCCAATGTTCCTATTTTGGTGGCAGCAGTTAAAGGTCTTATGGCTTCCCTAACTGTGAGGTCTAATTGGCAACTTTATGCACGTAGTAAGTTTCATAGATCAAGTCTCAAAGTGTTTTAAAGGAAAGAAAGAAACATAGATGGGACAACTCACACATTCCTCTGTCGCATGTGGGGGCAGTGGCAGGATAACTTTATTGACTGCTACAGCATCTAACCAGAACAAGCCCAGAAACATAGGACTCTATAGAACAAAACCCAAACTGTCAAGAATGCACATTTTCTTCACGTATTATCATATGGTGACTAGTCACATTTTGGGAAACTGTGCATGACTTGGAGTATCCTTAAATGTCTGTACATTAGATCAATAATTTTACTGTGGAATGGAAGAAATAACTATGCTGGGGGTTAAAAAAACATCCCCCCCCATGGCGTCAAACTTTTCACAAATGTTACATCCCTAGTCTTCTTACATAAAAGTCTCATTATTGGGTGGGTGGGATAAAGGCTGTGTAGCAATATATGAACACCTTGCCTCAAACATTTTGTTCATCATGAAAATAGGAAATATTTTATAGTCCAAAATTGTTCAATTTTCTTGAAAACCCTCCAAACCAGTCTTGGGGAGGGGGCAATGGGGAAAAAAATCCCCTCTAATTTTTCTGTGTTTTTTTCTGGGCCTTCACATCTCTAACAGATCTACCATATTAAAACAGACAGATTAACTAAATATTACTATAAACAAGTACAGTCTCATCTTTGAGCTGTGTGTGTGTGTGTGTGTGTGTGTGTATACATCTATATTTATACACACACACACATACAAGGAGAGGGGGCAAGTGGGTGAAATTTAAAAATGGAGAAGTCCAACCCTCATACTTTTGTGTGATATGACTATAGTCAAAATCTCTTTTCTCTTTATTCCTCTTCAATATTCCTTGCTTCCAATATACTGGAAAGTGGCTTGCTTCCCACTTCACTTTGGGGGAAGGACTACAACCTGAAAAAGGGCCTGCATCTCTTAACATTTCCATTTAATTTCTGTAGAATCTGGGGGCACAGATGTTTATAATGGGAGTTTTAAACATCTTTTCACATGAGGAATTGTAAAATAGTTTTAAAAATAATCATAAAAAGTAGAATAGCCAAAACCAAGTTACAAATCTAAAGAACATGAGCTGGAACCAAAACAATCCTATACTGATCCTATGGAAATCAATGCAAGAACAGCCATGACTAACCTAAATATCATTGATTTCAGTGGGGCCTAAATTCAACTAACTTGCTGTTGACCCAATTCCATCTGTTTATATTTCTCTGAGATAGAACTAAGTTCAGATCACAGATAAGAAAAGTAGCTTTGCATCACATATTCCACTGTGCTTTCACCTTCAGAGTGATTTGTATAGATAAGAACGTTTTTTTCTGAAGTAATGATATTGAAGGAGGAAGTGCCAGGAAAATATAGTTATCATACTCCAGAGTAATACAAGCATTTGTTTCACAGCAATCATTGCTATTGGCAAACAAAGCAGTGCATGCATTGTATTTTTATTGAATAATATGCACAAAAAGTAAACAGAGCACATACAAAGAAATAACAGGTAAGAAACATGTAAAATTCATTAACTTTCAAAATTTCTTTTTGAAATTGCTTCTGAAAAAGTGTTCCAAATATTTAAAACTTTACTCAAGTCCAACAATGCTGATACATAACTTACACTTTAATACTTAACATCAGCATAACATCTTCCTTTGCTTTTTTAAAAGCAGCATTTCATAATTGCACCTTGCAATTTTGTGTGCATCTGTGTGAGACAAGCTTTTGCACTTGCCTATGGACTTCCCATCACCATTTATTCATATATTTACTTGGGATTTTTATAAAAGCTGTTTTCTTATTCAATTTTCCAAATTCCTATCTCCCGCTACATCTGACTCCTTTTAATACTTGAAGAGCAGATAGGACTTTGCCAAATGTGTAACATCCTTCACAAACGGAGCCATTTTACAATTACACTTATATGGCAGAAGTGCTAGTTATAGTTCATATACGATAATTTATACATATGGATAGGATGGATAGGATTAAAATTATATGTATGTATTTACTGAGGGTATTAATTGCCCTGTCCATCTGAACAAGAAACATGTTTATATCAGCATAGTTTTTTTAATGTACAGAAATCCATACACAACAAACATGATACACTTTACGAAGGTGTGATTATTAAGGTGTGATAATGAAGTCTCCAAAAATGCAATAACTCATCACAACACTATTGCTTCTACTTGCAGTTCTGTCAGGGTTTAAAACAATAATTTATCACTGAATTATATAAGGGAATACCTTTAATAAAGATTTTGGTTTGTAAACTGTGCTCTATGGCTTTTGGAAATTTTTAGGCTGCTGAAGTTTTTCAATAAGCTTATTGCACAGAGGACTGCTTCTCATAACGATAGATTGGGGAAAGGATGGGTCACATTGTTATGAAGACTATATTTTGCGTGGCATTTTCAGCCTTAGTTGAATTCAGTGAAGAAGCATCCCACTGAATTTAATGGAAGACGATAAACCAATCCTGAATGAAAGCTTCTGAAACCCCCAGCCAAAATGCTTTTAAGAAAGTAGAGAGCAAGAAATATAGAGAAAAACGCACACGCAAACTAAAAGGAAACAAAATAAATTATGACTTGAACATGCAAGTCAATATTCCCACCCAGAATCTGAGCGTGCAGCTAAATCAAAATATTTATATTATATACACACACACACACACAAAATGCAGAAAGAAAAAAAGAAATAGTAGTCATCTCCGAAAGATGAGGAAATTAGACACATGCATAGAAATGAGGATTTGTGTTGTGAGAGCAATAAAGCAGTCTGAAGTCTAGTTTACCTTCACTGTCTGACATGGCATGCTGGAAGTCATCCATGATGAAGGCTATATCCCGGTCATAGCCTCGAGCTCGTGATTCTTCCCTCATGTGCTGTTGGACTTCGGGCAATGAATGGCTTGATCCAAACTGATCCCTGGTGTCTGCAGATATAGGTGGCAATGGCCCAGCTGCAGCTCTTGCCATTCCCATTGGCTGGCCCACAGGACTTAAAGGACTCTCTTCTTCTGAGTTCTGTGCTACTATTGGGATTCGTCCCCTACTCTGACTTATAGGTAGACTGGTGGGTTTTGTTCTTCCAGAGGGGGCTGCGTGGCTGAAGGAAACATCCAGTGGTTCAGCCTCTTGGGCTTTCAGTCTTAAAGAAGAGCTTGAAGAATCTCTTTTTAGAGATAAGTCAAGCCCATAGACTGATGATGGCCGGGATGAAGGCCTGGATCTACTGCTACTGCCATAAGGTTTGTCAGCATCGTCTTGTAATGTGGACCTCATTGTTGCACTTAGTGCAGCCCCGAGGCTTGTACCAAGGGAATGCGTTAGTGCTGGCCCCATATACTTCTGCTGGTCTGTTATATTTTTTCGAAGGCCGAATGTTATATCATCCTGCAGAAGCCTTGCTCTGGAGGTGATGCCCCCAAGTGACGATGTGCTGGAAGTTAAGTAGGTTGAATAATCAAGCTCAAGGTCCCTGCTTTCCTGAATGGGTGAAAACTTAGACAATTTGGGATCTATCAAGGCCTTCTTGTGTTTTGACTGCTTCTGGTAAAGGAGGGCTGCTGGGAGCTGTTTGGCAGCTTGTTTCTCTAAGGTAAGCCTGCTTATGCTATATTTCTCAGATTTGGGGAAATGTCTGTAGCTAGTATCTGCATGGTAATATTGTGAAAGCCCTGCCAGGTGATCCAAGCTTTCCGTACCCCTTCGGAACTCCTGCTTGATCTGATGCTTTAGAAGCTTCAGTTCATAAGGATCTTCCATTGGGTCCTCATCAGTTTTCATATAGCTGTGCAATCGAGAAGATGTTTGCAGTGGTGCAAGGAAATCCGAGACTTCCTGCACCCTCCGGGCCTCAGTAGTTCGAAGGAGCCTATCAGTTTTGCTCAGATCCTTTTCATGCAGACCATAAGCAGAGCTTAGAGCTGATGTTCCTTTAGCAAGATCCCCAATATCATCAATCAGCACATAATTACGTGATGTGTGGTGGTCAATGTCTGCATAAAAAGAGTCACCAGATATGCTTGAGATGGGACTACTGGCCATGCTGCTCCTCTCATCCAGCCCCAACCTTAAGTCCAAGGTGCTGTATTTACTACCTAAGTGGGACTCTGCATAAGTGTTATCAGAAGATGCAGGCGCTATCATGAGAGGCTGATTGCGAATCACATCATAGTTTGTTGTTATCTTGGGTTCCAGATATAATGAAGTTTGCCTTGTCTTTTGTGGGATCACCATCAGCTGTGATGAGAGCTGATAGGAAGGCTGTGGGGTAGGTGGTGGCTGACCTTGGGGTGTGAAGGACATGGTCGCCACAGTTTGGAATGCTGACTGGGTCTGATAAGGAGAAACCTGCTGTGGATATAAAGGTGGCTGCTGCTGGTAATGAGACTGCTGGGTGTACTGAGTTGGTGCTTGAGTAGGAAGGGCAGGTGAAGAGTACTGATACTGAGTATAAGGACTTGTAGGAGTTGTAAACTGAGTTTCTGGTTGGGTCTGTGGGGGTATAAATTGGTCAAATTCTGTTTGGGGCGCAGTCCTTGGTCTTTCCAAGCCATGCTGAGATTCTATCCTGGTAGGCCTGGTGCTGCTGACTTCACTGTCAGACATATAATCACGTTCCTCTGCTACTCCCTGAAGGTAGGCACGCTCCCTCTTTTCTCTTTCTTTCAGCAATGCTTCTTTCCGTCGATTGATGCCCATTTCTAGATACCGAAGTTTTGCATCTATTTCTTTCTCTTCTTCATCTAGCTCTGCTTGCTTCTTCCGAAGCTTGGCAGACTCTCGTTCTACCAGATCCAGTTCTCTGTCTATATCCTGAAGGATTTTAGCTCTTGCCATGGTATTGCTTCTACATATCCTTCGACGTGAAACTGACCCCACAGTGGTGAAGGCAGATTGTGTTCCTACTGCAACATCTTCTGGAGGTGGGTTCGGTAGAGTCCTCTTGACCTTCTTTTGCATTCCTGACGGCGCCGCACTTGAAGATCCCTTGGTCTGCAGCACAAGAAAAAAGACAGGTTAGTTAATCTGGTGAAATGGGCCACCACAATTTGTGAGTCACCAAGCCAAAGGCAACCCACTCACAAAGGCAACCCACTATACTGTGGACTTCTAGGTGACTGACAATCTTTACATTTTTGTAGTCCCAAGCAGGCAGCAAAATAGGACCAAATACAGTTCTGGTCAAAAAGAAAATCACAGAGCTAGAAAAAGTGCAAACAAAATAATTAAAAATGTTTGTAGCACCTCTCTACAAGGAAAAGGCAAAGCACTTGGAGCTGTTTAGTTAAGAAAACAAGGCAATTAAGTGGGCACATAGCACACTTAAAGAATGGAGGTTTTTTCTCTCTCTCCCTCTCATAAGACTGGAACTCAGGATCACACAGTGAAATTGGTTGGCATTAGATTGAGTATAGACCAAAGAAAGTACTTCACACAACACGTAATTCATTTATAGAATTCACTGCCACAGGATGTGGTGCTTATCACCATCCTAGATAGATTTAAAAGAAGATAAATTCATAGGGGATAGATCTACCAATGGCTATTAGTCATGAAAGCTAAATTGATTTTGCATGTTCAGAAGCAGAGTATTGCTGCATACCAGTACTTAGGTGCAAACAGTGAGGGAGGGTTATTCTTTCATGCCTGCTTGTGGACTTCCTGGAGGCGTCTGGCTTGCCATTGTTAGGAACTGGATGCTGGACTAGATGGCTCTTTGGTATGGTCTGGCAGGGCTGCTCCTATGCTACAGCAAGGTAATTGAGGCCATATATTGTCGATTGGTTGCATTTGACTGGGTGAGTTACATGGCACGAAGGCCTTGACTAATACAGAATGATTGTAAAACACTTTGCATAAATAAGAATGTTGTAGAATATTCAACAATCAAAAAGAAGAAGAGAGCATGGCATTTTATAATACATGATTATACATAAATGAAATATATACTATCAAAGCCTTTGCTGACAAACCCAAACAATTCTTTGTGTAAAAATATAAAGTCTCCACTGATATCAGATAGGGCATAGTCATCTAAGAATTTTGTAATGATGAAAGTCTCAAAATTTTGTCCATGTAGAATCTCTTCTAAAAATCATAAAGACATTCTGGTATGCTTTATAACAGTAAAGAACAGGTTAAAACTAAGAGTACTGGACTTCAGAGGGGTGCATAGATTGATCAACCAAAGAATCAGGACATTACCGCCCTGAAAAATCCAGGGCACCAGCCTGGCACCACTTTCCTTGCTAGCTCTAATTTTCATTGCACTATTATTAACATTTTTCTTTACAGTGTAATTGTATTCATGTCTACTCAGAAGCAGGGCCGGTGCTACCATTAGGCCAACTAGGCAGCTGCCTAGGGCGCAGGGCTAAAGGGGGCGCCAGAAATAGGGAGGGAGGGCTCAAGTGGAAAGGGGAGGCGCTAAATATCTGATCTTGCCTAGGGCACCAAACTGCATCAAACTGCCTTGCACCGGCCCTGCTTAGAAGTAAAGCCCACTGAATTTAATGGGGCTTACATCCAGGTAAGTAGGTATAGGATTGCAGCCTAAAACATATATGTGGTTTGTATCCATAAACAGTAGGTTACACTTTTTGCTGATGTATTAGCAGCACATAAATTCAGAAAACACTGCTACTAACTTGACTTGTGCTCCTGTCTCTCCTCCATTCTAGAAACATTCTACTCTCTAATAAAATGGTAAATAATAAATATACTAATTCTAAACAGAATTGTTTGAAATCAAATACCAATGTAAATACGACTTATGATGATTACTTAATATTTTTTCCAAATTCGGTTAATTTTTTCCAAATTCGGTTAATTCGGTTTCAAATTAGTAAGTTTGAAAAAACAATCAACCTGACAATCTTTCTCTGTTTCCCTTAGTTAACCTTAACAGTTCATGATAATTAATGCAATGATGGTATTTGTCACATATCTTCATATAAGCTGTCATCACCTTCTAGTGTCATTTTCATTCTGTTTATCCCTTTCATCTATGTTCCATCGACTTCTGCATGTTTTTACATTTTAATGAATGCAATTTAGTTTTGCTTTTAACTTCTCATCACCCTTGCCCAATCCCTATGTTACACCAGCAAATCAAAGAAACTATTTTTTTCTCAGTGTGCAGCTATAATCAAAGCAAATTATTCATCATTTCTAGCAAGTCTAGTTGGCCAGTTTATATGGATGTTTAACAGTTTGCAATGATCTTCTTTCCTGGTTTAAAATAGGAATCACAGATGCTGACTGATACTGTGGAAAAAATATTTATTAAAGATCTATGAAATTGAGAAATTATTAATGAAATTGAGCAATTTAATAATTGAGAAATTATTAAACAAGATACCCTTCTGGTGTCACTCTGTGACTCATGATTTACTGTTTTTTCCAGGCCCTGCTGTAATCTATTAATAGGAATAAAGGGAGGATTCTGATAAACGCACAGGCTTCTGAGCAATTTTTACAGTAGTTTCTCAAGTGATTGACAAAAATATGTCTTCTCTCACTCCAAAAAAGGCCCCCAAAGCCATTTATATCTGGGACAAATCTGAATTTTTCCTACTTACTGTTCAGAATTCAGATCTCAACTCAGCTATGAACTCACTAATTGGTTTTGTCTCCCTCTCAGCCCCATCCGCAATGCGGGAACAAGTCTGATCAATCTAAGGATTGTTGTAAGAATTACTGTCATAATGTATATGAAGAACTTTGAACACTATACATGGTGATTATGATTCCCAAATGATTTAAAACTTGAGTGCTCTCTCCTCTGGGTCAACCCAACTGAGCTCTAATTCAATTAACTCCAGCTTTTTCAACCATTTTGACTCTGACCAACTGTGACAAGATGCCAGCTGAATATGTAACTGTTCCTCATCCATTTATCTTGTCTTTCATTCTGAATGTTTGATGAAGCATCTTGTATTGGCTTGAAAGCCTGCAAATTTTAAACAGTGATATTTGATCCAATTAAAAATTATTTTGACTATTCTACATTTCTTTTTCTTTATAGCAAACACACTAGTGCATGCTGGGAGTTGTAGGCCAAAAACTGGGGACCCAAGGTTGGAGAACACTGGTCTAAATAAACATTAAATAATATTACAATAGTGGAGCACATCCATTTACCATTTAATAGTTCACTATTTTGAGATACACTTTGAACAGCTCCTAAGAATGTGAGAGACTTTTGCTGTTCCCATTCCCTTTTTCCTAATTCAACACCTGAACATTTTTATTTTCAGATTTTTATTAGATCCAATACATGGCCCATCAAAATATTGTTCAGTAATTATTCATGTTTTAGTTGTCTTGTGTCACCACAGATGTCGTACATTTCATCAGGAACTTGCCAAAGATGACTAAATTTTACAAAGAAAATGAAAAGTTGTTCTTAATTCTTTTTTAGATGTCCAAACACATTTTCATTATTAAATAATTATGACTGTCTACCAACTTATCTTACAGTGTGTTTTATTTCATGATATTATACAACATAAAATAAACAAGATACCCTTCTGGTGTCACTCTGTGACTCATGATTTACTGTTTTTTCCAGGCCCTGCTATAATCTATTAATAGGAATAAAGGGAGGGTTCTGATAAACACAGGAAACACATTAAAAACTTGCCAGATGTAAACACTGCATGTACCACATCAGTATCCCCTGGCCATATGGTTAGCTGAGTGTTATCACACTCCCACAGTGATGTGGAACTATAGGGAGCGGGGCAAAGTAACCTTGTTATGGCCAGATGCATTCACATACAAATCTGGACATCTCTAGTTAAATCTGAGGAGGGATGTGAAGAAAGAAAGATTGGTGGGATCATGCAGGAGTTTTGGGAAGCAATTCCAGGCAGAAAGGGCAGCAAGGAAGGAAGGATTGGGGTATGTGAGGGGAAGGAGACCTTCAGACAGCTCACAGTGGTGCTGGTGCTGGAAGACCAAAGGTCATGTGCAGGGATAGAAGAGTGGAGAGATATTGGGGGAGGGGGAAGGCCAAATGGGGGCTTTGATTAAGGACAAATATATTGTGCTGGATCCAGCATTGAGACAGAAAGCCCCCATGTGGTCAGAGTGAAAAGAGAGGTGAATTGTTTTGGCAGCAGAGCTCTGGATAGAGATGAGGGTGCTGAGATGAAACAATGGAAGATGAAGGAGGAGGAGGCTGAAGTATTCAAGGTGAGAGACAACTAGAGCATGAAGCAGAGTTTCTTTCTGCTGAGGGTGTAGAGAGGAAGGGTCATATTTTTGCAATCTTATAAAGGAAGAAATATATGACTTGGTGATGGCCCGAATATAGGGAACAAAGGAAAGTCAAAGACAAACCAATCCCTATTCAGTAGGGTGGATAGTGACATTATCAATGGATATTTACTTTACTTATTTAAAATATTTCTAGTCTGCCTTTAAAGGCAAATACCTTCTTAAGGCATTTACATAATAATTACATAATTACATAATAATATGAGAGTATAATGCAGAGTATCTGAAGAGGCTTGGATAGATGGAAAGATGAGAAGTTCAGTTTTGGAGCTTCTGGGTAAGGATTATGGCGTTCTGACGTCCCCGCAATTCAGTGAGGAAGCGAACGCAGCCAGTGCTGACTTGGACTGGGTCCCAGTCGGCGAAATCTTCTCTGGATGAAAAGGTGAAGATATGGAGATAACCCCAATTAACCCTTTTGGGGTTGTAAATCGCGAGTCTCCCTGCCATGCTTGACAGGCAGTCCACGTAAATGACCTGGGGGGAAGGGACTATAAAAACAGCTCCAGACTGTGTTCGGAGCCCGGGATCAGGCAAATAGGATCGTCAATCCTTATTTCTCATGATTTATGGATTATATCTGGCTTGCAGTAAAGAGAGTCTTCTTCATTGCGTCTGCGACGGTCCAAGTCTGACCAGGCCGCCTGGGGCTCTTTGGGGTCTCTTTCACCATGGCAGCGATGGAGTTGCGCCCTGTGTCGGCTCTAAATGCTTATGTGAGGTTGCGAGGGTCCGCTCCTGGCCTCTTACTCATTCATGAGGATGCGTCCCCTCTTATGAAATTCCAGTTCTGGACTGTGACAGTGGGTGCATTGAAAGCCTTGGGCTTGGGGCACCTACACTTTGAGACACATTCATTCAGGATAGGAGCCGCTTCCACGGCGGTTGCCTTGGGTTTGCCTGTGACACAGGTCCAGGCGGTGGGAAGGTGGCGTTCACGGGCATATCGAGCCTATGTCTGAAAGCTACCATGAGCGGTACTGCTGCTTCCTTCCTTGTTTTTCAGGTGGCAACTGGGGACGGAGGTGTGCTTGAATATTCATCTGTGGACACAGCTTCGTCTTCTGGGTGGCCCGGAGAGCAGCTACATCTGGTTTGGGACCTAACTTGGGCATCAGTCACGTGGTCGACATCCAATGGCTGGGTCAGCATGGCTTACGGTGGCATGGCCTCCTCCCGCTGCTGTTTGGCCACTGGTCGTACATTGGGGGGGAATGATTTAGGCTTGCTGAAGAGCAAGGCCTTGATTGAGCAAGTGTTGACAGACCTTGCTGTGGTGCAGCATCGTTGGCCAGGAGTCCGGGTGCTCTGGTCTAACATGCTGCCATGTTTTCATTGGTGTTATGCTGTGTCTCACCAGCGGCTGCACAAGGCAAGGTGAATGGGCAGATAGGTAGGGGCCTTGGAGGGAGAGGCGTTACGATACCTCATCCTGGCATTTCCTTGGCCAGGAGGGAGCTGTATAGAGAGGATGGGGTTCACCTGTCGATCATTGGGCTGGACATCTTCTTGGAGGATCTGCAAAGGGCCCTGCTTGGATTCCTTCCGGCAGGTGGGGGAGAGACTAAGTAACCTTGTCTCTCTCTGTGGCGGTTAAGTGCAAGATTAGGCAGTTTTAGGGGCTCGGTGATCATCCTATGGTACCTTTCAGGTGAGAGGCGTGCCCGAGGCTCCTGTTGCCGACTGCCTCACGGCTCGGTTTTGGGGAGATAAGGCACATCTCTGAGTTCTTCCTACCTCACCTGGCAGTACCTCATGGGCTGGTCGAGGCTAACTGCAGGAAAGACCTTCCAGCACTGTGTGGTGTTAAGCAAGGAGGGGATGACTTGGATGCCGTCACCCTCCTTGCTGGATGTTTCGCCCTATAGCAATGGCGACCGGCTGATAGCCGGTGTAATTAGTACCCGCACTTCTTTCCCTTCATAGATCTCCTATTGATGATTCAATAAATGTGGCCCATTACTTTTACCAAATTTGTACCCTACAACTGTGTCTGAGTCGTTATTTCTCCTCTACGCACGCAAATTTAACAAAGAGAAGTCTTGGAAAGGAGGTGCCTTAACCTTTTTTGCTTTTTCTAAAAAGCTTTTGTTTTACTTTCGACAAAAGCCCTCACCGGGAAAAACAGCTTGATAGAGGGATTGACTGGCTGTGAAACTGCTTGTTGCTAAGGCTAAAAAGTTGCCTGATTGGAGAGGTGTTTTTATAACAGGAGCGGACAGTGATGTGGCTGAAAACTTAAATCTGGACTGTATTTATTTATTTATTTATTGTATTTCTAGATTGCCCATCTAGCCGGTAACCCGGTTACTCTGGGCGATGTACAATATAAAATGAAACAAAACAGAATAAAATACACTTAAACAGTATAAAATGTTGAAATCCTAACCCACCCCATATTCCTACCTGAGGAGCCATGTTTTTAATGAACGGCGGAAGCTCATCAAGGAGGGGGCATGGTGGAGGTCACTGGGGAGAGAGTTCCACAGTTTGGGGGCTGCCACAGAAAAGGCCCTCTTCCTAGTCCCCACCAGCCTGGCTGCTCTGGCTGATGGGTCAAGGAGAAGGCTGTCCGTGGCAGATCTTGTTGAGTGGCCTACTTGATATTGCTGGAGATGCTCCTTGAGATAAACTGGACTGGAGCCATATAGGATTTTAAAGGTCAAAACCAACACCTTGAATTCTGCTCAGCAAACAACTGGTAGGGCTGGCGATTGATCTAGGGCTGGTTTTAGAAAAAATACAGAAGTCAGAGGTGGCTTGATAAACCTACCCACAGAAAAAATGGATATACTTGATTTGTTTCAGAAACTTTTTGATCAATTTGAAAATAAATTGGAAGAGTTTGGAAATAAATTGGAGACAAAAATTGATAATTGGTGTGTAGAACAACTTGGAGCTATCAGAAGAACAGCAGAAGGTGGATGTTTTTACAAACTAAGCAGTGGCTGCGATGGAACAGATTAATAATAAGGTTCAAACAGCCGAAGAGCAAAAAATAGAAGCATCAAATAGTGGTTTTGAATTGGAAGACAACAGGAAAAGAAGCACAGTCTTGCTGGATATGAGTCAAAATGAGATGGAATTTGATGGTTCAAGATATGTATTGGCTCACTTTGACAGAAGGAAAATAGCAGAACAAACTCTCCAGCAATATTTTGGCCTTGAAATGGAGATGGATGGCACAGATATGGATTGTGGCAAGGAGTGGCTTATTGAGATTTTCAAGAAGAGAGAAGATGCCCTCGTTATCTTAAATTTTAAACAGAAGAAGATTGTGTTTGATAGAGGGAGGCTACAGGAAGGATTTCAATAAGAAGAATGGCAGCTGAATATGGGACTGGAGGACAGAGATGGTTAAATCTACATCATTAATCAGAAATGGCCTAATTTATGTTATGATATTTGTGGAATATGGGAGATGAGGGATGGGGTTTGGTTGCTGGCTGGGGGTTTATCTTTTGTTTATTTGTTTTTTTTTTATAAATGTAGAGAAGCTAGTGGTTGAGCTTAAAAGGGACTTTTGAGAGAGGTTCAAATGGAAGAATTAAGGTGGTTCTGAACCCCAAATGGAGCTGTGAGAAATGGGAAAATACTTTTAAGGGATTGGTGAGAGGGATCCCAATAGAAGAATTATGGTTTTGAACTGAAAGGGATTTGTGAGAGAGATCCCTTTAAGATGAAAGAGAATCTCTTTAGTATGGGATGAGAGAGAGAGAGAGAGAGAGAGAGAGAGAGAGAATCCCTTGATATAATGACAAAATAAGAGAAATTATTGTTAAAATAAGCCATAAAGGTTATAGGTTAGGGGTTCATGTTTGAAAGATTTAGAATAGTTGGGGTTTTAAAAAGTTTTTTGGAATAAGGTGGGTTTGAACTGGAAGATGATTTATGAGTAAATGACTAAGTGAAGGATATCAATATAAGAAGGGATACGGAAGAGGCTAGATTTGGTAGACTAAAATAAGGTCATACGTATTAGTAGTAAGTTACAATCTAAAGAGTAAGTTTTTATGTTATTGTATGGACCATTTTAGAAAGTTGTGACTGAGGGAGGACAGTGAAATGGATCTTGGAAAAATTGGGTTTAAATTTAGGGGGGAGGCTTCGATGAAATGGTAGGAAAATTGGTTGTTGTTGTTGTTGTTGTTATTATTATTATTATTATTATTATTATTTATTTATCGCCCATCTGGCCGGCCACCGGCCACCCTGGGCGATGTACATAGAATAAAAAAAATAAAATACATTTAAAACAATATAAAAATTTTAAAATCTTAACCCACCCCATATTCCCGCCTGAATAACCAGGTTTTTAATGAGCGACGGAAGCTCAGCAGAGAGGGGGCATGGCGGAGGTTACTTGGGAGAGAGTTCCACAGTACGGGGGCCGCCACAGAAAAGGCCCTCTTCCTCGTCCCCACCAGTCTAGCTGCTCTGGCTGAAGGGACAAGGAGAAGGCCATCCGTGGCAGATCTTGTTGAGCGGCCCAATTGGTGTTGCTGGAGACGCTCCTTGAGAAAGACTGGACCGGAGCCGCAAGCAACTGGTAGCCAGTGCAAATCCTTCAGCACTGGCGTGATGTGATCCCGCCGGCGGCTGCCTTTAACCAGGCGAGCCGCCGCATTCTGTACCAGCTGTAGCTTCCGAACCGTCTTCAAGGGTAACCCCACGTAGAGCGCATTACAGTAGTCTAGGCGAGAGGAGACCAAGGCATGAACCACTGATGGGAGCAGGTGATTAGGAAGGTAGGGGCGCAGCTGCCGTATCAGATGGAGTTGATACAGCGCCGTCCGGCTCACAGCTGCCACCTGAGCCTCCATGGACAGCTGGGAGTCTAGAATGACCCCCAAGCTGCGGACCTGGTCCTTCAGGGGGAGATGTACCCCATTCAGCACCAGGTCAACATCCCCTAACCTCCCCTTGTCCCCCACCAGAAGTACCTCGGTCTTGTCGGGGTTCAGTTTCAGCATGTTCCTTCCCATCCAGCCAGCCACTGACTCCAGGCACTTGGACAGGGTCTCAACAGCCAACCTCGGTGAGGACGAAACAGAGGTAGAGCTGCGTGTCATCCGCATACTGATGACACCGCACCCCAAACCTCCTGATGATAGCTCCCAGCCGCTTGAGGTAGATGTTGAATAACATCGGGGAGAGGATGGAACCCTGCAGCACTCCACAAGTGAGCGGCTGAGGGGCCGAAGCCTCCTCCCCGAGAACTAACCTCTGATACCTTCCAGAGAGGAAGGACCGGAACCACTGCAATACAGTGCTTTCCAAGCCCAACCCCTCCAGGCGGTCCAGGAGGATACCGTGGTCAACGGTATCAAAAGCCGCTGAGAGATCGAGAAGGACTAGAAAGGAGCATTCGCCCCTATCCAAAGCCCTCATCATCCACCAACGCAACCAAGGCCGTCTTCGTCCCATGTCCAGACCTGAAGCCCGACTGGCACGGATCTAAATAATCGGCTTCATCCAAGTGTGCCTTCAACTGAGCACCCACCACCCACTCAATCACCTTGCCCAGAAATGGTAAATTCAATTGGAGACTGGGCGAAAGTTGTTTAAATCCTGGGGATCCAAGGAGGGCTTCTTTAGAAGCGGTCTTATTACTGCCTCCTTGAGGGCTGATGGCATCACTGCCTCCTCGAGGGAGGCATTCACCACCGCCTTGATCCCCTCACCCAGTCTCTCCCTGCAGCTCATTATGAGCCAGGACGGGCAAGGATCAAGCACGCAGGTGGTCGGCCTCACAGATGAAAGCACCTTGTCCACTTCATCAGAAGGAAGAAGCCGAAACCGATTCCACAAAACCGGTCTGCCATTGGCCTCCTCCCGCTCACTCCCTGTGTCCACGACACACGATATCCCACTCCTAATCCGATCGATTTTATCTGCGAAGTGCTTCGCTAAAGCCTCACAGGAGGCTTTAGACTGTTCCAGTGGGTCCGGAGCGACTGGACCGACCAGACTCCGGACCACTTGGAACAGCCTCCTGGGGCAGCACTCCGCAGACGCAATGGAGGCAGCATAGAAATTCTTTTTTGCTGCCTTCACCGCCACCCGATAGGCTGAAGATGCAGCTCTAACCCGTGTTCGATCGTCTTCGGAGCGGGAATTACGCCATCGGCGCTCTAGCCTTCTCACCTCTTGTTTCAGAGCTCGCAGCGACGGAGTGAACCATGGCGCCGCGCGAGCTCTGTTTAGGCGAAGAGGGCGCGTCGGGGCAACTCGGTCTAATGCCCTGGTGATTGCAGCATTCCAGTCGTCCACCAGGGTCTCGACCGAGCTACCGTTTGTGTGCTCCAATTCCCCAAGCGCATTCAGGAATCCATCTGGATCCATAAGACGCCTGGGGCGGACCATCCTAATAGGTCCCTCACCCCTGCAGAGGGGTTGTGGCATCGAGAAATCCAACCCCACCAGATAGTGATCTGACCATGACAAGGGGGTGGTGGATATACCCCCGATTTCCAGATCATTTCCCCCCTCTCCAGAAACAAAAACCAAGTTATTAAATAGGGTTGAAATTAATATTAAGTTCAGTCATGGAATTTTATAAATATATATGAGTAGAAAGACCTAATATTACCTACTTTAGATGACAGTGGATCAGGCTGAGAAGGTTAGACTTTCGTCGTTACAAATAAGTTAATATTTTTGTTTATGGTGGAGGGGAAACCTCTAATACACTTTTTTAGAAATCATGAAAATAAGGATTGATGTACTGTATTTGGGAGTTTGATGAATAAGAAGAAAATATGTTGGACAATAGAAAAAAGTGAGGTGTTTTTTTTTGTAATCATAGTGTAAGAATAATTATTGTTACTTAAATTTGCTGTGGAGAAGTTCGGAAGTTCATTTTAGCTTAGTTTGTGGATTGTTGTATGTTTTCCAATGTTTGTTAGTGTTTTAATTTAAAAAATAAATAAATTAAAATTCGGAAAAAAATAGTTCAGATTTGGACATACTGGCTTGGGTCCTAAGATTAATTAACTTAAGGAAGTTCATGAAAGGAAAATTTCCTGTCTCCTCTTCTCCCATTCAGCCACCTGTGCACCCCAAAAAGCCTCTCTGGAGGGTGGGGGGCACTCCAGAACAGTGTGGGATGGGGTGAGGGGACTGCCGGGGAAGGGGTGATTAGGATCCAAGCAACTAAGTTGAGATGACAGTAGGATGACCAAGTGGAAATATCAGATAGGCAGTTAGAGATAAGAGACTGGATGGAGCAAGTATATTTTGGGGTGGAGAGTAGGGCTGGCCCTTCCATGAAGTAGGGTGAGGTGCGCACATTGGGTGGCAGAGCGGGGGGAGTGGTGAATTGCAACCTGCCTAACGAATTCAGGATCATGAAGGGGAGGAAATCTAAATAAATACATATCGGACAGTCCAGCCACAGTTAAGCACTTTGGAGTCCTGCTCATTTCAATGGGAGAGATAAGGATATGCTCAAGTCTTCAGCAACAAAATCAATGAGACCTAAAAGCACTTAACTTGATCTCTACTCTAGGATTTGCCAGCTCTTTTCCAAGAGAAGACTGTAAGGAAAACATTGCTTCACTCTGTGTGCGTGTGTGTATAGGGGGTGGGTGGGCAGCAGCACTTATATGAACCCAAATGGAAAGTGTTAAATATTTTCCATGCTTCCAAATTGGACTCTCCCCAAACAACTATTCTCTCAGAGGACATTAATAGCAAAAGTGTGTCCTGATTTTGAACTGTGGCAGCTGTACCAACAGAGATTTTGGCACTTTTCCTTGAGACTCGAGTTTCCCAGAAGAAAACTTACATAGCTACTAACTGAATAAAGATTATTAATTATATAGAGCCCAATCCAAGAGACAGATGGCTTCTGTAGCCATAATTCTTTGTTCTGAGAAAAATGCTGAAATTAGGAGGAATTTCCACTTTTAAATAATCAGTTAATACTGATAACAATAAAAGGAAGCAATATGGTCTTGTCTTTACTAAATGTTTGGAACTTGAATTAGCTGAGTAGTAACCGTTGCTCAGGAACGTTAACACCCCTGCAATGGTGGACGACCCTCAAACATTTGCACTAATCTACTGATGTTTGCAATTATAGGCCCATTTAGTGTCACCCAAACATTTGCCTTGGTATAAAAAATCAGGGAACGATATCTGTAAACCTCATTTCCCGAGATCTAGAAAATTTCTGCTCCAATTGCTTCAGAACAATTTGCAAATAAAATGTCATTTTAATATCATATTTCAAATGAAGGACTTGAGTTGAGTGAGCTGCATGTGTTTGGACTTGGGCAAAGAGAGTTCAAATCCAATTTCAGCCCATGGACTTACATGATGGGCAATCTAGGGTAAGCCAACCTTGATGACCTGCATTTTTTACAATGTAGAATTGTCCTCCCACACACCAACCTATGCTTTCCAGTCCACAAGTTTCAAGTGACATGTCCAATGGTGTCTAAGTTAAAGGATTGATCAATTATCAAACTGTTGTTGTTGCTGTTGTTGTTGTTGTTATTTCATTTCTATACCTCCCAATAGCCGAAGCTCTCTGGGCGGTTTACAACAATTATAAAACACAATAAAATACAATATAAAAATACAAACAATAAAAACAGGGGGGGGAAATTTCACTGGACATTTTAAAAACAATTTTAAAATGACTTAAATAGCTAAAACAAGATTTAAAAAAGCAGGCTGGTTAAAAAAGGTGACATAACCACAACCCTGTGTACTATTTGGAGCTGTTAAATGCCTCAGCATAGAGGGCAGTCTTTACCTGGCGCCGAAAATATAGCAAAGTTGGCGCCAGGCGGGCCTCAGTGGGGAACCTGTTCCACAGTTGGGGGGGCTACCACAGAAAGGCCCTCCCCCTTATTGCCACCTCCAGAGCCTCCAAACTAGCTTCTGTCATGCAAAAAAATTGCATTAATTTTTGTAAACTATTGTCAAGGGCTGGTCTATGGGGAGTCTGAGATGAGCTAGGTACCAAGAACCATGGGGCATAGTTAGTACTCAGGACCGACGAATAAGGCAGAACCAAATGACAAATCAGGTGACAGGATCAAAAAGCAAGCCAGAAGTTGGGACTGAAAGGCAAGTTAGAATCAACGGGCAAGCTAGAAGGCAGGACTGAGTAGCAAGCTAGGATTGAAAGACAAAACAGGAGGAAGGAGCCAGCCAGAAGGGCAACAAAAGGACACAGAACACCTCAGAGCTCAGAAAGACCTTGTTGCTCAAGCAAGGGCTTAACTGAAACAGTTAAGCCCTTATACCCTTACCTATCCAGGAGGATCCAATAGCCAGCCAGTCCACAGCCTGAGGATATTAAGCTGCCTAGGCTATGCCATACACCAGTGGTTCCTAACCTTGGGTCCCCAGATGTTGCTGGCCTACAGCTCTCAGCACACCCAGCCAGCATGGCTAATGGCAAGGGATGCTGGGAGCTGTAGTCCAGCAACATCTGGGCCCCCAAGGTCGGGAACCACTGCCATACACTGACCCAAAGGCTCTCAGTTTGAGCCCTGATAGCTCTTAACAAACAGTTCCATAAGACTACTTCGGTGTGAAGGTAAGCCAAACCGTAATTCTTCTTTGCACTCTGCTCACTGATGATGATGATAAAAATAAATAATAAAAATCATAATAATAATGATAATAATGATGATAATTCCTTTGCTTTTAAACTTTAAACTCTTGTCACTGAATTCTCAGGATCCTAAGTTTGAAATAAAGGGGTTGATCCAAACATTAAGCAAATTTAAGTTTAATTTATTTCAATGGGGAAAAGTTAAATGCAGACTTAAGTCTCTTAGGGTGCAATCCAGTGGGGATGTCCATAAGCCTCCGAACTTGGAGGATTACAGGCATCCTATGCAGGGTGGGGGAAGCGGTGGAGGTGACATCCACCTCCCCACTCCTCCTGCCTTGCAAGTCAGGTAGATGGCCAATTCGCAGTCTAGCTGTGGTGCTTCGGACGGGGAGGGAAGGAGGCTGCAACGCAGTCAGGATAGCTTGCATCCTGGTGGCCCCTGCCTGCCCCCTGGAACACCCCCTTTGCCCCTTCTTCGAGGTCGCTTTTACGACACTAGAGAAGCAGCCGGCATGGTTCTTTCTGCCTGAGAAATAAAGGCATAGTGATACAAAGTGACTTAAGAGCAATTTATTCTACAAAATGATCTCTGGACTTGAAATTTTTGAAACATAATTTCGCTTATGAACATTACTTGGCTGAATTTAGAAATCCTAAAATCAAATGTTCTTCACATCACTATGAAAATTATTAGATATTCCATAAGATCAGACAATGAATCTAGAAGGCTCAAGATTTAGCTCATCATTTCCTGTACTGCACCATATTCGTGGAGTCAATTTTCTGGGCACATCTTTGAGAAGAATGTATAATTGGCCCATGAGTATGTATGTATGTATGTATGTAGGTATTTAGTTAGTAAATTTCTAATCCACCAAATAACTAACATTCTCTGGGTGGATTACAACCAGTTAAAATGTTTTTAGTTCAATATTTTATGTTTGTAACCATCAAAGTAGCCAGATTTGGCAAAGTGTCAGCAGAAATCTATATGACTACTTTGAGGCAGATGACTGATCGTAAAGATGATGAACTTCAATAATAGTATAAAGCATTATTGACACATACTTCCTTTTAAAATGGTTGTATATTTTTATTAGCTCATACTAACGCACTTGATATCTGTATAAGTTTATAAATGGTTGATGTGAATTACTAAATATGTGGGGGTTTTGCCCCATATTTTGATGGCCTTTTAGCTCACATAATGAACAAACTCAACTGAATGCCACTTAACATTCCTGGAGAGGAGGGACACCAGGAGAAAAAGACCCCAAAAGGATTATCCACCTGTACAGTGAATCAAAAAGTAAGTGGAAGGACATAAAACCCATAAAAAGGCATTGACATAGAATAGGCAGTCTGCAATCTACCTCCCTAGCTGTTATGCCCTGAATGGTATAACATTAGACATATTCCATAACATATATTTACAGACTATTCTGAATTACTTGCCCTATCATCACACACACAGGCAGGAAAAAGGTGAGGGAAGATCATTCCATTCCCTAGCAAATACCCACACGTCCCTGATGGAAATCATGGATATATGTGCATTCCAAACTACTGAAGTAGAGAATGAATTTCAGAAAGAACAGGAATGCAAATAATTTAAACATGTGAAGAAACTACTAAATCCTTTTACAACATTACATACTAGATAGCAGTGTTCTCCAACCTTGGGTCCCCAGATGTTTTTGGCCTACAACTCCCAGCATGCCCCAGCCAGTGTAGCTGCTGGGAGTTGTAGGCCAAAAACATCTGGGGACCCAAGGTTGGAGAACACTGCTATATAGACTTTACAGTTAACTCCCATTTAAGCCCATCCCTCCCTACTTTGAAGCAGCACTGCGCTGTATGTTCCATGTGGCTCCAGGTCTAATTAAAAAGAAAATAAACATTGCCAGTCAGGTTTCTAATATACCAGAGTTTCATTTCCAGAATTGCCCATTAAATGGTTCACATACACAGGTCAGGTTAATAAAACAATGCTTATTATAATATGCAGAAAGTCACTCAAAACAAATTCATATTTTAAAGAAAGAAGAGTTCTTACCAGGAAACCATCAGTGTACTGGAAATGAGCTGTGGAAGGGTCTTCAGCGGTTGGGCTCAGCGGTTTGGGGTCAGACAAAGAACGCTGCATCACCTTGGCAGACTTTGGGCTCAGTTGAGGAATCTTGGTGACATCCGCATGCAGAACCTTCTGAGGACTAATGTCTTCGGCGATAGGCTTTTCATAGGGTACAAAGGCTGACTCTATAACTGCAGCTGGAGAAACAGGTGAAATTGGAGAATAGAGTACTTTGGGGGATTTGGGAGGGGCTACCTGAATTGTGGGTTCTGGTCGGAGGTGGGATGAATAACCTATTTCTAAAGGTGTTGGGCGCCTTTTATCTTTCTGAGGGGAGGTGGCTGTGTGGTATGGGGGGCTTTGGGTGTCTGAATCGGTTTCTGTCTGACATCCCAAACTTCCTCCTTTGTATGTCTTCTCTGGAGCTGAAATGTGTTTTATTATTTCTATCTTTGCATCCAACTGGGCCCTTACAGATGGGGTCCTAATTGTCCCTACAGGCTCTGTTTGTACAGAAATCTCTGCCACAGTCTGCACTGCAATACTGGAGACTTTGGAGAATGGCTTAGACTTGTCCACCTCAGTGGTACCTTCATATTTCCCCACACGAGTCTTCCTCCTTGATCTGTTGGTAGGATCCCATTCATCTTGGTCCTCATCATCCGTCTGAACACTTGTATCAACGCTCTTTTTAGTTCTCCGTCTCCTATCTGCATAGCCCATGTCTGCACTATCCTCATCATCAGTTTGAACTCCACTCTCCATGATCTTTTTCAGACACCTGGGCTCTTCCTCCATGGCTTCGCCAATTTCCTCATATGGGCCACGCAGCTTTGGCATGGAGCTTCTCTTTTTCAGCTGTTTCTCCTCTCTTACATCAATGTCTTTAAGAGACATCTCTGAAACAGAACTTAGAATGCCAGGCCTGGGAACGTATTGAGTAACACCATCTGACTGAACTGTGTACCAGGCTTGGCTTTCTGGAATTTCAATCCCCAATACAGCAGATGCAGTGGTAGTGGCTTCATCACCAGTCCAAAACTGGCTGTTGGCTGCAGCATATTGACCTTCAAGGATAGCTTGATCTGTGGTTGTTTGTGGGGACACAGTTCCAGACGGGTCATAATTATACTGATAGATCTGGTGTATTTTTTGCTCTTCTAAGTGCTGGTGAAGCTGCTGTTGAAGCTGCTGGATTTGTTCAATGTGTAGTTGCTGCTGAGCTAGACTTTCCTGTCTCATCATGAACTGAGCCTGCCTCTCTTCTTCTTGTTGATACAGGAGGTGGTGCTTCATAGAATGCAATTCTTCCAGCTTTTTTTGAACCATGAACTGCTCTTGTTCTCTGAACCTTTGTATTTCTTGACGTTCCCACTCTAGCTCCTCTGCAAAGCGCTGCTGCTTCAGTTTTTCGAGCTCTAGAAGCTCACGTTCTAAGTCAAGATGCTGTTGTTTGCCTTCTTCGGGGGCAATGAGGAGTGTAGCTTCTTCCTCAATTACATCTACAAAGGCTTCAGAAGCTGTAGTGAAGACAGGCATCAAGTTGGTTGGCTCAGTGGTAATAGCTTCTAAAGGGAGAGGTTGCAACCCTGGGTCAATGTCAGTGCCAGTAATTGCACCATCTTTTTCAGAGGCTACAGTTGCCAAAAAATTGTATGATCTTGGAAGTGCCTGGCTCTGTTGCAAGTTTGATACTGAGGGCATTGTGTCAACTGTATGAAGGGCAGACAGGTCTCTAACTGAAGTACTGAAAATAGAACCAGGCTGTGTGGTGATAGCAAATGTAGAAGGGACTGGAGTTGCAACTGATGAATAAACAACCCCATTGGATGATCTTAAAACACTTCCAACGCCATATGGAGATCCTAATGATGACACTATTCTTGCTTGGGAATACTGAGGTGCACTGATCCCAATGCCAGAAATCACTTGCCGAGTCTCTGGGTAAGGACCAGTAATCTTGCTTGAGTAATCCATAATTTCACCTGAAATTACAGGGCAGAGTTATAGTCCAGTCCCACAAAACAAAGCCCTTGTTTGTGGATTCTGAAAGCCAGCCCATAAAGGTGAGTTAAATGAGTGGAAAAACAGGGGGAACTGCATGCAAATCTTCAGATTAATGGTCTACTTGAGCTGTGCAGGGGGAAGGAAATTTTTTTTTTCCTGAACATGCAGGCACATGCAGGTACCTCTTTGTGGAAAACAATTTACGTAAAATGAAGAAACAAAAAATACACGTGTAAATCCCAGCATAGTCTGCCACACTGTCCAACAGAGTTTAACAAAAAGAAGAAAAATAAAATAAAATAAAAATAATTCATCCTGAAATGAGATGAGCAACACCATTATTATATTTCAAAGAAAGATCTGATGCCTTGTCATACTGACCTGCCGTTACTCTGCCAGAGGTTAAGTCTACTGCTACATCAGTTGCCCCAACTTGGTACTCAAATGTGTTCTTGCTTTTGTACAGAAAAAGTCCAGCTTCTGATAAATTGGTATCTGACATTGAAGGTTTCATACCCCCAATTCCTCTATAACTATAGGACCCTGAGCGGTCATACTGATAGTGATCATCTCTGTAACCAAAACGATCTTCAGGTAATGTTGTTGCAGGGGCCTGAGCTGTACAGCTCTTGCCAAATGGTAACTTATAAATCACATCACAACAAACAGCCCTTCTCCCTGCAGTCAGGTCCACGGGTTTTTCATCATCTTCTATTACAGTGGTAACAATTCCCAAAGTTGTTTCATCCACAGTCACCATGGTTCTGTGGGATTTTGTGGTGCTGAGGTCAACTACTCCACTCTCCATTGATTCATGGGCAGTGGAAGCATCAGTCCAACCATTGGTTACACCCACAGGAGGTCCAGTAACAGGCTTTGCAGTGGCCCATGTAACTGCATGTGCTGGAGTACTAAGGGACAGATTTATTGGCACTTCATCTCTGTCTGCAGAGAGTGCCGGGCTACCTGATACTCTAGACCCAGGCTCAAAATGTTTCGATGTTGTTAGCTGCAGTGGAGTTGTCATTGCATGCCCTAGATCTACAAGACTTTCTGTACTTGTACTGTAACTTACAGTAGCTGCGCAAGTCACTACTGTAATTGTTTCAGAGATTGGAGCTAAAGGCAGATCAGCTGTTGATGCAGTACTAAGATTTACGATGGCTGGTTGAATGGTGCTTACTGGCCGCCCAGAAGTGTCACCTGTCGTAATGTGCCTTCTCACATCTGCAGGAGCAGCAGAGAGGTCCATACAGCTGTTTGTCCTTTCAATGTCCATTTTTGTCAAGGTGCGAAGATCAATAACATCGCCAAAGACATTGAATCTTCCATTCTCTCTATATCTGGGTGGTTCTATTATATGTGTTGGCTCAGGGGGTATAGTTATGGAAACACTACCGAAACCAGCATTTTTTACCAAAGAGACTGTAGTCCTGGCCACCTCTGTTGTTATTAATTCTGTTGCTGAACTAGGAACTATCTCAAAAATTGACCGTGCAGTGATAGGAATAGAAGAAATAGTTTGTAAAGCACCTGGAACATACTTTCTTTGATCAGTTATGCTTTGCATTTGCAGAGCACTCATAGATGGAGTGAATAATGATTGCACAATTTGAGGAGCCTGTTCCTTAAGGGGTGATCCTGAAGGCCAACTGGTAATTGCCTGGCTGGTAATAGATTCTGTTGGAGTCCCAGGTTCAGAGGGCAATGTGATAACAACATAGGTTTCCTGAGAGGATTTGGACAATCTTGGGGAAGATTTATTAGAATGTGGAGACAATGGGGATGTAGGGGATGTTAACTTGTACTCAGCAGGAGAAACTAAGTTCAAAGTCATACTGCTGGTTAAAGGCAAACCTGCTGGTTTTGGCTGTGTTTCTGCTGGTTTATGAACAGCTGTCGGTAACTGAGGAATGGCTGGTTTGGGAGCAATAGGAGGCTTTATTACTTCAGCAGGTCTGTGAGTGAACACAAGCCCTGCTGGAATTGAAGCTGGTTTGGGTGGGACAGGAGGAGGTGTTGCTGTGTATATTTTTGTGACAGGTGGCCCACTGGTTTTTGTGGCAAATGTTGCCTCTACTCTTTTGACACTGCTGACAGATGGTACCAGGGTGGGAGCTGTGGTCACTGGAGCCTTAGCCAGTGGCTTCTTTTTAGGATAAATAGCTGGCTTAGGCAGAATAGGTGGTGGTGGTAGAGGAGGTGGTGGTGGTGGAGGAGGAAGAGGTGGTGGCAGAGATGGCTCAGCAAGAGGAGGAGGCAGAGATGGCTCAGCAGGAGAGCCTAAAGAAGAACTTCTGAAAA
Organism: Shinisaurus crocodilurus; assembly: GCA_021292165.1. Classification (NCBI taxonomy): domain Eukaryota; kingdom Metazoa; phylum Chordata; class Lepidosauria; order Squamata; family Shinisauridae; genus Shinisaurus; species Shinisaurus crocodilurus. The sequence goes on from CM037879.1 coordinate 188,857,020, forward strand.
ATGAGGATGTTTTGGATGTAACAGTGGGAGCTGAAGAAGCTGCAGATGGCAACACAGACGCAGTAGAAGTAACAGAGGATAATACTGGTGCTGGTTCTGTAACTGGAGCTGTACATGTATATTTCTGGTCAGATATAGCATCTGTTATACCTTTTGTTGTTATGCTAACAGGGACTCTTGCCTGTTCATTTTCATAAAGCCCCTTCACAACATCAAACGTCGCCACACTTTTTCTAGCTTTGTCATCTTCCGGTGGGAAAGTTTCCAAGGCAGCAGAGACAGGGTCAAAGGACTTGGGCCTTGTTTCTACAGGTGTTGATACAAAGGAGTCGATTTCAGGCCGGGAAACCACAACCTGATCTATGTGAATTATACTTTTAGCTACAAGTGTCTCCTTAAAGGCTAGCACAATAGGTTCAGAGTTCTCTTTTGTGGAACTTATAGGAACCTGGGTCACTGAACTGGTCCCTTCAGATTCCGATAACTTGCTAATGGCATCCACTGTTTCTATGTAACCTGTAGCCATTGCATCTGGTCCAGACACAGGTGAGGAACTACCAGTGGTGTAAACTGAAGATGTAGATGATGTAAGAGAAGATGTATCTGATGGTAAAACAGGTGTGGCACTTTCTGAGGTCTCTGAATATGTCAATATGGATGTTTCATGGGAAATTATTTCTTCGATCTCCCGGGCATAATCTGTGAGATATTCATCTTCTATTTCTTCAGTTGTAAAGTGCTGAGTAATTTTAACATCTGGAATGGGAAACACAACAGAGATCACTGAAGGTATGTCGGACACTGCTGATGTAGTGCTTGTTGTCAGTGATGTGCTGTCTATTGCCTCTCCAGATGTACTTGTCTTTGTATCTGAGACAGAAATTAATTCAGGAGATGACTGGGTAGGACTGGAACCTGGGGTCAACTGCATTCTTTGCCGCTTCATAAGTTCCTCATAAGCAGCATCTGCATCCAACAACTGCTTGCCATCACTTGAAGATGGTGCCACACTCTCCAATACAATTATCTCATGACTTTCTGGCATGATGTAAGAGCTAGACACAATGTCTTCTTGAGGCATAATTGAATGCAAAGGCTCTATCATATAATAGTCTTTATGTACATCTGTAGATTTTTGCATAGGTTCTACATATATCTCATCTGGAGGCTTTATTTTTTTCTCTTTGTCTTTCTGTTGGCTGAAGTCATCACACTCATCTTGTTTTGTTATAAGGCTAGCCTCCATAGCCCCACTGTAAGCATCTTCTACCAAAGATTCGTAAATATAGTCCTCTATTAGCATGCCCCCATACAAAGGCTCTTTTTCAAACACATCATCTTTTTCATTTGCATCTGGAAAAGGCTTGGCTTTGTGGGATGTGTTCAGGATTTCTTCATATACCTCTTCAGCACTTTTTAAAGTCTTTTGACTGCTGTCTTCTTTCACAAAGCCAACAGGCAGCTCTTCTGTAGGAGAATATAAAGAGACAGCTGTAGGCAACTTATAAACCTTCTGCACTTCGATTATTTTTTCTGGACTGATTTCAAAAGCTTCAGGGTCTGACTCAATACTTGGTGAATATTCGGAACAGGAAGATCGATGTAGTTCCTCCATTTCTGCTGCCTGACGCAATTCTTCTGTTGGAGAAGCATCCTCAATGGGAGAAAGATTACTTGGTGGTGTCTTTGGCCGTTCTCGTCTTCTCTGGGCTCTGAGCTCATCTTTGTCCTTTTTAGATTTTTTGCTAGAGCTTTTCCTTTGCTGTTGCTCTAGTTCACGCTGTTTCTCTTGCTCTTTTAGCAGCTCTTCCTCCTCCCTAAGCTCCTCTTCTTCAGAAGAATCTTCAATAGTTGGAAGAAGAGGACCATGTGTCCGATGTCTGGCTTTACGCTGCTGTTTACTTTCTCCTCCCATTTTTTTGTGACTGGGACTGCTGTCACTGTCTTCATCAAGGGAAGACACAGATGTAGGAGATGTACCTGGAGTGAAACTGGAGGCATGCAAACTAGAAGATCCTTCTCCCCTTGACCTATCCTCTGGTGAGTCTGTAAGACTCTCCATCTCTAATTCTGGTTCTTCATCAAAATATAGACTTCTCTTTGGCTGTTCAGATTCCTCAGAATATTTATTTGTTATTGTACTGTTAAGTTCTATAGTTTTGAAACGACGAAGACCTCCTCCAGTTACAGTAATTTCTTCACTGTCTTGACTTTTTGTTTCCCTGTATTTTGGTTCTAGGCTTTCATCAAACGTCTCATCGTCGTCGTCATGCCAGGAATGGCGTCTGCCAGCATCCTCTTCATAGCCTGTGCTACTTTTACGTGTCATTCTCTTATGTTTTCCACCTGTTCCTTTTTTACTTCTAACTTCTTCTTTCTTCTGACCTTCATTGGTACTGATTTCTTTCAGCTGATTCCTGATGAATTCATCATCTTCAGAGCCTGAAGCGTCTTCATCAGCACTCATCTCCATGATCTGTTTTCGAATGAAATCTTCATCATCACCTGAACCTGGGCTGTCTTCTGGTTTATATTCATCACTGCTTGAAGAACCAACACTAGTCCGTCTTTTTCTCTGTGGGACAGGTGAATTCTCACTTTCACTGCTATCTTCTACAGAGTCATAACGTTGCCTTCTGGTTGATCCATCTTCTGTTGCCTCCGCCTGCTGTTTGTACCCCTTCCGAGAGGCTACAGTTTGTTTACTGGCTTCTACAGTAGCCCCTCTATCTTTTCCATGAATATTTTGTTTTGCCAAATCTTCTTCATCAGAACTGTAGGATTCTGGTGTGATAGGCAGGGGCTTTGTTGTATGTGAGTCTTTTGACTCTTCACTATAAACACTATAAAGGTCTTTGGTCTTTCCAGACTTCTCTTCAGCAAGAGTACTTGCTTGAGCTTCTAAAATCGACAAGACAGTGCTTTCCAGCTTAGCAAGATCAGAGGGACTGGTTGGGCTGCTTTCCTGTGAAAGAGTTTCTTTTTTACAAGGTTCTTTCAGCACATCCTTTTCATCACTTTGGATAAGACTGGGAATTTCACCAAGTGAACTTGAGATCCCATCAGATGAGTATCCAGTGTCACTTAGACCTTGTGGACTTTTTTGCTGCTGTGAGCTTGATGTGTCCGATTTATCATCTTCTTTCTCCTAAAATACATATGCACACACACATATTAAGACTCATCGTTTCAGGGTAATTAAATAATAGTATTACCTACCAGGGACAATACTTGTATGTGTGATGACTATGATAAAGCATTATTATTAACAAAAAGAGTTATGTTTAACTAGAAGTGGGGAAAAGGCTCTACTTTTGTTATCCAATGGTAAACAATACACAATGCTGCTTAAATTATGACTTTTCCAATCAAATGTAATTATGCTTTCTGTTGCCATTCAGATGATGACTGTATGCAGTGAAAATAGGGAAATAATTTATTTTCAAGATCTTTCAAGAAGACTTTTAAAGTGTGATCTTATGCATACTTATTTGAAAATAAGTCCCACTATATTCAACGGGGCTTACTCACTTTAGGATTGCAGCCTTAGTTAGATCCAATTGGGTATGATTAGTGCAAGATTTTGCTGTGACTATTTAGAAATAGTAGGAATGCTCAAGTTGTATCAAGTTATGAGTAAATCTGTTAAGGCTGGTATGGTGCAGTGAAGGCAGCTTGGACACAGAAGACCCATCGTCAAATTCACTTTAGCAGTGAAATTACTGGATGGCTGTGAGCAAGTTATTGCCTTTCAGCTTAATGTATCTCAATAGGTTACTCTGATGATAAAATGAGATAAGGATGTGTAGTGTAATTCAATGTTTTTTGGCATAGGTTGGAAAAGATAACTAAACAAATGTGGATTTTTAAAACTATTTTTAATTAAAGTGCTATTAATTAAAGTAGCAATAATCTCCCCCATGCATCCTTCTTTTAAGGACCTAGGTTATAGTCCTGATGGATGCAGAGAAGTTCTTGACACAACATGAGAACAGTTGTGGTAAAAGATTAGAAATCAGAAATGCTTGCAAGGGTCACTTCACAGAAACCACTCCCATAAATTTGCGTGTGTTGCAGTGGTTTTCCTCTGAAATTGACCAGAATTGCTGACAAGAAGATCATTAACGGTGGACAAGCTTTCTGAATGACAGCACCTCTATCCTTATTGATCTTCTCTGGCAATGTGAAGGCACAGGAAATTGTTGAACAGGTTCTAGAACACTCTCAGTTTGGTTGGGGCAACAGTGAGGCTTAATACATCTCTGGTTCCAGTGCAAAGTTAGAGTGCACCCTAAAATATTCCCAGAATTCACAGCAAATGCACAGTGGCTCCACAGCAGATGGATTCAGAGCCAGCTCAAGACATTTTGCTGCCTGAGAAGAAGGACAAAATAGCAACCTTCCCTGCCCCACATTCCATGTAGAGAAGCCAACTGGACTGGCAGTTGAACGCTCACCTGAGCTGGCTCCTTCTGTCTGTTCACTCAGGCAGGGGCCTTTCCCAACAGAGTTGTCTGCTGGGAGTGGAGCCAGCCAGCCAGCTCAGCCTAGAAAAAAAGCAAGCATTGCCAGGCCATAGACATCAGCTCAGCAGAATGGAGCAGCCCTGGGTGTGGGTGTGGTGCACAGGGAAAATGGCTGCGGGACACTGCTACCCTCCGCTTAGTAGTAGGGTCAGCCTTGTGTGTGAAGGATTCCCTGGAAGTTTTAACACTACTGATGCATTGCATAGGTCGTGGTTTTTGAACACTGCCCTGATATCTTTAAGATGAAGGTTTAAAAACATTTCAGTCAAATAAATAAGTAGGCCATATAATATTATTCCATGGCAAAAGATGTCTCTGTGCAAGAAAAGTAAGATTTCATATTGTGTTCTCTATTCTTTGCAATGAATTCTCAGTGTTGGCATCAGAAACCCTACATTTCAGAATAAGGATTTTCAGGTCTGAAATAATTGCTAAATACACTTAAGGAGCTAAGAGAGAGAGAGAGAGACATACAACAGTGCCTTATACTGAGTTAGGCCACTGGTCTATCCAGCCTGGGATTGTTAACCCTGAGAGGCACTGGCTCTCTAAGCTCTCAGCAGTCTTTCCCAGCCCTGCTACTTAAGATCCATTTAAACTGAGTTTCCCAACAAATAAGCTGTTTCTTTACCCATGAGAATTATACAACAACACATGTTCATTTTATAATATAGTTTTTAACATATCTGGGCAGGGGGAAGTTCATTAGGTTAGTTAATTACAGTAACTGTAATTTAATATCTACATGCTAATAATGTCTATGACAGCTTAATTCATGAATAGTAGAATAAGAGAGAATCCTATGGCCCCTAGAGAGTGTCTAGGGACCATAGGATACTTCAGATTCCGAGATCTGAGGTTGGAAACACAGCTCTGACCTCAGAGATGGGGATCTGCACTCCGATCCCACTTCCCCCTCACAGTCGGCGCAGGAAGAACTGCTCCAGCTGCACCTCTGAGGTCAGAAAAATGACCTGAGAGAGGGCTTCTGGCAAGGGAATAGCTTCGGGCTGATTCTCCATCTTTGGTGGAGGCAACACATCTTGGAATTTTGGCTATTTACAGCCATTAATCATCCCTAATTTTAGGGCTGATCGAGAGATACCTCCACCTGATCCTTTATAGATTGCTTCGTCAGGAGTTTCTTCAGTTGATTCCTGAAGCAATCCTTTATAGATTGCTTTGTCAGCTGCAGTTTCTTCAGTTGATTCCTGTTTAGTGGTCTGAAGGCGCAGAGTAAATCTATCTCACAGGCATGCCTGCAGTTCGGTTAGGACATAATGTCTGTCCTCCTTCATTCCTCATTTGATGGATTACAACTGTTTTGAAATAATGAGGGGTCTTCTACAGTGAATTGCTAAAAGTTCAGTACGGTAGGAAATATTTTTTCTTGGAAAATATAAAGGGTAAAAATTGGTTTTTAAGAAATTTGGACTCACAAGTAAAGATTGAAAAGTTTTTAAATGGACTAGAAAGAGGTTTCCGGATTTGTTTTTTTTAACAAGTTGTTGAAGTTGATTTCCTTAAAGAGGGTTTTGTCTTGATTGATGGAAAATAATGTTGAAGATAACAGAAAATAGATAACAGGATGGTTGAACAGTACTGGATTAAAACAGTCAGAAATGAATACTATGAAGATTTACAACGAATTGATGCGGATGTTTAAGAAAATTGAAAACAAATTTGATGCTTGGGAAATAAAATTTGATGCTTGGGAAATAAAATAGGAATTGAATCTTGCAGAGGTAACTACTCGGGAACCTAAAATGGAGGAGCTGGGAATGGAGAACTCTGCAAATAACATGGAGGTCGCACAGGATTTTAATACATCAAATGGCAGCAAAGAATTTATCCCTCAGGATGAGAAAGTTACTTTAGAATTTACGAATGAAGAAGAGGAAACTATCTTGACTTATGAGTCTGGAGTTGTTTGTTCTGTTAGAGAAACTACGTTGGATTCATCTTGTCAGCTTCAGCCATTTTCCAGTGTAATTGGGGATGACGCAGAGGAAAAAAATGTGAGGCTGAAGGGGTTCGTTGTTTTGATCAGCAGGTGGAGCTGTCCTCCCTTTGGTGTAAGGCCGCAAAATCTAAACATGATATTCGATCGAGGCCAAGAGAACTCCGGATTATACTGGGATGGAAAAACATTGGACAAATACTGGAACTGGCAGATATGACTATGTTTTATTGCTGTTCTAAAGAAATTCTGAAAAACTGTGTGGCAAAAAGGGTTAATTTAGAGGGAAAGATATAATAAATTTATGAATATTGCATCAGATGGAGATTTATATTTAATAGAGGAAAAAATGGATAATCATTGTTTTAATGATAAGGGTTTTTGAATATTGAAATAGATAGAGTTTTCTGTCATAAGCTAGAAAAACAGATATGCTAATGACTTATGATTTGTTTATTTGTTATTCACAAATATAATTGAAACTATTTTACAAGAGCCTATAAATATAATTATGTACGGTAGGAAATATTTTTTCTTGGAAAATATAAAGGGTAAAAATTGGTTTTTAAGAAATTTGGACTCACAAGTAAAGATTGAAAAGTTTTTAAATGGACTAGAAAGAGGTTTCCGGATTTGTTTTTTTTAACAAGTTGTTGAAGTTGATTTCCTTAAAGAGGGTTTTGTCTTGACTTGATTGATGGAAAATAATGTTGAAGATAACAGAAAATAGATAACAGGATGGTTGAACAGTACTGGATTAAAACAGTCAGAAATGAATACTATGAAGATTTACAACGAATTGATGCGGATGTTTAAGAAAATGTTAATTATGACTTTGATTTAGGTGTTCTTTGAATTTGGAAGGGGTCTCTGTAAGAGAGACCCTAATAGTAGAATAATTGAAAAAGATTTGTGAGAGAAGTCTTAAATAGAAGCATACCGGGAAGGGACCTGTGAGAGAGGTCCATAATAGAATCTAAAGTGGTTTTGAATTTGAAAGGGATTTGTGAGAGAGATTCCAATAGTTGAAGAGGCTGGAGCTGGTAGAATAAAATTAAGATATATATTTCAGTACTAAGTTAGAAATGGAAGTGTATGTTGTTATTGTTAAAATATATAGATATCTGTGAAAATTTGTGATTGAGCAAAAGGCGGTAGGTTAAGGCGGTACATTAAGTTTTATAGAAATGCTTAGTAAGGATTTTGATACTTATGTTAACATTTAGGGAATAATTAACATTAATGGTTGAATGGAAATCTCTAATAATCCTCGTAGAAATTAAAAATAATTTTTTGGTTTTTTTTTGTTGAAATAGAAGAAATTTTGAAATATGGGTGGAAAGGGAAATTTCTTTGTAATTATAGAGTATGAGAAATTATTGTTACTTATATTTGCTGTAGAGAAAATTGGGAGTCTCTTTTAGTTTAGTTTTGTTGTATGTTGTGTTTATGTGTGTATTTCTTTTCCTTTCTGTTTTTAAGTTTTAATAAACTTAAAAATTTTCGTGAAAAAAAGAAAAGAAAAATGACCTGAGAGAGGAGGTAAAAGGGGCAGGGTGGGGAGCGGACCGCCAGGATATGAGCTATCCTAGCAGTGCTCCAGCCTCCTTCCCTCCTCCACTGAAGCACCTCAGCTAGATAGCCAAAAACAGTCATCTAGCTAAATTATAGAGCGGGAGGTGCAGGGAGGTGGAGATTGCCTCCACCGTCCTCCTGCTGTGCACTGGATGCTGATAAGAGGCTTACTAGCATCAAGGCAAGGGTGCAACTGATAGGATTGCACCAAAAAGGGATTCCTATAACTAGTTAATACTCATTCACCAAGTAACCATTATTTTCCCAAGTTTTAGGTTACTTTTATCTTCATTAAACATCTACAGAATCTTGCATGTCCTGAAATATCATTGCAATTTTTTTTCTGAAGCAAAGAATGTTGATAGTTAGCAATTACTGAGTCACAGTTTCGTTATTCTTGCCCCTGCAGAAGATACAGCTCTTAGATGTAAGTTCCAGTCACTCAAGAGGAATTTACCTGAGACCAAAGAATGCTGCTCTCCATGAAGGAGATCACTATCTGATAGTGCTGTGGCAGCTATTCAGGATTCTATATTTCACATCTGGCAAATCCTGCAAATTTCATTTATTTATTTGATTTGTAACCCACCTTTCTACTGAAAATGGCACTCAAGGTGGGTTACAATCACTGATAAAAACAACAATAAGCAAATACATTAAAACACAAATTAAAACAATTTGAAACATGACAACAAGAGAGTAAAAATGGCATCCAGCTCAACAGACCTGCTTACACACCAGAGCTCCGCTTGAATAAAGCGGTCTTTGCCTGCTGGTGAAAGGAGAGTAGAGAGAGAGTGAACCTACAGTGCCTTGCATAAGTATCCCCCCCCCCCTTTGACTTTTCCACATTTTCTTGTGTTACAACCTGGAATTGAAATGGATTTACCAAGTATTGACTCAGGGGGTATGTGTGAATACTCATGCAACCAACAAGTGCTACCTTGTTTTTGTTTACTTAACCTTTGTGCCACAATAAAAATATTTTGCACCTTTACAGTGTTGAGTATCTTGTGTACTTCAAGTGGTAACAATGCCAATTAAATCCATTTCAATTCCAGGTTGTAACACAAGAAAATGTGGAAAAGTCAAAGGGGGATGAATACTTCTGCAAGGAGTTCCACAGCCAGGGAGTGGCCACCAAAAAGGCCCTCTTTTGCATTGCCACCAAATGGTCAGCTTACAACACAATGGAAAACAGAAATGAGTTAATTCTAATCAAGGCTTATTCATAGGTTGTGGTATGTGGCTGCAGCCAAAGGGTAACCACACCTTGAAGTATTTTAAAATTGTATTATTTCATGAATCATAGAATCATAGAAAAGTAGAGTTGGAAGGGGCCCACAAGGCCACCGAGTCCAACCCCCTGCTCAACGCAGGAATCCAGGTCAAAGCATTCCTGACAGATGATTGTCCAGCTGCACCTTGAATGCCTCCAGACTGGGAGGCAGTTCTGCTAGGTCAAAGGTCCACCCATAGTCTATAAGATTTTTGACAGTGGCCAGTTCCAGATATTTGAGAAGTGTTTAAAAGAACCATACAATGACAGTCTTCCCCTTCCTTTATCTTAAAGTTTTATTATTTTTAGGGAACACAGCAGTTCTGAAAAAAGTGCAGGAGTGAGTTAATGCATGAACTAAATAACTACAGAGCTCTGCACATTTTGTACATTTCACTCTAAGGCCTGGGCATACCAAAACCAATTTATGACTTCATGCTACAGTAATACCTTGGATTGCAAGCATAATTCATTCCGGAACCGTACTTGTAATTCAAAACACTCTTATATCAAAGTGAGTCTCTGGCGGGCATGAGCGGGGCCGATTGCGGCCTGCTACGCCTGCTCAAGGCGAGCGGTTACATCCCTACGTGACTTGTATTGCAAGACCTTGCTCATTTATCAAGTCAAAATTTATTTAAAAAATTTCCTTGTCTTGCAAAATGCTCTCAAACCAAGTTACTTGCAATCCAAGGTATTACTGTATTCTACTATGCCAATAGAAAAGCTGATGTGAATTAGGACTACTTGTTCAAGCAAACTAGGCACAATGCAGCCAAAGTTAAAGCACTTTTTACTAATTGTCCATTTATTTCAATTAAAGAGTTAAGCATGTGCTTAACATTTCTCTCACTAAGATAAATGAAAATTAGAATGCTTAAATTTCGCTGGATTATGACCATCGTTTCAGGGATCTGGTCCTATGTTATTCAGTGGAGGAAGAAGACGAAAGTAAAACACTTACTGCTTTTTCTCTCAATGTTTCCACATGATCAGGCTTTGGCAATGGTATTGGTGGAGCTGAGATTTCTTCTTTTTGGGATTTCTGATATTTGGAGATGGTTTCTGGAATACCCATCACTGGAGCCTCCTTTTTAAACTTTTCCTGCTTCCTTGTTTCTGGAAGCACTCTGGCTTCTAGCTTTTCTTCATTAAATTGTTCTTCTGTTGGTTTATGTTTGGTTTCAGAAAATGTGGGTAACTCCTGTGAGAGTGGAAACTTAGTGTCATCCTCTAATGTTCTTGCCAATTGTGTCTGATCACTACTTATCTTGGAAGAAACTGAATCCATCAGAGGTGCCTTTACTAGTTTTACCTCCTGAATTTTCAGATCATCCTTTGGAAGCTGATCAGCAGAGGTTGCCTTCACTATTTTTCCCTGAAGTAGTTTTGAGTCTTCCTTCTGAATTTGGTCAGCAGATAGTATTTTGGCCAGTTTTGCCTGCTGAAATTTTGGATCAACTTTCTTAATTTCATCATCTGAGGGTACTTTTGTCAATTTTTCCTTCTGAAGTTTTGGATCTTCCTTTTGAACCTGTAGGATCCCACCAGCAGATGGGGTTTTTACCAATTTCATTTGCTGGATCTTTGGATCTTCCTTCCAAATCTGACCAGCAGAAGGGTTTTTTGCCAATTTCACCTGCTGGATCTTGGGATCCTCCTTCCGAATTTGATCAGCTGATATTGTTTTTGCCAATTTCACCTGCTGGATCTTTGGATCCTCCTTCCAAATCTGATCAGCAGGTGGCATTTTGACTACTTTTATCCCTTGAAGTTCTATATCTTCCTTCTGAATGTGATCAGAGATTTTTGACATATCTGCCTTTGGCTCTTCCTTTTGAATGTCTTCTGAGATCTTATCAGCAGATGTCTTCATGGTCAGTTTTGGCTCTTCCATTGGAATTTGATCAGAAGATTTTGTTTTTGCCAATTTTTCTTGTCGAGGCTTTGAATCTTTCTTATGAATACTCTCCTGGATTTTATCAGCAGAAATTGCCTTTGCTAACTTGACCTGCTTTGGATCTTTCTGAATTTCTGGACCTCTTTTTGGTTTTTCCAGTGTCTGATCAGGCTTTGCTGAAGTCTTCTGCTCATTAGGTTTAGCCTGACTCTGAAGAGCAGCTGATTGTTTGGGCGATGATTTTGAAAGTACAGGAGGTGTCATTTTGTCCGTATCCCCAAGCTGTCCTGATAGTGCTCTTTGTGTCTGGCAGTTTAAGCACAGCCATTCTTGTACCTATAATATAACAAATAGACATTACTAAAGTATATGTTTTATGTTAAAACAGCACTGTTTATACTTATGGTTGTAAACAGCTTCTTGACTTTACAATTTTTTTCCAATTTGCTTAGCTCTGACACCTAAATGGGAAAATTGGCCACAGTATCCTGGCAATCATTTTTAGCAGCTAAATTAGGAATCTCTGCTAATTAAATAGCTGTAGTTGATTAATTATCTGGATTGAAATAGGCAGAGTACATGTAAATATATTTGAATATTGCTAAATCTCAGTATAGAGATGTGGAGGAAGGGGGGGCTGGCTGGCCCGCCACACCCCCACCCTTTCCTACTCCAAAGGAACCAAGACCCCCAGAGATCTCAAGGTACCAGATTGCCAGCCTCAGCTGTCTGCAACCCTACTTGAATCTCTGTTGAGGGACTCGCCTTTAATTCTGTAACCTGGATTTAGTTACTGAAGCCACAGAGCAACCCACAAACACCATGTGGGGTAAAACCAGGACAAGGTTTATTCTGGTAGCATTTTACAACAAGATTAGGGAAATGAGAGAAGCACACAAAATAAAGAGAGAGACACGTTAGTACACAGTAAAGCTGCAAAACAATAAAACCTGATTCCTTAATATCTCTCAGGCACACACCTGTTACCTGAGGGTGTTCTCTTCAAGGGTTAAATCCAGCACAGCCTCGCTGCCCGAGGGGGATTACCACACCTACCCGAAGGTCCGAGATGGGCAAAACTCCCACAAGGCTTGCCTTTACTAGAGCCCTCAATCCAGCTAATTTCATCAGGAGCTGCCTGGGGTCCTTGGCTTACCGCCATTACCACAGCCGGGTAGAACAAAGACCAAAACCCACGCTTTGGGAAATATACCTTTCCCCCCCTCCCCTTCTCCTTGTAACTCTGCTGCCTCTCAGCCAATTAGATTGAACTTCACCTGGCCAGTCAGGATGAGGGAGGCTCATGAGTCATGCCTCATGGCTTGAACTATTTACATATGAAAGCCCTAGGCCAGCTTCTCTAGGCATCTAGGCGCCGAGGCTTTCGTTTCCTCCCAGCCCCCTCAACTGGCCCCACTTGGTTTACACATGAGGAGGCGTGTGTGTGTGTGTGTGTGTGTGTGTGTGTGTGTGTGTGCGCATGCAGGAACCCCCAAGGGCCCCTTTCTCCACACGCCTTTCTCCGGCGGCTGTGGGGAGTGTCTGGCGGTGGTGGGGGGGTCTGGCTGCTGCAGGGGTGGTGGTTTGCAAAGCAGGGCTGCTTTGCTACGCAGCCCCCCCCCGGCACGAGAGGGGGGCGCTAAATATAATTTTGCCTAGGGCGCCTAACTGCCCTGCACCGGTCCTGGATGCAGAGTACAATGCTTCCAGGACCCTTCTGTTGCCAGGAACCCCTCAAACAACCAAAAATGTGCGGACTCTCTGGCTAGCACACAGCACCTTCTGCAGCTAGCTCTGTGTTGAGGTTCTGCCCATAGGAAGATTCCCTACTCTTATATAGGTCTTCTGTCTTTTCAATAATTGCACCTGTTCTCATGAAGTTGGACAAGATTAGTATATTTTACACATAACTAATTGGGGAAGAATCTCAATAGATAATGTCATATACATCTTAGACACTCCTATACCAGGTTCCCAGGCCATCTAGTGGTAAACAATACTTCTAAATTGGCCAAGAGGCCACCTAGAGCCACTCAGTTCCCGGGTCATTGAAGCCCATCCAGATAATGAACACCAGCTATCTAAACCATTGAAGTCTGGCCAACAGATAACCAAGCACCCTTCCAATTATAAGCCATTGAAGTCAGGCCCACTGAAAGACAACTGCTCTTCCAATTATTAGCTGCCATCCTTGCCAGGCTAAAGTCTGTCCGCAAACAGAATTTAATTGGCAATCATCTCATGGCAAACTCTAGACATTATGAGCTCACTGGTACTAAACACTAAATAGTGAGAAGTAGCAGGGAACTTCTGAATTTACAGAAGTAAATTCAGGCCTGCTGCAGACTCAAAGAGCAGGTATAGCTGTACAATGGAGACCCAGACACAAGTACAACCATGGTCATACACCAATGTCTCCTCGAAATCACAATGGTCTTCCAGCAGCCTTTTCCATTACAGCATCCTATGCAGGATGGGAGGAGCGTGGAGATGAAGGTTGCCTCTACACTCCTCTCCTCCCACCCTACAAATCTATATATATAAAAGAAAGTGTCCTGACTGACTGACTGACTGACTGAATCATAAACGCCCAGCTCAAACCGTTTAATCTAGGAACGTGAAATTTTGACGGAACATTGTTTTTATGACATAGAGCCCCACTAAGGAAGGGTTTTTGGAAATTCTGTCCCTAAGGGAGTGAAAAAAAGGGGCAAAATCACCCCACTCTCATATCTCCTATGGGCAAAACAACAGGACAGCAGTTATGCAAATCGGCCTCACCTCAGAATTCCTGCAGGAGTCAATAGGAGCAGTTATGTAAACAGCCCATACGACAATTGGAATGTTCGTATGAATTCCTACAGGGGCCAATAGGGGTGGGTATGCAAGTCTTCCCTCGGCCGTTTAGAATGTTCTCTGAGGGGGTGAAAAGGGAGGGAAACTTTTAAAATGACTGAATGACTGCTGTGTGCGGGGCGTCGTCACATAGGCTCCATCATGTTTTGATGGATCCGCCCCAAACTTGGCACACATACTCTCCATCACCCAAGGACAAAGACTGGCAGGTTCAAATCTCCGAAAAACCTTCGCTGCGCCTCTACGGCCCAAAATAGATGAGAACCAATGGCGTCACTTGGAATGTTCGCAGGGGGCATTCAGGAGCGGTTATGCAAATCACTCCAACGACATATAGAATGTTCGTATGAACTGCCACAGCGGCCAATCAGGAGCAGATATACAAATCTCTCCTGCATCAAAACAGAATGTTCATATGAACCACAGCCAGGGTGGAGCTGGGATTTCATTGTTGGGTAGTCCTGGGGGGGGGCAGGGATTTCATTGTGTAGTCCTGGGGGGGGGAGCAGGGATTTCATTGTGTGGTCCTGGGGGGGCAGGGATTTCATTGTTGTATAGTCCCAGGGGGAGCAGGGGGGGAGCAGGGATTTCATTGTGCTGTCCCGGGGGAGCTGGTAGTCCCGGGGGAGCTAGGAATCCATTATAGGACCTTTCCTATGGAGCGATTCAAAACAGTGGTCAGTGACCTTAAGGAATTTCGAACAAATAGTGCCTATAGGAAAATGACGACCCGTGCAAACTTGGCACGGTCACTCTTCATCACACGAGTGAAGCCGTGGGCAAAAGCTAGTCAGCTATATGGCTGATTCCAGCTGTCTAACTGAGGTGCTTCAGAGTGGGAGGGAAGGAGGCTGAAGCGCCACCAGGATACATCGTATCTTGGTGGCGCTGGTCTCCTTCCCTCCCCGCCCACTAAAACTCTTCCATGGTTCTTTCTATGCCATCTGCGGAGGGGGTGGGAGATCTGAGTGCAGGTCCCCAGCTCTGAGGTCAGAGCAATTTTTCAACCTCGGAACTGGGAATCCGAACAATCCTATGGCCCCCTAGACACTGTCTAAGGCAGTGTTCTCCAACCTTGGGTCCCCAGATGTTTTTGGCCTACGCTACGCTGGGGCATGCTGGGAGTTTTAGGCCAAAAACATCTGGGGACCCAAGGTTGGAGAGCCCTGGTCTAAGGGGTCATAGGATTGCTCTGTAAATGCATTAAAGTTAGCAATCTGTTATTGTGGAGAAAGCCTGAACACACACACAGTGACACGAACCCTGACACAGTTTCCCTCCTTGGTAACCACACATAGTTTTCCCCTGGCAACCCCTGTCTGCATAATCCCCACCAGGGGACAGGAGATGCAAGGCTGGCCAGACAAGTAATACGCATATCCTCAATGGGGCACATCGGCCCGAATCCACAAGAAGAAGCATGGACCATCAAGAAGTGCAGGGCAGTCTCAAAGAGCTGCTAAGTATTCTCAGCATGATAAGCCCAAAGGCGCCAGCTGTTCCCGGGCAGGAATAAGCCCACCTGATCGTAAAGGGGCAGTAATAAGCCCACCTGATCACCCAGGGGTGGGGAGGGGGCGTGCAGGGTAGAAAACCCCTCTGCCAGCTCCACACAGGTTGTTGGGAACACGGGCGAGCTGACATCTTCCAAGTCCAGCCCCGGCTGGGTCAAGCAGTTCTCTTCCCCGAGCACGGGCGGGCTCGGAGTCAGGCTAGCTAGAAGCGGGAAGGCTTCTCTTCTAATGGAGAAGTGCTCACTGTAGACATTTCTTAGAAAGGGAATATTTCCTAGAAAGTTCTACACAAGAAAAGGTCTGTTTGAGCTTCCACAAAAGGCAACAGAAGAACATGGAAGAAGTTGCCATAATTCCATCCTCAGCCACTCACTAGGAGCTTTTCTACATGAGGCATTTCTTATGCACTCGTCATTCCCTGCTCATGGATGTTTAAAGGTTCTTCAAACAATATCATGCATGCCCTCTCCAGTTTTGCTTGTGTGTCTAAAGAGCACTTCAGTGAGGTTTTTTTTTAGAGCAGGGAAAATGCAGGAGTATTTGTGAAAGTGAAAGAAAAAACTTTATTCACTGGTGTATTTGCACTATTCTACTATACTACAGTGCCACCTAGAGGGTATGTAGTGGAAAAGCAGGAAGGGAAATGCTCTTCGTGTAGTGATCTTAATTCTGCGATGAAACCGAAGTAGATACAGCACATTAACATCCTCATGTAGAAAAAGCCCTAGGACTCTTCTGCCTTTCAGGCGAGCATTATTACTCACATTAATAGAGAACCTGATCGAACATCTTTGCCTCTATCCTTTATAACAGGGCTCTCCAACCTTGGGTCCCCAGATGTTGCTGGACTACAGCTCCCAGAATCCCTTGCCATTAGCCATGCTGAATGGGTATGCTGGGAGCTGTAGGCCAGCAACATCTGGGGACTCAAGGTTGGAGATCCCTGCTTTATAAGTACTCTATCACCACCTGTAGGCTTGAATATGGTTTTTTCCCCTTGACCAAGGTTTTTTTCAGGAGAGGTTGGTGACTCCATGTCAGTGGGGCTCCTTATTCATTGCAGCTTTTATTCTGAGCTTTATAGGAGCTATCCATGGTGATGAACCCATTTTTTGGGGGGTGGAGTTCAGTACCATGGATAGCTCCTATAAAGCTCAGAATAAAAGCTGCAATAGATAAGGTGCCCCACTGACACAGGAGTCACCAGCCTCCCCTGGGTTTTTAGAATTTAAAATCCACTGGGCATTAAGTGAAAGCTAGCAGTCACATTCTTGATAACCATCCCATCAGCTCAAAAGAAAGCTCTCCTGAGCCATGGCATTGCCAGGTTGGGGCAAGATGCCCTCCTGGGGGCCTTCACTCACTCTGCCCACCTCCTGCTTACCATGAAGGCGGTGGGCAGGAAGGGAATGAATGGGTCTCTTTTTCTTTCTTTTTTTCAAAGCTTTTAACCAAGGTTGTCTCCAGGGGAAATGAAGATGGCGGGCATGACTGGAGCTTCACTGCAGCTGCCCAGTGTACCAAGAAGCTCTGTAAAATGTTTTGAAAAAAGAAAGAAAAAATGGACCCATTTGTTCACATCCCACCACCCAGTTGTATTTTATTCTTTTCAATATAGAATCCCAGGCTCATGCTCCGTGGTCCGGCACTAATGGAGCCACTGCTCCTGAAGCAAGACATAACTGCCTTCCATCTCACATACAGGCCCACACTCAGCTAGGATTCTTTCACTTTCATACATTTAGATTTCAAAAGGAACCCATGACAGAGATACATTTCCATATTCCAGCTCGTGTTCTCCCCATCTCTCCAGACATTTTTGAAACAGTACCTAACTCGGCCATTGCTGTGAGTTTGGGCTGGAAAATAATTATATTTTCCCTGACAGGCTAAATTTCTACATAGAAGCACTGTCTGTCAGGAGGTTACTTAAGTATAGATCAGAAGCCCCGGCTCTTCAGTAATCCCAACCAGTGAACACCATTTTATAGCTCTTTTTAAAGCAATACTTTTCAGTAAAGTGCATGCCCAAGATTGTTCTATTTAGATGGGCCTCTGTTGCCCAGTTTCTATAGCCGGTAATTCAGTGAAGGAACAGTGGTAAAACTCCTTTTGCAACATGTGCAGGTTTTTAAAAAGTGCGCTGTCAATGCATGTTAAGTTTTAAGAATTATGTGCTCATTTGAAGCTTGTAAAGTAAAATAAAGCCCCCATAAACCTTATTATGTCATCAGCCTCTAGGCTCCTGGTTCCCTGTCAGAATGGTTATCTGTAAAATCAAGTTTTGTACCATGAAGTCATATGCCTCAGCTTTAGCCTTGTCTTTTCCTCAGTTAACCTCATGCCCTGAATACAAGCTTCTCCCTGGGGCTATCTTTTCAGTTTGGCTGCCAACCCACATTTATTAGGACCCAAGAAATGGACATCATATTGTTTTAATGGTCCTCACAATTTAATTGCTTTTGCTTCCTTAGGGACATGCCATGGGATATCCTGCACTGAGTTTAGCTTTGGTTTATAACTACAGTAGTAGTATAAGATACCCAGCAGCCAGTATCTGATTATTTCAAATTAATATGCAATATTTCCATCATGGCCTCCCTGCCTAACCTCAATTATTTCCTTGGCTTGGGGGAGCAGAAGGGATCCTGAGAGGTGGTAACCTGGGCTAGAGGATGAGAAGTCCATTAAAGGAAAGATGAAGTTAACTCAGTGTTCTCCAACCTTGGGTCCCCAGATGTTTTTGGCCTACAACTCCCAGCATGCCCCAGCCAGTGTAGCTGGGAGTTGTAGGCCAAAAACATCTGGGAACCCAAGGTTGGAGAACACTGAGTTAAGTGATGTGACCCTGCCTGTGATAGTTCTTGGCCATTTGATTCTGGTATGCTAATATCATATAGGTACTCCAATTTATGAACAGCCCCTACATACCGATGAAAACTAAGGCACCATGTAGCCCATTCCTAGTAGTTCATTTGGGGAGGCTAATACACTAGCTCTTCTACATCATTCTCAACACAAAAAACAGAAGCTTTCGCTCTGTGGCGTATTCCTTTATTTCTCATCTAAGAATGCTTCAAGGCATAGTTTGAAAATGAAGTATGGTGGAGAAAAAAATGAAAATATAGTTAAGTAAGTTCTAAAAATACCTTTGAGGACTGTAATATGTTTTTTAGTGATTTCATTACAAGAAACCACTATTTTGCAAGGTTTTCATTGGCAGCAAGTTTAAAGATCTTGCCTTTGGCCCAATTTTTGACCTGATCCTTGCAAGTGATCTTGTCAAGCACACTGCTGTGTGGAGCTGTTTGTTCCAAAACACATTTTGTACTGTATTGTCTCTCTGCATTATTATGTTTCTACCTGAAAAGGATTAACATTTTAAAATCATAGCTTCCAATGAAAGTAAACCTACCTCAGCTCTCAAAATTGTAGCTGGCATACCATGGGAAAGACCTAACTAGGTTTTAAGGAACTGGTTTTCTAAAATGTTAACAAGTGCAGAGAATGAAATCTCCATATTTCTGCTCCATGTGGTAATGGAGGGCCAGATTAGATGTGGGGGGGTGTCTCTCTCAGTGTGAAGTAAATTACAGGCTCAGGGCCCCTGATCCAGTTTGTGATTCTGGCAGAAGGGCTTTCACTTTATGCCTCCCAATATGGTTGCAATCCTTCTGAACTGGGATAAAAGCTCTTATTGGCGCCAGGGTCCTGATCTGGATCTCCCCCAGCATGTAAATGCTAACTGTGTAAATAGTGTCATGTTTAGTTTGACCCCGAGATACCATTTTACCTACAAAGACCTTAATGGTCAGAATGACTAAATTATTCCCTTTCTTCCATGGGAATTAACAATCAATATTTCCCATATTGCTGTTAGTTTCAGAAACAGGGAGCTGCTTTATACCAAGTGAACCCAGGACCTTCTGCATGCAAAGAAGGCGTTCTGCCACTGTACTGCTGTTTTTCCCACTAGCCTTCCTGGTGGTATAAACATTTTCCAGGACATTCATTGACTAGGGCCAGTGTGGTGTAGTGGAGAGAGTGTTGGACTGGGACTTGGGAGATCCGGGTTCTAGCCCCGCTCAGCCATGAAACTCACTTGGTGACTTTGGGCCAGTCACTGACTCTCAGCTAAACCTACCTCACAGGGTTGTTGTGAGGATAAAATGGAGAGGAGGAGGAGGATTATGTAAGCCGCCTTGGGTTCCTTGCAGGAAAAAAGGCGGGGTATAAATATAATAAATAAATAGTATGCCAAGGTACATAAAGTTTCAAAAGCAATCTATCCATCCATTCCAAATAGCACGACTTTGATTTTATGGTAATTGTAGGGAGAGCGATTCCTGTTGGCAATATGTACCCGAGTAAATGATATTAGGGCCTTATCTTCTGCTTACAAAAGAACATGTACTTTTCACTTAGAAATGGAAGAAGGACAGGGCCAGGGGAAAGCTGTATCATCTATTCTTCTACAACATCATTAATTTAAAAGTTGAAAAAGAATGAAGCCAGGAAACAGTCTTGTTTTACCCTCTTCATAAGGGTTTCTGTCAAAAGCCAATTCTCCCCATTCTAATTTTCATGATCATATTTGTGTACATCAGTGTTTCTCAACCTTGGGTCCCCAGATGTTTTTGGCCTACAACTCCCAGCATGCCCCAGCCAGCTATGCTGGCTGGGGCATGCTGGGAGTTGTAGGCCAAAAACATCTGGGGACCCAAGGTTGAGAAACACTGGTGTACATGATCTGATCTTAACCAGACAGGGTTATGGGTCTTGGCGGGCATTCGGGGGGGGCAGGGAGGGGAGGAGACAGGCACCGCCATGATATGACATATCACAGTGTATCCTGGCGGTGCCTCAGCCTCCTTCCCTCCCGCTCTGAACAGGCCTGTGGCTTATGCTGGCTCAGCTTGTCTGAGTGTGGAAAGCTAAGCAGGGTCAGGCTTGGTTATTACTTGGATGGGAGACCCCTCCTCTAGTTTCCTGCATTCAGCAGGGGGTTGGACTTGATAGCCTTGTAGGCTCCTTCCAACTCTATGATCTATGAAATCGGATGTCTAAGTGCTTTGCTGGGGGGGGGGGGAGGCAACCTTCGCCTCTGCACTCCTCCCGCCCTCCATAGGATGCCCGTAATCCTCAGAGTTTGGAGGGTTACGGGCATCCCCATTGGATTGCACCTTAAATGGCATTAGTCAGTCTTAACAAAATGGTAACGAGTTTGCAGAAAGAAAGAAAGTTATATCCATTTGCTGCAATAAGCAATTTCTTTTACATAACGTCAGCAGTAACTATGGTAACAAAATAATACAAGAAGATACACATCTGCAGCATTTCTTAATCTGTTGTTAAAGCTTTCTCTCTGAAATCAGATGAACCTTCTAAAGGATAAACTCCTTGGATGTTCCATTCCCCCCCACACACACTTTTTTTAGTCATGTCATTTCAATAAACAAGCAGTTCATCCTGGCTAGTGGCACTGTGAGCCAATTCACCGGGATGGGTCTTGGGGGCATGGTACTATAATGGCTTTTGTTCTTCCCGGAGGGTCAGTTTCAGAAGGTGGTGCTGGGGGACTCCGTAGCCAACAGGCTATGTGTCCTTCAGGGTTCTATCTTGTCCCTCATGCTATTTAACATCTACACAAAAAAAAACCTCTGAAGAAGAACATACAAGGTTTGGGGGTCAGCAATATGTGGATAACACCTAACTATATCTTTCATTACCATTTCATTTCAGGGAGGTTGTGGAGGTCCTGAATTGTTGTCCGTAGTGGAAGCAATGGACGTGGATGTGGGCAAATGGACCTTAATCCAGGCAAGGCAGAGGTGCTCATGGTCTGATCAAGGAACTGGGGTTTGACCAATGTTGGATCAGGTAGCACTCCCCTTGGAAATGCAGATTCACAGTTTGGGGTTTTTGTCTGCACCCAGCCTTGATGTTGGCTGTGTCCATGAGTGTTTTTGCCCAGTTCAGACACCAACTGGAACACCAACTACGCCTATTCCCAGAGCATGCAGATCTGGCCATGGTGACATAGGCCTTAGTTGCATCACATCTGGATGATTGCAATGCACTTTACATAGGGCTGTGTTTCAGAGTTAGATTATAAGTACCTTTTAAATTGTCAATTTATTATTTTTTGGTTGTTACCCAAAAATTTTTGGTTGTTACCCACCTTGAAGAAAAGCAGCATGTATGTAATGTTTTAAATAAATAAAATGAAATAAATAAAAGGAGCTGGCAGCTACTCATGCAGCGATACCGATTGTATGAACAAGTGTCTCCATGTGTGGTCTGTTCATGCCGTCGCTGCAATTTCTGCAATTCTACTGGCTGAAGAAAAGACTGTCGTAATTGCTCACAATTCATGGGGGCTGCTTATGCAGCTCCCTATGTGGGGCACTGGTTTATTTATTTATTTATTTATTTAATTTCTTATATTTATTAATCGCCCATCTGGCCGGTCACCCGGCCACCCTGGGCGATGTACAATTAAAATACAGTAAAACAATACAATAATTAAAACAGTATAAAAAAATTCTTTTAAAATCCTAACCCACCCCATATTCCCACCTGAACAGCCATGTTTTTAATGCACGGCGGAAGCTCATCACGGAGGGGGCATGGCGAAGGTCACTAGGGAGGGAGTTCCATAATGTTCCATATTTCCCCTGATTCAGCACTCTGGGACATGAGTAGAGCTTTGCACAAGTAGGGGCTGCCCCTTTTTTTGGAAACCTCATACCATGAGAATAGAAATACTTCTAAATTATCTGGCCTTGAAATGAATGGAAACCAGAGTAAAGACAAGTTTTTTAACCAGAGAGGATAGTTTGACTAAAGCCATTCAAATAAGTTTGCTTTATATTTGACTAGCTGTTGCCTGTGGCTTCGTTCGCGTGGATTTTAGGATTTGGTACAATTGTTTTTAAAAGAAACATGAGTTTTCTTTTCAACTTTTCTTGTTGATATTTCTTTGTCGCCGCCCTATGCACCTCAGGCTTGTTTTTTTGGGATGTAGCTGATGCCGCTTTATGGATATTTGGATTCTTTTGTTGATAAGCAGCCACTGCAGAATGGTGAACCTCAGGATTATGCCGAGTATAGTTCTTCTTTGCCGCGGTTCTAACTTGCTTTTGCCTCGTGGCATCAGTATATCTAGCACGACGTTTGCGAGATGTCTCGGGTTCAGATGGCAAATAAGCCTCAAAATGGCCACCGCAAAGATTTTGCATAAAACGTAACCGTTCTACAGGGTTACCTTCATTACCGAATTTTGCGTGAAGTTCACCATTACAATAAACTTTGAAAACTAATTTGAAAAGCTGTCCACCCACTCTCAACTCGCACAAACCACCATAAGTATGGGGTCGGGACATGTTGTCAAAGTATGCATCGGCACTTGCATAGTTGTTTCCATCACTGTCGTCGGACATTATAGAGAATTCATCCAAGTTTTCAACGACATGATCAACTATTTGTTCACGTATCTCCCTACCTAGATTTTGACTGCCATACATAACGAAAGATAGTGCCCGGAATAGGCACGCTCCATCGCCTACAATTGGTGCGCCTGTGTGTGGTATCATCACACCATTTACATTTAAATTATCAATTTGCATTTTCAATTTTTTTTATGGAGAAGAAGGGGAAAAAAACAGGTTTAAAAATGAAAACGGTTTTTTGTTGTTGTTTCTCCTTGAAGGCCTGCGAGAGCTGTATGGAAAAGATACAGTATCTCTGACTGAAAGTGTAACCTTTAGGCTGGGTGCTGGCAGCAGAAATCTTTTCTGACAGAAATATCTGATCTTAAAGAAAAATCAGGTTAATCCTGAGAGTCTACAGTTGATGAAGAGTGACCGTGTCAAGTTTGGGGTAGATCCGTCAAAAGGTGATGGAGCCTATGCGATGATGCCCCCCACACAGTAGTCATTCAGCCATTTAAAAAGTTTTCCTCCCTTCCCCCCCCCTCAGAGAACATTCTAAATGGCCTATGGGAGATTTGCATACCCACCCCTATGGGCCCCTGCAGGAATTCATATGAACATTCTAAGTATCGTATGGGCTATTTGCATAACTGCTCCTATTGGCTCCTGCAGCAATTATGAGGTGAGGCCGACTTGCATAACTGCACCCCTGTTGTTTTGCCCATAGGAGATATGAGAGTGGGGCAATTTTGCCCCCTTTTTTTCACCCCCTTAGGGACGGAATTTCCAAAAATCCTTCCTTAGTGGGTGTCTACGTCATAAAAGCAATGTTCCTTCAAAATTTCACGTTCCTAGATTAAACAATTTGAGCTAGGCATTGATGAGTCAGTCAGTCAGTCAGGACTTCTTCTTTTATATATATAGATTGATGTTAATCTTACTATATAAATGTGAAAGTAGAGGTGTTCACGAACTGGGCGGGGGTCCTGGCTCTCTGCTGCCTCGACTCTCCGTGGCGGCGGCCCCCCGCCTCGATCTTCTGAGCGGTGTGGAGCAGTTCTCTGCAGCGCTCGAGCATTTTGCCCTAATGCCCTGGTTTCTCTGCAAAATACGCAGCACGGGGGTCCAGCGTGCTGGTGCAGTGTCCCGTCGTGTCACTTCTGGCCAGCCAGAAGTGACATGATGGGACCAACGCCGCTGGCGTGGTGGGCTCGAGGCTGTAAGCTGAGGGAGCCCCGGACCCGGTAAGGCCCCACGAGGCAAGCGGGTACATCCCTATGTGAAAGTGTGTCTCTGGCCAGTCGGCTGGGTACGGATGTCGTATAGGCTCCTACAGGGTTGGACAGATCTGCCCCAAACTTGGCACGTATACACTCCATCACCCAAGGACAAAGACTGGCAGGTTCAAATCAACGAAAAACCCTCGCTGCACCTGTATTGCCCAAAATAGATGAGAACCAATGGCGTCACTTGGAATGCTCGCAGGGGCCATTCAGGAGTGGTAATGCAAATCGCTCCACTTGCATATAGAATGTTTGTATGAACTGCCGCTACAGGGGCCCAATCAGGAGCGGATGTGCAAATCTCTCCTATGTCAAAATAGAATGTTTGTATGAACTGCCACCACAGGGGACCAATCAGGAGAGGATATGCAATTCTCCCCTACGTCAAAACAGAATGTTCACATGAACTGCAGCTGGGGCCTACACGGGGGGGGGGGAGCAGGAATTTCATTGTTGGGTAGTCCCGAGGTGGAGGGAGGGCAAGCTGGGATTACATTGTTGTGTAGTCTTGAGGGGGGGGAACTGGGATTTCATTGTGTGGTCCCGGGGGGGGAGGAGCAGGGATTTCATTACGAAGTCCCGGGGGGGGATAGGGATTTCATTGTGTGGTCCCGGGGGGGGGGAGCAGGGAATTCAATGTTATGTGGTCGTGGGGGAGCAGGGATTTCATTGTGTAGTCCGGGGGGGGGAGCTGGGATTTCATTGTGTGGTCCCGGGGGGAAAGGAACAGGGATTTCATTGTGTAGGCTGGGGGGGGGGGAGAGCAGGGATTTCATTGTGTATTTCCAGGGGAGCAGGTAGTCCTGGGGGAGCTGGGATTTCATTGTGCAGTCCCGGGGGAGCTGGTAGTTCCAGTGGAGCTGGGATTTCATTGTATAATCCTGGGGGAGCTGGGATTCCATTATGTAGTCCCGTGGGACCTTTCCTATGGAGGGATTCAGAACAGTGGACCTTATGGAATTTCAAACAAATAGTGCCTATAGCAGTGACGGCGAACCTATGGCACGCGTGCCACAGCTGGCACGCAGGGCCTTCTCTGTGGGCACTCGAGCCATTGGTCACCAGATCGCGAAAAGACTATCCCCTTCTGCAAAACACTAATGATCTTGTTCTTTCTCACAGTATGGAACAGAATGATTTTATTCTAGAATTCCTGTTACAGAATTCTTTTCTACATTGTTATCACATTTAAAAGATTTTGAAGAATGATGCACAGAGCATGGCTTGGATGTAAAGCCCCAAAAGTTGACCTGAGTGCTGCATGTGTTGCTCTCAAACTAACGGAGTATGAGCCAAGGTTTGACAAATTATCAGCATGCAGGCAATAGCAAAAATCACATTAATTGTGCAAAAGCATGCCCAATGCAAATTTTACCTAATGCAGTGTTTGCAGTCCAAGACATAAAGTGTTTAAAATGTGTTAAGCATGTTTAGTTTTCTTGTTTATCTTGCTCATCCTAGTACAGGTTGACTTTTACTTTTACTAATCCGACACCTGTAGAAGCAGGGAAAGGACCCGGGGTAAAGCTTGCCCCATACAATTTCAGTCTGGCATATAATCATATTACAAGTTGAGAATCCCTTATCCAAAAATACATGTGCCTAATTATTTCAAAAGTTTGTATAAATTCCCTTCAGGCTATGTGTACAATGTAGTACTATAATAATTTTTTGAGTTGATGTTTTTTTTCAACATAAAACTGTTTGTATCATTGAAAACTCTGTTATTGTGTTTTTCTTTAAAGACAAAAGATGTTAATTAGTTTGGACAACTGTATGAGTTGTTTTTCTAAAACTAAAACCTCGGTATTCAGGTTTAATTGCAGTGTTGGCACTTTGAAATAAATAAGTTGGTTTTGTGTTGGAGTTTGGGCACTCGGGCTCAAAAAGGTTCGCCATCACTGGCCTATAGGAAAATGACGACCCATGCAACGCCGGGTAAAAAAACTAGTATAGTATAAATATGGTCATATTATAAGTTTGTTTGAAACAAAATCTAGACAAACATTGGTAGATAGAAAAAAAAATACAAGACAGGACAGACATGCTGCAGGTTACAACTTAAAGTAGTCAATAAAATAAGGTTTTAATGTATGTCTGTAAACAAAGCTTTATTTTATGTTTAGGAAAATGATTAAGTGCTAACATCAACTTTACAAGTATTTGTTACAGTGGAGAGAATATTATAAAACAAACAAACAAACAAACAAAAAAACCTTGTGTCCTACGCTCCACAACTACAGTATAAGAGTATGGTTTTCATTAAGTGTATGTGTTGTAAGGAAATACAGCTCTAAATAGTACGTTTGGATAAAAAAAATTATATAGTTTTAATAAATGTAAATGGTACTTTTATTGTATAACAAAGAAATGTAATTTTCATATATATTTTAATCAGATCAATTGCTACTGATGAAGAGACCATTAGTTTCAAAACACGTAGAGGATTTTTAGAGCTTTTTATAATTAATAATCAACACAGACCATACTCAGTGACGCTTGGGATTTTTTCCTCCTGTTGTATTTGCTTGCAGTGCCTTCCCTCCTTGTCTTCTACTTGAAATGAATGGGCTGGGCCTTGCTCGCACAAAACCCTGCATATATTATGGAGTTTTTCAAGTTCTATTCTATCACATAACCCTTTGCCCTGCCAGTACCTATTCTTTTTCTAGTTTGCCTCTGCATTGCCCAAAGTAATTTTGATGCTTTCCCTCCCATATCTAGTACACTCAGCAAACATGTCTCTAGCCCAGGGCTTCTCCATGCAAAGAAGAAGTTCTTTCTAGGTTCCCCCCAACCACTCAACATATTATTATTCAATGCTTTTGAGGTGAAGAGTGTGTGGTTACCTGAAGGCTGTATCTGCCCAAAGGTTGCCCAGGTCGAAAATGCCATGCAATCCAAAGGATGCTAATGACTTCTGCTTGGTCCCCCTGTGACCTTATATCTCTGAGCAATCCACCCAAATACCGTACTTGTTCCTAAAGGATATGTGAGCTGATAAGTGAGCTGATGACTGTGATTCAGAGGATGGAGTGCACGCAGTTAGTGCCAGTGCCAGGGGGCTGGTATGATACAAATGCATGTGAGAAGAGGGATAAGTATGAACTTGTGATGTTACAAAGATACTGAAGCCTGAATATCCTGCCATTCCTCCTATGGGGTTGATGTGTAGGGGCACAGAAAATTGTGAGGTGGAGAAGGGCATCAATTGGTTAGTTATGGGGGACCAGAGTTAACTTATTACTACCTCTTTGCTTTGAGCTTCCCCATGGCAATCCATTGGTTTGACAAAATGGATTATGAGGAGAGGGTGGAAGGAGAAGCAAATCCCCAAACACCTTTACTGCTATATAGTATCAGATAAGTAGATTCTGATCCCTGTTTTGTACTGGAGATAAAAAAAATCATATTTTAGATTTTTAGGAATATATAAAAATCAGTTGTTCAGTGTCCTATGGGACTGAAAAACTGGGAGACTTTGCTAGGGATGTGGAAATCAGCAAAAATCAAGCTTGAAGTTCTCCGAGTTCCATCTCAAAGCTTGGTCCAATTTGTGTCCATATCAGATTGCAAGATTTTTTCTTTTCACATGAAAATAGCAAACTACTTGGGTGTGTACTTGGGTGAGCATTCAAAAGTGAATAATCTTCTCTCATTGATTAAAGCATGCTTGTACACAGTTTTTGAAAAGTACACATTTTTGCATGCATATTTTCCAAATGTCCCCTTTTTTCAGACACATTTTCCTACTGCAAACAGCATCGCAAGCTTGGGAATGTATGAGCTTTGACTGCAGATTGTGCTCATGTTCAGGAGGTGTGTGAAATTGAATGGGATAAATTCTGGTAATAAACAAACTGAAACAAATTACTCATACATCCCTACGAAATGTTTACAATTATTTTAACTCTCCCTTTAAGACAATATAGTGCACTGGATTTTTCTTTAGACTATATGCTCAATGGCTATTTTGGTTCCCTTGTCCAATTACATTATTCTTGCCTGTAATGCATTATATAAATTACGTTTTCAAATATGGTTTCCTGGGAAAAAATAACTAATCAAATTACATTATATAAAAGCAGGCATGGCCATAATGAAGCACGAGAAGATGGCTGATTGGAGCTGCAGGAGATGCACTGTACTATATATTAAGTGATGTGGACCTAGAGAACCTGAGGACAACGATGAAGTAACATTTTGGAGGCCAGACAAATCCTGTAACTGAGAGTGCCATTTCCCCATTTTCATTACACAACAATAAGAATATGATACATTGCCATTTTCTATTCCTTATTAAAATCATTGATAGGGACATCAATAATTACATCATTTCATGCCTCACACACTTCACACTTTATATTAATCACACATACACAAAATATACCAATAGCTTTCTACATGTACATTTGGATATATAGTTGGACTCACATCCATTCAGAATGGTCTGAAGGCACTTGATAGAATTCTGTCTCTGACTTTTAAAAGGTTTGTGTCTGGGCCATGCTTGGGTGGAAGGCCGCTCTCAAATTCTCTGTACATTACTCTGAACTCCTGGGAGATAGTTCAAAAATTTACAAGGGTGTGGTATAGCCCTTCCAGAAATATTTCACTTCAGGATGCAGTGAAAGCTAGCACATTAGCATGCCGATACATTGAAAGAGGATATTTAAAAAGTGAAGGGGCATTAAAATGGTTGTATTTTCCAATATGCAGCAGACTGTAGCTGTTACTGAAAGCATTATAGATTGTTGGGGGGGGGGTTACATCTCTTTTCCGATGCAAAAAGAACTGACAATCAACTTGATAATCCAACTATCTGGTTTATTGTCACTTTCTCTGGTCATATTTTGCTATTCTTTCTTCTCCCACCTCCCCCAAAAAGCCTCCCCTCTTCAACCTCCCCAAAAAAGCAACACTGTGTCATGTAAAAGTAGGGGGTACACGTCCTGCATTGCAATATAGTATTCTGAAGTACAGTGATACAGTATTCTGAAATAAAGGAGTTGTTGAAAATTGTTTTGGCACAGCTTATTTAACACTCTGGAAATTATTACCAACCACAGCTACCAAATAATGTAGAAATGTTATGATGGGTAGAATTTGCAAATGCATGGGCTTGGCATTATGATAGGAAGATATAAATAAACATTGGTCTCCTTAACACGGAAAGCAGCAAGTCAACTGTGGAAAGGCACTATCATCCCTTGCCAGCAACTAGTATTTCCAGAAGGTTATTTTGGTAGGGAGTGCTGTCCAGAGCTGCATACCATGTGCCACAGATGCTGCTCATCCATACCCGCCCTACTCTCTCTGGGTATGGCACTGGCACCAGACAGTGAATTTTACTCAGGATCTGCAAGTTGCTGATTCCTAATGTACATTAACATCTTTAAGACTAAATCTATGCTTCCAGAGGGTGTGGCAGCATAAGGACAGATAAACTTTTTGTATAGAGAAGGTAAAAGCAGGAGCAGTGATAAATAAGAAAAAGGGAGAAAGAAAGGTAAATAACATGTAGAAACAAATATATGGTGGCAGCAAAAAGTAACCCTCCCCACCCAAAACAACGACAATGCAGGCAGATATAACACTTCCACCAATACTACCATGTCATTCAACACAAACAACAGCAAATATTGTTATTCTGCTCATTGGTTCTTTCAGTTGATGCTTCAGTGGGGGAGATGCAGGACTGAAATACACTTAGCCAGAACTGCAGGAGCCAGCTAAGCCGCTGAGCAAAGCCAGTTCCTGGAGGATGCACTGAGAGGATAAGCTACCCAATGAGCCCACTGGAGACCCCATTTCTGGCAACTGACAAAATGCAGAAGTGTGGTTCCCTCCAGTGACCTACTGACTAGTCTCCTGTCCCCTAAATTGAAAATCTCCACTCCCAGGGGGCTCAGTTGACCAACATTCCCACTCACTGGAAGCTAGTGCAGACCAGTAGTTCAGCCCCACAGCCTCTCTTGTTTTTAAAATGAGGCCCTCTAATCAGTTTGGCTGCAGCAACAGTTGGGCCAAACTAGCTAGAGCTACATAGGGAGGCAGATTTGCAAGGGAGCCAGCTCTCCAAGTGTGAGGAGCCCCAGTGACAACATGCTAACACACAGGTGAGTTAAGCACCCATGCAAGGGGAAGGTAAGTACTATTTGCTTACTACATATCTATTAAATTACCGCAGCTAATCATTTAAAATGTATAAATTATCAGCTGATAAGCCAAAACAAGGGCCCAGCAAAGGGAGCTGAATTCCAGAAGGGCAACCCTTTACAAACCTACAGTTTGAAACTAAATCTCGGGGGGGGGAGGAGAGATCCAACAGGAACTTACACTTCTTACAGCCTTGCTCTAACAGAGATTCCCGAGTGGCTGAAGAGAACCTCAACCACATATTTAAACTAAACCCAAGCTTAGAAAGGCACAATAAAAGCAATACACAGCTCTATATTGACAAGAGCCACTGTGCAGGCCTAGCTAGCGGAAGAGTCCGCTTATAAACCAAAAGGTGTAGGATAGCTTCAGTTTGGGCTCAGTGTAGGCTCAGGATTCTAGGTCTGATAAAGCAGCTCATAAACTAACACTCAGAAATAGACCTATCCCAAGTTTGAGAATTCAGCTTATCTTTTAGTTATAAAATCACACACAAAAAGGGACTCAACCCTTGAAAACCACATCCCTTCCTAAATCAGATAGCCAGTGTCAGCCCCTTCCATCCCCAGGTGAGCCTGAACCACATCCCTTGTCTGTTGTCCCTTCCAACAACCCATTGATTATTGTCCTCTCTCCGAAATAGAAAATCTCCATTCCCAGGGGGCTCAATTAACCTACATCCCCCACTCACTGGAAGCTAGTGCAGACCAGTAGTTCAGCCACATCCTCCCTACCTTTTCAGATGAAACCCTCTAATCAGATTGGCTGCAGCAGTTGGGCCAAGCTAGCTAGAGCTATATAAAGAAGCAGCCTTGCGACTCTAATAGGGGTGGGCAACCCACCCAGCACTCGACTTGCAGTGTGCGAGCCGAGTCGAGCACCAGCAGCAGCTGAGGTGTTTGCTGGACTTCTGGGTCCCCAGCTCTACATTGTTTACATAAAAAATAGTGTAAAATTTGTTTAAAATGGCCATGATTTGCGCAAATTATGCACATCGCAGCCGTTTTTAACGTATCTTATGCCATTTTCTACATAAACAATGTAGCGCCGGGAACTGGAAGTCATTCATCATGGCTCATGAGAACATGAGTCGAGCCGGGGAAAAGGTAGGGCGAGCACAGCTTGGGGGGGGGG
Organism: Shinisaurus crocodilurus; assembly: GCA_021292165.1. NCBI lineage: Eukaryota > Metazoa > Chordata > Lepidosauria > Squamata > Shinisauridae > Shinisaurus > Shinisaurus crocodilurus. Next base: position 188,888,639 of record CM037879.1, read on the forward strand.
GGTCGAGCCTGGCGAGTTTGCTGGACTTCCACCCCCCAATCGAGCTCCATGAACATCCCTACGTGATTGCAAGGGAGCCAGTTCTCCAAGGGCAAGGAGCCCCAGTAACGAAGCAGAAGCACACAAGCGAGTTAAGCATCCGTCCGAGTTTTGCAACAGGGCAAGGAGGCCAGGGCAGTCGGTTCTTCCTTCCCTTCTCACAGTAAGTAACTCTAAACAAATAGCTATAAATATAAATACATAACTATATAAAAATCCCCCACCTTCTCCTAGTAAACATATTAGTTGTCCCAGTAAACAAACCCAATAATAGTAATAAAAATACAGCAGGGGTGGGGGCTATCCAGTGTATTGCACTGAGTGCCAGATATATGACTATCTGCTAGCTGGACAGAAGTCATGGATGTGTGCTCAAGTGTAATGAGCTCCTGGCTCTCACGGAAATCGTTTGTTCCATGGAAGCCAAGGTTGCTGACCTGGAGAAGCTAAGAGAGGCAGAGAGGTTGGTGGACGAGACCTTTTGGTGGAGAGAAGCCTGATGGAACACACCTGCTTACCTGCATAATCCCTCCCCAGGGCAGGAGAGCTCAGTCCCAGACACACATTTGCATCTTGATAGCCTTCAGCAAGCACCCTCAATGGGTTGCCAGGTCCGAGACACACATTTACATTCGATGAGTTTCCCCCAAGCATTTTCAATGGATTGTCAAGGACTGTCAATCACCCTTCCAAGCACCCTTGACGAGCCATGGGCAAGGGGGCACCGAGAAACCTCAGCACCCCTCCCACCTGGCTGGACCGGTTTGTCCTGTCAGCAGAGGAAGGGGTCGGGGGAGCAAGAAGGGGGGCGAGTGAAGGGATAAAAGAAGCAGCCAAGGCTTCTAGGAGTTGTTGAGAGCAAGGTGCCACGGAGCACGGAACGGGACCCTGGCTCAGGCCAGTCTGGACACTCAACTCCCAAGCAGGGCTCCTGGGTACATTGCTGTAAGTTCATTCAGTTTCTAGTTTTAGACTGGGTTAGAATCTCCTGTGCTACCTAGATTAGCGTAGAACCTTTGTTGTTTTGTAGTTCCGACTGTGTGTAATAAGACACTTCCTTTTCTGCTAGTTTCACTTTCCCTTATCTCCCTTTTCAATTTGTATTGATTACTATCAAATAAAGGTACTTTCATTTTTGCCTAGAAACTTAGTTTTGCTTTGACTTGGTGCTAGATTCCAGTGTTTACTACCAATCTAAATCGGGAATCGAAGGCAGAGCACTCCGGGCTGTCAAAATAGCCGCAGAAGCTCATGCTTTCCAGGAACGGACCGGTGGCGGTCCTTTACAGGACCCAATAGTGGTGTCCCATTTGCACGGTGACAGCCCCTCTGCTGTCATGGAGAATAGGGGTCTCCAGAAAGGAAGGCCTCATTCTGAGGAAGAGAGAAATGATTCTTTAGAAACAAGCAAATAACCTCTCGTGATAATGATGTGCCTCCAGGAGGCGGGGGGGGGGGTTGTGATAGTGGGAGATTCGATCATCAGACACATAGACAATGGGATTGTGATGGGCATGTAGAACACATAGTAAATTGTGGATATCACATGCCGTCTAGATAGCTTTGTAGATAATGCTGGGGTGGAGTCAGTGGTCATGGTCTATGTCAGTACCAATGACTTGGGAAATGTAGTCATGAGGTCCTGGAAGCCAAATTTAGGTTGCTAGGTAGAAGGTTGAAATCCAGGACCAACAAGGTAGCTTTCTCTGAAATGGTTCCTGTTCCATGTGCAGGGCCAGCTAGACAGGCGAAGCTGAGGAGTCTCAATGCATGGATCAGACGGTGGTGCAGGGAGGAGGGATTCAGATTTGTTAGGCAATGGGGAACAGTTTGGGACAAGCTGGGGCTGTACAAGAGGAGTGGGTTCCACTTGAACCAAAATGGAACCAGACTGCTGGTGCTAAACATAAAAAAGGTGGCAAATCGCCTTCTCTCCTTAAGCCATTTTGTCAAACCAATGGAAGGCCATTGGCAAGCTTAAAGTGAGGAGAAAGTAATAAGTTGACTCTGGTCCCCCATAACTAACCAACTGATGCCCCTCTCCACCTCACAATTTCCTGTGCCCCTACACAAAAAACCCTTAGGAGGAATGGCAGGATATTCAGGCTTCAGTATCTTTGTAACATCACAAGTTAATATGTATCCCTCTTCTCACATGCATTTGTATTATACCAGCCCCCTGGCACTGACACTACCAGCATGCACTCCATCCTCTGAATCATGGTCACTTATCAGCTCACATATCCTTCAGGAACAAGCATTTGGGTGGATTGCTCAGAGATACAAAGTCATAGGGGGACCAAGCAGAGGTCATTAGCATCCTTTGCATTGTATGGTATCTTCCACCTGGGCAACCTTTGGGCAGATACAGCCTTCATGTAACCACACACTCTTTACCTCAAAAGCATTGAATAATAATATGTTGAGTGGTTGGGGGAAACCTAGAAAGAACATAAGAAGAGCCATGCTGGATCAGACCAAGGGTCCATCTAGTCCAGCATTCTTGTTCACACAGTGGCCAACCAGCTGCCCATGGTGACTGACCAAGAAAGAGATTTTGGGGTTGTGGTGGACAGCTCGATCAAAATGTCAACCCAGTGTGAGGTTGCTGCAAAAAAGGCAAGCTCCATGTTAGGCATAATTAGGAAAATAAAACTGCCAAGATCATACTTCCCTTATACATATCTATGGTGCAACCACAGTTGGAATACTGTGAACAGTTCTGGTCACCGCACCTAAAGAAGGATATTGTAGTGTTGGAAAAAGTGCAGAAAAGGGCAACTAAAATTATCAAGGGGCTGGAACAATATGAGGAAAGGTTTGTTTAGCTTAGAAAAAAGGTGAGTAAGGGGGGACATGATAGAGGTGTACAAAATTATGCATGGTGTGGAGAAAGTAGAAAGGGAGACATTTTTCTCCCTCTCTCATAATACTAGAACCCGGGGTCATCCCATGAAGCTGTTTGGTGGGCGATTCAGAACAGATAAAAAGAAGTACTTCACACAGCACATAGTTAAACTATGGAATTCACTTCCACAATATGTAGCGATGGCCACCAATTTGGACGGTTTTAAAAGAGGATTGGATAAATTCTGGGAGGATAAGGCTTAGCTTCTAGTCCTGATGGCTATATGTTACCCCCGGCTCCAATATTAGAGGTAGTAGTATGCCTATGTGTACCAGTTGCTGGGGAACATATGCGGGAGGATGCTGTTGCACTCATGTTCTGTTTGTGCGTTTCCCATGGGCAGCTGGTCGGCCACTGTGTGAACAGAATGCTGGACTAGATGGACCCTCGGTCTGATCCAGCATGGCTCTTCTTATGCTCTTATGAAAATCCATCATGTATAATAATGTCTGAGATGTGCAAGATGTGCCATTTTATTTCTGTGTAATTTTCCATTTCCTGCCCCAAGGTCTCAGTTATCTCTGAATACTCCATGAGGTAACTCAGATATCCCTGGCTTTATGAAATGTGGATGCACATCAAATGTATATCCAAAATGAGGATGTTGTCCATTACTTTTAATGGAATGCACATTTAAAAGCAGATGTTGTCCTTCACTTCTGAAGGTGGTCCACATGCAGCCCCTGGCCACACTTTGTGTGGCCTGCAGAGCATTGGGATGCCCCACCACTTTTCCCACCAACCAGCTGATCTGCCATTACCTGGGGGCTGGGGTGGGGGGAATAGATTGCTGTTTCCCTGCCACCAAAAGCAGCAGGGAAATAGCAATCTGTATCAGGATCACTGGTGTGTGTGCATGTGTGTGTAGAGGTTGAATCTGCATCAGGATTGCTGGGAGGAAGGCAATCATTGATCATTGCTGGGGAATTAGTGATGAATGGCCTTTCCATTGCCCTTTCCATGGAGGAGAGGAGAGGTGAGGAGAGGTTCTCATTACTGGTTTCTTCTTTGTATTATTTTTTCTTTAGATGTTCTATGAAAAATTTAAAAAGGGAAGAAAAACAGAAATTAACACTGGAGCAATGAAGAGCCTATTCAAGGGGCAATTCATGACTAATCCCTCAGCTGCACCATCAATCAAAAGAAAATGGGCTACACAGAAGCAGGAAAGCTTTTAATTAAGATTGGAAGAAACCTTTGCTGACTGGAACCTGATTGTGAGGAAACATGATAAGAGTTTGGACATGGGGAAGGGCATTGGTGAATAATATAGGCCTATATTAAGTGCTTGTGTAGAAGCTGTATTCTGATTCCACTTCCAACGCATTACAGAAAAATAGTGTCTCCACAGCAGAAAAGGGCTCCGTGGAAGCTGCCTACAGCCTCGGGTTCCTTCTGTTAGAGAACATTTTTTAAGAAGAGAACACTGGGATCAGTTCAGACAAATGTAAGCAGTTTCAAGTCCCATTGCTTTCAAAAGAAGAATTAAGCTACTTAACTCTATCCCACTAAATTCCATAGGATTTAAGCACTTCTCAGTTTGACTAGATTGTGTCCATTTTTTAAACTGCTATACCATCACCCTTGTGGGTGTATGTATATATATATATATATATATATATATTTCACATGTGTAAAGTTTTCTTAATATACTGGTTTCAATTTGTTTGAGAAACGTAAAGTAAAAAGAAAATTAGAGCCTTTTGTCCCTCAGCAGGGTTCTGGTGAGACAGAGGGCCAAATTAGACATGACATTACTTGCTTTAATACAGTGTTCTCCAACCTTGGGTCCCCAGATATTTTTGGCCTACAAATCCCAGCATGCCCCAGCCAGCTACTGGGGCATGCTGGGAGTTGTAGGCCAAAAACATATAGGGACCCAAGGTTGGAGAACACTGATTTAACACATAGCTGCATGCTTAAAGTTATTTATCTTGTGTTCTTAAGTTCTAGAAAGAAGCAGCACTTCCACATCAGCATTCAGCTACAACTCTTTTTCCTCCCTGCTTAGGAAGCTTTCGTTGGCATCGTAACACTAACAAATTTCACCCAATAACTTGGCACATGGCATCAGTGTGGCTCTAATGTTTTAAGAAAGAGACTTCTTGGATAATAGAAAGCATTTGTCTCTTATAGCTGTCCATTGCAACCCCCACTCCCTTGGCTCCTGTTATTCAGTGAGATGGTCTGATCAACTTGCTAGCAGGAATAATGCTATCAGAACAGATGGGCCTTAGTGCGGACAGCAAAAGGCCACGTGTACTAGCATCTAGGGTGCTCGTTGAGAATTCAGAAACCTGGCTAGGAATGAGCTGCATTGTGCAGGCCTTCCAGAAACGCTTATGCCTCTGTAGCCAAGAGCAGATATCAAAGTTAATCCAGCTATTGCTCTGATTAACACCTAAATCCACAGGCATACATGTCGCATGTTGACTATAGGTGTCCAAACAAACTTTGAATTGGAATAGGATTAGTCTTCATTAAGCAATAGAGTTTTTCATTCATTTTTTAATCCCAAGACTCAGAGTTCCACACCATTCCTATGGGCATTCATGTCCATGAAAATAGAACAGACTGGGATGTCATATTGCTTAAATTGCTCCTTAGGACAAGCTTTTGATTTTAACTCTTGAAACCTCGAGGGTGATTACCAGCATTCTCCAGCATGTAACAACTGACAGACTCTCTGGGCCGGTTCGCACGACCCAGGCTGTGGGCGGGGGAGGCACCACAGGGCCTTCCGTGGGGTCCAGCGGTGCGCCGCAGATGACCTGCGCCCCGCGCACATGGGCGGACCTCGGTGGAGCCAGCAGTCCCCGCACCGCAGTGCGGGCCTCCCGGCGCTAGGGGGCGGGACCCCAGGAAAATTTTAGAAGTGGAAGCTAGCCTTGCAGTGGCTACCTAAACTAATACTTCGAGCTAGTCGATTTCCCTTCTCCCCCTTTACAGACCTGACAGGCGAACACAATCGAGTTGCGAATCAGCAAGATCTTTTGCTCTAGGCTCGAGAGATAGCTCCCTTCTAACTCTGAATATTATAAACCCTAGCTAGCTCCCCATGTCCTTCAGCAAGAAGTTCTCACACAAAGAAATGTAGTAACAGTGATTGAAATGCAAAACCTAAATCTCAGCAGGTGGTCAAACACAGGTAAAACCTGTTTAAGATTGAAATGCTGATTTGAGAACAACAGCTCTTGCTCGGGTTTGTAATGCAGATGTGCTTAGAGCACCTTTTAATGCTCGCAATAATCATTAAGTATGCTGAGTGAACAGAACAAAACTATCTCGATGTAAAAAAACCTTCGAGTTAAATTAGCACATCCCTACCCGGGATGCCCAGAGGGGCCGTTTGCCCCTACAGGCTGGACTGGTGACAGCTCCGGCCGCTCTGGGCTGCCGCCTCTGTGCGGCCCCCGCGGGACGGCCGCCCGCTGTTCGCACGGCAGGGTGGCCACGTGCGGTAGGGGATTATCCCTCTACTGCCCATGGTCACTTTGCATGCGTCCCGCGGGGGCACCCCCGGTCAACGTTCACACGACACGGGAACGGCGGGGGACTTCTGCTCCCCCGCGGTTCCCGTGTCGTGTGAACATGCCCTCTGTCACGGTTTTCATTTTGGCCTCTTTCTGTGCAAAGAGCCTTCACATCCTGAAGGCCCAGGGATCACCACAGGATGGCTCATAAAACCCCTCCAAGTCCCGAGTCAGCGCTCCGACCTCAGAGAGAACTATGCCAGCTGCCTCTCCGTGGTCAGAAAAGTGACCTCAGAGCCTCTGGAAAGGTGGCATTCCAATGGGCGGGGAGGGGAGGAGACTCAAGGGGCAAGGATACGAGTTATCCCGAGCATCCTCTAGCCTTCTTTCCTCTCTCTCCGAATACTGTTTTCCACTGCCACCAAACCCCTAAGTAGTGTGTGACCCTTGCGGGGCACAAGGGGTTAACTAAAGCCTTATCTATTAATATAAACAGAAAATGGGCTGTTTGCACACACAAAAAACAAGATTTATTTTGGGAACACAGGTAGGATATCAGGGTCAGGGAACATAAGGAATTCAAGGATCAAGTATAGGTCTCAGGCAATAACAGGTAAGTAAATATTTTACTTTTTTATAGCACTTTTTCAGTCTTCTAACACTCATCTCTAATACCTTCCTATCTCCTTAGCTCCCACCTCGCTCCTTCCAAGTCCAACAACCTCTCTCTGTCTAACTGCCCTCTCTCCCTCTCTAATTGCCTTTTTTCTCTCCCTTTTTAAAAAATCCAGTCACTCCTCCCACCTAGCCAATCACACGCAAGCTCCATCCAAACAGGCCATTCACTCCAGCTGTCAATCATACACCCCAGGCACACTATATACCAACCTCAGTATGTATTTTACACTTTCAATAGAACCAAAATCATCACACCCTCTTAAGAAAGGGGCCACTTAATTATGCTTCAGCTGAAGTTTCCATCAGTCCCCATGGGTAGCAAATTGGTTGGTGCATTACAATATTTGAAATAAAGAACACAAGTTGAAAGTCACTCAGTCAACAAACCTGCAAGTAGTTCACCCTATCAAGTGTGCGATAAACACACACACACTTACCTCTATGGAGAGGATATAAACCAGAATGAGGTTCACAAAACTGCTCTATTCTCTGCCTGAGATTGCTTCCTCTAGTGCAGTGTTCTCCAACCTTGGGTCCCCAGATGTTTTTGGCCTACAACTCCCAGCATGCCCCAGCCAGCTGGAGAACACTGCTCTAGTGTATTGATGATTAGGCCTGGCAGCTGCTCAGCTGTTCCCCAGAGCCACACAGGAAATAATTTTGAAATATATAAAACAATGAAAATCAATCTGTAGGCCTGTTGGGTGCCTTTTTTGTTATACTTTCTGCTGTAATTACCAGAATAAAAGAACACTTAGATAAAGTGGACAATTAGGATGAAACTCTCTCACAAAGGATATGATGAACCAATTATCAACACGAAAAATATAATTTGAACAACATTATTGGTAGTTTATAACATGCATTAGAACAGCTATCGGGCCAAAAGAGACAAGTTGTGAGTGATCTGTGATAAGAGGCCTTTCTCTCAATCTCAATATTGGACGCACGTTTGGTGGGGAAGTGAGAGAGGGGCTTCTTGGTGTACTGATTCAGAACACCAACTGTCTCACCAGGATTTGATGAAAAGGAGAGAGAGAGAGCAGGGTGACATCCGCATATTTATTTATTTATATTTATTTATTTATTATATTTATACCCCGCCTTTTTTCCTGCAAGGAGGAACACAATCCTCCTCCTCCTCTCCATTTTATCCTCACAACAACCCTGTGAGGTAGGTTAGGCTGAGTGTCAGTGACTGGCCCAAAGTCACCCAGTGAGTTTCATGGCTGAGTGGGGACTAGAACCTGGATCTCCCGAGTCCCAGTCCAACACTCTAACCGCTACGCCACACTGGCTGACACCTCAGTCCATATCTCTGGATAACCGCCCCCAAAGGTTTCATGTAGATGTTGAACAGCATGGGGGATAAAATAGAGCCCTGTGGCACCTCATGGCATAACTGCCAAGGGACAGAGCAATAATCCCACAGCTGGAAGGAATCGAGCATCCAGGTTAATGCTGACATTAAAGTGAAACGAAAAGCTGCTGAAGTCCTCCTCCCAGCTGCATGGGAGAGGGGAGGGGACTTGTGGGGGATCCTTCCTGCTTATGCACATCTTGCTGAAACATGGCTTAGTGTGACATGTGAACTGGGTTATTGACTCTGTTCACAGATAATGGTAAGATTTTCGTAAACCATAGTTACGACAAACCAGTTTGCCCATGTTTAGATATAACGTTAAACTGTGGTTAATAACAATGGAAGCTGAAGCTTCTGATCACCTTCTTGCAGCTATGCTGAAGGAGATGGGAGGGAAGAGTGTGTGAGCCCAAGGCTTGCAGAGGCTCATCCTCCCAATGTAAACCATGTGAAAATACAGCCATTAGCTGCTCTGAAAAAAAAATATGTCAGGATGCAGCAAATGTATGTTCATCCCACCTCCATCATACTGCAGGGTGTCTGTCTTCACCCTTTGAAAACAATTAGAACCATGAAGACTCATATTCATGTTAGCCTTCCGGGCTAAAGAGTTAGAGCAAGCATCTATCCAAATGCTAATTTAGAGCTTACAACCCTTTCATACAAACAATAATTTGAACAGCCCTCCTTTAGAATGTGCTTGCAGCTTCTATAGCCTCTATATTTACTGCTTTATGTCTGTCAGTATTGAGATGGAGAATTGTGACTTTTTGTTTTGTTTTGTTTCAATGATAACATTCTGTTTAACCAATGGTTCTCCTTGCATTAAGTGTCACATGGTTGCACTTAGTTTCTAATAAGGTAGGAGTGGGGAACCTCAGGCCCAGGGCCCACATCCAGCCCTCCTGGGGGTTGCCCAGGTGGCCAAACCCACTTCCCCATACCCCACCCCTTTCCCCCAACCACCGATTGCTTGGCGGTTTCCCAGTTTTTGTGCTTCCCCCCACTTTAGAAGGTTGAAATGCCTCTTCTAAGACTTAATTTCTGGCAGTAAGAGTTTTAAGCTATCGTAACCAGGCTTGTGGCTTACGCTGGCTCAGCTTGTCTGAGCGTGGAAAGCTAAGCAGGGTCAAGCCTGGTTATTACTTGGATGGGAGACCCCTCCTCTAGTTTCCTGCATTGAGCAGGGGGTTGGACTCGATAGCCTTGTTGGCGCCTTCCAACTCTATGATCTATGAAATCTATGATTGCATTTTTTGAATTTCGGCCCCACATGAGGTGGGGAAGACACTCCTTTTGTCTTTGGCTTCACCCTTCCCTGGAATGAGGCCCTTGAGAGCTTCTCCCAAATTTAATTTGGCCCTCAGGCTAACAGCAGTTCTCCCCGCGGCCCCTGTAATAAGGCATAGAGTTCAGCAGTGACATTCATAGCATGCACTCAGGTTGGAAAAGGCTATTGCATTTTAACAGTGAGTGAACTACAATTAATAACTACTTGCATATGCGGAATCATGCAGTGATGGTGACAGTGTTCTTCCCTTCTGGAAGCATGCCTTAGAATAGCCAATAGCTCAACACCAATCAACTGCCTCAACACAAGCACCAGGAGTATGACCTAGACTATGCTGGAATTACCAAAAAGGAAAAAAGAACATTTTAAACTTAATGGGAAGAACTGCACAAACTTGCCTCGCTCGTTATCATTCCCTTTAGGGATGGGCGACCCGCCCAGCACTTGACTCGCGGCACGCGAGCCAAGCCGAGCTGAGCGCGAGCGCCAGCTGAGGCGCTTGCTGGACTTCCGGCTCCCCAGCTCTACATTGTTTACATAAAAAATAGCGTAAAAAACGTAAAAAACAGCCTAATTTGAGCAAATTAGGCTGTAATTTGTGCAAATTAGGCCGTAATTTGCACAAATTAGGCCATTTTCTACATAAACAACGTTACGCCAGAACTCAGAAGTCGCTTTCCCTAGTTCAGCTCGTGAGATCGTGAGTCAAGACAGGGAAAAGGTAGGGCGAGCGGAGCTCGGGGGGGTTGAGCCCGGCGAGTTTGCCAGACTTCCACCTCCCAATCGAGCTCCACGCACATCCCTTGCTCAAGTACTTTCTGATAAATATGCAACAGAGTACTCCATGTTTTCATGTTTCTTCCATCATGTATAGTGCCTCTGATTCATGTATTTGCCTGAAGCTCTGATTCTCTAGTGGTACTCAAAGGGGACCTTTTGGCCTTGTCAATGACAGACAGAATTTCTTCAAATAAGCCGAACAAAAAATTCTCTTTTCCCCCAACAATACAAGATTCCTTAATGTTTGCTACTGAATGGTTTATACACAAAAGTTAACATGCCTAAATACAAGAGGTGTAAGTAAACCTACACTCACTTGCATTTTCGAATAATATACCTGCAACGTATGCTGTTGAATATTTTCACCATTTCAGGAATTATATAAATGGTAAATTACCATTACATAAACAATAGTCATGCCTGTTGAAATGTTTAAATTATAATTCAGTGTAAGCACAGAATGACCCAAAGCAATGAACCAGAGTGCATGAACAAAGAACAATCACTGGGAAACAACCTGAGATTTCTTTCTCAGGCAAAGAGGCTGAAAACCGCAGAGATCAAGCATTAGTCTTACAAGCATGTCTAAGAAATGATAGACCAGTCTGAGATAAATTTGAAAGAAATTTAGAAGGAAGAAGAACAGAAGAAGAGTTCAGACGAAAGGCTTTTCTAGTCTTGCATTCTGTTCCCACAACCAGATGCCTATGGGAAACCCACAAGTAGGACATGAATGCAATAGCACCCTCCTGTTATGTTCCCCAGTAACTGGTATTCAGAGCCATGTTGCCTCTGGTCCAGGAAGCAGTATATAGCTATCATGACTTCTAGCCATTGATAGCCATACACCCCATAAATTAGTCTAATTCCCTTTCAAAGCCATTGATGTTTGCGGCAATCACTACATCTTGTGGTAGCAAATTTCATAGTTTAACTATGTGCTGTGTGAAGTAGTACTTCCTTTGGTCTGTCTTGAATTTCCCACCATTCAGCTTCAATGGATGACCCTGGGTTTTAAAATTACAATAGAGAAAAGAACGTCTCCGTATCCACTTTCGCCATACCATGCATAATTATATAACCTTTATCATGTCTCCCCTTACTCACTTTCCCCCCTAAACTTGATCATTCTGGCTGCCCTTTTCTACACCTTTTCCAGCTCTAAAATGTTTTTGAGGTACAGTGACCAGAACAGTATACAGTACTGCAAGTGTGGTCGCAATATAGATTTGTATAGATGCATTGCAATAATGGCAGTTTTGTTTCTAAACCCATTCCTAATTGATCCCCAACACAGAATTCATCTTTTTTTACAGCTGCCACACACTGGATTGATGTTTTCACTGAGCTACAACCCTGGTGAGTCACCACCAGGTCAGACCCTATTAGTGTATATGTGAAGCAGCTAGGATTTTTTGTTCCAATGCACATCACCTTACACTTACATTGAATCACATTTGCCATTGTAACACCAGAATTAGAAAGATCCTTTTGGAGCTCTTCACAATCTCCTGTTTTTACCACCCTGAATAATTTGGTGTTATTTGCTTTAGATCATTAATGAACAAGTTAAAAAGCACCATTCCCAGTCCAGATCCTTGGGAGACTCCACTTTATCTAGAACAGAGTCCTAGATATCATCATATGCAATAATACCGATTTGAGTCTTACCATGGTCATGGAGCTGGAGTCAAAACTGTACCACTCATGCACAAGGGAGAGGTATCAGCAGACTCAGGTTAACCCTGAGATTTGCAGATATGCAAAAAGAGGGGGGACCCTAAGCAGGTGAAAAACTACAAAAACAGCCCTCTAATAACTCAACTTTCTGTTGGCCGGCTGAGTCGGGGGGGGAACCAGACAAATGGGGTGGGAGGAATAGAGTGGAATGGTTGGAACACAAGTACAGAGACACACAAGCCCTATTCAGGCATTCTCAGAATGTGTTGTTTATCCATGATACTCAGGGTTCCAGATTGTGTGGAGAGCCCCAATGTACAGAGGAAGCTCTCTTCTTCACAAAGTCACCCTCTATGGGCCGGTTTGTATGACACGGAAACTGCGGGGGAGCAGAAACCCCCCGCGGTTCCCGTGTTGTGCGAACACAGGCTGGGGGTGCCCCTGCGGGATGGCCCCGCGCGCGAAGCATGCAAAGTGACCATGGGCGGTAGAGGGGTAAGCTCCTACCGCACATGGCCACCCTGCTGTGCGAACAGCAGGCGGCCGTCACGCGGGGGCTGCACAGAGGCTGCAGCCCAGAGTGGCTGGAGCTGCGGCCGCTCCAGCCTGTAGGGGCAAACAGCCCCTCTGGGCATCCTGAGCCCCCGCCCCCAAGCGCCGTGCACTGTGGTGTGGGGACTGCTGGCTCCACCGGGGTCCGCCCACACGCGCAGGGCACAGGTAATCTGTGGCACCCCACCAGACCCCGCGGACGGCCCCGTGGTGCCTCCCCCGCTCACCGCCTGGGTCATACGAACCGGCCTCAAGTGTACAACAAGAGCAACAATGGAGGGGCCAGGGCTAGCATGCTATCCCTTCCCCCATGTTTAAACCACACACTTTTTAAGAACACTTGAACAGGTCTATCCAAAGGAAGAATGATCTATTTCATACTGGATAGGCCACTTCCTGCTTCACACAGAGAAACTATTTTTAAATATCCCAAGGGATGTAAGTGGGAACTGCCCATAGACAGCACTGGATAAATTAATTAATTTAGCTGGGATTGGGAACAACTGTGTCCACCCCACCCCCAAACCCCAAAGAGACAAAGCAGAGTTCCTGCTCTATGTCAGTTCTTATTTAGGACTACTAAACCATCTGAAAGTTAGAGCAATAAGACAATGGAACCAACTACCTAGGGAGGTGGTGGGCTCTCCCACTCTGGAGGCATTCAAGGTGCAGCTGGACAGACATCTGTCAGGAATGCTTTGACCTGGATTCCTTCACTGAGCAGGGGGTTGGACTCGATGGCCTTGTAGGCCCCTTCCAACTCTACTTTTCTATGATTCTATGAACCCCACCCTTCTCTCAAAACATCCTTGTTATCTGGAATATTTAAAACTAATCTGAATGACTCCTACCCAACAGGTACTCCATTTGGAAAATCTAGCTATGACAAGGGGCTTTGGCTGACCTGAGCTAAGAGCTCTTTTCTGTGTCTAGCAATTCAGTGAGAAGGTGTCGTGACTAGACTAAACTTACTTATTTTGCTCAAAATGTCTGTTCTTTGACATGGACAACACTTGTTTCCGACAAGGTGTTCTCATATTGTAACAAATACAAAATAATCTTAGAGTTTCATATACGCTCAATAATTCTATGACATGACAGCATTTGTTCACAAGCACATAAATCAGGTTTTTCTGGTGCAACTTGTTTTCAGTGTCATTATCATCTTATGCTAGGAAACTGTTTATGCATAACACAAGTCCTTCATTAAATTATGTGATTATGACTTTCATTATTACACATCTGCTTGTGCAGTGTAACAAAAAAAAAAGAGTAGCAGTGTACTAACTGACATATAAAATGTTTCTTGCCTAGTGCTTTGTTTGTGTTTTATAAATAGGCCTGTTATCACACAGTTCTATAGTTGAGGCTTTTCCGTCTCTTGTATTCAAGAGCAGGAATCTCCACTCCAGTTTCATTTGTTATGTGGTGACTCAGCACAAACATTACATAAAAGGAGCTAGTGGGTAAGCATAAGCCAAGCACTGATAGCAACTTTCTGGCAGTTCTTCTATTGGTGCATACTGCTTGTCTTAAATCACTAAAAAGTTCGTGTTTTTATGTGTCATTCATTTATTTAAATAAATCAGATTTCATCAAATCAGATTCCAAGTCAATATATTTAAGATGATTTTAAACCTAATACAAGAAAACACTAACATCACAGTCATAATAAGAGAGAAAATAATTATTTTGTGGCATACTGACAGATTATACACATTAAAATGCCTGGGAAATTAAATACATCTTAACCTGGTAAAGTAGACTTCTGGCATACCTCTTTCGGGAGGGTATTCCAAAACCAGGGCATCACTAATGAGAAGGCCCTGTCCTTTGTAGCTACATAACACAATTCTTCTAAGGCACCTGGGGCAGGGCCTCAGCAGAAGACCTTAAGACACAGGCAGCATGGGAAAAGTTGTGGCTTCAGGTATTTGGGTCCCAAGTTGCTTAACAGTAATTACCAGCATCTTGAATTGAACCCAGAAACTAATAGGCAACCAACCAGTGCAGTTCTTTTGAGATTGGAGTGATGCGGACAATCCTGGTTGTACCAGTTAAAATTCTGGCAGCCAAATTCTGAATTAACTGAAGGCCGAGTTGTCTTTAAAGGCAACCTCATGTATAACACATTACAATAATCCAACTGGGGGGTGTTACAAGAGCATAAATCACAATGGTTAGACTATCTCTATCCAGGAATGGCTGCAGCTGGAGAACCAGCCAAAGCTGGCAAAAGGTACTCCATGCCAACAAGGCCATCTGGGTTTCTAGGGACAAAGCTGGATCTTGGAGCATCCACAGGCTGTGAAAATGCTCTTTCAGGGAGAGGGTAAACCTATCAAAAACGGGCTGAACCTTCTCTGGAACTGAGAACTGTCTACCCTAGGTGCTTCCATCTTGTCAGGATTTAACTTAAGTTTATTCAATTTAACTCCAGTCTCCAGTTCAGCACCTCCACAGCCCCACCTAGCTCAGAAAACAAAGAAAATTGCAGCTGGGTGTCATCATACTCCAGATCCTTTGATGTCTTCACCCAGTAGCTTCATATAGTCCTGATGTATTCATTTGTTTACAACAGGGGTAGGCAAAATTTATGGGGTTGAGAGCCACATCCCCCTAGGAGAAAGTGGTTGGGGGCAGCACATTTATGTGCTGGGATGGGGTAGAGTGTGTATATGGTCGTGGTGGGGGGGGAGAGAGAATGAATAGAATAGAGTGGATGAATGAAAGGGAGATAGGGTGGTTATTCGTGTGTGTGTGTGTGTGTGTGTGTGTGTGTGTGAGAGTGAGAGAGAGAGAGAGAGAGAGGCCCCACCCACTTCCACTGGTGTGCTTCCCCCAACTACTTCTCCTGCATTGAGCAGGGGGTTGAACTCAATGGCCAGTTATTTCAGTTTCTCCTCATAGGGCCTTGTTTCCATTCCCTAATCATCTTTGTTGCTCTCCTCTGAACCCTCTCCAGTTTGTCTGCATCAGTCTTAAAGTGTGGTGCCCAGAACTGGACGCAGTACTCAAGATGAGGCCTAACCAGTGCTGAGTAGAGGGGAACTAGTACTTCCCACAATCTGGAAGCTATACTTCTATTAATGCAGCCCAAAATAGCATTTGCCTTTTTTGCAGCCACATCACATTGCTGGCTCATATTCAGTTTGTGACCTACCACAATTCCAAGATCCTTCTCACTTGTGGTATTGTTGAGCCAAGTGTCCCCCATTCTGTAAATCTGCATTTGGTTTCCTTTCCCTAGGTGCAGCACTTGGCATTTATCCCTATTAAATTTAATTCCGTTGTTTTCAGCCCAGCGCTCTAGCCTATCGAGATCACTTTGAATGTTGTTTCTGTTTTCCAGAGTATTAGCTGTTCCACCCAATTCTGTGTCATCTGCACTTCACACAGGAAGGAATTCTCATGAATGTTGAAATGCCCCAGAACCACAAGTCTGGGGAATTCCAGCATCACTTCCATGACCACCCTGGCTAGCTCATGGTGGGAGACTGTTACACTGTTGGGCAGCAGTGTGGACAGTACACCAACAAATTCCTATTCTGTCCTGAACACTCACCTTCAGAAACACACATGCTAAACCAGAAGACTGCTGGACTGGACACCTGGTCAAGGGTATGGAATCATGACAGACCACTGCAACCACACCTCTCCGTCCTCTGAGGCAAGCCTTCTGCTGCATGAAGAAATGTGGAGGATATGATTGGGACATACCCCACCTGTGTCCTCCAACCAGGTCTCCATGATACATGCCAGGTCAGTAAATTCATCCTGGATTAAATCCTGGATGGCAGAAGTTTTTCCTTTAACTGATCTGGCATCCAGCAGCAGGACTTTCAAATCCTGGGGGCTGTCACGAATGCATGGTTGTACCATGGCCTATTTCTCAATGTGTAATTCAGCTATAGTGGAGAGTGGAGCCCCATTTATTCTGCAGGAAGCTGTTCTTTATACTTTCATATTTTCTTACATTAATGCATAGACAAAAATAAGAATGTGGTGAATAAGGAAGTGACTACTCCAGGGAGACTGAAAACATTAAGATTTTATATAGGCTTCCTCTCCTATAGCTCTCCGTCAGCTTAAATAGATGACATATGTTTACTAAGAGACAGTAAAGTGTGACAGAGGACATTCATCAGGATGTTCTCACAAACCGTAAGGTGGATTATTATCTATGACCTCTATTGTTTGCTTATCACTGCTTTGGAAGAGTTGCATGTATCTCTCTTTGCTCTCACTTCCAGACCATAAGAAGAGCCCTGCTGGTTCAGACCAAAGCTTCATCTGGAACTACCTCCTGTCTATAAAGATGGCCAGCCAGATGCCTTAGAACAGGGCTCTCCAACCTTGGGTCCCCAGATGTTGCTGGCCTACAGCTCCCAGCATACCCAGCCAGCATGGCTAATGGCAAGGGATTCCTGCATTGAGCAGGGGGTTGGACTCGATGGCCTTGTAGGCCCCTTCCAACTCTACTTTTCTATGATTCTATGATTCTGGGAGCTGTAGTCCAGCAACATCTGGGGACCCAAGGTTGGAGAGCCCTGCCTTAGAAAGTCCACAGCAGGCTCCTCCCTCACCTGTGTTTGGACATAGCATCTGGTATTCAGAGATATATTGCCTCCAAACATAAAGGCAAGCTAAGAGCCATTGATAGACATGATTTTGTCTTATCCCTTTTCAATGCGATCACAGGTCTGATTTACAGATTATTAATCCAAACTGAATGCTTCGGAGAACAGGTCACTTAAAACAGTCAGTTAGCAATCTAACAATATCTTGCCTCGTATGTGCATTTCTGCTTTCTCCTCCCCTCCACTAATTACTTCTTTTAAGAAGTATTTCACCCCTTTAGTATACTGTGTTACATTTCTCCCTTCAACTCTGTACACATTTAACACAGTAAATTGCATAAAACTCTTCGGTATTTTCTAATATAAATCAAATGTTCTGAGACTGATCAGGCATACCCTCAAAGATCAATATTTCATATAACACCCTGAATAAATACTGGTTATCAAAGTGAAGCTTCTTTTTATTCCTTGGGTAAGAGCTCATTATGCCCTCCATATAGTCAGCTAAATGACTGCTGAATTTTCCTTGCCCAATTAATGAAGCGTCAGGAGCCTAATTATGGATCTAGGAACTTACCTTCAGGGCCAATGTTGAACATCTTGATTGTCATTGCTTTGAAATCACTGGTGTTATGTGGCCATAATGATAAATTTTAAACTTGCAGTGTTACTTGCTGTGTCACAGAGGGGAGGAGAAGACCCAACACAATACACACACACACACACACACACACATACACTGTCCATAATGGACACTGGAAACAATATACATCAGCCACAGAAACAAAACAGAATCAACCAAAACCCTGCCAGAAGAGAAAAATCTTACAGTCTTTTCTCAATCTTAGCAAGGATGTTGATTTTTGTCCTTCCTCAGATAGATGGTTCCACAGTTTAGAGGCCACTACTTAGAAGGCCCTAGTTCTCGTGGCTAGTGTCCTTACTTGCTCCAAGGACAGTACAGCAAGCAGTGCCAATTGGCCATATCTGAAGTGATGCACGGGCAATTAAAATATGCAGAATTGGGGGATGGATCCTTTCCTGGGTCTGTTTTTATGCATTTTGATGGAAAAAAATCTTAGCAATTTAAAACTACATATTCATCTTTTACAACTGACAAAAGGTACATACGTTTTATAATACTATTGGCATTTACTTTTTATTTATGTATTTGTTTAAATAAATATCTCTAGTCTGACAATGGTTCATAAATTATATTGAATACTTAAAAAGAATACAACCAAAATGAATTAAAAAATTAAAACCTATTAAATCAGCAGAAAAATAAAATAAAAGTATAGTAGCAGCACAATAAAACCAATATTAAAAATAGGCCTGGAAAATAAAAAGCTCTTTGCATAATGCAGAAAAGACAGATGAGTAGCTGCCAAACAAGCCTCCTTGAGGAGAGCATTCTAAAGACGGTGCGCCTAACTGTGAGGCCCTCTTCTCCTTTGCCACTTGCCTAGCCTCAGAAGATGGGGGCCCTCAGAGAAGGGCCACCAAATATGACCTAAATGTAAAGGCAGGTTTCTATGGCAGGAGGCATTCCCAAGCCATATAGCATACCCTCCAACATTTCACAGATGAAAACATAGGGACACTCATGTGAATTTGTAAGAGGTATGGTTAGCAACATGAAGGTGTGATCAAGAGGGCATGGCCAGGCAACATGAGAGCATGGCCAAGGGTATGGCCACCCACCCCAGGATGCTCTTACGGTTTAAGGGCTCTGACCACTCTGAAGCCACTTTGATCTCCAGACCCATGATGATGATGGTGATTGCTGTTGTTGTCATTATTATTGTGAAGGACTGCCAACCGGTCCTTTCCTCAAGACAAGAGATCAAAGGCACCAAACTGCCAGCCTTGGCTCTGCTGTCTTGACACTGCTTCTCTCAGGGCTTTACCCTTAGTCTATACACTGGATTTAGCACTGAACCACAGAGGAAGCACACACACCGTGTGGGGTAAAACCAGGAAAGTTTATTTAAGGTAAACCGATTACAATGAAAGGTAGGGAATGAGAAGGGGGAAAAGGTGGGGAGACACTTTGGTATACACAAGTAGGGCTACAAAACAACAAAACTAGTTCCTTTACTATATAAACACCCAGGCACTTACTCCTTGCCTGGGGGTTGGTCTTCTTATTGCTTGCCTCAGCAAAAGCCCTACTCCACGCTGCTCCGCTGCTCCTTCATGTCCAGACAACAACAACACCCAAAAGCCATGGCTGGCAGTATCAATTCCCCCCACCCCTCCTTTCGGTAGCTTGGCTGTCCTTGGCCAATCAGGATGAACTTCATCTTGGCTAGGCAGGGGAGGGGTGGCTCCTGATCATGACTAGAGTGCTTGGGGAGCATTTGCATGTGAATATCTGGGATACTTTGAGTCTGCACAGGGCCATCAAAGGAAACTATGCACATTTGCAGGAGATTCTGAGTCCCAGAGTCTTCGGAGGAACTACGTAGATTACACTTGTTTACACGTGTGTGGTGGAGAGTGTCCACTTTTTTTCACAATTATTATTGTACCATCAAATGTGCATGGTGCTTCACCTAGTATAAGAGAACAGTTCCCTACCCCAAAGAGCTTAAATCTAAAATGTAATATAGAGGCAACAACAAATGGTAGGAAGGGGTAAACCAGGGAGGAATATGCCATTATTTCAGTCAAACATAACTTTCAGCCGACTTTCCCCACATTGTGCAGGTGCAGGAAACTCCTTGTTTTAAAGATCTCCCTCCCACTTTAAAAATGGATCCCTCCGTGGTGGCTTTGTTCTCATTAATAGTTTGCCAAAGAAATAATAATATTTAACATTTAGATATCTCTGAGTGTGCAAAGTGGTTCACAGGCCCACCCTGCAAGCTCCTATTTTCTCCACTCAGAAAAAAGCATGTGGGCTCTATTGTACGTTATTAAAAAAACAAGAACAACAACACTGTGATTGAACAATAATGCCAAAATGGAATGAAGATGTTTGTTGCTGATATTTGAGGTAGTTGGGATTTTTTTTCTTTCTTTCTCTTGAGGAGGGTGTGTTTTCTGCTAAATTTTTAAAATTTCTAATGCATTAAAAAAAACCAAGAATCCAAAATCCGTGCAGAATAATCCTAATCATTACTGTAGAGAGCTTTCTCCATGGCACTTCAGCATGTGTTAGAAAAAGACTTTCACATGGGGTACACAGGTAGAGCCAAGTAAAATTAACCACTGCTCTGAAAACAGAGTAACAGTGCAATCCTATGCATGTGTACTCAGAAGTCCTATTACATTCAATGGGACTTACTCACAGGGAAGTTGTATACATGGGGTGGTGGTCAGTGCTTGCGGGGCAATCCCTTTCGTTTTGTTTTAAAATTGTCAGGATTGGCACAAATTCAACAGGTGAAGTTTACGCACCCACCCCACATCCCCCAAACATGGAGCTTCAGAGAGAAGGGAAACTTTCTTGCATTTCCTTCTGACACTGTAAACTCACCTGTTAGAGGCAAAGAGTCAGCTGGTGCTGCCTCCACCTCCTTTTCTTTTCAGGCCTGGGTCTGTGTGTGCGTGCCCGTGTGCGCGTGCGCACACACACACACACACACACACATCCTAGCGTCTGTCTCTTCCCTCCCTGCTTACTGTTTCTTAAAGGGGCCATCCGCAAAATTGCAGCTAAGCTAAAAGTTTAAAGCAGTTTGCAGGAGGCACCAGAAAATTCAGGACGTTGCAGGGAGGAGCCGTGATGGCTTAAGGGTATTCGTGAAGGTCCCAGGATATTTGGGACAGTTGGAGGGTATGATATAGGACTTTAAAGGTAAGCCTCAGCAATTTTAATTGTGCTCAGAAATAGACCAGCAGCAGCCAGTGTAGTTGTTGAAGAACTGGAAAGAAGTGTTCCCTTTGGCAGTTCCCAGTTAGTAACCTAGCAACTGTATTTTGGACTAATTGAACCTTCGGAGAAATTTAAGACAGTCCCATACACTGCAATAATCTAATGCGGAGGTTATTTATTTACTTATTTATATTTATACCCCGCCTTTTTTCCTGCAAGGAACCCAAGGCAGCTTACATAATCCTCCTCCTCCTCTCCATTTTATCCTCACAACAACCCTGTGAGGTAGGTTAGGCTGAGAGACCATGACTGGCCCAAAGTCATCCAGGGAGCTTCGTGGCCAAGTGGGAACTAGAACCCGGATCTCCCGAGTCCCAATCCAACTAGAACTTGGATAACCTTGGCAAGGCTACCACTATGTGGGAGGCTGGTGTACCAGCCTCAGTGATGAAAGGCCCTGCATGCCACTGTTCCCACTTGGGCCTTCCATAACAAAGCTTTATCCATCAGTGCCCCCATACTAGAAATCTGATCCTCTAGGAGGAGTGCAACCCCTATCTGGTTGAACACTACCTTTCTGGTCAGAAAAAACACCCAGTAACCATACCTCCATATTGTCAAAATTGAGCTTCAGTTTATTGACCTTTATCTAGTGAGACTCCAATTCAGTAGGTCCACTGCCTCACTGAGACTGCAATCCGATGCACATTTACCTGGGAATAACTCAATGGGTCTTAGTTTGCAATAGAAATGTATAAGATCACACTGTGAATCAGATGAAACGGTGAATTAAGAGTTGGGTGTCATCGGCATAGTGATAGCACCTCATTCCAAATCCCCTGATGCCCTCAGTCCATGGTTTCATGTAGATGTTGAATAGCATGAGAGACAGCATAAGAGCTACAAGGAATAATTACCCAGAAACACTTTCTCAACCACTGTCATCCAGATAAGAGTAGAACCACTGCAGCACAGTGCCCTAGTACCTAACTGATACAGGCTATCCATAAGTATACTATGGTTGATGGTATTGAAAACCACCACGAGGAGAATCAGCACGATCCTTCTCCCAGAATGCATCTATCAAGGCAACTAAGGCTGCTTCAATAGTTCACTCAGTCCTGAAGCCAGACTGAAATTAATCCAAATAATTTTTATGGCACTTTAAAGTGTTCAAAGCTCTTCATATACAATAACCCTGCAAGGTACATTAGTACTAGTACTCCTAAATGTAAGAGAGACCATTTGTCATACCAATTCCCTAACTCCCACACCCATTTTCTTGTCTTCCTCTTTTACTTTATATTTATTGATGTAAAGGAAAAAACAAGATTTTTTAAATACCGGTAACACATACACACACATACACACACACGAAAACCAAAAAGAGAAAGAAAGAAAAAAACGTGCTTTTCCTTCCTTCCAGAAGCAAGCATTCCAAAAGCTCTAATTCAGAAACTGAAGACAAGAATAAGAAAGCAAGATTGAAGTACCAGAGTAAGTCTCGTACAGTTGACTCATAAAATGAGAGATATAAAATGGTAAGCTTTCCACACTCAATTTCTCTCAGTATATCTGGAACTGGAAACCGAAAATTTGCTATCAGCAAGTATAGTGCGACATCAAGTGGAAAGGCACATTCAGAAGAGTCTGACTGCAATACACTCTATCAAAACGTTTCCTCTTTCCTATCAACCTTTTCTACTGAAATTCCAAAATTCATTCAAAACTATTGGACCAGTGATGGGGATATATTTTATAAATACATATCTGCATCAGTATATTTAGAAAACTAATCCTAACTTAGATAACATGATTCCTAACAGCCCCTCTAGAAAAAGCATAAAACATTGGGTGTTGTTTTCCTAATGCTGCTTTGAAGCCAGTTAAGTAGCACATTTCCTCTTCAAAGGCATTTGCAGAGGTTACTTAATCACTGAGTGGAAATACATTTTACTTAGCTATAAGAAAATGAGACAGAAACAGAACATAGGGATTTAAAAAATATATATGTGATCATAACACAGCACAATAACGAACAGATGAATTACAAGGCACCCTGGAGTTTGAGAATCAGAAACACAGGACACAACAATGCGCTTTTCACACACAGTTGAGGGCATGGATGGGAATGACAGCGAGATCTTGAAATATAGCACAACTGCTCTGTTAGCATTCCCCACCTCCTTTCTTTACCCATCTCCTCAATAAGCATTAGTTACTTTTTTTGCAATTATCATATAATCAGATTGCCACTGATTTCCATCAGTAGGGAAGCAACAGACCTTTTACAGATAGCTGCAGGGCCATTTTAATGATCAAAACCCAGAGACTGAGGTGTGAGGTCAAGCTTTGAGAATTACAGCGAAGTGGTGCTTAATGGTTTATTTGTGAGAAGGTAAGTCTCATTGGCACAGAGATCTTGTGACAGTTGTATGTATATTTTAAAGGTCATCATCAGGCGATCACTCGTGACCGAGTAAGATTGTCTTCCAGGGTAAAAAATTTACAAAGAAAAATTTTAAAGGAGGAAATTCTAAAGAAGATTGTGTAGGCTCTAGCGATGGGTCCATAAGTGACTGTGGAGGCCAATTCTAGATCCACACAGCTTCCCACAGTGGGGACACAGGTTACCAGATGGAAGATGGTCCTGTAAAGGATTCGTTTGACGTGCTTTTCGCTTAGCACGTTTCTCCCTTTCACCTTGCACTCTGGCTTCTTCAAAGTCCATGGAACCTTTGTGAAAGGCCAACCTTCATTTAGATCGTTCATGGGCCAGAGCTTCCCAGTTTTCGATGTTTATATTGCATTTTTTTAGATTAGCCTTATGAACATCTTTAAACCTCTTATATTGACCACCGATATTCCGCTTTCCATCCTTGAGTTGGGAATAAACGATGCTGGATTTCACTGTCAATGTTAGCTGAAACAGAAAGATAGCTGCCAAGATAGAGAAAATGATTGACATTTTCCAGTATTGTCCTGCCAAGCTGGATAGATGGCATCACCAAAGGGTTAGCTTCCACTTGCTGATGAAGCACTTTGGTTTTTTTGATGTTAAGTGAGAGACCAAGTTTTTCGTATGCTTCTGCAAAAGCATTTAGGATAGTTTGGAGATCATCCTCTGAATGTGCGGAGACCACATTATCATCAGCATACTGAAGTTCCACAACAGAGGTTGTAATTACCTTACTTTTTGCTTTCAGCCTGCTGAGATTAAAAAGCTTTCCATCTGTTCGATATATAATTCCCACACCAGTGGGAAGTTTCCCCTCGACAAGATGTAAAATCATGGCGATGAAAATAGCAAATAATGTTGGGGCGATAACACATCCCTGTTTAACACCTGATCCCACTTTAAATGGAGCACCATGAGAGCTGTTGTTGTCCAAAACCGTTGCCGTCATGTTGTCATGGAGAAGTCGCAAGATATTCACAAATTTATTGGAGCATCCAATTTTCATAAGGATAGTCCAGAGAGTTGTTCGGTCTACAGTATCAAAGGCCTTAGCCAGATCAATAAATGCCATATAAAGGGGTTGGTTTTGCTCCCGGCATTTTTGTTGGAGCTGACGTGCAGTAAAAATCATGTCTACTGTCCCTCTAGAGGGGCGGAAACCATATTGAGTTTCAGGGAGGATCTCTTCTGAAATAGATAGAAGACGGTTTGCAAGAATCCTAGCATTTACCTGCGGTAGCTAAGAGAGAAATGCCCCGATAGTTTCCACAGTCTGTTCTATCACCCTTCTTAAAGAGGGTGATAATTATGGCAGCCCTGAAGTCTTCTGGGATCTCTTCTCTTATACAGATTTTTTCGATGAGTTTATGAAGATGTTGTAGGGGGCCCCTTCTTTAAAGATTTCAGCAGGAATCCCATCTGGTCCACTAGCTTTGTTATTCTTCATTTGATTAATGGCTTTTTTTACTTCATCCAAAGTGGGGAGTATTGCAAGTTCCTCTCTAATTTGTTTTTGCGGGATTTGCAAAAAATCTCATTATCCACCTTAGATTTACGATTTAAAAGATCATAATAATGCTCTTTCCAACGCAGTGCAATAGACTCTTTGTCTTTTGAGTTTGGTGCCATCTTTTGATTGTAAAGGGTTTGTACCATAGGTTTTTGGTCCATAAATGGCCCTTGTGGCCTTAAAAAAGCCCCGTGCATCATGAAATTCTGCAAGTTGTTGAAGTTAAACCTTTAAAGGACAACCTTCTAGATGCAATTTGCATGAATGTACCCAAAAGGCTTATATAAACACATCTTGTGCCTTTAGTCATTTAAACTTTGCTCTCAATGTTACCACAAATTCAACAAAATCTGTCTCAGACCACATTGGTAACAAACAATATACTGTTGTGTAAACTGGGTTTAAGAAATATGGGACACTTCTGCTACTACTACTTATCATTTACATTACTTCAGTAATCATAATACTTCTGGAAGATAGGTCCGTATTACTGTCCTCATGTTGCAGGTTAGCGGCTGAGGTTCAGAGGACAGTGATTTGCCTAAGGCCATCTTTCATCTATTATTTGTGTCTTGCTTTTATGTTAAAAACACCGAAAGCAGCTTGCAGACAAATAAAAGTTAAGATGCCACAGGACTCTTTGTTGTTTTGCTGCAGCAGACTAACATAGCTACCCCTCTGGAAATCAATATGCAGATGACACCCAGTGCTCTCTCTCCTTTCCAGCTGTGGCTCATGCTGGCTCAGGTTGTCTGAGCATGGAAAGCTAAGCAGGGTCAGGCCTGGTTATTACTTGGATGGGAGACCCCTCCTCTAGTTTCCTGCATTGAGCAGGGGGTTGGACCCAATGGCCTTGTAGGACCCTTCCAACTCTATGATCCTATGAAATCCTATGATATCCTGTGATCCTGGGGAGGCAGTGGGCATTCTGAATTTGTGTTTGGTGGAAGTTTTGGATTGGATGAGGATGAACAAACTGAAACATAACTTAGACAAGGTAGAAGTACTGATGTCTGGAGGTTCTGGTGCACCTGGGCTACATATTCAGCCTGTTCAGGATGGGGATGCATTCCTTCTGAAGCAACAAGATCACAGCATGGGAATTTCCCAGGACTCAAACCTGCACTTGAATGGCACCGTATTGCTATTTAATCTATTCAACTGAACATTTTATAAAAAAGCACAAGGTGCCTTACATAAAATCATTTTTAAAAAGTCAGTTGTATGAATTAAATAGCAATATGACACCAGTCATCATTGAAAGCAGAGCAGACTCTAGAAGTGGCAAATCAAGAGGCTCAGATGCTGCCATTTTGAGCATCTTCCCAGCACCTTGTCTCTATAATTTCCATTTTGTCTAGGAAGGTCTAGGACAGGGCTCTCCAACCAGCAACATCTGGGGACCCAAGGTTGGAGAGCCCTGCTCAAGGACAAGAAAGCAGCAGGCATCCCCGATTAACATAGATCACAGGAGAAACTCTAGCTTTTCACAAAGACATACAAATGCCTTACTTTCTGCCTGGTTCCTAATGTGATTGAGTCACCTGGGCACACCTACTGATTAGCTTATCTAGAGCCCTGATGAGGAAAACACCATGCAAGAAACACTGGGAGACCCACTAGTAAGCACATTATAGGTACCTAGTTGTCCTTTAACACATATCAGCATCCATCAAGTTTAGGGGCCTATACCCAAAATATACGCCCCTCTCTTGCATTCTGCGTTTTTGAACTCCTCACCTATGGTAGGAAAACCAAATCCTACCTTCATCACACACACATCCCCTCTGTCCCTTTTATTATCTTGGGAATTTAAAATTTATTTATTTATTTATTACATTTCTATACTGCCCAATAGCAGAAACTCTCTGGGCAGTTCACGAAAGTTAAAACTATAAAATACAACATGATAAAACATAATACAAAACTTTTAAAAGTTTAAAACTACAGTAGAAATCCAAAGTAAAAGACAGCAGCAGTGTAAGAATCTAAAAATACAATTTAAAACATACATTTAAAAATACATTTAAAAACAACAAAACCTGAATGACTAAAATGCCTGGGAGAACAAAAAGATCTTCACCTGGCACCGAAAAGTCATTTAGGGCTCTGAAAGTTAATACCAGCACTTTAAATTGGGCCTGGAAATGGATTGGAAGCCAGTGCAGATCACAAAGCACTGGTGTAATATTCTCATATCAACCAGTCCCTGTTAACAAGGTGAAAAAAGCTCCTCCCCAAACTAAGGTTTTAAGAAAGGGATGTTTTCCAGTTAGAAAGCAGTTTGTTTGTCACCCAAGAACCTAAGAGTTCATTGTCTGTCATATATCCAACAAGGAGTTTCTCCCTTCCCTAGCAACAGAGCTTTACCTTGCACATTCATTTTTAACTCTGTACCTTGGAAGGTTCTGGAAGAGCTCAGATTTTGTTTTGTTTAAATCCCATGTGATACCCTCGGTTCCCCCATTATTGCCTAGTGCCTACTGAGCAGTGTTCTCCAACCTTGGGTCCCCAGATGTTTTTGGCCTACAACTCCCAGCATGCCCCAGCCAGCATAGCTGGCTGGGGCATGCTGGGAGTTGTAGGCCAAAAACATCTGGGGACCCAAGGTTGGAGAACACTGGAATAAAGTGTTGTTTGAGAGCTAGCGAGTCTAGCCCTTCCTAAATCCTAAGGAACAACTCATGCAACCCTGGTGCTCCAGTCCAAAAAGATGAACTCCGGGATCACAGCAAGCCCCTGAGTAAGAGCCCCCCTTCACTTCAGGACAGGTAATATTTGTGATCCAATCTTATTTCTCTCTCACCTTTCCCTCTCTCACACCTCATTAATTCTCAACAAGCTACCCCTGGTATCCACAGGACCATCTTATTTACATCGTGGTCCTTATGTCTAATCCAGTTAGGCCCTGCATGTGTCTATCTTGCTCCCTCCCATCTTATTACAGTGGTTCCCAACCTTGGGTCCCCAGATGTTGCTGAACTACAGCTCCCAGCATCCTTTGTCATTAGCCATGCTGGCAGGGTATGCTGGGAGCTGTAGTCCAGCAACATCTGGGGATCCAAGGTTGGGAACCACTGCTTTATTAGGTATCAGGCTCTCCAATCCCATCCTTCTGAAACAGTAGAACATTGCCTCATCTCTCTCTTGGTCTCTCCCTCCCTGCCAAACCCTTTCTATAGAATTAACCAAATAGCTGCATCTTCTATTCATATGCTGCATATGTACTTACTTCTTATATTCATGTAATAAACCATAGATTCAATTACTCTAATCTCTGGTGGAGAGTCTCAATCTATTGATTTTGTAAGCTGCTTTGAAAATTTTGCAAAAGCAGCAAATAAATTATTTAATTAAATAAATATTTTAAGGGAGTCGGCAATAAGCGTCAATCAAATGGGCATATTTATTTAAGAAAAGCCAGTTATGATAGGTTACATAATAACCATTTGACAACTTGATGTAAGTAGGCAACATTAGCTAAAAGCAGTTTGACTAAAACACACTTTTACCTTAGTTCTCAGGTTTTGTGTGCCTTACATGCTTATTTGAATTGTTATCGGCTTAATACTGTATTAAGATTTTAGGCTGCTATAAACAAAGTTACATTTACTGTCAGAGGGAAAGAACATTAATGGAGGCTTCTGTATAGTGGATGGCAATCCAGTAGGATTGCACCCTAAATGACTTTGTTAGCTAAACTCGTGGGAGGAGCATATGTCAGTAAAGAAGAAAAATCGATGCCCATAAACCCCCAAACTCAGAGGCTTATGCGCAAACAGTGCAGAATGGGAGGAGCAGCAGAGGCAATCTCTGCTCCCCACACCTCCCACTCTGCATTTCAGCAAGATAGCCGATTCCAGCCGTCTTTCTGAGCCACTTCGGAAGGGGAGGGGAGGCTGGCGTGCCATCAGGATAGCTTGAATACTGGAGGCCCCCGTCTCCTCCCTTCCCTCTGCGCCCCCTGGAATGCCCCTTTACCCTCTCCCCAAGATTGAGTTCCTGACCTTGGAGAGGCAGCCAGCATGGTTCTTCCCACGCTGGCTGTCAAGGGGTTTGGGATCCGGAGTGAGGATCCCTGGCTCTGAGGTCGGAACTCTGTCTCTGACTCAGATCTGGGAGTCCAAATTATCCTATGGCCCCCTAGATGCTCTCTAGGGGCCATAGGATCACTCTCTTAATCAGCTCTGAGGCCATAGAGGAATAGTGTAACAAGTGTAATAAAACCCATATTGTACACACATGCACATACATACACACTTGTAGTTAACCAGTACATTGTCATCATATAAACTGCACACCACAGGTCATGATTCAGTTCAGTTCACAAATCACTCACACCAAACGTGAATGGGAGCACATGAATTCCCAAAATTGTGTTCACATTCACAAAATGTGCACTTTTAAAAAATGCACACTTTTTAACATGTGTGACTTAAAATGCTCAACTTTTGAAAATTGCACAACTGTAAAAAAATGCACTACTTCTGAAAAATGCACATTTTCCCCATTCAAATGAACTGGAAAACAGGTTGCAAATGAGAACAGGAGCGAGCCAAACCAAGTAAAGTTCAGAGAATTTCAGCAAGCTCAAGCATCCCTGATTCTCCCATCCCTACGAAATATAAACATTTGTAGGCAAGCTGTTACACAGATTTAGCTAGTCAGAACTAGTGTGAGTAAGTCTTAAATTGTAAGGCTTAAACAATGACTATTACTCAGAGCTGCTTCAGATATTCCAAAGAAGCAGTGAGAGTAGAAGCATCATTGGCTTGTACTTCCTTTTCCCACACTTATGCAGAGATAATCGATGCCCATAAACCCCCAAACTCAGAGTCTTATGCGCAAACAGTGCAGAATGGGAGGAGCAGCAGAGGCAATCTCTGCTCCCCACACCTCCCACTCTGCATTTCAGCAAGATAGCTGAAGAAATGCACATCTTTCCCTTCGGGCAAGACCTGGAACCTGGCAGAGTGACGTGCAAGTCAGTCATATTTCCACTCTCACTGCTTCTTTGAAACATTCAAAACATGTCTCTGTTGGGGACCTGGTCCTGCAGTCACGCATTCTAACACTCTGACACCGGAGACTCCAAATCAGTGAGATCCTTTTATTACAGCAAATCCCACAGTATAAGCTTAACTGTTATAGTCTTCAGAAATCATATAGCTGATGGCATTTTGCTCTGGGCTCTTGAACTTGTTCCACATCCAAGTAGGGGACTGGAATGTCTCTTAGGGACCAAATTCCCCAACATTCCACCCCAAGGTAAGGGACTGGAGCCAATTCCCAAATGCTCCTCAGAAAGGGAAGGATCGGAGCCAATTCCTGATGCTCCCACGACAAGGGAAGGGATCCTAGTAACAGGCCTGACTTACCTGGATGCCTCCATAGAGATCTGATCCAACTTTGGCACTGAGTTGGAACCTCCAGGGTGCTGTGAGTCTTGGCCTAAGGATCTGAGCAACTCCTAGCTACTCCTCCGACAGGGGAAGGATTTGAGCCCTATTGTTCATGAGACAAGGGAAGGGATTCCAAAAGAGGACCTGAACCAGCATGCACACCTCCACAGAGGTCAAGACCAACCCTGCCACTTGGGTTGGCCCCTCTGGGTACTGTGAGTCCAGGCCTCTCAACAATAAGGGTCCAAAACAAGATCAGACTTGAGTCCAAAGTACTTCCCCACATGCAGAGATTCCAACGTCCAAAGCTCCCAGCTTTGGGATCTCTACACCACATGGGTTGAGGCATAGGAATGTCCAGAAGTCAGGAATTAGCCCCAAGACAGCCGAGATCTGGGCTCTTCGACGAAGACACATCTATAGCCACAGGAATGCGCAGTCTATGAAAAGTCCAACAGTCCTTTTCATGGCAGGTTCTTGACAGTAAAAGTTCAAAGAGAAGAAAGTCCAAATTAGGTAGAGTCCATGTGCAGAGTGCTCCCAATAGCTCAGTCGGTGATAGATCCAAACAGAAAGATGCAGACAAGGAAGACGAGAGAGATGTTCCCAGCAAAGGCTCTGGAGGAGGCTAAGCACTGACTTAAAAGCGAAGGCATGGCCTGTTGTGATATGTATCACTTCACCAGCTGTAGCACACTGTTTACACATGGAAAGAACAGAATGGCTGTAAACAAGTTTGTTATGTCTTTCTGGGTTCTCGTGTTTTTCGCATGGGAAGCCTAGACCGTGGGAGCATTATGAGCTAGTCACATGGTTTGTATGTTCTGATGACATGCTAACTTGTTTTCTGTCTGAAGCCATCTTAGAGAGAGGCAGGACTGCTTTCTCTCTTCTCCTTTGTTATTGCTGGACTTTTGTCACTGCAACAATGTAACTTCTTTGCTGAGGTGGAGTGAAGCTCAACTTACTCCACTGGATGTAATGCTTGCTATGCATTTATACTCTGCACATGGACTGTAACTAGGAAATGTATACTCTGTAGAACTTTACTTGCTAAGTGAATAAACAGGTAGAATTAGACCTGTAGTGTTACAGAGTGTTTCCTGACTCCATGGATTAATCTGAAAACGGGGAAGCTGGAAGCAAGTTGGATTACAGGCAGGCTGGGCTGGCATCTTCACAACACGCTGCACGCTGCGAAAAGGGGGGAGCTGAGATCTGGAAGATCTGTGTGTGGAATAACAGGCCTCTGCTAGCACACAGACAGGATTTTAAATCTCCCATGCGCACATGCACTCTGCTGCTCACGAGCACACGCACCAACATGGCCATCTTAACCCTCCTTCCAAACCACTAATTGACAAGGGAACTGGCCCATCCACGAGGCCCCTACCCCACCTGGGCATTTCCCTTCTCCCCTTCAGGGGTGAGGCTTCAACCAGAGTGACACCTCTGTAAACCACCCCTCCCCTCTTCTGACGTCCCCAGAGAAGGCTGGCAGGCAGCTCCTATCTCTGCAAGGTCAAAGTTGCAGCTGGATGCGGCAGACAAGTCGACTCCTACCTGCTTTCTCCCAAGAACTCTGACAGTGATGAGCTCACACTGGTCTTGACATTCCACAGACTGCCTAGGCCCCAAACCCTTCCAAACTACTGCTAACCAGTTTCTGTCTATGAACTAGAAGGCACACTGAACCCCCACAGTCTCTATGTCTCCTGGATAAAAGTATTTACTCTTTTGGATATTATTTGGTTCTTCTCTGTGGGCCAAACTATACGTAGTGTGTAACTGAGCCTGATAATTTTATTTATTTTAGTGTAACTGCGCATGGTCCCAATTTGGATCAGAACCAGCACACATCAGCAGGGAGGATTAAACCTTTCCCCCACCCATTTCCCCTGAAATTCCATACACAGTCACAGACACACACAGACACACACACGGAGGGGGTGGGGGAAGAAAAAGCAAAAAAAAAGGTATCCATTAGACGCTGTCACAAATCTAAAGTGATTTAGTTTTAGGTTATACTGTATATTGGACCACAAGGTATTCTTTTTAGCTAACCCTACGAACAGGTATCAAATTAGAAGCCTGATGTTTGGATTTTAAAAGAAAATTTCCTTGTCTTTCACTTTTGTTTGTGTATAACTGAATCCTAAATGTATCTGTCACCTACAAAAACACCCAGATTATTTTCAGTGCTCTGCACACAGAAGGGATGTTGAAGGGCGACAAAGAGCTTGGCAGTGTTAAAAACAGAATGTCTTGAGAGATCTGTCAGGTTTCATGCCATGACTGATTTAATGAAGTGACTTGATATTAACATGAAAGGGGAATATGGTACAAACACAATGATATAAATCTGTTCTTTTACATATCCCACATCACTCCCCCAAGAAATGCACACATTTTCTCTCTTAATCTCTCTCAGCCACTTTTCTTCTGCAAAGAGGAAGAGCAGGAAGAGTTGCAAGATTCCCTAACTGCAGCAGGACATTATAATTCCATATACATAATTACAAGACAACCAAATAAAAAAGAAAAGAATCATACAAGACAAGAAATAGCCAAAAGACATTTGGAAATTATATTATTGAGAAATATATGAATGCTGTGAAACATTTACATTCAGCATCCCAAATGCAGTGCTTTGCATTTTTAAACTCTTCAATTGCAAAACAAAGAACACACTTTCATTTTCATGCCCACTGGTGATATTTACAGAAAGGACGAAGTGTGGAATGCACTACATTTAGATTAAGAAAAGCCAACCAGGTAATCTAGGCAACTTCAGATATGGTGGGTACCATGTTCTACATTACTACTTTCATAGCACAGGGTGGCCATATGTCCTCTTTTACAGAGAGGACAGTGTACTATTTGAAGGGCTGCTGGAGGACCACCCTCTATTTGAAGGCATCCTCTGTTTGAAGGGCTGTCCTGTCCAAGTCCAGTTTAAAGATAAAGAACCATAAGAACTGTTGTTCATCAGTAGTTCGCACATGGACAGCACACTGAGCAGGCAGGCACACGGGTCACCTGGTCAAAGTCTTCAGCACTATGGTGAGATGTACTGTATTTGTATTTAAATTATAGTAATTATTTCTAAATTTGCATCCATACATATAAATTAGCATATGCAAATTGGTGTTCTCTTTCTTGGCAATGAATTTCTTCTTTTGGGGGGCAATTCGTAAGTAGCAACCCTAATAGCATATGAAACATAATGTCCAATTCCATAACAGTAAGGACAGTTTATATGAGTTTCATATATTTGCATTTCTGTTGTTGCTTACCTGAGTTTAGGAGACAAAGCAGAGCTTGGCCTGAGAAAACAGTGAAACCTTGGCTGCTAAAGTCTTCAGCTAAAGCCATGTTGAGGTGCAGTGGGACATGAAATATTACTAATAGGCAGGAAAAATTGACTGTGACTGGTTGGGTGTGTTGATGACTTTGGAAACTGCCCAAAGCCACATTTGGTAAAGAGTGGTATATAAATAAAGATAAAATACATTGCCTAGGGACAATTTCCCAAAGGGTAGCCATATTAGTCTGTTGCAGCAAAAGCAATAGAGTTTTGTAGCACCTTAAAGACAAACAGATTTATTATGGCATCAGCTCTTGTGGACTACAGTACACTTCAACTGCATGAAGTGTTTATCCTGTAACTTACAGGTATACATACACATGGGGGCAGAATTGTAAACAGTGAGGTCAGAAGGAATTGAAACGCAATAGAGGCAGAAATATAGTCAGATTTGTGTCCAGTAGAAACTGGCTTGTTTGTTCTATATAGACAATTGCTATCAGTTGCAAAGGAGATGACTATATATGACCACATTTCATTTATATTACATAGCTGATTATTCCTATATTTAAATTTTGTATATTACCTGTTTTTTGTATTATATTATGATGTCTAATTTTATCCTGATAGCTGTTAATTGTCCAGTGGATTATTTTAGTTAATGAGATGTCACTGTTTTGTTTAACATATGGTAGTGATATAATTTTAAAATGTATTTTAAATTCTCTATTAATTATATATATATATTAATGGTTTGTATTGTATACATTGCAGAGGCCTTTGGATAAAAGCAATCAGTCTTGACATAGAGAACACAGGACTTGGAGGGCATTGCTGCTGGCAAAGGATGGCATACATCACGTTGGAAGAAGAGCAGATGTATGAACTCCTGATGTTGTAGATGGCACTATTAGATCCCATAACAGTGTTGTCAGAGTAGATATGTGGATAGATCTGGTTCCTGTGTCTGTGGCCACGTTCACACAACACACTAAGCTACCCTTCGAATAAGCTACGCAGTGTGCACCCGACAGATTATAAGGCTCACAGGGGCTTGTTTTCACCCTCAGTCCTCCAGCTGGAATCCCAGTGTCCTTCACAGTAGAACCCATCTTGTATCCTTCACTGCCATTTTTTTGTTTTTTCCCCCAGAACACAATTGGGGTTGTATTTTATTTATTTTTTGGGGTCCCTGAAAATTGCACAACTGTGTTTGTAATTTTTTTAGTCAGTCTTTTGCAAGTGTGCTCTTACAGTTGTCCAATATGTGTAGTCTTGCCTGGTCAATTTCCTAGTCTGTTTCAGCTATCAAAGGGAGCAGGGGGGGGCAGGTAACAGATTGACAAGGCAAGACTGCATAAAAGCTAATTTGTGCACAGTTGCCAGGGACCAATTACCAAGTTGTCAATGGAAAAGAACTGGGAAAGAGGGGGAAAGCAGCAAAAAAAGGTTCACCAAAAGAGGGGATGGGCAGTATCTCCCTCTTAGCAGTGTAATCCACTCACTTTTAAATGTTGAACTGACAGTTCTCTGTTTCCTCCACCTCAATACTTCCCTGTCATGCCCCTGCCCATGGGCAAAGTGTTATAGCTGTAAGTATGTGAGGGGAGTGTGAGTGTGAGAGGAGTGTGGAATGTTGAGATGTCTGCTGATTGGCTGACAGAGTGAGAAGTGGGGGGGTGAAGCCTGTTATATAAACAGTGGGTGGTGCTGTTTGGGAGAGAGCTGTGGAAGTGATCTGAAGGAGGTGGAGGGGAGTCTGGAGAGAGGGGGAGAGAGGGTAGTTTGAGAGGAGTCTGAGAGAAGTCTCAGGGGGGTCTGGAGACAGACAGAGAGAGAGAGAGGGTTGTCAACATTTACAACCTATTAATATGATCTATTTCCCTACCCTTAATTGTAATTAAATAAACTTGTTTTCCTTTTAAAAACGTAAAAGGAGTGGTCTGAGTTAGTTTATTTATTTTTATTATATTTATACCCCGCCTTTTTTCCTGCAAGGAACCCAAGGCGGCTTAAATAGTCCTCCTCTTCCTCTCCATTGTATCCTCACAACAACCCTGTGAGGTAGGTTAGGCTGAGAGTCAGTGACTGGCCCAAAGTCACCCAGTGAGTTTCATGGCCGAGCGGGGACTAGAACCCATTTGCAACAATTTAAGGGCTGAGAAGTAAATGGAGGGGAAATTGTACACCTGCAAGAACTGCCCTGAAAAGGAGCCACAAAAAGGTGGGGAGAGTTAATATCTCCCCTTTCTGGAGCGACTGGAGACTCAGGAAAGAGTTGAAAAGGTGGAGGACACTGAGAACTGTCAGTTCAACACTTAACAGTGAGAGGATCGCATTGCCAAGGGGAAGATATTGTCCCCCTCCCCTTTTGGTGCACCTTCCTTTGCTGCTTCCCCCGCTTTACCGGTGCTTTTCCATTGACAACTTGCCAATTGGTCCCTGACAATTGTGAGCAAATTGGCCTATATATGCAGTCTACCTACCCCACTTCACTGATCCCTTTGACAGCTGAAACAAACAAATAAATTGACCAGGCAAGATTACACATATTGGACAGCTATAATAGCACACTTGCGAAAGACTGACAACAATAACAACAACAATAACAACAACAACAACCAACACAGTTGTGCAATTTTCTGGGACTGAAAAAATAATTTTAAAAAGGGTGGCAAACCAGTGACAGTTACTCCAAAGTGCCACATGGGCATCAGTGGAGGGGCAGTCACTGGCAGAGGCACGGGTGAGATCATGGACAGAAGCAGGGTTTTTTGCCACTCTTGCCAAGTGGCTCGCTAGCAGATCCTCACAACCCACGATGAAATTGCTCTCCCAGGTTCAGATAACATGACGACCCAGCAGGGGTGGAACAACCAGTAGAACAAGTCATGGGTTGTCAGGGTGGTTCTTCCCCCCCAAAAAAACCACCCTGCGGGAAGCAGTCCAGATTCGGATGACACAACAAGCCACGATGGCTAGTTACCCACAATGGGTTATTGTGTCATGTGAACCAGGTCATTAGCAATGTTATGAGGTCTGTTGTTGCTGTTGAATAACTGTTTAAGATCGGGTGGCTGTCTGTAAGCAAGTACAGGACTACTACCCAAGACCTATGAGTGGTGTGGGACATGTCATTGTTCAGGGTGGGCTGTAGATCACTGACAATACATTTGAGTGCTTTTAGCTGGAAACAGCAACCCTACATTTTGAAAACATAAAGCATAAAGGCACCATTCCCATTTTCTCAGAATTTGTCTTGTTTTGTCTCATTCAATGTGTATTTGTTCCATGTGTATTTGATTTACAAAGAAATCTAACTGATTAATGAATACCACTGACTGCAGTTACAGTAATACCTTGGATTGCAAGTAACTTGGTTTGAGAGCGTTTTGCAAGACAAGCAAATTTTTAAATATTTAATATTTTTTTTTACTTGATATACAAGCGACGTCTTGCAATACAAGTACTGTCCAGCTTGGCAGGACAATACTGGAAAATGTCGATCATTTTCTCTATTTTGGCAGCTATCTTTCTATTACAGCTAAGATCGACAGTGAAATCCAGCATCGTTTGAGCTCCGCAAGTGCCGTGTTTTCTCGAATGAAACATAGAGTGTTCGAGGATCGGGATATTTGTAAGAAGACCAAAACACTGGTTTATGAAGCCATTGTATTACCAACTTTATTGTATGCCTGCGAAACATGGACTATCTATAAACGTCACTTCTACCTCCTTGAAAGATTTCATCAACGTTGCCTCTGGAAAATCCTGCGAATTACTTGGGAAGATAGGTGAACAAATGTCAGTGTACTGGAAGAAGCAAAGACTACTAGCATTGAAAAAATGATCCTTCAACGCCAACTTCAGTGGACCGGTCATGTTGTTCGAATGCCTGACTGCTGTCTCCCAAAGCAGTTACTTTATTCCCAATTCAAGGATGGAAAGCGGAATATCGGTGGTCAATATAAGAGGTTTAAAGAGTACTGTAGTATGGCTTAAATTAAAAATCTCTGTACAAATTTTTTTTTTGGGATTTCGTTTTGATATAAGAGTGTTTTGGATTACAAGCACGATTCCGGAACGAATTATGCTCTCAATCCAAGGCATGACTGTAATGGGGAAAAGGTTATGATCTGGAAGTATCTAAATCAGTGTTCTCCAACCTTGGGTCCCGAGATGTTTTTGGCCTACAACTCCCAGCATGCCCCAGCCAGCATAGTTGGCTGGGGCATGCTGGGAGTTGTAGGCCAAAAACATCTCGGGACCTAAGGTTGGAGAACAGTGATCTAAATGGAGAAAGAATGGCTTGAGTAAAGGTAACTTATGAAACTGAAAACAAGAATCCCAGTTATCAATTATCACTTTTATTTAGCACAACTATAAATGGGCATGATAAGAGGATCATCATAGTAGCCAAATCAAAGTTGTCTCAGGATCATAGAAAATTTCCTGTATTGATCTTTCCTCCTTGAAATATTGTTTTACGTAGTCCTAAATTCCAGAGAGGCAGCTATGCTAATCTGTTGCTATAACAAAAAACCCAACAAAAAAACCCCCAGAGTCTTATGTGGCACTTTAAGGATTAACATAACTGGTTCATTATTGTATATCTTTTTAGGAATTACAGCCCCCTAATCAGATGCATGAAGTGATTGTTTTACACGCTCAGTTATCCTACGATAACATCCGTTATATTGTTCAGCTTACTTCACATCATCAAGACATTAATCAGACTTTGCAGAAGGTTGAAAGCAGAGCAAAGCTCCCTTGATAATCAAATGCTTGATAATCTAATGTTTCATCCCATTATGATGAATATACACCTCCACATTCACGATGCTAGTTAAGCACTGCAAATTTAATGGGTGAGGGGCTGATGCTTTGACATGTAATTGCAGCCGTCAGTAAATCAAGGCACAACTAGATATGGTGCAGGAAATGATCAGGGTTTTTTTTTGGTAGATGTTAACAGCAGCTGGGGAAGAATTGGATTAGGACTACAGCTGTTTCCTTCGGTGCTCTTTACCTGTATGTTTTATCCTGCAGGGAAAATAAGAACTGGGGGTGGGGGTACGGAATTTCAAATATGAAAATATCACAAAAGGAAAAGGTTAACTGCCTCTCACCATATGAGATTCTGATTAAGGATCTCCTGCATCACATCTAGTTGCACCCTTTGTTCTCCTCTTCATTGACTTCCTGGTCATGAAAATGGCTGTATTGGAGACTCTCCAAATGGCCTTCTGATGTGCTCCTTTGACACTAATCCCCCCTTCAGAATACTATAAATTGCAGGCTAATTCACCCACCCCCTAAATTCCAACTAACACCCTCAACATTGTCTATGTCCTGAAAGCCGTTAAATATAGGTCCTTGTCAGACCATTTGGTTCCCCCTGCTCTTTCTTTTAATTTTCAAACATATACTTCTTCTGCATACATGGGCAGTCAGTCCCCTGAGTATCCAGAAAACACTAGCTTGCCTGTGTGGGCATTCCAGTTTCAGTGCCCAGCTGGTAAGACACCAGACCAGACCACCCTATTTGATATTAGAAGGAAGACGTGGGGAGCCACAACAAAATGTTGCAGTATATACCCAGCTCCTAACAGCCATGCTCCTCTTCAGGGTTCCAGTCCACCTGGAGTACTGTTTGGGGCTCACGGAGCTAGATGGGAAAGTTTTCATGATGGCTAAAGGAAAATGCCATCTTTTTCTTTCCCACTCTTCTGAAACTTCCCCCCACTGTGCTAGATAATGCTAAAGGGCTAATGTCTGGGCCTGGCTGCCAGCCTTGAACTTGAATGGGAACTATATAGGAAGCGTGGGGAGGTTTCTGGAAAGGGAAAAGGAAAATGTGTCTCTTTTCCTTCCACCTCGTGAAGCTTCCTGTATAGCATTTAGAGGACAGTTGTGTGTGTTTTCTTTACCTCGAGCCATGCATTCCCCTGACCCTAATCCAGGAGATTATAAACTGTTCAAGGCTCAATAACTTCCCCACAATTACCGCCCTCCGCCAACACCCCCCACTCTAAATATTTTGTTGATCCTGGAAGCTAAGTCATTGGCAGGCTATGTGGAAAGGAGGTTAAAATTTCTTGTATACTTTTGTGTACCTGGGGAGTCTACCAAGGATGCAGAAATAATAATCATATTTTGGGATGGCTCATGTCACTTCCAAACTGATAGTCATAGGGATACTCAAGTTTAGTATTACAAGGAATAATGATGCTACCCAATGGCACGTTTTCAACTATTTGCAAAGTCGGTGTATTTTTCAAAAAGTGTACCCATGTCTTTGGCTCATCCTGTGGCCCAAAGATTTCCTACCTTGGGACAACAGTCATTAATTCAGGATACAAAGGCCTTATTGTGCCCATACCCATTACAGTATTATTATTTCATAATGATTTAAATTAAAGCTGTTTAACTCTTAAAAGCAAGATAGGATTCCTTAGCACTCTTAATTACAGGACAGGTAGAGAATAAGAAATTACAAAATTCAATCCCTTCCATTGTACAGACATATATCCATTAATAAATCAAAGAAAGGTGATTCTGATAACAATTCGTGTTACCACTAATACAATGCTTCACCTTTTGCAGAAGACTACTCAGAAAGGAAACTACTATAACAGCCAAGAATCATGTATTTTAAACTATTTGCATTTTAAGGTTACAAGCTGTTGGCTCTGGACTCAACTGAATTGGGACGACACCAATAACATATTACTGTTAGGGCTGGGAAATGCATTATCTACTGTTCCTTCAGGGAGTGTAATTTACAGTGATGGACAGCTTCCAAGGCTAAACTCCCTGCTGGAATACAAAAGGGGTGTCAAGAGTGAGAAAAGTACTGCACTAGGCTTTAAATCCAGAGTAAACTACTTTCTTTAGTTTATTCTTAGAAACATAAGAAAAGCCTTCCTGGATCAACCCTAAGTTCCATCTAGTCCAGAATCCTGTTTCCCTACAGTGGTCAGCCAAATGCTTCCAATGAAATCCACAAGCAGGGCATGGAGGCAACAGCCTTCTGCTGCTGTTTCTTCCTCACTGCCTCTGAAGATGGAGGTTCCATTTAGCTATATTAGCAGTTGACATGAATTTGTCTAATCCCTTTTAAAGACATCGAGGCTATCAGCCTTCATCGCATATTTAATGCCTTGGCAGATGGTAGATGGTAAGATGGTAGATGCAGCAAATGAATGAATGAATCAATCTTGTGGGAATTAATTCCTTAAGTTAATTATGTGCTGTGTGGGGGAACAAATATTTTGTCTCGGATCGATCTGCTGGAAATCAGTGACACCAATTCTAGTATTTTGTTGTGATTCTAGTATTAGGAGAGAGGAAAACCATTCTCTCTAGCCATCCTTTTTGAACTAAAAAGCCCCAAACTCTTTCATCTTTTCTTGTGGGGAAGATGGCCGACCCCTTAAGCATTTTGGCTGAACACCTTTCCCGGCTCAACACTATAGTTTTTGAGATGGGGTGACCAGAACTGTATACAGTGATGCGAATGCAGCTGCATCATATATTTATATGAAGGCATTATCAACGATGCTGGCCATCTTACTTTCAGTCTGTGTCCTAACAATCCTTGGATGGAATTTGCCGTTTTCACAATAGCTACATACTGAGTTTTCATTGACCTGCTCACCATGACCCCAAAGTTCTCTTTCCTAGTTAGTCATGACCAGTTCAGATTACATCAGTATATAAGTGCAGTTAGAACTGTTTGCCCCAGTGTGCATTATGTTACACTTATAATGAATCTCATCCACTATTTTGCCCATTATCACAGTTTGGAGAGATCCTTTTGGAGCTCTTCACAATTAACTTGATTTCTCACCATCCCAAATAATTTGGTATCATCCCACACTTGGCTATCTCACTAGGGTACCTCAACTCAAGTTAATTTATTAATGTTAATTAGCATCGGTCCCAAAAGAGATCCTTGCGGAGCCCCATTTATTTATACAGTCACTGGAAGAGTGATTACCCTTAGAGTGATTACCCTGGAACACCTGTATCAACCTAAGTAGCATATATAGAAAAATGGAATGAGAAATCTACCAAAGGAATAAACAATTACACAAGAAGACTTCAGACCTTCCAGATGAAGTCTGAATCATATACAGTACTGTAGGATTTCCTTTGCAGCCCCAAAATGCTCCAATAGCTAGACTGAAGAACTATATGGTCAGGAGGAATACCTTGGGTTCTGTGCCATATGAATATCACCACAGGAAGTGAGACATGTTGTAGGAAGGAACTACACTATTCATCTATCCATCTAGGTCCTGCATATAGACATAAGCAGATTCTGGTGGGACTGTACCACAGTGAAGCCACGTCCTATCCCAATGATTCCAGTAACATATACAATTAGATATAAACCTGCATCTGGTCTGTACCACTTCAATCTGCAGGTGGGAATTCAAAAGATGGAATGCACAAAGAGAACTTATCTCAGGGAGAAGGCCAGCCTCAAGCCCTTTTCTCTGATGGCTAGTTTCCTATGTGTAGTGAATTGTTATTTAAATGCTTTCAGTCATTTAATTTTCATTTTTTAAAATGGTTGTTTTTTAAATGCTTTCAGTCATTTAATTTTCATTTTTTTTAATTGTTTGTTGTTGTTGTTTTTTAATTGCTTTCAGGCATATAATTTCCTTCTGCAGTCTGAACTGGCACAGTCATATTTTAAAAATGCCCCTCCCACGTACATGGTTTCCTAAAAACAATCATGGTAGTATGAAGAAAATCCCTCAGTTCACGTGGTGAGTCACAGCAGGGGAACGGTTTACCTAGTGGTGGGGACAGCCACATTATGGAGCAGTTATAAATGTCCTCTATGTGGTAGTGGCTGCTTGAGAGTAACTTTCTTCTGGCCTGGGCAGTCCAAGGCTGGCTGGCCAACAGGCAAGATGCAGGAAACGAGCCTGTCCCCAGGCCTTCAGGGATCTTCTGAGCAATGATCCTGAGACCTCCAGAGAGCTCTAAAAGCTGCATCACTCATTGTACAACAAAGCAGCAAAAGACAAAGCACAAGGCACATGCATTTCCCTTTTCTTGGGCCAATTCTGGACTATGATAGAATAGAATTTTCCATTTGCCTTGTGGCATTTTATGGGATTCAGTTTTAGTTCATTGTAAAGAAAAGCATGCTTGAATTGAATTTAAAAATGTCTTCATGTGGGCTGCAATCCTTTGTGCGGGACAGTAACTCGGTCATGTTCATCAAAGTAAAAGAATCATCATGTGAAAGTCACCTGTGAAAGACTTTGCAAAAGACCCATATGAAAGTCTTGAATAAAAACTGATCGAATAAGGACTGGAGGTGTTGAACCAGGAAAGTAACTCTGAGCAGAATGTGATACTTTTAAGATTAAATGTTCTTAAAGTTTAATGAGCTGTATTATTTACATAAGGTCTGTCCTCCTTTGGCAGTGTAATATATATCAGAATTTATTCTAAACATTTTTTTTCAACTGCACAAGAAGCCGGTTGAGCCCCCCCATCCCCAAGTGGATGGGGGGCAAGCAGTTCTCTCACCGCTTGCTTGCCCCAGACACTCATTTATTTATTCAACTTCTCTTTAATCTCTTTATCCTCCTTTGGTACTCCTTTAACTCCATTATCATCCAGTGGTCCAACTGCCTCCCTAGCTGGTTTCCTGCTTCTGATATATTTAAAGAATTATTTATTGTTGGCCTTGATGTTGCCAGCAATATGCTCCTCAAAATGTTTTTTTGCATCTCTAATTGTATGCTTGCATCTCCTTTGGGTACGCTTGTGCTCCTTTTTGTTTTCCTTGTTTGGGCAAGACTTCCAATAGCTTCTTTGACACTGCTTGTTAACCATGCTGGTGACCTCTTGGACTTGGTACTACCTTTCCTAACCTGTGGTATACATTCTATCTGAGCTTCTGTTATTGTGGTTTTCAGTAATTTCCAGGCATTTTGAAGGGATTTAATGCTCTTGACCCCTCTTTCAGCTTCCTTTTAACTGGTTCCCTCATTTTGGAGAAGTTTCCTCTTTTGAAGTCAAATGTGACTGTGTTGGACTTCTTTGGCAATCTTCCATTTAAATATATATTAAATTTGATAGCATTCTGGTCACTATTTCCAATTGATTCGACAACCTTTACATCTCGTACTTGGTCCTGGGCAACACCACTTAGGATTAAATCCAGGGTTGCCTCCCCTCTGGTCGGTTCCATGACCAGCTGTTCTAGGGCACAGTCATTTAGGACATCAAGAAATTTAACCTCTTTATCATGACGGGAACATGCATTTATCCAACCAATGTGGGGGTAATTGAAGTCACCCATCATTACAACACTTCCTCGTTTGGAGGCTTCCCTGATTTCATTTTCCATCTCAAGATCACCCTGTGCTTTCTGGACTGGGGGACAATAGCATGTTCCTAGTACTAAATTAGTTTTGGAGCCAGGTAGTGTCACCCACAGTGCTTCTGTAGAAGAGTCTGCCCCTTTTAGGTTTTCAAGTCTGCTGGACACTATGCCCTCTTTGATGTACATAGCAACACCTCCTCCAGTACGCCCTTCCCGTACCAGAAACAGACTCTTAGTTGAGTCAGAAAATGAATACCTCTACATCTCTCACAATATGCCACCTCTCATGGAATGGGATCCTAGGGCATCAGTGCTCCTATGGATGACTAAACGAGAGCACAGAACCAAAGACGCAGCTAAAGCAAGAGAGCAGATGTGGTTTAAAGGAATTTTCTCAGAGGCCTCCAAGCAGCAATGCTCATCCCACCCAGTCTCAGATGGTGATGATCTGACCATCTTTAAAAAAAGGAAATTGAAATTTTGCTGTGGAGGTATGGCACATGGCACAATTATGTAGTCTTCTTCTTTGCGTTTGTACTGCTATGTGCCACTGTTGTATACCTACATATACTGTTGATATGTACATGAGTTAATAAATGTTTTTGACTAGTCAAGCAGTTGGTCCAAATACTATAGGATTAGTATAAAGTGATTCTGATAACAAATTCATGTTACCACTAATACAATGCTTCACCTTTTGCAGAAGACTACTCAGAAAGGAAACTACT
Source organism: Shinisaurus crocodilurus (assembly GCA_021292165.1). NCBI lineage: Eukaryota > Metazoa > Chordata > Lepidosauria > Squamata > Shinisauridae > Shinisaurus > Shinisaurus crocodilurus. The sequence continues at coordinate 188,933,568 of CM037879.1, forward strand.
AGAACAGCCAAGAATCATGTATTTTAAACTATTTGCATTTTAAGGTTACAAGCTGTTGGCTCTGGACTCAACTGAATTGGGACGACACCAATAACGTATTACTGTTAGGGCTGGGAAATGCATTATCTACTGTTCCTTCAGGGAGTGTAATTTACAGTGATGGACAGCTTCCAAGGCTAAACTCCCTGCTGGAATACAAAAGGGGTGTCAAGAGTGAGAAAAGTACTGCACTTACGAAGTTTGAAAGGAAACAGTAATCAACTTAATGTTAATCTTAATGTTCTATTTCTTTATCTTATTTTCTTATCTTTTACTTTTAAGAAACAACCTTGTTCCTTATTAAAGCCCATATTCCCAACTGCACAAAAACTTAGTTACAATTGCACAATTTTTTCTCCATCTGCACAAAATGTGTCCAGCTGCACATTAGAATAAACCCTGATATTTATTTATTATATTTATTAATCGCCCATCTGGCCGGCCACCCTGCCACCCTATTTTATACATATTATAATACATATTATAATATGTTCTGCAAAGAAAACTGTCACCTTTTTTGTTGAGGTCAGCTGAAAATTGCTGATTTGTATAATTGTACAAACAGTGATCAGCACATAGCACCTACATTTAAAAACAGTGCTATTACAATGAAAGAAATGTCAGGAGTTTAAAAGGGTTTTAGATGATTTCTGGCTTCCCATAAAGTTGAACGTGATTATCAGAGATTAAAGGATTCTCCCCAGTAGTGGCTCGCAGGATGGCTAATTGCTACAATACCTCCATTTTTCAACCCTCAAGCAAGTTTCATGATCCATTTTTATCAACAGAAATATCTGAGAGAAGGGTTTTTGGTTAACTTGCTGAGGGAAGAGTCCACATTACATTTGCCATGGGGATGCTGCCAGACAAAATCTCCTTGTAGTGAGAGATTGCTGTCATTGCCACAATAGATAGAACTATTTAAGATGTCATAGAATCATAGAAAAGTAGAGTTGGAAGGGGCCTACAAGGCCATCGAGTCCAACCCCCTGCTCAATGCAGGAATCCAGGTCAAAGCATCCCTGACAGATGGCTGTCCAGCTGCACCTTGAATGTCTCCAGAGTGGGAGAGCCCACCACCTCCCTAGGTAGTTGGTTCCACTGTCTTATTGCTCTAACAGTCAGGAAATTTTTCCTGATGTTTAGGTGGAATCTGGGTTCCTGTAACTTGAGCCCATTATTCCGTGTCCTGCAAACTGGGATGTTCGAGCCGAGAACCTGGCCCTCCTCTGTGTGACAACTCTTCAAGTACTGGAAGAGTGCCAGGAAAGAAATGACAAGCAATGAGAACTGGTTAAAATACCGAGAAATATTGGAATTGTGTCAGGGAACACACTGGATTAAAACACGAGATTGTTTAGTAACAGAAGGTTATAACTTACACTGGTTCTCATACATGCAATTATTAGAGAGATTTAAAGTGGATAAAAGAATGTATGATATAGAACAGGATAAGTCTGAATTTGAAATACAATTGTGTACAGGTGATGATCATGTAATTGCAAAAATGTATAAATTTTTGTTGAAGTTTGGGACAGAAGATGATCAAGTTAAAGACTGTATGGTTAAATGGGCAAGGAACTTTGGATATAATATAATGATGGAACAATGGGAACGCATGTGGACTAAAGGTATAAAATTTACATTGTGTTCTGATCTTAGAGAGAATTTTTACAAGATGATGTATCGTTGGTACCTAACTCCTGTGAAATTGGCTGAGATGTATAATAATGTGTCAAATGTATGTTGGAATTGGAAATGTCAAAGTCATGAAGGAACATTTTATCATGTTTGGTGGACATGTAAAAAAGTGAAAACATATTGGGTACAAATACACACATGGATACAAAAGATTTTAAAAGTGAATATTAAACTGAAACCAGAAGTTTTTATTGGGTATAATGGACTTACAATTTGAGAAAGACCATGGAACATTATTACAATATATGATGACGGCAGCAAGAATAATCTATGCTCAAAAATGGAAAGAAGCAACTATACCAACTATAGAAGACTGGCTGTTGAAAATGTTGGACTTAGCAGAGATGGCAAAATTGACTTGTTTAATTAGAGATTTTTTTTTAACTTCATTCAAGAAAGACTGGAAACCTCTGGTGGACTTCTTGGGGAGGAGGGAAAGTGACTTAATAACTTTTGTTTTTGATTTCTGAATATTGGTAAGGTGATAGAAATTCTTTCTGTGAAAATAGAAGAAACTTAGATTGGATAAGGATTGGTAATGTTTGTCAGACAATGAGGCGGAAGCCAAATGTTGTTTTGGAAAATTCAATAAAAAACTAAAAAATAAAAAATAAAATAAATAAAATAAAAAAAAGTACTGGAAGAGTGCGATCATATCTCCCCTCAGTCTCCTCTTCTGAAGGCTAAACATGCCCAATTCTTTCAGTCTCTCCTCATAGGGCCTTGTTTCCAGTCCCCTGATCATCCTTGTAACTTGTTGCCCTCCTCTGAACTCTCTCCAGTTTGTCTACATCCTTCTTAAAGTGTGGTGCCCAGAACTGGACGCAGTACTCAAAATGAGGCCTAACCAGTGCTGAGTAAAGGGGAATTATCACTTTGTGCGATTTGGGAGCTATACTTCTATTAATGCAGCCCAAAATTGCATTTGCCTTCTTTGCAGCCACATCACATTGCTGGCTCATATTCAGTTTGTGATCTACCACAATTCCAAGATCCTTCTCACTTGTAGTATTGTTGAGCCAAGTGTCCCCCATTCTGTAACTCTGCATTTGGTTTCCTCTCCCTAGGTGCAGCACTTGGCATTTATCCCTATTAAATTTCATTCTGTTGTTTTCGGCCCAGCGCTCCAGCCTATCGAGATCACTTTGAATTTTGTTTCTGTCTTCCAGAGTATTAGCTGTTCCACCCAACTTTGTGTCATCTGCAAATCTGATAAGCATTCCCTGCACCTCCTCATCCAAGTCATTAATAAAAATGTTGAAGAGCACTGGGCCCAGGACCGAGCCCTGTGGTACCCTGCTCGCTCGTTACCTCTCCCCAGTTTGAGAAGGAACCATTGATAAGCACTCTTTGAGTTCGATTCTGTAGCCAATTGTGGATCCACCTGATAGTTGTTCCATCTAGCCCACTTTTAGCTAGCTTGCTAATCAGAATATGATTTGGCACTTTGTCGAAAGCTTTGTAAATGCTTGTCAACACATTTTATATCTCCATATCCTTGCACAAGTAGCAGAGAGAAACATGAAGCCTCTAGAGGCAACAAAAACCTCAATATGACTGCAGTGAATGTGATAAGCCACGTTATAGATCCAATTGGAATCACCCATTGCAGGGAGGCTGCTTTTGGGAGTGTCCAAAATCCTAAAGTTCAGATCTGACTTGTAAACTTGCCTCAATGCCAGCAATTCTCACCCCAGAGTGCCTTTGCTGTTGCTGTTCTTCCCCTTTTTCCTGCTTTGTGGAGGAGGCGTGGCCACCCATGGATCATCTGAAGCATGTCCAGAAGAATCCACTGCTGTAAAGAAACTTGGGAAATTATTGCTAATACCCTCTGGCTCAGTCCATGAAGCTATTTCCCAGGGTTTCTGGCAACAATGGACTCCTCTGAGCATACTCAGAAAGATCACAGAATGGCCAGTCCTTAAAAATAAGGTCTATGCATCTGCTGAAACCCTCCACATCTGCCCTTCCTACTCCTCTTTCCTTCTCTTCACCATGGTATGTTTTAAGCAAGGAGGGTGGCAAGCAGAGCTAGGCAAGCTCCCCTGATCTTCTTTCTGAGCTTTCTCAAAGAAAACTTTGTTCTAGCTTTTTCTGCAAATTTTCCAAGAAGTCTCAGAAGGACTAAAATAATCATGAGATGAGTCAGGACTGCTTGACCATCACTAGAAAGAAGTAGAGGATAAGACAAACATGTCTAATACCTATTGGAAAAAATAAACATTTTTGCTGTTTATTTTGTTTTCAATCAGATCTTATTTCACATTTTTACAGAACCAGCAGCACTATAAAGAACGGACTTCTGGGTTCCCTGGTGCTACGTTATTTACGCAGAGTACATAGCGTAGCATACTACGCAATTTGAGTAATTTACGCAATTTGCGTAAATGCCGATTTTAATGTATAGAATGCTATGCTGTTCCAACTTACATACAAATTTGACTTAAAGACATTCTTAAGAACAGAACTCGTTCGTAACCTGGGGACTGCCTGTATACAAAACACACACACACACACACAAAACACACACAGGTACAACATTTTCTATTTCCTTTTCTTACAAGAATTTTTAAGGAAAAAATAATGGGCTTTCCTTTCCAATTTTTTGGAAAGGAAAGCCTATTATTTTCTTCCAGTTCAAATCTAATCATCTTATCTTCTATCAGCACCATTTTATACATGCAGCCCATATTCCCACATTAAGCAGCCATTCCCGATTCTAATTATTTTTTACAAAGTGAACTGTGTGCAACATTAAAAAAAATCTTACTAAGCTCAAAAAACCCCTAAAACATATCTGTATAGGTCATTTAAAATGTTATTTTGCTTCGCAAATTTAGGATGAGTATCTCCACCCTGTGCTTTTGAGTGAATGATCTTCCATTACAGTTGGAACTACCGGTACAATGCTATATATTCTAATGGAAGATGAGCAATAATGAACTGGCAAATCCAAATCCTAGAAATAGATTTGTAACTCTCACCTCACTGGCTTAAAGGCTTTTGTATCAACTGATTAATAGCACACCAGTAGATCCAGATAACAGTAACTCTTTTACAGGCATTTATTGTATCCAATCAACACACATCAAAGAAAATATTGTGCAGTTTTGTGTATTTCTTTGTTGAATGGACAGATTCCCCTTATTGAGAACATCTGAGGTTTTAATTAAAATAGATGCTCCATTTCACATTCTCAATTCTTAAATTACCATCATTTTAAAGTCATGTCCATCTTTGTAGCATTCGTCGCCCTGTACTTGTGGGGGGCGACAATCTCAAGAGGAAAGCCTCCAGTGTTCTGGTTCGCATGGACAGCCTCCACAGAAACGCTCTTCAGACCCTTGCCCTCCACGAGTACAGGGGGGGCAACAAATGTGATGACAGAGAGGGGCTGGGCTGGAGCATTCTCCCTCCTACATGCTTCATATATCTGGGTAGAATGCCTGAAGAGGGCTTTGTTTTATTTGAGTAGCAAAAATCTATAATTTCAGTATCTCATACCAGTTCCTATCCTCAATACTGAATTGTTTATAATCTTAGTACAGGGATACAGTGAATCATTAACTAGCTGCAAACCCACTAAGAGCTGCAACAGAATGTGATAGAGAAAGGAACAAGGAGGCATAGCTTGTTCTCCTTCTTCTAAAAGGGAGCTGGGTAGTGTAAAGACATCTTAATTCTCTTCAGGATTGGAGATGAGGGCGGCATGTGGTCTCCAGATCGAAGAGAAGCATTGCTTAATTTAATTATTTTGCACATTTATATCCCACTTTTCTTCTATCTTGGAACTCCAGGCAGCATACACAGAGTTCCCAGGCAGTCTCCCATTCACGCACTAACCAGAGCTATTTTTGTTCCTCACTTAGAGAGAAGATTCAGTGACTGAGTTCAGACAATACGGTAATTCATACTCATGGGTTGAGTATGGGTTGTCATTGAACCATGGGCTGTTGCTGAAACATGGGTTATTGTGTTGTCTGAACCCAGCTGTGGTAACAAACCATGGTTTGTTAACCACAAACTGCCCAACAACAAACCATGGGTTCTATTCATGGGTTGTTGGTGTTAACAAACCATGTTTTGTTAACGCGGCTGGGTTCAGACAACATGATAATACACGTTTCAACAACAACCCACACTCAGCCATACTCAGCCCTTGAGTGTGGGTTATTGTTTTGTCTGAACCACCCAATGACAAAACCTGAGAATAGTGGTGGGCAACCCGCCTGGCACTCAACTCACGGTACACGAGCCAAGCCCTCCCACCATGCAAGCTGAGCCGAACGTGAGCACCAGCTGATGCACTCGCGAGACTTCTGGGTCCCTGGCTCTACGTTGTTTATGTAGAAAATTGCGTAAAATACGCCTTAAGAGGCCGTGATTTGCACAAATTACACAAATCATGGTCGTTTTTAACGTATATTATGCCATCTTCTACGTAAAAAATGTAGCACCGGAAACTGGAAGTCACTTCCCTGGCTCGGCTTGCGAGAACGTGAGTCGAGCTGGGGAAAAGGTAGGGAATCTTTATTGGTTTTTTAAAAAATTAGTATCAGAATCTAGCAGAGCTTTGACTAATACGGTACCTAGTGCAGAAAAGAAGATAAATATCTTGCTTTGGAAGGGGTGAAACAATTCCAACACAATTTTCCCTTTTGAAATCTCTGAAAACAGTGGCATAATTTCCCACATCATTATAACTCGTCTAGACAATGTGGCAGAGTTAAACTGAGGTCCATCAGTCCAAGCCACTATGCCTTCCAGAAGTGCTACAATACTTGCCTGTTGGCCTTGCTTTTATTAGCTAGTATATTCAGTGGCTACACATTATTAAGAGCATACAGGTCACAGAACCACCATATTAAGAACAAATCAAGAAATAAATAAATCAGCTGACTGATCTTAAAGGGGTTTTGCTAGGTGTTAAAAATAATTAAAAATCAGTTAAGATGGTGGCTCATTATTTTCAAGACTTCATGTCAGTGCCAGTATTCTGGTTCACTAAGACAGTTCACTGCCAGCATGCCTCTATGGCTGAAGCCAGAGTGACACATGATGCTTGTGTTTACATTATATGTTTCTGCTATTATATATTGTGCTTATGTCATATGAAGAACAACTGCAACGGAGGCAGGCTGGATTGGCTAGCTTATTAAGTTGACTACAACAACTGGTGAAAAACAGCAAAGGAAGGAGCCAGCCACACTTCAAGGGGAAAGGCATTCCATAATCTGGGTGTAGCTGCACGCTAGGTGTGCACCTAAGAATGTTATGTGTGAAGCATCGCTAAGTAGATACAGTGTTCTCCAACCTTGCGTCCCCAGATGTTTTTGGCCTACAACTCCCAGCATGCCCCAGCCAGCTATGCCAACATCTGGGACCCAAGGTTGGAGAACACTGAGATAGTATGATGTGGAAAAATGATCTAATAACAGCTAAGAATAGAGAGACAAAGGGGTCTGGTGATGTTAAAATAAACATATGGGCTCAAGTATGTTAGTCTTTAACACTGTTTCTGAACTGCAGTGCAGAATCTTAAAACTTGCTGATTGTTCATATCTTCAGCTCAAAAGCAAATTATACCTATAGATGCTCAATCATCACATTTCAACATTTTTATTAATGACTTGGATGAGGAGGTACAGGGAATGCTTATCAAATTTGCAGATGACACAAAATTGGGTGGAACAGCTAATACTCTGGAAGACAGAAACAAAATTCAAAGTGACCTCGATAGGTTGGAGCGCTGGGCCGAAAACAACAGAATGAAATTTAATAGGGATAAATGCCAAGTGCTGCACCTAGGGAGAGGAAACCAAATGCAGAGTTACAGAATGGGGGACACTTGGCTCAACAATACTACAAGTGAGAAGGATCTTGGAATTGTGGTAGATCACAAACTGAATATGAGCCAGCAATGCGATGTGGCTGCAAAGAAGGCAAATGCTATTTTGGGCTGCATTAATAGAAGTATAGCTTCCAAATCGTGGGAAGTGATAATTCCCCTTTACTCGGCACTGGTCAGGCCTCATCTTGAGTACTGCGTCCAGTTCTGGGCACCACACTTTAAGAAGGACATAGACAAACTGGAGAGGGTTCAGAGGAGGGCAACAAGGATGATAAAGGGACTGGAAACAAGGCCCTATGAGGAGAGACTAAAAGAACTGGGCATGTTTAGCCTTCAGAAGAGGAGACTGAGGGGAGATATGATCGCACTCTTCCAGTACTTTAAGGGTTGTCACACAGAGGAGGGCCAGGATCTCTTCTCGATCATCCCAGTTTGCAGGACACGGAATAATGGGCTCAAGTTACAGGAACCTAGATTCCACCTAAACATCAGGAAAAACTTCCTGACTGTTAGAGCAATAAGACAATGGAATCAACTACCTATGGAGGTGGTGGGCTCTCCCAGTCTGGAGGCATTCAAGGTGCAACTGGACAATCATCTGTCAGGGATGCTTTGAGTTTGACCTGGATTCCTGCACTGAGCAGGGGGTTGGACTCGATGGCCTTGTAGGCCCCTTCCAACTCTACTTTTCTATGATTCTATGATTCTATGAACTCTCTTCAAAGAAAAAGCTGTTTAAAGCTGCAAGTGAACTTTATTCTTAGAGGCCCTAAATATGCAAGGTAAAATAACTATACAATTTGATCAATAATATTTCTCCGTGATGGTGCACCACTGAAATTTAATGCATCACTCAATGTGCCAAACATAATGCTAGTTTTTATTATGACCCTTTGGGGTTCAGGGTCAGGCACAGAACGGCAAAAGCATAATCATGGACAACACACTTCAAAAATAGTAACACTCAAAACTGAATTGTAGTTTGTGGTAGTTCACTCTGTTTCATAAAGTAACCAAAGTCTGAAGATGACTGAAGAGCTATATCTGTTTCTTCACCTACGTTTTGAAATGACATAAACAAAGGATGATTATGAGAACACTGTCGGAATAATGTTCCCTGTGCATTTCAGAGGCAGAAAGATGTCAACTAGATTTCAGTTTAAACCACAACAAAATTGGTTCTTAACTGTGCTGTATTTTTTCAGAATTAATAAAATACTTGATTTTTAATGGTTGCTTTGTTTCTTTTTACTCGTAAGATGACAAAATTGAAGATGTTCTAATATAAATCATACCCCTGTAGAAGTACAGCTCATACAATATTTTCATTCATTACTACCCATTTTCCTACATATACACTACAGAGTTAAAACGTATGGTCTAAGATCATACAGTGCAATGTTTTGCTGCGCTGTGCTATTTCGGGCTGCTTGCATGTTCCCTTATGTATATAAAAAAACCTCCCTGCATGTAGACTAAAATGTTTGTCCCTGACATACTAGTTTTCATATGTGCAGGGAATTGTTCTTTTTAATGTGCAGAAGCATTCGGCCTTTGCAACCTGAAGTGGTGCCACCAGCAACAGCCACATTATGAGTGATTGTGTGTTTCAGACCACAAATGAACTGGGGGGTAAATACCAGCTGCTTTAATTGTAGTTGTATAGTGGCTTCCTTCCTGCTTGTAGCAAACTAGATGTGTGCAATGGGTAGAACCTGAACACTCAGACTGTTTGTCATGCCATTGTTGACTTAGACTGTCTAGCACAAATAGCTCACTCTAAGCTGGATGTGCCACATGAGCAAATTTAAATCAACTATCACCTATATCTGTATTTAGTGGAAATATAGCTAAGGCAGTAATTTCCTTTCCTACACTCAATGGTCAGAGGCAGTATAGCACTGAATACCAGTTGTAGAGGGATAAACGGGAGGGCTGTTGTTGCCTTCATGTTCTGGTTGTAGGTTTCTCAGAAACCAATTGCTACGAACATGATGGTAGATTCAGAAGCATTCTTCTTATGTTGTGTATAATTCCCCTCCGGATGTCTGTGCAAAGCATAAGTAAAAATGGAAACTGGTAATACTACAATATGTCCCACAAATGTGGTTTGTGTTTTTTATAGCTGCAAGTGAAAGATAAGCAATGAGTGGCATATCTGTTCATATTTGGAAATAGATTATAAAGAAGTCCTAGCCCTGCTGTAACTAATCCCAATGAACTAAGTCACACATTCATTCAGATCACGTTCCTAAAGATGCAGTAAAGGCAAAACCATTAGGACTTTATTTTGCCATTCTTTAACAGACTGAATGCATTTCAGTCTGTACTGCTCACTTGTAAGTTCTTGATTGCACTGAGATCGAACGAGTGCTGGAATCAAACTAATGCCCTAACTAATTATCATATCATCCTCCTACTTGGTGCCTCAGTTTGAGAATGACTTCCCTCCCTCCTCCATTGAACTATAACGTCTCACTTTCCCTTTGTCCTTTTATCATCACTACGATGATGGGTGGCCTAGGTATGGAGGAAAGGTTTGTATGGTGCAAGGGTCCTTGGCAGGGTACAGTGCAAGTATGACACATCACTTGCCCCCGTTCCCTTTGGGACCCACTTTCAGTGAGTGCTAAGTTACACAGTAGCCATGTTTGGACATAATGATAAACAATGGTTTATCACTGCAAGAACGAACCTAGGCAAGCGTCGGGCTTGCACACTTCCCTCATCCCATCTTCTCCTCTAGCACAGCTGGGACAAGTAGTTTTGGAAGCTTCTGTTTTGTTTAGACCAACCTCAGTTTAGCATTATGTCCAACTCTGGACAAACAGGTTAGTCTCAACTATGGTTAATTGAAACAAGCCAACTTCAACCCTTGGTTTACAGGGCATGCTTGTTTCAACTAATCACAGTTAGGATTAACCATAGTTTAGCGTTTGGATGTAATGCTAAACTGTGGTTAATTGAAATGAGAAGAGCAAGCTTCTGATTTCTATGTCATAGTCAACCAGGCCAGAGTTAGCAGGGGAAGGAAGGGTTAAATGCAGGACTTTACTTTTCTCTATAGGTGTTATGAAATGCTGGGAATTGTCTGATAAATAACACATTTCAGTACTTATTTATATTTTTTTATGCTGCCTTTCCATCAAAAGGCCTTAGAGATAGCTTACAAAACAAAGCCAAAAACAAATGCAAACAAAATCTGGAAAGATAGAACAAAATACATATGAAAATAGCACAGAGCAGTAGAAAACTACTCAGTCACAAAAATAAACCGGGGAAGCAAAAAATAAATTATTCCAAACAAAAGGCCCAAAGAAAACAGTCTTTCAAAATGTTGAAATGCTGGTAAGGTTAGGTTGGGGAGTTGCTAGCTCCTAAAAAATGTTGGGCTTTGTAAAACAAACAAAGAAGATTTGAGGCTTAAATGAGTTTGCATCCATACATCATAACCAGATGAATGAAATGTATGTACGTGTGTGTTAAATATTGCACGCATTTATAGCCATATCCACTGTGTCAAAAAGGCTCTGTCATTCAGTTACAGAGAGACTGAGAATAGTAGGTAGCTCATAGGAAGCTCACCCTCCACCCAAGGAGCCTTTGCTTATTGAATCTTAATATAAAGAGCTTGGAGGGGCACACACCTCTTCTCTCCCTCCTTCTCTTTTACATCCACATCCTTCTCCGCGGAACAAGGTGGCACCCGAGGAGACTGAGTGAAGATATGAATCCTAATCTCCTCTCTCTCTGTCTTTGTGCACTATTTTCAGTTTGCACATACATTTCGAGAAGAGGAACTTAAGTCTGCAACTTATGCCTTTCATACAAAGACATTCTCTTCATGCAGAAAACTAGCATATCAGGGAGAGGGCTCGGCTAGTATCATTATCACTGTCATGTTTGCTTCTTTTTTTAAATTTTATTTACTTTTCAAAACAAAATATAACAAAATACAAGAATAACACAAACATATAACATAAAACAACATACAATAAATCATAAAGTGCACCCCCCCCTCCAAGGGACCAATTTATATACTTCCATCCCCTTGATCAAATGAATCCCAAATTCCAAAAATATAACATATCCTGACAAGGCATGCTCCCATTCCCCTTTATTAATACATAGTCTAATAATTGATTCCATATATCCATAAAATTATTCTTCTTTAACTGTCCTTTTTTGCATTTGATACTACAAGTTAATTTATCACTTAGGGCTATATCCCAAACCATCATGGGATTGCTTTTTATGGGCAAAGAATTCCTTTGTATGGCGGAGCATTCAATTATGTGAGCTCTGATCTGCAGTTTGAAGCGGTACAGCCCAAGCACAGATGTACCACCTCAGTGATAAAAAGTCCTGAGAGACATTTTACAGGACCTATTATAGAGAAATCACACAGTTCAAAATTATCCAAGCTGAGTTTATCTTTGCTAAATAGCATTTCATGGGCTGATGGCACAGAAATAGCTACTATTTTCCTTTTTATCTGTAATTACAACTTAGAAGTCATTATTAGAAGGAACAAGACGGAATTTCAATTCAATCACTATCATTTGGATTTCACTGATGCTGAAAACACACTGTCCCTTACTGCAGACAAATGGAAGTTATCAGCACTAATCAATAACAGCTGTGATATTATAAAAAAAAAATGGTCTACCCATAAAAGGCAGAAGTAATTGAACATGTCTTGTTAAGCAAACACATTAGGGCAGGTGACATTTAAAGACATTCAGCAATGCCAACTAAAAGAAGCATGGTACATAATACACATCGAATTATTTGAGTCCTGTAAAGGTTTTCTAACAATTAGGAAGTATGACATGGGTAGGGCTGTTTCTTGAGTCTGGAAATATTGGACCTGGGAAATGGATTCTGGGAAAGTCCCATTTCAGATTTATAGCTTACATTTCCTGATGTCTTGGCCCTTTCCAACATCTCTAGGCCAGTTCATGCATTTGCTGAAGGCATCTGGTACATTAAGGGACTTAATCCTATGGTCCCTGGAAGGTCATCCATGAGTAGAGATCGAAGACAACAGTCAAACGAGGGGTCAGAAGGAGGCCACTGGGGGCCTCCTTCTGACCCCTCAATATGGTAGGCAGAAAAAGAAGCAATATTTTTAAAAAACCTCATTCCCCTGACATGTCCCCCCACAATGAGAAAGAAAGTATGCCAGTATGAAGGAGAACCCACACACAACTTCCTCCCCAGCTGGCATGAACCCAGCAGGGCTTGGATGTGGTGGCTCCTCTGCCATAGACTCTCTCCAACTGTCCTTCTTAGGATTGCTCTGCTTAGGGCCCCCATGTCTACATTTGGCCTTAATCGGGTCCTCCTTTCCCTCTTCTGTGAAATTATCTGAGGCATGTGTGCAGAGCACCCAAGAAGTCTGGGCTTCATGGGAGGTCTCATTATGTTCGATGCACTGTACTTGCAGAGGAGTTCAAGGCCTCATGGCACCCTGAGCCTTGCCAGCATTAATCACTGGCTCTAGTCTAGGCTCTTTACATTATTAGGCATAGAATGGGACCTACAGCCTCCACCAATTCTAAATTATTTTATTTTTAAAGGACATCTTCTTCATTCTGCCTTCTTCCTCCTTGATTAAAAGGAAGGCTCACCACCACCACTAGACTCAGGATTCCAGAGACCAAAATTTCCCATCAATATCAATTAGGGTTACTAATTTTTTGACAGGTGCTACTCCTGTACCTCTAATAGCAGCCTTACACATAATATCATCAGGTCATTTCTTCAATTTCTTTATCTGTGTGCTAGGAAATGCTTCTATGTACACAGTTTAGGTCAGGATAATTACTGTTGTTGTTTCTTAACAATAATTAATCAGCTGTTTTAACAATAATTCTAGAAGCTGGCTATTCCTGGGGCAAAACGCTTCAGAGAAGGAAGACAGGGCTTCACAGAAAACTTGACAGAAATTACTAAGCACTAGCATAAACATATTTTAAATTCTTCAAGTATTTTTTGATATTCGTATCAGTGATAATATATTACTGACTGCAGTTGTCTTCTTTTCTTAAAGTAGGTACTCATATCATTGTTGAAACACATGCAGCAGCACCTCCAAGAAAAAAAAAAAGCATCTATCAAAACTCTTCTATAATCTATACCAGTGTTCTCCGACCTTGAGTGAATACTGTATTATGCTTGGGGCAGTGAAGCCTCTGACACTGTTTGGCTGCGCTGGTATGTTGACATGGAATGTTCAGTTGCTGAAGGAACTAAAACACACACCTCACACAGGGGTGAGTTACAACTGGAAATAAATCCCAGGATGTAGGAGACAAGGAGGCAAGGCTGAAGGAAGGAAGCAGGGAAGGAAATAAGAGTGTAAAAAAGGAACCTTAAAGAAAGGTACGTAATACCATGGATTGCAAGCATAATTCGTTCCGGAACCGTTCTTGTAAGCCAAAACACTCTTATATCAAAGCGAGTCTCTGGTGGGCGTGAGCGGGGCCAATTTCGGCCCGCTACGCCCGCTCAAGGTGAGCAGTTACATCCCTACCTTGTATTGCAAGACGTCGCTTGTCTATCAAGTCAAAATTTATTAAAAAATTTTGCTTGTCTTGCAAAACGCTCTCAGACCAAGTTACTTGCAATCCAAGGTATTACTGTACTAGTGGTTTGTGGAAAAGCACAAAGGAGCCAAGGAAATGACACGAAAGGGGAATAATCAGAGAGAAGATGATGAAGAAATGTGTCATCACTTAAGGTCAGGAGGGAAAGTTAGCTCTGGAAGATGAAGGCCAAATAGTCATAGTTTGCCCATGAGTGCAGACTTTTCTTTCACATATTGCCTGTGCAAGGGCCCCAGTCTGGATCAGGAACCATCTGGTTTGGCCCTGAGCGAGGGCGACAGGAAAGTTAGGGAGGCTGATCAAGACACACCGTGGTTAAAGAAAGGAGTGGAGCGTAAACTCAGATCGAGGAATTCTGCTAGTTGTATCTTCTACTATTGCAGTAGCATTGTGACTTGGCAACGCCAGGGTTTTTTTAGACTTCCAGTTTAAATGACTCAATATCCAAAATCCCCCCCCCCCCGGTGCCAAAAATGTTTGCCCTTCCAGTGGCCTCTACACCTAAGGAGATGAGAAGGGCCAAAAAAAGGGGGGGGGGAGAAACATTGGTGGTGGAAAATTTCACCACTAAGGGGAAAATTTCACATATTGATTTGAATCAACCAGCCAATTATTGGCTGCAGACTTTCAGCCTATGTAACATAATAGCATACTACACCCACAAGGTAGTGATTGGCCAGTTAGCATGTCGACACTAAAGCAAGGCACAATTTTCTCATTAACTGAATAGCTGAACATCCAGGCATAATTAATTGAATACAATTACATATAGAGGGACACCTTCCTTTTCTGTTAATTCCTTCATCAGCACAATGAGGGACTTGGAGCTGCAGCTCTATTTTGAACTTAAAGAAAGAGAACTATGCCTAATGGTTTTACATGAAACAGAAGGAAGTCTTAACAGCAGTGTAAATAGCTCTGCATTTTCTCTCCCAGGTGAACTTCCTCCAGTATAATGTCATTTCCCATCTTTTGGGATTTCCCTTGAAGGAGGCTGCTGCAATCCTATATGCATTTACCTGGGAGTCAGTCCCACTGAACTCTGTATGATTTATTTCTGAGTAGACATGCATAGTACTGCACTGTAGGTTTTCTGCTCCAATTCAACACTTTTATTTGCTATCTGGCAGCTGAACAGCTATTCTATGTCTTTCTATAAGTACATGGCTACTTTAGAAGGAAGCCTTGAGAATCTCATTCTAAATCCTCATATTCCAGATGAATTTTCCCTGTGGGGTTTTCTTCTGTCTGTTTGACTATCCTGCTATGAAGCAAATCCAGTTTTTTTCCTCTTCAAGAATAAATATTTCTCTTAGGGAAAAAAAGCTAGCAAAAAGAAGAGGAATGTAGTAAAAAAAAATCTACTGAATACCTAAGGTCAAACAGGGTGAGATACCAATTGTCATATTAAACAGTTTTTGAGACTCTTCATTTTCTTTCTTTTCTATTTTAAAGTTTCCAGCAGTGGAAGCACTATTGGTGTCTCTAAAAATAGAGCACAGTAAAATCCTATTGCTTAGAAAAGAGCAATTTCTATTTTTAACTGAAAAGAAAATCTCTAAATGACAGTATTCAATAGAAAAAAGTGACAATTTACATGCTGAATGCCTGTTCAAGTGGGTTAATTTGTAAAAATAGAACATCTGAAGAATATATTTTGATACTTTAATCTTATTACTCTGATCTCAAAACTGGTGCTTTATATTCAGCACTAGCAACTATGAATGCCATTGAAATCCAAGTTTACACAGATTTGGTTAGTAGATTTAGGGATCTGCCCTCCCTAAAGTTCCATTCCGGGCCCACACCAAAACTTGCAGATTCTGCTGGAGGGCAGAATGGATCCAGATTGAGTCTACTATTCTCAAACATCCATAGGTCCCAATTTTCACCATATCCTACACCTCCGAACACAGCAGGGATTAATCTGCGTATGTTGTCCCTTACAGTCATCTAAGCCTTGATTATCCAGGGACAGTGGAAGGCATGAACCCTTCTCTGCAGATTTCAGCTTGTTCAGAGGCACTGGATGTGTTTAAGCACAGGAGCATCACGGGAAACACACTTTCTATGTGCCCAGAATAGGGATGTCACCACGAATATCGGGGGGCTGGAGTGAGCCGAAATCGGCCCCGCTCGCAGCCCTGCAATATTCGCCGTGACTTGCGGGCCTACCTTACCGCCCGCTCAGTCCGCTGCTCGGTCCGCCGCGCCGCCCGTGTGGGCTCCCGTCGCGTCATTTCCGGCAGTGACGCGACGGGCCCTGTGCCGACGCGGCTGAACCCTGTTGCTGCGGTTTGGCATAGAAACCAGGGCCGCAGGGCTTAAAACGGCCACGATGAACAGGGTTCAGCCGCGTCAGCACAGGGCCCGTCGTGTCACTTCCTGCTAGCCGGAAATGACACGACGGGAACCCGCGCGGATGGCGCGGCTGCCTGAGTGAGCGCCGTGGCTGCCCAAGTGGCATGGAGAGCAGGCGAAGAGCCCCTCTGCGCCGCGGAGAATCAGATCATTGGGGGGGGCTGCTCGCCGAGGAGAGGCAAGGCGGAACACCCCCCCCCAAAGGTACGAAATTCACCACTAGCCCAGAAGTATGCAGTGTATCTCAGCAAGGATCACACCACCCCTACCTCTTCAAATGACTCTGTGAAGTCAGTAGCGGTGGTAGGAAGGACCCAATCCTCTCTGAGAAGGCCAAAGCATTTTCAGAGGCCTCTAATCCCTAGCAAACACTAACATCACTTGTACATACATCTGTAATTAATTCAGACTCAATTTTTATTTAAAAATTCATTACAAATTGGAACCTGGAAACAGTGAAAATTATATGTTCTGCCTCACTCTCCTAATGACATGGCTAAATAATTACTGTATGTAACTGTTGGAACTTATTGTGTTAGTCTTCCTTTTGTAACAATGCCAGTTTATACCATTGGTATGATCTCTGAAATCACGCCATCAAATCTAGACCAGATCACCCATATCTCTGAAGGAAGTACTGCGCCCAGTTCTTGAGTACTGCATCCAGTTCTCCACACCACACTTTAAGAAGGATGTAGACAAACTGGAAAGCGTTCAGAGGAGGGCAACAAAGCTGATAAAGGGACTGGAAACAAGGCCCTATGAGGAGAGACTGAAAGAATTAGGCATGTTTAGCCTTCAGAAAAGGAGACTGAGGGGAGATATGATCGCACTCTTCCAGTACTTGAAGGGTTGTCACACAGAGGAGGGCCAGGATCGCTTCTCGATCATCCCAGTTTGCAGGACATGGAATAATGGGCTCAAGTTACAGGAACGCAGATTCCGCCTGGACATCAGGAAAAATTTCCCGACTGTTAGAGAAATACGCCAAAGGAACCAACTACCTAGGGAGGTGGTGGGCTCTCCCAATCTGGAGGCATTCAAGGTGCAGCTGGACAGTCATCTGTCAGGGATGCTTTGACCTGGATTCCTGCATTGAGCAGGGGGTTGGACTCGATGACCTTGTAGGCCCCTTCCAACTCTACATTTCTATGATTCTATTATTCATTCTAAGTGTCATATGGGCTATTTGCATAACTGCTCCTATTGGCTCTGCAGCAATTATGAGGTGAGGCCGATTTACATAACTGCTGCCCTGTTGTTTTGCCCATAGGAGATATGAGAGTGGGGCGATTTCCCCCTTTTTCACCCCCTTAGGGACGGAATTTCAAAAAATCCTTCCTTAGTGGGTGTCTACGTCATAAAAACAATGTTCCTTCAAAATTTCACGGTCCTAGATTAAACGAGTTGAGCTGGGCGTTAATGAGTCAGTCAGTCAGTCAGGACTTCTTATATATATATAGATAGTGCTAAGCAGCACATATTGGCACAATCCATACCTCTGAACAGCTTCCACATGCACATGGAGCTCACTGGTAAGAACTGCCCAGTTCTCAGGGGAAACCCTTGTATCCCTGGAGCTCCAGCAGACAGGGATGATGGATATTGTTGGCTTCATTTAAAATAACTTCACTTACTCTGAGCGCTTGAAAGGGTAAAGGTCAGAAATAAAAAAATCAATAATAAACAGAACTTTTTAAAAAATGGTTAGAATGTACATGTCAGATTCTACTGATTACTGAAAAACTATTAAATCACCTTGGGATGTGAATAGGAAAAAGTCATTCTAGATGTGGGATCCATAATATATTTTCACAAATATTTCTGAAGAATCACACCCCGAGGTTGTATGGGACAGTGATAGCAGAACCCTATGTTTGTTTACTTAGAAGACATACAATGTTCAATGGGGCTTACTCCCAACTACAACACAACTAAGTCTGCATAAGATTGCAGCCCTAGGCTCATCTGAGTAGTATTCTCAGCTGTGAATTGAAACAATGGTTAAAATTAATTCTTACACTAGACATAAGAGAAACTTATAGTGCAATCCTATGCATGTTTACTAAGAAGTAAGTTTCACTGTGTTCAATGAGGCTTACGTCCTGGTAAGGGTGTCTAGGATTGCAGCCACAAAAACAATATCCGGTAGTTATCCATCTTTAAAATGCATTGAATTTATTGCAGAATTAAACAACAGCTCTTTCCACTGTGTGTTAATATTGTTCTGTGATACCAAAGTTCTTTGCCGAAACAGTGCAAGTTAGATTCACTTTTGTGGAAGACCAGCAACTGGGTCTTCTGCATGAGTTCGGCACTTAACGGGTTAACCGGCACTGAGCTACAGCCCGTTAAAGCACGTATAAGCGATTGAAATTCGTACACGGCAAAAAGGAAGCACAGGAGTCTATTCACGGCAAGAATAGACGCTTTTTATTTATTACAGGTTAAATGGAGCGGAACTAATAGACTTCTAGGAATACTATAACATCAACAAGACCTGAGCGTGACCTCACATTTATGAATGAATGGGTTCCCAGGCTAGCGTACTGCGGCAAAGTGTTACCTTAGACCTGAGACTTTACGCGGCTCCTTTTCCCAGCCTGACTCCGAGCCCGCCTGGCCCGGGGAAGAGAACTGCTTCACCCAGCCGGAGCTGGTCGTGGATGTTGTCAGCGCACCCGTGTTCCCAACAACCCGTGTCGAGTTGGTTGGTAGAGGGGTTTTCTACCCCTTCCTCCCTTCTTCCCGCCCCTTGCTAATCAGGTGGGCTTATCCCTGCCCCCTTGCGATTAGGTGGGCTTATTCCTGCCCGGGAAAAGGTAGCGCCTTTGGAGGTATGGAATACTTTGCAGCTCTTTGAGACTGCCCTGCCTTCTTGATGGTCCATGTTTCTTCTTTGTGGATTCGGGCCGATGTGCCCCATTGAGGATATGGGTGTTACCTGTCTGTCTGATTCTGCATCTCCTGCCCCCAGGGGGGATTATGTAGACAAGGGGTTGCCAGGGACAACTACGTGCTGTTACCAAGGGGAAACTGTGTGTGTGTGTTCAGGCTTTCTCCACAACTTTCTCCCTCCATTTTGATGCTGACAGGTACTTATCTCAATTATAAAAATATACAGCAGGGTTGCTTTAAAACAGAACAGCTGTTTAGTTATTTAAAACCCAACAAAGTATCATTTGCGGCATGTGAAATATTTAGGAAGGCTTGCAGTCTCCTTTATTTTTAACACTTTTAACATACACACTGTATAATTTATGTCTCTGAACAGATACCTGTTAGAAAATTAACAGTTGGATGTCAGAGCACATGGCTTGGGCAAATGAGGTGCAGTTGTAACCTGGATTCAACATACCTGGTATGTCATGCTACCTCATGGAGGTCAACTGAATTTACATAGCACTGAAAAGAAGGAAAGATGCTGCAACTGTATTCCACCAATCAAAATGCTGCTACTACTTTTTTACATCTGCTTTTTTATGCCATTAGCCCTGCATTTAATTTTTTTGATGATGGAACACATTGCAACTACCTGAATCTTGTTTCGTATGCAGAGCACAGACACATCTCTGTCTAGCCATTTAGAACACAAACTGAGCTAAATGTCTGATTCATCTTCCTATCTCCTGCAATAAATTCCAAAGCAAGCATTTGAGTTATGACTTACTGAAAGGCACTTCTACCTGTAAGTCAATTTTGCATTATTTGCGGAGTGAAGGAATTTTTTTTAAAGCACTTTAAACACATGGAATGGCCATGGTTGACTGTTCCTCATAATGGAAATGATGTGGTTATTTGTATAACTGTCAGGTTAACTTAGCTGGTTGCTGACTGGCGCCCAGATCTTAAATTTCTTATGGAACCATCAAGTTCAGGTTCCCAAGAAATAAACAAAATAAGAAGCTGAGGAAAAGTTTTATAACTGTTGCTCCTTTTGCTGAAAACAGAAGAAAGCCAGTGTGGCGTAGTGGTTAGAGTGTTGGACTGGGACTCAGGAGATCTGGGTTCTAGTCCCCGCTCGGCCATGACACTCACTGGGTGACTTTGGGCCAGTCACTGACTCTCAGCCTAACCTACCTCACAGGGTTGTTGTGAGGATAAAATGGAGAGGAGGAGGATTATGGAAGCTGCCTTGGGTTCCTTTCAGGAAAAAAGGTGGGGTATAAATATAATAAATAAATAAATAAATAAAGGATAGCAACGAAAGATGAAGATTTTAGTATGTGAATGGTAAATCTATTGATCAGTGGAACATTGTTTAATAAGTTGCAAGAGTCCAACAATAATATAAAGCAAAAGTGTCATGTCAAATTACTAGCATATGTAAAAAATCATGTTCAGTGACGATTTGCTCAGACAAATGTTGTCTTTATATGAAAATGTGGGTTCTCTAATGCACATTGCAGCTGCCATTTAAACAGAATAACTGATAACAGAACAAATTATCCACTGTAAATTCAAATTGAGGTTTTTATTATCTTTGTAGGTGCATAGAATCCATTAATGCATTAGGACTAGCCGCGGATGTACAACTCAGCCCATCAGCCTGGTGCTGTCAACAGAGTGGATGGCCTGAGGTCTGGAGTTGGCAGGTTTTCTATGAGCCAACTGTCATGGCCAGATTGTAATTGACCCTGTGAAGCTTTGATTTACAGTTGCTATTTCCCTCCACAGGGGTGGTGAACCAGTTAAGATGGTCCACCCCAGGAGACTTATGAAATTCTGAATGGGGAGTTTTCAGTTGACATGGCTGTGCTCCTGTCGAAGCCCTGGTCTCACTATGGAATGGTGAGATGAAATAGGTAGTCAACATGATTACTTTCAAGAGTCCTCTCCAGTACTGTCAAGCCCAGCCAGCAACCTGGTTCAGCAGGGAGCTATGGGCCATGAAATAGGCAGGATGATGACTGGAACAAGGATGGCACAAATATCACAGAGATTATGACTAACGACAACCAAAAGCACTTTACTGTGCTTACTTTATGACAGTGCTGGTGGCACAATGGTTGCACGTCTCCATCTCCACTGCATTCTCGCGTAGCCATCCATCCAGCGGAGCTTTTCTGGATGATTAATGGGTTATTAAAACCAGAGCCTGGGGGAAATGTAGTGCAGCCCTTGGAGGCCTGCTATGACAAATTTGCAAGGCACTTTGAGGATAAATAACTCATAATTGCCTTGAACTTGATACAGTTCCTGTGAAGGTGTCCAAATCAATGCCTACTCTGGTTGTGCGAGATCAATTTAATGCGGCCGGAGGATGTGGGCAAAGTTCTCGCAGGTATGTGGCTGACCACCTGTATTCTTGCTCATCTTTGCTCCTAACTAGCTGGGGGAGAGGGGATTGACTGGGTGGGTCCAAGAGGAAATTAAAGCCTCTTTATGAAAGGAGATGGTTCCAGCCACCTTAAAAGAAGTGGTTGTGCAGTCACACCTTTAAAATCTTTCGTGGACCTGGGAGGTTTTAACAACCATCACCCAGTTACTAACAACCTCTTTTGTGGGAAGGTCTTGGAGAGGGTAGTGGCAGTTCAACTCTAAGCATGTTTGGATGAAATAGATTATCTAGAACAGGGGTGGACAATCCATGCAGACCCCCTAGCCTTATTTATTTATTTATTATATTTATACCCTGCCTTTTTTCCTGCAAGGAACCCAAGGCGGCTTACATAATCCTCCTCCTCCTCTCCATTTTATCCTCACAACAACCCTGTGAGGTAGGTTAGGCTGAGAGTCAGTGACTGGCCCAAAGTCACCCAGTGAGTTTCGTGGCCGAGCGGGGACTACAACCCGGATCTCCCGAGTCCCAGTCCAACACTCTAACCACTACACCCTCCCACCACTCCAATTTGCTGCAAAAGTGGCAAAAAGCAGCAGTTTTGCTGAAAACAAGGCACGTGGGCAGTGCACGCCTTGTTGAAACAGAATCATGCTCCTGAAAGCTTTGACAAATCTTACCTACCAAATAAAGCTTCCCTACCCTAGAGCCTTGCTCCTCCATTCCCATTTTAAATCTATTCCACTCCTTTCACAGTTGTACAGTATCTGTATTATTTGTGTAAATAATCTATCCCAATTTATTTGTACCACTCTTGGGAGTGTGGCCGCATTCATTCAAATATGTCAAGTTCCCTTTATTTCTCCTAAAAGATGTTTTCTTGCATTGCCAAAACATATGGGTAAATGAAGCATTTACAAGCATCTCCAACAGTTAGCTGACTTAGACAAACCCTTATTAAAAAGAGGTTGTGGTGTCCAATAAACACGAAACAAAAGTTTTTGCTGAATAAGACGTAACCTAAGATCCATAGACTCTTCTGACACAAATGCAAAAACAATGTCCTATTGACATAGACCAGTCAGTCTGACATCAATCCGTGGGAAAATTTTGGAGCAGATTATAAAGAAGTCAGTCTGCAAGCACCTTGAAAACAATGCAGTGAGAAGCCAGCATGGATTTGTCAAGAACAAATCCTGCCAGACTAATCTGATCTCATTTTTTGATCGGGTAACCTCCCTTGTAGACTGTGGGAATGCTGTGGACACTAAATAATGGGCTCAAGTATACAGGAATCCGGATTGTAAAACCTGTTTCGTCAATTGTGACTTCATCAGAACAAGTCTTCTTAAGGTTGTCGCTGCTTACGGGCAATTACCGTGGCGGTAAAGAATAACATTGGTTCCACATATAAATCTTATCGTTTCAACTGAACCCGTAGCAGAAAATTCTGTCCGGACTGGAAAGAGAGTCTTTACTGCCTATGAACACAGGATTTTTTAGTCCGGACAGAATTTTCTGCTACGGGTTCAGTTGAAACGATAAGATTTATATGTGGAACCAATGTTATTCTTTACCGCCACGGTAATTGCCCGTAAGCAGCGACGACCTTAAGAAGATTTGTTCTTCTTAAGACTTTTTCTGATGAAGTCACAATTGATGAAACAGGCTTTACAATCTGGATTCCTGTATACTTAGGCTCACCATATGTACCGTTTTAAAAGGGACTGTCCCGTTTTTTTCATATTTCCCAACCATCCCTTCTTTTTAATAAAAATGTCAATTTTGTCCTGTTTTTAATAAACTATATATAGTTTTTTATTTTTTGTAAAAAAAACTTAACGTGGCTTGTTTATTTCCCAGGTGAGACTGGGAAAGACTCCTGTGTAAACCCTTGGAGAGCCACTGCCAGTCAGTGTGTAGGCAACAATGAGCTAGATCAAGTGTGGGGAACCTATGACCCTCCAGATCTTGATGGACTACTGTGAAGGATTGAGGCCTACCCAGGCATGAGTTAGGTTGAAGCCTGAAGGCCCAAATATCTCCTGATGGGAGGGGGCATTTGTGAGTTTCATTTCCCCTCATTTCATTCCCCAGTTTTAGGTCACATGTTTGTAGCCTCCTAGTTATGTGGGGGGGGGGTATATAAAGACAGTGGGTGGTGGGGAACTTCAGTGTGAGAGAGGGAGTGAGAGAGGAAGCTGGAGAGACACAGAGGAGAGAGGAATTGGAGAGTGAGAGGCAGGGAAGCTTCAAGAACAGGAGAAGCTGAGATTGAAAACTGCAGAACAGCCAGAGCCAGAGTCTCTACCAAGGCCTACAGGTGAAAGTGTAGCTGGGTACCTGGGTTAGAGGAAACTGCGGTATTATTACTTTTATTTCTATTATACATGCTTTTTGAAGTCTAACAGATCTATTTGTGTAAATACCCTAAGTTAATGTGAATTTACCATACTAAGTTTAGCAAAGTAAACAGTTATTGTTAAACTCAGTTGTCTGGAGTGTCTTTCACAACACGCCTAAGGCCTAATCCCACGTTACTGGGAAGGAAAGGCAAAGGGCAGGAACGTGTCATCCTGATAGCAGGAAGGGCTCTTAAAGAGGCAAAATATCTTTAAGGAGCTGATCAAGGTGTTCTGGTAAAGGTGGAACCTTGACAACTCCCATCCTCGACCATGCAGGCAAGGGCTGGTGGGAATTGGAGTCCAGCAACATCTGGAAGGGTGGTTGTTCCCCATCCTTGAGGTAGATGGAGTTGTATAAGGCAACTTCCTGTGTTCCTTGGAGTGAACCGAGATGTGAACAGACAGATATGAGTACTGGCCAGAGAGAGGGAGAGAGAGAAAAGAGTAATATAGAACATTATGGGAGTTCCTGCAGAAGATGAAAGCCATTCCCTTTAATCACTGCCTTTTTAATATTTCAAGGACCCCACAAAATAGTACTTCTAGATTTCAAAGGTGGTAGAAAAAGTTATCTTCTTTACATAGAGATTCTTCCCAAACAGACAAAAAATTGAAGGAAGCCTTCTTGGTCCATTAGGGAAAAAAATCCAAGTCACAGTAAGGGAATGCCTTTATTAGGACTACTAATTAGTACGTTATATCAATGCGTAAAACCACTAGTGTGATGAAAGAGGAAGTTCCATTTACGTTATCCAGTCAGGGCCAGGCGTCTTGCCCAGAGAGAGAACACAGCTAGTAAGAGACGGAGTGAACGCGTTCTCGCTGATTACTATGATCAGATTCCCACATTGTTCTCATATCGTTGTTTCCTTAGCGTTGGCGGCTGGCAAACTGATCCCCCACCACTGAACCTACTAGAAATCCATTGCGCTTCTGGCTCAATAAAGTAAACTTAGTGGGGTGTGGGGATGCACATGTCGGTGACGGTGGCCTCACTCAGATGCGTCTGTTCTGCTGTAACGTTAGTTTTTGTTTTGCCTGTATGCTAACCGGTGGCTTTGTTATTCGTTGTCGGTGGTTTAAACTTCATATTTTTAACTCTTATTTTTTAAAGCTTAAAATCTAGCCTTGCAATGCCAAAGACAAAGAGGCGAAACTGCAGTTTTAATGATGGTCACCAGAAGGAATTCAAATTTATTAAACTGGACAAACAGTGTAGTGATAGATCAAAAGTGGTATGCCAACATTGTAATGTCTATTTTTTCATTGCTCATGGAGGTAGAAGTGTTATTGTCTTACTTTTTCATGAATACGGAATATTACATAACTCCATCCCACAATGTCCCGTTTTTGTCCCGAGGAAATATGGTCAGCCTATGTATACTCAGTCTGTTTATAGTAGTCTTACCTACTGTTACTTACCTGCCTACACTATTTGTTATTTTTTTCTTTATTGTTAACTTTGCCTCTACTTTTGTTACTTGTTATTTATGAGATTCTGTTGTGCTTTTTTGTCCCCACTGTGGTACTTTGTTACTGCTAATATAGCAAGCCGTATACTCTGTTTATAGTAATTTTACCTACTGTTACTTACCT
Source organism: Shinisaurus crocodilurus (assembly GCA_021292165.1). Classification (NCBI taxonomy): domain Eukaryota; kingdom Metazoa; phylum Chordata; class Lepidosauria; order Squamata; family Shinisauridae; genus Shinisaurus; species Shinisaurus crocodilurus. The sequence continues at coordinate 188,959,413 of CM037879.1, forward strand.
CCTACATTGTTTGTTATTGTTTTCTTTATTGTTAGCTTTGCCTTGATTTCTGTTACTTGTTATTTATGAGATTCTGTTGTGCTTTTTGTCCCACATTGTGATACTTTGTTACTGCTAATATAGCAAGCTGTATTACATTTACATTACACTCCGTTTGTCATTGGCCATTTTCTTTTCTTTACCATTCAGTACTTGTTTGTACTTCGTTTATTATTGACTGTATTTTGTTAATTGGCTCTGTTATTTTTATATTATATATTCTGGCATCTGCTTGTGGTATTCTGGTGTCTTCATTATAATTTGTTACCTACTACTCACCACCCTATATGTTGATTGTCACAACATGTTTCTTTATTGCTAGTATTTGATTACACTTTAAATGTCTGTTTAATTTTTGTAAGGGTATGTCAATGTGTATGACATTTTTTCTGAGGGGCAATAGTGAAAGAGTTTTTCTCATGACCAGCACCCATTACAATTTGAGGTTAAGTGAGAAGATGAACACTGGACAATTTTGTCTTCTCTTTTTCTTTCTGCTTAATTCTGTCATGGCTCAACCTCACATCCAAAAACAAAACAGAAAACAGAAATGAAATGCTCATGACTAGCAGGATAAAGAAAGATTTCACAGAGCTACTAGAGCAGTTTATTTTCATCAAGTGCAAATGAAATGCCTGTGTTTGGTAGGTAGAGTGTAAACATTCATATCTGAGAAATGATCAGATTGGTTCTTCATTTCTATATAAAGGCCTCCTTGAACTCTAGCTGGTAGAGTCATTGATTCAATTTAGAGAGTAACTGTACAGATAACATGCTTATATCCATTAGATTATTTAATGGATACCTAGTTGTTATTTAAGAGAAACATATTATTTAAGAGAAAAATTAAAAATATATACAATTAAGGGGAAATCCTGTGGCTGGTAGATGCCGGCCCTAGGATAGGTTGGAGTTTCTGCTCCGAGCTCAGAAATGCCTTCTGAGGTTGCAGCGGGGACTGTGCCTTTGGAGGGGGGCCCTCCGCCCTCACAGCCGGCACAGTTCGTTCCATGCTGGCTGCAGCTCCAAAGACGGAAGACCATCTTCGGAGCCAGCTCGGGGGTCGGAAAGTGGGGCAGGGAGGGGAGGAGCGAGGCACTGCAGTCCTCCGAAGAATCTCGGCAGTGACTCAGCCTGTCCTCCTCACAAGGAGGGGGAAAGATTTACACAGCCAAAATCAGCCATCTAAATGTTTTGGAGGGCGAGGGGAGCATGGAGGCAATCCTAGCCTCTGTGCTTCTCCCACCTTCCATTGGATGCCCGTAATCCTCTGAGTTCGGAGGATTATGGGCAGCCACAATGGATGGTGCCCTAACATTTTTAAAAATCTGAGTTCTCTCTCTCTCTCTCTCTCTCTCTCTCTCTCTGTGTGTGTGTTACTGATTTTTATCCATCCACTATATTATTTTTCTGTCTTAACTCCTCTTCCTTGCTTGACTGAGCTGCACCTCCATAAGCACAGAACAACAATCCTATCCAGCACAAGTGACTTCAGCGAGAGACAGACAGAAACAGAAAGCCCAGAATTTTCAAGAAGTAAGAGCTAGTAGTTAAGCTGGATAGCACCATTTTCATAAGATGAAAAACTGAAATGAATGCTGATATTTGATTTGTTGGTAATTCAGTGTGTGTGTGCGCGCGCGCGGGGCGCAAGACACAGAGCCTCTAATTCATTTTTAATGATATTGTAGGTTTAGCAAGTTTATTATGAGATTTAATTGTAACTATGTTCCTCTTAGGTGTTTTTATTTAATAAATTCCAATTTAAATTTTTTTTAAAATCTGATTTAAATTTTTTAAAACTAATTTTTTTAAATGAAAAAAAAAATCATCATACTGAACTCTACTTCAGTAACCTTTAAAGTTACTGTGCCACAGCCATATATGTTTTGGGGGTTTTATGGCTCAAGTAGTAGTTTTGGCCAGTCCATCAATCAGAGTAGAGTCATCAGCCAAGTGGCTCTAATTCTAAACATGAGCTCAAGGCAATCACCATCTGTGAAGCTGCAGCCATCTGTGTACAAGACTTTTTGTACAGTACATTTTTTTTATGATGAGAGAGCACAGCAAAAATCTGTGAAGGGTTTTGAACATTTATCTCCCTATACACAGCCTTAGGGAAGCATCCCTTTTCTATCTTGCAAAATGTAAAAACAAAATAAAAGCGCAACAGTTCCCTCCATAAAAATCAAATCAATAGCAATATGCAAAAAGGTATGGAATTTCCTTTTGTAATAATTCATTGCTATTATTTATATAGTGACTGCATATAAACAACGACTAAAACAGCAAGACAGACATCCTCTGCCCACTGGCTCACAATCTAATTACAGTTTTGTTAGTGTAGTACCTATAAGTATATTTTAATATAGTCATCTAGCCACATAGTTTTTACTGTTTTCAGACCTAGGACTCACTTCTACTCCTATCCTGCAAAATTCTTTTTGTTTTACATTTTCCTCCAGTCTCACTGTTTTCTTTCCCTTACTCTCTTGGTATATACACACAGTGTGTGTGTGTGTGTGTGTGTGTGTGTGTGTTTCAGGGCCAAAGAACATGGTGTGAGAAATGCATGATCATATTTCATGTGTTGTTGTGTTTAAAGAAAGAGCAGGTAGGATGTAGAGTTGGAAGGGGCCTATAATAGAGTTGGAGGGGGATTAACACTTTTCCCATACTACGATTCCAATGAAAATTTCCCCCTGAAACTGCATTCAGGAGCGGGACAATTTTCATCAGAACCACAGCATGGGGGTGGGGGGTTGGATTAACCAAAATCAGCTTTCTATCCATTGTGGTCCCAATCATGATCAGGCCCCGCCCCACCAGACATTTCTTTTTTTAACATGTGTAATGTGATCAGTCATTTCTCGTATTGTCTTGTTTGTCCTTCCACCTGTTGTATCATTCCCTCAAACCTTTCCCCTCAGATTATGGATATGTTAAGAAGTCGGTGTTAGATCCATAGCTTCCTGGTTCCCTAAGGAGAGGAAATGACTGCTGAACCAGTTGAAGACCTCTCAAACTATTTAAGTCCTCTCAAACTAATAAAAAGAAAATTGTAGTGGTACCAGTTCTAGTTGCAGTTGTTGGGTTATGACTCATGAGTTGAAAGGCTAGGCAAATGTCTTCAGTTATTTCATCTTATAGATTCACAGATCATAGAGTTGGAAGGGGCCTACAAGGCCATCGAGTCCAACACACTGCTCAATGCAGGAAACTAGAGGAGGGGGGTCTCCCATCCAAGTAATAACCAGGCCTGACCCTGCTTAGCTTTCCACGCTCAGACAAGCTGAGCCAGTGTGAGTCACAGGCCTGGATTTTGCCAGGAAAGACTGCCTTGCAATAATAAAAAGTTTTGGTATTTAGGATCCTGAAGCTATTTGAAAAGCAAATGAACAATTAAACACACAAACACGCACACGCACACAAACTTATTCCCAATCAAGCATCGTATCTTCATCCTGTCATGTGCTTTTATTACTCACTGTGAATTAGTCTTCCACAATCAGACCTATTAGCATTGCTCACAGCTGAGAAAGAAAGCTGTTCTTTCTGCCTCCTCACCACACATTTGCTAATGTTTAGGTTGTGATCCCACACAACCTAGTCAAGTGATGCAGGGTGAATCAAGAAGTAAAGCACGTTTCTTTGCTATTATCTAATATTGTTGCACTAAATGGAAGCATGTCAACGTTTTGCTAGTTTCAATTTCTTCCTTGAGTTGTGGGGATCTGGAGGAAAATTGATTGTCAGAACACTCAACCTTTTCCAGAATTCTAAAGGCCTGATGGATTTTTGCCATTTACTTCATATTTGAGCTTTACTCACCACTATCTCCTCCCTTCTGTTACAATAAAGCAACAAAGTATAAATAAATACCGTGACACCTCAATTAAAGGCTAACACATTAATAGTGTTATCCTATATATGTCTACTCCAAAGAAAATGCCATTGATTTCAATGGTGTTACTCCAAGGTAAGTGGGTACAGAGTTGCAGCCTTATTGTGAAGGAAGCTTTTATAGGCCAGAACCCACTTTGTCAGATGCATGTGTGGCACCATCAGTCAGTGTGTGTATATATTCTGTATAGGCAAATTGCCAAGTGAGATTGTGGTTGTCTGCTCTGTAGCATACTGAATAAAAAGTGAACCATTGTTATAAGGTCTCAGCATGTCTGTGAACAATTGCTTCCTATAAGGTCTCAGCATGTTCTCTTGAATCATCAGAACACTGTAACTTGTCTGGAAACATTTTACAAGATTGGGGAGCTTTGGCTTTCTTTGGGGCTTAATAACTAGCATATGTTGAATAAGCAGCTTTCCCTATTTTCAGGACATAGGCAAAGGATTTACAACTATACAATCAGCAAAACAGATAATTTACTTTGGTGTGAGCTGATGATGGTGGCGGCAGGGGGAATCTATATTCTGGCTGTATTGAAATTATATACACCTGAGTTTCCTCCAAGGAAGATCACTTATGTTTGAAATGCTTTTGGAAGTTTGGAAATGACCCTATCAATGCCTTGTAGCATTGGTTTTGCCTTCTTTTCATTTATACAGGACTAGCTTCTTTTACCCGGCATTGCACGGGTCGTCATTTTCCTATAGGCACTATTTGTTCAAAATTCCTTAATGTAGCTGACAGCAGTTTTGAATCGCTCCATAGGAAAGCCCCCCCGGGACTACACAATGGAATCCCAGCTCCCCCGGGAATCCCAGCTCCCCCGGGACTGCACAATTAAATCCCTGCTCCCCCCGCCGGGACTACACAATGAAATCCCTGCTTCCACCCCTGGGACTACACAGTGAAATCCCTGCTCCCCCCCCCCGGGACTGCACAATGAAATCCCTACTCTCCTGGGACTTCACAATGAAATCCCTACTTCCCGCCCCCGGACTACACAATGAATTCCGTGCTTGCCCCCCCCCCCCTCGGAACTTTACAATGAAATCCCTGCTTCCCCCTCCGGTACTGTACAATGAAATCCCTACTTCCCCCCCACACCCTGGAATCATAGAATCATAGAAAAGTAGAGTTGGAAGGGGCCTACAAGGCCATCGAGTCCAACCCCCTGCTCAATGCAGGAATCCAGGTCAAAGCATCTCTGACAGATGTCTGTCCAGCCGCACCTTGAATGCCTCCAGACTGGGAAAGCCCACCACCTCCCTAGGTAGTTGATTCCATTGTCTTATTGCTCTGACAGTCAGGAAATTTTTCCTGATGTTTAGGTGGAATCTAGGTTCCTGTAACTTGAGCCCATTATTCCGTGTCCTGCAAACTGGGATGAACGAGAAGAGATCTTTGCCCTCCTCTGTGTGACATCCCCTCAAATACTGGAAGAGTGCGATCATATCTCCCCTCAGTCTCCTCTTCTGAAGGCTAAACATGCCCAGTTCTTTCAGTCTCTCCTCATAGGGCCTTGTTTCCAGTCCCTTTATCATCCTTGTTGCCCTCCTCTGAACCCTCTCCAGTTTGTCTATGTCCTTCTTAAAGTGAGGTGCCCAGAACTGGACGCAGTACTCAAGATGAGGCCTAACCAGTGCCGAGTAAAGGGGAATTATCACTTCCCGCGATTTGGAAGCTATACTTCTATTAATACAGCCCAAAATTGCATTTGCCTTCTTTGCAGCCACGTCGCATTGCTGGCTCATATTCAGTTTGTGATCTACCACAATTCCAAGATCCTTCTCACTTGTAGTATTGTTGAGCCAAGTGTCCCCCATTCTGTAACTCTGCATTTGGTTTCCTCTCCCTAGGTGCAGCACTTGGCATTTATCCCTGTTAAATTTCATTCTGTTGTTTTCGGCCCAGCGCTCCAGCCTATCGAGGTCACTTTGAATTTTGTTTCTGTCTTCCAGAGTATTAGCTGTTCCACCCAACTTTGTGTCATCTGCAAATTTGATAAGCATTCCCTGTACCTCCTCATCCAAGTCATTAATAAAAATGTTGAAGAGCACCGGGCCCAGGACCGAGCCCTGTGGTACCCCGCTCGTTACCTCTCCCCAGTTTGAGAAGGAACCATTGATGAGCACTCTTTGAGTCCGATTCTTTAGCCAATTGTGGATCCACCTGATAGTTGTTCCATCTAGCCCACTCTTAGCTAGCTTACTAATCAGGATATCATGAGGCACTTTGTCGAAAGCTTTGCTGAAGTCCAGGTATATAATGTCCACAGCATTCCCACAGTCCACAAGGGAGGTTACCCAATCAAAAAATGAGATCAGATTAGTCTGACAGGATTTGTTCTTGACAAATCCATGCTGGCTTCTAGTAATCACTGCATTGTTTTCAAGGTGCTTGCAGACTGACTTCTTTATAATCTGCTCAAAAATCTTCCCGGGGATTGATGTCAGACTGACTGGCCTATAGTTCCCAGGTTCCTCCTTCTTGCCCTTTTTGAAGATGGGAACAACATTTGCCCTCCTCCAGTCGTCTGGCACTTCAGCTGTCCTCCATGATTTCTCAAAGATAATAGACAGTGGTTCTGAGAGTTCTTCTGCCAGTTCCTTTATTACTCTAGGATGCAGCTCATCAGGCCCTGGAGATTTAAACTCGTTCAGAGTAATCAGGTGCTCCTTGACCATTTCCCTATCAATCTCAAGCTGCAATTCTGCCCCTTCAGTCTGTACTTCAGGTTTGCCAGGGGGGTCATAGACCCTCTTTTGGGAGAAGACCGAGCCGAAGTAGGAATTGAACACTTCTGCCTTTTCTTTGTCTTCTGTTATCAATTTGCCATCCTCATTGCGTAGTTGAACCACCAGTTCTTTCTTCTGTCTTTTACTGTACATGTATCTGAAGAAAGCTTTTTTGTTGCTTTTAGCATTCCTCGCTAACCTTAGCTCATTCTCAGCTTTAGCCTTCCTGACACTATTCCTGCAGTTCTGTGCTACCTGCCTGTACTCTTCCCCTGTAGCCTGTCCTTCCTTCCACTTCCTATACATGTCCTTTTTTGTTTTCAGGTCATCTTTGAGTTTATTGTGAAGCCACATTGGCTTCTTCTGTTGCCCTCTGCCTTTTTTCCTTTTGGGAATTGTTTGCAATTGTGCCTTTAAAATTTCCTTTTTTAAAAACTCCCACCCCTCCTGGGATCCCTTTATCGTGAGAGTCACTTGCCATGGGATCTTACTAATCATTGTTCTGAGTTTGTTAAAATTGGCTTTCCTAAAATCCAGGGTACGTGTTTGGCTACACTCAGCTTTTGCTTCTGTTAGAATCAAGAACTCGAGTATAACATGGTCACTTTCCCCCAGAGTTCCCGAAACTGCCACTTTATCCACTAACTCGTCTCTGTTGGTTAGAATCAGGTCAAGGATAGCCGATCCTCTAGTTCCTTCCTCCACTTTCTGTAGGAGGAAGTTATCAGCAGCACAGCTCAGGAATTTCTTGGAGGGGCCATGTTTGGCTGAATAAGTCTCCCAACAGATATCAGGGAAATTGAAGTCTCCCATTACTACCACATCGTGCCTCCTTGAAACACTGGCAATTTGCTTTTCAAAAGTTCCATCCTCGTCTTCTCCTTGATTGGGTGGTCGGTAGTAGACTCCAACCGCCATGTTCGCTTTATTCTTTGCCCCCTTTATTTTAACCCAGATGCTCTCAATGGGGCTGCCAAGCTCCTCTTCCTGTATCTCTGTGCAGAGATACGTATTTTTAACATACAGTGCAACTCCACCTCCCTTTCTATTGCTTCTGTTCCTTTTGAACAAGTTATACCCTTCAATTGCTGTATTCCAGTCATGGGAGTCATCCCACCAGGTTTCAGTTATCCCTATCAAGTCGTACTTGCCCTCATGTATCAAGAGTTCAAGTTCGTCTTGTTTATTGCCCATACTCTGGGCATTAGTATAGAGACATTGAAGACTATGTGCTTTATAGTCCGACTTTCCCCCTACATTTTGTGGTAGACTATCAATGGGCACCGCTGGAGCTGTTCTCTCCATTGTGGCATAGAGGCCTTCTTCCATTGGTACCCCCGAGTTTATGTCTCCCTCCCCTGTTGGATTCAGTTTAAAGCCCTCCTGATTAAGTTCCTCATGCTGTGTCCAAACACATTCTTCCCAGTCCTTGTGAGGTGCAACCCATCCTTTGCCAGCAGTCCATCTTCCAGGAAGTGTAGCCCGTGGTCCCAGAATCCAAATCCCTCACGTCGGCTCCACCTTCGTAGCCAGTCATTCACTCGGAGTATTTTTCTTTCCCTTTCTATGCCTCTTCCAAGTACTGGAAGGATGGATGAGAAAACTATCTGGGCCCCGAAGTTCTTGAGTTCCCTTCCCAGCTCTTCAAAGTCTGCCGTGATTTCTTTGTAACTCCGCTTGGCAGTATCATTTGTACCCACGTGGAAGAGAAGAAAGGGGTATGTGTCGGTGGGCTGCATGAGCCTCGGCAGCTGCTCTGTACACATCCTTAATCCGTGCCCCAGGGAGACAGCACACCTGGCGAGTCCATGGGTCTTCGCGACATACTTTGGCTTCGATCCCCCGCAGGAGGGAGTCTCCCACTACGAGTACTCTTCTCTTCCTCTTGCTGTAGGCCTTGGTTTGATTGCCTCCAATTGACTGACCCTCAGCCTCTTGCTCGCTGTCACGTTGGGTGCCCGGTGATCCGTCCTCTGCAGGCTGTCCTCTGCTCTCGTCCTCAAGTACATGGAAGCGGTTCCATAGCTCCACTGCTTCCACAGGCGCAGAGTGTCTTGTAGTTCTTCTGCTCCTAACAGTCACCCTTTTCCAGGGAGTTCCCCCTGCGTTATTTTCCCTTGCCTCTGCAGTCTCCGACTCCGCCTCATCCTGCAGTTGCCCTTCTGGCTCCTGTACTGTGCTTTGGTGCTGTAGATCCACCGTTCTGTCTAAGAACTCCTCGCTTTCTCTTATGCTCCTGAGGGTTGACACTTGCTGCTCCAGTCCTCTGATCTTTTCTTCCAACAGCATGACCAGCTTGCACTTGTTGCACGTGTAGGTCATGTTGATCTCCGGCAGGAAAACAAACATTGCACACCCCTTGCAGGTCACCACCACTGCTGAGTCCTTTCCTTCCATAGTGCTCTGTTTCTGTCTTCCTAGAATATATATATATATATATATATATATATATGTTGTTGTTTTTTTTTGTTGTTGTTGTTTTTTTTTTTTAGGGACCTCCCCCTTGTCCTCCCCTGCCGAACTCCGCTGCCAAACTCCTGTTTTCTCTCCCTGTTCGCTCGCTCTGTTTGCTCGCTCTCTGGGAGCCTGCTTGCCTTTTCACAGTCCCAAAAACAGCTGGAGCCTCTCTCCTGTTGTGCTCCTGCTCAGCTGGGAGTCAGGAACAGAATGAGCTCCCAGGCCACGCCCTGCAATCAGCCCCACTTCCTGCAATCAATCAGCTGCAATCAGCCCCAGGTAGTTGCAGTCAGCAGGAGCTTCTGCTCAACAGAATGAGCTCTCAGGCCACGCCTTTCCCTTGCAGCACTTGTTGTTGTACTACTCCGCTGCCAAACTCCTGTTTTCTCTCCCTGTTCGCTCGCTCTGTTCGCTCGCTCTCTGGGAGCCTGCTTGCCTTTTCACAGTCCCAAAAACAGCTGGAGCCTCTCTCCTGTTGTGCTCCTGCTCAGCTGGGAGTCAGGAACAGAAGGGTTGGGATTCATCAGACAGGGGCCCCATGGCTCACCTTCTAAGGTGAGCAGGCAAGGAGAGGCTCAGATCAGCATGATGGCTGATCTACTGCATTGAGACAGGGTGGTGTTTCCCAAAATGAGAGGCAGTGGGGAGCTTTCCCAGCTGTCTCAAGTTATAGGGTGCCCACACAGGAGTTAAGTACATGAGGTAATGTTGGTGCTTGTTGCAGATCCTTGTTATTTCATCAGAATGGTGTCTCTTTCATCCAATTACTGTCTCATGCCTTCATTTGTCAACCACCACATGTATTGTAAGTGCTTGCTATTATGTTGTCAGTTCCCTGTTTTTCTGTCTGAATAGATCATTGTGCTGAAGGGTTTATCACCTCAGTGAGGACTATGTCCAGTGTTCATGATGCTCCTTTTTTGATCAGGTAGAACTCACAATTGTGTCTTCTTTCAGACAACTACACAATGAATTCCCTGCTCCCCCCCCCTGGGACTACGCAACAATGAATTCCCTGCTTGCCCCCCCCCCCCGGGACTACACAATGAAATCCCTGCTTCCCCCTCCGGTACTGTACAATGGATTCCCTGCTTCCCCCCCCCCTCGGACTACACAATGAATTCCCTGCTTCCCCCCTCCCGGGACTACGCAACAATGAAATCCCTGCTTCCTTCCCCCCCCCCCCGGGACTTTACAATGAAATCCCTGCTCTCCCCCAGGACCACACAATGAAATCCCAGCTCCCCCCCCCCCCCCGGGACTCATCATCATCATCAGGCGATCACTCGTGACCGAGTAAGATTGTCTTCCAGGATAAAAGGAGGAAATTCTAAAGAAGATTGTGTAGACTCTAGCGATGGGTCCGTAAGTGACTATGGAGGCCAATTCTAGATCCACACAGCTTCCCACAGTGAGGATACAGGTTACCAGATGGAAGATGGTCCTGTAAAGGATTCATTTGACGTGCTTTTCGCTTAGCATGTTTCTCCCTTTCACCTTGCACTCGGGCTTCTTCAAAGTCCATAGAACCTTTGTGAAAGGCCAAACTCCACTTAGATTGTCCATGGGCCAGAGCTTCCCAGTTTTTTATGTTTATATTGCATTTTTTTAGATTAGCCTTAAGAACATCTTTAAACCTCTTATATTGACCACCGATATTCCGCTTTCCATCCTTGAGTTGGGAATAAAGTAACTGCTTTGGGAGACAGCAGTCAGGCATTCGAACAACATGACCGGTCCACTGAAGTTGGCGTTGAAGGAACATTTTTTCAACGCTAGTAGTCTTTGCTTCTTCCAGTACACTGACATTTGTTCGCCTATCTTCCCAAGTAATTTGCAGGATTTTCCGGAGGCAACGTTGATGAAATCTTTCAAGGAGGTGGAAGTGACGTTTATAGATAGTCCATGTTTCGCAGGCGTACAATAAAGTTGGTAATACAATGGCTTCATAAACCAGTGTTTTGGTCTCCCTACAGATATCCCGATCCTCAAACACTCTATGTTTCATTCGAGAAAACGCAGCACTTCCGGAGCTCAAGCGATGCTGGATTTCACTGTCGATGTTAGCTGTAACAGAAAGATAGCTGCCAAGATAGAGAAAATGATCGACATTTTCCAGTATTGTCCCGGCAAGCTGGATAGATGGCATCACCAAAGGGTTAGCTTGCACTTGCTGATGAAGCACTTTGGGTTTTTTGTGTAGTCCCCCGGGACTACACAACAATGAAATCCCTGTTCCCCCGGGACCACACGACAATGAATTCCCTGCTCCCCCCCCGGGACTACCCAATGAAATCCCTGCTTCCCCCCGCACGGGACTGCCCAACAGTGTAATCCCAGCTTGCCGCTCCCCCGGGACTACCCAACAATGAAATTCCAGCTCCCCTCCCCCCTGTGTAGGCCCTGGCTGCAGTTCATATGAACATTCTGTTTGGACGTAGGAGAGATTTGCATATCCGCTCCTGATTGGGCCCCTGTGGAGGCAGTTCATACCAACATTCTATATGTCATTGGAGTGATTTGCATACCCACTCCTATTGGCCCCTGCAGGAATTAATACAAACATTCTAAGTGTCATATGGGCTATTTGCATAACTGCTCCTATTGGCTCCTGCCTGCAGCAATTCTGAGGTGAGGCCAATTTGCATAACAGTTCCCCTGTTGTTTTGCCCATAGGAGATATGAGAGTGGGGCAATTTCCCCCCTTTTTCACCCCCTTAGGGACGGAATTTCAAAAAATCCTTCCTTAGTGGGTGTCTATGTCATAAAAGCAATGTTCCTTCAAAATTTCACGTTCCTAGATTAAACGGTTTGAGCTGGGCGTTGATGAGTCAGTCAGTCAGTGAGGACTTCTTTTATATACATAGATTGTAGCAGCAAGGGAGCACCATAGCACAAGAACGAAACCAGTGGTTCTGACAGTGGTGGTATACAGCTGAACTGGCCCAGTGTCTTGCCTTAAAACTACAGAGAACACTCACCAAAATAGATTTAGCCCCACCAATAGCCTATGTCTCAATAAATAAATAATGGTAAATATTGATTGCCTGATTGATTATAGCCCTACTCCAAGATTGTAAAGTCATTCTAACTTATTTGAACACTGCCTTATTCTGGTCATAGCTTCAGTTAATCATGTTCTAGTTACATCCAAACTAGACTACTGCAATGCACTTTATGTGGGGCTGCCTTTGAAGATGTTTCAGAAGATTCAGCTGGTACAGAATGTGGCAGCTCAGATGCTGGTATGGGCTAGGGCAGTGGTGGCAAACCTTTTTGAGCCCGAGTGCCCAAACTGCAACACAAAACCAACTTATTTATTTCAAAGTGCCAACACTGCAATTAAACCTGAATACTGGGGTTTTAGTTTAGTAAAAACAACTCATACAGTTGTCTGAACTAATTAACATCTTTTGTCTTAAAAGAAAAACACAATAACAGGGCTTTCAATGATACAAACAGTTTTTTATTGAAAAAAACATCAACTCAAATTTTTTAAATAGTACTACATTGATTTGTACACATAGCCTGAAGCTAATTTAGATACACTTTTTAAATAATTAGGTGCATGTATTTTTGGATAAGGGATTCTCAACTTGTAATATGATTACCGTATATGCCAGACTGAAATTGTATGGGGCAAGCTTTACTCTGGGTCCTTTCCCTGCTTCTACAGGTGTTGGATTAGTAAAAGTAAAAGTCAACCTGTACTAGGATGAGCAAGATAAACAAGAAAACTAAACGTGCTTAACACATTTTAAACAACCTTTATTCTTGGACTGCAAACACTGCATTAGGTAAAAGTTTGCATTGGGCATGCAATTTTTCAGGCTGTAGAAAGTTTATAGTTCTTATTTATGCTAAAAATGATTAGTGGTTTATAATTCATGTATAAATAAATGTAAATAAACGGGGAGGAAGGGAAGGAATCTGGAGGGGAGAGGAGAAGACTTCAAGTGTTTGGGGGAAAGAGAGGGGGGATTGTGATGAAGCCAGGGAGAATGTGGGGAAAGGAGGAGACCTCAAGCGTTTGGGGGAAAGGGGGGGATTGTGAAGAAGCCAGGGAGAATGTGGGGAAAGGAGACCTCAAGCGTTTGGGGGAAAGAGAGGGGGGATTGTGATGAAGCCAGGGAGAATGTGGGGAAAGGAGGAGACCTCAAGCGTTTGGGGGAAAGGGGGGGATTGTGAAGAAGCCAGGGAGAATGTGGGGAAAGGAGACCTCAAGCGTTTGGGGGAAAGAGAGGGGGGATTGTGATGAAGCCAGGGAGAATGTGGGGAAAGGAGGAGACCTCAAGCGTTTGGGGGAAAGGGGGGGATTGTGAAGAAGCCAGGGAGAATGTGGGGAAAGGAGACCTCAAGCGTTTGGGGGAAAGAGAGGGGGGATTGTGATGAAGCCAGGGAGAATGTGGGGAAAGGAGGATATCTCAAGCGTTTGGGGGAAAGGGGGGGATTGTGAAGAAGCCAGGGAGAATGTGGGGAAAGGAGACCTCAAGCGTTTGGGGGAAAGAGAGGGGGGATTGTGATGAAGCCAGGGAGAATGTGGGGAAAGGAGGAGACCTCAAGCGTTTGGGGGAAAGAGAGGGGGGATTGTGAAGAAGCCAGGGAGAATGTGGGGAAAGGAGAAGAAGGTGCTGGCTAGGAGGGAATGAGGCGGCTGGGGGGGGCAAGAATGAGGCAGCTGGATGGGAACGTGCGGCAGGGATGTAATACGAGCCTTACCTGGGCTCGATGTTCTCCTCCGATCGTTCCTGCGGGGACGGCGGCCCGATCTCGCTCTTCTGAGCGGCACGGAGCGTTCTCCGCGCCGCTCAAGCTGCTGCTGCCGCCGCCACCACCACCCGTCGCTCTTCTGAGCGGCGCGGAGCGTTCTCCGCGCTGCTGAAGCCGCCGCTGCGCCACCTCTAGACCCGTCGCATCATGTCCTGCGCGCTGGATCCCCGCGCTCTGTTTTTTGGCGGGGGGGGGGAACCAGGGCAACAGGGCTTAAACAGCCCTGTTGCCCTGGTCCCCCCCCGCCGCCAAAAATAGAGCGCGGGGATCCAGCGCGCAGGACATGACGCGACGGGCGGTGGATCCGGCGCGCAGGACATGACGCGACGGGCGGCGGCGGGTCCAGCGCGGCCGGCACGGCCAGCGCAGAGACAGCAGGTAGGTCTGTCGGCCCCGCCCGCTGCGTCACAGCCTGAGCCCTGGCACGCAGCATGACGCTGCCTCACGCCGCCGCTGGGGAGTGTTGGCGCCAGGTGGTGACTCTATGGTGACCTTTGGCTCGCGTGTCAGCAGAGTGGTCCACACGTGCCACCTGTGGCACGCGTGCCATAGGTTCGCCATCACTGGGCTAGGGACTCAGAACATGTTACACCTATTCTGCACCAGCTACACTGGCTGCCTATTTGCTTCAGTAACAAACCTCTATATACTGATGTAGCTCAACAGTGCCTCTGAGAGCTTCTGGTCAGCTGGCACCCTGTTGGACTTATCTTACTGAAGGGATTGAGCTCACTCTTGCTACAGAGGAAGATCTGAGAACAGATTCAGAGGAAGATGGGGAGGAGGAGATGGAGGAGAGGGAACATGCAGCTAGTATCACAAGGCCAACAGACTTAGAGATAAGCTCAACAGTCAGGGAGAATCAATCGGTGTCAAATTCCATGGGAAAGCAGTCTGAGCTCTCTGATCAGAAGGAGGGTGAATCAAGCCTTCAGATGAGGAGACTGAGGGGAGATATGATTGCACTCTTCCAGTACTTGAAGGGATGTCACACAGAGGAGGGCCAGGATCTCTTCTCGATCATCCCAGTTTGCAGGACACGGAATAATGGGCTCAAGTTACAGGAACCTAGATTCCACCTAAACATCAGGAAAAAATTCCTGACTGTTAGAGCAATAAGACAATGGAATCAACTACCTAGGGAGGTGGTGGGCTCTCCCACTCTGGAGGCATTCAAGGTGCAACTGGACAATCATCTGTCAGGGATGCTTTGACCTGGATTCCTGCACTGAGCAGGGGGTTGGACTCGATGGCCTTGTCATCATCAGGCGATCACTCGTGACCGAGTAAGATTGTCTTCCGGGATAAAAGGAGGAAATTCTAAAGAAGATTGTGTAGACTCTAGCGATGGGTCCGTAAGTGACTGTGGAGGCCAATTCTAGATCCACACAGCTTCCCACAGTGAGGACACAGGTTTACCAGATAGAAGATGGTCCCTGTAAAGGATTCATTTGACGTGCTTTTCGCTTAGCACGTTTCTCCCTTTCACCTTGCACTCGGGCTTCTTCAAAGTCCATGGAACCTTTGTGAAAGGCCAACCTCCATTTAGATCGTTCATGGGCCAGAGCTTCCCAGTTTTCGATGTTTATATTGCATTTTTTAGATTAGCCTTATGAACATCTTTAAACCTCTTATATTGACCACCGATATTCCGCTCTTGTAGGCCCCTTCCAACTCTACTTTTCTATGATTCTATGATTAAGCATCAGATGTCTGCTAAGGAGGATGGACCAGCTGTGAAGTGTCAGGCGCTCCAAAAGATTGGCCCTTAAGAATAAGGAACCACCTTAGTGGAGTGGATAATTTCAGTCTAGAAAGGCAGAGACGTTTCCAGTTTGCTCTATTGTTGAGAAGTTGATTCCAATCTTCCTTAATGGCTAGTATTCTAACTAAGCTTGGTTCTTTTGTGATTGACTCTGCATTCCACTTCTTTTGTAATTCTAAGCCAGTTTGCTAGGCTGGCATCTGTCCTAATAAAGCTTTTTGGTTAAAAACCATTGTGTAGATCTTGAAAGGAGAAGGGGAAGTACAGCCTCCACACTTACCTTATCTCACTTCTTTGTCCTCCAAAATGTAACCGAAACCTTAATCCTTTTTAAATAGGTTGACTGGCTCAAACCAGCTTGGACTTTTGAGATGTAAGTTTACAGCAATTAAGAGGGTGTGTCCAACCACAAGTTATTTTTCTGATTTGCATCAGTATCTGCTAAGGGTCTGGCTTTTACAGAACTGAGGTTCCCATAAAATAATGGTTAATTCGGTCCTTCTAGAGCAGGGGTGCAGAATTGTTTTGGGGTGGAGGGTCAGATTGAGGTGAGAGAGGTAGATCTGGGATAGCTGTCCATGCCCATGGAGCTACATTACTGCCAGAAATTGAACCTGCCAAATTATCACAGCGTCCCTAATTGCAATGGACTATTTCCCAGATTCCTCTTTTTTATGGACAAATTTTGATCTTTGTACAGATGCTCTGCTTTGGGACAAAAGATGACTGAACCATGTGATATTGAGAACATATTTGTGGTACCGAGCCCTGCAGTACCACACTCATTTTGTTCCCTCTCCCCAGTTTGAGAAGGTGCCATTGATAAGCACTCTTTGAGTCCGATTCTGTAGCCAACTGTGGATCTACCTCATAGTTGTTCCATCCAGCCCACTTTTAGCTAGCTTGCTAATCAGGATATCAGGAGGCACTTTGTCAAAAGCACTGTTGAAGTCAAGATATATTATGTCTACAGCATTCCCACAGTCCACAAGGGAGGTTACCCGATCAAAAAATCGGCCAGAATCGGTTGCCGGCCAGATGGGCGATTAATAAATGTAAATAAATAAATAAATAAAATGAGATCAGATTAGTCTGGCAGGATTTGTTCTTGACAAATCCATGTTGGCTTCTTATAATCGCTGCATTGTTTTCAAGGTGCTTGCAGATTGACTTCTTTATAAACTGCTACAGAATTTTCCCAGGGATTGAACACTTCTGCCATTTGTAAACCCCAGTTCTCTAATTCATACAGTATTTGGGGTTGAATTTTCAATTTTATTCAATTCAAGATGGGAAGCACCTGCCTACCACCCACAGTATACCAGAATTTAAGGACCCCATTTGTAATCTGTCCAGCCTTTGGTTTACAGCCCTGATGTGGGGTTGTCATGAACATGAGGCTAGGGATGTACGCAGATCTCGATCAGGGGGTAGAAGTGGGGCAAACTCGCCCTGCACGACCCCCCCCCAAGCTCCACGTGACTTACCTTTCCCCAGCTCGGCACAAGTCCCTGCGATAGGAGCCGGGAAAAGGTACTTCTGGGTGCCCAGTGCTGCATTTTTTTTATGTAAATACCATGGGAAACCACCTTAAAACGGCTGCGGTTTGCTATTTGTGGTGGTTCTATGGTAGTTTACCCTGGTATTTACATAAAAAATACAGCGCCAGGGACCCGGAAGTGACGTGCTGGGTCCCCGGTGCTGTGTTTTTTACGTAAATTATGTAAAATTTATTATACATAATTATGTATAGGATTATGTAAGCTGCCTTGGTTCCTTGCAGGAAAAAAGGCAGGGTATAAATATAATAAATAAAAATAAAAAAAATAAAATAAAAGAAGTGAAATTATATTCTCTTGCAGGGAAGTAAACCCTAATCATAGAATCATAGAAAAGTAGAGTTGGAAGGGGCCTACAAGGCCATCGAGTCCAACCCCCTGCCCAATGCAGGAATCCAGGTCAAAGCATCCCTGACAGATGGCTGTCCAGCTGCACCTTGAATGCCTCCAGAGTGGGAGAGCCCACCACCTCCCTAGGTAGTTGGTTCCATTGTCTTATTGCTCTGACAGTCAGGAAATTTTTCCTGATCTTTAGGCGGAATCTGGGTTCCTGTAACTTGAGCCCATTATTCCGTGTCCTGCAAACTGGGATGATCGAGAAGAGATCCTGGCCCTCCTCTGTGTGACAACCCTTCAAGTACTGGAAGAGAGCCCTCAGTCTTCTCTTCTGAAGGCTAAACATGCCCAGTTCTTTCAGTCTCTCCTCATAGGGCCTTGTTTCCAGTCCCTTTATTATCCTTGTTGCCCGCCTCTGAACCCTCTCCAGTTTATCTACATCCTTCTTAAAGTGTGGTGCCCAGAACTGGATGCAGTACTCAAGATGGGGCCTAACCAGTGCTGAGTAAAGGGGAATTATCACTTCATGCAATTTGGGAGCTATACTTCTATTAATGTAGCCCAAAATAGCATTTGCCTTCTTTGCAGCCACATCGCATTGCTGGCTCATATTCAGTTTGTGATCTACCACAATTTCAAGATCCTTCTCACTTGTAGTATTGTTGAACCAAGTGTCTGTAACTCTGCATTTGGTTTCCTCTCCCTAGGTGCAGCACTTGGCACCTATTATCCCTATTAAATTTCATTCTGTTGTTTTCGGCCCAGCGCTCCAGCCTATTGAGGCCTATCAAAACATTCTGGCCTTGTAGGCCCCTTCCAACTCTACCTTTCTATGATTCTATGATTCTAAGACAGTCATTGCCATAAATCCTGGAGGTGGAATAGAAAGGTACAAAGTAGGTTAAAGTGGTTGAACTCATCACTAAAGGAGACTGCACACTTTTGAGTTACACCAAAAACTTAATCAGTATCTGTTTCTGATGTTACACTTACCATAGGAAACACTACAAAAGGCAACTCATATTTTTTTTCTGGTTACATTATACTCATTTGTCACATACAACAAGGAATATGTAATGATTATTCCCATCAACTAACTGGTACATTTAAATAAAACCTAGCCAAAGTACACAGGCTGCTAATATAAAAACAATTCTAAGGAATGGTTCCCATGTAACTTTTTTGGGGAACCTTCTCTATGCAAGCATGTGTTCTGCCATTGATCTATAGTTCCATAGCCTCTCTCAAAGTACTGTAATTTGATTGATAAGGGATTCTTTGTAAGAAGTTTCCTAGGCCATTCAGGGCTGCTTCTCACTGAATTTTCTTTTTCTCCTGGATATGGATTCCCAAGTAGAAAATGTGAAGAATGCATGCATATGCATTTTTTGCAGGTTTAAAAACAATGATTTTTTTTTCATGCTCCCACTCACATCTATTTTAGAGGAAAATGCACTCCCCAAACAATACATGTCACCTTGATACTTAGACAGAGCATGTATTTTGTGCTCTGGTATCTCTACTTTAAAACTGTCATATACGAGAGTAGAAAGCCTGGTGCACCCAAAATGGAGAGCTGTTTGTTGCTATTGCAGGAAAACCATTCTTCACCTTACTCATTTTCGTAGAGTTTGCTTCCAAAGCACAGTTAAGCATCTTGGCTTATTGCATACTCTTTTTGTTGATTTGTTAAACTTGTGCCATCATTGACCAAAGCATGGAAATGTTTCAGAAACCTATGCAAGTGGACTCCCCCTCCCCCTCCCCACTCAAAGGACAAGGATCACATTGTGATCACATGTCACAATAGATTTTTAGTCAATGACCTGGTTAAACAACCCATGAACTGGCTGGTTAAACAACCCACGAATGGGCCACAAGCAAGGGAGTGAGCACGCTGCCTCCTGCGCACTCATCGCTTCCACTTTCAGTCAGCTTTAATGAAAGCTGATTGTTTGATGTGATGTCCAAACTTGGAACTCTGATTTGATCCAACAATCACCCCTAGTTTGTTGTTAGTTTGTTGTTGTTTAACCCTACTTGAACAGCCCAGACTGCTGGGTTTGGATGCCACATCAAACAACCCAGGAACGGAGCATTTCTGGGTTGTTGATTAAAGCTTATTCAAATGGAAGTGTGTGGGAATCAGGGCACTTGTTCCCTTGCTTGTGGCCCCAGCAACCCATGGTTTAAACAACGCATGGATTGTTATGTGTGAACCAGGCAGTTGCCTTCAGTCAGTTGGTGGCCTGATACATCCTCAAGCAGCTTTTCAGTGAATGACAGCAAGTTTTCAATTGGGCAGCAGTTACGGTAAATGGATTCACTTCTTTACCAGGTTGGGATGTTTGACAACTGACCTGCCAGATACTATCTACTGTCAAATGATCCATGAAGTTAAAAAATGCCATCGTGCAATTGGCAACCTAACTGATTTCTGCCCTTGAGCCTTCCATTTGAGTCACATCGTAGGGATGTGCTGATGCTGGGAAGTATGGCTCATTTGAGCTGGATGGACTTCCTGACCAGTGACCACATCCAATCCGATCATCGGGAGCGGGCTGAGCCAAGGGGTTTTCTGTAGACTTCTGTCCTTCAGACAGGCTGCAGTTTGTGTGTGTGCTTTTTAAAAAAAAAACACTAAAGAAATTTGCGCTAATCATGCTACTGGCACAATTTGCGTAAATGTATGCAATTTACATAAATTTATGTAAATTGCACAAATAACGTGATTTTGCATGTTTTTTGCTCAAATCGGCACCCGAAAAGCATGTGGATCTACCTTGCTTTGCATAAAATTGGCTGTTTTGTGCAAATTGCATGAGGACCACATGCTTTTCAGGTGCTGATGTGCACAAATCGCATAAATTTATGCAAATTTCTTAAAAACAACAAGCATCTTTTTTCTCTCTTGAAAAGTAGCTCTAGACAAACTCAGGCCATACACAGGTCATAAATGATACATTTGCTGTGGAAGAAGGGCCTCCATGTAATCTGGCATGGAGTCCTATAAAGGTTCTGGGAGATTAGATTGAATTTTACTAGAAGCCAGTAATTTTTATAATTAATTTTCTTCATGCTTTTAGTGTACATATTTGACAATATTTCACCAGTCAAATGGCAATTATATATATGTATGTGTGTATGTGTATGCACGCACATGGAGAATGAAGATTATTATGATTGTTTGTTCATGGCCTTTATTGTGTTGATTGGGATCTACACACTTATGGGTGGGTACAATTATGCATTATTTGAGTACTATGGCTGGTCTGCAGCTGCCCTCACCATATTCTCATCAAACATACTGATGCCTCTCTAAGACTAATTTCAGAGAAAACTGGTTCTCCTCATTAGTAACAAAAGCCAGATGTAAAAAGCTAACTGGGTAGCCACTGTAACATCATTATCCATCCTCCATCCCTTTAGCCATTTTGCATCTTATTTAAACTGATTTTCCTTTAAACAAATATTTAAGGGGACAAAAATGTTTAATTGATTAAATATACCTACAATGATTTTTAAAAAGAAATAAATAAAAGGCAGACAAGTAGCCAGAAGCATGGGGCATGGGCAACACTGTCAGCTCAATCAGTGTTGGAATTGCTGGTAAATACATCTGCCAATTACCGGCCAGATGGGTGATTAACAAATATAATAAAATAAATTAAAAAATAAATAAATTAGACTATGAAGATGGGAGGGCAAACCAGGCTCATCAGAGAGCTGAAAAAAGTGGCAGCAACTGCTATTTAAGTATACATTAGTAGGAAGACTATGTTTTGCAAATTACAATTCAGTTCTCAAAGAAACTAACTGCAATCCAACAACAGCAGAAAATGAATAATATAAAGGTTTCGTGAAGGGTAGGTGGTAATTGTCAAAAGAACAGATTTGTAGGAGTAACAGGCTGCTGTCAATAAGTGGGAAGAAGCTGTGGAACAAATACTTGGGTGGAGGGAATAGCAAAGGGTGAAGTAGAAAGCTGTTGAGAGAGATGGTAAGATTACTTCTCTACAAGTGCCATAGATTGGTTAGGGACATCAGAGCATCAACTGAATAAGTAGACTATCTGTCTTAACTTTTCAAATTAGGGTAACATTCAAATCAGGGAATTATAAAATTCTTAACTGTGGAGAAGGATTTGGGACCTTGCAAAAACTCTTTATGTATTTTAGTTCTTGTACACTGCTTTGGGATGAAAAATGATATAAAAATAAACGTTTATTTATTTAGTACCAAAAATACAACAAAAACCATATTATTTACAAAGTTGATATTCTTCAACAAAGGAAGTTCAAATGGGAAACTGCAGTGAAAATTGGTTGAATTAAAACTTGGGAGGTTTGATTCTATTCATTTAGGTCTGAATCAAGACAATGGTTTCCTCTCCCACTCCAGGGGTTAATTAACAAAGCAAAGCTAAGATAATAACTGATTGTTATTAGTTTTTGCTGCAGTGAATTATCTCTGTGCTTATCTTCTATAGTTTAAATTTTACATAGAACTATCACACACTATACCTCTTGTACTTCATGGTTGTTTGGTCATGTTTACACTTTTACATTTAGCCATGTTTACATTTTTCCCCCTCTTATACCCATGGAGAGAGAGAGAGAGAGAGAGAGAGAGAGATCTGCCAACTGAAGATACCACTTAGAATCATAGAATCATAGAAAAGTAGAGTTGGAAGGGGCCTACAAGGCCATCGAGTCCAACCCCCTGCTCAATGCAGGAATCCAGGTCAAAGCATCTCTGACAGATGTCTGTCCAGCCGCACCTTGAATGCCTCCAGACTGGGAGAGCCCACCACCTCCCTAGGTAGTTGATTCCATTGTCTTATTGCTCTGACAGTCAGGAAATTTTTCCTGATGTTTAGGTGGAATCTAGGTTCCTGTAACTTGAGCCCATTATTCCGTGTCCTGCAAACTGGGATGAACGAGAAGAGATCTTTGCCCTCCTCTGTGTGACATCCCTTCAAATACTGGAAGAGTGCGATCATATCTCCCCTCAGTCTCCTCTTCTGAAGGCTAAACATGCCCAGTTCTTTCAGTCTCTCCTCATAGGGCCTTGTGAGGAGAGACTGAAAGAACTGGGCATGTTTAGCCTTCATGCATCCATTGAAGTGGGCTCTAGTCTATGAAAGTATATGTCACAATAAATCTGTCAGTCTTTAAGAGGCTTATGCTCCAAATATAATAAATAAATAAATAAGTCTGTAGCAACAAACATAATGAACACAGCAATCCCAATGGAAAGTAAAACTACTGTTGCAATTTAGGATTGAAGAGTAAACAGAATAACTGAGATTAGTACAAAATGGTAGAAGCAGAAATTTCTGTATAAGTTATCCATGCCTTATATGCAGGCTTCGACAAATCCACTCACCATGCTAAGTGTGGCACCACCTTTGGCAAGCCTAACACACTGCCAGTCACGCAGGGGCAAATTGGGAAACCTCTCCCGCTGCTAGTATTTTCTGCTCTGGTCCAGGGCAGGCAAGCTGAGAAGGCTGGAAATCACTGCCTGCATGCAGTCAGGGCGTCTCCATGTGACAGTGCACACTGGCCACTCTCATGACTGCCTGTTGGGGGAAGGCCTGTGCAAGGTTGTCGTGCAATGCTAGTTAGAGACATTCAGAGCACCTCCAAACAGAGTCATACACAACCGGCCACCCTTCAGCTGACTTTTCCATCAGCAAAGTTGCCAGCGTGGTGCATATATTGCACAATGCGGGTCAGTTGTGCTTGGTACACCTACAACCTGCATTGTGCAACTGTCCACTGTCTCTTGCCAGCCTTTCCTTTTTGAAAGGCCAATGGTGTGTATGTGTTGCTCAGTGTTGGCTGGAGGTGTTCAGGTGAATATCAAAGGGATATCAGAATCACTGATTTGTGAGTTCTTGACTACTGGACTGGAAAACTATGTCCATGACCTAAGAGCAACTCATACCCTAATTTATACACTATGGCCATGCTTGGATGATCAAATCTCAGCTTAATAAGCCAAGATATGCATGAGCTTCATGTACCCATATGCAGCCACTTGGATCCTCCTCCGTTTGTACAAGCAAGCCAGGAAGCTATAATCATAGCTTCTTATTATGTCTAAACTATGGGAACCAGGAAGGTTAATTGCTTCCAAACAAGCCAGAGTACGGAAGCCAACTTTAAACCATGACTTCATATTCTGATTTGCTTGGAAGTCATTAGCTCACACAAGCTCCAATATAAGGAAAAGTTATGGTGAACTGCAGTTTTCTGGCTTGTTTTCCTGCTTGAGCAAAGGGAGGAGCGAAGCATGCAGGTGCAGCAGCGTGTGCATGTCTCAGCTTATTAAACCAAGATTAAGCCAAACCAGTCCTTTGGCTAGGTTTAGAAGGAACTTTGTGGTTTATTAAAACTGGAAATGAACTGTGTAGACTTCGGAGTTTGTTCAACTAGGATCATTATATCTGAATTGAGCCTTTAACTTCCATCTTACTTTGACTTTCTTGCTCAGTACAATCATATTCATGTCTATTCAGGAGTAATTCTTGTTGAGTACAATGGGTCTTACTCTCAAGTAAGTTAATGTAGGAGATTGCAACCTATATAAGATTGTTTTAGTCCCCTATAATAGACCAATATTCTATCCATCTATATTGGAACTGCAATCTGTTAAGAGACCAACCAGATTGTGCCTCTGGGAAGAACAAGTTTGTGTGAACTGTTACTAACTGCCGAATAGGAATAGTGATGAAGTCTGAGTTTTGGTTGCTGCCAATTACACAAGTGGGAATTCGGTGTTAGGGAGATCACTATGTATAACAACATCATTAGTGTTTTACAATGCCAGATATTTTAGGAAGTCACTAAATAGAGCCTTATTTATTTTATTTTTATTAATTATCAGGATTCATATACAACCCTTCAACAAAATATTTCACAAAGTACTTTATGAAATTAGCATTCCTGAATAGTATCCAAATATCTCCTGCTGGGTTTAAACATTTCATAATTGACATTTACATTAGCAGAGTTGCAGAGCTGAATTGCCATATAACTTGTGGGACGGGACAGGGTGGGGCGGGGCAAGGCGGAATGACCCAGTTTCTCCACTTTCAGTTAATCTCTTCTCTATAATATAGCAGAAAGAGATGGCTCTGCTATCCATAAAATGTCCCCCCCCCTCTCTCTCTCTCTCACACACACACACACACACACACACACTACTTTACTTATCAGTCAAATTATTTCTAGCTCCAGACAATGTATTTAGATGCTTGAAAAGAGAATATTGTTTTTTCCATGGCAACTGCCCACAGCAGAGAACACATTAATATCTAAACCATCCTTGAACCTAAATAAAGCATTACATACCAAAGCAGAATTTGACACATAACAAGGGGATCTTCCCTCATTGTATTAAAGAAAAAAGCTAATTGAACCAGGGGCAGTATCCAGCTGCGTCATTCTGTTAGCACAAATGACATAGTGCTAGCGGAAAGTAGATTCTGAACAATGCATAAGAGGAGAATCCAGCTAAAGTTATGTTTGTGCAAGAGTGGCTGCACAAGTGGTTATGCAAGTGGTTATGCATTACACTTGCACAACTGGTTGTGCATTACTCTTGTGCAACCCGTTGCATATTCTGCTTGCACAAGCGGTTGCGCAAGTGTAGTGGGCAACTGCTTGTGCAACGGAAAGATTCGGCAGAGCTCTGCTAGAGCTATTTGTGTTTGAGAATGACACTGTTCGATACTGCCCCAGGAGAGCAAATCACTAAAATTTAATTATTGTCACTAACAATGACTAATAGAGACTGCAAACATTTACAGTGCCAGAAAAACACAGTATATTAAAGCCTTGCTTATTTGGACAGCAGGTCTAGGGTAAGAAACTTATACAAGTAGGGGAGCCATTCGGTCTTATTATCATCCATACCAGGAGCTGGAAGATGAGTAAAATAACATCAGGCATAATCTGCCTACTCATTCCCTTTGCCACACCTGGGCAAGGACTAGTGATGGTGTCAAACTTTGATAATACTGGGCTTCCAATGTGAATGTACTTGCCCTTCAAAACTATCTTCTCCTTGCAATTTACACAAGTGTACACCCCTATTTTGCGCCTGTACAGTCTTATCATAAACAGCCCAAGGGCAGGGCTGTCATCATGCCCTACCTGGAGGAGAATTCATCTGACATAGAGGAGGACGGGGAGAGTCAGCACAACAGGCCCCAGCCACAGCCAGGTGAGGAACTGGAGGCTTCGGCTGACAGCCCTCCCCTGGAGTCATTAGAAGAGCAACTTGGCCCCGCCCATGCCATTCCTGAACTCCCCTAAATGCAGGAATCAGAGCCTGAGATACTTCATCCCTCTGAATGGCGTAGGATCAAACATGAGCAGCAAAAGAAAGCCACAGTGTGGGGCCTCCCTTAAAAGCAACACGCTGACCTAATTAACCAGCTATGCTGATTAACAACCAGCTGCAAATTAACCCAGCTGAAGCCAGCCTGTTGTTGCAGACAACAGCATTTTACCTCTGTGCTTTGCCTTGCTATTCTGGACCTGACAGATTCCTAGACTCTCAGATGCCCCCCTGGACGGATTCCTAGACTCTCAGATGCCC
Source organism: Shinisaurus crocodilurus (assembly GCA_021292165.1). Lineage (NCBI taxonomy): Eukaryota > Metazoa > Chordata > Lepidosauria > Squamata > Shinisauridae > Shinisaurus > Shinisaurus crocodilurus. The sequence goes on from CM037879.1 coordinate 188,985,594, forward strand.
CCCTGACACCTGGACATTTGGACATCCCCTGATTGGCCTTGATGCTTGATACAACTGGCTCCTGTGAACTGTACTCTGGACCACTTTGACCTTGCCTCTGCCGTCTCCTGCTAACTATACTTGATATCTTGTGAGTCTATTCGAGCCTTCACCAGGGCACTTGCTGGCCTAGGAGCAAGACAACGGCATATATCAATTGCTATGTAGAGTTGCAGAACGAGGCCGAAATTGGCCATGCTCACGCCCCGGCGAGGCCTTACCTTTTCTTCGGGGCGGCTCGCCCACTCCGTGGCGAGCCGCCCGCGCTGCCCGTTCCATCCCGTCGTGTCACTTCCGGGACCGGAAATGACGCGACGGAACCCTGCGCAGGCGCTGGACCCCTATGGTCCGTTCTGCACCTGCGCAGGGTCCATGTCCGGGCCCGAAAGCGGCAAATGGGCTGAAGAGATTGTTCGAGTGGTGCTGTGCGCCGCTCGAAAAAAACAAGCTGGTCCGAGGTGCGCCCAGGGGATTCGGGTCGGGGGCGTGCCCCCGCCTTAACTACACCACTATTTATTGAAATTTGACAATGTGGAACAGTGTGTTGGGAAAACAAAACAATCCAGCCATTTGGATGGGTGGAAAAAACACATGCCTTGCTTCATGAACAACAATCAATTTATTTACAGTCTTTCCAATCCAATCTTAGAACTAACCACCCACCCTTGCAATTCTGACCCTGCAGAGTACCCACATGACAACTTACCAGATTTGGGCCCCAACTGCACACAGGGAGGATGGAATGGGAATTATAGAAGCCATGCTGCAACAGGCAAATCTTCTTTGATAGCTGCCACCACCTATCTAGCAAGCAACACTCCCACTGATGCCCTCCAATGATGCTAGAATTGTTGCCACTGCCTCCACCCTCTCCTCCCTGCACTACAATTCCTAAGCAAATTGAGCTAATTTAGAACCAAGGCTGGCTCCAAGCTTGAGGGAGGCCCTTGGCAAAACACCACCCAGCATGCTCCTGTAATGGTGAGATGGGCCATGCTAATGGAAGGCACTGTGGGAAAGGTGCCTTGGTCATGCTGACAGATCTCAGCGGTGGACATTTCACTTCACAATGCCCCAGACTTTGTCATAACTTTGTGTGGACAAAAGCATGGTCACTACGTTGTTTTTCTTGTGACAGCCATGCTTTTTCCACATGCAAATCAGACTGTGCATGCATGCAAACTGCATGTTATAGGCTTTGTTAATGTGTAAACACACACTAGTTATTTGCCAAACACAGGGGTTTTACAAATGAACATTCTACTATCCCTGGGATCTTCCCTAAATCCTGAACTCCCCTAGTCAGACAAGCACCCTGCTACCTGCCACTACTCTAGGTCTTCTTCCCCAGACCATGCTGAACAACTTGTACAATCACAGCTCAGCTGGCCCTATTAACCTTCTCACTTGTGCTGCTTTGATGCCTCCTAATTTTAGTGTGCATGCATAATAATCCCACTGCAAACTTGTAATATAGGCCCCTTCTACATCCCCACTTCCCAGAAGGCCGTGTCTGCTTTGAAAAACTGCAAGGTGGAGTAATGCCCTTCAGTTTCTTTGAGTCCCTTTCTTACTCCCCTTATATTTCTGGCTGCCTGATTTGTAGTCAGATATGGCAGTATGGTATATATATTCATGAATTAGACAAAAGGCCTTTAGACTCTGTTATCAGTCCCTGAAATTTACTGTCAGTGTTTCCTTGCACTCTGGAGTCCAGAGGCGTAACTCATAGACTTACATCAGTTCAGAGCCCTTTATGAAAATACTAAAGCTCATTGGATCTAAGTCAGGGCTCATTATACATTTGAGAATTATGAATATATTAGATTCAAGTATATAGGCCTGTGGCTCACGCTGGCTCAGCTTGTCTGAGTGTGAAAAGCTAAGCAGGGTCAGACCTGGTTATTACTTGGATGGGAGACCCCTCCTCTAGTTTCCTGCATTGAGCAGGGGGTTGGACTCGATGGCCTTGTAGGCCCCTTCCAACTCTATAATCTATTAAATGAAATCAGTAGCATTGGCTCTCCATGCCCCGGGATCTCAATTCCTGTGACTTACGGTATTACGTGCCCGAAAGCGGCAAATCCATTGGCTCTTCCTGCCTCTGAATAATAAATGCCACTAAAGAACTCTCAAACATGTAGTTCTCGAAAGAACATATCATAGAAGGCCTGTGCAGGCCTTTGCCTGCAACACAGATGCAGTTACATGTGCGAGTACGCACCCCCCACCCCCAAACATCCTGGTGATCCCAGCTACATTAAAGATTTTCATGTACTGAGAGCAAAGATCTGAACAGGTACTTGTAAGTGCATTTAGCTAAACACACGTATAGAGTTCCCATTATTGGGAACCCCGATAAAGTGGGGTTCCCTATCACGAGAGCTCGGTAAATACATTCAGTTGATGCTCTTACAAGCCCCTATGCAGAACTTTGTGCTCAACGTGCAAGAATCTTTCTTGTAGCTGGGGAGCACAAGGATGCTTGGGGCAGGGTGTGCCTGCATGCATCCCATCCGCACTGTAGCCCTACACGTGTTGCAAGTGACTGCCTGCATATAGCTTCAGAATGGCACAATTCTGTCACTCAGACTCAAAGGTTAGTCTCTTAGAAGAGAGCACAGGCCAGCAGTTCATTGATTATAATGTTGTTTGTTATGTTCTAACATTGCTTCTCATTGGCTCAGGCCTGTGGCTCATGCTGGCTCAGCTTGTCTGAGTGTGGAAAGCTAAACAGGGTCAGGCCTGGTGATTACTTGGATGGGAGACCCCTCCTCTAGTTTCCTGCATTGAGCAGGGGGTTGGACTCGATGGCCTTGTAGGCCCCTTCCAACTCTATGATCTAGGAAATCTAGGAAATCTTGCAAATCTCACAAGGTCTTACAAGGTCTAGAAACAGATATAGAAACAAGGTCTATATAGATACACACTCCACCAAACACAATGTACAATTTAAGTAGGGTGAGACACCCTGGACTCCTGGGTAGAGTGTCCTTTTCCCTCTACCTCCTCCATGCTTGGCCACTACTCCCCCCCCCCCCCCCGCACTGCCACTTTGCTCCCTTTGTCATGCTGTAGCACACAGTTCTGCTTCTCTCTTCTAGGTGTAACAGACAACTGATACCAATTTAGGAATGGGTGAGAATTTTGTTTCAGTTCATTTTTAGAATGGATTTAACAAAATTTGCAAAGTTCTCCATATTTGGGATGAAAAAACTCCAGATTTTTTTAAAAAAATTGAATGTGGCAAAAACTAAACTGACAGATTCAGCCAACCAACTGACAGATTCCCCCCAACTGTGGAACAAGCTCCCTTCTGAGGCCCGCCTGGCGCCAACTTTATTATCTTTTCGGCGCCATAAGACTGCCCTCTACGTTGAGGCCTTTAATAATTAAATGGTATATGGTGGGGTGGTAAACTGTTTTTGTGGTCGTGTTTTATTAACTTGTTTTAGAGATACTTTTAAAATTGTTTTTTTAAAAATTCATAATATTCTATTATTTATATTTTTAACTGTATTTTATTGTTTGTTTTTAAATATTGTTGTACACTGCCCAGAGAGCTTTGGCTATTGGGCAGTATAGAGAATGAATGAATGAATGAATGAATGAATGAATGAATAAATAAATAAATAAATACATAAACCAGGCCCGGGCTTTGAGCGCTTAGCTCATAAAAGTCGGGGTTTGAATCCCTGTGAATTCAATTCATGTTACAGCTGAAATAGGGTTGCCAGCTCTTTTTTCTTACAGGCTCCTCATCATTAACAGGTGTTTGACAGGCAGGTACACATGGTCCTATTTGTTTTTTTATAAGAATTTGCCAAAATTCGCAAATGTATTCATATTTGAGACTTCAAGATTTTAAAAATCTGAATGTGGGAGAAAGTGAAACCGATAGATTTGTCCATCCCATAAAGAAGTGCCACACTAGTTGGTGTCTTACAGAGATTCAGTTCTAGAGCACAACAGTCACAAGATGTCAATCTGAAAATTCCATTGAGCAGTGGATTGGAAACCAAGCATTAGATTCTAGTTCTCATGTATTTACAGCAAGTTGTCTCAGTTTACTTTACTCCAGTAAACAGGGTAATACATTTCAGCTCAAGTGCTTGCTTTTACATTAATAGCTAGGCCTCCACATTTTGGTAATTGTTTTTCATTAACTTCATCTCAATTCAGATACAGGTCTTTATTAGCTCATTAGCAATACTACTGCAGTGGGAGATACCTAATTTGTACTTTCGTTCTGACCTTCAAGCCATGATGTGTGGAAATTTCTTATTGATACCTACTTGCATTAGTCAGCAAGTTATATTTCACATAGCTATTTTAGTTTGGCAGGCTTCATATCCTTGATGTGACAAGAATTGATCCTTTGATACATTATTTTCCTAGTTATTAGACCATGGTTTAATGTAGGTAAACAACCAGAACAAATTAGGATAGAGTTCATTTTGGATGATTACAGCTACTTTCAAGTGTTACAAAAAGTTCTTAATTTCTAAAATTAAATGCTGCAGCTCAACCCAAACCTGAAAGTCTGGAAGCCACATCTTTTGCCCAGTAGCTCCTCCTCCTAATCCCAGATGTGTGGGGACTGGACCTACTGGATGAAAGCAAAACTTTATGCACATACCCAAACCAAACCAGGAAGCAGGCAAAGTACTGGAGTGAAATTTAAGGAAAGCCATATTGAAAACAGCTGTCAAAAACCAATTGCCCTCGCCAGTGAAGCGAAAATGTTCAATACTCAACGCATATTCCAAATTAAAACCAATTACATTCCAAATTAAAAGCCCTATCCAGCAGTAAAATAACTTTCCAGAAAAAAAAAAGAAAAATCCAAGCATAATGTGGGAAGCATTCAACAGAAAGCAAATGCATGGATAGGACTATCTCTGAATTGAGAATTGAGGAATGAGGCTAACTCTAGCAACCAGCTGGCAGAAAAGCAGTCTTTTTGGTCTCAGGAGCAAGCTGGTAGCTATGGAGAAAATACCAAAGAGCAGCTCGGTGGTATCAATACTTGAGGAATCTAGTATTTCCATTTTCAAATTCTGATATGAAGTAGAAGGCGATCACTCGTGACCGAGTAAGATTGTCTTCCAGGATAAAATTACAAAAAGAAAATTATAAAAAGAGGAAATTCTAAAAAAAATGTGTAGACTAGCGATGGGTCCGTGACTGTGGAGGCCAATTCTAGATCCACACAGCTTCCCACATGTTACCAGTTGGAAGATGGTCCTGTAAAGGATTCGTTTGACGTGCTTTTCGCTTAGCACGTTTCTCCCTTTCACCTTGCACTCGGGCTTCTTCAAAGTCCATGGAACCTTTGTGAAAGGCCAACCTCCAGTTAGAGCATTCATGGGCCAGAGCTTCCCAGTTCTCGATGTTTATATTGCATTTTTTTTAGATTAGCCTTAAGAACATCTTTAAACCTCTTATACTGACCGCCGATATTCCGCTTTCCATCCTTGAGTTGGGAATAAAGGAACTGAGTTGGCAGTCAGACATTCAAACATGACCGGTCCATTGAAGTTGGCGTTGAAGGATCATTTTTTCAATGCTAGTAGTCTTTGCTTTTTCCAGAACACTATAATTTGTTCGCCTATCTTCCCAAGTAATTTGCAGGATTTTCCGGAGGCAACGTTGATGAAATCTTTCAAGGAGATGGAAATGACGTTTATAGATAGTCCATGTTTCGCAGGCATACAATAAAGTTGGTAGTACAATGGCTTTATAAACCAGCGTTTTGGACTCCCTACAGATATCCCGATCCTCAAACACTCTACGCTTCATTCGAGAAAATGCGGCACTTGCGGAGCTCAAATGATGCTGGATTTCAGTGTCAATGTTAGCTGTAACAGAAAGATAGCTGCCAAGATAGAGAAAATGATTGACATTTTCCAGTATTGCCCCACCAAGCTGGATAGATGGCATCACCAAAGGGTTAACTTGCACTTGCTGATGAAGCACTTGCTGATAAAGCACTTTGGGGTTTTTTATGTTAAGTGAGAGACCAAGTTTTTTTAATGCTTCTGCAAAAGCATTTAGGATAGTTTGGAGATCATCCTCTGAATGTGCGGAGACCACATTATCATCAGCATACTGAAGTTCCACAACGGAGGTTGTAATTACCTTACTTTTTGCTTTCAGCCTACTGAGATTAAAAAGCTTTCCATCTGTTCAATATATAATTCCCACACCAAAGGGGAGTTTCCCCTTGACAAGATGTAAAATCATAGCGATGAAAATAGCAAATAACGTTGGGGCGATAGCACATCCCTGTTTAACACCTGATCCCACTTTAAATGGAGCACCATGAGAGCCGTTGTTGTCCAAAACCGTTGCCGTCATGTTGTCATGGAGAAGTCACAAGATATTCACAAATTGGTTGGGGCATCCAATTTTCATAAGGATAGTCCAGAGAGACATTCGGTCTACAGTATCAAAGGCCTTAGCCAAATCAATAAATGCCATATAAATGGGTTAATTTTGCTCCTGGCATTTTTCTTGGAGCTGACATGTAGTAAAAATCATGTCTACTGTCCCTCTAGAGGGGCAGGAAACCATATTGAGATTCAGGGAGGATCTCTTCTGAAATAGATAGAAGACGGTTTGCGAGAATCCTAGCAAATATTTTACCTGCGGTAGCTAAGAGAGAAATGCCCCGATAGTTTCCACAGTCTGTTCTATCACCCTTCTTAAAGAGGGTGATAATTATGGCATCCCTGAAGTCTTCTGGGATCTCTTCTCTTATCCAGGTTTTTCCGATGAGTTTATGAAGAGAGCCAACATCTTTATCTGCTGGCCTGCAGAGCAGGGCGGCGATGCCCCGACGGCAACGTCCCCGAAGGGGATGACTCCAAAGGGGTCGCCCCTTTGGGGGAGCCACTTGGGGGGGTGGCACAAGGGCGAGGGCCTATCCCCTTGTCTGAGCTGGGTTGGGGTTTTAGGGGTTTTGGGGGTTGGTTTTAGGGGTGGGTCTCCCGCCTGATTGGTGGAAGCAGGGGGGGCATGTGTTCATCTCAGGGAGATGATGGGGGGAGTTCCGGGGGGCAAAACATACCATTGCTGAGCGGCAGACGCTTGCAGAGTGCTAGGGGCAGGCCATGCCGATTAAGGGGAACAGGGGATCGATGCTTAATATCTATCCCTTGTTCCAGGCTTGCCCAGAGCCAAGGGATAACTGGGGGGGGGGGTGGCTCCTTCCCCACCCTTGCGTTTGCTGCTGTGTAATGCCAGGTCCGTTACCCAAAAAACATCTGTAATCCATGACATGATCTTGGATGAGGGTGCAGACCTGGCATGTATTACGGAAACCTGGCTGGATGAGGCCGCTGCTCCAACTCTGGCGGCCTTGTGTCCGGCCGGTTTCTCGTATGCCCAGCAGCCAAGGGTTGGGGGACGGGGAGGGGGAGTGGCTGTTATCTACCGGGAGTCCTTGGTCCTTTCCAGACTCCCTCTCCAGGAGACCAAGTTTATTGAGTGCAGCATGTACTGGAGGTTGGGTCCAAAGGGCAGTCTGGGGATTCTGCTCGTGTACCGTCCACCCCGCTGCACGACAGACTCCCTGGCCGAGGTGCTGGAGGTGGTCTCTGATGTGCGTGTGTTGTCCCCCAGGCTATTGGTGCTGGGGGACTTAAACATGCATTCGGGGGCTGCCCTCACAGGGGCACCTCAGGACTTCATGGAGACCATGGCTTCCTGGGAGATGCACCCTGTATTAACTGGACCTACCCATGTAGCCGGTCATGCACTGGACTTGGTTTTTGTTTCTGGAGAGGGGGGAAATGATCTGGAAATCGGGGGTATATCCACACCCCCCCGTCATGGTCAGATCACTATCTGGTCGGGTTGGATTTCTCGGTGCCACAGCCCCTCTGCAGGGGTGAGGGACCTATTAGGATGGTCCGCCCCAGGCATCTTATGGATCCGGATGGATTCCTGAACGCGCTTGGGGAATTGGAGCACACAAACGGTAGCTCGGTTGAGACCCTGGTGGACGACTGGAATGCTGCAATCACCAGGGCATTAGACCAAGTTGCCCTGAAGCGCCCTCTTCGCCTAAACAGAGCTCGCACGGCGCCATGGTTCACTCCTTCACTGCGAGCTCTGAAACAAGAGGTGAGAAGGCTAGAGCGTCGATGGCGTAATTCCCGCTCCGAAGACGACTGAACACGGGTTAGAGCTGCATCTTCAGCCTACCGGGTGGCGGTGGAGGCAGCAAAAAAGAATTTCTATGCTGCCTCCATTGCGTCTGCGGAGTGCTGCCCCAGGAGGCTGTTCCAAGTGCTCCGGAGTCTGGTCGGTCCAGTCGCTCCGGACCCACTGGAACAGTCAAAAGCCTCCTGTGAGGCTTTAGCGAAGCACTTCACAGATAAAATTGATCGGATTAGGAGTGGGATATCGTGCGTCGTGGACACAGGGAGTGAGCGGGAGGAGGCCAATGGCAGACCGGTTTTGTGGGATCGGTTCCGGCTTCTTCCTGCTGATGAAGTGGACAAGGTGCTTTCATCTGTGAGGCCGACCACCTGCTTGCTTGATCCTTGCCCGTCCTGGCTCATCATGAGCTGTAGGGAGAGACTGGGTGAGGGGATCAAGGCGGTGGTGAATGCCTCCCTCGAGGAGGGAGTGATGCCATCAGCCCTCAAGGAGCCAGTAATAAGACCGCTTCTAAAGAAGCCCTCCTTGGATCCCCAGGATTTAAACAACTTTCGCCCAGTCTCCAATTTACCATATCTGGGCAAGGTGATCGAGCGGGTGGTGGGTGCTCAGTTGAAGGCACACTTGGATGAAGCCGATTATTTAGATCCGTGCCAGTCGGGCTTCAGGTCTGGACATGGGACGGAGACGGCCTTGGTCACCTTGGTGGATGATATGAGGAGGGCTTTGGATAGGGGTGAATGCTCCTTTCTAGTCCTTCTTGATCTCTCAGCGGCTTTTGATACCGTTGACCACGGTATCCTCCTGGACCGCCTGGAGGGCTTGGGTTTGGGAGGCACTGTATTGCAGTGGTTCCGGTCCTTCCTCTCTGGAAGGTATCAGAGGGTAGTTCTCGGGGAGGAGGCTTCGGACCCTCGGGTGCTCACTTGTGGAGTGCCGCAGGGTTCCATCCTCTCCCCGATGTTATTCAACATCTACCTCAAGCGGCTGGGAGCTATCATCAGGAGGTTTGGGTTGCGGTCTCATCAGTATGTGGATGACACACAGCTCTCCCTCTGTTTCAAGTCCTCACTGAGGTTGGTCGTTGAGACCCTGTCCAAGTGCCAGGAGTCAGTGGCTGGCTGGATGGGAAGGAACATGCTGAAACTGAACCCCGACAAGACCGAGGTACTTCTGGTGGGGGACAAGGGGAGGTTAGGGGATGTTGACCTGGTGCTGAATGGGGTACATCTACCCCTGAAGGACCAGGTCCGCAGCTTGGGGGTCATTCTAGACTCCCAGCTGTCCATGGAGGCTCAGGTGGCAGCTGTGAGCTGGGCGGCGCTGTATCAACTCCATCTGATACGACAGCTGCGCCCCTACCTTCCTAATCACCTGCTCCCATCAGTGGTTCATGCCTTGGGCTCCTCTCGCCTAGACTACTGTAATGCGCTCTACGTGGGGTTACCCTTGAAGATGGTTCGGAAGCTTCAGCTGGTACAGAACGCAGCGGCTCGCCTGATTAAGGGCAGCCGCCGGCGTGATCACATCACGCCAGTACTTAATGAGTTGCACTGGCTACCAGTTGCTTGCCGAGCCGAATTCAAGGTGTTGGTTTTGACCTTTAAAACCCTACACGGCTCCGGCCCAGTTTATCTCAAGGAGCGCCTCCAGCAACATCAAGTAGGCCGCTCAACAATGTCTGCCACGGACGGCCTTCTCCTTATCCCATCAGCCAGAGCAGCCAGGCTGGTGGGGACTAGGAAGAGGGCCTTCTCTGTGGCGGCCCCCACATTATGGAACTCCCTCCCTAGTGACCTTCGCCATGCCCCCTCCGTGATGAGCTTCCACCGTGCATTAAAAACATGGCTGTTCAGGCGGGAACATGGGGTGGGTTAGGATTTTAAAAGAATTTTTTATACTGTTTTAATTATTATATTTTATTGTATTGTTTTATTGTATTATTTTAATTGTACATCGCCCAGGGTGGCCTGGTGACCGGCCAGATGGGCGATTAATAAATAGAAGAAATAATAATAATAAATAATGAAGATGTTGTACAAGTTCGGGGGGGGGGGCTCTTTAAAGATTTCAGCAGGAATCCCATCTGGTCCACTAGCTTTGTTATTCTTCATTTGATTAATGGCTTTTTTTACTTCATCCAAAGTTGGGAGTATTGCATTTCCTCTCTAATTTGTTTTTGCAGGATTTGCGAAAAAATCTCATTATCCACCTTAGATTTACAATTTAAAAGGTCATAATAATGCTCTTTCCAACGCAGTGCAATAGACTCTTTGTCTTTTAAGAGTTTGGTGCCATTGTAAAGGGTTTGTACCATAGGTTTTTGGTCCATAAATGGCCTTTGTGGCCTTAAAAAAGCCTCATGCATCATGAGATTCTGCAAGTTGTTGAATTTCTTGAGCTTTCTTTTTCCACCAAGCGTTTTTAAGTTATCTTGTTCTTCTCGGCAGCTGCATCCATGACTAAGCAGTCCTATTTAGGATCCGCCCTGCTCACCCTGTATGGGAAGGGGGCTAGAAAAGGTGCCCTAAACATAGTCTGCCTCTTTCTCCCCTGACTGGATTACCGCATCCAGTGCGGTCACCATTTAGCGGTCGAAAAAGACAACTGAATTTTGGAACATGGAATATACGGACATTGCTGGATAACATAGATAGTGAACGCCCTGAGCGTAGGACTGCTATTATTGCAAGGGAGTTGAGAAGGTTTAGAATTGATATAGCAGCACTTCAAGAAACTCGAATGATAATGAGATTAAATATATAATTGACAAAAAAAGGAAAGCCTTCCAAAGCCTTGCAATAAAATATTAATTGCATTGCGAAGAAAAAAAATCTACGCCAGTGCAAAGGCTGAGGTCCAAAGAAGAACAAGAGAACTGATATGAAGTAACTTGATTCTCACCTCACAGACTAATGTGTGGATTGGAACCTAGTTACAATTGGCTTTCACACTTCTCAAAGTGTAAGGTATTTTTCTCACATTTCTATACATTTAGAAAGTTGTGGATTAAGAGAAAATACATTTAAAGCACATATTTACATGTTACTGAAATGATAGTTTCTACATGGATTTTTTAAAAAGAAAAATTGCAGATTACTGTAGAAATGGGATAAAGAGGATCTACGGTGAACACATCCAAAAGTGGCACAGACCGGAAACAGACTGATTTGCCCCTCCCTACGTCAATGGTAATGGCTATCAGGATTTACATGTCAAATGTAATGTGTTGTTTAACCTTAAAAGGCAATTACAATATATATATATATATATATATATATATGAGAGAGACATAAAGGGAATAATTGACAGAGAGTGAGGAAGAAAAGCAGAACAACTAGAGAAAGGGTCCTGTGTTTTAAGTTTGGAAATTGTAATTATTGTATTTCTATATGTTTTAGGGAAAGATCCTATGGTCCCTAGACATTGTCTGGCAGGGGCATAGAATAGTTAGGATTCCCAGCTCAGAGGTTGAAGACAGCGCTGAAAGAACCACACCGGCTGTTCTCTGAGGTCAGGAAAATGACCTTGGAGAGAGGTCAAAGGGGGCTTTGGGGGGGGGCAGGGAGGGAAGGAGACTGGGATGGCCAGGATATGAGGTATCCTGAAGCCGCTCCAGCCTCCTTCCTTCCCCCTCCGTAGTGCAGTTGCTAGTTGGCCGAAAACAGCCATCTAGCGAAAATTCAGAGCAAGAAGAGCAGGGAGACAAAAACTGCCTCTGCTGCTCCTCCCACACTCTGCACTGGATGCCCATAAGCCTCTGAGTTCTGGGGCTTATGGGCATCCCCATAGGATTGCGCCCTTAGCGTATTTAACCGCCTTGTGAAGGCAGTGTGCCCTGGAAGGCAGCGAGCAGTGACAGACCAAGAAAGGGATCTTGGGGCTGTGCTGGACAGCTCAATGAAAATGTCGACCCAGTGTGCAGCTGCTGTGAAAAAAGCCAGACTCCATGTTAAGCATAATTAGGAAAGGAATTGAAAATAAAACTGCCAATATCATACTCCCCTTATATAAATCTATGGTGCAACCACACGTAGAATACTAAGCACAGTTCTGGTCACCGTACCTAAAAAAGGTTATTTTAGAGTTGGAAAAAGTGCAGAAAAGGGCAACTAAAATGGGGCTGGAGCAACTCCCCTATGAGGAAAGGTTACAACTTCTGGGATTGTGTAGCTTAGAAAAAAGGGTGAATAAGGGGAGACATGACAGAGGTGTACAAAATTATGCATAGTGTGGAGAAAGTAGATAGGGAGACATTTTTCTCCCTCTCTCATAAAACTAGAACCCAGGGTCATCCCATGAAGCTGATTGGTGGGAGATTCAGGACACATAAAAGGAAGTCCTTCACATACCTCATACTTAAACTATGGAATTCACTTTCACAAGATGTAGTGATGGCCACCAATTTGGAGGCTTTATAAGGGGACTGGACAAATTCATGGAGGATAAGCCTGTCAATGGCTACTAGTCCTGATGGCTATATGCTTCCTCCAGTATAAGAGGTAGTAATGCCTATGTACACCAGTTGCTGGGGAACACAGGCAGGAGGATGCTGTTGCACTCATGTCTTGCTTGTAGGTTTCCATGGGCAGCTGGTTGGCCACTGTGTGAACAGAATGCTGTATGGAATGGACCCTTGGTCTGATCCAGCAGGGCTTGTCTTATGTTCTTAAATCTTTATATAAATAAATAGGAATTTAAAGTTCATCCCAGGCACTTGTCTTTAAGTTAACCTGGGATCAAAGGAAACTGCCTTATATCGGGTCAGACTGTTTGTCCAGTACTGTCTACTCTGACAGGCAGCGGCTCTCCAGAGTCTCTGGCAAATGTTATTTTACATCACCTGCTACCAGATCCTTTTTATCTGGAGATGCCAAGGATTGAACCTGGGACCTTCTGCATTCAAAGCATGTATTCTACTACAGAGCTATGGCTCTCCCCTAGGAAGAGAATGCAGGTTCTGATTTCCCAATCAACTCAGAAGATTTCAAATGAATGGGGAGTCATGTTGAGATGACTGGAGTGATAACAAAGTCTCAAGTGGCTGACACAGACTGAAAGTGACTCTTTTGAGGGGATGCTCAAACCATAAATAAGGTTGCCATACTTTCCTGGCAGGATGTCTATTTCCCTTTAACAGCTACGTAGCAAGCAGACATTCAGCAGGTGGAAATTATCCCAGCATGGAGATACAATGATGGAAGAAAAACTTTACCTGCTGAATTTCAGCTTCTCATGCAGTCGTTAAAGACACAGGACCTCTGCCATGAAAAAGAGGTCAACCCTAAATGTAAATGCATAAACAGTGCTAGCGATGTTGTTGGCATTCACTTCAGAAGCACATCTGTGGCTGTCACTGGGTGAATCAGCAAACCAAACAGAATGTTCTAAGATTTCAGCAGTTATACAAGTACGGAGAGTCTGATAAAAGAAACTGATTGAAGCATTTGAAATTTTTCTGAGGCATGCCTGCTTGGATTGCATCCTTTTTCTATTCCAAACTTTTATCAGTTTCATTGTGGAACACGGTATAATGGATCATCATCAGCACTTTATTGTATGTTCTAAAAGGAAAAGAAAGAATGAACCGCATATTTATTCATTTGATTTTGACATTTATCCCGCCTTTCTATCCAAATCGCTTTGAGGTGGCTTACAAAACGATGAAATACTTTAATGGCTTAAAAAAATAAACAATCAATATGAACCACAATCTAAAATGACAACAGCAGTCCAATATATTTCAAATACCTACCAAAATAGAAAAGCTTTGGCTTGTTTCCTAAAAATCAACCTTGTATCAGCCTTGGTCGCCCTGATGGATGACCTTAATCGGGTGAAGGATAGTGGGAGTGCAACTCTATTAATTTTACTCAATCTCTCAGTGGCTTTCAATACCATCAACCATGGTATCCTCCTGGATCAACTTTGCGGGTTGGGCACTGGAGGCACTGTGGTACAGTGGTTCCAGTCCTACCTGCAGGATCGATTTCAGAGAAGTAAGATTGGGTGACTATTCCTTGGACCCCTGGCAATTGAGCTACGGGGTTCCGCAGGGTACCATCTTGTCTCCAATGTTGTTTAACATCTATATGAAGCTGCTGGGAGTGGTCATTAGGGAGTTTGGAGCCAAGTGCCATCAGTATGCTGATGACACACAGCTCTATATCCCTGTGACAACTGAATCAGGAGAGGCTCTGCAAGTCCTGGATGAGTGCCTGAACTCAGTGATGGGCTGGATGAGAGCCAATAAACTGAGGCTGAATCCTGGCAAGACAGAATCCCTGTAGGTGAGTGGTTCCTGAGTCTGGGAGATAGGCTCATTGCCCGTTCTGGCTGGGGTTGCACTCCCTTTGAAAGATCAGGTTTGTAGTCTGGGGGTACTCCTAGATCCATCTTTGTCACTGTAGTCCCAAGTAGGGATGTGTGCGGAGCTTGTCTGGGGGGTGGAAATCTGGTGAACTCGCCGGTAGTGGTGGGGCCGAGCCTGGAGTCGGCTGGAGGCTCGCTCTGGGCTCGGCCCTCTGCGAGCGGCGGCGGCCTGATCGTGGAGCGTTGTCCGCGCCGCTCGCGCCGCTCGAGCCACCGCCGGAGAAACCCCCCGCCACCGCCACCGCCGGGAACCCAGAAGTCCAATGAGCATCTCTGCTGGCGCTCGCTTTCAGTCCGGCTTGACAGGTGCGGCGGCAGTGGTCACCGAGCGCACCGTGAGTTGGGTGGTAGGAGGATCGCCCACCACTAGTCCCGTGGCTCGGAGTGCCTTTTACCATCTTTAATTGGTTCTCCAGCTATGCCCTCTCCTGGACAGAGATAGCTTGGCCACAGTGATACAGGTACTAGTAACGTCAAGACTGGATTACTGCAATGTGCTCTGTGTGGGGCTGCCCTTAAGGCTGCTCTGGAAGCCGGAGCTAGTGCAGACTGCAGCAGCTTGGCTGTTCTCAGGAGCTGCCCCTTTTCAGCATGCAACTCCTTTGCTGAAGGAACTGCACTGGCTACCTATTAGCTACTGGGTCAGGTTTAAGGTTCTGGTACTTGTGTACAAAGCCCAAAACAACTTGAGACCTGATTACCTGAGAGAGCACATCCTCCATGAAGTGATAATTCCCCTTTACTCGGCACTGATCAGGCCTCATCTTGAGTACTGCGTCCAGTTTTGGGCACCACACTTTAAGAAGGACGTAGACAAACTGGAGAGGGTTCAGAGGAGGGCAACAAGGATGATAAAGGGACTGGAAACAAGGCCCTATGAGGAGAGACTGAAAGAACTGGGCATGTTTAGCCGTCAGAAGAGGAGACTGAGGGGAGATATGATCGCACTCTTCCAGTACTTGAAGGGTTGTCACACAGAGGAGGGCCAGGATCTCTTCTCGATCATCCCAGTTTGCAGGACACAGAATAATGGGCTCAAGTTACAGGAACCTAGATTCCACCTAAACATCAGGAAAAAAATCCTGACTGTCAGAGCAATAAGACAATGGAACCAACTACCTAGGGAGGTGGTGGGCTCTCCCAATTTGGAGGCATTCAAGGTGCAGCTGGACAGCCATCTGTCAGGGATGCTTTGACCTGGATTCCTGCCTTGTAGGCCCCTTCCAACTCTACTTTTCTATGATTCTATGATTCCCATACCAACCTACCCGGTCACTGAGGTCATCAGATGGCATTCTCCTGGTGGTTCCTCATGGACCTTTGGCCCGATTGGAGTCCACCAGGAGAAGAGCATTCAGTGTGGAGGCTCCATTTCTGTGGAACTCCCTGCCTCTGGAGGTCAGGCAGGCTCTGACACTGTGCTCCTTTCGGCACCTGCTGAAGACCTCCTTGTTCCGGGAAGCCTTCTCTGCTCTCCAACCATCACTTTAATTGTTACTTTGTTTTCAATGTTTTGTTTTTGTTTCTTTATCTGTTTTTGTCTTTTTACTGTTCACCGCTCCGGAATCTACTTAGATATGGAGTGGTACACAAATACAAACAAACAAGCAATAAATAAATAAATAAATAAAAATAATAGGAATATATTAGCCCTACAGACTTGATGAAGCATCACATTTCAGAAACTAGGGGCCCTATACAAAGAAGGTCCTACAGAGAAGATGGATTGTCAACCTAATTTGTGACAAGGAAGGTACCTAAAGCAGCTCCACTCCCACCTCCATAGAAATCTTAATGTAGGGGGAAGATCATATCTTTCCCTTTTTTTTTTTCATCTTCCCTCTCGGTCCCCCCATAAGGAATACACATATTTTAAAATCACAACTGTCTGTTACCGAATCCCTAACTTTCAAAAGGCATGCCAGCTTACTCCACTGTATTTAATACACTGAGTAGGAAGAGACTCTAGAAAGGCAAATAAATTCTGGACAGAAGCAAGGGCAGATGCCACAACAGATTCTAATATCACTTGATCTGCAGCATGAACCTTTTATGGTCTTCAGAAATATTCCTTTCCTGATCAACTTTATTAAAAAGTGGGTGCTTTTGAACTAGTAGTAAATTGACCAATTTACCACATATGTTCCACTGTGATAAATAGGAAGATAGGAAGCTGCCTTATACTGCGTCAGACCACTGGACCATCTAGTTCAGCAGGACCGGTGCAGGGCAGTTTGGCGCCCCAGGCGAAATAATATTTAGCGCCCCCCCTCTCCAAAGCAATCCTGCTCTGCAAAAAAAAAAACCCTGCGCCGCCACCACCAACATACCTTCCCCCCCCCCGCCCTGGCGGCTGCCGCTGCTGCTGCTGCTGCCTCCTCTTCCTCCTCCTCCTGAAGTGACGCGACGGGACCCCCGCGCTGTTTTTTGCCGGGGAAACCATGGCAACAGGGCTGTTTAAGCCCTGTTGCCCTGGTTCCTCCCGCCAAAACAACGCGGGCGGGGCTCCGGAAGCGACGCGACGCGGAGAAGGTAGATGACGGGGGGGGTCGGGGGGGTGGCGATGGCGGCGGGAGGCGCAGCGGCGAGCGGGCGGGCGGGCGGGCGGGGGGAGGCGCAGCGGCGAGCAGGGGGAGGCACGGCGGCGGCGGCGGGCGGGCAGGACGGTGGGGAGGCGCGGCAGCGGCGGGCGGAGAGGCGAAGGCTTGGCGGGGGCGGCGCAGCGGAGGCCTGGCGGGGGCGGCGCAGCGGCAGCGAAGAGGAGCGCAGCGTTTCCGCGCCCTCTTCAGCCGCGCGCCCTAGGCAACCGCCTAGTTTGCCTAGCGGTAGCACCGGCCCTGTAGTTCAGTACTGTCGACACCGACTGGCAGCAGTGGTTCTCCAGGGTTTCAGGCAGGATTCTTTCCAAGCCCTACCTGGAGAGGCTGGGAATCAAACCTGGGACCTTGTGCGTGCAAAGCATGTGCTCTATTCACGCTGAGCTATGGTCCCTCCCTACAGCACCTGGTATTCCAAGGCAGTCACCTGCTTCTGCTTCAGGTGTGTTCACATATTACACCTTACACTTTCCCCTCAGAGAATTTTAAAACGACTACAGAAACTTAATTTCAGTATTTTAAAGCTCGACGGAGCAATTTTCTTTTGGACACATGTGAATGAAATTACTGCAGGTAAATCCTGTATTAATCTTTGCTGGGAAAGTTGGTAGGCATGGAGAGATGGCAGGGGATGTGTCACAGCCCGGCACCTCTCCCACCAACAGATGATGATTTGCATGTATGAATGGCCCATCACAAATTAATAATGACAGGTAAAACTTTGAAATTGCCCAATGACAATGAAAAATGCAATGCATTCACACACTTGGCTGTTGAGTAAGCAAGCAATGAAAAATCAAGTGATGTACATAGATTTAAAATCCAGCACTCAGAATCCTTCTGGAATCTTCTCAAATTCTGATGAGCTGACAATAGTAGGTTTTGCACAGCTATGCAGCAACTAACCAGAATGTTTCCCTTACTCACACTTGTCATAGAGACATGAGTGTGCAATCAGCAAGCAATCAGTTTAGAGCTGATGCATTTCCTAAGCGGCACATGTTGCTGGGATTCTCCATACAGTAAATGTCTTAAAATGAATGGATTATCACACAAACACCACAGGAAAGCTATTTTAATAAGGTGTAACATCTAATTGGTTTAATCAATAGATTAATCAATTGATGGTTCTGCAGTTTCATCTGTGGGGTTCATTTTTAATTGGTGATGGGAAATTTTACACAGTGTGGCCATCGAGCTAAAGGAGGGCTATTTTGGTTTTAGTGTGCTACAGTAATTTTTTTTTACAGAAAAAAAACCATTTTAAAAATCACTCCTCCCTCTTTTTGGCACATTACTATTACATGGTTACATAAAGCTTATTCCTAAGTACAAGGCATTATGATTTAAAAAATCATAGAGAAATACATAATAATTTTACTACAGTGTATGTGAATATTATCTTGTGCTTTGCTATTCTAGAACAAAGTCTGTTTTTGGGTGGGGATCCAAACAGATTTTATATTTGTCTCCCTTCTCTAGTGTACAAAATTAATCTGATCGTAAAGGCACTATCCTATACTCTGAGTGACCAGTCCATTAATGATGGTGTGTTTCTCCATTTTCACCACTATTAATAATTGGGTAGCCATTTCCAAATCATCCCATAGCCAAATAGAACAGGGAGCCATTCCACTTGGATTCTGGATCCTATTACGTATTTCTTCAGTATTATGTAATAATTAGAGATCACCCTTTCTTCTAACAGTGTATCATAGTTTTTATTTACTTGAACTGCAAATTGGCTCAAAAAGTCACCAACACTGGAGTTTTGGCAATATGTAAATTGTACTGAAGCAGCAGTTTAAATAGCTACTTCAATCAACTAAATACTATTTAATCAGTTGGCAGCCGTATTAAAAAAGTAGGGCAAGTTAACAAATGGAGTTTATTTTGCTTTACCCATCTTGAAGAAAGGTGAGGAGAATGCTACACAACCCAAACTCTTGCAGTTCTCAAGAAAAAAATGTTTTTTTTAAACAAATATGAGTGATAAAGAGGAATAGTTTCATTCAGAGATTTAAGCATAATATGAATTATTTCATAGCATGATTCTGGTTTTAAAGAAGAATACCATTTTCTCTCATGAAAGCAGTCTGCCATCCTTGGTTCACAGATTCACAGAAAATGGAAGTATGAAATAAAGAAAGAGACATCCTGGCTGTTTTCCATTGCATTTCCCCTTCTCCTCTGTAGCCCTCCACCCTCCCCAAGTCTGCTCCAAAAGGTTGGGGACACCCTGAAGCATATCTAGGGTGCATGCAGGGGGGAGAGGCTGCAAGAGGGAGAAGAGGAAAGGGAAGTCCCATCCCAACATGTGAGCAGAAGGACTGTGGCACGAGTGCACTTTTGCTCACGCAAGGGTTGTATTCAACTGACTACTAGCATTCTCTACACTAAGGCCCAGTTCACATGACATGGCCAGCTCATCATGGGTTTGGCACGTGCCAGGTGTCTGCAGCCACCATTTTGATTGCACAATCTGATCAGGCTAATCAGTGGTTGCACCATGTCGCCCAAGGGTTAAACAATCCTCACTTAACCCATAGTACAAATCATCTCCTAGACTTGGTTGGCACAATACGGCAGGTTATCGTGGATTAATTAACCCATGAGTAGCCGCAGTGTGTGCAGGGTGCATCCAGTCCGTTTTGAATATGCAACCCCCAATTGGGGGTTGAGCTGTGTCATCCAAATATGGTGATTTAACATTTGACATTTTAGTGTACAATCAATATAATCAACCAATGTTAAAGTTGTCTAATAATTAACATTGGTTGATTATATTGATTGTACACTAAAATGTCAAATGTTAAACCACCATATCTGCAAGTGTATCCCTTTAATAATGGTGATGATCTGCTGTGGAGTATTTTTCCTCCAGCTTTTGAATTTCCAGTGGGTCCAAACCTGCTTGCTCCATGCATGGAATGACTCTAATGCAGGGCTCTCCAACCTTGGGTCCCCAGATGTTGCTGGCCTACAGCTCCGAGCATACCCACCCAGCATGGCTAATGGCAAGGGATTCTGGGAGCTGTAGTCCAGCAACATCTGGGGACCCAAGGTTGGAGAGCCCTACTCTAATGCATTACTCTAATGATCAGAGCCAGTACAACCCTCCCTTCCCCCATCATACCACCTCAGTACCTGTCCAGTGCTATTGCTGTATGGGCTCCACTGCAAATAGAGAGCATGCAGTTCAAGGAAGGCCCTTCCACACCTCACATTGAAGCATTCAGTAATCAGTTTCTCCCTGGCAAGCAAAACAAGGTCCACAAAAACAAGAGTAGTGCCACATGCAGGAGACTGGAGAGATCACTGGGAAAGGAGAGGTCGCCGCAGCGTGAGATGTGGGGGGGGGGGCAGCTTAAAGGCATGCTCTCACTATGATGTTCAGGGGTAACTTGCATAAATTACAACATTCAGCTATCATCTGCAGCTAGGATTTCAAAACAAAGAAATTTTTTTTTAAAGAAGATGATGATGCCTTCCCCCACTGTGAGTGCTACCAAACAGACCTAACATGGAAAGCGATTAAAACTCAAGAGTTCCTTTGCCCAGCCTTTCTAAGAATGGAAGGAGAGATGAAACTGCTGGGTTTGAGTAGCTGCCTGGATGCTGCTAGAAAACAGTTCAGGTGGGATTAGTAGCACAGGGCCGGCTCCAGGTTTGTGTGGGCTCTGGGCAAAGTGCAGTCCTCTGGGCTCGTTCCTCTATCAGTGCACCCTGGAAGCCTTACCTAGAATCAGCAGACGCATCAGCTGGCTCCAAGCAGTGCCTGGTTGCTGAGTCTAGCCACCACTCTCACACGATGCGATGCCCAGGATAAAACACTGATCTGGGCGCTGTGAGAAATTAAATCGCAGATAGAACCAGTGCTGGGCTGGATATTCCCAGGGGATGTGTCAGTGGTGGGCCCTGTCAGTACCCCAGAGCCAGGAGCACTGACAGCTTTGAGGGGATCCTGGGCAAGGTGCCTTCTGGGGGGGGGGGTGTTCTTGTGCCACACCAGCTGGTCTGCTGCCTAGTCACCGAGGTCTTCTGAAGAGACACTCCCGGAAGTTCCACATGGGCCAGAGATCTACTTGGAAACCACCAGGAGCAGGGCCTTTAGTGTATCGGTTCCCATCCTATGGAATGCCCTTTCAATTGAGATCAGGCATGTGTCTACATTACTTTGCTTTCAGTGCTTGCTTTTAGAAAAACATTTCCTGACTGATGGTTGAATCCCAGCAACTGTTTTATTGATATGTTTGGTTTTATTGTAAATTTTTTGCATGTGGTATAATTTGGTAAAAAAATGTTGTATGTAGGGTTTAAACTTGTTGTACATTGCTCCAAAACATCTGATGTGGACTGGTTTATAAATCCTATAATAAATAAATAATAAAAAGGGGATAAAATTAAAAACCTGCGGACTACCTTGTATATTACTGTGGGCAGCAGCAGCAGCCACATCAGTATATACGGTATGTACAATAACTAAGTCGGGTGGCAACGGGGGGGGGCTGCTGGTACCCAAACTTTTACCCCAAAATCCATGCCTAGCAGCACCACTGCTCCTGCTAGGCAGTTACTGAAGGATGCCAGGTGCCTATGCTGGCCCTGGCAGTGCAGCATGCTAGTAAGGCACCAGGACCCGACGGCTTACTTGCAGCCTCAGAAGGGCTGGTCCAGCAAGAGTAGACTAAAGAACATAAAGAAGAGCCCTGATGCTGGATCAGACCAAGGGTCAAGCTCGTCCAGCATTCCGTTCACACACTGGCCAACCAGAGACAGCCATGGCTAAAAAAAATAGAAAAATAGAAACAAGAGAAGGAGAAAGAGCTGTGAGCCTTCTAATTCACATGGGTTTGCTTGGAGGTTAGTTAAGAACATAAGAAAAACCATGCTGGATCAGATCAAAGGTCAATCTAGTCCAGCATTCTGTTTTTGATTTTTCCCCACTGTGGGCAAGAAGGCTCTCCAAGAAAAAAATCCAAAGTTATTTTCCCCAATCCTCCCTGATCCCATTTATTAAATCTCTGCATGAACTGTACCTGAATTGGGACAGGTGCTTTTTAATTTGTTCATAAGTTATCCGGAGTTAAGGGTGAGCAGTTTGCTGACAGCACCAAATTATTTATGGAGGTTAAAACAAAAAG
Source organism: Shinisaurus crocodilurus (assembly GCA_021292165.1). Lineage (NCBI taxonomy): Eukaryota > Metazoa > Chordata > Lepidosauria > Squamata > Shinisauridae > Shinisaurus > Shinisaurus crocodilurus. The sequence goes on from CM037879.1 coordinate 189,007,915, forward strand.
GGAAAGTGAAGAGCTCCCAAAGGATTACTCCAAACTGGGTGAATGGGCATTAAAATAGTAAATGTGGTTCAATGTAATAAGTTTACAGTGATGCACATTGAGGGGAAAATTCTAACTTCACCAGGGATGTGTGAATCAGTGAAACTCGACTTGCCAAAGTTCTCTGAATTCCATCTCGAAGCCTGTTCCTTCTTGAGCCCAGATCAGATTGCGATCTTCGTTTTTTCTTTTCATATGAAAATCCATGCATATTTTCATGAGTATTTTTCCAAAAGCATGCATCAATTGTGCGCATCTTCTCCCATTGACTAAAGTGTATTTGTGCGCCTTTTTCAAAAGTACACTTTTCATGCACATTTTTCAGATGTATGCATGCTGTCAAACACATTTTTGGGGGTCTGTGAATCACATTGCAAAGTCAGAAATGTACTGACTTCAACCACTGATTGTGTCCAAGTACATGTTTAGTCTTGAAGGTGTGAACTGGGTAAATCCTGATCAAAAACGAACTGAAACAAATTTCTCATACATCCCTAGGGATGTCAGAGAAATTTGCAATGGACTCAAATGAGTTTGAATTTCTAAGAATCTGACCCACTGATTCTGCAGCACACCGGCTTTTCCTGAGTCATGTGGATTCCGTGGACTTGCAGACTATTTTTTAAATTATTTTCTGTAACTTTACGCAAATTATTTGTAGAAAAATACAAAAAATAGAAAAATCCAACCAAAAATGTTCATTTCCCCCATAGGCTAAAGTGTGAAAATACACATACAGTAATACCTTGGATTGCAAGTAACTTGGTCTGAGAACGTTTTGCATGACAAGCAATTTTTAAAAATAAATTTTGACTTGATAAACAAGCGATGTCTTGCAATACGTAGGGATGTAACCGCTTGCCTCGAGTGGGCGTAACAGGCCGAAATCGGCCCCGCTCACGCCCGCCAGAGACTCGCTTTGATATAAGAGTGTTTTGGATTACAAGCACGGTTCCGGAACAAATTATGCTTGCAATCCAAGGTATTACTGTATTGCAGGAACTTCCATATTTTGGGGGGATCTGCGCATTTTCGGGAGTGCGTATTTGTGCAAATACATACAAATGCATTTGCGCAAAATCTGATTCCACCAATGAGCGGATGATGAAACAAAAGGTGCCTGATAATCTGTAAAACTTAGATGGAATGGATTTTACCACACCCATACATCCCTCAGTGTGACCATAATGTGTACAATTGTGGTCACCATACCTCTAAAAGGTTATTTCAGAGCTGGAAAAGGTGCAGAAAGGGGCAACAAAAATGATCAGGGGAGTGGAGTCACTTCCCACAAGGAAAGGTTACAACTTTTCGGGGCTCTTTAGTTTATGCATGGTGTGGAGAAAGCAGATAGGAGAAAAACTTCTCCCTCTCTCATAATATTAGGACCCAAGATCATTCAAGGAAGCTGAAAGACAGAATATTCAGGACAGAGAAAATGAAGTACTTCTTCACACAGCACATAGTCACACTATGGAATTCACTGCCACAAGATGTTACCAGCCTCAAAAAATGATTACACAAATTCATGGAGGATACAGCTATTAATGGCTACTAGTCATGTTGTCTATATATTACCTCTGGTATCCGAGGCAGTACGTCATTTGCTGGGGAACATGAGTAGGAGGGTGCTATTGCATTCATGCCCTACTTGTGGACTTCTCATGGGCATCTGATTGGCCACTGTGGGAACAAAATGCTGAACCAGAAAGGCCTTTGGTTTGAACCAGCATGATGGCTCTTAAGTTCTTAACCTTGGAGTAGGATGCAAGTAATGTTAGACATTTGGTTGATGCTAAAATCAGTTGAGCTAATGACTTCTAGAAAACTTCGTACCTGATTCTGCAGGCCTGTGGCTCACGTTGGCTCAGCTTGTCTGAGCGTGGAAAGCTAAGCAGGGTCAGGCCTGGTTATTATTTGGATGGGAGACCCCTCCTCTAGTTTCCTGCATTGAGCAGGGAGTTGGACTCGATGGCCTTGTAGGCCGCTTCCAACTCTATGATCTATGAATCTATAATACTTAGAGACACTTGTGATTCAGACAATATACTAGTTTTGGACAGCTACTCAAAAATAGCTCTTTTATCAGGGATTACCATATCTAGGAGGAAGCTCTCTTCTGAAACATTAAATCATGGGGAAAAGTAATGAATACAATGTTTTATTATGATGAAGTAAATCTGCCAAGAGAGCTGCAACAAAACCTTAAACAAAGACAAAAATAGCATGCAGGGAGTTTTACCCTGATGTTCTTTCAACCCTGTCCTCAGGATTCAGCTGCATCTGTTAGTTTTAACAAGTCTATAAATAACACTGTATGAGGACATGGAGATGGTGATCCTTATCACTCAAACAGAAAGAGAAGCTTTCCTCAAGCCACAGTGGATGTGGTAAGATTTTGAACCGCAGATGTTCAAACTCACACTCCTAGGTACCATTGTATAAATCTCATATTATATCTGCCAGAAGGTCTCTGCTCTTCCACTTGCAATTAGAATTGCACTCTAATGTATATAAGCATATTGCAAATATCAGCTATCATTAGTAAGTCATAACATAGACAAACCAACATGAAGTTGGATCAGCTGGATGGGTTGGGTTTAGGGGTTATGGTGTTATGGTAGTTCTGATCATACCTGGCAGCTTGGCTTCAGAAGGTAGTGTTAGAGGACTTCTGCTCTGTCCCACAGCCTTTGGGGCCTACCATTCTGTTGCTGATGCTATTTAACATCTACATGAAATTGCTGGGGGAATTCATCTGGACGTCTGGGCTGCAGTGTCACCAATATATGCATGACATGCAGCTCTAACTCTGTTTTCCACCTACTAACCCCAGGGAAGCGGTGGAACTCCTGAATAGGTGCTTTGAGGTGGTTTTTGGATGGATGAGGGTGAACAAGCTGAAGCTTAATCCAGACAAGATGGAAGTACTGTGGGTGAAGAAATCTACTGAATTGGATAGAAGGGACTGGATGGGACTGAAGGACCAAGTTCGTAGTTTGGGGGTGTGTGTTTCTGGATTCATTACTATCTGTAAAAGCACAGATGGGGGCAGTAGCTAGGAGTGCCTTTTACCAACTTTGATTAGTGCATCAGCTACAACCCTATCTAGGGAAAGTGGACCTAACTTCAGTTATGCATGCCCTAATTACATCCAGACTGGACTAAGGAAATGTACTCTATGTGAAGCTGCCTTTGAAGATGACTCCAAAACTTCAGCTAGTCCAGAATATGGCTGCTCAAGTTCTTGTCAGGGCTAAAAGGTCAGATCATATAACACCAATTCTGTACCAGCTACACTGGTTGCCAGTTTGCTTCTGGCCCCAATTCAAAGTGCTGGTCTTGACCTTTAAAGCCTTAAATGGTTTGAGGCCAAGTTATTTGAAGGATGACAACCTTATGAAGTTGCCCACATATTAAGATAATCACTGGAGGCCCTATTCGCTATCCGTCCATTAAGACCTGTAAGTTGGCGGGCAGTAAAGAGGCCATCAACAACCGAGATTACTCCATCACTACTAAGCATTGAAGAATGCTGGCACACAGCTCTTCAGGGACTGCAGCATTCGAAGATGTTCACTCCACACAACTCTAAATGAAAGTCATTGGAACATAGGAAGCTGACTTATGCTGAGTCAGACCACTGGTCCATCTAGCTCAGTTTTGTCTACAGCAGTGTTCTCCAACCTTGGGTCCCCAGATGTTTTTGGCCTACAACTCCTAGCATGCCCCAGCCAGCTACACTGGCTGGGGCATGCTGGGAGTTGTAGGCCAAAAACATCTGGGGACCCAAGGTTGGAGAACACTGGTCTACAGTGACTGGCGGTGGCTCTCCAGGGTTTCAGACAGAAATTTTTCTGAGCCCTATCTGAAGAGGTCAAAGATGGAACCTGGGACCCTTTGCATATAAAACATGTCCTCTATCACGGAGTTACAGCCTCTGCCAACAGCAGGTGTGCACATTCAACTGCCTCATTCAATTATTCTTGCTCAACTTCTGCAGCATGTAAGCTGACTTTTCAGTTAAAACTATGTAACTGCCATAAAACTGCCTTAGCATAGCAATGTGTCCATTTCAAGAGTTAATGATAAGATTCACATTTTTATTCTGTAAAGTGTTGAATAAATGATGATAAAAAATAATGACAGAATGAGATTTCTCATAATCCTTGGAATGACAGCTCATTTAAAAGCCATCTCTAGCCACCAGCAGAATATGACTTTAGCATATACCCTAAGCAAATGTCTCTATTATGTGTACCAAACATCAGCAGGATACACATAGGGATGTGGAAACTCCCTTCCTTGAGAAATTTCACTGATCTTATTCAAATGTGCACCTTTCCTACAGATGTTTTGTCTTAAGTGGGATGCTTCAAATTTTAATTTAGGGGATATTCAGTGGCAATTCCACACAATTCTTCACAAATCAATCTTCCCTCCCAGCCTAGTCTTACAGAGAGAGAACCTGGGCTATAGAGGAGAAAGAAGGAAATGTCATCATCGATATAAATCAACAGCAATTTATTTTCTGGAAAAGCTACCTCTAATGAAACCATCTCTGTGCATAGCATGAGGGAAACAAGAGACAAAAAAAGCCAGCAAATGAGGGGCAAATGAGAGGAAAACTGAGCCCTGTTCAGGCATTTACCTGAATTTAGACAGACTAAATCTGTCTAGGGGAACAGGACCTCAATATCCTTGTGCGTGCCAGCCCCCTCAGTCTCAGATCTTGCAGCACTGGGCAAGGTCTAATGGGACATTCTACTCACGTTCTGGATTGCATGGGGAGCCTCCACAGGTACAGGAGGCTCTCCTTCCTAGACTGTCATCCTTCACCAGCACAGGGTGATGAATGCAACAATAGAGAAGAGTGGGGCTGGAGTGCTCTCCCTCCTCATGTGTTTGATTTATCCAAGTAGACCAGTGTTCTCCAACCTTGGGTCCCCAGTTGTTTTTGGCCTACAACTCCCAGCATGCCCCAGCCAGCATAGCTTGCTGGGGCATGCTGGGAGTCGTAGGCCAAAAACAACTGGGGACCCAGGGTTGAAGAACACTGGAGGAGACAATGCCTGAATAGGGCTGAACTCTGCGCTATCAGGGAGCCAGCGTTATCAGGCGGAGAGTTCTACTCACGTTCAAACTCAATTCAGCAAGATCAGTGACTGAGGGGGCAGGGCTGATGTGCACAGGGTCATTGGAGGGGGAACAGCATGTGTGGCCCCATCCCTCTACACAGATTTAGCCATCATACAGCCAGGCGAATGTCTGAACAGGGTAACTTGGATACAAGAAAGGCAGAGTATCATTGAGTAGGAAGTAAGGAAAAAAAGATGGAAGGTTTAGGAATAAAATGGAGTGATGGAGCAATCAGAACAAGGATGCTCTCATTAATTGATAGGATGAGCATTTTGTTGGAAGATTCCATACCATGTATTATGTGAGGTAAATATTGCATGCCAGATATACTAAGACGAACAGCACTATTTTTGTCTTCCCTGCAAAGGTTAATCGGTACTGCATCCTGACTACACATTCTTCCATAATTTCCTAGCTATGTTATGTTACCTTTGACTAATTGAACCAGAGATTATAACTTATATGCATTTATCCATGGTTAACACAGGAATATGTATCTGAGTGGTGTGTGTGTGTGTTTTCTAGGCAATATGTCATTCTATTAGCTTCATGTCACCTCAAATGCAGAAACACTGCATTTTTTTACTTCATTGTTTCTGGGGCTGAAGGTTTTCAGCACTGAATCTCTGGGGATAGTCTACTTTGATAAATTCTAATTACCACTGAAACAGCTGGGCACTACCATGTGAACAGGTGGGGGGATTGTCCCATCTGTTATATATTAACAACTGCAAATGGAACATTTGAAAGAGCAATAACATTTCCTAAATCTTTAAGGTGTTTTTTTTTTTTTTAAATTAAATCACACACACAATGCAGCATGAAATCTGTAAGAAACAAGCAGTTTGGAACAATGTTAGAAGGATACACTTACAGCTTGACAAATGTGGTAGGAAAAGAAAATAGATGTACGGTATTTTGAAAGTTCTGAATCAAGCTAGTCGGTAGGTGTAAAATATGTTAAAATGTTCAACAAAGAGGCTAAAATAGCTGTAAAGTAATTGGGCAGGCATTTGGAAAGCTATTTATAAGATGAACTGGCATTAACAGCATTTGATTTAAAGGATGTAACAAAAATAAAATTGTCAAAATGAAATGCCTGTCAGCCAGGCATTTCAATTCAAGCTTGTATAATTTCTTATGTAAATACATAAACACGGTTCAGATCTGGTTCAGCTGTCCAGAGGACTATTTACACGAGACATCATATCTGAATGGATCCACTTCCTCAGTATAAAAAGTGGGGGGGGGGGTTAACACAGCACTTCACATCATGATTTTCAGCATAGAATTCTACATATACATAAAGAATGTACTCCTAGTGCAAGGATATACTCCTAACGTATTGGATCCAACATACAAGAGACACTTCCAGCTTTCCTATATGGCAATCAAAGCTTTCAATCTCACCTGCTTTTCCCTCTGCAACCAGGAATTAAGGTGAGAGATACCACTTTGCTCCCTTCTGGCATCAGAACTGAAACTGAAATACCAAAGGAAGCTCAGTTAATGGGCCGAATCATCATTTGATATGGCGGTGTTCATGTATGAACAGAGGCTTAGTCATGCAATTGGGATATATTTACACAGCAGTTTTTAATGCTGAGATGTTCATGCTGCACTCCTTCATCCCTATAAGCCAACATACACCTGTCATCAGCCTGCGCTGGTCCCCCACTGCTCAGATCAAATGGGAGGATAGCTGTAGAGCAGTGTTCTCCAACCTTGGGTCCCCAGATGTTTTTGGCCTACAACTCCCAGCATGCCCCAGTCAGCATCTGGGGACCCAAGGTTGGAGAACACTGCTGTAGAGTTTGCCTGAGCTGTGCTGTGTCACACCATTGGCATGTGACCAATGCAGCAGGTCTTTTCCAGAGAAAAGGCATAACCTGTTTTCTTCTCCAGGGACGTATCCTGTTCTTCCAAGGTGCTAGACCATGGGCAATTGCAATACTCTACAGATATGCCTTTAGATCTGTTTATACTATCACTGAATTCTTTGGCTGGAATCACAGCTAACATCAGTCAGTTCATATTATCCCCTACATTATCATCATCATCATCATCATCATCATCATCATCACCTCCTCCTCCTCCTCCTCCTCCTCCTCCTCCTCCTCCTCCTCCTCCATGTAATGTTCTCATGCAAAGTTTTGTACACAGGTAGACACCCAAAAGGACAAGATGCGCACACACTACATCTATTGCGAAGGGCACATGGAAGTATTATTCAGCACTAGTCCCTTTGAAATACATAGATGCGGGGAGGAAATTACAAAACATGGAAGAAGCCCCATTGGTCACATTTCTGACGATACCATTTTGCTTAGATTGGGAACAGAGAATAAATCTTCAAGCACATTTTTAAATTGATTCACTGACCCCCAAATCACACTGGGAATTGTACTTTTTAGAGAATATGATTCCCTGGGAAAGAGCTTCCAGCCTCCGCATGGGACTACAAATTCTCAAAGTTTCTTACAAGCATGTCATACAACCAAATCAGTTTAGGTCTGTAGTATAGATATGGCCTTTGTTCCCTTTGCTACTTCTGGTTAAACCTAAATTACTTCTCTCGTGATAAGCCATCAACTGTTCAGGGAGATAATAAAAGAGCTGATAAAAATAAATAGACATTATGGTGCAAGGTGCAGCAATGTGTATTTGCAGGAACTCCAGTATATCTGACAAACATTTCAATCACATGCTTAATAATGTTGTAATATGTATTGTCATGAGTAATGAAAGACAGTTTGACTGCAACGCAGACTGCCTGAAGGCCTGAAGGACAATCTTCTATGTATGGTAAACAAATATAGCCCCAGATTAAATAATAACACAATTTGACATGAAGGTAAATCTGAATCTGACAACTCCTAATGAAGCTACAGGAGGCTGTAATTTTTATTGACTTAGACAGAAACAGTGGTATCAAAAAGATATTTGCAGAATCGCTGCATTTGGATGACCACATCTCATCTTAATAAATGGAGATACAATCATTTTGCCCACAGTCCCTTTGTTCCTCCCTTTGTGGTGTGAGTGAGCAAACACAGAAATCTCTAACCAGTTTCCCATTTCATCTGAAGCAGGAAACAATGGTTACCAACTTCAGAATAAGCCTCGATCTTAAACCAACTTCAAATTATAGCTTAAGTTCCTGACTTGTTCTGAAGGTGGTAACCATAGATTTAAGTTCAGTCCAGACAAAATGGGAAAGGGAAACTATGGTTAATCAGAAATTGTGGATCACACAAAGGGAGAAGTGAAAAGGCTGTGTGCTTAAACAAAAGGCTCATTCCTATCTTAGCCACTATTATAATTCAGTCCTCTGACTAAGCATTATGATCTAAGTCAGTGTTCTTGGGTCCCCAGATGTTTTTGGCCTACAACTCCCAGCATGCCCCAGCCAGCATAACACTGATCTAGGTGCTACTGAGTCCCAGAGACAATAGCTAACTTAGGGCCAAATTTAATGCCAGATCAGATGATACGTCTCCCCTAATCTGGACTATCATGTGGAAGGGGGCAAGTGCATGCACCTACTGTCCACCCACCTCAGTTCGCCAGCGCCACCTCCACATGTACACACACAAAGGTGGAATGTCTGAATATCACCTACGCTTGTATAGTTCATTGAATGTAGGAGAAAAGGCTGGCTTAGGTACATGAGAACCAGGCCACGCACTTCTCTGCTACAGCTACCAGTGTTGCCACTGCAGCCACCATTTCAATGTAAGGGACTTGTTCTTCATATAATAAGAATGAAAACAGGTGATCTGCCAATAGTTTGATAGCAACAATGGGATTATTGCACCTATTGTCTCACTGTGACTTTAAACTAAAATACCTACAGCTTAAAAAAAAAAAAAGAATGTTGCAAGGTGGAATCTATGTGTGTGCTTAGAAGTTTTTTATTTGTATGTTCTTGTTTTGAAAATAATATAATACAAAGCCACATAGTAGCAGACACCAATTAATACCACATGCCAAATGACATAGCTCCAAACATAGAAGCAAATCTTTCTAATGAGAAAAAATAAACAAAATTCAATTAAAACCTATAAACATTGGCCAGAATCCAAACAGATGCATTAGCTTGTGGAAAGAAGGTTATTTATTTACATTTATTTATCGCCCATCTGGCCGGCAACCAGCCACTCTGGGTGATGTACATAAGATAAAAACAGGATAAAATACATTTAAAACAGTATAACATTTTAAAATCTTAGCCCACCCCATATTCCCGCCTGAACAGCCAAGTTTTTAGTGAGCGGCAGAAGCTCAGCAGAGAGGGGGCATGGCGGAAGTCACTTGGGAGAGAGTTCCACAGTACGGGGGCCGGCACAGAAAAGGCCCTCTTTTATACTACTTTTGTTTTCAACAGCTGTGTTCCTTGCTATATTAAAAACTGCTTTTGAAACCCCTCTCACCTTCAAAAGCAGTTTGCCATGTGGTATGGGTGGTAGGTTCATTATTTTAGAAATAAAAGACCAGAGCACCCTTGGGCTCACAGAATTAGTTTCTTTAGACCCTGGCCAATTTTGGTACTATATTACGGTAGTATTACAATTCCAGTAATAATACCTCACCTCACCTACAACACACAGTTGACATGATGATAAAACCATGTATCCCACTCTAAGCTCTTTGGAGAATGAGCAAAATACAAGTGTAATAATTGCAATTACTACTGTTAATGCAAAACACACTTAAAGCATCTAGTCAGAGACAGACAATGAATTAATTCAACCCTGTAAGCATGGACTCTCCCTCCACTTAGATTCATTATGGAGTTGGAAGGGGCCTACAAGGCCATCGAGTCCAACCCCCTGCTCAATGCAGGAAACTTCTCTACTTAATATGTAGATTCCCTCCTCTACTTAACCATGTTGTCATGTCTGAACTAAAAACCTATGGGGCAGTACCCAGTTGGACACTAGCACTAATGTAAATTATAGCAAAGTCTCTTTTTGCACCTTAAAGACTAACAAATTTATTCTGGCATAAGCTTTCATGGACACTGTCCTCTTCAGATTCATGGAGTGTCAACCTCAAATTGGCAGATCTATATACTCAAGCAGGAGGAGAGAGGGAAATGTAAATAGTGTCACAGGGAATTGAAATGCAAAACAGTAGACAGTGATTATTACCTTAACAGTTCAGTTGCCATTCACATAACATTTTATTTGCTAATGCTATTGCTGTTGAGCTAGAGGTCCCGTACACTAGCGCAATGTAATTTATGTTAGTGCTCATGTCCAACTGGATATTACCCATGGTTAGAACTAACCCGCAAGGCACGTTTTGGAAACTTACTTAAAACAATGGTTTCAAATGAAGCGAAATAAAGAGAAAACAAGCTAAGCAAATACTCAGATTCTCAGAATATTAAAAGGTAAGGAGGGAAGGAAGAATGCAGTTCTAAGAAGTCTATTTAGATTAGAAAGTTATATCCTGGGTGCTTATTAAAAGATTTAAAACTTTTCATCTACATTATTATTGTATGCTGCCCCAGGCCTAGAATTCATTAGAATAAAAAGAGCAGGTTAATAAACAAAAAGAGCAGGTAAATAAATAAATGCTGATACTGATTAGGATTTCATCATAATAATGATGAATTATTTTGTTTGTCTGTTGCTGTTACTGTAGTGTTGCAAATAAAAAGGTGTGGTTTTTTAAAAAATATATTTTTACTGATATGGCTGGTGTTCAAAGGTGGAATGTGAACCAATAAATTTATTTATTTTCCAACTGTGTTATCCTGTCTCCCGGTTTGTTTGTTTTTAATGCTTTATACCTTCAGCTTATCCTGTCTTCTGTCACAGCAATTAGATTAATTGTAAATGAATAGCTGCTTTCAAAAAAAGGCCAATGACACAGTACCAGAAACCAAGGAAAGCTAAAAATGGAAGACAACCAGATAGTGTACCAAGTCCTAATCTCAGAATGCTAGAGGATACAATAGCTGCATCCAACAGAACCTTTAGAATGTGATTAATGATTACAATACCCATATACTTTTTTCAGAGGGAGAGCAATACTTCAATACTACATTTGAGGAGTGTTTAGTTATTTTACAAATTGATTAACAGTAATAAACAATTCCTCAAACCTAAATCCATTCCAGCATGATTTCGGGAAGCCCTTTCCCCCCAACTATAGCAATATTGTACCTCAGATAGCCCATAGAGTCACACAGACAAAGGAGGTTATATTCCTTATGTAAATGGGCCAGAATCAATTTGTGCAGTGTTCTCTGTTCCAAGTCAAAATCCCAAAAATACACTCCACATTAAAACAGCCCTCGCATGGCAAAGAATTCACACACATACGAAAGCAAGACCAAGTCAATCAGCTGTTCCTTGAAAATGCCAAGAGGCAACGAGTTGCTCAAAGCCATCCAGTGAATTTCATGCTTGAGCACCGAATCCAGGTGTCCTTAATACAAGGCCAGCATTTCGTCTACTACAGTGTTCTCCAACCTTGGGTCCCCAGATGCTTTTGGCCTACAACTCCCAGCATGCCCCAGCCAGCGTAGCCAGCACTATTATTCACATTAGCTTTGGGCTAAACGTTATTTCCACTTTGAAGAGAGACAATTTTCTCATTTGAAGTTTCAGTTAGCATAAGCAAGCAACTAGTTCTTATTTTTTAAGTGTATGTGTGTGTATATATGCAGGGCTTTTTTTCTGGTGGAACTCACCGGAACTGAGTTCCAGCACCTTTTCTTCTATTAATTGCATTACAATTTAATCGCCATCTACTCCCGAGGAAATGTAATCCAAGAGTTCCGGTACCCTTTTCTCCAGAAAAAAAGTACTGTATATATATATGTGGAGAAACGAGCCTTTGGGGGAACACACACACACACACGCCTCCTCATGAGTAAACCAGGTGGGGGCTGGGAGGAAGCGAAAGGTGCATGGAACATGGGATGGGGCCTGGCGTCTGGAGGAGCCAGGCTGAAAGCGTTCATATGTAAATGTAGTTCAAGCCATGACTCACGAGTTCCCTTTCCCCTGCCTGGCCAGTTTCCTTCCCCCTGCATGGGAAAAAAGGAGAGAACTAGGTTCTCAGGATGCAAAAATCTTTATTAAAGGAGCCCGACGCGTTTCGGCCTGTGTATTTTTCAAGGCCTTCCTCAAGGGACTGTGAATATTCAAAATACATACATTAAATTAACTTAACATGGTTAGGACAACACATAATAAAAAAAAATACTTTCTCATTGTGTATGAAATTTCTTTACATTCTAAATAGAAATCATTTCAAAACATTTTCTTAAAAATGAGAAACAAGTACTGCTTTTTAAAAAAGGAATACATTTTCTTTATATAAATTATAACCTACTTGTAAAAGAGTCTGCAGATTACTTAAACAACTGATGTATTTCACTGTTTCAGTGGCGACTGAAAAAATGGATCTTTTTGGACATGATTATATTATGGTACAGTTTTTTTCTTTTTTCTCGATGTTATCTCGTTGGCAAAATGTCAAGGACACCCAGTCAGGACACAGCTTGTTTTAAAGCACTACACCCACAGATGAAAAAAGTTCCCTCTCATACTCAGCCATATATAAATTAGCCACTTTTTATATATGGCTGAGTATGAGAGGGAACTTTTTTCATCTGTGGGTCAATATAGTAAACATATTGTGATATGGTTTAGGTATATATATGATGTTTTTTCAATTTGGAGGGGTGATGCAGTATTATTACAACAATTTATAACATACATAAATTCTAGGAATGAAGATATCCAATTTGATGTCCAGTATAATGCCTTAGAAATCCATTTTTTGGATCTGACAATAAGAAAAGAGGGCAAACATCTCATTACTTGTAATTATAAAAAACCTACAGATGTGCCCAGATATCTTCGGTATGATAGCTCCCATCACCATTCCTTAAGGAATAATCTCCCATATGGACAGTTTTTAAGATTAAGACGCAACTGTTCAAAAACATCAGACTTCATACAAGAGTCACACACATTGGCACTACAATTAAAAGAGAGAGGCTATCCTAATGCTGTCACTACAGAGGGTTTCAAGAAGGTTGAAAGAAAAACACAGGCAGAACTCCTAACAAAAAAGAATGTTGAAGTGCAAACACGAATCCATTGCACTTTGACTTATGATAAAATAAATGATAACCTACAGAGCAGTATTAGGAGACATTGGCATATGATACAAGAGATACCTGGTTGCCAAAATCAACCAATGGTTTCCTTTAAGAGGACAAGAAATTTTAGAGATCTACTAATAAGAAGTGAATTCAAAGAAAATTATGGAAGCCCTTCGAATGTTCTGTTTGATTCTCACAGGCCAATAGGACACCACCCCTGTGGACATTGCTGTTATTGTAAATACACCAACAAAACCACAGCATTTGTAAATCCCTCGGACCAACAAAAATATTTTCTAAAATGCTTTACCACTTGTAACAGTTCCTTTGTTGTTTATGCCATCCAGTGTAAATGTCCAAAAGTTTACGTGGGAAAAACTATCAGACCCCTAAAAAAACGTATAGGAGAGCACCTTAGTAACATAAAAAAAAAAAAACAAGGTGCTCCACTAACTCAACATTTTACAGAACAACAACATTCCCCTACAGACCTTACTTTTGGGGCTCTGGACAAAATTAACACTAACAATGAAAAACACTTATTAAGAAGGGAAATACAGTGGATAATTAAATTAAATACTTTAAAACCAAGAGGTCTTAATGAGGATTTGGAACTGTTCCCATTAATGTGACTGCAAAATCACTGTAGTGCTTTAAAACAAGCTGTGTCCTGACTGGGTGTCCTTGACATTTTGCCAACGAGACAACATCGAGAAAAAAGAAAAAAACTGTACCATAATATAATCATGTCCAAAAAGATCCATTTTTTCAGTCGCCACTGAAACAGTGAAATACATCAGTTGTTTAAGTAATCTGCAGACTCTTTTACAAGTAAGTTATAATTTATATAAAGAAAATGTATTCCTTTTTTAAAAAAGCAGTACTTGTTTCTCATTTTTAAGAAAATGTTTTGAAATGATTTCTATTTAGAATGTAAAGAAATTTCATACACAATGAGAAAGTATTTTTTTTATTATGTGTTGTCCTAACCATGTTAAGTTAATTTAATGTATGTATTTTGAATATTCACAGCCCCTTGAGGAAGGCCTTGAAAAATACACAGGCCGAAATGCGTCGGGCTCCTTTAGTAAAGATTTTTGCATCCTGAGAACCTAGTTCTCTCCTTTTTTCCGTTGCATTTGGATGCTTATCTCCTCCTGTTTCTGTCTTCCCCCTGCATGGCCAGGTGAAATTCAAATTGATTGGCTGAAGGCAGGAAAGCTACAGAAAGGGGGAGGGGGAAGAGCTATTTCCCCACATGTAGCCTGTAGTCTTTGTCTGGCCAGGTGAAATTCAAATTGATTGGCTGAAGCACGAAGGCTACAGGAAAGGGGAGGGGGAAGAGCTATTTCCCCACGTGAAGCCTTTGTTCTTGGTCAGTCCGTTTGGTAGCGTGCCCGGCATGGCAGCGCACCAGCGAGGAGCCCAAGCCTTTAGGGCTTTAGGGTTCCCTCAGGAACCGACCCCAGGCAGCTCCTGGTAAAATTAGCTGGTTTGAAGGCTCTGGTGAAAGGCAAGCCTTGTAAGAGTTTACCCATCTCGGACCTTCGGGTAGGTGTGGTAATTCTCCATCGGGCGGCAAGGCTGTGCTGGATCTAACCCTTGAAGGGACCACCCTCAGGTAACAGGTGTGGGTCTGAGAGATTTTAAGGAATCAGGTCTTTATTGTTTTGCAGCTTTACTGTGTACCAAAGTGTCTCTCTATATTGTGTGCTTCTCTTATTTCCCCAATCTTGTTGTAAGATGCTACCAGAAATAAACCTTGTCTTGGTTTTACCCCAAATGGGTTTTGTAGTGCTCTGTGAGTTCAGTATCTAAATCCAGGTTACAGAGAATTGAAGGCGGGTCCCTAAACAGAGATCCAAGTAGGATTGCAGACAGCTGAGGCTGGCAGTCTGGTACCTTGAGATCTCTGGGGGTCTTGGTTCCTTTGCCAGTAGGCAAGGGTGGGGTAGTGGCGGGTCAGCCAGCCCCCCTTCCGGGCCACATAGTGGCAAGTGCTGGGTTTCCTTTGGAGTAGGAAAGGGTGGGAGTCTGGCGGGTCAGCCAGCCCCCCCTCTTCCTCCACAATATATATGCCACAGTGCTTCTCAAGCTGTGGGTTGCGACCACAGGTGGGTCCCAATGTATTGCACAAGGGGATTTTTCTTCATTTCCAGGGCTTTTTTTTTCTTTTACCGGGCTGAAAGCACACCATTACTGTAGTGCAGCAGCCCCTTTAAAAGACACGCTGTCTGCCTCCCTCCCTCCATGTCATACTTACATCCTATGTGATACTTGTGTATTCTATTGTAGAGGGGGAAACTAGGTCTTGAAAGGTGGAATTAGTTTATAGCTGGGTCCCAAAAGGTTGAGTTAATGTACAGGAGGGTCTCACCTCAAAAGGTTTGAGAAGCACTGTTTTGGCCCAAGGATGCACCTCTTATGGCAGCTTACATATACGCAATAAAAACCAAGACAAACCAACAGGCAAAAGATCAGGGGAGCAACCAACCTCCACAAAATCACAACAGAGTCTGACAAGCCTCCTTAGCCAGGGATGGGGTGAATTAGATGCCACGTGATATTTGCTTTGGTGTGAAATGTATTTAAAGGAAGAGAATCTAGAGATTTTGACTAAGATTGTTAATACAGATTAATTCTGGTAGCAGATCTGAAGATTCTGGTAGCAGATCTGATGAAAGCCAGCTCAGTAATTTTCTATGATTATCTACTTTAAGTTTAAGTCTTCATTAGATGACCCTAATTAAATAACTAAACTACAGGCTATCAAGGCCCTGAAAGACACACACACACACGCACACACACGATCAGCATTCAGAACTTCATGAAACAAGCAGCTTTTTCATGCTGGAAGGTGCTAAGGAATGCATATGTGGATAGGACTGGCAAGCTTAAAGTTCGATGCACAGCAGGGTCTGTGGAGGATTGCCAAGTAATACATCATCTGCACCTACTTCAGAAGTGATCCACTAGTAGTCATCAACAGCCCATTATAACAATAATAAAAGCCATCTGGACTTTTGTAGCTTTGGATATCTGCCTTACTATCTGCACAAACAACATTTACTCATCCTTATCTATGTGAGATTGTGATAAGCAAAGAGACAAGAACAGCAAGAGACAGCAACAAGAATAAATAGAATACTTTTCAACAATAACTCCAATAGCTGCATCACATGGCTCTGAATTCAGAAGTTACCAATTAAACTCTGAACTCATGTTCATATTTCTATTTTCTGCTTTTAAAACACAAGAAATGCCCTGCCGAATCAAACCAACAGTCCATCTAGTCTATCATCCCACCCTCACCATTGGCCAGCCCACAAACTCGGCATGAAGATGATGGTCTCCTCTTGTTTGTCCCCAGCAGCCGGTATTCAGAAGCATACCTCCTCTGAACATGGAGGAACAATTTTGCTATCATGTCTAAAATAACTGATGTCCTCCATTATTTTGTCTGAGCTAGTGCCCCTTGAAAACCCAGGAAGAGCATATTAAAAACAAAAACAAAGGCAGGATGATTAAGGGTTCAAACTCAGCAGATCAGTGTTTTGCACTTCTTGCATATAATTCTTTCATACAGTGAGAGGACATTATGGGGTTCAAATTTTAGCCAATTGGGTCATTATTCAGTTGGAAACACTCAGACACAAGACAAGCACAACACTGTTCATTACTTTGTTCTGAGGCCATATTTGGAGCCAATTAGCAGTAGAGAATTACAGCTTCCTGGAAGAACTGGCGAGTCATAACATGTTAATCTACCTCCAACTTTGTGGGTAACTAAATTGCATTCAGTTATCTTATCTGTGCATCATTATAAATGTATCCCAAAGCAACCTACCGGCCTTCCCAACCTGGTGCTCCACAGATCTGTTTGACTACATCTCCCATCATCACCATTCAGCAGAGCCAATGGCTGTGCTGATTGGGGATGATAAGAGTTGTAGTCTAACACATCTGCAGGTCAGTGTTCTCCAACCTTGGGTCCCCAGAGGTTTTGGCCTACAACTCCCAGTAGACTCCACTTTTGACTAATGTGCAGGTGAGGCCTTTTGAAAAAGCCTATTCTTTCCAGATTTGCCATGCTTAAGATGCCCTTAACTATGAGTGGCTTCTATTTTGCTGGGAGAATGTTTAAAATGACCTAGCCATGAAAGTAACAGCCAATTGCATAGATTTGTTTCACAAAATTGACAAAGCACCAGCAGGGTTTGTGTGCCAATTCAACAAGAAAGACCTGTGTGATCAGCTACCATCCACATGGTTGGGTCATTTAAATTTTGCTCCCAAATGGCTGGAAGAACATCTAAAAAGCACCAAAAACAAATTACAGTACAATGTGAGGAAACAGGTAAGGAAGCTATGAGATTCCCACTCCTATAATTTCAGTTGAGATCCAGCTTGAGGACAATATTTTCTTTCTTATCATTTAAAAGTGTATACTAGTTCATCAAGAGAGTTTTAACATGGACTAGAAATGGGAATAAGGAATTCCTGCCGCAAACAGCTAAATGACTGCAAAAGGAAATGCTATATCTTTATGAACCTTTTTATGAACCTTCACAGTTGTGCACAGGCTTTCCCAAATAAATAGCCTTAATTTCTAAACATGTTCACAGCTCAAGGCAGCCATAAACATTCTAATGGACTAAAAAGACCACTGGAAGCAACACACTGCCCAGGCTTTTGAAGCTAAGCAAGAATGCTTGAGCACATTTGTTATTTAAAAAGAAAGCATTTGTTGGTAATCCTAGGAACAGTTAACATTGTAACTTTTTGAATGCAGAACGCTTCACCATGAATGAAGAATCCCTTAATGCTATCATGATTGTTTGTTCTAACCACCAGGACTATAGGCATTGTTAATTTTCAATGGCAAAGGTTATAGCCACAGATGAATTACAGGAAAGTTTGTTAGTACATGGTGAGAGTTCCCTAAAAATAACGTACTGTAAACAGATTTTTACATAACTTTTCTTTGGACTATCACTTCTTACCTCACAACATATAAGTTTGGGGAAAGAAGTAATATCTGAACAAGGTCATATGTCTTACTTTTTCTTTTCTTTTTAAATGAACCTCACAACAGACTTCAAATTTATTTTTTTAGATTACGTCTCTCTCTGCACAAATCCATGTATCTTCAAACTTTTGGGGGGTTGTTTGCTTGTTTTGTTTTAAGGAATATAAAACATCTTCTCACCAACCTGCCTGAGGCTAACTAGATATTACATATACTGCTCTTTTCCCCTATAGCAGCCTTCCCCAACCTGGCACTCTCCAGATGTATTGGACTGTAACTCCCATAATTCTCAGCCAATCAAACACAGCCTTCCCAACCTGGTGCTCCACAGATCTGTTTGACTACATCTCCCATCATCACCATTCAGCAGAGCCAATGGCTGTGCTGATTGGGGATGATAAGAGTTGTAGTCCAACACATCTGCAGGTCAGTGTTCTCCAACCTTGGGTCCCCAGAGGTTTTGGCCTACAACTCCCAGCATGCCCCAGCCAGCTACACTGGCTGGGGCATGCTGGGAGTTGTAGGCCAAAAACTCTGGGGACCCAAGGTTGGAGAACACTGGGCTGAGTAACCTCTCCCTTTTTTAAAAAAATATATCTTCCTAGCAGGTAGCCCAACTTTCCAACCCAATACTGAAATTAATCAACTTATAAATCACACACTACTGTTGCTGTTTAGTGTTCTCTTGCCATCAGATGCTGTATAAAATGGTCACCAATACTTCTTTCATTTGTGAGTATCTGCAGCTGCTGTATTTACTTGTGCTCTGCGCTAAAAATAGAATTACCTGAGCTGCAAGTCCACAGGAAGGCTAATTAAAGAGTTGGTAAACAGTGCTCCTCCCCGTGAATAAATCATCAGATAAGAGCACTTGCTAATATCCTTGATAATCCATCAGCATACACATGGCCCTATGGGCTTTTAAATCTATCCGGTGGTCTCATTTATTTAACCATCACCTATTTACTTTTCTGACAACCTGGAATTAAGGTAAATATATATCAGATTGTTGGATTAAGCAAAAACAACAACAAAGCCTTTTCTTCTCTATGGAAGGTGTTAAACACTAGACTCTCAGCTATCATGTAAATCAGTATTCTGTTTTAATTAATTTTAAATAACTCTGAATCTTGCTCTCTGTTTCTCTGCATATAGACTGTATCTATTTTAAAAGATTCTTTGCCTGCTACATGCACATCTCACTGGTAGGATACATCTTTATTCTTTTTCATGTGCCAGCCTTAGGTATATAGAGACATGTATAGGGGTAGTCAGCAGCTACTCCTGTTTCTTTTCTTCCAGGTAATGTTAGCTGTGGCTTTGAATTAACTAATATCCCTCTCCTATCTGTTCTGCTATTCAAGTCAAAAGATCTTCTGTTTCAGGGCTCCCATACTGCTGCAGCTTTGAAGATTTGTGTCTTTCACTTATCGTCCCAAACCAAATGTAACTAAACCAACAACCAACATTCTACAAAGCAAACCTCACAAAACTGAGAGTAAATAAATTCAGCTACCTAATGCCCCAACCCAAATCCTGACAACATATTACAAACCCCATAAGTTCAAACCATAACAGTAGTGGGGAAAATAAATTATAATGTTAATGTACTGCTAGACATAAAAGGGGACTTACAAGAATGGCCATTGTCCGTTAAAATGGTATACAGTACTGCCATTAAAGGTTGCAAAGCTGTTATTTATTTTATTTTTTATTTATTATATTTATACCCCGCCTTTTTTCCTTCAAGGAACCCAAGGCGGCTTACATAATCCTCCTCCTCCTCTCCATTTTATCCTCACAACAACCCTGTGAGGTAGGTTAGGCTAAGAGTCAGTGACTAGCCCAAAGTCACCCAGTGAGTTTCATGGCCGAGCGGGGTCAGTTTTTGCCTCAAAATCTAGGAAGATGTAGTACAGTAAAAAACAAAAACAAAAAACACCCTCTTCCTCAGCAGAGGAAGAAATTCATTTTATTACTAGGCAGTGTTTTGCTTACAAATATTTCCCAAACACAATTAATATGGGTGACAACATGCAGAACGGAAGATATATACACACTGAGCTTTTCTGCATGTCACTTTTTCAAGCACAGTAGCCAAACTGGAAAGATGCCAGACAAGGAAGCAATAAATTGCAGGTATCCATCATTTTGTCTTGTGATAAGTGAGTGTAGAGCAAACACTCACCCGGCAGAAATATTCACATAGCAAATTACAGCTGATCAAAACTATAACCTCTCTCTCTTCTGCCTTTACACATTTACAAGTATTCAAACATCACAGTGAAATCATTTATAGATCCAATTTATCAAAGCAAAACCTGCTTTGGGCTGAACTTCATAGAAGAAACAAAATAAAACAAGATCATTCCAATCCATGTTTGGCAAAGGCTAATAATTACAGCACAATCCTATGCATGTCCACTCAGAAATAAGCCCCACTGAGTTCAAAGGAGTTTACTCCCATTTAAGTGTGTATAGGATTGCACCCTTAAAAGACTGATTAAATGTCTTGCAGCCTTGAAAGACTGGTTCTTTTGGTATTCTTTGTTTACAAAATAGCGGTTCACAAAAATATTAATACAAAAGAAAGCTTTGCCTACCTCTGTTATGTGCGGCATTGGGTTAAATCCACAGAGACTGCACACTATATTCTTGCATTCCGTACAAGTATTATAGTTGGGAGGATCCATAGAACCAACATTTAGTTCAGTTTTACAGAGAGGACAAGCAGATGTTGGCAGTGAAGGTTGAACCATTTCTGGTGGATCAGCACTTTGTTTAACTTTAATAGTTGGAGGCTTGGTATCTTTAGCAGGCAAAGGCTTCTTCTCTGGATCTGTTTCTTTAACAGTAGAGATGCCTTCTGCTTTGGTTGGCTCCAATTTATCTGCCACAAGAGGCTTTGTTTCTTTTTTCATGTGTGTTGCTTTGGGAGGTGGTTGGGCTGGACGGATGTCTTTTTGTGAGACAGGGGGCTGTGATGAAGGAGGGGGTTGCTTTGAGGGGGATCCAGATGGAGGAGCCTGTGGTTGAGCTCCTGGCTGGCCTGCTGTGGAGATTAAATTTGAAGCCTGACTAAAAATTGAAGCACCAAATCCAAAGAGCTTCCCAGTAACTGTTTCTTGAGGGGTTGTTGGTTGTGGTTTAGGGGCATCAGTGATGCCTCCTACATTAAGACTGAATCGTCTAGTTTGTTCTGGAGTTTTCTGAGATTGTTGGAACTGAGCTTGTGGCTGGACATCAGTGGGCTTTGGGTCTACTGTGGCTTGTTGTCCTTTGGGAGCCTGCTTAGCATCTGGCTTAGGATTTATCTGGGGTTGCATTTTCATAGGGTCTTCTTTCAAGCCCACTGGCTCAACTTGCTTTTGTGCCTTAGTATCCAATCCAGGTCCAGGCTGAGAAACAAGTTTGGGGTCAGACTTCTGTCGAGACACTTGAGGCGACATTTTAGCATCTTGAGGAGCAGATTTATCTACGGGTGCAGGTGTGTCTTGAGATGACTTGACAGTCTCTGATCTTTGAGGGTGTACCGCTTTCTTTTGAGCCAATGCAGGTTTGAGGCCAGGTGAATCTTGCTTAGTATCCAATGGTGAAAGTGTACGCCCAACATCACTTCTGGGTTTTTGAATACTGGAATGTTTTTGTTTATCTTCAACCACTGCTGCCTTGGCCTGGTCAGATTTTGGGGTGGATTCTGTTGGCTGTGACAGCTGTTTTGTCTGTGTTGGTTGCTTTTTGTATTCGGGTAATGGGGCAACATCAGGTTTTAGAGGAACTTCTTTCTTCTGTGTAGGTTGCTGTGGCTGGGAAGGTGGTTTGGTTGCTGAAGTTGGAGCAGGTATCTTTTGTTTGGATACGGAGGGCTGTGGTCCAGGGCCATGAACAGAAGCTAAGTCACCACCTAAAGCTCTTTGCATCTGGCAGTTCAAGCAGAGCCATTCTTTAATCTGCATGAATAATTTTAAAAAGTTGAAATAGTAAGATAGAATTACATCCTAAAAGCTGAAAATATCAAATTTACATGTTTTGAAGGGGAGAAGGACTCACTTGATCATACCTACTTTCTACCTTTAAATTTTACAAATTTACTTCAGCATTAGGATTACTGCATATCCATTCATTGTGGCATGTTAGCTTCTCTATTCCTGATCTGCTCAATCATCACAATTTAAAAAATGATTTGGCTTTTGCCAAACAGTGCAGACTACACATTTTACCAGGTGAAATTGTGTTAACTAAACCAACTAACACTAAGGCCTGGTTTATATGTAACGGAAACCTAGAGTTTTTTTAAACTTTGGGTTACTATGACCATGCTAGCATGCTAGTGCATGCAATTCAATCACCATAGCTCAGTGGCAGGGCATTTGCTTTGCATGCAGGAGGTCCCAGGTTCAGTCCCCAGCATTTCCAGGTAGGGCTGGAAAAACTCATGCCTGGAACCCTGGAGAGCTGCTGCCAGTCAGTGCTGACAATACTGGGCTAGATGGGCCAATAGTCTGATTGATATGTTCCTATGATCCTGCTTGGCTCCTCCTTCCATCAGGAACAGCTAAACAAACCAGGGACTCTCCATCCCTGGCTTGGCTACTGTGACGTCCAAATCACGGAACTCTGGATTGTTTCTTGCTCAACATGCCCGAGGTGTAACCCAAGAACAAACCCTGGATTACAACTCTGGCTTCTCAGGGGGAAAGACAAGCTAGAGTTCCCAGTTTGGATGTCATGATAACCAAGCTAGGGATGGAGAGTTCCTGGCTTGTTTAGCTATTCCCGCTTGCAGGAGGAGCCGTTCACTCACAGTAACTCAGAGTTTCCAGAGTTCGCCGTTCCGTGCGAACCCTCCCTAAAGCTTTGTTTGAAATATTGTTGAAATATTCCATACATGTTAGAACAAATACCTGAACATTCCTTTGCCAATAGCCAAGTCCTTTGCCAAAATTCCTTAGCCTATGTGGTCATGTTATATATCTGATTATTATCTACAGTCATGATTATCTATATCTAGCATAGCTGACATAGGAGATAAAATCTAACGTTTTTCATTAATTTTTATTGTGAATTTCAATCAATGAAAACAAAAACAAACTAAAAAACCGTAATAAAATAAAATTAAGTATTACAGTTTTCTTACATGAGTTTTTAATAGCTCCATTACATTAGATACATGTGCAATGTGCACCCCCATATATTTTATATATAGGAAGATATACTACTGTTCTTAGGCATAATTATATATAGACTTCAACAAGGGCAGCCCAAATATCCATATATTTGTCCATTCATAAATTACACCTAAAGACCACCTGTTCAAAAACTGAAAGCGTTGTTAAGTCCTCAACCCATTGTGTTATGGAAGGTGGCCATTTGTTTTTCCAGTGTTGTAATATTAGTCTTTTAGATGTCAAAAGGGCACGGATAATCCATTCTCATTGACCTTGTGTTAAGTTCCAAGAAGTAGGTAGATAGTTAAGAAGAACATGGACATCAGTAAATACTGAAGAGCTTTCCATCACAAACTTTATCCATATTACTACCTCCTCCCAAAAAAAGGCGGCCATTGGGCATTGCCAAAACATATGAATAAGAGAAGTATTAGCTGTATTACACCTCCAGCAATTAGCTGACTTAGACAAACCCTTATTAAAGAGACGTTGTGGCATCCAATAGATAAAATCTAACTTAACATCCTAGACCTAAACCCATTTATTATTTCATTGCAATTCAGAGCCAATTCTAATAACTGGCACCAGCATGGCACCAGCTACTCACTTATGGTGTTATATGTGCAGGTGATCATGCAGAAGCCTGCACATGTGGAAGCCTTAACACCCAGAACTCATTGCATGCTGCTGGACACAATCTAGCAACAGTTATTTATGACTAATAGCTTAATCTTCAGGTTCAGCGCGGAACCAAATGACATAGCAATCTAAATGCATACACTTGCAACTGGAAATTAGTGTGAAGAGCAACTGATGCACTTGGATGTAGTCTTGAGGAGCAGCACTTACTTCTAAGTAAATAAAGTCTTCCTGTGGTGATTTTACTATACCACAAATGAACATGTGAATCGGGTCTAACCATACTTTTAGGCGAGCCAAACCAGCTTCCAATCAAATTAAAGTGAAGATGGCTCAAAACAGACTTTGTGCTACTTGCCTGCCACTTTGAGACATGCCTGATCCATGTTTGCAAACTGCATGTAACATGAAAATAACTCCAGTTCTGCCCTGCCCTGTTATTATATACGTCACTATTAGCGCCAACTTATAAGATCAACAACTGGTCTAGGCCACACATTAAAGAAATTGACTGATTGCTCCATCATATGACCAAATCAATTTTTACCATGCAGTTAAAGCAAGTTCACAGATTTATTTATTTATTTATTTATTATATTTATGAATCGTCCATCTGGCCAGACATCCGGCCACTCTGAGCAATGTACAGTCCAATAAAATACAAGGGGGGGGGGACACACACAGTATAAAACACAATTAAAAACAGTACAAAACTTAAAAATCCTAACCCACCCCATATTCTCACCTGAAAAGCCATATTTTTAATGCCCGGCGGAAGCTAATCAAGGAAGGGGCATGGTGGAGGTTACTGGGTAGAGAATTCCATAAATTGGGGGCTGCCACAGAAAAGGCCCTCCTCCTAGTCCCCACCAGCCTGGTTTCTCTGCATTATACCCACTGCCTAAAAACAACACTTATCAAGGGCTTTCTACTTAAATATTTGTTTTTAACTGCTGTGCCTTGTGTGTGCTTCTTCCTATTCACAGCAAAGAAGGGAATCCACGTTTTGATATTTGGTGCTCTGACCCTTTGTAGAGGGAAATATTTAGGCTGCAGTGTTAGTATCTTACAAATATTATAAAGAAAATAGAGTATTATGAATCAAAATGATGTGTAATTTCCTCAACACAGAGCATATGTGTGTTCATACCTTTCTCCTTCTTTTATTATTACTGGAAGGGAAATAAAATAACATTTGGACAAATATTTCAAGTAGGTAAATTGACTGACAGACACGGGTAGCTGGCAGCCCAGCAAGACATCCAGCAGGGAATATTTCTCCTTATTTAAACACTAAGTCATGCTTTTCCACAATTTCCCAACTGAGCAGACAGACAGGGAACAGGAGAATGTGAGAATATAACGAAGGTGTATCTCCTGAGTGTGGACAAATGAAAGGACAGGCCTCACCATTGGGACAGGAATTCCATAGGTTTCCAAGTTCTGCACAACCTCAGCATTCATGCTCCCTTCTTCCTCTCTAATATTCTTATTTTCTGCCTCCTCAGAAAGGGTATGGAGGCAGAAAAGGACGACCCTCTTGATTTGGGGCCCAGGAGACCCATACGGGAAAAATGGCTACCCCTTAATTTCACCATACCAGAACAGGCTAAATAAGAACTGGGACCCACAGGATTCTTTTGAGCCATAAGTGAACATTGTTGGACTTTTCGGCATGATTGGAGGATCTGTATTATTGATTGATTTTGTACCCTGCCTTTCAACCAAAAAATGGCACCGTCCCAAGGTGTCTTACAGAACCAACTACAACTGATTAAACAATAGATTAGAATACAATAAAAACATAACCATTGCAGAAAAAAATATTAAAAACAGCACCCAACCCACCAGACCCACCTACAGGTTGAAGGCCATATTAAATAAAGCAGTCTTTGCCTGCTGGCAGAAGGAAAGCAGAGAAGGAGCAAACCTAGCTTCCCTTTGGAGGGAGTTCCATAGCCTAGGAGAAGCTACTGAAAAGGCCCTCCAAACACACCTCTGAAGGCAGCAGTCTCGAAAGAGGGGCCTCTCTGGAAGATCTTAGGAACCGAGCAGGCTCGCAGGGGAGAAGGCAGTCTTTCAGGTATCCTGGTCTCAAGCTGTATAGGGCTTTATCGGTTATAACTAGTGCTTTCAATTCTGCCCAGAAACAGACCGATAGCCAGTGAAGCTGTTGTTACAAGGGAGTCACATGCTCCCTGTAACCAGCCCTGGTGATCAGTCTGGCCACAGTGTTCTGGACCAGCTGTATTATGTTTGCATCATTGTATACTTATGTTTTTATCATGCAGGGATTTCACATAAATAGAGGACTGATTATTTAGGCATATTAAGCCATGAGGTTATTATAAACTTAACTGTATTCAATTTGTATTTATATGTAAGATCAGCTTTTGTATTATATTGGGGTCTTCATACTTTGATTCAAATGTTGGAATTTGCACCCCCTGCAAGCAGCAGCCAATGAAGTGGGCAGGAAGGGCAGATAAATGCTGAATGTGGCAATGTGTGTTTCTTTTACTAGACAATACCAAGGAAATAGGTGGGTGAAACATAGGTCAGCAACAGCCACATGACCCTTGTAATGTCTAGTGAGGTGGTACATTTTTGGATACTCAGAAAATTTGTCTGGGATTGCACACAACACATTTTGAGCATTCACCGTAACAGATATAGATCTGCAAAGCAGGAAGACTACAATGCTGGAGGTTAAGATATATTTCTGGAAATTAGGGCTCTTCAGCCTTGCTGTAATTAATAAGCCTGCCCTATATTATAAAAGCTGCATTAGAAATTTTACCAGTCTCTAACTTGGGCAGTCAAGAGATATTTTATATAAAGAGATTTATATAAATCTCTTTATTTTATAAATAAAATAAAATATTTTATTTTATATAAAGAGATTTATATAAAATTTTATATTTATATAAAGAGATTCAGCTCACTACTGCTGATGCGTGGATGTGTTTGCTTTGCCGAGATCTATGGTTTAAGTATAGAGCATCGCACCTTCAGCCAAGTATTGGTATATGACCATTTAATTTAAAAAAGTCCTTTATCTATAGTTTAGGAATTTAATTTATCCCAGAGTCTTGTACGGGAGATTGAGTCAAATGCAGCCTTTAAATCAATGAAAGCTGCATATAACACTCCACCTGGTTTCTTGGCATATTTGTCAATTAAATGGGCTAGTACAAAGCAATTATCTATTGTAGATCTACCTTGTCTAAACTCTGCTTGCTCATCAGCCAAGATAGCTTCGTAGGTTATCCAGTCAATTAGCTTGTTATGAAGGTGCTTTGCATATAATTTACTAATTACACATAACAAGCTAATTTATTTATTTATTTTATTTATTTAACACATTTTTATACCGCCCAATAGCCAAAGCTCTCTGGGTGGTTTACAACAGTTAAAATTATAAAATACAATATAAAATATAAAATGTAAAACCACAGATTAAAAACAAACAGCAGAGCTAGCAGCAGCAGTTACAATAATGGAATTAAAAACAACTACAAGATTAAAATGATTAAGATGATTAAAATGCCTGGGAGAACAGAAAGGTCTTCACCTGGCGCCGAAAAGAATACAAAGTAGGTGCCAGGCGAACCTCTTTGGGGAGCTCATTCCATAACCGGGATGCCACAGCAGAAAAGGCCCTCCTCCTGGTAGCCACCTGCCTCACTTCCTTTGGCAGGGGCTCTCGGAGAAGGACCGCTGATGCAGATCTTAGTGCCTGGGCAGGAACATATGGGAGGGGACAATCCTTCAGATACCCTGGCCCAAACTGTATAGGGCTTTAAATGTTAGCTCCAGCACTTTGAATCGGGCCCAGAAACAGACTGGCAGTCAGTGCAGATGAGAAAGCACTGGCATAATATGTTCTCGTCGGCCAGACCCAGTTAATAATCTCACTGCCCTATTTTGGACCAACTGAAGTTTCCAGACCATATTCAAAGGCAGCCCCACGTATAATGCATTGCAGTAATCCAAACGAGAGGTTACCAGAGCATGGATAACTGTAGCTAGGCTATCCCTGTCCAGATAAGGACGTAGTTGGTATATCAGCCTAAGCTGATAAAAGGTGCTCTGTGCCACTGAGTTCACTTGTGCCTCGAGTGACAGTTGGGGATCCAAGAGCACCCCCAAACTACGAACCTGATCCTTCAGCGGGAGTGCAACCCCATCCAGAACTGATTGAATATCACTAGCCGGGCAGACGAACCACCCACTAACAGTACCTCCATCTTATCTGGATTGAGTCTCAGTTTATTATAGATTTCATAGATCATAGAGTTGGAAGGAGCCTACAAGGCTATGGAGTCCAACCCCCTGCTCAATGCAGGAAACTAGAGGAGGGGTCTCCCATCCAAGTAACAAGCAGGCTTGACCCTGCTTAGCTTTCCACGCTCAGACAAGCTGAGCCAGCGTAAGCCACAGGCCTGTACCCTCATCCAGTCCATTACTGTGTCCAGGCACTGATTCAGAACAGCCACTGCCTCACCTGGATTAGATGAAAAGGAGAGATAGAGCTGGGTGTCATCTGCATATTGATGACACCTCAGCCCACACCTCCGGATAACCTCTCCCAGTGGTTTCATGTAGATGTTAAACAGCATAGGGGATAAAATAGAGCCCTGTGGCACCCCATGGCATAACTGCCAAGGGACAGAGCAGTAATCCCCCAGCACCACCTTCTGGAATTGGCCGCCCAAGTAGATCGGAACCATTGGAGCACAGTGCCTCCAACTCCCAAACCAGACAACCTATCCAGAAGGATACCATGGTCGATGGTATCAAAAGCCACTGAGAGGTCCAAGAGAATCAACAGGGTTGCATTCCCCCTGTCCCTCTCCCGGCAGAGGTCATCCCACAGGGCGACCAAGGCAGTTTCCGTTGCAAAACCAGGCCTGAATCCAGATTGAAATGGATTGTGCAATAATTTGCTGGATCAGATGTGGCGCCTTTTTTGAATATAGGGGCAGCTACTACCATGCTCCAAACTTTGGGCAATAGCCCTGTTGAGTCACTGGATGAACATATTACCGTCAAAAGAGAAGCCCACCAGTCAATATTAGATTTCAAAAATTCTGGGGGTAGAAAATCAATGCCTGGTGCTTTATTACTTTTCAACTGAAGAATAAGATTCTTAACCTCAACTAGAGATACTGGCGGCCACTCTGATAAATTTTCTACAGTTTCCGTTATTTGGTTGGCATCCTCATCATGATCAAAATATAATGAATGATAGTATTGCATCCATTCATTAGGTCCAATAGTGCACACAGGGACCGTGCAGGCATTTTCTAGTAAGCCTGATATTGTGCGCCAGAAGAGGTAGGTGTCCCTGTCATGGGAGGCCTTTATTAAAGTTTGCCAAGCATGTTTTTCAGCTTGCTGTTTCCCCCCCTCTTATTGAAAGTTTTTACTTTTGCCTAAGGGCAACATATTCATTAGTCAAAAGGCCTGGGTTGGAGTACCTGTATTTGCAATAAGCTCTCTTCAGCTGACTTTTGTTTGGCCTGTGTGCACTCTCTATCGAACCAGCTAGAACAGAGCTCTCCAACCTTGGGTCCCCAGATGTTTTTGGCCTACAACTCCAAGCATGCCCCAGCCAGCATAGCTGGCTGGGGCATGCTTGGAGTTGTAGGCCAAAAATATCTGGGGACCCAAGGTTGGAGAACACTGAGCTAGAAGATGGCAGGGCTCTTCTTGAGCCATCATGCTTAATCGTAATTCTCAATTGGTCTTGCAACCTATCAATCAGGTTATTAAATAGATTCATAACCTCAGCAGCAGAGGTGGCTGAGAGAACAGCAGCATGGATAGCCATCAGATCCTCCCTATGAAGGAGGTGAGTTAGAGCTAAATCGACTGCTGGTGTCCACTTGACTATCTTGCTAGCAGTTACACCTAGATCTGCATGAGGGATGTGTTGAATTTTCGGGCAGGAGTTGTTATATCCTGGACATGCTAATGTCATGGTTAGGGGTAGGTGATCGCTTTCTATATTGAAGCCTACCTCAAAACCGATGACATACTATATGCAAAGCATGAAATTGCTAGATAGTCAAGCACACTACCTCCAAATCTATAAAATGGGTATACTCCCCCAGGTCAGTCTCCATCTGCCATACCATTTAATATTAGCAAATCCCTCCTCCTTACAAATTGGGCTAAACAAAACCCTGAGAAGTTATGTTTAGAATCTTTAGAATATTGGGGGGGGGGGGTACCACATCTGGCTCCAAAATCTGATTGTAATGGGTATACAGATTTACATCATCGACTCCCATACATGCATTAAAATCCACTGCAATAATAAATAATGTAGTGGGATATGACAATTCTAGAGATTCAATATAGTTCTCTAATTCTACCCAAATAGTATTTACCCTAGATTTTTTTAAACAGGGTGGTATATAGACACTGACCAACATTAAACGTATTTCCAGGAGTGTAACATGAACAGCAATTGCAAAAGAATTGCGTGGAGTCAAACTCAAAACTATTGTAGTTGCTTCATCTTTGTAGAGATGAAGCAAGCTAATCCACCACTGGCCCTTCCACCTTTCTTAGAAGGAATGGCTGCTGTAGAGTAACATTTATAACCATCAAGCATTATAGTTTCACTTTGCCATGTTTCTTGCAGCAGGATGACGTCAAAGTGTTCAACGTAGTTCAAAAATTGTTTGTTATACTGCTTTGATCGCCATCCTGCTACATTCCATGACATCAGTTTTAACCCTAGATCCTTTAGGGCCCTGTGCTTAGCACTTCTACTCTGTTCAAAGACCCTGTCTTGTCTAAAAAAAAACACTACCATTCCTCTTATCAGTGGTAGCCCAACCTGTGATATTTGTGACTTCCTTAATTCTGGGAGGAGGACTGCCTATTTCTGATGTAGCTAATGCCTGATAGCTCAGCAACAATTTGAAGTCAGACAGTCTAGGTTGTGTCTCACTGTATCATATTCCAGAGCTGGCTGTCTTTGCAGCTTTGCATCTATGCACTTAAAGGTTCCCATGGTAGCCTTTTTAACTATACATTTAGGCGAGACAACTTGTGGATAAGGATGTTGATTAACAGTTGTTTCCCCTGCATTTTGTTGTTCATGCTGTTGTATTTGGTTCAACCTGGATTGTAACTTGGCTAATCTAGTGATGATATTACATTGTTCCTTATCAGGGAGTTTAATGAAGGAGCTCAATTGTTCTTCTGGTGCTGTCCAGTCTAATGAGTCTGAAACATAATTCTCAGAAGGTCCCTTACTCAGTACCGCAGCAAGTTGTTTGGGCCTCTTGAGTTTTTCTTGTGTTGGACTGGGACTCGGGAGATCTGGGTTCTAGTCCCCGCTCGGCCATGAAACTCACTGGGTGACTTTGGGCCAGTCACTGACTCTCAGCCTAACCTACCTCACAGGGTTGTTGTGAGGATAAAATGGAGAGGAGGAGGAGGATTATGTAAGCCACCTTGGGTTCCTTGCAGGAAAAAAGGCAGGGTATAAATATAATAAATAAATAAAATAAATTCTAGAGGCAGTTCATCTCGCTGGATGCAGCCTTCTTTATCACCAGAGCAAATAGCAGCTTTAAATGGAGAGGCTTTATTCCTCATGTACTCTCTTTTAGGAGCAAGCAGAGGTCTAATTATTGTGTCTTTGAATTGCCGATAATGGACCACCCCTTTCTGGGCTAATGGGCCTTTTTTTCATAATTAAAAATGGAATTCTACAGCTGCTGAAAGTTAGAAGAATTCTCTTACAGTATCCATCATTAAGAAGACCCTTAATTGATTTTAAATCTATATCTCCTACGACAGGATCTAATAATGATTTCAGATGTTGATTAGCCCAGTAAACAGAGTCCCAATGGGAAAGTGGCCCCCTGTAAGGAAATAGGTAGACCACAACCTCACATGGTCTCAATAGCAGGCCATTTGAATAAGAGGGCATTCCTACTTCTTTAACTCTCTCCAAACTGTTCAATAATGTATGTTAGGACTGTCTCTGCTCCTCCCTGGGTTGTATTACAGGGGTTGTAAGGATGCATTGCAACTTGCCGTCCAAACTGTCCAACATCTTAACAATATAATCCAAACGCTCAAAAATAGTTTGAACCGTCTGGCTAGTCAACAAACAACACTCCCCCAGCAGCTCCACTTTTCTATCCGGCAACCTCTGTTCAAGGAGTATTAATATTATTGACCTTATCCTTCTCTTCGGGTCCAGAGAGTGTCTGCTCAGCTGTTCTTATATGCAGAGGGGTAAAAAGATTCCATACTGGAATTGCAAACTCTTTAGAAGGAAGAAAATAATTATCCAGGCAGGCTCCGTATCACTGTACTTATCAGGACACCTAGGTCTTTTTACTCCTCACATTCTTACTATTCTTCTGCATATTGTAAGAACGTTTTAGTTGTTCCAAATGTTAAACAAAGCACTGCATTCATTCAGTATTAGGGACTTAATTAATCCCATTGAAACTCTTCTGCTTTTTGCACAAAATTTCTCCCAAATTTTTCAGTGGGAGGCTTTAAAGCAGTGTTCTCCAACCTTGGGTCCCCATAAGTTTTTGGCCTACAACTCCCAGCATGCCCCAGCCAGCGTAGCTACCCTGGAACTGTAAAAGTTGAAAAGCAACTGCAATCAGATGCAGCTTTGATTGAGTTAAAACATTGCAAGCCAAATCTGCTCATGCTTTTGTGAGAACTGACATGTTCTTCCATTTGCCTGAGCATGAATGTACTATATATCTACATAGAGAGCATTCAGTATTTCAGATTTTCTCAAGAAAGACCACATTTGCCTTATGGGAGGCAAGAGTCCATGTAATCCCCTGTCACTAAGGCCACTAGCAAAAAAGAATGAAATCTGTCACAGTCTTCTATGTTGGGTAAGCATTTCCCAGAGAATCTTCCTTGATCTTCACACACACACACACACACACACGGAGAGATTCCCCTTTGCAATCTGACGACATAATAAGGAAAGCAGTAGATTGAAAATTAACTATCATTGCAACTATTAAACTATAGGCTTGTTACAATGGTGGCCGTGTATCCCCTTTTACAGAGGACAGTCCTCTATTTGAATGGCTGCCATAGGACTGTCCTCTATTTGAAGGTGTCCTTCTGTCTTGTCCAATTCTGGTTTAAAGATAAAAAACCATAAGAACTGATTACCATCCACAGTTAGCACCTGGACAGTAGACTGAACAGGCTGGGACACAGGTTACCTGGTCCTAGTCTTCCACACTATGGTGAGAAATACTGTGTTTCTATTTAAATTATAATAATTATTTTTAAATTTGCATAAATAAACAAATGCAAATATTATGCAAATCAATTATTTCCTCTTTTTTGGTGATGCATAAGTGGCCACCCTATATGATGATGATGATGATGATGATGATGATGATGATGATGATGATGATGATGAAATGCACTAGCGGTTGTTTTCCTGGAAGTGCCTAGCAAATATATTACAGCGGGCCTCAGGCGGGTCCAGTGTATAATAGGCCCTGGATGACCCTAAAGAGCTCCACAGGGCAGCAAAGGGAAGATTGAATATAGGCAGTGAGATGTTGTTTCTTTGCTGCTCTCACTGCCCCTAAATATACTTGACTATAGGCACATACCAGGGCTCGATTGCATCCACTACGAGTTTTTCTCCATCTGCACTCAAGCCGTCTCCTGCTTTGGTTCATCACTCTCAGCTCTGGGGTGTACCACAGAACCGCATGAGCTCTACTACAGAGAGGGCGCTCAGAAGCGATCATGTCAACCGCCTGGGTCATCTCCATATTTCAGAGATCAACGAAGGATTCAACAGGACCGCCAGCCATATCAGCCGGAAACCCCCAAGGGCCCTCTGGAAGCCATTCAGATCCATTAGTCTCCAGGGGCGGACCATTTTAATAGTCCCCCACCCTTGCAGAGGGAAAAGATTGCCATTAGTCTAAATCTCAGCAGGCAGTGATCAGACCATGACAAAGGGATCGATTCGACGTCCCCCACCTTCAGATCACCATTCCCATGCCTGGCTGAAAATACCAAGTACAGTGTGCCCTGCTACATGTGTTGTACCAATGACATATTTGGACGGTCCCATGGTCGCCATGGAGTCCATGAAATCCTGAGCCACCACAGACAAGGTGCCCTTAGCATGGATGTTAACGTCCCCCAGGACCAACAGTCTGGGAGACCTCAGATAGGGAGTCTGTTGAGCAGCAGGGTGGGTGGTACACCAAGAGAATCCCTAATCTGTCCCACTGGCCCAACACAAGGCGCAAACACTCCAGACCAGTAGTCAGACGGACGGGGAGCCTGGAAAGAAAGGATTCCTATAAACCATGGCGAGCCCCCCTCCCCGGCCCTGAGGTTTTTCCTGATGTACCCCGGTGATGTACATACCAAGTACCCCGGTGGGCATAACTGGGAGAGACTAACTCCCCCGTCTGCCCACCCAGATCTCGGTAATGCATGCCAGATTGGCCACCTCATCATGGGTGAGGGAGGACTTATTTTGGACCAATCTGGCATTTAGAAGCAGCATCCGGAGACCCGAGGGCAGGCTGATAGGGTGTGAGGAGGACTGGAACATGGCACAGCCATTAAATGTCTAGGCCGTGTTCCCCTTACCTGGCTAGTCCTCCTCCCAACACCATATCTCCCTCTACCCATCACTACACTGATGGGTGCCCCACAGAACCCCCCACCTGGCCCTATATCATCCCTCCAAGGCACATGTCAGGCCGTAGGAAGGGAAAAACAATCCCCCACCACCAAGGGCACTGAGCAAACAAAATAGACAACAATGTTAGGGGGTGGCCCTTGCCCTTCCACTTGCACCCCCCTTTGGCAACCCCTTTGGCATCATCCCCTCTGGGGTCGTGGTTGCCGGGGAATCGCCACCCCGCTCTGGGCCAGCAGATAAAGGCCTGCTGAGAGTACAAACCAAGGTGGCAGGCGTTGCTAATCAGTCAGGCCTGGGGGGAGTTGCCCTCCTCTTGGCAGCAGTGGAACTTCTCTCAGGAAAGGAGCCCCAATCCAGCCAGCAACAGCATTAGCTGTTACCCTACTTTGTAACTGGGTGATAGCAGTTGGCTCTGGCTGGCAATTGGGCTTCAGAAGCTCCTTCTGCTGTCATGAAAGGCTCACTGAACTGTCCTGGGGCAGAAAGTATTTTGCATTGCCACTATGGCTGCCATAGCTGCTTTTGGCCATCAACCCAGCCAGAGGAAGAGCAGATGTGATAGTTCTTTTCAACAGGGGCACCATTCTACCAGCCATTTGGAAAGCTAATATTATTATACTTTTAAAAAAAACTATTATTACTAGATTGTAATAATTATTTCTAAATTTGCATGTACACATATAAATTAGTATATGCAAATGAAAAGGTCGACCCAGTGTGCAACTTTTGTTAAAGAGGCAAACTTCATGATAGGCATAATTAGGAAAGGATTTGAAAATAAAACTGTCAATATCATATTGCCCTTATACAAATCTATGGTGCGACCGACTGCACTTACAATACTGCGTACCATTCTGGTCACTGCATCTAAAAAAGGACAGGGTAGAGTTGGAAAAAGTGTAGAAAAGGACAACTAAAATGATCAAGGGGCTGGTGCAACTCCCATACAAGGAAAAGTTACAGCAGCTGGGATTGTTTAGCTTAGAAAAAAGGCGAGTAAGGGGAGACATGATAGAGGTGCACAAAATTATGCATGGTGTGGAGAAAGTGGATGGGGAAACATTTTTCTCCCTCTCTCATAATACTAGAAGCCGGGGTCATCCCATGAAGCTGATTGGTGGGAGATTCAGGACAGATAAAAGGAAGTACTTCTTCACACAGCACATAGTTAAACTATGGCATTCACTTCCACAAGATGTAGCGATGGCCACTAATTTAGACAGCTTTCAAAGGGGATTGGACAAATTCATGGAGGAGAAGGCTATCAATGGCTACTAGTCTTGATGGGGTATACTGTATGCTACCTCCAATATCACAGGCAGTATGCCTATGTACACTAGTTGCTGGGGAACATGGGCTGGAAGGTGCTGTTGCACTCATGTCCTGCTTGTGGGTTTCCCACAGGCAGCTGGTTGGCCACTGTGTGAACAGAATGCTGGACTACATGGACCCTTGGTCTGATCCAACATGGCTCTTCTTATATTCTTATAAAAACAAAATGTCTCTTAAATTAGGCTGCTGAAATCCAAGAAAGCTTGGGAAATCGCAGAAGATTTCTATGTGAAATGATTTGTGTGCAAACTCCAGTTCTGGTACTGGAAACAAATTTCTGAACTGAGTATGTGCTTAGAGACACCTTGTTCTGCAATTCTATGTGCACCTTTTTGAGTCACTATTTTGCACCTGGCTCTGGTAGTTGGATCATGGGATTCTAGTGAAAAAAATGTAGATCACATAAGCCTAAAGTCTGCCAACCCTGTTCTACACTAGTGTTTCTGCCATAGTACAACTGAATAAGGCAGTTATGACTAAATTGAGCTATACGTATTCAACCCAAGTTCAATCAGTCTCTAGATTTGAGCAAGGAGGGAGAATTCTCAGCTAGCATCAGAAATACCCCAGAGAGTACAAAAGCAAACTTTTCTTTCCATTGGTTCTTAAGACATGTTAGGGAAATGGTTGAAGATGATAACCCAAGAATAGATTAACCTATATATATATCAGATGTGCACAGAATCATCTCCCAGCTGAACACAAGACACACTGTACTCCCACATTAGAAGAGAAAGCCTGCACATCCCCCAGCTACTTCACTTCACATATCTGAAGACCTTGCATAGAGGGAAATTATATGAGAAACACCCGTGGTAAACTTTCTGATAGTATACAGTCTAATTGCAGCAGTAAACATTGTTGTATGAATGTCCATTTTATAATTACTGCATGACTTTATACCAATCCATATAAAAAAATTTAGACAGAGAAAAAATGCAAAACAAGACAATGCACATACGGTTAAATAGAGGTTTATCATCTGTGCTGTAGCCAAAAAGAGGAATAATATTACTGGGATTTGAGAGAAGATTAACCTGTCTGACCTAAAATGGAATCAACTACACTTCCTGCCAGCGATTACCTAGAAACCATCTGAAATCACATGACCCTGCTGTAGTAGGAAATTATAGTTGCTAGGCAATCACAATACTGGTGCTGATGTGTCTGTAGCTGCTATCTTTAGGACCCATGCTGGCTGGAGAATGCTGAGGATTGTAGGACTTTTTTCTGTTTAAACATGGATAGGATTGTGCAGTTGGTGATGCAGATTTAATGTATAATTTACTTGTGTGGAAAACTGGGTTAGGGTATTTTAGGGGAGGAACCCTTTAGAAGACTTCCTGTTCAAAATAATGAACTGACAATATGGGAAGTAAACAATGTCCTATTTGTACTTTGGATAGTAATCTTACCTGGCTTTTGGAAGGGATAATAGTGTGTGTGTGGATTTGAAATAAGAAGTAGTGGCAATAGAGAAACACATTTTAGAAGACTCCTGGCTTGAATGGAAGGATGAGGTTACTATTTCTTCCAAATGAAAGGCACCTGGGCTTCAAGCAGAAATAATCATGTTGCAGTATTTCATAAGGGATTTTGTAAGGGTCTCAGCTTCTCAACATAACATGAAGCTATCTGTGTGATTACAGCTGCTGAGTGAAATGTGGCTATAGTCACAGATATGGCTGCTCCAACCCACGAACTCCATGTTCAGCCTCATTCAGACAAACATTTCTTCACTACATACATGGCCATGGCGAGAACATTGACAGCATGAACCGGCCTTATGGCTTCCTTGGTCCCAGCCAGGCTTCCTGATTATACAGCCACCAGGGAGCTCTCTACAGTCTACAGGCCCTACACAACACTCCTTCAACCAGAAAGGAATGTCACAGTGCACAAATAAAAGTGCTTTGCAAAAGGTGAAGAAAGTTGATTTGGATGGCATGAGTCAAAGCAAATTAGTTGAGCATCATTTTGAACCACAAGGAGGGAAATAAGAGAAGAAAAAAGGAACTTCAAGTGTTGTTCTAGGTGAAAGATAGGGTTATCTTTAATATTAAAAGCAGAATCCAAAAGAAATTGGTGGCCCATATTCAGTTCTAGTCATGTGCAACTAGTCATGTGTAACAATTGTTAACTCTGAACTGGAATGTGCATCAAAATACACAACCACATGAACTTTCAAACACTTATCCAGCTGACTCAAAGGTGCAAAGATGAGCATTAAGTTGCAGATATTAAATGAAAATCTGCACTGTCTACACACCTTGAATACAATACTATTGTATTGTATATTCCTGGATAGCTGGATCAGGAGCCAGACAATGCAGTGTAATACCCAGGGATTAATCTGAGCTAATCTAGCCAGACTCAAACCCTGGAACTTGTTTTCGATACCAGGGCTTGTTGCTCCCATAGCATGCATTAATGGGACTGTTTCCCTGTACCTGCAGGCTGACTAGATAAAAGCATCTTTTAATTTCATCATCAATGACTAACAATATTCATTCCCCATGAATCTAGGATTAGAGATACAGATGTCTAAAACAGAGGACATAGCTATTACTGAGCTCTGCTATTTCTTATTTTCCAAACAGTAAAGCTGTTGTGATGAAAAGAGACAGACAGACAAAGGCCTGTGATGTGTTCATTGTTGTTATTTTGCTTGATTTTATATTTTAATTATTTTGTTATAGACAAGACAGACATTATCAGCAGAGAGACTCCCTATACTTTGACCGTTTTCATTTATTTTTCTACAAGAACTAACTAACTATGTTTCTTTCATACACTAATCCTAAATCCACTTATATACAAGTAAGTCCCAATGATTTCAATGGAGCTTTTTTTCACAGCATGCTTATGATCAGAGATTCATTTGGAAAAGGCAACCCATCCCAAGAGCAAAAGCATACAAGAGCAAAAGATTTACCTTGTTGAAACAGACTTGAGATCCATGAAACATGGATGTCTTGGATATTATAGAGGCACTCTTTGCGCACATGTATGTTGGATCTATCAAATCACGGCCTGCATTTCTAACTGTGGTTTGGCAGTGTCTATTTCCTGCACTCCATTTACAAAAGCTTATGGCAAGATTAATAGAGTAAGACACTGGCTAGTTTGGTTTCACACTTCAGGACGCAAACCGTCATAAATAATTATCATGCTACAGTTTCCCCAGTGAATGCTAAAGTCACTGTAACAGATGCAGTACTGACAAAACTGAGGGAAGCTAACTGTAAATATATTCCACAACATTCTGCCATCAGGAAACAGCCTGCATTAGTGAAGGGCTTCTACTACACCTAAGCCTTTTCCTAAAGAACATAGTGAACCTATTTGTTCCCATAAACTACCAGAAAAAGACACAGTAAATCCTCCATGAATATGGATAGCAGAAGGTGATCTATATGATGTGTCCCACTGCACTGGGACCCCTAGACATAACAAATACCAAGACATGACATTGCAAAGGCCCACCAACAACTGGGCAGAAGCTCGGTGTGCAGAGATGCATCCAGGGTTGGTGGTGGTGGTGGTGGGTCAGGATTCCACTTGCTTGCCACAGCCCTGTGCTGATTCCAGCTACCAGGCATTCAAAGTCTGGTGCACAGGGCCCTACGTGCACACACCCAGCATGCATAGGCCCCAAACATACAATCTGTACCTTGCAACAGAGAATGCATTAAAAGCCTATATAGGTGGGCACATACAAGTGGAACCTTGAATACATGGAACTTCAGGGTGGCAAGGAGGCAGAGCCAACAGCTGCTATCCCACTCAACCTTGCGTGTACGTCTGTGCACACACTAAATTCTGCACAGGCCTAAGGCCTGAACAACTTTAATGTCTCTGGTTCCATACAGAAATACAATCAGATCTTTCATCCCAGAGGATCCTCTGTTCTGCTAGTCCAATACAATACCTAAGATGGACAAACTTGCCAAATTGTTAGAGTCATCCGGCATAAACTCTCCACCATAGGGAGCCACTATGGCGATGCTTATAGAAGCTTCTCCCAAGCCAGAGCAATCATAATTTTAAGGGAACATCAAGTGAACCTCAAAAATTCCAATCTGGGGTCAAGAAAAAAGTTGCTGCATGTCTGCACGGGGGTTAGTCTGTGTGATCAAGGAGAGGGAGAAATTAGGACTTCTATCTGAAAATATTTGATCTATTTGACAGCAAATATATGCATTAACTATTTGCATAGTAATTTGAAACCAGATTGCATCTTACATATGTATGTAATCAAGTAGTGTTAGTTGTGGGTTTAATGTGATGCATTCCCCTGTGAAATAATGTAGTACCTGCTTAGAGACAGGAGGACTGAAGGAGAGAGAACATTTTCCCATCCAAACTCCAAAATGAAATGTATTGAAAGCTTTCAGAACGAAACCATTATGTACAAACAATGAACATGTTATTGCCAAAATGTATAAACTCATATTGAAGTTTGAGACAGAAGATGAACAAGTGAATGAGTGTATGATAAAATGGGCTCAAAATTTTGGATATAATATTTATATGAAACAATGGGAAAATATGCGGTTAAAAGGTTAGAAATTTACATCATGCTCTAGTCTTAAAGAAAAAATGTATAAGATGATGTATCGTTGATATATGTCTCTGGAGAAATTGTCTAATAGGGGTATTCTGAGCACCTGTTGGAAATGTCAACAACAAGAAGGAACTTTTTACCATATGTGGTGGACTTGTAGGAAAGCTGAAAAATTATGGATACAAATCCACTTACTAATACAGAAAATCTTAAAAACTAATCTACAATTGAAACCAGAATTGTTCCTCTTGGGAATAATGGATAATCAGTTGGAAAGAAGCCATGGAACTTTACTTTTATATATGATAACGGCAGCGAGAGTACTATATGTGCAAAAATGGAGATGTCCAGCTATACCTTCATCAGAAGAATGGATGGTGAAGGTGCTGGAGTTAGCGGAGATGGCTAAACTTACGTTTTTAATTAGAGAAAAGTCAACATCTAGGTTTACAGTTGAGTGGAAACCTCTAATAGACTTTTTGCAGGGTCTAGAAAATAATGATTTGTTTATTTGGGGGTTGGATGAATAAGAACAAAAATTTGGGTTAATGGAAAAAAAGAGTGCCTTCTTTGTAAATATAGAGTAAGGAAAAGTCTTTTTTTTTTTTTACTTAAGCTTTGCAGTGGAGAAAATCAGAAGTCCATTTTATGTTTTGCTTGTTATTATATGTATTTGTAGTGTTTGTTTTCTTTGGCTTTTTTCTGTTAATAGTAAAAAATAAAAAAAGAACAAAACCTCACAAAATGAAAGAAAAATTAAACACAATGGTTAATATAATCATTGTTTCCTTTTACATCTTCTAAATGCTTTATAATTGAAATTAAGTAGAAATGAAAATGCCATTTAGGCTCCTAGACACAATTTCCTGGGAACTTAGTGACCTGGTTCACACAACATGACAACCCACCACGACTGATCACCCATGGTGGGTTGTCGTGACATCCAAACCCAGTGCGGTTTCTGTAGCCTGGCTTGTTTTTTACCCATGGCTTGTTGTTGAGGCATTCAGGGTGGCTTATTTTCAGGGTGTCTTATCGTGATGTATGGACTGGGCAGGGTGACTTCATCGTGGGTTGTCAGGAACAGCTAGAGAGCTGCCTGACAAGAGTGGTGAAAACTGCCACTGCTCCTCATGATCTCACTAGTGCTGCTGCTGCCATCTTCCCTCACCCCTTGTCAGTGCCCTCTGCCCCGTGCTTCTAAAAATCAAGAAGAAAGGACACTGGAGACTCAGAGTGTCCCAAATGCATTCACAACAGTTTTTTAAAAATGTATTTTTCAGTCTTGCGCAAGTGCACACATTCAAAAACCCATGGCTATGAAATCTGTGTAATCCCCCCCCCCACTTTACTGTTCTGCCATGAAATGTATGTACATCTACCAATCCTCATCACTAGTCTGCCTTGAGATTTGTGTATCTTTACTGATTCCCCTCGCTCCCTGCTCTGCCTTGAAATCTGCATATCTTTACCAGTCATTTCACTGCTCTGCCTTGTTTTCTGTGTAGATGTATAAGAACATCAAGCAGGACAATTAATTGTAGACCAAATAGCCAGAATTTTCCAGAAGCAAAAACCAATAGCTACTGGGGAGATAAGATATTTTTCCCCATGGCATGGGATATAAATGTGACTGGTAGTCATAAATATTCGTATTTAGACAACTGAACAAACTATAGAGGCTCAGGTTCTGTGAGGGCATAAGGTTGGGAGTACAAGATCATCAACTGTGCTCAATAGATCATTCTAGTGGTATACTCAATGGCATCTACTGGAGTAGGGGTTAGGTCTCAATTATTGAGATCCAATCTGAAATAGTTTGTGTGTCATATATTTAAGAAATAAAAGTATACCCTGCTGGGTGGTATAGCAACTCAGTTTAGCTATTAATCAACATTTTAACAGCTATATCAAGCAATTACTGTGCACCATTTGTAAAGGAATTATTTAAAGTGCAAATGGGAAACTTAATTTAACTTGATCTTTTTTCTTGATTATTTAAAAATCAATTTTATTTGGTTGTGCATGACTTCCAATTTTTTCCACTGACCTTTATCTCAGAACTGGTTGGGTTTGGTTGTGCTGCAGAACACTAAAGACTCTACTGCCAGTAAAATCGCCATCTATGGATCTGCTCACAAAGTCAATATAAAATCAGTTTGACATTACTGTACCTTCTTATCACCTTCTATAACCTTAAACTGCTATAGCAATTGGCTAGAAGTGAACAAGAATATTTTTTAAAATAAAAACAAGAAGCATTTCCCTACTCAATATTTTCACTGAAATTTCTTTGTACCTGAAGATTCTCAGAACTATAACCCTGAGATACTTGTAGATTATTTATTTCTAGATCAAGCAGCCAAACCAAAGCCTTTTGCTATTCAATAAATTCACTGAAAT
Source organism: Shinisaurus crocodilurus (assembly GCA_021292165.1). Lineage (NCBI taxonomy): Eukaryota > Metazoa > Chordata > Lepidosauria > Squamata > Shinisauridae > Shinisaurus > Shinisaurus crocodilurus. The sequence goes on from CM037879.1 coordinate 189,051,061, forward strand.
TTCTCCATTTATATATGAAGATTCACAGAAGAACGATAACCTTGAGATGCTTGCATATGCTTTATTTCTAGAGCCAAGCAGCAGAACCACAGCCCCAAACTAACAGGAATATGGTAGACTGGTTCAAACTAAGCTTCCTGAGACTATGGCAAGTGCTCTAAGGCTCCCAAACATTCAGCCTCATGACTGATTTAAACATGTAAGCAGAATGAGGTAGTAGAGTCCTAAGGTGGCAGGATTGAATATTGACATGTAACTGAATCTTTGTCACCCTCCATATGTAGAGGGTGGCTGTCTGTCTGTCTGTATTTATTTATTTATTTATTATATTTATATCCTGCCTTTTTTCCTGCAAGGAACCCAAGGTGGCTCACATAATCCTCCTCCTCTCTATTTATTCTCACAACAACCCTGTGAGATAGGTTAGGCTGAGAGTCAGTGACTGGCCCAAAGTCACCCAGTGAGCTTCATGGCCAAGTGGGGACTAGAACCCGGATCTCCCGGGTAGTGGAGGGCTTCCTTCTATCTGTGGAGGCTTTTCACATGGTATAGAACCCTGATTTTCCAGGGCTCTAAATCATGTGGAGAGCCTCCATGGATAGAGGCGGCTCCCTGCTGCAGACATAATCCTCTACATGTGGAGGTGTCAAGGACAGCGACAGGGAGAGAGGTAGCACGCTTGTCCCCACTGTCCCTCTACACCAAGGTTCTCCAGCCTTGGGTCCCCCGATGTTGCTGGCCTACAGCTCCCAGCATAACCACCCAGCATGGCTAATGGCAAGGGATTCTGGGAGCTGTAGGCCAGCAACATCTGGGAGCCCAAGGTTGGAGAGCCCTGATCTACACACTTTTAGAATGCCTGAAGAGGGCTCTGGTCTAAGCCTGTTCAGCTACTGCCTCCACAACCATACAACCTGGTTGTACCAGGAAGAACTCTTATTATCTATGATACAAACATATAATCTCAGTGGGGACTTCTGCATCTATGATCGAGTTCACAGAATACATTTTCAGCTGCAGACACAATTATCCCTGACTCTGCATTCCTTTGGACAAAGCAACATATGAACCAGACATTCATGGATACATCCGGCAACAACTCTGGTGATCGGAGTTCTAAAAAGAGCCATCATGTTCACAGAAATTACTGCCAGCTGCATCTGCTGTGAATGTGATAGGCTTGTCCACATGCAACATTTATCAATATGAACACATTTTAAAGTTTTTAATTAAAAATATATATTTTAAATTGTTTTAATTGTAACCCACCCTGGGGGCTGTATTTGGGCCAAAAGGTGACTCATAGATATATATTAAAAATAAGAAAATGTCCAAGGTTGGTCAGGACTGACGAAGTATAGAGCAAAATGTATTGTGCAAAATAATTGTATGTAATATAACAATCTATTTTAGTTCTGTCATTATAGAGAAAGCTAAATAGTTGTCAACAAAGATGCTGGATACAGAAAACTATTTGTCATCAAGCTCCATCTAGAACAGTGTTCTCCAACCTTGGGTCCCCAGATGTTTTTGGCCTACAACTCCCAGCATGCCCCAGCCAGCATAGCTGTATGACAGCTATGCTGGCTGGGGCATGCTGGGAGTTGTAGGCCAAAAACATCTGGAGACCCAAGGTTGGAGAACATTGTTTTAAGAGATCCTAGAAACTCACTGATCTAGATGAACAAGCCAACATCTCAATAATGTATACATGTCATATACTGGTAAACTCCTCAACTCATTCAAACTCAGCTTGTTCAAAATGATCATAACTCTTTGGGGTGGGGGATGTTTTTAATTTAAGGGCCCATAATTTATGGTTTAAATTTTTTCTTACCTCTGTTATATGTGGATTAGGATTGAACCCACACAAACTGCAAACTACAGTTTGACACTGAGTGCATGTATTGTAATTGGCCTTTTCAGGAATGTGCAACAGCAATTCAGTGGTAGTGCAAAGCGGACAAAAAGTTTTCTTTGGGACTGATCCTCCTGGCTGAGATGTCTGCTGAGATGAAGCTGCATGTTTTTGCTGGGAAGGCCCAGGCTGTTGACCAGTAGGTTTTGTAGGTTCTGCCTGCTCCTGTGGTTGCTTTGTAGGCCCAGCCTGTTGAACCGATGGCTTTGCAGACCCTCCGGGCTGCTGTGATGGCTGCTTTATGGGGCCTACTGGCTGGGGAGCAGCCTTTACAGGCCCTCCTGGGTGCTGAGATGGTTGTTTGCTGAGCCCTGCTGGCTGGGGAGCGGCCTTTGCAGGCCCTCCTGCCTGCTGAGATGGCTGCTTGCCAGGTGGTGTCCCTTGCTGGGCTGCTGGTTTTGTAGGAACAGGTGCCTGGGAGGATGTTTTAGCAGCATCAAGTTGCTGTGATGATGCTTTTGCTGCTCTTGGTTGTTGTTGTGAAGATTTTGTAGGACTCTGCTGTTGAATAGGTTTTGTAGACTCTGGTTGTTGGGACTGAGTTTTTGGTGGCCCTTGCTGTTGTTTTGCTTCTTCTGACTGTGGGCCTGTTGGCTGGCCAGGCCCTGGTTTCTGAGCCTGCTTAGGCACTCCAGGTTGTTGTTGTTGTTGTTGTTGCTGCTGCTGCTGCTGCACCTGCTTGGAAGGTCCTGTTTTCTGTGGGGCTGGTTTGGCGGTCCCCTGTTGTGGACCTGTTGGCTTTGGAGATTGTTGTTGTGCTGGTTGCTTGGTGGGCCCCTTTTGTGGTTCAGGTTTATCCTGTTCTTTCTGAATAGGTTTCTGTTTCTTGGCAGCTTCTTCCTGGGCTGTATCTGAGTCAGATATCAAATCAAAAGGATTGAATTTGTTTACAACTGAAGTGACTGCGCCAAATGGGTTGGCATCTGAGAGGAAGCTGGGCATCATACTTGGCTTCTGATCTTCTTTAAAATCAGTCCTTGATTTAGACTGTCTCAGACTCGTGGAAGACGGGCTCCTTCCAGGCACCTGCTGCTCTGTTTTCAATGCATCTACTGTTCTGCTTTTGCTTAGAGTATGTGGCCCAGGATCTGGAGGTTTGCCTGGCTGTCTTGGATGATGACTGCTATCAAGCTGAGCATGTCTGCAAAGGGAAATATAGGATGATATCAGTACAAGTTAACCATATGTACAAGTGTCAAAAATTTGGTGAAAACTTAGATTTTGTAGAGACCCAAAGGAAAATCTTAGAAAATTCTGGCCTTTGATATTAAAACCATAAAGATAACTTAGGGCACAATCCTATGGCATCCCAACCTTGTCTGGGGGGCAAGAGGATAGGTCGGAGCCCCCACTGTGACATCGGAAATGCCTTCTGAGGTCGTTGTGCGGACTCCACCCGCAGAGCTCCCTCCCCTGCCCCCATGCTTGCAGTCAGCGTGGTTCTTTCCACGCCGGCTGGGCTCTAAAGATGGAAGACCGTCTTCAGAACCAGCATGCAGGGCAGGCGTTCCCGGGGAGGGGAGGAGCGAGGCACCGCCATCTTCCAAGGAATCCAGGCGTTGCCTCAGCCGCTCCTCCTCACAAGGAAGGGAAAAACATTTAGATGTCTGAAATGTTTTGGAGGGCGAGGGGAGCATGGAGGCAATCCTAGCTGCCATGCTTCTCCTGCCTTCCATTAGATGCCCGTAATCCTCTGAGTTCGGAGGCTTACAGGCACCTGCATTGGATGGGGCTGTTGGTTCCTTAAGTAAATGCCCAGATGTCCTCTTCGTTTCCCATTATTTACATGAAAAGAACATTTTCCAAACTGCAAGTGTAAATGTCACTTGGCAGGTATATGACACAAAGATTTCTGACATTTCCTGCTTGACCTCCTAAAATTTTATTAACAGTGAATATGATGAACAATAGTCAAATTTCTAACATTTACTATAATAAGTGTATTAGTGGCACAGTACTTTTAAAGTGCGGGTTAGGAAGCAATTTGGGCTATGTGATTTAGAGCACAATCTATGGGGATGCCTGTAACCCTCCAAACTTGGAAGATTACAAGCATCCTATGGAAGGCAGGAGCATGGAGGTGAAGGTCTCCCCTGCACTCCTCTTGCTCTGCAAAGCACTTGGATGGTCTAAGTGCATTGCTTCAGAGAGGAAGGAAGGAGACGGAGGCACCACCAGGATATGTTGTATCTTGGCGGTGCCAGTCTCCTCCCCTTCCCACCCCTCGGAACGCCCACAAAAGCCCTTCTCCAAGGTCACTCTTACAACCTTGAAGGAGCAGCTGGCGCAGTTCTTTCCACACTGGCTGTGAGGTGGGGGGAAAGGAGGATCCAAGCACAGATCCCCAGCTACGAGGCCGGAGCAATTTTCCAACTTCGTAGCTGGGAATCGGAAAAATCCTATGGCCGTCTAGACACTTTTTGTACCCTTTTTTGTACCTTCTCCCTCAACTCTATGCAGGTTACCTTGGACAGTACATTCCAAGTACATGGATCAAATCAAAGCATTCTTTTTTGAGGAAAAAACTAAACAGAATACCAGTTTGAAGAGCCAGTAGTGTAGCCATTCGGGTTACTATTCCAGGTAGTAACAACTTGCCAAGTCAAGTACATTCTACCAATCAAGTATTGTGGCCCATGAGGTGGCAGGGTTTGTTTGTTTGTTTTTTTAAGCCCTGATGACCATTATACATGGTTCATGGACTGCATCTGGCTCAGTGTGCCATAATTTGTGCAGAAATATCATCATCATCATCATCATCATCATCATCATCAGGGTATTTGAAATTCAGCTCAGCTGTGCACCAAGAGAAAGACATGAAAACTACCGTAAGTTCTTTATTACACCAGAATCTATAATGCCAGATGAAAATTGTAATAATATATATTAAGCAAACGTTAATAAAATACTCATCCTTTAATTCATAATGAACTTGAAAGATTGCAATGGATATTGAAATACCTCCATATAAAAGCATTTTGTTGTAGAAGAAATATAGAGTTCTGTATGTTGCCACTTGCCACCTCCTTGGAAGAAAGCCAGAAGGAAACTGTGCTCTGTTCCAAAGAGTATCATTGTGTTGTTGTTGAAAGGCTGAGATGCATTGTATTTTTCTCTTTCTGGAGGGCACACTGTTCCTCAGCACTTCCACTGTGCTGTGAGTTATGTTTTTAAGTTTTCAGCATCTACAGTTAAATAGAGCCCCACATGTCCAGAGACATTATTCCCTACAGCACATTAATTTTTTAAAATGGCACTCATTATATTTAACCTATTAAAAATTCCCCGCACTGAGAACAATAAAAACAAAGTGACTCTGCAATATTTTTTAATTAAGGGTTTCATCAGAAATGAACTACTTCAGTTGTATAAATAGTAGTAACATGCTACATTAGAATTCTCCAAATGCCGAAGTGTGTTATTTTAATTGGTTAATATTTTCAGTTGGCATGTAACTTATGATGGTGGATTACTACTGGAAAACTTCCAAATTGGTTTTCTATTCCTAAATTCTCCTGAAGCATGCCCTCCACATATATCATGCAGGTTCTATCAGGAAGTTGTTTATGACCACCATTTATCACTGGGAGAGCATTAACTAAGGCCATGAACTGGTGGCTCCAACATATGCATGGAGCTATATATCATAGAATCATAGAAAAGTAGAGTTGGAAGGGGCCTACAAGGCCATCAAGTCCAACCCCCTGCTCAATGCAGGAATCTAGGTCAAAGCATCTCTGACAGATGTCTGTCCAGCTGCACCTTGAATGCCTCCAGAGTGGGAGAGCCCACGACCTCCCTAGGTAGTTGATTCCATTGTCTTATTGCTCTGACAGTCAGGAAATTTTTCCTGATGTTTAGGTGGAATCTAGGTTCCTGTAACTTGAGCCCATTATTCCGTGTCCTGCAAACTGGGATGAACGAGAAGAGATCTTTGCCCTCCTCTGTGTGATATGTTTGCAGGAGCTTCCCCATTCTCATCCATGACCAGAGAAATGACCTGTGCAAATGGTGGAGAATCACTGATTGTCCTTAGTGGAAAGTGAGAATATGGGGCTTGGGATCATGTACCAATTCTGCTGCTGAACTGACTACCTTTCATACCAGACAAAACAAGCTTTCTTTAGTGTTGCTGGTATCACTACACACTAAACTTCCTAATTTCACTAAGGCTGCAATCCTCAATGGGACATACTTTAGTGTCAGCATGCTTAGGATTATACTGCATATTTCATATTTAAAGGGGAAAGAAACAAGCTTTAAAAACAAATACAAATTTAAGCCACCCGTGGCAGGAGGGAGAGAAGGAGCCAGCCTGGTGGGGTAACATATTGCCTGGCACCTCAGGGCCTCCCCTGTCAGCCAGATGGCTAATACTTTTGACTGGCATTATACAGAGTTTAGCCTCTACAGTTTATTTGGGGTGACGAGAAAAAGAAAGTAACAGAAAAAAAAGGTAGGCAGGGATAACTATGAGGATGAAGGAGAGGAAAGCCCCAGTTCTATCTCTAGGGAAGGCGGGCTCCTTCCTCTGGCTTTTTTGGGTCAGACCTGGGGTTAGTTACATAGCTGTCACTTCCCTCTGGCTCACTGCCTGCTCTGAGAACTGGCCAAGTCCAGCATCCCTGTGGCTTCTGCTTTGCCATACTGCATCCCCAGAAGCCAGGTATGCTGCTGTTGCTGCTCTGGCTGCACCTGCAGGAGTAGAAAGCTCCCAGGTGGCTCTGAACCTACTATTGTCTGCCTGCTGTGCCCAGTAAGGAAAGAGTCAGGCTGTTACTAAGGGGATGAAGCCCCACCCTTTCCTGTCTGAGGGCCTACTTTCCCCATCACCTCTGATCTTTATCTCTGGCTCCCTCTTTGTGTGGGTGTTGTGGTGCAGGTTTGGTTGTCTGGCTGCATAAGGCAGAGTGGTTACATATTCAGAGGGCCCCATCATGCGAGAAGAATCCTTCCCTTGTTCCCATCAGAGGGAAATTAGCTCCCCAACTAAACAGATTGTTAGAGCCAGATTAGGACCACAGAGGTGTGGCCACCATGCTGCTTCATAGGGGGGCTTCTGGAATCAGGACAGTATAGATGTCTCATAAGGGACCATTATATTATTCACAGAAGGCAGGAATACAATTCTTATAGCCAGTAACAATCATATTGTGGCCACAGTCCTACGGAGAATGAAATTTCTCATCGGACCATAGGATCCAGAAAATTCTATCATGCAAGAAAATACTGAGGGACAAAGAGAAGGGATAAGACATAGGGCAATCCCACCTACTCTACCTTTTTTTTTTTTTACCCATTTTACTTTTTTTACTTGTTTTGTTAAAAAGAAACCCAGTTTCTGTAAACAGCTGGCAAATATAATACAAGTGCATTGCACTGGCTGTTGCCAAGCTGGAAAAAAACAAATTTGGGGTCTCACTTCACCTGGTTATTGAATGAGCCAAGGTTTTAATTTCTGACATTTTATAAATATTTTATTTTCTCTTTTTTTAAGGAGTCTTTCACATAAAGACTAGTGCAGCAGACTGGCTGGTGCTGGCAGATATGCTAACATTTCTGACAGGTACAACCAGCACAGGTACAATCAGTACTGTGCTGCAGGTGCCTTGACTTTTCTTCTTCTTGCCACTAAGTTTAGATGAAAGTCCTCAAGATAGTGAGGATTAATCTACTTCACTTTTCCTCACTATAATTTAATTTCTGGTAGGTGCCTTTACATGTTTCTAGGTGAGAGCTCTGAAGCTATGTGCATCCATGCAGCCATGCGTAAAGGGTTTTTTTTCTCTTGCTCTAATCTAATACCAGATATAAATGGCAATTTGTAGATACATAAAAACAATATTTATACAAAATAATACAATATAAATTGTATTGAAAATAAATTAATACCAGAATTCAAGGACACCAAATAAAATACTTTCTTCACACATCATTAACTTATGAAATTTCATACCACAAGGTGCGGTGATGGCCACTAACTTACAGTAATACCTTGGATTGCAAGTAACTTGGTTTGAGAGTGTTTTGCAAGACAAGCAAATTTTAAAATATTTATTATTATTTTTTTACTTGATATACAAGCGACGTCTTGCAATACAAGTACTGTAGTACGGCTTAAATTAAAAATCTCTGTACATACAAAATGTTGGGGGGGAATTTCGTTTTGATAAAAAGAGTGTTTTGGATTACAAGCACGTTTCTGGAACGAATTATGCTCTCAATCCAAGGCATGACTGTACTTAGAGCACAATCCTATGCATGTCCTACACCTCCTAGCAAGCCATTTTTCTTTCTAAACAAGCAAAGGATTGCACCCTTAGCCTTTTAAATGCCACAAGAATCAGACAAATTCATAGAAGACAGACCTATAAACTGCTACTAGTCATGATCACCAAAAGGAACCTCCATGTATAGAGACAGTATATATCTGAATACCAGATAATGGGAACAGAGGAAGGCCATCACTTTAATGCTCTCCTTGTGAACCACCAGGAGTATCTGGCCAGCCACTGTTGGAAGGAATCACAATGTTTGACTAGGTAGATCTTGGTTTGATCTGGCAACACAATTCTTACACTAGTAATTAAGATCTTGACAAGAATCGCCTAGACTACTGTAATGTGCTCTACGTGGAGTTACCCTGGAAGATGGTTCAGAAGTTGCAGCTGGTACAGAATGCAGCAGCTCGCCTGGTTAAAGGCTGCCGCCGGCATGATCACATCACTCCAGTGCTCAAAGAGTTGCACTGGCTACCAGTTGTTTGCCGAGCCGAATTCAAGGTGTTGGCGTTGACCTTTAAAACCCTGTACGGCTCTGGTCCAGTTATCTCCAGCAACATCAAGTAGGCCACTCAACAAGATCTGCCACGGACGGCCTTCTCCCTGTCCCATCAGCCAGAGAAACCAGGCTGGTGGGGACTAGGAGGAGGGCCTTTTCTGTGGCAGACCCCAATTTATGGAACTCTCTCCCCAGTGACCGCCATGCCCCTTCCTTGATTAGCTTCCGCCGGGCATTAAAAATGTGGCTTTTCAGGCGGGAATATGGGGTGGGTTAGGATTTTTAAGTTTTGTTCTGTTTTTAATTGTGTTTTATACTGTGTGTGTGTGTGTGTGTGTGTGTTTCTCCCCCCTTGTATTTTATTGGACTGTACATCGCTCAGAGTGGCCAGATGTCTGGCCAGATGGGTGATTCATAAATATAATAAATAAATAAATAAAATATTCAGAAATATTATTGACTCCAGTATTTATCTGTCCAAGTTGTAAAAGAATGTTTCAGGCAAGAATCTGGGGCCATTAGTAGATGTCATCAAATTCAACTAGAAGAGAAATTCAGCTCAAAGTGTGGTGTTCTGATGCACTGGAACAATCCCAAATCTGGGGGTGGGGGAGAGATAGGGAATGACTAGCAAGATCTGCACATTGCAAGAAAATCCCTGTGCAAACACCAAAGAGGACTCTCTTGATCAATGTTTAACTACTTAGCACTATGAACCAAACATGGACTCAAACGCAGTCTGCAGTTGAAGGCTGTACATTTTTGACCTTGAAGTGTGATTTGTGAACCACCACCCCCAATGTGTTTGACAGCATGCATACATTTGAAAAATGTGCATGAAAGAAATGTGTACTTTTGAAAAAATATGCACAAACAAGCTTCAATCAATGAAAGAAGAATGCATACATTTCAAAGATGTGCACAATTGATGCATACATTTAGAAAATACGCATGAAAATACACAAAATTTTCATGCAAAAAGAAAAACAAACAAAGATCACCATCTGATACAATGCAGATGTAATACAGAACGGGCTTTGAACGGGCTTTGGAGTACCCTGCCCAACTCAAGTTTTGCTTGTGCACACATCCCTACCTTTCTGACACTAGTGTACTGAAGCAGTGATATTTTTTTTCACCAGTTCAGAAAAACTGAAGGCCAAGACTGTGAGGTCTCTCAAGAGAGCTGTACAATGGATTTCATAACATTGTAAAACACCAATCCTGATTATGTCTACCCATAAAACAAAGGATTGAAATATTGCTAGGCTTTCAATTTTTACTTTTAGATCATGTTCATACATTGAAGAAACAGGAAGAAAATTATCAAAGGTGCCACAGAAGACTGATTTTATTTTTAAACAATTATTTCTAAGTCTTCAGTGGGATCTTTGGATATGTTCCACTTGTTTCTTCTGTGGATTTCTACAGGTCTCTTGTTTCTGGGCCATAATCAAAAAGAAACAGAACTCTTTGAGTAACAATACTGCTGTGGGTATACTTGATGTAGCGTTGCAAGAAAGTAGAATGTTTGAAAAACTAATTTAGTTTACTGAACAACTTGGGTACATACTACCGCTTATTGATAATTCAGTATAACTGAGTGTATTATACTTCAGAACATAAAACTTATGTAAGTCGCTTTGGGAAATGTGATGTGTCCCTGGAAAAGCTAAGATTTTTCCTGTACTGGGATACTCCCAAACTCATACCTCTAAAAGATACATGCAGTATAAATAATTCCCTGTTAATAATTTGGAGCAGCAGATACTGAATTCCCCTATAATGCTATACTGCAGATATGGTGTTTCAGTATAGTTAGCACCATACATTTGAGCTGTGGGACATGATATAAGAACAAAATCCTACTGGAACTGAACAATTTTTTATAGGGGGTTAGCAAATTACTAACAGCCACGTCAGGCAAACATTGGCTGCATTTGATCTTTCATAAATGAATGTGTGAATAGAATCCTTTGACAAGTACAGAATTTGAGGAGATATTAAGCCTCTGTCTATGGTGCTTGATGTGTAATGACTTATTTCACACATATAAGTCACCACTTGATGAACATGCATCTATGAACAGTGCTGCACCTGTGCATATGTACAAATGAAAGGTGTACAAATGAAAGTCAAGTCAACTAAGTGTTCTATGAACCAACTGAGAAATGATGTCATGATTTACAAATACTGCTCAAGACTAATTGAGAGCATCAGGCTTTCCTTGCCCATTCTAGCATTTCTAGAAAACCTTGACAAGCTCTGTCAAGTGAATGGAAGCAGGTTAGAGACTATTAATTACTATCTTTTATTGAAAATGGCTGAGGTAGAAAACCAGCATTTCCTCAAGTATCCTTGGAACTGGTCTAAATATGTGTTTTGACTGATATCATACATTTTAGAAGCTTTAAATGCACTTATAAGCATAGTTTCACCATTCTCAGCCTCCTTAAGGGACTTGCTTAGAAAAACTTATGCCACAATAAGTGTGTTAATCTTTAAGGCACCACAAAACACATTGTTATTTTTGCTGCAAGAAACTAGCATGGCTGCTACTCTTCTGAAATGCAGTGCACCTCAATCATAAGCATGTTTACACAGAAGTAAGCATCAACGTGTTCAAAGGTTTTACTACCTAGCAAGTATGTTTTGGATAACAGCCTCAACCAGCTATTCTCAACTTCTTTCATTAGTTTGATCTTCCAAGAACCAATTTTTTGATAAGATGCGGCTCCTATGTAAAAGGCTGCTCAGAATGTTTTTGAACTAAAACTCAAATGCATTCTAAACTTTGGTGAATTACTAGATCCAGATCATTACTATTTAGATCTGATTTGACATGGAGAAGATACGAGCTTAGTGTTGACCTGCTGCCTAGCAACAATCTTCCCTTGACCCCAGGTATATATCAAAGAACATGAGTTTTTAAAAGCATGCATCATGAGTAGCTTGCCAAAAGACTCCATCACTATCCTCTTATCGTTTTCATCTGGCCTTGAGGACTACAGGGAAGTGCATCACTGACCACAGCACCCTAGGAGTGCATTTTAAGAATGATTTATTTAAAGTTGTTAAAAATGTTTCAGGCATGAGGCAAAACAAAAGGTACCCAAATTCAGCTGAGGCCATTCATTCTTGTCCCTGGCCTGAAGGTAGAGGAGAAAATAAGAGCGGGACCTCACCAGTCCTCAATGTGCGCATTCGCATGTCATGCTAACCCACCTTGGCAATAAGCCATGGAGGGCTGCCTGTCATCCAAACAAGCCACAGTGTGCTTAACAGATGATCAGGCTCACCATGGCTTGGTGGCCCCCTCCTTCCCCCTCCTCCCTGATCAGCCCTCCTGTAGGTATCCCAGGGGATACCACGGGAGGACCGAGTGGTCTCCCCACTCCCTGATGTGATCGCAAGCCGTTTCAGGCTCACCGTGGCTTTTTTCCCCTTTAAACCTTTTTTCCCCCTTCAGATCACGAAAGCCAGCTGTCAAGCCAGCTTTCACGATTCCCGTTTTGACAGCTATGGAGAGTCCCTTCAAAGTGCCCCATTGGCACCTTGGAAGAGCAGCCCATGGTTGCCAAGCCTTTTTTTTTTTAAACTGTCTCTTAATTTTTGCAAATATTTAGTTCGCGAAAAGGGGGTGGTACATCATTCACCCCCTTCACAGCAAGATCCTTGGGGGATGGGGACTCATGTGTCCCAAGGGTGCCCTCACTTTTGCACTTGTTCCCAAGATTCCACCACCTCGGGAACATGCAAAAGTGCGAGCCACCCCATTTACAGGAGTACACCCTGTACACCCATTTACACCCCATTTACAGGAGATACCTTTGACAGCTATCAAGGGTAACGCTGCATTTTTCAAGTGGGATTTAGAAAGGGTAAAAAAAAAATTGGCAGGAAAGAATACAGGTATGTGGACTTTATAATAGAGTTAGGACCTTAAGATGTGAAGTCCTAACTGCCTCAATAGAGTAGAGGTCCTATTAACCCTGGTAATCCTAAACCAACAATTGGAGAACTCCATTTCCTCCTGTTTACCACTAGTCTAACATTTTGGGATAAGAACAATTCATTGCCTGGTACCACATTACAGTTGGCTGGTTCAGATGTAACACTAAATCATAGTTTAGCCTAGGTGAGCCTCAGGTTTTTGCACTCTCCCTCCCCTTCCTCCTCATGGCCATGAGGAAGTGTTCAGATCAGATTATATTTGATTTTTACATCTGTTTTAAATTAACTGCAGTTTGCTATGTCATCTGAATCTAGAAACTGGTGATTCTTAACTATGGTTAGTGGGAAAATGCAAACTTCAAGCCATAGTTTGTGAAGCTGGCTTGTTTCCACTAACCATAATTACGAATCACCACAATTTAGGGTTTGGATGTAATACAAAAAAGTAATGAATCTGAAATGGAAGGAGTGGAGGGGGAAGCATACAAACCTGAGGCTTACTGCAACTCATTCGCATAATGTTAAACTATGGTTTAACATCAAGTCCAAACTAGAGAGCTTCAGCTATTGGGCAATATAGAAATAATAATAATAACAACAAATACTACTACTACCACCACCTCAATCACAATGCATGTATTTTAAGCAGATCAGCAATATATTATATCCCATTACATATGAGTTATTGCTTGTCCCTTACATAAAAGTGCATCATTTAGGCCCATCAAACAAACCTTCATTGGGTATGAAATACTTCAGTGCCTATCTTGGATTTAAAGTAGGAAATGGCAATGAGAACACAAAATATAGTTCAGGGTGCAATCCTATGGCCCCTAGACACTGTCTGGAGGGCCATGGAATACTGGGGATTTCCTCCACTGAAGTCGGAGACAGAAGCTGCCCTCCGAGGTTGGAAAATCAACCTTGGAGAGGGGGGAAGGGGCATTCCAGTGGGTGAGAAGGGGGGGAGACCAGAGAGGCCAGGATATGAGTTATCCTGAACTTCTTCCAGCCTCCTTCCCACCCTTTCTGAAGCGCCGTTGCTAGACGGGGCTATCTACAGGGTGCGAGGAAGGGGAGGCAAAGATCAGAGTTCAGGGGCTTCCGATCATCTAGGGTGCAATTGATAGGTTAAATTATAAAATCTTTCCATTCGTGTAGCAGCATTTACTCGTATAAACCTTGAATCATATCAGTCTAATTGACACTTATCTAGGATAAAGCCAGAACAGAACTAGTAAGAATTTGTAGAATAAGGTGTGAGGTGGGCGGGCCCTTTAAAAAATCTAAACAATTTGAACAGGAAAATATTTTGTACCACAGGTTTGTCTTTTGGACCTTTACAAGTGCTGGAACGAATAAGAATTAGAAATCCCCAAGGCAGCCCTCTGTAGATTAGCCTCAAGAAGAAAAGCTAGTGATTTCAGCACCATGGACAAGGGAAATTGAAATTATGTTCCTCATAATCATCACCAGGCGAGGTAGCAGTAACTACTCCACGGTTAAAGTGATTCTCTGGCAGCATACAGAAGAGGGCGGGGGGGGGGGGAGCGGGGAGAAACAAAATAACCATACGGATACTGATGTCGGTGTGCCACCAGACATCATACACAGGCTGATAGTTAGCAGTAAATCTATTTTCTCTAGTTTTTATATCAGGGGCGACGAAGGTGCAGGCGACAGCCCAACATCAAATAGAGTCGAATGATCACGCAGGCTAAAACAGCATCTGGACATTAAAAACAGAAACAGCCTTCAAGCCTGAGCGATTCAAGGGCTTTTAACCGGGAATCAATCTCTGCAGAAGCTAAAAAAGCATTCGGTATGTGGATAAAAGCTTTGCGGGCTTCCATTTTAGGCTCCAGTAAACCGAGTGGAAGCTGCAGAACATTTAAGGTGGGGTTAATAATAATATATGCACACAAGCTTTCCTCTTCCCTAGAAACTGAAACTAACCAGATTCACTATGCAGAGCGTGAAGAAGAGGTTAAAACTAAGATGGGGGAAGGCGAGTGGGAATAGCCCATTAAAGAGAAAGATTATATTCATTATGATTGAAAAACCACGGCAGGAAAGGGAGGGAGATGTGTGGAACGACTATCCTCGTGCCGCCCCCTCCCCATCCACTCTCCCTCGTCCGTTCTGCCAAAAATGCAATGCAACAGACTGCCGCGATGTGCAACACACCCAGGCTGCTTCGCCAGTCACCCCCCGCTCCCAGCCAGCCACCCGGCGTCCCTCCCTAACCGGCCTTGAGATTACTCTGTGCGTGCCTTTGCGAGGGAAGCGGCTCCGCGCTGGTGGCGCCGGCAAGGCTCCCTTTGGGCAGCCCCCGCTGCGCCCTTGACATGACAGCGGCGATCTGCCTCCTCTCCTCCTCGCTGAGCTGGCTCAGATCCGCCTCCACGACCATGCCGGCTGGAATCCTGCCCTGTGAAGGGGGACCTTGTGGCAACCCGCCATCCGCGGCTCCCGTTCCAGCTGCGGCCCCTGCCACACCTTCGGGAAGCCCAGTCAAGCCTTCGCCTCCCTCCAGGCTCGCCTCGTTGCCCATGGCTGGAAGGATAGCTTCCTGCAAGCGAGCGGGCTCTTCTTCGGGGGGCGGAAGGAACCGATCGGTGGAGGGGTAGGCTGAAGCTCCACCTTCCCCAGTTTTCCAGGGGTCGCCGATGGGATATTAGACCTCAGCAATAGCGGCGGCGGCGGCTGCCTCCATGGCTCGGAAACTGGGTTGTCCCCCGCTGCTGCTCGAGAATCGAGATAGAGAAGAGAAAAAGGACCCGAGAGCTCCCCCTCCTCTGCCCACAGAGCGCATGCTCTTTGCACAAGACGGGTGATTTCCTCTCCTCCCCTTACACACACACACACACACACACACACACAGAATAGCATACTCCACCCTGCTTTCCATCATTTAAAGGAACCGCAGAACGGATACCCACTTTGGAGTCTCTCTCTCTCTCTCTCTCTCTCTCTCACACACACACACACACACACACGACGCAGTTTCAGGATGAATTCTGGGGTCATCAGCGATGTAAAGAAAGCAATCCACACATT